>CM062817.1:2020725466-2023653189 GCA_031772625.1 Pinus tabuliformis | reverse complement strand
AAATAAATTTTGGACAAATATATTAACATTTATGAGGTCTTCTCAATCAAATTGAAGTGGTCAATTATTTGGATGGGAATGGTTTTGTTTTGACCCTTCAAAATATCTCTAAGGTTCTAAAAATTTCCTCTAACAGTTGATTGGAAAACTTCAAATATCTTGGTATCCCAATTTCATAGGGTGCTTCGAATTTTTATACTCATAGTCTGATACCCTAAATAAATTCAAGAAGAAAATCTAAGCCAGGGGTACCCATTGGCTTTCCACTGTTGGTAGGGTAATATCAGTAAAAAAAAAATTATCCTCTCTTCTGTTATATCTTTTGGTTTTCTTACTCTTAAATTTGTAATTTCACAAATGAGTATCATGATAAGAAAGTTTTTATGGCAAGGAGGAAGGAAAAATGAAAATAAAATTCATTTCGTTCAATGGAACACAGTTCATATTCCAAAAGAAAATGGTCAATTAGTCGTAAAATACCCTTTGTTTATGAACCTAGCTATGGGAGAAAAAATAATTTGGGGGATAATTTCTTATGCAAAGGGATGGTGGAAGATAGCCTTTGTGCAAAAATAATTTAATAAAAGCCACCTGCTAAGACGTGAGACAGTGTAGTGGATTGGTCCAAGCTCCTAAATCTGGAAATTGTGTAAAACAACCAAACCTCTTATTATTGATCACCTCACTTGGCGTGCTGGGAATGGTGCTCATATTAATCTCTAGAAGGATAACTTCTCCTCATATGATCCATTGGGATATTAGGAGGATTATAAAGATTTAGCTACATGGATGCAAGAAAAAGGAATGTCAAAGTTGAAATATATTTCCCTAATGGATGAGCTTGGTCACTGGAAAGGTTGGCTCATGCCTAATCTTCATGATCACCTTAGACCTCAATGGTACAAATTGATTTCTTTATTAAAAGGTTTGGCTCCAATTTCCTTCTCTCCATAAGATCACCGCTCTTAGACTTTAAGCCCTCATCACATTTATTCAGTCAAGCATGGATACTTTCATTTAGTAAAATGGCTCCCTCACCCTCCCTCATGTAGACTATGGTCTAAAATATGGAGTAGAGATAGCATCCCGAAAATCAATACCATATGTTGGTCTCTTATGCACCAAAAAATTCTCACTGTCAAAAACATGAGGGAAAGAAATATTTATGGCTCGTCTAAATGTGTCCTCTACCTTAGTTTTGAGGAATCTATCCCTCATCTCTTTCAACATTACCCCTTCTCCCTGAAGGCCTGATAGTTAGCATTATCTCCCATCTCTTTCATTGGCTCTATTCCAGGCTCATGGGAGGACATGCTTGAAAAGTGGAGTTCTCATTATCCTTGGAGCCGAAAATCCTCCTCCTTATCAATACATTATTGGTCACCCTTCCCTAAATTCATATGTTGATACATCTCGATTGCAAGGAATAAAATAATATTCAAAAATGAACTATTAACTCCCTAGGCGGCGGCGACTAAAGCTTGCTCTTTGCTTTTTGAAGTACTTTCTATTTGAGGATTCAGTGATGAAGATATGGAGGAATTAAATAAAGAAGAATGTGTCTAGATTAAAATTGATAGGAATTTTTCTCCTTTCTCCAAATTTATGCTCAAGCCTGATAGGCATTTGTTTCCTTGAATTAGGCTTGGTCAAGAGGAATTCCTTCTGTGGAGAATGGAAAAATCGTAGCTTTCTCTCTATTTTGATGAGCCATCAAGAGGCAACCTTGGGGAGGTGAGAGCGAAAGGGGTTCTTTATAGCCCCGATGGAAAAATAGTGACACAATTTGCATGGGGTCCATGCCTATTGACTAACAACATCGCAAAACACCTCACATTGTGGAAGGGCTTGGAGGTGGCCATAGAAAAGAAAATCTCAAGACTCATAGTATTTGGAGATTCAATTCTTGTCATCCGAAAAATGACGAAGACCAAGGAAGCAATATGCTTAGATTTCTCTCCCATGAATTTAAGGGTGCGTAATTCTACCTCTTCGTTAATTGGAATTTTTTCACATTCTTAGACAGTTGAATCCGATAGATGATAATTTATCCAGAAATGGTTCAACTATGGAACAAAGAAGCCTTATATTGGATAATATTCTCAACTTTTCTCCAATTCCATAATATGATAATGAAAGCTAGAAATTTTGGTTAGATTGATGGGAGTGTTTCCACTCCTTTTAATAATGTTCTAAGGAGATTGTTTATCCATCAACAATGGAGAAACAACATGTTGAAGTCTAGGGTTTCGATTTGGAAACATGGTCAATTCCCTAGTCACTCCCTTATAAAGTAGCATATGGATTAAGTTTCGACCTCCTATGAATTTCCTATTTCAAACACGTTCATTCTCGCTCTGACTTATTAAAGGGATTACAAGTGGAAGGAACATTGACCATTTCAAGAAAGTGATGCCTTTTCTATTTATTCTCTCTTAGGTGGGATCCGAGGTGGTTCACCTCGACTGTGGAGTTCATAGGCTTGAGTAGAAGAATGAAGTTATGGGAGTCGTTTGATGTCATTCTTTCCATGTCAATTCTCTATCTGAGTAATCTTTGGGCAATGGAGTTAGATTTTCTATTGATTTTTGGCTCATGGAATGGTAGTGTTTCTACCCATATATCAAACTTATGGTTTCCTCATAGTATTATTGGATTCTCATCTCAACCGGGTTATGAAGCTAGCATTTTCACTGCTAGTGAGATATCTAGTTTTGTTTACAGTTTATGGTATGCAATGTCCAATTCCTTTGTCCCTCTAGATAATGTTGATTCTAGCCTTGTGTTGGATAGACTGTCGATGCTTCTCAAGCTATTTTAGTCTCCATCAAGAAGCTCGAGGATATGGTTGAAAGGCAGAGGATCTTGTTCCAGATTTTCCTAGAAACTAAGTTACTCCACCATCAGGCAGAAATGGAATAGGTGGTTGATGGTCTCAGCGAGGAAGTCTGAGCATTAGGTGTTTGCTTGCCTGCAATGGAAGTCATAGGGAATGGCAATCTATAGTCGGTTTTGGGTGATGAAGGTTCGAGTGTCGTTGTTAGAGGGAAAGGAACTTGATGGACTTAGAAGAATGTGTATCGATGGAAATAATCGTTGTTTAATACTTTTTTTTTTTTTAATATTGTAAGTTTGTGCATGAGGTGCAATTTTTTAAGTTTGTATTTTTGAGAAATTTACTCTCTTAAATTTAATAAATAAAAAATTAAAATAACTTTAAACTAGTTTATATAATAATTATACCTTATCTATAATATTTCCTTCACACAATATCCAAGTTTTATTATGCCAATAATCTTTTACTAGCATTATCTCTATACATTTTTAAATTAAAAAATAAAAAAAAAAAAATAAAAATATATCAATATATATATATCGAATTGAAATGAAGACAAAGATCTGTTGCATAACAAGCTTGAGCACAAAAGCATAGTACATTGCAGACATGAATGAGAACAAAGTTGGGAAATTTGTGGACAACAGATTTTTTCCAGAACAACAGTTTATATCCCAATCCATTACATCTCCAAGATCTGATACAAGTGATAATGCAACAAGCAATGGGTACATCCAAAGATAAAAATCGCAGCAAGTACCCGGAAGAAGAGAATACAAGAGAGCACCATGAAACTCGAAAGAAAGCCGAGGATTTCAGCAGAGTAAACGCCTGGATGTGATGAAGATAAGGGCAGGGAAGAAAAGCACATGAACGCAGAGAGTTATTCTGTAAGCGCAAAAATAGTCCTTATAACTCACTGAACATGAACATGGAACTCCTCCGCCTTCTATATCTTCTTCGCCACCCCTTATCCAATCGCCTGAAACCTTCTGTAAGAGGAACAGCCGGCGTTGTATGATGTCCAGGTGGGCTTCTGTTATGAATGCGAAGAAGAGAGCAGCAATGGTGGATAGGCATGCAACAGCAGAGAGATAAACGTGAATAGGAACCCACCAGATGCCATGCCCACAACTGTTGGGCTGAGAGGGAGAGTGAGAATGGGTGTTTATCAGAGACCCCAAGACTGCAAGTTGGAATACAATATAAAACACCCACCAGCACAGACGTATTAGCTGCGCTCTTCAATTTCATCCGAATGATGTGATTAACTGAGGGGCAAGAAAATGAATCCTTCATTTGCACCAAAATCAATTACATAAATTGAATACCATATGAATGAATTCAAGTGCTGAGGACATATTTAAAGTGCCCGGGAAATGTTGCAGTCTGCATGGCAGCAATTACATAAATTGATTACCATATGAATGAATTCAAGACATATTTAAAGGGAAGGCAGCAGGGGAAAGTGCCGGATATTTCCATGAAATGTTGCAGTCTGCATGGAAAACCAGAAGGAAGTATCGCTCCACTTTCCTGCGTAGAGTGAGTTGTCCTTTACCATTAACACGGTTTCTGCAAGCTTTGTACCAAGAAAACAAGAACCATACACGCAAGTTCCTACCGTTGGCCTGTCAGCGGGATGATTTTTACCGCTTTAAATGGCATATGTATCACATCAATTGCCCATTCCGGAACCAGAAGCTGCCCAGTTCATAACGATATAGACCAGACAGAAAGCCAAGTACCGTGGGGTTGCCCAGTGCGACTCGCATTTAATGTTCTGCATGGTGATGTTTAGTGCTCACCAATTTATCGTACGTGAGGGGTGGAGCATGAACCGAAGTTTCCCGTGGAAAATTCAATGGACAGGTTAATCCGGAAAATACTGGAAATTTAAGTAAGATTATGTTCAAATTTTGTAATTTTTTTTTTTTTAAATTTGGTTTATTTTCGTTAAATTTTAGGATTCAGGGTGTTCAAGAATTTTTTTGAAAGTGTTGAATTTATTTCCACTGTCAAAAAATAAAAATAATTTAGACATTCTGACATTTTGATTTTTTGAAATATTTATTTACTTATTCATACAATCAATTTACAATCTTAAAATGTATTTCTGACTGTTTTATGTTTGGATTTTTATATTTTGATTTTTTTTGAAATTTCATAGTATCAATGTAAATGAAATATATTATTTTTAAAATATTTAGTTATTTAACTATTTAAATTTATAATTTTGATTTTCAACGAATTTAATTGGAAAAATTGTTTTTGACTATGTTCATAACTTCTCCATACCTCAAGATTTTGAGGAAGTGAAATTATGTTATTTGTATAACTTGTTTGTTTCATCAAATATTAAAAAAATAATTTTCTTAATTATTTTGAAGTGAAATTATGTTATTTGTATAACTTGTTTGTTTCATCAAATATTAAAAAAATAATTTTCTTAATTATTTTGAATAATGCAAGTTGGAAATCTTTAACAAAATTTTAGGTTGGAAATCTTTTAAAAGTTATAAGATTGGGAATTTTTCTTGTAATATAATCCAATTGAGTGATAAAAGAATGCAAGTTTGAAATCTTTAATAAAAATTTAAAAGTTCTAAGATGTGAGAATTTTTTTTTTAATATCATCCGATAAAAGAATTATTGATGGGTGAATGTATAAAGATGGTTACAATTTGCGAAAAAAATCTTATTTTAATGATATTTAAAAAAAATATTAGTATAATTTTTTTATTGCAAATGTTAGCACATTTTGATGGGAATTTTGTAATAATTTAATCTAAAATGTATAATTTAAAAATAGTCTTATATATATATATATATATATAAAAAGAGAATTAAGTTATGCATATTGAAACTTTGTTTTTTTATGCAATATTATATTTTGAAGTTGGAGAGTCAATATTTGAATTGTATTTTTTGGACACATACTTTCAAGTATGATTTTTTTCTACTGTTTAAATAAATTCAAAAACCAAGAGTACCCTTTGAAGAGGAATTGTAAATGAAGATGGTGGTATTTTTTGAAATTTGTTAGTTTTGTATATTTTACGTTGTTGATTTTTCATTCAGCCCCTTTAAAACTATTCAAAAAAATTTCAAGCATAAAGTTTAAAATAAATTAGATGAAAAATATCATGTGAATTTAGAAATTCCAAACTCATATGCCATTGGACAGAGGATTCTTTCATGAATCCAACATGATCAAATCTGCCACCTAAGGAAAAATATTGTCTTAAGTTCACCATGCTATGAGATGGTATCACAGAGAAATCTGCAGTGGGAGAGCTAAAACTCTATTTTTTAGGCCCTCAACAGCTTGATTGAGTGCTTAAGGTAAAATTTGAAATAGCTCGATCAAGGGTTTAACAAAATCTTGATTGAGCTTTTAACATAGTTAAACAAGGGCTTGATCTAGCTATAGCTCCATCGAGCCTTTCCAACCATAAACTCTGTGTTGCCTTTTGGGAAGGAATTAAAAAAAAAATAGCTCGATCGAGCCGTTTTTGCCCCCTCCCAACCCGTGTGCTTGACAAAAGGTGTAAATGAGCTTCATACATTCACCTTGAGGTTGAAATTCTTCATTATTGGATTTGCAATTTTTATTGCAAAAATAGATTGAGAAACCTTAAAAACTATGATAGCACTAGGATTTTATACAATCTCAATAACTGAAATCTATAAGCCTAGCAATTAGTAAGTGAATTTTGGGCAAGAAAAAAGATGATCGAAGAAAATGACTGGAAAAATTCCAAAACCTAGCATGCTTAAACTACACTATCATTAACAAGTATATCCATTGAGATGCCCATGTAAGAAATCTAACTGTGATAGTAAGAACTTAATTGGAAATTTAAAATTCTATTCATATCCATCATCATGAACTATGAACCTATATGGTGGGATTCACATTGAAATCATGATAGGTATGACCAAACTTTAAATTTGTTGATTTGTGACAAGGAATGTTTAGATTGCATAAAGCCATGAAGAAGAGGAATGATGTTGCTTGAAACCATGAAAAGCTAGTTGGAACCATGATGAGCAAGGAATTTTGGAGAGCCATGATGCACATTGATTGGACTCCTTGAAATCGTGATGAGTTACGATGGAACAACTCACTCCTTGAAATCTTGATGAGCTAGGATGAAACCATGATTTCCATGATCCATGATGATATATAAGGTTGAAACCATAAGAATTCAATTAACAATCTAACACATTGAGAAACCACAAAGTTAAAAATTAATGGCTTCACCTAGCCCATCAATCAACTTATACTCTTTGTTGGGCATGAATAAGTATGGTCATTGATGTCATCCAAGGTGTAGATAGCTATGTTAATCCATACACCATATACTTGGACGGTGTCTCATCCCACATGGAGGTCAAAGTATGTTGCTACCAACAATATTATGATATTAGCATTATAATGCATTTGCATGCATGCGTTAAACATTGTAACAATATATTGCACTCACAATTGTTTAAATCCATCCAAGTTAAGTGGTATCAATGATTACATTTATCCTCCTATCTTTGTGTTGCATGTCTCATTGGTACTATGTTTATCTTAAATTATGGATTGGCATATTAATAGCTACCAAATTTGCCTGAATCAATCAAAATAAAATTGAAAATTCACTAATTCATTAAATTTAGCCAAAATAGTCATAAAATTTGATTCATTCTATGAAAAAAAGGGATCACATTTCATATGTAACAGTGAGATACTAATGTGAGCACTGACTACCATTCCTACCAATTAAAAATGATATTTGGGTGTTAATAATATGGGAGTGAAATCGAAGCTAAGTGAACTTGTTATGTGTTGAGGCCATCACTGGTTTTGTGCTAAAGCCAACACCCCATCATTAAACAAATCACTGACATAGAGAAGGTTTTTATTTTTCAAGTGCAATAGACAGAAGCAAAAAATTCTGAAATATTGATAATTACTTCTAATGATGTAGATCTTGTTTTAACAATTCCAATTTATCATTAAGCAATTACACTTCAGAAATTCAACCATAAAAGCATGGGACAATAGAGATCACAATGCACAAAGAGAACACAAGATTTACCCTAGGAAAACCCACTTGGGGGGGAAGCCTACCACCTTTTCCTTAGAGAAATTATTTAGTTCAACAAGAGATACACCTATTGCATCTAGTCAACTATGAGGTTAAACTGGACAACAATGTTATGGTCAAACTTGGTCAAGTAGCCCTCTTAACAAGTCAAATTTCCACCCTTCAATTTCATCCCTCTCTGATCTACCTAGGCTAAATTTCGACCTCCCAGAATATGCCCAAAAACTCAGCCATGTTGCCCAAAATTTTGGCCCTGTTTCCCATAAGTTTGTCCTGCTATCTAGAAACTATCTAGAGTGAGAGAGATAAATGCTAGAGATGAACTTGTCCTTCTTTGTCCTTCTTCTTTTTTGTCGAGATTCCCAAAATATTACTTGTCTTATGTGAGATTGAATGGTGCCTAGTGGAGGAGGTCAAATTCTTTATATATAGTGTTTTTCCTATCTAGATGGTAGTGTCTCTTCAATGGGGCCGACTTGACTTGAGGGAGGGCCAAATTGATAAGTTTGGAGCCAAAAATTCAAAATTCAAATTTCGAATTTTCTCTTTTAAATCTGACATGAAGAACATGCCTTGCAATTACATTATATAATTCAAGGGATAAATTATAAATTATGAAGAATGACAATAACTACAAAATTCAACACCCCCTCTTAGCTAGGAGGTATTCATAAGGACTAGACAACTTGTTCTTTTGTTGACAAATTTCTCTAAGAAAAGGTTATAATAAATCATCATCGATTACCATAATTGGGTCAACAAATGTGACACATGGTAAACCAGTAACAACAATCAATTACCATAATCTGGTCAAACAATTTTGACACATGGTAAATCAACAACATCAACAAGTTACCATAATTTGGTTTGGTACATCAAACCTATGGTATATCCTCACCATAATCCTAGACAATACTCCAGACACATGGTACATCATTTAGCATCAATTAGTCACCATAATCTAGGTCAGTACCTAACACATGGTATCGAGACTAGGCTTGGTTCACCATCATTTGGGTTACTATCTTTAACATGTGGTAAATCTCCAAAGACTACACTTTAAGTAAGTAATTTAGGGCATGATGTTAAACACACTTTATGCTATAGGACCATTCTTCCTCATTTGGGTCAACATACTAGACACGGGAAGAATGATTGTCTGCTACTGAACCATTCTCCCTAATTTAGGTCAATATACTTGACACAGAGAGAATGTTTGTCCATGATTATATCTCATCAAAACTCCTTCTTATTAAGAGAGGAATTCTCAACAAGTCCAATCTTGTCCCTGAAGTATACAAACTTCACTTTGGACAGAGGATTTGTAAGAATAACAGTTATATGCTCATCAATATATACATATTGGAGCTTCTATGCTTCCTTCTGCACCATGTCATCGATGAAGTGGTACTTGATCTCATTGTTCTTCAACTTGTCATGGAAAATTAGATTCTCTGTCAGCTTCACACAACTCTAATTATCACAATACATTATGGTAGGTTCTAGAACCTGATCAAATAGTCATGTGAGTAACTTCCAAAGCCAAACTACTTCACAACTCACTAAATTGGTTGCCATATATTTTGCCTCGGCAGTGTTGAGTGTGAAAGATCTTTTCTTCCTTCTCATCCATGAAATCATAGTGTTGGGGCCTTCATTTTTTATATTTTACGGAGAAAGAGGTTGTTGAAAAATGGCGGAAGTGGCCATTGGGAAGTTGCGGAGTTGATAGCCAAGGGAAGACTAGAGATTGGAGGAATACTGGCAGTCGCAGAGGAGTGGAAGGAAGAAACAGGGATACCCAAGCGAGAAAAGAGAAGAAGCAGTCAAGGGTGAACAGTCAAGCAAGGGAAAAGGAACTGGCAGTTCGGATTGGTAGAAGAAGATAAAAATAGGATAGGAGATTAGAGAAGGGGTTGGTCAGTTGCATTATGCTTCTAGTGTTTCCATTCTTCCTATGTTGTGGAGCAATGAGAACAACTCCATGTTTATATTTGTATGAGTTTGTATTCTATCTGTAGGAATTCTACTGTTGAGGAATAGGCCACGAGCCTTATGTATTGTGTTTATTTTATGGTAATGAAGAATATTGTTCTAGAGTTATACTGTGTTGATCATGTATTATGTTGGCTATTCAAAAAATTTATATATGCATCTGTTTAGGTGTACTTCTGTTGTGGCATGAATATATTGTTGTGATCTAGTTGTTTTGCATGTTAAGCTATTGTACTTTGTTCTCTTTTGGTTGATATGGTTCCCTTGATATTAGATTCCAACCCTCATCTAACTTCAGTTGTGGCATGCCTCGGGTGAGACTCCTTCCCCTTCTTGGGTAAGGTGAAAATGTCAGCGTTTTGCTAGACTACAATAGAGTCTTGTTGGCTCCTTATGCTTGAGCCCATGGTATTAACCTTGTTGTCATTTTTGTACCAACAAATGGTTCCGTTGTCGGGACCAGGAATTCAAAAAAAGGGTTTGGAATATGGTATCAAGGATTTTTAAGAAAGAACTACAAAACTAGTAGGACAAGCAAGTGGATCAACTTTTTTCTAAGCAAGCTCAACTCCACCGCTGAATTATTACGAAACTGAAAGACAAGGTCTTGTATTCGAAAGTTGCAAGTGATCAGTACGATATCTTCTAGTGCAAGTTTCCATAAGAAATTTATAACTGGTTGCAGATATTGTAGGTGAAAGGGAGGTTTGGTGGAAAAAATTTGTCTCATTGCAACTAGACTCAAGCAGATCTCATAGTGCTCCATCGTCTTAACACAGATTTGATGAGGGCAATAGATTTCTAGGTGTAGAATGCACTGGAAAGTACATTATTGAGTTTGCGGAAGAAAGCCACTATTCCTTTTCAAAGGTCGAAGTTGTGTTTCGAGAAGGGTTGAGAGGGAATTTCTTGAAATAAATAACCCTCTGGATTAAGATCTTAATGGTGGAAGAGGGATTGCTAGTATTCCAAAGTCCAAGCATGGAACGTAAACACCTAGTACTGGGGGAAGGACCTAAAGTGACGGATGCTACAGAGCGGGGAACTATGAAGCTATTAGGAGGATGGACACAGAGGATTCATGAATGTCCAAGGATCTAAGAGCGCAAAGGAGAGCATAGATACCAAAGAAATCATAGGAAAGGGTCATGCAGGCAATTAAAAGGCATCCAGAGGAATTACACCAAGTAGGAGTGTTGTTGAGGATTCCAGAAGAAGAAGACATGATGGAAGAGAAATCTAAAAAAGGAATAGAGACAATTTGAATAGTTGGGGGCTCAAAAGGCGATAAGGTCCCTCCCTCACCAGTCGAGAGGGAGAGGTTGGATGGAACAGGTTGTGTCAGCTCAGAGGAAGGTGTAGAGGATGATATGTACTTTCTTATGTAGAGACTGTTTACAGAAGATGATGTGTCCAGAAGAATCAATGATCCAGCCCCCGAGGCTCGGGTAGTGTCTCCCCCAACTTTCCCCTGGTACTCTACAACAAGCCTGTCAAATTTCTTTCAAAGTTACTCAAGATGATAAGAGTTAATAGTGTGCATGTTAATTATAAAGTTAGTACTAGTGTCGATGTAAATAGTAGCAGTCGTATGGCTTGCAAGAATCTCTATAATTGGGATCACAAGGCTTTTTTATTTTAGCACGAACTCAATCGAAAATGGCGGGGTCATTCACAAGGTATCCATAATTCTCCAGCAGGGGAAACAAAGATGTAAAATGACAATGGTATCTATGTGAGGCCTGTTGGAAATACTGAGAGGGGGGTTGAATCAGTATTTATTTTCAATTGTTATTTTTACCAGTTAAATCATTTATATTTAGAACACAAAATGAACAATAGGAATAAATGCTTTTATTAATATAATCTTTACAATAAATCAGGTGCAATATATATAGGGTTCCAACCTTGATGAAGACACCGATCTTCAATCTCACAGGCTCCAACCTGTTTCCAAGCACCAACTTGGTCTTTTGTGAGGCTCCAACCTCTAGGGCACCAACCCTATCTTCTCAAGGCACCAACCTTGTGTTTAGGAGCACCAACTCCAAGGACACCAATCCTTCCAATTCTGAGGCACCAACCCCAAGGGCTCCGACCCTATCTTGTCAAGGCACCTACCTTGTTTGTTTGAGGCTTCAACCTTCAGGGCACCAATCCTCTGGGCTCCAAACCTCTGCTATATTTTGTCTAGATATGTTTGATAGTAATTCTCTGCTCCCAAAATCTTCTTCACTGAATTCTGTCAATCTACAGCTTCACTGCTACATTAATGACAACCTTGTCTCATAGAAGGTATCACCATTTCTCTTCATTATACCCAAGAAAAATCTCCAAGTCACATCATGATGACTAATACATCATGGTCTTCAATAGTCTCCACACAACTTCAATGTGTCTACAATGAATTGCACTAAGCGCTGCACAAAGACAACTCTTTGTTTCAACCATCTATCCTAACTATCAGAGTAACTACTTCGGGAGTGAGGCTTTAGGAGTAATTGCTTCAAGAATGACTTCTTCAGGGGAGTGACTGTCATAGTTTTATATTGCGCGTTCAATTAAAAACAACCTTGTTCATACTCAGATAATCTTCTTAGATCTGCAGAGCGTCCTTTTGAACTATTATCTAAATCACTATCAAACACAGGTCCGAGCTTTTCAATAAATAACCTAGTCAATGGAATGTTCAACCTTCGGATTCCTTCTTAGCTCGGCCTTAATTTTCTACTTCACTTTCTACGTCAGCCAGACCTTCGGCTTTATCTTCTTCCGTTGGACCTTTCAGCTTCATCTTCTTCCACTGGACCTTTCGGCTTGCTTTTTCTTCTGCTGAACCTTTCGACTTCATCTTCTTCCACTGGACCTTTTGGATTCCTTCTTAGCTCAGCCTTCATCTTCTACATCACCTTCTACGTCAACCAGACCTTCGACTTTATCTTCTTCCACTGGACCTTTCGGCTTCATTTTCTTCCGCTGGACCTTTCGGTTTCATTTTCTTCCGCTGGACCTTTCAGCGTCCTTTTTCTTTCGTTGAACCTTTCGGCTTCCTTCTTTCTATTGTTCCTTTGGCTTCCTCTGTCTCTTCAAGTTCGTGAGTTGTGAACGTCTTTATGTTTTATTTGTGTGCCCGAGGTAGATACTCAGAACTGAAGCATGTTCACTCATTTTTATACGAGTTTCACCAATGACCAAAGGACACATCTATTGGAGGGAGGACGACTTGTATATTAAAAATATATATCGGAGAGTCTTTTATCCATAGACTTGATTATTCATGGAAATCCATATAAGAGCTGTTATACCCACATGGAGGTCCCACATGCCACATCATTACCTTTAATCGCAATCGAAACTTCATGAAAAATCGAAGTTATTCCTTTAATCCCACAAACGAACATTGGTCCCACTTGAATGCACAAGACCGGACCCCAAATAAAATTGAACCCATGTCCTAAAACTTCTCGGGTGCACTTAGTCCTAAGTCTTATCGGATTAATTCTCCACTGTTGATCTCATCATTAATATGACGGTTGTTGATCCACCTGATCAACAAACCTAATCATCGATCCTCCACCGTTTGATCAAGGCGTGCTGAATCCAATGGTTCATAACGATATAGGCTGGGGAACTTGCACGATGCTTAACTGCATTTACGAAGTCGATAAGGATTATAAATCCTTGATCTATAAAAGTTCAGGTCCGTTTTTAGATTTAACGTCCGATCACTTTATGACCCGATATCCAATGGATATACGAGGTCATCAAATCTACGGCTTGCAGGTTTTAAACTAACACACGGGTTAAAAACAGAGATCGATGGCTAGGATTTAACGTTGGCCTTCAACCACGATAGTTATTGCTCCTGTGACTTTTCTGCACTCTTCTTCTCTTCTGATAGTTGTTGCTCCTATGGCTTTTCTTTTTGTGATCTCCTATAACTTTGTTTATGCTCCTCTGTTGTTTCTTCCTATCAGTTCTTCTTGGGCATATATTACATGTGATACTTCCGATATGTCTCCTCCGATGTTTTCTTCTTTACTCCTCTATTATCATTGTTGCTCTTTTTTCTTTCGATAACTCTTACCCTTGGGCATATGCGATAACTTGTTTCTCTTGCTCCGATAACTTACTTCTTTGATGGCTTTTGATAAACACTTCATCTTACTCTTTGGCTTCACGATGGCTTCTCCTTTTTGGCTTCTTGCTCTTGTTGCTTCACGGATCTACTGCTTCTATTTTGTCTTTATATATATATCAAACTTTCATCACTATGGTGAAACCTTGGGCAATCATGTATCAATGGGCAATCAATGTATCAAATAATTTTCCATCACAAACACTGTTATATTGACATCAATGACAACCTAGATTAACAATATCCCCCTTTGTCATTGATGGCAATATCCTAAACACTGCTATATTGACATCAATGACAACCTAGATTAACAATCTCTCTCTTTGTCATTGATGGCAGTATTCTAAACACTGCTATATTGACATCAATGACAACCTAGATTAACAATCCCCCTTTGTCATTGATGGTAATATTCTTCTTCTCTCCCCCTTTGACATCAATGGAAAAGGAGCGCACAAGGACTCCCCTTGTCGAACTGCTTCTGTTCTTTATGAATAATAGATCTTCATGGGTATGTTACTCCCCCTGTTGTGGTGCTCTTCTTTTTACTCAAGATAGAAGGATTGTTGCCTCATCATCAGCTAGCACATTATCCCTTCTTTATGTCTCAAAAACTACTTTATCATGGCTTCAACAATGCTTAAAGATGCTCCATTTCAATGCTTCCAAATAGACTCCAAATAGCCATACACCAAATGTTCAAGTCCAAGTTTTTATGCTTCTGCAATCCGAATTCTGTTGTCTTCACAGTAAGAATTAAGGAGTCTTTATAGTCTGAATCAGGAGAAGATTCCATTGAAATTGCTATCTTTCTTCATATCCAAGTTCCTTTGTATCTCTGTGCTTCTCCTTAAGTTACTGAGTTATATTCGAATGCACAACATTCTCCTTTCTATAGTCCTTTTGATGAGCCATCCTTTCGTGGTATTCTTGTAAAAGTCTCTGCAAGTTATCTCCACTAGCAAATTTTGATATCCAATCTGTGACTGTATTTTAAATTATTTTTACTGATTGGAACCTTTTTGCAGTGCTTCAGTTTTGTTAGATGCTGCCAACTGCTCTTGCTTCAAGCTCCATTCCTAGATGTATCTATTTTTTTGAATATTGCCTATATATGTGTCCAAAATTTACCTGTTCTCACATCAAATCCCTGAGTCGAGACATTTAACATCTGTTATAAAAGCAACATATTTATTTGCCTTATTAGCATTAGATGGCCTTCTTTACTGCTCCAATTTCTGCTTAGTGATCAAGGGGAAAACATCTTCAACAACAGTCCATTGGATAGTTAGGAGATCATGTTTTTCAATGGAGTGTTCCTGAGAAATGATCTTATCAAAGAATTATTATCAATATAGCTCATCAAGGATGTCATAAGGATCCATTCATGAATAACTTCTGCAAGAAAGCCTAATCAACGTAAGCTCCCCCTGATTGTATGCTTTTGGCAGAAAACTATCATCAAACACTCAGAATATCAAGGATATCTTCATCAAGTCAACAACATGTGTTGTTGGCTTGAGAGTTCATGAGATTTTCAAATTGTATTTTCTTTCTTTTCCATACTTGTGTAACTTTCTTTTCTGGTATGGTTCTAGCTTGTGTCGGAACCCATGTTAATTTACAATCACATGCCATATGATAAATGTTATGACACTTGAAACATTCTATGTTGTTCATGAATAAGAATTCATGATTTCTTCCTGCAGAATTGCTTCTCGGAGATTGTCAGGGACCAGAGTGTCTATTTTTGTGGTATGCCCTACAATCTTTTGCCATGTGTCTAAATTTTGTACAAGAATAAAAATAACCAATAAATATACTTTGGTACCTAGGAGAAGAAGGTTTCCTTGATGTACTTCTGAAATCTTTCTACCTTGAGATCCTTTGATTATAACCATTGCTTCTTGCATCATTGACATCATTTGCATTTCTTCTTGGAATAGGATTTCCTTCATTGTTGCCTTGACTCTTATCCTTGCCTTTGCTGGAACTGAACATTTCTTTCTGGCTTCCCCATATCCTTTTTGTTTGAAGCATTATCATTCTTTCTTGAGGATTCTCCTTCATAGACAAGAGCTGATTTATCAAATGGGGATCTTTGATGGTTGAGCATGTCATCCAAGGCTTGAGAGATTTTCAAGATTTTTTCCATCCCTTCAACCTTTTTTCTGAGGGAGACAGTCTCTTCTTCCAATCTTTCGCAATCATTATTCTTTTGAGCAAGTTGTTTCTTAGTTTCTTCCTTGATACAAGTAGCTTCATTTTCTTCTATTTTAAGGGAGATGATATCTGACTTCATTTTGAATATTTCTTCATTTTCTTTTGCTAGACTGCTCCTCATTTCTTCCTTGATTCTTGTAGCTTTAAATGTTTCGGCCTTGAGAAGGTTGAGGTTGGATTTTAGTTTGAATATCTATTCATCCTTTTCTTTTAGTTGGTATACCATGTTGTTTCTCTCCTTTTCTGCTTCATTAATCTATCCTTCTATGATTACCAATGCTTCCATTGTCTTCTCAGCTCCTTGTGCTAACTTTCTTGCTTCTTGTAGTTGAGATTTGAGAGAGGAGACCTCTACTTTGTACTAACCAATATCTTCTTCAAGTTTGTTCAAGCTCTTGTGCCTTTGTTCAAGTTGACTTGATAAGGTATCTTCCCGTTTCTTTGCTTTATCCAATTGATTTGTCATGGATATGACTTCTTCATGATGCTTTCTTTTGCTTGGATGAAATTCCTTCTTAAGCTTGGCAAGCTCTTCATCCCTTTCTTGTACTTGAAGCTTGACAAGGTCAAGTTTCTTCCTTGTTTGGTCTTGGTCACCAGCTAATGCTTTCTTATTAAGTTCCTCATTTTCCTTTTTCAAATTGATATTCTCTTCCATGGTAGCCATAAGTTTAGTGAGGAGATCTTCTACAAAGTATTTTTCATTCTCTTCATTTTATAGGTCTTCTTTAGCCTTGATGTCATCAATCTTATCTTCAGCTTCCTTGACGGGCTCCGGATTTTCTTCTTGTTTTCCATCATTTTCTTGACTAGAGGTCATTGTCAATGCTCCTTTTGAGTGAAGATCATGAAGTTTGTCCCATATAGCCTTCATTGACGAACATTTTCCTAAATTGTTCTTTATAGAATCTGGTATCCCACTCAAGATTGCCTTCATCGCTTTTTCATTGTACTCCTTGGATTCTCCATTCATCATGTTATCAATAATTACTGATTCCCATACTTCAATGCCTTGATTCTTTAATGAATTCCTCATTCTTGCTTCCCATATATCAAAGTTTTCATTGAACCATGGAGGCTTCACAAATGGATTGACTTCTATTTCAGTGGTAGAGGGAGACACATCTTTAGGAGGATTGAAGACTTTCTTCCTTGGCTTCGCCATTTGTTTTCTAATGATCAACCTTCAAGATGTTAGGCTTTTGAGTGAAGGTATTGGCTCTAATACCAATTGTTGGAAATACTGAGGGGGGGGGTGAATCAGTATTTCTTTTCAATTGTTATTTTTACCAATTAAATCATTTATATTTAGAACGCAAATGAACAATAGGAATAAATGCTTTTATTAATATAATCTTTACAATAAATCAGGTACAATATATATAGGGCTCCAATCCTTGATGAAGACACCAATCTTCAATCTCACAGGCTCCAACTTGTTTCCAAGCACCAACTTGGTCTTTTGTGAGGCTCCAACCTCTAGGGAACCAACCCTATCTTCTCAAGGAACCAACCTTATGTGTAGAAGCACCAACTCGAAGGACACCAATCCTTCCAATTCTGAGGCACCAACCCCAAGGGCTCCGACCCTATCTTGTTAACGCACCTACCTTATTTGTTCGAGGCTCCAACCTTCAGGGCACCAACCCTCTGGTCTCCAACCAACTGTTGTATTTTGTCTAGATATGTTTGATAGTAATTCTCTGATCCCAAAATCTTCTTCACTGAATTTTGTCAATCTACATCTTCACTGCTACATCAATGACAACCATGTTTCATAGAAGGTATCACCATTTCTCTTCATTATATCCAAGCAAAATCTCCAAGTCACATCATGATGACTAATACATCATGGTCTTAAATAGTCTCCACACAACTTCAATGTGTCTACAATGAACTACACTAAGGTCTGCACAAAGGCAACTCTTTGTTTCAACCATCTGTCCTAACTGTCACAGTACCTGCTTCGGGAGTGAGGCTTCATGAGAAACTGCTTCAAGAATTACTTCTTCAGGGGAGTGACTGTCACAGTTTTATATTATGTGTTCAATTAAAAACAACCTTGTTTATACTCATATAATCTTCTTAGATCCATAAAGAATCCTTTTGAATTGTTATCTGAATCACTGTCAAACACAGGTCCGAGCTTTTCAATAAATAACCCAGTCAACAAATTTTTTGACCTTTGGCTTCCTTCTTAGCTCGACCTTCATTTTCTACTTCACTTCCCACGTCAACCAGACCTTCGGCTTTATCTTATTCCGTTGGACCTTTCAGCTTCATCTTCTTCCACTGGACCTTTCGGCTTCGTTTTTCTTCCGCTGAACCTTTCGGCTTCATCTTCTTTCGCTAGACCTTTTGGCTTCCTTCTTAGCTCAGCCTTCATCTTCTATGTCACCTTTTGCGTCAGCCAGACCTTCAGCTTTATCTTCTTTGCTGGACCTTTCGGCTTCATTTATCTAATCAAGTTGGATAATAGAAATGGAATATAGCAATGCCTCCACATCCTTGTCCTTTCTTGAGAGTGCATCTACAACAACATTTTTCTTCCCTTTTTGTAGATGATTTCAAAGTTATAACCCAACATCTTTGTGACCCATTTTTGTTGCTCTTCTTATGATAATGTTTGTTCCAAGAAGTATTTGAGACTATCATGATCTATTTTTACCTTGAAGTTTCTTCCCATTAGGTAAAGGTGACATTGATTTAGGGAATTTAGTGTTGCCAACATTTACTTCTCATAAATAGTTTTGTGTAAATTCTTCCCCTTGATTGCACAACTTTCAAAGGAAGTATCTCTTCCTTCTTGCATTAAAACAACACCAATCTCATTTCCTAAGGTATCACATTCCACAATAAAGGTTTTTGTGAAGTCCGGTGTAGCTGAGACCGGAGCTTAGTGTTAAATTGTGTATCTTGGGAGGTAATCCACAAGCTTGTGTATAGGGTTTGGGTGGGTTTGGTCACAAAAAGAGTTTGTGGGAAAAGAACCCAAGTAAAGGGGTTTCAGACCCAAATGGGGTTTAAAATTCTAAAAATTAATTAAAAGGGAAAAAATTAAATTTCTAAGTCTAAGAAAGGATCAAAACCCCTAAGATTTAAAGGGTTTAAAAATAGGCTTATGAGATCTATTTAAGTATTCCTTAGTAGAAGGCTAAACATCGAATGAGAGGGAGCTTGTTCAATCTACAAGGGAGGTAGAGATATAGTATAAAGGGAGGATGTAGCTAGGAGGCCAATATGGGTTAATAGAATGCCAAGATATGATTTTCACAAGTGTGATCATCTAAGGAAAGAAGAAATCCTAAGGAGGATTCTACAGCAAGAAATACCGAGACCATTAAGAGGATTGGTAGGAGGGTAGAAAGGCCTATGATGAACCAGGCATAAGGGTCGAAGTATTCCCATGATGTTGCGTTGGAAAGAGCATGACAAAAAGGGAGGAAATGTTGAATATTGGGGACTGAGGTAACCCTAGACAGAGGCTGAAAATCTCAGTGCAAGTCAATCCCTAATATCATGACCTTGTTAAGAATATAACAAGTAGAGATCATGTCTTTCAAGTGATTATTTCTAAGTGTGAAAGGGTTGTCAATAAAGGCTATTAGCAATTTTATATTCTTCGCTAAGTTTTGTCCTGTTTGAAGCAATCAACATATGGTTGGAGGGCAGATATAACAAGCCCTAGTTAAGGGTTTCCTCAGTGGTACATTGACCCTTAAAGAGTTGTCCCAAAGTCTTTGTAATTTTCTCAGATATTTGCATAAGTTAGGAAGGTCGAGACTCAAATTGAGGATCAATTTGATCATCAATAAGGTAGAATATTGCCTCAATGAATGTACAGTAGAATGAGAAGTTTGGAAACATTTAGGGAATATACAGTAAAGAAAGAGAAGGATTGTTTGAAGCAGTAGTATAATTATTCCCTAGATCTATGTGATTTTAGGATCAAATCATAGGTATGTGGGCAGATTTGAAGAGCTCTAAATCTACACAATTTGGAGGAAAAATTCCAGAGAAGAGGGCATATTCATGGAGATGTTAATGGTTTGGAGTAGTAGTGTAGTGGAGCCCATGAATAATGATGAGGATGAATCTTATTCATTGTTAGAGGGTAGATCTACAAGACCTATGACAATGTGATTCGGGTGACTCAAGGTCAGTCAAGGAGTTGACTGGAGATGGGAAAATCTGAAGCATAAGAAGTAGTGCAAAATAGAGGTACAAATTGGGACATGTGTATGGTAGTCCAATTATAGTAAGGATGGATATTAGGTGACTTCTATAGATAGCCCTAAGTGTAGTGTTTGAGATGGACATAAAGCCTACTAAGATTGGAAAAGCTATTGAGCTCTGGGTTTGATCAACCAAGAGAGCCAAATTGAAAGCCCTAAGTTGATTGTTGGAGAAGGACTTTTGACATTCATAGTGGGCAGCTTCCATGCCCAAAGTTTGTATTTATTGAATCAATCAATGAAGGAAATAGTGGGAATAAGTCCCAAAGAGTTGAGGAGAAACAATGGGAAACCTTAGAGTTTTTCACAAACGGAGTTGTGAACAAATCACAAGAAGACCCTATGTGTTGATTCGTTGATGGACTAATAATCAGTTGGAGGGAATATTGGTGAGTCGTGTTCAGTGACCTAAAGGAGAGTGATTCATTGATAGAGGCATATTTGGATGTTTCAGATTGGGAGTAGATGGACCAGAATAAGTATTTAGGACAAGTGGGTTGAAAGGGTTGCGTGTGGCCACCATCGTCAAGTAAGTAAAGTGTTGTCTTGTTCAGGGTAGATTGGAAATCAAAGTGACTAAATCCAAGCCCTAATTTGTATTCTTGTACCAGTGATTGTATGAGGACCATGATCCCTAACACGGGAGATCTAAACTGTTGTATTAGAGATTGTTAATATAATGAAGAAGGGTTGAAATTTTTAAAATTTGTTATGTGCGCTAGTTATTCATTGATGTGTATTTTTTCGTTGTGAAAAGTAGGATGGTTGAGGCATTTGAGTGTGTTTGTGTCAGAGATTATAAGACCAAACCCAGATTCTCGTGTGACATGAAAATTCACCACTCGATACATTTCCTCTTTAAGATGTTCAAAGGCCTTAGTTACTTATGGATTCCAAGAAAATGCATCTTTCTTCAATAATGTTGTTAGGGGTGTTGTTATCTTTCAATAATTCTTTAAAAAATTGTGATAATACCTTGTGAACATGAGAAATCCTCAAATATTCCTTAAGGTTGTGGGGCTTTTCTATTCCTTGATGGCTTTAATTTTGTTAGGGTCTACCTTGACACCTTCATGAGTGGTCATTTAGAAGGTTTTACAATAGTGGGACCCTTTGGAGGTGCGATGGCGGTCAATCTAGGTCAGGAGGGTGTCATTGGGAATGGTGATGGCATGCAGGGAGGATTGTATGCCTGGATGTAAGTGGTAAAGACCAGCTAGCACATGGGACATACCTGGCATCAATGGAAGTGGCCTACGGACTGGTGAAGCATGGAAACTGAGTTATAGGGAAGGGTTGTTTCAAAGGAGGAGTTTCAAAACTTTGTTGTTCCTTTCTCTTGTGATCTCCCTCGGATACACCCACCTGTCAAAGGAGGTTAACAGAAAGGTGTTAACAGTGGTGATTTTTACCCTTTATACAAAGACAGTAGGAATGGTCAACTCCTAGGATTGCGTCAACTTGGAGCCTGAACCAGAGGATATTATTTCAGTTTGGGGTTTGGAGCTTACTCAGTAGAACTTAGCAAAGGTCATTCATCCAGGTAGATCTCCAATAGGGAAACCAAGAGGCACGGTAATTAACTAGAGACCGGATGACAGATTAGGGTTTTTGGAAGTTGGTTTGCCTTGTTCTTCAAAGGCGGGGATTTGGGGGCCTGATAAGGTATCCCAAGAGAGTCAGGGGACAACAGTGTTTATGGCGGGTCACGCTACATGTGACTCAGCAGAGAGCCATGTAAGTACAAAAAACCCTGGTCATTTCCCTATATCCGGTCTTTTCTCCAATGGTTTAGAATATATTGTTATCAGCAGTAGCATCAGGGATAATGAAGGATTAAATGCATGTCTAGTCTTAGATCTGAGACAATATGAAGCTAATAGGGGGGGAATATTAGACAGAACCCTTGCATGCAAGAGCCCTTTGAATCAAAAGACTAGTGAGTCGTTTAACATCTTTGACAATTCCAATCTGGAGGAGCTGACAAGAGAAGTCTCACTCCAAGGTTTTCGGGCACACTATGAAGAGATAGTTGAAGTATCAGTGGAATTCATATTGAAAAACAAGGTGAGTAGTGCCACACCTCGACCGTTGGTTCTTGAAGAAGAAGGGATCTAGGGTTTACTATTTAAGGAAGTGGGGGAACATACCCATAATTTAGGAGAGGTGGGTCAGCTCTTAGCATCCAGGGCTATTACCAGTTGGAAATGTGTTGCGGAGATGCGGTCATGGCCGCTCTCCGAAGAAGGAATTGATGAGAGGGAGGAGAATTCGTTGGTAGGGGAAGAAGGGAGGGATCGAAATACAGGGGCGAAGAAGAAGAAAGGGAAGCTAATAAAGAGGAAGATGGTATGTTAGAATTTGGTTCTGGGGGTTGGCATTCAAATTGATAGGGTCATGGAAGCCTCAGAAGTAACTCCGGTAGGAAGAGTGAAAGGGAAAAAATACTTGGAAAACTACATGTCAGAGTGGATATCTAATACATTGGCCAAGGGATGGTTTATGATCAAATTCAGTAAAGGAGAAACATTATAATGGGTAATGAGGCGAAATTTGTGCTTTGGGAGAGTGACAATATTGTTTAAAAGGTGGAATCCTCTCTACGTTTCTCAGGGAGAAAAGGTGGTTGAGATTCTGGTTTGGGTTCATCTTCTAGGACTCCCCCCACACCTTTGGATGGAGGAGGTTTTTAGAGCTATAGGAAATACTTTGGGATCCTTTCTAGACTCAGACATGTCATTCATGGAAACAAGGGACAAGAGCCTAGCTCGTATTTTTGTAAGGTTGGATCCAAGGGAGGGTCTGGCTAAGGAAATTCACCTACAATATCAAGAATACACCCAGATCATCGATTATGATAATCTTCCCTTTCGTTTTCACAGGTGCCATAAATATGGTCATTTAGCACGAAACTTCCCTCTGGGGTTTAGAAGGAGAAGAAGACAAAGAGGAGACCCAGGAACTGTAGAATGGCCTTAGGCCAAAGAGGAGGAAATGGCACAAGTAGAGGAATTAGGGAATCAGCAGGAGGGTGAACAAGTGCAGATGGAAAATTACGAATACCAGAGCATGAGGATGGAGAATGTGGTCATGCAGGAGCAGGAGAAGCCTCAAGAGATAATTTGGGAAGAACGGGAGGAAATGGGAGCAATCGACCCTGTGCCTCCCATGGGGGGTATTGTCTCTCTTTCCCTTCCCTCTACACATGAATCATTTCAATATTTTCTCAATTCGATCCCGAGGCCTGGTTCTTCTAGGCATGACCCTATGGATAAATTTCCTATTGGATCTGTGTCAGCTGCCCTGTTTAGTCAATTTAGAGTTCCTAAATTGATGTCATTAATTGTCAACCCGGGGCTCGTAAGCTGATGAAGTGAAGGTGTACTATATGTACTTAAGCAACCTCTTAGAGCTTTTTGTCGTTTGGGGTGTTGTTTGTGGTTAATTTATCTTCCTAAGATGGAGTGATGTGTTTATAAACAGATGAGTGATGGTGTGTGTAAGGTGAATTCTAGATGAGTGAAGGTGTGTGATTAGTGGTTTCTAACTACTTGCTGAAAAGGAAAAGCTTGAAAGAAATAAATAACTTGAAATGACTTGAAAGCAAAGAACCACTTTCTAATGGCATTAGACACCATTCATGCTGCTGCAAATAAAAGGTAAGAAAATCACTTAAAAGACCAATGATAATGTTTATCTCTTCCTAACTCTCTGCTTCTAACACATAGTACTGTGTAAAACACGATTAGGAAGTAGCTAAAGATAAGTCTAAGAAATGATAAAAAATGAGAAAAATCCACTTTAAAGACTAGTTATAATGTTCAGCTCTCTCTAACTCTCTGCCTCTAACACATAGTACTGTGTAAAGCACGATTAGAAAGTAGTTAAAGATTAGTCTAAAAAGTACTCAAAGCCAGCTGTAATTTATTAGTATTCTGATCTCTAAAAGATAGACAATTTGTAATGAAGAGACCATTCATATGTTAGCAGACAACTTTGAGAAATTAAACTAAAAATCAGCTATGAAAATAAAGTAAAGGCAGCAACTTTGAATCTGTCAACTGAAACTACCACTAGATATTAAACAAATACATAAACACAAAAACAATCCCGGGTTAAAGACCTGCAAAAGAACAATGCTGATCAGCTTAAAATAAATGCTGGAAATGAAATAACATGAAAGTGAATTAAGTTGTACATGTTTCAAGAAAAGGAAATGCTGAATGGAAAATGAAGAAATAGCAAGAATATAAACATGAAATACTATACAAGGGCAGTCATGAATAGGGGCCCTCCATTCATAATACCCAAAGAAGACTCAAGGAATTGAAAACTTCAGAACAGCACTGCTTCTATTACTCCATGTGCAGAAAATTACAGTCAAGAGTGCTAGAACAGCACTATTAAAACAGAGTTTTGAAATGCACTAAAATGATAACAAGTTCATAAAACACAGCAACTAAAAAGTAACCATAAGCGTACGCAGACGCAAGTTTTTATAGGCATCCGAAAGATGGCCTAATGCGTACAGCGAAAACTGAAAAATAAACTAACTGTCATGCGTAATTAAGGTTCAATAACACGTCATAAGCCTCGTGGATGAGCTGGAGGTTTTGGTCGTTATGGGCATTGAATCCAGAGTTGGATTATGTCCCCCACAACCTGCGTAACACGGACAAGTCACCGTTTGAACTGACGTGACCCAACAGCTTACGCATCACCGTTAAGCTGCCTTTGTTGACCGTAACTTGACCCTCGTTGACCGGAGGTACAGATGACGTGGATGGCTGAACCAATAGCACAGGAACCTCGAGCACCTTGATTCCTAAGTGCCCATGTGGCTCGTTTGGCAAAATGACACGTGGAACCTTGAGATTAACAAAAAGGTTGCGGGATCATCAGATGGCTGCGGAATCATCAGATGGCTGCGGAATTCCTGTAAATATGTCAAAATCTAAACAAAACAGTCACACATTAGCAAAATTCCTTAATCATGCTTAAAGTCATCTAATGTAATGATCTGGGTTGGTTTGCAAGGAAAATGAGGCAAAAGAGAGAGATGAATGAGGGAAAACTGTAGGTAATGATGGATAATCAAGTGTAAAGTAGAGGCTCTACATACCCCCACTACGAGGGCATTGCATGTCCTCATGCAATCAAAAACATTGTTCAGTCCACCTGCTGGGATGCCTCTGCTAAGACATCCAGCCTTCTCTTCTTTCTCTGTGTGGCCACATTGACTCTTGGTCTTTTCATCAAACACCTGAATTTTAGATTGATCAAGGCTCTGTTTAATTTCCTGCATCTCTTCTTGAGCTTTTTGTTTTCCTTTTGCCACAAGCCCATATGAAGCATGGTGTTATCTTGGACCATCTTGTCCACATTGCTCTGTATCTTCAGTTTTTCATTTTCTTGTTTGATGTGGCGATTTAGTACCTCTAGCTCAAATATTTCATGCTTCAGTGATTGGACTTGCTGCTCCAAAGGTTGAGCAGTGCTTGGACCAGCAGCTGCTTGTTCTAGCGTCTCCAGGTAATTATAAACTTTCTGCTGATCAGGGTCAACCTCAGGTGACTTCTTAGGACTAGGCTCATACTGAAATTCAGATCCATGTTCATATTCAGGTTCATGCTCAAAAGGACTTTCCTCACGTGGAGGACTGGTCTCAACATACTCAGCGTGTGGAGGGCTTTTCTCAAAGTCAGGACTTGTAGCAACCTTTTCAGGTGTGCTCAAGTCAATGATGAGTGACTTTTTACCCTTTGTGGCCCCTACTTTTCTTTGTAACCTGCTGCTTCTTCTCACGGTGGTGATGTTCTGTTTTTCTTTTTGTGCCTTTTGCTTTTGTTTTTCCACCTTCTTGGAAAGGGCAGTTTCATGGAGTTTGGCCATTCTTTGTGCTAAGGGCTGAGTATCTTCTTCACTAGAGTTCTCAGGAGTAGCGTAAGTTTCTTGGGCTACAGCTTTGCCTTTATCTTTCTTTTGTTTCTTCCTACTCTCTTTTCTCTTTTGAGCAACTTCTTGGGCAAGTTCTGAAAGGGTTTCTGTGATGACTCTTTGAGCTGTTTGATCAGTGTCCACAGCAGGCTCAGGATCAATTTCATGTTCAGAATGATGTACATCAGTTTCTTCTTCAATCTGTTCTTGGACAGTTTCCTCTTGGACAACAGTTTCAGGGGTAGCCTCTTTTCTTTTTCTTCTACTCTTTCTAGGCACAGAGGTTTCTCCTGCTTCTTCAAAATGGTTTCTCACAAGAAATCTCTCCCAGGTATCTCTCTTTGCTTTCAACTGTTCCTCAACTAGCATCTTAACAAGACCATGATGATATAGATGTGATTCAATGTTTCTTGGGTTCCTTTGGACAGTTGAACACATTTTTCTAAGACTTGAGAGTAGAAAATATGGAAGGTTAATATCATCTCCTAAGAAATGCATCATGACTTTGGCATGGTAAACATATAAAACTCCAAACCTTCCCTCACAAGTAAAGAATTTTTGCACTAATAAAAGTAAAGTTGTCCATTCTTCCTTGACATAAGTAACAGGAATCCCTTTGGTAAAAATGCTGGTATCCATACCTGGATTCTTTAAGATTTGCTTCCACTGTTGGTCTTGTACTAATCTGTTTTTAACCATCTTTCTCCAGTTTGTGGGAGTGAAGTGGTCTGTGCTATACTGCTCTCGGTGACTGTAAACTTCAGGTCCCCTATCTCCACTTGATTGTCTTTGTCTCTGAAGGAACGTGCAAAGGCCTTCGTAACCTCTTTGTGGTAACCTCTGAATTTCTGGATGCATTGGAGCCAGTTTGCTTTCTGCAAAGCTTCTTTAACTTGAGGATATCCCTCCAGAAATTTTGAACCCTCTGGTTCTACTCTTAAGAGTTTACCCATTGGCTCTACGGCTTTGTTCTAAGACTTTTGGAAAAAAAGGTTACACGGCTTCAACAGTGGCCTTAACACTGATAATCAGAATTAGCAGAGAGGAAGACGTAAAATAGAGTATGGCTAAGGTAGCAGCGTAGTGAGCACAGCGGAATAAGGGAACTGTGGAAATGAAACAGCGTGAATGGAATGATACGAGCGTAGGAGGGTTATGAAATGATGGGTAGAAATGGTTAGGTCCTTAGGCTTCGGTCATGGGTTTACACTTGGCTGCAGGAATTATGACGTAGAGAGACGTAGTACAGTAGTCTACGTCACTTAGGTACGAAAACCTTAATGGAAGAGCAGCCGCAATTGAGTTTCAAAATCGTGATGAACATGACCGATAAGTGTGGGGGATACGTGGATTTTTGGTCGCATGATGGGAAAGACTGGTAATCATTACATTAA
Organism: Pinus tabuliformis; assembly: GCA_031772625.1. NCBI lineage: Eukaryota > Viridiplantae > Streptophyta > Pinopsida > Pinales > Pinaceae > Pinus > Pinus tabuliformis. The sequence goes on along the minus strand of CM062817.1, from coordinate 2,023,625,329 downwards.
ATGGCAAGAAACATAACCCCGGAAACTTTGCAAAATGAGATAACCGTAAGTTTAGGATTTAGATCATACCTCAGATTCGCACTTGGATTGCCTTTGATTATTTTCCACTAACCCTTCATTGTTTTATTGCTGTTGCATGACTCTTTTCCACTTATTGTTGATGACTTCTGAACTGTAAATTTCTTTTCAAACAGACTGTGTTTTTTTTTTATGCAGGTGCAGAGAGCTGCGGAATCGTTAGATGGCTGCAGAATTGTCAAACAGCTGCGGAAACTGCAGTGATACCCTCCGGCTGCACAAAACAACTTCAGTTATCTAAAAAAATGACTTTATTGATGGAATGAAATGTAATGAATGGATGGATGGATGGAAAGAAATGAGGTGAAGTGAGAGTGATTAAATGAATGAGATGGTGAATGAGGTGGATGAAATGGCGAAATGAGATGGAAGAGAGAGAGATTTTTTTTTTTGGAAAACATGAGGTGTCAGGTGACCCTGATTTTCACCTCAGGTTTTCTGCATGAGACTGCCAATCAGAGATTGGTTTTCAGGCTCATACATTTATTTTTTCTTTTTCTTTTCTTTTTTTTTCTTTTTTCTCTTTTTTTTTCTTTTTTTTTTTCAAAAACCAAAGATTAGGCTGATGGAGGAGAAGAATCCTTCTCCACCAACCTGATTGCAGAATCTTCTTTAAACAATTTGACAAACTCTTCTTTTGAGAATGGCTTTTGGTAGATTTTCAAGCGATGGCCATTCACAATAAGAGGAGTATGAAATTCATCAATAGTTTTCACTCGAACTGCTCCATTGCTAAAGACTTCATCAATCTCATATGGCCCAAGCCAATGAGTTTGAAACTTTCCTTTGAAGTCTTTGAACTTTGAATCAAACAATAGAGCCCAATCTCCTTTCTGAAACTTTCTTTCTTTGATATGACGATCATGCCATTTAGATCTTTGGTGCTGAACTAGATCGGTCCTTAGAATTGCATCTTGTCTTATTTCATCTAGCTCATTTAGCTGGTCCATTCTGTGTCTTTGAGCTTCTGAGAGGCTCATTCCCAATTGGACTGCCATCTTGAAGGTCTTGATTTGGAACTCAATGGGGAGCAGGACTTCCTTCCCATAAACAAGTTCATAGGGAGAATGTCCTGTTGTGTTCTTCCATGTAGTCCTATAGGCCCATAAGGCTTCAGGGAGCCTTTCCGCCCAATCTCTTCTATGAAGATGAACAGTCTTGGTGATAATGCCTTCAAGAACTTTATTGGTATATTCCACTTGGCCATTGGATTGCGGATGGTAGGGAGTGGATGTTCTGTGCTTGATCTTATATTCCTCCATCAGCTTCTCCATCAATTTAGATGTAAACTGGCTGCCCTGATCTGTCACAATTTCCCTTGGGACACCAAAAAGAGCGAAAATATCCTCAAAAAGAAATTGAACAACTGAATTTTCAGTGGCAGAAGGCAATGCTTTCGCTTCTACCCACTTAGTAACATAATCAGTACAAACCAGTATATACTTCTTTTGCTTTGATGGAGGATTAATTGGTCCAACAAAATCTAGAGCCCATTTCTCAAAGGGTTCGATGCATACCTGAGGCTGTAGTGGCATTTCATTTGAAGGAGTTGGTTTCCCAACTCTTTGGCAGCTGTCACACCTTCTAACATACTGCTTTGCATCTTTAAAGAGAGAAGGCCAATAATATCCTAGAGAAAGGATTTTATAGGTTGTCCTCTTGTCAGCAAAGTGCCCGCCGCATGGTTCATCATGACATGCCTTAAGGATGTCAGGCATTTCATCTTCTCGAACACACCTTCTGATTATACAATCTGGCCCTGTTTTGAACAATTCATTAGAAATCCAAGAATAATGTGCACTCTCCTGAATGATTTTCCATTTCTCATTAGGAAATAAGTGTAGAGGAAGCTTCCCTGTAACAAGATAATAAGCCATATCTGCATACCAAGGAGTCTTGGTAGTCACTGCAAACAAGTATTCATCTGGAAACTTATCTTCTACTGGAGAATCTTCATTAGTGTTTTGGATTCTAGACAGGAAATCAGCTACTGTGTTTTGTTTTCCAGGTCTATCTAACACAGTAATGTTGAATTCTTGTAAAAGTAAAAGCCATCTTGTAACTCTACCATTAGTGACAGGTTTGTTCATTAAATATCTTATGGCAGAGTGATCAGTATGGACAAAGGTTTCATAGCCGGTTATGTAGTGTCTAAACTTGTTGATTGCATGTACCACAGCAAAGAATTCTTTTTCTGTAACAGTATAATTTAACTCAGTGGGAGTCAAATTCTTACTTGTGTAATAAATGGCATAAGGGATCAAATCCTTTTGTCCCAAAACAGCTCCTAGAGCTGTATCTGAAGCATCAGTAGAAATGTGGAAAGGGAGTTTCCAATTTGGCCCCCTTAAGATGGGTGCTTCAGATATTCTAGTCTTTAAAGCTTCAAAAGCAGATTGACACTCGGGATCCCATTTGAACTCACAGTCCTTGGTAAGCAATTTGAAAAGAGGGGATGCTATCTTAGTGAAGTTTTCAATAAATCTTCTGTAATACCCAGTAAACCCAAGAAAACTCCTAACATCCTTCTGGCAATTTGGAACAAGTAACTTAGAGATGACTTCAACTTTGGATCTATCAACCTTAATCCCATCTCCTGAAATATGATGTCCTAAAACAATCCCTTCAGTAAACATCATAAAACACTTTTCATGACTTAAAGAAAGATTTGTTTCCTTACATCTTACCAGTACTTTTTCCAAATTTTCCAAAGCTTCTTCAAATGTATTACCATAAACTGTGAAATCTTCCATGTATACCTCTACACAATCATGAATCAGATCTGAAAAGATTCCTAGTACAGCCCTTTGAAATGTAGCGGGTGCATTGCACAATCCAAAAGGGAGTACTCGGTAGGCAAAAGTTCCCCAAGGACAAGTAAATGTGGTTTTGTCTTGATCTTCAGGTGCTACCTGAATTTGATTATACCCACTAAAACCATCCAAGAATGAGAAATACTTTTTACCTGCTAAAGTGTCTAGTACCTGATCAATAAAAGGTAGAGGGAAATGATCCTTTAAGGTTGCCTTGTTCAATTCTCGATAATCAATGCAAACTCTCCATTTACCATTCTTTTTGGGCACTATAACCAAGGGAGAAACCCATTGGCTATCTGAAATGGGGTAAATGAAGTTTACCTTGAGCAATTTCTGGAGTTCTTCTTTCACGATTTCCCTAAGGTTTGGATTCATCCTTCTTTGTGGTTGCCTAATAGGTCTGCTATTTTCTTCAATATAGATGTGATGAATACAAGTCTTAGGATCGATTCCTTTCATGTCAGTGTATTCCCATGCAAAGGCAGTGGAATGTTTTTGCAACAGTTTGGTTAATTCTTCTTGTTGTGGTCTTCCCAAGTTTTTGTTAATGTTCAATGTTTTTCCTGGAAGGATTTCAACTGTAGAACTACCAAACTCTTCCATTGAGAAGAGAGACATCTGTCTAGAGGAGAGACATTCAATGTCTGCATCTAACTGAAACTGTGTAGAGTCATATTCTAAAGGTATTTCAAAATTTTCTAATGTATTTAGAATTTGACTATCCTCACTGATTTCAGAGATGGTTAGAACAGGTTGAATAGTATCCTCATCATCAACCCACTCATCTTCTCCTATTTCTGTTATTGCCTTTGCTGGAGGATACAAGTTGAATTTCTTGGTGGAATTACCATCTGATATATACATGTCCCCAGACCTACAACTTATGAAAGCATCAGCTGTGGCCAGCCAAGGTCTTCCTAAAATAAGAGGATGTCCTCCTAGATTATTCTTGGGAGTTAAAATCATAAAATCAACTGGATATTCCCAAGAATCTAGAGAGACTGGAATATCTTCCAATACACCATCAGGTTTAATGATTGATCTATCTGCAAGCTGCAGCAAAGTAGGTGTAAAGAGAAGGTTAGGAAGCTTTAACTGATCCATGGTCTGTCTACTCATGATGTTGATAGCGGCTCCTAAGTCAATCAAAGTATTTGGGATTTCAACCCCATTAATATGAGTTTTGACAATAGGGCTACCGGGATCTACATATTTTTGCATGGTAATCTTACCCATCATTATGTCTGCAATTTTTCCAACTAGATGTATCCTTTTAGTATCTCTGGTTCTTTTTCCTGTTTTCTTCAAACTCAACTCCTTTATTGTCTTCGCTAGAATGGGAATTTCTTTAATGGCTTGTAACAAGGGGATCTTGATACAGACATTCTTCAATTCATCTAGGAAACTATAGTCAGGCACCCATATCTGCTTTTCCACCCCTTTGTCAATTTGCAATCTTTCAGGAAAAGGAGGTGTAGCTACAGGTGTAGGTTGCTCAACTATGGGAGTTGTAGAGGTTGATTCTTTTTCTTTTTCTTTTTGGATATTTTGGTTTTGAAGTGATACTTCAGAACCTTTATTGACTTTGAGAGATTCTTCCTCAGAAATGCTTGGTTGTTGAACACTTGTAGAAGGTTGATCTAAGATTCTACCTGATCTGAGTTGTACTTCATTGAGAGGAACAACCATATAGGTAGGGAATGGTTGACCTTCCATCATGTAAGCATTTTGAGGGTTCCTATTATTTGGATTTGGTAATGGCTGAGAGGGAAGTTGATTTGATTTCTGCTGGGATTGAAGCGATAGTTGAGAATTTTGATTTTGTGGAGGAGGTTGTTGTTGTTGAGGGTATGGCAATGATAGTTGTTGACCTTGGTTTGGAAGTTGTGGAGCTTGCTGATTCTGAAAGGATGGAGGATATTGATAGAATTGAGCAAATCTCCCATAAGGATTTTTCATGCTTTGCATCCATGCTTGAAAAGCATTTTGAGGTTGAGGCCAAGGTTGTTGCCAAGGATTCCAATTTGGTTGGGATTGAGAATTCATAGAGTTGTTAAACCCTTGATTCTGTTGTCCTTGCCAAGGTCTCCTTGCAATAAAACAGAGAGATTCAAGTGTATCTGGATCCTCTTGAAAGACTGCTTTGAGGCCAGGAATTGAAGGACAATCCTTGGTCTCATGAGTTTCTGAGCAAATTACACATGTTCCTACAACGTGTGCATCTAAGGGACATTCCCTTAAAGCATGCTTCTTTCTACACTTCGGGCAAAAAATAGCCAAAGCCTCAGCTTCTGCTTTTTGTTTATTGTGAATCTTAAGGGTATCAAGTTGTTCACTAAGACTCCCTAAGATGTCAGTTTTAAATTCATCAAGCATACTGCCGATTTCAGCCCTACTCACTGATCCTGTTGCAGATTTATTTGCCCTAAGGAGAGAAGGATCTCTAGGCCCTTTTTGAGTTTTTGATTTGCCTCTTGAGAGATGGATACAAAGTTCTGCTATATCATTGAGTGAAAGTTGAGAAATATCCCCTTTCCCCATCATGTTTAAGATGTCTATCCATTCATCCCTAATGGCTTTTAATAAGAGGGCTTTTAAGGTCTCTTCATCCAAGGTACTCATTTTTGCTCTTTTCAAGTTATATTGAAATCTTTCAAGTAAATCTTCTAAGCTCTCATCTTCTTTTTGTATCATTTTAAAACCTCGTCCTTGTGATTAGTAGGCATACAATAGTCCAAATACCTATCCAAAAATGTCTGTTTCATTTCATCCCAAGTCCTAATGGATTGAGTGAGTAACCCCATGAACCATTTCAAGGCTTGATCCTTCAGTGTTGAAGGGAACAATTTGAGTTTCTGGGAGTCATCCAGGTAGTCATAAGTTCGACACACCACTTCAAACTCAAATAAGAATGTTTCAGGGTCCTCAGTCCTTAACCCATGGAAGTTAGGGAGGACAGATGGTGATATGTTTTTCATGGTGGCTCGGGAATCCTCATTAACAATGGGAAACCCAAATGAATTATCCCCATCTCTATTTCCTCCTCCAAGGGGACCTCTTCCTCCATTATTGTTATTGTTGTTTCCTCCTCCTCCTCTACCTCTACCTCCACCCCTACCACCTCCTTCTTCCTCTGCCATGATGATTCTCCTAGGGATTTCAAAATCTTCTGGTTCCTCTACAAAAGGTGAATGAGAAGAGATTTCTCCTTCTTCTTCAGATGATTCCACTTCCTCAATTACAATTGGTCTTTCTGTAGGAGAAAGAGAAGAGTCTCTCCCTGGTTCAAACTCAATAGAAGGTGTAGGAGAGTCAACTCTTGGCTCTTGAATTCCATGAATTCTAGGACTAGGAGTTTCGGTTGGAGATAAGGGGGTGTCTCTTGTCTATCCCTTGAAGCAGATGGACTTGTAAAAATTGAACTTCGAGCTCTAGCTAAAAACCTTCCTCTAGAATCTCTAGCTGTATGCATGTCATTTTTTTATTATTTTTCTTCAAGTCAAGTTAATAGTTATTTTTTCTGATCTTCCAGTTCACTCTAGGTGCAAGAAGAGAGCATACTCAAGAAACTATCAAATCAATAACTTTCTCTTTTCTGATCCTCCAGATCACCTTGCAGTGCAAGAGGAGAGCATACTTTGATAGGTTATCAACTTCTTTCGTTGAAATTTTTATGTTTTTTTTTTTCTAAGAATATGGCTACTTAATTTCACTTCCCCGGCAACGGCGCCAAAATGTTTAGTCAATTTAGTGTTCCTAAATTGATGTCATTAATTGTCAACCCGGGGCTCGTAAGCTGATGAAGTGAAGGTGTACTATATGTACTTAAGCAACCTCTTAGAGCTTTTTGTCGTTTGGGGTGTTGTTTGTGGTTAATTTATCTTCCTAAGATGGAGTGATGTGTTTATAAACAGATGAGTGATGGTGTGTGTAAGGTGAATTCTAGATGAGTGAAGGTGTGTGATTAGTGGTTTCTAACTACTTGCTGAAAAGGAAAAGCTTGAAAGAAATAAATAACTTGAAATGACTTGAAAGCAAAGAACCACTTTCTAATGGCATTAGACACCATTCATGCTGCTGCAAATAAAAGGTAAGAAAATCACTTAAAAGACCAATGATAATGTTTATCTCTTCCTAACTCTCTGCTTCTAACACATAGTACTGTGTAAAACACGATTAGGAAGTAGCTAAAGATAAGTCTAAGAAATGATAAAAAATGAGAAAAATCTACTTTAAAGACTAGTTATAATGTTCAGCTCTCTCTAACTCTCTGCCTCTAACACATAGTACTGTGTAAAGCATGATTAGAAAGTAGTTAAAGATTAGTCTAAAAAGTACTCAAAGCCAGCTGTAATTTATTAGTATTCTGATCTCTAAAAGATAGACAATTTGTAATGAAGAGACCATTCATATGTTAGCAGACAACTTTGAGAAATTAAACTAAAAATCAGCTATGAAAATAAAGTAAAGGCAGCAACTTTGAATCTGTCAACTGAAACTACCACTAGATATTAAGCAAATACATAAACACAAAAACAATCCCGGGTTAAAGACCTGCAAAAGAACAATGCTGATCAGCTTAAAATAAAGGCTGGAAATGAAATAACATGAAAGTGAATTAAGTTGTACATGTTTCAAGAAAAGGAAATGCTGAATGGAAAATGAAGAAATAGCAAGAATATAAACATGAAATACTATACAAGGGCAGTCATGAACAGGGGCCCTCCATTCATAATACCCAAAGAAGACTCAAGGAATTGAAAACTTCAGAAGAGCACTGCTTCTATTACTCCATGTGCAGAAAATTACAGTCAAGAGTGCTAGTACAACACTATTAAAACAGAGTTTTGAAATGCAGTAAAATGATAACAAGTTCATAAAACACAGCAACTAAAAAGTAACCATAAGCGTACGCAGACGCAAGTTTTTATAGGCATCTGAAAGATGGCCTAATGCGTACAGCTAAAACTGAAAAATAAACTAACTGTCATGCGTAATTAAGGTTCAATAACACGTCATAAGCCTCGTGGATGAGCTGGAGGTTCTGGTCGTTATGGGCATTGAATCCAGAGTTGGATTATGTCCCCCACAACCTGCGTAACACGGACAAGTCACCGTTTGAACTGACGTGACCCAACAGCTTACGCATCACCGTTAAGCTGCCTTTGTTGACCGTAACTTGACCCTCGTTGACCGGAGGTACAGATGACGTGGCTAGCTGAACCAATAGCACAGGAACCTCGAGCACCTTGATTCCTAAGTGCCCATGTGGCTCGTTTGGCAAAATGACACGTGGAACCTTGAGATTAACAAAAAGGTTGCGGGATCATCAGATGGCTGCGGAATCATCAGATGGCTACGGAATCATCAGATGGCTGCGGAATTCCTGTAAATATGTCAAAATCTAAACAAAACAGTCACACATTAGCAAAATTCCTTAATCATGCTTAAAGTCATCTAATGTAATGATATGGGTTGGTTTGCAAGGAAAATGAGGCAAAAGAGAGAGATGAATGAGGGAAAACTGTAGGTAATGATGGATAATCAAGTGTAAAGTAGAGGCTCTACATGCCCTGGATAGTATTATAACATCAATTCTGGCTATTAATCTAGACCCTCCCTAGTCTGAAGGCCTTTTGAATTTTTCCTCCCTTATGAACACTATTGAGAAATCCTTTTATAACCTTCACCCCTGAGAAAATAAGGATATCCCTCTAGGATTTTTTGGTGGGTTGGGAGACTCTCAAACTCCCTCTATGCATCGAAATACTCGAGGAAGAAATTCTAACGTTTCAAAGGCTCAACAAAGAGCTACATTCGACATTGTTGATGGGAAACAATTATCTTTACAATGGGCGCTTAGAGCAGTGCAGAACTAGGCCATAGTGTCAATATGATTGTGTTTTCCTTCAATTGTCGTGTTTTTTCTAGTGCCACTAAAAAACTAACACTTAATTCTTTGTTTCTTAACACTTAATGGTGTAAAAATGGCTCTTTATAAAATGTTTTTTGGATGGTCTTTTATGTTTTTTTATGCCAAAGGAAGACATGGGGGTCTAGCTCTGGAAGTCAAAGATTGTAGTTTGGAGCTATTAAATTCTTGGGGATCGGAACTGGTGTTGGGAGCTGAGGTCTATTCACAGGAACTTTGCTCAGAATTGTTACTCTTAAATATCTACGAGTCATGTCAGGATAGGGTTATTTTTGGAATAACCTCTTCTCCAAATCTGTTATGAATGTCAGAAACGTAGGGTCCTGTAGCCCAAGCCAATCCCTTGGTTGACTTCTTTATAAACAAAATTTTCTTTGGAAATCTCATAGATGTAAATCTATTGAAATCCAGATGTACTTGGAGGAATAGGCGTGTGGGGGATGTCAGGGTAGCAAAGAGATTGGACCGTTTTCTCCTAAAAGAGGAAATGGCTTCTAGAATCCCCTCCTTCAAACATTTTGTTGGAGTAGGAGGATACTCAGATCACCTGCTTATCCTTCTGGAAATGAAAGGCCCTAACCAAAATCTAGGGTCTCGCTTCAAATTCAACCATGCTTGGCTCAAAGAGACCTCTTTTGACAACCTTGTAAAAGCTACCTTGAGGCCCTTGGCTAGAGATCAGGGGTCCTCTCTAGCCCATTTTTTTAGGGAGAAGCTAAAAATAATGAAGAAGGAAACGATAGAGTGGGAAAAAGCCAAAAATATTAGTGATGAATCTTAATTAAATAGGATTTGGGAGGAACTGGACTTAATGGAGAGCTCGGAAATGGATGGATACAAGACTGGAGAGAAGAGGGAAAATATTAAACAACTGGATATAGAAAGAAATAAAATACTAAATGATATGGAAGAACAATGGAGACTCAAAAGCAAAGCAATCTGGCTTGCAACACAGGATGAAAATTTGAAATTATTTCAAAATTATGTGAAAGTAAAAATTCAAACATAATATGGGGATTAAAAAGGGCAAAAGAGGGCATAAAAAGCTCCTTTACTGACCTAACCACTATGGGGAGGAACAACTTTAAAAACGTATTCAAAGCTCTTGAAGCGGTTTCAATTGCAGAGGTGATACAGGTTAATGGCAGAAGTGTCCTCAGACACACAATTTTATTAATCAGGAAAAGAAATTACATAATAATTTTGCAAGAGTTTACACATACACTCCAACACTCTTGCAATCAGGAGAATGAGCTATATATAAGCTCAGTGTCCTAACCTATTATTACAAGTGAAACAACCCTAGGGCTTTGGGTTGAGAACCCCAACAGAGCAGAGGGAAAACCTCAAAAAGAAATGCTCAAACAATAATTAAGCATCCTTATTCTACTAAATCGTGTAGGAGTGTCCTTACCTGATGTCCTTCATTTGGGTAGATCCCGCAGGGTGCAAACCCTCAGCTTCTCCCAATGTTCTTGAAACCTGAAAATTATTCTAATAAAACATACACAATAGTAGAAATATAAAGGATATACATGATGTTAACTTTAAATCATATAAATGAATGATTATTTATACATCAATAAAGATTCATAAATGAATTACAACAAAACTTTGATGCATAAACACATTTCATGTCAGAAACAAAACAGCGTTCCCTTTTATTCAAGCAAGTTATAGATAAGGTGGAGAAATATGACCTGAGTTTTTCTCTGGATCCAAGGGGAATCGTCCTCCAAATCTGTCCTTTCCCGGCCTTCAGTAATCTTCCTCCATCACCGACACAAGGATATTTCAAGCAAGATGGGGGATATCTATAATTAAGGAAACAAGGGTTTCCTGAAGCTTTGGGGAGTGCAGGAGGCACAGGGATTCTTCAGACTTGATCAGGGATAATCTCACTATAGTATCAATATCTCATCCTTTCTCCCTTAAGGCCTTCCCATGGAGGTTTATTTATACCTCTCCAAGTTAGTTTTTTCAGTTGGGAAACAGTTGGGCCATGGGCAATAGGAGGTGAGTAACAGGTAAAACCCGTGAACTCCACTTGAAATTAAGGAAATTTAATTTTTTTAAGTGTTTTAACATATGTACATGGGTTGGGTATATACTGACCCACCTGTACACGCTTTTATCACAGACAAAGTAGCGTATAGGGAATAAAACACTCTTTTTTAATATTTTGGACCAAGTCTAGAAGGAAGGGTTTCCCTAGGCCATAAACAGAGCATCAGATCTACCAAGAGTGGTAAATGGTGCTATAACAGATGATCCCTAATATATGAGGTCAGAAGGGGTACATGATGGCTGAAATGTATTAAGTGTATGGAAAGAATCATGTCGAGACTGAGGAGGAGTTCACCAAAATTCAGCCTGCCAGGCCATCGAAAGAGATTAGAAAGAAACTATTGTCTGAGGTGGGCATACCCATGCTCAGAAATAGTAAATCATGTCTGAATATCAAGTACAAAAGTGGATCCAATATGTATACAAGTATAAAGGAACTAAAAGTACATAATGGATCATCTGATCATAATCAAGAAAGTACATGTCTGAATATCACATATAAAGAGCTAATCAATGATGTTGAAGTATGAAGCTGATCACTAAAGTCAAGAAACTAATCCCAATAGTACCAAATGAACATGATGGAATAAATGATACTACACTACAACTCGGGTGCCAGCATATAAGATGTCTCTATAAGGAATTACAATATATAAGGTGGATGGCATCAACTAGCAGAAACAGGAGAAACTGACAAGTGAGCAAAGACATGTTGATGCAAACCCGAGGTCTTCACTAACTGCCATGGTACATTTTTACACAATGGGAATGAACGATCTAAAGTCAACCATGTGAGAAACCATTTGATTACCGGTCATTGATGTATACCATTAACAAATGCGAGACTACTCACAATAATGATAATGAGAGTCAAGGTACCCAGTACAATCTAACAAGTGTGAATAAATGAGATATAGTCAAGCACTTGAAAGAATCTATCAATTAGGAGACAATGATGTTTTCCCACTGTCGATAGTTAAGGAATCTGCCACTGATGATTGCAAACCCTAAGATACTACCAAATGGACTCTAGATCTCTTTCCCAGAGCAATGAGCTAAAGTCGATGGGAAAATATCCACTAGAAGGTAGGCATTAAGGCATCCTTCATCAATCTAGCGCGAGTGTAACCTGTAGGTCAATAATGTGGAAGGAATCGGACGAACAAAGATGTAGTAACCCAACCGAAGCACGTTTCCGGCGTACACAAGACGTAGCTAGCACACGATAGAAACCCTCTAAACCAACCAATAACGAAAGCTGACACAGAGGCAAGGAATCCACCAATAGGGTCAAATGGAAACAAAGGCACTGCACGAATCCCAATGTGTGATAATGAAAGTTGATTTTGAACACGAGGAAAACCACTCAATCAAAGACCCATGATATTGATCGATGTTGAGCACAAGGTGACCTATCAATAATGAAAATAGGGCCAAGGTGCAACTCTAGATCTATCTTCAGAGCAATTTGTCATAGTCTATAAGGACAAGACCCGCCAGCAAGAAGTCAATGGAGACCTTCTCAAACCGGCATGAGCAAAGGACCAATACAACTGATGTGATAACGAACATGACACTAACAAGCAAGGATGGCCAACTTAAAAATGGGTCAAGAGACACCGCAAAGAGGTCGAATCAGGTTGACTTCCCTTGAAAAAAAGCATGACTCAACTGTGACTACAAGGCAGCATATGATAACTTTGTATAAGTTTGTCATGCAGGAGGCATAACCAAACTCTCCATATGATCGGAAGAGGTAACCATCGGAGGAGTACTAACTCGATAACAAGGTTAAGGCTCCCCTAAGTCAAATTAAATTCCATCCCAATGGAGGAAAGACTTTCTTTTGAGTGCTTTGTTCAAGGGCGACACGACTGACTCTAACTACCATAAAAATATGGAAATAATTTCTCGTTCCCTCTCTTTTTGGAATATATAATTTTTTGTCTTTTTCTTTTATATGAAGCTGGAAAAAGAATAAAATAATGCTATAGTACAGTGGAAAGAACGTGTCGAAAAAAGAAGATGCTCTAGTTCTTGGGAGGGGAACATTCCTATGATTAATGCAAGGTGGCGAACTGGTCAAGGACACTCAAAGGGATGTTCTTTTCACAGGTAAAAGGGTGTGTCAAGTTGCAGAGGCTAAGTGATTGCAAGGTTGATTTTGCAAAAGACATGGTCAAAAAGTGGCTTAAACACGAGTCCAAGTGAAGCCAGATCAAGGCCAAAAGGTGTAAGTAGTCAATATGCAATGCAGCAGTACAACTCAACACAAAGGATCCTCTAGGGTATATGGCCAAAAAGATAGCGAAAATTTAGAGGAATGAGGCTTCAACGCACAAGTCATGATAGGACTAAAGAGGACTCTCAATCCTAAGAACAAAAACTCAGCATGGGTGTCAAGTGACAAAAAGGTACTATCTAGGGTGCCCATGATAAGGTAGGCTCTACCACACAAGTCATGATACTTCTAAGCAATGAGAAGGTTTTGCACCATAACTTGGTGGGGTCGATCCTAAGGCTAAAATAGGAAAGGAAACTGATAATTGCATAATGCAGGGGATGTAACCTATATGCCAGTTTTGAGAACCAATACCTGTCAGAATGGATCAACCATAAAAATGTCCAAAGGAGAAATCTTCCAAGTTCTTTATACATAAATAGGAACACTAGATAAGAAGTTAATACATCCCGCATATAAACTTCAGATAAAACCTTGTGTTATAGAATACAAAACTTGAAAATGTGTACCTTATATGTATAATATGGCACAAGGGGCCACGCAGCCTTATGGCTTACGCATAATAGTTCTTCGGAACAAGCCCCTTGTGAGGCTCGGGCCAAGGACTCCTTTGGTAGTCAAAACTCATGGCTTCAAAGAGTTCCTCCTGTGAAGGCAAATCAAACTCCAAGAAATCATGAGAACTACAAGGATCAAAAGAGGGGATTAAGGGGTCCCATGTCCCTATAGAAAGAATCTCTCAGTCAGCTGTCGGGACCAAGTCCCAAGAAGGAGAATAATAGATCAAAGGATCCTTCTCAGAAGCAATTGAACATTGAGGATTCAACACCACATAATTCACCCGTGGCAGGGTAGAGTCTACTTGAACACTTGGAACAAACCAAGGGGTATTATGCAGTAAATTCAAATTAGGGTGGTGATTATCATATGCAAGTTGATCAACAGTGACAATATTCCCTTTATGAGGAAAACACATCACTCGAAAGAGTGAAGACACCACAGCATTCATATCATATACATAGTCACGCCCAAGTAGCATATTAAAGTCTAAAGGGCGATCAACCACCGTCATATCAATTAAGATAGTCTTCCCACCTAAAGTAATAGGCAATTGAGGAAGAACACCCATAGATTCACCAAATATTCTATCATAGGCTAACAACGAACTCTCAGCTGTCAACAAATTTGGAGAACCCAAATCTTTCCAAGTCCATGAGGATATAATACTTGCAGAGGATCCTTCATCCACCATACATTGATAGACATTTGTGGAATTAACTCTGACCTTTATTTGGAAAGGTACAGCGGAAGGAAGACGAGGCTCGACAAGACTATCCCAATCAAAGGAGACACTCCTAGAACTTGGAAGGGGAACATTCGAAGAAACCGGAATGCTCCGTATACCAGAAGACTATAATATTAATCAAACAGACTCTGTTGTTAGGCACTTCACCCCCAAAAAGAGGAGTGTAATCAACCAGAGATTGCACTGGCTCAACCACATTATCAGCCAATGGTTGATGAGACTGTTGAGAAACCATATCAGATTCAGGAGTAGAATAAATTTCAGACTCTGACCATATCCTTTGTACCTCTGGAATACCAGGGCACAAATGAGTAAGATGGTCTCTCTTGCATATCTTACAAGGGAACTTAGGTTTAAGACTTCTACGCTTAAGTTTCTTATCAACATCCATTCCACCAACATGACTAGCAGTGGTTTGCGGAGAGTCTCCAACATGACTTGCAAAGGTTAGTGACTCTTTCCCAATAGAGATAGGACTTGTGCCCCCAGCCCTACTCACAGAAGCAGCTGAGTCAATAGAAATATGACTCATGGAGGTAGGTGACCCATTGCTAGTATGACTCACAATGACTAGACTTACACCCCCAGCGTGACTTGCAGCGGCTAAAAGCTCATCTCCAACATGATTGGCAGAGGTAGATGATGAATTGCTAGTATGACTTGTAGTGACTAGACTTGTGCCCCCAACATGACTTGCAACGGCTAAAGTTCATCTCCAACATGACTGGCAGAGGTTGATGATGAATTGCTAGTATGACTTGCGGTGACTAGACTTGTGCCCCCAACATGACTTGCAGTGGCTGAAATCTCATCTCTAACATGACTGGCAGAGGTTGATGATGAATTGCTAGTATGACTTGCAGTTACTAGACTTGTGCCCCCAGCATGACTTGCAACGGCTGAAAGCTCATCTTCAACATGACTAGCAGAGGTTGATGATGAAAGGATAGAATTGTTCTTATTCTTTTTCCTCCTCTTTCTCTTCTTTTTAGATCTCTTATTACAAGAGGGAGGAGGAAGAGGAATCCCTGATTTCTCTTTGAAAAAATATGAACAACCCATTTGATGCCCTTGAAATAAAGCATTCGTTTGAGAAGCTTCAAAAACATCTGGAATATTCAGAGTGGACCACAACCAAACTGGTAGTCCAACATTAAATCCAAGAATATTCAAAGTGGCCATTAAGGGGTTACCAATGTTTCCAAAGAAAGTAAAAGCACAAGGATTCCCTTTTGGGAGGGTACCTTGGTTGGTTTCCACAAGAATATTGGCCATATCTAACTTATTCGCAAATCCTTCCTTGATGGGAATGTACAAATGAATTTCCAAGGAAGATAGATGCACAATCAAAACCTTTTCCCTTAAGGAGGCAACTCCACAACTTTCGAAAGAAAGATCAAAATCCTTTCAAGATCAGTGAAGTGGTAGGTCGGTCACTCAGAATCTAAAGTCCAAAAGTGACAAGACAAAAATACCTAAAGCCAACTTATACAAAGAGCAAAGAGCACTCGACTATAAAATCCCTAAAATACAACCAATCAAGCAACTTCCAAGTATTTTCGCTCCAGGTGATGAGTACCAGACACCAAAATACAAGAAAGTGAAGTAAGGGACCTCTCGAAGATAGTCTGGGATAATGATGGCCCAGGCCTACCAGCGAAGGTATCATAAGCAATTACGCTGAGCTCTAAACAACATCCTTTGTCGGTGCAAGCACCCAATATTCACAAGGGTACCCTCCAGAAGTACTGATGAACGTGATGCAACATCAACGTCATGTGCCACAGGATTCCCCTCCGCAGTCACCTATGTGATTCCTAGGAAAGGCAATTATGGATACCAACTCATATCAAAAGCCAAGCGGAACAGTCATGAGGCAAGATCCAACAAGTGGGAGAGGGGGTATCTCTCTTCCTTGTCTTCATTCTCCCTCGTGCTTAACTCCCAGTCACAGAGCTTTCCCAATTTTTCTAACAATATTGGGTTTCGCTCTTTATTCAACTTCTAAGTTTTGTAATTTCAGCAGCATTGGAGAGTTAACTCTCCACTCACCTAATCCAAGGCCCTAATGAACCTAAACTTATTGGTGTTTGCTAATGACAACAATAAAAGTTCTAGTTCATTTTATTAATCACTTGATTTTATATAGTTGTTCTTTAAGTTAGGGGGAATTACGAGAGTAACATTGATGATGTTTTTATGACGCAAAAGAAATCAATAGAAAACTAACTGTATGGATGCAGCGATTTTCTTCGGTGAAGAGTGATTTCTATAGAGTTCTATGAATAAGCTTGTAAAAGCAACTTTTTTTCTTTTTCTAGAAAACACACTCCACACACCCAAAAGCTAATAAAAAGACTAAAATGTCTGTAATACAAACTATCTTAATGCAAACTATAATGATGGTGCATGGATTCTCATACAAGAAGCAAAAAAAAGTGTTTCTTTATATAGACAATAAGCCAACTTGAAAATGAAGAGGGCCAAAAAATTAAAAACAAATCTCTCCAAAGCAAGCAAAACGAATTGCAAAAGATCACAATTCGCTTCTCAACAACAAAACAAAAGAAACCGTAAACCAAAAGCTTGGGAAAAGAGAAACAAAAGAAAAGTTTTTGTGTTTTTTCTTTTAAGGGGAACGAAAGCAATTTATTGATGTCAAAAAAGTACTACTAAAACTTGAAAGATCAATAAATACGCACAAGGAGTCTTTCAATCTCGCAAGTTATAAAATTGAAAATGAATAAAACTTGAACAAGAAAGACTACAAACTTGTACAAACTGACCCAAGTAGCAGCGAAATATTTCGACAAACTGACAAAAAGTTCAAGAAAGAAATACTTTTGAACTTGTCAAAAAGACTCTCAAAAATCAAGAAAATCAATAAGGCCACCAAACGAGGGAAAGAAAAGCAAGAGAACTTGAAATTCGGGCTTGAAAACGAAATTGAAAACAATTTCTTGTTCTAGAAGACTAGAACAACCAAGAATCTCAAAACGAAGCCTTGAACACCAAGATACAAACTACAAACTTGCTTAAGAAGCAAACCTATGCAAAATCTTTTCAGTGAGAAAGAGAATTTGAAAAAGAAAGCTTGCAGGAAAAGTAAATTCTCCAGATAGTCGATGACCATATAACAATAGAAATCAACAAGCAGCAAACCTAACTAGGCAGAAAGATTTGAAAAATAATCCAAAAACTTGCATACATGATAGTGTAAAGACACAGGAGCGTGCACACGCGTTTCTAATACAGGAAACTAGCGTATACGTTAGTCTTCTTTACAGAAACCTGCGTGTATACGCTATTGTAAACAAAGTAAACAGCGTATACAAAGCTTTATATGGAAAAACAAAAATCAAGGTCTCATCAAAAAGATCAGACTTGATGCCTAGGACACTAATGGACCAAACAATACTGCAAAAGAAAGAAATCAAGAAAGTGAACCTGATTGAGAACAAACAACCCAAACCAGGAATAACAAGATTGTTATCCCAAGTGGAGTCGCCAATTCTGTTATGGGTGAAACCACCCTAGGGCTTTGGGTTGAGAACCCCAACAGAGCAGAGGGCAAACCTCAATAAGAAATTCTCAAACAATCATTAAACATCCTTATTCTACTAAATCACGTAGGAGTGTCATTACCCGATGTCCTTCGTTTTGGTAGATCCCGCAGGGTGCAAACCATGTAGTATACCTAGGGGGGGATAATATGGGGTACAGAGGGAGGTACCCAAGGGAATAATGTAATAATGGGATGGGCCATAATAATAAGTAAGGTGGTTAACCTATATTATGTAAGGGACCACACGCAGTTAGCAATAATGTAATAATCCCATGGTATTAGTCAGATGGTATTGAGGGAACCATGGTAATGACCCATGGTATTGTATGTATGAGGCTTATATAGAGGCTAGAGACTCCCCATTGAGAGATGTCAAGGAATATTGTATGAACAGGCATATGGCTTGTGGAGTGTTCTCCTTCCTTAAGGAGTGAATGTATGGTGTTTCCCTACCTTAAGGGTTTGATCAAGAAAGAAGCATTTCTATCTATTTCTATCTTATTATTTCTTGGGTATATTTGTATTTTCATATCAAATCTATAACAAGTGGTATCAAAGCACTTTCTTGGGAAAAGTGGAGAATTTTTTTATTATTATTTTTGCAGGAACTTTTTGGGGCAGCGAGTTTGCAGATCAGATCTGTATGTTCTGGTGTAAAATCTATAGGATCTAATTATAGATATGAGTTTTTGGTGAAAAAATACCCAATTTGAAAAGAAAAAAATCAGTTGAATCGGAGTCCGGATAAGGGAGATATCGTTGATTTAAAAATAAGTTGTGTTGTAGACATTTTTCGGGGCGGCAAGTTTGAAGATCAGATATGTACGTTCTGGTGCAAAATATGCAGAATCTAATTTCATATTTGAGTTGTTGCCAAAAAAATACACAATTTCAAAAAAACAAAATCAGTCAAATCAAAGTCCGGATGAGGGAGATATCGTTGATTTAAAAACAGCTCTTTTTCAGAAATTTTTTGTGACGGCGGGACAAGTGTAGTGCGAATCTGAAATTCCAGTGCCTAGATCGGAATTCGATGACGATGTACAAATTTGATGGCTCTAATCCAGAAATATGGCTAGAAAAAATGGAACAATATTTCACTATGAATCATATCGTAAATGATGAAACTAAACTACGTGTGGCAGACCTTTACTTGGACCAAGAAAGATGACAATGGTGGCAAGGGCATTCTAAATGCTATCCAAGGACAATTACTTGGTAGATGTTCGCAAAATCCATTTGTGACCACTTTGACTGTCAATCTAATTTTTTGGGTCCTCTTACTATGCTCAGACAAACAGGCACACAACCTAGCAAAGATTTTATTTTTACAGGAAAGAAGGAAACCAAGAAACCTAAAGGGTTATTTTCTTCTAATATCTCCTTATTGCAGGTTCATGGATGTATTCAGAAGGAGAAAATCATTGTGTCTATAAATCCTAGTTGCAAGAAAAATCTTATAAATGTCAATTTGGCAAAAAAATTGCAAGTTCCAGCAAAACAAATGGAGCACACACAGGTTAATAATGAGGAGGTGCAAGTTTATAAAGATTTGAAGCTTTCTATGGATAAGTATGTGTTGCATTGTGATTTTTATATTTCAAATATGGATAACATGGATGTTGTTTTGGGATATCCTTGGATGGAATCTGTGGGTACTGTCAATATTAATGTGCAAAAGAAATTCATGAAACTCTGGTATAAAAAGAAGAAAATAACATTGCAGGATATTTCTATTAAGACCCAAGCAGAGACTATGGAGGCAGAAGCACAAAGCTCTAATGACACTGACACATCAGATGATGAGCCTTTAATGGTTGATAACCAAACACAAACATCAAACCAGGTACCAAAAAAGCAGGGATAATCCAAGGAGGCTGAAGCATAAAATATTACAGGTACTGACACATGAAATGAGGACTCAATGGTTGAAGTAATACTGGAAGATAAGAAACAACAGCAAGCACCACAACATGTACCAGCTACCAATCAGGCTCCATTAGGTGGTGAATTAAAGAAAAAGACATCGTTGGTTAAAACTTCAGCATATCACCACCCACATCACCCTGCAAGAAAACAACCAACAAGATGGCAACAAATTAGCCATAAGGACAACAACCCATGCATGACAGATAGAGAGGGGCGGCGATCCACCTACTACACATCAACACAGAAGAGCCGCCAAGGTCAACTTCCATCTCAAGCGAGCGAGGCACCAGCTAGATCGAGGGTTCACCTTTCTCTGGGATGGCTAGATGCACGTGCATGGTACCAGTGGACTACTCTTTTGAGTAGATCTTATTATTTGTGTTCTTCTTATGTTTTGGGGACAAAACATGTTTAAGGGGGTTGGAATGTAGTATACCTAGGGGGGATAATATGGGGTATAGAGGGAGGTACCCAAGGGAATAATGTAACAATGTGATGGGCCATAGTAATAAATAAGGTGGTTAACCCATATCATGTAAGGGACCACAAGTAGTTAGCAATAATGTAATAAGCCCATGGTATTAGATAGATGGTATTGAGGGAACCATGGTAATGACCCATTGTATTGTATGTATGAGGCCTATATAGAGGCTAGAGACTCCCCATTGAGAGATGTCAAGGAATATTATATGAAAACGCATATGGCTTGTGGAGTGTTCTCCTTCCTTAAGGAATGAATGTATGGTGTTTCCCTACCTTAAGGGTTTGATCAAGAAAGAAGCATTTCTATCTATTTCTATCTTATTATTTCTTGGGTATATGTGTATTTTCATATCAGATCTATAACAAACCCTCAGCTTCTCCCAATGTTCTTGAAACCTGAAAATTATTCAAATAGAACATACATGACAATAGAAACATAAAGGATATACATGATGTTAACTTTAAATCATATAAATGAATGACTAATTATACATCATAAAGATTCATATATGAATTACAACACAACTTTGATGCATAAACACATTTCATGTCAAAAACAGAACAACATTACTTTTTATTGAAGTAAGTTATAGATAAGGTGAAGAAATACAGCCTGAGTCTTTCTCTGGATCCAAGCAGAACCGTCCTTCGAATCCGTCCTTTCCCGACCTTCAGTAATCTTCCTTTAGTAAGATGGGGGATATCTATAATTAAGGAAATAAGGGTTTCCTGAAGCTTTGGGGAGTGCAGGAGGCACGGGGATTCTTCAGACTTGATCAGGGATAATCTCACTATAGTATCAATATCTCATCCTTTCTCCCTTAAGGCCTTCCCATGGAGGTTTATTTATACCTCTCCAAGTTAGTTTTTTCAGTTGGGAAATAGTTGGGCCACGGGAAATAGGAGGTGAGTAACAGGTAAAACACTTGAACTCCGCCCGAAATTAAGGAAATTTAATTTTTTTTAAGTGTTTTAATATATGTACGCGGGTTGGGTATATATTGACCCGCGTGTACACGCTTTTATCTCAGGGAAAAGTAGCATATATGGAATAAAACACTATTTTTTAAAATTTTGGACCAAGTCTTGAAGGAAGGGTTGCCCTAGGCCATAAATAAAGCATCAGATCTACCAAGAGTGGTAAATGCTGCTATAACACCTATTCTAGTTATGGATCACTTATTGAATTAAAAAGTGTCCATTTACAATAAATGCAATTCTAACAAATCTACTAACTGTATTCTTAAATTGGAGCCTAAGATATGAGTCTATTCTAGATGTCATATCTTTTACAACAATATTCTATTTCTAAGTCTATCTAATATTAATTAAATATTCTAAAGTAATAAATATTTTATCCTAACGTTGTGAATTATGAATTATGTATTTTTGATCATCAAACATTCCCCCCTATGATCCAAAGATATATTACAACAGATACCAAGTTCATCTCTGAACTTAGTAAATTTTATCCTACCAAGTGGTTTTGTGAAAATATCAGAGACCTGATCTTTTGAAGGATAATAGACTGGCTTGATGATGTCCTTTGCAATGAGCGATCTGATGTGATGATACTTGGTGTCTACATGCTTTGTTTTTTAATTAAAAACTAGATCCTTGGCAAGCTTTATGGCTGACCAGTTGTTGATGAATAAATATGTAGCTTATGTTTGAGGAAGGCCCAAGTCCTCCAAAACTCTGCGCAACCAAACAATTTCACATGCTGCTTCCCATGCTAATATGTATTTTGCTTCGGCTGAAGAAGTGCCCATTGTACCTTGTTTCTTGCAACTCCAAGACACTACAATTGACCCCATGTTCATCAAATAACCTGAGGTTGATGCTCGATCATCAATACTTCCAGCAAAGTTGGCATCTGAAAATCCACTAAGTACAAATTTTTTAGTCTTTTTGTAAAGAAGACCAAAATATTTTGTTCCCTAGATATATCGAAAAACTTTTTTGGCTGCATTCCAATGGTTGTCTCATGGTTCCTGCATGAAGCGTTAAAGAATATATCTGGTCAAGTGGTCATCACATAAATCAGGCTACCAATCAATTATCCATAAGTAGTGTTGTCCACCATTTCCCCCCCTTCAAATTTTGAAAGTTTCAATTTTTGTTCCATGGGGGTAAGAACGGGCTTACAATCCTGCATACCAAATCACTGAAGAACTTCTTTTGCATACTTAATCTGAGAAATGAAAATATAGTTTGGACATTGGAATACTTCAACTCCAAGATAGTAGTGAAGTAGTCCCAAATTTGTTATCTTAAATCCTGCATGTAACTCCTTTTTCACATGTACAATATGATCATCATTGTTTCCAGTAATGATCAAATCATCTACATACATAACAAGAATCACCATATTTTTACCCTGTTGATGTACATACAAAGTATCATCAGATTCACTTCATTGAAAACCAACTTTCCAAAGGTATTCGTCCATTTTGGCATACCAAGCTCGTGGAGCTTGTTTTAACCCATATAAAGCCTTGATCAGTTTGCAGACTTTATGTTCTTTCCCTTCAATTTCAAAACCTGGAAGTTGTGTCATATATACATCTTCCTGTAAATATTCGTTGAGGAAAGCACTTTTAACATCCATTTGATGAACTTTCCATCCTTTTTGAGCTGCTAATGCAAGTGTTAAGTGGATGGTGTTCCACTTAGTTGTAGGAGCAAAGGTTTCCTCATAATCAATCCCTTCTTGTTGCGCAAAACCCTTAGCAACAAGTCGTGCTTTGTACTTGTTGATGTCTCCATTTTGCTTGAACTTAATTATCTAAACCATTTGCACTCGATGGGTTTGACATTTTGAGGACAATCAACAAGTTTCCAAGTGTTGTTTTCTTGAACTACCTTATATTCTTCAACCATAGCATGTTTCCATTCTTTATATTTTACTGCCTCTTTGTATGTGGAGGGTTCAGTAAAATCATTCGTGATCAAGGAAAAATGTCTTTCATTCCTAGTTGACCCCCTTGTTCCTGTTTTATTTTTCTCATCAGGACTTACATCTTTCAAAAGTTGAACAACCCATTTTGGTAATTGATGTTCACTTGTTTGAGATTCTAAAAAGTCACCATCATTATAAAGAAGATTAATGTAAACAGAGGTACATTGATCAACTACAAATTCTAGGGGCGTAGAATCACTGTCAGAAGAATTGTTGCTACTAGGAGATTCTGATGAACTTCCAGAATACCCAGACTGTGTTGGTGAAGTAGATGGACTGGATTAATCATCTTCAGAGGAAGGAAAATCAAGTTCATACCAACTTTGTGAATTTGGATGACTTTGCATATTTCCTTTCCTTTTATCTCCTTTTGTTTCAAAATTTTGAAGAAGAGTTTATATTTCTTCAGCACTCATCAAAAATTACATCTCTACCGACAATGAATTTCCCATTTGACAGAAGCATGTACCCTTTACTCTCATCAAAATATCCAATCATTGTGCATTTCAAACTTCGTGAGTCAATCTTAGTTCGTTTTTATTTTGGAAGTAAGGCATAACACATCGATCCAAAAACCCGAAGGTGTTTAACTTTAGGTGTGAAACCAAACCATGCTTCATAAGGTGTTATTCCATCCAAAGATGCAGTGGGAGACATGTTCCTTAAGTAAACAGTTGTATGGGTTGCTTCTGCGCAATATAAGGACTTAACTTTTTAAAAGTTAACATAGATCTCGTCATTCCTAACAAGGTGTGATTCATTCTTTCCACTACTCCATTTTGTTGAGGAGTGTAGACATTTTTAAGATGTCATTTGATCCCATTGTCTCTGCAATAACTTTGGAATTCATTTGAAGTGAATTCTCCTCCATTATTTGTTCTAAGAGTTCCAATCTTTTCTTTGACTTCATTTTCAACAAGTTGACGAAAAGTTTTAAACTTTTCAAATGCCTCTGACTTATGCTTCAAGAAGTAAACCCATGTCATTCTGTTGAAATCATCAATGAAGAGTAAGAAATATTTGCAACCTCTTAGAGAAGCTTGCAAGGGTCCACAAATGTCACTATGTACTAATTGCAAACACATGTTTGCTTTCCAGGAACTTGTCGGAAAAGTCTCTCGACTTTGTTTTCCATAAATGCAGGCTTCACATCTTGCATTTTCTTTCTTAAATGTAGGAATTCCCTTAACCATTCCCCATTTTTGTATTTGAGAGATACTTTCAAAGTTTAGATGTCCATATCGCACATGCCATAATCTGATAGGTGAAATGCTTGTACTTTCTACCCCTGCAAAGTCAGAATTCCTTGGAATAAATGTTCCTTTCATCCTTAACAATTTCCCATCTTCATACCTTATCATCATTGTTTTCATGTTCTGTTTGATTGAATTAATTTTAACTTGGAAATCCTTCAAAACCACTAGGTGTCTAGCTTGTTGGGTCGAGACTAAAGACAACAAATTATTTTTAAAGGTGGGTACATACCATACATTTGAAATCAATCTTTCTCTAATGTCAGGAAGATAAACTTTAACGACACATTTTCCATAAGGAGTATGTTTTTTATCATCAACAAGAAATATTGAATTAAGGTGGCATGGTTGGAAGTTACAAAAGAAGTCTCATCGAAAATTCATGCGTTGAGTTGCTCCTGTATCTAAAATCCATGCATATTCATAATCACTTTTAAGAAAAGTGGAAACTAAGGTTATTGATTCTGAGCTTTGACTTGTGAAGACATATTCTGAAACATCATCATCTTGATCATTGGAAAATTGAGTTGTGTTTTGATGGAACTTTGGAATTTTATCAATGGAAGTTCTACAATCTTCTACAAAATGGTCCACTCTATTACATCTTCTGCAGAAAATTTGATTCAAGTCTCTGCCTCTTCCTTGATATTGTCCTTTGCCTCTGCTTTGACCTCTTCTTGGAGTTTTCCCTCTGCCTTGACTTTGGCCTCTTCCTTGATTGTTTCCTCTGCCTTGAAATTTGCCTCTGTTTTGAAATTTTCCTCTGCCTTGACTATTTCCTTTTCCTTGAAAGTCACCTCTACTTTGGCTTCTTCCATGACCTTTTCCACTATGTGCTGCTATATGTTGATTGAAATGTCCTCTTCCTCCGCCTCTAGAACTTTCAGTTGATGATTTACTTGTGATAACCTCTATGAAGAAGACATCTTCCCCTTGTTTCTTCTTCCCAAAAGTTTTGTCGTGTTGAGCCAAAATCTCACTTAGCTCATCAAACTTTAATTTATCTAACTTTCTAGTCACTTGTAGAGTTTCCAAAAAATGCGTGTAAGAAGAAGGCAATCCAGCAATTGGAATTGTGGTCATGAAACTATCATCTACTATTTGAAATCCAGCTTTTACTATTTCTTTCTTAATATTTTTAAGCCTAGAGATATACTTAAGGACATCTCCTCCTTTAGTTAGTTTTTGTTGAAGCAACTTAAGTTGTAGATCAACCTTTTTTTATTCAAGTTTTGTATCAAATGGATATTTGAAAGTACGCAAAGCAGACCATGTAGTTGAGGCATTTTCAATATAAATATGTATTTCATCATTTACTGAAGACTTTATAAGAGCGAGTGCCCTGGCATTTTTAACTTCCCATTTTGCAAGTGAAGTTACATATGTGGGTTTATTAGGCTTAATATCTCCATCACATATGTCTTTCCACTATTCATTGTATATTAGAGTGCTTTCAATGAGACGTTTCTATGTCTTGTATGATTTTACCCCTTCAAGTTTATCAGAATCAGATAATAAATACTAACTTTGACATGGCAATGTTGAAGCTTTGTACCAAAAAGAATGAAGCACAAGAAAATCAAGATGAGCAACACATCACACAAAAGACGCCACACAAAAACGATCTATTGGGGGTTGGCCTTGACCCTCGTATAGTCGTTCGAGGAGAAAAATGACTGAGCTTTGCACTTGACTCTAGCCAATTTCTCTTAAGCATTTTACAATTAAATCTTTCAAAATTTGACTCATTTACAATCCCCTTGCAAAGTACTCTAACCCCCCTCAAAGTAAAAAATTAGTTTGAGTTACAATATGACCATCCCAAACTTTCAAATTGCAAAATTACACCTTTATCTCTCCAAATATTACAAAAACTACAAAAATAAAAGCCCCTTATTACTCCAAATATTACCAAAAAAAACCCTTTTTTACTCCAAAATGATAAAACTTACATCTTATTACTCTACAAAAATTAAAAAATTCCTTCTCACTCCCGAAAAAATAATCACTCCAATAAAAATACCCCCACTCACCTTATTACCCCATTACAAAAAAATCAATTTCAATAATACTATATTCCTTATCTCTCTAAAACACTCCTCACTACGTTAATAAATTCTAATTCTTTTAAACTCACGTTAAAAAGAATTCATTAAATTCCTTTAAAAAGGTGAATTAACCTCTTTTTTTTATGAAACCACTTTACATTCTAAACATAAATATTCAAATCGAGATATATTTGACATATATCCACTTACTTTTCAAAGTAATCCAAATGTTGACCAAACTCTTTTTGATGCGCATGGATTGATCCACAAAGTGGCTACTGCAACACAAATGGTGTCTTCTACAGCAATTGAAATCCCGCACAGATCCCTCACCAAGATGATCCACTAGACGTTCCCACTGTTGTCTTGTCGAGACACCAGCCTGGAAAACCATACGGCCCTTATGGGTGCCATTACTGGAGCTCATATCATCTGAGGCATTTTCAAAGTAGGCACCTGCGTGGATGTCGAAGATTGTACGCAACGCTGACGAGGACGGGCAACGTAGATTGTTGGGGCTTGAAGGACGCTGCACAGAATTTAACCACAGATCCTTCCGAGCCCGATATAAATCCACATCCTATGAGACGCAGGCGGAGCAGGGCTGTTTGAGTGAGCACTTTCTCGATCAAGATGACCGGGGGGCTGGAATTTCTGAAATAATGAATCGTGAAAGCCTAAGGCATTCAACAAAGATGTGAAAAGATATAATGGTGATTTGACTTTCGAGAATCAGACACTAGGGTGTAGTTTTGCAAATGATCTGAATTGCAACATGTCTCAAGGAAGTCTCAGGGAAGTGGCTGCAGGGAGATATTCAAAATAGCAAGGAGATCGTGAAGAAGATTAAAAATGTTTTCCTTTTTTTTAAAATAGATCCGTTCCATCCAACATCTGCTCAGAAAACTTATTGAGCTTCAAGGTCGGTCAAAATTAGAGCATAAGATCTATAGAAAAGTTCACTGATTCTTTTTAGAGAGAAGGAAGATAGAGCGGAGAATACGGCGGCTAGAAAAACAGCAACTTGTAGCTTTGGAACATATAGGGGAAGACTTGGAGATGCAAGCTTGAGAATTTTCACAGCAACTTGCTCAATTGAAAAAACACTTTAAATATGGTCGATTTTTATTTTTATTTTTAAACCAAAAAGTATCTTTTTGGATATTTGATCTGAATCAGATCCATAAACGACTGTCAGAGAACCGTGACTAAATCAAGTCGAACAAACTCTTGAAGAATCGAAAACACCCTAAACCAGTGGCCATGGCAGCCGGCGTGGAACGAAGAGGACCTCGGTCAAAGCACGCTAACTGAGGCCCATGGAGACTGCGCAAGAGGTCAAAATAGCCCTTGGGAGCCCCGGATCGGGAAAAGGAGCTGGTTTTCGATGCGCGTGGCAAACAGGGCTGAAATGATAGGGCTTAAGCACTCAGTCACGTTGGAAGCCAGAGGACCGTGGGCGGAAAAAGGTAAAGCACCATCGTACGAAGGCGGGACCCACACCCTGGAAACCAGCGGTTTGATCAGGGCGCCCTTGAACGATAAGCGGTTTTGGAGAAAACGGAGCAACCACCCTCAGTGATCGACGCGTGGCAGCGGATGAGAAAGAAAAACCGCCACGATCGCGCGTTATCGGTCGAGCAAGTCAACCACGCTCGACGTGCGAATGACGTTGGATCTGGAGGAGCCCAGATCGGACGGCTGAGATTGCGTCCGATAGACAGAGCGGAATTGACAGGGAATTAAGCTGCGATTTAAGGGGATTTGAGATCTGTTGACCGCCACGGTGGAGAAAGCAACGAATCGACGAGCGGGTTGGCGCAGTTCTGATGGGGACGCGTGGCTACTTCTCGAGCATTCATGCTGACGCCGAACAGGGAATTCCAAGCACGCGGGCGACAGGCGAACCGTCGCAGGCGGGAGAGGAAACAAACATGCATGGAGGTCGAATGGCTAAAGCCATGAACAGAGACAATGAACGGGACATCAAAAGAGAGATTCAAATCAAAGAGTCCAAGCGACCAAGAGAGACAGTGAATAGTGAACCCTGAGAGGAGCACTGAGCACAGAGAGCAGTAAAGCCAAGCAGAGGAGACAGAGGGCCGAGCTGACCATAGGCAGCATCGAGCACCAAAGAACTTGAAGAATCAAGCCTTCCCATAGAGGAATATGTCTAGATTGAGCATCACAGTTGGCTCTTTCCAATGTAGTCCAAGGGTCACAGAGCTGGTAGGAAGAACAAGAGTCTGTGTACTCCAAGTGGCTTGGGGAATCCAAGAACCACCCTGCCAAGCAAAATCTGCTTCAGGAGAACTCATATTGAGTCCCTGTATTGTAATTTCTCTGCTCAAAGACATAATAAAACAAAGCCACCATTGAATCTAGACCAGAGACATAGCCCTGGAGAATAGGGTGAACTCCTTATCAAAAATTGTTTGTGTCTTTGTGTTGCTTATTGTATTTCTCTGTTGTTTTTCCATTTATTTTCTATGTATTGGTAATCTAATCGATCCATTGTTTCAATAACACAGAACACACACCAGCACATGGGTCTGTAATACCTTTTGTTTAATAAATCTTCACTGAGGTTACTCATAGGTTGATTATCAGAGCAATATGTTGAGAGGAACTGTGCCTACATGAAAAATTCTCCTCTTTTTTTAATCAAATATTACTCATTTAAAAAAAAAAAAAATCTTTCATAAAAAAAATTTACATACCAAATAATAGTTTGCATACTTATCAAACGCTCACCCATTTAATGGAGTTTTTCAAAAGCCTGAATAGTTGGAATCTCTTTTTCACATCAGTTGCATCATTGTTGCTCTGATACCACAATAATAACATAAGTGTCCACAGACACACAATTCTATTAATCAAGAAAATAAATTATATAATAATTTTGCAACAGTTTACACACACTCCAACGCTCTTGTAATTAGAAGAATGAGCCATATATGCTCAATGTCCTGACATATTCTAGTTATGGATCACTTATTGAATTAACAAGTGTCCATTTACAATAAATGAAATTCTAACAAATCTACTAACTGTATTCTTAAATTGGAGCCTAAGATACGATACTATTCTAGATGTCATATCTTTTACAACAATATTTTATTTCTAAGTCTCTCCAATATTAATTAAATATTCTAAATTAATAAATATTTTATCCTAACTTTGTGAATTATGAATTATGTATTTTAGATCATCTAACACCGGTGGCCCAGATCTTTCTCCGATATGTTGAGGGGGGAAATGATTTTCTTATGGCTCCAGTGTGATCCCCAAAAATATCTTTAATTGAAATGTGATTTATTTACAATTAGAAAGTTTTAATGCATGATTTTAAAACCCCATTAAATACATAAGCATGAAGAAATATTAAGAAATTTTGCAACATATTAGAATAGCAAACCATGAGAATAAAAGTGATACAAGAGATTATTAATG
Organism: Pinus tabuliformis; assembly: GCA_031772625.1. Taxonomy (NCBI): domain Eukaryota; kingdom Viridiplantae; phylum Streptophyta; class Pinopsida; order Pinales; family Pinaceae; genus Pinus; species Pinus tabuliformis. The sequence goes on along the minus strand of CM062817.1, from coordinate 2,023,595,195 downwards.
GAATTCGGCTATCTTCAAACCTACATGTTCGGACCTTGGTATTCAACGGGAAAGCCTTTATATTAGAAATTCAAAGCTAAAAAAATACATCAAAGTTACATCAACAAGATCCCTGGTTAATCCAGTTGTGTTCTACTAGACTTCAGAAATCTGATACAACTGACACCTCAGAAAAAGACTTTTACAACTCTCAAAATAAACCTACAAAGTTCTACCTCCAAATCTCCAAAATTACACTAAAACTCTTCTTTGTTACACAAAATTTCACAACTCTTCCATATTCATGACATTACATTACATGTATATGTAATGTTGATGAATAACCCACATATAGTAATGTATTAATCACATAACGTATTTTTATAATCATATAACAATATGGTTCTATTGTTATAACCCCATTCTATATTTGGCGCATTGGAAAGATTTGTTTATAACTCAAAACCCATATAAAATAATATATATAGTTTTCGGTGCAATCAAAACTATACACAACGCATAACATTAAATAACAAATCTCATATGTTATGGGCGGTCAATAGATTTGTAGGCCTGTGGCATGTCGTTGAACATAGCATGTCATTTCCAGTGGTGTTGTCATGTGAGCACGATGATGTCAAACTGTGCCCTACCCCTTTGCGATCATGGTGGAGCGGTGGAACCTGTGGCATAAAACGACCATATATCGAATATAGCAGGCCGCATGTGGATGGTGGCATGAACTATCGACCCATGGCATAAATCATTACCATGGCTCCCAATTTCGCAGTGGTTTCATTGACATGGTTTCCAACTCCGCACCATGATATACCATACACGATGTTTAATACATAGTGTTACATCCTTTTGCAGCGTTAACATATATGGTTCTCAACTATATTTAATATACCCCCATTTTGTAATATGCATTTCAACTTTTTGGAATATGTATATAGGTTTGACTTTAAAATTTCGCTCCCATGCATTTTCACCATTATGTTTAATATATAGTTATGTGGCTTAAATCAACTTTGTGGTTAGAACTTTAATAACATGGTATATGTTTTAATATATGGTTTTTGTAAACTATGAAATTTTAATACATAGGCCATCATCATGTATATGATAAGAAATCTTTTTATCTATTCAACCCATTATCTCACCTTACAATCAAACTGAAGATGTTGCACTTGTAACATTGAATGCCATGTGCCGAGCAGTAAAAATGTGACGTGCACTGATTCATCACAAACTTCAACAAGTAGTTTCTCATTCATCCGAAGTCCAAAAGCACCCGTTCAAGTTGCATTGGAGTTGTTTTTGCGAGCTCTACGTAATGAAGTTGCTTCTACTTGAATCCAGTAACTTTGAATTTTAGGCTTTTTCTAGATCTTTGATCATCCATTAATCAATTTTGGATCATTTCCTCCCCGCTTAGACTTTTTGGAACTCCAAAAGGCTTAAGTTCCATAAAATAAACGTGGGTTTCATTTTCCCACTTGACCGGTATCTGTCCACTCTGTTCTGAACCTGTACACCTTACTCATCTATGCAATCGTTAGCAAAACACACAAGCTGCAAAATATATCAAGTCCTTTTCCATCCACATCTACATTCATATTTGTTGCTAATATCCAGGCACCACTGAACAGTAATAAGCCTATTAACAACATTGAAAGTATCGACATAGCTGAAACCATACCCTGCTTTCCTTTCATAGCTGAAACAAAACTCCACTTATCAACTGAAACTCTTGTTGATGTACAATTTTGGATTCCTTAAGCAGAGCTATATGTTTGTAATTAACCTTAATGATCTCTTGCTTAGATTATTTAGACTGTACAACAACATCTTTACTGGCATAAGTTGTTTGTTTTAAATGTTCAACTATAAAAAGAGAATTATCTGCTTTCTGTGATGAGAATGTACAACATATTCAATTCCTTTTTTTAACAAATGATATTGACTATGTTCCTTGTAAAAGATCGCTTTTCTATCATATAAATATGGGCTACCCAAGACCATTCCACATGTATCTAGTTTTACCAAATCACACATCACCTTATCGTTAAATTGAGAAGTTATTGCAAATGGTAATATGCATTGCTCAGTTACTCGTAATTTATGATTTCTTCTCATCCAAATTAAAGTATATGGTTTACGATACTTTATGGTTTTCAATCCCAATTTCTTAACCACTTTTTTTGAAATTAGGTTAGCTTGAGATCCACTATCTAGCAATGTGTCAATCTTTATATGTTTCATAACAACCCTTATATGAAATAAATTGTCTTTGGAATTGTTAGAATCATTGCCTTCATCAGATTTACCAATCATAATCAATGATGCGTCTACGTCTCATCGCCTGAATCTGACCCTAGGTCCAACGGTTTTGTTGTTGCTGCAACCTTTTTCTTCCTTTTATGATCCACTTTGGTTTCATTTCGGCATGCAATTTCCAACAGTGATCCTCGTCATGGCCCTCTTTCTCGCAATTTTTCCAAGATATATTTTCAACCTCCTTCTTGCCGAAGTTTACTTTCTTCACTTTCCCTTTTCCCTTGCTCTCCATTCTGGTTGTCGATTCTGATGATACCCCAACTCCCAACTTACCTACATTAATGTAAGTCACATTGTACTGCCACTTCATCCAAGTTAGTAGGACTGAACATAAATAGAGTATTGCGAACATACTCAGGTAATCCTCTTATGTATTTCATTAGAGTTTCTTGAGTATACAAAGGAATATCTAACATCAACACCTTCTTATGAAACTCATCTGTATATTCCTGCATTGATTGGCCTTTCCTAAATTTTATTCATTTCCATTATATTAAAGATTTTTCCTTATATCCCAATGGATAAAATTGCTTTCTAAGTGCAGTAATAAAATCAAACCATGATTTTGACTTCATGTTCAGTGATATGTTGCATGCTACAATATACCTCCATTTTATTGACCCGATTGTCAAGATTCTCGGCATCAACTTCTCCATTGTACATGGGTAACTTGAACTTAACATCGAGTTTCAACAGCGGTTTCGAAGTTTTAGATGGATTCAAGAGAGAAGTGATAGGGTCTTTTTAACCGCTTTCATCTTCTTTTCCAGATTGTGATGGATGTCCTTATTCGTCTTTAGACTTTGTTGTCTTAAAATCTTGATACATTTCTTCACCATGGCTCACAAGGTCATGAAAGCATCTACAAAGCCTGCATTAGATCCAAACGGATTGTCACCGCTTCCTTCTTCAACCATCTCTTCTCCTCGAGTTGTCCTTCTTCTTGAGCCAACTTCTTGATCTCCTGCAACAAGTTCTCCTTCACCAAGATTTGATTTTATCCTAGTGATCATGCACACTTCAAATCACAGTTATCAACAAATGGCTCTGATACCAATTGATCCCCAAAAACATATTTAATTGAAATGTGATTTATTTACTGTTAGAAAGCGTTAATGCATGATTTAAAAACATCATTAAATACATAAGCATGAAGAACTGTTCAGAAATTTTGCATCATATTAAAACAGCAAACCATGAGAAGAAAAGTGACGCAAGAGATTATTAACGGAGTTCACATATCTTCAAGCCTACATCTCTAGGCCCAGGTCTTCAACAGGGAGGCCTTTATATTAGAAATTAAAAGCCAAAAAAATACATCAAAATTACATCAACAAGATCTCTGGATGGTCCAGTTGCGTTTTGTTCGTCCTCATAAATCCGACGCATCTGACAGCTCAGAAAAATACCTCTTACAACTCCCGGAATAATCCTGCAAAGTTCTGCCTCAAAATCTTCAAAGCTACACTAAAACTCTTCTCTGTTGCACAAAATGTCACAACTCCTCCATATTCATGGCATTACATTACATGTATATGTAGTGTTGGTGAATAACCCACATATAACAATGTATTAATTACATATCGTATTTTTATAACCATATAACAATATGGTTCTATTGTTATAACCCCATTCTATATTCAACACATTGGAAAGGTTTGTTTATAATCCAAAACCCATATAAAATAATACATATAGTTTTCAGTGCAATCAAAACTATACACAACGCACAACATTAAATAACAAATCTCATATGTTATGGGTGGTCAATACAGTTGCGGACCCGTGGCATGTCGTTGAACATAGCATGTCATTTCCAGCGGTGTTGTCATGTGAGCACGGTGATGTCAAACTGTACCCTATCCCTTTGCGGTCACGGTGGAGCAGTGGAATCTGTGGCATAAAACGTTACAACCATATATCGGATATAGCAGGTCGCATGTGAATGGTGGCATGAACTATTGACCCATGGCATAAATCGTTACCATGGCTCCTGATTCTGCGGTGGTTTCATTGACATGGTTTCCAACTCCGCACCATGCTATACCATACATGATGTTTAATAGATAGTGTTACATCCTTTTGCAACGTTAACATATATGGTTCTCAACCATATTTAATATACCCCCATTTTGTAATATTTGTTTCAACTTTTTGGAATATGTATGTAGGTTTGACTTTAAAATTTCTCTCCCATACATTTTCACCATTACGTTTAATATATAGTTTTGTGGCTTAAATCAACTTTGCGCTAGGAAGCTTTAATAACATGGTATATGTTTTAATATAAGGTTTTTGCAAACTATGAAATTTTAATACATATGCCATCACCATGTATATAATAAGAAATTGTCTTTTTATCTATTCAACCCATTATCTCACCTTGCAACCAAATTGAAGATGTTGCACCTGTAACTATAAATGCCATGTGTCGAGGAGTAAAAATGTGACGTGCACTGATTCGTCACAAACTTCAACATGCAGTTTCTCATTCATCTGGAGGCCAAATGCACATGTTCAATTTGCGTTGGAGTTATTTCTGTGAGCTCTACGCAATGACTCTACTTCCACTTGAATCCAGTAACATTGAATTTTAGGCTCTTTCTAGATCCTTGATCATCCATTGATCAATTTCGTCAAAAGGAGAGGTAGAAGCGGTCTTAAAATCTATGCATAAAGACAAGAGTCTAGGGCCTGATGGTTGGACAGTGAAATTATTTCAACACTTTTTTGAACTTATTGGGGATGAACTTACTGGGGTGGTGGAGAGATCTCGGGATAAAGGCTTTGTTTATGAACCCTTCCACACTACTTTATTGGCCTTTATTCCTAAAACGGATGACCCTTCATCTTTTGAAAAGTTCAGGTCTATTTCTCTATGTAATTGCATCTATAAAATTATAGCTAAAGTTATTACAATTCGTTTGAAACCAATTCTTTCAAGAAATATTTCAAAGGAACAATTTGGGTTCCTCGATGGTAGGCAGATTCATGAAGTAAACGGAGTTGCTCACGAGACATTGAATAGTATCAAACGAAGCAGGAAAAAAGGGGTGATAGTTAAAATTGATCTATCTAAATCATATGATAGAATCATCTGGCTCTATATTTGTATGTTGTTGATGCACCTGGGATTCAGTAGTGGCTTTAAAAATTGGATAATGGGACGTATAAAAAAATTTAATTTTTGTTGTCCTAATCAATGGGGAATCTTTCCATTTATTTCACAACCAAAGAAGTCTTCGACAGGGTTGTCCATTGTCCCCTCTCCTTTTCTTACTAGCGACATAAGACCTTAGTCAATTGATCCTTGCTGTGAAGAGAAGAGGCGATCTTAAAGGTATTGAAGTAGTTATAAATTTGTATATCACTCACTTGCTATTTGTGGATGATATCCTATTATTTAGTGATGGAAGTAGAAGTGAAATTCAGCACTTAAAATCCTCCCTCGACCTGTGTTTAGTAGCAACAGGGATGTGTATAAATTCTCAGAAATCATCTATGATTCATGAAGGCTTCTTAGGGACCGAAATTACTAGGATCACCTCAATTCTCCCATTTGAAGCAAAGGTGATGAAGGATAGCTTCAAGTATTTCAGTTTTCACCTTAAACCAGACACTTGTAGGAAATAAGACTGGCACTGGATTCTGGCTAAAATTGAAAATCGCATAAAACACTGGAGCTATAAATGCCTATCGAGAGCTAGGAGATTGGTTTTGATAAAATCGGTCCTTCTAGCCATTACCGTATACTGGATTGCGCTAACATGGTCCAAAATGAATACTACCACGAATTAGGAAAGTGTGTAGCCATTTTATTTTGGCTAGAACAAAGGAGGAATCTGTGCTACCATGGGTTGCCTGGGACAAAGTTCCTAGACCAAAGCAATGGGGAGGATGGGGCATAAAAGATCTCTCATTTTTTGCATCCTCACTAGCAGAAAAATCAGGGTGGAGATTAATATCAATGGAGAGTATGTGGACGACAGTTGTCAAAAGGATATACATATACCCAATTCCCATTGATGAATGGCTGCAAAGACTTGACAAAAAGACTCCTCGTGTTTCAGCAGTATGGAAGGCGACCTTCAGTATAATAGAAGATGGATTGGCCTGACACATTGGAAATGGGGGGAACCTCATAATAGGCATTGGCCCGTGGGTGGGATGCAATGAAGGTTTTTCTCTCTCAAGGTTGGTTTTGGCTTGTTTACATTCCCAAGGGTTCCACTCTCTGAATCAGATTGCAAGGGAATATTTATCTACTATATGGAATTAGGGATGGAAATCAGTGGAGGATCTGCAGCTTGAGCCCCAATGGGAAGAGGAATGGCAGAGTTACATTAGAGAACTTCAGCGAACAAATGTCTGATTAAGGGACCGACCTTGTGTGCTTAGATGGGTACAAGATCCTATAGACAAATATTCTCCAAAGTTCGTTTACAGCTACCTTATGGTAAGAAGGGCTTGGGGGGTTCAAGAATGGTTGTGTAAACCGCTATGGAAATTAAAAAGCCCAGCAAAATCAAGACTCTTTTTTTGGTGTATCCTAAGAAACAAAATTCCTACATGGGATAACCTCCATAAAAGAAACAAACGAGGTCTCAGATGGTTTACTCTCTGCAAAAGCAAGGAAGAAAAATTCCAACACCTCTTTGTAAGTTGTCCATTCAGCATTAAGACTTGGGAAGAAACTTTGAGACTTTTGGGGAAATATCAAATATGGAATGGGTAAAATTTAAGGGATGCCTGGCAAAGATGGTGGAATGTTTCCCCAGATGAAAACATGAGAAATCTCCCTTTGATCATCTCATGGGGAATTTGGCTGGCTCGAAATCGAAGTATTTTCCAGGATTTGTCCCCTTTACATTCCCCAATTGTTGTTGAATGTGCCTCTATATATGCTCTAATTCCCCTGCCAAACCCAGTCAAGACTTAACTAGGAACATTAGAGAAGAACAGATCAAGGTTGACATTCCATGGGATTTCTTTGATGGTGCATCCGATCCTTGGGACAAATGTGGCTCGAATCTTGTCATACATGTCAACAACCTAAAAAAATTGAAAGCTTCGGTGGGCCTTGGCCCAAGATCAAACAATTTTGTTGAACTTCAATCACTGCAACTTTTACTATGCCAGCTTATTCATATGAGGATGGGATCAGTTCAAATATTTGGAGACTCACTGAATGTTATAAAATGGTTTAATAGAGATCAAAGATGTGAAAATTATATTTTTATTCCATTACTAGAAGAAATTTTACTTTTAAAACAACATTTTGATCAGATAATTTTCTGTCACATTTACAGTGAGTGAAACTCACAAGCAGACCTCCTTTCTAAGGAGGGCTACAACAGGATATGGGCTCTTGGCGCATAACTGAAGTTGAAGAAGACAGGATCCGTGTGTTGGATCAATAGCCATTTAACTCTTGATCTGAATGGATACTCAACAAAATTTTATGATCAGCCCTGTCCTTTACTTTTTTATGTTGTTGTTTTTTTAGTTCTCACAAACTTGTTATGATGGTTTCTGGTTATCAATTTTTGTATACTTTGAAAAAAAAAATAGTTATGTATTTATGGGTCATTTTCCTCATTAATGGGGAGTCCCAGGATCTGGATATGGCTCTTTTTGGCTTATGGGTTTAAGTACTTTTCAATGCTATGATCAACCCATAGAAGGTTTACTATACGTTTATTGTGGACATGCAATATTTTGAATGCTTAAATGCATCTACAAATGTAACTTTTTATTTCCTTAATAGAAAGTTCGATTTTTTCGTTGGAAAAAAAAAACACCCTCATGAGATACAATATGATCCAAATATTCCACTTCCTGTATCTCAAAAAAACATTTGGATGGTTTTGCATACGATAGTTTCTCCTCTAATCGTTTGAGCACCATGCCAACATGTTGAACATGATCTTTCCAAGACTTGATATAAATTAGTATATTATCAAAGAAACTAACACAAATTTTCTAAGGAGGAGTTTGAAAGTGGAATTCGTAATGTGGAAGGTGCATTAGTAAGGCCAAAAGGCATGACCAAGATTTCATAATGTCCTTCATGATTTCTCAATGTTGTTTTTAGAATGCCTGCGTTCTTCATTTTAATTGATGATATCCTAAACGAAGATCTAGCTTGGTGAAGTAAATTGCTTCGTATAATTCACCCAATAATTAATCGATGACAAGAATGTGAAATTTATCTTTAATAGTGAGCTTGTTTAGCTCTCTATAATATGGACAGATACGGCACGATCCATCCTTCTTGTACACCAATACTACTAGAGAAGAGAGATAATTTTGGCTAGGTTGAATTATGCCAACCTCTAGCATTTCTATAACCATGCATTCAATTTCACTCACATGCAAATAGGAATATATGTAAGGTCTAATGTTTGGATGAAATAAAAGGATCATGATTGTGAATAGGTGGGAGACATTTCAAAGCCTCAAATACCTTGGAATGGTTATCAAGAACTCTTTGGAGATCTGGAGAAATGGGTGACTTAGATGTTTGAACATCTAGTGAGCATAATTGTGCAATTATACCTCATTGTTCCTTCTTCAAAATATTTGTCTTGCCACTAGAGATGATTATATTACCAATTCTCCTTGCGATACCCCTTAATTCAATTCCCTTTCCTTCCTAGAAAAATTTCAAGAAAAATCTTGAAAATTAAAAGTTATCATCCCCAAAGATTGTAACCATCGAACTCCTAATACAACATCAATACCACCTATTGGAATGGAAATCATTGAAGTATTCAGTACATATTCCCCCATGGTTAGATTTATATTATGGAACTTCCCTGAGCAATTTATAGTTCGTCCATTTTCAACCATCACTTGAAACTATGGTGTTGCGTATAGAAATAAATTCAAATCCTTGACTATCTTACAATCAACAAAATTATGGTTGCTACCCAAATCAATCAGCATTGTTACCTTTTTCTTCTTGATATATCCTTCTATCTTTAAAGTTTGACGAGTGGTAACCATTCAATGCATTACAAGCTATGGTTGGATGGATTTCTTCAACCTCTTGAGCTAGTTCCTAGTCAAGATAGTGTTCTTTTGATGTTTCTTTTTCCTTTTCTTCCTCCTCTTCACAATCTACATAAAATAATTTATTCTAAACATGATTATGGTATTTACTATATTTGCTATAATAATTGTAAAAAAAACCCTTTTTCTCTTTTTTCTTCTATTTGTTCTGGTGTCAACCTTGTAGCTTGGTAGAGGATAGGAGCAGCAACACTTCCATTTTTATAGTTGTGAGTGGTAGACCTTCGTGTTGCCATAATTTTGTTTTCAACATTTTTTTCCACCCTGAATACCTTCTCCAATGACTTAGTTTCCCAAAGGTGAACCTCATGATGGATATTATCCCTTAAAGTCCCTATGAAGACATTAGTCAAACGCTCCTCTAGAATATTATTTATCTTGATATTCAATGGTTGGAAGTTCTCAATGTGCTCTGCAATTGAACCCCTTTGTTTGAGATTTATCAGTTGGATAAAGAAGGTATTTCTCTTTGTATCCTCATAATGTGCTATCAATTCCTCCGTAAAAATTGTCCAAGTGACAAGTGATTTATGAGGAAAAAACCATTGATACCACACAAATTTATTGGGTTCTAAATATAAAGATGCAATGCATACCTATTGTGTGTGTTGCACATCATGTAAATCAAAGAACTGCTCCATCTGTAGTATCCATGTTACTAGATCCTTACCATCAAACTTCCTCATATTGATAATTGAAATGTGGTTGGTATTGAACCCAAATTTTGATTCCTTAAAATCATGATTCACATTCCTTTCATTCTCATCATGAGTTTCATGGAGTGCCTTATCACAACTTGGAATCATTTATTGTAGCAACGTTGTGAAACCTTCCCTAAAACCTTACATGTCCCCTTTTATTTATGTTTAAAACCATCCTTCAAACCTTCCATATCCCCTTTTATTTCTAATTTCAAACCATCCATATTAACATTCATCACCTCTTCTAATTCATTTTTGGTTGCTCCTTGTGAGAGTGAAAATTTTTGCACTTGTTCCTATAATTTTGATAAATCATGTTGCATTTCTCTCTTCTTCATGTGTCATAACACAGCTTTCTATGGGCTTAATGGGTGTATCATTTTTTTGTTTGCGAGTAATTTTGGAACCAAACAATGATATCTATGCTTTATTACACCCTTTGAATTACTTTAAACTAATTTTTAAACAAAAAAAAATATGCAATTTTAAAAATACACACCTTTTTTATTTTTAAGATTTTGATTTTGAGATTGTTGATCTTATCGACCTTGAAACTATCGTATCTCTATCATTTCAACCTCCCAAGGTCTGAAAATTTGTCTTGAGCTATCTTGTTGTGTCTTCTTTCCACCCCCACAAATTAGACCAATATTAGATTATTTGAGATGAATTTATGCCAAATCTACCACAATGGCCTGATTATTCACTGGTTCAGTATAGCGAACTTGTACGAGATACCATGTGTCACTGTTTCAACCTTTGGTCTTGAAAATTCAAACCAAAAAACTAAAATACGTGAAATTTAGACATTATTTATGGAATTCAAATCCAATGATCGAAGAGAAATTTATGATGATTTTCCCTGTGACACCTATTTGAGACTAAATTTTAGAGCATACAGATATCCTAACTTCCTTGGAACATATCTCTGAAAATAGAGTGAACCAAGATCTAAAATTTTAACCAGATGTTCATCAATATTTTTCCTTGTGGTAAAAATTTCACGTTCTAAAGCTTCCTAGAAAAAAAAAAAAAAATATATATATATATATATATATATAGTGAAAATGCCACAATGACCAGTTTGAAGCAGCAAAACCCTATGATCGAGAGCTTTGATACCAAATATTATGTGTCCATATCAAAATAATATAGAAAAATAAGAAAATATAGATGAACGACTTGAATATAAGCTACTTTGAGGGTGGAACCTCCTTTTACATCACAGAAATGAACAATTCTTTGATTATTCAAATGACAAGACGTCCTTGGTATATATAGGATTCTAAAGGGTAAAACTATAATTAGGGCCTACATAACAATAATAATGTAAGGCTCCCAATCGGGATGAGGGCGGTGTCAGAGGTGCGAGGCCTAAGTTGACATGGTCAGTACAATAAAATTCATTACAGTCGCACCACACATGCTCAAGGCTTGGAGTGCGGTGTCATCTGCCTTTAATGCATGGGAGGTGGGCTGGAAAGGTGGCAGAGTGGGACTTAAGGGAATGTGGTAGAGTGGGAAGAGTTATTCGACGTGCAGTGGAGGTGAATGGTATAGCGGTGAAGGAAGGAACTGCAGAGCAGGAGGGAGGTGAAGCAAACAAGTCTGTGGGCAAGCGTCGGCTCTCGGGTATGTAGACTGGTCCTGGCCTTGTTCAATTCATAAGTTTTGGTTGGGTTCTGGGGGAAATTACATGAGGTGGTGGGAGAGTCACTGGGGAGGAGGGAGAGGCATGATGCCACCCCAACGAAGCTTAACCCAACCAAGTAGGAACTAGGGAAGGCAAGGGAGAGCTATGGCTCGGCTCTGCGCTATTTTAATTTTGCTTTCAAGAAAAATTTGGGGCTATGGCATAATGGATACCGAGCGGAGTGTAGAAACTTGACCTGACCCGAACGACCAGCCCGATGGCATAAGGATTAATGGGCAAGCCTCGCTTGAGCGACTGTGCATAGCTGAGCGTGGCAAGGGAGTGTCACAGGCAGGGGGTTGGGACGCAAGCAGGGTGGAAAATGGGCTGAGCGAACTCGAGCAAATGGAAATGCATAACCATATAGGAGTAGTCAAGGACCCTGGGTGGCCTGAGAGACAGAGAGGCAAGCAGAAAGTGGACAGGACATCACCGGTAGAGGCAAGGGTTTAGGGTATGATAGCATTAGAAATACCTAGCTCCAAACGGTTCTGAGAGCCAGGTTATGGCCACATGGGGGTGACTAATCTCCGAACATTGGCAAGGGTGAGAGGCATGGAAATAAACCAGGGGAATCTTGCTTCCATCCCACTTCCACTAGCCACCTATGGGCACAGGGATACCTTTTCCTGTCGTAGGCCAGGAACGGTTGTAAAGTATGGTTAATGCAGTTGTGTTGTGTTGAAATGAATTATTTAGTGCAAATAACAATGCGAGAATGTATACATGTTACAATTCGACAGGGTATTGCTCTAGTAAGACGTGGTTGAGGCCGCGACAACAAGGGCTCGGAACCCCGGGCAACCAAGCGACCAAGCAGCGCAGAAGGTCGTAGCGGTCGTAAGCCAGCTGAGCACTTCATAGCTAAGATGTTCGCTACATACAAGGAGGAAACCGACGATGACATCTGAAAGGTGATAGACGATTGGGAAGACCAGGTAAAGAATGAACTTGAACCGGACAATGAAATAGAAGTCTGGAGATCAATGGTGCCTGACCCAGGAACCACAAGAGGGTGAATTACACAATTCAAGCACACCCTGTACCTATATTTCCTTATGAAAAGTCTACTAGACAAAGCACTGGAGCAAAATTCGGTGGGGATGGCAGTTACAATGCAAGGGCTTCCCAATTACAAAAAATACATGGAGAAGATCCTGTTTCAGCTGCACGAACAGGACATTAGGATGGACAGGATTGACCGTCACTTCCCTTGCATTGTGGAGCACTTTGGAATGCCAGAAGCAACTATTGATGATCCTGCCCCAGTAGCCTTAGACTCTAAGGAGCGGAATGTTTAGAAATATTAGTCTTCCTATACTTAGTTTTTGTTTATGCGGATAGCATTTAAATTTTCAGTTGTTTATGTCAGTTGTCATAGCTATACAGCTTGTGGTCATGAGACTGAAACTTACCTAGCCTTGCCAAAAAGACTGAAGAAGTTATGTTTTTGGATGGCGTATAATTCCTACCAATGGCCAACAGACTCAGTTTCCCCTCGGGGCGAGTTGAGGCCACTGGGTAAAATTGTGTGGTGTAAATTTGCCTTATATATATAATAGAAAATAGATGGTCCTACTAAGCATTACAAAAAAAACAATAATAATGTAAGGGCTCAAAAATAACAATATGGGGGCTACATTAGTATTATAGGTACCTAACAAGTAGCTAGTACATAAAGCCTAATGATTATATTCAAGTTTCTCATTCTGTACTCGTCCAATGTTGAGGGACTTATGTGTATGTGCCCATGCAAATTTATGATATATCAAATATTTGCATTCTCTTAAATTCATAGTTTAATGATAACAAAGCAATTCATTTTCACCTTGGTGTCTAACATGTCAATACATGTATAGGTCACATGTCCAACGTGTATTTAGCATGTCTTATTTTAGGACATGTGCCAAACACATGTTGGACACATTCCTAACATGCCACCTATCTAACATATAGGATATGAATACAAGGCTTTCGAGGAATGTGGCACGTTATTTAGGTTACATATTTTTTTCAAATATTTCTGGGCATAGATAGGATCTCTTTTTTGCTCATACCTTATGGAGTGTGTCATATGTAACACTACTCCCATATAATAGGTTATCAATTTATTGAATTAAATTGGCTTTGGATGTTTGTGTGATGCTATGATGCTATATTTTGTAAGCATGAGCCTTCTTATACCTTTTCTTGGCACAAATCCTAGTTTGTCAGTGCATAGTATTGTGTAGTCATGAAAAAAGAAGAATGGAGATGAACCACCTATAGCATCATTTAGAGGGGAAAGGATTTCATAAAGAATTGAGGGCCTCTTGGTCCCTCCAAGTCCAACTAAGTTTAACCAGATTGGAGTGGCCACCACTGGGATGGAAAACTACTCAAAGAAAAGTGAGAGTGGAATTGTAATATGCTATTCGACCTTATGAAACAAGGAAAATAATTTCTAGGATTGGAAATTTCTAGGAATTGTTTTATTCAGTGCTACATGTATATGGTTATAGGCCTTATTACATCTTGGAATTTGATAATTTTTGTGTTATAACTATATGCTCTTTGAGTGTTTCAACCTAATCTAACTTAATTTTGATCCTTTGGGTATCTTTTTACTTATGCCAGTGGTGGATGCCTACACAGGCCATACTTTTGCATTAAAACAATGTAAATTTCGTTATATTAATAGTCAAAAGAAGAAAAAAGAAAATCTCAAACTATACCTTCAATGATGTACAAAAATATCAAAATGGATTAGTTTATATTGTGACATGTTCGACAAATCCCAAATTTTAATGGATATAATTTCAACTCATAATAGAAGATGTTTGGATAGACTTGTGTTTGGAAAACCATTGTGGGGTTAGACTAATGTGATTGCTCAAGTGGAGTATGATACGAAGAACCAAGATATTGTGATGCTAATCAACTTCTCAATCATGATTGAAATGATGCATTTATCGCTTGAGGGGGGGTTATATGAGACATGCATTAAACCACAAACAAAGGTAGATATTTCTTTCTTAAAATTTGTTGTTTTCAATTAAAATGTAGTTTGACACCTTGGAAGATGATTTGATAAAAATCAAAGACATCAGAGATCAATTTAAATTGATTGAAAGAAGAATGAAAGAAGATATGTTGGTTATATTTTGAAAATTTTACCCCCTCCCTATGCAAATTTTATTGAAACCTTGAACACTAATTTATCTAGATAGATGTTAGTGAATCACCATGGTTAATAATTTTTATTGTTGGTGGTTTACAAGCCCATTGGTTTGGTAAACCATGGTATTTGTTGTACCTTAACCAATTTCCTGGCTATGTAGAAATTGTGCTTAAGACATTAATGTTTATATTTATTGTCACTTATTTGTCACTTAATTGTATGTTGTGTTCTCAAATGAAGGACCTGGGAAATCTGGTTCTTAACCCTCAATACTTAGGTGAAAATAAAATATCAGAATGCCATTTGATTGTTGAATATAAATGGTGAATGAAGAAAGCTTGAATAAGTCATAGACAATATGTTGTTTTACACAGGATCTACTATATGTGACACTTGGAGAAGTTATAGCAAATATGTTGTCTTACAAAGAAACTACTATCTTTAACTTAGAAGAATTGCAGAGGTGTGAACTTCAAGTATAGGAGTCATCGACAATATGTTGTTTTACACAAAATCTACTATCTGTGACACTTGAAGAAGTTAAAGATAATATGTTGTCTTACATAGAAACCACTATCTGTAACTTAGGAGAATTGTAGAGGTGGGAACTTCAAGTATAGGAGCACTCTTTTAAGGGATTTTAACTTCATTTACATAAGCAAATAAAGACCTGTAGCTTCATTACCATACTTAAAGGAAGAAAACATATGATGACACATAACGGAGAAGACACAAAATCATACCCAACAATGTATAGAAATCTTCTGATTCTTTGATTAATCAACAGTTGTATCAGGAATTCAGTGGCCTAGTATCCAGGTTCTCCAAAATTAGAACCTCTTTTCTGTCAATTTTCCTCCTTTTATACACTATGAGACAATTGGTAATCACCAAAACTGAGAAGACACAAAATCATACCCAACAATGTATGGAAAACTTTTGATTCTTTCATTAATCAACAGTTGTATCAGGAATTCAGTGGCCTAGTATCCAGGTTCTCCAAAATTCGAACCTCTTTTCTGTCAATTTTCCTCCTTTTATACACTATGAGACAGTTGGTAATCACCAAAATTGTCAAACTACCTAACTATCCTCTAACTGCTTTGAAGTAAAGGTTATTACATAATATTACATAGAGGATAAAAAACACCTCGTAAATAAAATAACAAGAGGTAACAGAATTTAGCAAAATGATGATGGCTGTTAGCTTTTCAGATCTGTTGCTTGGCTACTAATGAAGTTTCTCTGTATATGCTTTAATAATGATTAAACTTTTTTAATCATAATTAACTGTATTTGACAAAACCCCGTGCGTGGACCTGGGCCCACGTATGTATCGGGAGTGTTTTGATTGGCCAAAACACAAGGAAACCTGACCAATCACCTTTCTTTGTAGTTTTAGTCATCGACCTCTAACTTTGGCTACTCTCCTTAAACAACGGAGTCAGCTAATTTACGCGGAACATAGTTTACCACAGAACTGAAAAGGATTAACAATCTGGTTCATAACGTAGCGGGTCCGCCTTAGCTATACGTGAACAATCTGATCACTCATTCAACAAACGGTCTGATCCTTCGAAACTCACGAGACTTTAAACCTGTTTGAACTAAACCTTATCGAATCTGCCTTTTCAACGCTCCGTTGACTCTTAACGCTAAAACCCGATTACTTTTTCACCCCATATCCATCGGATCCAGTCTCTTTTGATGGGCAGCTAAGATTGGCCCGGACTTTAGCAAATTTAAACTGTGTTTGATATGTCATCAAGTCTGATTAGTTACCCACCCGATTGTCGTCGGATCTGTGGTCTGTTGATCGGACAGCCCATATCTTCTTGTGGGTACACCGTCGCATCCGATCTCTGAAATGAACCTGTTCTAGTTAACTTATGCGATTACCATTGGATCTATGGCTTGTTGATCAAGCGGCCCAGATCTTCTCATGGGTTCACATTCAAAAGCAAATCAAACAAAACACTTTATTTCTTTTAAACTTTGCGGGGGTAAAGAATATACGGGAGCTTCATTGAGGTTGAACCCCCGCAGTGATTTCAGGCCACACATTGTGGTCAACCATGCTTACATCACAGTCAATTGCGGAGGTTGAGCCTTAATTAACCTTCGTGCTTATTGTTTCCCAGCGACACACCTCATCGTACTCATCAAGCTATTGCTTGATCGCGCCTCTTGAACCTGCACGACCTTTAGACAATGGTTTGATTTTTCATTTCTTTTGATTTTTGTTTCATTTTGTGATAAAACTGAAAATAAGACTAAATAACAATGGAAGCTACAACATCTGGCTCCACCTGGGGATAGTGATTTTGCCACAGAAGCACTAAGAACCGCAGATCAGTGCCTTCACCTCGGACATGGAATCACATATTGCTTAACCAATTCAAATTCTATGACATTTGTACACTGAATTCACTCTGGTATCTACAATGATAGGATGCTTGTGCTTTGACAGCAAAGTGCTGAGAACCGTAGATCAGTAGCCTTAGTTGGGCATGGAGTCCGACATTCTGAAAACCCTGAGATTTGAAAGACTAAAACCTGACATTTTTTAAATCTAAAACCTCTGCAAACCAGCTTCCAACTGGGACAGTCACCCTTATTTATCAACTAAAATTAAACTGAAGAGCTGCAACTTGAAACCAAATGTTCAACACCTGAGCTTTTTTATGTACAGGTTCCTACCTATGTACATGACTGAACTCAATCAGGTGAAGTCAATCTTCCAATGGTACCAGGTTAGCATTTGAGTGCCTGATCTAGAACCATTCTGCTAATGAATTTTGAAAATAGCATTCATCCTGAACAGAAAATAAATTATGCATAAGGGCAGCTCACAACTAAAATTAGGAATATATCCACAAAATTGTATGTGTAGGCTGTTAATAGATTTCTCCATGTAATCTGCCACAAGATCTTCAAAAGTATAAGAAAAAATATGGTCCTGATCAGCTCCAAAAAAGAAATTCTCTATGTACGAAGGTTCTTGCTCGAATAAGCCTTCTATTGGGATAATATGCTCAATGGAACAATCAGCAACATCTTTAAGAAAATGATCTATATAGCTTTTATGTCTCCACTTGTCATCTCTGAGCTTTGATTGAAAATAATTTGTAATTATGACCTCGGGAAGAAAAAGAAATTTTTTCACATCACTATATGACATATGGCCAACTTCAAATAGATTGTTTACCTCTAATCCATGGGCATCATTGTGTTCTTCAATGCAATGATATACAATCTCTTTATCATCTTTATTTTTACATAAGATAGCCTCTTTTGCTATGATAAATGGCTCAACATATTGTTGTCCAACATTTCCCACTTGTTGGTTTTCTTCTATATTTCCAACACCCAACTGATGAACTTGAAGACCTTCATCATGTTCCTCATCTGAACCATTTTTTTTATAAATAGGAGGACCATCAAATTTAACAAAATAGGATCTCTGGGGATTTATTTGCAACTTAATTATTTCTCCCTCTTCTCAACTGTTGGGTAGAAATTATTGATGCATGTTTGAACTTTTCTCCATTTGAATGCTCTCTTGATTTGCTTGGAACAGAGTCAACCAATTCTCTACTTGTGAGGTTATTGAAGAAAAGTTTTTTATAAACTTTTCCGCATCATTTTGAGAAAATGATAGTTCTTTGCTTTCAGAGACTTGCTCATAATTAATTTGGCTATAACCTCTCTGAATGCTTGATATATTATCAACCTGATCATTCGTTTCTTCAGGAAGATTATCATGAGATTTTAAAGTTTCTTTGCAATCATAATATTCACGACAACCTTCAAAAAGAAACCTGTGTGCATAAGAAATTCTACAAAAAGAATTGAACACTGAATGGAAATCTTTCAAAGATGAAATGCTTGAACGAGGCAGAGACCTGTACCAAACCCTAGCTTCTTGGTCCAAAGAAAACATAAACAACTTCATCTTCACATCTTCATGAATGATACTCTATTGCTCCATGCATTCATGAAACTCTTGGAGATGCTGAACCGGATCTTCATATTCATTTCCACTGAATCTTGGAAGATACTCATTCCACTCATGAAATGTAGGCATATGATGAGGATAGCCAGTGATCCCAGTAAAATCTAGTGGGCTAAATTTATTGGCTAAGAATGCAAGGATAGCCATTAAATCCCAGAAAAGAAAATTCCAAAGTGAAGATCACAGGTGTGAATGTACGACCAACTGCTGAAACTTGTCACCCTCAAGAATCAGCTTCAAAATTAATAAACAAAGGGAAAAGTGTTCTTATTCAATTGTTTTGCAAGTTGTTGTTCTTGTTCTTGTGGAGTCACCTTTTGGAGTTATTTATTTTGTTCAAAACAGCCAAATATTTCCTCCTCACTGAACAACCAGAGGAAAATATTGAAAACCCAGGGAAAAGTGTTCTTGTCTTCTCCCCGGCAACGGCGCCAATTAATGTCGTACCTTAATAAACCAATTTCCTGGCTATGTAGAAATTGTGCTTAAGACATTAATGTCTATAGTTATTGTCACTTATTTGTATTCTATGTTCTCAAATGAAGGACCTGGGAAATCTGATTCTTAACCCTCAATACTTAGGTGACAAGAAAATATCAGAATGCCATTTGATTGTTGAATATAAATGATGAATGAAGAAAGCTTGAATAAGTCATAGACAATATGTTGTTTTACATAGGATCTATTATTTGTGACACTTGGAGAAGTTATAGATAATATGATGTCTTACACAGAAACTATATCTGTAACTTAGAATAATTGCAGAGGTGTGAACTTCAAGTATAGGAGTCATAGACAATATGTTGTTTTACACAGAATCTACTATATGTGACGCAAAGATAATATGTTGTCTTACACAGAAACTATTATCTGTAACTTAGGAGAATTGTAGAGATGGGAAATTCAAGTATAGGAGCACTCTTTTAAGGGATTTTAACTTCATTTACATAAGAAAATAAAGACTTGCAGCTTCATCACCATACTTAAAGGAAGAAAACATATGATGACACATAGCAGAGAAGACACAAAATCATACCCATTTTGTTAGATAATATAAAAGGATTGGTTGTTTCTCCGTGGACGTAGCCCAAATTGGGTGAACCACGTATATCTATGTCTCTCTTGTTTTATGTGTTTCTATGTTTGTGTTTCCACAATATTGTATGTGTTTCAATGCTCCGTTAATTAATTTCTAACAGTTCTATGATTTTAAATTGTTTAAAATTTATGAAACACTGATTCAACCCCCTGTCCCAGTATTTCCAGCAATTGGTATTAAAGTAAGTTACCATAAAAAAAGTGTAATCACTGGAGGTAAGATTCATGAATAAATATGGATCAAATGGAAAGAATCTCTTCAAGAACAATTCAAGTATTCAATGGAAATGATTATGCATTATGGAGCAATAGCATGCAAACCTACTTGAAGGCTTTAAGAGTGGATGTTTGACTCTATATTATTAAAGGCTACAAAACACCAAAAACTCTTCCAATTGATCGTTATGTGAAGAAATTGTTTAGCTATAATTCAAAGACTCACTCTACCATCACAAGTGGATTGCCAAGAACCATTAATACCAAGATGATGATGTGCACCATGCTAAAGATATTTGGGATGAACTTAAAAGTCTTTATGAAGGTGATGATTGAAAATCTGAAAATGGATGAAATATAAAAAATTTCAACCTATTTACTTAGAGTAAATGAAGTTGTCAATGCCATTAGAGGATTAGGAGAATTCAAAGAATCCTTGACCATACAGAAGATGCTAAGATCGCATTCTTTGAAATATGATGCCAAAGTATCTACCATAGAAGAAATCGTGGATTTGAACAATATGACAATGGATGAATTACATGGCACCCTTGCAACATATGAAATGAGGACTGATACAGAAGTTGGACAATCAAACAGAAGTAGCTTTTAAAGCCACGAAGAAGACAAGAAACAAAGAACTCAAGGTAGAAGGAACACCAAGTGATGAATCAGATGAAGAAGCAAATTTCATCATGAAGCTTAAGAGGGGAACCGGAAAACACAAAGGTATAAATGTTTCAATTGTGGCATAATAGGTCATTATGATAAGAGATGTCTTTTTGAGGGAAAGAAAGATTTCACAATAAAAAACTTTATTCTAAAGAAGACAATAGTTCTTCAAATGAGAATGATATAGAAGAAGGGGGAAAATTTTGTCTTCATAACTCAAGAAACCCAAAATAACGATCATAATGTCAATATTAACAAAGAGATCATCATAATGTCAATATCAACAAAGAGATGAAGAAATAGAAGAACCAAACCTGAAAAATAGATTTTTGGGGACTCATAAATGATACATAAACCAAATAAGAAGACGAAGATCTTAAAGAAAATTTGAATAACTAAAAGGAAAATGGCAATCTCAAAAACAAAAATAGATAATTGAAAACCCTACTTGAAAAAAGTGATGAAGAAAATCTCTCTTGAAAGGTCCAACTTGAAGAAGCAAAAAGAGTTGATGAAGTAATGAAGATCCAGATGATGAAAAAAGAAGAATATTGTAAGAAACTTGAAAGGGTTGAAGTTGACAAGCTCAACAAGAACTTGAAGAGCTTGCAAGTGTTCAATAGAATTCTCAGTTGTCAAAGATCACCATGAAATAAAATAAGTATTGGCTATACAAGTGCATCTTCAAGCAAAGAGGACACGATTTCCAAACCTGTAAAGGAAGAAATTGAAAAATAATTTAGAAGTGTTTCCCATCATAGAGAAGGAAGCAATGAAATCAAGGACAAATATCATCAATGGATTGAATTTCCTCCAAGGCAAAATAATTTCAGAATATTATCAGTGCAATCCTACTTTCCTGGGTATGAAAATATTTTTCTTGGCCATTTTTACTCTTGCAGATATTTTAGGCATAAAGCAATTCATTGCAAAATCAATACAATATGTAACTATACAAGAAGCAAGAATGATTATGGATATGCAAGAAATGACCATAGATTAGGAAATGTTCATGGATCTACTAACATAAATTACAATCTGTTTGAACCACTAATGAGTTAAAACATTGTATGCTACAAGTGCAATAATCGTGGTCACAATGCACAAGATTGAAGGTTTATGAAAGAAGATGCTCCAAAGACAAAGAAGCCAACTATGATATGGGAAAATAAAAATAAAGAATATTGAAATCTAGCATTGATTTATAAAGGTAAAGAAGATGAATGGTCGATAGACAATGGGTGCTCGACACATATGACAAGATATCAAAACAAATTTGTCAACTTAAAAAGAAAAAGTTGATGTGTTGTATTTGGAGATAAATCTGTCAAGATACTTGGAAGTGAATCTTGGAAGTGAACATGTAAAAGCAACAAATTTTTTGTTGGTTGAAGATTTGAAGCACAATCTTCTTAGTGTCAGCAAAATCTGTGATCAAGGGTATAATATCTTGTTTAATTCCCATAAATGTGAAATCAGAGAAGAAGACTCGTGAAGATTGGTTGCAGTAACTACAAGAAGACCAAACAACATATACATCCTAGACCACACAGAACGAAAGAAAAATGAATCCAAACAAAAGAATATTAAGGACAACAAAGAAGGGAAAGGTAAGAAGGCAGAAGTTTTGTTGAGAGGCATGTGTTTAAGGTGAGTAGTACCAAAGAAACAAGACACCCTTTTACATTGATGTCAAAGGGGGAGAGAAAGGAAGCAAATCTTGGAGATAAAGAAAGCATGATGTCAAGAGGAGCATATGTTGACATCAATGACAAAAGGAGAGATAGCTGGAAGAAATTGTCATTGATGTCAAAAGGTGAATAGGTTATTGATACGATGCACTTGTTTGATGATATGTGTGAAAAATTCAATGAATTGGGTGTGATACCACTCTAGATTGGTAGACCTCATCACGCCATTTCATTTGATATGTGGTACGCCTCATGGATCCTCTTGGTTGGAGAGATATTAAAGTTTGAAGTTTAGTGCCCCAAATGATGTTTTGGTCTAAATTTTGGCATAAAAATAAATGAAAAAATTTTGGAATTTAAAAAATGTTATGGGTCTTGGCAATTGCAAAAGGAGCATTTGTTTCACCCTTTTCATTAACCAAAGTTGGCCCTTAAAAGGAGGTTTTAGTTTTGAAAATGATTTTAAAAGAAAGAGTTCATGTTGGCCTCATTATGGGGGTATTTTTATTAATTAAATATGAAATTTCTTAGGGCAAGTCAAACCTCCTTTTATGCCCCCCTAAAAGTATAGATAGGGAACTCGTATGCCCTCTCAATGCATCATCATTGCAACATATTTCATGTAAATTGGTCTGATATTTTCTAAGGCCAAGGGTGGAATTATATTCTGAAGCGGACTAAGGCTGGAGTCAAGCCTATGTAGGCCACAATGAAAAACGAGATAAGGCCATGGGCTAAGGGCCAAGTCTAGGCTTGTTTTGGCAACAAAAATGGTTTTCTTGGGCTATAGAAGAAGCACAAATCAAGCCACATTCTTGAATCAAAATAAGATCTATAGACTCCCTCCAAATTAATCTGAGGTATGAGCTTTTTGTTAAATTGTTGGAACTATAAAGGTTTAATGAAATAAAAGTCAAATCTCTAGTAGTCAATCTTACATCAACAGACTTTTAGTGTTCTAGACATGTATCGGTTGAAACAGCATTGAACTATCAATGGTTGAATGTTATTGTAAGTGGGTCACTATCCTCGATACAGGAGCCCAAAATATTATTCTTCTTCTTATAAATTGCATGGGTGGCAGGGTGCTGCCAGGCAAGGAAGTTGAAACTTCCTTCAAGAGGTTGTTGCCTCCTTCCAATGGATGTTAATAAACAAGGGGTTTGCAGCCTCCATCAAGTTACAAGTTGAAAACAAATTGAAACTATCTAGATATGTTTCAATGGTTTTCTTCCCACATCGGATTTCCACTTAAATCCTTTGTGTACTATTCTTGCAGTGTAATTATGTTAATGTTATGTGATCTTTAAATTTTTTACAATTTATGAAATACTAATTCACCCCCCTTTTAGTATTTCGAATAATTAAAGTTTTGATCCATATTAAAAATGGAATAAATTACATATCTTCCTCAATTTAAAATACAAATATAAGAAAAAATATAAATTAAATAATTTTATTTTTCAATTAAATAAGGTTGTCATTGATATCATTGATGTCAAACCCTAGCATTGTTGAAGCAAGCCCTAGGTGTATGGTTGAAGAATATATATGGTGTTGTACCTATTATTCAAGTGTTTTAGTGACTAGCCAAAATGTGGATGAAATGCTAGAGACTCTCATGTTGGTCGCAAAGTTGTAAGAGTTGAAGGCCAGTTGAAATCAAAATGCAAAATGCAACAGTTCAATATTGTTTTAAAAGTTGATGTTTAAGGATCAGTGGAGGCAATCAAGGATCCTCTGCGAGTAATCAAGCAAGCAGTTAGGAATATAAGTTTCAGTGATGTCAACCTTGCCCATGCTAGTGAGGCCATTATTGTAGGACTCAATGTTGTTGTACATACAGTTTTTTAGGCTCATGTTGAACACAAAAATGTTGAAATTCACTTGTATAGAGCCATCTATGAGGTTGTTGATACATGCATAGGGAAATGGAAAGATTTTTAGAACTACACAAGAGCTAGTACCTATTGGAATTGCAAAAGTGAGAGCCATCTTCAGTAAGAAAACTCAACATGTTTCAATCATAGACGTGTCACCATATAACCCGACAATCACAGAAGGTTTTCATAGCGATAAAACAATTCAAAATATACACACACACACACACACACATATATATATAGTGCACAAGTCAACTCAAATGGTCATGTCAACCTCCATACCAAAAGGCAACCTTTCAACGTGATCAAACCAATGTAAATTAAAACTAGACTTCCTCCATCCATTTGAAGAATACAAAACCCAGTTTATACATATAAGAGGACTAGAGCAAGAGAAAAAAGAGTTCACAACTCATGAACTAAAGGAGGCAAGGGAGACACAAATTATTTAGACTTCTCTGTTGGGCAAATCTTGTTTTGTTTCTTGATCTTTTTTTGTGTTTTTTGTGCTAATAATGCTTGGGCTTTTTGTTGTCTGGGAATAAGTCTTTTGCACGCCCTATTGACATTGGATACGCCCTATATCATAATTTTTTCTATGGCAAATCTCCACAACCCCCACTACAAAAGCAGTCTCAACCTTTGATGACATACTTTTGCAAATTAAAAGAGTATTATACCTCAACCTAAAGGAACAAAACTCGACATAAATAACAAATTTTGATCACAAGAAAGAAAATCTCGACCTAGTCTCCTTTAGTGTCTCTATGGTTTGGACCCTGAAGCAAGTTTCTCTATATTTTTCAACCCAATCTCATGTAACATATTCATGTGATTTGAATCCTGAAGCAACCTCCTCTATATTTCAGTGGACTATGAACTGGAGAACAATGTTTAATTTTGACTATGAAGTTGGCATACTTGTGACCTTTCACAACAACAGCATATCATATAATGTATTTTCTATTGAAACCTTGTGGCCCTGTTAAAACTAGGAGTATACATGTGGAGAAGGATCAAGGCTAGCAAAATCTTGAAGAGCACCTTTTGGAGTAGCAAACCTTGTTTTTGACCTTAAACAAAAGAGCAAACCTTGATCAGCAGGCTTTGATATATTGTAGACCATTTTAGAATTGGTTTGAGATCATTGTTGGAGCACTAATAGAGCACTGTTGAAAACATTTTTTTCTTGTGCAAGCAACTCATACAAGAATTGTTATACAAACCTCATTAAATATTTCTTTGTTGCGAAGTTGGAGCATCTATAAGTTGAAAGTTGAGAGCATTCAAGAAGAGAATAATTGAGCATTCTGAAGATTTTGTTGAAGTCATCTATAAAGCGCAACATTGTTGAAGCCTAGATGAAGTAGCTTTAAAGAAGATTGTTTGTGTAGACATGAAGAATCTTGGAGACACATACTAGGCTTGTTGGAGTTGACTTTGATGAACTGGACACTGAAGTATTTTGGAGTCATTTGTGAAGCCCTTGTTGAAAAAGATATTGAAAATCTTGAAACCTCCTTGAAAAATTGAAGCAAACTGAGAGGGTTGGAGCCCTAGACGATTGATGTCCTCACTCAAGGTTGGAGCCTGAATTTATTACGAGGATTGGAGTCCTGAAATAGACCAAGGTCGAGCTTGGTATGGTACAAGTTAAAGTCTAGTTTGAAATTAAAGATTTGAGTCTTCATCTAAGGTTGCAACCCTAAAGGAACTTGAATTATTGTAAAAGAGGGTTGGAGTCCTCATCATTCTTATTAATAAAATTATTCTTTTGTTGTTCATGTTGTCTCATAATTTTACTAAGTGATTTTAACTGGTATAAGATAACAATTGTAAAATAAATATTGATTCCCCCCACCCCCCCCATTGTTCCACATTTCCTGGATATAAAATTGATATAAAATTATGTTATTTGTAACTAATAGTAAATTATTATATTTTATTATTCATATATTTTGTTTTAAAAATTATATGTCAATAAAATGAATTACACATCATGTAATATCAATAATATTATTTTTACATGTCACTTGTTAACTCCATATTAAATACCAAATGTATTACATGTCTTCCTCTCACTAAAAAATAAATGAGATTTCCTTTACTTTCAGTTACTTTCTCTATATAAGTTTGATGTGAAATTAAAGTTTGAAGTATTTTATTTATGGTCTCCATTGGTTATTAATTTTTTTACTATTAAAAAAAAAAACATCCACGAAGCTAAAGATAGCCTATGGGTTTGATTGCTTCTTCATCTGCTTGATTTATTAGTACTATTTAATTTGTTAATGTAAATATTATTTTATTATTTTTAAATGTAATGTTACAAGACATCTCCCTAATATTACGTTGTAGCGCACCTGTCAACGCAACAAGAAAAGCAAAAAGATCGTTGCTACAGGCATAGAAAGCAAGGATTATTCCAATTGATAAGAGATGAATGTGCATGATTAGTTAAATATAAAGTATGGTTATAATGCCATTGGGGGGCAATTCACACAAACCCCTAAGAATACTTGCAAGAGAGTACATACACACATGTATCATTATATTGAGCATGTCGAATTTTGTATTGTAACGTGCATAGATTGTGGAGTGATTACTCTCATCAAGGTATAATTGATAGCATTGCCCTATAGTAGGTGTTTCTATAAAATCTTGGGGTCTATTATTGTGTTAATTTATTAGTTATTCTAAAGTTTATCTTTCATCCACTGAAGACCATGGTAGATTGTGTATGATAACACTTTCTTTTGCTAACTAGGGTTCTTTTTTTTGCACCTTTTACCTATTAATCGGATTGTTGCTACACTAGTGCCATCAAAAGTGGAATGGCCATGTCATCTCCTCATTGGGGTTATAACAGCAATTATGAGAAGTATTGCAGAAATGACAAGTTGTGACATCACAGCCATACTTACTTATGTGTCAGGGAATTTGATTATAATTGAACTTGTGCCATCGCAGCCATACTTACTTATGTGTCAGGGAATTTGATTATAATTGAACTTGTGCCATCGCATGTAGAGCAGTGCCATTTCCAAATTGGATTTTATAATAGTGATTTGAGAAGATTATAATTGCACTTTGTGCCATCGCATGTAGAGTAGTGCCATTTCCAAATTGGATTTTATAATATTGATTTGCCATCGCATGTAGAGTAGTGTCGTTTCCAAATTGGATTTTATAATAGTGATTTGAGAAGTATTGTGAAAGCTCGCATGTAGAGTAGTGTCGTTTCCAAATTGGATTTTATAATAGTGATTTGAGAAGTATTGTGAAAGTGACAACCATGAAGTTATGGCATCAAGCCAAAAATTATTAGGGGTGATTATCTTTTAGTTTTTTAATTCTGATTTCAACCAAACCAATGTTGTTATAGAAAAGTTCGGGTGTCGTTACCAATTATTCTAATCAATATTGAGTTATGGTCTTTTTAAATTGCAGCTTCAAAATTCTAACTGCACAAAGAAGCGGCATTGAAAAGTAAATTATTTCTTCAAAACCCATTATTTCTTCAAAACCCTAGTTTAATTTTCAGGCTTTCACAAAAAAGAGAGATTTTATATGAAAATTTGATGGCCATAATATTGAGAATACATAAAAAGTATTAAGTCTAAATATTTAAACTCTTGGAAACACTTTATACTCTCTAAGGGATGGATGGTGGATGGTGCTCCGTTGAGAAGTGTATACCACCTCTTCCCAAGAAGGCAGAAGGCATTAAGACTGCATGAGGAAAAATATGAAAAAATAAATAAAAGATTAGATAGGTGATATCTTACCATGACGAGGGCTAAAGCGACTCCACTAGCTTGGGAGAACGCATTAAGACAATAACATAACATAACGTTTTACAGTTCATATTTGTGGCCAAACAATAAATTGAAAGAATTATTCAAAGATAATTCCATGATTAAATTCACGGTTCATATTTGTCGCAAGACAGTAAATTGAAAGATAATTTCATGATTAAACTCACAAATAGCAAGGGCAAGTCTTTGCAGATCTAGTGAGCAAGGGTGGGTATCGACAAGTGACATGTTTAGGGTTGAGTACAAGGTGAATAATTGGCCTAGCTAAGACTAGGGAAGACACTCGAGTTTTGAACGAATGACATTTCAATGAAAATTTTGTCCTAAAAGTGGCATATTTTAAGACTTGGGAAGACTCGAGTTTTGAACAAATGACATTTCAATGAAACTTTTGTCCTAAAAGTGGCATATTTTAGCTCATTAATCAATTAGATATAAAAGATTTTCAAATTTCAGCATAAAGTTGGTCTGATCATATCTGGTGCATTACTCCATGAAATGAAGTGAAAAAAAAAAAAACCACTTGGGTGATTTCATTCATCTCATTAGTTTGCATAACAAATCAGACTGACCAAAAAGCGAGGAAAGCAATTAAAGTATTGGGTTTTCACACATAAACACTAATCCACCACCAAAAAACTCAAAATCGTTGACAATTATTTTATAAATGCTTGGAGGTCCAACAATGTCTGATCCACAACAAAGACATGAAAAACTCTAGGAGATTTAGATGAGTTGGAAACATGATCCTAATTCTTAGAGCCGATCACTATAGGAGAAGAAGCTCATGGTAAAGATGACAGATCTCTTGGACGCACCTCTCAACGCAACAAGAAAAGCAAAAAGATGGTTGCTATGGGCATAGAAAAGCAAGGATTATTCCAATCGATAGGAGATGAATGTGCATGATTAGTTAAATATAAAGTATGGTTATAATGCCATTGGTGTATGTGTGCCGCTTCCAAACCAAAAGTGAATGCCAAAAACTCT
The DNA here is from genome assembly GCA_031772625.1 of Pinus tabuliformis. Classification (NCBI taxonomy): domain Eukaryota; kingdom Viridiplantae; phylum Streptophyta; class Pinopsida; order Pinales; family Pinaceae; genus Pinus; species Pinus tabuliformis. The sequence goes on along the minus strand of CM062817.1, from coordinate 2,023,565,865 downwards.
AAATATCTTAGACTCTTGTGTATGTGTGCCGCTTCCAAACCAAAACTGGATGCCAAAGAAAGAATGTAGGATGGGGGATGAGAAAGAAGAAGATGCCAAGGGCTCGGAAAATGATGTAACCCTTCTCCAAACTTTGAAACATAATTAATATATTTATCCCTCAAAAATGATACACTCTTGCCTAGGAATAGAGTGAAGATAGAAGAATATGCTCTTGAACCAACCACTATAAAAGATAGAAGAATATCTTCTTGAACCAACATTATAATTTCTGCGTGAAAACCTTATGCGTAGGGTGCAGTGTTTGATTGGAGAAGATGAAGGAATTTGGTTGAAATAGACCAATGCAATATAATAAAGATGGGCTAATAAGTCACCAAATCTGATTAAGATCAATCTCTCTCCCCACGATATACAAGAAATAAATCTTCTGATTCAGATTTTAGATTGTAGGTCACATTTCAACTCCATCAAAATAGGATTTTCTCTGGTTCAAAGTTTGCGTACTTCAGTGACTTTGCTGTTGCTGTGTGTAATCTTTTTATAATTGAATTACAATTTCTGCAAAACTTGCATAGCATTACATGCATTCACAATGATTCTATCTCTACTCTCAGGATATTAGATCTGGCCAATGGTTTTTCAAAAGATCAATATGTAGAATGAGTTGAACGTAAGATATCTTAGATACAACCTATGTTATCATATTTAGAGTATCAAATATGACAGGCTGACAGATTGCCTATGACGTTTGTATAAACGGACCAGAAATACTGGTGTAAGATCAAAAATGTATTTGATAACTAGGTTTCCCCAAATGTTTTACAGATCTCAACTACTGGTCTCCTGGATCACGTAGGGCTTCATTGTGCTTCAGTTGTACTCAACAACTAGGCTACAAAGCAAAATTATCCCAACTTCAGTGTAATGCTGTAGAGAATAGATAATGTTGTGGATGATGTCAATATCTATTATTATGCCAGTATATCATATTAAAATTTTAATCAACTGTCTTCATTGTTTCTTAATAACCTTTCTGTTAATTCAGAATCTTGCCTCCCAGCAGTATCACTTGTTCAAGGGGCAGCTCAATGAGACAGATTCTTAGGGACATGCTGGGTACTCAACTGCATATTACTTCCTATGACTACTGGGGAAATCCGGTATGTTCATACAAAAGATGTGCATTCATTGTGTACAAGGCTAAACCCTTCATCCGTGTAAGGCTATTACAACCTACGTCGCCATAAAGGAATGGGAGCTCCTGCAATAAAACGGCCTAAAAGCAGAACAGGACAGAAAAGACCATTTTCTACCACCATTTCCATTTCTAGGGCCACAACCATTTTTCCAAGAAACACTACACTTCTTGGGATCCATTTCTCTAAAATCATTATCCCATTTCTTTAATATCATGGTTTGTTTCTGTAAAAAGAAAGAAAAAGTTAAAATAATTTGACACGGGACGTGAAACAAAAAAGCCTAAACTTATTTTGACTAAACCATTTCAAAATTTGACCATACACCCCTATAAGCTCACAGTTTTTTGAATCACAGATCTGCAATGTTGCAGCAGCCGATCAGTTTTCTTTGCCAAAGTCTGTCACACACCCATCAGCTTCTTGTTTTTCAACTAACCGGTTTGCAGGAGCCATTTTGCTTTACCAGGAAGTGCCACAAGCTATAAATGGTAAGCATGCTGCCAGCTGAAGTTTGATGTTGCGAAGGGAAATCATTAAGGATATTGAAGCCATTAAGAAGAAAATAATGAATCTACATCTCAACTTCTCAGTTGAGAATATTGACAGAGACAATCACAAACTATTGAAGAGAATCACCCATACACCATTGTCTTCAGTATAGGCTTGTCTAGATCTGGGCATTATAACTCAATTTCAATGAATTTCTTTTCAAGTTCTTCCATGGATGATTTCAACTCTGTAGCCTCCACTATTGCAACAGCTCTGTTCTCATCAGCTTATGCAGTGGGATTCAACGCTGCTTAGGCCACTACTGTCCATTCTGTTAATTTATCATCAATTTGTTCTATGCTGCAACTATCACTCCAGCAATATCCAATAGCATCCAAATTAACAATTTTACTTCTTCAATTATCCAATGACAGTAGAGCAATCGTTGATAGAACAATTAAACAAATGCACAATGGAAGACAACCAAGAGACAAGAGACACAATATTTGGTCAATGACAAAGAAAAAAACCCCACTAGGGGAAAAACCCTTGCAAATCTTCTTCTATTAGATTGTCTTCAAATGTTCAGCAGAGAGAATACATCATCCAAGAGTCGAAGTCAAACTTTGACTAGCCAATATGATAATATCCAATATCAAAACAACTATCCAAACCAGAGACAGAGATGAAGTCAGCTATGATCAAATCTGATCTTCCTGTAATCTGCCCAAGTAAACAGCAGTCAATAGCAGCGCAGTTAGCCCTAACCAGTCTGCAGTCAATGGCGAACAGTCATTTAGGAGCTAGGTATATTTCAGTCAAACTCAGCCTCAAATGTCTGTCAAAATCTGCCCAAAACAGTCCTCAAAACCTCAGTCAAACTCGGTCAAAAGAGAGAGAAAGTCTGCTGTCAGTCTGCAATTTTCTGCAGTCAATCCTGAAAGTCAACATCAGTCAAACTGCTCAGAATTCCTCGATTTGTGTGTCCTTCAATGTGGCCTGCAGAAATTGAACTTTTCCACCCAAAACCGCAATCAAATGAGGTCAACTTCGCCCTGGTCAACACTGGTCAAAGCCCTACAACAGACCTGCAACTCGGCCCAATCAGAAACAGCCACCTGTCCTTCGCATGTGTGAGAGAAATCCTTCCAATCTGAGTTGTACGAACCAATAGGAATAGGAGAGAGAAGATGTGTTGTGAGGTGATGAAGTGCCAAATGAGGTTTGAGGTTTCCTGTATTTATATGAATCAATGAGGGTCAAAAGACATGTTGTTTGGGCTTCATGAGCCTACATGATGTTGAAGCCGACCTTGACAATTTGCACACGTGTGGGCTTTAATTCAGAAACACACTTCTTGTCCAATTTGAGTGATCTTTAGGTCGATTTTGGTCCTCTCGAAAAAAGGAATTTAATGTAATAATTATCTCCATCAAATGAGCTGTCCAAAGTGGAATTTGAACCTAGTTGCATAATTTAACACTCCCTCTCAACTAAGGAAAATTCCACCTATCGATATTTGTCTATTGATCATCATGTCATCCTGTCATCATGTATCATCTATGTTTGTCTCTGCTCATCTTATGCTAAACGTTCTCAAATCTAAAGAAGAAATGTTGCAAGGGAGCTCCAGCTACCACCCGGTCTCTCAGCATCAAGGAGACTCAACTACCACTCGAAATCATCATCATCATCATCATCATTGAGAAGCAATGGTTACCACCTGAAACCAAAAACAATGGGCGAGACCAACCTACCCCAAGCGTAGGGATCACACTCTATCCCACAGTCCCTGACAATAGGTGAGATCGGCATAAGGATCACACTCTACCCTATTGTCCCTAATCATCCATCTTAACCCTGAAGAGTTAGATGGTAGAACACATGCATCCACCAACTTGAGCGAGATCCACCTACTCCAAGGGGTAGGGATAACACTCTATCCCAAGTCCCTCAACCCATTGGCCATATGGGAGAGGTTATCCCATAGAGTGCACTGAACACTAATTGGGGCATACTCTGACTAGGGGTGATCCCAGGTCTCATCATCCTATCGGTCAAAGGTCTCCCATCCTCAAGGGCCCTATAGCTCCATTCCACACCCTGGGAGCTCAACCAAGGAGGAAGAGCACTGCTCAGTGTTCTTGATCAGCCCAGACCCTTATTCGAAAGGGTCATCTCAACCAATCCAAGCTTCTCTTTGAAGACCAAGAACTTCCCTTTCGGCAAAGCCTTGGTGAGGATATCAGCTATCTACTCATCTATCGAAATGTGGAGGAGTCTCACGACTCCTCTCTGCACCATGTCTTGGATAAAATGATATTTGATCTCTATATGCTTGGACTTGTGCAAAAAAGGATTCTCTAACAAACGAATCCCACTCTTGTTGTCGCAATAGATAATTGTCGTGTCCAGAACCTACTCAAATAGCTCTCCAAAGAGCTTCCTCAACCAAACTGCTTCACAACTCGTAAGGCTAATTGCAATATACTCGGCCTCAGCAGTGCTAAGGGCTATGGATTTATGTTTCCTATTCATCCACGATATCATGGCAAATCCCAAACTAAAACAACATCCGGAAGTACTCCTCCTATCGACAACATTGCCAGCCCAATTTGCATTTGTATATCCATGTAGTCTAATGTCTCCAACGGCATATCTCAGTCCACAGTTAATAGTCCCATGTAGATATCTCAATACATGCTTAGCAACGACTCAACGTACATGGTGAGGCTTGGTCATAAACTAGTTCAAGGTGTTAACTGCAAAACATGTCAGGGTGAGTATTCACGAGAAACATAAGAGTACCAACCAATTGTCTATACTCGGAAGGGATTGCTAGGTATGGTCCAACAGCTTCACGCGACTTCTTGAAATTAATCTCCATGGGCGCGAGCAAGAACTTGCAGTCAACCATACCAAATCACTCTAGAAGTTTAACATATTTTCCTTGTGAAAGGAATATCTCGTACGGCTTTTGCCATACTTCTAGTCCCAAGAAATAGTGCATCAAAGCAAGGTCTTTGATCTCAAATTCAGAAGCCAACTTTCTCTTACATTCTAAAATGAGAGAAGTTGCACCTGTCATGAATAAGTCATCGACATATAACACCAAAATGAGAGGCATACCTTGGATTGTTTTGAAGTACAAGTTTGGATCAGCATTGCTCCTTATGAATCCCAGCTTTATCAAGTTACTGTCGATACGAGCATACCAAGCAAGGGGGCTTGCTTCAATCCATAGAGAGCTTTCTTCAATCGGCAAACATGGGTCTTCCTATCATAAACTTCAAATCTTGGAAGTTGTTCTATGTACACTTCTTGCAGCAAACCATGTAAGAAAGCAGTCTTCACATCCATTTGATGGATAGTCCATCCCTAACTTGCAACAAGGGCTACTATCGAACAGATGGTTGTATATTGGGCCACTAGAGCAAATTTGATGCTTCCATCAGCCTCATGCTTGATCTTATAGAACCATTTGGAGGTTACCACAAATCTTCCCTTCAGCCTCAGCACAATATCCCATACATCATTTTTATAATAGGCTCATATTCTTTGGCCATTGCATCCTTCCAGACTTGTTCCTTCACGGCTTCTTCAAAAGGTACTAGGTTCAGCTTGAATCATATCGCTCATAGCTACAACATATGCTTGGTACCTGCATGGCTTCTTGCTTTCCCTGAAATTTCCGTGAGCAATAGCATGTTTCTCGGCATCTTGTAGTGTGTCTTTGAGCCAAAATGGTCTTTTCCTGGTATGAGGATCACTTGGAGGAGGATCCAAGGGGTCCATAGGCCCCGTGGGATCATCAACGATGTCCTCAGATTCAGGCACGGAAGGACCTTCTAGAATATCCATATCATCACTCTTGTCTTTAGGACGAGGAGGCGAAGGGAGGTCCCTTGCTTTTCTAAGTGCAGCATCTTCATCGAATGTTACATCCCTGCTAACTTCAACGTTCCTTTGACCATAAATATATATTCTAAATGGCTTTAGAATCTTCACTATATCCAACAAACGTACCTTTCCTTCATGTAGCTTCTAGCTCGTTTCTTTTGTCCTTCAGCGCATGGAGGTATACAGGGCAACCAAAAATCCAGAGATGACCAATATCGAGCTTGACACTTGTGAATAATACTTCCTCGAGAGTCTTCTTGTCCAAAGCTTGATGAGGCAACCTATTTTGAACATATAACGTTGTGTTTGTTGTTTCAGCCCAAAGGAATTTTGACAGCTTTTGATCATGGAGCATGGTTTGTGTAGCTTCTACAATGGACCTATTCTTTCTCTTAACCACTCCATTTTGATCTGGAGTGTAGGGCACAATGGTCTCCTCCTTAATTCCTTCCTTCTTGCAAAAGTCTATAAATTCATTTTGAGATGTATTCTCTGTCGTTGTCGAACCTGAAGATCTTTATTTTCTTCCCTGTATGATTTTCAGCCAAATCCTTGAACTCCTTGAATATTTTGAATGCCTCATACTTGTGCTTCAAATAATATATCCATGTCTTCCTTGAGAAATCGTCAATGAAGGTGATATAATAAAGATGACCCCCAAGTGAATGCATGGGCATTGGACCACATATATCATGTTGAGCTTGAACATCAGGGATCCCGGAGACCAACTTCTTCAATTTTGGAAGAGCATCATAATGTAGATGGGCCAGCCTTCGGTGCCACAGCTCGCTCTGAAGATTTGTATTATGTACCACAGCTAGGAGAGGTCTTCTAGTGACTCTATAGAGTCACTCAAACGTAGATCCCAATGTGAAGGCATTTCTCATATAAAAATTTGTAGACCAAGCAAGTACTTTTCCTTGAATTAATGCAACCCTCATTCCTTTATCCTCCAAAGCAGATATTGAAACCAAATTCTTCTTTAATCCCGGAACATATAATACATCATGAAGCAAGACAAATTCTCCAAAGTTCAAATGAAATTTGACAGAAACAAAGCCCTTTACTGGATGAGTGGTATTGTTATTAAGAATAATGTTCAAATTGGTCTCCCTCTCTACCAAATTAGAGAGAAACTCCTTATATCTGTTGTCCGGAGAAGTGACAAGAGGCCCCACTATCAACCAGTGAACTATCCCAAGAACTTGGAGGAGATGAACTAGATAATGCGGAAATAAGAATATCTTCAGATTGATTGCATTGCCCTCATACCTAGAGTTCCTTAACCTCTTTGGAGGACGATAGCTATCTTCACGATCATCAGGGAAGTCTCACTTCTTTCATTCCTTCCTCTATCATTTCTTCTTTCATATGACTTCTTGTTGTTGAAGCCACAATTATTGTTGTAGGACCTTGAAGAGTTTCTTCTTGGAGCATCTCGCTTTTCGGGACAATCTCGAGCACAGTGACCCTTCTGATGACAATTGTAGCACTCAACATCTCTATCTCGCCTTCTTGAATCTTTGGAATCTCGATTAGATTGATGAGGTCTTTAAATGGCTTTCCCTTTCCTTTCTTTGCATTCTTTTTCTTTCCTTCAACAACGTAGGAAGCGGGCTCTCCTTCATTTGATCCTTGAATTCTTCCTCTCAATGTTATAAGGACCGAACTGGACCGACCGGTTTAGACCGATCCGACCGTTTTGAGGAAAAAATTGGTTCGAACCAGTGACTTGAACCGTTTTTGTTCAGTTCAATACAATAAAGTCACATAAAACGTAGCAAGTAGGGCATGTATTGCATTTTTTATTTTACTCTGTCTTAGTTGGACACTAGCCCAAAATAGGTGCCTAATATTCAAGCATATGGCCCTACTATTGCTATGTATTTCATGGTAATGTTAAATTCTTAAATTAAAAGTGACATTCTCCTTTATATTTCATTTTCATCCTTCTACTTAAATTTTTTAACATTACCATGAAATGACTCAGGATGTTTAAGGGTGGTTTTGACCTCACTAGATTTCATATGGAAAAAGTAGAAATTTAGATCTGACTCAAAATCCAACAAACTTAACAGTTTTCCAGGATTTCGAGATTGGGGGGATTGCAATGCTACATTGGATTTTCTCATCTACGAGGGTCTGGAACTAGTATTTAATCAAGAGCACCAAGCCTTCTATATACCTCGATATTAGTGGCATTGGTTGTTAAACTCCTCTATCATGAGCCTACTAAAAAAAATACCCATCATTCAAACAAAATCTTGACTTGTCATACTATGATTTTTCTATCTTATTTTAATGCTTAGAGAGTGATATTGATGACGAAGATCCCAATATAGGCAATGCCTTTGATGATATGCGCTGGAAGAGGCCATGTGGAGCTTGTTTGCTGATGTATTTTCGATTTAGAGATGGATTGCACTCGGTGCTATTTTAGTTATGTGCACCCCTACATGCTATATAAATGAGAACTTCTACTTCTACTTCTACTTCTATATGGATGAGCATGAATATATATGTTTTTCTTTAAAATTTGAATATTTTGTGTTTTTGGTTGACTGATTTTTTGGTCCGGTTTTTTAGCGATTTTCGTACAGTTCTGACCAGTTCCCAATCCAAGGTGTCTACCAGTTCAATGACCAGTCCGGTTCTAATAACTATGTTTCCTCTAGATATCATCCTTGATTTTTCTTGCGTGAGCTTTCCAACAAGCTAATCAAATGACAAGAAGATGTTGTTGTTGCTTATAGTAGTAATGAAGGTTTCCCAAATGGGAGGGAGGCCTCTAAGAGTTACAATCTCCAATTCCATGTTAGGTGTGGTTTCCCCAATTCTTTGTGATTGATCTCTAAGACAAGATATCCTCATAATGTATCACTGCACAGATTCTCCTTCGTTCATCTTCGTGTCTTTGAGTTGATCTTTCAAAGAGAAAATTTCATTCAAATTGTTGACTTCATACATGCCAGCTATCTTATCATACATGTCCTTAGACCTTCTCAAATTTCCAACATATGCAAGTAGATTTTCTTGTAAACCATCAACTATAACTTGCTTTGTTTTTTACTCACCTTTCTTATGCTTGTTTTTTACACCAACGGAAGCATTCTCCAAAGGATCAAGTACATTATTGTTGTCCATTGTGATTTCCAACCTGACTTTCCATGCAGCAAAGTTAGATGAGTCACCCAACTTCTCATGCTCCTTGAAGAAAGAGGAAGACATTTTTACCAAAAATTTTTTAAAATGTTACATCTCTCTCTCTCTCTCTCTCTCTCTCTCTCTCTCTATATATATATATATATATATATATATCACTTCAGCAATATCCAATAGCATCCAAATTAAATATTTTACCTATTCTATTATCCAATGACAATAGAGAAATAGATAGAACAATTAAACAAATGCACAATGGAAGATAGCCAAGAGACAAGAGACACAATATTTGGTCAATGACCAAGAAAAAAACCCACTAGGGAGAAAACCTTTGCAAATCTTCTTCTATTAGATTGTCTTCAAATGTTCAGCAGAGGGAGTACATCATCCAAGAGTCAAAGCCAAACTTTGACTAGCCAATATCCTGACATATCCAATATCAAAACAACTATCCAAACCAGAGACAGAGATGAAGTCAACAATGGTCAAATATGATCTTACTATAAACTGCCCAAGTCAACAACAGTCAACAACAACGCTGTCAGCCCCAACCAATCTGCAGTGAACGATCAACACAATCCTTTAGGAGCTTAGTCTACTTCAGTCAAACTCAGCCTCAAATGTTGGTCAAAATCTGCCCAAAACAATCCTCAAAACCTCCAGTCAAACTCGGTCGAAAGAGAGAGAGTTTGTTGTCACAGTCTGTAATTTTCTGCAGTCAATCTGTTGACACCTAATCATCAGGATTGGGTGCTTATAATGTAAATATATAATTAGTAATATGAACAGTCATCAGGAGATGAAGTGAACAGTCTCTCCCTCATGTATATAATAAAGACCAACCTGAAGGAATAATATACGAATCAATTTGGTCTGTTTTTTAGCAGTTTTCGTACGGTTCTGGTCAGTTCCCAATCCGAGGTGTCTACCAGTTCAATGACCAGTCTGGTTCTAATAATTATGTTTCCTCTAGATATCATCCTTGATTCTTCTTGAGTGAGCTTTCCAACAAGCTCATCAAATGACGAGAAGATGTTGTTGTTGCTTATAGTAGTAATGAAGGTTTCCCAAATGGGAGGGAGGCCTCTAAGAGTTACAATCTCCAATTCCCTGTCAGGTGTGGTTTCCCCAATTCTTTGCGATTGATCTCTAAGACAAGATATCCTCATAATGTATGACTGCACAGATTCTCCTTCGTTCATCTTCGTGTCTTTGAGTTGATCTTTCAAAGAGAAAATTTCATTCAAATTGTTGACTTCATACATGCCAGCTATCTTATCATACATGTCCTTAGACCTTTTCAAATTTCCAACATATGCAAGCAGATTTTCTTGTAAACCATCAACTATAACTTGCTTTGTTTTTAACTCACCTTTCTTATGCTTGTTTTTTACACTAGCGGAAGCATTCTCCAAAGGCTCAAGTACTCTTCCTTGAATGAAGTCCAAAACATTATTTTGTCTGTTGTGATTTCCAACCTGACTTTCCATGCAGCAAAGTTAGATGAGTCACCCAACTTCTCATGCTCCTTGAAGAAAGAGGAAGACATTTTTACCAAAAGATTTTTTAAAATGTTACATCTCTCTCTCTCTCTCTCTCTCTCTCTCTATATATATATATATATATATATATATCACTTCAGCAATATCCAATAGCATCCAAATTAAATATTTTACTTCTTCAATTATCCAATGACAATAGAGAAATAGATAGAACAATTAAACAAATGCACAAAGGAAGATAGCCAAGAGACGAGACACAATATTTGGTCAATGACCAAGAAAAAAACCACTAGGGAGAAAACCTTTGCAAATCTTCTTCTATTAGATTGTCTTCAAATGTTCAGCAGAGGGAGTACATCATCCAAGAGTCAAAGCCAAACTTTGACTAGCCAATATCCTAACATATCCAATATCAAAACAACTATCCAAACCAAAGACAGAGATGAAGTCAACAATAGTCAAATATGATCTTATTATAAACTGCCCAAGTCAACAGCAATCAACAACAGCGCTGTCAGCCCCAACCAATCGACAGTGAACAATCAACACATTCCTTTAGGAGCTTAGTCTACTTCAGTCAAACTCAGCCTCAAATGTTGGTCAAAATCTGCCCAAAACAATCCTCAAAACCTCCAGTCAAACTCAGTCGAAAGAGAGAGTTTGTTGTTACAATCTGCAATTTTCTGCGGTCAATCTGTTGACACCTAATCATCAGGATTGGGTGAATATAATGTAAATAAATAAATAAGTAATATGAACAGTCATCAGGAGATGAAGTGAATAGTCTCTCCCTCATGTATATAATAAAGACCAACCTGAAGGAATAATATAAGAATCAATTTGTTCTGAGCCCGTGCCATCACCATATGTATAGTTGACTATTCCTCGAATCTTGTGTGTTTTATAGCCATCGTCCTGGACGCAATGATGTTGGGCAACCACCTGAGCTGATGTTGAGGTCCTTTCCTTTTCCTCCTGCTCTCACTTTGACAGTTTACTGAACTTTGAAGTTTGTGAATCCCAATCGGAAGGATCGATGCCATATTGTTTCTGAAATTGCTCTTGTCGTTTTCTACCGCGCTCGCTCCTCTCCTTGTATGAAACAATGCATCGAACTGCTCTGGTGGATTTCATTGTTGCGAACAGGTTAATTTTATTCGAAGTTTGAGGGCTTGGTGGAAGAACTGGTATTCCGAAAGTGAAGTAAAAGAGTGTCGTGTGACCAGGAATGGAAATGTTGGTAGCCATCGCAGGTATTATATAACGTTGCTATAATTTTAACGCTGGTATATACGTTGAAGTTTTTTGGCATATAAAATGTGTTAAATGCCATGCGTTGAATGTACTCAGTAGGACTGACGTGGATTGTTGCCATGAATGTAGCAAACACCTGTGAGAAATAGTTAAGCACGTTGTTGAAGTGAAACATTGGCCTAACTGATTAAATTATGTTCAATACGCTCAAAAATATATTTCCGACTTTTTGTTGGGAAAGTACCTAATATTTTCATGACAAAAAGACTTCTACAACCCACAAATCCACTACCTTTGTGTTTACGCTTATATATGCATTTAAGTTTTTTTTGGCATATAAAATGCGATGAATGCCATGTGTCAAATAGAGTTTTTTTAAAACTAGGTCGTGGGTCAAAGCATTGTGGCATGAAGTGTTGAATGCACTGTACAGATTTGTGTATTTACAATCTTGGGTATTGACATTTGCTATCGAGTTGAATTTGTTGTCCATTCATATCAGAATTATATTTTTTTCCCATTAAGAGTAAAAGTTTTGCAGCAAAAGTTTTTGCTACAGTATGCATTCAATCATATCCATTGTGGGAATAGTTCTCACTGGCAAGGAGAACTATCATGAGTGGTCCTGGATGATAAAACACACCCTCATTTTCAATGAGTTATGAAAAGGAGTGTGCATTAGAGACGGAGACAAACAGCCAGAACAGCCTACATCAGACAAAGAGCTCGCCATTTGGGAAAACAAGAACAGCAAAGCCTATGCATTAATCGCAGCATTTGTAAGTGAAGAGGTGAGTCGCCATATTACGCCATTTTCAACTGCCTTCGAAGCCTTACAAAAGCTGAAAGAACTTTATGACTCACATTCTGCACTTGAAGTCGTTCAACTCATGATTAAACTCTTCATTCTTGAACTGCAAAATAATGATCCTCTTGCTCTTGCATCTTAAGTAAAGTCTATAATGCATGATATCCAAGCCACTAAAATTGATTTGGATATTCCTCTTATCGCTTTTCTCAAGGCACTTTATCCTACTTACTCCAATTATCTTGAGTCATTGCAAGCAAATGGAAATCTTAAAGACATTACCTTTGACTCTCTTGTGAAAAAAGTTGTTGAAAGAGAGAAAGCTTTTGGAAAGAAGACAGCCCCTGAATCTTTTGAAGAGGTTGTGTGTCTTGCTCATAAAGAAAAACATCCTGCTCAAGATTCTTCAAGAGGAAGAGGTGGTCGAAGAGGAAGAGAAAGATATTTCAGAGGCAGGGGGGGCAGACACTCTCAAGGAGAAAAGGCAGATTTGCATTGTATACGTTGCAAAAGAAATGGATCACATGATGCCTCTACATGCAAGTTACCATGGGACAAAATTGAGCAGCAAAGAAACCAAAAGAAAGGTAAAATTGATGATACAGACAAAGGGAAAGCACCTGAATCCGCTCACTATGTTGTAGCACAATGTAATATTGGAGTAAATGAAGATTTATTTAATGCTTCACTTGCTTCTTGGAAAAATGATTGGTTGCTTGATTCAGGAGCAACCTGCCACATGATTCATAGAAAAGATTTTTTTGAAGAATTTACTGACAATGTTGATGGAGCAGTATACTTTGCAGAACAATCAAAAATCAAGCCATCAGGGCTTGGCACAATCAGGCTTAAACTGCCTGGTCTTCTAGACTTTCTTTTGCATCATGTTCTATATCTCTCACAGCTCAAGAGAAACTTGATGTCCTTCCATCAAGTTTATTATGGCATGCTAGATTTGGACATTTGAACTATGATAACCTTCGCTTGTTGAAGAAAAATGGTGTTGTTGGTTTGCTTACAATTCCTAGGAAACTTAAGCAATGTGATGCTTGCATTCTAGGAAAGCATAGCAAACAATCTTTTCATGATTCACATTCAAGAGCACATAGAAAACTTGAACTCATTCATTCAGATTTATGTGGTCCAATGTTGGTTCCTTCTGCAAATAGAAATAAATATATGATGACATTTATTGATGACTACACTAGGATGTGTTGGGTTTATTTATTGAAGAACAAATCTGATGCTTTTCAAACATTCAAGAACTTTCATAAATGGAGCAGTATACTTTGCAGAACAATCAAAAATCAAGCCATCAGGGCTTGGCACAATCAGGCTTAAACTGCCTGGTCTTCTAGACTTTCTTCTGCATCATGTTCTATATCTCTCACAGCTCAAGAGAAACTTGTTGTCCTTCCATCAAGTTTATTATGGCATGCTAGATTTGGACATTTGAACTATGATAGCCTTCGCTTGTTGAAGAAAAATGGTGTTGCTGGTTTGCTTACAATTCCTAGGAAACTTAATCAATGTGATGCTTGCATTCTAGGAAAGCATAGCAAGCAGTGTTTTCATGATTCACATTCAAGAGCACATAGAAAACTTGAACTCATTCATTCATATTTATGTGGTCCAATGTTGGTTCCTTCTGCAAATAGAAAAAAATATATGATGACATTTATTGATGACTACACTAGGATGTGTTGGGTTTATTTACTAAAGAACAAATCTGATGCTTTTCAAACATTCAAGAACTTTCATAAATGGATTGAAAATGATGCACAATCTCATATTGGGTCTATTCGCACTGATAATGAAAAAGAATACACATCAGATGAATTTGAAAACTATCTTCGCCAACATGGGATCAAACATCAAACAACTGTGCCTCATAATCCCCAACAGAATCGTGTAGCTGAAAGAATGAATAGGACAATCTTAAATATGGTACGATCCATGCTCTTCTTCAAAAATGTAAAGATAACGTTTTGGGTTGATGTTGTTCTATGTGTTGCATATATAAAGAATAGATGTCCATCTAATGCTATGAGAAACAAGACTCCATATGAAATGTGGTATGGACGTGTTCCTTCGATAAAGCATCTCAGGGTCTTTGGTTCCAACTGTTATGCCTTGATACCAAAGGTACATAGAAACAAACTTGGTGCAAGAAGTCGTAAGTGTATCTTCCTGGGGTATTCAAACACCTCCAAAGCATACTGTCTCTATGATGAAGTAAATAAAAAGTTTGTTGTATCTAGAGATGTAATTTTTCTTGAATCATCCAAAACTGACAATGTTGTTGAGCGGCAACTTGATCGCTTGGATAGATTCGCAAAAGCAAAATCATTTCAAGAATTTGATAATCAAATTCCACATCTTGAAGGGGGGATTCCTATACTAGATCAACATTCTGAAGAACACTCTTCCCTACATGAAACTCCAACAACGGATGACGCTTTAAGTGATATGATTGATAAAATTGGGAGACTCAACCTTGATTCAGTCCCAACTCAATCGGCGGAGCAGCCTGGACCATCTGAGAAAGGTCCCCCAAAGTAGCTGACAAAGACACTTGAAAGTGTTCATCTTGATGAGGTTGGAAAGACGAGAACTAGAAATTCAAATCGGCAAAATGGAGGTGTAGATGACTCTAATTCACCTGTTGATATGGATGTTTCTTATGATTGTGAATTGAACTTGTCTACAGATTTTGAACCAACTTCCTTCAAATAAGCTGCTTCTCATGATGAATGGAAAGAAGCGATGCAAAAGGAGTATGATGCCCTCATAAAGAACGGCACTTGGAAGCTGGTTGATCCTCCATTAAGAACCAAACCAATTGGCTGCAAGTGGGTCTACAAGAACAAGTATAAATTTAGAAATAATTAATTCCTACTTGTCTATGGTTGTAATTCTCCACTTGAGGAGTTTGTTCCTACATAATAGGAATTTAGTTTCTCCTAGTTTAGTGTGTGGTTGAGAGAATCTCTCAACCACACTACTGTACGTCTAAGATAGAATTCCTATCTTAAGACTATTGATTGTATAAATATGTGTGTAATTTCCTCATTCAAATATAATAGAATATATTTTTGAGTGTCTGCAATTTTATCTTGGTATCAGAGCCTGTGAGGGCCTGGCCCCTCCTGGGCTGAGGAAATAAAAGAGTATTTTTTTTAGTGTTTAGTTTGTCCATCATTAAGAGACTCTAGTTTTGGATTCAGGCAGATCTATGATTTCTGCGTTTGTGAAGCCTTTTGGTGGCGTAGTTTGGTGGTGTAGTTTGGGAGGCCGAGCAAGCTGCGGGCCGAGCGGTGGCATAAGGAGAACCGCGTGTGTGACAGAGTTTGGGTGCTGCCTGGTGGATAGTGGTTGCCATATTGCACCTAAATCTGAGTGGTTGCGTTGAGCCTGGAGGTGGAGATCCCCTGGGGGGTGTGTTGCATTCAACCTGTTTGTGTGGCGGTGTGTGAGCATCGCCGGATCTAGGTGCAAAGGTTGCAACAGGACTCTGGTTCCTCGGCGCCGACGTGGGTGCCATCGTGAAAATCATGGAGGCAGCCACTGATTGGACTGGCGTGTTGTTAATCGGAGGAGGCCGACAGAGTAAAGTGCCTTGCTCCTGCGTAACCTGCTGGTTGAGAGGCGAACAACTCGATTCACTGCATGAGCTTTGATTTAGGGGCATCGCAATTTTTTTTCTTTTAAATGCCGAGAGACCAGTAATCTTGGCTGATCTCTGGTGTGGTGAGGGTTGTTGATCGTTGACCCGCAGCGGAAGTATGGCTGCGAAGAAAACCTGGTGAATCGACCTTTTTAACTCTGGAAGTTTTTTATTTGAATACAGTCCATGTTGATGAGGAAATGCATTCCATAGTGGATGCTGTGACGAGTTCTTGATTTGAAGTAACTGACCCAACATCAGAAGAGGTGGTCTTGTTGAAGATCCTGCAGGTTCTTCTGGCTTTTATTAATCTGTTCGAGAGGGAATATGGCAATTTCCATCCTGCTTTCCAGATAGCTGGCTTTATGGACGCTTTGAGGACCTCTCGCGAAGAGTTCAAGTTATCGTTCGTTTACTTGCATTCTTCGGAACATCCGAACACGCTGACATTCTATCAAGATACGCTGTCTGAGGTGGTCGTGGAATATATCAATCAACATTTTGTTTCATGGGGAGGCAATGTCAGGGCCAGTGAAGGTTTTAAGATGAGTAACAGTCTAAAAGCATCGACTTTTCCTTTTTGTGTTGTTATCATGCCTGCGACCAACCAGCGGATTGCCCTTCTACAACAGGTTGAGGGCCCAAAATCTCCTTCAGAGCTGCTGTCAGTTCTTCCTGTGGAGAATTCGTTGGGCAGAAAAAGAAATTAATGTGAAGAGATCGTGGAGGCGTGCATCTGCTGATTCGGGTGAGACTTGTTGTCGTGGAGTCATGATCGTCTATCTGGGTTTCAGTTTTGGCACTACAAGATGACCTCCAAGTCAGGGGTTGGACCAGACTCATGAAATCCTGCGCTTCTGCGTGGATGATCTTAGGAGATTGCATGTATATTATCATTGGCCCTGATCTGTTGAAAATTGGAATTGACGGGATAGATGGAACCACAGCGTCCGGCTTCCGAATTTTGTGAGATTTTTTGCAGATCAGAGGAGGCCGGACTTGCCCGGAGGCCGCGAGGAGAGGCCGAGGAGGCCGGATCTCTGTTTTTGTTTGCAGGCCGCAATTTTTTTGTTCAACAGATCTATTGCATCATGATCTGGCATGGTTGATTCTCTGATATACACTTGTCTGCTGACTGGCGTTCTATTTACTGTATCCCTTTAAGACCAGCGTTCAAGGGATCTGCTCCAATTAATCTCTCAAATCGGCTCCATCAAGTGTTGCGTTGGGTTCTTGGATCAGTAGAAATTTTCCTGAGCAAGCATTGCCCCATTTGGTATGGATACGGAGGCGGGTTGAAATGGCTGGAAAGACTGTCTTATATAAACGCAACTGTGTATCCATTGACATCCTTATCCTTGTTAGCTTATTGTACCTTGCCTGCTGTATGTTTGCTCACTGGAAAATTTATAATTCCAGAGATTAGCAATTATGCTAATTTATGGTTTATTGCTCTCTTTGTGTGTATCATTACAACTGGTGTTTTGGAGATGCGATGGAGTGGGGTTGGTATTGATGATTGGTGGAGAAATGAGCAGTTTTGGGTGATTGGGGGTGTGTCAGCCCATCTTTTTGCTCTCCGTTTGTCCTCCAGCAAGGGCGACCTAGTTTCTACTCTTACTATTGGGCCATGAAGTAAATGCTACTGATTTTCATAATAAGTATTTCATGTCATGGTATTTTATGTTATTATTTAAGTGACATTAGTATGACCAACTATTGTCACAATGTTGAGTGTATTGGAACAGGTTTCTACTCTTACTATTTGGCCCTGAAGTAAATGCTCTACTGATTTTCATAATAAGTATTTCATGTCATGGTATTTTATGTTTCGCCCTGGTTTCTACTCTTATTATTTGGCCATGAAGTAAATGCTACTGATTTTCATAATAAGTATTTCATGTCATGGTATTTTATGCTATTATTTAAGTGACATTAGTATGACCAACTATTGTCACAATGCTGAGTGTGTTGGAACTGGTCATTCCAACACTAAGCAAATTTGCAGGGAATGGTGAACACATGACATTGAAAACGACATCAATTGGAGCTACATCAGAGATTGGAGGATGATTGAGACCGTGTTGCATATTGTTAGCAAGCATGAGGCAGTATGCTTGAAAACAGTGACTAGCCTTGATACTGTGAGTAGGGGAAATGGCATTATGTTGCAATGCCAGGAGAATTGGATACTGAAATGCGATGGAGGATTGGATCGTGGAGTCCTGAATTACTGTTCTTGAAGGGAAAATTGTGTCCTCTTCGTGTGGCTGTGAGTGCCTATGTTATGGTTTCTTTATCAATGGACCCCTCACAGATGAGGTAAAGGAGCAGCGACAATGTTTATGGTGGACAACAAAGTAGATGTTTGTTTGAATTAGTGTGGTTTGTGGAATAGACTCCCTAGCATGTTATAAACAAGTCCAGTTGTTGTAATGGTCATTGTATGTACCCAAAAACTCCAAAATATGGAATAAAATGTAAATTTTTTGAAGGCATCTGAAAGTTCGTGGTGATCTCAAAACCACTTTGTAATGGTTTGTGGTCAGCCTGAAACCATATTTTGTCACTGTAAAGTGAGGGTTGGTGGTGAGCCAGAAACCATCTATAGAGTTTTTGTGGCTGAAGTGATTTTGTGACTAACTTGCCTTTGTGGCAGAATCGCCTTTGTGGCTTGAGGTGCCTTTGTGGCCGGGTGTACACGAGAGCTTTGTGCTCAATTGAGCAGGTGGACTGCAGAACACCTGGCTCGAACTCAGATGATTTTTAATTTTCTGAGTAGAAGGGGATTGGCGCGCTTTTCGCGCTGACAGTCGCGCCAGGATGCGCAACTGGCACGTCTGTTAGGCCATTAATAGCGCCACCGTGCCAAAATACCAGACTGGTGCGGAATTTTACGGAAAGATCACGCCAATTCACCTTCAATGGGATCCATGGGAATCCTCTTCTTCGTTTAACGATTTGTGAGAGGAGGCAGATCGGAGAAATTGTGGATCTGTCTGAGGAAGGCAGAATGTGTTTTGGAGGCTCTGTACATGCAATTCGCCTGATGGTGGTGGATTTGACTATCATGACAAGTAGTCATTAAGGGGGGGAGTTAGAAATAATTAATTCCTACTTGTCTATGGTTGTAATTCTCCATTTGAGGAGTTTGTTCCTAAATAATAGGAATTTAGTTTCTCCTAGTTTAGTGTGTGGTTGAGAGAATCTCTCAACAACACTATTGTACGTCTAAGATAGAATTCCTATCTTGAGACTATTGCACACTACTGTACGTCTAAGATAGAATTCCTATCTTGAGACTATTGATTGTATAAATATGTGTGTAATTTCCTCATTCAAATATAATAGAATATATTTTTGAGTGTCTGCAATTTTATCTTCTTCTACATGAAACTCCAACAACAGATTATGCTTTAAGTGATGTGATTGATAGAATTGGGAGACTCAACCTTGATTCGGTCCCAACTCAATCAGCAGAGCAGCCTGGACCATCTGAGAAAGGTCCCCCAAAGTGGCTGACAAAGAC
Organism: Pinus tabuliformis; assembly: GCA_031772625.1. Taxonomy (NCBI): domain Eukaryota; kingdom Viridiplantae; phylum Streptophyta; class Pinopsida; order Pinales; family Pinaceae; genus Pinus; species Pinus tabuliformis. The sequence continues at coordinate 2,023,546,352 of CM062817.1, read as the reverse complement.
ACTTGAAAGTGTTCATCCTGATGAGGTTGGAAAGACAGGAACTAGAAATTCAATCGGCAAAATGGAGGTGATGTAGATGACTCTAATTCACCTGTTGATATGGATGTCTCTTATGATTGTGAATTGAACTTGTCTACAGATTTTGAACCAACTTCCTTCAAATAAGCTGCTTCTCATGATGAATGGAAAGAAGCGATGCAAAAGGAGTATGATGCCCTCATAAAGAACGGCACTTGGAAGCTGGTTGATCCTCCATTAAGAACCAAACCAATTGGCTGCAAGTGGGTCTGCAAGAACAAGTATAAAGCTAATGGCTCACTTGACAAGCACAAAGCTAGGCTTGTGGCAAAAGGTTTTGCACAGAAGGAAGGGGTCGATTATGAGGAGACTTTTGCCCCCACAGCAAAATGGGCTACCATCCGGACACTCTTTGCCCTAGCAGCTCAAAACAGTTGGAAATTCCATCAAATGGATGTAAAAATTGCTTTCTTGAATGGAGATCTAAAAGAGAATGTTTTTATGTCCCAGCCTGAAGGATTTGCTGTGAAAGGACATGAACATAAAGTATGCAAACTTGTGAAGTCCTTGTATGGCCTCAAACAAACACCGGAAGCCTAGTATGAAAAACTAACTGAGCATCTTCTGAAACTCAATTTCAAACATTATGATCTTGATGATGCAACTTTATTTGTCAAGAAAGTTGGCAAAACAGTTGTATATCTTGTGGTATATGTAGATGATCTTTTGATGACAGGGAACAATGAAAGCTACATTGCATCCATAAAGAAGGAATTGGGGAAAAGTTTTGAAATGACTGATTTGGGCTATGTTCATTATTATCTTGGTATTGAAGTAACCCAACATCCGAAGTCCATATTTCTTTCTCAAAAGAAGTACATTGGAGATCTGTGGAACAGGTTTGGCATGACAGAATGCAATCCTCTTACTACTCCAATGGAACAAAACTTAAAGCTCACATCTATTGAAGGAAAAGAATTTGAAGATGCAACAAAGTATAGACAGCTTGTAGGAAGTCTCAAATACCTAACTACTACCAGACCAGACATTTCGTTTGCTATTGGAATCCTCTCCAGGTTTATGCAAAAGCCTTGTGAGGGACATTGGTCTACTGCAAAAAGAGTTCTAAGGTACTTGAAGGGAACTCAAGACTTTGGAATCAAGTATACACAGGTGGACGACTTCAGCTTGATTGGATACTCTAATTCAGACTTCGATGGAGACAAAGAAATTGGAGTGTCTACTTCAGGATATGCTATGAGTTTTGCATCAGGAGCTGTCTCCTGGAGATCACGCAAACAATCAGTTCCAGCAGATTCCACAACAAAAGCAGAATACGTTGCAGCAGTGGAAGCAACAAAAGAAATTGTGTGGCTCAGGAAAATTCTTGAAGATTTGCAGGTAAAACAAGTACAATCAACTCCACTCATGATTGACAATACCTTTGCAATAAAGTTGGCCAAGAACCCAAAGTTCCATGATCGAACGAAGCATATCAATACTAAATATCATCTGATTCGACATCATGTTGAGGCCAAAACAATCCATCTCTGTCATTGTTCCACTAATGAGCAAATTGCAGACATCTTCACCAAAGCGCTTGGAAGAGAAAAGCTTGAACGATTCAGAATGATGCTTGCACTCACCAACATCCCTTCAAATTAAGGGGGGAATGTTGACACCTAATCATCAGGATTGGGTGAATATAATGTAAATAAATAATAAGTAATATGAACAGTCATCGGGAAATGAAGTGAACAATCTCTCCCTCATGTATATAATAAAGACCAACCTGAAGGAATAATATACGAATCAATTTGTTTTGAGGAGTTACTGCCTGGCCTAACACAATCTTAAAAGTCAACATCAATCAAACTGCTTAGAATTCCTCAATTTGTGTCCTAAAATGCGGCCTACAACAATCAAACTTTTCCACCCAAAACCGCAGTGAAATGAGGTCAACTTCACCCTGGTCAACACTAGTTAACACCCTGCAATAGACCTGCCACTGTTTTGCAACTCGGCCCAATCAGAAACATCCACTTGTCCTTTGCATGTGTGAGAGAAATCCTTCCAATCTGAGTTGTATGAACCAATAGGAATAGCAGAGAGAAGATGTGTTGTGAGGTGAGGAAGTGCCAAATGAGGTTTGAGGTCTCATGTATTTATATGAATCGATGAGGGTGAAAAGACATGTCATTTGGGATTCATGAGCCTACATGATGTTGAAGTTGACCTTGACAATTTGCACGTGTGGGCTTTAATTCAAAAACACACTTCTCCTTGTCTAATTTGAGTGATCTTTAGGTCAATTTTGGTCTTCTCAAAAAAGCAATAATTATCTCCATCAAATGAGTTGTCCAAAGTGGAATTTGACCCTAGTTGCATAATTTAACACATTCTTCTATGCTTTGGTAGAAGCATGTAGGCTCAAGGTTGTTTGGTAAAAGTTCTTTTTCTTTTTTACCTTTTGCTTCACTATTAAAAATAACCATGATGTGAAGAGACCTGCCTTTTACTTTGATATAAAAAATAACCATGATTTGAATAAACCTACCTTTTTTTTTGCTATAGTGTAATGTTCCCAAAAGATTAATTGTCCAAGTCACAAAGTAGCCTATCGATCCCCATAGGCTATAGTCATTGATAAAGGGGAAAATCCCCAAATACCCAATGTCTGGGCAAGTTTTGGGGCAGCTGGGCAAAGAAACCCATGTTGGGGTTTTGAGTGAACTGCACTCAAACAATTAAGGAGAAAAATCCCCTCAAGGAAATCTATAAATAAAAAGGGGTTGATTTCATTTAGGCATCATTTATCTTTGTTTGTCTTTGAGCCCGAGGCTCTGAGGGTTTTAAGAACCCTTTCTCCTATCATTTTCGGTGGTGAAAGATTCCACCGTAGTTGAGAAACTCTTTTAATCTTTTGATCTTTTCTACGTTGTTCAGGCACAGGATTATTGAAGAAAGCGTCAAGGTCATCTTAGCCACCAAGGTCTGTAGCAAAGGTCAGTTCTGAGTGCAGCAAGGTTTAACGCAAGAAAGCAAGTGAGTTATTCGGCAATCAGGTTCATGAGGAATGACATCAGTGAAAACGGTTTGTTTGCATGAGAATTCCTGACACAACTTGTATAGTGAGACATCCATTATGACAGGTGACAATTGCAACCAGATCGGTGTGGGATGATAGCTGAAACCAATCGGTAACAGCAAATTCTGTAGCACGAGGATTTGACAGCAATTGGTCAGCAAAGCAATCCATTGGGCCGCAAGAATTAAGGGAGACCATTCGCAGTTACAAGGGCCTCACTATCTCTCCAAACGCTGAAATCATAACCAGTGACGTATCCAAGGTCTGTAGCAAAGGTCAGTTCTGAGTGCAGCAAGTTTTAACGCAAGAAAGCAAGTGAGTAATTCGGCAATCGGGTTCGTGGGGAATGACATCGGTGAAAACGGTTTGTTTGCATGAGAATTCCTGACACAACCTGTACAGTGAGACATCCACTATGACAGGTGATAATTGCAACCAGATTGGTGTGGGACGATAGCTGAAACCAATCGGTGACAGCAAATTCTGTAGCACGAGGATTTGAAGGCAATTGGTCAGCAAAGCAATCCATTGGGCCGCAAGAATTAAGGGAGACCATTTGCAGTTGCGAGGGCCTCGTTATCTCTCCAAACACTGAAATCATAACCAGTGATGTATCCAAAATATTCCCTGTGCAGCAAAGATCGACGCGGGTTGTTGTAACATCGTATTTTTTCTAAAACAGCACACAGGTTCATGACCAAATTGGGCCACAAGGACTACACGAGACTACGCTTGCTGCGAAGGTCTCAAAGGAATACAAAGAACTTCAAGGTGTTTAGTTGCGCAGTATGGTTTCGTGAAATAACAAAGTCCTAATCAATTAGGACAATGTAGTGATCGAAAGCATAGTGAAAGGCAACTGTAACTTAGTGAGTTCTGTAGAGCAGCATTGGATTAACGGATCAACCATTAAGTTCAAGCAACCCTGTAAGTTAGTCATTAATTAGGGTATTGACTGTGGACCTACAGATCGCTATTGTTATAGAAAAGCATTACCACTGTTATAGAATCCGGAATGGTGTAATAAACCAGGAGCAGATGTTAAATGAGATTGTTGTGAGTTCTTGAAGTTTTGTAAAGATTACTGGATGATTATATTGTTACATATTTTATATTTAACTGTCTGGAACTGCAAGAAACACTGTGGAGTCAGTGCAATTTATATCATGATTTCTTAATCCTAAGGGCAAAAATCTCTTTGGGATTCTACATATAGAAACTAACAATGATTTGAACGGACCTTTTCAACCGACCATTACTAACCTTATCCTTCTGAGGCATCTCAGCCAAATCTTGAAATTCTGTTAAACTTTTAAAACGGCCACAGTTCTGAGTTTCACTCTCTACCAAGAGCCGCAGGCTTGAATTTTCACTCTCTACCAAGAGCCACAGGCTTGCATCTATTAGACTGGTACAAGAAACATTATAATTTAGGTTTTCCTTGCTGTCCTTGGCAACAATTTCATTAACCTTCGGTAGTTGAACAGTAAAATTTATTTAGGGTATCCACAAAACAGTGGCATGGTGCACAGATGAGTTTGTGCTACGACAATGATCCATCGTAGACAAGGCAATCCCTCTACTAAATTCTGATGAGCCTTAACACTGTTTATAAATTCCTTGAAGTCTTACACCCTGTTTTCTGACAGGAAATTTTGGGACTCATCATTTTCTACAACTATGAGCTTAGTTTTGATTAATTTGTATAATTTTTGCCCAGTGAATTCATCATATTAATCACGTTAAAAATAACAGTTGGCCAGGCTTATCTTGTGGCATCTTCAATGAGTTTGTACAACTATCTCATTCTCTTCCCTCTTTAGATTGCATCATTTTCTAATATATGCAATCTTCCTCTATTTGACAATAGTTTTCTATAGTGTTGGATATGAATAATTTCTGTATATACAGTGTATGCCTTTTTTATATTCAAAACCTTCGTGATGCTTCCCATTTCTGCTTTTTTTATATTCAAAACCTTCGCGATGCTTCCCATTTCTGTTTCTGGACTGCAACAACAAGTAACTGTACACAAAGTTCTGCTACTGTAACAGAATCGTAGTTTCAAAAATCCATGCAAACAACGTCAACAATACAAAGGAATTAAGACAGTCAAGAAGCGTTCTACCATTCACAACCTAATGATATCTGAAGAACAACCCTTTTTGGGTCAGAAAATACTGCAGCGATAAATTAACAAGAAGTAGCATGTATTACAATTTACATAAAATTTATTGGCAGGGTTCTACACTCAGCTTGCACCCTAATCTAAATTGAAAGTATTTCATTGTCTATCATGCTGTAAAAAAACAGACCATCGTTTTAGCAGCGCTAAAGCTTGTTATATATCCCCGTAAATTCAAATTGCTTTTCTACGATACAGCATACATTATAGCTTGACTAATACATTAACAATGAAAATATAAAACAAGTTTTTTGATTGAATTCAATACGAAAACTCATCACCCACCTTAGATGATGTTCGAATATGCATAATTTCACAGTAACAGATACTGATTATCAACATTCATGACTGCCACAGGATACAGAAATAGCACGATTTAACAATGAAAAACTTTCAGCAACATAATATCCTAAGTAATACAATAGCAATGAAGATATAAAACATTTTTTTCATTCAACTCAATACGAAAATTCACAGCCCACCTTATATGATGTTCGAATATGCATAATTTCACCGTAAGAGACTGATAACATTTGAATTATCAAATCTATGTTGGTTACCGGATCTACAATCAATATCAACATTCATGACGGACACAGGATGCAGAAATAGCACGATTGAACAATGAAAAACTTTAAACATACATAATACCCTGATTAAATGATTATCAATGAAGCTATAAAACAAGATTTTTCATTAAACTCAATACGAAAATTCACAGCCCATCTTAGTTGATGTTCGAATATGCATAATTTCGGAGTGATAGAGGCTGATATGGACGGGATCTACATAGAATATCAAAATTCGTGACTTCCACAGCAATAATTTTCAGCAACGAGGCTTACAACAAAATATTTTTTTTGTGAACTTGTGATTTCGGCATCTTCATCGTACTCGTAGCTTCAAGTTATTCATATATCTATAGAACTTCCAACAAAATATACCCATGTAAAGGGGCAGGCAGTCATTTGTATTCCATTTCAGAAGTAAAATTTTGGTGAAAGTTATTTGAAAACACTAAACACTAACAAATCCTAAATTTCAGACAAACCCCAGAAACCCTAACTTCAAAAATTTAACAAAAAGTACCTGAAATCGCAAAAAATGGCATCCACATCACATTATGTTGCACCCATTAACAAAATTCTACAAGCTATTACGCATAAACGTTTAACCGACTGAATTTTTAAACATACCATAGCTGTTTATCACATACAATTATAACGATATAATACCAAAGTTCAAAGAGTCCATGGTTTTACCGAGAACCTAGTTATAATAGAGTTCAAGGCCCATGCCATCATGGATTTCGTAGTCTTTCAAGGTGATGTGATCCTTGTAGATGTTGTACCATTTCTGGATTCGGATCTTATCGGGGCGAGTTCCAGTCTGAGCAGCGACGAGCTTCTTGAGGTCGCCAATGGTGTCATCCTCGTTGCATTTCACCCGAACCTTCTTCCCCAGCCGATCGTTGAGCACCACCTCGATCATCTTCGCTTCGCCCTTTCAACAATTCTTGCGCAAAAGCCCTTCGCTAATTTCTGGTCAGAAAACAACAAAACCCTCCACAGAGCTATGTCGACAAGATTGCGTGTCGTGTGAGAAGTCCGAGCTCTAAATAAATATAGATAAGCCTCGGTTTGGGGCACATGTATAGACTGCTTCCCTCGAAAATAGCTAGCGCCCAACCAAGGAAACCTATCATTATTCGGTCAAGGGAGGACTTTCCAACTAGAGCAGCCGCCGCCCCCTCCCCTTACACCGTGTACGTTTTGAAGACCTCAATTGACCAAAATCTTGTATTCACTCACCTGCAGTGATTATTTTGCTTTTTAATCCGTCCTCATCTGCTAAATGCCCTTTTGCATCTCGTATATCGCGCGCATGGGCCACTACAAGCCTTGTTGGAAACGTTTGATCCAGGAGGAGACTAAGTCTTTGGAGGAACGTAGTTCAGAGTGAAAATAACTACCCTCCACGTTCTAGAAGCTTATGAAGATACCCGAACTTGAGTTCCATCTTCTTAATGTACACTTAGATTTGTAATTGGTGGTTTGTACATTAAAAAAAAGCACCACCACACCAGGTAAATTTGCAAAAATGTTAAACATATGTAAATACATTATCGTTCCTATTTTTCCAAATGAAAAAAACAAAATTAAATCTTAACTAATTGTCATGTTTTATGGAACTCAATAACTTAAGGGAGTTTATCATTGAATAAGGTAGACTTCCGAGTGATGGTGGCACACAAAATAATTGGAAAAGAAAGGTTTGAGCCCCACTCCCATGCTAACTTAGCAAAGGGGCATAGCCAAAACAACTGTTTAGTTGTTGGTTCCTTGTAGCAGTGAAATTTAGGTTGGCACTTTGAGTCATTGCCAAGAGGAAGGCCAAATAATATAAAAACATATGTATAAATACTTTCTTTGACTCAATATATGGTCTTTAGAAAGTTTGGAGCCAAATCAACCAAGTTGTTTGTTTGGTAAGAAACTTCCAAGCTTTCTTGTGTTGGCCATTCAAAATGAGCTTTGCACTCGACCAACGATAACCATCTACTAGATAATTTTTTAAAACATTTGAAGCAATGCCACCTCTAATGTGGCCACCAAGTTATGGAGGCATGCAAATCGAATCTTGAGAAACAAATGTTATGGAATGAGTTCGTGCTATATAATTACCATGTTTGTGTTTACTAAATTCAATTCAATATTTAAAGAAAGCCAAAATTTCAAATCTTTGGTCTGGACATATGAAAAGTCACTAGTTGTGATGATACTTTGCTTATGCAAATGCTTAGCCAAAATCTAGGGAATTTTTACCAAAAAAAATATATTATACTAAATGATGGACTCAAACTACATGTGGTGTTGATTGAAAGACAAATCATCTAGATTTAGTTGCATTAGTCTTGAATCATGCCTTTCCAATGGTGATAGGAGCTCTAGTTTTCACGTTAATGATCCATTTTCCCATATCAGTGGCATTTTATGGTGTTGGGATAGAAGCAAAGGCTGTGTGTTTCAACTCGTCAACTAAGAATGTCTAGCACAATGTTCATCATTGGTGCGCCAACGAATTTTATTCATGTCACCCACTTTGCATGTGTCCTTTGAATTAATGATCTTCTTCTTTACAAGTTACTTAGGTTGTTTGTCTTGTGGGTGGCTATCCTTCTTGTGTTGTTTGCTTTGAGAGTTAAGAGTTCCTTTCCCAATCTTTTGTTGTGGTGGATTTTCAACCCCAAACTCTTTCTTACCCCTATGCCAAAAAATATCCTCAATCTTTATGACATATAGGTAAGTGATTCACAATGAACAAATGTCCAAAAACTCCATTTTGGTTTGGAACCAATGCAGGACACTATCATATTTCAAACAAAGTTACACTCAAAGTCCTTGAGACCTATATTTGTAAGAAAAGTATGAAGAGTCTAGTCTTTACTCTAGGACATGGTTGTCCTGTTATGTATTAATCTTCATAGTGTCCAAAGGGCAAGTTGTTAGGTCCCTATAATACTATTGTAGCCCTCATGTTGTTATTGTTGTGCCCCATAGAATCCCACTATTGTTATTGTTGAGCCTTATTATTATTTTTATGTAGGCCCTAATTATATTTTGACCCTTTATACCCATATATATTCCTAGGAAGTCTTTTCATTTGAATCATCCAAGAATTGTTCATTTATGGAATGTAAAAGGGGGTTTTCCCCTCAAAGAGGCTTATTTTCAAATCATTGATCTATCTTTTCTTTTGTTTTGTGATCTTGTTACATAACATTTGGTTTCAAAGCTCCAGAACCTAGGGTTTCACTGCTTCAAACATACCATCTTGGAATTTTCACTATAATTTTTTTCCTACGAGGCTTCAAAAGCTAAAATTTTGACCGCATGGAGCCAAACTATTGATGAACATCGTGTAAAAATTTCACAGCTTGATTCTCTATATTCTCATAGATATGGTTCAAAGAACCTAAAGTTTTTATATGCTCCAAAATTTTGTCTCAAACAAGTGTGTTGGGGAAAATTGTCATAAATTTCATTTCGGGCATCCAAATTGAATTTCATAAAAAGTGGTTGAAATTACATAGAGTAGAGTTTCTTGGGTATGATTTTCAGGGCCAAAGGTTAAAACAGTGACACGTGGCTTTCAATACAAGTTCACTCTACTAAACTAGTCCATAAGTGGATCATCTCGAGAGATTTGGTCTAACTTCAACTTGAAGAATCCAATCTTGGTCTAACTTGTGTGGTTGGAAAGAGGACACATATAATTACCACATGACAGAATTTTAGACCTTGGAAGGCCGAAATTACAGAGAAACAACAGTTTCAAGATCAACTTATCAGCAAGCTCAAAACCAAACTATAAAAGGTGTGTATTTTTAAATTTGAATAACTTTTGTTTGAAAAATCAGTTTGAAGTGATTCTAAGGGCATAGTGAAGTACATATATCATTAAGTGATTCAAAAATGCCTCTAAACAATAAAAATATCTACACCCATCAAGCTCAAAAAGCTTTACTATGACACATGAAGAAGAAGAAATTCAACATAATATATCAAAATTACAGGACCAAGTGAAACAATTTTCACTATCACAAAGAGCAACAAACAATGAATTGGAAGCTAAGATTGATGGTTTATAATAAAAAAATAAAAGAAGACATGGAATGTTCGATGGAAGGTTTGACAAAGTTGTTAGAAGAAAGGCTTCTCAGTGGTGAAAAGGTATGCCATGAAACCCATGATGAGAACAAAAGGAATGTGAATCATGATTTTAGAGACTCTAACTCTGGGCTGAAGACCAACCATATTCCAAAGATCAATATGAGAAAGTTTGATGGAAAGGATCTGGTAACATGGATACTGCAGATGGAGCAATTATTTGATCTACACGATGTGCAACACACACAGAAGATATGCATTGCATCTTTATATTTAGAACCCAATCAATTTGTATGGTATCAAAGGCTTTTTTCTCGTAAAGCACTTGTCACCTGGACAATTTTTATTGAGGAATTGATAACACATTATGAGGATACGAAGAGAAATACCTTCTTTAGCCAAATGATAAATCTCAAACAAAAGGGTTTAGTTGGGGAGCACATTGAGGACTTTCAAAGATTAAATATCAAGGTAACTGATATTCCAGAGGAGCATCTAATTAATGTCTCCATAGGGGCTTTAAAGGATAATATCCAACATGAGGTTCACCTTTGGGAACCTAAGCCTTGGAGAATGCATTCAGGGTGGCAAGAAAAATTGAAAGCAAAATTATAGCAATAAGGAGGTCTACCACTCAGAACTATAAAGATGGAATTGTTGTCGATCGTAGCTTCCCACAACCTACAAGGTTGACACCACAATTACTGGAGGGAAAAAAACAAAAGGGCTTTATTACAGTTGTGATAACAAATACACTAAAGGCCATAAGTGTGCTAAGAAGAAATTATTTTACATAGATTGTGAAGAGGAGGAAGAAAAGGAACAAGAACATTAAAAGAAGAAGATATACACCAAGAACCAACCCTGGGGGCTAAAAAATAAGAGATGAATCCAACCATATCTTGTAATGTGCTGGAAATAAATACCACTCCTTAAATAATCAACATAGAAGGATGTATCAAGAAAAAAAGGTAATAGTGTTGATTGATTCGGGTAGTGCTCATAATTTGATTCATTGTAAGATAACCAAGGATTTGAATCGCTTTCTATATCTAGCACCAGAGCGTCAAGTGATGGTTGCAAATGGAGGAACTATAAATTTCTCATAGAAGTACCATAATATCTAATCATGGGGGAATATGTATTGGATAGTCCGGTGATTTCCATTCTAATGGGTGGCGTGGATGTTGTATTAGGATTCCAATGGTTACAATCTTTGGGAACGATAGCTTTTAATTTTCAAGAGCTTTTCTTGAATTTTTTTCTTAAAAGGAAAGGAAATTGAATAAGGGGTATCGTAGGGAAACCTGGGAAGATAACCAACTCTAATGGCATGCCAAATCTTTTGAAGAATGAAAATTGAGGGGTAATTGCACAATTATGTTCACTAGATGTTCAAACATATAAGTCATCCATTTCTCCATATCTCCAAAGAGTCCTTGATAATTTTTCCAATTTATTTGAGACTCCCAAAGGTATCCCACCTATTCATAATCATGATCATGTTATTCACTTGATTCCAAGAAGTGTTCCTCCAAACATCAAACCTTACATATATCCCTATGACAAGAAGAGGGAAATTGAACGCATGGTTGCAAAAATTCTATATGCAGGTATAATTCAACTTACTCAAAGTTCTTTTTCTTCTCCTATAGTATTGGTGCACAAGAAGGATGGATCATGGTGTATGTGTTTGGATTATAGAGAACTCGAAAAGCTCAGTATTAAAGATAAATTTCTCATTCCTCTCATTGATGAATTGTTGGATGAATTACATGGGGCAATTTACTTTACCAAGCCACATCTTTTCTTATGATGTCATCAAATTAGAATGAAGACATAAGACATTTTGAAAACAACATTCATAACTAATGAAGGTCATTATGAAATTTTGGCCATGCCTTTTGGCCTTACTAATGCACCTTCCACATTTCAAGGTTTGATGAATTCCATTTTGATAATACACCAATCTACATCAAGTCTTGGAAAGATCATGTTCAACATGTTGACAAGGTGCTCAAACAATTGGAGGAGAAAAATTGTATACAAAACCCTACAAATGTTTCTTTAGAGTACAAGAAGTGGAATATTTGGGTCATATTGTATCTCATGAGGGTGTTAAGGTATGCCCTAACAAAATTAAAGCCATAAAGGAATGGAAAATTCCCACAACTTTAAAGCATCTTCGAGGATTTATTGGGTTGACAGGGTATTATCGCAAGTTTGTTAAGAATTATGGGAAAATAACAGTGCCACTAATAACATTATTGGAAAAAAATGCACTTTTTTGGACTTCAGAAGCAACTAAGGCCTTTGAACATCTTAAAAAGGCAATGTGTCAAGCTCCAGTCTTAGCTACACCAAACTTCACAAAAACCTTTATTGTGGAATGTGATGCCTCAGGAAATGGCATTGGTGTTGTTTTAATGCAAGAAGGAAGACCCATTTCTTTTGAAAGTCGTCCAATCAAGGGAAAGTATTTACACAAACCTATTTATGAGAAGGAAATGTTGGCAATACTACATGCTCTGAAGAAATGGCACCCTTATCTAATGGGAAGACACTTCAAGGTAAAAAATGATCATGATAGTCTTAAATACTTCTTAGAACAAATATTATCTTCAAAAGAGCAACAAAAATGGCTTACAAAGATGTTGGGTTATGACTTTTAAATCATCTACAAAAGAGGGAAGAAAAATGTTTTTGTAGATGCACTCTCAAGAAGGGATGAGGATGTGGAAGCATTGATTTGTGCCATTTCTATTGTCCAACCTAATTGGATAACTGAAGCAAGGGATGAATGGAAGAATAACAAAGAGGCGTGGACACTCATTCAAAATTTACAACAAGATCTTAGTGCATTTGATACATTTATATGGAAAAATGGTTCACTATGGTACAAAGATTGCTTATATCTATGTAAGAACTCCCAACTCAAACAAAAGGTTCTTTTGGATTTTCACACCTCTCCTTTGGGAAGGCACTTAGGATTTTTAAAAACTTACCACAGGGTCAAGAAGGAATTTTTTTGGGATGGACTTAAATCTAATATTCAGAATTTTATGGAAGAATGTTTGGTTTTCCAACAAAATAAAGTGGAGACAATTAAGAACCCATGCCTTTTAAAACCATTAGCCATTCCAAGTTAGCATTGGGAGGAGGTCTTAACAGATTTTATCACAAGTTTACTCAAATCCAAAGGAAAGAGTGTCATCATGGTGGTTGTTGATAGACTTACCAAGTATGCATACTTGTGTGCACTATCTCATCCTTTCAAACCCTGTACAATCACTACTACATTTGTGTAAATAATTCAAAAGCTACATGAAAACCCTAATATTATTGTTAGCGACATAGATCCCATTTTCACTCGAAATTTTTAGACAAAATTATTTTATTTTCTTGGTACTCATTTAGCTCATAACTCATCTTATCGTCCTCAATCTGATGGGAAAACTGAGATAGTAAATAAATGTTTGGAAGAATATCTTCATTGTTTTGTATCTGATAAATAAAGACAATGGGTCAAGCGATTACCTCTGGTAGAGTGGTGTTATAACACTTCCTTCCATACCACAACAAAAATGACCCCATTTATGGTGCATTATGGATATTATCCATTTTCCATCACATCATCTTTAAGAGACAATTATAAGGTTCAAGCAGTGGAAAATCACATCGATCATCAACAACAAGTCCTCCAAATCTGAAAGGATAACCTGGCTTTGACACAAAATTAAATGAAACAAAAGGAAGATCAACATCGCAGTGAAAGAAGTTTTGATGTCGGTGACTCGATATTTTTATAGCTACAACCATACAAGCAAATGTCCCTTAAGCAATCTAAGAAGGATAATAAATTATCACCCAAGTATTATTTCCCTTATAAGGTGTTGCAAAAGATTAGTATGATGGCATACAATTTGGAGCTACCTGCATCTTCATGTGTACTACCAATTTTCCATGTTTCATGGTTAAAGAAGGTTATAGGTGACAAGCTCCCAGTTCAAATTATATGTCCAAAACTTGACGAGAAAGGAAAAATCATATTGGAGCCTGAAGCAATCATAGAAATAAGAATCTGACATCTTTGGAATCGATCAATTTCAGAGTATATCATTGATCCAAGATGTTGGTGGCCACCCACCTATCCCACTTGGACCACCACAACTGTCTTTTTCAGTTTCCTTAATTGTAGCACAATTTACTATTTTTAGCAGTTTTTTTTTCGGGTCCTGAACTTCGGAGCCATTTTGAGGCCCTAAACGACATCTTTTGGGAAATCTGGGAGCAACATGGGTTCATGAACCAATGTTTCTCTTCCCAAAGTTGTAGTGCTCGGATAGATCTTTCTAACGAGCTATTGTATGCGTCAAACAAAGATTGGGTGCCAAAGTTACGACCCCAGGAAGTTGATGTACCAACTTACCCAAAACGGGGCCCACAATTTGGCATTTCATCTTCTAGGGTTAGGTTTTGGGATGTTAAGGGTTTTCCATTGCTTCTCAATAATAAATAAGCCTTCGAGCCTCATTGTAACACAGTTCAGAGGCATGTAGTCGCCACATCTCTTCTCAAAGATAAGCTACCATCGCCCTAGCTGGTTTATTTCCATTTCTGTTTGTAAGCATATTTCAGTATTTTACATTAATGAAATGAAGTATTATTTCCATTGCATCTTTGTGTTTATGGTTATCTCTGTAATTTGTTGTGTTCCTGTTTAAATCTGGATCAGTGGTATGGAAGCGGGTCTGTTGTTTCTTTGTTTTTCTTTGCATGTCCCCAATGAGGTCGAGATATAAGGAGTTAGGGCTTGAACTGGTCGAACCTTTGAAAACCAGCCTCGAAAATCCTGACGGCCTCCCATGGCAGATGAAAATAAAGACAAGGGCGCAGGAGATCCTATCAAAATCTTGCTCGAAGAAACCCTCGAGCAACAAAGGAACGCAATGATGGACAACATTGCGTAGATCCTTCAGCGGCTACCCAGAGGTGACGCATCGGCTTCCAACAGCTACTCTGGAAACGCCACACCCTTTGATGTACAAGGTAATTTTGAAATCCCCATCTCCGAGGGTCAGATAGACGCAGATGTCGTAGATAAATGGTTAAATCTACTAGAAGGGTATTTTTCTGTTCATGAATTTTCGAGTCGGGAAAAGATTGTTTTCTCTCTTCTCAAAGTAGCCCCCCACGTCAAGGACTGGTGGGAAACCTACTATGAGCAGAAGGATGAAATCACGGGCTCACTATTTTCAGCCGCACCCACTTGGAATTCATTCTGGGATGCCATCAAGGAGTGGTACTACCCTGTCAAAAAAGCTATGAGGCCAAATACATAAAGTGGACCACGCTACATCAGGGAAGGGACCAAGATGTGCCAGAGTTCACAAACATTTTTCATACCCTTCGCACACAGTTGGGTATTAAGGATTATGAGTTGCATTTGGTACTCAAATACCGCGTCTGCCTACACATGTACATACAGGAAGAGATGGAGTTCCTGAACATCTCCTCACTCGGAACAACGTACCGATACGCTGTCAAAATCGAGCAAAAGTTCAAACAGAAGAAGCGAGACTTTGGATCTGCAAATCCGAAGACCAAAGGACAAAGCCAAGGCGGGGTGACCCAAGACAACCTGTCGAAGTCACAGAAAAGAACAACACCATGAAGTTGAAGAAGGGCACGGGAAAGTGATGTGAGTTCCATAATAGCCCCACTCATAACACAAGTGAGTGTCGGACCAAGTAGTCGCTAGTGGCCGAGTTGAAGGCTTCCAAATCAGATGCATGTTCCGACCCTGAGTCAGAACCCGACAAGGGGAATGGCAAAGGGAAGCAGATCATTGATGCGGAGCCCAACACCACTATTGCCACCACCAAGATCCAGAAGAATGAGCTCAAAGATCCAGAGGAGGGGGAGCGTCTTTTCCACTCATAGATGTGGGTGAAGGGTTCACCGCTGCAATTCATTGTTGATAGTGGGAGCCAAAAGAACCTCATTTCAATAGAGGTCGTGAAGCGGTTGGGCCTACTGACTACACCACACCCGAAGTTGTATAGTATCGGGTGGCTTCACCAAGGATGAGATCTCCGAGTTCGCCAGCAGTGTCGCCTTCCTTACAGCATCAAACCCTTCACAGACGAGGTATTGTGTGATGTTACACCTCTAGATGTTTGTGATGTATTATTAGGCTGACCATACTTGTGGAGGCGACATGTTGTGTATAAGTCAAGGCCTCGCGCTGTTATTATTACTTTGGGTAATTCATTATACAGGATACCGTAGGTAGCCCCACCTACCGCCATCTCTTTGATCTCTGCTAAGAAATGCAGCAAGATCGTTTCCAGACTAGGAAATTCATTTTCTGTCTGGTTCACTCCCAAAGTAAGGGGAAGATCGTCGCCACATTTATGATCCCTGCGAAGGGTTCCTACACGCAGCGACAGTAGCAACAGAGGGATACGATCATGAAATAACACAGGAACAACTTCTCCTCACCCACAGGGGTACCACACAAGTTTCAGGTGGGCAACAAAGTCTGGCTGCATCGGCAGAAAGAATGCCTTACAAGAGCCCATCAGAAGCTCAGACCACTCCGACATGGTCCTTATAGCATTACCAAGGCTATGGATAACAATTCTTTGGAGCACAACATTCCTCCATTCCTTCGTCTACACCAAGTGTTCAATGTGTACGCCCTCAACCATGCTTCTCACCCTTACTGGACACATCAGAGATTGCAGAACAACTCACCAAGGACCAAGTTCAATAGATGGAGGAACTCAATGCAATGGGGACAATTGCTTCCTAAGGGGAGAGGAATGATCTAGGTGGATGTTGGTGGCCACCCACCTATCCCACTTGGACCCCCACAACTGTCTCTTTCATTTTTTCAATTTCCTTAATTTTAGCACAATTTACTTTTTTAGCAGTTTTTTTCGGGTCCTGAACTTCCGGAGCCATTTTGAGGCCCTAAACGACGTTCTTTTGGGAAATCTGGGAGCAACATTGTTGCTCTTCCCAAATTCGTAGTGCTTGGATAGATCTTTCTAACGAGCTATTGTACACGTCAAACGAAGATCAGGTGTCAAAGTTACAACCCCAGGAAGTTGATGTACCAACTTACCCAAAACGGGGCCCACAATTTAGCGTTTCATCTTCTAGGGTTAGGTTTTGGGATGTTAAGGGTTTTCAATTGTTTCTCAACAATAAATAGGTCTTCGAGCCTCATTGTAACACAGTTCAGAGGCATGTAACCGCCACATATCTTCTCAGAGATAAGCTACCATCGCCCTAGCTAGTTTATTTACATTTTTTTTTGTAAGCATATTTCAGTATTTTACATTAATGAAATGAAGTATTATTTCCGTTGCATATTTGTGTTTATGGTTATCTTTGTAATTTGTTGCATTCCTATTTAAATCTGGATCAATCATAAAGTGGAAAAACTTACTTGTTGAAGATTCCACATGGGAGGATGAAAATTTAATACAGAAGCATATGGAACTATTCAAGCATTGAGGATAACAATTTTTTTAAGGAGAGGGGCATGTTATGTCCCTATATTACTAGTGTAACCCCTATATCGTTATTGTTGCGCCCCATAGAAACCCACTAATTTTATTTTCGAACCCTTACATTACTATTGCTATGTAGGCCCTAATTATATTTTGACCCTTTAGACTCCTATATATACCTAGGAGGTCTTATCATTTGGATCATGCAAGAATTATTCATTTATTTGATGTAAAAGGAGGTTTCCTCCTTGAAGAGGCTTATTTTCAAGTCATTGATATATCTTTTCCTCTGTTTTGTGATATTGTTACGTAACACAAGTGCTCATCCTTGAGGGTGTTGAAAAAATTCCCCCATGTAGACTCTATTGCAAATGTTTTGTAATCATCTCTAGCATCTTCGATATAGTAAGTATCTATTGTCGCTGCTACAACAACCTCTAAAATTTTACTGCATTCAAATTTCGGAGACTACATACCATCATATCAAGTGTCATTTTTGGTCATCAAGTGTTGTTTCATGTTATTACACATGTTTCAAGTGTCCTTGTTCTTTCCTAACTGTCAATGGGTCATTAAGATCATCTATAGTGCACTTCACAATTGTAGCATACTTTATAGTCACAAAATGACACTTTTTGGTTGCAATTGCACACACATTTTTTTTTATACATGAAAAGTGTTTGTGAACTAGATTTTCGATATATACTTCTCAGCGTTGGGTCGTGTCTAAGTTTTACTAATGAGTCGGTATGTGTTGCACTTGATTTTACTCCTAACTCATTGTGTTTTCCGATGTTTCATCTTCCATACTTAGACAATTTTTCGACTTCAAAAGCCTACACACTAGGCTAGGGATAGCACATTGCGCACTCTCAAGGCATAGTTGGACCCCGCTTTGTTTATTGAGACTAATCCTTGTGCCAAAGCTAAGTTATTCCTCCCTCTCCAGTGCACAACGCAGTCTCAAGCATCAAACCTCCTTGTTCTTCCAAACTATGCCAAACTTGTCGTCTCTCCCAGTTGAGTGCATAACTCATCATTAGTGGTCAGTCAAGCCTTCCTTGAGCCTTGAAAGTGTGCCTTATGCCCTCCTTGTAGCTCAATCCTTCCCATTTGAGTGCACAATGCATCAACAATCAATAGCGAGTTACTTTGTCTCTTGTGACTATGCCCTATGCCCTCCATCAAACCTCCTCTTATCAGCAAAGCACACAATGCACTCTTAGTGATCAACAGACAACCCTTTACCTCTTGGTAATGAGCCTTGTGCCCAAAGCTTCCACTTCCCCTTCCGAGTGCACTGTTGAATCACAGTCATAGAGTTTGCATGAAACATGATAGAATAGGATATTTTCATGCTAATGTTTTCTTTCCATGAGTGATCTTACTTGTAGGTGCTTTCATAACAACATAGCAAGGACCAAAAGGATATTTGTCAAAGTAAGCAGCCTAAGTAAACATTCAGAGACAAAAGAACACATGTTGCGATAAGTGAAAGAACATTGGATACAGATGATCAAAGTGATCCATAAAGACTCCATATGATCTCAAGACCCTTTAGAGGGTAGAAGCAAACAATGACAAGAAATATGCATCAAGTATTGAAGACATAGGTGGCAACATTGTCCCCATTGAAGAAATTCCACGTGACAAGTCACTATGGTTCCAAGTCATCTTGCTACCACCTCTCAAGAAAGTTAATGTCACAAATCACTATGGGTCCAAGTCATCAATGTTAGTGACTTGTCACGTTTTCCTCAAATGACGATGTAATTTTGTAATTATTGTAAATGTAAATATGTGGAATTCCTAGAGTCATATATGGACAAAAGAGTCACATGTAGAATTCGAAGATTCATATAGAAGCTCAAAAGTCATTTAGAAGTTCAGAAGTTATTTAGACGTCCAAAGATCATAATAGAAGTCTAAGAGTCATGAGTGTTTCTAGGAAAATTAGTGTCTTGTTGAACGACTAACCCTCTAGGTTTGGCAGCTACCCTAGAAACAATAGTTTCAAGCAATTCAATGATCTTTCCTATGTGTAATAGATAAGAGAAAGATAGTAGAAACCAACCTGGAACTTTCGCTTGATCCCTTGCCTGATCTCTCACTCCTTTGGTAGATCCAGTAACTCCTCCTCATACTTAACATGCTTGGAGAGTACCTACACAAGTACATCAACAAAGAACTGTCAAAGCATCGTGATCTATTACAACATAAACATTACAGAATGAGATATATAATGAACAAATGAAAGCATTCACAATTACACAATCAATTGGGAAAAATCATGAAGAACTTTATTAATAATAAGGAGAATTACAATCCAATTGTCTGATCCAACGCCATCCTCTTAGCATCAATCCTTCTTCACCTCATGAATTAGTAATAACACACCAACAAGAATGCAATGCTCTCTCCTCAATAGTCAAACTAACAACACTTACTTGCAATTCACAACAATTCAACCTTCTAATCTCTTGGATGTGAGATCCTTTTATAGATGTTTGCAAGGGTGTGAGTCATCTATGGGGATTGCTTAGTGTCATTCCACTTGTTAC
The DNA here is from genome assembly GCA_031772625.1 of Pinus tabuliformis. Classification (NCBI taxonomy): domain Eukaryota; kingdom Viridiplantae; phylum Streptophyta; class Pinopsida; order Pinales; family Pinaceae; genus Pinus; species Pinus tabuliformis. The sequence continues at coordinate 2,023,526,307 of CM062817.1, read as the reverse complement.
AATTGGTTCCACAAGAGAGGGGAATTGGATATGGTTTCCTTGTTCCCTTGGTCATCCCTGGGCGAATTCAGAGAGGCAAGTGGCACAGGAGAAGTTTCTAGAAGATTCCATGAGCAATCAAGTAACAAATTGTCCCTGAAATTTGTCCATCCTCACCCATCGCACCCTATAGAAGGCCTAAACAGTATGCATCGCACCCTGACAGTGTACCAGTCAGTATGCATCACAGTTTATCAGTGGAGCAGCCAATATGGTCCAGTTTATGCTCTTTCTGGATGATTTTTGAAGTGGAGCTTCTGAGGAATGGTGTATTTGGATGACTTGGTTTCTATAGGGTATGAAGCAACTCTTTTAGGGATTGGTGAGCCCTAATTCATCGACACATAAGTTTGGGGTTGATGTGCCCAAATATGTCTATAACAGTTACCCCCTAAAGCATGAGGTCGTAAATGTTCATGTCGGGTGAAATGCTTTATCATGAGGATCCGAAATTTCGAACTGGAAGGTGACCTGCATAAGTTACAATATAATACATCATCATAATATGATTTTTCATAAACTAGCTGAGGGAGGCATTCCCATGCTCAGCTTTATAAATTTTCATTTCATGTACATAGATCAGATAGTCTTCTGCAAATACAAACTCGTGATTCTACAAATATAGAGTCATCATTCATGATTAGGATGACCATCTGTGTAGAGCCTTTGTACATTTTATGTTTTTGTATTCCTGAATATATCGCAGCCCGGATGGATGAAACTAGATCCGGGGTCTTCAAACTCATTCAATCTTCGCTCAATGTACAAGTCAAATCATGTGAAGAGATGTTCTGAAGTCGAACGTGGAAATACATCGCCTAATTACCAGCCAATGATGTGAGCTGTTAACATATGTGAGAGGAATCACTGATAACGATAATGATCCTCAAGGTACTACAGTACAATTCACATGGTGTGAATACATGATCCGATGTCGAACACCACACAAAATCTTTCGGTCGAAGGTCGTTGATGTCAACCTGTCGCCGGAAATGAGAAACTTGCCATTGATGTAAACAAGCTTCAAAGCACTGGAAGGGTGTTTCTAAGTCAACTTCTTGGATAATGAACTGATGTCGACAAGAAGCGACTCGTCGTAGGAGGGCCTTGATGTATCCCACATCTATGACACAAAACGAAGCAAATGATTTCTGGAGGTGAAAATGAACTGACGACACAAGGTTTAGGAATGGCGGTCATGAAAATATGAAGGTTAGAGGTATTGCAATGTATGGGACATTTAATTGGATGACTTCTCTTGAACATGTCAGCAACACTAAGATGAATTGGTAGCGTTAACCTCAAAAGATGGATGGTATGAGAGACCAATGGTATGATGACCGGTGAACGAAATAACTCAACCCAACTCAATCATGAATATGAAGTGAAAGTGTCATGTTCAAGAGCGACTTGCTACCATAAACTCTTCAATATTTTTCCCCTTTTTCCCCAGTCATTGCTGACCAATACCTCTTTATTTTTGTCAAGCTTGAGGAGGATAACATATGCTTGTTCTATAATTCGCCCTTCGGGAAAACCCGTCGCTATTTGATGTTTTAACGAGTCTAGCGACAATGAAACTCGGTCTCGTCTAGATAGACAAGTTTGTCGCTATTATTTTAACGAGTTTAACGACAAGGATAACTCGGTCCTTTTCATGTTTAGAAAGTTTGAAAAAGGGATGAAAAGAAAATTCCATAAGTTCTTTTTCGTAAAGTAATCCCTCAGGTCCGAAATAGGATAAAATAATACAGGAGGGATGACGTTTCCAGTACTTTAACGAGCCGGAAAAGACAAGCGCTCGACAATCTTTTCATGTTTAACGAGTCTGAAAAAGGGTTTAAAGAGGACTCTATTTTGAGGAATGAGTGGTGTCTAGGGTAGCAACTAGTTCCGGTGATGTTGGAACTTCTCAAAACATGTTGATTTATGTGAAGAGGCTGGCTAATAAGACCACTCATTGCAACTGTTCCTAAAAAAAGGGTAAAACAATCAAGTGAAAGTGTATGATCGGCCAAAGGGATGGTGACAATGGGATGAAAACAACCAAGGCTCATCTGATGAAAAGGCTGATAGAATGGCAATCACAAGGTTTAAAAATTGAAATGGGTTCATTTTTAGACAAGCTTGAACCATAGGGAACTATGCTTGGATTCAGTTTCATGTTTACACAAGCTTGAAACGAAAAACTATGCTTGGATTTAGTTTCATTTTTTCACAAGCTCGAAATGAAAACTATGCTTGAAAATGGTTTGCATTCCCCCAGCATGATGACAGGGAGAGTCTCCCATAACTAGATGGAAGTCGTTGCGGTGAAGCAGGACGGTTATCCAACACCTTTTTAGCCTCGTCCAGATAGACAAAGGTGAATGGGGTGATTCCCTTCACATAACCTACAGGGAAACTTAACTTTTACCATTAGGTGCATGCCCCCCAAGCTTCATTACATTCACCTAAGTAGACTACTCATGGATATCAGGTGGATGGAATGAAGGTTTTTTTACGAGATCAAGTGAAAGACTCGACTGGGATTTTACGAGATCTAATCAAAGACTCGACTTGGAACTTTTCTCCAGGGGTCCTTGTTTCATTTTTTAACGAGCTTGACACAAGACAAGGAACTCTGCTCAGATTCCTTGTTTCATTTTTTAACGAGCTTGACACAAGACAAGAAACTATGCTCATTGGCCTGTTTCATTTTTAAACGAGGTTGACACAGTAAAAGAATTGTCCTCATGGACCTGTTTCATTTTTTAACGAGGTTGACCTAGTAAAAGAACTATCCTCAGACTCCTTGTTTCATTTTTTAATGAGGTTGACACAAGACAAGGAACTATCCTTGGACTCCTTGTTTCATTTTTTAACGAGGTTGACACAAGACAAGGAACTCTCCTCATATTCCTTGGTTTAATTTTTTTAACGAGGTTGACACAAGACAAGGAACTATCCTCGTGGGCCTGTTTCATTTTTTAATGAGGTTGACACAGTAAAAGAACTATCCTCATATTTCTTGATTTCATTTTTTAACGAGGTTGACACAAGACCAAGAACTATCCTTGGATTATTCTTGTTTCATTTTTTAAACGAGGTTGACACAAGACAAAGAACTATCCTTGGAGACCCTTCACAACTCATAAGTGGTCATGAAGGAGAGATGTGGTTCCAATGCCCCCAGTACATGATGTACAACATCACTGAATTGATCGTGAGTTGATATAGGTGTGGAACAGGTTGCCACATAATTAACCCGTGGCGGGGATGATACCATTGGTATAAATGGACCATTTAGGGACGATGGTTGACTAGGGGCTATATTTGGACCAGGAAATGAAAGCTGGTCAACGGTGACAATTTTGCCTTCATGCGGGAAACAAATCACTCGAAAGAGTGTTGAAACAATAGCTCCCATGCCATAAACATAGTCGCACCCAAGAAGTAAATTGTAATCTAAAGGGCCTCGGACTACCATCATGTTCAAATAAACAGTTTTTCCTCCCAAAGTAATAGGTAACTGAGGGAGGATCCCTAATGGTCGACTGGTTCCTCTGTTGAAACCCAACAAATTCTGCGTAACAGGCACAAGCAATGGCGAACCAAGTGCTTTCCAAGAAGTTGATGATCTGAAAATGGAATGTACTTGTTTAAGTGTGCAAGGTATCCATTTCCAATACTTTCATATGTGAGATAGACACTCCAAATGACCTCTAAAAATGTGAACTTCTTATTTCTTATACAGAGATAGACAGTAGGGGCATTCACCAGACATGTCACCTCTAAAAAGAGGATGAGTTCCAGAGGCTACCTAGCCCTCTACAGGCTCTGCCTAAAGAAATAAACAAGTAAACACTTATAAGTCTTTGACATACACATGCTTGAAGTTTAAGGTCTTGCGGAATAAGACAAACAACTTTCTGCAGCTGAATAGGTGATTATGTGTGTATGCAAGTTACGTATATTTTGTTGTTTAAAACTTTAAATCAGTTTTGTTTACCATATCATCTTCAGCAAATAAAATTCATCAAAATGATAAAGCAGTTCACCCCCTCCTGGGCTACATCTGCTGGACCAAGCCTCTCCAACTAGGCTTGTCCTCTTGTATTAAAATTGCAACAAAGACTAATACAAGAATAAGGATGTCTCAAAGGACAGATCTGACTGTAAATACAGAATCAGAAGATAGGAATTAGCCAAACATGCTCTTTCCCAAACATTAAACAGTGAATTTTGTACCTTATACAGTACTTTCCCCAATTGGCCCTAGTGGCTCTTTAAACTTGAATGGAGAATTTCGAGGTGAAGATGACCTCAATTGGTTCTGAAACCTCTTCCATTAGACTCAGAAGGTCGAAAATAGCAGACATAGGCTTTTGAATCACCAAAAACGGATGAACATAGCCCCCAAACAGCTCCAACACTGAAATGGCCCTGGTGGCCCTGAAAGCTTCCCTGAAGCTAAACAGTGAGAAGAATGCCTCAGAAGGCAAAACGAGCTGTAGAAATGGATTCATAATGCTGAAAACCTTCAGGAATGACCTTCGTTCCACATTCACTGGCTGCACAATTCCCAATGCAGCTCCCAAACTGATTTGGCCCTAGTGGCTCCTGGAACTTCCACGAAGCTAAAACACCTGAAAATGACCTCAGATGGCTGTGAAACCTATGCCAATGGCTTCAGAAGGTCGAAGAGACCCAAAATCAAAAAAAAATTCGTCCAAAACGGACTTTCCTAGCCAAAGTTATGGCCATTTACTCCCAACTGCCAGCTTGGCCTAAAAAAACTCCAGTTAACTTTAGTTACGGCCAGATAAGCCCGCCAAATGTGGAGCGGCCGCCAAATTTGGCGCCACCGCCAACTGATCCGCCAACTGTAACTGCAGTTTAATAAATGCCCATGTGACCATTTACCTTGGATTGCGTGCCCATGTGGTTAGTGTGCTGGCGGTTGGGTTAAGCGCACGGTTCCGGGTTGTGGTCATATGGTGGGCGGGGCTGGCCCTTAGGGGCTGGGCCCTTTGTTTCCCGCCCAGCACAAATTTAAAGATTTTAAATAAATCGTGCTGCCAACATAACAATAGACGACCTGTGGTGTAACGGTAAGGCGGAGGACTGTTAGGCGGGAGGTCTTGGGATCAAACCTCTCCGCCACCAAACAAACTTTTAACATGCGCCCAACAAACTTTGATGACGTCACCCAGGGCCACGTGGCGCCCTCCGGGCCTGCCACGTGGCAGTCTCTGATTCGCTGGCCAAAAGGAATATTCCAAGGAATATTCCGTGGAATATTCTTTTTTTAATTTTTTTTAAAAATCCCAAAAACTAAGGGTTATTGGGCAAATTTTGTTTTGGCCGTATCTTCCTCATACGGCGACCGTTTTTCGAACCGTTTGCGGCGCCGGAATCGGGAGGACGAGCACTTTCCAGTCGTTCAGGTTCCAATTAGTTCTGAGCACTTTCATTTTTGACCATTTTACGACACTTGGTCCTGAGCCCCTGATCAGTTGAGGAAAGAATACTCACTGATGCACCCTCGTCTATATTAGTGCCAGATACAATCATATTACAAACCTGTACTATGATCTGGAAAGGCACATAAGAAGGAAGGCGAAATCCTGCCAGTCGATTCCAATCAAAGGAAGTGACTAGACTACTTGGAGGGAATACTGTAGAAATGGGAGAATTAACCCCTTGACTTACGAGAACTGGAGGATTTTCCTCCTATCTTGATGGAATAGGTGGATTGCCCCCAAGCTCATTTGAATCTGAAGAAATAAAAAGAACTAGAATGGAATCGTATTCACTCTCTTCAGGAAAGGTACGATTTACTGAAGGTGAAATCGGGTCAACCGTTACCTCGACCTGTTGATTTGGATCGGGTATAGACTTGTAGGATTCACTTTCAGAGAGAGTGGTTTCAACTGACGGTTGATTTTGATCAGTCGGTTCATCAACTAGTAAAGGATTTAGGCAGAGTTTCCTGTAACCAGATGGAAGTCGCTACGGTGAAGCAGGACGGTTATGTTGAACTAGGTTGTCATTAATGTCAATATGGAAATATTCTGGATACTAGAGGATGACATGAAGCCAAGGGGATGCAGAGCAGATTCATGAAGAGACAGGAGCAAGGCCATCAGGATAGCCGAGCCATATATATATATATATATATATATATATATCATATATATATGCGGAAACAGACTTATATGCAAGGAGGTCTTTGAAAGACACTGTCAGGCCAGAGGAGCAGACCAAGCCATCAGAGATCCATGTCAAAGCAAGAGGAACGCTGCCTGTAATATATATGCCAAAACAGGCATATCAGAGCAAGGAGGCATATCGGAGCCAAAGAAGAGGAGCAAAAGGAGCAAATGGAAACGAGAGGAGCCACATTGGAGCAAGAGGAGCTATAGGAGGAGCCACATATATATATGCCATATATATGCCATAGAAGAGGAGAAAACAGGGGCAGATGGAGACGAGAGAAGCTAACAGAGTATGAAGCACCACCAGAGGAGCAATATATATGTATATGTCACATATATATGCCAAAGAAGAGGAGCACACAGAGACCAATCAAAGGAGTATAGAGAAAGAGCTGAGGACAAAGCTGTCGGAGCCATAGAGGAAGTAGACAGAGCTATCGAGAGCAATGTATGCCACAATAGGGTTATATGCATGCAAACAAGCCTGAGGAGCCACAATGGAGACGAGAGGAGCACACAAGGTCATCAGAGGAACAATGCATGCAATTAACAGCCATGGGAGCTATATATATATATATATATATATATATGTGTGTGTGCCAAAGTAGAACAGACATATATATGCATGCATTTAACAGCCTATCAGGAGCCATATATCCATGGGATGCAGCAATCACAGCTATCGGAGCAATAGTGCCAAAGGAATACTCTATAGGAGGAGTAGAGCTATCGCATATCGCATAGGGCAGAGTAAGGTTCATAAGCGGAGCAATATATATATATATATATATATATATATATATATATATATATATATATATATATATATTATAAACAAAGTATAACGGAGGCGTACAAAGAGCGGAGGAGTATATATATAGAGAGGCGATATAATAACACAGACCCGCGGCTCCATTATAAACTACCTAAATGTAATATCGCATCCGCTATGTCACTGGTCTCAAAGGGCTATCACTCCCGAAACCTCCGATTGCGATATACGGTTGTGGACCTGACGGAGGCATTAAAACCAGTCTTATGATATATCGCATCCGTTAGTTCAGAGCGGGTATCGCAAGTGGTTTAGGCCTGCCACATTAAAAACGCCGATTGCGATAATAACACGGACCCGACGTGGGATTGTGTTATGGTTAAATGTTTTATCGCATCCGCCCATCGCACATGTTATGAAGCCCTGCCACATGAAAGCACCGATTGCGATAGGAGCAGTGGACCCGACAGACTTATTATAAACAGTTGAATGCTATATCGCATCCGTGGTAATCGCGATGTATAAAAGGGTTGTCAACCACAAAACGCCGATTGCGATATGGGTGTGGACCCGCTGTGGAATTATGTTATGGTGTAATACCATATCGCATCTGCCCATCGCCTGTCTGACTAGAAGGGCCGATTGCGATTACACGCGGACCCGAAGGGGTTATCAACTGCTATTTAATTCAATATCGCATCGGATCCATCAGAGCAGTGGAGGATCGGCCATCGGCCATCAGCGAAGTCATGGTTGCGATATATAAAGGATCCTCGGGAGTCACGAATCGCCGATTGCGATTTAAGCGTGGACCCGATGCAGAAATAAACATGAGTGTGATATTTTCTGAAGTCCACCCTTTAGTGTTTGCCTGTGTTTTTATCATATTCCTGTGTAATTTGATATTTGACCTGCGCGGGGTTTGGAAGTAGAAATGCAATACAATAACGCTCCCGATAGTTCAGGAGGTTGAACGACAGTTCAAGAGGCTGATTCATGGCGATACAAATTGCCATTGGACGTGGCTGTCCGTTAAATGAAACAAAACTCTGTGTATGCCCACAATCATTGGCAAAGCAGCACTGTTACAGTTTTAGCCGAGAAGATATGTTCTCCGGTGGATTGTTTTGGACCTGGCCATTGATTCAACGTGTCCTGTGAGCATGAATAGACAAAGGAAACGGAAATTTGGGAAGCTGAAGAAGCAAGCAAGCGAAGAGGAAATGACAACGAGCGTTGAGGAAGTCTAAGAGGCCGTGTAAGAGGAAAAGAATGGACAAAGGCACGGGAAAGCATAAAAACAGCAAGAACAGAAGACTGTGGTTGTTGTTGTTATTGCAAACAAAATGAGAATGTGAGATAGCAGAAGCAGCAACGGTGAACGCTGTTGAATGCTGTTGAACGTTGTGGAAATAAGTTGGAGGAGACAGAGGCAGTGAGAGGATCCAGCAGAACAAAAAGAGGGCCACAGGGCTAATAAGACAGCAGACAGTCAAAGGGGAGAAGCAGCTAGCAGAAAACATAAACTTGAGCAAGAAGTTGTTCTTTATGCAGAGCTTAGTGCAACTAACAATAGACTGACTAGAGCCGTGTGAAGACATTATCAGAGAGCATGAAGGTTATTGGAGACTATGCGTGGGCAGTGTGCAGAGCTGTGAAGACTCATCCATAAGAAGACATGGTTGTCATTGATACTGTAGTTTGGAGATTACAGTGAAGCTGTAAATAGACAGAACTCAGCAGAGAAGAGTTCTGAGAACAGAAGGATAGGAGTCCTTGGGGTTGGTGCCTCAAAAGTGAGAAGGATAGGAATCCTTAGGGTTGGTGCCTCAACCACAAGGTTTAAAAATTGAAATGGGTTCATTTTTAGACAAGCTTGAACCATAGGGAACTATGCTTGGATTCAGTTTCATGTTTACACAAGCTTGAAACGAAAAACTATGCTTGGATTTAGTTTCATTTTTTCACAAGCTCGAAATGAAAATTATGCTTGAAAATGGTTTGCATGCCCCCAGCATGATGACAGGGAGAGTCTCCCATAACTAGATGGAAGTCGTTGCGGTGAAGCAGGACGGTTATCCAACACCTTTTTAGCCTCGTCCAGATAGACAAAGGTGAATGGGGTTATTCCCTTCACATAACCTACAGGGAAACTTAACTTTTACCATTAGGTGCATGCCCCCTAAGCTTCATTACATTCACCTAAGTAGACTACTCATGGATATCAGGTGGATGGAATGAAGGTTTTTTTACGAGATCAAGTGAAAGACTCGAATGGGATTTTACGAGATCTAATCAAAGACTCGACTTGGAACTTTTCTCCAGGGGTCCTTGTTTCATTTTTTAACGAGCTTGACACAAGACAAGGAACTCTGCTCAGATTCCTTGTTTCATTTTTTAACGAGCTTGACACAAGACAAGAAACTATGCTCATTGTCCTGTTTCACTTTTAAACGAGGTTGACACAGTAAAAGAATTGTCCTCATGGACCTGTTTCATTTTTTAACGAGGTTGACCTAGTAAAAGAACTATCCTCAGACTCCTTGTTTCATTTTTTAATGAGGTTGACACAAGACAAGGAACTATCCTTGGACTCCTTGTTTCATTTTTTAACGAGGTTGACACAAGACAAGGAACTCTCCTCATATTCCTTGGTTTAATTTTTTTAATGAGGTTGACACAAGACAAGGAACTATCCTCGTGGGCCTGTTTCATTTTTTAATGAGGTTGACACAGTAAAAGAACTATCCTCATATTTCTTGATTTCATTTTTTAACGAGGTTGACACAAGACCAAGAACTATCCTTGGATTATTCTTGTTTCATTTTTTAAACGAGGTGGACACAAGACAAAGAACTATCCTTGGAGACCCTTCACAACTCATAAGTGGTCATGAAGGAGATATGTGGTTCCAATGCCCCCAGTACATGATGTACAACATCACTGAATTGATCTTGAGTTGATATAGGTGTGGAACAGGTTGCCACATAATTAACCCGTGGCGGGGATGATACCATTGGTATAAATGGACCATTTAGGGACGATGGTTGACTAGGGGCTATATTTGGACCAGGAAATGAAAGCTGGTCAACGGTGACAATTTTGCCTTCATGCGAGAAACAAATCACTCGAAAGAGTGTTGAAACAATAGTTCCCATGCCATAAACATAGTCGCACCCAAGAAGTAAATTGTAATCTAAAGGGCCTGGGACTACCATCATGTTCAGATAAACAATTTTTCCTCCCAAAGTAATAGGTAACTGAGGGAGGATCCCTAATGGTCGACTGGTTCCTCTGTTGAAACCCAACAAATTCTGCGTAACAGGCACAAGCAATGGCGAACCAAGCGCTTTCCAAGCAGTTGAGGAAAGAATACTCACTGATGCACCCTCGTCTATATTAGTGCCAGATACAATCATATTACAAACCTGTACTATGATCTGGAAAGGCACATAAGATGGAAGGCGAAATCCTGCCAATCGATTCCAATCAAAGGAAGTGACTAGACTACTTGGAGGGGATACCGTAGAAATGGGAGAATTAACCCCTTGACTTATGAGAACTGGAGGATTTTCCTCCTATCTTGATGGAATAGGTGGATTTCCCCCAAGCTCATTTGAATATGAAGAAACAAAAAGAACTGGAATGGAATCATATTCACTCTCTTCAGGAAAGGTACGATTTACTGAAGGTGAAATCGGGTCAACCGTTACCTCGACCTGTTGATTTGGATCGGGTATAGACTCATAGGATTCACTTTCAGAGAGAGTGGTTTCAACTGACGGTTGATTTTGGTCAGTCGGTTCATCAACTAGTAAAGGATTTAGGCAGAGTTTCTTGTAACCAGATGGAAGTCGCTACGGTGAAGCAGGACGGTTATGTTGAACTAGGTTGTCATTAATGTCAATATGGCAATATTCTGGATACTAGAGGATGACATGAAGCCAAGGGGATGCAGAGCAGATTCATGAAGAGACAGGAGCAAGGCCATCAGGATAGCCGAGCCATATATATATATATATATATATATGCGGAAACAGACTTATATGCAAGGAGGTCTTTGAAAGACACTGCCAGGCCAGAGGAGCAGACCAAGCCATCGGAGAGCCATGTCAAAGCAAGAGGAACGCTGCCTGTAATATATATGCCAAAACAGGCATATCAGAGCAAGGAGGCATATCAGAGCCAAAGAAGAGGAGCAAAAGGAGCAGATGGAAACGAGAGGAGCCACATTGGAGGAGCCACATATATATATGCCATATATATGCCATAGAAGAGGAGAAAACAGGGGCATATGGAGACGAGAGAAGCTAACAGAGTATGAAGCACCACCAGAGGAGCAATATATATGTATATGTCACATATATATGCCAAAGAAGAGGAGCACACACAGACCGATCAAAGGAGTATAGAGAAAGAGCGGAGGACACAGCTGTCGGAGCCACAGAGGAAGTAGACAGAGCTATCAAGAGCAATGTATGCCACAATAGGGTTATATGCATGCAAACAAGCCTGAGGAGCCACAATGGAGACGAGAGGAGCACACAGGGTCATCAGAGGAACAATGCATGCAATTAACAGCCATGGGAGCCATATATATATATATATATATATATATATATATATATATATGCAATATATATATATGCCAAAGTAGAACAGACATATATACGCATGCATTTAACAACCTATCAGGAGCCATATATCCATGGGATGCAGCAATCACAGCTATCAGAGCAATAGTGCCAAAGGAATACTCTATCGAAGGAGTAGAGCTATCGCATATCGCATAGGGCAGAGTAAGGTTCATAAGCGGAGCAATATATATATATATATATATATATATATATATATATTATAAACAAAGTATAACGGAGGTGTACAAAGAGCGGAGGAGTATATATATAGAGAGGCGATATAATAACACAGACCCACGGCTCCATTATAAACTGCCTAAATATAATATCGCATCCGCTATGTCGCTGGTCTCAAAGAGCTGTCACTCCTGAAACCTCTGATTGCGATATACGGTTATGGACCCTACGGAGGCATTAAAACCAGTCTTATGATATATCGCATCCGTCAGTTCGGAGCGTGTATCGCAAGTGGTTTAGGCCTGCCACATTAAAAACGCCGATTGCGATAATAACACGGACCCGACGTGGGATTGTGTTATGGTTAAATGTTTTATCGCATCCGCCCATCGCACATGTTATGAAGCCCTGCCACATGAAAGCACCGATTGCGATAGGAGCAGTGGACCCGACAGACTTATTATAAACAGTTGAATGCTATATCGCATCCGTGGTAATCGCGATGTATAAAAGGGCTGTCAACCACAAAACGCCGATTGCGATATGGGTGTGGACCCGCTGCGGAATTATGTTATGGTGTAATACCATATCGCATCTGCCCATCGCCTGTCTGACTAGAAGGGCCGATTACGATTACACACAGACTCGAAGGGGTTATCAACTGCTATTTAATTCAATATCGCATCCGATCCATCGGAGCAGTGGAGGATCGACCATCGGCCATCAGCGAAGTCATGGTTGTGATATATAAAGGATCCCCGGGAGTCACGAATCGCCGATTGCGATTTAAGCGCGGACCCGATGCAGAAATAAATATGAGTGTGATATTTTCTGAAGTCCACCCTTTAGTGTTTGCCTGTGTTTTTATCATATTCCTGTGTAATTTGATATTTGACCTGCGCGGGGTTTGGAAGTAGAAATGCAATACAATAACGCTCCCGATAGTTCAAGAGGTTGAACGACAGTTCAAGAGGCTGATTCATGGCGATACAAATTGCCATTGGACGTGGCTGTCCGTTAAATGAAACAAAACTCTGTGTATGCCCACAATCATTGGCAAAGCAGTGTTGTTACAGTTTTAGCCGAGAAGATATGTTCTCCGATGGATTGTTTTGGACCTGGCCATTGATTCAACGTGTCCTATGAGCATGAATAGACAAATGAAACGGAAATTCGGGAAGCCGAAGAAGCAAGCAAGCGAAGAGGAAATGACAGCGAGCGTTGAGGAAGTCTAAGAGGCCGTGTAAGAGGAAATGAATGGACAAAGGCACGGGAATGCATAAAAACAGCAAGAACAGAAGACTGTGGTTGCTGTTGTTATTGCAAACAAAATGAGAATGTGAGATAGCAGAAGCAGCAGCGGTGAATGCTGTTGAACGCTGTGGAAATAAGCTGGAGGAGACAGAGGTAGCGAGAGGATCCAGCAGAACAAAAAGAGGGCCACAGGGCTAATAAGACAACAGAAAGTCAAAGGGGAGAAGCAGCTAGTAGAAAACATAAACTTGAGCAAGAAGTTGTTCTTTATGCAGAGCTTAGTGCAGCTAACAATAGACTGACTAGAGCTGTGTGAAGACATTATCAGAGAGCATGAAGGCTATTGGAGACTATGCGTGGGCAGTGTGCAGAGCTGTGAAGACTCATCCATAAGAAGACATGGTTGTCATTGATACTGTAGTTTGGAGATTACAGTGAAGCTGTAAATAGATAGAACTCAGCAGAGAAGAGTTCTGAGAACAGAAGGATAGGAGTCCTCGGGGTTGGTGCCTCAAAAGTGAGAAGGATAGGAGTCCTTAGGGTTGGTGCCTCAAAAGTGAGAAGGATAGGAGTCCTTGGGGTCGGTGCCTCAAAAGTGAGAAAGATAGGAGTCCTTGGGGTTGGTACCTCAGAAGCAAGAAGGATTGGGGTTGGTGCCTCAGAATTATGGAAGGATTGAAGTCCTTGGGAGTTGGTGCTCCTAAGTCCAAGATTGGTGTCTTGGCAAAATAGAGTTGGTGCTCTGGAGGTTGGAGCCTCACCAAAGTCCAAGTTGGAGCTTGGCAACTGATTGTGACCATCTATTTATTGTATTTATTTTACTGCACAGTTATATTAATAAAAGCATTTATTCTTGTTGTTCATTTTGTGTTCTGAATATATATGTTTTAACTGGTAAAACAATAGTGGGAAAAAGAAATACTGATTCACCCCCCCTCTCAGTATTTCCAACAATTGGTATCAGAGCCAGGTTCCTTCATTCAAAGCTTAACAGCTTGAAGGTTGACTCTTAGAACACAAATGGCGAGGTCAAGGAAGAAAGTCGCCAATCCTCCTAAGGATGTGTCTCCCTCTACTACTAAAATAGAAGACAATGAATTTAAGGAGGCTCCAAGGCTCAATGGGAACTTTAATATATGGGAAGCAAGAATGAGGAATTTCTTACAGACTCAAGGCATTGAAGTTTGGAAATCAGTGATTGCTGATAGCAGGATGGATGAGAAATCCAAGGAGTACAATGCAAAAGCAGTATAGGCAATCTTGAATGGGCTACCTGATTCTGTAAAGAAAAATCTAGGAAAATGTTCATTAGCAAAGGGTATATGGGACAAACTTCATGACCTTCACTCAAAAGGAGCATTGACCATGACCATCAGTCAAGAAGATGATGGAAATCTAGAAATAAATCCATAACCCATCATGGAAACTGAACATGAGAATGATGATGTCAAGGCTAAAGCAGACTTAGAAGATGAAGAGAATGAAAAGGACTTTGTAGAAGAACTCCTCGCTCAACTTATGACTGCCATGGAAGAGATTAACAATTTGAAAAAGGAAAATGAGAAACTTAAGAAGATAGCTCCAGTTGGTGACCAAGATCAAACAAGGAAGAAAGTTGATCTCATCAAGCTTCAAGTACAAGAAAGGGATGAAGAGCTTGCCAAGCTTAAGAAGGAATATCATAAAGCAAAGAAGCAGGAAGATATCTTGTCAAGCCAACTTGAACAAAGGCACAAGAGCGTGAACAAACTTGAAGAAGAAATTGGTCAGTACAAGGTAGAGGTCTCCTCCCTTAAGTCTCAATTACAAGAAGCCAAGAACCGGCACAAGGGGCTGAGAAGAGAATGGAGAGCAGTCAAGCAAAGAATGAAGAAATCTTCAAGATGAAGTCAGATATCATCTCCCTTAAAATAGTAGCAGCTGAAGCTAATCGTAGCAAGGAAGAAACTGAGGAACAACTTGCAAAAAGGAATAGTGAGTGTGAAAGATTGGAAGAAGAGATTGTCCTCCTGAGAAAAAAGGTTGAAGGGATGAACAAATCATGAAGATCTCTCAGGCCTTGGATGACATGCTCAGCTATCACAGATGTCCATTTGATAAATCAGGCCTCGGGTATGCAGGTGAATCCTCAAACAAGAATGAAAATGCTTTAAACAAAAGAGATGTGAAGAAGCCAGAAAGAAATGGTGATGCTCCCAGTTCCAGCAAAGGCAAGGAGAAAAATCAAGGCTACAATAGAACAAATCCTGCTCCAAGAAGAAAACCAGCTCCAAGAAGAAATGTAGATGATGACAAAGAGGCGAGAGGCAATAGTTATCATCAAAGGATCTCAAGGCAGAAAGGCTTCAGAAGTACATCAAGGAAACCTCCATCTCCGAGGTACCAAAGTTCATTTTTTGGTTATTGTTATTCCTGTTCAAACTTTGGTCATATGGCAAAAGACTGTAAAGCATATCATAAAGATAGATGTTATCGTTCCCATCCATCTCATAGAGATAGATGTTATAGTCTCCGACAACCTCCAAGAAACAACTTTGCAGGAAGAAATCATGAATTCTTATTCATGAACAATGTAGAATGCTTCAAGTGTCATAACATCGGTCATATGGCACGCGATTGTAACTTAACATGGGCTCTTACACAAGCTAGAACCATGCAAAAGAAGAAAGTTACACAAGTATGGAGAAGGAAGGAAATACAATCCGAAAGTCCCTTGAGCTCTCCAACCAACAACATATGTCATTGGCCTAAATTTTGAAATCTAAGCATCTTATGAGAAGACTCTGCCAAATGAGATGATGCATACAGTTAGGGGGAGCCTGTAATTCTTGATCATTATTGCTGAATCTATTAGTGAAAGAGTCCCTATGAAATCCTTGTTGAGCTATATTAGTAATCATTCTTTGATGAAGATCATTTCTCAAGAATACTCCATTGAAGAACATGATTCTGTAATAGGACAAATAATTATGGTGCTGATATTACAGATACTGAATGTATTAACTCAAGAATTAAATGTGAGAACAGATAAATTCTGGACACTGATAGAGGCAGTCTTCAAACAATAGATACATCTGGAATGGAGTTTGAAGTAAGAGTAGCTGGTAGCACATAACAAACTCAAGCATTGCAAAAAGATGCAGATTAGCAATTGTATTTAAAAGACAGTCACAGATTGGATATCTGAATCTGCAGAGATATGTACAAGAACACAACGAAAAGATGGCTCATAGGAAGGAGAATGTTGTGCAGTCAAGCATAACTTAAGCTGATACAGATCACTTAAGAAATATAGCAACAGTAAGGAAAAACCCCTCACATTTTTGTCCAAATGCAATGATGATTGAATACTAGATGGTAGTAACTTAAGAAGAAGCACAGAGACACAAAGGAACTCAGATATGAAGAAAGACAATCTCAGTAGCAGCCTCTTTCTTGATTCGGACTATGAAGGTCTCTCAATTCTGCCTATGGAGACATCAATATGGATTGAGCATGAAAGCCTGGACTTGGACACTTGGTGCATGGCCATTTGCAATCTGAATGAAAGCATTAAAGTAGAGCATCCTTAAGCATTGTTGAAGCCATGATAAAGCAGTTTTGAGACATGAAGATGATAAAGCATCAACCCTTCTATCTTGAAGAAGAAGAGCACTATGACAGGGGGAGTCACAGACCCGTGAAGATCTACCATTCATGAAGAACAGGAGCAGTTTGATAGGGGGAGTCCCAGAGCACTCCTTTGCCATTGATGTCAAAGGGGGAGAGAAGAAGAATATTGCCATCAATAACAAAGGGGGAGATTGTTGAACTAGGTTGTCATTGATGTCAATATGGCAATATTCTGGATACTAGAGGATGACATGAAGCCAAGGGGATGCAGAGCAGATTCATGAAGAGACAGGAGCAAGGCCATCAGGATAGCCGAGCCATATATATATATATATCATATATATATGCGGAAACAGACTTATATGCAAGGAGGTCTTTGAAAGACACTGTCAGGCCAGAGGAGCAGACCAAGCCATCGGAGATCCATGTCAAAGCAAGAGGAACGCTGCCTGTAATATATATGCCAAAACAGGCATATCAGAGCAAGGAGGCATATCGGAGCCAAAGAAGAGGAGCAAAAGGAGCAAATGGAAACGAGAGGAGCCACATTGGAGCAAGAGGAGCTATAGGAGGAGCCACATATATATATATATATATATATATATATATATATATGCCATAGAAGAGGAGAAAACATGGGTAGATGGAGACGAGAGAAGCTAACAGAGCATGAAGCACCACCAGAGGAGCAATATATATGTATATGTCACATATATATGCCAAAGAAGAGGAGCACACAGAGACCGATCAAAGGAGGATAGAGAAAGAGCGAAGGACACAACTGTCGGAGCCACAGAGGAAGTAGACAGAGCTATAGAGAGCAATGTATGCCACAATAGGGTTATATGCATGCAAACAAGCCTGAGGAGCCACAATGGAGACGAGAGGAGCACACAGGGTCATCAGAGGAACAATGCATGCAATTAACAGCCATGGGAGCCATATATATATATGCAATATATATATGCCAAAGTAGAACATACATATATATGCATGCATTTAACAGCCTATCGGGAGCCATATATCCATGGGACGCAGCAATCACAGCTATCAGAGCAATAGTGCCAAAGGAATACTCTATCGGAGGAGTAGAGCTATCGCATATCGCATAGGGCAGAGTAAGGTTCATAAGCGGAGCATATATATATATATATATATATATATATATTATAAACAAAGTATAACGGAGGTGTACAAAGAGCGGAGGAGTATACATATAGAGATGCGATATAATAACACGGACCCGCGGCTCCATTATAAACTGCCTAAATATAATATCGCATCCGCTATGTCGCTGGTCTCAAAGAGCTGTCACTCCCGAAACCTCCGATTGCGATATACGGTTGTGGACCCGACGGAGGCATTAAAACCAGTCTTATGATATATCGCATCCGTCAGTTCGGAGCGGGTATCGCAAGTGGTTTAGGCCTACCACATTAAAAATGCCGATTGCGATAATAACACGGACCCGACGTGGGATTGTGTTATGGTTAAATTTTTTATCGCATCCGCCCATCACACATATTATGAAGCGCTGCCACATGAAAGTGCCGATTGCGATAGGAGCAGTGGACCCGACAAACTTATTATAAACAGTTGAATGCTATATCGCATCCGTGGTAATCACGATGTATAAAAGGGCTGTCAACCACATAACGCCGATTGCGATATGGGTGTGGACCCGCTGCGGAATTATGTTATGGTGTAATACCATATCGCATCTGCCCATCGCCTGTCTGACTAGAAGGGCCGATTGCAATTACACATGGACCCGAAGGGGTTATCAACTGCTATTTAATTCAATATCGCATCCGATCCATTGGAGTAGTGGAGGATTCATGATTGCGATATATAAAGGATCCCCGGGAGTCACGAATTGCCGATTGCGATTTAAGCGCGGATCCGATGTAGTAATAAATATGAGTGTGATATTTTCTGAAGTCCACCCTTTAGTGTTTGCCTGTGTTTTTATCATATTCCTGTGTAATTTGATATTTGACCTGCGCGGGGTTTGGAAGTAGAAATGCAATACAATAACACTCCCGATAGTTCAGGAGGTTGAACGACAGTTCAAGAGGCTGATTCATGGCGATACAAATTGCCATTGGACGTGGCTGTCCGTTAAATGAAACAAAACTCTTTGTATGCCCACAATCATTGGCAAAGCAGCGCTGTTACAGTTTTAGCCGAGAAGATATGTTCTCCGGTGGATTGTTTTGGACCTGGCCATTGATTCAACGTGTCCCGTGAGCATGAATAGACAAAGGAAACGGAAATTCGGGAAGCCGAAGAAGCAAGCAAGCGAAGAGGAAATGACAGCGAGCGTTGAGGAAGTCTAAGAGGCCGTGTAAGAGGAAACGAATGGACAGAGGCACGGGAATGCATAAAAACAGCAAGAACAGAAGACTGTGGTTGCTGTTGTTATTGCAAACAAAATGAGAATGTGAGATAGCAGAAGCAGCAGCGGTGAATGCTGTTGAAGGCTGTTGAACGCTGTGGAAATAAGCTGGAGGAGACAGAGGTAGCGAGAGGATCCAGCAGAACAAAAAGAGGGCCGCAAGGCTAATAAGATAACAGACAGTCAAAGGGGAGAAGCAGCTAGCAGAAAACATAAACTTGAGCAAGAAGTTGTTCTTTATGCAGAGCTTAGTGCAACTAACAATAGACTGACTAGAGCTATGTGAAGACATTATCAGAGAGCATGAAGGCTATTGGAGACTATGCGTGGGCAATGTGCAGAGCTGTGAAGACTCATCCATAAGAAGACATGGTTGTCATTGATACTGTAGTTTGGAGATTACAGTGAAGTTGTAAATAGACAAAACTCAGCAAAGAAGAGTTCTGAGAACAGAAGGATAGGAGTCCTTGGGGTTGGTGCCTCAAAAGTGAGAAGGATAGGAGTCCTTGGGGTTGGTGCCTCAAAAGTGAGAAGGATAGGAGTCCTTGGGGTCAGTGCCTCAAAAGTGAGAAGGATAGGAGTCCTTGGGGTTGGTACCTCAGAAGCAAGAAGGATTGGGGCTGGTGCCTCAGAAGTATGGAAGGATTGAAGTCCTTGGGAGTTGGTGCTCCTAAGTCCAAGATTGGTGTCTTGGCAAAATAGAGTTGGTGCTCTGGAGGTTGGAGCCTCACCAAAGTCCAAATTGGAGCTTGGCAACTGATTGTGACCATCTATTTATTGTATTTATTTACTGCACAATTATATTAATAAAAGCATTTATTCTTGCTGTTCATTTTGTGCTCTGAATATATATGTTTTAACTGGTAAAACAATAGTGGGAAAAAGAAATACTGATTCACCCCCCCCTCAGTATTTCCAACAAGTTATCCAACACTTTCTTGGCTTCATCCAAATAGGGACAAAGGTGAATGGGGTGATTCCCTTCACATAACCTACATGGAAACTTGACTTTTCCTTTCTTTCCATGAAATTTACTATCAATGGTTGATGGTGTGTCACCAACATGATCTCTAGAAGTTGATGACACAGGATGATGTGAACAGGAAGACCATTCTTCTAAGATCTGAGGAATATCAGGACAACTTTGAAGAAGATGGTTTCCCACACAAAGTTTGCATGGATATTGAACTTTGTGAGGCTTGACAGGCGATTTATCATCAGATGTTGCATTCAGAGCAATGGTTGCTTGGTTGTCCGTTTGCTAAATTTGCTTCTTCTTCTTCTTCTTCCCTTTCTTCTTCTTCTTAGCCACCTGGTTACTAGTACCAATACTTTCACCAGGCGAAGAGGAAGAAGGGGAGGAGGAAACAAACGAGGAAGAAGGCAAAGGGTCAACTAAAGGATCAACCGGAGGTTGCTTTTGTCCAGTTGGAGGTGTACTCGATTGCAGAGAAATCACGACATTTTGAACCAAGGAGGTTGAAAATAACCATACTGGCAAGCCAATGGTAAATCTTGGAAAGGATAATGTAGCCATATATGGAGCACCAATATTTTCGAAAAAAGGAAAAGGACTAGGATTCCCATCAAATGGAATTCCTTGATTGATGGACTCCGGAATTGTCACCATATGTTTCAACCTAAGATCAAATAAGAAATAGGGATGTTATTCGTGATCAATTAATTTTAATGACGCTTGGACACAACTTTGCTTTTTCAGTTTTAAAGAGTCGAGAAAAAGCTAAAGATGACTCTAGTCTCCTTCAATTTTTAATGAGCTTGAAAGGACAAGTGCTCAGATGGACCTTTTCTTTTAGAGAGTCGAAAAGGAATGAAAGTGACTACTCTGGAGAATCTAGACAGAACGGTTTACCAAACCAATCACAAAACTGCAATATACACCTCGGTGATAAATTAAAGAGAAATTACCAAGGACTTATGTACGGCAGTCAATCTTCTCGAATGCTATGTTCAGTGCATTGCGATCAATAAGGTGGCAGACTCGGTTTCCTATGGATAAAGGATTTAAGCCTATTGTGGTCTCCCAATATATACGCGATGGCACGGGGAGCACAAATCCGTGCTAGCACTTGTCGTATCAAGGAGGAGGAATCACCCAACCTTCAATGAAAACGATAGCCACTAATTTTAATGACGCTGGAACATGTCTCTAGCCTAGACCTCTAAATGTGTTGCATTAAATTCCAAAGCGTTGTTAAGTTAATTGAGGCTCATTTTAAGTTGATCTTTCTTAGAGTTTGCCTTTCAATGGTTCACAGCATAATGATAATCTGAAATTCCTAAGATGCAATCTATAATGATATACAATCTTTTGTTTAATTAAACAATGAAAATCTTAGCTACAAAGGATAGAGCATAGAAGCGCTTGTAAAGAAAAGAGCAAAGAGCACTCACTAATGCAATTTCCCTAAATCATGCACACAAATCATAAAATGCTAAATGCAAATGCATGTATTTGTTTTTCGCTTTCCTTAATGTGAATGGTGCAAAAAGGAAAACTCCATGCAGCGGAGATCTAAAATATTACACTCAAAATGACATTTTTGACAATTTTTCTTCACAAAGGGAAAGGAAGACTCAAAACGACACTTTCAAGTTTGAAGAAAAATGCTTTCGACACTTTGAATGTAAACAAATCAAATCAAATGCATGAAGAAAAGTTTAATCGATTATCAAGGGAAGGAAGAATTTACGACACTTCTCTTTTCGACAAAAAACGACACTTTGCGACACTTTTTGTTTTGAAGCGAAAAATTGACTAAAACACTTTTCGACAAAGGATTGTAAATGAGGAACAAATACACAAAAACATTCACTAATCCTAATGTGAATTGAGGCTGATCTGAATGATGCAAGCAAGCTTCAGTGAAGAGACATGGTTCATATGCAGCAAAACAACTAAACAAAACTGAAAATAGGTCAAAACTCTCAAGTCCTAGATGGGAACAATGAGTTCAGTCAATCATCACACCTGGGCTTCATAGAAATTTAGATGCATCACACTTTCTACACTCGGGAGGTGAGATGCATACTGAGTCACAGTGGGAGACAGTGCGATGGTCCAGGGAGCGCAACTGAAAGTGGTTTTGGCTCAAATGTGGAGTTGTTTTCAATGAATCAAGGTTGGTTTTGATGAACAATGATAAGCAAAGTATGAAGGAATGTCCTAAGAGGTTACTGAGCTACCAAAAGGGAATCTAGATGTGCTTGCAAGTCAAATGTTTAATTCATAAACTAAACCAGATATAGAATGAAGCAGCATTTATCTGCTATGTAGAGCAAGAGCAGTTCGAAAGCTACTTGGCTGGCTTCAGACTCTGTCTATAGTTTATAAAATTGAACATAAAACAAACAATAACAACAAACAAACATTTGGTTCTCCAGTGGAGTCGCCAATTTGTTTCTGGGAAAATTAGTGTCTTGTTGAACGACTAACCCTCTAGGTTTGGCAACTACCCTAGAAACAACGGTTTAAAGCGATTCAATGATTTTTCCTATGTGTAACAGATAAGAGAAAGACAATAGAAACCAACCTGGAACTTTCGCTTGATCCCTTGCTTGATCTCTTACTCCTTTGGCAGATCCAGTAACTCCTCCTCGTACTTAACACGCTTGCAGAGTAGCTGCACAAGTACAGCAAGAAAGAACTATCAAAGCATCGTGATCTATTACAACATAAACATTACAGAATCAGATATATAATGAACAAATGAAAGTATTCACAATTACACAATCAATTGGGAAAAATCCTGAAGAACTTTATTAATAATAAGGAGAATTACAACCTATTGTCTGATCCATCACCATCCTCCCAGCATCGATCCTTCTTCACCTCATGAATTAGCAAGAACACACCAACAAGAATGTAATGCTCTCTCCTCAATACTCAAACTAACAACACTTGCTTGCAATTCACAACAATTCAACCTTCTGATCTCTTGGATGTGAGATCCTTTTATATATGTTTGCAAGGGTGTGAGTCATCTATGGGGATTGCTTAGTGTCATTCCACTTATTACAATTGGTTCCACAAGAGAGGGGAATTGGAGATGGTTTCCTAGTTCCCTTGGTCATCCCTGGGCGAATTTAAAGAGGCAAGTGGCACAAGAGAAGTTTCTAGAAGATTCCATGAGTAATCAACTAACAAACTGTCCCGGAAATTTGTCCATCCTCGCCCATCACACCCTATAGAAGGCCTAAATAGTATGCATTGCACCATGACAGTGTACCAGTCAGTATGCATCACAGTTTATCAGTGGAGTAGTTAGTATGGTCCAGTTTAGGCTCTTTTTGGATGATTTCTGAAGTGGAGCTTCTAAGGAATGATGTATTTAGATGACTTGGTTTCTCTAGGGTATGAAGCAACTCTTTTAGGGGTTGATGAGCCCTAATTCATCGACATATAAGTTTGGGGTTGATGTGCCCAAATATGTCTATAACAATGAGGGAAGTTCAAGAGTCATGGAGATATGAAGGGTCATGCTTCTAGTTATAAAAGAAACCTCATTACTCAAATAAAGGACATTTGTAAGTTTTTGGTAGCATCGGATGTGCTCTAGCCATGAAAAATGGTGGAGAGGCTAAGGCACATGAGTTCTAAAGAGCCCAAAAACTGTTTGGTGAAATTCCACCCGAATTGTATTTTATTAAAATAATTAATATTTTTAATGGGGTTCCTAAATCTAAACTTAGGAAAATTAAAGTATTAATGGGTATTAATCAAAATATGGGTAAGAATGATCTAGAAGACGGATCAAGTCAAGTTTCAATATTAGCTGTTGATTAGAGACTTAATCTCAGCCATTGAAGTCTCAACAAGAAAATTATAAGAAGGAGGCTTGGGGTTCGTTTAGAAACACACATAGAGAGATTGAGGAAATCGACTTTATGAGGTGAGAAGTTCTCAGGAGGAAAATCGATTGGGGAGATCTTACGGTAGAGGGGCAGTGAGAATCCGAGAGAAGGAATTTCCAGAGAGCACAAGGCAAAGAGAGGACAGAAATATGTCCAGAGGAGGGTTGACGTTGACCTACGTAGTGTTGATGTAGATGCAGCGTAGTCAGTGAGGGGAAGTTGAGTTTCTGCTGAAGGAATTCGAAGTTCAGTTGCTGGAAGCCAGGGTGTGAGATTGGAGGTAGGAAATTCGATTTCTCAATTAGGAGAGGATCCGGTGTAGAGAGGCAGCGTAATACCTAGGAGGGGTGAGGCAGAAGCAGCCCCGGGTGACACAGTTTGATGCAGAGGCCACACAGAGGGTGACACGGAGCCTCTAGAGCTGAAGGATCAGTTACTGTTTCTCCAATGACATGGTGAGATTATTTCACCAATATTTTATCCAAAATTTTCTCTGTAAAGGATTGCTAGTTGAGCATCCTAGATTTGTACTCAGATTTTCTCCTGCATAATGATAAACCCTCAGAGCTATTGCACCGATTTTCCTGCATTGGGTTTTTCCAGGCACTATTTTGTCCAAAAATAATTGTGTCCTATGTATCTTGTTCTTTGCTCAATTTTATGTTTCATGTAATCAAATATTAAAGTAGTGTAGGTTGCAGAAGTAATTTGCTTCAGCATTCAAAGAATAACTTGATGAATGAATATTAAAATCGAGTAGGTGAAGTAGATTCAAATTTGTTGCAATAGAGGTTCCTTAAGAATTAAGAATTTTCACATCGTATCAAAGCACTGATTTTGAAACACGAAGAGCAGATCTAGCACTGAGAAGAGAGGCCAATAATTTCATTTGGCAGCAAATTCAAATACCCTAAAGGGATTGCGCAATCCTTGCGGGGAAGCAGATATTCCGAGGAAATATTCTCTAAGAGAGTTGACAAAGAGGTACAATTTCCAGCTCATGAGTTTGTAGAGGAAGAGGGAGTGACACAGAGCCTCAATGCAATTCTTGAAGGGCGGAGTTTCTGCCGGGGCATAAATATGCCAGAAAAAAAATGAAGACACATAGAAGGGAAATTTTCTCCTCATAGGACTTTTCTTGCCAAAAGTATGAATTCTTCACTTTCCGGACATCATAGCAATGCTGAGAAGTGACTAGGGGAGTTAGTTCAACAGTTTGGGTGAGATTGCATCACATGGGCTCAAAGATCAGGACAGGTTGGAAGGAGCTTCCAACTATGTCATATGGAAGACCAAAATCTTAGTTGTTCTGGAGGAATATGATCTCGAAGCCTATGTCAAGAGTATTGTGGTTGTTCCTGCTGACAATGATCAAAGGAATAAGTACAAGGCCGAGTAGGGGAAGGCGAAGAGGCTCATTCTCGATGGAGTTCGGGATCATGTGGTCTCACATTTGCAGGGCAAGGATACAACCTGAGAGACGTGGGAAGCTTTATCTTCACTATCTGAAGGCTCTTCTGAACAACCGAATATGTACCTAGAACAAAAGTTGTAGTGGACATTGATGCAAAGGGGAGAAGGAGTTAAATCCTATCTTCAACACCTTTGGGACACCAGAGACCAACTTGCTGCAGTGGGGTTCACCCTCAATCTACCATGATGGTAAGGATAGCCCTGAATGGAGTCTAGGATGAATGGCAAGTCTTCGTCCAAATCATATTAGGCAGGGAAAGACTACCTTCATGGGAGGAGATGTGGGCAACCCTTAAACATGAGGAATTAAGGAGGGATCTAGTTAAGGTCAACCTCAATAGCAGCAGTGGGGGTGGCATGAAGACCAAGGACGAGGAGGAGAATGCAGCTCTAGCATCAAAGGGAAAACATAAGTAGAAGTGGAAGAAGGACATTTCGAAGGTGAAATGTTTCAGATGTGGCGAGATGGGCCACTTTGCATCCCATGTCCTTTGAAGCAAAAGGATAAGGATGAGAAACATGATACTAAGACTACTCCAACAAAGATTGATGAAGAGGAGTTTTCATGAGTGCCCACACATCTCCAGGAGGGAAATGGGGCAATATTGAGGTGTAGTCGGGAGAACTACATGTGGGCGATATCCTTGTGGAGTCCACCTCTTGGATCAAATCCTTGCTACGAGAGCCTGAGATTCAGTAGTAGCGAGATGGACTTAGTGTTAGATGATGTGGTGGATTTTTTAGAGAGACAGATGCAATAACCTAAGACGAGGAGCTGATCAACGTAAAGCAAGGTTGGCAACAGTGTAGATGGCACAATGCAGGAGTCAGTAGCAGCACATAAGATTCAAAGGGTCAGAGACTGGAGTAGTCAGATTCCAACATTCATGGTATTATGCTGAACACAGTTAAGTTAGTTAATTTTGGATGTATTTTAGTTGATTCTCTCAGCAATTGAGTTGTAGTACAAATGCAGTGTTAGCAGTGGTAGTGCTAGCAGCATAGGAGATCCAGTAATTGATAGGGAGATGTAGTACATATGCAGCACTGGCAATGGAAGTGTCATGGAAAGTAGTACAATAGTGGTAGCATCATAATGTTGGTGGCAGCAACAATGTGGAAAGGAGGTGCTTTAGAGACAGAGCAACATGCAATTGGACATTGTTGCTAAAGCACTTTCCTTGCTAAGAGGGAGTGTTAGTTTTTGGTAGCATTGGATGTGCTCTAGCCATGAAAATTGGTGGAGAAGCTAAGGCACATGATTTCTAAAGAACCCATAAACCTTTTGGTGAAATTCCACCTGGATTGTGTTTTATTAAAATAATTAATATTTTTAATGGGGTTCCTAAATCTAAACTTAAGAAAATTTAAGTATTAATGGGTATTAATCAAAATATGTGTGAGAATGATCTAGAAGGTGGATCATGTCAAGTTTTAATATTATCCATTGATTAGAGACTTAATCTCGGTTGTTGAAGTCTCAACGAGAAAAGTATAAGAAGGAGGCTTAGGGTTCATTTAAAAACACACAAAGAGATTGAGGAAATGGATTTTCTGAGGTGAGAAGTTCTCAGGAGGAAAATCGATTGGGTAGATCTTGTAGCAGAGGAGCATTGAGAATCTAGGAGAAGGAATTTCTAGAGAGTACAAGGCAGAGAGAGGACAGAAAGACATCCACAGGAGGGCTGATGCTGGCCTACAAAGTGCTGATGCAAAGGTAGCATAGTCAGTGAGGGGAAGTTAAGTTTCTACTAAGGGAATTTGAAGTTCAGTTGTCGGAAGCTAGGGTGTGAGACTGGAGGCAGGAAAGTTGATTTCTCAACCAACAGAGGATCTAGAGTAGAGAGGTAACGTAATACCCAGGAGGGGTGACGCAGAAGCTGCCCAGGGTGACACAGTTTAACGCAGAGGCCACACAGAGGGTGACACAAAGCCTCCAAAGCTGAAGGATCAGTCACTGTATCTCTAGTGACAGGGTGAGATTATTTCACCAGTATTTTTTCCAGTATTTTCTTTGTAAAGGATTGCTAGTTGAGCATCCTAGATTTGTACTCAGATTTTCTCCTGTGTAATAATAATAAACACTCAGAGCTGTTGCACCAGTTTTCTTGCATTGGGTTTTTCCAGGGACTATTTTGTCCAAAAATAATTGTGTCCTATGTATCTTGTTCTTTGCTCAGTTTTTTGTTTCATGTAATCAAATATTAAAGTAGTTAGGTTACATAAGTAATTTGCTTCAATATTCAAAGACTAACTTGAGGAATGAATATTAAAATCAAGTAGGTGAAGTAGATCCAGATTTGCTGCAGTAAGGGTTCCTTGAGGATTAGGAATTTTCACACTTTTCACCTTGGATTCTCCCACAAGGCATTATAGGGATAGATATATTCCTTTTGGAGAGAAAGCAGTTGCTCTAATGCTCCACTATTGGAGCTAGTGGCATTTATTGTATTAATGTGTCTTGGAATTTTTTCTTAATAGCCGAAGCCTATTGGGCCAACACATTTTCATGCTTATATCATGAATGTTTTAAGACTATTCTTTGGATTCTTGTGGTATATGTTCACATTCATATGTACTAAATAAATTGAACTATTTCAATGGATTTGGTGCCCATCTTATTGAAAATGTGTTGTACCTTTTTAACGATTGTTTCATCTATGTGAACTATTTCGCTTGATGACTAACGATTATTTCATGTATATGCTCATATGTATTTATTAGATTAGTACTATTAATTTTCTCCTAAAGACTCACTTTTGTTCCCTTCAGTGAAAGAACTTTGGTACATTCTACAACTGAACACTTGAAAAGGCACACTTACCTACTTATTCAAAAGTACATGTGTGCTACTCTCTTATGCTAATTTCTCAAGCCAAGGAAAATCTTTAAGGGCATGGTGGTTAGGCCTTATTTATGGATGGGGCTCCTACACCAAACAATGTGAGGTATAATCGAGACCTCAGATCAGGGAGACCCCCTCTATGTTGGTGGGATCCAACACCTTTAATGTTTTGGTACTAGAAGGAGGGCAACCACCCTTTTATGGCTGACAATTCACCTTATCCAAACAATTCATCTTTCGTGCAAGGCGGTAATGCACCGAGTTCCATTCCAACTCATACTCCTGAGGTAGGAGGATCTTCTCATCTTGGTCCAGAACAAGCTTTTGGAGTTTCCTATGATCAACTTCGGACACTTTGACCTATTACTCGTCAATTTGAAAGAGCTCTTGGGTTACTTCCTAACACTACTAATCTTCCTCATAAGTCTAGAAGTAAAGAAACAACTCATAGTGGTGTATTGGTTTCATTGGTGGAAGATTTGGTTATTTCCACCCTTGAAGAGTTAGCGGATTCTAAAGAATAAACAATTCAGCAAAGGGACCTTCCACCTATCGAGGAGGGTTTAGAAGGTGACAAGGGATATTTTCCTTTTTCAGATGAAGAACAGTCGGGGGAAGAAAAGCTACCTAATTTTAACAAAGATTTGAACGGTGAAGGAGAAGGCACTTACGAATTAGAGAGTCAGGAGGAAGAAGAAGGAGGAGACATGGTCGATGCAGATTTGGATTGGATGGCCCAAGGGCCACTCGCTCTTTCAGGAAATCTTCACCATACACCTAACAACCAGAAAAGTTTTTTTCAAAGTTTGATCCTAACAAGAAGACTAAAGTTGAACATCATATTGATGACTTCTACATGAATTTAAGAATGCTTGAGGTACACTTTGATGACATTACTTGTAGACTATTTTCGTACACTATAGAAGGTAGAGTGTTAGTATTGTATCATTCTTCTAGATAATTCAATCCATAATTGGAGGGAGTTCAAGAAATTGTTTTTAGAGAAGTTTCTTGATGACAAAATTCCTGCCATGTTGTTAAATGAGCTCAAGAAACTCAAGATGTGGAACAAAGAGAAAGTAAAGGATTTTAATCAAAGATTTACCTGCATATTGAATAAGTTCCCTGCAAATGTGCAACCTCACGATGCCATTACTAAATACTATTACACAGTTGCCTTGTGAACCAATATTTTTGTATTTGTTAAAAGAGCCGCAAAGGATACTTTGGATTTGAACTTTGCAGAATCCATTGTTGTTGAGAAGGACTTGCATTCCATTGGAGAAATTGAAGATCATGAAGATTCTAAAGACTCCAAATATGCTAGTAAGAAAACTCAATCCTCTTCAACCAAAACTAAAGAGAAATATTATTTCGACATGGAAATCTTGGCCAAATCTTTAAAGTTACTTACTAATGAAGTATCTGAATTAAAGAGAAATTCAAGTGAGGCATCTACCGAAAAAAAGTCTTCTAAGAAATTTTTCCTTAAGAGAAATAACAATAATCAATCAGCGAAATCTACACAAATCTTGAATGTTGTGCTTAATGTTGAAAGTTTAGGCATGAACAACTTTGCACTTTCCATCAGGAGAGGCATTTAGAGAAAACATGCGCACATTGGAATCACAATATGAATATTATGGTAACTCATATTGGTGATACCTTACTAGTAGATGAGGAGATTGAGAAAATTAAAGAAGCAAATGAACCTGCCACAACTGAGAAAATTTTAGGCATTGGACACTTAGTTAATACATTTGATACCATATTCAATGTTGATAAGAAAAGTGTTGAGGAACCATCAGGAAGTGAACCTCCTCTTCAACCAACAACTAGTCGATATAATTTGAGGAGCAAAGGACCTATTTTTTAGCAAGAGCTTAAAAAAAATTGTTGAGAAGGATTATACCACCAACTAATCCTACTTAGAGTATGAAAAACAAGTCTGGAAGTGTTCCTTCTTCTAAGAACAATTCCACAGGCAATAAAAACAAGTCCATCACTCCGGAAGTTTCTAACAAAGCTATGCCACCATATACTTCAGCATGACACGTTAGGAATGAAAGTATAAAATCATTAGATATGAAGAGAGCTCCTGCCAACATTTCAATCGTTGAGCTCGCAAAGATAACATACCAAGTTGAGGAAAATTTTAAGGATGGAAAATTTTCTTGAAGTTTCAAACATTGGCGAATCTCACTAATCCCTAATATGCAAATTATAAATGTTTATTGATATATTTGTAAAATTAATCAAATTTTTAATTATTTTATATATAGTCTCTATATAATGTTGGCGATTCTTAAGGTAAAATAATTTTATATTCTAAAATTTGGGCGAATCGTCTTTTATAAAATTGGAAATTGGCGAATCTTTTTTGTGGAAAAATCATGGAAAATTAGCCCACTGGGCGAACATTAGCCCCTAAAATTTTCCATTACCAACATGAGCTGATTGTCCAATCATTCTCATCACTACCCCTGTCAGGCGACAAAGTCTTTGCTTCTCAAGCTATTTTCAGTAAGTCTCTTGGTATTCTCGAATATGTAGTTAATGTTGTAAATTTAAGTTCTAACACTCTCTGTCGCCCTTTTCTCCTAACATTCAAAATCTTCAATTATAATGCACGTAATTGTCTTGTTGATTTTCATACATCCGCAAATATAATGCCTCTATCCGTTGCTAAGAAAATTAATACCAAATGGGATAAAACCAATGCACGAATCATACAACTGGACAGATGACTGGTCTAAGAAATTAGTGAACTCAACAATGTTATTATTCACATGTCATCAGACCATAGAGTACACCAATGCATTAATATTATTATTGTGGAAAATCCCAAAACCTATGGTTTATTGTTGAGTAGAGATTGGTCCAGCAAGCTACAAGGGTATTTTTTAACCGACTGGACACATTTATGGCTTCCTTACAAGGGCAGAAACAATAAGATTCGAGTAGAAAGTGAACCTTATATGAAGTATATCATGACATTGTTTGAGGGACATAATGAGCCAATCGGATTTGCAGACATTCTTTTTGGAAATTGTTTCTTAGAGGTTGACCACAGATGTTATCAAGCGCAACCATCACCTGTCCCATCAGATACAAAGTTGGAGCTCCTTTCTCGTAGTCCAACTAGTGCAAATGAATCTTGTAATATAGATGTACATGGTAGTATTATAGGAACTAACTTAGTAGCTATTGATTTTTGGACTTTGTATTTCAATGGTTTTAAAACTAAGGATGGCTCTGGAGCTGGTTGTGTCCTCAAAGACCCACATAATAAAAGGTATATTTTATCATGTCGCTTGGATTTCGAGTGCACGAAAAACACTGTTGAATATGAAGCACTTGTTCTATGACTAAAGAAATCCATAGACATTAAGGTGTAGGTGATTAAGGAAATTGGTGATTCAAAGGTTGTTACTAGTTAGGTACAAAATACTATCCATTGTGTTTTGCCAAATTTGAAAAATTGCCAGGAAGAGGTATGGCGACTTATTTCTTATTTTAAATTGTTTGATATTATTTTTGTTCCTAAGGCTTTTAATGATGTTGTGGATGCATTAGCCAATGCAACTGCTAGGATGTCACCTTTAAGAGATGGTTTTTCTATAGAATTTATTTATAAGCGATATGTGCTTGATAACGTAACTAACTTTTGTGTTTTTAATGACGACCAACATATATTGAATTTTATGGCCAATGTAGACATGTTTAAAGATGCGACCATTAAAGAAGATGAGTACGATAAGGCTTTGCAACAAGCAACTGAAGCAACGAAAGGGAATACTATGCCTAAAGGCACGTTGTCTTTGGAGAATATTTATGACTTGCAGAACCATTTCAGAGGACCAGTTAACACTAAGACTCAGAGCTCAAAGTTATCACATGAACAAGTCAGCTTGGGAACCAAAGACAATTTGAAGTATGTGAATCTCGGTACATGTTGTTATTCACAAGAACGACAGGCTTTTATTCATCTTTTAAAATAGTACCGTGATGTGTTTGCATGGACATATGATGATTTAAAGACATATGATACATGTATTATCCAACATGTCGTTCCTATCAAAGAATTAGTGAAGCCATTTTAACAAAAGCTAAGTAAAGTTAATCCAATGCTTGAGACCCTAATCCAAAAGGAATTAAAGAATTTGTTGGATGCTTAGATCATTTTCAAAGTAAGACATTCCACTTGGATTTCGAACTTGGTCCCTGTCAGGAAAAGGTTTGGTGAGATACACCTATGAGTCGATTTTCGCAAACTCAACTAGGCATCAGATAAAGATAACTACCTTGTGTCATCTATGGAGCACATACTCCAGATGGTATCTGGGTCGGAGATGTTCTCACTTCTAAATGGATTCTCCGGATATAATCAGGTGCTAGTAGCAGAACTAGATCGTCTAAAGACCAAGCTCAGGACAAAGTGGGGAACTTTTGCCTTTAAGTGCATGCCATTTGGACTTATCAATGCCAGTGCTACATTTCAAAGGGATATGGACATCGCATTTCATGGTCTAATTTGGAAAATTGCAGTAGTCTACTTGGATGATGTAACTGTATTTTCAAAGAAGAGATCAGACCATGTGCATCATCTAAATCAGATATTCGAGCGATGTCACAAGTATGGGATTTATTTGAATCCCAAAAAAAGCATCTTTTATGTTTCATAAGGTACTCTCTTAGGACACATCATTGTTAACCACAACATCAAGGTTGATCTGGAAAGGGTCAAAACTATAATTCAGATCCCTTTTCCTATGAACAAGAAATCTACGCAATCTTTCTTGGGAAAGATTAATTTCCTATGTAAGTTCATCTCTGATTATGCAAAGATTGTCAAACCCCTACAAGAGATGATAAAGAAATATGTTATTTATAAATTGGATAAAAGGGGTAAAGATGCTTTTGCCCGTATTAAGCAAGCTAATGTCAACGCTCCTGCATTATATAATCTAGATTTTGGATAGGATTTCTTGTTATATACTTTCACTTCTGATTCATCTATCATGGTCACGTTAACATAAAAGGATAATGAAGGAAATGAATGGCCTATATCTTTTATGAGTGTTGGTTTACAAGGGTCAAAGTTGAACTACCCCACCATTGATAAACATGCCTATGCATATAAGGTGGTTAAGCATTTTAGGCCTTATCTCCTCAAAGCTCACACAATTATATATGTGCCTCATCTAGCAGTCAAAATTCTCTTTGTGCAACAAGATTTGGTTGAGAGAAGGGTGAAATCCTACTTACAGGAATATGATCTCAAGTTCAAGCTAGTTCATACTGTTAAGGGTCATGGCCTTTTTCGATTCGCAACAGAAGCAAGGGATTATATAGAAGAAGATCTTTCAGGATGGGAACATGAAATAGAAATATACAATATTGAGAAAGTTCCTCTGATAAGTTCAACCACACCTTGGTATTCTAATATACGACAATATCTAGAGCATGGCACCGTGCTCACACATTTATTAAATAAACAAAATAGGGAAATTCATCTTAAAGCTCTATCTTACTAGATCATACATGGAGTGCTTTTCCGAAAGCATCATAATGGTGTCTTGCTAAGATGCCTAAAGCCTCAGGATACAGAAAGGGTATTAAAGGATTTGCACGATGGACCAAAGGTGGAAACTTTGCGGGTGATACAATTGTGCACAAAGTAATGAGGGGTGGTTATTATTGGCCCACTTTATTTAATGATGCCCATGCTTATTCCTGGAAGTGCCCAACATGCCAAAGATGTTCTGGTCTAGAACTAAAGTCAATCGCCCCATTGCTACCAATAGTAGTTGAGGGACCTTTCCAACAATAGGGACTAGATGTTATTAGTTAGATCTTCCCACATTTGTTGAAGCAACACTGATACATTCTAACAACAAAAAATTATTTCACATAGTGGGTTGAAGCGGTTCCTTTAAGGCAAGTCAACAACCAGGAAGTCGTCCATTTTTGAAGTAGAATACCATAACTAGGTTTGACATTCCAACGTCACTTATCTTTGATAATGCAACTTACTTTTCTTCATTGAAACTTTATGAGTTTGCATTAGAAAAATATATTGTTTTGAAGCATGCATCAAAGTATTACCCATAAGGAAATGAATTAGAATAATTGATTAATAAAAACCTCATCTGCATTATCAAGAATATTGTCTTCTCTGAACAAAGGAGCTAGCACAATGCTTTGGTGAATGCACTATGGGTTGACTGTGTAATTCCTAAACCCTCTCTTAATGTTAGGTCCCTATACTACTAGTGTAACCCCTTATTGTTATTAGTGCAACCCCCTTATTATATTGTTGTTCCCATGTAGTCCCCATATTGTTATTATTATGCCCCATAGAAGCCTACTATTGTTATTATTGTGCCCTTACATTATTATTTTTATGTCAGCTCTGATTACATTATGACCCCTTAGACTCCTATATATAGAAAGGAGGTATTGTCATTTGTATCATCCAAGAATTGTTAATTTGTGTAATGTAAAGGAGGTTTCCCCCTTGAAGAGGTTTATTTCTAAGGCGTTGATATATCTTTTCTACCTTTTTGTGAGTCGGTTTCATAACATTTGGTATCAGAGCTTTGGATTCTAGGGTTTCGCTACTCCAAACTGGTTATTGTGGAGGTTTCGCTATAACTTTTTCGTTACGAAGTTTCAGAATCTAAAAAAAAATACCCATTTGACCTAATCATTTTGAAACTCAAGTCTGAATTTCAGATCTTGGTTCGCTATATTTTTGGAGATACAGTCCAAGACATTTAGGGTTTCTGCAGGCTCCTGAATTACATCCTAAACATGTGACCTTGGGAAAATTGTCATAACTTTCTATCTGAGCATCAAATTGAAATTTCTTAAGAAGTTTCAGAAAGAGGACGGACTGTAGTTTTCTGTGTATTGGTTTCAAGTCCTAAGGATGAAACAGTGACACGTGGCACTTCGTACAAATTCTATCTACTGAACCAGTCTATAATCAGGTCATCTTGGAAGATTTGACATAACGCTTCCTT
The DNA here is from genome assembly GCA_031772625.1 of Pinus tabuliformis. Taxonomy (NCBI): domain Eukaryota; kingdom Viridiplantae; phylum Streptophyta; class Pinopsida; order Pinales; family Pinaceae; genus Pinus; species Pinus tabuliformis. Next base: position 2,023,490,997 of record CM062817.1, on the reverse strand, counting down.
GCAGAATCCAATCTTGATCATACTTGAGGGGCTAGAAAGAGGACTTAGAGAGCTACTGCAAGACGCAATTTCAGAACTTGGAGATCTGAAATTACAGAGTTACAATCATTTCAAGATCAAGATCCTAAAATCAAGAAAAGCCGATATGAGGAAGTTTGATGGCAAGGATTCGGTAAATTGGATACTACAGATGGAACAATATTTTGATCTACATGAGGTGCAGCTGTTACAAAAGGTACATATTGCATCTTCGTATTTAGAACCGGATCAATTTTTATGGTATAAAGGGTTTTTGTCTCGTAAACCACTTGTTACGTGGTCAATTTTCACAGAGGAAATGATAGCACATTATGAGGATACAAAGCACAACACCTTCTTTAGCCAATTGATAAATCTCAAACAAAAGTGTTCAATGGTAGAGCCTATTGAGGACTTTCAAAATTTGAATATAAGGGAAAATGATATTCTAGAGAAGCAGAGGATCGATGTCTCCATAGGGACTTTAAAGGATAACATTCAACATGAGGTTCGCCTTTGGGAACCTGATTCATTGGAGAAGGCATTCGGGTTGGAAAGAAAAGTGGAAAACAAAATTATGGCAACAAGTATGTCTACCCCTCACAACTATAAACATGGAAGTGTTGTTTCTCCTAGCCTTCCACAACCTACAAGGTTGACACCACAACAATTGGAAGAAAAAAGAGCAAAAGGGCTTTGTTACAATTGTGATAACAAATATATTAAAGGTCATAAGTGTGCTGAGAAGAAATTATTTTACATTGATTGTGAAGAGGAGGAAGAAAAGGATCAAGAAACGTCAAAAGAAGAGGATATACACCAGGAACCAACCCCAAAGAAAGAAGAAATGAACCCGACCATATCTTGTAAAGCATTGGCAAGAATTATCACTCCTCAAACTCTCAATATAAAAGGACATATCAAGAAGAAAAAGGTTCAAGAAGCGAAATATCACATCGAGCATCAAGAAATTAATCCGACAATATCTTGTAATGCATTGGCTGGAATTACCACTCAAACTATCAAGATAGAAGGACATATCAAGAAGAAAAAGGTAATAGTGTTGATTGATTCAGGCAGTACCCATAATTTTATTCATTGTAAGATAGCCAAGGAATTGAATTGCTTCCTATATCCAGCACCAGAGTGTCAAGTGATGGTTGCAAGTGGAGGAACCATAAATTGCTCTGGAAAGTGCCATAATGTCAAGCTATCCATGGGAGAATATGTATTGAATAGCCCACTACTTTCCATTCCAATGGGTGGTGTTGATGTTGTACTAGGAGTCCAATGGCTACAATCCTTGGGTACAATAGCTTTTAATTTTCAAAAACTTTTCATGAAATTTTCTTCAGAAGGAAAGGAAGTTGAATTAAGGGGTATCATAGAGAAACTGGGAAGACAATCATCTCTAACGGAATGACAATGTTTCTAAAGAAAGAACAAAGAGGCGTAATTGCACAATTATGTTCAGTAGAGGTTCCCACATCGAAATAATCTATTTGTCCAGATCTCCAAAAAGTCTTGGACAATCATTCCAAGGTATTTGAGACTCCCAAAGGCCTCCCACTTATTTGTGATCATGATCATGCTATTCATTTTCCAATAAGTGTTCCTCCAAACATCAGGCCTTACAGATATCCCTTTGCACAAAAGAGTGAAATTGAACATATGGTTGCAGAAATGCTAGAGGCTGGTATAATTCAACCTAGTCAAAGTTCTTTCTCTGCTCTATTAGTATTGGTGCACAAGAAGGATGGATCATGGAGCAGGTGTTTGGATTATAAAGAGCTCAACAAGCTCACTATTAAAGATAAATTTCCCATTCCTCTCATTGGATGAATTGCATCAAGAAATTTACCTCAGCAAGTTGGACCTTCATGCAAGATATCATCAAATCAGAATGAAGACTGAAGTCATTCCAAAAACAACATTTAGAACTCATGAGCGTCATTATGAATTTTTGGTCATGCATTTTGGCCTTACCAATGCACCTTCTACATTCCAAGGTTTGATGAATTCCATTTTCAAAACCTTCCTTAGAAAATTTGTGTTAGTATTTTTTGATGATATACTAATCTACAACAAGTCTTGGAAGGATGATGTTCAACATGTTGATAGAGTGCTCGGACTATTGGATGAGAAAAAACTATATGCAAAAACCTCCAAATGTTTCTTTGGAGTACAAGAGGTGGAATACTTGGGTCGTATTGTATCTCATGAAGGTGTTAAAGGAGACACTCAACAACAAAAATTTCTCTAACTCTTAAAGGATAACCTCACGTTGGCACATAATCGAATGAAACAATAGGAAAATCAACATCGCAGTGAAAGAAGTTTTGATATAGGCAACTGGGTATTTTTACGAATACAACCATACAAACAAATGTCCCTCAAGCAAGCTAAGAAGGATAATAAATTATCTCCAAAGTACTATGGTCTTTACAAGGTGCTGCAAAATATTGGTACTATGGCATACAAATTGGAGCTTCTTGCATCTTCCCGAGTGCCCCCAATTTTCCATGTTTCATGCTTAAAGAAGTTTATAAGTGACAAGCTCCCAATTCAAACAATATTGTCGGAACTTGACAAGGAAGGAAAAATCATATTGGAACCTGAAGCAGTCATAGAAACAAGAACCCGACAATTACGAAATCGATAAATATCAGAGTATCTCATCAAGTGGAAGAACTTACCCGCTGAAGATTCCAGATGGGATGACGAGAATTTTATACAAAAGCATCCAGAACTAATCAAGTGTTGAGGACGACACTTTTTGAAGGAGAAAGGCATGTTAGGTCCCTATACTACTAGTGTAACCCCTTATTGTTATTAGTGCAACCCCCTTATTATATCATTGTGCCCATGTAGTCCCCATATTATTATTATTATGCCCCATAAAAGCCCACTATTGTTATTGTTGTGCCCTTACATTATTATTGTTATGTCGGCTCTGATTACATTATGACCCCTTAGACTCCTATATATAGAAAGGAGGTATTGTCATTTGTATCATCCAAGAATTGTTCATTTGTGTAATGTAAAGGAGGTTGCCCCCTCGAAGAGGATTATTTATAAGGCGTTGATCTATCTTTTCTATCTTTTTGTGAGTTGGTTTCATAACACTTAAAACCTCTCCATACTACCTTAAGGAAACTGTTGACACCTAATCATTGGGATTGGGTGAATATATGTAAATAATATAAATACTAGATAATGGAGAATAGGAATATGAAGAGACACTGGGAGGTCAAGCCCAAGAGTCTCTCCCTCATATATTTCCATGAGCAATCTTAATGCAAAAACACAATTTCATTTGACGAGTTACCTCCTGGCCTGACATGCTACCAGAGCCAGCTCTATTTTTAGCTTTCTTGCCCTTGTAACCCACTTCTGCAATTTCTGCAGTCTTCCCATTTATGCAGTCTACCATATTATTTGTTCCTCTGCATGGGAGATGGTGCAATGATGATATGGGAAATTTGAGCGCTTCACTGGGTAATGAGGTTCATCTGGTTACAATTCTCTACAAGTCGTGAAAGTTTTGTGTGTTAGAATAATTTTAAATACCACTGTGCATTTTGTTGCAACATGTGAATGTGTTGAATGTTGCGGTTTTTATATCTGTGAATACTGTCATATGCACTTATAATACGCCCCATACACCCTGTGCGGCCCCGGTCTAGTGTAATACCACTCCATACCCACTTCCAGTTTTTTAAATAAGCTCTTGCATTGGTGTTACAAAACTGTATTATTCAATGCGTTTTTTTTAACACGGTCGGATCTGCCATATGCGCCATACCTCCACGCTGCCGCATATACTAATGTTGCCCATACTTCCGTGTTACACTCTCGATTAACACTGTGTTCCAAACTGCCCCAAAATGCTCCTTTAATACCTCCCTCTGTGGTAATACAACTCGCTCCTGCCTATCCATTGCTATTATACAGTCGACCTTTAATACCACTGCTTGTACAATACAACGCTAGCCATTAAATACTCTTGGTCCATAGTTAATAACTCTAGCCATTAATAATGCTATGTAATTGCTCCACAGTTAATAACACTAGCCATTAAATATCATTGGTCCACAGTTAATAACGCATACCATACTTCCGCCTTTGTTGATTCATTACCACTCCTCCCTGCGACATCACACTTCCATACCACTCCAACAATACCATACTTTTGCCTTTGTTGGTGCATTACCACTCCTCCCCATACCATCCACTCCTTTGTATATTACATCTTCTTGCCATATGTATATCGAACTGTCCATCCACCTATCTAGTTAATACCTCCCTTACATAACCCCTTCCACATACAACACCTCCCCCAGTAATAACCCTGATATATTTCTCACAATTTTTTTTCCAATGTTAAACAAAGTTTTCCACCAAAAGTGCAATTTTTTTGCAATACACATATTTTTAAATGCATTTATTTATCTCTATAGTTTGAGTAGTTCTCTCTGGGAAAGAGAACTATCCAGAATGGTCGTGGAAGATAAAACACACTCTCATTTTCAATGAATTGTGGAAAGGAGTTTGTGTAGGAGAAGGAGATAATGAACTGACAAATCCAACCTCAAATAAGGAGATCTCCATTTGGGAAAATATGAACAACAAGGCCTATGCCTTGATTGCAACATCTGTAAATGAAGAGGTGAGTTGTCATATTTCACCATTTTCAAATGCTTTTGAAGCCTTACAAAAGTTGAAGGGACTCTATGACTCACACTCTGAACTTTAAGTTGTCTAATTGATGATTAAATTGTTTAGTCTTGAATTGAAAAATGGTGATCCTCTTGCTTTAGTAGAAGTAAGATCTATTATGCATGATATCAAAACCACTGATGTTCAACTAGACATTCCTCTCATAAATATTTTCAAGGCATTATCTTGAGTCATTGCAAGCAAGTGGAAACCTCAAAGAGATAACCTTTGACTCACTTGTGAAGAAGTTTGCTGAGAGAGAGAAGGATTTTGGGAAGAAGACAACTCCTCAATCTTCTGAAGAAGCAGTATGTCTTGCACATAGAGAGAAGAATCATGCTCAAGATTCTTCTAGAGGAAGAGGTGATCGAAGAGGAAGAGGAAGAAGAAATTGCAGAGGCGGGGGGGGCAGACACTCTCAAGGAGAAAAGTATGATATTCATTGCATACGTTGCAATAGAGATGGACATGATGCATCTACATGTAAGTTGCCTTGGGACAGAATTGAGCAGGAAAGAAATCAAGCCCAAGGTAAAACCAATGATAAAGAAAAAGGTAAAGCACTTGAATCTGCTCACTATGTTGTGGCACATTGTAATATTGGAGTAACTGAAGACTTTTTTAATGTTTCACTTGCTTCTTGGAAAAATGATTGATTGCTTGATTCAGGACCAACTTTCCACATGACCTTTAGAAGAGATTTTTTTGAAGAATTTATTGAAAATGTTGATGGAGAAGTATACTTTGCAGACAAATGAAAACTCAAGCCATTAGGGCTTCGCACAATCAAGATCAAATTGCCTGGCCTTCCAAACTTTCTTATACCTGATGTTTTATATCTCCCAGAGCTGAGGAGAAACTTGTTGTCCTTGGTCCACATCCGCCAAAAAGGAAACTCCATTCATATGTTTGATGGCAAGGTTGAGTTAATAAAAGCATTAGATCACTTACTTGTCATGACGGGGATAGAAGAAGAAAGAATTATGAAGTTGCAAGGTACCTCTGTTCGTGCACAAAAATTCTCATACAGTTCTCATTATGATGAAGGTACATTTCCATCAAGTCTTTTATGGCATGCTATATTTGGACACTTGAATTATTACAACCTTTGTATATTGAAGAAAAATGGTGTTATTGGTTTGCCTACAATTCCTAGGAAACTTAAGCAATGTGATGCTTGTATTCTAGGAAAGCATAGCAAACAGTCTTTTCATGATTCACATTCCAGAGCACATAGAAAAATTGAACTTATTCATTCAAACTTATGTGGCCCAATGTCTATTCCTTCTACAAATGGAAATAAATATATAATTACATTTATTGATGACTACCCCAAAATGTGTTGGGTTTATTTATTGAAGAACAAATCTGATGCTTTTCAAACATTCAAGAACTTTCATACATGGATTGAAATGATGCACAATCTCATATTGGCTCTATTCGCAGTGATAATGGAAAATAATACACTTCAAATGAATTTGAAAATTATATTCGCCAGCATGGGATCAAACAACAAACAATTGTGCCTTATAATCCCCAATAGAACAGAGTATTTGAAAGAATGAACAGGATAATCTTAAATATGGTACGTTTCATGATGTTTTTCAAGAATGTAAAATTGATGTTTTGGGTTGATGCAGTTCTACGTGCTGTGTATGTAAAGAATATATGTCCATCTAATTCTATTAGAAACAAGACTCCTTATGAAATGTGGTATGGCCACATTCCTTCGGTAAAGCATCTCAGGTTCTTTGGTTCCACCCATTATGCCTTGATACCAAAGGAACAAAGAAACAAACTTGGTGCAAGGAGTCGTAAGTGTATCTTCTTGGGGCATTCAAATACCTCCAAAGCATATTGTCTCTATGATGAAGATAATAAGAAGTTTGTTGTATCTAGAGATGTAATATTTCTTGAATCTTCCAAAGCTAACAATGTTGTTGAGCGAAAGTTTGATCGCTTGCACAGATTCAAACATACAAAATAATTTCAAGAATTTGATAATCAGATTCCACATCTTGAAGGGGGGATTCCTATACTAGATCAATCTGTGGAATCTTCTTCTGAAGCACTCTCTCCCCCACATGAAGCTCCAGCCACTAATGATACTTTGAGTGATGTGATTGACAAACTTGGGAGACTCAATCTTGATTCAGTCCCAACTCAGTCAACTGAGCAGCCTGGGCCATATTAGAAAGGTCCTCCAAAATGGATGACAAAGACACTTGAAAGTGTTAATCTTGATGAGGTTGGAAAGGCAGGAACGAGAAATTCAACAAGGAAAAATGGAGGTGATGTAGACGATTCTGATTCACCTATCGATATGGATGTTTCTTATGATTGTGAACTGAATTTTTCTACGGATTTTGAACCAAATTCCTTCAAATAAGTTTCTTCTCACGATGAATGGAAAGAAGCGATACAAAAGGAGTATGCTGCCTTGATACCGAATGGCACTTGGAAGTTGGTTGATCCTCCATTGGGAACCAAACCAATTGGATGCAAGTGGGTCTACAAGAACCAGTATAAAGCTGTTGGCTCACTTGACCAGCACAAAGCCAGGCTTGTGGCAAAAGGTTTTGCACAGAAGGAAGGGGTCGATTATGAGGAGACTTTTCCCCCACAACAAAATGGGATACCATCCGGACACTCTTTTCCTTGGCAGATCACAACGGTTGGAAAGTCCATCAAATGGATGTAAAAACTACTTTCTTGAATGGATATATGAAAGAGAATGTTTTTATGTCCCAGCCAGAAGGATTTTTTGTGAAGGGCCAAGAACACAAGGTTTTCAAGCTTTTGAAATCCTTATATGGCCTCAAGTAAGCACCGTGAGCCTGGTATGAAAAGTTAACTGAGCATCTTCTGAAACTCAACTTCAAGCATTATGATCTTGATGATGCAAATTTCTTTGTCAAGAAAGTTGGAAAAACAATTGTATATCTTGTGGTATATGTACATGATCTTTTGATGAAAGGGAACAATGATAGCTACATTGCATCCATAAAGAATGAATTAAAGAAAGGTTTTGAAATGACTGACTTGGGCTATGTTCACTACTATATTGGTATTGAAGTAACTCAACATTTGAATTTTATATTCCTCTCTTAGAAGAAGTACATTGGAGATTTGTTGAATAAGTTTGGCATAGCTGAGTTCAATCCTTTGACTACTCCAATGGAACAAAAATTTAAGCTCACATCCATTGAAGGAAAATATTTTGAGGATGCAACAAAGTATATACAACTTGTAGGAAGTCTCAACTACCTAACTACTACGAGATCGAACATTTCATTTGTTGTTCGAATCCTCTCCAAGTTTATGCAAAAGCCTTGCGAGGGACATTGGTCTGCTGCAAAAAGAGTTCTAAAATACTTGAATGGAACTCAAGATTTTGGACTCAAGTATACACAAGTAGGCAAATTTGGCTTGATTGGATGCTCTAATTCAAACTTCGATGGAGACAAAGAAACTGGGGTATGTACTTCAGGTTATGCTATGAGCCTTGGATCAGGATTTGTCTCCTGGAGATCACACAAACAATCAGTTCTAACAGATTCCACAAGAGAGGCATAATCAACAGATGAGGCAACAAAAGAAATTGTGTGGCTTAGGAAAATTCTAGAATATTTTCAGGTGAAACACATGCATTCAACTCCACTCATGATTGACAACACCTCTGCAATAAATTTGGCCAAGAACCCAAAATTCCATGACCGAACGAAGCGCATCAATACAAAATACCATCTGATTCGACATCATGTTGAGGCCAATACAATCCATCTACGCCATTGTTCCACTAATGAGCAAATTACAGACATCTTCACCAAGGAGCTTGGCAGAGAAAAGTTCGAAAGGTTCAGAATGATGCTTGGGCTCACCAGCATCCCTTCAGATTAAGTGGCGGAATGTTGATAGCTAATCATTGGGATTGGGTGAATATATGTAAATAGTAAACAATGGAGAATAGGAATATGAAGAGACAATGGGAGGTGAATCCCAAGAGTCTCTCCCTCCTTGTATATATCCATGAGCAATATTAATGCAAAAACACAATTTCATTTGAGGATTTACCTCTTGGCTTGACAAAATCCATGTCTCCTAGTTCAAAGTAGGATAGATACCTTGCTCAAACTTGAGGAAGAAATGCTCAAAGGCAAAGAAATATTTATCGTGCACCAAAATCGTATCAAGTGTTAATTCAATAAGAAATCTGAAGGGACTAAGAATTTTGATGTGGGTGACTTAGTATTGAAGTGGGATAAACCCCACAAAGTGAAAGGAAAACACACAATGTTTCAATCTTTGTGGATAGGCCCCTTTTCCATCGAAGAAAATCTCAGCCAATAACGATTTCAAGTTGAAATATTTAGATGGGAGGACTGACACTCTTCCCGTTAATGGCTAAGATCTCAAACACTATTTTCACTAGCAACTCAAATTTGTGTTCATTTGTACATTCTTTTCTCTTTGTTCTCTGTTGTCTACCCTTTGTTTTTCACATCGTGATTTGTCCTATATTTTATTTTCCTATTGTCTTGGTCATTGTATATAAATAAGACCTTGTGTGAGGGTGTGTGTATGGACTTAAAGGACTATGTGGAGAAATAGATAAGGGATGTGACAACTACAATGCTTGGTTATCTATTAGTTCTCCTTCTTTGTTTGGGAATATGCCTTAGGTCAAATAAGGTCCAGATGGAAAATACAATACATTCAAGAAGAGAACCTTGAGTGAGCCTATGATACCCACATCTATTCTAGCATCTCCACTCCTCAACTTGGTGTTGAATCTACTTGGTGTTTTACATGCTTATCCAATCAAGTAGAGAAAGGATAAGGGGAAAATATATAGTGAGTGTTGTAACTTATTTTTACCATGTTATATTTTCCATTTTCCTTTATGTTGAAAAAATAAAAATAAAATATAGAAAAGAAAAGAAAATACAAAAGAAAGAAATAAAAATGAAAATACAAAGAAAACAATAAAATGGGATTATATATATATATAGATTATATTTAGATTGATGTTTAAATCCTTTTTATATTAATTAATCAAGGAGTAATTAAGTTGTAAATAAAGTGCATTTTATTTGACATCTTGTTGCTTTCGATATAGATCAAGCAAGAATAAATGGTGGAAATCATCCCCGCCCACTTGGATCAACGATAGGGGATGAAGTTCAGGCCCCCCCTGCGCTATCAAAGTTTAGCAAGGGGGGGGGGAGTCTGAAAAGAAGTTTTGTTAATACTGCCCATGGGTAAGTGGCGGCCACTCAATCATTTCAGCACCCCTCTCAAAAACCATTAACAACCTGCGCCCCCCACTGCCCCCCCCGAAAATCTCTTTCTCGTCTGCTCCACTCCCACCGTCGCTTTCAACCTCCACTCATACTCTACCATCTGTCACTCCCTCATTCACCCATAGCATATAACCGTTATGCTAATAAATTCCTTCCACCAACAACTAATTAACTGTTACACCATTTAATCCTTCTCGCTAAGACCTAGTGAATTAACTAGACGTGCCTAAAAATGGCTAATTCGTTCAAAATCCCTTTAAAACATTTTAGCATCCTTCATACTTCTTTTCTCCCATTTTCTTGCAGTAGCACAAGTGCAATTCAAATTTTATCAACTCACAGTCATTCGCTAAACTAGTAATCAACAATTTCCTGGTAATTCGATATTCCTACCTGTAAATTCCTAATTCATCATGTCGTCATCCAAAGGAAAGTCTAAGTTAGTTGTAGAAAGCCTAATGTTGCCTCCTATAGTTAATTTAGAAGAACTTTCCATGGTTGATAAACAACATAAAATCTTTTAAACCTAGTGTGAGTTTGATATTTATGAACTCCACAATTGGGCAAACCAAAAGTTTTTAGATGCCAACGTGAATTGAACATATGGGACTCTGTCCTACCCCAATTCATCTTTCCCCAGACCCACTTCTTCCCTGAATTTGTTACCTGATGTCATTTAAGGTATCTCCCCTGTCAGAAGGTTGTAATTTCCAAAAACAATGAAGTCTTATTCATCATTACTCCCCAGTCAATATGTCAAATTCTCCAGGTCAAGCCTACAACTAGCCCCTTTGCACCCCTTTTCTACAGATTCTCTCAAGGAGATTTACCAAAAAATTATGAAGAATTGAAAACTTATGACAGAACCATTATAGAACATAAAATTCCTCTCAAACATGAGGCTAAACCATTTCAGAAAAAATTAAGAAGAATAAAACCAGTATTGCTTCCAACCATTGAAAAGGAAATTAAAAAATTATTGGATGCAAAAATCATTGTTCCCTTAAGATACTCTGAAAGTATAGCAAATTTAGTACCCATTAGGAAGAAAAATGGTGAAATAAGATTGTGTTGGCTTTAGGAATCTCAACAAATTGTCTTTAAAAGATAATTATCCATTACCAAAGATGGTCAACTACTTTAGAGAGTTTTAGGTTCAAATAGAATTTCAATGTTAGATGGCTTTTATGGATATAACCAGATTCGGTTAGTCCAAAAGATAGAAAAGACAATACTTACAACTCCTTGGGGTACATTCGTGTATGCAAGAATTCCATTTGTTTGATTAATGCAAGTGCTACATTTCAAAGAGAAATGGATCTTGCATTTTTTTTGGTAAGATCAATAAATTCATTGTCATTTATCTTGATGATCTAACTGTATTTTCTTATTCTGATGAGAAACACTTGAAGCACTTGAGAAAAGATTTTGAAAGATGCAGGAAATATGGGAGTTCTCTTAATCCATAAAAGTCGTTTTTTTCCAAGAAAGAAGGGAAGTCGTTGGGACATATAATTTCAAAGGAAGGAGTTGTAATTGATCCAAAAAGAGTCTCAGCAATTTAGGTAATCGATTTACCTAGAAACGAAAAGGAAATTCAAGCATTTTTAGGAAAATTAAATTTCTTAAGAATATTTATACCTAATTATGTTGAGATTGTGAAAGATATTACTGACATGCTTAAGAAGGATTTATTGACGGTGCTGGGATCACCCCAGTATGAAGTCCCAACTAGAGCTCATACCATTTGGTGTGGGAGTCCCATCCGGTATGATGGCCCGATTGCCATTGTCTTAAGGATTTGCCTTAACTCTTTCTTGTCAGCACAGGGGAGTGGTCTACTTTGCCTTTGAGAAGTGAGGTTCACGTGCCTGGTGAGTGTAAGTCTCACTTGTGTCAATGGTTATTTCACTGTAGAAGGAGAGGGTGGGAGTGAGTCCCAACTCGACTAGGAACACAAAACACAACAGGATGTGCACATCTTCCGAAGGAGCAGTCCACAAAGATGCGGCAATCACAACACATAAGGTAAGATAACATGTACAACACTCAGCGAATGAGTCCACACAAGTGCAACGGTTGTTACAACAATATTTATGTGAAAGGTCTGTCTGATGTCTGAGAGAGTAGTATACACGGGTGAGACAATGTTAACAACATATACAACACATTTCTATTAATAGATTATGTATTACAACAAGTGAAATAGTTCAGATCTAGAACATAGGTTAAAGCAACATGCATCACAAGTGTTAAAGATTAGTCTTACAACAATTACAATACATGTGTGAAAACATGTTGGCATGTTATCAGGCTTCTAAATTAAGCTAAAGTTCCAAGACACACCGTTACACCATACATCACTAATCACGAGTGCGGGGCGTTGGATCCACTACTTACTCCTCAAAGAAAAGATTATATACTCTCTTGGCTATGTGGGAGGAGCTGAGGTGAAAAGTCCTTTCATGTACAAATGAGGGGGTATTTATAGCCAAGGGTGAAACTGACCCTTGTGGTTGTTCAACTACCCTCATGACTGTTTGACTTCCATGAATTTTCAACTCTACATGACTCTTTGTACAACAAGTGCTCTCTTGGACTTCCATGTTACATTACATTGATTGACAACATAGCCCATAGTAGAGATGTGGGCGACATGACTCGACATGAAAATGTTGGTACATTCGTGTTGCTGCTGGAGTGCATGTCGAGCTACAGTGCTACTGGGTGGTGGATGTTTTCATGGTGTATCATAGCTTCACCTCTGCATGGCGAAGTGCGTGGAGTCTTTGATGGTCTTTGGTTCGCTTGATGAAGCTTTGGCATGTTGTTCCTTGCTTGCATGCTGGGAAGCTTGATAGGCTCATATGTTCGCGAAGGTGCATGTTTGTCCGTTCATCCATGACCACATCTTTGCATGATCAACCGTTCACGAGCACCTCTCTTTTCATGCATCGTTCGTTCCTCCGTTGGTGAACTTTTCCTTGTGCATGTGCTCCCTTTGTTCATCCCTTTCATTGTCGCACCATGTTTGTTAGTGTACCTGTGTCTACATTCACTCATGAGGAGACGACATTAAATCTATAAAATTCTTAGTCTACCATGACACATGATCATTTTGGATGTAGGTGACCAGGAGAGGAAACAAGGTTGTGAAGCGGGGTGATGGCTCTGGGCACTGCTGATGAAAACTGCGCAAGAGTCACTGTGATGAAGATGGGCAATCCAAGTCGACAGTGACTGTCTGCGAGGTCTGGCTTGGCTGGAAGGAAAAATTGCACAAATTTTTGGAGGGACAGTACAGGCTACAGGAAGGCAAGGTAGACAGAATCTGTGCAGTTTCCAGAACGAGCGGGCAACAGGGGCTGGAAGGCCAAATTTGCACAATTTTCTGGAGGAACAGGTCGGGATGCAAGGAGGGTCAGCAGGCAGAGATTGTGCAGTTTTTGGGAGGAACTGTTCGGGAGCCTAGCAGCCAAAACTGTGCAATTCCTAGAGGGAACTGGCAGTTGGCTGCTGGGTCACTGGCAGCCAAAACTGTGTAATTCCCAGAGGGAACTGGCAGTTGGCTGCTAGGTCATTGGCAGTAGAAACTGCGCAATTCCTGGGAGGAACTGGCAGTCTGCTGCTAGGAGCTGCTGGAGAGGAGAACTGCAGTGAGGTTGGGAGGCTGAATTTTTGATCATCTCTGTGCAATTTCTAAGTTGAGCAGACTGTTGGGCAGTAGAAGGCCTGCTCATGAAAACTGCATAATTTCTTGGATGAGCAGTTGGTCAACTATCGAGATGACTGATTGGGAAAACTGCGTAATTTTATGAGGGAGACAGGGACGGGCACTTGGTGTCTGTCCAACCTGTCTGCACAATTTCCTCAGTCAGTTGAGCGGGCAAGGTCAGTAGCCTCTGTGCAATTTTGGAGGGGAGCCAATCCCATGGTAGATGTTGGGTCCAACTGTCTAGGTGGCCAACACGAGATCTAATTGAATTGCTTACGATTAACGCAGCTTGGAAAGACTTTCTTAGTGCTTTTGCGCTGCTTTGGGTAACAGTCGATTGAGTTGATGGCAAGGTGGTGGTCCAACTATCAGAGCAGAGTCTGGTCATCATAACTTAAGCAAAAAATGACTAAGTGTGTGAACGATTGAAAGATGAATAGGTGATCATGCAAACACACACTCACATGACTCGACGACGAGATGACTCAAACCATCCAGACACACATGTTCATCATGACTGACCATCGGTGCAAGCGACAAGCGCGACACTCGTGATTGATCATTGATTGATCGTGACGGTGCTCGTACGACAATGAATGTAACTTTGTTTGTGAGTGCGACTGATGCTTTCATAGCGGACACAACAAGTACACACGAAGCGAAGACTTTGAGCATAACCATAACATGGTCGCAAGCATGAATTAGACACCAACATGAAGAAACTTGAATGAAATGCACAAGAAAGGCGGATGGAAGGACTCACACGAGCTCACGGAGTGAACGCGAGCGTGTGTAGTCATCAAGTGAAACTCTCAAGGGAGGCTCCGAAATTGGGTGCAGGCCAAAATTTTAGAGGCTACAACACTTGGTGACACACTGGTAGAACTCCAGCTTCTCTGTTTTAGTTCATTGCTAGCATAGGGCATTGGTCTTTCGGGGAGTTTTGAATCAATGTGCAGGCTACTTCATCTTCCCCACTTACCCCATGGACGTACATGGTTCACCCTTTGCCAACTCAGTCATACACAATCAAAGGTTGAGCTTAATCTCAATGTTTTGAATTCGGGAAGGGTAGTTTAGCTCGCGAGTTGAAGATTTTTAGAGTATAAGTTTTCATCTATGGTGTTGCTCCATTGCTAGTAGGCCTGGACAGTACTCTGGTGGAGTCACGCAGGAACACACACATTGCTCCACTACCAGGGAGCCTAGTTAGTATCTGGGTCGAGTTGCATGCTTCACCTCTTTGCGCAGGAAGCCTTTCTCTTCTTTCGCCTTTGTATTTTTTCAAGAGGAATGTGCATAGGCACTTATTTATTTTTTGGGGTAGGGACCCCGAATTATTGAGAGAAGAATATTTTTTTCCTTCAAAGAAGCATGTAATACCTTTGACATAGGTTTGCTTGTTTAGATTTTCCCCTTCTCCGTTTCTACTAGTTGGATGAGCTTGAACACACAAAGCAGAAGGCTGAGTACAGGCATGGGGCTTCCTAGTGTGGACAAAAGTTCATGGTTGGACCAAAAATTTCCTTGCAGACGGTTCATATTTTATGTCAAGACTTCATTGGCCGAAGGTTACAACCAAGAAAAGAGAAGATGGACACATGACTAGCCAAGTGCTATAGTGTCACAATTTTCTTCAAATTTCAGCCACATACTCTCTTCAGAAGCCAGAACATAGTAGTTGGTAGCACTTATTTCTGGAAACAAAAATAGCAATATATGAAACCAACAAAATTAACATGAACAAAAATAGTACGTAGAATCAAACAAAGCAAAAACAAATATAATAAGCAAGGCAAACAAGATGAAAACAACAAGTAGCAAGCAAACTATGTACATGGCACGGGTGCAACCCGACCTATTGAAGGTAATGCTTGAGATCTTGGTCATTGAAGGGAAGGTTCTCAATACTCTTGTCAAGTGATTGCAAGTGATACGTGTGTGGGCCAAGCTTCTCGTAGACGAGTGCAAGTCCACCGAGCTCCGCTACCAGAACCTGGTGGCATTCCAAAAGATCTTCAAGTGAAGACAACACCACTGTTTCAGCTACTGTGTGCAACATGGGCTCGGATGATGCCACAGGGTAGTTGTTTTTATTCCGGGAACGGTTCAAGTTTCTGAAATAAATGCATAAGCATATTTTCCTGGATTTTTTGCATGTGGAATTTAAATTAGAAAACCAAGTGTGATGACGAACTTTGCAAGTAATCCAACCATCCAAAATGTTAGTCAATTTTTTTTGTATAAGGAGTGCAAACAACATGTGTGTGTTACCTGGTGTTCACTGTAATATCTTATCTCCTCCTTTACTTGGAATCCCGTGTTGGATTGCTCATGTGTAGTGTGTACTCAGGTCATCATCTTCCTGTGCAGACCCATTTTGGTACTGTTCAGTCAAGCAGTCAAAGACTTGTCGCTGCTGCAGTGTGTAGCTTGTATTGAGATTGGTTATCTTTGGATCATGATAGGTTTCCAGGTTTCTCTGTTTGTTCGTAGTGGTGGTCCTTTGTAAGCTCAGCACGAGTGCTTCATACTTAGCAGTGTTGTTTGTGCACTCGAACTTCAAGCAGCTTGAGATCATGCATTGTCTGTTGTTTTGGATGACTGAGATACAACTGGTCCTTAAGCCATCATGTGTCTTTGATCTGTCAAAATCCATGGCCCACAACCGATTTGTACACAGACCGTTTGGCATGCTAATATTGTTGTGGCTACTACTGCTACTATCGGTACAATGAACTGTAGAAGTTTCATTACCATCAATTGGGCAAGGAAGGAGTCCTAACTATGTCTCTGATGAGGTTGGAGCTGGTCGTGCAGGATAACACTCCAATGTCGTTTCAATGAGGCAGTTTCCAAACATGAGTTTTGTGAAGGCCAATGGTTTGTTCTCGCCGTTAAGGGGAGTGACATTGTGTTTCATATACCTCTCGGATAACACTCAGATTTGGTTGCATTTTCCCTTTTACGGAAGCCACATGTGAGACCAGTCTGTAGAAAAATATCCATCTAACTTGCTGGACCAGTCTCTGTTGAGTAATAGACCATATGCTTCTAGTATGTCCACAACAACTATGTTGATGCATTGGTGGACTCGATTGTCATGCGATAGTCGGATGATCACATCTTGCAGCTAACCAATGGCTGGTACCGATGTTCGATCGAGTTGGATGATTCTTGCGGATGTTTCGCTCCATTGCGCATTGATCTTCTTAGCAATGGAGAAAAACTTGACGTTGGCTTCCGCTCCAGAATCAACCAAGTAGTTGTGGACATTGTAGTTAAAAACTTCAAACGAAAGTAGGAATGGAGGGCACCCCGAGTTTTCTTCTTCCATCTGGAGTGTGTTGAGCACAATGGATAGTGATCTGGGAGGTGTGTTTGCTCCCTTGCTAGTGAAGGTTGCGTTGTCCATTGCTGTCTGTCCCATTGTGTGCAGTCAGATATCTTGCTGACTCTATACCTTAGCTAACTCAAAGAAACTGATGTTTGCTTGAGTTTTCTTCATGTCTTCAACAATGTTGTAGTCCAAAGGTGGAAGACTTACCGAGGTTTTCGGGGTGGAATGAATGTCCGTGTTGTTCGGCAGGGTGTTTTGCAACTTGCTTCTCGTGGATGTAGTCTTATCCGCCGCTATCTTCCCGAACTTGCTTTGTGTTTTTTGCCTTGGGGTGGCTGGTGGATCGACCTTCTTTATCATCTATCTCACCTTATATTGCATTTCCCCAAGTGTAGGGGGAGCTTCTTTACTCCTAATATTGTAATGATCATTTTTCTTTTGGGGCTGCTTCTCGATGTTCGTCTCTGACATTACTTGCGAGCACTAATATGCATTCACCACATGCCCATAACTTGACGTTTCATCAGGTACAACCTCTTCGTCATCGTCAGTGGCTTCCGGCTGCTCTTTCATATGGATTTCCGCGTCAACTGTATGACTGTAGACAGAGCTAACGACTTGCTTCCAATATGAACAAGAGTTCTCGTTGGTGATGTTCTTCATGGAAGGAACATAACTTAGGATCTGCGCATTGTTCGAGTTAGAACATAGGCTTCTGCGTAGTTTTTGAAGCAAACTGGTTATTGCTTGATGAATCGGTTGATGAACTATTTTCTTATCTCTGTTTGGGCAGACGACTGCTTGCAAATGTGTCTGTTTAACGTTGCTTGAGCTCGGACACTTCCGTGGTCAAGTTCTTGACAAGGAGAGTAAGGGTCTCAATATCGGTTGCTTCCTTGTCTCTACCCTTGCTCGTCATTGCTTGGGGCTTCCTTAGATTCCTTTGTTGATTTGTCATCCTTGATGGCTCCGATTGCGCGCAAGTCTTTTTCAACATCAATAGCCTCTTCGCAACTTTCCAGGAGTGTTGGTTTCGCAGCTCGCTTGACAAACTGCGCGATGCTGGTAGGCAGTGTAGACGTGTAATAGTCAATAGTGATGGAGTCATGAGGTTTAGTGTCTGTTGCAAACTTGTTCAAAATACGTGTAAACCTATGATTGAAATTGTTAGAGTCGGTCTTGTCAGTCCTCCGTCAGAGATCAAAACTCTTTCTGCATTTCATTTTTAGGTGTCTCTCTCGACTCACTTCGTTGCATTTCGCTAGGGGGCATGCCATTGTCTGACAGAAGGGTTTGGTGTTCTTGTTTCCCTCATGCTTGTACCTGCCTGGGCTAGTCAAAATTTCTCTATGTTCATCAAAGTTCATTTCAGTCATTCATAGTCAGTATGCTATTTTGGTCAAAAAGAGTTATTTTCAGAGTCTAGGTCTAGTGGTTGGTCTTCAAACATGTCGAATAATGCCCGCAGGCCATGAGGATGGTTTTCGAAGAGGTTCTTAGTTCAAAAGTTCATCATCAAACACATTTGAGGACATTTCTTGTTCAAAACTCTGTTTTGAATAAGAAATTGTCGAATTCATTTTTTGTAATAATCATGTATTTTTTCCGCCATGGAGTTTTCAAAGCAGGCTCTGGTTTTCCTTTGCCAAACATCAACGCCAATATCCCTGTAAAAAACAACCAAGTTCATCAGCTCAAAACTCAGAAAGTCAGTGAGAAAGCCAAAGGACAGAAGTTTCATTAAATGATAAAGTGCCATTCGAAAAATTCAAGAGAAAGGTCAAGTTTGAAACTTCAAGAGCAAATAGTGTTTGGAAGAGGCCGACTGTGTGAGTTTAAGGTAGCGCGGCGCATAGGCTGAGTGGCACGACGCACTGGGCGCACGCGGCACATAGGGACCTTTTCCGCAGTGCAAAATTGCATGGGTGCGGCGCATACATCTCGCGCGGCGCATACAGCCCGCGCGGCGCATACAACCCGCACGGCACATTGGGTTGTGTGCGCGGCGCACAGAGCCTCCAAAGAAATTTTTCACCATTTCTTCCTCAAATTTCCGAAATGACTCAAATTTTCTGCTACAAGCCGGTTTTATGGGAGATCAGGTCGCTACCTGTTTCTCACGGACAATGTGAGGGGAAATTACCATTGCTTCATCGCATGGTGAATGACTGAGGCGATCTTCGTTTCATGTCTGCTTTGCGGGCATTCAAACGCCGAGTTGCCTATGCAGATGTGGTCCATGATAAAATAGTAGATTGGAGAACAGTTTAAACGTTTGCGTATGATGTCGAACGAAGCATCTGGTGCTCTACTTGCTGGAGAGAAGTCCAATGATGCAATGGTTTCTGGGCCTAAGAAAGTTGAGTTGCCCAAGCTGCCCAGATACATCGATACTCGTGTTGCTGATATTTATCCTGTTACAAAGCCTGGTGATAGGCTTAAAATACTTAGCTCTAAAGACAAGTTTAAGGATGCTCCTTTGTTTCAGAAACAGATAAAAGAGACCAACCAATGTTCCACACCATCTGATGTGAAGCTTTCATCAAAATTTATTTGGAGAAGGAATGGAAATCACACTTCATCTGGTAATAAATAGTGCATATGCAAATAAGAACGTTGAACTAAAGGTTGAGTGTCAAGAATATAACAACTTTCGTAATGTTGCTGAGCTCTCTTCGAGTTCTCCTGCTTTGTCTTCAAGAACGACTGTTGATATGGCCAAGGCATTTAAGGGATTGGAAAATAATAAGGCCTCAACTGTTGTCACTCAACCTCATGACTCTCCAGGTTTATTGGGAAATTTAGGATCATCCTTGCATGCTAACAGTTTTGGACATGATTTGCCAATAGCTGGAGATAGAGTACCTTTGGATTTGAGCTTGAAAGTTAATATGCGCCTAATTTCTTCCTCTTCACTTAATTGGTGCCATATGTTGAATAATACTAGTAAGTACATGGGGATGAAAGAATTCATGTTTCAGTTTGATTGTTCACATGATAAAGTACATACAAACTATAAATCTTGCTCACAGTTCTCCCAACAGAAGGAGATTTCGTTTTGGAAAGCATTGCACTCGTGGGTGTACCCGTTGTGGATCTAACCCAAGAATATTATAGATCAGATATGAAAATATAAGATAATGCAAATAAACCCAGAAATAATATGAAATGATTCTTTATTGATATCAAACCCTTAAGGTAGGGCAACACCATACATTCACTCCTTAAGGAAGGAGAACACTCCACAAGCCATATGCCTGTTCATACAATAATACTTCACTATCTCCATGTGGAGTCTCTAGCCTCTATATAGGCCTCATACATACAATACCATGGGTCATTACCATGGTTCCCTCATACCATCAACTAATACCATGGGCCCATTACATTATTACTAACTACTTGTGGTCCCTTACATGATGTGGGTTAACCACCTTATTTATTACTATGGCCCATCCCATTATTACATTATTACCTTGGGTACCTCCCTTGGTACCCCATATTATCCCCCCTAGGTATATAACATTCCACCCCCCTAAGCATGTTTCATCCCCGAAACATGGGAAGAACACAAATAATAAGATCTACTCAAAAGAGTAGTCCACTGGTACCATGCACGTGCATCTAGCCATCCAAGAGAAAGGTGAACCCTCGATCTCGCTGGTGCCTCGCTCGCTTGAGATGGAAGTTGACCGTGGTAGCTCTTCTGTGTGGATGTGTAGTAGGTGGATCTTCGCTTCTCTCGATCTGTCATGCGGGGGTTGTTGTCCATGTGGCTAATTGGTTGCCATCTTGATGGTTGTCTTGCGGGGTGATGTGGGTGATGATATGTTGAAGTTTTAACCCACGATGGATTTTTCTTTACTTCACCCTGCTGTGGTGGCTGTTGTGGTGTCTTCTTTTTCAATATGACTTCAACCACTGAGCCCTCCTCTGATGTATCATCACCTGTAACCTTTTCTTCTTCAGCCTCTGTTTGTGTTTGATTGTTGATCATCAAAGGCTCATCATCTGATATGTCAGCCCGTGGAACATCTTCTGCTTCAGCCTCCATGTGCTCTACCTGTTTATGGATGGAAATATCCTGTAATGTAATTTTCTTCTTTTTATACCAGAGCTTCAGGAATTTCTTCTGCACATTGATATTTATAGTACCCACTGATTCCATCCAAGGGTATCCCAAAACAACATCCATGTTATCCATATCTGAAGCATAAAAATCACCATGAAACACAAACTTATCCATAGAAAGTTTCAAATCGTTATAAATTTGAACATCCTTATCATCAACCTGTGTATTTTCAATATGTTTTGTTGGGACTTGCAATTGTTTTGCCAAATTAACATTAAGAAAATTATGCTTGCAACTAGGATTTATAGAAACAATGACCTTCTCTTTCTGAATCAATCCATGAACCTGCAATAAGGATATAACAGTAGGAAATAGCCCCACATGTTTCTCTTTCTCTTGTTTTCTGGCATGAGACCATCTGTCTAAAAGTAATTTTTCAAATTCTTCATCGGGCAGGTTCAAACACTTCGTTTGGTTAAGTAATCCCCACCATGTGATTGCCTCATCTTCAAATTGCGCCACTACCCACCATTTCCAATGGTTTTTCCATACCCACTTCTGTTGTTTTATGTATTCTTCAATAGTAGGACCATCATCTTTTCCTGTAAATAATAGAACCTTGCTAAAAGCCATGAAGAGGGTTTTGAAAAAAAATGGTGAAAATTTGAATTTGTCACAATTCTGTCAATATTGCTCAGAATCCCTATTATGACCTGTTTTTAGAAACGGAACAATTATTTTGCATCTGTCCATGTGATAGAAATCCTGATCCAGGCACTAGAATTCCAGATCTGCGCTGCTACTCTCCTGCCGTCACCCAGAATTTCTGAAAAAAGAGCTGATTTTAAATCAGCGATATCTCCCTCATCCGGACTCCGATTCAACTGATTTTTTTTTTTGAAATTAGGTGTTTTTTCACAAAGATTCCAGATCTACAATTAGATCTTGCAGATCTTGTGCCAAGACGTCTAGATCTGCGCCGCAAACTCGCTGCCCTGAAAATTGTCTGCAACCCCACTGATTTTTAAATCAGCGATATCTCCTTCATCCGGACTCCGATTCAGCTGATTTTTTTTTTTTGAATTCGACTATTTTTGCACAAATAATCCAGATCTGTAATTATATTTTACAGATCTTGCACCGAAATGTACAGATCTGACCTGCAAAGTCGCCGCCCCCGAAACCCTGCAAAAAATAAAAAAAAATCTCCACTTTTGTGCCCAAGAAAGAGCTCTGATACCAATTGTTGTGGATCTAACCCAAGAATATTATAGATCAGATATGAAAATATAAGATAATGCAAATAAACCCAGAAATAATATGAAATGATTCTTTATTGATATCAAACCCTTAAGGTAGGGCAACACCATACGTTCACTCCTTAAAGAAGGAGAACACTCCACCAGCCATATGCCTGTTCATACAATAATACTTCACTATCTCCATGTGGAGTCTCTAGCCTCTATATAGGCCTCATACATACAATACCATGGGTCATTACCATGGTCCCCTCATACCATCAACTAATACCATGGGCCCATTACATTATTACTAACTACTTGTAGTCCCTTACATGATGTGGGTTAACCACCTTATTTATTACTATGGCCCATCCCATTATTACATTATTACCTTGGGTACCTCTCTTGGTACCCCATATTATCCCCCCTAGGTATATAACAAATACAAACTATAATTCTTGCTCACAGTTCTCCCAACAGAAGGAGATTTCCTTTTGGAAAGCATTGCACTCGTGGGTGTACCCACAATCTATGTTACCATCATCTCTTATTTCTACTGTGGCATTATCTGCTGCTCGTGGTAGTGTAATAGATAGTGAGTTCCTATCAAAACGAAATAGTCATGTTTGTGGGAGGTAGTTTAAATGCAAAAATGGAGAATACATGTGCTGCATATCTCACAAGATCCACTCGTGGGCTTCGAGCTTTTCTAAAGAAGCATGATGTAGGCTTCTCTATGCCTCTCTGTAGCATGGAAGTGGAGCAAGCGACAACAGAGGATTTGCAGGAGCTAAACCAAGTACTCTGCGAGAAGTTCGAAGATAAAATGAAGGGCACAGCTGTTGAGGATACAATAAAGCATCTATTTGAAGGACATCATATGAACTACATCGAGTGCATAAATGTGGATTATAAATCTACAAGGAAGGAATCATTCTATGATCTACAGCTTGATGTTAAAGGTTGCCGAGATGTCTATGCTTCATTTGATAAGTATGTTGAAGTTGAACAACTTGATGGTGATAACAAATATCATGCAGAGCAGTATGGACTTTAGGAGGCAAGAAAAGGTGTTCTTTTCCTTGGTTTTCCTCCCGTACTACAACTTCAGTTGAAGCGTTGAATATGATTTCATGCGAGACACAATGGTCAAGATAAATGATCGATATGAATTTATACTTCACTTGACTTAAACAGAGACAATGGCAAATATATCTCTCCAGATGCAGATAGAAGTGTGCACAATTTATATACTCTTCATAGTGTTTCGGTTAACAGTGGAGGTGTGCAGGGTGGTCATTGTTACGCTTTCATTAGACCAGCTCTCTCAGACCAGTGATACAAGTAATTTCTGCAAAATGAAGACACGTGTTGAGCTTAGCAAATTGCAGCTGGGTGCGTTCATTAAAGGCAAAATTTTAGTGGAAAACCATTTTTATTGAAAAATTAGTTTTTGTTCAAAAGGCCAGCGTAAGGTGAAAAGTCACCGCAGCAGAAAGATAGGAACCAATGGTCTATTTTTAACTGCAGTTGCAATTCAAAGGGTCTACGCTCCAGATTCTGTCTTTTAATTGGTCATCAACAAACAAAATGTAACGCTGCTCCTTTTTAGAGCAGACTTTTCCTATTCTCATGATTTTAGGTGAAACGGCCCCTATTCTCAATCGATCTGTTTTCCCATTCCTGAGTCTATTTATTGTATGAAAAATTATGTGTCAGGGGTTCTGAGTTCTGAGAGAAGTGTGGAGGAAAAGCCCAACGCTTCCATTGTACAGTGTTAGTAGAGAATTAATAAAAATGGTGCAGCTCTGATTTATAAGATCCTTGCGGTATGAATTTAGCATGTGTTTCTTCCTTTATGTTTCATATGTCTTTGTTATGTTTCGCCATTCATTCATGATCGTTTCCAGCTGAATACTTTTAAGTGAGAAAGGTAAAATTCAATCATTGCTCTACCTTGAGGAAGTGTTCAGACTTTATGTGTTCTCTTCTTCCTAGAAAGGATTCATACGTTAATGCCCTTTTCAGCTTTCTTAAACAGTCTTTTCACCCCATTTAAATTCAATTTGATTGCTAAACTTCATGCCTATCTCGCCTTATGAAATATCCTGTGCCTTTGGTTAAATCTCTGCTCATGGTGTCCTTGTCCCATACATCCCTGAAAATTCTGTCATCCATTAAAATGTCACTTCCATATCTATTTACTAGCCTAAAATCAATATTCATTTTGAGTCATCTCAGACCCTATTGCTGATTTTTACTGAGTGTGTCCCGGAGAGAGCCCTCTCCTGTCCTCATAGGGCTAGCTATGAGGCTGAGCTTGGTTTGATGTTACCTTGAATTTTGCTTTCCTTCAGCCTAAGGCAGATTTGAGCTCTAACATAAATCTTTCACTTTCTCTTTTCCCTCCATCTTAAGGCTTCCCAATTCTTTGAGTAGCATGGCTAGGGTCTTGTCATCAGCAAAGTTTTCAAGGAACATACATTTGAAAGCACCCCAATTCTGTATCAAGTTGGGTGGAAGGCTATGATACCAAGCAGTCATGCACCATCTCAGGTACATGGGAACAATCTACATGCTACGTCGTCATAACGTACCTCAAGGGTCTACAACTGTAGGTAGAAGTTGTCTAAGTGGTCTTCAGCCTTCATCGTGCTGTCAGGGTTGAACTTGATGTTCATTCTCTCTACTCACTTCGGCATCTTGTGCAGAACAACTAGGAGAGCCAATGGTCCCTGAGTCATCCATTCAAGATTTTGGTTAGCCATCTCTTCTTCTTCTTCGTCCTCTTCCTCTCCTTCGGAGTCTGATGGTTCTAGCTCTGAGTCGGTTGGTTCGTCTCCACCTCTGCCTCCTCTACTGCCTTCCCCTCCACCTCCTATACCAGAGTCTGATCCCAAGATCACAAGAGTGTCTTGTTCGCCTTGCCGGAAGGCTGGAGCTTCCTCTCCGTCTTCAATAGCTTCTGCCAGACCTTCAAGTGTGGCAAGGACTGCTTCTTCCACCAATGATACAACAACTTTGGTGGGAGTGGTTTTTTACTTCTTTGATGCATATGGAAGATGTTGTATGCCTAGGATCAGTCTGACTGCTTTCCCAAATTGGTGAGTGATGGGACAAATGGAGCGAAGATGTTGATATGGAATCTCGTGTTCAATTATGGGAGGTTAGGAGTAACCAACTACAAAGTCGCATGTAGGCGAGACGGAGTGTGAGTTATTGCCTTGACCAAATGGTTGATGAATGAGTGTGAGGGGAATTTCAGCCATATACAACTGGCTTCCCTCCTTCTAGCGCTAGAAATGTTAACGGTGCTGGACCCACCAACATTTAGGGGATCACCACATTATGAAGTCCCAACTATACCTCATACTGTTTGGTGTGGGAGTCCCATTCGATATGATGGCCTGGTTGCCATTATCTTAAGGATTTTCCTCAACTCTTGCTTGTCAGCACATGAGAGTGGTCTACTTTTCCTATGAGAAGTGAGGTTCGCATGCCTGGTGAGTGTAAGTGTCACTTGTGTCAATGGTTCTTTCACTGTAGAGGGAGAGGGTGGGAGTGAGTCCCAAGTTGGTTGGGATGAAGTCCCAACTCAGCTAGGAACACAAAACACAACAAGACATGCACATCTTTAAGAGGAGCAATCGACACAGATGCGAAAGTCATAACACACAAGGTAAGATAACACGTACAACACTTAGTGGATGAGTCCACATGAGTGCAATGGTTGTTAGAACAAGTTTTATGTGAAATGTCTATCTGATGTCCAAGAGAGTAGTCTACACGGGTGAGACAGTGTTAACAACAGATACAACACATTTCCCTTAATAGATTATGTATTACAACAAGTGAAATAGTTCAGATGTAGAACATAGGTTAAAGCAACATGCATCACAACTGTTAAAGTTTAGTCTTACAACAATTGCAATACATGTGTGAAAACGTGCTGGCATGTTAGCAGGCTTCTAAATTAAGCGAAAGTTCCAAGACACATTGTTACACCATACATCACTAACCCCGTGTGGGGGCGTTGGATCCACTACTTACTCCTCAAAGAAAAGATTACAGACTCTCTTGGCTATGTGGGAGTAGTTGAGGTGAAAAGTCCTTTCATGTACAAATGAGGGGGTTATTTATAGCCAAGGGTGAAACTAACCCTTGTGGCTATTTGACTACCCTCATGATTGTTTGACTTCCATGACTTTTCGACTCTACATGACTCTTTGTACAATAAATGGTCTCTTGGAATTCCACGTTACATTACATTGATTGACAACATAGCACATAGTAGAGATGTGGGCGACATGACTCAACATGATAGTGCTAGTACATTTGTGTTGCTGCTGGAGTGGATGTCGAGCTACAATGCTACTAGGTGATGGATGTCTTCATGGTGTATCACAGCTTCACCAGGCTGTAGGAAGGCAAGGTAGGCATGATCTGCACAGTTTCTGGAACGAGTGGGCAGAAGGGGCTAGAAGATCAAATGATGAGCCTCATCATTAGGTAACTATATGGACCTTAATCCACCTCCTAGCTTAGTTAAATCAAGTCTTCTCACAATTTATAACATATTTTGATTGTATTTTGTTTAATGAGATGAGTCAAAGTGAGATATTATGCCTAGTGGACTAATGTGCATTAATTGTAGCTTTTTGAGGGAAAATCATGGAAATTTTGGCTTATTAAAGGCTGAAACTCGAATGATACAAGGAGGAGAGATTGTAGGAGGTAAATCCACCTCATTTGCTCCTGACTCATTCGAATATTCCTCCATCAATCACACCAGCTCGGAGTACAAGCAGCCAAGTCATAGAGATCAAAAGGCAGCCGAGCAAGTGACAATTAAAGAGCTATTTTATCTCGAGTTTCAGAGTCGAGCCTCCCTAGATTTAAGGAATTCATTGGAGACTTCAGTGTAAAAAAATAAATAAAGAGGCCTAGAGCCTCATTAGGATTTGAATTTTTCTTTAAAAACACTAGTCATTTTCGAGTTCAAGACTTGTGGAAGACATTGCTATGTAATTTTTTGTTTTGATAATGAGAATGAGCGTTTCTTTGATCCAGCATTGAGTTAACTCAGAGGGCTGAAGCTCTTAGGTTAGGGCCCAACCCTAGCAGCAAAGGCTCCTCTTCTTGTATTTGTATGTTTAGTTGATTTCATAGTTGAATTGTCTTTAGAATTATTTCATTGCAAGTAGTAGTAGGTTTGATTAGTTTGCTTCCATTTGTGCTTTACTTCAACAATAGCTTAGAATAGATAAAGGATCATAAAAAAGCTATCGGTAGGTGGTTTTTGCCTCACTCCTTCCTTCAAGGATCATGGTTTGAGGAAAGAACTCCTATGCAACCCCAAAAAGACAGAATTCTACTTTTTCACGGAATTTAGGGTTTTTTTGTACTTACGCCAGCATTTGATCAGTTTGCAAGAGTAGGATTTAGTTATCATTTCTTCTATCTTTAGTATTACATTATATCTCATCAATGTTTCAGCTCATTCTACAAGTTTTCCTCATGCATGAAGTAGGCAACTATCTCATGAAATTCTGTTTTCCCTAGTTAATTGAATTCCTTCTTGTTTACATGATTTTGGGTAAATGTCAATGTTTGATGCAATGCAAGTGTTTCAAAAGTACATAGAGATTTCATGATCAGCAACCTCATTCCAACTTCATCCACCCATGATCATTCCTTTCCTTCACTAAAACCCTTACTAATTTCATAATTTCACAAGAATAGTTCTCCAATCTTGTTGAGAAAATCCATCCATCTCACAATCTGCTTTTGAGTTCTGAAGTGGTCCTAGGCACTTCCTTGCCTCATTCCATCCACAAACTACCTCCCCTAAGCCTTTCATCACCTTCAACATCCCTCCTTTTTCTCTTGGTTGTATCCTGTAGAAACAAAGTGGATCCTGTAGGTTTTCAGGACATCCTGTAGAATGCATTAGGACGTCCTGTAGGTTTACCTGTAGTGGCATGTTTTGAGGTTGAATTGAGGAAAAAGCCTTTAGGAAGCTAGAAAAGGACCCCTACCGGTATCCCAAGCCTTCTGACCATTCACCATCATCCCTAAGCCACCTGCCACATCACCAAAAGAGATTAGCTTTCACACTTTCACATAAAAAAAAGGACAAAAAGAAAAACAAATTTATTTTATTCATTTACATGCACAATAGTAGAATTTTTGATGTTTTAATTTGCATGCCCAGGACAGTAGGATTGCATCCATGTTAACTTAGAATTATTTTGAAGCAAGTCCTCTTAGAAGTTAGCTAGAAAAGTGGTGTGTTTTAGCATTTGATTTTAGTCTTTTTCCTTACTACAGTAGACAAGATTTCTCTTAGTGTAGACTTCTCTTTTCCTCATTGGTAATCAAGCTTCTTCTGAATCCATAGAGGTTTGGTTTGAAAAACCTTAGTGGTCTATCGCCACCTTAGCAGTGACAAAGAGCAAACCCATCACATTTACTTGTGTATACAACAATGTCACCTCCAAGTTTATACGAACCCCGAATTGATAAAGTAAAGTTGGTAGCCCCAGGAGTTGCAGCATTCTTGCTACAATAATCGTGCTCATCACCAAATTTGTGCAATTTTCTGAGGAATAGGTCTGGATGCAAGGAGGGTCAGCAGGCAGAGATTACGCAGTTTTTGGGAGGAACTACCTGGGAGCCTGGCAACCAAAATTGTGCAATTCCTAGAGGGAACTGGCAGTCGGCTACTAGGTCACTAGCAGCCAAAACTGCGCAATTCCCAGAGGGAACCAACAATTGGTTGTTGGGTCATTGGCAGCAGAAACTGCGCAATTCCTGGGAGGAACTAGTAGTTTGCTGCTAGGAGCTGTTGGCGAGGAGAAATGCACTGAGGCTGGGAGACTGACCTGCTGATCATCTCTGTGCAATTTCTGTGCTGAGTGGACTGTTGGGCAGTAGAAGGCCTTCTCATGAAAACTGCACAATTTCTTGGATGAGCAGCCGGTCGACTGTCAGGAAGACTGACTGGGAAAATTGCGCAATTTTCTGAGGGAGACAAAAATGGGTACTTTGTGTCTGTTCGACCTGTCTATGCAATTTCCTCAGTCAGCCGAGTGGGCAAGGTTAGTAGCCTCTGCACAATTTTGGAGGGGAGTCAGTACTAGGGTGGCTGTCAGATTCGACTGTCTGGGTGGCCAGGATGAGATCTGATTGAATTGCTTGCGATCAGCGTAGCTTGGAAAGACTTTCATAGTGCTTCTGTGCTGCTTTGGGTGATAGCCGATTGAGTTGATGGCGAGGTGGTGGTCTGACTAATAGAGGGGAGTCTGGTTACCAGAACTTAAGCAAAAAATGAGTAAGTGTGTGAACGGTCGAAAGATGCATAGGTGATCATGCAAACACACACTCACATGAATCGACAACGAGATGATTCAAACCATCCAGACACACATGTTCAACGTGACTGACCAATGGTGCAAGCGGCAAGCACGAAACTCGTGATTGATCGTTGATCTACCGTGACGACGCTTGTGCGACAGTGAATGTGACTCTGTGTGTGAGTGTGATTGATGCTTTCATAGTGGACACAACAAGTGCACACGAAGTGAAGACTTTGAGCATAACTAGATCATGGTCACAAGCATGACTTAGACACCAACATGCAGAAACTTGAATGAAATGCACAAGTAAGGTGGATGCAAGGTCTCACACGAGCTCACGGAGTGAACCCGAGCGTGTGTAGCCATCAAGTGAAACTCTCAAGGGAGGCTCTGAAATTGGTTGTAAGCAAAAATTTTTGAGGGTGGTTGTAGCCACTACAACATGACCCTAAAGTCAAATGGACAACACATGTTAGATATTCTTTTTCACAGATTAAGAAGGCTATTTTAGAAGCCCCTGTACTAGCTAGTCCAGACTACTCAAAACCCTTTAGTATCTTTTCCTTTGCCTCTGACACTACCTTAGTTGATATTTTACTACAGAAGAATGATGATGGATATGAGCAACCCATTTCCTTTTTCAACAAAGTAATGGGAGATGATGAGTTGAGATATGACATCATAGAGAAGTAAGCATATGCCCTTGTCCAAGCCCTAAAAGCATTCAGAACCTATGTATTGCATTCTCCTATTATTGCTTATGTCATCAATAATATATTCAAAACTATTTTAACACAACCTGGTACATATGGAAAGAGAGGAAGGTGGATAGCCAAGATACTTGAATTTGATCTCGATATCAAGCCTACCAAATTGGTGAAAGGACAGGGTTTAGACAAACTCTTGGCTAAATCAAATTGTAAGATACTTGGTATCAACACCATTTTGCAGACCTTAGCTGAGAAGAATCCACGAGAACCTTCTCAAATGTCAAATGAGAAGAATCCAAAAGAACCTTCTCAAATATCAAATGAGGAGAATCCACAAGAAAATTCTCAAAGTTCAAGTGAGAATAATCCATAAGAAACTTCTTCCAATTCAGATCCTGTTCCTATTCCTCTACGTATTGATGACACATTTTTACATTTAGATTGGTACAGTGACAATGAAATTTCTTCGAGATTTGAAGTACCCACCAAAATTTACTAGGAACCAATCCAGATCTCTTAGAATCAAGACTATAAAATACTATATCATAAATGTCAATTTGTATTGGAAGGACCCTTTGAATATCCTTTTATTATGCCTAATTGAAAGTGAAACTGAAGGAGTCATTGAACAGTTCCATGAAGGCATTTGTGGAGGACATTATGATCGAAAGACAACTGCATATAAAATTCTCAGAGCAGGTTTCTATTGGCCCAAATTATTTGCACAGGTTGGAGCAAAGGTAAGGAGTTGTATCCCATGTCAGAGATTTGCTGGAAAACATAGGCTAGCAACACTTCCCTTTGTTCCAGTTTTAATCGAAGCTCCATTTTTACAATGGGGATTAGATTTTATAGGTGAAATAGTTCCAGCTTCTAGAAATCAACATAGATGGATATTAACTGCCACCAATTACTTCACCAAATGGGTAGAATAAATTCAGACACATTGGTAATCAAATTCATTAAAGAATATATATTATCTAGATTTGGCTGCCCACAACAAATAGTTATAAATAATGCACAGGCTTTCAGCAACATCAAAATGATAGAGTTTTGTTAGAAATATTAGATTTCCTTGCATCATTCTACAACATATTTCCCTCGAGGTAATGGATTAGCAGAATCATCAAATAAGAGTTTGGTTAAGGTCATTAAGAAAGTATTGGAAAATCATAAAGGGAGTTGGGATAGTCATCTCAAATATGCAGTTTGGGCAAACAGAGTATCACCCAAAATATCTACTAGAAAATCCCCTTTCCAACTTATATATGGAACTAAAGCAACTTTTCCTACACAACTAGCATTTTCAGTAGCAATTTTTTTCCAGGAATCATACCAGAAGTTGATGATTTTTCGAAGAGAATCAATCAGATCATTGAGTTAAATCAAGATAGAGATGAAGTTCAATTCAAGCTTTGTAAATATCAAAATAAAATGAAAATTTTATTTGATAGAAAGGCTAGATAAAGAGACTTCAGATAAGGTGATCTAGTTTTAAGATGGGATATCAGAAGAGAGGAAAGAGGCAAGCATGGCAAATTTGACAATTTGTGGTCGGGGACATTCAACATTGCAGAAGTAAAGGGTAACAACACTTTTATCTTGCGCAACATGGAAGGACAATATTCTTCATTGCCAGTCAATTTCCAATAGCTCAAACACTACATTCAATATTAGATACTTGCAGCCATGGTTCATTGTAAATTTCTGGATTTCTTTTAGTTTCGCTATCAAGTATAATTTTCACAACAAAGACTCCATAGCCTGAAGAGAAGGCACATGGATATGCAAGTTCTCTACATCCCGTGGGGGGGGAGCAGTCCCCAGATGGAGCCAATGTTTTAAGTTATTTTTACCACGTTATGTTTTCCATTTTCCTTTATGTTGAAAAAAGAAAGAAAGAAAGAAAAAAATGGAAAAGAATATAGAAAAGAAAAGAAAATATAAAAAAAAGAAATAAAAAATGAAAATACAAAGAAAAGAATAAAATAGGATATATATATATATATATATATATATATATATATATATATATATATATATATATATATATATATATCTATAGATAGATAGATAGATATGAAAAAAATAGAGATGCATAATTCATAATGTAGGTGCGCTAGCTTAAATGCCACCGTAGATTCTATTTAGATAAATGTTTAAATCCTTTTTATATTAATTAATCAAGGATTAATTAAGTTGTAAATAAAGTGCATTTGATTTGACCTCTTGTCGCTTTCGACAAAGGTCGAGCAAGAATAAATGGCGGCGATCATCCCTCCCTGGATCAATGGCGACGGACGAAATTCAGACGGCCCCTGCTCTATCGAAGTTTAACAGGGGGGTCCATAAAGAAGTTTTGTTAATATCGCCCATGGGTATGTGGCACCCCCTTAATCATTTCGTCCCCCCCCCCCCCCCTCGAAAACCATGAACTAACTGCCCGCCCCCCTCGAAAACCATTTTCTCATCTGCTCCACTCCTACCGCCGCTTTCAACCTCCACTCACACTCTTCCATCTATAACTCCCTCATTCGCCCATAACGTATAACCATTACGCTAATAAATTCCTCCCACTAACAACTAATTAACCGTTAGCCCATTTAATCCTTCCCACTAACGCCTAGTGAATTAACTAGATGTGCCTAAAAACGGTTAACTCATTCAAAATCCCTTTAAAACATTTCACCACCCTTCATACTCCTTTTCTCCCATTTTACTGCAACAGTGCAGGTGCAATTCAAATTTTATCAGCTCACAGTCATTTGCTACACTAGTAATCAACAATTTCCTGGTAATTTGATATTCCTACCTATAAATTCCTAATTCATCATGTCGTCATCCAAAAGAAAGCCTAAGTTAGTTGCAAAAAGCCCAATGCTGCCTCATGTAGTTAATTTAGGTGAACTTTCCCTGGTTGATAAACAATATAAAATCTCTGAAACCCAGCGTGAGTTTAATCTTTATGAACTCCACAACTAGGCAAACCAGAAGTTTTTAGATGCCAGCGATGAATTGAACGTATGTGACTCTTTCCTACCCCAATTCATCTTTCCCCAGACCCACTTCTTCCTTGAATTTGTTACCTGGTGTCGTTTAAGGTATCTATCGAGTCAAAAGGTTGTAATTTCCCAAAAAAACGAAGCCTTATTCACCATTACTCTCGAATTGATATGTCAAATTCATTAGGTCAATCCTATAGCCCCATTGTAGTGGCTAAAACCACCCTCCAAAATTTTTCCTTAGCATGTTTTGGACCCTCCCTACCAACCTTACACAACACTTTGTCTTGCTTCATCAAGTACTCAAGCTTCAATGTTTTCCTCGCACAAAGGCAGCCTGTCGATCATAGTTGATCCATTTCCCTCACAAGATGCTCATCCAGACTTGGTCTAGCTGCACGCTGAGCAGCTTCCTAATGAAATTTGTGCATTTCTGGAGGGCAACCAGCCTTCCCTCCAGGAATTGTGAAATTCCATCTGATAGCCTAATGGGCTCCAGGATTACGCAATCCTACCAGCCAATCCTCCCAATAGGATTTGCGGAATTTTTCCCATCAACAGGCTGTTCAGTCTAGGATTTGCTCAAATCTTGGAAACAATCAGTTGCTAGGCCCAGAAATTGCACAATCCCCTTGGGCAGTTAGCCCAACTTACAGTCAGGAATGTGCATTTTTCTCCAGCAGTCAAGCAGTCTCTTGCATGTGCAATTGAGTTGATTGATTCCCTCCGGGGCTGAGGAAAATAGACTTGCATGCATGGGTTGTCTCTCCCAAGGAAGCATGCAAAGACATCCCTTGTTTCAGGGATATATGTTTAGTAGTTGGAGGTTACATGCAACAAACAATTCATAAACCTCCCTCCAAGTGTTGCTTCCCTTAGATTTTTCGCATGTGCACCACAACCTCGATGTTATCAAAACTCATCAACCAGACGCTACAAATCTCATTCCTCACATCAACCTTGTATCTTTGTCATCCCACATCACATTTAGGAGTAGTCGGCACATTCAACTCAACTGTTTTGGGGTAAGCTCGCTTCCCATGCCTTGTGTTGCATTTCTGTTGCTTTTTGTGTACTCGCTTGCGTGAGTGCTGTTTGCTTGATTTATTTGAGCGCTTGCTGTCATTTACATATATTCTAGCTTGTCCTAGCTCTGTTTCAATTTTTGTTGCTATCTCACTGTGTTATGAAACCAGCTCACAAAAAGATAGAAAGGAGAGATCAACGCCTTAGAATTCAGCCTCTTCGAGGGGGAAACCTCCTTTACATTACACAAATGAGCAATTCTTGGATGATACAAATGAAAAGACCTCCTTTCTGTATATAGGAGTCTAAGGGGTCATAATATAATCAGAGCTGACATAACAATAATAATGTAAGGGCACAATAATAACAATAGTGGGCTTCTATGGGGCATAATAGTAACAATATGGGCACTACATGGGTACATCAATATAATAAGGGGGTTGTAGTAATAAGAATAAGGGGTTACACTAGTAGTATAGGGGCCTAACATGCCCCTCTCCTTCAAAAAGTGTTGTCCTCAACGCTTGAGTAGTTCTTGATGCTTTTGTATAAACTTCTTGTCCTCCGATGTGGAATCTTCAGTGGGTAAGTTCTTCCACTTGATGAGATACTCTGAAATTGATTGATTTCATAGCTGTCAGGTTCTTGTTTCTGTCACTGCTCTAGGTTCCAATATGATTTTTCATTCCTCTTCAATTTCTGGCAATATTGTTTGAATTGGCATCTTTTGCAACTTTTGAATAAGTGGACATACTTCTTCGTCCTTATTCCATTCATCCCTTGCTTCGTTTATCCAATCTGGTTGGATAATATAAATAGCACAAAACAATGCTTCCACATCCTCATCCTTTCTTGAGAGTGCATCTGCAACAAAATTTTGCTTCCATTTTCTATAGATGATGTCAAAGTCATAACCCAACATATTTGCGACACATGTTTTCTGTTCTTCTAAAGATAATAGTTGTTCTAAAAAGTATTTAAGAATATCATGATCCATTTTTACCTTGAAGTGTTCTCCCATTCGATAAGGTCGCCATTTTTTAAGTGCATATAGTATTGCCAACATTTCCTTCTCATAAATAGCTTGCTTGAGATGTAGCAGTAAAAACACCCAATCACCTACATCAAAACATTTTTCACTACAATGTTGATCTACCTGTTATTTCATTCGATTTTGTACCGAAGTGGCGTTATCCTTTAAAAGTTGGAGAACTTGATGTTGATGCTTGATGTGATCTTTCACTGCTTGAACCTTTTTCTTCTTGATATGTCCTTCTATCTCTAGAGTTTGAGGAGTGGTAATATCTTCCAATCCTTTACAAGATATGGTCGGATTCATTTCTTGATGCTGAATGTGATCTTTCACTTCTTGAACATTTTCTTCTTGATATGTCCTTCTATCTTGATAGTTTGAGGAGTGGTAATTTCGACAAATGAATTACAAGATATGGTTGGATTCATTTCTTCTTTCTCGATGTGATCTTTCACTTCTTGCACCTTTTTCTTCTTGATATGTCCTTCTATCTTGAGAGTTTGAGGAGTGGTAATTCTTGCCAATGCTTTACAAGATATGGTATGATTCATTTCTTCTTTCTCTGGGGTGGGGTCCTGGCGTATATCTTCTTCTTTTGATGTTTCTTGATCCTTTTCTTCCTCCTCTTCATATTCTATGTAAAATAATTTCTTCTCAACACACTTATGACCTTTAGTGCATTTGCTATCACAACTGTAACAAAGCCATTTTGCTCTTTTTTCTTCCAATTGTTGTGGTGTCAACCTTATAGGTTGTGGAAGACTAGGAGCAACCACACTTCCATCTTTATAGTTGTGAGTGGTATGCTTCCTGGTTGCCCTAATTTTGCTTTCCATTTTTCTTGCTAACCTGAATGCCTTCTATAATGAATCAGGTTCCCAAAGGCGAACATCATGTTGGATATTATCCTTTAAAGTCCCTATGAACACATCAATCCTATGCTCCTCTGGAATATCTTTTACCCTTATGTTCAATTTTTGGAACTCCTCAATGTGCTCCATTATTGAACCCTTTTGTTTGAGACTTATAAATTGGCTAAAAAAAGTGTTGCTTTTTGTATCCTCATAATGCGCTATCAATTCTTCCGTAAAAATTGCCCAAGTGATAATTTGTTTACGAGAGCAAAGCCATTGATACCATACAAACTGATTTGGTTCCAAATATAAAGTTGCAATACGTACCTTTTGTGTGTTTTGCACATTATTGAGATCGAAAAATTGCTCCATTTGTAATATCCATGTTGCGGGATCCTTGCCATCAAACTTCCTCATATCGATTTTTGGAACATGGTGGGTTTTCGATCCCACATTAGAGTCTAAGAAATCATGATTAACATTTCTCTTGTTCGCATCATGAGTTTCCTTTACTACCTTTTCACCATTGGTAAGTATTTCTTGTAGAAAATTTGTCAAATCTGTCTTCAAATCTGCCATGCCTGTCTTCAAATTTGTGTTCAAATCTATCTTCAAGTTGTCCATCTTAGCTTCCATGCCATTCATATTAGCTTCCACGCCATTTATCTTAGCTTCTGTTAGCTTTTGTGACAATGACATTTGTTGCACTTGTTCTTGTAATTTTGATATATCATGTAGCATTTCTTCCTCTTCTTCATGAGTCATGCTAGAGCTTTCAGGTTCCTTACTAGGTGTTTGCATTTTCTTTCCTCGGGGCATAAGTTACCGATAATAATGCTCTACTATTCCCTTTGAATTCCTTCAAAATAAATTTTCAAACCAAGCTTAAGCAAAAATTTAAGAAAATCTACACACATTTTTTCACTTTGTAGGAGCTCGATGTTGCCTCTGATGTATCTCTGTACTTTCCAATCATCTAGTTCTGAATTTTTGATTTGCAGTAGCCCTCTGTGCCCTCTTTCCAATGCCACAAGTCTGACCCAAATTGGATTCTCCAAGGAAGATTTATGTGAAATATCCCACAGTGACTTGATTATAGACTAGTTCAGTAGAGCGAACTTGTACGACATGCCACGAGTCACTGTTTCGACCTTTGGATCTAAAAAATGCATAAAAGAAAATACAGTCCATCCTATTTCTGTACCTTCTTATGAAATTTCAATCCAATCCCCAGAGAGAAAGTTATGACGATTTTCCCCAGGTCACCTGTTTGGAATGTAATTCAGGAGTCTGCTAAAAGACCAAATTCCTCAGATCATATCTCCGCAAATATAGCACGAAAAGCTCTAAAATTCAGACCCGAGGTTCAGCACGATTTCGTCTCAAATGGTTTTTTTTTGCAACTTTTGAAACGTCGCAGAAAAAAAGTTATAGCGAAAATTCCACGATGACCTGTTTGGAGCAGTGAAACCCTAGAATCCAAAGCTCTGATACCAAATGTTATGAAACCAGCTCACAAAAAGATAGAAAAGAGAGATCAACGCCTTAGAATTCAGCCTCTTCGAGGGGGCAACCTCCTTTACATTACACAAATGAGCAATTCTTGGATGATACAAATGAAAAGACCTCCTTTCTATATGTAGGAGTCTAAGGGGTCATAATATAATCAGAGTTGACATAACAATAATAACGTAAGGGCACAATAATAACAATAGTGGGCTTCTATGGGGAATAATAGTAACAATATGGGCACTACATGGGTACATCAATATAATAAGGGGTTACACTAGTAGTATAGGGGCCTAACACACTGCTATCACATGCATGAAACTATTTTGCACGGACGTTCACCAAACCGGCAAATGACCTCACCCACATCCATGTTGATCTATTTTCTCAATCTTCCTTTCATGTTTTGCATGCACTGTTTATCACTTCTACTATCACTTAGTGTAACCATGCATTTCATCGACTTACATTCTTTCAGTTTCCCGTCAGCAAGTCGAGCCAACCTTGGCCTGGTCTCCGCCTTCACCAAGGCTGCATTGCGCAACCTGGAGAAGGAAGGCTCACCTTCCTCTCCAGATTTTTTCATTCTAGCCCAACACTGGCCTCTTGGACTGAATTGCGCATTTCTACAGGTCAATGCCCGCTTGGCCCAAAAATTTGCGCAAATCTGCCCCTGTGCCAGTAGTCCTTCCTAGCTGGGATTTCTCATTGCGCAATCCCAACAACCAACTGCCCGACTGGACTGTGCATTGTGCACTCCCAACAATCAGTAAGTCTCCCACTAGCCCAGACTCTTCCTTGTGTAGTCTTGATAGTCGACCTCCCGACCTCCTAGCCTTAATTCCACAACCTTCATGATCATTCACCCATGTATGTTGCAAGTCAGTTCTCATGTTCATTTTGGTTTTTGACTAACATATTTCTTGCTATGAGTGTTTCCATGTATCCAGGTATCGCAGGAGTTCATCTGCCTCTTAGCAGTATAGGTAAAATGGCTTCCATGAGAGCAGAGATGAAGACACCATTCAGAGCACGCATGGGGATGCAGTCGATCAAGTGTCTATGAGCTTGCCTACTCACGAAGACATCAAGTTGTTCGTGGAGAAGGAAATCAAGTAGCAACATCACAATGAGAAACATCATGAACAACAGCTGAAGGCAGCATACCGAATGCAGCGAATGAAGTGAATGAAACAAATGCAAGAGGGAGGTTGCTGACAACATAGAGGCGGAGCAAGTTGCAAGATCAAGTAGATCCACTGATAATGAAAGAAACTTTGGAGACTCAGGCTATGAAGTGATGACACAACATGAAGATCATGTGAAGGCTAAAGATGGAACAAAGAAGGAGTTGCATGTGCTAAAGCAGGAACTTAGGAAGAACATGAAGCTACACAGACAGTCCAATGAGTTGCAACAGGAACATGAACAGTCGTGGGCGCAACATGCATCCATGGATGAAACTGCGTTAGTACAAGTTAAGGATCCATCCCAGTAGATGACACAGAGCAAACATGGTGAGCAGTGTTGTTGATTTCATGTAAAGGATCCAACATCATGCATGTTGTTGAGCGCACGCATGCAATCCAACCCATTCAACACACTCACCAAGGTGAAGACAATAGGTAAGACCAATTGGGTTTGAACATGAACTTCGACAAGTTAATGTGCATGACCACCAACATACACTTGAAGATCAACACAGACACTATGCATCAGTGTGTTGCCAGTTCAACCGTACCTAAGAAGACCATGCACATGTTAGCAGACAAGTTGGATGAAGGGGCCCAACCAATGCATCGGTTGCAATGGAGGAAAGAGTTCACTTTAGCAAGATGTCACCATGAGGTGCATGCACACCATCACGGATGACCAAGTTTGGCATCAGCTCACTAGCTTCACCATCACAAGCATGTCAAAGAGTTGGTCTCACCACAACAGACTGAGTGTGAGTGATGTCTTGCAAGGCTTGCTCAAGCCATGTTGTCTCACATGGGTACATGTGCATTGTAATGTTGAGCCATGTCAAGTGTAAGTCGAGTGTCAATAGTTGGATGTAACAGTCATAGAGTAGGTGAAGAGTCATGAGGGTAGTTGAACTGTCACAAAGGGGATTGTCAAGGTCAGCCCACCCTTTGCTATAAATAGTCCCTCATAACTTATTGTATAGGCTTTTGGCCAGCCAAGCTTCTACTAAGACTATCTTGAAGAAGGCTTGGACAATATTGTAACGCGCCTTGGCTTCTCCACTGCACAGGGCTAGTACATTTCTTTGGAGGAGTAGGCGGATGTGGCTGTAATGTTCCACTGATGGGGCTAGCAGGTTTACATGGTGCATTGTACGATTGTGACTTACACTCTTTATATAATAAAAGCCAAAACATTTTCATGCATATTTTGTTATTGTAGTTGGACTGCTCCAATTGCCTTAATGATATATTTTGTTTAACTTACGTACTTGTATATGAACTGATTTGTATGCAATTATATGAATCTTGTTGTTAATGTGTTGCATATGTTGTTAATTCTGTCACTGTTCGTGTCGACTACTCTGCCTGACATCAGATAAAAATTTCTCTGAACCTTGTTATATCAACCATCACACTCGTCTCAGACTGATCCATGAGTGTTTTTCATGTTATCTTACCTTACATATTGTGACTGTTGCATCTGTGTCAACTGCTCTGCCGAAAGCTATGCATGTCCTTTGTGTTGTGTGTTCCTAGCCAAGTTGGGACTGATCCCTTTCAACCCGGAACTCACCTTCGCCTTCCTCTCCCTTTGAAGTGTTGGAACCTCTCATACTCATTCCTTGACTCACTGCATCAGTCACACCATTGCTACTGACAAAGTTATCTTACTTGCCTATGTGTGACATCGCGGTCAAGGAAATGCCTTACGACCCACTTCTGGGACTCCTACACCAAATGGTCTGAGGTCTAATTGGGACTTCTTACCAGGGAGATCCCCTTGACATGTTGGCTGGTCCAACACTGTCAACATTTCTGGCACTAGAAGGAGGGCCTGATGACAAAAAATGTCCTCTCATCCAGTTATGAACCTTTGCATATCTTTCATGGAGTCTTGCATTCTTCTTCCCCTGAGGTGTTTTTCGAATCGTGAAGATGTCTCCATCTCGAGGAAGCTTTTCAATCTCTTGCCCACTCACACATATGATGGTGAAGGTGAAGTGGCCTGGCCTAAGCACTTACATAACTTTATTTCCATGATTTATGAAGAAGATGAGTTTACTGATGAACAGGCCAATCTGCTACTTGCATTTACACTTCACAAATCCCCATTTCATTGGGTGCTCAGCCTATTGGATGACATCGTGCACTTATGTGAGCACTTCTGTGATCTTATTGAAGACATGTTCCATCATTTTGATCTAGACCATCTTGACCGGAAACTGTTACAACAATGGAGGGCTTCACATGAATCCGTTATTTATTTTTGGTAGTGCTTTCATGACTTAGAGTTTCAAGCTTAGAGGAGCCAGATGAAGTTCACTTATCTCTGGGACCGGTTCGAGTATTGTCTTAAGAAATCTGACTGTCCCAAGAGAAAGCTTGATGTCAAGCCTTGCTCAACCTTCTTCGTTGAAGGAACCACACAATCCCATATGGCAGAAGGCACTGTCTCAACGGATTGTCCACCTCCCTTTCATTCAACAGTTCTACCATCACTCTGTGATGTTGAGGATCATGTTCACACATGTGTTCAATCTTCAAGCCCTCCCAACATCACTCCACACAATTTTCGTGCAGATTTGGTTGTGATTCCTTCGAGTTCTCATATGCATTCTTTTTTTTCGACCTCTATCTTCGCACCCAGGTGTTCCTCTGGATGATGTTGTTTTATGTTCATCCATTCCGGACTCTTCACTTGTTGTGAATGAAGAACAACCCATTGACGGATCCGGTGTTGCACAACCAACATGCAATGTCATTCATGAAGAGTATGAGTGGGAGCTGGAGCATCAAGACTCGGCGAAGGATGACTCCCATCTGTCCAAGCCCCCTCTATTCTTTCCTAACATCGTTGGTGAACTTTCCATCCATGATTTTGCATGTGTGTCTTCATCCACGGATGCACGCATTGTTGATCTTTCGCAGGACACACCGTATGTTAGCCCATCATCTAACAATGGAGAGGACCAATCATTCATTGAAAATCTACTTTTTTCATATGCTCTTTCCAAAAACACAGAGGGTGAACATCCTTCCTTCTCATTTACCCCTCTATGTGATTCATCAAATCATGAGGATGTCGACCGACATCCTGAATTTTCTGATCTTGGTTGTCGTGATCTCTTCACCTCATCATCTGATCACGATGTTGGTTCACTCGTTGTTAATCCGTCTAAGCCACTGGTCTACGAAGATGCATCTGTTAACGAAGTCGAAACCCCACAGAATGTCGAGGCACTTCAGCCTGAGCTAATGGTTATGTTAGGCCCTCGCTGTCTTGAGGTTGGTTTCACTTCCGATCGAGAAATTGTTCAAACACTCAAGGCTCCTCATCACTCATTTGTATGCATTGAAGATCCATCTCACTCACAGATCACACTTCCTCCACTCGAACTGCATGATCCCATTTCTCATGCATTGGAGGAGTCTTAAATTGCAAGCACTCGTTCGTGACGTAAGTTATCTTTGTTTCTTTCATTTTCTTGCATGTCTCAGTCAAGAGTGTGCTTTTTCTTCAAAGTTGCACGTAGTGTCACACAACACCATGATAAGTCCACGAATTGTTCGTCATGCACATGCACTCACTTATGTCTTGTGGGCACTTTGAAACACGAATTATGGTTATATTCAATGTATATCTTTCTTATATGTTGGTCTGCACGACTAGGTTACTCACAAACCAAGCCTTCACCCACATGGGTCTACCAATGCACTGGCTGCATTGGAAGTATCACTTCACGTGATCGGGCCCATTCACCGTTAGTGTAGGAGTAGGAGTAGTGTTTGCTTTCAGTTTTTTGCTTGCATGCTTGTTTTCTTACATGCTTTGTTTTCTTATTTGTTTGTTTGCTTGTTTGTTTACTTGCTTCACTTTCATTTTTTGCTTCTACTCTTACTTTGATTTGTTGATTGCTAGTTCGTTCGCTTGTTTCATTCATAGGTTAGTTTGCATGAAACTATGTGTGACTCATGACACGAGTTGGGTAAAGTACAAGAGGGTTTGTACAACTATCACTACTTGGTTATCTGTCATCTTTCCTCTGTATGATGAACTTGTTACTCTCAGTCCATGATACATCGAAGGAAAATGCGTACTCTTCGAAGTGTAGCTTGGTGTAAACACAACGCTTGCGCGCTAACTAGTGTCACCTTCTCTAGTCAATTGTTTTTTAGGTTAACCCTTGTCACCTCAATCAAGTAGAGTAAGGTGATGGGGAAAACCTTAACAAGCACGTCAGAGATACATTAAATTACTTATCTGCTGGAAAAACCTCTTCTGCTCTCAATGACTCAGGATCCCTCTTCCACCTCTGAAATGAATAAGTGTTATGCACAGTGAAAATGAAAAATGAAAAAATGAAAAGTCAAAAAATTCAAAATGAAAAATGGATAAGGCAAAAGAAGAGAAAGGCTTCCTGCGCAGGGAGGTGATGCAAGTAACTCCGCCGGGGTAGTGACCAGGCTCGCTAGCAGCAGAGCCATGCTTGTGTTCCTATGTGACTCCACCGAGGTATTGTCCAGGCCTGCTAGCAGTGGAGCAACACCAGAGATGAAACTAAGACTCTGGAGACTATACTGCTTGTGCACTTATATACCCCCCAACCCTAATCAAAACAACTGTGTTGCCTTGGCTTGGAATGTTCGTCAATCGACCAAGAGTCTGGCAGATGCTATATCTTACATCAAGCTAGTGTGAAGCCAAGATGAGCTTAGAACTGAACAATACTTTCTTAGGTGTTAGACTCATTTTTCACGAAGAAGGTCTATGCATAGAGTTGGAATTCTACCAGTGTGTTAGCAAATGTTGTAGCGGCTACAACCACCCTCCAAAATTTTTCTTTGCCTGTTTTGGAGCCTCCCTACCAACCTTACACAATACTTTGTCTTGCTTCATCAAGTACTCAAGCTTCAGTGTTTTCCTCGCACAAATGTAGCCTGTCGATCATAGTTGATCCATTTCCCTCATTGGATGCTCATCCATACTTGGTCCAGCTACAGGCTCAACAACTTCCCATTGAAATTTGCGCATTTCTGGAGGTCAACCAGCCTTCCCTCCATGAATTGCATAATTCCCTCTAATAGCCTGATGTGCGTTAGGATTGGCGCAATTCCTGTAATAGCCTGATGGGCTCTAGGATTGCACAATCTTGCCAGCCAACCCTCCCAGCATGATTTGCACAATATTTCCCATCAACAGGCCATTTAGCCTAGGATTTGCACAAATCCCCAGAAGTTGTGCAATCC
The DNA here is from genome assembly GCA_031772625.1 of Pinus tabuliformis. Lineage (NCBI taxonomy): Eukaryota > Viridiplantae > Streptophyta > Pinopsida > Pinales > Pinaceae > Pinus > Pinus tabuliformis. The sequence continues at coordinate 2,023,446,660 of CM062817.1, read as the reverse complement.
CCTTGGGCAGTCAACACAGCTTGCAGTCAGGAATGCACATTTTTCTCCAGCAGTCAAGCAGTCTCTTGCGTGTGCAGCTGAGTTGACCGGTTCCCTCTGAGGCTGAGCAAAACAAACTTCCATGCATGGTCTATCTCTCCCAAGACGGCATGCAAAGGCATCCCTTGTTTCAAGGATGCATGTTTAGTAGTTGGATGTTACATGCAATGAACAATTCAGAAACCTCCCTCCAAGCGTCACTTCCCCTAGATTTGTGGCATGTGCGTCATAACCTCGATGTTATCAAAACTCATAAACTAGACTCTACAGAGCTCATTCCTCACCTGAACCTTGTATATATATCATCCCACATCACATCTAGGAGAAGTCAACACATTCAACTCAATTGTTTTGGGGTAAGCTCGCTAATCGAGGTTCGGGTGTGACAAAGGACCCTTCCAAGACCTTTTACTTTCGTGATGTGTTAAATTTCATTTTTAAAAGAAAATAAATGAATACATATGCATGTTGTAAAGAAGAAGCAACATGACAATCATCAACACATGAAATAACAAGACGTCGATAACGGAGTTCGTCCAAGAGAGACTACGTCTCCGGGCCCTGGTGTCAAGATGGTGTAGGCCGCTACATTAAGTGCTGTCAATAGCGATGATGTACATAAGAGGTGATGTTGCTATCATACAAGGAAAATGACCTCACGCAGGAATGGATCCAAGAGATGTTCCATTACAGGAACTCTCAGTCAAAAGAATCCTATCAGTATGACACAAAACTCATGCATGATGATCATCCCGCCAACACAGCATAAAAGGGATCTCAATGCAAACATACATGGTGACAACAGGAGTATCCCATCAACATGATGACAAAGGGATCTCAAACGAAACATGAAGAATCATGACAACAAGTACATCCCACAAATGATTCCGCATCACATCAAGTAGGAATCATGAAATAAGTATGAAAACAAGATCCCACATCAAGCATCAAGTAGGGATCTGTGCAACACAAGGCACATAAAAAGAAATACATGAACACATTGTATATACCTCACATCCAGGGGCCATCTGAAGAAGAGGATGTCAAACTGCTGAAGCTTGTCGCACATCAAATCCCATAGCGTCGAATCTCATGGAAATGACTTCTCACACATGAATGTTGACACCTGCACTCCACTTAGAAAAGTGGCTGAAAAATAGAATGAGCAAATGGAAAATTTGAATGCACCATTAGATTTGTGGCGTCGAATAGTGAAAAATCGACTGTCAAATTTCTAAATTTTGAGAAAGTGAGAGTCTGGGGCTTAAGGAATCTTTTAGATTCCCCCTAGATTCCTCAAAGATTCCCTCCTCCGGTTCCTCTGAAAATCGGCTATTCAAATCAGGAAACTAACTGCACCATCAGGTTCATGTCACCGAGAGGTGTAAGATCGACATAAAGTTTGTCCAATTTGTACACTGCAAAAATTTCACCCTCCTGGAAATTTTGCTTAGTCGTGATTCCACCTGCATAAAAATTAATTAAAAAATTAACTTTGCCTAATTTTCCGTGCCCACTCTTGATTCCTCCATCTGCCCCCGGCGTATTGTGAAAAAAGGTTGATATAATGTTTTGCGGGGGAATCTACCAATGGTGGCCGTTTGGTGCATTGGCAAGTAAGGAAAATCATTGAGGAGGGGTCAAGGGATCAAATTCCGCCCCTCCCTATTTTAACATATTATGGTTTTGTGTTTTAAATTGGGTGACGGGTCCACATTTTTTTTGTTGCCCGCACCCCATATCAGCCTTTTTTTTGGTTGTACGCATGAAGGGTGCATTTATTTGTGGTTGGTATGTTGGTACCATTTTGGTGGTGGTGCATTACATGAGGCCGCCGGTGGGGGCTGGCCCACGTGGTTCGGGCGGGTTCGATCCCTGCTGGCCTCGCACTCCATACACGGTACATGGTTAAGGTTGGGAGGGGGTGTGGGCCGGGTCCACCAGAGGTGGCCCACACCCACCCCATTTAAATGTTTATTATTATGTGGTTGAAGGGCTCTGGGGGTGGCGGGGTCAAGGCGCCCACCCCTTAACTGATATTTTTGTTTGGTAGTTGAGGGAGGGCCGGCGGGGGTCATGGCCCATCGGCCCATAATTAATATATTTTAATATTTGGATATGTGGGGGTGGCGGGGTTGGTGGCCCGCCACCCAAATATTATATATATATATATATATTTTAAAACAAGATGGTCGTTTTTTAAAATCCGAAATTTGGAATGAAGGAGTATTTTTAACGAGGCAACACTTTCACCCGAAATCTAGCCTAGGTTGGCCGAATTTTGTCCAAATTGCGACCTCCTTAAGCCTGCCTAGTCACGAAAGTCAACCTAAACTTTTATTGCTCCTAACTTTCGCATACGGACTCGATTTGAGGAACCGTTCACACCACCACAATCAGGATGACGAGATCTACTCTTTGGTCCTAGTTTGAAATCATTCTAATCACTTTGATTTTCGAGCTTCCATAAGCCCTCTTTGTTCTTTGTGTGTCTCTGGAGCAACTTGGATCAATCCTCCCCACTGAGGAGCTTTTGGTCCTCCAAAAGCATGAAAAATAATCTGCAACTTCTCTATACCTTGTCTGCATCACAAGCATCCTCAAAAGGTCTCGCTTCCATCTCCTTCAATTTTGGTCTTCAGAGCCTTAAGCAATGAGCTGACACCTTCACTCTTTTTGATCTGACAAGTGATGGAAACATGACATCACTTTCAACGTTTAAAATGCAACTCAAAATAATACCAAACATCATTGTTGTTGAACAAGTGATGGAAAACACATCATCACTTTTACATTTTAAAATGCAACAAATGATTTACAAAAGAACGACCATTAAACACTAACATATCTAGAAACCATTTTTCACTTATCATTGTGAATGGGTCACCTACTTGTGGTGGATTTGCTTGTCAAACCATCGTTTCACTTGGTTCATGCACTAGCACTTTTTCTTTAAGGCATTGCTCTGGATGGGGCTTCCAACATGTGGATCTTTGATGGCCACTTCTGTCACAATGACTACAATAGGTCTTCTTCCTCTAGATCTTCTTAACATGTTTCTTTACCTGCTGTTGAGAGGGTCTTTCACGCCTCTTCTTTGTTTGTACTGCTATTCTTTTCCAACACTTAGAAAATGTATGGTTATGTAATCCACAAAAGGTACATGTTTTTCAATTCCATGATTTACATTCACCTTTAACAACATGATTATAATAGAAATGAACATTCGAATGTCGAGAGTGGCTATACCTTTACTCGCTGTCTCTGGTGTAAGTATGGTGATGAGAGCTTGCCTTAGCTCTTTCCCTGCAATGGGTGCTTCCATGGGATGATGGGGATGTGTTCCCATCATTCTCTTTCCTCGACGATTTCGATGATGTCTCGAAATAATCTAAAACCTTCGAGCCTGCAAATTGAGGTCTTTGCATAACCTCCAATGGTTGAGTTATGCCTTGGTTATTAACACCAAGTTATTCTTCCTCCTCATGCCTCGTCCTTGTAAGGAGACTCATGTTTGTCCCTGTAATTGGGATCTCCAAATCTCCAATAGAAATCATACTATGTGATGACGAAACTGAAAGGAAATTAACATATTTTACCTCCTTTGTCGATTTGGAACGAACTAATGAGGGCTTCTCTTCATCTGTTATTGGTGGTTCACTAGCTGTCTCAGCACATTCCCCAACTTACCTTCTGACATACCCAAGTCCTACTTGATGAGGTAATTCTTCTACATTGATGGGGTTGACAATGCCTTGGCCATTAATACCCAAGCCTTTTCCTTCATACCCCATTATCTTCAATAGTTTGGAGCCAATTTCTGTGGTATGATTTTCAAAAACAACGAAATCGTCATCAGGACACATACATGAATTCAGAGAGTTACATTTTACCTCACATGGGTCACGCTGCAGCTTTTCCAAGGCCTCGTCCTTTACTTGCAGTTGTCGTTGCAAACTATGTTTCTCCTCTTTCTCTTCATGTAGATGCATCTTCAATTCAGGGTTCTCTGTTTGAAAACTTTGGTTGTTGTGCTTCAGTTCTTCCAAGGCCTCTTCCGTGGCTTGCAACTGAAGTTGCAAACGATCCTTTTCCTATGTCTCTTTCTGTAGAGTTACATATATTATTTCCACCCTTTTGGAAATTTTTAGCATGGTCTCGTACATCGCTTTTTCATCCTCTGTCTCTGCACGTTCCATTATTCACGCTGCAATTCACTTCCACACAAAGACTGCTTTGATACCATTTGATCAAGGTCCAGGTGTGACAAAGGACCCTTCCAAGACCTTTTACTTTCGTGATGTGTTAAATTGCATTTTTAAAATAACATAAATGAATACATCTGCATGCTTTAAAGAAGAAGCAACATGACAATCATCAACACATGAAATAACAAGACGTTGATAACAGAGTTTGTCCAGGAGGGACTACGTCTCCAGGCCCCAGTGTCAAGATGGTGTAGGCCGCTACATTAAGTTCTTTCAATAGTGATGATGTACATAAGAGGTGATGTTTCTATCATACAAGGAAAATGCCCTCACGTAGGAGTCACTCCAAGAGATGTTCCACTACAGGAACTCTCAGTCAAAAGACTCCTATCAGTATGACACAAAACTCATGCATGGTGATCATCCCGCCAACATGGCATAAAAGGGATCTCAATGGAAACATACATGGTGACAACAGGAGTATCCCATCAACATGATGACAAAGGGATCTCAAACGAAACATGGCGAATCATGACAACGAGTACATCCCACAAATGATTCTGCATCACATCAAGTAGGAATCATGAAATAGGTATGAAAACAAGATCCCACATCAAGCATCAAATAGGGATATGTGCAGCACAAGGCATAGAAAAAGAAGTACATGAGCACATGGCATATACCTCACATCTACGGGCCATTGAAGAAGAGGATGTCAAACTGCTGAAGCCGGTCGCACGTCGAATCCCATAGTGTCGAATCTCATGGAAATGACTGCTCACACATGAACGATGACACCTGCACTCCACTTAGAAAACTGACCGAAAAATAGAATGAGAAGATGGAAAATTTGAACGCACCACCAGATTTGTCGTGTCGAATAGTGCAAAATCGACTGTCAAATTTCTGAATTATGAGAAAGTGAGAATATGGGGATTAAGGAATCTTTTAGATTCCCTCTAGATTCCTCAAAGATTCCCTACTTCGGGTCCTTTGCAAATCGGCTGCTCAGATCAAGAAACTGACTGCACCATTGGGTTCGTGTTGCCGAGAGGTGTAAGATTGACATAGAGTTTGTCCAATTTGGACACTGCAAAAATTTCACCCTCTTGGAAATTTTGTTCAATCATGGTTCCACTTGCATAAAAATTAATTAAAAAATTAACTCTACCTCATTTTCTGTGCCTTCTCCTGGTTCCTCCATTTTCCCCTGGTGCATTGTGCAAAAGGGTTGATGTAATGTTTTGCGGGCAGATCTACCAATGGTGGCCGTTTGGTGCGTTGGCAAGTAAGGAAATTCGTTGAGGAGGGGTTGGGGGATCAAATCCCGCCCCTCCCTATTTTAACACATTATGGTTTTGTGTTTTAAGTATGACGGCGGGTCCACATTTACTTTGTTGCCCACGCCCCATTTCCGCCTTTCTTTATTGTTGTACACATGGAGGGCACATTTAGTTGTGGCTGGTACGTTGGTACCATTTTGGTGGTGGCGCATTACATGAGGCCGCTCGGTGGGGGCCAGCCCACGTGGGCCAGGCGGTTCGATTCCCGCTGCCTCGCACTCCATACATGGTACATGGTTAAGGTTGGGGGGGTGTGGACCGAGTCCATCGGAGGTGGCCCACACCCACCCCATTTAAATGTTTATTGTTATGTGGTTGAAGGGCTCTAGGGGTGGCGGGGTCATGGCTGCCCACCCATTAGCTCATATTTTGTTTGGTAGTTGAGGGAGAGCCGATGGGGGTCATTGCCCGTCGGCCCATAATTAATATATTTTAATATTTGGATATGTGGGGGTGGCGGGGTTGGTGGCCCGCCATCCCAATATATATATATTTTGGTAGTTGAGGGAGAGCCGATGGTGGTCATCACTTGTCGGCCCATAATTAATATATTTTAATATTTGGATATGTGGGGGTGGCGGGGTTGGTGGCCCACCATCCCAATATATATATATATATATATATATATATATATATATATATATTTAGTTATTTTGTTTTAAAAAACAAGATGGTCGTTTTTGAAAATCCGAAATTTGGACTGAAGGAGTCTTTTTAACGAGGCAACAATTTCGCCCGGAATCTGGCCTAGGTTGGTTGGAATCCGGTGGCCAGATTTTGTCCAAATTGTGGCCTCCTTAAGCCTGCCGAGTCACCAAAGTCAACCTGAACTTTGACTGCTCCTAACTTTCGCATACGGACTTGGTTTGACGAACCATTCACACCACTGCGATCAGGACGATGAGATCTATGCTTTGGTCCTAGTTCGAAATCATTCTGATCACTTTGATTTTCGAGCTTCCATAAGCCCTCTTTGTCCTGTGTGTGTCTTTGGAGCCACCTGGATCACTCGCTTCCCATGCCTTGTGCTGCATTTCTGTCACTTTTTGTGTATTCGCTTGCGTGAGTTTTGTTTGCTTGTTTTCTTTGAACGCTTGCTATTGTTTACATATATTATAGCTTTTCCTAGATTTGTTTCAATTTTCATATCTATCTCACTATTGTCGCATGCATGAAACTTTTTTGCATGGACGTTTGCCCAACCAGCGAACGGCCTCACCCACATGCATGTTGATCTGTTTTCTCAATCTTCTATTCATGTTTTGCATGCAATGTTTATCAATTCTACTATCACTTAGTGTCGCCATGCATTTTATCGACTTACTTTCTTTTAGTTGCCCGTCGGCAAGCCAGGCAACCTTGACCCGGTGTCTGCCTTCACCAAGGTTGAATTTCACAATTTGGAGAAGGAAGGCTCACCTTCCTCTCCAGATTTTCACATTTTGGCCCAACACTGGCCTCTTGGACTAAATTGCGCATTTCTGGAGGTCAGTGCCTACTTGGCCCAAAAATTTGTGAAAATCTACCCCTGGTCTAGTAGTCCTTCCTAGCTGGGATTGCTCATTACGCAATCCCAACAGCCAATTGCCTGACTGGACTATGCATTGCACAGTTCCAACAGTCAGTAAGTCTCCCAACAACCCAGACTGTGCCTTGTGCAGTCTTGACTGTTGGCCTCCCGACCTCCTGGCCAAAATTGCACAACCTTCATGATCATTCACCCACGTATGTTGCAAGTTAGTTCTCATGTTCATTTTGGTTTTCGTCTAACAAATTGCTTGCTATGAGTGTTTCCATGTCTCTAGGTATCGTAGGTGTTCATTTGCCTCTCAACAGTACATGTATAATGGCTTCCATGAGAGCAGAGATGAAGACATCGTTCAAAGCACACTTGGGGATGCAATCGATCAAGTGTCTATGAGCTTGCCTACTCATGAAGACATCAAGTTGTTCAAGAATAAGGAAATCAAGCAACATCATCAAAACGAGCAACATCATGAAAAGAAACTGAAGGCATCATACCGAATGCAGTAAATGAAGTGAACACAACAAATGCAAGAGGGAAGTTGTTGACAACATAGAGGCGGAGCAAAGTTGTAAGATCAAGCAGATCCACTGATAACGAAAGAAACTTTGGAGACTTAGGCTATGAAGTGATGGTGCGACATGAAGATCATGCAAAGACAGAAGATGGAACAAAGAAGGAGTTGCATGTGCTGAAGCAGCAACTCAAGAAGAACATGAAGCTGCGCAGACAATTCAATGAGTTGCAGTAGGAATAGGAACAAAAGTGGGTGCAACATGTACTCACGGATGAAACTGCACTAGTACAAGTTAAGGATCCATCCTAGTAGCTGACATAGATCAAACATGGTAAGCAGTGTTGTTGATCACATGCAAAAGATCCAACAACATGCATGTCCTTGAGCACACGCATGCAATCCAACCCATTCAACACACTGACCAAGGCGAAGACAAGAAGCAAGTCCAACTAGGGCTGAACATGCACTTCGGCAAGTTGATGCGCATGACCACCAACACACACTTGAAGATCAGCACTGTCACTATGCATTAGTGTGTTTCCTGTTCAACCATACTCAAGAATACCATGTGCATGTTAGCAGACAAGTTGGATGAAGGGGCTGAACCAATGCACTGATTGCAACGGAGGAAAGAGTTTGCTTCAGCAAGATGTCACCATGAGGTGCATGCACACCATCACGGATGACCAAGTTTGGCATTAGCTCATTAGCTTCACCATCACAAGCATGTCAAAGAGTTGGTCTCACCACAACGGACCGAGTGTTTGTGATGTCTTGCAAGGCTTGCTCAAGCCATGTTGTCTTACATGGGTACATGTGCATTGTAATGTTGAGTCATGTCAAGTGTAAGTCGAGTGTCAACAGTTGGAAGTAACAGTCATAGAGTAGGTGAAGAGTCATGAGGGTAGTTGAACAGTCACAAAGGGGAATGTCAAGGGTCACCCCACCCTTTGCTATAAATAGTCCCTCATGACCCATTGTGTAGACTTTTGGTTAGCCAAGCTTCTACTAAGACTATCTTGAAGAAGGCTTGGACAATATTGTAACACACCTTGGCTTCTCCATTGCACAGAGCTAGTACATCTCATTGGAGGAGCAAGAGGATGTGGCTATAATGTTCCACTAATGGGGCTAGCAGGTTTACATGGTGTATTGTATGATTGTGACTTACACCTTTTTATATAATAAAAGCCAGCACATTTTCATGCATATGTTGTTATTGTAGTTGGACTACTCTGGTTGCCTTAATGATATATGTTGTTTAACTTACATACTTGTATATGAAATGATTTGTATGCAATTATATGAATCTTGTTGTTAATGTGTTGCATATGTTGTTAATGTTGTCACCATCTGTGTCAACTGCTCTGCCGAACATCAGACAGACCTTTCTCTGAACCTTGTTATATCAATTGTCACACTGGTGTCGGAATGATTAGTGAGTGATTTTCGTGTTATCTTACCTTGCAGGTTGTGATTGCTGCATCTGTGTTGACTACTCTGCCAGAAGCTGTGCATGTCCTTTGTGTTGTGTGTTCCTAGTTGAGTTGGGACTGATCCCTTTCAACCTGGAACTCACCTTCACCTTCCTCTACCTTTGAAGTGTTAAAACCTCTCATACTTATTCCTTGAATCACTGGATCAATCACACCCTTGCTACTGACAGAGTTATCTTACTTGCCTCTATGCGACATCGTGGTCAAGGCATTACCTTACGACCCACTGCTAGGACTCCTACACCAAACGGCTTGAGGTCTAATTGGGACTTCATAACGGGGAGATACCCTTGACATGTTTGTGGGTCTAGCACCACCAACAAGCCCCTATGCACCCTTTATTCTACATTTTCTCAACGAGCCAAAATATTTGAATCATTTTTACCTAAGAATTTTGAGTTACCAAGAACTAATCCACCCTACTCTTCTTCAATATTCCTAGAAATGTGTAGGAAAGTCATTTGCATGGTTTCATGTCTATTAGGATAGCATAGTGATCAGTGGGTTGATGAGGTAATTCTAGGATTGTTATCAGTATTCTCAGCAGGTGATAAACCATCATAAATTTTCAATTATAGTCAGTTTTTGGCAGACAACATTCATGATCAGTTTTTGAAGTTTTCTACTAAAGGTGCTTTTAAGCATCAAACAATCCTTATGTATTTACTTCTATTTTATTAGGCATATAGATTGAAATTTCCACTACATAAATTAGATGCATAGTGAAATCCTCAGTCTGTTATTCATTAGAATTGGTAAGGAAGAACACAGAAGAGTATTCTTTCAGTGATTATGTAAATCAATTTTTTACATATGGCATTGTGTCTTCACAGCAGTGATGTTATACCTAGAATTTCACTTGAAATAAAAAGAATCAGTCACCTCACTAAGAAAACTAATATTGGATATTGGTACCTCTATCAGAATTACACAGAAATTAGGATCTAGGGATGTGAGCTTCCTCCCTATAGGTTGCCAAAATTTATACCAATCAAGATTTTTTCATTGGAATACGTCAAACAAATGATGAACATGGATGATCTGAATTTTGTATCTAGCAAGAAGAAATATCAATTTAAATTAAAAGCACAAATTGGCCCTTTTATTGTCAACACCAGAGTAGCAGCAAAGGAGGCAGTCCTCTATTAAAACAAATGAAGTTCAAATTTAGCTTCACCTGGTCCTATGATCCCTTGGGGATTATTTCGAAGATGAGAGTTGAACAAAGGACTAAATCTTACGCACATACACCTAGGTTAGAAGTAGAACAATATGAAATGAAGAGGAGTGATAGGAGAACACATTGCAAGAGGAAAATAAATAAATTGTTATTCAAACAACTTCACAAACTCTAGTTCCTCAAGAGAAAGAGACTAAGAGGTCAAGTGAAAGTTTTTCTCCTACAATTTCAGAAATTCAAGAGACAGAGTTCACAGTTTTTAAGAGAAGAAAGAAGACCAATACTCATGAAGAGCCATTTCAAGGAGAAAGTACACATGAGTAGGCAACAATGGTGTTAACAGGTTCTCATACTTATACCTTTAAGTACACATGAGTAGGCAACAATGGTGTTAACAGGTTCTCATACTTATACCTTTCTAAGGATTGAGGAAATCGCCACAGATTCTCCTATATCATTTGTTTCTAAAGGTATAAAATAACATAACATTTTTTCTAGGTACAAAGAGATTAAAAGAAAGAATAAAGCATTGAAGGCCACAACACATTCCAAATTCTGGAAACAAACTTCTGCTACCTAGCACAAACCTCTGTCTGCACTTGATACTGTCCCTAAAAGTGCAGAAGACTATAAGACATCAATTTTTTCTTTTGACACCAAACAAATTCATGCCACTTATCAAATTGACCTACATAAGCCGAATGGAGAAATGATATATTCTACTTTGACCAGTTCAGCTATGGCAACCTCCAAACTGCAAGCTTCACTGAATAACATTCATTGACAATTAAAGATGGATAAAATGTCATCCTTGGCCAAAGATACCTGAATTAAATCATTGGAAGATCTGGTAATAAAATTAGGATATGATCCTAATTATGTTATAGGAGCTGAAGAAATGATCAAGAACAAGAATACTGATATTTAAGCGTTAAGGAAACAACTGAAACTTCCTACTACAGAACATCCACAGGCCAAAGAAATTAGTCAATTGGAGATAGAAAAATAAAATATGTTCAAAATGATAATTGAACAAAATATCCAGATACAAAAAATGGAAGCTGAAATGGAGACATTGTTAAAGGGAAAAGAACAACAAATTAGTGTTTCAACTGCCATTCCCATAGGAACAACATCTACTGCATGTACTTCAACAACATGGACATTTACAACAACAACTATTACAATGGATACACAGTCCAATGATGTAGCAATAAACTTATCAAAGGCCATGGGAGATCTGACACTAAGACATCAGAAGATTGAGAAATTAAAATTGCAACTCCATAAGCTTTATGAGCAAAAGATTAAGACTGATAACACATACTTGGACGAGATGCAAAAAAATTATAAGTTAACTTAGAAAATATCAACTTATGAAAATGAATCTGTAATTGCTCAGGCCAAAGAAAATATTTCGCTTAATATTAATGAATCAATGACTGAATTGTGGCCTTCAATTGAGATTATTTTTGAACAAGAAGAGTTGTTATAGAGATCAAAAGAAGCAATGGCATAAGTAAAGGAAGACCTCGACCACAAACCAAGAGAAGCTACAAGAATAATCAAGGTTCCGAAAATCAAGACAAAAGAAGATGGGACAAATTGTCTGAGCTCATCGAATGAGAAACAACAGATTTGCAGTAGCAGAATATCAAGTTTTTAGGGACAAAGAACAAATTTCTAGGAACAAGAAGCATAACAATAATTTTACTACTCTAGTCACCAGCAACAGTCCTCAAATTTTTCTAAAGATGTCAAATCAGTTCATATTTCCTTTTTTGTAGTTCTATTTTTATAAAAAATCCAAATTAGTTTGGATGAGTTATTTTGTAATAAATTTTGATTCAAAATCCATATATTTTGAATGAAACTCTATAATTACTTTGTTATTCGAAGAACACAAGGTTGAACCCTTGTGATAAGCTATTGAACGTGACTGTAATTTGTTGAATTATTTTTGAGACTAATAGAACGATCCTGGGCTCATTTTGAAGTAGCTTGTGTTTTCCTGTGAGTTTTTCTAGTTACTTGTCATGTTTCCATCTTTATTTATTTCTACACATATTTAAAGTTAATAGAAATATGGGTAAGATAAGATTGCAGATTAATCTTTGTGAGTTTTTCTAGTTACTTGTCATGTTTCCATCTTTATTTATTTCTACACATATTTAAAGTTAATAGAAATATGGGTAAGATAAGATTGCAGATTAATCTTTTTGAAATCCCTTGCAAAGTTATAATCAATTAAAGATATTAATTAACTGGAACTATATGTTTTAGTTAATTCCTCTACATAATTTAATTGTTGCTTTCTATTATCTTTAAATATGTTTTGTTTGGTTGTAAAAGACTTTTACACGCATAATCTATATATGACAAATTAAAAGTTCTATTTTAATTTTTAACGAATCATATATCCTCTTAAAATTCTACCTTTCAAAAAATTTTAAAGCTTAATTCTGTTAAAGGTGAAGAATCAACCCTTCTATTATATTAGAAATAATTAGGATTTTCATCTCTTTAACAATCTAAAGCATTGGTCATCCAAACCAAAATTAAATAACATTTTAGATGCTTTGACACAATTCCTTAGCTTAGAATTGTCTACAAAGGACAATAACGAGCAAACCTATATCAAAGGTAATTACACCTGTCTCTGAAGCAAAAACCTCTTATGATCCTAATAAGTCAAGATCCCTCTTACGCCCCATTGAAATAATAAGTTCCAAAGCATAGTTAAAATACATTAAATAAATAAAGGGTGAAGAAGAAAGGCTTCCTTCGCAGGGAAGTGAAGCAAGTAACTTCGTCGGGGTACTGAACATGCCTGCTGGCAGTGAAGTGATGCTTGTGTTTTTGTAGTGACTTTTCTAGGGTACTGAACATGCCTGTTGGTAGTGGGTCAACACCAGAGTTGAAAAATAAGACTGAATATCTCAAAGTCGCAATATTACCCTTTCCTATATTGAAATAATTGTGATATAGCATAATCTCTTGTGTGTCGAACTAAGGAAAGGAATGGTGGGTACTACACATATAACCAGGTTGAGTGGGAAATCTAAGGTAATTCGATTGATGAATCAATAGTTCCTAAAGGGGTAAACCATTACTTAAATCTATTCCTAGGTAGAGAAGTTGAAGTTTTCCTAGTGTGTCACCAAGTGTTGTTGTTGCTACAACACCCTCCACAATTTTGCTACATTGAATTTTTGGAGCCTACCTATCATCATACCAAGTGTTGCTTTCAGTCATCAAGTGTCATTTCATGTTATTATAGATGTTTCACGTGTCATTATTCTTTCCCAAGTGCCATTGGGTCATTAAGAACATTTATAATGTACTTCATAATTGTAGCATGCTTTCTAGTCACAAAATGACACTTTTGGTCGCAATTGAACACGCCTTGCTTGTTATAATTGGAGAGTGTTTGTGAATTGGTGTTTTAATGTATACTTTTCAATATTGGGTTCTATCTAAGTTTTACTGAGGATTTGGTATGTGTTGCACTTGATTTTTCTTCTAATTCATTGTGTTTTCCCATGTTTCATCTTCCAGACTTAAACAATTTTTCGACTTCACAAGCCTACCCACTAGGCTAGGGAGAGCACACTACACACTCTTAAGGCTTATTTGTAGACCCATTTTTTATTAAGACTATTCCTTGTATCCAATATAAGCTGTTCCTCCCACTCCAACACACAACTCACTCTTAAGCATTAAACCCTCCTTCTTCTGAACTGCACCAGGCTTGCCCTCTTTCCCAGTTGAGCACATAGCACACCATCATTGGTCAATCAAGCCTTCCTTGAGCCTTGATAGTGTTCCCTGCTCCATCCTTGTGGCTCAATCCTTCTGAGTTGACTGCATAGCACATTAAAATTCAATAATGAGTTGCCTTGTCTTGTGACTGCATCTTGTGCCCTCCATCAAGCCTCCTCTTCTCAACAAAGTGCACAACGCACTTTTAGTGATAATCTGGATCTTGGGGGGGGGGGGGGGAGATCTGAGTAATTTATGCACTAGGAAAAGAACTAAAGTAAACCAAACTAGAAAATAAATCATGAACCAACTTTTATTAGATCAAAAAATGACAGTTGTAACTACATTGTGCTGGACAATCTACCCTATTACAAAAAGAGGCTTGTTATTTTTAACCCTTTTTAGTTGCATTACCATGGGTAAATACCATAGGTGAGTCATTTATAGCCTTTAATTACATTACCATAGTTCAACACCATGGGTGAATTTCGATTCAGATCATTCCTCCCCACTTAGGAAGCAATGGTCCCCATTGCATGAAGTTCCCTAAGGAGAATACTTTGTCGAAGATGAGTTGTAGATGACCAAGTGCTTTTGAAGACAAGGGTTTTGTGTGGTTGACCCATAACCGAGGGTTTGTGGATGACCTGTAACCATGACGCACAAATATTCGAGGATAGAGATACCATGTAATGCTTGTGATCCAACTGTGATATTGATAGTGTGTGGCTAAGAAAATGGATTTCGATGGAAATGGTTTTGAGTGGTTGACCAATAACCATGATGAATGAAGAGCTGAGGATAGAGATACCATGTAATGTTGGTGGGACAATTATGAGGTGGACAATGTGTGGCCGAGAAAATGGACTTAATTGGAAAAGGGTTTTGTCTAGTTTACCCATACCCATGATAAACGAGGGTTCGAGGATAGAGATAGCTTGTAATGAAGATTGAGATCACTTGTTGATCTATCTGATAGAGATTTGGTGGCGTATCTTTGTAGATTCTCACCATCTAATGAGATGTTGTAAACAATTCTTCCAAGTACTCAAGTTTCACATTTGTGATTCCCATTGTTGTGCTTCGATAGACCCACCATGACATTACCTTGGCATCATTAGGGTTCTTTTGTCATAGATAGAAATATGCTTTGAGATAATAAGCGAAGATAGCCTTATCATCCTAGGCAACCCTAGCTGCTAGAAAAGCATAATACAAAGCTCCAACATACACTATTTTTCTAGTGAGATTGTGCCATGAAACAATATTTGCGCTAGTAAATAAGAAATCCAAAATGTAAAATCTTGTTTCTCCTCCTCAACCAATTTGCAATTAATGCATAAAAAAAAATATTGTTGGAAAGTTGGCTCCAATTAACATGACAAAAATCCATCGTAATGAGAAAGTTGTGATAAAGATAGAGACATTTGATTGGAAAAAACTGTATCCAATGATCTTCCATATAGACTCCAATGTTAAGAAGCAAAAGCTACTGACAGATCTAGGTTTGTTGAGCTACTTCATGATGAGCTCAGCCATAGCCTCATCGTTGGGTGCGAGGACCATGAATTTATAGCCCTCAGAGATGAGATTGGAGGCTATAAATATGAGATTTACTAGAATGTCAGCCATTTCATTGTAGCCACCATAGAGCACCATTATGTGTATGAAATTCTTCACTTGGCTTACACTATTGAACCAGTAGTGGCTAGTAGAGGGCCCTGAAGTGAGTGTCGGTGCTAGGGATGAAGCTGATCTATGGCATAGTATATTGAGTGAATGGGAAAAAACTTGGTAGAAAGAGATGAATCAAGAACTGATTTTCACAATTTCTTAGTTAGTTCCAGAACTAGAGCCCCCTTTGGAATAACGACCAGAGCCACACTGCTTCTCCATTTGTTGAAATCATCATAGACACTCTTGGATATCAACATTCATTCGATCTCGTGGATGACACTATTAGGCCTCATGACAATATTTTGGTGGGAAATAGAGCTAGATTGATGATCCTCTTACTAGCATCTCATGCGTATTGTTGCCCTATTCGAGAAAAATAAATATCCAAGCCCAAAAGCCCAATTTGTGGCATCATTTACTCTGTACTAGACTTTGCTAAGTCTCCATGAGAGTTCAATTACTAATCATTACTATGCCTTATGCCTTGAACACAGGTCCAACATTCCATAAAATAACTGAGTCAATATTTCAATGCCTACCTACAATGTAACAGGGGGAACCTTGATCGAAGGAATTTTTTTTTGCCACAACTCTCACAACAAGTCGACGTATCTAAGCTAGGGATCAAGTTAGAGCTTGAAGTTGAGATTGAATTTGTGATCTGTGACTGTTTGGAGGAATTAAGGAATAAACAATTATTTATTTATTCTATTCGAAAATAGCTCATGAAATCCCGTGCCACCAGAGAGATTGTGGTTGTGTGGGATGTAGGATGGAGATGTAGGAGATAATTCAAACATTCACATAGGCAGCAATTTAACCATCGAGTTCAAAATACTGGAAGATGACTTGAGATATGATACCATGTAGCTGAGGAAATATGTAGGCTGAGAGGAGCAGTGTGATTTGTCGACAAGATGTATTATCAAGCATTGGCTCAAAATATTGTCCCATTTTCTAGAACATTGATGCATATAGATCACTTCTTTGCTCAAGTGAACTTGCTTCCTATTAGAGACAGGAGGAAATGATCTCTCCGTTGAGGAGAAGGAGAAATACATGAATGAACACAATGTCAGGAAAGAAGGATAGGGATCATAACTCGAAATAACGCTAGTTATCAACTTGAATGGGAGGAATATGATTCCCACCTCCTCTGACATGAATACTATAGAGACATGACCACCTGGTATGAAGATAGATCGATCCAATTGTTACCGAAAGATGGCTCTACATGCGAATTATTAATCCTGGCCGTGATCTAAAACATAACTTCAATTTGTCTCTCCACAAGCCACAACTCCATCACAACAATTAGAATCCATTAGATCGAGCCTGTCATCAATCAGAAAGATTTGTAGATCCAGAATAAGAAATTTTGAGAACTCACAAAAACTCCATTCATATCATTAATTTTTTTGTGAAACTTCAAAAAAGAATTTAGCAAGGCAGGAATCACCTACTTTGATACCACTGATCCAAATATTTGGGGGAGATTTGAGTAATTGCCACACTAGGAAAAGAAAAAAAGTAAATCAAACCAGGAAATAAATCAGGAACCAACTTTTATTAGATCAGAAAATGACAGTTGCAACTGTTGCAACTACAGTGTGCTAGACAATCCACCCTCTTACAAAAAGAGGCTTGTTATTTATAGCCTTTTTTATTTACATTACCATGGGTAAATACCATGTGTGGGAAAATACCATGGGTGGATAATACCACGGGTGAGTTATTTATAGCCTTTAGTTACATTACCATGGTTAAACATTGTGCGTGAATTTCCATTCAGATCAAGTGATCAACATATAATCACTTGCCTCCTGGTAGCGTGCCCTGCACCCAAAAGCTCCATCTTCCCCTTCTGAGCGAACTGTTGAATCACAATAAGAAAGTTTGCAAAAAACATTATAGAATAGGAGATTTTTATAACAACCCTGGTGAAAATTCCATGTAAAAACATATAAATACCACGGATGATGGGACACGTATTCCAAGCTGAATGATGGGCAAGACATCCTAGGGGATGTTCATTTGATTGTTTATGGCTAAGGAAACTGGCAAAGGCAATGGATAAGGCATTAAAGAGGCAAACATGCATTTTTGGCACATTTATTTACGAAAATAATGGAAATTAGGAGAAAAGGAAGGTGAAAGGTCACATGTTGCATGTGAGGAGGAAATTGAAGGAAAATAATAGAAAATGAAGAAAATAGATACCTCATTAATAAAAAGGCTTATGAGGATCAGTGGGAAAGACTTGGTCAATTCAGTTTTGGAGCTCTCTCATTATTCTCTCTCTCTTTCATACTCTTGGACACTTAGAGATTTCTTGGAGCACTTTGGCATTGGAGCAAGAAAAGCAAAGAAGGCAAGAGGAAGCAAGGATCAAGTAGGGAAAGGCAGGACCAAGGAGCTACAATAGTCTTCATTGAAGGTATCAACTTGCATGTGTATTTTCCTTACTAGATTTGGCATGCATGCGATTGAATGTGTTTATTTTCTACCATGGCATGGGTCTTGCCAGGCGTGACAACATTTTCAGCCTAGCCTTGCCATTTCCTGATAGCTTTAATGATATGGGTTCTCTCATGCATTTTGTGGGGGATGGCTAGATTGGATTTGAAGCTGAGTGGGGTGGATCTTCGAATTGACAAACACATGGTGGTAGTGGTCCCTGAACCAGACTGAGGATGCACAAAGCCACTGGCGTAGTAACCCCTGAACCAGACTGTGGGTTGAGATAAAGCCAGATTATGTGCCTTGGTGGGCCTAGGAATCCTTGCCAGTGAATGGCGGGATATACGGTAAAGCCAAGAGGTGGATTTTCTCTCCGTTGGGCCTAGTGATTCTGGGATGAAATGCACCATAA
Organism: Pinus tabuliformis; assembly: GCA_031772625.1. Lineage (NCBI taxonomy): Eukaryota > Viridiplantae > Streptophyta > Pinopsida > Pinales > Pinaceae > Pinus > Pinus tabuliformis. Next base: position 2,023,428,041 of record CM062817.1, on the reverse strand, counting down.
ATCTTGGAGAGTATTTCTCGATGTAGGGCCTAGTGATCCCTGGATCAAACTGCGGATGCACGGTAAAGCCTGAGAGACTAGGAGGCACCCAAATTCCTCACAGTGTAGGCAGAGAACTCTGGTGGCATCCACATTGACTGGTGTTTTTGATGTGTTCTATGAGTCCCACATTCATGCTTGGAATATGGAACGGGGGTGATTAGCTAAAGAGAGACTTGGCTCAGCCAATCTATGGTCAGGTGGAACGTGGTAGTCCCATCATCGGTTGGTTCATTGCATTTATTAATGAAAAATTCATTCCCTTGATTTTCATGTGCAAATGTACTGATGTATATATGGATTTTGATGGCTGATATGTTTATTGTATTTTTGTTCCTATTATGTTGTTTATATGCACATTTACCCCGGAGGTTGTTACAGAGTGGTATCAGAGCATGGTTCGAACACTTGGACTAGATGGGCTCTATCTTAGGTGAAATGAAGAACAAAGGTTAAATTTTAGAGTTTTTTGTCATATCCGTTATAACTTTTCTTTTGTGACATATTAGAAGTTGAAAATTTGTCCATATTGAAGGTAAATCCCATTGATATTGTGACAAAAATTTCAGAAATTTATTCGTTATATTTTAGGAGATATGACCAATCGAAGTCAAGCTTTCTAGATGCTCCTAGAATTTCACACCAAATATGATTGTGTTGGTATTTTGTTATAAATTTTCACCTATGAAATCTCAGAAGTTGAAACTTGAACCATAGTGAGGGAAAATACCACTGATCATATGGTTCAGTTTCCATAAATTGTACTACTACAGTTTAGGATATATGCATTGAATCATTCACTATATTAGTTTGCATGCAAAGTGTTTGATGAAATGCTTAAATGGTTCAATGATTAATTGCATACAAACTATTTGATAAAATGCCCCAATGAGTATGTTGTTTTTGGTTGGGGATAATATTTATGTGTAATAGTATTTTTGTATTTGATATATGCTTACTTGTATGCAAATAGTTTTCTATATTAGTTTGCATGTAAAGTGTTTGAAGAAATGCTTACATGCAAATGTAATAGTATAGTAGTTGTTTGAAGAAAAATGTAACAGTATGGTAATTTCTTGAAGAAAATGTTATTTTTTGGATGGGATAGTATTGTAGTATGATAATATGGATGTAGCTAATCTATGCCTATTTGCATGCAAAGAATTTGAAGAGTTTCATGTAGGGAATTTGAAAGGTTGCATGCAAGGAAGTTGAAAAGTTGCATTAAGGAAATGGAAAAGTGGCATGATTTTAGTTATTATGTTACAAGTGGAATAAGTGAAATGTTTTGACTTAATCTCATACAAAATGTATGAGAAATAAAATTCATTTTCTTTTCATGTGTGGTTAAATTTAGTAGAGCTTTGGAGATCCAATTTCCATAATTGGACATTGGAGATTGGGCCATTATAGTAGCTTCCTCCTTCTACCTTAGTGTGGACCATGGATTGTAAGGGGGTATGCTTATAGGATTGTTAGTATTGGTGAATGCTGATTTCAAATTAATAGACACAATGTCTTGATTTTTGGAACATGTGACTGATTGTATATGAATTATATGTCGCTTACATGTTGATTTCATGATACCTACTTACATCCTTGTATGTTAGGTTACACTTTTGAATATTTTGATTACATGTATCAGTATTGTAGGTTGATTACAAGAATTGATTTCTTATGTTTGACTACATATGATTATGCTTATTGGTAGCTAGTTTGGCATTGCTTATGCATACTTTTGGTTGCATGTGGCAATGTGTACAATGGAGTAATGGTTGTTGTCATGCACGAGGTCATGGTTTGTATAGTTGATATGGTCATGCATTGATGACTGAACTCTAGGTGTAATGATGTGTATATGGTTTGGTACTCATTTTTTATGTATGTATATGCAGTTATTATGCGTGTATGGTCTTGGTTATGATTATGCATGTAAAATAGGTCAAACATGCCTTGTGAAGTCATTGTATGCAATTTAGGTCATCATGATGCTATTAGTTGTTATGATGCTAATGAGCTAGTTGAGATAGAGAAAGGGATGTAGATCATCATAATGAGGTTGTAGCATTATACTTTGGGATAAGAGCAGATCGTCATACAGGTAGTCTATGTTTGGCATGCAGGTATGTAAGTTAAGGATTATTATATGCATTAAGGTTATATACATCATGTTTATGAACATGTATTTGATGTTATGGTTACATTCATGATATATGTTAGATGATTAGTGTGGTTATATGCACATGTGTCAGATAGTCAAGAATGATAGTAACCTGTAGTTGTATGCATTGCTATTGTTGTTTTATATTAGATAACCCGATGATTATGCTATATGTTGTTGATGAGTATGTTATAGGTTAACTTGTTGATTGTTATATGACAGTTAACTTGACGATTCAGTTTTATGTTGTTGATGAGCATGATATAGAGATTATTGTTGTTATATGTTATTAACTTGATGATTAGAGTTATTTCATTGAGATCTTGATGCTGTAATTTGGATTGGTCATATGTGTGATGGTTATGTTCATTGCATTGAAGATCTTGATGTTATATGTATTGTGTTAACCTGGTTTGACCTATGGAGATGGTTATGGTTGCGATACTCAGGTATGAGATGACATATTTGTGATGTGGTGTCGTACTAATTTAGACTGATCATACATATGTGATTATTATGCATGAACGACGGATGCTTATGAGCTTGTAATATGAACATGTTAGTTAGGTGCTATTATAGATATCATGATTTATCTTGACATGTTGTAAAGTTATATCTCACTAACTAGATTGATTATGCAGACAAGATAGCCTCCCCTGAGGTACACTAAGGTATGAGTTTGCTTATGTATCATACTTGGTGTTTCATAGTTGATTATGTTGTCTATTTGATATTTGAGTGTTTGGTGCCTATTATGTCATCTAATTGATTTATTTAACATGGTATGTTTGCAAGTGGTTGAATGATTGATGAATTGCTTAATATGAGTATGCGTTAAAATGATTTTGTTTTAAGATGATTGTACTAACATGTATGTATTGAGACAATTGATAAGTACTTGAATGTAGTTGATAGTTGTATCATTATGTCTAATGACTATGTATTATGACATGATTGTGGGTCTTGGTAACCATTGATTTCAAATTAATAGATATGATTGTCTTGATATTTGGAACATGTGGCTGACATGTGTGAGTAGTTGTAGGGTAACATGCTTGGTATTAACATAACAAGGTAATAGTTGATGTGTCTATATAACTAATAGTTGGGTGGTGTGACAACATATAGTAAGCCTCGAATTCCAACAAGGTAAAAAGGTAAAAGAAAGGAATTGGGAAATAATTCCTTTGGCTATGTTTGGAAACCCTAATTTCGAATGAATGAGTGCTTTGCACACAGGAAGTCTTCTTAACCTTGATTTTGTCTGACATTATGTGGATATGTGCTATAGTCATGAACATGCACTTGCGAGGTATATTAGCTAGTCTTTAGCTAGAGGTGGATTTGTTCAAGGATTGGAGTCCTTTGAGAGATGGCGTGGATGTGTTAAATTGCAAGCAACGTTCTTGGCACAATAAGATGAGGTAACTGGTTATTATTATGCTTAATTATACTTTGACAATTATGTGTGTATGGTAGCATGATGCAGGGAGTTGCATGGCAAGATAGGTTGCCATGAAATCATGAAGATGGCTCAAGTTGAGCTTTCCTTGGGAACCATGGGGATTGAGTCATGGTGTTTGTTGTTAGTATTGTGCTTTTGGTCTTTTGAGCTTGATTTGTGGTTTTGTTTATGTCTAGTGCAAGGTCTTGCCACTTTTTTGTAGTGTCATATAGTTATGGGCTTTCGTGGTCTTCTTCTTTGTTTTTTCTTGTCTTCTATTTTATTGTTTTAAGTCTTGGGAATTGATTGGGAAAGAGGAAAGTTGATGGAACTTGGGGAGAGCTGTGTGGTAACCAAAAGGTAATGTAAGATTCACATGAAGCTCAGTTCATGAGTAAGCGTAGCGGAAGGTAAGGCTATGGCAGTCGGTTGGACTAGATGGGTTCATTGTGTTAAATGGACGATAGCAGTATAGTCATGAGAAAGGTAACAGGAAAAGGTAAAGTAAATGGATTTGAGTAGTCATGTGCCTTGGTTATGTTGGGAACTATTGTTCTCAATGTTGCGCATGTGTTTCATGAATAAAGGAATTTATCTTAACCTAGACCTTATGTTATCTGGTAATTATGTTATGGTCATGATTATGTTGATGTTTATATATGTATACATGAATGTATGTATGTCGTTGTCTGACAAGGTGATGATTGTTTTATGGTAATGATTATGTATGTACGTATGTATGTATCTATGTCACTATCTGATAGGGATTGTCAGGGATCATTCTTGTGGAGGAATGATTGCTTATACAGGCGAATGGCATGAAAAGGTTCCTGGTCTCGCAAGGAATCAAGTGGAAGAGTAGTCATGACAAATATATGAGGTTAGTGTCATGTGAATATGAATTTATATGCTTGTATTATGCCTATGCTTATATTATGACAGGTAATGTTGAAGGATACATCAAAAAAGTGAAAGCAATGTGGTCTATGGCATGCTATGATAAGCATGGATAAGACATTGGAAGCAAGGTTTCTTGGTAAGGACAGTGTGGTTTTGGACGTGTGGTACTATTGTTGTGCATACACTGTATATGTTGTACATGTTGCATCTATGATGTGTGCACATGTGGTGTTGTGCATATATAGCGTGTGTACGTATTGTTTATGTACTGAATGTTAGTATAAATAGTGTTGTACGAATATTGCATATTTAGTACTAGGTATAGATGGTGCTATGTACATGTTGGATATGCGGTATTGTGTACATATTGTATTGTGTGCATGATGGATATGTGGTGGTGTGCATATGGTGGTATGCACATGTTGGATATGCAGTGCTATGCACAAGTGGTTTTGCGTGCATGTGGTACATTGGTACTATGTACATATGGTGTGGTGTGCATGATTGTACAAGTGGTTCCGTGTGCGTGTGGTGCTGTGTACATATTGTACAAGTGGCAATGTGTGCATGTGGTGCTATGTACATGTCATGCATGAGGCATTGTGTACATGTGGTGTCGCGTACATGTCGTGCGTGTGGTACTATGTACATGTGGTATTGTGTATGCATTGTATAGTGGTGTAGTGTACATGTGGCATTGTGTACACGTTGTGCAGGTGGTGCCATGTACATGTGATGTTGTGCACACGTTGTGCATGTGGTGTGGTGTACCGGTGGTACTGTGTATATGTTGTACATATGGTACTAGTGCACATGTGGTATTGTGTGCATGTCATCCATGTTGTATTATGGGCATGCGATATTATGTATGTGCATCATGTAGTCGTGATATTATGACATGCGTACTCGTTGTGTTGTACTATGTGTAGTTACATGTATTGGGTGGTATTTCACACTGGGTATAGATGATGCACTGTGTTGTACACTGGCTATAGGTGTATGAGTTGTACGCCAAGTGTAGGTGCATGTATTGCATGGTGTTGTGTGTTAGATGTGGCTCTATGTCTGTGATGCACACTATGTGTCTATGCACATGGTTGATGAGAAGGAACTGAGTGTTTTTCGGGTGTAGAAACCGAGCTGGAGTGCGTATGGAATAAATATGAAGGTAGAAGCTAAGGATTGATGAAAGCATGAGTATCAACATTTTATTTCAGTTTTACGATGCATGTGATTTATGACTATGTTATATGATGATTATATATGATCTATGATTTTGGTTGATTTATGATTTTGATCTATGATGATTATGCTTGAGCTACCCTGATGTGATATCTTTATATATGTTGATTTGGTCAAATATGCTAGTTTGACTTCTTGTCACAAGAAGCAAACAGGGTTGGAAATGCACCTTATTGACGACCTACCAATGAGGTATGATGTGAATTTATTTCAATTTATTTAAAATCTAATGGAAGTTATGTACTTGGTACAGGAATGCATGAAATGCCCAATTGGGTGGTTGAAATCGACTGCAAGAATTAGTAGCAACAACGAAAGAAATTGGAACATGCAGTAGTATGTTGGTAAAGCACTTCAGGAGCAGGGCCATTGTGGGGCACTAGTACCCAAGAGTGTCTATTGATTTCCATGAGCATGCTATGACTGGTATGGTAGTTTTGAGGCAGGTATATGCCTTGGTCTTTGAATCTTCTGATGCGAGGAAGCCTTGCCAAGAGATGGACTGCCTGGGATGGGGTTGCCAGCAGAACTTGGAAGGTGACTGACTGCATGAAAGAGGTGACCGGATTCTCATGGGATTGTGTAGCAGAGAAGGGCAGGTCACAAATAGATTTGTTTTGGTCATTAGCATTGCCAGATGGAATTAGATGCACATTGGGAGTGTGCCCTGGGACAATGAGCCAATAATTGTTCATTGAGAGGATAAGTGGTGTAGGATTATAGTATTGGACATTGGATGCATATGTGACTTTGCAGTGGATTGTGGACTTCCTCAGAAGGAGGTGAATCTTGGTATTACTTTTAGGGTGGAAGTGTGAGCCTCTGGATTCCCTTGTTGATTGATATGACATCATATCATTTATTTGTTGGTTAAGCAAATGTGTATATGTCTATATGTGTATATCATTGTAAATACCATACTGAGCTGTGTTATAAATCTCCAATATGTAATATGGTTTTTATATGGTCATGTTGTCATGATGTTTTGCTTTTGAGTAGGTCATTCATTGTAAATACTGCAACAAGTTGTGTTATAAAGTTCCATGGGAAGTATGTTTTATTTTCAGTAGTCATGTTGGTTATAGGTGTATTAAACACCGAGGACAATGTTCCCCCAAGGGGGAGGGTTCTGTAACAGCCCTGGTGAAAATTCCATGTAAAAATATATAAATATCACAGATGATGGGACACGTATTCCAAGCTGAATGGTGGGCAAGACATCCTAGTGGATGTTCATTTGATTGTTTATGGCTAAGGAAATTGGAGAAGGCATTAAAGAGGAAAAAAGGCATTTTTGTCACATTTATTTATGAAAGTTATGGAAATTAGGAGAAAAGGAAGGTGAAAGGTCAAATGTTGCATGTGAGGAGGAAATTGAAGGAAAATAATGGAAAATGAAGAAAATAGAGGCCTCATTAATAAAAAGGCTTATGAGGATCAGTGGGAAAGACTTGGTCATTTCAGTTTTGGAGATTTCTCATTATTCTCTCTCTCTCTCTTTCAGAATCTTGGACACTTAGAGATTTCTTGGAGCACTTTGGCATTGGAGCAAGAAAAGAAAATAAGGCAAGAGGAAGCAAGGATCAAGTAGGGAAAGGCAGGATCAAGCAACTACAACATGCTTCATTGTAGGTATCAACTTGCATGTGTATTTTCCTTGCTTGATTCGGCATGCATGGGATTGCATGTGTTTCTTTTCTATCATGGCATGGGTCTTGCCAGGTGTGACAATATTTTCAGCCTAGCCTTGCCATTTCCTGATAGCTTTGATGAGATGGGTTCTCTCATGCGTTTTGTGGGGGATGGATGGATTGGATTCAAAGCTGAGTGGGGTGGATATTCGAATTGACAAACACATGGTGGTATTGGTCCCTGAACTGGACTGAGGATGCATGAAGCTACTAGCCTAGTAACCATGGCATGGGTCTTGCTAGGTGTGACAATATTTTCAGCCTAGCCTTGCCATTTCCTTATAGCTTTGATGAGATGGGTTCTCTCATGCGTTTTGTGGGGGATGGAAGGATTGGATTCAAAGCTGAGTGGGGTGGATCTTCGAATTGACAAACACATGGTGGTATTGGTCCCTGAACTGGACTGAGGATGCATGAAGCTACTGGCCTAGTAACCATGGCATGGGTCTTGCCAGGTGTGACAATATTTTCAGCCTAGCCTTGCCATTTCCTGATAGCTTTGATGAGATGGGTTCTCTCATGCGTTTTGTGGGGGATGGACGGATTGGATTCAAAGCTGAGTGGGGTGGATCTTCGAATTTACAAACACATGGTGGTATTGGTCCCTGAACTGGACTGAGGATGCATGAAGCTACTAGCTCAGTAACCTCTGAACCAGATTGTGGGTTACGGTACAGCCATGTTGTGTGCCTCAGTGGTGTTACCGGGAAAAGTGTCTATTTAGAACTGCTCTATCCCACTAAGGTGTGACAGCTGCCTTAGAAACAAACAGAGAAAAACTACCTTTGTATTTCCTTTATGAACTATAGATAGAGAGGAAAAGAAAGGACCAACTTGTGTCTTGCGATAATCCTTTGATCCAATCCCTCTCTTCTTTGACAGCTTCCAGCTACCTGCTCCCTTACTTGCCCAGCTTCACTAAGTACCTGTAAGATCACAGAAGAAGAACACTATACAAAAACATGGATCTATATTCATAAACAACTTAGGATCGGATTTGAGTTAACCATACAAATGTAACAAGCATCAATGATACAAAAGCATGGAGGAAAAACTCAAATAGTTTTTATTGATAAACAAGAAGATCCAGGAGGAGTTACAGCCGATGGTTCCTGACCCAGCATCAACCTCCCAGCAAAGAAGCCCCTCTTCACCTCCAACAAAGCATAAATCACCCAATACTCTGATGTTTGTCTCAAAACCAACAACAATTCCTTACAATGTGCAAAATTCCAGCCTCTGGATCTCTGGGATGAGGGATCCATATATAGATATGTGTAAGGAGGATGAGTCAGCTTGTGATTTGATTAGTGTCTTCTCTCTGTCAGTTCTTGCTTCCACTTGGAGACTGAAGGCCTCTTACTCATCCTTGGTTGAATTCAGTGAGGCAAGTGTCATAGGAGAAGATTCTGGAAGCTTCCATTGTCTCTCCACCTCGCGGAATGACACTGCCATTTGTCATTTCCCGCCCAACGCACCCTCACAGTGTATTTAGGTGCATTGCAACGCACTCAGCCAGTGTATTTAGGTGCAATGCAATGCACCTAGCCAGTGGAGCAGCTGAAATGATCCTGTTTTGACTTATTCTGAGCAGTTTCAGGTGGAGAACTTCTGGGAGAAGCTGTAATCTGTTGAACTTGTTCCTTTAGGGGTTAGAACAACACTTTTAGGGACTTAGGAGCCCTTGGTTTATGGACATTTCATGCTTGGAGCTGTAAGGCACAAAAATGTCTATAACAGTTGCCCCCTAAAGTATGAGGCCGTTAACCTTTTGGTGTCGGGTGAAATGCTTTATTATGAGGATCCAAAGTTCTTTCAATGCTGGGAGGAGACCTGTAATAAGATACAATACAATACATTATCTTCATACTGTTTTCATGATCTAGCTGAGGCGGGCATTCCCATGCTCAACTTTATAAATTCATTTTTATGTACATAGGACAGACAATCGTCTGAGTGTAGACTGATGATTCTGATAGAGCCATCATCCTTTTGGTAGGATGATTATCTGTGCTGCAATGCTTGTACATTTAATGTCTTTATTTCCCTGAATATATATCGCAGTCCGGATGGATAAAACTAGATCCGGGGTCTTCAATCTCGTCCGATCTTCACTCGAAGTACAAGTCAATCCATGTGAGAAATGTCCTGAAGTCGAACATGGAAAGACATCGCTTGATTACCAGTCAATGATGTAAACTGTTAACAAGCGCGAGAGGAATCACCGATAATGATAATGATCCTCAAGGTACTGTAGTACAATTCACGTGGTGTGAATAAAGGACTTGGCGTCGAACACCACGCAAAATCTTTCGGTCGAAGGTCATTGATGTAAACCTGTCGCCGGAAGTGAGAAACTTGCCATTGAGGCATGCAAGCTTCAAAGTACTGAATGGCGTGTTCCTAGACCAACTTCTTGGATAATGAGTTGATGTCGACAAGAAGTGATCTGTCACATGAGGGCCTTAATGAATCCCACATCAATGACACGGAACGGAGCAAATGATTTTGATGGAGGTGAAAACGATCTGATGATATACGGTTCAGGGTGGCGGTCATGAAAAAATGGAGTATAATGTATGGTAGTGGGTGGGACACAGGTGGCTTCTCTGGATGACTTCTCTTGAACATGTCGGCGACACTGATGTGATGGATTGGTAGCATTAACCCCAAATGTGGATGGTATGGTGTGACCATGGCGATGTGACTGGTGAATGAAACAACCCAACCCGACTTGGACACGGAGTGGAAGTGTCATGTTCAAGAGTGACTTGCTACCAATAAAGATTCTTTGAGTTTTCTTCCCAATTTTTCCCCAGTCATTGCTGACCAGTACCTCTTTATTTTTGTCAAGCTTGAGGAGGATAACATTGTGGAGAAACTGGAAGGTATGCTTTTGACTAGCAACCTAGTGGTTTTTCAATAATAATTGTAACCTTTTCTGCATTATGAGTTCAAAGAAGATAAATGGTTTTGATAAAATGTGCAACAATCGATAAAGGAAGCTCAAGTGCTAATGATTGACGTTTTCTATGCAGGAAGACGTGGAAACAAAGGATCGGCGATTGAAAGCAAGAAGCAAAGGGAAAATAACTACTGTCCCGCCAACAGGGAACCAGATGCGGACAAGATCAAGTAAAATTAGAGCCGAATAGCCCAGAGAAAGAATGCAGGATACTGAGACGGAGAACGCAAGAAGGGAAAGAGAAGAATCGAACGATTAGCGAATCCCTCAGGATCTTTGATCCTGAGGGATCACTGCTTTAACTTATCTTTTGATTATCTAGATACCTCCGTCATTTCTGTTATATAAAGGCATCACGTCATTGAACGGAGGAGGACTGTTTTTGTAATTCTAAGTTTGAGAACCAACTGTAATCATTGAGTCTCGCTGAGACCTGACTTTGTTACACTTTTGTTGATGCGATTAATATAAAAGACTTGGTGTTCATTTCGTCTCTGCATCTGGAGTAACTTAAGGCAGTGTTCCATTGGCAGCCAAGGGCCTAGCTCCGAAGGACACTTGCTTTTGTATTATTATACTGTGTGGTTTGTTTATTTCCATTATTTAAGTAATCTGATACATCTTTTATGTGATATGCTATGCTTCGTTATAACTAATATCTGAATGAGTTCTTTATCTCATGTCTCTGCACTATATAAGTGGATCAATTCGGATTACATCTCTCAGCTATTTCTGTAGCGGAATGTTGGTATGAATGTTATTGTTATCAGATCCATGTGAAATAGTATTTGTAAGACTTGAAAGCAATATTACTTCGTTCAGGAACATAGTCATATCATCCATTACTCTCAGATTGCTGTAGTGGTAGAGAACGTGTACATACGGTTGAGGATTGCTGTTCCATTCTTTACTGCTGTTCCATTTCTTTATTGCTGTTCCATTTCGTTATTGCTGTTCCATTTCCAGACTGTTGTTCCATTTTACTTTTCGCTGCTTGATTTACCTGCCTTTGTTGTTCTTGGTGTGAGAGCAGGCCTAAGGCTGTAGTGAGCCTCAGCAAGACGCTGCTTAGCCCCAGACCTATAAGTCCATGCTCTGATTTCCTTTCTTTATCAGTTTCTAAATGGGTGGGTTATTGTTTCCGTACCCTTGACTGATCAACTGCCTTGTGTGATTTTATCCTTTGGGTTAGTTTCGTTACAGCTTAGCATCTGTTTCCTTTCAAATCATTAAGACACTATACTACCAAGCATTACTCGGACAAACAGCCTCGGATTGAGTTACTCCTTGCAATAACAAAACGCTCCCGGATTGACTTATTAATGTGGGATAATTAGCGGTGTGAGGGACCCTAGTTACAGCTCTACATTTTGGCGCCGTTGCTGGGGAGGAGTAATAGCCATTTGCCCTTTACAGAGTAGTGCGCAAATCTGCTAGGGGGGAGTTGGATTTTAAAAACGGAAGGTAAGAACCTGCGTACGGAGCATGTAAAAGCCCTGCTCCACCGTCCGCTCTCTTAGTAGAATTGCTGGTTGATAGGATTTAGTAGTTTTTAGAGTGCATGACTAAGCAGAAAAAGTTAGAAAAGAATACCAAAACCCCAGCCAAACCTGAGAAAGCCAAAGGATCGGTGACCCTTGGCCGAACGACCTTCATAGACGAAATCTACAAGAAAACTGAATCTCAGCCGTCAGTAGGCCTCAGAAAGATTCATTCTAAGCAGCCTACTAGTTCCCTTCAGGCTACAACATCACCATCTGGAGCCTACGCTGAGGTGCATAGTCAGACTGTTGAACAGGACTTCCAAGAAATTGAAAATCCTGTGTCAGAACGGCTACAAGAAGGGAACTCAAGCAACCTTTGTGAAGGAGAAGGGGAAAGAGAGGAACCGAAATCTCCTTCTAGGATAATCCAGCTAATAAACAGCCTAGATAAGGGAAGCGCAGCCAGAATTAATACTGAAAGCACCCCATTCCTTCAGATAGAAATCCCAGATAAGGGAAGTGTCATTAAGACAGCCCCTGCCAAGGCCGCCCCTTCTCAACCTAGGAACACCCTCCTAGAAATCCCGGAAGGATACTGGCACATATTCGATCCCATGGCGCAGAATCAACCAAATACCCAAACTTCTACATTGCAATATCCTATAGTAGATTCTACTGCAAATGCCCCCATGAAGGCAATTCCTCTTCAACACATCCCAACGTTTCACGGACTCACATCAGAGGACCATGATGCATTCTTATTTGAATTCAATGTGTTATGTAGAGGGTATGATTACACCACTGACCCCCAGAAATTAAAATTGTTTCCCTCTACTTTGAAGGGAGCAGCTCTGAGATGGTTTATGGGTCTAGGTGGTGGAGTCATAAACAATTGGGAGCAAATGAAAGAATCCTTTCTCAAGAAATATCAGGATTACTGTAGGTCAAGAGAACTGAAAGATGAAATCTTCCAAATGACGGCCAGACCAAATGAAACTCTAGAGGAATATGTAGAACGCTTCCAGTATAACTTACAGAGATTCCCCTATGCATCATTACCTCTGCCTGACAATGTGTTGAAGACTGCATTAATTAGAGGTATGAAAGAACAGTGGATTGAAATGTTGAATATCATGGGAAAAGGAGATATTTACCAAGAGAATTTTGCCAATATCATTAATTTATGTATTAGGAGTTCAAGGGGTAGCACAAGGATAAAACCAATAGAATATGATAGGTTTGTTAGAGATAACAAAATATCAATAGAAGGGGTAACACGGGTAGAACTTGGGAATTTATTAGAAAATTTTAAAACTGATATCCTAGGGACATTAACTACTCAGCTTGATATTGTGCAGGCTAAACAAAAGCAAATGGAGGTAGAGCAAAATCTGGCAATTTTCTGCCCCCGATGCAGAAGAAAACACAGCCACAAAGAATGTCCGCTAGATACAGTTCAAGCATGTGCTATTTGTACGAAAGACCACCTTACTGAAAGCTGCCCCTCACTTCCTGGATTGAAGGCTGTATACAAGGAAGCATAAGAAGAATCAGAACCAGCATACTTTGTTAACCAACGTCGCCAATGGCAACCTAGGCAATCAGGTATGTTTTCGAACCCAGCTTCTTCTTTTCAACCTCCACAATACAATGCTCAGCAATATGGTATGTGGCAAAACCAATCTACACCCCCAGTCCCGAATTGGTCATCACAGCCGTTTCCTTCTCCGAATCCATGGATGAATCAGACGAACCAATTCGGATGGCCAAATTTTCCCTACACCCCACCATATTGGCAGAACAATTCATACCCTCCGCAATGGATTCCCCTCACTTCACAAGGTTCACCCTGGCAGACCAATTGGCCAAGATCGACATATCAGTCAACAGGAACTATTCCACTCCCTCAACCAACTCTGCCAGCCTTACAACAAAACCCCCAGTCTAATTTAAGGCCGCAACTCCCAACCCAACCCAATCCCAATCCTAATAATAGACGATTCCAATCCATCCAAATCATAGACACATCAGAAACTGGACTTGACCCAAGGGAGTGCAATGACCTTCAGTTACGATCTGGACGTATCATAGAAACAGAGGGAGACAAAACATGTCACATTGAAGATCAGTTACCAATAGAACAACCGCTACAACAAAAGGATGTAAATAAGGAACAAACCCATCAACAAACAAATACATCCTCTCCTCCCTTCCCGGAACGATTAGTCATACCACGACTAGTGCAACATCCAGACTTTGACATTCTGGGAGAGTTACAAAACCTGTATATAAAAATTCCATTCCTCCAGGCCATTCAAGATATTCCCATATACGCAAAGACTATAAAAGAACTGTGCATAAAAAAATCAAGGAGGAATATAACTACTAACCCTAGAGTCCAAGTAGTTGGAACTTTATCCGACCTGTTATCAGGAAAAGAGACACCTATCAAATACGAAGATCCTAGGAACCCAATTGTAACTGTCCAAATCTATGGTCAAACCCTGACTAACGCTTTAGTCAACTTGGGAGCTGCAATCAAAATTCTGACAACTTCCACCTGCCAAAAGCTTGGCATCACATCAGTAGAACCTACTTCTACTTTGTTAGAATTGGCAGATCGATCTGTAGTTCGACCCGAAGGTACTCTATATGATGTCATGGTTTCCGTAGATTCCTGGGAATATCCAACTGATTTCCTGGTAATTAATCCAAAAACCCGACTAGATGGACATCCGCTAATATTAGGAAGACCTTGGCTTGCTACTGCCGATGCCTACATTGGTTGCCGGCAGGGAAACATGACTATAACTAAAGGACCAGATGTTAAAAATCTAGTTCTATATCCTCCAGCACAGCCAAGTCTGCCAATGATCAAAACCAATTAGTATCCTGTGTCATACCTTACTAACAATATCAGAGCCCCATTGACTGTACAGAAGGCTTTAGATTTTAAAGATCAAATAGAAGATGATGCTATCAATAACTTCATCAGTCAAACCGAACCTAGATCTCACACACAGTGTTTTATGATAGAGGCAGCATTTGATAGTGAGCTAGAAGAAGACCCCTTAAAAGATCCACATGACCAAACAATACCAGTAACTGTTGTTGCCAATAGTAAAGTAGTGGAAATTGAACCTGGTAAGACTCTAAATATTAACGTCAACCTGACACCAGATCAAGAAATGAAGCTTGTTAGTCTGTTACAAAAATATAAGGGAGCATTTGCGTGGGATTACCCTGACATGAAATTATGCACCCACCACATTTATATAGAGAAGGATGCAAGACCTGTTCGTCAGCCACAAAGAAGACTCAACCCCCATCTAAAAGAAATAGTAAAAGCCGAACTTCAGAAACTTTTAGATGTTAATTTTATTTACCCCATCTCCGATAGTAAGTGGGTCTCTCCCCTAGTGGTGGTACCCAAGAAAAATGGGAAATGGAGGATTTGCGTGGATTACAGGGAGTTAAATAAGGCCACACAGAAGGATCACTTTCCCCTCCCATTTATAGATCAAGTACTGGACACTTTAGCAGGGAAGAAAATTTTCTCTTTCCTGGATGGCTTCAGCGGATATAACCAAATCCAAATCGCCCCTGAAAATCAGGATAAAACTACCTTTACTTGCCCTTGGGGAACGTTTGCCTATCGAGTACTACCCTTCGGCCTATGCAATGCCCCTGCTACATTCCAAAGGGCTGTTCTCAGCATCTTTGCAGACCTAATAAACGACGGACTTGAGGTGTATATGGATGACTTTACACCATATGGAGATGATTTTGACCCAGCTCTGCATACCCTGGAAAAAGTCCTACAATGTTGTATCGCTACTAGACTTTGCCTGAGCCACGAAAAGTGTTACATGATGATGACAGAAGGGCTCATTCTATGGCACTACATCTCAGTAGCTGGCATCCAGGTAGACCCGGCTAAAATTCAGATTCTTTTGCTCATCCCTACTCCCACTACTCAAACAGAGGTACACAGTTTCCTTGGATTTTCTGGATATTACAGACGATTTATAGAACATTACTCACGTATTGCTGCACCTCTATATGCTTTAACTGGCAATGTTGACTTTTTGTGGACAGAAAAATGCGACCAGGCTTTTAAGGAATTGAAGAACCTGTTATCAACAGCTCCAGTCCTTCGAGGACCCAACTGGAATTTGCCATTTCAAATCTCATCTGATGCCTCGGACACAGCAATTGGTGCCGTCTTGGGGCAAGAAGAGGATAAGAAGCCATATGCTATTTACTATATCAGCAAAAATTTATCCTCTGCCGAACTCAATTATACTGTCACAGAAAAGGAATTCCTGGCTGTAATACATGCTGTTAACAAATTCAGACATTATATTACAGGCTATCCTGTTGTGTTATATACAGATCATTCTGCTATCAAATATTTGGCAAATAAACCTGTTACAAATGCTAGAATAACCAGGTGGTTGATCTTATTGCAGGAGTTCGACATCACAATCAAGGATCGACCTGGCAAGGAGAACCCTGTAGCTGATTTCCTCTCACGGATATCGAAAGCAGTCGAAACAGCAGCAGTGGAAGATCAATTCCCTGACGAGCACCTTTTTGCTGTTGCTATTCGAACACCCTGGTATGCAGATGTCGCCAATTACCTCGCAGTCGGTAAGTTACCAAAACATTTAACCCCTCAGGAACGCAAGCAGATTGTTCAGAAGAGCACTCAGTTTTCATGGATTGGAGGCCATTTGTTCCATACAGGGGCAGACATGTAAATCAGAAGGTGTATTCGAGAAGATGAAATCTTCGACATTCTAAAATCTTGCCATGACGGGCCATGCGGGGGACAGTTCGCTGAAAAAAGAACAGCGCATAAAGTATTACAGACCGGATACTATTGGCCTACAATTTTCAAGGATGCGAAAAAATTTGCACAAGCCTGTGACAGCTGCCAGCGAGCAGGAAAACCTGGCCAAGCTGATGAAATGCCTCTGAGGCCACAATTGGTCATTGAGCCATTTGAACGATGGGCTCTGGACTTCGTTGGGCCCATCAATCCATCATCAAATCAGAGGACATACATTCTGGTGGCGACGGACTATGTTACTAAATGGGTCGAGGCCGAATCATTACCTAGGGCTACAGAAGACTCTGTGATACAATTCTTGTTCCATTTGTTTGTACGTTATGGACTTCCGAGAGAATTAATCACCGATGGGGGACCACAATTTGTTGGAAACAAGTTAGCTTCAACACTTAACAATTACCATGTCCAACATAAGATTACTACCCCATACCATCCGCAGGCAAATGGGCAAGTAGAAAGTAGTAATAAGGTAATAGAATCAATTTGCATCGCATCGGCGAGATTGGGCCGCTCGACTACCTGAGGCACTGTGGGCCTACAGAACCACATGGAGAAGTACTACAGGCTATTCACCCTATCAATTAGTGTTTGGAAAACAGCCAATTTTCCCCATAGAATTCGAAATCCGAACGCTACGAACTGCACAGGAAGTCGGCCTAGATCTGAGTGAGGCACAAATCAATCGATTACAGCAGATTAATGAATTGGATGAAATCAGGCTCTCTGCATTACAAAATACAGCATTGATTCAACAACAGCGAGCTAAATGGCACGATGCACTGATCAAGAATAAAGTCTTTCATGAAGGAGACTGGGATCTGTTATACGACTCTCGGTTTCAGGATTTCCCGGGGAAACTCCAGACTCGATGGTTAGGACCATACGAAATCCAGAAGGTGCATGATAATGGGACCCTTACCCTGATCACAATTGACGGTTCTGGATATGCATTCAAGGTAAATGGCCACCGAGTTCGCCTTTATCGAAAGCCACTCACTCGGGAATCCTTCTGTCAACAGCTGCGACAAGATACTGATATGAAAATTTTAGGAGAGGAAGCGCAATCTTCCTCACCTATAGCTTAAGAAATTCATTTCATAACTTGTACATAACATCTTGTATATATGTTTCCTTGATTTTTTTTCCAAGTGTCTTTGCTGTTCCTTTGTGAAAAGGAACAACACTTGTGTGATTTTGCTGTTCCTTTTCAAAAGGAACAACTTTTGAGTATTTTTGTTGTTCCTTTGTGAAAAGGAACAACATTTTTGCTTTTTGCTGTTCCTTTGTGAAAAGGAACAGCACCTGTGTGCTTTTTGCTGTTCCTTTGTGAAAAGGAACAACACTTGTGTTTTTGCTGTTCCTTTGCGAAAAGGAACAGCACTTGCGTGTTTTTGCTGTTCCTTTGCGAAAAGGAACATCACTTGTGTTTTTGCTGTTCCTTTGCGAAAAGGAACAACACTTGCGTGTTTTGCTGTTCCTTTGCGAAAAGAAACAGCACTGGCGTGTTTTGCTGTTCCTTTGCGAAAAGGAACAGCACTGGTGTGTTTTGCTGTTCCTTTGCGAAAAGGAACAACACTTGTGTGTTTTGCTGTTCCTTTGCGAAAAGGAACAGCACTTGTGTGTTTTGCTGTTCCTTTGCGAAAAGGAACAACACTTGTGTGTTTTGTGTGTTTTGCTGTTCCTTTGCGAAAAGGAACAACACTTGTGTGTTTTGCTGTTCCTTTGTGAAAAGGAACAGCACTTGTGTGTCCCTGCTGTTCCTTTGTGAAAAGGAACAGCACTTGAGTGTGTCTGCTGTTCCTTGTCAAAAGGAACAGCATTTGAGTGTCTTTGCTGTTCCTTTCTCAAAAGGAATAGCATTTGCGATTTTCAGTTGCTCCTCTCAAAGAAATGGTATCCTATGAATGAATTCTTCTCTCAGGAATGCCATTGTCATGTTTTCGCCCTTATGGAGGATGCTTTGCGACCATGGTCTCCTCAATCTTTTAGATACAACAATGAACTTATGCGGTGAACATAAACCATGAGATACCGAAATCAGCACATCATAAATCGCTATCACTATGTAGCCAGTATGTATAAAAGGACAAGAGGAGGGACGTGAACTTTTAATCTTCACTGTCATTATCATTTACCGGTACCATTGTTATTGGTGACCTTTATCATGACGATTTCCCTAAAAATCTTTTTTTTTTGATCACTACTTGGGAGTAAGAACGAACGATTTATATCTATCTGTTGGGATCGTAAGACTTCTTCCACCATTCCCTGCTCTTAAGGAGTGCGGAACCACCCTGATGTGAAAATAAACAAAAGAGATGCGTTGCAAAAGAAAACAAAAAAACAAAATATGAAAGTTGTCAAATGCAGGATAGGGGGTCTCATTCAGAGCCGGCCTACTATGATCATAAGGGTGGAAGCGAAGTGGCATTCCCATAATGGCCACCACACCAGGGATATGGTCCAAAGATAAATTAACAAGCAAATCTTGGAAGAGGAGGTCTCATCGCGAGCCGGCCTGACCACGTTTCGCGCCTACCTTGTGAATGGCATTATGACTATCTGGTCACCAAGCCAGCATAATGGCCTGCATTTTGACAAAGCACTCTTCAGAATATACACAAAGGATCATGGTTCCGGAGGGTGAGATAAACAACTCTGCCAAGGTTATGAACACCTGTTGGCAGCAGAGCTCTGTTAATGGCATCGAAGTCGTAATATTTACACCAACAGGTACGATATTAAAATCTTTCTGTCTCTTATATCCTTTGCATGTATCATATGTCACACCCCGATATATCTATCGCATGAACATTACCACCGATCATGGCAACGGAACTGACAATGACTACTGGAGACTTCGTACAGTTGACAGACGTCCAATTCCCCGGTTCCTCATTATATCACGCAGGCTTATATAAAACGCGACCCACCTTTTTGCCTCGGTTTCGGCATTTCGTTGTTTTTTTACAACATGGCATACTTTCATATGATGTACTTGATGATTGCACTCCCGACTGGCTGCTGCTCCTCTCTTTGACGGCTGTGGGCAGCCTATCAGATCGCGGGGGGGGGGGGGGGGGGGAAGTAACCTCATTACTCCATGGATTACGTGGCTGCATACCATTCGGGCAAAATAATGTACAAAGGAATGGCATGATTTAACGGTATGATGCTTCCATCCCACGGAGACTTCCGTCCACGATCTTTTCTTCTTGTTGCATGCCTTGTGTGATCCTTTCCTAAATTGGCATCGATCATCCTTTCTGCGTCACAAATACCGCAAACAGTTGCTGTTCCATTTCTGAGTTGAATCATGGGCGGAAAGACGGTCCGGAGCGAACCTCATAAGCTGACAGTTTCCGCTGCTACTCGCAAAATCCTGGAAAATGCAGGATGGTTGAATTACTTCAACCGCCTGCAAGAATCAAACGAAGCAGTAGCGTTGGAATTCCTACAGAATTTGCAGGAAAACTACTCCGTAGTAGGAGGAAAGCGGATAGAGGTTACAGAGGATATCATCGCGGAAGTCTCAGGATTACCAGCTGCTGGACCCATATGGACGCCGAAGAAGGAGAGATTACAAAAAGCTATGGAAATTTTCCAGGACGAAGGCCAAAGCTTGACAGTCAAAGGGAAAGGAGTTCTGCCGGCAGCACTAGGGGAACCCTGGACCGAGCTAGCGAAGACAGTACAAAGCTATATCACCTGCGAAGGGAGAAAAGACGTGGTAAGACCTCGTCACCTGAAACTCTTAGCTGTTTTAAAAGGAAAATGTTCTGTAAATCTCCCTGCACTCTTAAATTCGTTACTGCATGGTGCGGCCCAAAGCCTGAAAAAGGCCCAGCACATAGATACAGTCGTTAGCCACCATGGGCTGATTCGGTTGATAGTGAGCCACGGTCTCACTCAACAGCAAAGCACTTGGGAGGAATTTGTCGCAATAGTCGAAGGAGGATTGGCTGCACCACCCCCAAAACCTGAACAACCCTCTAGCACGCCGGAATGATTAGAGAAACGCAAGAAGTCAGCAGCAGAAAGACATGCCGCTTCAAAACGGAAGCAACCTCCCGATACGCCAGAACAACCAGAGAAACCCGCAGAACCTACTGATACTCCCGACCAACTTGAGAGGCCAAGGAAATCAGCTCGGCTGGCACGGATACGAGGAAGGTTGGAAAGAATTCAGGGAACAACGGCTCAACCAATTGAAATTGCGGATGAGCCTCCAGAATCAGAGGGAGGACCCTCCGAAGGAAATGCTGAGCAATCTGAGGCCGAGACTGACCAGCCGGAAGGAGAAATTGAAAAAGGACATGAACCCTCTGAGGGAGAAGAGGCCACCAAACAGGGCAGTCAGGAAGAAGAAATTGCACAGCCAGGGGATAGCCCGTTGCAAGACCCTCCAAGTGAGGAGGAATTAGCAGCAGTTCTGGCCAATATGGGAGAATATGGCCAGGACTCCAGCACAGGTGGTGTCCCTGACGGTCCCACAGAAAGAGAATTACCCGAGGAAATGCATGCAGAAGAGGCAGGGGAAGAAAACCTGCCTGGTTATGATAATGAAATGGAAGATAAAAATCTAGGACAATCTGCCCCCAGGATGCCGGAAGATATCACAGATAAAGAAGACGCAAGCCTAAGAACCAAACCCTCTGCCGAGACAAGGGAAATTGCGAAATTAAGAAAGAAGCAGCAGAGGTTGCTGGGCACTATAGCCAGACTCCGGCAGCAAATTTGAATGCTGAAAGCCAGTCTGAGGATACAAAAGACTGCAGGGAAAAGGAAGAGGACCACGGTAGCAAGAACCCCAAGGACAAGAATTCGCTTTGATGGACGAAACCCCATCAGGAGACCTACTGCCGAGGAACAGTCTGCTGTTCCAAATAATAATGAGGAACAAGGTGCTGTTCCAAATGACATGGAGGAACAAACTGCTGTTCCAAATAGCGCGGAGGGACAGACTGCTGTTCCATCTGGCCTTGAAGAACGAATGGATATTCCAATAGAACAGCAAGAGGCTCCGATGGTAGGAAGACCACAGCAACCCTTCGTTCGCATTAAGAAGGAAACAGAAAACAAAGAAGTCCAAACAGAAGCGCCACCTTCAGGCGTAATTCGGGTCCTAAACTCAAAGCAACGTAATAGGAAGGTCCAGGTTAAACTCCCAGCCTCTACGGCTGTGTGGAAGAAGGACCCAAAAACCAGAACCTTGCATAAAATGATGAAGGAATCCCAGCAGGAAGCCGAGCAATTGCGGGAACAGACAGTCCCCAAGGAAAGATACGAAGAGCTCCAACATCAACTTCGAGACATCAGTCAGTCTGAGAGCCAGGCCTTTGAAGGATGGCAGAAGGAGCAGGAAAATTTTGCTAAGGTAACTCGTCGATTAGATAGTGTTGTTAAGCAGATGGACACCGTGTGTTCCTTATATAATGACGTTTTGACTTGTAGGGCCCCTGCTAAAAATTATGCTTTATTTTTGCTTGAACGATATCTGAGATTAAAAATAAAAGCCGTTAGGGCAGGAGCACCTATCCATATCAACACTGTTAATGATTTTATAGACTGTTGCAAGCACTATGGAGTTAGAGTTCAAAGGTTATTATGCGAGTTTTACCTGCACAATCTTGTGCTAGACCAGGAAACTGACTTAAATCCTGGCCCTTTTGTTGGCGATATACAATTCCAAGCCTTCATCTCGTTTGGGGTTAATCAGGTGAAATGGCTCAGAGCTTATAACACCTTTCAGAGACAAGAAAATAGCCTAGACTTGTGGATACGAGCTGAACCTAGAGACCCAGTGACGCTATGGAGAAAGCATAGGAGTCTCATAAGGACCCCAGGAGTCATTGAGATAATAAGGCCCATGCACGAAGACTTGATCCGAAACGGTCTGGAATATTTCCTGACTATTAAAGATCTTTCCCTCGATGCTGCAAAATTTCGATACCGGACCTCTAGTCCAAGCATCCAGCTCAGGGAACCATTCAAATATGAGAATTTTGAGCTGGCTGCCAGCCGATTGAACCTTTATGGGGAACGAATTCTGCAAGCAGGGCCATCCTGGTTAGGGTATCGATTTCGCAGTCCAATTATTTGGCACCCTGCACCCGGATATCAGGCCTTATATGAGATGCCTGCAGATCAAATAGACCAGTTCTTTGACCATCTAGTTGCTCATCACGGTTGCCGGCCTCCTCACGAGATCCCTTCTCCGACCTATTCTCTCACCGCCTTGCATCTCAACTACAATGTTTTCATGAGGCCATGAAACAGGGTAAGCAGGGGGGTGTGTGGAGCACCTGGAAGGTATGCTTTTGACTAGCAACCTAGTGGTTTTTCAATAATAATTGTAACCTTTTCTGCATTATGAGTTCAAAGAAGATAAAGGGTTTTGATAAAATGTGCAACAATCGATAAAGGAAGCTCAAGTGCTAATGATTGACGTTTTCTATGCAGGAAGACGTGGAAACAAAGGATCGGCGATTGAAAGCAAGAAGCAAAGGGAAAATAACTACTGTCCCGCCAACAGGGAACCGGATGCGGACAAGATCAAGTAAAATTAGAGCCGAATAGCCCAGAGAAAGAATGCAGGATACTGAGACGAAGAACGCAAGAAGGGGAAGAGAAGAATCGAACGATTAGCGAATCCCTCAGGATCTTTGATCCTGAGGGATCGCTGCTTTAACTTATCTTTTGATTATCTAGATACCTCCGTCATTTCTGTTATATAAAGGCATCACGTCATTGAACGGAGGAGGACTGTTTTTGTAATTCTAAGTTTGAGAACCAACTGTAATCATTGAGTCTCGCTGAGACCTGACTTTGTTACACTTTTGTTGATGCGATTAATATAAAAGACTTGGTGTTCATTTCGTCTCTGCATCTGGAGTAACTTAAGGCAGTGTTCCATTGGCAGCCAAGGGCCCAGCTCCGAAGGACACTTGCTTTTGTATTATTATACTGTGTGGTTTGTTTATTTCCATTATTTAAGTAATCTGATACATCTTTTATGTGATATGCTATGCTTCGTTATAACTAATATCTGAATGAGTTCTTTATCTCATGTCTCTGCACTATATAAGTGGATCAATTCGGATTACATCTCTCAGCTATTTCTGTAGCGGAATGTTGGTATGAATGTTATTGTTATCAGATCCATGTGAAATAGTATTTGTAAGACTTGAAAGCAATATTACTTCGTTCAGGAACATAGTCATATCATCCATTACTCTCAGATTGCTGTAGTGGTAGAGAACGTGTACATACGGTTGAGGATTGCTGTTCCATTTCTTTACTGCTGTTCCATTTCGTTATTGCTGTTCCATTTCCAGACTGCTGTTCCATTTTACTTTTCGCTGCTTGATTTACCTGCCTTTGTTGTTCTTGGTGTGAGAGCAGGCCTAAGGCTGTAGTGAGCCTCAGCAAGACGCTGCTTAGCCCCAGACCTATAAGTCCATGCTCTGATTTCCTTTCTTTATTAGTTTCTAAAGGGATGGGTTATTGTTTCTGTACCCTTGACTGATCAATTGCCTTGTGTGATTTTATCCTTTGGGTTAGTTTCGTTACAGCTTAGCATCTGTTTCCTTTCAAATCATTAAGACACTATACTACCGAGCATTACTCGGACAAACATCCTCGGATTGAGTTACTCCTTGCAATAACAAAACGCTCCCGGATTGACTTATTAATGTGGGATAATTAGCGGTGTGAGGGACCCTAGTTACAGCTCTACAAACATATGCTTGATCTATAATTTGCCCTTCGGGCAAACCCATCGCTATGTTTTAACGAGCCTAGCGATAGTGAAACTCGTTCTCGTCTAAAGACAAGTTTGTCGCTATTAATCTTTTTAACAAGTTTAACGACAAAGATAACTCGGTCCTTTTCAATTTTAGAGAGTCTTAAAAGGTACGTAAAGGTAACTCCAAAATTCCTTTTTCGTCATCTAATCCCTTAAGTCCGAAAAAGTATAAAACAATACAGAAGGGATGAATTTTTGATAGTTTTAACAAGCCGAACAAAACAAGCGCTCGATCGTTTTGTGCAATAATCCCTCAGGTCCAAAAAGATTAAAATCTAGATGAGGGATATCACCTCCTATCCCTTTAACGAGCTGGAAGGCCAAGGACTCGGCAATCTTTTCATTTTTTATGAGTCAGTTGAAAAGAGCTTAAAGAAGACTCGTCTTTTGAGGAACGAGTGATAAAACGGGTATCAGCTGATTCTAGGTAAGGTTTGGAATTTTCCAAGCACGGCGGTGTCACAAGGATGGCTAGTGAAATCACTCTTTGCAGCTGTTCCTCAAAATGGGTAAACAATCAAATGGAGGTGAATGATCGGCCAATGAAAAAGTGGAGGTGATGGTGCAAACACGACCAAGGCTTTAATGGATGAAGTACTACATTCACGGTGGTTATTTACCGGGGAATAGTTCATTTTTTAACGAGCTTAAACGCGGGTGGAAACATTTACTCATGTCTTATGTTTATTTTTTAACGAGCTTGAACTATGTGCTAAAACTGCTCGATTAATCTAGTCGTATGATAAGAATGTCTCATATAAAAACGACAACTTTTAGAGTTTTGCCCCACATCCTTTCTTTATGCGAGTTAGGAAACGACCAATCCAAAAAACAGATAAATGATCACTCTTTGCTTGCACTCCAAAAGGTTTTCATGCCCCCAGGTATAAAATAGAGTTTCAAGGTTACCTCTACTTCTCTCCGCCAAAACATTTGTTTTACCGAGAGAGGCCTACCTCTTATAGGTTACCCAAATATTGTTCTATTCACAGCACAAACAAAACACTTCTTTGGCAATGTCTATCGAAATAAACAAAGGTGAATGGATGGTATAGTGTGACCATCCCTGACATAACTTTGACAAGAGGATCTTGTTCCAGTCCAACTCCCTCTTCCACTCACGGACGGGAGTACGGAGGTCATATTATCTCGCGGAAACCTACCTTATACCCGAAGTTTTCCTGCCGAAGCAGACCAGGATGCATGCCCCCTGGGTTTCAGTCATATCCCTCCAAATTACTCGCGCTCATCGGGAGGACGGACTGGAGATTGAGACATTTCTTGCGTGAAAAGACCATTCAGGGATGGTATATGACTATTTGCTATGCGTGATCCGGGAAATGAAAGTTGGTCTACGAGCTTGACCACTCTTCCTTCGTGTGAAAAACACATTACTCTAAAGAGTGAGGAGACAATTGCTTCCATGCAATAAATATAGTCTCGTCCAAGGAGTAGATTGTAATCCAGGGGTCGTTGAACTACCATTACATTCATGCGAACTGTTTTCCTTCTCAATGTTATGGGCACATCGGGAAGGATCCCTAAAGGTCGACTGGTTCCTTTATCAAAGCCTGTCAGATTTCTCATCTCAGGCAAAAGCGATGGTGAACCAAGCGCTTTCCAAGCAGTTGAGGAAAGGATACTCACAAAATCCCCCTCATCTATGATGGTACCAACCATAACCATTCTATATATTTGAACGATAATTCGGAATGGTACGCTTGTTGGTAAACGGGGTCTCCCTAGTTGATTCCAGTCGAAGGAGACAACTAGGTTGCTTGGAGGTGGGACCGAATAGACGGCCAGGTACGGCTTTGACGAACTTCCTTCCTACGGTAAAGGAACGGGTAAATTGCTCCCTTGTTCGTCGGAGTCTGTGTTTATGAAGAGAATTTGGACGGTCTCATCCTTGTTCTCTTCAGTGACTGTATCATCTGAAGATGAAACCTCTGAAGGCAAGACCGGGTCAACTGCCACCTCGACCTTTTGACTTTCGTCTAGTATGGATCCAGATGGTTTATCTTCAATGATAGGTGCTTCAGCCGACCACCTGAGCGGGCCGGCCGGATTTTCAACTAGTGACAGACTCGACAAGAGTTTTTTATATCCAGGAGGAAGTTGTAACGGTGAAACCGGACGATCATCCAAAACTCTTTTAGCTTCGTCTAAGAAGGGACAACGGTGGACGGCATGATTGCCTTCGCACAACTTACAAGGAAATCTACATTTCCCTTTTTGTCCTGGGGCTTCACTTTCACTAGTTGATGGTGTGCTTTCAACATGATCATCAGAGGTTGATGACACCGGGTTGTGCAAACGAGGAGACCAGTCCCTTAATATCCGAGGGATGCAAGGACAATCTCTGTGAAAGTGGTCTCCTTTGCAAATGACACATGGCGATTTAGGCCTGGTCGGTGCAGTGTGTGGATTTTCGTTAGACAACACTCGTTTTCCCCCATTCGCCTTTGGCTCCTTCTTCTTCTTCTCTTTCTTCTTCTTTTCCTTCTTCTCCTTAGGAACTTGACTTTTGGCTTTACCAGCCCCATCAAGCGAAGAGGAAGGAGGAGAGGAAGAATTAGAGGAAGTAGAAGGCTGGTGGGCAACTCTTGACTCGTCTAATTGCTGATTCGATTGTTCAGGAATAGTGGTGTTCTGAACGACAGAGGTTGAGAAGAGCCATATAGGCAAACCAATTGTCAGCCCTGGAAGCGACAATGTGGCCATATGTGGCGCACCAACATCTCCCCAAGAGGAGAAGGGACTAGGATTTCCTCCAAGGGGAATTCCTTGGTTGGTAGACTCCATTTTCTCAACCCAAGATCAATGTAGGAAAGGGTAATGAATATTCCGTTTAAAATAAATTTTTATACGCTTTGACACAACTTGTTTTTTCAGTTTTTAAGAGTCGAGAAAAAACAAAAGATGACTCTAGTCTCCTTCGATTTTTAATGAGCCTGAAGTGACAAGTGCTCAGATGGACCTTTTCTGTTAAGGAGTCTGAAAAGGAACGAAAGGGACTGCTCTGGAGGTCTAGGTAGAGGGAGTACCAAACCAATCGCAAAAATACAGAATACTTTTTACGGTACGGCAGTCAATCTTCCCGAATGCTGTGTTCAGTGCATTGCGATCGATAGGGCGGCAAACACGACTTCCTATGGATAAAGGATTTAAGCCTATAGGGGTCTCCCAAAATATACTCGACGGTACGTGGGAGCACAAGTCCGTACTGGCACTTATCGTCTCAAAGTGGAGGAATCACCCAACCATCAGTGAGGACAACAGTTACCAGGTTTTACGACGCCAGAATACGTCTCTAGCCTAGACCTCTAAATGTTGTGCGTTAAGTTCCAAAGCGTTGTTAGATTCATTGAATTTATTTTAAGTTGATCTTGCTTATGAAGTTTGCCTTTTGGGTTCACCACGAGATGTAGATGTAATTCCTAAAATGCAATCTAAAAGATGTGAAAATCCTAGCTACTAGAGGAAAAGAAAGACACAATCTTTTCACAAAGAGCAAAGAGCACACTGTAAATGCACTTTCCTAAATCAAGCCAAACAGACTGTCTATATGCAAATGCACATGCATGTATTTATTTTCGACTTTATTAGTATTGATGCTAAAAAGAAAGTTGATGTACAGATCTGAATTTGCTTTCAAGCGACAAACACAAACAAGCTTCTTTTTGAAATCAAAAGATAGAGATGATTACGACACCTTGCGATTTTGAAATGAACACTTGTACTTGAAACTAGAAAATCACAAACTCAGACCAAAGGCAATAGTAAAAGTATAATCGACCATCAACAGCAATCAAACTTTCTCCTATGATCGAAATCGACACTTGCGACAGATCTAAATCAAAGGACGACAGTACGACTATTCTACTTTTGCAATGGAAAACTGTAAACGACTCAACAAACACACAAAAACATCTACAGTTCTTTTGTACAAAGGAGGCGGAATAACAACAACGAAAAGGGGTTTTAAACAGACATATACTGATCACAGGCAGCAAAATTCAGAGACAGAACTGGAAAGAATGAAGCATAAGAACCTCAGCTGCACAGGGCTAGTCTGATCAGCGCACCTGTAACACAGAGAAACTGCATTGCAGCACAGGTTTCCCTTTCGGGAAGTGCGCTGAAATTCAGGATCTCTTAACAGTACCTGCGCTGGGCCAGAAACGAGAATCTGTCTAGGTTCTGGGTCACAGTTTGCAGTTCAGTCTTTGGTTTTTGGCCGAGTAAAAGCAATCGGTAATGCACAATCAGGGGTAGATCTAAGGAGGGTCTAAGAGCTATCACAAGGGCAATCAGATAGTTTGTGAATCAGCTGTTCAAATCATAAAAAGATCCAGTGAATGGATTGAAGCAGCAGATGTCTACTTTGAATTTGTTATGGCAAATGCAGTTAGAACGCCACTTATAAGTTTATGAAACAAACTACAAAAGATACACAAACAAACTAATTAGACATTCCCCAGCGGAGTCGCCATTTTGTTACCGGGAAAAGTGTCTATTTAGAACTGCTCTATCCCACTAAGGTGTGACAACTGCCTTAGAAACAAACAGAGAAAAACTACCTTTGTATTTCCTTTATGAACTATAGATAGAGAGGAAAAGAAAGGACCAACCTGTGTCTTGCGCTAATCCTTTGATCCAATCCCTCTCTTCTTTGACAGCTTCCAGCTACCTGCTCCCTTACTTGCCCAGCTTCACCAAGTACCTGTAAGATCACAGAAGAAGAACACTATACAAAGACATGGATCTATATTCATAATCAACTTAGGATCATATTTAAGTTAACCATACAAATGTAACAAGCATCAATGATACAAAAGCATGGAGGAAAAACTCAAATAGTTTTTATTGATAAACAAGAAGATCCAGGAGGAGTTACAACCGATGGTTCCTGACCCAGCATCAACCTCCCAGCAAAGAAGCCCCTCTTCACCTCCAACAAAGCATAAATCACCCAATACTCTGATGTTTGTCTCAAAACCAACAACAATTCCTTACAATGTGCAAAATTCCAGCCTCCAGATCTCTGGGATGAGGGATCCATATATAGATATGTGTAAGGAGGATGAGTTAGCTTGTGATTTGATTAGTGTCTTCTCTCTGTCAGTTCTTGCTTCCACTTGGAGACTGAAGGCCTCTTACTCATCCTTGGTCGAATTCAGTGAGGCAAGTGTCATAGGAGAAGATTCTGGAAGCTTCCATTGTCTCTCCACCTCGCGGAATGACACTGCCATTTGTCATTTCTCGCCCAACGCACCCTCACAGTGTATTTAGGTGTGTTGCAACGCACTCAGCCAATGTATTTAGGTGCAATGCAACGCACCTAGCCAGTGGAGCAGCTGAAATGATCCTGTTTTGACTTATTCTGAGCAGTTTCAGGTGGAGAACTTCTGGGAGAAGCTGTAATCTATTGACCTTGTTCCTTTAGGGGTTAGAACAACACTTTTAGGGACTTAGGAGCCCTTGGTTTATGGACATTTCATGCTTGGAGCTGTAAGGCACAAAAATGTCTATAATAAGTGGGCCTAGGAATCCTTTCAGGTGAATGGCGGGATATATGGTAAAGCCAAGAGTTGGATTTTCTCTCCGTTGGGCCTAGTGATTTCAGGATGGAATGCACGGTAAAGCCTGAGAGATTAGGAGGCACTCAAATTCCTCAAGGTGTAGGCGGAGAACTCCGGTGGCATCCACATTGATTGGTGTTTTTGATGTGTTCTATGAGTCCCACATTCATGCTTGGAATATGGCACGAGGATGATTGGCTGAAGAGAGGCTTGGCTTGGCCAATCTATGGTCGGGTGGAACGTGGTAGTCCCATCATTGGTTGGTTCATTGCATTTATTAATGAAAAATTCATTCCTTTGGTTTTCATGTGCAAATGTACTGATGTATATATGGATTTTGATGGCTGATATGTTTATTGTATTTCTATTCCTATTATGTTGTTTATATGCACATTTACCCTGGAGGGTGTTACAATTTCAGGGCTAACATTAATTTTCCACGAGTGATCTTACTTGAATGGTTTTTCAGAATGGCATGAAAAGGATGCATGAGGGGATTTTTCAAAGGAAGCAACCCAAGGAAACATTTTGATACAAAAGAACACATGTTGTGACAAGTGAAAGAGATTTGGATTCAGATGATAAAAGTGATCCATAAAGACTCCATATGATATCAAGACCCTTTAGAGGGTAGAAGGCAACAACAATGAGAAATATGCATCAAGTATTGAAGACATAGGTGGCAACATTGTCACCTCTCAAGAAATTCCATGTCACAAGTCACTATGGCTCCAAGTCATCAATGTTAATGACTTGTCATGTTGTTGTCACATGTTGATGTGGAAATGGTGATGTAATTTTGTAATTATTATAAATGTAAATGTGTGGAAGTCCAAGAGTCATATATGGACGAAAGAGTCACATGGAGCTAAGAGTCATATTGTTAGGTGTTAAAAGGTGTCTTTTAAAACTCCTAATTGCCTCACATTAATTATCAACCTGGGTAAGTCTTTTTATTCCAAGAGTGTACACAATATGTGCAAGCTATAAATCCAGAGAGTAATGCTTTAAACTAATCTATGAAATTCAATACAAGAGTAAACGGATGCAATCATAAGTCTCAAGCTTGTAACTCTAAAGGAAATAATTCATCTAAGCATCATGACTCTATGTCAAACAATACCGTAATTCAATCTTAATCAACTAAATTCAAATGACAATCAGCCGAGAGCATTGTAGTAATAACTAAGCTCTTTCAACTGTACTTAAACTATTGGATAGAAAGAAAGAATTTAATCAATCACGCTCTATTCTGCAATTAATCGGAAATGATTCTTTAACCGATAACTAATTCAATCCATGACATGCATTAAATAAAACCAACTATGACTGCGCATTAATGAAATGAATACCAAAAATCCGATTCAACGAAAATACATCAACTGAAAATCTATAAAGTAGAATAACCTGTAGGAAATGGAAAATGCATAAAATAGGGAACATCAGTAAGTTCTATTAGTGTCGGTCTTGAAAGCCCTCCATCAGTGATCAAAGCTCTTTGCATTTGCATTGGTAGGTGTCTCATCAGTGTCAAAGTTTGCATCCCGTTAGGCATGCCATAACCCTGATGGAGGAGCTGGTCTATTCATACCCCTCTTGGCTTTGCTGGATCAGGTCATATCAGGTCATTGAGTTTGTCAAGCTGCTCTTGTTTGGTCTTAATGTCAAAATTCCAGGTCTAGGGTTTTGGTCAGTTGTCTTAGCAAGGTCATGTCTCTGAAAGTCCTTGAGTGACCAGCAAGCCAAAGGAAGGATGGTAAACATGTTCCTTTGAAATTTTCATCATGTATAGCTCATTCTTAACCTTGGATTTAAAAACCCTGTTTTTAAAGCCAAGGTCATGATAATTTTTGTAAAAAGAATAAGTGTCCAAGAAATCTTCAGAAAGGTAGCAACAACCCTGGTCCCCTTGCCACAGTCCTTCAGATGATTTCCCTGCAAAAAGAATCAGGTCAAAGCACTCAAAAAATCAACTTCAGGATAAAGGAAACCAAGAAAATCAGTGTTTTTAAAAAGTGACCAAATAGACTTTATAAAGTGGGTTTTGGATGAATTTTTTTTTAAAAGTGAGATTATAAAAGGTAATTCTCCCTCCTTTAACTCTCATTGTGCATTTCGAGCTTCTAAGAGTGATTGTGAGAGCGTGCAAGGAGAAGAAGGCGAAAATATAAGGGTTTCGGGCAGTTTACAGGTGCGCGACCCGTCCAGGCTCGTGCGTGACCTGTTGGGCGGTGCGCGACCCGTCCAGCAGCCTCCGGCAGTGCAAAAACACAACGGGCGCGACCCGTTGAGCTGTGCGCGACCCGTCCAGGGGTGTGCGCGACCCGTTCATCTGCCAGCTTCCAAAACTGCAAACAAATTCCCTCATTCCTCTTCAAACTTGCTTGATCGGTCGAGGTAGGCTCCTAATCCATGGTTGATGGTATGAATGATGAAAATAATGATGTATGCTATGGTTTTATCTTTTAAATTTGCAAATGAATGGATTAATGTGGCTGTTGCTAATGTTTGTAAAATGCTAGGGTTTTGTGATTGTTTCAAGTGTTTTTGTCCCATTGATCCCTTCCTTTTTCCCTCTTTCATTCATAGTCATGCTTGCATCTCTGTCCCATTTCATTTGCACATAAAATGTTGCCTTTTTCCCCCATCCCAAAGTTATAAACCCTACCCCTCTCACAAGCACTCAAACCCTAATTCCCTCTACCATACACATGCAAAACTAAAACAGAAAAAAGAAAAGATACATTTGAAAATAAAGAAAAGAGTCATGTGAAATTAAAATGTTGTTGTATATCAAAAGGCATGTACATAACTCCTATACATCCTTGACATCCCCTTGTACATGAAACACTTTCCCTTGATGTGAAAATGATGAGTATGTACCCCTTAATGTGCATGCACTCCTTAAGAACAGAAAAAGAGCAAAATTTGCCTTATGCCACACATGAACTCCTGCTAGCAAATTTGGTGTATGGTGTCCCTATGCCCCTATTGATATCTGTATCCCCTTACATGTTCATTATTATACATGTTTTGTCCCATATGAGATGTTCTTTGCAAATGATTTCCCGATGTTAAAACTGTTCCTATATGCATGACAATGTGTAAAGTTTCCCTTGAAAATTTCCTGTTATTATCATATATTCCCATTCCTTGTTCAAAAATTCCCTCCCCTAACATTCCCCTCATGTTTTTCCCCTTGAAACAGCATAGAGTTCAGTACTTTTGCAGGCAGAGGCAGCAGTTCAATTTGTCCTTCAGTTTGCCCACCTTGCTCCAAAACCATGTCAGATACTGAGACTTATGAGCAAGGTGATGACCATTCATCATCTACAGAGATTGAGGAACAGAGGAGGCCTCGTAGAGGGGGTAAGGGAGGTCACCATAAGAGGGAGGAGCCTACTTCATTGGCAGAGTTATAGGCTTGTCCTTTGGCACTGAGTTGTTTCCAGTATATGTCATGCTACCAGTTTTGTGAGAGGCTCTCTCAGATTCAGCATCATAGAGAGTTGGCCCGCTTATTTGTCTTACACCTCCATGATGGACATGTCACTCTTGCAGGGGTGAATTTCATATTGACACCTGAGGTGATCTCAGAGGCTACAGGTATACCGAATGTGGGTGAGGTGTGGTCGAAGCGCAGACTTCTTGATTTTGTTCACTTTGAGCCCTATGTCCGGCCAGCATTTGTGAGACTGTTGACGGGTGTTTTCCCATTCAGATTTCTTCGGAGTGAGTATGCCCCCCTCATGAGACTCATCATGCATTACTTCACATGTGAGGGCAGATTTTCACAGGTGTATTCATATCACATTCGCCTGTTGATGCATTTCACCCGGGTGAGGATGATGAACCTCCCGGTCTTACTGTTTCAGAACATTCAGAGGATGGTACCCATGTTGCAGAGGAAGACCCCGGCCCAACAGTACAGGAGTCTTTGTCACTATGGTTTGATTCAGCTCATTGTTTTGCATCAGTTGACACAGCAGGACATCTCGTGGGAGGAGTTCATCTCCCGTGAATTTTTCACAGTGCCACCTCAGCCACATCAGGAGGCTATTCATGAGGAGGGAGGACCATCACAGCAGCTCGATGCTCCCATCACCCAACATTTCAGCTCTACTCCTATGGTCACCTATCAGAAAGGCCCAAGGGCCTTATTTGCAGCAGCTAGGCGAGTACTATCTCCACAACAGGTGGAAGGGGTCTCGCCTTCATCGTCAGAGCAGTGAGTGTTATCTCCACATCATGTGGAAGGGGCCTCTCTTTCTTCACCAGCAGATGTATTGCAGAGGGGCAAAGAGCCCATGGTTCATGAGGATCTAGTGATCGATCTTGAGGTCAGTTCTCCTAGCCAGGAGGCAAAGGAGATCATTCAGCAGCTCAGGGCCGAGAATGAGACTTCGCAGCGGAGACTTGAGGGTGCTCAGTGGAACATCACATATTTAGAGCAGCGGAACACTCAGCTGGAGGAGGAGAAGGCCCTTGATGAGATTTGGAGGATTCGAAGTGATCGAGTCCTAAACCGTAGGAGGCCCGGTGATCCATTGCCTGTTGACCGGGAGTCTTTGCTTATTCAGGAGAATGCCCACTTGGAGAGGCTGTTGGCTAAGGCCAACCAAGAAAAAAGGCTGCTAAGGAACATGAAAAACCATTATTGGGCTAGGATGCACGTTTGTAAAGCAAAGATGAAAATGTTCCAAAGAAGGTTGACCGAGGCTCTCAAGAGGAAGAAGAAGGCCAACCCACTCCGCATCTTGGCCGAGGCTTCTCTCACTCATCATGACACTCACTAGCCTCTTCACAGCACCAAGCACAAATTTTTTTGGAAGTTTTGGCTCATTTTTGGCATTTTTGGGCAATTTACAGGTTTTGGCTTCTCAACGGGTCTCACCCCCGGTGAGACCCTTTGTCATCGTAGCTCCGTTTTGCGGAAACTCAGCATTGGTGGATTTGTCATGCAAAGTTACATATGCCCATCCATTACCTTGAGTTTTCATGGAGTTTTGGGCCTCCAAAAGGTCAAAATACAGTCAAATTTTGACTTTCTGCCCCTTTTTTGAGCTGCAGAAGTAGTCTTGGGAGAATTGCATTTGACTGGGCAAATGACCTCCAAATCCAAAAATTCTAGTTGGGTTGGAAAGTAGACTCAGATAAATTTCCAACGAGCTATCCCGCACCTCATTCTGACACCGGGAAGGCCTCCAAACAGGGCTTCAAAGTGCGCGACCCGTTGAGCAGTATGTGCGCGACCCGTTGAGCAGATTTGGCCAGATTTGACTAGTTCAGCCCAGAATTTGCAGATTAGCACCAGTTTGACTTGCTGAGGTCTATGATGATCCTTTTGACTGTACTTGTGGCACTTTTTGGGTACTTTTACTCTTGTTTTACTCTTCTAGAAGTTTCTCTCATGTAAAAGGGTAAAATTGACTGTATGAACTGGTTTCCAAGTTTTTAGAGGCAAGTTGTTTTGACTGCCTATTTTGTAGTGCTTAGTTTAGGAGTTGTTCAAACAGCTCCTAGGATAGTGAGCTCGACCCCTAGAGGTGGGGAAAGATGTTAGATCATCTATATTATGTACTTTCATGCTCATTTTCAGGGTTGGACTCTTGAGGGAGGAATTATCATTGTATATTTTGCTTGTATCTCTGCAATTTTTGGCTAAGGAAGACCAGGGTTTTGCAGTCACCATTGGGATTCTTGTGGACTCATTGTGTTGATGGTGTGTCTCTTCATGTTATTGTAAGCTTTGTTCTGTGATTCATTTCCTTTCTATCTGCTGCATATTAAACAAATGAAGTGATAAAGTTAGAATTCATGCTTGCATGCTCTGCTTTCAAATTTGTTTAATTTCTATGTTTTCTACTGTCTAAAGAGAATTCAAATCAATTGTTTTCTCTCTTTAGCCTTCTTATCTTTCTTCCAGATCATCCATTTCAGCTAAAGACATCTACACAATCTCCTACCTTGCCCCAAAGACTTCCCTGCAGAAACTGTGTCCTATCCCCGCACCCTAAATTGCAGCTCCTCAATTTGCCACCAAAAACCCCAAAAACCCCCAAATCAACCTTCAAATCAGTTTACTAGCCTAATATCAGTGTTACCTTGATTGGTCATCTCTTCCTATTGAAAATTTACCGAGATTGATCGGAGAGAGCCTTCTCCTGCCCCGTAGGGCTAGCTACGAGGCTGAATGGTTTGATGTAGCTTTGAGATTTGCCTTTTCAGCCTGAGGTGAAATTTCAAACGCTAACATACTTCACAGCTGCATTAGGAACATATGCTAGAACATGAGAATTCAATATGTAAACTCGGAAATCTTTCAATGCTTTAATCAGGGCCAATGCTTGCTTCTCAATGATATTATAATTCAGTGCTCCATCTCTTATGATGCGGCTGAAAAAGGCTATGGGCCTCTCAACTCCATCTCTCTTTTGCATCAACACAGCTGCCAATGTATGCTCAGAGGCGAATGAAAACAAAATAAAATCCTGTGTATAATCCGGGCTAATCAATGTTGGAGCTGAAGATAAGATTACCTTTATCAAATTAAACGATTTCACCGCCCCTTCGGTCCATCTTAGTTCGCTGTCCTTCTTGAGCATATTGGTTATTTCTCTGAGATGTTCAGCAAGATTGGGAATGAAACGACGCAGAAAATTCAACTTACCATTGAAGGACTGAATTTCTTTCTTGCTACGGGGCTGCTCCAATTGCTGAATTGCTTTTACTCGTGCAGGGTCTATACGAATGCCATCTTTAGAAATGATATGGCCCAGCAGCTTGCCTTCACTCATAGCAAAAAGACTCTTCTTCGGATTCAATGAGATGCCATATTTTCTGCACTTTTCAAACACCTTAGTCAAATGAAACAGATGCTCTTCATCTGATTTTGAAAACACAGTCAAATCATCAAGATAAACTACTAAAAAGACATCCTTCTCATTTGCAAAGGCCATGTCCATTGCCCGCTGAAATGTGGCACCTGCATTCTTCAATCCAAACGGCATCTTGGCATAATGAAATGTACCCCATGGAGTAGTAAATGCTGTCTTGTCACGGTCATCTTCGTGCACTAAAATCTGATTATACCCGGAGTAACCATCAAGCAATGACATTCTGGATGCCCCCACAACCTGCTGCAATATGTGATCCATCTTGGGCAGCGGATAATTGTCCTTTAATGACACTTTGTTCAGATTTCTAAAGTCTATACACAAGCGAATCTCACCGGTTTTCTTCCTCACGGGCACCAAGTTTGAGATCCAATCGGAAAACTGGATTGGCACTATGATCCCGGACTTATACAACCTGTTGACCTCCTTCTCAATCAATGGCAGCAATTTAGGATTAATTCTTCTCAACTTTTGCCGGAAAGGCTTTTGATTTGGCTTTATGGGAATGGTATGCTGAATAATGCTTGTGTCATAAGTTTTCAAATCTGAATAATCCCATGCAAAAACATTAGAATACAGAGACAATAATCTGATATACTCTTGCTTTACCTTAGGCGGCAACGCTTTTGAAAGCTTCACCATCTTTGGATTTGCAGCTGTCCCAAGGTTCACATCTTCAACTCCTTCGTCCGTTGGCCTCAAAGTTGGCTTGCGGGCGACATCATCCTGATCAAACAATTCCTCTAAAGGAATCAATCCTTTTGGAATGTGATTGTCTTTGAGCTGCAATACATCCATCTGATTCACTCCTTCAGCTTCCGTATCTATTGAGATGTCTTCAAACTTACCCTTAACTTGCAGAAAATCTTCAATTTCTTCGTCATCTTGGAACACTTGCCAACACCTTTGGTTATCTGGAACTGTAGGACGATGCTTCACATATATCTCAAATTTATTGCTGGAATTCATGGGTATTTTCAGATTACTTGCTGCCTTAGCCAATGCATCTGCAACACCATTTTGAATCCGGGGCACACATGTCAAGGTATGTTCAGAAAATCTTTTCAGGATATCTAACACAGCATTTCTATAAGCTCTCATGCGAGGATGTTTGGCCTGAAATTCACCTTTCACTTGCTTGATAACTATTTCGGAGTCGCCATATGCTGCTATTTTCTTTGCCTTTAACTTCAGAAGGATTTTCAAACCAGCAATAAGAGCTTCATATTCTGCCTCATTATTCGAACAATCAAATGCTAATTTGTAAGAACATACCCGTACCTTGCTTGGAACTTGATCTTGAGCTGAGAATGGGCTTCGGATCCACACACCTATACCAGCACCATCGCTGCCCACTGCACCATCAAAATCCATTGTCCAAAGACCCTCTTCATCATCTTCTAGGTGCTGAAAGTCTGATTTTGTTTCATGTTCTGTTTGCTGCCCATTTATTTCTGCAATTGGCCTTATGACAGCAGACCTTTCTTCCCTTTCCTTTCTCAAAACATCCCTGAAATTTTCTGAAATGTCTGGTATATCTTCTACTTGAACTAACTGACTATCTATCTCATTGAAATTTTCCGCAAACAAAACAAAAGATTCTAAATCTGTTTGTACATAATTTACAGGATGATTCACGAGCTTTTCCTTACTAGTGATCATGTATTTCATCTTCTGTTCCCGATATAACTTCCTCATTTGACCGAAAACTGGAATTGAAGCATATGAAAAATCAAGCTGAATCGTACCTTTGAGTTTGGCTCCCCATGACCTCGAAAACAACATGCCAAATCGTGGAGGAATGTCCGCCACCACCACATCCATCAAAACATTCTTTGCTGGAATTTGATCTAGACTCACCACTAAGTCTTTGATCAAACCAATGCATCTTACCCGGCTGGAATCAAACGAATACGAATCATGGTACTTCCTTGTGATGTCAAGCCCCAGCTTCTCCATGATTGTTTTCGGCATCAAATTATGTGAAGCTCCCGAGTCAAACATAGCATTGTGCAGCACAAACTCATCCAATCGCAAACTAATATAAAATGGAGGAATGTCACTCTCGGGAGACTCACCATTCAAAGCTGGCCCAAAGATTAACTCCGGCTGATCATCTTGTACATTCACCATGTCTAGCATTGGGTCAAAATTCAGCAATTTGGAAATTTGGCCTCGGTAAGTAGCGTTCTTCATAACCTCTGTTAAAGGAATAGGTATCTTCACCTTTGCAATTTCATTCTCCAAACTGAAAACTGGAAACTTCTCACCTTCCTTTGCCGGATTATCTCTCTTCTCAGCTTTATCCTTTGGTGCATTTGATGGCTGGTCCACTTTAGTTGCTGATGATGATGGGATTGTTGAGGGACCAACTATGTCTTTACCTTTTGAAGAAACTGAATCATTTTTTGCTGCAATGTCTTTCTTCTTCTGCACAGGATTTATAGAAATAGTCCGACCTCTCAATTGCCTTTGCTGTCCTTGCTGAGCTGATAATGCATTCAAGTACCCTCTTTGATATTCTTCAGATTCTTCTTCAAGTATCGTATCATTTGACAAAATATAATGCTCATCTTGTGGAAAGACGGAATTACTTACCAACTCATCTTCTTACGTGATATATGTAGGCATATCATCAGGGGTAAAGAAATGATTTTCCTCGCCAACATTATCACCCTCATCTTCAGATTCTTGACTAACAAAGTTCTGTTGAAAAGGTGGTTTTATTTGCTGCTGAACTGCTGTGTCTTGTGCCTTTGTTTCACGCTGCTTGATCCTATATTGTTGCTGCTGACCTCTGAAATTTGGGTTACGAATCTGAGGTTCCGGCTTGTCAATTGTGACCCTTTCAAGTAACTTCTTCACCTATTCAACTGACTGAAGAACCTGATTTGATGTGGATGCTTCCTCCTTGATTGTAACTCGCTTTTCTGCCTTCATACTTGCTCTTTTGTCATTCAAATTTGCCTCAACGCTGACAACAATTTTCTGCATATCCTCCAAGGTAGGGGGATCTCGGTCTCTCAGTGAATAAGCCATCTCCGGATCAAAACCATCCGGGAATTTGAGAAGTGTTGATTTTCTAGATGGCCTCAAATCATCGGGAATAGCATTATAAACTGAATTGAATCTGATTATATAGTCTTGAACTGACTCACCCGGATTACGCTTGAGGTTGTTATATTCGGCATTGATTTGAAGCGGATCCTTTCTGATTTCCCACCGATCTAAGAATTGATTCTGAAGTGCTTCCAAGGTAGTGATGCTGTTAGCTGCCAACCCTCTGAACCATTTTCTTACTTCCCCGGCAAATGTTTGCACGAACAACCGCATGGTAACATCTTCTTCATCTAACTCATATAGATCAAAGAAAGTAGACATTTTATCGATATGTTGTTGTGCTGTAATACTTTGTGGAGTGCCATCAAACATGGGGATTTTACTTTGGTAATCAGCAGGCATATCATGAAGATTAGCAGGCAATGCAAGTGGGGCAAACCGGGCTGCCATTTTTCTAGGTAAGGTAGGTCTTGGAGTAGCAGGCGGGGTAGGTGTAGCGGTATGAGGAGTAAGAGGAGGAGAAGCAGTATGTGATGCTGAAGGCGAAACAACTGTAGATGGAGGATGAGTAACTATGGGATAGATAACAATAAAGGGAGGATTTGTCTGTTCATGCGCCGTGATAGAAGATCCAATATGACCAGAGATATTTTCAAGGAAATCAGCAAGAGTAGTAGCTTGTACACGTGTCTGGAGATTCCTCAAAATGAAGTTTTCAACTAATTTGTTATGCCTCTCAAATTCAATAGCAGCTGC
The DNA here is from genome assembly GCA_031772625.1 of Pinus tabuliformis. Lineage (NCBI taxonomy): Eukaryota > Viridiplantae > Streptophyta > Pinopsida > Pinales > Pinaceae > Pinus > Pinus tabuliformis. The sequence goes on along the minus strand of CM062817.1, from coordinate 2,023,387,156 downwards.
AAAATCAGGATTAGGAACTAGAGTTGCAAGTGCACTTTCAGATTTAGTTTTGAACAGAGACAACTCAAAGCTTTCGTCAAAATCTAAATCTTCAAGATACTCAAAAATAGCTGGGCATGAATGAGATCTGAAAATGGGTTTAGGAGCTGTAGCCAGCTTGTTTTCTCAGAATAACTAGGAAAGAAAAAGCGTTTCAGCCTGTGAAAACTCTCAACCTATCATCCACGGCTCAGAGTTAACAAATACATGGGGATAAGATGTCAAAGAAGCGCTATGTTCACAAGCTCACGGAGATTGACTGAAGCAGCGTTTATCTACTTGCGCTGATGTAAAACAAGAGCGTTTTCGAAGGCTACCTGGCGTAACTTCAGGCTCCGTCTAAGACCTATGAAATAACACGTCAATGAACAAAAGATCGGTTTGTTCTCCCCAGTATGGTCGCCAGTATGTTAGCGTTTGAAATTTCACCTCAGGCTGAAAAGGCAAATCTCAAAGCTACATCAAACCATTCAGCCTCGTAGCTAGCCCTACGGGGCAAGAGAAGGCTCTCTCCGGTCAATCTCGGTAAATTTTCAATAGGAAGAGATGACCAATCAAGGTAACACTGATATTAGGCTAGTAAACTGATTTGAAGGTTGATTTGGGGGTTTTTGGTGGCAAATTGAGGAGCTGCAATTTAGGGTGCGGGGATTGGACACAGTTTCTGCAGGGAAGTCTTTGGGGCAAGGTAGGAGATTGTGTAGATGTCTTTAGCTGAAATGGATGATCTGGAAGAAAGATAAGAAGGCTAAAGAGAGCAAACAATTGATTTGAATTCTCTTTAGACAATAGAAAACATAGAAATTAAACAAATTTGAAAGCAGAGCATGCAAACATGAATTCTAACTTTATCACTTCATTTGTTTAATATGCAGCAGATAGAAAGGAAATGAATCACAGAACAAAGCTTACAATAACATGAAGAGACACACCATCAACACAATGAGTCCACAAGAATCCCAATGATGACTGCAAAACCCTGGTCTTCCTTAGCAAAAAATTGCAGAGATACAAGCAAAATATACAATGATAGTTCCTCCCTCAAGAGTCCAACCCTGAAAATGAGCATGAAAGTACATAATATAGATGATCTAACATCTTTCCCCACCTCTAGGGGTCGAGCTCACTATCCTAGGAGCTGTTTGAACAACTCCTAAACTAAGCACTACAAAATAGGCAGTCAAAACAACTTGCCTCTAAAAACTTGGAAACCAGTTCATACAGTCAATTTTACCCTTTTACATGAGAGAAACTTCTAGAAGAGTAAAACAAGAGTAAAAGTACCCAAAAAGTGCCACAAGTACAGTCAAAAGGATCATCATCGACCTCAGCAAGTCAAACTGGTGCTAATCTGCAAATTCTGGGCTGAACTAGTCAAATCTGGCCAAATCTGCTCAACGGGTCGCGCACATACTGCTCAACGGGTCGCGCACTTTGAAGCCCTGTTTGGAGGCCTTCCCGATGTCAGAATGAGGTACAGGATAGCTCGTTGGAAAGGTCTCTGAGTCTACTTTCCAACCCAACCATAATTTTTGGATTTGGAGGTCATTTTCCCAGTAAAAATTCAATTCTCCCAAGACTACTTCTGCAGCTCAAAAAAGGGGCAGAAAGTCAAAATTTGACTGTATTTTGACCTTTTGGAGGCCCAAAAATCCATGAAAACTCAAGGTAATGGATGGGCATATGTAAATTTGCATGAAAAATCCACCAATGCTGAGTTTCTGCAAAACGGAGCTACGATGACAAAGGGTCTCACCGGGGGTGAGACCCGTTGAGAAGCCAAAACCTGTAAATTGCCCAAAAATGCCAAAAATGAGCCAAAACTTCCAAAATTTTTTGTGCTTGGTGCTGTGAAGAGGCTAGTGAGTGTCATGATGAGTGAGAGAAGCCTCGGCCAAGATGCGGAGTGGGTTGGCCTTCTTCTTCCTCTTGAGAGCCTCGGTCAACCTTCTTTGGAACATTTTCATCTTTGCTTTACAAACGTGCATCCTAGCCCAATAATGGTTTTTCATGTTCCTTAGCAGCCTTTTATCTTGGTTGGCCTTAGCCAACAACCTCTCCAAGTGGGCATTCTCCTGAATAAGCAAAGACTCCCGGTCAACAGGCAATGGATCACCGGGCCTCCTACGGTTTAGGACTCGATCACTTCGAATCCTCCAAATCTCATCAAGGGCCTTCTCCTCCTCCAGCTGAGTGTTCTGCTGCTCTAAATATGTGATGGTCCACTGAGCACCCTCAAGTCTCCGCTGCAAAGTCTCATTCTCGGCCCTGAGCTGCTGAATGATCTCCTTTGCCTCCTGGCTAGGAGAACTGACCTCAAGATCGATCACTGGATCCTCATTAACCATGGGCTCTTTGCCCCTCTGCAATACATCTGCTGGTGAAGAAAGCGAGGCCCCTTCCACATGCTGTGGAGATAACACTCGCTGCTCTGACGATGAAGGCGAGACCCCTTCCACCTGCTGTGGAGATAATACTCGCCTAGCTGCTGCAAATAAGGCCCTTGGGCCTTTCTGATAGGTGACCATAGGAGTAGAGCTGACATGTTGGGTGATGGGAGCATCGGGCTGCTGTGATGGTCCTCCCTCCTCATGAATAGCCTCCTGATGTGGCTGAGGTGGCACTGTGAAAAATTCACGGGAGATGAACTCCTCCCACGAGATGCCCTGCTGTGTCAACTGATGCAAAACAATGAGCTGAATCAAACCATAGTGACAAAGACTCCTGTACTGTTGGGCCGGGGTCTTCCTCTGCAACATGGGTACCATCCTCTTAATGTTCTGAAACAAGAAGACCGGGAGGTTCATCATCCTCACCCGGGTGAAATGCATCAACAGGCGAATGTGATATGAATACACCTGTGAAAATCTGCCCTCACATGTGAAGTAATGCATGATGAGTCTCATGAGGGGGGCATACTCACTCCGAAGAAATCTGAATGGGAAAACACCCGTCAACAGTCTCACAAATGCTGGCCGGACATAGGGCTCAAAGTGAACAAAATCAAGAAGTCTGCGCTTCGACCACACCTCACCCACATTCGGTATACCTGTAGCCTCTAAGATCACCTTAGGTGTCAATATGAAATTCACCCCTGCAAGAGTGACATGTCCATCATGGAGGTGTAAGACAAATAAGCGGGCCAACTCTCTATGATGCTGAATCTGAGAGAGCCTCTCACAAAACTGGTAGCATGACATATACTGGAAACAACTCAGTGCCAAAGGACAAGCCTGTAACTCTGCCAATGAAGTAGGCTCCTCCCTCTTATGGTGACCTCCCCTACCCCCCCTACGAGGCCTCCTCTGTTCCTCAATCTCTGTAGATGATGAATGGTCATCACCTTGCTCATAAGTCTCAGTATCTGAAATGGTTTTGGAGCAAGGTGGGCAAACTGAAGGACAAATTGAACTGCTGCCTCTGCCTGCAAAAGTACTGAACTCTATGCTGTTTCAAGGGGAAAAACATGAGGGGAATGTTAGGGGAGGGAATTTCTGAACAAGGAATGGGAATATATGATAATAACAGGAAATTTTCAAGGGAAACTTTACACATTGTCATGCATATAGGAACAGTTTTAACATCGAGAAATCATTTGCAAAGAACATCTCATATGGGACAAAACATGTATAATAATGAACATGTAAGGGGATACAGATATCAATAGGGGCATAGGGACACCATACACCAAATTTGCTAGCAGGAGTTCATGTGTGGCATAAGGCAAATTTTGCTCTTTTTCTGTTCTTAAGGAGTGCATGCACATTAAGGGGTACATACTCATCATTTTCACATCAAGGGAAAGTGTTTCATGTACAAGGGGATGTCAAGGATATATAGGAGTTATGTACATGACTTTTGATATACAACAACATTTTAATTTCACATGACTCTTTTCTTTATTTTCAAATGTATCTTTTCTTTTTTCTGTTTTAGTTTTGCATGTGTATGGTAGAGGGAATTAGGGTTTGAGTGCTTGTGAGAGGGGTAGGATTTATAACTTAGGGATGGGGGAAAAAGGCAACATTTTATGTGCAAATGAAATGGGACAGAGATGCAAGCATGACTATGAATGAAAGAGGGAAAAAGGAAGGGATCAATGGGACAAAAACACTTGAAACAGTCACAAAACCCTAGCATTTTACAAACATTAGCAACAGCCACATTAATCCATTCATTTGCAAATTTAAAAGATAAAACCATAGCATACATCATTATTTTCATCATCCATACCAGCAACCATGGATTAGGAGCCTACCTCGACCGATCAAGCAAGTTTGAATAGGAATGAGGGAATTTGTTTGCAGTTTTGGAAGCTGGCAGCTGAACGGGTCGCGCACACCCCTGGACGGGTCGCGCCCATTGTGTTTTTTCACTGCCGGAGGCTGCTGGACGGGTCGCGCACCGCCCAACAGGTCGCGCATGAGCCTGGACGGGTCGCGCACCTGTAAACTGCCCGAAACCCTTATATTTTCGCCTTCTTCTCCTTGCACGCTCTCACAATCACTCTTAGAAGCTCGAAATGCACAATGAGAGTTAAAGGAGGGAGAATTACCTTTTATAATCTCACTTTTAAAAAAAATTTCATCCAAAACCCACTTTATAAAGTCTATTTGGTCACTTTTTAAAAACACTGATTTTCTTGGTTTCCTTTATCCTGAAGTTGATTTTTTGAGTGCTTTGACCTGATTCTTTTTGCAGGGAAATCATCTGAAGGACTGTGGCAAGGGGACCAGGGTTGTTGCTGCCTTTCTAAAGATTTCTTGGACACTTATTCTTTTTACAAAAATTATCATGACCTTGGCTTTAAAAACAGGGTTTTTAAATCCAAGGTTAAGAATGAGCTATACATGATGAAAATTTCAAAGGAACATGTTTACCATCCTTCCTCCGGCTTGCTGGTCACTCAAGGACTTTCAGAGACATGACCTTGCTAAGACAACTGACCAAAACCCTAGACCTGGAATTTTGACATTAAGACCAAACAAGAGCAGCTTGACAAACTCAATGACCTGATATGACCTGATCCAGCAAAGCCAAGAGGGGTATGAATAGACCAGCTCCTCCATCAGGGTTATGGCATGCCTAACGGGATGCAAACTTTGACAGTGATGAGACACCTACCAATGCAAATGCAAAGAGCTTTGATCACTGATGGAGGGCTTTCAAGACCGACACTAACAAATTCCACTAGAGACTGGGCCCTAGCCACCAGTGAACACTGCTTAACGATTTCAGAATATACGAACAAACAACAACGCAAGTTGTATATTAATCATCAAAGTCACTTATCATTACAACACAATCTTGTTCCTCAGAATCACCCTTCTGTAAATTAAAATTACAATCCAAGTAAAAGACGAGAGATCCCTCTTTAGTCTTCTCTTTTATAGTCAAAAGTAAAAGATAAATGTGATCCCTCAGGATCAGGAGATCCCAAGGGATTCACAATTAAATGCTATCTTCAGACATTTCTTCTATCTCTCGTTGATCTCCTTGACTTGTTCCTTGGTTCAACCGCACCCGATGCATCTCATTTTCCTCGATTAGCTTTTGCTGTTCCGATTTGGGAACATCAACTATTCCTTCCGCTGTTTTTCTACGTAAAAAGTAATGAGAGTTAGTTTGGTCGGTCAAATTGTATCAAGAGCAGTTTTGTTCATTCGTTATCAAAATCCTATCAATTTGTTATTATATCATGGCACAAGATGGATAAGAAAGGAGGAAAAATATAATAATAAAGAGTAAATAAATACCTATTGCAAGGCTCAACATACTCCCCTGCTTACCTTTTTTCATGTCTTCATGACAAATAAATAGTTCCTATGTAATGTAGTTAAGGAGTAGGCTGGAAAAAAGGTTTCTTTATCAGGCCTGAAACCGTGATTCTGTGCCAAATTTGCAAAGGATGTTTATTCATGTCCTTCAAGTAACTCATAGTGAAACCAATACCCTTCTCGAGAATACCAAATAATAAGACATCTAAATCGACATCCCAACCAATAAGGCCCTTCCCTCAAAATAAGATTGCTATATGTGATTAATCGGCTTCCAGCAACTTTGAAGTTCCCATTATTAAATGGTTCTATTTCCTTAACACTGTTAGTTGAGATCATCCATCCCATTTTGGATGCAGTCAGGGATCTTTCCTGGATAGAGAGGAAATATGTTGTTCCTTTCTGTACAATTTCCTTATGTATGGGCCCCAAAATTTGAATCACGCCTTCTTGTGTCATCAGCCTTTTATGTCTAGCAAACAGTTGCAAAGGGTGAGTAGGCTCACTTCTTACCCATAGATCCAACCCATGTTCCTGTCTTTGGAATGAATTATACGCCTTAAACCACTTAAGTTGATTAACTGCAAAAGAGTTAAAATCCTGGAATTGACTATCTCCAACAAAAGGGCTAGGGTTCTTATCAAATTCTCCTTCTACTATGAAATTATGCAGATAAACTTCGCAAAGAAGCCTTTGGACTTTTGCCCCATGTTCCTTGCAGCAACTTATAAAATCTTCAGTTATATTTAACTCGATTGGCTTGCCAGCTCTTACGACTTTAACCTTTAACAATAAGTATCGTTCTAATAAGAACATGGCATAATTTTTGGCCAGAGACATACATGTCAAGATATCTGAATATAGTGAGCAAATGATGTCTATCTGATTCCTGGCTCTGTCCAACTTGGTCTTCACCTTCTTCAGCTTTTCTTCTTCTTGTCTAAATATGTCAAAAGTCCCATTTTCAGTTATGGTTAATTCCCTAAACTATTTCTACAACTCTTGATATTTTTGCAGAGGGACTGTCTCTTGTTCACATTGTTCTAGAGAAAGCTGGGCTTGCATCAGTTCTTCCTGTAGCTTTAGGAGAATAGGGTCTTTTCTTGACAGGATATCCTTGGCTTGTTCTTCTGTCTGAGTGCCTGTGCTACGAGAGGATATTTCCTCGGTCTGTACTTCCTTATTGTGGGAGGACCAACCCTCCATCTGAACGACGGGTGGCTATTGTTCGAGTAGGAATGAGTTTGGTTTAGGTCTCTATTGACCTACCCTTACATATTTCCTTTTGCGTAGCCATAGAGACTACCTCAGGAGAAGTGTTATGGATTTTTCCATTTGCAATTCTTTTAAGCTTCCAGTGTAGCCTTTTAACAGTCTTTTGAAGCTTTTGATATTTGTGTCTCAGCTTCTTTAGTTTTGCTCCGACTACTCACCTCTTCCGAGGAGCATCTTTTACACTAACAGGCTTGTCAATAGCTTCTGTATCTAAAGATTTCTGTTGTTTATCATGGCTGTGTTCCAACAGAACTATGTCACCAGACTAGTTGTCTGATTCATGAACAGGGAAAATTTTAAGAACCCCCCCAAAATTTACATGTATAATAAATGGGCGAATCTCCATGGTATACAGGAAAAATGGAAGGCGATTTTATCAATAATATGATATGTATATATAGTTTTTTGGCGAATCTCTCACCAGGCATGGCAAATATTTTACTCAATTATAAAATCTTGTGTTTATTGAGTACACAAATGAAATCATTGCATTTCTTTAAAATATCTTTTGAAATCAAAATTACCAAAATTACATATCGATAGCCTAGTGGGTGTAGGATAAAATTCGCCCGTGCCATTCATAGAAAGCATGAGAAAGAACCTAATACTATATATAAAACCAAGAAAAATTCAAATTCATCACTTCTAGGGACCTCGTAACCACCCTGCCAATACACATACACAAGTATGTTCCTATTTGCAATTAGAAAAATTACCCAAATTACAATCTCTTTACTCCAGCATATGTTGGAAAGTTATAGAAGGATGACTAGTACAATCAATCCATTCCTTTTAGCCCTGGATTTGTTTCAGTTTAAAACAGAAGTATACAAATATACTTGTCCAATATCTATGCTTTAACCATTCACCTTAAGATGTTTTTACAATATAATTTCCTAAGTCTATTTAATATCTTCATTAGCATAAAAACCAACCTATATCCATCTTAACTCCACATCTACCACTCTTAGGGGGATGAAATCTATTTATCCCTATGAGCACTTGGTAGACCCAGAATTAAGATGGATCTAAGATGATAGAATTTCCCCTTTAAATAGTCTATGATCACATGAATACCATGGGTCAATACCATGGGTTATCATAAACCTGGAGCTTAAAAATTACTATTAGTAATTTATAAAAATTAATAAAATTAATAGTTGATTTTAATTTTATTTTTTATTTTAACCAAGCTAAAATGTTTAACATACATTAAATTACAACATCCATTTTTACTCTTGATTGGATGAAATATTTTTTCACTCTATGCTAGTTTGCATATCACGATATTTGATACCTCTCGGGGGTTAGTAGATCCAGAGTAAAGACGGATCTATGCTGGTTTAATTCCCCCATTTAAATAGGCTACATTCCAGGTGAAACCATAGGTCAATACCATGTGCCATTTCGGTGAATACCATGGGTCAAGACCATGTGCCATTTTTATTTTTATTAATACTAATATTAGGGTTAATAATGTTTTTTTGCATGGTATTTGTCCCATAGTATTTTGCCCATAGGTTTCACCTAAATATAACGCATTGTTTGAGTGTCCTTTAATATAAGGTGACTTATGGAGTAAATATAAAAAATAATTTTATTTGTTTACCATACCTCTCGTTTATTTATATTTTTATTAATTTACCATACCTCTTTTACAAATATGGTATTTGGCCCATAGGATTCACTTAAATAAAACCTCTTTCTTGAGCCTTCATAAATAGAACAAGGGTTATGGACTAAATATAAAAAGAGGTTTTATTTATTTACCATGCGTCTAGGTTATTTATATTTTTATTTATTTACCATACCTTTTGAGTAAGTATAAAAAGACGTTTTATTTATTTACCATACCTCCACTTTACTTATATTTTTATTTGTTTACACCCTTGCATGTATATAAGGTGACTTATGGAGTAAATATAAAAAATGTTTTATTTATTTACCATACCTCTCATTTATTTATACTTTTATTAATTTACCATACCTCTTTTATAAATATGTTATTTGGGCCTTTGGCCCATAGGATTCACTTAAATAAAACCTATTCTTGAAAATGGGCGAACGGAAGGTTGTAACTCAAGGGCTAAATTTACCTTTTTTACCCTCCGCCTTAAAATAAGGTGGGCTATTTGAGGTGATTTGTAAAAATGTACTATGATACAAAATATTCGCCCACTAAAAATTTAAAACCCCTTAATTTCCCAAAGGGCGAACATTCGCCCCTAAAATTTTCTATGTTCATGAATAACTTCCGTGTCTTCTTCCTTTTCCTGGTCAGAGGGCAGAATTTCTATATGCCCAGAGTCTTTTGGGGATTGAGCTTCCATTAGGTTAAGATCAAGTGGTCCTCCAGGCTACATGTATGCATATAGATTTGCCAGGACCTGAGCCATCTTTGTCTCAAAATCCAGTATAATATCATTTTGGGGACTCATGGTTGATGTTTGAGGAGGTTCTTCTTCATTTTCCAGTTCATCATTAAGGTGTTGTGCCATTTCTTGTTCTAAGTTTGGTCTATCCTCTTCCTCGGGTTCTTGTCCTGACTTGGCCTCTTCCCCGGGTTCTAATTCTGGATGACATCCTTCCCCTTGTTCAAGTTCTTCGTCTGGTTCCGACTCAGAGTCCTATATACTAATTGGTTTGGATGGTTATACAGGTTGTTCGGTGCTATCTGTTATCACCCCAAGAAACTCTCCTAGGTTGTCTCTCAGAGATGCTCAGGAACATTACAAACTCAACAAAAATGTTGGAAACAAGTGGATGAATGGAAGGAATGATGCATATTCAAGCCAGATAACCACTTCTACTACGCTTAACCCCAGACATGGGTGAACACCCCCAGACTACAAGGCTTTAGACCACAAATTACTCATAGTTTGAGGATTAGGTGAACATGGAGAATACTGAACACACCAGCAGATGCACAAGACCATGTGATGGCTGGCTGCAAATAGTAAAGAGGTTTGCAAATCTATTTCCTAATGCACAGACAGGATGACAGCTCTCTGGCACTAAAATAATAGAAACATGCATAACACATTCAATGATACATACTAGATTCTAACACAGAGGTGGGATGACAACCCCTCTAATGCTAAACATCAATAGCACATGAAAAATGCATAACAGGCACAGTCTGGAACAAAGAAGAAGTGGAAAGTGAGCAATTAACAGCAAAAGAAGCTTGTATTAGCTGAAAATGAAGACCAGACGCTGCAGGTATCATAGTAGTTACAGTCTCCAGAAGTTGAACCTTACATCAAAGCAACAACCATCAACCATGATTACATCTGTGTTCTGGGTATATATAGAGTTTGTTTACAAAGATGTTCTGTTGTTCTATGCGTGGAGGTGTCATAATGGACCACCAACCACCTTAACTCTCTGATGGAATCTTTGCTACGATATGACTGTGTCTGTGCATGAATTTGACTTTCTGTGGTGTTCTGCAGTCCTTCTCTGAGCAGGTGGAGTGTTGGATGAAAGAAGCTCCATAACTGATAAATGCTGTTATCTGTTCGAGCTCTGTACTTTCCTTCCTCAACCATGCTTTCTTGTTAAATGTAGTTGTTGAGGATTTATTACACTGAGAGCTGAAAAACTAGCCACCTTCTTCCTTCGGAAGCAGAGAATAGTCGAGGGTGGTACAGACAGTATGGTGGAGGTGTAAATATGACGGGAACAATTATTGGCCATCGGATCGTGCGGATGAATGGTTGGGATTGAATTAGAGGGAGCTATCGGCAGGAAGCGTGGATGGACGAACATGGGCTATCGGATCACAGTCAGGCAGATCCGACGGCTATCGGGTGGCAGAGATGCGCGAATGTTAACGAGAGGGGGACGTACGAGCGAGCGGTAAGTGGTATTCCCCGCACCGCCTTTGGAGCTGCGGCAGTTTCCGTATAAACCCGTGCGATCCCACTCAACGCGCAACACATGGCTTCCACGACAGGTGGGAAACTGCTTTCCCCACGCGTTAATGAGTTGACAACTCGCACGATCGGGAGGAGCGACTACCATCCAATCGTGCGACGGACGATCGAATGGCGGGGAACGCGCACGAGGCTTAACGTGCGGGAAAAAGGGCTGTGGTGGTGGGGGGTGCGAATGCCGTTGGATCATGCGGCAAACTATTAGACGACAGAGGATAGACGCACATGTTTATTGATTGGTGTGACGTGAAAAAGGCTTGCGAAAGGCGCTCGGTCAGGTTATCGGGGTTATATGATGTTTAGACTCAGCACCTGGGGGCTTGGGGAATATGGGTTTATAAATAAATTTGGAGTAAAACAAGGATGAGGGGGGTTATGGGAGTGTAGAAAAAATGAAGGAGGAGGAGGAAAAGGACTGCTGCAGGCTCCCTGCTTGCTAAAACACACGACGATGCTAGTAATTTGTGTAGGAATTTACAGGGTAAGTTCCTCAGACAGAACACCAAAAGGACACCGCTCACAACCAGATCGCAGATTAATACACCAGTATTTTGACGTGGTTAAAACCCTCAAAGAGGGAAACAATCCACGGCCTGAGCCAACGCGGCCACTTCAGGCAATTTATTAATAAAAGAATGAAAATTTACATATGTTTCTCTCATGCACGGATTACCCTACAAATGACCCTCCATGCGCTTTAAATAGAATTCATGGACCAATCGGGTGTCAAGCCATGGATCAAGTGTCGGTAATACCGAGGAGAGAATGAACCGTTGGATCACTACATATCATGATCGTCAGATTGTAAGTTACAAAGTGTACAACGGTAAAGAAACACACTTTACCTAACTCTATACCTAACTCTATACTTGACCAAGTTGTACTTAACTATTTCCTATGTGTCAGAATATCCTAACATCCCCCCTTAAGAACAACTTGGGATAGGATTGAAGGATTTACAAATATGACACAATAGGAGAAGGAAGGAGGCACTAGAGCCTATCCCCCCTTAGTGACAACTTCCTGAACTCCAACCATAAATCGAAGTTTAGTGAACTTCGCCTTTGTGAGAGCTTTTGTGAAGATGTCTGCAACTTGATCATCTGTTGAACAATATTGCACTTCAAGAACATGGTCGTGAATGAGCTTTATGATGAAGTGCATGTGCAGTTCAATGTGTTTGCTGCGCTGATGTTGGACTGGATCTTTGCATAGCTGAATGGCACTTTGATTATCACACCAAAGTGTAGTCGGATGCTACTTCTCAAAGCCAAACTCTGATAGGATCTGACGAAGCCACAAGGCTTCCTTACTAGCTTCTACGGCACCACGATACTCTGCTTCTGTTGATGAAAGAGAAATGGCACCTTGTTTCTTGCAAGCCCATGTAATAGGTCCTGAACCAAGAGTGAACACATAACCGGCAGTAGACTTCCGATCATCAGGGTCACCAGCCCAATCGGAATCAGTGAAATCAACCAATAGAGGAGATGCTTCGGCACTGTAATGAATCCCAAACTGAATTGTACCTCGAACATAACGAAGTATTCTTTTAGCTGCTTTCCAATGACTTTCACGGGGGTTTTGCATGAATCGAGCAACAAGGCCAACATCAAAGGAAAGGTCAGGACGAGTATGGGTTAGATACAAAAGTTTTCCTACAAGTTGACGGTATAAGGTAGCAACAACTTCAGGAGAAGTACAAGAGACTGAAAGTTTGACTCCAGACTGAAAGGGAGAAGGGGCTGGCTTGCAGTCTTCCATGTGAAAATGACGTAGAATATCACAAGCATACTTGGACTGGGAAAGGGAAATACCCTCCTTGGATTGCAAGACTTGAAGACCGAGAAAATAGTGTAAGTGTCCTAAGTCTGTCATTTCAAACTTCCTTTTAAGGCTAGACTTCACATGGTTTATAAGGTTGGGATCACTACCAGTAAGGATAAGATCATCAATATAAAGAACAAGGATGATAAGGGAGTTGCCCACTTTCTTGGTGTAGACAGTATTGTCAGAATGACACCTAGAAAAGCCAGATTCTAAAAGAAAGCTATCCATTTTGGCATACCAAGCCCGAGGAGCTTGCTTGAGACCATAAAGGGATTTCTTAAGTTGACATACAAGGCTGGAGTCTATTTGTATGAAGCCAATGGGTTGTTCCATATAGATTTCTTCATGCAAGTCCCCATGCAAGAAGGCAGATTTAACATCCATCTGATGGACTTCCCATTTGAAAGAGGTAGCAAGGGAAAGAACAAGGCGGATAGAGTTCATTTTGGCAATAGGGGAGAAGGTTTCAGTGTAGTCAATGCCTTCAACCTGTGAAAAACCCTTAGCAACAAGACGAGCTTTATGTTTATCAACTTTCCCATCTGGTCCATACTTGGTTCTGTAAACCCATTTGCATCTAACAAGTTTTCGTCCCTTTGGTAGAGGAACAAGATCCCATGTATCATTTGCCAACAATGAATGATATTCTTCATTCATAGCTGCTTCCCAATCTGGATGGCCTGAAGCTTCTGCAAAGGTGTCAGGATCATAATTTACTGGAGCTTGAGCCAGTAAAGAAGAGGCTCTCTCGAACTGAGAACGTGTATGTCGCTGATCTGTAGGATCACTGGCAAGATCACCTGCTGCATCTCGAGTAGCACGAACCCATTTTGGAAGCTGAGGAGCTGAAGGAAGATCCTGAGATGGTGGGGGAGGATTGTCATCCTCACTTTCATCATCTGAAGAAGAAATGTTTTAAAAAGTAGAAGAGATAGGGAAAGGTGGCACAACCGCCGGACTAGGCTCGCAGGCTGATATATTTTCATCAAATTTTACATCTCTTCTAATGATAACATTTTTGGACTTAAATGGAATAAGTCTATAGCCTTTGACATCTTCAGAATATCCAACAAAAGTACGTTTTTCACTCTTAGGTTCTAAAGCTTTATGCTTTTCATCTGGAATATGGGCCCACGCTTCACTTCCAAAAACACGAAAGTGACTTACATCTGGTTTGATTGAGCTCCATGCTTCTTCTGGAGTGATATTCTTTAAAGCCTTAGTAGGAGTGCGATTTATTATGTAATTTGCACAGTTGATTGCTTCTGCCCAAAAACTAAGACCAAGTCCTTTAGATTGTAGCATACAATTAGCCATTTCCTTTAAGGTGCGATTCTTCCTTTCAGCTACACCATTTTGTTGTGGAGTATAAGGAACAGTATGTTGCATTTGAATTCCATTCTCAGTGAAATAGTTGATGAATGTGTTTTTAACATATTCTCCACCATTATCAGATCTTAACTTAAGAACTTGATGTCCAGATTGTTTTTCAACAAAGGCCTTGAAGGCCAAAAAAGTGTTAAATACTTCACTCTTGAGTTTTAAGAAGTATACCCAAGTGCGTATGGAGAAATCATCAATGAAAGTTAAGAAATACTTGCAGCCAGAGAATGACACAACTGGAAGTGGACCACATAAATCACTATGCACAAGCTGTAAAGGGGCTGAGGCGTGCCAAGAGGCACGTTTTTCAAAACTGTCCCGATGATGTTTTCCGAGTACACATCCGGAACAAACACCATCTCTGCAAGATACCATAGGAAGACCTGTCACCATATTTTCTTTACATAGATGCTGAAGGGAGCGATAGTTTAAGTGACCAAATCGCTCATGCCAAAGTTTGCTCACTTCATCGTTATGAGCAACAAATACTGAGGGAAGATTTGATGACCCAAAGTTGTGAAACTTATACAACCTTGTAGAATCATCAGCAATGCCAGTAGCCAAAATCTGTTTAGGATCTCTTAAGTCCTTGATTACAACATCATGAGGTGAAAATTCAACGATTTTACCTTCACCTGAATGAGTTATCTGATATACAGATAGAAGGTTGTAGGATAAGGTTGGAACACATAATACATCATTAAACTGACCATTGTCTAGATGAACAGTTCCAGTCCCTACAACACTAAGAGATCTATCATCACCAACATATATATTTTTGGTGTTACAATCATTTAAAGAAGAAAACATGGCTTTGTTTTTGGCCATGTGATAAGAAGCTCCAGAATCAATGAGCCACTCCTGAGAATGAGAAGAAGAAGAAACATTTAATGCATAGCCAGATCGAGATGCTTGACAACCACATGCAGAAAGTGCCATTCCTGAAGATGAAGTTGAAGTTGAAGATTGCCCCAAATGGATGTTATGCTTCTTCATTGCTGCTTCCAAGGCTTCCATCTTCTTAAAGCATTTTGATTCTAAGTGGCCATCTCGATTACAAAAATTGCAATGTCTATCAGTCTTCTTCCCTTTGTTTTTATTTGTCTTATCATTTTGTTGAAATGATTTTTCATTTTGGGGCTGAAATTGCTTAGGACCCTTGTTTGGTTTAGGACCATTCTTTTTAGGATATGACTTCTTAGGATTCTTTGAATTTGGTTGCTGCTGGGCGGCTAACGCTTTCTTGGAAGAGTTTCCAAGATTAAGAAGACCAAGGTGTAAGAGTTTTTCTTGTTCTCTTATTAAAGAATCACAAAAAGAGTCAAAGGAAGGGGGCTTGTAGTCTGTTCCTTGAGAAATGAAGGCTTCTCTTGTAGAATGGAAGGTGGAAACAAACACAGAGTAGGCTGGTCCCAACTTTGTAAGAATGGAATAGATAAGGTTACTATCTTCTTTCTTAACTTTAACACCTTCCAAAAGATATCTAAGGGTCTTGAACTTGGACAAGAAATATTCAATGCAAGAAAAATTATTAGGGTCCAATGTAAGCAACTCATTTTCAAGTTGATGGGCTCTAATTTCATTTTTAATCCCAAAAACTTTATTGATTTGTTTCATTGCTTCATTAGGAGTATCAATTTCTGCAATATGGAATCTAAGATCTGGAGAAATAGACATCCCTATCAATCCACGTGCTTGATCTTGCCTATTTTCCCATTTAGCAGCCTTATCTTCATCCTTCGGTTTCTTTTCTTGGCCTGAGGCTATTCTGTAGAGACCTTTACTTCTAAGTAAGTCCTCAATGTAAGCCAACCATTGGAAGTAGTTGGTGCTGTCAAGGGTAACTTGGTATTGACTTTCCATTTCAATGGAAACTGAAGCTAAAGATGCTGAAAATAAGTGTTCCAATGGATAGATCTCGAAAAATTAGGCTGGTTTAAAAAAATGGCTCTGAAAACGGCTTCCGGATGAAGTTATGGCTTTTTGAAAAAAAGTTGTTGAAGTTTCCGACGAAGTGCGGGAATGTGCGGAAATGAAAAAGTCTGCCCCCACAAAATGGAGACTTGAACCCAAGACCTCTACTCTCTTAAAATAGCTTTGAACCAATTGATCTATACAAAAAATTTGAGAGAGAGAGAGAGAGAGAGGGGGGGTGTTTTGGGTTGCGTGCTTGCTTTGAGAAAGCTCTTTTTCCCTACAAAACAAAAAACACAAAACCCAACACGGACATGCAAAGAAAACGAACCTTATGGCTCGAAGTTAGCTTTAGCTGAAAAACTAAATATTTTCAAAAATGAACCTTGCGGCTCAAAGTTAGCTTTGGCCGGAAACTAAATATTTTCCTCAATGTTTCTGATTTTCCGAGATCACCCTAAGGCGCAGGGAAAAGAGCATACGCATGAGAAAAATCCTTCCTTTCTATTTCTGATTTGCCCAGATCGCACAGAGTCGCAGGGCAAGATCTGGTAATAAAAAAAGCTAAATAAACCGAAACCGAAATAAACAGAGAGAAAATAACAGTAAACTGCAAATAAACACTGTATACCTCCAGATCTTAAAAATGACGCAGCTAGGGCTACCAGAAACCTTTTCGCGTGAAACGAAAGGGGTTCCTCACTGGAACAGATGCTCCCAACACAACAGAGCAGTCCTCTCGGCCCGAAAGCAGTCAGAAACAGCAGATCTAGGAAATGGCAGTCGGATGCAGTTCTACCGGCTTCAGATTTGGATCACCAACGGGCGTGGCCCTCAAATAGCTCTGATACCATGTAGGACTTTACAGGGTAAGTTCCTCAAACAGAACACCAAAAGGACACCGCTCACAACTAGATCGCAGATCAATACACCAGTATTTTGACGTGGTTAAAACCCTCAAAGAGGGAAACAGTCCACGGCCTGAGCCAACGCGACCACTTCAGGCAATTTATTAATAAAAGAATGAAAATTTACATACGTTTCTCTCATGCACGGATTACCCTACAAATGACCCTCCATGCACTTTAAATAGAATTCATGGACTAATCGGGTGTCAAGCCACGGATCAAGTGTCGGTAATACCGAGGAGAGAATGAACCATCGGATCACTACATATCGTGACCGTCGGATTGTAAGTTACAAAGTGTACAACGGTAAAGAAACACACTTTACCTAACTCTATACTAGACCAAGTTGTACTTAACTATTTCCTATGTGTCGGAATATCCTAACAATTTGGCCCTCCAAACGCGCAATTACATAACAGAGCTAACACTGGCTCCTTCTGGGGATGAGATCCTCCCTGTGAGGTCTCAAGAACCTGTAGATCAATGCCTTGATGATGAAAAACAAATTAACAAAATTCCTAGTGTTCCATTGGGCATGGAGTCTGACTAAACCTACACTAAGACTGGTAAAATCAAATATTTACAATTTTAAGGCCAAAAGACCTTAGATCACATAACTTTTCAGAAAACGCCCATTAACTGGGCCATCAAAAACTACCTCTCCTCCCATACTTTTCAGTATGAAGGTGTTGTTCCCTTGGATCTGTGAAATAATAAAAGGACCTGTCTGGAAAGCATCAAACTTCCCATGATTACCTTTCTTTTCCTTTAGTGCATCCCATTTCAGAACTAGATCTCCAACCTGAAAACAATCTGATTTTGTCTTTCTGTCAAAAACTTCCTTGATCTTTTTCTGATATGCTGCAGCCCTTTCAACCAGCTGTTCTCTAATCTGATGCACCTATGCTAAATCAGTGATCCTCTTTGCCATGTCTTCTTCCTCATTCTGCTCTTCTTGAAGGAATTTTGCCACAGGGAGAATTAACTAAATTGGAAACACAACCTCAGTGCCATATACCAGTCTGAATGGAGAATTCCCTGTGGATCTCTTGGTGGTCACTCTATCAGCCCACAATGCATACTTGAGCTTAGAATCCCAATTCTTTTTGTTGTCCTCCAATAGCTTTTTGATTATCCTTATCAAGCTTTTATTTGAATATTCTGCTAGACCATTGCCTTGAGGATAATATGAGGTGGAATGAACCAATTTAATACCCATTGAAACACACATTTCCACCAATTCCTTTGCCCTGAAAGCTGTTGCATTATCTGTGACTAATTTATGTGGACAACCAAATCTGGTGAAGATATTTTCAATTAAAAACTTCATGACCACATTATGATCAACCTTCCTGGTAGGGATTGCTTCAATCCACTTAGTAAAATAATCAGTGGCTACTAATATCCATCTGTGCTGGCCACTGGAATGTGGATTGTTTTCTCCAATGAAATCCAAGCCCCACTGCTGAAAAGGTCCTTTTGCATGTATTGGTTTTAAGGGTAGGGACTTCAACTGCTGCTTTCCTTCAAACCTTTCCCACTTGTCACAATATTTAACAAATGAAAATACATCAGAAAATAAGGAGGGCCAGTAGTACCCAACTCTGAGAATTTTATGGGCAGTGGTTTTCCAATAATGGTGCCCTCCACACATGCTGGAATGAAACTGCTGCATGATTTCTATTGACTTTTCTTTGTCTAGACACCTCAGAAGCACTCCAGATGGATCCCTCCAGTAGAGCAGATTTTCATTAATGCAATGCTTAGCTTCCCTAAGCTTAATAGTTCTAGCTTGACTTGTGCTTGAGCATGGAGGAATTTCTAGCTTCAGCAATAATTTAACTATTTCAGCATACCAATCACAAGAAGCTAGATTCTCTGCCACCGACTGCTTTCTTTCTGGTTCAGTTGCTTCCTCTTATTTTGTTTGAACATTTTCTAAAATTGAGTTCATGAGGTTTATGTCCAATGTTCTGCAATTTTCTTCAGATAACAATCTGGCAAGACCCTGACCTCTGACAAGTTTGGTGGGTTTCAATTCTATATTGAATTCAATCAGCTTTGCAATCCATTTAGCCCTTCTTCCATCAGCATCAGGTTGTGTTAATACATATTTTATTGCAACATAGGGTACATATGCAATTATCTTGGAATGTAGGATGTAAACTCTGAAAGCTTTCAAGGATTTGATAAGAGCATATGCTTGCTTTTCAATAATATCATACCTCAGTTCAGCAACCCTTAAGTTTTTGCTGAAAAATGCCATTCGATGTTCTGAACCTTCTTCATCTGCCTGCAATAAAACTGTTGCAATGGTGTCATTAGAGGCAAAAGAAAATATATGGAACTCCTTGCTGTAATCTGGACTTATTAAAGTGGAGCCTCCATAATAGCTTTCTTAATGGACTCAAAAGATCCTCTTGCTATATCATTCCATTTGATCTCTGACCCCTTCTTCAACATGGAGGTAATATGCTTCACTAATTCTGCAAAATTTGGTATAAGCCTCCTTACAAAATTTATTTTTCCCAGAAAGGACTGGATATCTTTCTTTGATCTCGGGACAGACAAAGTCTATATTGCTCTTACTCTTTCTGGGTCAATTCGGACACCTGCAGCAAAAACAATATGTCCTAACAACTTGCCTTCTTCTAAAGAAAATTGTGAATTTTTAGGATTGATTGAAATCCCAAACCTTCTGCACTTCAAGAACACTTTTTTCAAATGCTGCAAATGGTTTTGATGGCTGCTGGAGTATACTATTATGTCATCAAGGTAGATAAGGACAAATTTATCCTTCTCTCCCACAAATGCTATATCCATAGCTCTCTGAAAGGTGGCTCCAACATTCATCAGCCTAAAAGGCATCTTGGCATACATAAAAGTGCCCCATGGAGTGGTGAATGTGGTCTTCTCTTGATCATCTCGATGCACAACAATCTGATTAAACCTTGAAAATCCATCCAGGAAAGACATCACTTTGGCTTCTGAGACCTTCTACAGCAAATGCTCCATCTTGGGAAGAGGGTAATTGTCTTTTTTAGAGCATTTATTTAAGTTTCTGAAATCAACACACAGTCTGATTTCTCCACTTTTCTTCCTCACCACTACTAGGTTGGCTACCCACTTGGAATATCTAAGAGGGACTATGATCTTGGCAGCCAACAACTTTTTAATTTCTTTTTCAATCAGAGAAAGAAGCATAGGATTTATTGGTCTTAGGTTCTGTTTGAAAGGTATGGTGTCTTTCTCTAGAGGGATTTTATGCTGAATAATCTTTTTATCATAGGTTTTCAGGTCACTATATTCCTAGGCAAAGACATCAGCAAATTTCATCATTAAATTGCAGTATTCGGAATTTTGGTAAGCAGACAGATGGGTGGACAGATTTATGTATCTAGGCTGACCTGGACTCCGTATGTCATGCTTACAGACTGCAGATTGGTCTTATTTTTGAGCAGCTTTGTAAGGCACATCATTTTGGTCAAACAATCTTTCTAGAGGAATTAAACCCTTAGGAATATGATTGCTGGGAAGCTGGACAATTCTATATTTGCCAATTTTATTTCTAAGATGGGACTGGGGTTTTTCTTCCAAGGCTTCATTATCTTGGTCAATTTGCATTTCAGAAAACTCATCGATGACTTGAAGGAACCTATTTAATTCATCATCATCTTCAAAAACTTTACAATGGTGGACATTATCAGGCAAGGATGGTTTATATTTCATTTGGACTTCATAAATTAGTCTGGGAGGCATGGGAGGGATAAATAGACTAGCAGACACAACAAGGGAATCAACAAGCTGATTTTTGGCTCTAGGGATATATGAAATACAGAAATAATCAAAAGAATCTCTGATTCTCCATACCTCATCTCTGTATGCTTTCAGCCTTGGGTGCTTTACTTGAAATGTTTTATTCACTCGCCGAATGATCAAATCAACATCTCCAAATACCTTCAAGTTCATGATTCCTCTGTCTTTTGTTGCGTTAAGGCCCAATAGCAAAGCCTCATACTCTGCTATATTGTTTGTGACTTGAAAAGCCAGCTTGAAAGACAGCTGTGTGCTCTTCTGTTGTGGAGATATCAGCACCACCCCTGCTCCTGCAGTATCCCTAGAACATGCTCCATCAAAGAACATCTCCCAAACCTGACTTCCTTGCTCTTCTTCGGCCTGAACTGTTGGTTTCCTGAGCTGCGTTGAGGCCTTCTGAGATTCTTCTATTTGGAGAATACATGATCCAAAATCAGTGTCCACATCATATATGGGACGATTAGTAGGATTTTTCTCATTACTGTTGATGTATGCCAACTGTGTTTCTCTGTACAATCTCCTGCTTTCTCCTCCAAAAACTGGGATAGTGGCATAAGATAGATCATTCTGTAATGTCCCACCTAGCCTCTTAATCCATCCTCTAGACAGAAGCATGCCAAACTTAGGAGGGACATCTGCTACCACAATATCCATCATCATACTCTTCATGGGTAGCTGAGTTAAGGTAATGGCCAAGTCTTTGATTAATCCTAGGCATTTCACTTTCCTTGAATCAAAAGAGAATAAATCATGATATGGTCTAGTGATATCAAGGCCTAACTCTTCCATGACAACTTTAGGCATCAAATTGTGGCTGGCCCCAATGTCTAACAGGAAATTGTGGAGGATTTTGTCATGAATGGTCAAGGAGACATAAAATGATGGAGAATTATTATCAGCAGGTTCAATCATGGGGCTAAGCACAATGGCAAGCTTGTCATCTTGCAAATTGACGGAGTCAGTGGGGGTTTGTGTGGTTTCCAGCTCAAGAGCCTCAAGGATAGGCTTTCTAAATACTTCACTCTTCACCAACTCTATCAGAGGCATAGATATTTTCAATTTCTGAACTTCTGACTCAAAGCTGAAAGAGGAAGGCAACTTGTCAGAACCTCTTACCTCTTGAACTGGAGCTTTGAGGATGATTGGATCAGCTGCTGATCTTCTTTGCTTGCTATTCTGTGACTCTGTTTGGACAACAACTCTTTGAGCAGGATTCTCCTTGACATTTTTTTCATTTGACCTCAGATTGTATCTTTGTTGTTCACCAGTCTACAAAACAGCCTCTCTGTCCCACTCCTGACTGTCTTGTTCCTACAGCAATGACTCTTCATATGCAACCAATGTAAAAAAGGCAGCACTGCCTTTATCTTCCATGCAATGAATTTCATCCTCATATTCAGATTGTTCCTCCTCCATGACTACGTTCTGGAAAGGAGCTTTAACTTTCTGTTCTTCATTTGTTTCTTTACCCCTCTGAATTATTTGTAACTGTTCATTTGCTCTTCTGAATGGATTTGGATTTCTTAGAGAAAATGTGTTATGTTGCCTTGTCTTTCCTGAATTCTGCTCAACCTTCAGCTTATATATTTCAGCAGCCAATGACTCTATCATCTTAGTCATTTTGTCTAATTTAGGCTCTGAAAATGAGGTAGAGGAAGAAGAAGCCTCACCTCTCTGCCTTCTTCTATTAGCATGACTCTTTAGTTTTTCTGCAACCATGATATTAGACTCTACTTCTAGGGCTGCATCCTGCATGTCTGTCAAAGTAGCACATCTTCTTTCTCTTAATAATAGGCAGAAATCAATGTCAAAAGCATTGGCATAAGTGAGTTTGGCAGAGGTGGGGGTAGGCTTTACCTTAGTTGGTATCTTACTATACATACGGTTAAATCTTTTATTGAAATCAGGTAAAGATTCCCCATTTTACCTCTTCAGGTTACCAAACTCTGTATGGTAGTAGAGCAGGTCTTTTCTATCTCCCCATTGCTTCAAAAATGCATCATCCAGTGCTTCAATGTTTGTTATGGACCTATAGGGTAATTCTCTAAACCACTTTCTAGCCTCACCATCAAGGCTCTGGACAAAAACTCTCATCCACACATCATTTTCACTTATATCTAAGTTATCAACATAACTATAAAAAGCTTCAAGGTGTTCTTCAACAGTTACTCCCTCTGTACCAGTGAACTTGGGTATATATTTCTGATATTCTCCCACAGGCATGGGATTCAAAGGAACAGGCAAGACCAAAGGTCCATATCTGGCAGCTACAATTCTTTCTATCTTCGTAGGTGCTTGCTGTCCCGCCATGACTAGGGTATGTGGAAGAACACTGGCAGATTGAGCAGTATGAAACAATGCAATGGATGACAGAGACAAAGGGATGCTATGGACTGTATGGGAAGCTTTCTTTGGACTGAGATTCGAAGGGGAAGTAGAAGGACAAGGAGCTATATGAATCTCTGCAGGTGTTTTTTCACTAGCAACACTAGGCTCTAAGTCTTCAAATTGTGTATTCTCAACTAAAAACTCCTCATGCAAAGACAAATAAGATTTCTTGGGCTTACCTGATCCTGATGCTCCTTTTTGTGATGTTTTCCTCAACTTGACAATCTTCTCAGGGTTAGGCACTAGTTCAGCTGGTGATTTCCGAGGATTTCTTCGAGTATGCCTCACAAACTAAGCCAAAACTAAAACGTGGAGTCGCCAACCAGGTAGGTTCTCCAGTAGAGTCGCCAGATAGATGATTACAACCAGAAATGTGCCCAGAGCTTGTCTATCATCAAAATATGGAACTGTGTCATTCTCCCAGGGATGCTGAGCTTCAATCTTCTCTCCCCGACAACAGTGCCAATTAATGTTATCACCCCAAGAAACTCTCCTAGGTTGTATCTCAAAGATGCTTGGGAACATTACAAACTCAACAAAAATGTTGGAAACAGGTGGATGAATGGAAGGAATGATGCATATTCAAGCCAGATAACCACTTCTACTACGTTTAACCCCAGACATGGGTGAACACCCCCAGACTACAAGGCTTTAGACCACCAATTACTCACAGTTTGAGGATTAGGTGAACATGGAGAATACTGACCACACCAGCAGATGGACAAGACCATGTGACGGCCAACTGCAACCAGTAAAGAGGTCTGCAAATATATTTCCTAATGCATAGACAGGATGACAGCTCTCTAGCACTAAAATAACAGAAACCTGCATGGCACATTCAATGATACATACTAGATTCTAAC
Organism: Pinus tabuliformis; assembly: GCA_031772625.1. Lineage (NCBI taxonomy): Eukaryota > Viridiplantae > Streptophyta > Pinopsida > Pinales > Pinaceae > Pinus > Pinus tabuliformis. The sequence continues at coordinate 2,023,363,025 of CM062817.1, read as the reverse complement.
ACAGAGGTGGGATGACAGCCCCTCTAATGCTAAACATCAATAACACATGAAAAATGCATAATAGGTACAGCCTGGAACAAAGAAGAAGTGGAAAGTGAGAAATTAACAGCAAAAGAAGCTTGTATTAGCTGAAAATGAAGACCAGATGCTGCAGGTATCAGAGTAGTTACAGTCTCCAGAAGTTGAACCTTACATCAAAGCAACAACCATCAACCCTGATTACATCTGTGTTCTGGGTATATAGAGTTTTTATACAAAGATGTTATGTTGTTCTATGTGTGGAGGTGTCATAATGGACCACCAACCACCTTAACTCTCTAATGGAATCTCTGCTACGATCTGACTGTGTCTGCGCATGAATTTGACTTTCTCTGGTGTTCTGCAGTCCTTCTCTGAGCAGGCAGAGTGTTGACTGAAAGAAGCTCCATAACTGATATATGCGGTTATTTGTCCAAGCTCTGTACTTTCCTTCCTCGGCCATGCTTTCTTGTTAAATGTAGTTGTTGAGGATTTATTACACCAAGAGCTGAAAAACTGGCCACCTTCTTCCTTCGGAAGCAGAGAACAGTTGAGGGTGGTACAAACAATATGGCGGAGGCGTAAATATGAAGGGAAAAATTATTGGCCGTCGGATTGCGCAGATGAATGGCTGGGATTGAATCGGAGGGAGCTATCGGGAGGAAGCGTGGACGAACGAACGCGGGCCGTCGAATTGCAGTCAGGTAGATTCGACGGCTATCGGCGACAGAGATGCACGAATGTTAACGAGCGGGGGACGTACGAGCGGGCGATAAGCGGTATTCCCCGCACCGCCTTTGGAGCATCGACAATTTCCGTATAAACCCGCATGATCCCACTCAACGAGCAACACATGGCTTCCGTGACGGGCGGGAAATCAATTTCCCCGCGTGTTAACAAGTGGACAACTCGTGCGATCGGGAGGAGCGACTACTGTCCGATTGCGCGACGGACGATCGGATAGCGGGGAACGCGCACGAGGTTTAACGTGCAGGAAAAAGGGTTTTGGTGGTGGGGGGTGTGAACGCCGTCGGATCATGCGACAAAATACCAGACAGCGGAGGATAGACGCACGTGAAAAAGGCTTGCGAAAGGCACTCGGTCAGGTTATCGGGGTTATATTATGTTTAGACTCAGCACCCGGGGTCTTGGGGAATATGGGTTTTTAAAGAAATTTGGAGTAAAACAGGGATGAGGGGGGTTATGGGAGTGTAGAAAAAATGAAGGAGGAGGAGGAAAAGGACTGCTGCGGGCTCCCTGCTTGCTAAAACACACAACGATGCTAGTAATTTGGCCCTCCAAATGCGCAATTACATTGCAAAGATAACACTATCTACAAACATTCCCTGGACTAGATATAACCTTGCAAACTGCCTGCACTTGTGGGGTTCAATGTTTGAGCGGGTAGTCCTTTTCCTTTTTGGAACAGGGCCATGCTGGCTTATCGCAAAAATTTAAAGATTTTGGATTATAGGGCTTTGAATAATCTCAAAGGGCGCTATGAGACCATCCCAAGTTAAGTTTTTTTGAACGAGGTTGTGGGTAACAATTAGTATAATCAATCCATGGTGGCTAAATACGGTTTCCAGGTGCCTAGCCCATCTTATTCTATTAGTGGTATCATGCAACAATAAATTCAAGAAAGATGGTAGATTAACAGTGATCTTTAGTTTTCAAAACAGCTAAAAGTTTGAGTTGTCGTAGTCTTACCATGTCTCGTCGTCCATCACAGGTAATGTACCTTTGGACAACATTTGCCAACTCGCGCCATGGTTCTTCCAGAGAAGATGGTTGTATGCCCTTACCTTTCTTGGTTAATTCCTTGTCTGCATCTCTGAAAATGTCCACCGTGTCTTGTAACATTATGTGTTTTTTTGGCCATGTAGTTCCTTTCGTCGGAAGCCTTGATACTTCAGCTATTATAGTGTTTGATACTGTAATTCTTCTACCTCTCACCTAGGATTGACTATTCTGTATATGCTATAGAAATTCAATAGCGATTTCCTCACTAGGGGGCTGAAATCTAGTGAAATATGATATTCACCCTGCCCAGACCAGAATTTCCCTGGCTCTGTTAGAGACTTCCAACACTAAAGGTTCTTGGCGCACTGACTTACCACCCATAATGCTTGACTTCTTCCTACTATTGCAAAGGATTAGTGCGGTGGAGAAAACACATCAAGAAAGAGATAGAACATCAAGTAAGTTGTAACAGCTAAGTTTTCCAATTTTAAGAGATATTTCTATGAGAATTCATTAATTCGAGGACTATTATTTTTCCACATGCTGCGTGATCATAAAGTACTATATCAACCCTTGAAATCCAATAAAACAGTTATACCGCATGCACGAGTGTAATGAAGGTTGCCTCCCTCCTTCAAGATGAGAGGTCGCCTACGACCGAATGGATGGGGGAATGCTGTTCTGACGGCGACGTACAAGGGTGAAAGATACGACATTAATAAGGGATAGAGTACGAATATTAATGAGAGGACTGTAAAAGGTGTGGATTTTATGAAAGCGAGGTGTGTAATGATGGTTATTTCTAAGAGACAAGATGCTTTGGTTGATGATAGGTTATGCAGTAAGGAAAGAGGACGAAAATATGCAAGAAAGATTCTTTGCTAATGATATTCTCACTGCAAATGATCTGATTGATTAAAAACATTAACTCATGCATAAAGGTTAAAGGTAGGGAGAAATTAAGGAAATAATTCTTCTGATAAAAAGAAAAGTAAGAAGAAGGTATTATAATAATTATTGATGTTGAAAATGGAACTTCAATACCATAAGCAGAGCTTCTGTTGCTAGCAGGCGTCCATAGCCTCGATAGATTTGATTTTTAACCCATATGAGCCAGGATCCTCAATTTATAGTTAGAGAATTCCATTGTTGTTTCTATAGAAGAGATTAGTGTGCTGGCATGGTAACCAGATGACCACACTGCCATTCACTGGGAAGTAGCAAAAGTGATCAGGTCGGCTCGTGATGAGACCTCCTGTTCCAAGAATATTTTAGCCATCCTTTGAATCATAACCCTAGTGTGGTGGCCATGGTGGGAATGTCACATTGCTACTGTTATCACTCCAGGAAACTCTCCTAGGTTGTAGCTCAGAGATGCTTGGTAACATATAATATTAAATATTGTTCTCTGAACTATTAGAATGGATGATGGTTTGGATCAAGTCAGATGACTATTTCAACTCTATTTTCACTCAAGACATGCATGAACACCCTCAGCGTTACAAGGCTTTAGACCACTAATGCTCAATAGTTTATAAATTCAAGGGGTAAATGGAGAATATTGACTATACCAACAGATGCATACATAAACACATACGAATGGCTAGCTACAGAAGAAAATGAAGCTTGCATATATAATTTATCAATGCAGAGATAAGATGACAGTTATCTGGCATTAGACATAGAAGAAAACATGAATAACCTATTTAAGTGCAAGCATAGAACAGAGGAGAAAATGGGAATTGAACATGTAATAACAAAAGAAGCTTATATTGCTGGAATGAAGATGAGAAGCTAGAGGAGTAGAGTCTCCACAGTCTCCAAAAGTTGAACCCTTGTTACTATGAACTTTCAAATATTTATAGGCCTTTTACAATGTTCTCGAGCCTTCTGAGGCTTGAGAGATCTTAATCTATCCCCTCTGTCTTTAATGACTTGATGCCCTGACCAGGCACACATGGGCTCGGAGGTTTCTTCTTCTAACAGTAGAGTAATTTCATTCTGGTAGCACGCTGCGCTGTCCAGGAGCTCGCTCGTGCCAGTGATGCTCCATGATCAATTCTGTTGGTTGTGGCTACATCGTGCTGTGGATTTTCATCCCTCCGGCCATCTGTCTCTCGGCAATCTATCTTCCTGCCTCTGTCTCCCGGCCTCTGTTCTGTAACAGAATAGGTATTCGAGTTTTTGACATCCTTTCAAATACCAAATGATTGTTTTCTTTTTTACATAGAGAAATGCATTCAACTGTGAAAATCCTGCCAAGCTCTGTTCATTCCGGACTTCAAAAGTCCTTAAACACTGTCTATTCCTCTATCGGGCCTGCCCTCAATTGCTATCGCAAGTCGCTTCGGCCTTGCTTCCAAGCTTCCCTTTGTATTTTGAAATATGTTAAAAACACTAAAAATCATGAAAAATTGGCTTTGGCGGACCTGAAATATTATATATTTCCCTTCCTGAACCCTTTTGGGTTCAGGTCTTATCACATATTGCAAGTCGCTCTGATCCTAATCCAAGTTTCCCCTTTGTATTTTAGAAATACATTAAAACTGTGAAAATGCATTGAAAATGCATTGAAAATGGCTTTTCTGCGGACCTCAAATCTTATGAAATAATATTTAGAATACCGTCGGGTCCGGTTCATCAGGTCGCACATATACATGTGTGTAGGCTCTGCTTCATGGGGTTGCTCCGATGCGATTTGATCGCAATCGCATATCGGGCATGCCCATGGCCATTGCTAGCGCTCTTTGTTAATCTCCGATAGCGATCCTGGAATGTGACATGGGCCATCGATCTACATGCTTAATCGACGGTCCACGTTGTGTCGCCGATCGCCATCGCAAGTTCCATACGGTCCATCACTAATCCGCCGATTGCGACCCGCCGATCAGATCTGGACTGTTGATCGGCCAGATCTAATGGCTGCTATGCATTTCATTGTCTATGCCTCTGATACTTGGTTTTTTCACTGTTTTTATGTGTTTTTGCCTCTCGATAGTGCTTTTCTTCCCTTTCAAGGGCTCTTAGCATGTGAATGTTTTGATATTTGAATGATACTTAAGAAGATTTTAAAGACTTCAGGAGTGTTTTGGATCCATTTTGGGCCACATGCCAACAGGGCTAACACTAGCTCCTTCTGGGGATGAAAGCCTCCCTGTGAGGTTTCAAGAACCATAGACCAATGCCTTTCTTGTAAAACCAAAAATCAAATCTATCTCCTAGTGTTCCATTGGGCATGGAGTCTATTTTGCATAAAAATAAAAACTAAAAAACATATTTACAATATCAAGGCTTTAAAGCCATAAATGAAATAAAGTTTCAAGAATCTCCCATTGACTGGGCTACCAAAAACATCTCCTCCTTCTAGACTGTGCAGAATAAAGGTATTGTTCTGCTAAATTTGAGCGATGACAAACGGACCTATCCATAAGGAGTCAAACTTACCATGATTACATTTCTTTTCCTTCAATGCATACCATTTGATAACCTAGTCACCAACTTGGAAATTGTCCACTTTTTCCTTCCTATCAAAGGTTTCTTTGATCTTCTTCTGATGAAATTTTGACTTCTAAACCAGTTGCTCTCTGATCTGTTGTAATTCAACTAGGTTATTCATTCTCCTTACCATGTCATTTGTTTCATCTTGTTCTTCTTGAAAGAATTTGGCCATAGGGAGAATCAACTAGATAGGAAAAACAACATCAGCGCCATAAACCAGCTTAAATGGAGAATTTCCTATGGACTTCTTGTTGGTAACTCTGTCAGCCCACAGTGCAAACTTCAACTTGGAATCCCAACTCCTTTTGTTGTCCTCCAACAATTTTTTGATTATCCTTACAAGACTCTTGTTAGATGATTCTACCAGGGCATTTCCTTGAGGATAATATGAGGTAGAATGCACCAATTGAATGTCCACGGATTCAGTCATGTCCACCAATTCTTTTGCCTTGAAAGCTGCCACATTATCAATGACTAGTTTGGTTGGGAAACCAAATCTAGTGAAAATATTCTCATTCAAGAACTTTATGACAACTTGATGATTAGCATTCTTAGTGGGTATAGCCTCAATCCACTTGGTGAAATAATCAGTGGTTACCAAGATCCATTTGTGCTGGCCACTGGAATGTGGATTAATCTCACTTATGAAGTCCAAGCCCCACTGCTAGAAGGGACCATTGACGTGTACTGGATTCAAGGGCAGAGATTTTAGATGCTATCTTCCTACAAACCTCTGACATTTGTCACAATATTTCACGAAAGAAAACACATCAGAGAACAAAGTAGGCCAATAATACCTAGCTCTCAGGATTTTGTGGGTTGTGGTTTTCCAATAATGATGCCCTCCATAGATGCTAGAATGGAACTGGTGCATGACATCCATAGATTGTCCTTTATCTAGACATCTCAAGAGGATTCCTGATGGGTCTTTCCAATAAAGCAGGTTTTTATAAATGTATAATTTGGTTGATCTGAGCTTAATGGCCCGTGCTTGGCTTGAGCTAAGCCTTGGAGGGACTTCTAGCTTTTGAAAAAAATGAACTATATTGGAATACCATTCACAGGTGGCTAGATTTTCAATCAAAGGCTGATTCTACTCTTGCTCTTCCGCTGCTTCCTCTATCTACTCATCACTTGAATTTGGACCCATGCAATTGATGTCTAACAAACTACAATTTTCCTCAACCATAAGTTTATCCAAGCCCTGGCCTTTAACAAGCTTAGTGGGCTTCACCTTTATGTTAAACTCTATGAATTTTTCAATCCATTTAGCTCTCTTTCCATCAAAATCTGGCTGAGTTAAGACATCTTTTTCTGAGGCTGAAGGTACATATGCAACCACTTTGGAATGAAAAATATAAATTCTGAATGCCTTTAAAGATTTTATGAGAGCATAAGCTTGTTTTTCAATAAGGTCATACCTTAGTTTAGCATCCCTTAGAGTTTTGCTGAAAAAGGCCACGGGGTGCTCTATGCCTTCATGATTTTTCTGCAACAGAACTGCTGCAAGTGTATCATAAGAGGCAAAAGAGAAGATATAAAACTCCTTAGTGTCATTTGGGCTGATTAGAGTGGGAGCTTCCATGATAGCTTGTTTGATGGCTTCAAAAGATCTTCTTGCAGCATTTGTCCATTTTATTTCTGATCCTTTCTTCAACATGGAGGTGATGTGCTTCACTAGCTCTGCAAAGTTTGGAATGAACCTCCTTACAAATTTAATCTTACCTAGGAAGGATTGAATGTCCCTTTTTGACCTTGGGATGGACAATGTTTGAATTGCTTGAACTCTTGCTGGATCAATCCTCACACCTTCAACAGAAACAATATGTCCCAGAAGTTTACCTTCTTCTAGAGAAAACTATGACTTCTTTGGGTTCACAGAAATTCTGAACCGTCTGCACTTTAGAAACACCTTCTTCAAATGCTGCAAATGGTCCTTGTGAGTGCTGGAGAAGACTGTTATGTCATCAAGGTAAATAAGGACAAACTTGTCCTTCTCTCCCACAAAGGCTATGTCCATGGCCCTCTGAAAAGTAGCCCTAGCATTCATCAGTTCGAAAGGCATCTTGGAGTACATGAAAGTGCCCCAAGGAGTAGTGAAGGCGATCTTGTCCTAAACTTCTGGAAGTACAAAAATCTGATTGTAACCTGAAAATCCATCTAGGAAAGACATGACTCTAGCCCCTGAAACTTTTTGCAGCAAGTGTTCCATCTTAGGCAGGGGGTAGTTATCTTTTTTAGAGCATTTGTTAAGATTTCTTAAGTCAACACAAAGCCTGATTTCTCCATTCTTCTTTCTTACTAGCACAAGGTTAGCTATCCACTTTGAATACCTTAGGGGATCTATGATTTTTGCATCCAACAACTTCTTGATTTCTTTCTCAATCAAAGGCAATAAGAGAGGGTCGATAGGTCTTAATTTCTGCTTAAAAGGGATGGTGTTCTTTTCCAGTGGAATCTTTTGAATGATGTTTGTGACATAGGTTTTAAGATCACTGTATTCCCAGGCAAAAATATCAACAATTTCTTCATGGGTGTGCAATACTCGGAATTCTGGGTAGAAGACAAGCGAGTGGACAGATTTATGTACTTCGGATGGGTTGGGCTCCCTATATTATGTTTACGAATAGCAGACTCATTTTCTTTTTTGGCAAGCTTATAAGGTACATCGTTATGATCGAACAACTTCTCTAGATGCACCAATCCTTTGGGTATATGGTTACTAGGCAGCTGGACAATGCTTTCCTGGCCAATCTCGTCCTTTAGCTTGGACTGGTTGCATTCTTCCATGGTTTCGTTTTCTTGGTCGATGTGCATTTTAGAAAATTCATCAATGACTTGTAAAAACCTATTAATTTCATCATCATTTTCAAAAAATTTCCAATATTTGACATTGTCTGGCAGAGATGGTGTGTATTTCACCTGAACTTCATCAGTCAATTTAGGAGGCCAAGGAGGAATAAACGTGCTAGAAGACACAATAAGGGAATTGACGAGCTGGTTCTTCATTCTTGGGATGTATGAAATGTTGAAAATATTAAAAAAGTCCTTAAGCTCCCATACCTCATCTTTGTATGCTTTCAGCCTTGGATGCTTTGCTAGGAAAGTTTTGTTGACCTACTGAATGATGAGGTTTGCGTCTTCAAACACTTTCAGACCTCTGATGCCCATTTCTTTAGCAGCTTTTAAGCCCAATGTCAAGGCTTTGTACTCTACTATGTTATTTGTGACCTGAAAAGTTAATTTGAAAGATAAATGAATGCATTCCTGTGTGGGGGACATAAGGACTACACCTGCCCCTGTAGCTTCCTTAGAGCAAGCTCCATCAAAGAACATGTCCCAGATTTGCGGGCCTTCTTCCTCTGTGATCTGGAAAACTAGTTTCTTAAGTTACATGGAGGCCAACTGAGATTCTTCAATCTGAAGAATACAAGCTCCAAAATTAGTGTCAACAACATAGATGGGATGATTAATGGGATTCTTCTCATCACTTATGATATAAGCCAACTGAGCCTCTCTGTATAATCTCCTACTTTCACCTCCAAAAACTGGGACAATAGCATAGGACAGATCATTTTGCAATGTTCCACCTAATCTCTTGATCCAGCCTCTGGAAAGCAACATGCCAAACTTGGGGGGTACATCTGCTACCACAATATCCATCATCATGCTCTTCATGGGCAGCTAAGACAAAGTGATGGCTAGATCCTTGATTAATCCCAGACATTTCACTTTTCTAGAGTCAAAAGAAAACAGGTCATGATAAGGCTTGGTAATGTGAAGACCCAACTCATCCATGATAGCCTTGGGCATTAAATTATGGCTGGCTCCAGTGTTGAGAAGGCAATTATGAAGGATTTTGTCATGAATAGTAAGTGAGACATAGAATGATGAGGAGCTGTCTTCACAATTTTCAATCATTGGGCTTAGAATAACAACTGGTTTTTCATCTTGTAGATTTACATAGTCAGTGGAGGCTTGGATGGATTTAGGCTCAAGGGACTCGAGGATGGATCTTTTGAAGGACTCATTCTTCACTAGTTCAATAAGAGGTATAGGTATTCTTAGCTTCTGAATTTTTGATTGAAAACTAAAAGGAGAAGGAGACTTGTCAAGGCCTCTTACCTTGTGAGCTGGAGCTTTCAGGATGATGGGATCAACTGCCAGTCGCTTCTGCTTATTAGCTTGTTGTACTGCAGGGACAACAACTCTTTGAATAGAAGTTTCCTTGGCATTATTCATCTTCGACCTCAGATTATATCTGTGTTGATCTTCATTTTGCAGAACAACTTCACCATCCCATTCTTGGTTGATCTAGTCCTTGAATAATGACTTTTCATAGGCAGCTGAGGTCAAAAAGGAGGCACTGCCTTTGTATTCCAGACAATGGATCTCATCATCTTCTTCAAACTGCTCTTCTTCCATGACTACGCTCTGGAAAGGGGTCTTCACCCTTTGGTCTTCATTGACATCTTTGCTTCTTTTCAAAATCTGCAACTGCTCATTAGCTCTTCTATATGGATTTGGATTTCTAGGAACAAATGTATTAGGAACCCTTCCTTTCCCAGGGTGCTGCTCAACCTTTAATTTGGAGACTTTAGAGGCTAATGACTCTATCATCTTATTCATTTGATCTATCTTGGGATCTGAAGATGATGAAGACTCGCCCCTCTGTCTCCTTCTATCAACATTTCCCTTGAGCTTCTCTGCAGCCATGATGTTTGATTCTACTTCCAAGGCTGCATCTTTCATATTAGCTAAAGTAGCACATCACCTCTCCCTCAACAGTAGACAGAATTCAGAATCAAAGGCGCTGGCATAGGTGAGTTTTGCAGAGGTAGTGGTGGGTTTTACCTCAACTAGTATCTTGTTATACATGCGATTAAACCTCTTATTAAAATCAGACAACAACTCACCATTTTACCTCTTTAAGTTCCCAAACTTGGTGTGGTAGTAGAGTAGATCCTTCTTATCCCCCCAAAGCTTCAGGAATGCATCATCTAAAGCCTCAATATCTGCTATAGATCTTGGGGTTAGTTCTCTGAACCATTTTCTAGCCTCTCCATCTAGGATTTGGATAAAGACTCTCATCCACACATCATCTTCACTAATGTTTGGGTTATCAACATAGCTATAGAATGATTCAATATGTTCTTCAGTTGTAACACCTTCAGTCCCAGTGAACTTAGGCCTATACTTCTGATATTCTCCAATAGGCATGGAATTCAAAGGAGTGGGCAGTACTAGAGGCCCATAACTAGCAGCTATGATTCTTTCCATTTTGGTAGGTGCTTGTGGACATTCCATAGCTGTGGTGGCTATAAGGGTATTGGAAGTCTGAATGACAGAGGGTTGAGGGGTGACTAATAGGAATAGAGGAGTATGATGGATAGGAGGTGAGGTTTCCTTTGGGCTTGCAACAAAAGGAGAACTTAAAGAATAAGGAGCTTTATGAATCTCTGAGATTTTTTTCTTCACTGCTAGTATTAGATGCTATACTCTAAACATGTATTTGTTCTATTACAGGATTTTCTTGAACATATATAGAATATTATTTAGAGCTACTTGAACCTGATGCTTCCTTCTGCAATGCCTTTCTTTCTTTGATGATTTTTAGGGTCAGACACTAGGTCAACTTGTGGCTTTTGAGGATTTCTTCGAGTATGCCTCACAAACTGAGGCAGAACTATGAAGTGGAGTCGCCAAGTGGTTCGTCCTCTAGTAGAGTCGCAAGATAGATTATTACAACTGAAAAAGTGCCCAGAATTTGTTTATCATCAAAGATGGATCTGTTTCGTCTCCCAGGGAAGCTGAGCTTCAGTCTCCTCTCCCCGACAATGGCGCCAATTATGTTATCACTCTAGGAAACTCTCCTAGGTTGTAGCTCGGAGATGCCTGATAAACATATAATCTTCAATATTGTTCTCTGAACTATTGGAATGGATGATGGTTTGGATCAAGTCAGATGACTGTTTCAACTCTATTTTCACCCAAGACATGCATGAACACCCTCAGATTTACAAGGCTTTAGACCGCTAATGCTCAATAGTTTATAGATTCAAGGGGTAAATGGAGAATATTGACTGTACCAGTAGATGCATACATAAACACATATGAATGGCTAGTTACAGAAAGCAAATGAAACTTGCATATCTAATTTATCAATGCAGAGATAATATGACAGTTATCTGGCATTAGACACATAAGAAAACATGAATAACATATTCAAGTGCAAGAATACAATAGAAGAGAAAATGGGAATTGAACATGTAACAACAAAAGAAGCTTATATTGCTGAAATGAAGATGAGAAGCTAGAGGAGTAGAGTCTCCACAGTCTCCAAAAGTTGAACCCTTATTACTGTGAACTTTCAAATATTTATAGGCCTTTTACAATGTTCTTGAGCCTTCTGAGGCTCGAGAGGTCATAATCTATCCCCTCTGTCTTTAACAACTTGATGCCCTAACCAGGCACACATAGGCTCAGAGGTTTCTTCTTCTAACAACAGAGTAACTACATTCTGGTAGTTTGCTGCGCTGTCTGGGAGCTCGCTCGTGCCAGCGATGCTCCATGATCAATTCTGTTGGTTGTGGCTGCATCATGTTGTGGATTTTTACCCCTCCAGACATCTGTCTCCCAGTAATCTGTCATTCGGCCTCTGTCTCCCGACCTCTTTTCTGTAACGGAATGGGTCTTCGGGATTTTGACATCCTTTCGAATACCAAATGATTGTTTTCTTTTTTACACAGAGAAATGCATTCAACTGTGAAAATCCTGCCAAGCTCTATTCATTCCGAACTTCAAAAGTCCTTAAACACTGTTTATTCCTCTATCGGGCCTGCCCTTAATCGCTATCACAAGTCATTTCGGCCTTGCTACCAAGCTTCCCTTTGTATTTTGAAATATGTTAAAAACACTAAAAACATGAAAAATTAGCTTTGGCGGACCTGAAATATTATATATTTCCCTTCCCGAACCCTTTCAGGTCCGGGTCTTATCACATATCGCAAGTCGCTCTAGTCCTACTCCAAGGTTGCCCTTTGTATCTTAGAAATATGTTAAAACTGCGAAAATGCATTGAAAATGGCTTTTCTATGGACCTCAAATCTTATGAAATAATATTTAGAATACCGTGGGGTCCGGTTCATTAGGTCACACATATACATGTGTATAGGCCCCGCTCCATGCGATTGCTCTGATGGGATATAGCGATGCGATCTGATTGCAATCGCATATCACTCATGCCCTAGGCAATTGCTAGTGCTCTTTGTTAATCTTCGATAGCGATCCTGCGATGCGACGTGGGCCATCAATCTGCGCACTTGATCGACGGTCCATGTTGCGTCACTGATCGCCATCGCAAGTTCCATATGGTCCGTCCCCAATTCGCCGATTGCGACCCGCCGATCAGATCTAAACCATTGATCGGCCAGATCTGACGGCTGATGTGCATTTCACTGTCTATGCCTTCGATACTTGGTTTTTTCACTATTTTTATGTGTTTTTTCCTCTCGATAATGCTTTTCCGCCCTTCTAAAGGCTCTTGGCATGTGATTGTTTTGATCTTTGAATGATCCTTAAGAAGATTTTGAAGACTTTGGGAGCGTTTTGGATCCATTTTAGGCCACATGCCAACAGGGCTAACAACTACATCCTTATGAACATGGTAGGATGGCTCTTAATGAGACCCCCTATCCTCTATCTGTAGGCAAAATTTGTTGTTATTACACATTTTTATAATAAATAGAGGGAGGTTTAGTACTCCTTAAGAGTAGGGATGGTGGAAGAAGTTGAACATATCAATAGAAAAAAAGATATACCCATAATCTCACTTATAATAGATAGAGAGGATTATAACCAGGAGGGGTGGAACCAACATGGTAAAGATGATCAATCAATATTATATACAACAAAAATCAATACAGTAAAGTAATATATAAATAATTGTGTCCTTCCCCATTTTTTAAGAAATCTATCATCAAGAAGCTATCTTGTTAAAGATCATAACGTTAAGGATATTCACCTACTTTAATAGAATCAATAATTCTCATCCTTATAAAAGTATTGTACTTCATGCCATGAAAGGGAATCAAAAAAATGGGGCTGAGATTAGCTAGGAATAGTCCTGGAGTGCTGTTCAATATTACAAAAATGCAAGGAAAAAGGGTGCTGTTTAAAAAACACATGACTTCAAGAAGCAAAAATGCTGGTCCAAAGAAGGAACAACAACAAATTCTAAAAAAAAAGGTAGTATTTGAACAGCAAACACGCAAATTTTTTTTTTGTTCCGAAGTGGGAACAACAAAAACAAAAGTGTTGTTCTGAAGTGGGAACAACAAAAACAAAAGTGTTGTTCTGAAGTGGGAACAACAAAAACAAAAGTGTTGTTCCAAAGTGGGAACAACAAAACCAAAAGTATTGTTCCGAAGTGGGAAATCAAAACCAAAAGTGTTGTTCCGAAGAGGGAAGCAAAAATCAAACGTGCTGTTCCGAAGAGGGAACAACAAAAATCAAATGTGTTGTTTCGACGAGGGAACAACAAAAATCAAAAGTGTTGAAAATCAAATTATCAATCATATTTACAGTTTTTACAAAAGAAATAACCTTTTACAATAATGAAGCTACCGAAGGATTTCCTTCTGCAGCTAGGATTTTCATGGTGGAGTCTTCGCATATCTGTTGGTAAAAGGATTCTCTTGTAAGTTGTTTTTGGTAGAGGTGCACCCGATGCCCATTTGCTTTGAAGGAAAAACTAGACCCATCCATGGTGGCCAATGTAAGAGTGCCATTTTCATGTACTTCCTTTATTTCATACTGGCCTAACCATCTAGTCTGCAGTTTACCAGGGAAGTCTTACAACCTGGAATCATAAAGAAGTGCCTAGCCACCCTCATGAAATGTTTTTTTCTTAATCAGGGAATCATGCCACTTGGCTCTTTGTTTTTGAATGAGTGCAATATGCTGTAGAGCCAATAGCCTAGTTTCATCTAATTCATTTATTTGTTGTATTTTATTAATCTAAGCTTGAGTTAAATCTAGTCCCACTTCATGGGCTATCCTTAGTGTCTGTATCTCAAATTCTATGGGGAAAATGGTTCCTTACCAAATACCAGCTAATATGGAGAGTATCCAGTTGTGTTCCTCCAAGTTGTGCGATATGCCCACAAGGACTCTGGTAGTCGAGTCACCTAGTCTCATCTGCGCGATGAGACTGTCTTCATTAGAATAGCTTCAATTACTTTGTTGGTACTCTCCACCTGCCCGTTCACCTGCGAGTGATACAGAGAGGTAATTCTGTGAATAATGTGATGATTATTTAGTGTAGCAGCAATCTTGTGGCCTACAAATTGTGCCCCCCCCATCAGTGATTACTTCTCTAGGTAAGCCATATCTCACAAAAATTTCGAAAAGAAAATTAATCACTGTTTCCTTTGTCGCACTTGGTAATGCTACTACCTCCACCCATTTAGTCACGTATTCTATTGCAACCAATATATATGATTTCTAATTGGATGGTGGGTTAATCGGCCTGACGAAATCTAACGCCCATCGTTCAAAGGGTTCTATCACCAGCTGTGGATGTAGGGGCATCTCATCATATTGGCTAGGCGGCCCCTCCTTTGGCAACTATCGCATGCCTGGACAAATTTCTTAGCATCCTTAAAAATCGTGGGCCAGTAGTAGCCCATTTGCAAATTTTATGTCCAGTTCTGCGGTCTGCAAAATGTCCACTGCAAGTTCCATCATGGCAAGCTTTTAAGATATCATAAATTTCGTCTTCCCTGATACACCTGTGGATGTGCATATCGGCCCCTGTGTGAAAAATGTATCCTCTGATCCAAGAGAATTGAGTGCTACATTGCACTATTAATTTCCTTTCTTCGGGTGTCAGATGTTTGGGTAGTTTTCCTACTGCTAAATAATTTGCCACATCTACGTACCATGGTGTTTTGACGGCCACAACAAACAGGTGTTCATTCGGGAACTGGTCTTTTACCGCCATTGCATCGTCTATCCTTGGCACTCAGGAGAGGAAATGCCACAAGGTTTTCCCTCCTCGGTTGATCCTTTATAGTTATGTCAAATTCATGCAAAAGTAGTAACCAACGTGTCACTCTTCCATTCATGGTGGGTTTATTAGCTAAATATTTGATAACAGAGTGATCAATATACAGAACTACAAGGTATCCAGTGATATAGTGTCTGAATTTGTTAATAGGATAAATAACAACTAAAAACTCTTTCTCTGTTACTGTATAGTTCACCTCAGTAGGAGTTAAGTTTTTTCTAATGTAATATATAGCGTAGGGTTTCTTGTCATCTTCTTGGCCAAGAACTACTCCAATGGTTGAATCTGACGCGTTTGATGAATTCTGGAATGGTATATCCCAATTCAACCCTCGTAATACTGGCGCTGTTGATAGTAGCCGTTTCAACTCTGAAAAGGAAATGTCACATTTTTCAGTCCATATGAAATCAACATTTCCTGTTAGGGCATATAATGGTGCAACAATCTATGAGAAGTTCTTTATAAATCTACGATAATATCTTGTAAATCCCAGAAAACTACGTACCTTTGTTTGAGTGCAGGGAGTAGCTAATAAGAGGATTACCTGTTTTTTTGCTGGATCTACCTGAATTCCAAATGCTGAAATGAAATGACCTAGGATCAAGCCCTCTGTCATCATCATATGGCACCGGCTTAAGCATAGCCTAGTAGTGATACACCATTCGAGGACTTTCTCCAATGTCTGTAATGCCTGTTCAAAATCATCTCCATAGGGTGTGAAATCATCCATGTACACTTCCAAACCTTCATTTATCAAGTCTGAAAAAATACTGAGTATGGATCTTTGGAATGTCGCAAGTGCGTTGCACAATCCAATAGGTAATACCCTGTAAGCAAATGTTCCCCATGGGTAGGTAAAAGTAGTTTTATCCTAGTCTTCAGGGGCAATCTGAATTTGGTTGTAGCTACTAAAGCCATCTAGGAAAGAGAAGAATTTCTTCCCTACCAACGTATCTAGGACCTGATCGATGAATGGAAAGGGAAAATGGTCTTTTTGTGTTGATTTATTGAGTTCTCTGTAGTCAACGCATGTCCACCACTTCCCATTCTTTTTAGGGACCACTACTAATGGAGAAACCCATTTACTGTCAGATATAGGATAGATAAAATTCACATCTAATAGTTTTTAAAGTTCTTCTTTAACAATATCCTTTAGGTGAGGATTTAATCTACGTTGAGGTTGTCGAATGGATCTTGCATATTTTTCAGTGTAAATGTGGTGCATACATAGCTGAGGGTCAATCCCTTTCATGTCTGGGTAATCCCAAGCAAAAAATCCTTTATATTTCCTAAGGACTTGAATAAGTTTCTGTTGCTGGTCATCACTCAGATTACTGTTAATATTCAGGATCTTCCCTGGCTTGATTTCAATAGGTTTGCTATTATAGACAGTGGTTGTTGGTATTGGTTGGTCATTGATATCTCTCAGGGAATCTTCTTCAATTTCATTGTCAAGGACTACTTTAATCATGTGACATTTCAAACTAGATACTATAGCAGGATGATTGATAAAAGTATTAATGACATCGTCTTCTGTTTGGTTTTTAAATTCAAGGGCATCTTCCATAGTCAATGGTGACCGAATATTTTCTGTTAAATATGTTACAGGTTGCTTCCTAGTTTTCACAATGGTTAGGCTTGGCTGAGCAGGAGGGTATAAGGCTATATTCTTCACATCATTCCCTTTGGTTATGATCATACCACCTATTCGGCAGCTGATATAAGCATCAACGATTGCTAACCAAGGCCTTCCTAAAATTAAAGGATGTCCATATAGCCGGTTCCTAGGGTTAATAATCAAAAAATCTGACGGATATTCCTAGGTTTCTACAGAAACAATCACATCCGGTAATGTTCCTTCTGGCCTAATGACTGAGCGGTCAGCAAGTTCCAGCAAGGTAGTTGTTGGTTCCAAGGCTATGATGCCAAGTATTTCGCAAGTTGTTGTTGTGAGAATGTTAATGGCTGCCCCTAAATCAACTAAAGCATTGGGAAAAGAGCGGCCATTTATCTGTACTGTGACAATGGGGTTTCCTGGGTCTTCATATTTTACAGGTGTCTCTTTTCCTAGTAATAAATCAGACAAAGTCCCGACAACATGGACAGTTGGGGTTATTTTTGTTTGCCTCACAGACTTCTTTATACACAATTCTTTAATAGTTTTGGCATATATTGGAATGTCTTGAATAGCCTGGAGGAGGGGTATTTTTATACATATATTCTTGAGTTCACCCAGAAGATCAAAGTCGGGGTGTTCAATTTGGCATGGTATCATCAGTATTTCTGGGAATGGTGGGGAAGTAGTTATGATATGTTCGGGAGTTTTCTGCTTGACTGTATCTTCCCCTTGTCGATCATTTACAGCCAAAGGCTTATTTAGCTGTGGTTCTTCAGGTTGCAAATTTTTATCCTCGTCTGGAGTGATTATGCATCCAGATCTTACCTTGAGTTCATTGCACTCTCTTAACTCTGCTTCAGAGTCCAAACCTTCAATGATTTGTACTAGCTGGATTGGTATGTTGTTGGGATTTGGGTTGGTTTGGGCTGGGAGTTGTGGTCGTATATTAGGTTGAGGATTCTGCTGCAACGTCTAAGGTGCTAGTAAAGTAGGTTGAGACAGAGGAATTTTCCCCATAGGCTAGTTCGTGGATATTTTCCAATTTGATTTTCAGTTCTGATTTTGTGAGGTGGAAGGGGACCATTGGGATGGATAGGGATTGTTCTGCTAGAATGGTGGAGGGTAGGAAGGATTGACCAATTATTGTTTGGAATTGACTGATTGGGCCATGGTGGCATAGAAAATGTTTGAGGCAACCAAGTAGAAAAAGGTGGTTGGGTCTACCATGCTACCCCTGAATATTGCTAAGAATTATATTGCGAGGGAGGAAAGAACGAAGATGGATCGGAAGGCATACCCATCTGACATGCTTGCCATTGACGACACTGGTTCAGCAGATATACTGGTTCCACTTCTTCTTCCACTTCCTTGAAGACTGCTTTTAATCCTGGGAGTGATGGAAAACTTTCCGTGGCATGCTCCTTGGTACATGGAACATGCCTGTATTGTATCTAGCGGGCATTCTTTATGATTGTGTCTTTTTATGCAATGGGGACAAAAAATAGCCAAGTTCTGTTTTGCTTCGATCTGTTTTCGTTTAGCTTGCATGATATCCAATTGTGTCATCAGGGTCCCCAGGATATCAGTCTTGAAATCCTCCAATAGATTGCCAATTTCGACCCTTGTAATGCTTCCTCCTGAGGCTTTGTTGTCTCTAGTGATCGCATCACGTCCGGCTGGTTTCAACCTTGTACTAACCTTGGAGCACCTGATGCAAAATCTATAATATTGTCATAATCTTCTTGATAAATATCACCCTTACCCATTATATTCAGTGTTTCTACCCATTAGTCTTTCATAACTTTAATCATTGTGGTTTTTAGAACATTATTAGGTAGATTTTCATAAGGAGATCTTTGCAGATTATATTGGAAACGCTCCACATATTCTTCCAGAGTCTCGTTAGGCTTAGCTACCATTTGAAATATTTCATCTTTTAGTTCTCTAGTTCGGCAATAATCTTGGTATTTTTTAAGGAAGGATGTTTTCATATGTTCCCAATCATTGATGGTACCTCCACCAAGTCCCATAAACCAACGCAGGGCTGCTCCCTTCAGAGTAGAGGGGAATAGTTTCAGCTTCTGGGGGTCAGTGGTGTAATCATAACCCCTACATAGGACATCAAATTCGAAAAGGAATGCATCAAGGTATTCTGAAGTTAGCCCATGAAAGGTAGGAATATTCTGTAATGGAATAGCTTTCATGGGGGCATTGACAGCTGTGTATACAACAGGGTATTGTAATGTATATGTCTGGGGTTGTCGCTGATTATTGGCCATTTGGTAAAAAATATGCCAATATTCTTCAGGGATCTCTGGAGCTGGAGAGTTGTTCCTAGGATGTCAAGAAGAGGCTGGAATTATTTTAACAGTGCTACCTCGATCCAGAACATTGGGTGTCCTCTGTTCAATCACTACTTCAGGAGATCTAGGTTCTGATGATTTAATTTCAGGATTACCTGTTTCTCCTTCTCCTTAACGAAGGTTGCAATAATTCCCTTCTTGTGAAGGGCGTGGTCGTGAATTTTCAATATCTTGAAAACTCTGTTCAAACCCTTCAGTCTTATTGTGAATCTCAGTGTTAGCTACAAATGGTGATCCTGTGGCCTGAAGGGAAACAATAGGGTGTCTGGTAGCAATAGTTTGGGGTCCTACTGATGACTGAGACTCAACTTTTCTTATGATTTCATCAATGAAGGTTGATCGTCCAAGGGTCACCGGTCCCTTGGATTTTTCAGGTTTGGGGGGAGGAATTATATCTTTTTCTGGTCTTTTATTCTTAGTCATTCATACAAAAATACAAACATTCATTTCTATCTTAAATTCCTACGTAATTCTGC
Organism: Pinus tabuliformis; assembly: GCA_031772625.1. Classification (NCBI taxonomy): domain Eukaryota; kingdom Viridiplantae; phylum Streptophyta; class Pinopsida; order Pinales; family Pinaceae; genus Pinus; species Pinus tabuliformis. The sequence goes on along the minus strand of CM062817.1, from coordinate 2,023,343,240 downwards.
TGGAAAGTGGGTGGAGGAGCAAGAATTTTACTCGCTCGTTACGCAGGTTCTTACCTCCCGTTTTTAATACCCAATTCTCTCTCAGCAGACAAACATCACTCTTTGTAAAATGGCAACACTCTCCCCGACAACGACGCCAAAATGTTGGGTGCTAAAAGGTGTCTTTTAAAACTCCTAATTGCCTCACATTAATTATCAACCTGGGTAAGTATTTTTATTCAAAGAATGTACACAATATGTGCAAGCTATAAATCCAGAGAATAATGCTTTAAACTAAGCTATGAAATTCAATACAAGAGTAAACGGATGCAATCATAAGTCTCAAGCTTGTAACTCTAAAGGAAATAATTCATCTAAGCATCATGACTCTATCTCAAACAATACCGTAATTCAATCTTAATCAACTAAATTCAAATGACAATCAACCGAGAGCATTGTAGTATTAACTGAGCTCTTTCAGCTGTACTTAAACTATTGGATAGAAAGAAAGCATTTAATCAATCATGCTCTATTATGCAATTAACCAGAAATGATTCTTTAACTGATAACTAATTCAATCCACGACATGAATTAAATAAAACCAACTATGACTGCACATTAATGAAATGAATACCAAAAATCCGATTCAACAAAAATACATCAACTGAAAATATATAAAGCAAAATAACTTGCAGGAAATGGAAAATGCATAAAACAGGGAACAACAGTAAGTTCCACCAGTGACTGGGCCCTAGCAACCAGTGAACACTGCTTAGCGATTTCAGAATATACGAACGAACAACAACGCAAGTTGTATATTAATCATCAAAGTCACTTATCATTACAACACGATATTGTTCCTCATAATCACCCTTCTGTAAATTAAAATTGCAATCCAAGTAAAAGACGAGAGATCCCTCTTCAGTCTTCTCTTTTATAGTCAAAAGGAAAAGATAAATGTGATCCCTCAAGATCAGGAGATCCTGAGAGATTCACAACTAAATTCTATCTTCAGACAATTCTTCTATCTCACGTTGATCTCCTTGACTTGTTCCTTGGTTTGATGGCACCCGACGTGTCTCATTTTCTTCGATTAGCTTTTGTTGTTCTGACTTGGGAACAACAACTGTTCCTTCCACTGTTTTTCTACATAAAAAGTAATGAGAGTTAGTTTGGTTGGTCAAATTGTATCAAGAGCAATTTTGTTCATTCCTTATCAAAATCCTATCAATTTGTTATTATATCATGGCACAAGATGGATAAGAAATGAGGAAAAAGATAATAATCAAGAGTAATACATACCTATTGCAAGGTTCAACACATATAGAAGCTCAAAAGTCATTTAGAAGTTCAAAATTTATTTAGATGATCCGAATTTAAATAGGAATGCAGAAAAGTATAGATATAAACATAAAAATAGAGATGCAGCAGAAATGCAACTTCATTTCATTAATATCAATGCGCTGGAATATGCTTACATACAAAATGGAAATAAACTAGCTCGGGCGATGGTAGCTTATCTCTGAGAAGAGATGTGGTGAGTACATGCCTCTGAACTGTGTTATAATGAGGCTTGAAGGCCTATTTATTATTAAGAAATAATGGAAAACCCAAAACATCCAAAAATCTAACCCAAAGAGATGAAACACTAAACTATGGGCCCCGTTGAGGTAAATTGGTACATCAACTTCTCGGGGTCGTAACTTTGGCATATGATCTTCGTTTGACACACACGGTACCTCGTTAGAAAGATCTATCCAAGGACTACGAATGTTGCTAGTGAATGTTGAGTTGAAATCTCACATTCACCACAGAGACTTTCCAAAAAAAACGTCATTTAGGGCCTCAAAATGGCTCCGAAAGTTTAGGACCCGAAAAATGGCCAAAAATAGTAAACTATGCTACAATTAAGGAAAATGAAAATCTGACAGAAACAGTGGTGGGGGTTCAAGTAGAATAGGCAGGTGGCCACCAATATCCACATGGATCATTCCTCCCCCCTTAGGAAGCAATGGACCCGTTGTGTTGAGTTCCTCCATGAGATGAGGAAACTTTTGACGAACTTGGTCCCTAGTGGGCCATTTGCCCTCGTGAAGGAGTTGGCTTGCTTTGACAAATCGATATAGTTGGATCCTTTGCTATCGAGTGTTCTTGATTTGTGTGTCCATGATACGATCAGTTGTGGCTTGTTCCATGCTGTCTGGATTTAACTCTGTAGGTGTGAGTTGTTTTGTAATGTTTGATGTGTCCAACAATGGTGGGAAGTATGGTCAAAGGCAGTCCACATTGAACACTGGGTGTAGGCCAAGGAATGGGGGAATTCTTAGTTCAAATGAATTATCTCCCACATCCTTGGTAATGGTGTAAAAACCATATCGGAGTGGTATGAGTTTTCGATAGGCTTCAGTAAGGCATTCCTTCTGCAAATGCAACCAGACAGTGTCGCCCACCTGAAACTTGTGTGGCACCCAATGTTGATCATGTCGCTGCTTGTACTTGGCATTTGATTTCTCTAGAATGTCATGGACCTGCTGGTAGATGTTCCAAATGTGCTCAATGAAGTTGTTTTCCTTGTTAGCTTCAGAGTAGACATGAGCCGAATCTGCCTAAGTAGCTACAAATGGTATGGCCACATCAATGGGACTTAGTGGCTGGAATCCCAATCCCACCTAAAAAGGGTTGTGGCTAGTCGAGCTGTGGAGAGCCCAGTTATAGTTGTGCTGGACATAGGGGAGGCTCTCATCCCATGTGCATGGATGATTTGAGTTGTACATGTGGATAATGTGTAAGATCATCCTATTGATGACCTCTGTCTGGCCATTAGTTTGTGGATGGAAAGCTATGGACTTAGTGAGCTTGGTGTCCAACGTCGACCATAGACTGGACCAAAATGTATTGAGAAAATTGTTGTCCTGATCTAAGATGATAGACTGTGGGATCCCAAAGTGTACCCACACTCATTCAAAAAAGAGTTTAGCAGTGGCTTCTGTTGTGATATTCTTCTTGCATGTCGCAATAATGGCCATCTTCGAGAATCTTTCGTCGACCACAAAAACACAGTCATTGCCATGCTTATAGAAGGAGGCCCGACATGTAATCCATGGAGATAGATTCCCAAGGTAGGCTAGGGGTAGGCAACTGAGTATAAAGGCCTTGCTTCTTGATGGTCGGTTTGGCAATGCTGTAGGTAGTGCAGGATCTGATGTACTTCCCGACATCCTGTCAAATATTCGGCCAATAGAAATACTTCTGCAATACTGCCACTATTTTCTCGACCCTAAAATGCCCAATGACCTGACTATAGTGCGCTTCCCAAATCATCTTGGCACACTCACTTGAAGGAACACAAAGGTGTCATAGGTGGCATAATAGTGCATCCTAGAGGTGAAAATCTAGAACTTGCTGACCCTTCAAGAGCGTCTGGTATGTGTGGTCAAATTCTGGTTCGCTTTTGTAGAGAAGTGGCTAGTCATAAGTCTCGTGCCCACAAGATTTGAACACGATGGTTAACACCATGATTGACGGTTGACTAGGTAGTCTACAACATTATTGGTGTTTCTCTTCTTGTACTTGATATTCAAATGGAACTGTTGCAAGTATGTGGACCACTTTTGATGGTGATCACTCTGCAACTTCCCTTGTGTCTGTATGAACTGCATGCATCGATGGTTTGTGTGGATGACCATTTCCTTCCCCAAAATGTAATGCTTCCATTGTCGGCAGGTCTGCATAATGGAATACATCTCTTTTTCATAAGTGGGATACTTCTGGACTGTGTCTGAAAGTGTCTCACTGTGATATGCCACTGGATACGCTTGTTGAGTAAGGGCTGCCACAATAGCACAGTCAGAGGCATCTATCTCGATCTCAAATGGCTGTTGCAAGTCTAGTAATGTGAGCACTGGTGTAGAGTAGAGGTGATGTTTCAACTCTGCGAACGCCTTCTATTGAGATTCAAACCAAAATAATTTTGCTTTCACTCTTCCCTTGGTGACTTGACTCAAGGGCCAAGTGATATGAGAGAACCCCAACACAAACCTGCAGTAGAAATTAGAAAGACCCTGAAAGTTGTGGAGCTTTGTCAGAGTGGTTGGGGCTAGCCAATCTCGAATGACTTGGATCTTGGCTAGATCCACATGGACACCTTGTTCATCAATAATGTACCCCAAATACTAAACCTAGGTCATGCCAAAAGTGCATTTCTCCAAATTAGCACACAACTTGTGTTGCTTTAGTGTTTGGAGAACTTGTCAGATGTGGTGGAGGTGCTCTTCCCAAATATGGCTGAAGATCAGGATGTCATCCAAGTATACCACTACAAATGAGTTGGTGAACGATCACAAGATGTCATCCAAGTATACCACTACAAATGAGTTGGTGAATGGATGCAAGATGTCATCCAAGTATACCACTACAAATGAGTTGGTGAATGGCTGCAAGATGTCATCCATCAACCTCATGAAGGTTGCAAGAGCATTCGTCAACACGAAATGCATAACCAACCATTCGAAAATGCCCTCCTTGGATTTGAAGGCATTCTTCCACACATCGGAGGGCTCGATTGGTACCTAGTGATATATGGACGTCAATTCGATCTTGCTGAAACATTCCCCCCCCTTGAGTTGGTCCAAAAGGTCATCAATCCGTGGGATCGGGTACCTATTACAAACAGTGATCTTTTTCAGCGCCTGATAGTCAATACAAAGTCTCCAAGTCCCATCCTTCTTCTATACCAACACGATCGAGCTCCCACAGGGCAATGAACTCGGCCAGATGTGACCTTTCTGCAGCAACTCCTCAATCTTCCTCTTTATTTCATCGTTCTCCATAACAAAGCATTGATAGATTGGTCCATTGGGAAACGATGCACTTGGGGTCAGATCGATGGCGTGCTTTACCTAATAGTGTAGAGGCACCCTTGAGGGGGAGGTGAAGATGTCCTCGTACTCCTCCATGACCTTGTTCATCTGTTGTTGTCGTGCGAAGGAGCCCTATCTGGAGGTCATGGCCATCATCATCTTCTTTCCCTGAGGGCGTATCATCAGGAAAACAAAATTTTCAATTTTGGAAATGAGCTTACTGCATTGTTTTGTAGTATCCAAAGAGATGGCGGTAGGCGGTGCTACCTCTAGTATCTTGTACAACTTATTTCCCAAGTAACAATGACAGCGTGAGGCCTTGACTCATACATAACATGTCACTTCCACAAGTATGGTTGGCCTAATAATACATCACAAACATCAAGAGAAGCAATGTCACATAATACCTCATCCGCAAAGGGCTTGATGTTGTAGGGAAGGCAAAACTGCTGACTGACATGAAGATCGTGTCCTTGGTGAAGCCACCTGATGGTGTACATTTGTGGGTGTGCTATGGTCGGTAGGCCCAACTGCCTCATGAACTCTGCTAAAATGAGGTTCTTTTGGCTCCTGTTGCTGACAATAAACTATAGAAGGGAACCCTTTACCCACATTTAGGAGTGGAAGAGGTGCTCCTTATGCTCTGGATCTTTGTGTTCCTCCTTTTGGATCTTCGTGGTGGCAATGGTGGTGTAGGGCTCCACATCGATAATATACTTCCCTTTGTCATTCCCCTTATCGGGTTCTGACTCAAAGTCAGAACATGCATCTGATTGAGAAACCTTCAGCTCGTCCACCAATGACTGCTTGGCCCAAGACTCACTCATGTTGTGACTGGAGATCTTATGGAACTCACACCACTTTCCCATGTTCTTATTTGGCTTCACGGTGTTGTTCTTTTCTTGTGGCTTTGGTAGGTTGTCCTGGGCCACCCTACCTTGGCTTTGTCCTTTGTTCTACGGTTTGGGGGCAACTTTCCCTTCAAATTCATAGATCCAAAGTCTAATTTATCTCTTTAAGCTTCTTCTCGATCTTGATAGCATATCAGTACGTTGTGCTGAGCGAGGAGATGTCTAAGAGCTCCATATCATCCTAGATGCATGATCTGATAATGGGATCTTAGACAATTATTAAGGTATTACAGACTCATGCGCATGGATATGTCTATGTTACTTTGTGAAATGGATTGATAAGATTGCGAAATACATAGAAAATGAAGGAGTAAAAGAACATAATAGAAAACACACATAAACGCAACAAGTTTAATATGGAGTTCACCCAAAACTCCTAGGCTACGTCTCCTGGTCCAGCCTTCAGTGGTGGCCTCTCTATTATGTCTTCAGAAGCAGATTTTTACAAAAGTATGAGCTCAATTTGAGTCTCAACACACAACAGATACAACAGTAAGAGTTTTTATTGAACCCCTCAAGCCTCTCTGAGTACACAGACTCTCTCTATCACTCTCTGTCTCTGTCTTTGCTCTGTCTCAGCACTACCTGTTCTATTTTCTATCAATCTGTGGCTTTAAAGCCAATCGGCGATGTCTGTTCGTTTCACCTTCTTGGTCTTTCTAGCTTCCCAACCTCTGTCCATTCAGATCCCCCTCTAAGCGTTAGCAATCATTGCTAAACGCTTTCAACGATGGTGGTCACCTGTACTGTAACATAATGGGACATCGGGCCTTTGAAATCCTTCGAAATCGCCGTTCTCTATTTACACAGAGAAATACATTCAAACATAGGAAAAGTCCGCCAAACACTGTTTATCAAACTTCAAACATCCATAATTCCTGTAGAAATTTTGAATAATATGACACTTATTCACAGAGATTATCCCGATTATACACCATTGCGTTATACATGCACAATACATAATCTCCTCTACGTTGATCATCAATTTAGCAGCATAAAGAACGATGAAACATCAATCGCATGCACACATTAACACAGTATGTAACCCGGGGAAAGCATACAACTGAAAACCCCACACTATCTGTATATTATAATGATAGAGAACATGTAACAATACATAGTACAATACTCCTCACAAGTACTCAGTACTATCTCCACCTGTTACACACAAACTAGCTCAGATCTGATGCCTCAAATCTTCTCCACTGTTTGCCTGCCTCCACTGCGCAATCCTGCAAGAGAATCAATCACTCTGTGAAATCGAATTCCTTTGGTTATACTACGCAAGCCTCATGGGCAATCTCCATCCATGCATGTGAAAATCTCATGCACAACTATAGTCACAACTGATAGCAATCTCAACCTCTAACACCTGTCTCCACTGAACTGTACATGCACAGAGTTAACTGATGTATTCTTCAGTTGCTTTATGAGTTAATAATTAGTGAATTAATTAATATTTAATTCACACAACTCATCACTAGTGTATTCTTTAGTTAGACTAAATACAACTAGTTCAACCAAGTCAAACTGAACACAACTCCATCAACTCCACCGAAACTCGACCACATGAGTTCTAACTAAAGTCCTGCATGCAATAGCTCAACTGACCCACAAAGAAAGTGTATTTCCTTCTGACAGCTGCATGTGCCACATCTGTAGCTCAAACTAAAGTGCTCCAAGAGGATAAGATAATGTTTATAGTCCAAATATTATTATGAGACAATAATATTCGACTGTTCTATTTTTAGCCTGGAAGTCTAAAAATAGAAATCGCCCATATGTCTAAAAATAGAAGTCCATATATTTTTACCGACATGACCAATCATCCACAAATAGCATCCTACAACTCATAGACCATGATCCATATGTCTAAAAATAGAATTTGCACCAAAAATAGCCTACGGGCCCACTTAGTGAAGGTGACTTCTTTCCACTAAGCTCCATCATCTTGTTGCATTCTCAACAATTCCGTCTTATACTCCTATCGGATCTGCCTTTATGTTGACATCACATCTCCACCGTTGATCTGGGAGATCCAGATCCAACGGCTATGGTTCATTTCGGGCAGCCCTTTCGTACGGGGGTTAACCGCCCGATAAGGGTGGTTTTCTCTCTCCTCAGCCTGGACATGTGGCAACCAATGTATGGGCTCGGGCAGAGCTCGGCCCAAAACCACTTACTGCCTTTGGTCCTCCCGAAATGTTACTTGTTTTTTGATTTCCCTTTTATATAAAAAAAGTACATTAAAACATGAAATCCCATTCATACCGGACTTGAAACAACATACAACAGTATTAATAAACCCTTTTGGGTCCGGTTCATCGCATTGGCGCTTTATCCTTTATATTTCTTTTAGTAAACGAAATACATAGAAATCTGTCGTTTGGCGGATCTCAAATTACATCCAATATCACCTGTAGCCTTATCGGGTCCGGCTTATCGCATCACAAATATGTATATGTATATAGCCGTGCTCCTCTGTGGTTCGTTGACACGATATTGCGATGCAATGTGGGCCGTCAATCTACGCGCTTGATCGACGGTCCTCATTGACCCCGCTGATCGCTGTCACGTATTCCTTGTGGTCTTCGCCGATAGCCTCCCTTTTCCACCACCGATTGTGATTCACCGATCGGATCTGGACTGTTGATCGGCCAGATCCGACGGCTCCGATTCAAAGTTTCTTTGACTGCTGATAAGCCTATTTTTTAGTGTTTCCTTCATGTTTTTGCCTCCCGATAGTGTAATCCGACTTTTTGAAAAGTTATTCTCATGCGATAGTTTCGAGTGTTTGAAGACTGAGAGGTTTTTCTAGGATCCATTTGGATCAATGCACTTGTGTAGGCAGCCATGGTACTTGAGTACCAAATGTTTCTCAAAATCCTTGATACCCAACTTCATGCGAAGGGTGTGAAAAACATTGGTAAACTTCGGCACGTCTTGGTCCCTTCCCTGCCGCAAAGTGGTCCACTTTATGTATTTATCTCATAGCTCCTGACAAGGTAGTACTGCTCCTTGATGGCATCTTGGGTGAATTCCATGTGGGTGCGGCTGAAAATAGTGAGGGCATAATTTCATCCTTCTGCTCATAGTAGGTTTCCCACTAGTCCTTGACATGGGGGGTGACTTTTATAAGAGAAAAAGTAATATTTTCCCAGCTAAAAAAATCATGAACAGAAAAATATCCTTCTTGTAGATGTAACCATTTATCTACGACGTCTACATCTAATTGGCCCTCAAATATGGGAATGTCAAAGTTTACTTGTACCTTAAAAGGAGTGGTACCTCTAGAGTGGCTGCTGGATGTGGATGTGCCACCAATGGGCAACCGTTGAAGGATATGGGCAAAGTTATCAATCATCATGTTCCTTTGTTTCTCAAGGGCCTCCCTAAGCAATATTTTGATAGGATCTCCTGCTCCCTCATCTTTCTTTTCTTCCCCCATGGGTGGTTGTTGGGGTTTGCGAGGTTCATCTTGCAAAGGTTGAACCAGATCGAGCCCTAATTGCTTATACCCCGACCTCATTGGGGACATGCAAAGAAGGATCGAGAAAGAGCAGACCACTCTGATACCACTGATATGAATTTAAAGATGAAGACAACAAATTAAAGATATAACCATAAACATAGAGATGCAACAAAAATAAAACTTCATTTCATTAATATCAAAGAAATTAAATATGCTTACATACAGAATGGAAATAAACTAGCTCGGGCAATGGTAGCTTATCTATGAGAAGAGATGTGGCGAGTACATGCCTCTGAAATACGTTACAATGAGGCTTGAGGGCCTATTTATTATTGAGAAACAATGGAAAACCCCAAACATCCAAAAACCTAACCCTAGGAGATGAAACACCAAACTATGGGCCCCGTTGGGGTAAATTGGTACATCAACTTCTCGAGATCGTAACTTTGGCATACAATCTCCATTTGACTCACACGATACCTCGCTATAAATATCTATCCGAGGACTACAACAATTAATAATAAAATTTGAGGTAATAAAGCATAGTTTCCATCGGTGATTTTCCAAACAAACATCATTTAGGGCCTCAAAACGACGCCGGAAGTTCAGGGCCCGAAAAACTGCCAAAAATAGTAAACTGTGCTATAATCAAGGAAACTAAAAAATTGAAAGAAAAAATGGTGGGGGTCCAAGTGGAATAGGCGGGTGGCCACCAATATCCACTTGGATAATTAGAAGTCCAAAGATCATACTAGAAGTCTAAGAGTCATGAGGGAAATTCAAGAGCCATGGGAATATGAAAGGTCATGCCTCTAGTTATAAAAGAAGCCTCATTACTCAAAGAAATGAATTTTCACCTTAGTTTCTCCCACAAGGCATTAGAGTGATAGATATATTCCTTTTGGAGAGAAAGTAGTGGCTCTAATTATCCACTATTGGAGCTAGTGGCGTTCACTGTATCAATGTATCTTGGAACTTTTGCTTAATATCTAAAACCTATTGGGCCAACACATTTTCATGAGTATATCATGAATGTTTTAAGACTATTCTTTGGATGTTTGTGGTATATGTTCACATTCATATGTACTAAAGAAATTGAACTATTTCGGTGGCTTTGGTGCCCATCTTATTGAATATGTGTTGTAATCGTTTTAATGATTGTTGCATATATGTGAACTATTTTGCTTGATGACTAACTATTCTTTCATATATATGATCATGTTTCTTTATTATATTAGTGTTATTACTTTTCTCCTAAAGACTCAATTTTTTTTCCCTTAAGTGAAAGAATCTTGTTGCAGTCTACAACTGAACACTTCACAAGGCACACTTACTTGCTTATTCAAAAGGACATGCATGCTACTCTCTTATGCTAATTTTTCAATCCAAGGCAAATATTTAAGAACATGGCGGTTGGGATTTATTTCCAGATGGGTCTACTACACCAAATGATGTGAGGTCTAATTAGGACATCATATCAGGAAGACCCCCTGTATGTTGGCGAGATCCAACAACATTAATAGTATCCTACTAATGCTTGACACAGGGGAGGAAACTTCAAGAATTCAAAGGTATCTTTTCAATACAATAAAATTTGTGAACAAAGAAATAACCATATTTCTAAATATTTTGAATATATATTTCCCTTGAACTCAAGGATCTCAAAAATAACTTTTCCCTTAAGTAATTTCGTTACTCAGAGATGTCGATGTCACTTAGGAGTCACAAGGGAATTTAGATGAAATGATCCATCATCGTGTTCCTATGTTTCTTAAGAGCTTCCTTATGCAACCATTTGTCATAATCTCTTGCTCTATCATATTTCTTTAGTTCAACCACCATGTGGGGTTTCTTAGGTTGTTGGAGACCTTCACTAGGCTTAGTTAGCTCAATGCCCAGCTTTGGATAACTTAAGCTTTTGGGTAAAACATGGAAAAAAACAACATAGAATGAATTACTCTAATATCATTAATTTAGAATACATTGAGAATGAAGTGAAGAACACATAATAATGGTGAAGAACATAAGATGAAGTATTCAAAGCCAAGTATAACAGTAAAAACTTAATTATTTTAATGAGTTAATAGAAAAACATAAGGTACATAGCAATATGTAGTGGCTAGAATGGTGGTAGCTTTATCTCCCATGAGAAATGTGATGGCTATTTTCATTCACAAAAAATCCATAACAAGAAGTTAAAAATTCATTATAATAATGCACAATTTTAAGAGTAAAATCCCAGAATATGCAAGTACCCTAACACTAGAATGATGTTAGGGTTGAGAGGGAAAATTGCACTAGAAGAATTTGATTCGTTTACAAAAACTAGGATCCATGTTGAGATCATAAATTTTCACCCTAAGCTCCATTTTGTGTTTTCTTTAGCTATTTGGAAATAATAAAAAATGAACCAACATGCTTGCAAACCAATGGGGGTAAAACCCACAAAAAATAAATGGGAAGGCCCAAAAATATTTTCAAAAGGAGAGTTAGAGGTACCACTCCTTTTAAGGTACAAGTAAACTTTGACATTCCCATGGGGGAAGAAAAGAAGCAATTAGGGCATATTACTAAGGAGAGTTAGCTTAGGATCATCATATCTTGTCTTAATGCATTGGACTAATTTTAAAGTGAGGTTTCCTCCTCAAAGTGGATTGTATTAGTTGAATTTTTATCATTTTCAAGGCACTTGGATCATAACATTTGATATGAAGAGGAAACAATCCTAGGATGTTTCTCCTCAAACAAAACCTCTTGGCATTGTTGCTAGACTCCTTTTTTTGTTTTAGATAGCAAAATTTTGAGAAGACTGAGGAAAAATAAACAATTACATGTGATAAAGCTAATGGAAATTAGGGTTTGTGAATAATCCTAAAAATACACTCAAATGAGTTAACTTTTTATTTTTACTATAAATTCATTTGTGAAATGTTTCATATAGTGAAAATTTGTGGAGAAATATCATTATATAGGTGGTCAAAATTTGTAAATATAGTTTAGTATAATTTTAGAGCTATACTCTATAGAAGATAGGGTTTATGACTAATTTCACTCTTTACAACCCACTAGATGAGGGAGATGTTGTCACATAACATTACCTTATATATATATATATATATATATATATATATATATATATATAATGTGTTTCAACTAATATATGTATATGCAAGAGATGTTATGTGTAAAGTTACTAATAATAATAACGTTACTTTATCGTTAAAAATAATAATAATAATAATAAAATAAAAATTAACCCATGGTTTTAAGAATCCATGGTATTGACGCATGGTATTCATGTGGAATATGACCTCTTTCAAGGGGGGATTAAACTAGCCTATATCTATCTTAGTTTGATGTTATATTTAGATACATAATTAACTTTAGAAAATGATGGCAATGAATCCATGTAGCCTGTCAAACTTTTTTATTGATATATTGACGTTGGGCATTTGTATGGATATGGGGGGAATGTTAGGAAAAATGTAATCATTACATTTTATCTAATACTTTTTCCTACCTCCATCTATTTTTTACTAGATTATATTGGGTAAAATTAACCTAGATCCATCTTAACTCCGGATCTCAAGTGCTGAGAGGGATCAAACCTCTTTTTTGAGTGAAAAACTTGAGATATAATCATTTTAAATATGCTAAATATGTTTGAGATTCTAGTTAATTTAATTTTAAATTTACTTAGTTACCTCAGTTTGTTGAGATGATCAATATTGCTAATAACTTTAATGATGAAATGCAAATTTTCAATGCAAAGTGACAATGTAATAGTGTTGAATGATAGAAAATGTGAATTTTTTTTTTTTTTATCGTTAAAAACTAAGCTACTTCTATTATTTACAGTATCAGCAAAAAACAGTTACAATCAGGATAACAAGTCGTCAGAGGCCAGGGGTGGCGCTCTGGAAGGATGGTAATCTTCATCTAGACTGAAAGCCCACGCAGGGGTGACACCATTGAGACCAGTAACTGAAAACCCACGCAGGGGCGACACCATTAAAACCATTCACCCAGACATGGGCTCTGTGACTGAAACTGGAAGCCCACGCAGGGGCTGTAGAGCTTTGAAGACCAGAAAAAACAAAATTAACTAACCCACGCAGGGGCAGGAGAGTAAGAAATTTTCCAGCAAAATCCCTCGCAGGGGCATGGTTATGCACAAAACAGCATAATTGTGAGGCCAAACATAAACATTCACGGCATACATTGTGTATTTGCGAAAAGAGAGACAGTCTACAAAAAAAACCTGAACATTGACTGAGGGCAGGGGCTTGGTTGAGCCGGCAATTATTCGTCCGAGTCCTCCGGATAAATCCAGTATTCGCCTTCTGGGGGAGGTCCCCAGTCATACTTAGCCTTGCCTGAAGCGGGCGCTGGTTGAGATGAAGGTGGAGCGGCCCCTGGCTCAGGTTGTGCTTCTGCCTTTTGCTCAGCTGCTCTGGAGCTTTCAGCAATGTGAATTTGGGTGCTGGGTTGCTCCGCAATCTCTTCTTTCGCTTCCTCCAGGAATAGGACTGAGACGTGAGCTTGAATGTTGGAATTGCCTTGGGCACCGCTGAAGGAGAACACCGCTGAACCAAATGCGGGTAGCGGAGCAGCACTTGAATCCGGCGTTCTGGCGTCCATGTATTGCTGCGACTGGATGGGATTTGCTTCAGCCACCCGGTGGCACAGACAGCGGCAGCAGCTTGATGATGGATTGGCAGCCGGGGGGCGTGAGGATCTGCCTCGTCCCGTGCCTCGACGACTAATGAGCCTCTGTCTCGGCGGCATGGCTTCCTTGAAGTTCGATGAGGGAGTGAAACCAACTTCGCCTCCCTGTGATGCTCGCTCTCCACCTTCAGATGCCAGAGGGAATTCTCGCGTTTGCGCCCTGAAACCGGAGGCCCAGAAGCCCAAATCCCCAATTCGAACCTTGCTCGATGCAAAACATTCCAAATGCCTGCCATACTTAAACTGTGCTGGCTTGCCTCGAAACTGGAAAGCCATAACTCCTCTCTGCGACGGTTAATGGCGCCTGACCTCGGCAATGAATTGCCGTCCTTTCCCTCCTTAGCTCTCACGCTTGCCATCCAGGGCGGCGGAGGGTAGTTAAAGTCTGGATCAAACATGAGGCTGCTCATGCGGTGCAGGTGGAGCGCCGTCCTTATGCTGCGTGGCACCCGCATCGGGGTGATAGAAAATGTGAATATTAAGAATGTAGTCAATTACAAATAGTCTTCATTGTGTCTTATTGTCACCTTTGTTATTTTTGTCATATTTTCAAATCGACTATATGAAAAGGACAATTGAAATCATAAACCACTTAAATCTTTAGCTCGAGCTATTGTAGTAAACATCTTGTGTTTCTTTCTCTCCAATATTAATAGGTTGAATTACTATGACACAAAAATAAATGTACATTGTTAATAATTTTTTGTGCTTATACTGAAATCAATGCACAATGTTAATTCAACCACTTTAAAATTAATGTACCATCATACATCCAATTACATCAAATCAAAAATCAATCTACACTGAAATGCAAGCAATCAAATAAGATTAGAAAAAACATTTACACTGAAATCAATGCATCTAATGAAAGCAATCAAATAGGATTAGAAATCAACATCTACACTAAAATCAATGCATCTAGTGCAAATAAGAAAATAGGATTATAAACCAACATCTACACTGAAGTCAATGCATCTAGTGCAAGTAATCAAATAGGATTAGAAATCAACATCTACACTAAAATCAATGCATTTAGTGCAAGCAATCAAATAGGATTAGAAATCATCTACATTGAAATTAATGCATTTAATGCAAGAAATAAAATATTATTAGAAATCAACATCTACATTGAAATCAATGCATCTAGTGCAAACAATCAAATAGGATTAGAAATCACCATCTACACTGAAATCAATGCATTTAGTGCAAACAATCAAATAGGATTAGAAATCATATACATTGAAATCAACGCATCTAATACAAGCAATCAAATATAATTAGAAATCAACATCTACACTAAAATCAATGCATCTAGCGCAAGAAGTCAAATATCATTAGAAATCGACATCTACACTGAAATCAATGCATCTAGTGCAAGAAATATTCTTCCTTGTCTCCCCCCTCCATCTATATCTGTATCTCCCTCCATCTCTCCTTCTTTGTCTCTCTATCTCACCCCACCAAACAAACACGCTCTCTCACTCCATATCTAGAAATCTCTCTATCCCTCCCTCCCTCTCTCCATCTCTCTCTTCTTCCCTCTCTTCACCTCCAATCTATATATGTATCTCGCTTTGTCTCTCTATATCACCCGCAAAACATACACTAGTTGTCTCCAATCTATTTATCTATCCCTCTCTCTCTCTCACCCCCGCTTCTATCTCTCTTCCTTCTTGTTGTCATCTCTCGCTCTCTCTCCATCTTCCTTATCATCCCCCTCTCTCTCCATATTTCTCTCTCTATTTATTTCTTCTTACCTCCTTCTCTCTCCTCCTCCAACTCCATCTCTCTTTCCCTCTCTCTCTCCACTCTCTCACAATCTGTTATGAAACCAGCTCAAGAAAAGATAGAAAAGATAGATCAACGCCTTAGAATTCAGCCTCTTCGAGGGGGGAAACCTCCTTTACATTACATAAATGAACAATTCTTGGAGGATACAAATGACAAAACCTCCTTTCTATATATAGGAGTCTAAGGAGTCACAATATAATCCAGCCGACTTAACAATAATAATATAAAGCCACAAAAATAACAATAGAAGGATTCTATGGGGCACAAAAATAACAATATGGGGGTAATAGGGGTACAACAATATAAATAAGGGGTGTAACTACAATATTAATGGGGTAATCACTAGTATTATAGGGACCCAACATGCCCCTCTCCTTCAAAAAAGTGTTGTCCTCAACGCTTGAGTAGTTCTGGATACTTCTGCATAAAATTCTCATCCTCCCATGTGGAATCTTCAGTGGATAAGTTCTTCCACTTGATAAGATACTCTGAAATTGATCGATTTCGTAGCTGTCGAGTTCTTGTTTCTGTGACTGCTTCTGGTTCCAATATAATTTTTCCTTCCTCATCAAGTTCTGGCAATATTGTTTGAATTGGGAGCTTGTCACCTATAACCTTCTTTAAACATGAAACATGGAAGACTGGGTGCAATCGAGAAGCTGCAGGAAGCTCCAATTTGTATGCCATAGTACCAATCTTTTGCAACACCTTGTACGGACCATAATACTTTGGTGATAATTTATTATCCTTCTTAGCTTGCTTTAGGGACATTTGCTTATATGGTTGTAGCCGTAGGAATACCTAATCACCTACATCAAAACTTCTTTCACTGCGATGTTGATCTGCCTGTTGTTTCATTCTATTTTGTGCCAACACGAGGTTATCCTTTAAGAGTTGGAGGACTTGTTGTTGATGTTCGATGTGATGTTCCACTGCCTGAACCTTAGAATTTTCTCTTAAATATGATGTGATGGATGGTGGTTGATAGCCATAAAGTGCCATAAATGGGGTCATTTTTGTTGCTGTATGGAAGGAAGTGTTATACCACCATTCAGCCAGAGGCAACCATTTGACCCATTGTGTCTGTTTATCATATACAAAGCAACGAAGATATCCTTCCAAACATTTGTTTACTATCTCAGTTTGCCCATCAGATTGAGGATGATAAGATGAGCTATGAGCTAACTGAGTACCAAGACAAGAAAATAATTCTGTCCAAAAATTTCCAGTGAAAATGGGATCTCTGTCACTTACAATAATCTTTGGGTTTCCATGTAGCTTTTGAACTGTTTCCATAAATGCAGTAGAAACTGTACTGGCTTTAAATGGATGTGATAATGCACAAAAGTGTGCATACTTGGTAAGTCTGTCAACTACCACCATGATGACACTCTTTCCCTCAGACTTGGGTAAACCTGTGATAAAATCCATTGAAACCTCCTCCCAACGTTGGCTTGGAATGGATAAAGGTTGTAATAGACCCGGTGTCTTAATTGTTTCAACTTTATTTTGCTGGCAAACCAAACATTCCGCCACAAACTTTTGAATATCTGATTTAAGGCCATCCCAAAAAAATTCCTTCTTAACCCTGTGGTAAGTTTTTAAAAATCCTGAGTGCCCTCCTAAGGGAGAAGTGTGCAATTCCATAAGAATCTTTTGTTTTAGCTGGGAATTCTTACAGAGGTATAAGCGATCTTTGTACCATAACGAATCATTTTGCCAGCTAAATGTATCAGAAGTACTGGAATCTTGTTGTAGCTTTCGAATAAGTGCCCACACTTCTTCGTCATTCTTCCATTCCTCCCTTGCTTCGTTTATCCAATCTGGTTGGATAATAGAAATGGCACACAACAATGCTTCCACATCCTCATCCTTTCTTGAGAGTGCATCTGCCACCACATTTTGCTTCCCTTTTTTGTAGATGATTTCAAAGTCATAACCCAACATCTTTGTGACCCACTTTTGTTGCTCTTTAGAGGATAATCTTTGTTCTAAAAAGTATTTAAGGCTATCATGATCCGTTTTTACCTTGAAGTGTCTTCCCATTAGGTAGGGTCGCCATTTCTTAAGTGCATGGAGTATTGCCAACATTTCCTTCTCATAAATAGCTTTGCTTAAAAACTTTCCCTTGATTGGACGACTTTCAAAAGCAATGGGTCTTTCATCTTGCATTAGAACAACACCAATTCCATTTCCTGAAGCATCACATTCCACAATAAAGGTTTTTGTGAAGTCCGGTGTAGCTAAGACCGGTGCTTGGCACATTGCCTCTTTAAGATGTTCAAAGGCCTTTGTTGCTTCCGGAGTCCATGAAAATGAATCTTTCTTCAATAATGTTGTTAGAGGTGCTGCTATTCTCCCATAATTCTTAACAAACTTGCGATAATACCCTGTCAACCCAAGAAATCCTCGCAGATGCTTTATGGATGTGGGGATTTTCCATTCCTTAATGGCTTTAATTTTGCTAGGGTCTACCTTAACTCCTTCATGAGATACAATATGACCCAAATATTCCACCTCCTGGACTCCAAAGAAACATTTGGATCTTTTTGCATATAATTGTTTCTCCTCCAATAGTTGTAGCACCCTGTCAACATGTTCAACATGATCCTTCCAAGACTTGCTGTAGATTAGTATATCATCAAAAAATACTAACACAAATTTTCTAAGGAATGGTTTGAAAATTGAATTCATCAAACCTTGAAATGTTGAAGGTGCATTGGTAAGGCCAAAAGGCATGACCAAAAATTCATAATGACCCTCATGAGTTCTAAATGCCGTTTTTGGAATGTCTTCAATCTTCATTCTGATTTGATGATATCCCGAACGAAGATCCAACTTGGTGAAGTAAATTGATCCATGCAATTCATCCAGTAATTCATCAATAACAGGAATGGGGAACTTATCTTTAATAGTGAGCTTGTTGAGCTCCCTATAATCTGGACACATCCGCCATGATCCATCCTTCTTGCGCACCAATACTACTGGAGCTGAGAAAGAACTTTGACTCGGTTGAATTATACTAGCCGAATCAGATGAATAGCATGATCATGATCACGCATAGGTGGGAGACCCTTGGGAGTCTCAAATACCTTGGAATGATTGTCCAAGACTTTTTGGAGATCTGGAGAAATAGATGATTCCAATGTGGAAACATCTAGCGAGCATAATTGTGCAATTACACCTCTTTGCTCCTTTCTTAGAAGCTTTGTCATACCATGAGAGCTGATTATCTTTCCTGGTTTCCCTGCAATACCCCTTAATTCAACTTCCTTTCCTTCCGAAGAAAATTTGATGAAAAGTTCTTGAAAATTAAAAGCTATTGTACCCAAGGATTGTAGCCATTGGACTCCTAATACAACATCGCACCTCCCATTGGAATGGAAAGCATTGGGCTAGTCAATACATATTCTCCCATGGATAGCTTGATATTATGGCACTTTCCAGAGCAATTTATTGTTCCTCCATTTGCAATCATCACTTGACACTCTGGTGCTGGATATAGGAAGCAATTCAATTCTTTTGCTACCCTACAATGAATAAAATTGTGGGTGCTTCCTGAATCAATCAACACTATTACCTTTTTTTTCTTGATTTGTCCTTCTATCTTGATGGTTTGAGGAGTGGTAATTCCCGCCAATGCATTACAAGATATGGTCGGATTTATTTGTTCTTCATCTAGGCTTTGTTCCTGGAGTATATCTTCTTCTTTTGACCTTTCTTGCTCCTTTTCTTCTTCCTCTTCACAATCTATGTAGAATAATTTCTTCTCAGCACACTTATGACCTTTAGTGTATTTGCTATCACAATTGTAACAAAGCCCTTTTGCTCTTTTTTCTTCCAATTGTTGTGGTGTCAACCTTATAGGTTGTGGAAGACTAGGGGCAACAACACTTCCGTCTTTATAGTTGTGAGTGGTATGCTTCCTGGTTGCCATAATTTTGCTTTCCATTTTTCTTGCTAACCTGAATGCCTTCTCTAATGAATCAGGTTCCCAAAGGCGAACATCATGTTGGATATTATCCTTTAAAGACCCTATGAACACATCAATCCTATGCTCCTCTGGAATATCTTTTACCCTTATGTTCAATTTTTGGAACTCCTCAATGTGCTCCATTACTGAACCCTTTTGTTTGAGACTTATCAATTGGCTAAAAAAAGTGTTGCTTTTTGTATCTTCATAATGTGCTATCAATTCTTCCGTAAAAATTGCCCAAGTGATAAATTGTTTACGAGAGAAAAGCCATTGATACCATACAAACTGATTTGGTTCCAAATATACAGTTGCCATACGTACCTTTTGTGCATTTTGCACATTATTGAGATCGAAGAATTGCTCCATCTGTAATATCCATGTAGCGGGATCCTTGCCATCAAACTTCCTCATATCGATTTTTGGAATATGGTGATTCTTCAATCCAACATTAGCATCTATGGTATCATGATTAACATTTCTTTTGTTCTCATCATGAGTTTCCTTTACTACCTTTTCACCATTAGTGACCCTTTCTTGTAGCAACTTCTTCAATTCTTCCATATCTGTCTTCAAATCTGCCATGTCTCTCTTCAAATCTGTCTTCGAATCATCCATCTTAGCTTCCATGCCCTTTATCTTAGATTCCACGCCACTTATCTTAGCTTCTGTTAGATTTTGTGAGCGTGACATTTGTTGCACTTGTTCTTGTAATTTTGATATATCATGTAGAATTTCTTCTTCTTCTTCATGAGTCATGCTAGAGTTTTCAGGTTCCTTACTAGGTGTTTGCATTTTCTTTCCTCGGGGCATCAGTTACCGATAATAATGCTTTACTATGCCCTTTGAATTCCATTAAACCAAGCTTACACAAAAATTAAAAAAAAAAACTACACACCTTTTTTCACTTTATAGAAGCCTGATATTGAATCTGATGTATCTCTGTAATTTTGGATCATCCAATTCTGAAATTGCTACTTGTAGTAGCCTTCTGCGTCCTCTTTCCAATTCCACAAGTCTGAGCCAAATTGGATTCTCCAAGGAAGAGTTATGTGAAATCTCCCACAGTGACTTGCTTTTAGACTGGTTCAATAGAGCGAACTTGTACGACATGCCACGAGTCACTGTTTCAACCTTTGAATCTGAAACACACACAAAAAAAAACTACAGTTCGTACTCTTTCTGTACCTTTTTACGAAATTTCAATCCGATCCTCAGAGAGAGAGTTATGACGAATTTCCCCAGGTCACCTGTTTTAAATGTAATTCAGGAGTCTGCAAAAGGGCCAACTTCCTCAGATCATATCTCCGAAAATATCGTGTTAAAAGCTCTGAAATTCGGACCCAAGGTTCAGCGCCAATTCTTCTCAAATGGGTTTTTTTTGCGACTTCTGAAACGTCACAGAAAAACATTTATAGCAAAAATTCCACGATGACCTGTTTGGAGCAGCGAAACCCTAGAATCCAAAGCTCTGATACCAAATGTTATGAAACCAGCTCAAGAAAAGATAGAAAAGATAGATCAACGCCTTAGAATTCAGCCTCTTCGAGGGGGAAACCTCCTTTACATTACATAAATGAACAATTCTTGGATGATACAAATGACAAAACCTCCTTTCTATATATAGGAGTCTAAGGAGTCACAATATAATCCAGCCGACCTAACAATAATAATATAAAGCCACAAAAATAACAATAGATGGATTCTATGGGGCACAGAAATAACAATATGGGGGTAATAGGGGCACAACAATATAAATAAGGGGTGTAACTACAATATTAATGGGGTAATCACTAGTATTATAGGGACCCAACACAATCTCTCTCTCTTCCTTCCTCTCTCTCCCTTTTTTTCCCACCTCTCTCTCTCTCTCTCTCTCTCTCTCTCTCCACCCCTTAACTATGTTACTATATCCCTCCCACTCTCCTTCTCTACACCATTCTATCCATCTCTCCTTATTTGTCTCTTTATCTAACCCCCATACACACTCTCTCTCCATATCTCCCTTGTCACTCCCTCTCTCCCCACTTGCCACTCTCTATGGATTTCATTTTCCCTCCCTTTCTCCCCCTCCAACTCCATCTCTCTATCCCTCCCTCTCTCCTCCCCCATCACTCTCTCTCTCTCTCTCCCTTTTCCCTCCAATCCTCTCTCTTCCCCCATCACTCTTCTCCTCTCTCTCAAGTCCCGTCTCTCATCATTCCTCTCTCCCTCTTTCTCTCCTACCTCCCTCTCTCTCCCCCCATCACTCTCTCTCTCTCTCTCTCTTTTCCTTCCAATCCTTTCTCTTCCTCCATCTCTCTCTCTCTCTCTAACTATGTTACTATATCCCTCCCTCTCTCCTTATCTCCCCCCTTCTCTCCATCCCTCCTTATTTTTCTCTTTATCTCACCACTAAACATACTCTCTCTCTATCTCCATCTCTCCCTTGTCACTTCCTCTCTCTCTCCACTTCTCACTCTCTATGTCTTTCTTCTTCCCTCCTTCTCCCCCCCTCCAATTGCATCTCTCTATCCCTTCCTCTCTACTCCTCTCTCTCAATTCCACTCTCTTCCCCCATCTCTCTCTCTCTCTCCCCTCCAATCCTCTCACTATCTCCCTCGCTCTCTCCTTCTCTCTCTCCCTCGTCCATCTTTGTGTCGCCCTCTCCTTCTCTTACCCTTCTCTCCCTCTCTCACTCCTCTCCCTCTCCCTCTTTTCATTCTTCCTCTCCCCTTTCTTTTAGTTTATGTCCATCTCTCCCTAGTCACTCCCCCTATCTCTCCACCTGTATCACTTTATGTCTTTGTTCTTCCCTCCCATATATGTAGAGTTAATATATATCATGATATATTAATATATATTATAATATAGCAAATTTAGTATTGTATTAATCCAAAGTTATTAAATTTAATAATATCAATATTATAATATGAATATTAGACTTAATAATAATATTAATATTAGGGTTAATAATGTTTATTTTGCATGGTATTAATAATAATTTGGCCCATAGTTTTGGTATATAATTAGATATTGATTTCTAATCATATTTGATATTTTTTTAATTATTTACCATATCTCCTTTATATTTATTTATTTACCATACCTCTTTTATAAATATGGTATGTGGCCCATAGTTTTAATCATAATTTGTACCATGGTATTTGGCCCATAGGCTTCACCTAAATAAAACCTCTTTTTTGAGTTTTCGTAAAAATAAAAAGAGTTTTTATTTATTTACCATACCTCTATTTTATTTATATTTTTATTTATTTACCATATCTCCTTTATATTTATTTATTTTACCATACCTCTTTTATAAATATGGTACGTGGCCCATAGTTTTAATCATAATTTGTACCATGGTATTTGGCCCATAGGCTTCACCTAAATAAAACCTCTTTTATGAGTTTTCGTAAAAATAAAAAAAAGTTTTTATTTATTTACCATACCTCTATTTTATTTATATTTTTATTTAATTACGGTGCCTATAGAGTAAGTATAAACAAAAGTTTTCTTTTAGAATAATCACATCATTAGGATTTGGTAGACGTTTCGAACCAACCAATGTGGTTCATCCTAATGATGTGATTATTCCAAAAGACATTTATCTACAATATGGATCACAAAAGTCTGAGATTTAAAAGTTTTCTTTATTTACCATACCTTTGGTTTATTTATATTTTTATTTATTTACCATATGTGATTGATTTTTAAATAGGACCAACATTAGATTAAAAATCATTAAATATTAAATGTTAACAATTACATGTTTACGTGAGATCTACCCCCATACTTGTCTATAGAGCACCTCTCCATGCAATAATATTCATTTTACCTAATATTTCCCCTCTAGTGGTCCACTTCTTTTTGTAATTTTTCTTATATTTGAAGTTTCAAAGTAAACAAACTAAACTATAAAATTAGTAGGGGTGGGGAAATATTGAGTAAAATGTAATACTATTACATTTTAATTATTATTTCATTCTACCCATGGCCACTTTTTATTGGATGGGAGTGGTAATAAAGATTGGGTAACATATAATATTGTAATATTATTTTTTATCCAAAATTTCCCCTCACCCATTTCAATTTTTATTAGAAAAAATATTTATATTTGAAATTTATAAGTAAAATTAACTACTAAGTAAACATTTGAGTAGAGATATTGTAATCTTTAACATTTTTATTTGATAAAAATAAAATATAAAATATAAAATTAATAGCTATATTTATATTTATAATTAATTATAATTAATAATTAAACGAGTCTAGATCTATTGAAACATCAGTCCACTCATTAAGTAATTATCTTCCTAAAATGATAATTTATGACCCATTCCAACCCCAAAAAACAAAAAACGGAGGATGAAAATTAGAGCTACGAAATCCAGAAAATTTGCAGAGGCTTTTCCAACCGCCTTCGTAGGCAAAAACAAAACCACATAATGCTCTTTTAATTTGATCATAATAACCCGAATGTAACACGGATATGCAGAGATCATAGTGCTCTGGAATGCATTCTTTTTCGTCAAGGGAACTATATTTCTGTAATGTTTTTTCTCTGTACATCTAGGATATAAGCATGTCATTTTTCCATATATATATTATTCCCACCTCCAATGTATGCGACAATTGATAGGACCGTGGCATTGAATCATGAGACTGTAAATTGAATTCCCCCGTTGGAGCTATTAATCACTAGATAGCCCGACCATTTGATCTGATTTGTAGTGCCTGCATGAACCACAGTTCATATAGTCCCATTGATGACGTGTTGTCCTAGAATTCTGGCATGAGTGTGGCTCGTTCATAGGAAATTAACTACATAAAGAGCACTCACAACCAATCATTCTTCTATTCTAAGCTACTTATTTACACAGGAGGGTTAGTTATCATGGCACTACGTTTTCGTGGCACTCTTATGAGGGAGTTAAGCCAAAATTGACTTTGATACCGTATTAGCAATTTAAGGAGAAAACATAATATAGAGATTACACACAAAATACTATTTGTATATTTCCTATAAAATAAAAATACATATATATATATATAGTGCTTATACGAACCAAAATATTTTAAATTAGGAGATTGTTTGTTGAGAAAATCTTTCAACAAACTCCAATAGTCATCAAACCACGCTTCTAAAAAACATTATTCCTAACAATTGGCCTACGTTTCACATTTTATTACACATTGTATGATTGTCTCAAATTGTGTGAACTTCAGCGTTTGCCAAAAGCCAAAGCAGAAATGGCAAGAAGATATAATGTAAAATAGATATGGCTTCTCTGATTTCTACACTTGTTCTTTTTTTTTTTGTAAACTAATACGAGGGATTTCTATTAATATAAAAAAAGATTGCATATACATTTGATAGAATTTGAGGTTAGAAACATGACATGAGCACAGTACCTCAGAACTTTCAAAACCATTGACCCAATAATAAATTGACAACACCATTGTGTTGGTGTAGACATAGGCACCATAAGCCACCTTCGGGCTTGCAAAAACATAAACCTAGTAATGCATTGACAACTTGGACCCAAAGGAGACCAACATATAAACCATAGACAGAGACTGGAGTATCAGAATCCAACGACCAAGAAACATTGGAGAGACTTTAAAGATTTGGCATTCCACGCATAAGCATAAGTCACAACTAGTTGAGCCATGAGTGCTTGTATTGGATTCAAAGGAAACTGCAAAAATATAAGATCCTAGTGTTTGTCGCCTTATAGTGATTAGAATACCTGAATAAGAACAAAAACATAAACAACAGGAGCTAAAACCATTTCCAAAAGAGTATGTCACCTTGTTACCACTGAAATCCTTGAACAATAACAAAAACATAAATACTAGGAGCCATTTGAACTATCAGATCAAGTCCAAAAATCCAATAACCTGTGATAAAGCTAGTAAGAAGAGATGACTGTTAGGTTATGCAGATTGTCAATTGAAGGAACCATGGTGCCACTGGGGAGGTCAGACGAGTCTCCCAATGTATAATCAAAGGCCACACAACCTTCCACCCTCACCAACCGAGCATTTATATCGTCCAAACAATACCTTAGGTTACATATAATTCATTTTATATCCTCCTCACTAGCAAAGAGTTTGTAGTTATTCACCTATTTGTCTCGTAAGACCATTCAAAACAGGGTGCCTAGTTTATGGTAGAACGACAAGGAGTGAAGAAAATATATCCTTTATTTCTTGTACCAAAATGGGAAGACAATACCAAAAGTGGTCACTTACTACCCCTAAACTAAAACCAACCTAGAAATAGGAGCCAAAAAATATCTACAATGGATGAGGTAACCGAGTGACACAGTGTGAAAGAAGACAAAAAGTTAGCAATAGAACTAGCAAACACCCAATATTCCAAGCTATTAAAGAACACGAATTTGCAAGAGAGAAGGTACCTAAATATGTTCAATTGATGGGTCAACCAAAAAATATAAGCAAAAACTCAACCCTTATACCATATACAGAAACTTCCATAGTACCAACACCCACTAACCAAGATGGCGCATAGGAATGAAATACCACTAGAGTCGTGAACCAGGGGTATAGAACTAGAGAGAATGACCACTAGTTCAAAGATTAGGCTTCGTTCATAATTATGCAAGAAGACTACAAGGACCATTGATTGAAATAAAAGGCACCCTGAGATATACACTCCACCATCCACAATATAACAAAGCCCATTGAGAAATATAACTTCGCTACCCTAAAGCAGGAGCAGGGTGTCACAATTCCCTAAGAAACACAGTATCACCAAAAAATGTAGATTTGCCACCGTCACAAAAATAGGCTAAAAACCACCAACTGTCACTAAAATTGCAGACCCGCCACCCTCAGTTCCTTAGACCAAAAACCACCAACTGTCACCTAAAATTGCAGACCCATCATCCTCAAGTCCTTAGACCACAAACCACTAACACTAACTCAACAACAGGTGAATATCTCTCCCTCCATTGTAATCCAAACACAACTTAGTAGAACTAGAATGTTAGGGGTGTAAGGGGGGGAGAATGCCTCACCCTCGCGTCTCTCCTCAACTATACTCTGCCACCCCAACCATGAAGGCATGCACATATTTAGGAGATGAGGACATAGGTTGGCCAAGGCATGTGAGTTGACCGCAATAAATGGCCTCGAGATCTACACCCCCATTAAGTATCTATGCTTTTTCGATCATGTCTATTAGATTTTAGAGTATTTTAAATATGCAATGGCTATTGCTTACAAATTATTACTAATATTTATTTGTATCTCTTATATTTTATTTTTCTTTTGTTTTAAGAAAGAAGACATCTTCCTCTTTTATTTAACTTCATGCATAAGTAACTAGAATCATTAGCATTACATGTTCACCTTTATTTTCATTATAATTATGTGTATGCAATGTACATTGAAAAAAATTAACCACTCAACTGTTGGATAATTAACTAAATATACCAATGAAATAAACTTAGAGGCACCATACAACCATCTAACTTACTCCATATTCGTTCGATGTCGAAATGTATAATAAGCAAGAGCACCAGACTAGCCTCCTCCATATGCTTAAAGATAAACACCACAACCTTTTCTTTCCATTATTTAATGGAAACACAACCTAAATTGTAACAATTTATACCTTTCTGATATGTTCTCTCACCTTTGATTCCGGCCATGCATTCTTCGGCCACTCGTTGAGCCAAACACCATTAATACGACCTATCGCCATTGTTTTTTAAGTTGTTGAAGGGCCATGCTGACGTTGATCAAACGTTGAAACAATGGTTATATCGGTAGAGGAATAGAATCCCAAAAATACGGATTTAACAAAAATCAGTGGAGAATGTCGAGAAAGGACCAACTACAAAGGTGAAAATAGTTGGCAATCTAACATACACCTCTGGATTAGTATTTAAAGTCCATGACGTACACTTTTTTCTAATAATGTTCTTGTTGGGTTGTATTATATTCTTTCCATGACTAGCCCCAGTAGTTGAACTAAGGGGGGCAGAGTCCCCCCTTCATTGTGTCGATGCACAACAGGGCAACAGCCCCCCTCTACGGGGTTCGAGCCAGCACCCCGGGGAATTTTTTTTTGGACCCTATATTAGGTGGGCGGACCTACCTATGGTTTTGTGCATGGATTTCGCACACGATTTTGGGTGCGATGGTTTTCGTTCCATGGTATTTTGTAGATTCGGTCAAGTGAACTACAATTATGTTCTAATCCAGGGTTAATGGATTGGGGTTTATGGATGCTTCGACATGTATATATATGTATTGTAACATTGAAAGGAACATAATGAAAAATCAATCTGGTAGTCCCGATTTTGGGATCTAGGTGAAAATATTTGTGTGTATTTTTTTTATGTGTTATGCTTTCTCCTTTGTTTATTTTCTAGTTTTAGAATTCGTATGTAGGTAATTTCTGTACGGGATTAGGACCTACATTTGGTATCAGAGTTGTTTCGACTTCAAGGGGACGCCTTTGCTGTTGAGGGGTTTTACTTGGGCTTGTGGTAGATCCTGTTTAGTGGGAGATCTGCAGGATTGATTCTTGTGGTGAAAGAGGATGACGAGCAATGGATAGATAGAGAACGAGAATTTTAATGGTGAGAGTTTTGAGTTGTGGAAACTCAAGATGGAGGATCTGTAGGTGGATAAAGATTAGTGGATCACGGTAGATCATGGTACTAAACCAACGGGAATGTCCGCTGAAGAATGGAAGAAGTTGGATCGGAAGGCAAAAAGCACAATATGATTGTGTGTCTCAGATTCAGTATTGTTTAATGTATCAGGGTAAGCTACGACGAAGGCTTTATGGGACAAGCTAGGGACTTTGTACCAATCTAAGTCTCTGGTGAATAAATTGTTCTTACAGAAAAATATGTATAGCATAAGGATGAAAGATGGAGACTCGGTGACAGAGCATCTGAACACATTTAATATTGTGGTAAGTCAATTATTATCTATTTATATTAAAATTTCATATGAAGATAAGTGCATCTGTTTGTTGTGTTCTCTCCCAGATTTGTGGGATAGTCTGGTTGTTGCAATAGGTAGGAATGCAACTGCTTTGCAGTTTGATGAAATAGTCTCAGCCTTGCTGATGGAGGAGATGAGATGGAAAAATATGGAGAGCCAGAATGGTGATGCCTTGTCTGTACGAGGACGGTCCCAGAACAGAAACAAAAATAAGTCCTCGAGTGGGAGATCTAAATCTAGAGGGAGATCTTAATCTCCAGGAAAACCTGTAAAGGTGTGCTAGAAATGCGGAAAGGAAGGGCACTACAAAAGGGACTGTAAATCTAAATCTCCTAAGAAAGGAAAGGGATCTCATAATGCTCCTTCCGAAGAGGCGAAAACCACCTCATATGAAGGTGGGGATGTGTACTTGGCTTCTTCTTTAAGTACACATGTAGATCATGAGGCATGGTTGACTGACTCAGGTGCATCCTTCACTTCACTCCCCGTAGAGAGTGGTTCTGCGAGGATGAGAAATATAATGGTGGTGATGTCTTTTTAGGGGACGACATGAAGGCTAGAATCATTGGTCGCGGAAAAGTCAAGTTGAAGTTGCAAGGTGGAAGGATTAGAACACTTCCGGGTGTTCTGCAGATTCCTGCATTAACCAGAAACTTGATTTCTATAAGCAAGTTGGATGATGCAAGTTTAAAAACAGTGTTCGAGAAAGATACCTGCAAGATGGTTGAAGGAGCATTGGTATTATTGTGGGGAGTTCGGATTGGAACTCTATACAAACTACAAGGTAAGAGGGCGAAACAGATATTATAGCTTGTGCATAGTGATGTGTCTGGACCTGTGAAGGTTCCATCACTAGGTAAGTTTGTGTACTATGTATCATTTAGAGATGAATTCTCAAGGAATACATGGATATATTTCCTCAAGAAGAAATCTGAAGTCTTTGAAAAGTTTAAAGAATTTAAGGCTCTGGTGGAAAACCAGATAGAGAAGAAGATAAAGGTGTCAAGGACAGATAATGATGGAGAGTTTTGCAAAAAGGAATTTGAAGAGTTCTGTAAGAAGTATGGTATAGCACGACAGAATACTACTCCATACACACCCGAGCAAAATGGAGCTACAGAAAGAATGAACAAGACGTTTATGGAAAGGGAAAGAAGCATATTCAGTGGTGTTGGGTTCGGACAAGAATTCTAGGTAGAGGTGGTGGAGACATCATGTTACCTAGTCAACAGATCACCTTAATCAACGTTGGAGGATAAAAATTCACAGGAAGTATGGATTGGTAAGAAAACTTCTCTTTCACATCTAAGGGTATTTGGATGTGATGCATATGTACATGTTCCAAAGGAGAAAAGAACAAAGTTGGATAGTAAACCTAAAAAGTGCATCTTTATTGGGTATAAGGATGGTTTAAAAGGTTATAGGAACCCAATAACAAGGAAGGTTGTGTACAACTAGGATGTGGTGTTTAGAGAGGTGAAAGATGTTATTAAACATGAAGTCCTACCAAAGGAACCTGAGAAGATAGAGTTTGAGCTAAAGGAGGAAGAATCAGACTCTATAGCAGAAGAGAAATCAGAAGATGAAGAGCCACAAACTCTTGTTGTGAGAATATCAGTTCGAGAAATAAGGCAGCCAGAAAGGTATAGTCCATCTGCTTTCTGTTCAAATTTTGCTTTATCTATTACTGATGATGATCCTAAAAATATGAAGGAAGTAGTAGATTCAAAGGATGACAAACTCTGGAGAAAGGCCATGGTTGATGAAGTGGCATCTTTACACAAAAATGAGGCTTGGGATTTGGTGGAGTTGCTCGCTGGAAGGAAACTCATTGGCAGCAAATGGGTGTTCAAGAAGAAGACGAATGCAGAAGGAAATGTGGAGAAATAAAAAGCTCGGTTGGTAGCAAAAGGTTATACCTAGGTGTCGGGAATTGATTTTGGTGATAATTTTTTCTCCTATTGCCAAGGTAGCTTCTATTAGATTACTTTTATATGTTGATGTTGCTTTTGATTTTGAGGTAAAATAGATGGATGTGAAGACAACATTTCTTCACGGGGATCTGGAAGAAGAGATGTACATGAAGCAACCTGAAGGCTTTGTGGTGAAGGGTAAGAAAGAACTGGTATGCAAGTTAAAGAAGTCTTTGTATGGATTAAAACAATCACCAAGGATGTGGTATCAGAAATTTGATACATTTATACGGGGACTTGGCTTCACCAGAATAAAAGAAGATCACTATGTGTATTTTAAATTAATTTGTGACCGTGTTATTTATCTGGTCTTGTATGTGGATGATATGTTACTGGTTGGAAATGACAAAGAAATTATCTAGGATTTGAAGACCCAATTGTCCTCCAAATTCGACATGAAAGATCTTGGTGTTGCAAACTATATTTTGGGCATAGAAATTAAGAGTGATCGGGAAAAGATGAAGCTCTATTAAACTAGAGGAAGTATGTCGAGACTATACTGCAAAGGTTTAATATGCAGGGTAGTAAACCGATGAAGGTCCTATTCTTGTAGGTGTAAAGTTATTTACTGAACAGGTTCCCAAGACACAAGAAGAGGAAGAGGACATGTCCCATGTTCCACATGCAAGTGCAGTCGGGAGTCTGATGAATGCAATGGTCTGTACTAGACTAGACATTGCACATGCAGTGGGAGTATTGAGCAGGGTTATGTCAAAACCAAGGAAGGAGTATTGGACCTTAGTGAAGTGGGTTTTCAGGTATTTGCGTGGCACTAGTGATTATGTTTTGTGCTACCAAGGAATACCAGGATTGGACAGAGTTTTGGACATATATGGCTTTGTTGATGCAGACCGGGCTGGAGATATGGATCAGAGAAGATCTACCAATGGGTATGTGTTTAACCTATTTGGAGGTGTAGTTAGTTGGATGAGTAAGAGACAATCTGTAGTGGCATTGTCAACTACAAAGGCAGAATACATGGCAGCCACTCATGCAAGCAAGGAAGCAATTTTTTTGAAGAGATTGTGTTCAAGTATGGAGTTAGTACAACGAGCTATAAGGATAGAATGTAACAACCAAAGTGCAATTTTCTTGGCAAAGAACCCTGCTTATCATTCAAAGACAAAGCACATTGATGTTCAGTATCACTTTGTGAGGGATATGGTAGAATATAAAAAGGTGTTGTTGGTAAAGGTGGACACTTTGAAAAATACTGTAGATGCATTGAAAAAGTCTATGAGCTCTGAGAAGTTCTTTTGGTGTAGAGAAACAATTGGTGTTGCAAGGTTGGATCAATGACTAAGCTCTCCTGTGGTCCCCTATGGAAAGAAAACAACAAGTGGGAAAATATTGGGTTGTGTTATATTCTTTCCACAACTAGCCCTAATAGTCGAACCGGGGGATTAGAGGAGGGGTGGAGCCCCCCCTTCTTTGTGCCGATGCGCAACGAGGGGGTCACAGGGGGGGCTTTGAGGGGGGCGGTAGCCCCCCTCTACGAGTCCAAGGTAGTCGCCTGAGAGAAATTTTTTTTGGACCCTATATTAGGTGGGCAAACCTACCTATGGTTTTATGCATTGATTTCACACATGGTTTTGGGCGGGATGGTTTTCGATCCATGGTATTTTGTAGATCCGATCAAGGAAACTACTCTTATGTTCTGATCCAAGGTTTATGGATGCTTTCGCATGTATATATATGTATTGTAACATTGAAAGGAACATAATGAAAAATTAATCTAGTAGTCTTGGTTTTGGGATCCAAATATTTGTATATATTTGTTTTATGTGTTATGCTCTTGCCTTTGTTTATTTTTTGGTTTTAGAATCTGTATGCATGTAATTTCTGTACGGGGTTAAAACCTACAATTCTTTAGACTGATATATTAAAGAAAAAGAGATCCAAATTAAATTACCATGTTTGCTCAACCAGATTACTTAATCATCGTAAGTGTGAAGATTATGAGATTATAACCCCACGCTATTGTTCAACTGTGTAAACATTAAAAACTGCCATATTCGTAGTGGGAGGAAGCTTGCATGAAAAAATTCAGCCAAAGGGAAATAATTAAAGGTGTGTTAATGAGTAATGATGTATGTTACAATATGGATAAACAAGAAGAATAACTGTGATGCAACATAGTCCCTACCTCTACTGCTATTTAATTTATTCTTTTTGCATAAAGCTTTTCATACAATGGATGCTATTTTTGTATTCAATAACACCTTTTGGTCAGCCATATCATCAATTGATAAATATGTTGGCATTAAAGGATTTTATTGTTAATATTTTAGTAACCAATTGACGTATACAATATTATTCGTGATATTTTAAGTGTAAATTATGGTTGTCTTTGTAATTATGAACAACTTTTTGTATTTCCTTATATGTTTCAAGTTAGGCATAGGTGCTGGAAGTGCGGAAGAACTCGATTATGCGGAGAGGTCCCCATTTCGTCGATTTTGTTTTAGTCCATGCTTGTGCCACACTGCTTGCTCCACACAACGATGCCTGCACAACTTTTTCTGTACACTGTGCGGAGAGGTCCGCATTTCATCTACATTTCTGTCTCAGAGCATGATTGTTTCGCATTTCTTGGTCCGCACAACGACGTCTACACTTTGTGTGCATGTACACACTTTGCACTAACTACTAATATTATTATTAATATTTTAGTTATAAATAATGCATATTAGCAGTCAATTGAGTAAAAATTATGCAGTGTTTACAAAACCAAATTTCCTTGAGCAAAAGATTTGTTTATAGGGCATGCGGAAGTGTGAAGAATGTTCATTGTGAGGAAGAAGCTTTCAAGTTTTTTGAATATTTTTTTGTTTATGCTCTTGTGCGAATGTGCTTTTTTGGAAGATGTAACACCCTCCTCACACATCTACCCAAGTAACCATCCAACCAGGGAAAACCTGTGACGAGAGACTACTATGATTGGATTCGACCTCCTATGTGACCTTAAGGAAGTAGAATCGATGAAACACATTAACAAGCCTATCCACATTAGCAATAGAAATCTCTGGAGACATGCCAGCCACTCAGAAATCCTTTCCCTGGGTCCCAATGGTGTTCTAGACATCTTAAGCCTCAGTGGATCTCATGCTATAGGCATGAAAGCATCCAAAAACCCAAAGTCGCTCTCACAGGCTTGCCTGCCAGCATCCAGAGACCCAATTTTCGAGTGTTATGCTAGCGACCCCAGGGTTTGAGCTAATTTTTCAGGCCCAGAGCCCAGGTCACTGCCCAAAATGGAATGATAACTTAGGAGGAGTAAAAGAACAGGGACACAATTGTTGGTATGAGGGGGGCTTGACCCTAGTTCAAAGTGTGATGTGCACCAACAAAACCCTCAACTACTAGCCCCTTTCAGCAATGACCTGCAAGTAGAATGAAGTCTCATCCAAAGTAGTTATGGGAGTGTTGATGGTGCTAGAGCCGCTAACTGTCAGGGGATCTCCCCGGTAAGAAGTCCCAACTAGACCTCAGACCGTTTGGTGTAGGAGTCCCAACAGTGGGTCGTAGAGTATCGCCTTGACCACGGTTGCACATAGAGGAAAGTAAGATGTCCCTGTTGGTATAAAGGGTGTGACATGCACAACAAGCCAAGGAAGGTGTATGAACGGTTCTAACACACGGAAAGTGAGGTGGGTGAGCCCCTTGCAAACTTGTGAAAGCATGCAACTAAGAAGGGGACACATGAACAAAGATGCATCACAAAATGGAAAGAAAGCAAGCTAACAATACAAATTTATGGTTAAACCAATAGCACATCTCAAATAAGATTCATACATACTTATACAGAAAGAGTCCATACATGCATGCATAATCAAACATATACATATATCATTAGAGTAAACAAGATAGCTGAAATACAATAACAACATATGCATGAAACATGCTGGATCTGTTATATTAAGAAGTGAAAGTTCCAATCATATAGTACGACCATGACCAACCACTAGTCCCGATAGCGGAACATTACAATCACTGCCGCCTGCTCCTCCAAATATATATACTAGCATTGCACAGTGGAGAAGCCAAGGCTCATTACAATACTCTCCAAGATTTCTCTAAGATACTCCTATCGAAAGCTTCGATGACCAAAAGCCTCTACAATGAGTTATGAGGTACTATATATAGCAAAGGGTGGGGTGACCCTTGACATTCCCCTTTGTGACTATTCATCTACACTCATGACTCTTCAACTACTTTATGACTATTACATCCAACTATTGACACTTGAACTTCCATTTGACAAGATGTTACATACAATTTTCACATGTACCCATGTGAGACAAAATAGGCTTAAGCAAGCCATGCAACACATCACTAACACTCAGACAGTTGTAGTAAGACGAACTCTTCGACATCCTTGCGATGATCGACGGTGGCGAACTGATGCCAAGCTTGGTCGTTTATGATGGTGTCTGTGTGCTTCAATGGTGACATCCTGCTGAAAACGAACTCTTGCCTTCATTGCATCCGGTTACACTGATATGGCTCCTATGTCCAACTCGTCTGAAAATATGCGCATCACTGTCTTGAGTGCAGTTGGAACAGAAACATACTGATGCATAGTGTTTGTGCTGATCTCCAAGCGTGTGTTGCTGACCATGCACATCAACTTGTCAAAATACATATTCAGCTTCAGTCGGACTTTCTTCTTGTCTTTTCTTTGGTGAGTGTGCCAAATGGGTGGGATTGCATGCATGCACACAATGACATCCATGCCCTTGAATACCCTTGCATACGATCGACAACACTGCTCACCCTGTCTGCTCCATGCTAGTTGTTGGATGGGTCCATAACCTATATGGGTGCAATTTCATCAGTCTGTGCATGTTGTTCCTCTTGTTGTGCATGTTCCTACTGCAACTCCTTATCTCGTCTGTGTAGCTCTTGTTCTTCCTTGAGTTGTTGCTTTAGCACCTGCAACTCCTTCTCTGTTTCTCTATCTGCCTTTGTGTGATCCTCTTTGTTGGGTCCCTATAATACTAGTGATTACCCCATTACTATTGTAGTTATACCCCTTATTTATATTGTTGTGCCCCTATTACCCCCATATTGTTATTTCTGTGCCCCATAGAATCCCTCTATTGTTATTTTTGTGGCTTTATATTATTATTGTTAGGTCGGCTGGATTATATTGTGACTCCTTAGACTCCTATATATAGAAAGGAGGTTTTGTCATTTGTATCATCCAAGAATTGTTCATTTATGTAATGTAAAGGAGGTTTCCCCCTCGAAGAGGCTGAATGCTAAGGCGTTGATCTATCTTTTCTATCTTTTCTTGAGCTGGTTTCATAACATTTGGTATCAAAGCTTTGGATTCTAGGGTTTCGCTGCTCCAAATAGGCCATCGTGGCATTTTCGCTATACTTTTTTTCTGTGATGTTTCAGAAGTCGCAAAAAAAACCCATTTGAGAAGCAATCGCGGTGAACCTTGGGTCTGAATTTCAAATCTTTTTGTGCGATATTTGCGGAGATATGCTCTGAGGAAGTTGGTCTTTTTACAGCCTCCTGAATTACATTCAAAATAGGTGACCTAGGGAAAATCGTCATAAATTTCTCTCTGGGGATCGGATTGAAATTTCGTAAGAAGGTATAGAAAGAGGACGGACTGCAGTTTCTTGTACATCTTTTTTAGAACCAAAGGTCGAAAATTGTACACGTGGCACTTCATACAAGTTCACTCTTCTGGAAAGGTCTATAATCAGGTCATCTTGGGAGATTGTGCATAACTCTTTCTTGGAGAATCCAATTTGGATCAGACTGGTGGCATTGGAAAGAGGACACAGAGAGCTACTACAAGTCACAATTTCAGAACTAGATGATTGGAAAGTACAGAGATACATCAGAGGCAATATCAAGCTCCTACAAAGTGAAAAAAGGTGTGTAGATTTTTTTAAATTTTTTCTTAAGCTTGGTTTGAAAATTTATTTTGAAGGAATTCAAAGGGCATAGTAGAGCATTATTATCGGTAACTGATGCCCCGAGGAAAGAAAATGCAAACACCTAGTAAGGAACCTGAAAGCTCTAGCATGACTCATGAAGAAGAGGAAGAAATGCAACATGATATATCAAAATTACAAGACCAATTGCAACAACTGTCCCTTGCACAAAAAGGAACATAATCTAATATGGATGGTTTAAAGAAAGATGTAGAAGCTAAGATGGATGGTTTAAAGAAAGGTGTAGAAGCTAAGATGGACTGTTTAAAGAAAGGCATAGAAGCTAAGATGGATGGCATGGAAGCTAAGGTGAATGGCATGGATGCTAAAATTGATGGCATGGATGATAAGATGGAAGAATTGAAGATAAATATGAATAAGTTGCTACAAGAAATGGTCACTAAGGGTGAAAGAGTACTAAAGGAAACTCATGATGAGAACAAAAGAAATGTTAATCATGATTCCATAGACTCTAATGTTGGATCGAAGACTCACCATGTTCCAAAAATTGATATGAGGAAGTTTGATGGCAAGGATCCCGCCACATGGATATTACAGATGGAGCAATTCTTCGATCTCAATAATGTGCAAAACACACAAAGGGTACGTATGGAAACTTTATATTTGGAACCAAATCAGTTTGTATGGTATCAATGGCTTTGTTCTCGTAAACAGTTTATCACTTGGGCAATTTTTACGAAAGAATTGATAGCACATTATGAGGATACAAAAAGCAACACTTTTTTTAGCCAATTGATAAGTCTCAAACAAAAGGGTTCAATAATGGAGCACATTGAGGAGTTCCAAAAATTGAACATAAGGGTAAAAGATATTCCAGAGGAGCATAGGATTGATGTGTTCATAGGGCCTTTAAAGGATAATATCCAACATGATGTGCGCCTTTGGGAACCTGATTCATTAGAGAAGGCATTTAGGTTAGCAAGAAAAATGGAAAGCAAAATTATGGCAACTAGGAAGCATACCATTCACAACTATAAAGACGGAAGTGTTGTTGCTCATAGTCTTCCACAACCTACAAGGTTGACACCACAACAATTGGAAGAAAAAAGAGCAAAAGGGCTTTGTTACAATTGTGATAGCAAATACACAAAAGGTCATAAGTGTGCTGAGAAGAAATTATTCTACATAGATTGTGAAGAGGAAGAAGAAAAGGAGCAAGAAAGGTCAAAAGAAGAGGATATATTCCAGGAACAAAGCCTAGATGAAGAACAAATAAATCCGACGATATCTTGTAATGCATTGGCGGGAATTACCACTCCTCAAACCATCAAGATAGAAGGACAAATCAAGAAGAAAAAGGTAATAGTGTTGATTGATTCAGGAAGCACCCACAATTTTATTCATTGTAGGGTAGAAAAAGAATTGAATTGCTTCCTATATCCAGCACCAGAGTGTCAAGTGATGATTGCAAATGGAGGAACAATAAATTGTTCTGGAAAGTGCCATAATATCAAGCTATCCATGGGAGAATATGTATTGACTAGCCCAATGCTTTCCATTCCAATGGGAGGTGCTGATGTTGTACTAGGAGTCCAATGGCTACAATCCTTGGGTACAATAGCTTTTAATTTTCAAGAACTTTTCATGAAATTTTCTGTGGAAGGAAAGGAAGTTGAATTAAGGGGTATTGCAGGGAAACCAGGAAAGATAATCAGCTCTAATGGCATGACAAAGCTTCTAAAAAAGGAGCAAAGAGGTGTAATTGCACAATTATGTTCACTAGATGTTTCCACATTGGAATCATCTATTTCTCCAGATCTCCAAAAAGTCCTGGAAAATCATTCCAAGGTATTTGAGACTCCCAAAGGTCTCCCACCTATGCGTGATCATGATCATGCTATTCATCTGATTCCAGGAAGTGTTCCTCCAAACATCAGGCCGTACAGATATCCATATGTCCAAAAAAGTGAAATTGAACGTATGGTTGCAGAAATGCTAGAGGCTGGTATAATTCAACCGAGTCAAAGTTATTTCTCAGCTCCAATAGTATTATTGCACAAGAAGGATGGATCATGGCGCATGTGTCCAGATTATAGGGAGCTCAACAAGCTCACTATTAAAGATAAGTTCCCCATTCCTGTCATTGATGAATTACTGGATGAATTGCATGGATCAATTTACTTCACCAAGTTGGATCTTCGTTCGGGATATCATCAAATCAGAATGAAGATTGAAGACATTCCGAAAACGACATTTAGAACTCATGAGGGTCATTATGAATTTTTGGTCATGCCTTTTGGCCTTACCAATGCACCTTCAACATTTCAAGGTTTGATGAATTCAATTTTCAAACCATTCCTTAGAAAATTTGTGTTAGTATTTTTTGATGATATACTAATCTACAACAAGTCTTGGAAGGATCATGTTGAACATGTTGACAAGGTGCTACAACTATTGGAGGAGAAACAATTATATGCAAAAAGATCCAAATGTTTCTTTGGAGTCCAGGAGGTGGAATATTTGGGTCATATTGTATCTCATGAAGGAGTTAAGGTAGACCCTAGCAAAATTAAAGCCATTAAGGAATGGAAAATCCCCACATCCATAAAGCATCTGCGAGGATTTCTTGGTTTGACAGGGTATTATCGCAAGTTCGTTAAGAATTATGGGAGAATAGCAGCACCTCTAACAACATTATTGAAGAAAGATTCATTTTCATGGACTCCGGAAGCAACAAAGGCCTTTAAACATCTTAAAGAGGCAATGTGCCAAGCACCGGTCTTAGCTACACCGGACTTCACAAAAACCTTTATTGTGGAATGTGATGCTTCAGGAAATGGAATTGGTGCTGTTCTAATGCAAGATGAAAGACCCATTGCTTTTGAAAGTCGTCCAATCAAGGGAAAGTTTTTAAGAAAAGCTATTTATGAGAAGGAAATGTTGGCAATACTCCATGCACTTAAGAAATGGCGACCCTACCTAATGGGAAGACACTTCAAGGTAAAAACGGATCATGATAGCCTTAAATACTTTTTAGAACAAAGATTATCCTCTGAAGAGCAACAAAAGTGGGTCACAAAGATGTTGGGTTATGACTTTGAAATCATCTACAAAAAAGGGAAGCAAAATGTGGTGGTAGATGCACTCTCAAGAAAGGATGAGGATATGGAAGCATTGTTGTGTGCCATTTCTATTATCCAACCAGATTGGATAAACGAAGCAAAGGAGGAATGGAAGAATGACGAAGAAGTGTGGGCACTTATTCGAAAGCTACAACAAGATTCCAGTACTTCTGATACATTTAGCTGGCAAAATGATTCGTTATGGTACAAAGATCGCTTATACCTCTGTAAGAATTCCCAGCTAAAACAAAAGATTCTTATGGAATTGCACACTTCTCCCTTAGGAGGGCACTCAGGATTTTTAAAAACTTACCACAGGGTTAAGAAGGAATTTTTTTGGGATGGCCTTAAATCAGATATTCAAAAGTTTGTGGCGGAATGTTTGGTTTGCCAACAAAATAAAGTTGAAACAATTAAGACACCGGGTCTATTACAACCTTTATCCATTCCAAGCCAACGTTGGGAGGAGGTTTCAATGGATTTTATCACAGGTTTACCCAAGTCTGAGGGAAAGAGTGTCATCATGGTGGTAGTTGACAGATTTACCAAGTATGCACACTTTTGTGCATTATCACATCCATTTAAAGCCAGTACAGTTTCTACTGCATTTATGGAAACAATTCAAAAGCTACATGGAAACCCAAAGATTATTGTAAGTGACAGAGATCCCATTTTCACTGGAAATTTTTGGACAGAATTATTTTCTTGTCTTGGTACTCAGTTAGCTCATAGCTCATCTTATCATCCTCAATCTGATGGGCAAACTGAGATAGTAAACAAATGTTTGGAAGGATATCTTCGTTGCTTTGTATCTGATAAACAGACACAATGGGTCAAATGATTGCCTCTGGCTGAATGGTGGTATAACACTTCCTTCCATACAGCAACAAAAATGATCCCATTTATGGCACTTTATCGGTACCAACCACCATCAATCACATCATATTTAAGAGAAAATTCTAAGGTTCAGGTAGTGGAACATCACATCGAACATAAACAACAAGTCCTCCAACTCTTAAAGGATAACCTCGTGTTGGCACAAAATAGAATGAAACAACAGGCAGATCAACATCGCAGTGAAAGAAGTTTGATGTAGGTGATTGGGTATTCCTATGGCTACAACCATATAAGCAAATGTCCCTAAAGCAAGCTAAGAAGGATAATAAATTATCACCAAAGTATTATGGTCCGTACAAGGTGTTGGAAAAGATTGGTACTATGGCATACAAATTGGAGCTTCCTGCAGCTTCTCGATTGCACCCAGTTTTCCATGTTTCATGTTTAAAGAAGGTTATAGGCGACAAGCTCCCAATTCAAACAATATTTCCAGAACTTGACAAGGAAGGAAAAATTATATTGGAACCGGAAGCAGTCACAGAAACAAGAACTCTATAGCTACGAAATCGATCAATTTCAGAGTATCTTATCAAGTGGAAGAACTTATCCGCTGAGGATTCCACATGGGAGGATGAGAATTTTATGCAGAAGTATCCAGAACTGCTCAAGCGTTGAGGACAACACTTTTTTGAAGGAGAGTGGCATGTTGGGTCCCTATAATACTAGTGATTACCCCATTACTATTGTAGTTATACCCCTTATTTATATTGTTGTGCCCCTATTACCCCCATATTGTTATTTCTGTGCCCCATAGAATCCCTCTATTGTTATTTTTGTGGCTTTATATTATTATTGTTAGGTCGGCTGGATTATATTGTGACTCCTTAGACTCCTATATATAGAAAGGAGGTTTTGTCATTTGTATCATCCAAGAATTGTTCATTTATGTAATGTAAAGGAGGTTTCCCCCTCGAAGAGGCTGAATTCTAAGGCGTTGATCTATCTTTTCTATCTTTTCTTGAGCTGGTTTCATAACACTCTTGTCGCGCCGTCACCTCATAGCCTCAATATCCAAAGCTGATTTCATCACAAGTGGATATGCTTGAGCTTGCAACTTTGTTCCACCTCTGCACCATCAACAACCTTCCTCTTGCATTTGTCGCATGCAGGTGTGCTACCTTCTGCTACTCCTGATGGTGCTTCTTGCTATGATGCCATTGCTATTTCATCTTGATATCCTTATCCATGAACAACTTGATGTCTTCATAGATAGGCAAGTTGA
Organism: Pinus tabuliformis; assembly: GCA_031772625.1. Taxonomy (NCBI): domain Eukaryota; kingdom Viridiplantae; phylum Streptophyta; class Pinopsida; order Pinales; family Pinaceae; genus Pinus; species Pinus tabuliformis. The sequence goes on along the minus strand of CM062817.1, from coordinate 2,023,301,422 downwards.
TAGACACTTGATCGACTTGATCGACTGTATCCCCAATTATGCTCTTCAACTCTGCTCTCCTGGAAGCCATTGTATCTGTGTTGCTGAGAGGCAGATGAACACCTATGATAACTGGAGATATAGAAACACTCATGACAAGCAATCTGTCAGTCGAAAACCAAAACAAACTAGAGCACTGACATGCAACATACCTGTGTGACTGTTTGTGAAGATTGCATAATTTTCACCAGGAGGCTGGGGGACTGACTACCAAAACTGCATAAGGCATAGTATGGGCTGTCAGGAGGCTGACTGACTACTAGAACTATGTAATGCACAATCTAGCTTGGCCTACTAAGGACTGAAAATGCACAACAAGCAATTTCAGTTAGTAGTGACATGCAAACCACCAAGCTGCATTACGCAGTTTTTGGAGCCAGCAAGGCACTGCCTCCCATAATTGCACAATGCAAGCCTGGAAGTCAGTGTTGGGCCAAAATTGTACAATTTCTGGAGGGAAGGCAGAGCCTTCACTTCCAAAAATGTGCAATGCTAGCTGGGAAAGGCAAGGTCTGAGCTAAGTCAGCCCTGACCCGTCAACGGGCGACTGAAAACATGAGAAGTCTGAATGCATGGCGATACTGAGTGTAGACAAGAGTGAATGATCATGCATGCAAATAGTAAGTGCAGGATTCAGAAAACACAAAAACATGCATGTGTGTGAAGCGAGTCACCGCAACGATGATTGTTGGTGCAAAACCAGTGCCATGCATGCGACAGTAGTGAGATGCGAACAAAAACTGAAACAATGCTTCTACAAGCTAACATACACTGAAACGATAACAAAAGCTCATTGAAATCAAGTAGACAACACTCACACAAAGCGAAACACAAAAATCAACAGAAACACAACATAAGACATGAAAAGCAGACTTACCCTAAAACAACTAAGCTGAAAGTGTCGAAGACTCCTGGATGTGATGTGGGATGTCAGAGCTACAAGATTGATGTGAGGAATGAGCTTTGCGTTCAACTAATAATTTTTTATAAGATCGAGGTTATGACACGCATGCCAAAAATCTAGGAAAAAGCAACACTCAGCGAGAGGTTTCTAAAATGATCTTTGCATGTAACCTCTAGCTGCTAAGAACAGATCCCTATATCTAGGGATGCATTTTGCTATTTCGAGAAGAGCAACCCAAGCATGCAAATCAGTTTTTCTTAGTCCTGGAGGGAATCACTCAACCTGAAGGCACATGCAATAGTCTGCTTGACTGAGAGAGGGATTTGTGCAATTTCTGAGAGGAACTGGGTTGGTTGTCCTAGAGGGATTGCACAATTTTTGGGAGGAAAGGGTGACTGCTTCCTAGAATAGAGTAATTTCTGGGAGGAGCTGGGCTGGTTGGCCTAGAGGGATTGCACAATTTCTGGGAGGAGCAGGTGACTGCTGCCCAAAATTGTGCAATTTCTGGGCTGAGCTGCAGTGTTGGGCCAGATTGCGCAATTTTCCCAAGGAAGACTGTTTGACTGCATTGCACAATTTCTGAGCCTAGCAGGCTGCCCAACAGATTTGCACAATTTCTATAGGGAAGGCTGGTTCCCCTCCAGAATTTTGCAATTTTTTTGAGGGAGCTATTTAGCTAGCAACTAGCCCAAGTCCGGAATGGCAGCCTGTGAGGGGAGTGAAGAAAACTAACATGCACAGGCTGGCAAGCTACTGAGAAACCAATGAAGCCTATGTACTTGATAGTGCAAGATGTGCTGCGAAGATGGTTGGTAGGGAGCTTCCAAAACGAAGATAAGGCAAAATTTTGGAGGGTGGTTGTAGCTGCTACAACACTTGGCAACACACTGGTAGAACTCCAGCTCTCTGAATGGACCTTGTTCATGAAAAGCAAGTCTAACACCTTTGGAAGTATTGTTTAGTTATTTGTTCATCATGGTTTCCACACTTGCTATATTGTAATATGTAGCATCTGCCAAGCTCTTGGTCAATCGACACGCATTCCAAGACAAACCAATACAGTTGTTTCAATTGGGGATGAGGGGTATATTGGTGCACAATCTTTATGGTCGTCAGAGTTTTATTTTCATCTCTGGTGTTGCTCCGCTGCCAACAGGCCTGGATATTACCCCGATGGAGTCACGTAGGAACACAAACATCACTCCACTACCAGCAAGCCTGGTCAGTACCCCAGCAGAGTTACTTGCATCACCTCTCTATGCAGGAAACCTTTCTCTTCTTTCACATTATTCATTTTACATTTTTTTTTTTTTTCACATTTTCATTTTTCATTTTTCGTAACTGTGCATAGAACTTATTCATTTCATAGGCAGAAGAGGGATCCCGACTTATTGAGAGCAGAAGAGGTTTTTCCTTCAGAGAAGTAGTTTATATATACCTCTAACATGCTTGTTAAGGTTTTCCCCCTCACCTTACTCTACTTGACTGAGCTAACAAGGATTAACCCAAAAACAACTGACTAGAGTAGGTGATACTAGTTAGTGTGCAAGCGTTGTGTTTTCACCAAGGTTCACTTCGAACAATACGTATTTTCCATTGATGTATCATGGACTGAAGACAAAAAGTTCTTCATACAGAGGCAGGACGACAGATAACCAAGTATTGATAAATATACAAGTCCTCTTGTACTTTACCCACCTTGTTTCAAGACTCGCACACGGTTTCATGTGCAGCTAACCTATGGGCGGAAACAAGCATACAAGTAACAAAACAAAACAAAAGCATAAGTAAATGCATAAACACAACAAATAAGAAAACAAGCATGCAAGCAAACAAACATGCAAGGTAATAACAAAACATATATGCAAGAAAAAAAACCAAAAGAAAACACTACTCCTAATCCTAAGCTAACAGTGCATGGTTCTGCTCATGTGAAGTGATACTTCCAATGCAACCATCGACGCATTGATTGACCCATGTTGGTGAAGGTATGGTTCACGAACATCACAGCAGTGCGAAACAACAAACATAAAATATGTAACAATGAAGACAAATGCATTCCAAGTTTAAATGTGTCCACAGTACATAAGTGAGTGCAAACACATGACATGCAATCTGTGGACTTACCATGGTGTTGTGCTACACTATGTGCAGATGTTAAGTGTATGCATTCTCTTGACTGTGATATGCAAGAAAACGTGAGGAAGGTAGACCACTTACATTGCACAAGTGTGCTTGCTATGTAAGATTCCTCCAATGCAAGAGTGATGGGATTATGTAATTTGAGTGGAGGAAGCGAAATCTGGGTGCTTGGTTGATCTTCAATGCAAAGAAAAGAGTGATGAGGAGCCTTGTGTGTTTCAACAATTTCCTGATTGGGAGTGAAATCAACCTCAGGACAGCGAGGACCTGACATAACCATCAGCTCGGGTTGAAGTGCCTAGATAGTCTATGGGGTTTCAACTTCATCAACAAATAGATCATCGTATACTAGTGTCTTAGAAAAATTAACAGCAAGTGAATCAACATCGTGATCGAATGAAGAAGTACAGAGATCACAACAAGCACGATTAGAAAATTCGGGATGTTCGTCGGCATCCTCATGATTTGATGAATCGTGCATAGGGGTAGATGAGAAGCAAGGATGCTCACCCTCTATGTTTTCAGAAATGACAGATGACGGATTGGACAAAGTTTCAGAGGAAGATGTGTCCTCTCCGCAATGTAATGACAGACTGACATCTAACGTGTTCTGTGAATGGTCAGAAGTAGAAACATCTGGAAATGAGTTTTCATAGGGGAAATCAGTAGTGGCAGAATCACAAGGGATGTTAGGATAGAGCGGGTGAGGCATGGATGGAAGGGAGTCATCCTTCACCATGGGTTCTTATTGAGATTCCCACACATAGTCTTCATAAATGATGGCACAAGTTGGCTGCACAACACCAACTCCATCAACAACTTGATCCTCATTCACAACAAGTGTGGAGTCCGAAATGAAAGAGCACAAGATAGTACAATCTGGAGGATCAACATAATGTGGGGATGGAGGTTGGGGGACCGAATCCAGGTGACAACCAACAGGCTTACAAGCCAAATCTACGCAGATATCAAGAGCAAGTGGGGTGGGAGGATGTGACAATTCAACAAATGTGTGTGCATGTTCTCCCACATCACTCTGCGGTGGTGGAGCTGTTTGATGAGGTGAAGGCAGACAGTCACTTGTGACAGCAACTGTGCCTGCCTGTGATTGCGTAGCTCCATTACCGAAGTGTGCTGAGCGAGGTTCAGATGATTTCAAGAATTGTGGATTTTCAAATATGTAAAGAAGATACTCCAATCTTCCATCGATAAATTCCTAATCAATTTCATATTTGGGAAATCAATATGCAAGATTACAAAAGCGTGTGTCAAACTGTTTAATGGATTCATCGGGTGCCTTCTGTAATTTTAGAATTTCTTTATTGAGTGCTTTATAGTCAAAATGATTGAAAGCACAGTCTATATTTGTCACCAGATGAGAAAGAGAATGAATATATTTTTTAGGCAGCATGGCACACTAGTGCATTGGGTGCCCTCAAAGCGTGTAGACGAACAACGTGCAAGTCATGTATTCTCTAAAGATTCTATGTCTTTCACATGAGCCTACAACACCAAACGTGTGCCTAGCAAAGGCTGTGTAGCCTCCACCATCGTATGTTTTATGTGAAAAGTTATCCTAGATCTCTTCCGAGATTTCATAGTTGTTTCCATAATACATACACTCTGAAAGAGAAACTCTGTAGTTGGTCATGATAGATATGCAAAGATTCAAAATATATTGTGACGAATATGCTTGTCATCTTGCCCTCCTTCTAGCACCAAAATGTTGATGGTGTTGGACTTGCCAACATGTTAGGGGATCTCCCCAGTAAGAAGTCCCAACTAGACCTCAGACCATTTGGTGTAGGAGTCCTAGCAATGGGTCGTACAATATCTCCTTGACCGTGGTTGCACACAGAGGCAAGTAATATGTCCCTATTGGTAGCAAGGGTGTGACATGTGAAGCAAGCCAAGGAAAGTGTATGAACGGTTCCAACACACGAAAAGTGAGGTGGGTGCACCCCTTGGAAACTTGTGAAAGCACATGGCTAAGAAGGGGACACACGAACAAAGATGCATCACAAACTGGAAATCAAGTAAGCTAACAATCCAAAGTGATGGTTAAACCAGAAACACATCTCAAATAATATTCATACATACTTATATAGAAAGAGTCCATACATGCATGTGTAAGCAAACAGATACATATATCATTAAAGTAAACAAGATAGTAACAACATATGCAGGAAACGTGCTGGTTCCGTTATATTAAGAAGTGAAAGTTCCAATCATACAGTACAACCATGACCAACCACTAGTCCCGATAGTGGAACATTACAGTCATTGTCGCCTGTTCCTCCAAATAGATATACTAGCTTTGCACAATGGAGAAGCCAAAGCTCGTTACAATACTCTCCAAGCTTTCTCTAAGATATTCCTATCGGAAGCTTCGATGACCAAAAGCCTCTACAATGAGTTATGAGGTACTATATATAGCAAAGGGTGGGGTGACCCTTAACATTCCCCTTTGTGACTATTCACCTACCCTCATGACTCTTGAACTACTCTATGACTATTACATCCAACTATATACACTTGAACTTCCACTTGACAAGATGTTACATACAATTTGCACATGTACCCATGTGAGACAAAATAGGCTTGAGATAGCCATGCAAGACATCACTAACACTCAAACAATTGTGGTAAGACGAACTCTTAGACATCCTTGCAATGATCAACGGTGGCGAACTGATGCCAAGTTGGTCGTTTGTGATGGTGTTCGTGCACTTCAATGGTGACATCCTGCTGAAAGCGAACTATTGCATCTGCTGCATCCGAGTACACTGATATGGCTCCTCTATCCAACTCGTCTGATAATATGCACATCACCATCTTGAGTGCAGTTGGAATAGAAACATATTGATGCATAGTGTCTGTGTTGATCTCCGAGTGTGTGTTGGTGACCATGCACATCAACTTGTCAAAATACATATTCAACTTTAGTCGGACTTGCTTCTTGTCTTTTCTTTGGTGAGTGTGCCAAATGGGTGGCATTGCATGCGTGCGTATAATGACATCCATGCTCTTGGATACCCTTGCAAGTGATCGACAACACTGCTCACCCTGTCTGCTCCATGCCAGCTACTGGATGGGTCCATAACTTGTATGGGTGCAATTTCATCGGTCTGTGCACCTCCCGTTGTGCCTATTCCTACTACAACTCCTCTCGTATGTGCAACTCTTGTTCTTCCTTGAGTTGTTGCTTCAGCACCTACAACTCCTTCTCTGTTTCTCTATCTGCCTTCATGCAATCCTCTTGTCGCGTCGTTGCCTCATAGCCTCAATCTCCAAAGCTGATTTCATCACAAGTGGATATGCTTGAGCTTGCAACTTTGTTCTGCCTCTGCACCGTCAACAACCTTCCTCTTGCATTTTTCACATGCATGTGTGCTACCTTCTACTGTTGCTAATGGTGTTGCTTGCGATGATGCCACTGCTATTTCATCTTGATATCCTTGTCCATGAACAACTTGATGTCTTCATAGATAGGCAAGTTCATAGACACTTGATCGAATCTATCCCTAGTTGTGGTCTGAATGGTGTCTTTGACTCTTCTCTCCTGAAAGCCATTGTTCCTATGTTTCTGAGAGGAAGATGAACACCTGTGATACCTGGATATATAGAAACACTCATGACAAGCAATTATTCAGTTGAAAACCAAAACAAATTGGAGGACTGACATGCAACATACCTGTGTGACTGTTTGTGAAGATTGTGCAATTTTCACTGGGAAGCTGGGAGACTGACTGCCAAAACTGAGCAAGGCATAGTCTGGGTTGTCAGGAGGCTGACTGATTGCTAGAACTGTGCAATGCATAGTCCAACCTAGCCTGCTGAGGACTGAAAATGCACAATGCCCAATTTCAGTCAACAGTGACATGCAAACCAACAAACTACATTGCGCAGTTTCTAGGGCCAGCAAACCACTGCCTCCCAGAATTGCACAATGCAAGCCTAGAGGTTAGTGTTGGGCCAAACTTGCACAATTTCTGGAGGGAAGGCAGAACCTTCACTTCCAAAAATGCAAAATGCTAGCCGAGCAAGTCAAGGTCTGAGCTAAGGTAACCCAGACCCGCCGATGGGCGACTAAAAACATGAGAAGTCTGAATGCATTGTGATACTGAGTGTAAACAAGAGTGAATGACCATGCATGCAAATATTAAGTGTAGGATTCATAAAATGGGAAAGCATGCATGTGTGTGAAGCAAGTTGCCGTAACAACGACCATCAGTGCAAAAATAGTGTCATGCATGTGACAGTAGTGAGATGTGAATGAAAATTGAAACAATGCTTCTACAAGCTAACATACATTGAAACGATAGCAAGTGCTCATTGAAATCAAGCAGACAAAACTCACACAAAGTGAAACAAACAAAGTGACAGAAATGCAGTGCAAGAAATGAAAAGAAGACTTACCCTAAAACAACTAAGCTGAAATTGTTGAAGACTCCTGGATGCGATGTGGGATATCAGAGCTGCAAGATCGATGTGAGGAATGAGCTCTGCAGCGTCTGGCTCATAATTTTTGATAAGATCGAGGTTATGATGCACATGCCACAAATCTAGGAAAAATCGACACTTAGCGAGAGGTATCTAAAATGAGCTTTTCATGTAACCTCCATCTGCTATGAATAGATCCCTAGATCTAGGAATGCCTTTTGCATGCTGCCTTTTGCTATTTCGGGAAGAGCAGCCCATGCATGCGAATCAGTTTTGCTCGGTCCCAGAGGGAATTGGTCAACCTGAAGGCACATACAACAACCTGCTTGACTGAGAGAGGGATTGCGCAATTTCTGAGAGGAACTGAGATGGCTGTCCTAGAGGGATTGCACAATTTTTGGGAAGAACATGCAACTACTGCCTAGAATTACACAATTTCTAGGAAGAGCTGGGCTGGCTACCCCAGAGGGATTACACAATTTCTAGGAGGAGCAGGTTACTACTTCCCAGAATTGTGCAATTTCTGGGTTGAGCTGCAGTGCTGGGCCAAATTACGCAATTTTACCAAGGAAGAATGTCTGACTGCATTGCACAATTTCTGAGCCCAACAGGCTGCCAAGCAAATTTGTGTAATTTCTGGAGGGAAGGCTGGTTCCCCTCCATAATTGCACAATTTTTTTGAGGGAGTTGCTTAGCCAGCAACTAGCCCAAGTCTGGAATGGCAGCCTGTGAGGGGAGTGAAGCAAACTAACATGCATATGCTAGCAAGCTGATGAGAAACCAATGAAGCCTATGTACTTGAAAGTGCAAGACATGCTGCAAATATGGTTGGTAGGGAGGCTCCAAAACAAAGCTAAGGCAAAATTTTGGAGGGTGGTTGTAACTGTTACAACAGGGAGACTACAAAACCAGGCTTTTGCAACCGAAGGGATATCCGCGCAGTGGCACCGTGTGTCTACTTCTACTCTATATTGATCGTGTAACTTCACATGCATAAGAAATTCACGCAGATGATTAATTTAATAGAATCACATTAAACTTATAAACTCTAACAAATAACAATATATCTTAGATTTTAGGCTTCTGTGGGAGTTTTTTGATTCATGATCCGGATTAACCACACTCTTCAGTTCATTCTGCCAACGTTGGCAGAATGAACTAAAGATTGTGGTTAATCCGGATCATGAATCAACAATATATCTTACTGTTCTTCATATAATTCAGTGAAAAACATACATAACGATATGAACAACATAGACTAAACATCGAAATATATACAATTCTTTGCCAAAACTAATTCTTTATTAATATAAGTCTTAAGTACAAATACGTCTCCGACCTGTGCAACCACCTGCAGGTGGTTTGCACACTCAGCTGCAGACTCTTCCAGGCCTCTGTGCACTCAGTTGTGGAGCCTTCCCCAAAACTATAGACTACAGACGCGAATACAAAGATTCAATTCACTTATGATATTTGATTACATGATTGCCTTTCGCTAAGGTATTACACCTCCTTAAATACATTTCATATTTACAAAAACCATGGTCCACATACCATGGATACACAAAACAAGGACTAATACCTAATACTCGTTACAAAATAAGGGCTTTATCCCATCCCCAAAGTCCTAAAAGTCCGCGCGATGAATATATCTTCGCCAGCTCCGCGTGGCCTGCTCCTTTTGTGAGGTCTTTTACCCAAAACTTGGACCAAGTTGGTCCATGCCTAATAGGCCCCCAACAGTCACCCATGACTTGTCTTGAGTCACTCAGCCTCGATGTCCTTGATTTTTTGCTGCGATCCCATTGTATACTGCATTGTAATGCTGATGTGTTTCTACCAAAAAAAATTCTTCCTAACGTACTTCCTTCAGCAAAAATTTTGGAGTAGGGCCAACAATCTTCTGCAGTAACTATGCTTCTCTTCTCTTCAATTCCTTCAGCCTTTCGTCCACTACCTAGGAAAGTTCTAAGGCTTCCTCCTGCCATGGTTGAGTCCTCTCTTGCAAGCTCTGTGCTTTCCTTCGAAGATCATCTATTTGCGTCTGGAGGTTCTTTCATTCGGAAATGTTAGCAAGCCTCTACAAGACTGGTAAGGTCTTCACAACTGCCAGGTTCTCATCATGTTTCTTCTTCTTGGCCTGCAGTTCATCCTCAATCTTTAGGATGTTTGGATCCTCCTATAGTGAGGTCCAAATCTTCATCTTATCCTTGAGCAACTTTCCACAATCTACCACCATATCAGGTATGCCTTTCAATGTTGCGTTCAAGTCCCTTTGTCTCTTCTCCTGATCCTCTGGTGGTGTACTTGGATGCAACCTTATTTTCAACTCTGATATCTTTACTTTGTAATCAAATTTCAACTTAGCCATAACATTATTTTAGTCTTTGATCGCGAGGGCGAGATTTGCATCCTTTTCTGTTGGTGGTTCATCCTCACAGACCTACACGTCTGGAACTGTGCTGCAATTCTTAGCAATGGCTTTCTCCAACTGTTCGCATTGATATCTTACTTCCTCCCTATCCTTGGCCAATTAATTCAGTTCCTTTTGCATTGTTTCCTTCTTTGACTCCATCTTTTCTTTTAACAATGACATACACTGCTCTCGTTCCTGCAATTATATGGTGACAATTTGGTGAAATTCATGTAGCATCTGGAGGGGTAGCGCAACGAAATTCATCTAGACACTATGCCATGCTTTGGCTTTCTCTCTATCTGTTGTTGCTTCAAATTTTATTGCCCAAAATGGCATGTGTAACATCCTAACTCTGTAGGTTGTTTCCAGTATTTGTTCTAGCTGCAACGAATGGGTTACTTTCTCTGTTTACCTCACTACCTGTAGAAACGCCTTCATCTCCACAATGCCCTGTTGTACCTCAGCTAAGATCATCTTATAATGATCATCAATCTCGTCCCAAGTTTTCGTGTTGATCTCCTGGATCTTTTCTACTATCTCGTTGATGTCCCCATAAGTGAGGACGAGCAACACTGCTCCCTTACTCTTATCCACCTTTTTCTTCTTTCTTGGTCGCTTTTTCACCACAAAGGGAAAATATTATGATACCTTTGCATTGCTGAGGTGTTCTTCATGTTCCTGTCCTCACCCTGTTTCTTATGTCTCTTCATTGGCATCCTTCCTACTCATACTCGCACCTTGCAAAGTACCATTATTTGTCCCAACTGCTCCAACCGTTCCACTGGGTGGATTCATCCATTCCTCGGGCCAATCCTGCACTACCACGAGGAGATCATCTTCTGTTACCATGTATGGCAATGGATTCCATGTCTCCATTAGATCATTCCTTGCTTTCACATATGCCCTGTGAAATTCTTCCTTGAACTCCGTGATGTGATGGTACTATTTATACAAGCTCGGTGATAGTATAGGATATTGGTTCACCACCATATGCAAATCCATTTCCATGACAACAAAGAAAATCTTGTTCTTTGTTGCGCATGTCAACTCCTTCATAAACCATAGTGAAGCATACCTTGATGCTTCACATACATCCACCTCAGCAGTAAAAAATTACGAATCTTCCAGCTCCTTCCATGCAATAAGTGCAATAAGAATTAGCAACCAGGCATAATGGAAGGTCTTGTCTTCTTCCTATGCTTCCCTACAATCCATCAAAAACTCCATACATAGATAATAAGCCTAGTTGAACTAGACCCCTATGCTACACTTCTCTGATAATGACACTACTGTTGTAGGTCCCTCACTGGACCTGCACTTCCTCATGATCTTCCCCGCTAAGATACGTTTAGCGAAGTGCATACCCTGATCCTCAATGGAGTTTATCTCATATTCGCCGGATTTCTTTACTAACCCAAAATTTTCTTTCATCATCTGGGCCATCTCCTTGTCTTTGTTTCTACCCATGAATTCATCTGCGGTGTCTTTTCCTTAATATGGAAGCGTTGTAATTCTTCTAATGAGCATCTCATCAATTAGGATCCTCGTCCCTAGCCAAACAAAATCATCATGCACTAGTGCGAGGAGCTTCCACACACATATTGTACTAAATGGGCTTAGACTGAAGTGTGGAACATTTATCATTTTCAAAAGCCCTGCTCTCTGCACTCCCACAACCCATTCTTGCAGTTCCAATCTTATAACTTCACTATCTGGGTAAAATTTCTATAGGTAACTACTAGATTCAAACTACAGGAATTTTCTTCTGTCATTGAACTCCAAGTCTTCCATTTTGAGCTAGGGGATCTTCCCCAACATTTCTCCTTCAAAAGGCACATCCTCTGGCAATAATGGCATGTAGGTAGCAAATTTCCCTTCTTTTGGCTCCCTAACCGGTTTTGCGCCCAACTTTCTCCGTGGCATGTACACTGGGAGCACAGAGGGAATCTCCACATCCTCTATCTCCTTCCGCTAAAACTCAACTTCTTCCTCATTGTCATGGACCTACTGAGGTCCTTCCTGCTACATCGGTATCTTTCCTTTATGCATTGGATTTTTTCCTTTATCCTCCGCTTTCTTCACCTGCACTTCCTTCTACATCTTCTTCCGCAATGATGTTCTTAATTATAATGCAGATAGCTCCGCTGGTCTCTTCTCCTTCATCTTCTGCAACTGCGATTGTGGGTGTGCCTGCATTTGTGGTTGTGCTTGCGACTATACATGCACCTTTCTTGGAGACCTTAAACACATCGGGGACATGGGTACATTCACCCTACAGTATTTCCTGCTTATGACTCCATGATGCTAGCTATCCCTTTCTTTGTAAATATCCTCACCAACTCCTCCCAAATCCTCTCAGAGATGCAATAGCTCTTCTTCACTTATGCGTAATTTCTTATCTCTCTAGGAATCAAGTGTAAAATGTGGCGTAAGATGCGGTTTTTATAACAATTTTGAATTCCTAAGCTCTTGATTTGCTTAGATTTGGCTCATTTAATGCATGTATGGGCTAGATACAACCAACTTTGCTTAATAAATTATTTTCTCCCATGCCTCTCAATGGTAAATTCTTTTTAACGGTGACCTTTTTCCTTCCATCGGTTATATTTCCACTTTGGCACAATCACCTCTTCTTTCTCGTAGCTCCTTCAGACTTCATCATACTTCTAAGTATCACGCAACAATATTCCTTCGACGAAGTCCCTTCCTGTAGAGTAGTTTATAGTCCCATGCCCACTTTTAACTACAGGTGGCACTAAGACTTCATGTCCTTTATTTTTCAATGCAAAGCTCCAAGGACATAGTAGTCCTTGTATATCTCCAATCTACTACCATTCACTCATCCTGGAATCATCTGACCATCCAAATTTGCAAGTTGAACAACACCACCATCTAAAATGCTCTTGACAATATATGGCCCCAACCAATGCATTTTTCATTTTCCCGAGAACTTCGTGAACTTACTGTCATATAATAGTACAAGATCCCCTTCGCAAAATATATTCTTCTTTATGTGTCTGTCATGCTAGGCTTTCTCCCTTGATTTTTGCACCTGCTGATGGAATCATACTATGAATCTGTCTTCTTCTAAAGCTAGTATCTATGACATTCTTTTGTTCATCATGTTAGGGTCTTCCATATCTGTGATAGTTGTGATTCTCAAACTCGGCACAATGTATTCCATAGGCATAACTAGTTCTTATCCATATAGCAATCTAAAAGTGTCTTCCCAATCAATTTCTTGCATGTCATTCTATATGCCCACAACATCGTTGGAATCCTCAAGTCCCAATCATCTTTGTTTACATTGCACACCTTGGTCAATGCATTCTCCAAAATCTTATTGAAATCTTCCATTGTCCCATTTCCTCAGGATGATAGAGAGTTCTCTTTTGATGGTAAACTTGAAATTCCTCAATTAGTGCTTCAATCATCTTATTCAAAAAATGTGTTCACCGGTTGCTCATCAAGATCTTCGGACAACCAAATCTGGACAATATATACTCGAAAATGAACTTCACAGTGGTTTTTGCGCTACAATCATTTACCAATTTTTCCTCGGCCCATCTTGTCAAATAATCAGTCGTGGTGATGATATATCTTACACAAATCCTTTTCCCCGGTGGACTGATAGGTCCAACAAAGTCAATTGCCCATTTTTCAAAAGCCTGCAATGTCACCTGTGGTACTAATGGCATTTCATCTCTTTTGGATGGATTTCCTTTCCTTTGACATACATCACATGCTTGACAAAAGTGTTTTGCTTCCTTATGCACTATAGGCCACCAAACCTGACTCTCAAAATATTCTGCACAGTGGATTTTCCTACATGATTCCCAACTACGACTCCTCCATGAGATTCTGTCAGAATTCTCTGTCTTTCATGTTTAGCGACATATTTGCGCAATACTTCATCCGGTCCCATTTTATACAAGTTTTGCACGATCAATGAGAAATCAGCTACTCTAACCACCAATTCCTTCTTTTATTTTGTAATGTACTCCGCGAGCACCATTACTGTGGACAAAAACTAAATAATATCCACGAAGTGATCATCTACAACTTTAATCCCAAACAACTGTGCATTGGGTAAATTGTCTTCAATATTCGTAGGTTCTTCTCCTTTCTCTATCCTGGATAGATGATCAAGCCCAACATTCAATCTTCCCGAATTCACTATAACTTCGAAGTCATATTAGACTTGGAATAATAACAACCATCGACATATATTTCCTCCCAAAATAGGCTTATTCACCAACTACTTCAACGCATAATGATCTATGAACATTTTAAAATGTGATCCTAACAAGTAATGTCTGAACTTCTACAGTGCATACACCATAGCTAATCCTTCCCTTTCTGTCGTGCTGTAATTATTTTTTGGCTTAGACAAGTTCCTACTTGCAAATTCTATGGGATGATCAATATCCCCTGCTCCCAGTTGCGTTAGTACTACTCCCAAAGTTATGCAAGATGCATCAATATGCACATGAAATGCTTTCTTCCAGTCCGGGAAAACTAGGATTGATGCAATTTCCATATTTTCGTTCAGTACGTCCAAGATCTTATGGCATTCTTCATCCCACTGGAAGGTCACATGTTATGAAACCAGCTCACAAAAAGATAGAAAAGAGAGATCCATGCCTTAGAATTCAGCCTCTTCGAGGGGGCAACCTCCTTTACATTACATAAATGAACAATTCTTGGATGATTCAAATGACAAAACCTCCTTTCTATATATAGGAGTCTAAGGAGTCACAATATAATCTAGCCGACCTAACAATAATAATATAAAGCCACAAAAATAACAATAGAGGGATTCTATGGGCACATTAATAACAATATGGGGGCAATGGTGGCACAACAATATAAATAAGGGGTATAACTACAATAGTAATGGGGTAATCACTAGTATTATAGGGACCCAACATGCCCCTCTCCTTCAAAAAAGTGTTGTCCTCAACGCTTGAGTAGTTCTGGATATTTCTGCATAAAATTCTCATCCTCCCATGTGGAATCTTCTGCGGATAAGTTCTTCCACTTGATAAGGTACTCTGAAATTGATCGATTTCGTAGCTGTCGAGTTCTTGTTTCTATAACTGCTTCCGGTTCCAATATAATTTTTCCTTCCTCATCAAGTTCTGGCAATATTGTTTGAACTAGGAGCTTGTCACCTATAACCTTCTTTAAGAATGAAACATGGAAAACTGGGTGCAATCGAGAAGCTGCAGGAAGCTCCAATTTGTATGCCATAGTACCAATCTTTTGCAACACCTTGTACGAACCATAATACTTTGGTGATAATTTATTATCCTTCTTCGCTTGCTTGAGGTACATTTGCTTATATGGTTGTAGCCGTAGGAATACCCAATCACCTACGTTAAAACTTCTTTCACTGCGATGTTGATCTGCCTGTTGTTTCATTCTATTCTGTGCCAACATGAGGTTATCCTTTAAGAGTTGGAGGACTTGTTGTTGATGTTCGATGTGATGTTCCACTGCCTGAACCTTAGAATTTTCTCTTAAATATGATGTGATGGATGGTGGTTGATACCCATAAAGTGCCATAAATGGGGTCATTTTTGTTGCTGTATGAAAGGAAGTGTTATACCACCATTCAGCCAGAGGCAACCATTTGACCCATTGTGTCTGTTTATCAGATACAAAGCAACGAAGATATCCTTCCAAACATTTGTTTACTATCTCAGTTTGCCCATTAGATTGAGGATGATAAGATGAGCTATGAGCTAACTGAGTACCAAGACGAGAAAATAATTCTGTCCAAAAATTTCCAGTGAAAATGGGATCTCTGTCACTTACAATAAACTTTGGGTTTCCATGTAGCTTTTGAATTGTTTCCATAAATGCAGTAGAAACTGTACTGGCTCTAAATGGATGTGATAATGTACAAAAGTGTGCATACTTGGTAAGTCTGTCAACTACCACCATGATGACACTCTTTCCCTCAGACTTGGGTAAACCTGTGATAAAATCCATTGATACCTCCTCCCAATGTTGGCTTGGAATGGATAAAGGTTGTAATAGACATGGTGTCTTAATTGTTTCAACTTTATTTTGTTGGAAAACCAAACATTCTGCCACAAACTTTTGAATATCTGATTTAAGGCCATCCCAAAAAAATTCCTTCTTAACCCTGTGGTAAGTTTTTAAAAATCCTGAGTGCCCTCCTAAGGGAGAAGTGTGCAATTCCATAAGAATCTTTTGTTTTAGCTGGGAATTCTTACAGAGGTATAAGCGATCTTTGTACCATAACGAATCATTTTTCCAGCTAAATGTATCAGACGTACTGGAATCTTGTTGTAGCTTTCGAATAAGTGCCCACACTTCTTCGTCATTCTTCCATTCCTCCCTTGCTTCATTTACCCAATCTGGTTGGATGATAGAAATAGCGCACAACAATGCTTCCACATCCTCATCCTTTCTTGAGAGTGCATCTGCCACCACATTTTGCTTCCCTTTTTTGTAGATGATTTCAAAATCATAACCCAACATCTTTGTTACCCACTTTTGTTGCTCTTCAGAGGATAATCTTTGTTCTAAAAAATATTTAAGGCTATCATGATCCGTTTTTACCTTGAAGTGTCTTCCCATTAGGTAGGGTCGCAATTTCTTAAGTGCATGGAGTATCGCCAACATTTCCTTCTCATAAATAGCTTTTCTTAGAAACTTTCCCTTGATTGGACGACTTTCAAAAGAAATGGGTCTTTCAACTTGCATTAGAACAACACCAATTCCATTTCCTGAAGCATCACATTCCACAATAAAGGTTTTTGTGAAGTTCGATGTAGCTAAGACTGGTGCTTGGCACATTGCCTCTTTAAGATGTTCAAAGGCCTTTGTTGCTTCTGGAGTCCATGAAAATGCATCTTTCTTCAATAATTTCGTTAGAGGTGCTGCTATTCTCCCATAATTCTTAACAAACTTGGGATAATACCCTGTCAACCCAAGAAATCCGCGCAAATGCTTTATGGATGTGGGGTTTTTCCATTCCTTAATGGCTTTAATTTTGCTAGGGTCTACCTTAACTCCTTCATGAGATACAATATGACCCAAATATTCCACCTCTTGTACTCCAAATTTTTTTTGGATCTTTTGGCATATAATTGTTTCTCCTCCAATAGTTGTAGCACCCTGTCAACATGTTCAACATGATCCTTCCAAGACTTGCTGTAGATAAGTATATCATCAAAAAATACTAACACAAATTTTCTAAGGAATGGTTTGAAAATTGAATTCATCAAACCTTGAAATGTTGAAGGTGCATTGGTAAGGCCAAAAGGCATGACCAAAAATTCATAATGACCCTCATGAGTTCTAAATGCCGTTTTTGGAATGTCTTCAATCTTCATTCTGATTTGATGATATCCTGAACGAAGATCCAACTTGGTGAAGTAAATTGATCCATGCAATTCATCCAGTAATTCATCAATGACAGGAATGGGGAACTTATCTTTAATAGTGAGCTTGTTGAGCTCCCTATAATCCGGACACATGCGCCATGATCCATCTTTCTTGTGCACCAATACTACTTGAGCAGAGAAAGAACTTTGACTCAGTTGAATTATACCAGCCTCTAGCATTTCTGCAACCATACGTTCAATTTCACTTTTTTGGACATAGGGATATCCGTACAGCCTGATGTTTGGAGGAACACTTCCTGGAATCAGATGAATAGCATGATCATGATCACGCATAGGTGGGAGACCTTTGGGAGTCTCAAATACCTTGGAATGATTGTCCAGGACTTTTTGGAGATCTGGAGAAATAGATGATTCTAATGTGGAAACATCTAGTGAACATAATTGTGCAATTACACCCCTTTGCTCCTTTTTTAGAAGCTTTGTCATACCATTAGAGATGATTATCTTTCCTGGTTTCCCTGCAATACCCCTTAATTCAACTTCCTTTCCTTCTGTAGAAAACTTGATGAAAAGTTCTTGAAAATTAAAAGCTATTGTACCCAAGGATTGTAGCCATTGGACTCCTAGTACAACATCAGTACCTCCCATTGGAATGGAAAGCATTGGGCTAGTCAATACATATTCTCCCATGGATAGCTTGATATTATGGCACTTTCCAGAGCAATTTATTGTTCCTCCATTTGCAATCATCACTTGACACTCTAGTGCTGGATATAGGAAGCAATTCAATTCTTTTGCTACCCTACAATGAATAAAATTGTGGGTGCTTCCTGAATCAATCAACACTATTACCTTTTTCTTCTTGATTTGTCCTTCTATCTTGATGGTTTGAGGAGTGGTAATTCCCACCAATGCATTTCAAGATATGGTCGGATTTATTTGTTCTTCATCTAGGCTTTGTTCCTGGAGCATATCCTGTTCTTTTGACCTTTCTTGCTCCTTTTCTTCTTCCTCTTCACAATCTATGTAGAATAGTTTCTTCTCAGCACACTTATGACCTTTAGTGTATTTGCTATCACAACTATAACAAAGCCCTTTTTCTCTTTTTTCTTCGAATTGTTGTGGTGTCAACCTTATAGGTTGTGGAAGACTAGGGGCAACTGCACTTCCGTCTTTATAGTTGTGAGTGGTATGCTTCTTGGTTGCCATAATGTTGCTTTCCATTTTTCTTGCTAACCTGAATGTCTTCTCTAATGAATCGGGTTCCCAAAGTTGAATATCATGTTGGATATTATCCTTTAAAGACCCTATGAACACATCAATCCTATGCTCCTCTGGAATATCTTTTACCCTTATGTTCAATTTTTGGAACTCCTCAATGTGCTCCATTATTGAACCCTTTTGTTTGAGACTTATCAATTGGCTAAAAAAAGTGTTGCTTTTTGTATCCTCATAATGTGCTATCAATTCTTCCATAAAAATTTCCCAAGTGATAAATTGTTTACGAGAGCAAAGCCATTGATACCATACAAACTGATTTGGTTCCAAATATAAAGTTGCCATACGTACCTTTTGTGTGTTTTGCACATTATTGAGATCGAAGAACTACTCCATCTGTAATATCCATGTGGTGGGATCCTTGCCATCAAACTTCCTCATATCGATTTTTGGAATATGGTGGGTCTTCGATCCAACATTAGAGTCTATGGAATCATGATTAACATTTCTTTTGTTCACATCATGAGTTTCCTTTACAACCTTTTCACCATTAGTAAGTATTTCTTGTAGAAAAATTGTCAAATCTGTCTTCAAATCTGCCATGTCTGTCTTCAAATTCGTCCTCAAATCTGCCTTCAGATCATCCATCTTAGCTTCCATGCCCTTTATCTTAGAAACCACGCCATTTATCTTAGCATCTGTTAGCTTTTGTGAGCGTGACATTTGTTGCACTTGTTCTTGTAATTTTGATATATCATGTAGCATTTCTTCCTCTTCTTCATGAGTCATGCTAGAGCTTTCAGGTTCCTTACTAGGTGTTTTCATTTTCTTTGCTCGGGGCATCAATTACCGATAATAATGCTTTACTATGCCCTTTGAATTCCTTCAAACCAAGCTTATGCAAAAATTTAAAAAAAAAAACTACACACCTTTTTTTTTCTTTGTAGAAGCCTGATATTGAATCTGATGTATCTCTATAATTTCGAATCATCTAGTTCTGAAATTGTGACCTGTAGTAGCCTTCTATGCCCTCTTTCCAATGCCACTAGTCTGATCCAAATTGGATTCTTCAAGAAAGAGTTATGCACAATCTCCCGCAGTGACCTGATTATAGACTAGTTCAGTAGAGCGAACTTGTATGAAGTGCCACGTGTCACTGTTTCAACCTTTGACTATGAAAAATATACAAAAGAAAACTACAGTCCGTGCTCTTTCTGTACCTTCTTACGAAATTTCAATCTGATGCTCAGAAAGAAAGTTATGACGATTTTCCCCAGGTCACCTTTTTTGAGTGTAATTCAGGAGTCTGCAAAAAGACCAACTTCCTCAGATCATATCTCCAAAAATGTCGTGCAAAAAGCTCTGAAGTTCGGACCCAAGGTTCAGCGCGATTTCTTCTCAAATGGTTTTTTTTTGCGACTTCTGAAACGTCACAGAAAAAAAGTTATAGCGAAAATGCCACGATGACCTGTTTGGAGCAGCGAAACCCTAGAATCCAAAGCTCTGATACCAAATGTTATGAAACCAGCTCACAAAAAGATAGAAAAGAGAGATCCACGCCTTAGAATTCAGCCACTTCGAGGGGGCAACATCCTTTACATTACATAAATGAACAATTCTTGGATGATTCAAATGAAAAAACCTCCTTTCTATATATAGGAGTCTAAGGAGTCACAATATAATCTAGCCGACCTAACAATAATAATATAAAGCCACAAAAATAACAATAGAGGGATTCTATGGGCACATTAATAACAATATGGGGGAAATGGTGGCACAACAATATAAATAAGGGGTATAACTACAATAGTAATGGGGTAATCACTAGTATTATAGGGACCCAACATCACATCCTTCTTCAATAAATTCTCCATTGATGCAGTTATCTGCTCATACCCTTTTGTAAACTTTCTATGGTAACTAGTGTGTCCTAGTGTAGTACACAGTTGTCTTACTATTTTTGGTGCTAGAAGGTTCAAAATGACTGCGATCTTCGACAGATCCATCATCAATCCTTGTTTACAAACCACATGTCCTAACAATATTCCAAATGGTGCACAAAATATGCACTTCTTTAGGTTCCAAGATATCAGATACTTCCTACATGTATCCAACATCAATATTAAACTCACCACGTGCTTCTTTAATAGCCTAAATACTATCCAATTGTCGAAGTAAACTTCCAGAATTTTGTGTATGTATTCCTTGAAAGCTGCAATTACAACTCTAAAGAAAATAATAGGCGCTTTCTTCAACCAAAAAGGAATTATTGTATACTAATAGGAGCCCCATTCTATGGAAAACATTGTCTTATGTATGTCTTTTAGTGTAATTCTAATATGATGATACCCTAAGAAGCCATATGTAAAAGTGTAAGCCTCTTGTCCTCCTACATTATCCAACACTTCATCTGTAAATGGTGTAGGGAAAGGGTCATGTAGGCATGCATCATTCAACTTCCTCAAGTCCATGCAAATTATAATTTCCCCTTTCACCTTCCTCTCCTGAACTACCATGGGACTTACCCATTCAGACTATTTGACAGGTTCAATTATCCTTTTTGTTAACATCTTGTCCAATTCTTATTTTACCTTTTCCTTATACTTTGGGTTCAGTCTATAAGGCCTCTGCTTAACAAGTTTCACATCATGCTTCAAAGGAATCCGCATAACTCTCAAATCCTCTATGATGCCTTGCATGTCTGAAAATTTGGTGGGAAATAACTCTTGGTATTCCTGCAACAAATATGTTATCTTGTTAACAATGTCTTCATCCCAGTGATATCTTATGGTCACATACTTCAGCCAAACTTCTTACCTTATATTCACCTTTCTCGTTTTCAATGGCTTTGTTATATCGGGCATCTCTCTCAGGTCCATTTACTTCGCAGTGTCTCTCTGACTCTTTGATATCATTGTTGCGAGGATCTTGGTCCTCTTCTGTAGTGAGATTATAACATTCTATCACATTTCGTACCTGCACAACCCAATCAGGTTTCCAGATAAATAGAACTTCATTTTCAAAAATCATTTTCTTAACTATATTCAGATTTGCATCTATATGTGGATAATCCTCTTCAAATTTGAATGTCATAATAAATCCATCCACCATCTCCACCCAACTAGTAGTGCCATGCCGAAGTTCAGTTTGCAAATACCAGTTTTGATGGATTGTTTCTAAGGTATGGATGGAGCCATGCACCTATTCCTCTCGCGGAATTTCTCCCCAAGCTAGCATACAGAGCTATATATGGTCTCTAGGATCATTCTAGCCATCATACTTGTCTGCGTGCTCTGTTTCTACTTGTCCAAATCTTATCCACATCAACCTTCTACATTTTTACCAATCTCCTATATTCTTCTTATGTGTACCCCACCATGTAGCAGGCATAGCCCTCAACGCTTGATCCAAAGCTAACAGTCTCTGAAATTCTGGTACCTGTCTTTCATAATCTCTAAAGAAAGTATTCACATCACCCAAACCATAATATAAAGGAAAGTCATGTACCTCAGTTGTCATGCAACGCACTACTTTAGTAATCCTTGCGCATCGCCTTGTAGACACTTCATGCAATCTGTTCTTCCAGTTCTCCAATTCTTCTTCTGAATCTAAGGTACATGAACTATCTTGCTCCCAATTCAGCTTTCCATCTACAGTGGATTGACCCATTCCTCTTCCTTCGTCATGATTTGATAGATATTATCAACGCCATCCACGCTATATTCCTCTTTGATAGGCTCTATATACCTCGCCCCTTCTGATGGATCCTATGGAACAATAACCCTCAAATTATTTCTTTGAATATCATTTTTTTTTGCAGATTAATTATAGCCATGTTAGAAAATTCCCAATCCAATCCTAGCGAAGTGGGGTAAGGATTAATATCATCTACTATCTCAATCACTTCGAATTCAGTGGTAGTGCACACCCCGTCGATGTCCATTATGACATTAGACAACCTTCCTAGGCGTAATATTTTCTGTTGATTTGCCATATTCTGTTGAATAGTAGACCATTGTAGCTTCGTCTTAGCCGTTGATTCCAAATTCTGCCTTAGTAAGACATTGGCATCAGATCCCAGATCTAAGGTAACCTGATCCATGTCATACTCTCAAATTTGCACTGTAAGCCTCATTTCTTTCCCCATTCTCTTCTTGTGTCTATGCAAATTATTCACTGCACGCATCTCTCTCTGTGGTACCTCCTTAGAAGTAAAAGAGTCTATCATTTCCTGTAATCCCTCCACAACCTTCTGATTCCTCAACAACTTCATCCAGGTATGTAGAAAAGACTTCAAGACATTTGTATCTACCTCCTGTGTCACAACTAGTACTATCTCCCGATTATCCTTCTGATTCGGCTGCACAGTAGAGGTTGAGGCCCCATCATCCATAAAGCTTCACCTCGCCTCCATGAATGCTTTATTTTAATTCAATATATCAAATGCATGAGATTTTTCAGTAGTCTTCCTTATCCATGTAGCTTCAACTTCCTTTTTCCCATCGGCCTTATCATTCCCAATCGTGGTTCCGCTTCTTGTCACAATGCCAATGTGTGGTTGATCTTCTCTTGGCTCAACAGTCATCATTTGGACATTTGATGTATGCTACTAATTTCCCTTCTCCTGCATCTTCACAATAAGGACGAGACATTCTTCTATGACATGATCAAAAGACTTACAATAATTGAAGGTTGTCATGGGGTTCTGACAATCTCTTGCGAAGTGTCCTACATGCCCACAGTTATAACATATAACCCGGCCTCGTCCTTGACAAGATCCTCATCCTCAAAATCCTCCTCGACCAACATGTTGGCCCTTTCTCTTCATGTGCGTGCCCTTTAACTTGTAGTTTATAACTATCAGCAATGCACTCCATCATTATGTCATAACTTCGACAATTTTTCTCATCATGGCCTACTAATCTACAAAAGTTAAAAAATAGTTGCTTTGAGGTCTATATATATTTATGTAACAGGTAGTTGTCTTCAGAGTGATGCTGACCTCACTTCCTACAAATCTCGCACCACAGACCTAGATTCACTGGATTCGGCGCTCCACTTGCAATATAATCTCTAAACACAGGGCATTGATCCTTATAATGACCTTCCAATTTACATTTCGTACACCACACTTTTGATCTTTCTGGTCTGAATTATTTACCCTTATTTAGATCCTACAATTCTAAGGTCAACGTAGCTAGCTAATTCTATATATGTTGTACTCCTACATGAGTATCTCCAACCAGCGAAGCTTCCAGCTTCATCGCGATCTCCAATGCTTCAACTTGTGTCGCGATCTTCTATTGCATCAATGGTAACCTAATATGTGGCAGTAGCGTGACTATGAACCATTCCTTATGCTGTTGTGGGGGTATCTCAAAGCTCACTTGACCCATCAACACCTTGAATCGCTGATCCAATTCCCACATAGATTCAGTCGGTGCTTTCTTGATCTCTTTTAGCTCTATGATACATTGTTATTCTAATTTTTGCTTCTTAAACTCTACTACCAAGGCTTTATTAATTTCATCAAATGTAGAATTCGTCTTACTTGTGGATTATTTCATATACCATGTCAGCGCCCTCTCCCTCAGCGATGTGACAAGTTGTGCCTTCTTTACATCATCATTATTAATCTATCTTTCCATCCATACTGCATCAACTACGGACCAAAAATGGTCAAGGTCCTATATTCCCAGTCCTCTAAAGACATGTAGCTTAATGTCTTCTCGAGGGTCTAGGTGGAGATGGAGGTGGAGGTGGAGGTGCAGTGGAAGTATGGGGAGGGGGATGGGGTGTGAGTGGGGAATCCAAAAGACTCCCTAATTCTTTTCAGCTCTTGATTTCAAAACACCTTAAGGATGGGTAGGGGAATATCGTGGGGTTGTAGGATTACTTCTTTCTTCTTCGTTATTAAATTCTAATAGAGGGATATAGTCAGCCTCAATAAAATTCTTCCGATCTATTCTATATCATTTTTCACTTCGCGTAGCTCCTGGTTTCGTTTTTTTTGTTCTTTGCCCAAACATTAATTTGGCTGCATCCCAAAATCCATTTTTCACACAATAACTATTGAGAAATGTCAACAAGAAATTCCAGTTAAATTTATCCTTGAATTAAACTGTGAATTAAATTCGAATTCTATTCTCATAGTAACTTAAAATAGTTAAATTAAGTTTATTAAACTTACTTAACTTAGGAAATTTGAGTTGAAAATCTTTTTGTTGTCATGTGTATGTTCTCCCTACTTTGTAGGAGTCCAATATGCGTTAATTGTGAGTTGTAAAATAGAAGACTCAGTTTCATGAGTCAGTTCAGTTAGATTAGTTCTCAAACTGATTGAGAGAACTAATAGTGAGTTATTAGTGAGTGGTGACACTAACAAACTCCACCAGTGCTACTCTAGTTAACTGAATATTTACTCATTAGAAACTCATGCATGTCAATTGTGAGAAATACCCAGTTGAAACTAGAGTGCAAGGACAATGTACTATTTGTTTTAGATTTTTCTGAGTTGCACTAATAGTGCATGCATTCAGGAACTGATCGTTGAGGGATTGTACTATTTTTAGAGGCTTTATTTCCCTTTAAATACAATATATCCTTCATAGGAATTACACATTGGAATAGAGACTTGGAGAGCTTGTGAAGAGGCTAAGCTTTGGCCTTGAGCTTCCTTATGAGTTGGAGATTGAATTTACTAAATGTTGGGATTGTTCTAGAGATAACAAGCATTGTAATTTCATCTTGATTTTCCGGATTAATACAAAACACATAGTGGGGTTTTGAATTGTGACTTTCTCTCGATATTTATTGTGCTATGCGGCTTTAATTCTTTTCCTCTGTTGATAATTGCTTGCTCAATGTTTATGGGCTTCCTCTATAAAGATTAGAAGTAGATTCTTGTATCTTGCTTTAGCAAATTGCATTAGCTTGTGAATCTATAGGATTTTCTACATGGTATTGGAGCAAGATTGTTTTTTGGACCGAGATTTTGCAGAGCATATCTGAGAATTTCTGTGCAAAATTTCAAAAAAAAAAAATCAGATCTAGATTCCTTGGGAAAAGATACCCAAATTCAAAAAAGAATCAGCCGAATCGGAGTTCAGATGAGGGAGATATCACTGATTTAAAATCAGCTCTCTAGACGAGATTTCGAAGTTTTGAGTTTCTAGGTTACAAGTGAAAGTCGAATTTGCAATACATACTTTAGGATCTGCAGATGGCATTCCATGGGTTGAGGCTTGATTATGCCTTGGAAGGTAGCTCAAATTTCATATCCTAGAGGGACAGGATGGAGGTTGTGCTAGAGGACAATGGCTTGAAGGAATTCATTGAATAAGAAATTCCTAGGCCAACAACTACTAATGCACAGAACTTGGCTGAATGGAAGAAGTGTGTGGCGAAGGCAAGATGGATAATCCTTGAGGGAGTTCGAGATCATATTGTCTTGAGTCTCCATGGAAATGAATCCCCACATGCTATGTGGAAAACATTGATGGACTTGTATCAGAATAGCAGTGATCAAAGAAAGTTGGCACTTAAGGATAAACTTTGTAAAACAAGATGGATATAGGCGAGATGATTCCAAAGAACTTGACCAAGTTCACTCAATGTCAGGATGAACTTGGAAGTGTTGGAATCACGGTTTGCAAGGAGGATATGGTGAGCCTTGCTCTTCTTGGACTCCAAAAGAGTTGGCAAAGTTATCAAGACTCTGTCAATGGTTGGGAGAAGCTGCCAGATTGGGAACGACTATGGTTGGATTTGATGTAGGATGAGATCAGGAGGAACACCAGGGATGGATCTTCATCAAAGAAAGATGATGAAGAGAACTGAGCCTTATCGATTAAGGCGAGGAAGGGGAAAGGTAAAATTTCCCATTCCAAATCAGATTCTTATCATGGAGGTAAGAAGAAGGACATGATGAAAGTTAAATGCTTTCAATGTCACAAGATGGGACGCTTTGCTACAAATTGTCCATTGAATAAGTCCAAGGAGAAGTCCTCCCAATTTGAATAAGCGGGTGAGGCTTTGGCCTCCCAATTTGAATTGGACTTTTCCCTCATTTCATGCATGGTGTCTTCAATGATGGGAAGTGTCTGGTACTTAGACAGTGGATATTCCTTCTACATGATTGGCGGCAAAGATTTATTCATTGAACTGGAGGAGAAAGATCTCAAGATGCATATCGAGATGGGTGATGATGGTAAGTATAGTGTTATTGGTGTGGGCACTATTACCTTTCAGAGGGATCATGCGACTCCACTCACCTTGAATAATGTTATGCATGTACCCAGACTGATGAAGAACTTGGTATCCATTTCCATGTTTTAGGATAGAGGCTATGATGTGATCTTTTCGAAAGGAAAGGAGTTCCTTTGACACATAGCCACAGGTCAAGTAAAGAATATAGGGATTTGAGTTCAGAATCTCTAAAAGATAGAGGTAGAGGATTGAGATGCTTTGAGTTCAAAAGTAGAAAATATTTTGAGCCAAGATGTCGACGAGTTGTGGCACAAGCGATTGGGCCACTTGCATCATGGGGCTTTGAAGATATTGCAACAATTCTCTACCAGTCTTCCCAGAGTTATGCTTCAGCAAGTTGATACATGCAAGGTTGTACTTTAGGAAAATACACCAAGTCTTCCTTTTGAGACAAAGACATTTAAGTAGAGTCTATTATGGAGAGAACCATTCAGATGTGTGTGGACAATTCTCGATAGCATCCATGACCAAACACAAGTATTTTGTTATATTTGTTGATGAATATTCTCATAAATGTTGGGTATTTTTTATGCAGAAAAAGGATCAAACTTTCACAAATTTTTTTGAGTTCAAAGCATTGGTGGAGAAAGATTGTGGCAAGAAGGTTAAAGCTCTACGGAGTGATAACGGTGCTGAGTATGTCTCCAATGAGTTTAATAACTTCTGTGAAGTGGAAGGGATTAAACGAGAGTTGACAACACCCCATAACCCTCAACAGAATGGGGTTTTCGAGAGGAAGAACAAGAGCATAGTAGGGGAAAAAAGGGTGATGATGCATGATCAAGGCCTACCACTACACTTGTGGGCTGAGGCATGCAACACAATAGTTTATGTTCAGAATCGTAGCCCACATTGGATATTTGAGATGAAGACGCCAGAGGAGGCTTATTCTAGTAAGAGGCTAGATGTTGGTCACTTCAGGATTTTTGGGTCATCGATTTATTTCCATGTGACCAAAGATGCACAGAAGAATCTTGAGCCAAAAATAGAGTTGGGGATCTTTTTGGGGAACACTGATACACCCCACAACTATGGGGTGTACATGCCGACCAGTCAGATGACAATGGTTTGCAGGGATATCAGGTTCAATGAGGAGAAGGCCATGAGAGTATCCCTTGAGAGGGATCTTGACCTACATGCGGATGAGGAGATTTTAGCTCCCAAAGTTGAGGGGCCTCATATTGATGTGGAGCAGCCACATGTGGAGTTTCAAAGAGTGGAGACATCCACTTAGGCAAAGTCTTCTAGAGAGGGAAGAAAGCACACTAGAGAGGCTGACATATTGTTGGATGATGCACAACAGAATGTGGGAGCACCCTCTTCTTAGTGCAGATAGAGGAGGTCACCAGAGAGGTACACTAGATACATGGCACTTATGGGTGCATGTGTTGTGACAAAGCCATCTTCCTTTCAGGAAGTAGTGTAATAACCGGTTTTGGTTGATGCAATGGTGGAGGAGTATGACTCCATAGTTTGAAACAGTGTTTGGGATGTGGTCCGGAGACTGGAGAAAAAGTTAGTTGTGATCTCCCGTTGGCTTTACAAGGTAAAGAAAGTTGTAGATGGTAGTGTGGAGAAGCATAAGGCCAGATTTTTGGCCCATGGATTTTCATAGGTAGAGGGGATTGAATATGAAGAGACCTTTGCTATTGTTGCAAGGTACTAGTCAATAATATCTATTTTAGAACTATCATCACAGATGGGTTGGAAGATCCATCAGATGGATGTGAGGATTGCCTTCCTTAACGGCATGATTGAGGAAGGGGTGTACATAGAGTAGCCCGAAGGTTTTGAAATCTTAGACCATGAGTCACATGTGTGCCAACTTAAGAGAGCATTGTATGGGCTGAAGCAAGCTCCCCGTGCTTTGTACACCAGGATAGATAACTACTTCACTAGGTTGGGCTTCATGAAGAGTGAAGCGGATGCGAACCTGTATCACATAGTGGTGGAAGGTAAGTTGTTGATCATTGTACTTTATGTAGATGATCTCATACTGATAGGTGATGAGAAGCTCATCAAATCTTGCAAGGATCTTGCAAGAGAGTTTGAGATGAAGGACACGGGGCTCATGCATTACTTTCTTGGCATGGAGATATGGCAGGAAGATGGAGAGTTGTTTGTATCTCAGGGAAAGTATGCCAACGAGATACTCAAGAGATTTTGCATGGAGAGCAGTAAACCCATGGAGACTCCTCTAGCTGGTAACTGGAGGAAGGAGGATGCCACTTCAAGGGAAGTAGTGGAAGCTATTGTTTACAGGCAACTTGTGGGTTCACTCATGTACTTGGTGAACACATGAACGAATATGTGCTATGCAATTAACCAGCTTAGTCAAGCGATGGTTGGGCCTACCAAGCTATATTGGAAGGCAAAAAATCACGTATTGAGATACCTTAGAGGCACTACTCAATTTGGGTTAAGGTATAGACGAACATAGGGAGTGAAGCTTCAAGGCTTCACTGATGTAGATTGGACAAGGAGTCCATTCGACAAGAAAAGCACATCAGGAGGAATGTTTAGTATTGGGCCAGTGACAGTTTCTTGGTACAACAGGAAACAAAGATCGGTTGCACTCAGTTCGGTAGAGGCAGAGTACATGGCTGCAAGTCAAGAAGCATGTGAGGCTATCTGGATGAGGAAGATTCTGGTTGGTTTGTTTGGTCCGCGGATGGATCCAACATTGATTTATTGTGATAATAGAGTTGTATCAAACTTTATGAAAATCCGGTCTTTCATGATCGGTCCAAGCATATTGATATCCAGTATCATCATCTCAGAGATTATGTATTAAGGCGGATCATGTTGTTATATTACATTCCCATAGAGGAGCAAGATGTTGAAATCATGACAAAGGCATTATCAATATGTAAATTCGAGTTTCACAGAAGCAAGATCGAGGTAATTGATAATCCCTTTCTTGTTGAGAGGGAGTGTTGAGAAATGGCAACAAGAAATTCCAGTTTAATTTGTCCTTAAATTAAATTCAAATTATATTCTCATAGCAACTTAAAATAGTTAAATTAAGTTTATTAAACTTACTTAACTTAGGAAATTTGAGTTGGAAGTATTTCTGTCGTCATGTGTATGTTCTCCCTACTTTGTAGGAGTCCAGTATGAGTTAATTGTGAGTTGTAAAATAGAAGACTCAGTTTCATGAGTCAGTGTAGTTAAATAAGTTCTCAAACTAATTGAAAGAACTAATAGTGAGTTAACAGTTAGTGGTGACACTAATGAAATCCACCAGTGCTACTCTAGTTAACTAAATATTTACTCATCAGAAACTCTTGCATGTCGATTCTGAGAAAGGCCCAGTTGAGACTAGAGTACATGGACAATTTACTATTTGTTTTAGATTTTTCTGAGTTGCACTGATAGTGCATGCATTCAGGAACTGATCCTTGAGGGATTGCGCTATTTTTAGAAGCTTTATTTCCCTTTAAATATAAGATATTCTTCATAGGAATTACACATTGGAGTAGAAACTTGGAGAGCTCATGAAAAGGCTAAGATTTTTACTTGATATTGCTTATGAGTTGGAGATTGAATTTGTTGAGTGTTGGGATTGTTCTAGAGAGAACAAGCATCGTAATTTCATCTTTATTTTCTATATTAATACAAAACAGATAGTGGGGTTTTGAGTTGTGGCTTTCCCAGGATATTTATTGTGTTATGTGCCTTTGATTCTCTTCCTCTATTGATTATTGTTTGCTTTATGTTTATGGGCTTTCCCTGTAAAGAGTAGAAGTAGATTATTGTCTCTTTCTTTAGAAAATTGCATTAGCTTGTGAATCTACAGGATTTTCTACAATAACACCTCAATCTAGAGCTTCAGATAATTTAAGAACTTACCTCATGGTCCTTTGAATAATATTCATTAAGCTTCGCTATAGGACATGATTTTGTTGATCGCGAATTCAGTGATAAATCCTACCAAAATGCTATTGATCTAGAAATCAACAACCCTTGAGATACTGTTATCGATTCTCTTGAGATGATGTATCAAATCAGGGTTCCACTGCTTAGTTTTTTCGCCTTTGAAACATGTCTTATGCTCAAATAACTTAAATATCCACTCAAGCAATTCAATGTGGAACGAACCAAAGAAAATCTCGTATCATTCTTCGAAGATACATCTTTGCAACCAAGCTTCATTTGATAAATGCGAGTTTCTGTTCTCTTTTTCTACAAATTCTCTTTCTTTCTGTTCAACCCACTCCTGGAGTTCTCTCTTCGATGGATGCAAAATCATATACCTTTAAGCAGATCCCAATCTCGACAACAGAACCATTTTTTGGTCTGAGGGGGGCTTGACCCAGGTTCAGAGTGTGTTGCGCACCAACAAAACCCTCAACTACTAGCCCTTTCAGCAACGACCTGCAAGCAGATCACAGTCTCACCCAAAGCAGTTATGGGAGGCTGTAGAACTAAGCTTCTACAATCAAAGGGATATCTGCGCAGTGGCACTGTTTGTTTACTTCTACTCTATATTGATCATGTAACTTTGTGTGCATAAGAAATTCATGCAGATGATTAATTTAACAGAATCACATTAAACCCATAAAATCTAACAAATAATAATATATATTATAGTTCTTCGCATAATTCAGTGAAAAACATACATAACAATATGAACAACACAGACTAAACACATAAATATATACAATATTTCGCAAAAAAATATTCTTTATTAATATAATTCTTCAGTACAAATATGTCTTCAACCTGCACACCCAATTGCAGGTGGTTTGCGCACTCAGCTGCAGACTCTTCCAAGCCTTCACTCACTCAGCTATGAAGCCTTCCCAAAACTATAGACTACAGACGTGGATACAAATATTCAATTCACTTATGATATTTCATTACATGAGTTCCTTTCGCTAAGGTATTACACCTCTTGTTGACAATGTTGGATCCGCCAACATGTCAACGGGATCTCCGTGGTAAGAAGTCCCAATTAGACCTCAGGCCATTTGGTGTAGGAGTCCCAATAGTGGGTCGTAAGGTAATGCCTTGATCGTGATGTTGCACAAAGGTAAGTAAGATAACTCTGTCAACAGAAAGGGTGTGATTGATGTAGTGAGTCAAGGAAGGTGTATGAGAGGTTCCAACACTTCGAAAGGGGAAGGAGGTGAAGGTGAGTTCTAGGTTGAAAAGGAGCAATCCCAACTCAGCCAGGAGCACATAACACAAAGTACATGCATAGCTTTCAGCGGAGCAGTCCACTCAGATGCGACAGTCACATCATACAAGGTAAGATAACACATACAACACTCACGGATCAGTCCGTGATGAGTATGACAGTTGCTATAGCAAGGTTCAAGTGAAAGGTTTGTCTAATGTCTGGTGGAACAGTCGACATGGATGGTGACATCATTAACAACATATGCAACACGTTAACAACAAGATTCATATAATTTCATGTGAATCAGTTCATACACAAGTATGTAAGTTAAACAACACATATCATTAAAGAAACCAGAGCAGTCCAACTACAATAACAACATATGCATGAAAATATGTTGGCTCTCATTATATAAAGAAGTGTAAGCCACAATCATACAAAACATCCATGTAAACTTGCTAGCCCCAACAATGGAACTTTACTACCACATTTGCCTACTCCTCCAAAGAGATGTATTTAACAACATATGCAACACGTTAACAACAAGATTTATATAATTGCATGTGAATCAGTTCATACACAAGTACATACGTTAAACAAAACATATCATTAAAGCAACCGGAGCAATCCAACAACAATAACAATATATGCATGAAAATGTGCCGACTCTTATTATATAAAGAAGTGTAAGTCACAATCATACAATACATCCATGTAAACCTTCTAACCCCAACAATGGAACGTTACAGCCACATCCGCCTGCTCCTCCAAAGAGATGTACTAGCTCCGTGCAATGGAGAAGCCAAGGTGCATTACAATACTATCCAAGCCTTCTTCAAAATAGTCTTAGTAGAAACTTGGCCGACCAAAAGCCCATACAATGAGTTATGAGGGACTATTTATAACAAAGGGTGGGGTGACACTTGACATTCCCCTTTGTGACCATTCAACTACCTTCATGACTCTTCACCTACTCTATGACTGTTACATCCATTATTGACACTTGACCTACACTTGACATGACTCAACACTACAATGTACATGTACTCATGTGAGACAACATGGCTTGACAAAGCCTTGCAAGACATCACTGACACTCGGTCCGTTGTGGTGAGACCAACTCTTTTACATGCTAGTGATGGTGAAGGTGGTGAGTTGATGCCAATCTTGGTCATCTGTGATGGTGTGTATGCACCTCATGGTGACATCTTGCTGAAGTGAACTCTTGCCTCTGCAACCGGTGCATTGGTTTGGCCCCTTCATCGAACTCATCTGCTAACATGCACATGGTCTTCTTGGGTACGGCTGAACCAACAACACATTAATGCATAATGTCTATGTTTATCTTCAAGGGTGTGCTAGTGGTCATGCACATCAACTTGTCGAAGTACATGTTCAGCTCCAGTTGGACTTGCTTCTTGTCTTTGCCTTGGTGAGTGTGTTGAATGGGTTGGGTTGCATGTGTGCACACAATGACATGCATGTTGTTGAATCCCTTGCATGCGATCAAAAACACTGCTCACCATGTGTTAGCTGCTGGGATGGATCTTTAACTTGTACAACCGCAATTTCATCCATGAGTGGATGTTGCACCTACTATTGTTCCTAAGCCTACTGCAACTCATTCGTCTATCTGTGCAGCTTCATGTTCTTCATGAGTTGTTGCTTCAACACATGCAACTCCTTCTTTGTTACATATTCTACCTTCGCACGATCTTCATGTCACGTTGTCACTCCATAGCCAGAATATCCAAAGTTTCTTTCGTCATCAATGGACCCGCTTGAGCTTGCAACCTTGTTCAGCCTCCGTGTTGTCAACAACCCTCCTCTTACATTCATTGCATTTGGTATGTTGTCTTTATCTGATGTTCATTGTGATGATCATTGTGATGTTTTCACTTGATATCCTTGTCTATGAACAACTTGATGTCTTTTTGAGTAGGCAAGCTCATAGACACTTGATCGACTGCATCCCCAAGCATCCTCTGAACGATTTCATCCTCTATGCTCTCCCAGAAACCATTGTACCTATACTGCTGAGAGGCAAATGAACACTTGCGATACTTGGAGACATGCCAACACTCATAACAAGCAATCTGTCAGTCAAAAACCAAAATGAACATGAGAACTGACTTGCAACATACCTGGGTGAATGATCATGAAGGTTGCACAATTTCGGATGGGAGGTAGGGAGACCGACTGCCAAGAATTCTCAAGGCACAGTCTAGGTTGTTGGGAGACTGGTTGACTGTTGGAACTACACAATACATAGTTCAGTCTGGCTGCTGACTGTTGGGATTGTATAATGCGCAATTCCAGCTGGGAAGGTCTACTGGCCTAGGGATAGATCTGAGCAATTTCTTGGGCCAAGCAGCCACTATCTCCCAGAAATGCGCAAAACAGTCCTCGAGGCCAGTGCCAGGTAGGAATGTGCAAATCTGGAGAGGAAGGTGAGCCTTCCTTTCCCAGATGGCACAATGCAACCTTAGTGAAGGCAGAGCACAAGCCAATGTTGGCTCGACTCACCGATGGGCGACTAAAAGAAAGTAATTCAGTGAATGCATGGAGACACTAAGTGATATCAGAAGTGATTGACAGTGCATGCAAAACATGAATGAAAGATTAAGCAAACAGATCAACAAGCATGTGGGTGAGGCAGTTCGCCAGTTGGGGCGAACGTCCGTGCAAAACAGTTTCATGCATGCGATAGCAATGAGATAGCAATGAAAACTGAAACAGAGCTAGGCCAAGCTAGTGTATATGTAAACAACAACAAGATATCAAATAAATCAAGAAAACAATACTCCTACAAGAAAAAACACAAAAAGCGACAGAAATGCAGCACAAGGCATGGGAAGCGGGCTT
Organism: Pinus tabuliformis; assembly: GCA_031772625.1. Taxonomy (NCBI): domain Eukaryota; kingdom Viridiplantae; phylum Streptophyta; class Pinopsida; order Pinales; family Pinaceae; genus Pinus; species Pinus tabuliformis. Next base: position 2,023,266,620 of record CM062817.1, on the reverse strand, counting down.
ACCCCAAAACAGCTGAGCTGAATGTGCCGACTACTCATAGATGTGATGTGGGATGTCAGCGCTGCAAGGTTGATGTGAGGAATGATCTCTGCAGTGTCTGGTTGATGAGTTTTGATAACATTGAGGTTGTGATGCGCATGCCACGAATCTAGGGGAAGCGACACTTGGTGGGAGGTTTCGGAATTTCTCCTTGCATGTAACCTCCAACTGCTAAACATAGATCCTTAAAACCAGGGATTCCTTTGCATGCTACCTTGGGAGAAGTAGCCCATGCATGCAAGTCTGTTTTGCTCACTCCTGGAGGGAACTAATCAAATCAGCTGCACATGTAAGAGATTGCTCAACTGCTAGAGAAAAATGCGCATTTCTGGCTAGGAGCTGGGCTGGCTACCCAGGAGATTTGTGCAATTTCTGGGCAGAGCAGCTGGCTGCTGCCCAGATTTGCACAAATCTTAGGTTGAACAACCTACTGCTGGGAAAATTTGCACAAATCCTGTTGGGAGGGTTGCCTGGCAGGATTGCGTAATCCTAGAGCCCAACAGGCTATCAGAGAGGATTGCACAATTCCTGGAGGGAAGGTTGGTTGCCCTCCAAAAATGTGCAATTTTCAAGGTGAAGTTGCTTTTCCTGTAACTAGACCAAGTTCGGGTGAGCAGCCTGTGAGGGGAATGGATCAACTATGATCGAAAGTCTCCCTTTGTGCGAGGAAAACACTTGAAGCTTGAGTACTTGACGAAGCAAGACAAAGTACTATGTAAGGTTGGTAGGGAGACTACAAAAAAGGCTAAGGCAAAATTTTGGAGGGTGGTTGTAGCCACTACAACACCTCCTTAAATACATTTCATCTTTACAAAAACCATGGTACACATATCATGGACCCACAAAACAAGGACTAATACCTGATACATGTTATAAAATAAGGGCTTTATCCCATCCCCAAAGCCCTAAAATTTATCATGATGAATTTTTTTTTCTAGCTCTACGCGTCCTGCTCCTCATTTTGCGGGGTCTTTTACCCAAAACTTGGACCAATTTGGGCCATGCCCAACAACAATGATGCAAAATAAATAAGTTAAACAAGACCTTAATCAAATTCCTACTAGCCATGACAAGCATTTCGTCAAACATGTTGCAAGTATGTAATCTACAGGTGTAACCAACATAATTAAACATTAGGATCTTGTACTTATATGAGAATCATTTTTGACTTGATGGGGCCTGACCCAGGTTCAACATTAGTTGTGCCAACCAATAAAACCCTAAATTGTTGGCCCTTTCGGCAACAACCCACGTAGCACAGGTTACAGTCTCACCCGAAGTAATATTGGGGGATGACAGAACCAGGTTTCTACATCCAGAGGTCTGTGTGATAGGTTCTTGCGACTTTTAGGGATTAGTTCTATCTTCGCAAACCCTAACCCTTCTAGAATAGTTAATAACAATAAATCTCATCTACAACAATTATATCTTTGTGAAAGTCGTTAACTAGTCATAACATGCATATTTTATATTGATCTGCCACTTTTGCGCATTAGATAAACATTTATTCTATAATTTCAGATACAAAGGAAACACACATAATTGCATAAATAAATATAGATGAACAGATATGAAAAGTATGGATCAAAACTGTCTTTATTAGATGTGATCTTCAAAGTACAGACTCTTCTTCCCTGTGCACTCAGTTGTAGGGGCCCACACACTTAGCTTACGGACTTACCAAGGCCTTCATACACTCAGCTGCAAGAGCCTTCCCCTTTGCCTAATTACAGGAAAAAAACCTTCCTGCCTTAGCTTACTTTCCTAAACAGTGATCTTCTATCTTAAGTTACCCTCCTAGAATTGCTATGACTCTTCTATCTATAGCCTTTTCCTTTTACAATACCATGCTCCGCGAACCATGGGTGGGTCTCAAAGCCTTCTTGACACTTAACAACCTAAGGGACTAAATCCCCTTTGACTCTTATTATTTTCACGCTCTGCTTCCATAAACCGCGGAGACTTTACATTATACAAAAATGAAATACAAAATTTAACCCCAGGGACCCCATCCTAATAGGCCCCCAACACAATTTGGTGTCTCGTCCCCAAGTCAATCAGCTAGTGCTTCAATCTTCACCTGGAGTTCACAAAACTCCAACTTCAGAACATGCAGATCAACTATTCCTAGCGTAGCTTCCTGCTACACTTCCTGGACTAATTTCTCTGTAGTAGGACCTTCCACTACGAGGCCAATGGTCCTTTGAGTCTGTTGCATGCCCATAAGCTTGCTTTGCACTGACAGAGTTAGCTGGTTGGCCTCCTCTTTCCAAGGTTGTGTTCCTACCATAAGAATGCCCTCTTTCCAGTGTAACTCTTCAATTTCATTCTAAAGTTGCTTCCCTTCCGCTAGTCTTTCAAACCATTGCACTGAAGTCAAAGTGCGTGCAGTCGATCTAATCTCATCGAATTGCAGCTATTTTTCTCTAAGGTTTGCACAAATCTTCTATAGAGTGGTGTCCTCTTGCAGAGACGTCCATAATTTCATGGCCTGCTCGAAAAACTCTTTTCAACCCTTGACCGTTGCTTCTAATGTGGCAATTCCTTCCTTTATAACAGCTCTGTGCTACTCTCGAACCTCTAGCGAAGTTGTCGACTGCAACTTCTATTGCAGCTCTAAAATCTGTAGCTATAATTCAAACTAGACTCGGCTGATTTCATCTTTAGACTCTTTGACCATCACGACCAGCTTCTGGATATTTTCTATCGACACTGCATCAGCTGAAATATTAAGTTCGGGAAGCTCATTACACACTTGAGTAATCACGGCTTCTAAGTGTTGGTTGCACGTATCAATCTCTTCATTTTCATTCAATGCTTGTGCCTTTTCTTCAAATATCTGTTGGTTGTTTGTTTTTACTTCATTAATCATCAAAAGCATGCGCTGCTTCCTAACCCTCAGCTCATCTAATACTCCTTGGTGTAACTCATGCAAGGTTTGGATGGGGGTGCTACGAGGTTGATGCCCAGATTCTTGATCTACAAAAGTTGGGCATTGACCTCTTCTGAGTCAGTGCGCAGGGCCCCGTCTAGAAATTGAATCACACAAAGATCCAAATTTTGATCTGTGTCCAACACTATCGCTCTTATTTGATGCAGTCTCACTGGAATCCCGCTCGCTTGAACTATGCTCGCTTGTAGTCGAACTGTCTGGATCTGCAGACCGCACATATCCTTCTGGACATTTCCTAGTGCCTGCTGGTACTATTGCTCAAACTGGGTCCATAATTCTGTTGTAGTGTCCCAGACCTTGTCATCAATTTCGTCTAAGTCCCCTTCAGTGAGGACTAATGGATCCACATGGGTGGATTTATCCGACTTCTGTTTCTTCCGCAACCCTGAGGTTGTCTGCTTTGTTCTTTTCTTGACCACAAAGGGGGTTTCCTGCTCCATGCCCCCACCCTCTTCTGCATCTAACCCTTCTTGGTCCTGTGTGTGCTGAGAGTCAGACTCCTCAACATCGATTGTGCTTTCCTAGGCCTCTTTCTCCTTGTCAGCAGCTTCCTTGGCAACAGCTTCCTTGGCAGCAACTTCCTTGGCAATAACTTCCTTGGCAGCAACTTCCTTGGAAACATCTTCCTTAGCAATAGCTTCCCTAACTGTAACCTCTTTCCATTGTGCAACTTTCTCCCAAGCTGCAACCTTGTGGGCTTCCTTCTGTTTCCCTATTGATGATGTCTGCGTGGTGGTACCTTCTGCTACCTTGCTCGTTCCTACATCGGGATATGATGGGTAAAGCCACTCTCCTGCCCATTTACCTACATTCTCCATGTCATCCTCTTCGCCCACAAGATAAGGCAACTTGTGCCATATCTTCTTCGGATCCCTTCGCACATGAACATATACATTATTGAAGTCAACCTTGAAGTTGACATAGGGATCATATTGATCATGTAAGGTAGGTGACATCCTTAGCCTCTAGTTGATCACCGTGCGCAAATCCATCTCTACTAGTACCCAAAAAATCTTAGTCTCTGTGACCCATGCAGGGTCCTTCGTTGCCCATAGCGAAGTAAACTTCGCTGCCTCTGGGAGGTTAGATTATTGGGGAGGAAACTGGCTATCCTCTAACATCCTCCATGCTACTAACACAATCAATAGCAGTAACCAGGCATAATGAAATGCCTTTCCCTCATCCTGGGCCTCCCGATAGTTCTCCAAGAACTCTTTGCACAGGTATTGAGCCCAGTTGTACTGGACTCCTTTGGCACATTGCATAGCCAAAGAAATCACAGGTGCTGGAATCTCATCTGGCCAATATTTGTGCGACGAACTGCACCACGGGGTCTGAAATGGAGCGGATGGAATATCCGAACGACTTTTTAATCAACTCGAACTCATTGTTCATCTGATCAATGAGTTTCTTCTCCTTTGTTTTCCCTTCAAATGCTTCTACTGGATCCACACCTTGATAGGGAAGCAAGGTGAGCCAGTGGATCAACATATCTGTAATTGGGATGGGTTCTCCCAGCCAGAGACACCCATCATGCACCAAAGTGAGTAACTGCTGGACACATATAGTGTTAATGATGGTGCGACTAAAGTGCAACACCCAGAGCATGTTCAGGAGGCCCGTTGCCTCAACACCCATGACCCACTTCATAGGTTCCAATCATGTAACCTCGGTCTCCTCATAATAGATCTTTGATAGGTAATTGGTTGACACAAGCTGAGGGAACTTCTCATGATCTCCCAAATCCCAATCCTCCAGCTTGAGTGTCGGAATGCAGCCCAACAACGTGCCCTCAAACACCACCTTTTCTGGCAGTAGTGGTGTAGAAACCATAAATTTGGCATTGTCTGGGTCCTTAGGCACCTTAGTTGTGCCTTTGCATGGTGGGATATACTTTGGGAGTTGAGTCATAGGCTCATCCTCCTCAGCATCCATCTCCTCGATGCCTCCGCGCAATTCTTCTTCATCCAAATCAAGGGGCTCAATTGGCTGTTGTTCTCTGTCCATCTTCCGCTTCTAGCAGATTTCAGTGGGAATTTTTCACGGTGATTTCCCCACCGGAATGTAGAATTCTCACTGTAGATTAACCTGATTATGCAATGTACTAAAGAAAAATACTTAATCTACTTCTACAATCAAACTTGCAGAAGCTTAATCGATTTGAGCAAAATATCAAACAAAACACATATAACAAAGAAGAAGAATCAATACACATGAAACACAGAAGAATACTCTAGGGAAAGCCTTAGCTAAAAACTCTGCTATATGTATTATCAAAAAAGTGGAAATATCTTAGAATTACACAAAGCTTTAGCTCTCACAACTATCCAACTCTCAGTACAATCCCTCACTGCTGCTTATAGGAAAACAGGGCTTCTCACAAACCTTCTCCTCTGCCCTCGAAGCCTCCTATTTCCTTGCGTTGTTCCTTTGGGATGATTCACCTTCAACCAAGTGGAACACTGCTCTTACTCACTGTAAAATTGTGCAATCCTCAAGGAATGAATTCCTTCTGCATGTAAGAGATTTTCTCATAGGAAAATTCTTGCAACTGATAGTGCATTGTCCCTGCCTTTAATCTCAACTAGGTCTTTGTCTGAACTGACATGCATGAGTTATTTATGAGAGAATATTCAGTTATTTGGAGTACACTAGTTGCATGCATGCATTAACTAACCGAACTCACAATTAGTTCCACAAACTGTTTGGAACTAATTTAACTGGACTTAACTTAGTTAACTGAGCTAACTAATTACAACTCATCCTTATCTCCTTAATTAAGGGATAACTTCCTCAATCAAAGGGATAAATGTTGCATGACTTCACAAAGACTTCATGTTTGAATTTCTCCAACTATTTAACTCAAGATGAATTAGTTAATTATTTTTCAAACAGCTGGTGAGACTAAAGTCAATTTTAATTCAAGGACAAATTAAAATTGGAATATCCTGAAATGTTATCTTTAGCAATGCTATTTTTAGCATTTCTTGTTGAAAATACCAACAAGAAATGCTAAATATAGAAGTGATAAATTTAGTATTGCTATAAATAGCATTTCGGGATACCTTCCTATTTTAGTCAATCCCTAAAACTAAAATAGTGAAGTAAAATTCGAATTTGATCTTATTAGCTATTTGTAAAATAATTAATTAATTCACCGTGAGTTAATTAGTTAAGGAAAATCAAACATGAAGTCTATGAGGGGACATGCAACAGTGTCTCCATTAATTGAGGAATTTACCCATCAGTTAAATAGATAAGGATGCGTTTTAATATTGAGTTATAATTAGTTGGCTCAATTAACTAAGTCAAGTCCAGTTAGATTAATTCAAACAGTTTGTTGAATTAATGTAAGTTCAATTAGTTAATGCATGCATGCATGTAACTGCTGCACTTCAGATAACTGAATATTCTCTCATAAATAACTCATGCATACCAGTTCAGACAGAGACCCAGTTGAGATCAGATGGAGGGACAATGTACTATCAGTTGCTAGAATATTCCATTGTGAATATCCCTTGCATGCAGAAGGAATTCTTTCCTTGAGGATTTCGCAGTTACTTCTTCAGGTTTTGTGAGTGTGATGAGGCAAATTCACACATGTGGCTTCACTGGACCCCAAGAAAAACTACGCAAGGAAATAGGAGGCTTGGAGGGCTTGAGGAGGACATATACTATGTCTATTCAGTCTGTGAGCTGTATTGTTTGATTGCAGAGAGAGTTGGATAGCTCAAGAGCTGATTCTTTTTGTAACTTGAACAAGATTTCCACTTGTATGATAATACATAGATTGGGGTTTAAGGCTGAGGCTTTCCCTGGGTTATTTATTCTGTGTTATGTGTGATTGATTTCTCATTCTCAGTTATATGTGTTCTCTTGATCTTGCTCAATTCGATTAAACTTCCGCAAAGTGTTGTAGAAGTAGATCTCGTATTTTGCTTTAGTCTATTTCATAATTTGTTGATCTATAGTGGGAAATTCTACATGGTATCGTAGCAAAGGTGATCAAGGCAAAGAACACTATACAAGAAGGAGAAGTTCGAAGTTTTAGGTTCCTGAATATAGAAATCGAGTTCTTATCACATCTCAATTTCACCAACAGCGTTCAGTGGTTTAAGACTCGAGTATGCCCTTGATGGCAACTCAAATTATACAGCCTGGAAAGATTGCATGGAAGCAGTATTAGAGGATAACGGTCTAAAGGACTTCATTGATCAAGAAGTCCTCAAGCCAAGTGATGCTACTCAATTGGCAGAATGGAAGAAATGTGTGGCTAGAGCAAGGAGAATCCTCCTGGAGGGAGTTCGAGACCACATTGTCTCGATCCTCCATGGGAAGGAAACACCATTTTCGATGTGGAAAACATTGAAAGATCTATATCAGAATAGCAACGAAAAAAGGAAGTTGGTGCTTGAATACAAGCTTCGTAAGATCAAGTGTGAAAAGGGTGACACGATCTCTACATATCCGAACAAGCTCACCACCTGCAGGGATGATCTTGGAAGTGTAGGGATCACAACCGTTGATGATGACATGGTGAGTCTTGCACTCCTCGGTCTTCCTAAGAGTTGGCATAGCTACCAAGACTCATTTAATGGAAGAGAAAAATTGCCAGTTTGGGAATGACTTTGGTCGGATCTGATGCAAGAGGAAATAAGAAGAAGCACCAGAGATGGATCCTCATCGAAGTAAGATGACGAGGAAAATCTAGCCTTAGTGAGTAAGGCGAGGAAAGGGAAAGAGAAGGTGTCCCATTCCAAATCCGATTCTTCCCATGGTGGGAATAAGATTGAAAAATCAAAAGTGTGATGCTTTCATTTTCATGAAGTGGGCCATTATGCTACGAATTGTCCACATAATAAATCCAAGAAGGGTTCCTCGAAGGGATCTGATGGTGAGGCACTGGCCTCACAATTTGAGCTAGATTTCTCACTTATCGCATGCATGGTTTCATCCATGGTGGGATGTGTTGGTACCTAGATAGTGGAGCTTCATTCCACATGTCAGGTGACAAGAATCTTTTCAGTACCTTGGAGGAGAAGGATCTCCAGATGCAGACCGAGATGGGCGATGATGGAAAGTACCGTGTTTTAGGTGAAGGTACGGTTGTGTTTCAGAGGTATCATGGAGATCCCCTCACCCTAACTGATGTAAAGTATGTACTAGGTCTGAAGAAGAATCTTGTGTCGGTCGCTATGCTAGAAGATAAAGGCTATGATGTAGCCTTTAGTAAAGGAAAGGTATTCCTGAGGCATATCGGTACTGGACAAACAAAGCGAATTGGGATTCGAGTAAAGAATCTCTACAAGCTGGAGGTAGATGATTGTGTTGCATTGAGTTCCAAAGCTGAGATGGTGCAGATCCAAGATGTTGGAAAGCTATGGCATAGAAGACTCGGCCACTTGCACCATGGAGCCCTGAAGATCATGCAGTAGATTTCTACTGGATTACCCAAGGGAAAACTTGAGCAGACAAATACATGTAAAGGTTGTACTTTGGGTAAGTATGTGAAATCTTCCTTTCCGAATCGAGACAGTAGAGCTGGAGCAATCTTGGAGTGAGTTCACTCAAATGTTTGTGGATCATTCTCTACAGCCTCCACCGCTAAACAAAGGTACTATGTTCTTTTTATTGATGATTTTTCTCGTAGATGCTGGATCTACTTTATGCAAAATAAGAATCAGAACTTCTTAAGGTTTTGTGAGTTTAAAGCCTTGGCAGAGAAAGAATTTGGAAAGAAAATAAAATCTTTGTGTAGTGACAATGGTGGAGAGTATGTCTCCTAACAGTTTAAATACTTCTGCGTTGCAGAAGGAATTAAACGGGAATTGACGGCACCCCATAACCCACAACAGAATGGGGTGGCCGAAAGGAAGAACATATCGATTGTGGGAGTAGCTCGAGCAATGTTGCATGACCAAAGCCTACCACTGCATTTGTGGGCTGAGGCATGCAATACATCAGTATACTTGCATAATAGAAGCCCGCACCGTATACTGGGGATGAAGACACCTATGGAGGCCTTTTCCAGGAAGCAACCTGATGTAAGTCACTTCCAAATATTTGGATCATCATTTTACTATCATGTGACCAAAGATGCCAGGAAAAAGCTAGACCCAATAGTTGAGTTGGGAATACTTTTGGGGTACACGGATACACCCCACAACTATCGGGTTTACCTGCCTTCCACTCAAAGGATAGTGGTACGCAGGGATCTGAAGTTTGACGAGCAGAAAGCCATGCGATTATCACTTAAGCGGGAGCTCAAGTTGCATGCAGAGGAGGAACTTTCAGTTTCCTAAGGAGGAGGAGCCTCAGATAGATGCGGAACAGCCACATGCAGAGGATCCAGGAGTGGAGACATCCACTCATGTTGATACCTCCATAGATGGGCAGAAACGCTCCAGGGAAGATGATAGGTTGATGTTGGATGCACGGGAGAATGTAGGACAACCATCTTCTCAACGCAGACAGAGGAGGTCGCCTGACCAGTATAGTGGGTACATTGTCGTGGTTGGGGAGTGTGTAGATACTGAACCTTCTTCATTCGAGGAGGCAATGCAACAACCAGTCTGGGTTGATGCAATGGTAGAGGAGTACGACTCTATCATTCAGAACAGTGTGTGGGATGTTGTCCCAAGACCTCAAGATAAGTCAATGGTGAATTCCAGATGGCTTTACGAGGTAAAGCAGGTAGCTGATGGCAGTGTTGAGAAAGATAAGGCAAGGTTTGTTGCTCGGGGTTTGTCACAGGTCGAGGGGATCGACTACGATGAGACTTTTTCTCTTGTAGCAAGGTACTCATCGATTAGATCAATATTGGCACTATCAGCTCAAATGGGTTAGAAGATCCACCAGATGGATGTGAAGACAACGTTCCTCAATGGGAAGATTGAGGAGGAGGTGTACATTGAGCAGCCAGAGGGTTTCGATACCTTTGATCGTGAGTCACATGTGTGCAGACTCAAGAGGGCTTTGTATGGGCTGAAGCAAGCACCCCGTGCTTGGTACACCAGGATTGACAGCTATTTCACCGGTTTGGGCTTCACCAAGAGTGAAGCAAATGCAAACCTTTACCACATCATGGTAGAAGGTAAACGATTGATCATTTTTCTTTATGTCAATGATCTGATTTTGACAGGTGATGATCAGCTGATACAGTCTTGCAAGGAGGACCTTGCAAGAGAGTTCAAGATTAAGGACATGGGCCTTATGCACTACTTTCTAGGTATGGAGGTGTGGCAGAAAGATGGTGAAGTATTTGTGTCTCAAGGCAAGTATGCCAATGAGATACTCAGGCGCTTTCACATGGAGAAGTGAAAGCCCATGCAAACTCCTCTAGTTGGGAACTGGAGGAAGGAGGATGCTACTTCATGTGAGGTAGTAGCTGCTACTATTTATCAGCAGCTAGTGGGTTCACTTATGTATCTGGTGAACACACGACCTAACTTATGCTTTGCGGTGAACCAGCTGAGTCAAGCTATGGTTCAGCCTACCAAGATATTTTGGAAGGTAGCGAAGCATGTGCTGAGATACCTCAGAGGCACATCTTAGTTTAGATTGTCGTACAGATGGACAGAGGGAGTGAAGCTTCAAGGCTTCACAGATGCGGATTGGGCAAGGAGTCCATCAGACTGGAAGAGCACATATGGAGGAATCTTCAACCTTGGTTCAGCTGCAGTTTCCTGGTACAGTAGGAAACAAATATCAGTTACACTTAGCTCAGCAGAGGCTGAATACATGGCTGCTAGTCAGGCTGCATGTGAGGCCATTTGGATGCAGAAGATTCTAGTGGGATTGTTTAGTTAGAGGATGGATCCTACAGTGATCTACTGCGATAACCAGAGTTGTATCAAACTCTCTGAGAATCCAATTTTTCATGACAGGTCCAAACACATTGATATATGGTATCACCATCTTCGATACTGTGTGGTCAAGAGGATCATGTTGTTGTTGTATGTTTCGACTGAGGAACAGGATGCAAATATTTTGACTAAGGAATTGTCAAAATGCAAGTTCGAGTTCCATAGAGACAGGATTGGGGTTACTAATAATCCTTTTCTTGTTGAGAGGGAGTGTTGAAAATAGTAACAAGAAATGCTAAATATAGAAGTATTAAATTTAGTACTGCTATAAATATCATTTCGGGATACCTTCCTATTTTAGTCAATCCCTAAAACTAAAATAGTGAAGTAAAATTCGAATTTGATCTTAGCAGTTGTTTGTAAAATAATTAATTAATTCACCATGAGTTAACTAGTTAAGGAAAATCAAACATGAAGTCTATGTGGGGACATGCAACAGATTCTCCATTAATTGAGGAATTTATCCATTAGTTAAAGAGATAAGGATGAGTTGTAATTAGTTGGCTCAGTTAACTAAGTCAAGTCCGGTTAGATTAACTTAAATAGTTTTTTGAAGTAATGTAAGTTCAGTTAGTTAATGCATGCATGCATGTAATTGTTGCACTTCAGATAACTTAATATTCTCTCATAAATAACTCATGCATGTCAGTTCAGACAAAGACCCAGTTGAGATCAAATGGAGGGACAATATATTATCAGTTGCTAGAATATTTCATTGTGAATATCCCTTTCATGCAGAAGGAATTCTTTCCTTGAGGATTGCGCAGTTACTTCTTCAGGTTTTGTGAGTGTGATGAGGCCAATTCACACATGTGGCTTCACTGGACCCCAAGAAAAACTACGCAAGGAAATAGGAGGCTTGGAGGGCTTTAGGAAGACATATACTATGTCTATTCAGTCTATGAACTGTATTGTTTGATTGCAGAGAGAGCAGGGTAGCTTGAGAGCTGATTCTTTTTGTAACTTGAACAAGATTTCCACTTGTATGATAATACAAAGATTGGGATTTTAGGTTGAGGCTTTCCCCACGTTATTTATTCTATGTTATGTGTGATTGATTTCTCATTATCAGTTATATGTGTTCTCTTGATCTTTCTTAATTCGATTAAGCTTCCACAAAGTGTCGTAGAAGTAGATCTTGTATTTTGCTTTAGTCTATTGCATAATCTGTTGATCTACAGTGGAAAATTCTACATTTCTATTTTCAGCATTTCTTGTTGCTATTTTCAACACTCCCTCTCAACAAGAAAGGGATTATCTGCCACCCCGATACTTTCTCTATGGAACTCGAATTTACACTTTGACAATGCCTTAGTCAAAATGTCAGCATCTTGCTCCTTGGTCGAAATATACTGCAACAACATGATCCTCCTCACCACACAATCTCTAAGATGATGATGCCGAATGTCAATATGCTTGGACCTGTCATGAAATACTGGATTCTATGAGATTTTGATACAACTCTGATTATCACAATAGATCACAGTTGGATCCATCCTCTGATTAGACAAACCAACTACAATTTTTGGCATCCAAATGGCCTCACTTGCTGCCTGACTTGCAGCCATGTATTCAACCTCTATTGATCTAAGTGCAACTGACCTCTGTTTCATGCTGCACCAAGAAACTGCAGCTGAACCAAGGTTTAAAATTCCTCCTAATGTGCTCTTCCAATCTGATGGACTCCCTGCCCAATCTACATCTGTGAAGCCCTGTAGCTTCACTCCCTCTGACCATTTGTACCATAATCCATACTGAGATGTGCCTCTGAGGTATCTCAAAACATGCTTTGTTGCCTTCCAAAATAGCTTGGTAGGCTAAACCATATCTTGACTCAACTGGTTCACCGCATATCACAAATCTAGTCATGTGTTCACTAAATACATCAATGAACCCATAAGCTGCCGATACATAGTAGCTTCTACTACTTCTCCTGAAGTAGCATCCTCCTTCCTCTAGTTATGTGCTAGAGGAGTCTGCATGGTCTTGCACTTCTCCATGTGGAATCTCCTGAGTATATCATTGGCATACTTGCCTTGAGACACAAACACTTCCCCATCCTTCTGCCACACTTTCATGCCTAGAAAGTAGTGCATGAGACCCATGTCTTTCATCTCGAACTCTTGTGCAAGGTCCTCCTTGCAAGACATGATCAACTGATCATCACCTGTCAATATTAGATCATCAACATAAAGAACAATGATCAACTACTTACCTTCCACCATGATGTGGTACAAGTTCACATCCGCTTCACTCTTTGTGAAGCCCAACCCAGTGAAGTAGTTGTCGACCTTGGTGTACCAAGCACGAGGTGCTTGCTTCAGCCTGTACAAAGCTCTCTTGAGTTGGCACTCATGCGACTCATGATCGAAGGTCTCAAAACCTTTTGGCTGCTCTATGTACACCTCTTCCTCAATCTTGTCATTAAGGAATGAAATCTTCACATCCATCTGATGGATCTTCCGACCCATCTGTGTTTATAGTGCCAACATCGATCTGATAGATGAGTACCTTGCTACAGGAGCAAAAGTCTCATCATAGTTGATCCCCTCGACCTGTGAGAAACCACAGGAAACAAACCTTGCCTTATGTTTGTCCACACTACCATCAGAATCTTGCTTTACCATGTAAAGCCGACGGGAACTCACAACTGACTTGTTCTCCGGTCTTGGAACCACTTCCCAAACATAGTTCCAAACTATGGAGTCATACTCCTCCATCATAGCATCAACCCAAATCGGCTGCTGCACTGCTTCCTCAAAGGAAGATGGCTTAGTCTCAACACATTCCCCATCAAGGGCCATGTATCCAGTGTACCTATCAGGTGACCTCCTCTGTCTGTGCTGAGAAGATGGTTCTCCCACATTCTCTCTCGCATTTGACAACAATCTGTCAGCTTCTCTCATGCACTTCCACCCATATCTGGAAGACTCTAATTGAGTCAATGTCTCCACTCCTAGAACCTCTACATGTGGTTGCTTCTCATAAGTATGAGGCTCCTCCTCCTTAGGAAACAAAATTTCCTTCACGGCCTGTAGTTGGAGCTCCCTCTCAATGGAAACTCACATTGCCTTCTGCTCATCAAACTTAAGATCTCTGTCAACCATTGTCCTCTGACTGGTAGGCAAGTACACCCGATAGTTGTGGGGAGTATCAGTGTACCCCACAAATATCCCCAACTCTGTTGTCGGCTCAAGTTTCTTCCAGTCATCCTTGGTCACATGGCAATAAACCGATGAGCCAAAGATCCTGAAGTGACCCACATTTGGTCTCTTCCCGAAGAAAGATGCCTCTGGTATCTTCATCCCAAGTATGCGACGGGGGTTCTATTCTGCAAATAAACCATTGTGTTGCATGCCTCATCCTACAAGTGAAGTGGTAGGCCTTGGTCATGCAGCATCACTCGAGCTGCCCCCACAATTATTCTGTTCTTCCCTTCAGCCACCCCATTCTGCTGTGGGTTATGAGGTGCTGTCAACTCCCGTTTAATTCCTTCCGCTGCACAAAACTCCTTAAACTCTTGAGAGACATACTCTCCACCATTGTCGCTTCTCAAGGCCCTGATCTTCTTCCCTGATTCTTTCTCAACCAAAGCTTTGAACTCACAAAACTTTGAGAAGGTTTGATCCTTCTTTTGCATGAAATAGATCCAACATTTACGAGAAAAATCATTAATGAAAATCACATAATACCTTTGTTTCATGGTGGAGTCTGTCGAGAATGGTCCACACACATCTGTATGAACTCGCTCCAAGATTGCTTCAGCTCCACTGTCTCGATCATGAAAGGAAGAGTTGGCATACTTTCCCAAGTTACAACCTTTGCATGTGTCCACTTGCTCAAGTTTACCTTTGGGAAGTCCAGTATAAATCTGCTGAATTATCTTCAAGGCCCCATGATGCAAGTGGCCCAACCACCTATGCCATAACTCACCAAGATCTTGGCTTTGCACCAATTCTGCTTTGGAACTCAATGCAACATAGTCATCTACCTCCAACTTGTAGAGATTCTTCACTCGAATCCCAATCCTCTTGGTCTGACCCGTGGCTATGTGTCTCAGGAACACCTTTCCTTTACTGAAGACTACATCATAGCCTTTGTCTTCCAACATCGCGGCCGATACCAAGTTCTTCTTTAGTCCAGGCACATACTTTACATCAGTCAGAGTGAGAGGAGCTCCATGCTCCCTCTGAAAAAAAACCGTACCTTCACCTGAAACACAGTACTTTCCATCATCGCCCATCTCTATGCACATCTTGAGGTCTTTCTCCTCCAAGGTACTGAATAAACTCTTATCGCCGGTCATGTGGAATGAGGTTCCACTGTCCAGGTACCAAACACAACCCACCATCGATGAAACCATGCATGCTATGAGGGTAAAATCCAATTTGAATTGAGAAGCCGGTGCCTCACCTTCTGGTCCTTTCGAGGATCCCTTCTTGGATTTTTCAATGGAAAATTAGTAGCATAATGACCCACCTCATGATAATTAAAGCATCTCACTTTAGATTTGCAATCTTCTTCCCTCCATGGGAAGAAATCTATTTGGAACGGGAAGCCTTCCCTTTCCCTTTCCTTGCCTTACTCGCTAAGGCTAGATTTTCTTCATCATCATGCTTAGATGAAGAACCATCTCTGGTGCTCCTCTTGATCTCCTCCTACATCAGATCCGACCATAGTCATTCCTAATCCGACAGTTTCTCTCTTCCATTCACTGAGTCCTGGTAGCTATGCCAGCTCTTAGGAAGATTGAGGATAGCAAGGCTCGCCATATCATCATCATTTGTTGTTATAACTACACTTCCAAGCTCATCTCTACAGGTGGTGAGCTTGTTCAGATATGTAGAAATAGTGTCGCCCTTTTCACACTTTATTTTCTGAAGCTTGTCCTTCAGTGCCAGTTTCCTCTGGTCGCTATTGTTCTGATATAGGTCCTTCAATGTCTTCCACATTTAGAACAGAGTCTCCTTCCCATGGAAACTCGAGACAATATGGTCTCGAACTCCCTCTAGAAGAATCCTCCTCGCCTTCGCCACACACTTCTTCCATTCTGTCAATTCTTGGCATTAACTGCTACTAGCTTGGGGATTTCTTGATTAATGAAATCCTTCAAACCATTGTCTTCTAATACCACTTCCATGCAATCCTTCCATGCTATGTAATTTGAGCTGCCATCCAGGGCATACTTGAGTCTCAAGCCATTGAATGTCATTGGTGAACTTTGAGGTGTGATAAGAATTTGATTTTGTACCTGCAATCAAGAACTTCAACCTTCGAACTTTTCCCTTCTCAATTATGTTGTTCACAACTCTGAACACCTAGCTCCGATACCATGTATAAATCTCTACAAATCTAGCTACCTCAGATACTGTGTAGAAATTCTCATTGTCGATTAACTTAATTATGCAATGTACTAAAGCAAAATACTTAATCTACTTCTACAATCAAACTTGTGGAAGCTTAATCAATTTGAGCAAGATAAAAAAAAACACATATAGCAGAGAAGAAGAATCAATACACATGAAACATAGAAGAATACTCTAGGGAAAGCCTTAGCTAAAAACCTCGCTATATGTATTATCATACAAGTGGATATCTCAGGATTACACAAAGCTTTAGCTCTCACAACTATCTAGCTCTCAATACAATCCCTCACTTCTACTCACGGGCAAACAAGGCTTCTCACAAACCTTATCCTCTGCCCTCCAAGCCTCCTATTTCCTTGCGTTGTTCCTCTGGGATGATTCACCTTCAACCAAGTGGAACACTGCTCTTACACACTGTAAAACTACACATTCCTCAATGAATGAATTCCTTCTGCATGCAAGATATTTTCTCATAGGAAAATTCTTGCAACTGATAGTACATTGTCCCTGCATTTAATCTCAACTGGATATTTGTCTGAACTGACATGCATGAGTTATTTATGAGATAATATTCAATTATCTGGAGTACACTAGTTGCATGCATGCATGCATTAACTGACTAAACTCACAATTAGTTCCATAGACTGTTTGGAACTAATTTAAAGGGACTTAACTCAGTTAACTGAGCTAACTAATTACAACTCATCCTTCTCTCCTTAATTAAGGGATAACTTCCTCAATCAAAGGGATAAATGTTGCATGACTTCACAAAGACTTCATGTTTGAATTTCTCCAACTAATTAACTCAAGATGAATTAATTAATTATTTTTCAAACAACTCGTGAGACTAAATTCGAATTTTAATTCTCAATTTTAATTCAAGGACAAATTAAAATTGCAATATCCTGAAATGCTATCTTTATCAATGTTATTTTTATCATTTCTATTTTTAGCATTTCTTGTTGTTATTTTCAACACGGAACCTGCTATGTTTTCTTCTGCTTCTTGTCAGCTGCAGAGGGCTTATGTCTAGGAGATCTAGGTGTCGTAGTCTAAAATACCGTAGGAATAGAGGGTGTTGCTTCAACTGAGGGTGCTGCTTCAGAGGGAACTGCTTTTGTTGCGGGGGGGTTGCAGTCATTCTCTCAAAGATGATCTTACAGTGCTAATCAGGCAAGTTGGAAAACTTCAGTTGTGCTAGAATTTCCCCCCAAACCATTTGTAATTTCTTTTACCACATAGGTCCTAGCTAATGCATTTGAAACTTTCAAGGAAATTTTGTAAATTTGTTGTCATATGATAATACCAAATCATTAACCTGGAAGGTGCGCTGCTTTATATGTCGATCATGCCATGCCTTTTCACGCTCATTTTGTACCTGTTGGTGCAATCCTACTAAGGACCGATCCTCCTCCAATTCCATCAGCTGCGTGAGACTCTCCTCCATAGTATCGCGATCAACCATATCGATCAGTGCTGCAATCTATAGACTCGACACAATATATTCCATGGGCATCACAACCTCCTGCCCATATACCAACCTGAAAGGGGTTTGGCCTATAAACTTGTTACAAGTGGTTCTATACGCCCATGGGGTTGCTGGTATGCACACATCCTAGTCATTCCGCTTCGCATTGTAAACCTTCGTAAAAGCGCTCTCTAGGATTTTATTGAAATATTCTACTGTACCATTATCTTGAGGGTGATAGGGCGTACTTTTCTGATGATAGACTTGGAATTCTTCAAGCATCATGACAATCGTCTCGTTTAAGAAATGTGTGCCCCTATCACTCATTAATATCTTAGGGCAGCCAAATCAGGACAAGATAAACTCAAAAATGAACTTCGCAGTGGTAGCTACGCTACAGTCCTTAAATAGTTGAGCCTCTACCCATCGCATCAAGTATTCAGTTGCTATAATAATATATCGCACTCCGGTATTTTTCCCTGGTGGCTAGATTAGACCCAAAAAATCAATCACCCATTTATCGAACACCTGCAAAGTTATTTGTGGATTTAAAGGTAGTTTGTCCCTTCGTAATGGTTTCCCTTTTCTTTGGCAAGCATCGCACACCCTACAATACACTTTTGAATCCTTATGCACCGTTGGCCACCAAAGTCCCACATGCAGGATCTTCTGCACGATCGCTCTACCTGCATAGTGTCCTCCCACTACTCCTCCATGTGCTTCTGCAACGATGCTTAGTCCTTCAAACTCTGGGATATATCAGTGTTGTGTTTCATCGGAGCCTATTTTATATAGGTGTCCAACTATCACAGAAATTTCAGTTGCGCGAACCACCAACTCCTTCTTCTGTTGTGTAGAATATCCTTCTGGGTTGTGCCAATTGTCAAAAACTAGATTATATCAGCAAATTCATATTCTGCGACACAAAAAAAAAAGAGTTGCGCATCTGGAAATCCTTCTTCCAGACTCATAGGCTCATCAACAGTCTCGATCTAGATAGATGATCGGGACCAACATTCAATCGTTCGGGTTTCACAATCACCTCAAAATCGTACTCCTGAAAGAGCAACAACCATTTTTCAGATCTTCCCCCCCAACACAGGCTTATTAAATAGGTATTTTAGAGCAGAATGGTTTGTATACATCTTGAAGTGCACACCTAACAGATAGTGTCAGAATTTCTGTAGTGTGTACACCATTTCCAGTCCTTCACGCTCTGTAGTCGAGTAGTTCTTCTCTGCCTTTGATAATTTCCTACTCGTAAACACTATAGGATGATCAATATCGCCTTCACCTGGTTGGGTCAGCACCACACCTAGTGCAATACAAGAAGCATCCACATGAACATGAAACTCCTTTTTCCAATCCGGGAACACCAGAATGGGCACAATGACAATTTTATACTTCAAAATGTGTAAACTGTTCTGACATTCTTCATCCCAGCAGAATGTCATGTCCTTCAACAGTTTCTCCATTGGCGTAGTGATTTGCAAATATGCATTGATAAAATTTCTATAATATCCCATATGACCCAGTGTCACGCGCAACTATTTTACGTTCTTCGGGGCCTCCAAATTGACAATAACAACTATCTTTGCAGGGTCTACCATCAATCCCTGCTTGCAAACCACATGACCCAACAATATTCCATAAGGAACATAGAAGATGCATTTTTTTAGATTTACGCCGAACTAATGTCTGCGACAGGTATCCAATATAAGGCACAGAATTGCAATGTGGCACTTTACCAACCCAAATACAGTCCAATAATCAAAGTAGACTTCTAGGAAGTTATGGATAAATTCCTTCAAAGCTTCAATTAATACCCTTGAGAAGATCACAGGTGCATTCTTGAGTCCAAATGGCATCACTATGTATTGAAAACACCCCCATTCCATCACGGAGGTGGTTTTGCTATGATCCTTTGGTGCAATCTTGATCTGATGGTACCCCGAGAACCCATCAATGAAGAAGTAGGATTCCTGCCCTCCAACATTCTCCAGGACTTCATTTGTAAATGGCGTTGGAAATGGGTCATGGACACATCCATCATTGAGCTTCCTCAGATCTAAGCACATCTGAATTTCATCTTGTTGCTTCTTTTCCTGGAATACCATAAGACTTACCCCATTTGATTCCTCCATAGTCTCAATGATCCATGCCTCTAGCATTTTTTCAAACTCTTTGAGCACCTTTTTCTTGTATTTGGGATTCAAACAGTAGGGTCAATATTTTATAGGCTTCGTGTCTAGCTTCAAAGTAATCTTCAACATGCCTAGGTCCCCTACTATCCCCTTAAGATTCAAGAACTTGGTGGGAAACAAGCCCTGGTATTCATGCAACAGTTCCATGACCTTATCAACTATATCCTCATCCCAATAGTCACCTATTTTCACAAACTTCGATTGCACGTCTGATCCAATGTTTACTTGTCTAGTCTTCAAAGGCTCTTCTATGTCAAGGATTGCTGCTTTGGGTCCTTCAACTTCGCACGGTCCCTCAAACTTCAAAATGTTGATATTTCTAGGGTCGTCTTGTTCTTCTTCTACGGTCACATTATAGCATTACAATGCATGGCACAACTGCATATTCTAGTCTGATTGAACCCATTCTACCAGTTCCTCAGGCATTCTAAAGATTGCAGCCTTAATTTCTTGGAGCGCCTCATCAATACATTCAAAGCCATCCTCAAAGTTGAAGGTCAACAGGAAACTTTCCCTCAGGATAGCCCACTCGGTCATCCCATGGCACAACTCAGTTTCCAGGTACCAGTTCATCGAAATGGTATCCAAAGTGTGACAAAAGATGTGCACCCATTCAGGTTGAGGTTCCTCTCCCCAAGCTTTAGTCCACTGCGACAAATGTTCGTGTTGATCGTCTTTTCCTATGTATTTCTCCATCATATTCGTATTTGCATACTTGAACCTCAGCTTCATCATTCGCCTGTATTCTTTCCAATCAACGAAGTTGTCCTTATGTGTACCCCACCAACGGGCAGGCGTAGCACTAGATCTAGTTCCTGGAACTGATGCTCTTTTGGCACATCCCTTTCAAACTTATCCGAAACAAGTTAACATCATCTAAACCATCATAATGAGGTAGATTTCGTACCTCCGTGGATATGCAGCAAAGCAATTTTTTCAACATGTTGCAGTGCAGTGAGGAGACTTCGTGTAATCTATTCTGCCAATGCTCAAGTTCTTCATCAGAATATGAGGTGTAGGAGCTATCTCTATCCCATGTAATTCATCCATCTGCTGTAGGATTGATCCAGTCCTCATCATGCGCAGTGATCTTATATATCTGATCCAGATTGTCTTCTTCTTGATAATCATGGATCAGTTTCGTGTATCGCGCACCTTCAGTTGGATCCAGTGGAACAATAACTCAGAGCACCTTCCTCTCAAATGTCATCATGCACTTCTTAATATTAATGACCGCATCCATGTCAAAGTCCGAGTCAATGGACAATAGTGCAGGGTAAGGATTACTATCGTCCACTATCTCAAACAATTCAAAGTCACCTAGGGCACTCACTCCTTCAATATCCACTATAACCCCATACAGGCGCCCCATAGGAATGATATTCTGTTGATTTTCCATACGTAGTTGGATAGGATACCACTGCAGCGCAGGTCTTCCCATTCTCTCCCAAGTCTATTTTGGTAACACATTCGCATGAAATCCTAGATCGAGAATTACCTGATCCATTTCCTACTCTTTGATCTATGCAGCTAGCCTCATTTCGCGACCTATTTGTTTCTTGATTTTTCTCAATTTTCGTACTACGTGCTATTCTGGAGGAGTCTTAACCTTACTTGTACAATTTTCAATCAACTCTTGGAGCCCTTCTACCACCTTTCTATCTCGTAACAGCTTCATATAAGTCTTCAGAAAGGTAGCTAATAGCGAAGGATCTATGTCCTGCGCTTCATTCTTTCCGCCAGACTTCTCTTGACTTCCTAAGGTAGAGGCTTCATCGAAGCTCATTTTGGCTTCCATAAAGGTTTCCTTATCTGGGCTTAGATTGAATCCCACTTCCTTCTCAGTAGACGTATGTACCCATCCTTCAATTTACGGCTACTTTCCTTTATATTCTCCAAAGGAAATACCACTTCGCGTCACTATATTAATGCTAGGATATTCATCGCGAGGCTCCGCCCTCATCATCTGAATATTTTGCATAGGTGTTTGAGCCTTTTTATCCTAAATCTTGCCTATTAGTACCAGGAAATCTTTTATAACATGAGCAAACTATCGACAATACTGGCAAGAGGGATGCATTGGGTTCTGACAGTTGCACGCAAAATGACCTACTTCTCCACAATTATAACAAATGACTTGTTTGTGACCCCTTCCAGCCCCTGCTCCGTGTCCTCTTCCTCGACCCTAAAATCCTCCACACGCTACACCAGTGTCCTGATCTTAAGGCCGATTTTTTACCTCCATTCTATATGTAGGGGTTCGCTCCATCATCAATTCATAGCTTCGGTAGTTGCGCTCGTCATTCCCAACTGATTTACAGAAAGTACAAAATAATTGTTGTGGAGTTTGCACAAACTTTTATAGGAGATGGCAGTTGTCAGTCATGTGCTTCCCATCTATCGGACAGATAGCGCATTATAAGTCTACCCCTGCACTTGGTCCAACAATATTTTCTGGCTTTAGCGGAACAAGACCTCCCCCAATGAGGTAGTTCTAATAGAATAGACAATAGTCCTTATCATGACCATGGACTTTACACTTCAGGCACAAAACTTCTGCGTGCATCTCAGGCTAGACTTATTTTCCCTTCTTAAGGCTCTGCAACTCCATGTGCAAGCTCGCCAGCTGCGACTGAATCTGTTGTACCCCTATATTCGTGTCCTGCACTGGTGAAGCTTCTAATCTCATGGCGATCTCCATTGCTTCTTCTTGTATTCCTATTTTCTGTTGTGACAATGGTAATCTCAGATGAGGTAGGAGTGAAGCAGTGTACAGTCTCTATGTTGAGTACCTGAAATGCTCATATTATATTGTTGAATCTGACACTTTAATCTTTGATTGAAGTCCCATGCAGACTCGTTTATCCTCTGTTGAATCTCCTTAATCTCTCTCACAAACTGGGCCTGAGATTTGGGCTTCTTGAACTCACTAATCGGCACTTTTTGGGTTTCTAGCATAGTTACGTTGGTCTTATCTGTGCAAAACTTGATGTACCGACTCAATGCTCTATCCTGCAGCATTGTGACTAGTTGCGCTTTCTGCATATTGTCATATGTGATCTGTTGTGCCTTCCATACAACATCTACAATGAACCAAACTTGTTTAGGGTCTTCAGTTCCCAAACCCCTAAATATGACATCTTCATCGTGTTCGCCATGCTAAATGGTTGAGGTGGGGGTGGAGGTGGAGATGGAGGTGTAGGTGTGTGAAGCAGAGGTGGAGGTGGGGGTGGAGTGGATGGATGAGGTATCCCTGTGATACCCTGACTTACTATCTGCAACACACTTCGCGGTGTTCTTAGAATATTACCTCCATCGTCGTTATCAGGAGATCCTAACAGTGGACTGTATTCAGAGCCTGATTCTTCGTTCCTTCTGAATTATCTCCCACTTTGCGTAGTCCCAAACATCAATTTAAAGGAATAACCCACTTTTCACACAATATCATCTTAATCCTGGTCTTCAGAGATTTTAGGTACTTACCTCTTGGTCCCTTGAAGAACTTGCGCTCTGCTTCACTGTAGTTGGTGGATGTATCAATTGAAAACTTAGTGATGAATCCTCCCAGAATACGATGGATCTAGTGGTTGATGACCCGTGCGATGTCATTTTCTGAAGCCTCCAAGCACTTCACCAGTTCTGGGGTCCACACAGTAGGGTCGTCAAGCCTCCACGTACCCCTGACTATCCACTAATTTGGACAATGACTTGTGCAGTTCACAAGGGAAAGAGCAGAAGAATATTTTGTGTTCATCTGTGAATAGGTATCTATTCAACCACTCTTCCTTTGACAAGCGTGGATTTCTGTTCTCTTGGGCTGCAAACACGTGAAAATTTCAATTGATCTACTTTTCAATTTCTTTCTTAGTGGGGAACCATTTATCACACATTCCTCAGTAAGAACCCAGTCCCAACAATGAAACCATTTCTTGGCTTGACTGCCTGACCCAAGTTCAACGTTACCTGCACTAACCAAAAAAAACCTAAACTGCTGGCCCTTTCAAAAACAACCCACATAGTGTAGGCTACAGTCTCACCCGAAGCAGTATTGGAGGATGAGAGAACTAGGTTTCTGCATCCAGAGGTCTGTTTGATGGGTTGCTGCGGCTTCTAGGGCTTAGTTCTCTCTTCATGAACCCTAACCCTTCCAGAACAATTAATAACAGTAAATCTTATCTACAACAATTATATCTTCGCGAAGGTCGTTAACTAGTCATAACATGCATAATTTATATTGATCTACCACTTTCACACATTATATAAAAATTTATTCATACACTTTTTGATACATAGTGAACACACATGATTGCATAAATAAATACAAATGAACAAATATGCAAAGTATGGATCAAAATTGTCTTTATTAGAAGTGATCTTCAAAGTACATACTCTTCTTCCCTGCACACTTCGCTGAAGGGGCCCGCACACTCAGCTTGTGAGATTACTAAGGTCTCCGCGCACTCAACTGCAGGATCCTTCCCCTTCGCCTAAGTACAGGAAACATACCTTCTTGCCTTAGCTTACTTTCCCAAACAATGATCTTCTATCTTAAGTTACCCTCTTAGACTCACTATGACTCTCCTATTTATATCCTTTTCCTTTTACAAAGCCATGCTCCACGGACCATGGGCGGGTCTCAAAACCTTCTTAACACTTAAAAACCTAAGGGACTAAAGCCCCTTTGACTCTTATTATCTTTGTGCTTTTCTTCCTCAAATAATAGAGACTTTACAATACAAAATTTAACCCCAGGGACCCCATCCCAACAATCGCTAAGTACCGTTATTCCCTCTTGCCATTTACTACATTACCATCTATTAGGTCGTAGATACATTATTCATTCATTTACAAGAAAAGACATGCTGAGAGGCATACATAGATGTTTTCATAAAACACACATATAACCAACATAATAACAAGAGAAAAACTCATGGAAGTACAGCCATATAAACCACATATAATCCATCAAAATTCTCATAGAAATACAAGGAGAAATAATCTTTCATTAATGATGCAAAAACCAAACCCGGGATGGGACTTCCACGTTCCACTAGACCATTTAATGGCTGACCCAAATCTCTCTTTAGCCATTCACCCCTGTGCCATATTTCAAGCATGAATGTCAGACTCAAACCAAAAGAACCAACTAGGGCATACCGAGTCTAAACCACCTCACCCTCATCAATAGATAATAGGCTTTACTGTAATCCATACCAGATAACTAGGCCAAGACAATGAACACATCCTAACAAGCTTTATCGTGATCTTCCCTCGATCACTAGGCTAAACAAGCATGGATGCCACTGGATTTCTCCACCTACACATGAGGAATTTTCCTATCTCCTACTCTCTCAGGCTTTACCACAATCCAAATCCGGATCACTAGGCCCTAAATTGAGACCCACTCTCTAGGCTTTATCGCATATCCTAAACCCATTATTACTAGGCACAACAGAGAGAAAATCACCTCTTGGCTTTATCGTATATCTCTCCATTCAACAATAAGGATTCCTAGGCCCATCGAGGCAACACAATCCTGGCTTTACCACAACCCACAGTTTGAATCAAGGGTAACTAAGCTAGTGGCTTTACCATATCCACAGTCGAGTTCAGGGACCACTAGGCCATGTGCTCTATGATTCAGAGATCCACCTCACTCAACTTCGAATCCATCTAGAAATCTAGCTCAACCAAAAAATGAGAACCCCATCACACCATGGCTATATGGAAATGGCAAGGATAGGTTGAAAACATTGTTACACCTGGAAAAACCCATGCCATGAAAGAAAATAACCACATGCAATTCCATGCATGCCAAATATAGCAAGGAAATACACATGAAACTCGATACCTACAATGAATCCTACTATAGTTGCTTGATCCTACCATTCCCTACTTTATCTTCGCTTCCTCTTGCCTTATTTGCCTTTCTTGCTCCAATGCCAAAATTCTCCAAGAAAAATCCAAGTGTCCAAGAGAGAGAGAGAGAGAATAATGAGAGAGCTCTAAAACTGAACTGATTAAGCTTTCCAACTAATCCTCATAAGCCTTTTTATCAATAAGGCCTCTATTTTCTTCATTTTCCATTATTTTCCTTCAATTTCCTCCTCACATGCAACCTGTTAGTGCCTAAATCTACCTCAAGCTAAAGGAAGGCAGGTCTAGGGTAACATCAAACCACGCTTAACCTGGTAGCTAGCCCTACTAGGTCGGGAGAGGGCTCTCTCCTTGTCAATCTCAATTAGAAGATGGAAACTAGGGCTTGAGATGACTAAAATTTAATGTTGATTTTAGGCTAGGTATATTTTCTCAGAGGATTTCGATTGATTTTAATGGTTGGTTGCTGGATCAAATGAGGAAGGCAGCTTTGGGTCTGGGAAATCAACTCAGATTTGCAGAGGTTTCTGTGGGGCAAGGTAGGCAAGTGTTTTGAAACTTTGAATTGAATGTGATGGTGAGTCTAAAGATTGGTGAGGAGTTGGAGAGGGCATGCAAAGTTCACGAGTCCTCTTCAAACAGCAAAAAACATTAAGAACTAAATGTATCCTCAAGGCAGAGCACTAAATATCAGTGGATTCTACCTAATTCTCTTGATTCATTTATTTATGAATAAAGAAATAGATGCTGGAACATATACACATAAGAGAAACTAAATAACAGAGGAAGAAACAATGCCAAGGCACATTACCACAAGAATCCCACAAAATGCTGCAAAACCCTGGTTCATTTCCATGCCAAACTACAGAAGTGATTTACAATAATGCTCAATGCATCCACAAGAGTCCAACCTTGACAAATGACTAAGAAATTAAAAGATATAAGCATAAAACCACCTATGTTAGCCATCAAGGGTCAAATCCATGAATCAAAGAGTTGTTTCAACAACATCTAAACTAGGAACTGAAAAATAGGCAGTGGAATAGCTTGCCTCTAAAAATATGGAAACTGATTCATTCATCCTCAAACCAACTCTAACTCATGTATCTACCCCCTCAAGTCATTTTTCATCATATTTAAATCATATTACATCATTGATTTACCAGAGAGAAAAGAAAAGTCAACTGACAGTCAAAGTAGGCGAAATTCTGAGTTTTTAAGCAAAAATTTGCCTAATCCGCAGCGCCCTGAGCCTGATGCATAGTGCCACTTCAAGGCTGATTTTGGAGACCTTCCACTTCACCAAATTAGTGCCAAGATAGCTTGTTGGAAATATCTTCCTATCTAGTTTCTAGAACACTTTGAATTTTCTGATTTGGAGTTGATTTGACCCTTCAAAAATCATTTCTCCCAAGACTGGTTCCTATGGGTCCAAAAAGTGGCAGAGAGGGCAATTTTGAGGTGTTTTTTGCCCTTTAGGTGACCCAAATCTCCTCCAAATCTTATGAAACTTTCTGGGTTTCATTATTTTTCCATGAGGAATCCAGAAATGCAAGCCATTTTGCAAAATACTAAGCCAACTCAATGCGCGGTGCCGGTGGCACTGCGCATCAGCTGAAAGTTCCTGTGTTTTGAATTACAAAATTGTTAAATGACAAAAATTTCCCTAAATTTATTCAAATTTGGCAAGAGGCAAGCTTACTAATTTTCTTGTTGAGCTAATGAAGCTTCAGTCAAAATTTTGAGTTTATCTTGTTCCTTTTTGGCTCTCAAGGCTCTCTTTAACTTAGTTTTTAGGTTGTTTATCCTTGTCTTGCAAATTTTATTCCGAGCTAAGTAATGATAAGCCATATGGAGAAACATTTTCTTCTCTTTGTTAGCTTTATCAAGCATCTTCTCAAGGTGGATGTTCACTCTTTCCAACCATGATTCTTGGTCGGCCTCAATTTCTTGCTCAAGGGATGTCATCTTGATTTTTCTTCTCTCTGCCATTTGCGTGTTTTCTCTAATTGTTTGCAGCTCCATAATAGCTTGTTTGTCCTCTAGTTGCTTTTTCTCATGCTCAAGAAAGTTAATGATCCATTTGGCCCTCTCAAGGTCAAGTGACAAGGCTTGGATTTCAGCTTCCTTCTCTTTGATGATCATATCCTTGATTTTTGAGCTTTGAGAGCCCAAATCAATGTCATCCTCCTCAACCAAAACAAAATCCTTGTCTTGCCCCTTAGTAGGGCTCTCTTCATGCATCTGTTTCTTTCCTTTGTCTCTGCCTTATATGATCTGGATCTTGGGAGGGAGGCCCCTAAGATCTAAAAAATTGAAATGGATCTTGGGAGGAGAGACCCCCAAGATCTGAAAACTTGAAATTACCAGAAGAAAAATAGGAGAATGCCCAATAAACAAAACCATAAAGAAACTTTTATTTAAAATAGTAATGAAAATAAACCAGCAAGGGCGATGGTAGCTTATCTCTGAGAAGAGATGTGGTGGCTACATGCCTCTGAACTGTAAAGGCTACATTTTGGCGGACAATCTGTCCTTTTACAAAATGTGACTTGCTACTTATAGTATTTTTCAATTACAATACCACGGGTCAATTCCATGGGTGAATGAATACCATGGGTGGATTTTACAATAACACAGGCGGATGCCATTTACAATACCATGGGTAAATTCCATGGTTCAATGAATAATATGGGTGGATGAGTACCATGGGTTGATGCCATTTTCCATTCAGATCATTCCTCCCTCCTTAAGAAGCAATGGTCCCCATTGCGTAAAGTTCCCTCTTGCGAAGCCTTTGTGGAATATGAAGATTCACTGAAGATAAGGGTTTTATGTGGTTAACCCAAAACCCTGATAAACGAAGATCCAAGGATAGAGATACCTTGTAATGCTTGTGACCAACTGTGATTCCGACAGTGTGTGGCCTAGCAAATGGACTTCGATGACAAGGATTTTATGCGGTTGACCCATAACCATGATGTTGGTTGCTGATGAAGTAGCAGGTGCCTACATAGCCTGGGGTGGGAGGGCACGTCTCCAAATAACCCAAGCCGAATGCTACTATGTTGACACTGATGAATGTGAAGCAGGGGCCTACTAAATTAGGGTGGTAGGGCACGTCTCCAATGGGAACCCACTCCGAATGTTGCTCCAGAATTAAAATGGACATAACTCGGCCAATATAACTCAAAATATTTATTATAACCTGTTTTTGGAAGCAGAAGGATCATTTTGCATCTTCCCGTGAGTTGGAAATCCTTATCTGGGCACTCTAAGATCTCAGATTCGAGCTGCAACAGTTTCGCCATCACAAAAATTCTGATAAAATGACTGATTTTAAATCAGCGATATCTCCCACATCCGGACTCCGATTTGACCCTCTTTTTTTTTAAATTGGGTGATTTTTCGAGAGGAATCCAGATATGGTATTTTTTTTTTTTTAATTTTGTACCAAATGTTTCAGATCTGATCTGAAAAGTCGCCGCCCAAAAAAATTCCTGCAAAAAAAAAAATGAAAAAAAGAAAAATTCTTCCTGCTTGACCCAAGAAAGTGCTCTGTGGAGGTTGTAGCACATGCCTGAATTTTGTTGAATATTGTTGCAAAATTTGTGACTGAAATTTGCATCAAACCCTCGTTCCCATGGAATCATAACCTGCTCTGATACCACTGATCCAGATCTTGGGAGGGAGGCCCCTAAGATCTAAAAAATTGAAATGGATCTTGGGAGGAGAGACCCCCAAGATCCGAAAACTTGAAATTGCTAGAAGAAAAATAGGAGAATGCCCAATAAACAAAACCACAAAGAAACTTTTATTTAAAATAGTAATGAAAATAAACCAGCAAGGGCGATGGTAGCTTATCTCTGAGAAGAGATGTGACGGCTACATGCCTCTGAACTGTAAAGGCTACATTGTGGTAGACAATCTGTCGTTTTACAAAATGTGACTTGCTACTTATAGTATTTTTCAGTTACAATACCATGGGTCAATTCCATGGGTGAATGAATACCATGGGTGGATTTTACAATAACACGGGCGGATGCCATTTACAATACCATGGGTAAATTCCATGCGTCGATGAATAATATGGGTGGATGAGTACCATGGGTGGATATTACAATACCACGGGCGGATGCCATTTACAATACCATGGGTAAATTCCATGGTTTGATGAATAATATGGGTGGATGAGTACCATGGGTTGATGCCATTTTCCATTCGGATCATTATACCAGTTCAGCTGAAGAAGAAGGCAAAGCCCCTTTCACCCCCGGTGAAGATAGCATTTGCCTGTGATCCGGTGAAGAAAACGAGACCCCTTCCACCCCTGGTGGAGATAGTACTCATTTGGCAGCTGCAAAAAGCATCCTAGTGCCTCTTTCATAAGTAACAAACACAGGAACATGAGCCTCTTCAGTTTTGCTTTTAGGCTCTTTTTGTTGCCTGGAAGGTTCACCTTCCTCTTGAGGATCTGCAAATATTTGAGGCCCCTTGAAGCTTTCATGGGCAATGAAAGTTTCCCATGACACTCCCAACTGAGTTGATGCAAAACCACAATTTTAATGATAGAAAAATGATAAATATTGTTGAGCTGCTATGGAAAAGGTTTTCTTTTTGCAATCACTGTCATCCTATCTATGTTTTTACATATGAAATATGGAATACTCATCATTCTGACCCTGGTGAAGTGCATAAGAAATCTGATGTAGTAGGCATAAAGTCCGGAGAACCTACCCTCACATGTAAAGTATTTGATGATAAGTTTCGTGAGTGGAACATACCAGTCCTCCAATAATTTGAAAGGAAACACCCTGCTAATTTTACCATGATATTTGGCCTAGATATATGGTTCATAATGCTGCTTACTAATATTTTGCCTTTTGTTCCACTTTTCCCCAACATCTGGCATTCTTGTAGCTTCTACAATAATAGCTGGTGAAAGAGTGAAATTGATCCCAGCAAGTTGCACCACATTATTCTCCATGTTTATGACAAACTGCCTTGCTAACTCATGATGGTATTTAACCCTCTCAACCATCTCAAAAAACTCAAAACAAGACTGATATCTGAAACATGTGGTTGCAAGAGGGCAAGCAAGGAGTTCAGACATGCTAATAGGTTCCTCCCTAATAATTTTCCCACCCTTGTGAGGTCTCCTGGGCTGTACATTTCTTTCCCTTGAGCTATCACTAAGTGTTTCTTCTTCAAAACTGTATTCACTGCTTCTTGCCATGATGTTTGACTTAGGGATGTGATGTAATGATGATATGGTGGAAAATGATAATAGGTGGGGACAAGGAGATGAGTATGAAGAGATTTTGCAAACATGGAATGGAGTTTGGGGAATGGAGGGATAGGTTTAGGAAAATAGGGTTTTGACTTATGAGGGATTTAGGGTTTGATGTAGGGAGTGAGTTTTCTTAGGGGAATGGGAAAGGGAAAATGGAATTAATGGGTTAATTTAGGGCAATGAAGTGTGGAAAAGGGGAAAAAGGTGTTGTTTTTGTTATGGATTGAAAGTTTTGCAATGAGAGGAAAATATATGAAGACAAGCTAGGGTTTGATTTTCAAGATGTAAAACTCATGAAGAAAACATGAAGAAGACCAAATATAGCTCAATATCAATGCAAAATTACTTGTAGGAGAGAAATGCATCGTTTGGGAGAGTTTTGGGTGATTTGGAATTATTTTGGAACCTTCCTGGCCAATGCGCATCACACTAGGCCCAATGCACAACGCCCTCCCTGTAGGAATTTACAGGGTAAGTTCCTCAGAAAGAACACCAAAAGGACACCGCTCACAACCAGATCACAGATCAATACACCAGTATTTTTGACATGGTTAAAACCCTCAAAGAGGGAAATAGTCCACGGCCTGAGCCAACGTGGCCACTTCAGGCAATTTATTAATCAAAGAATGAAAATTTACATAAGCTTCTCTCATGCACGGATTACTCGAACAATGACCCTCCATGCGCTTTAAATAGAACTCATGGACCAATCGGGTGTCAAGCCACGGATCAAGTGTCGGTAATACCGAGGAGAGAGTGAACCGTCGGATCACTACATATCGTGATCGTCGGATTGTAAGTTACAAAATGTACAACGGTAAAGAAACACACTTTACCTAACTCTATACTAGACCAAGTTGAACTTAACTATTTCCTATGTGTCGGAATATCCTAACATCCCCCCTTAAGAACAACTTGGGATAGGATTGAAGGATTTACAACTATGACACAATAGGAGAAGGAAGGAGGCACTAGAGCCTATCCCCCCTTAGTGACAACTTCCTGAACTCCAAGCATATATCGAAGTTTAGTGAACTTTGCCTCTGTGAGAGCCTTTGTGAAGATGTCTGCAACCTGATCATCTGTTGAACAATAATGCACTTCAAGAACATGGTCATGAATGATCTTTCTGATGAAGTGCATGTGTAGTTCAATGTGTTTGTTGCGCTGATGCTGGACTGGATCTTTGCATAGCTGAATGGCACTTTGATTATCACACCAAAGTATGGTTTGATGCTGCTGCTCAAAGCCAAACTCTGATAGGATCTGACGAAGCCACAAGGCTTCCTTACTAGCTTCCACAGCACCACGATACTATGCTTCTGCTGACGAAAGAGAAATGGCAGCCTGTTTCTTACAAGCCCATGTAATAGGTCCTGAACCAAGAGTGAAGACATAACCGGCAGTAGACTTCCGATCATCAGGGTCACCAGCCCAATCAGAATCAGTGAAACCAACCAATAGAGGAGCTGCTTCGGCACTGTAATGAATCCCAAACTGAATTGTACCTTGAACATAACGAAGTATTATTTTAGCTGCTTTCCAATGAATTTCACGGGGGTTTTGCATGAACCAAGCAACAAGGCCAACAACAAAGGAAAGATCAGGACAAGTATGGTTTAAATACAAGAGTTTTCCTACAAGTTGACGGTATAATGTAGCATCAACTTCAGGAGAAGTACAAGTGGCTGAAAGTTTGACTCCAGACTGAAAGGGAGAAGGGGCTGGCTTACAGTCTTCCATGTGAAAATGACGTAGAATATCACAAGCATACTTGGACTGGGAAAGGGAAATACCCTCCTTGGATTGCAAGACTTGAAGACCGAGAAAATAGTGTAAGTGTCCTAAGTCTGTCATTTCAAATTTCCTTTTGAGGCTAGACTTCACATGGTTTATAAGGTTGGGATCACTACCAGTAAGGATAAGATCATCAACATAAAGAACAAGGATGATAAGAGAGTTTCCCACTTTCTTGGTGTAGACAGTATTGTCAGAATGACACCTAGAAAAGCCAGATTCTAAAAGAAAGCTATCCATTTTGGCATACCAAGCCCGAGGAGCTTGCTTGAGACCATAAAGGGATTTCTTAAGTCGACAAACAAGGCTGGAGTCTGTTTGTATGAAGCCAATGGGTTGTTCCATATAGATTTCTTCATGCAAGTCCCCATGCAAGAAGGCAGATTTAACATCCATCTGATGGACTTCCCATTTTAAAGAGGCATCAAGGGAAAGAACAAGGCGGATAGAGTTCATTTTGGCAACAGGGGAGAAGGTTTCAGTGTAGTCAATGCCTTCAACCTGTGAAAAGCCCTTAGCAACAAGACGAGCTTTATGTTTATCTACTTTCCCATCTGGTCCATACTTGGTTCTGTAAACCCATTTACATCTAACAAGTTTGCGTCCCTTTGGTAGAGGAACAAGATCCCATGTATCATTTGCCAACAATGAATGATATTCTTCATTCATAGCTGCTTCCCAATGTGGATGGCCTGAAGCTTCTGCAAAAGTGTCAGGATCATGATTTACTGGAGCTTGAGCCAGTAAAGAAGAGGCTCTCTCGAACTGAGAACGTGTGCGTCGCTGATCTGTAGGATCACCAGCAAGATCACCTGCTGCATCTCGAGTAGCACGAACCCATTTTGGAAGCTCAGGAGCTGAAGGAGGATCCTGAGATGGTGGGGGAGGATTGTCATCCTCACTTTCATCATCTAAAGAAGAAATGTTTTCAAAGGTAGAAGAGATAGGAAGAGGTGGCACATCCGCCGGACTAGGCTCGCAGGCCGATATATTTTCATCAAATTTTACATCTCTTCTAATGATAACATTTTTGGACTTAAGTGGAATAAGTCTATAGCCTTTGACATCTTCAGAATATCCAACAAAAGTACATTTTTCACTCTTATGTTCTAAAGCTTTATGCTTTTCATCTAGAATATGGGCCCACGCTTCACTTCCAAAAACACGAAAGTGACTTACATCTGGTTTGATTGAGCTCCATGCTTCTTCTGGAGTGATATTCTTTAAAGCCTTAGTAGGAGTGCGATTTATTATGTAATTTTCACAGTTAATTGCTTCTGCCCAAAAACTAAGACCAAGTCCTTTAGATTGTAGCATACAATTAGCCATTTCCTTTACGGTGCGATTCTTCCTTTCAGCTACACCATTTTGTTGTGGAGTATATGGAACAGTATGTTGCATTTGAATTCCATTCTCAGTGCAATAGTTGATGAATGTGTTTTTAACATATTCTCCACCATTATCAGATCTTAACTTAAGAATTTGATGTCCAGATTGTTTTTCAACAAAGGCCTTGAAGGCCAAAAAAGTGTTAAATACTTCACTCTTGAGTTTTAAGAAGTATACCCAAGTGCGTCTGGAGAAATCATCAATGAAAGTTAAGAAGTACTTGCAACCGGAGAATGACACAACTGGAAGTGGACCACATAAATCACTATGCACAAGCTGTAAAGGGGCTGAGGCGTGCCAAGAGGCACGTTTTTCAAAATTGTCCCGATGATGTTTTCCGAGTACACATCCGGAACAAACACCATCTCTGCAAGATACCATAGGAAGACCTGTCACCATATTTTCTTTACATAGATGCTGAAGGGAGTGATAGTTTAAGTGACCAAATCGCTCATGCCAAAGTTTGCTCACTTCATCATTATGAGCAACAAATACTGAGGGAATATTTGATGACCCAAAGTTGTGAAACTTATACAACCTTGTGGAATCATCAGCAATACCAGTAGCTAGAATCTGTTTAGGATCTTTTAAGTCCTTGATTACAACATCATGAGGTGAAAATTCAACGATTTTACCTTCACCTGAATGAGTTATCTGATATACAGATAGAAAGTTGCAGGATAAGGTTGGAACACATAATACATCATTAAACTGACCATTGTCTAGATGAACAATTCCAGTCCCTACAACATTAAGAGATCTATCATCACCAACATATATATTTTTGGTGTTACAATCATTTAAAGAAGAAAACATGGCTTTGTTTTTGGCCATGTGATAAGAAGCTCCAGAATCAATGAGCCACTCATGAGAATGAGAAGAAGAAGATACATTTAATGCATAGCCAGACCGAGATGCTTGACAACCACATGCAGAAAGTGCCATTCCTGAAGATGAAGTTGAAGTTGAACATTGCCCCAAATGGATGTTATGCTTCTTCATTGCTGCTTCCAAGGCTTCCATCCTTTTAAAGCATTTTGATTCTAAGTGGCCATCTCGATTACAAAAATTGCAATGTCTATCAGTCTTATTCCCTTTGTTTTTATTTATCTTATCATTTTGTTGAAATGATTTTTCATTTTGGGGCTGAAATTGCTTAGGACCTTTGTTTGGTTTAGGACCATTCTTTTTAGGATATGACTTCTTAGGATTCTTTGAATTTGGTTGCTGCTGGGCGGCTAACGCTTTCTTGGAAGAGTTTCCAAGATTAAGAAGACCAAGGTGTAAGAGTTTTTCTTGTTCTCTTATTAAAGAATCACAAAAAGAGTCAAAGGAAGGGGGCTTGTAGTCTTTTCCTTGAGAAATGAAGGCTTCTCTTGTAGAATGGAAGGTGGAAACAAATACAGAGTAGGCTGGTCCCAACTTAGTAAGGATGGAATAAATAAGGTTATTATCTTCTTTCTTAACCTTAACACCTTCCAAAAGATATCCAAGGGTCTTAAACTTAGACAAGAAATCTTCAATGCAAGAAAAATTATTAGGGTCCAATGTAAGCAACTCATTTTCAAGTTGATGGGCTCTAATTTCATTTTTAATCCCAAAAAAATTATTGATTTGTTCCATTGCTTCATGAGGAGTTTCAAGTTCTGCAATATGGAATCTAAGATCTGGAGAAATAGACATCCCTATCAAACCACGTGCTTGATCTTGTCTATTTTCCCATTTAGCAGCCTTGTCTTCATCTTTCGGTTTCTTTTCTTGGCCTGTGGCTATTCGGTAGAGACCTTTACTTCTAAGTAAATCCTCCATGTAGGACAACCATTGGAAGTAGTTGGTGCTGTCAAGGGTAACTTGGTATTGACTCTCCATTTCAACAGAAACTGAAGCTGAATATGCTGAAAGTAAGTGTTCCAATGGATAGATCTCGAAAAATTAGGCTGGTTAAAAAAAAACAGCTCTGAAAAAGGCTTCCGGATGAAGAAGTTATGGCTTTTTGAAAAAAAGTTGTTGAAGTTGCCGACGAAGTGCGGGAATGTGCGGAAATGAAAAAGTCCGCCCCCACAAAATGGAGACTTGAACTCAAGACCTCTACTCTCTTAAAATAGCTGTTACACAGTAGTTTGTCACCATCCCTGTTACTCCTCTTGTCGTACCTTGGAGGACCCATCCCGGGAGTTATAAGAAGTGACAAAGTCTAAAAACACTTGCATTATGTTCCCCTGAGTATGTACTCCATGTTCCCTGAAGACACCTTCTGCAGATCATCCCTAAAAAGTGCTCTTTTTCCATTGGCGCAAGTCCACAATATCTTACCCGTGCCAATGATGGAGATCCTCAAAAGGGGGCGCGACCATTGGCGCTCTGTCTCAGAGCAACGGTCGCGCCAACCAAATTTAGTCATGCTTTTTGCCTTAATGCACGTCCGATTGTTGTTTCCTTCATTACATGGAGCTTTTCTAAGGAGAGAAAATCAGTCTTTTGTCGAGCTTTATCCGTCTTTATGGCTTTTGCTAAATCCGCGAAAGGTGTCCCGGTTCATCGCATCCTCCTCCCTTCTCCATCTATATAAGCTTGTCATTATGCATTGGACAAGCTAAAGGGTGAGAGTTTTGGTGTTAGTGTTATGCTAGTGATTTGGTAATTGAGTTATAGTAGTGATGATTATTGGTCATGGAGAGAATGCTAATGAGTGCTAGAGAGGTTATGCTGTCGGAGAGGAGATGCATGTCAAGACACATATAGTTACTCACCCAGCCAGGAGAAGGGTCGACGTCAGAACAATGGTTGTAACTTTTCCTGTTTATTAATTGATGAGCGACTGCTATTATAGTTCCAATCTCATTATCTGTCATGATGATATGTTGATTTATTTCCTTTCTGACTGAAATATAGTTGTGCCTTGGTAGTTTTTATGTTGGTATCCGTCTCTTCCTTTGCATGTGCAGGTATTCGTTATGATCTGTTGGAGCAAGGGATCGAGGATATCAACTCTGCTTCAATCATAGCGTTGGACTCCAGGTTAGTCTTCTTGATTCACCTTTGATGCATAACTAGGAACTTGCGTAGCAGCGTGGTTTGTTTGTGGCTAGTTCTGTGATAGGCTAGTGGAATCGCCTCTGTCCGCAGAGGGGATTTACCTTACCAACAAATTGGCGACTCCGCTGGGGAGTAACTCTTTGATTTCTGTCTTGCATGTTAATTTTCTTCTGCTTGCTTTAGTGCATGAGCTTCCTGAGTCAGTTTTGAGTTGATTCTTTACTGTTTGACCCATCTGAGCACTGTCAACCCGACCTGAGGTCGTATCATTTATCTTTTTAGTTGGCAAGCTTAATTGGCACGGTTATTTCTCTGACAGTCGCGCCAGTTGGCGCACGTTGCTCAAAAACAACTCGCGCCAATTCTGTGGTAGCGCAAGTTGCAGGCTGACAGTCGCGCCAGCTCTGTAAATTTTGCCTCTGTGTGGGTGGAAAGCTCATTCAGTCTCTTTATATATCTCTTTCAGCCTCTGGAACTGTGTTGAACCTCTGCTTGACTGGTCTTAGCCTGTATCCCTCAGCTGTTTGCTTATTTCCAGTGACTTTGCATGTCTAGCCTTCTGTGGGAAGTTTCGATCTCTTGATCATCCAGTCAGCTTGTTGATTGTTCTACACCTATCCAGTGCTTTGTTAAAGCTTGATCTTCTATACTCTGAATACTTCACTTCTAGCCTCTTTGAAGTTCACTAGTTTTTATGTTTTTCCTTGCTTGCATGGTTCATTTTGTGTTTTAGAATTGGTTCTATTGCATTGACTGAACTTGGATTGTGCATATCTCTTAGAATTTGTTTACATGCATCATGCCATCTTAAAGGAAAGAAAAACAAAAAATCTCTTGCATTATAGTAGTTAGCATTTATTGTTATTTGTTGCTATTAAAAAGAAAAAGACAAAATTTTGTTTCTTGTTATTAGCTGCATTAGGATCTTTGTTCTTTGTTGAAGTGATCATTTCGTTTGTGAAAAAGATCTCAACCCTCCTGTAGATAGAATTCATCGAATCAAATGATTTAATTCCGGCATATAGTTTGCATGTAAGAAGTTTTCGAGATATCACATACGGTAGGACCAAAAAACTGAAACATAATCAAAGATAAACTTTAAAATGAACTCAATGAACATAACAACGCATTGGAACATAACGCAAACACTCTAGAGGTCTAGGTTAGAGACGTGTTCCGGCGTCATTAAACCTGGTAGTTTATCGTCGAGTGGTTGGGTGATTCCTCCACGGTGAAACGGTAGCTGCCAATACGGACTGTGCTCCCACGTACCGTCGAGTATATATTGGGAGACCCCTATAGGAATAAAGCCTTTATCCATAGGAAGCCGTGTCAGCCGCCCTACGATTCGCAATGTAGTGAACACAGCATTCACGAAGATCGACCACCCGTACCCTAAAAAGTATTCTGTGGTTTTGCGAAAAGTTTGGCACACCCTCTACCTAGAATTGCAGAGCAGTCACTTTTGATCCTTTTCGGACTCCCTAAACGAAAAGGTGCCTGTGAGCGTCTTGTCACTTCGTGCTCATTAAATATTCGAAGGAGACTAGAGTCATCTTTTACCCTTTTCTCGACTCTTAAAAAATGAAAAGGTTAAGTTCAGTGTCTTAAAAAATTTATTGGCCACGATAACATTACCCAATTAGATTTTGCGTGCGTTAGCTTGAGTAGGGTTAATTCGCGTTCAATGGCAGCCTTTCCGGTGCCCACCGGCCAAGGTGTTCCTCCTGATGGGTACCCTCGCCCATTTCCTTCTGTTGGAAATGTTGGTGTTCAGTATATCGCAACATTGTCTTTGCCTGGGTTGACCATTGGTTTACCTGTATGGTTGTTTTCAAACTCGGTGGTCTCAAGTGTGATGAATCCTGTCCCACCACCACCTCCTCCACCCGAACAACACCATGTTGATTCTAAGGTGGACCCCTTCCCTTCTTCGCCTATTGCTGCGTCCTCATCTTCTACTTCGCCTGGTGAAACCTTGGATTTCACTAACCAGGTGGCTAAGAAGAAGAAGAAGAAGACCAAAAAGAAGAAGTCTCCTAAGGGAAAGGTCGTATCTACCACGAAGCTATCAGAAGTGGAACCACCTTCTGCTCCTCCGCGGAAGGTCCAGTCTCCTTGTCGATTATGCAA
Source organism: Pinus tabuliformis (assembly GCA_031772625.1). NCBI lineage: Eukaryota > Viridiplantae > Streptophyta > Pinopsida > Pinales > Pinaceae > Pinus > Pinus tabuliformis. Next base: position 2,023,227,200 of record CM062817.1, on the reverse strand, counting down.
AGGGGACCATTTTCTTTCTGATTGTCCTGGCATTCCCAGGGTCCTAGATATATGGTCCCGTGGCCCGACTCGCCCCTTGCTGTCGCAAATTGACGATACCTTACTAGTTGGTAACAGAAAAGGGAAGGTTCGTTTCCCTTGTCGACTTTGTGAAGGTAATCATCTCCTTCGCCTTTGTCCACTGATTGATGAAGCTTCCCGTCTTTTGGCAAGTCTGTCGGATTCCTTACCCCAACTACCCGCTGGATATCAGCGTCTTGTTACACCCGCAGAGCGTCTCTCCACTAACCAAGTGATCAAACATGATTCCTCTTTGGTCCAGCTTTCTCTTCCTGAACCTACCTGTGCTCCGCCTGCTCCAGACCAGTCCCTGGTCGGAACAAGTGATTTATATTCATCATCTACGCACTACTTGATCATCAAAGATGAACCACCTGAGTCCAAACCAACCGAAAGTCCACAGTTCCAGCTTACAAGTAACCCGGTCTTTCAAAAGGTCCAGCTTACAAGTGACCCGGTTTTGCCTACAGAAGTTCCATCTTTAGCTGCTCTTACATCTGAATCCAAACCAGACAACAATCAAACGGTCTGGATTACAAGTGACCCGGTTTTGCTTTCAGAACTTCCACCCCTAGATGATCCTACATCTGAATCCAAACCAGACAACAGTCAAACGGTCCGGATTACAAGTGACCCGGTTTCGCCTTCAGAAGTTACCTTCTCAGATGATGTTATCACTGCCAAGAATGACGAACCCACTGTCCAAATTCTATTCATTGACATAGACGTTAATGATCAAGTGAGCATCCCTCTCATTTCTTCACAACAGGAAGAAAGTCCATTAGAGGCATACCCGGCTGTCTATCCAGTTCCACCTCCGAGCAACCTAGTTATTTCCTTTAATTGGGATTACCTAGTCAATCCTCGATTACCAGCCTCCATACCATTTCGAATTATAGTTCAAGTCTATCGCATGGTTATGGCTGGTACAATTATTGATGAAGGATCTCCTGTTATTATCCTTTCTTCAACAGCTTGGGAAGCACTTGGTTCCCCACTGCTTCTGCCTGAGATGAGAAGCCTTGTAGGTTTCCATCGAGAAATCACTCAACCTTTAGGAATTCTTCCCAATGTACCTATCACGTTAGAAGGGAAGACTATCCAAATGGGTCTCATGGTAGTCCAAGGTCCGTTAGATTACAATTTACTCCTTGGACGAGACTATATTTATCGCATATGTGCTATTGTGTCCTCACTCTTCAGAGTGATGTGTTTTCCGCATGAAGGAAGAACGATCAAAGTCGTAGACCAACTTTCATTCCCCGGTTCACACTTCACATATAGCCATTTGCCATTCCTAAATGGTCTTATTTCCACAGGAAATGCCCCAGCACCCACCCCGTCATTCTGATGACGGCAGCTCACCCGGGCGCGTGACTGAAGCCCGGGGGCATCCTCCAATCGAGTCTTTCCAAGTAAACCTTCATTCCATCCACTTCGTGAATGCCATGAAGCTTGGGGGGCATGTACCTCGATTGGTATAATCATGCTGGGGGCATGCAACAAATTTTTTTTTAACAAGCAAAGTTCTCCATGGTTCAAGCTTGTGTTAAAATGAACCCATTTACATCTCGTGATTGCCTTTTATCCGCTAAAATTCTGCTAGATGAGCCCTGGTTGTTTCATTCCATCGCTACCATCTTTTTTGGCCGATCATATGCTTTCACTTGGTTGTTTCTCCTTTCCTGAGGAACCGCAGCGATGAGTGGTCTTGTTAGCCAGCCTCTTAACCTTTACGTGTTTCAAGTAAAGTTCCACCATTACCGGAACCAGTTGCTATCCCTTATACCACTCGTTCCTTCAGGACGAGTCGCCTTTACGCTCTTTTCTGACTCGTAAAATATGAAAATATTGCCGAGTATTTTTCCCTTTTTGACTCGTTAAAGAAAATAAAAATGGAGGTCCGCTTTCAGCTCTTTTCTGACCATTTAAAGAGGAAAAGATTGCCGAGTCCCTCCTCTTGACTCGTTAAATGGTGATAAGGGGCGGTCGTTTTAAGTTCTTTTTTTCGACCGTTAAAACATAAAAAGATTACCGGGTTTTTGTCGTTTCAAACTCGTTAGTGGTTACGAAACGACGTGGTTTTGACCACTTTTTTACTTTTTCAGGTCGAAGTCACTAATCATGAAAAGTACTCCTCGATCGTAATGATCGGGCGGTTCTTTCGGGTATTATTTTATACTTTTTTGGGCCCGAGAGACACAACTTTACGAAAAAGGACATCCCTGGAGTTTCCTTTTCTGCTGTCTTTTCAAACTCTCTAAAAAAGAAAAGACGCCGAGTTCTTCCTTTGTCAGACTCGTTAAAACTTAATGACATCGGATTTTGTCACAACACAAGCATATGCTATCCCCATCAAGCTTGTTAAAAATAACTGGGGTACTCGCCAGAAATGGTGGGGGAAAATAAAATTCTTTGAACCATAATTATTACCGTAACGGCAGTATGTCGCTCTTGAACATGGCACTTTTTGCCTTCGTGTCCAGGGTGGGGATATTTCATCTCATATCTTTCACTTGCTTCCATGGATTTGGGTACCCTATTTGACCTCTCATTCACTCATTGCCTCGTCATAATGACCTTTGATACATTGATGTCGAATACTGCCAATTCCGTTAATGTGCCGCCGATATGTTCAAGAGAAGTTGACCTCTGCAAATAAACAACCTCCCTCTGATAGTTCGCACGATCTTGATTCACGACATTATCTCTCTGTCTCGTGTCGATGATGTGGGAAACATTATGGCCCACCTTCGATCAAGGTCACTCCCTGTCGACTTCAGCTCATTATCCAGGAAGTTGACCTAGAGATTCCCTTCCGGTGCCTTGGAGCCTGCATGCCTCAATGGCAGGTTCTTCGTATTCGACGTGAGGTTTTCATCATTGGCCTCCGATCGAATGATTCTACGGGTGTTCGACTTCAGCTCATTGATTCACACGCCGTAGATTGTACCTATAGTACCTTGAGGGCCATTGTCATTATTGGTGGTACCTCTCGCGTCTGTTAACAGTTTCCATCATTGACTGGTAATCAGGCGATGTTCATGCATGTTCGACTTCAGCTCATATATTCACATGCTTGGACTTGTACTCTTGTTCGGGTCGAGATGGAGCGCAAGACCCTGGATTGTGTCTGTTGTAATCCAGGCGTGATTCTTGGTACTTGACTCATTCACTGGATGGCTGCGACCATACCTGAGTCAGTTCATTGATCCTAACCAGATGGTTGTGTCCATACTATGGATCCAGATTATTTATGTACTCTCTTATGGATGGCTGCGACCATACCACGTACATCTTGTAATTGAACTATCAGTCATGTCTCTTAATACGGCTCCTTGGTGGCAGTAACTATATGTGCTCTTGTGTGCTCTTCTGTGTGTGTTCTTGTAAAGCATTTCACCCCTCTCCACCTCTCGGACTTCATGCTTTAGGGGGCATCTGTTACACAGTAGTTTGTCACCATCCCTGTTACTCCTCTTGTCGTACCTTGGAGGACCCATCCCGGGAGTTATAAGAAGTGACAAAGTCTAAAAACACTTGCATTATGTTCCCCTGAGTATGTACTCCATGTTCCCTGAAGACACCTTTTGCAGATCATCCCTAAAAAGTGCTCTTTTTCCATTGGCGCAAGTCCACAATATCTTACCCGCGCCAATGATGGAGATCCTCAAAAGGGGGCGCGACCATTGGCGCTCTGTCTCAGAGCAACGGTCGCGCCAACCAAATTTAGTCATGCTTTTTGCCTTAATGCACGTCCGACTGTTGTTTCCTTCATTACATGGAGCTTTTCTGAGGAGAGAAAATCAGTCTTTTGTCGAGCTTTATCCGTCTTTATGGCTTTTGCTAAATCCGCGAAAGGTGTCCCGGTTCATCGCATCCTCCTCCCTTCTCCATCTATATAAGCTTGTCATTATGCATTGGACAAGCTAAAGGGTGAGAGTGTTGGTGTTAGTGTTATTCTAGTGATTTGGTAATTGAGTTATAGTAGTGATGATTATTGGTCATGGAGAGAATGCTAATGAGTGCTAGAGAGGTTATGCTGCCGGAGAGGAGATGCATGTCAAGACACATATAGTTACTCACCCAGCCAGGAGAAGGGTCGACGTCAGAACAATGGTTGTAACTTTTCCTGTTTATTAATTGATGAGCGACTGCTATTATAGTTCCAATCTCATTATATGTCATGATGATATGTTGATTTATTTCCTTTCTGACAGAAATATAGTTGTGCCTTGGTAGTTTTTATGTTGGTATCCGTCTCTTCCTTTGCATGTGCAGGTATTCGTTACGATCTGTTGGAGCAAGGGATCGAGGATATCAACTCTGCTTCAATCATAGCGTTGGACTCCAGGTTAGTCTTCTTGATTCACCTTTGATGCATAACTAGGAACTTGCGTAGCAGCGTGGTTTGTTTGTGGCTAGTTCTGTGATAGGCTAGTGGGATCGCCTCTGTCCGCAGAGGGGATTTACCTTACCAACAATAGCTTTGAACCAATTGATCTATACAAAAAATTTGAGAGAGAGAGAGAGAGGGGGGGGGCTTTGGGTTGCGTGCTTGCTTTGAGAAAGTTCTTTTTCCCTACAAAACAAAAAACACAAAACCCAACACGGACATGCAAAGAAAACGAACCTTATGGCTCGAAGTTAGCTTTACCCAAAAAACTAAATATTTTCAAAAATTGAACCTTGCGGCTCAAAGTTAGCTTTAGCCGAAAAACTAAATATTTTTCTCAATGTTTCTGATTTTCCGAGATCACACTAAGGTGCAGGGAAAAGAGCATACGCATGAGAAAAATCCTTCCTTTCTGTTTCTAATTTGCTCAGATCGCACAGAGTCGCAGGGCAAAGAGCATACGCAGAAATGAAAGGTATAGATCCGGTTAAAAAAAAGCTAAATAAACTGAAACCGAAATAAGCAGAGAGAAAATAACAGTAAACTGCAAATAAACACTGTATACCTCCAGATCTTAAAAATGACGCAGCTAGGGCTACCAGAAACCTTTTCGCGTAAAACGAAAGGGGTTCCTCACTGGAACAGATGCTCCGAACACAACAGAGCAGTCCTCTCGGCTCGAAAGCAGTCAGAAACAACAGATCTAGGAAACGGCAGTCGGATGCAGTTCTACCGGCTTCAGATTTGGATCACCAACGGACGCGGCCCTCAAATAGCTCTGATACCATGTAGGAATTTACAGGGTAAGTTCCTCAGAAAGAACACCAAAAGGACACCGCTCACAACCAGATCACAGATCAATACACCAGTATTTTTGACGTGGTTAAAACCCTCAAAGAGGGAAACAGTCCACGGCCTGAGCCAACGCGGCCACTTCAGGCAATTTATTAATCAAAGAATGAAAATTTACATAAGCTTCTCTCATGCACAGATTACTCGAACAATGACCCTCCATGCGCTTTAAATAGAACTCATGGACCAATCGGGTGTCAAGCCACGGATCAAGTGTCGGTAATACCGAGGAGAGTGTGAACCGTCGGATCACTACATATCGTGACCGTCGGATTGTAAGTTACATAATGTACAACGGTAAAGAAACATACTTTACCTAACTCTATACCTAACTCTATACTAGACCAAGTTGAACTTAACTATTTCCTATGTGTCGGAATATCCTAACACTCCCGATGCACAGCACCTTTGTATTTTAACACTGGCTTAAACTGGCTGATGCGCAGTGTCAACCCTCTGATGCGCAGCACCAGGCAAGTTTGCTGCAGAAACAGGGTTTTCCTCCACTTTTGCTCAATTACCCTTTAAATCACGATTTTGGCTCTTCAAAGATGTTTTTCACAATGAAATGGATGACTAGCATAATTTCACTTTATAAATGGATGCACTTTTATTTTTTCCTCATTGCAAACCCACTTTTATAAAGTCTTAGTCACTTTTTCTCGAAAACTCTGTTTTTCATTTGAAATTTGACTTTTCTTGATCAATTGAACGACTTATGCATTGGTGTTTTTATTTTTGCAATGGCTGGAGTTGGCAAGGTGACCAAGAGCAACTGCTGAACTTATTACATATAGAAACACTTTAAATTACATGAAATTTGTACATAAAATGGAAAAACTTTGTTTTCACCTCAAAAGTAGAGTTTTGAGGTAAAAAACATGTATTGAGCATATCATCAATGAATTTATGATTCTATTAACTTATAAAACCTCCTCATGTGCCTGCTGACCTTTTATTGAGTTTTGGATGACCATGATGAAAAACCCTAGACCTAGCGAGACTAAAACCCTAAAACTGACTTTTGTAAATGAAATGAAACAAAATGACAGTAAATGACCTAAAACATGTGAAAACAGGACAATAGATGACTGTCATGAGGGAAATTGACATGAACCACTACCATCAGTTGATCCATGACCTAATGATCATATGGGACACCTAATATGCATGCAAAAAGAGAAATTTGATCACTGATGGAGGGATGAAGATACCAACACTAACATTGGCTCCAATGGGGATGGTAGCTCCTGGGAGGTGCCAAGAACCATAGATCTCTGGAAAAGCAGATAAGTGCCTTCATCCATTGGGCAATATGGAGTCAATAACTTCAGAACACCAAACAAATATCTTGTCTCAAAACTGACTCAACTATTACTCAAACAATTGACACTAAATAACCAAAAACTGAAGCCAAGCATTCAATTTTATAGCCTTCACTTCGGGCCCCAAACTAAACAAATGATGACAGTGCAAACTTTGCAATGAAAGAAATAAAATGGTATGTACAATGACAAAATGTGATAGCAGAAAACTTCTCAGAGATAGTACCATTTTAGAAGCCAACCATTTACCGGCCCTCCTGGACAATCTTCCCCATTCATTTCTTTGAGTAGAAAAGCATTTTGACCTCGATATGCAGCAATTCTATATGGTCCCTTCCACAGGTTCTCGAACTTGTCGTGCTTGCCTTTATCCTCGTTTCTAGCATCCCACTTTAGCACTATGTCTTCAATCTGAAATTTGTCTGCCTTTGCCTTCCGGTCATAAATATTCTTAATTCTCTCTTGTAGCCTGAAGGTATTCTGAAAAAATTCCTCTCTCGTCTGCTATAAATGGATCATTTGGCTTATTCTCTGCTAAAAATGATCTTCCTCACTGCTAGCTTCCTGCAGAAGTTTAACAACCGGGACTGTGAGAGATGTTAGGAACACCATGTCAATACCATATACAATCTCGAACGGAGACATGCCGATTGACTTCTTTTGACTTACTCTATCCGCCCATAGTGCATTAACCAATTTCTTATGCCAGCTCTTCTTATTGGTTTCTAGCATCTTTTTAATGATGTTGACCAATGATTTGTTTGAAGATTCAGCCAATCTGTTACCTTGCGGATAATATGCAGTAGAATGTCCCAAGGTAATTTTGTATTTGCTACAAAAGTCAATCATCTTTTTGGACTTGAAAGCGGTTGCATTATCTATAATCAGTTTTTTAGGACAGCCAAAACGTGACAAAATATTATTTTCAAGAAACTGAATTATTACCGAATCTATAGCCTGCTGAGTGGGGATCGCCTCAATCCACTTTGTGAAATAATATGTCGTTGTTAAGATCCACTTGTGCTGAGCAGAAGATGTGGGATGAATCTTTCCAATAAAATATAGGCCCCATTGCTGAAACGGTGCACTAACTTTGACTAGCTTGAGAGGTAGAGGCTGCAACTTTCTCCTTCCCTGAAAAATCTGGCATTCATGACAACTTGTGACAATTTTATAAACATCAGCAAACAGGGTAGGCCAATAGTACCCTGCTCTCAAAATTTTGTTAGCCATCGTCTTCCAAAATAAGTGACCTCCACAATCTCCCTTATGAAAATCACTCATGACTTGTTTTGCTTCCTCTTCGGTCAAACAATTTAGCAAAATGCCTCCAGGATCCTTCCAATAAAGTGCATTGTTCAAAATGAAAAATCTAGCAGCCTTAAGTTTTAGAGTTCTACCTTTCTTTTTAGCCATCCCCGGTGACGGTGAAAGGTACTGAAGCACGTATACAATATCTAAATACCAAGGAGAATGGAGAAAAAAATTCAGATACCTGAATCAGCGAACTATCTTCACCTTCCTCAGACATGGCTGCAATAAGATTTATGTCCAATGCATGTAAATTAGACTCTGCCATCAACTTTGCTAGACCCTACCCCTTGATTAGCTTTATTGGCTTTATCTCCAAGTCGTATTCTAGCAATGCTGCAATCTATTTACCTCGCCTCCCTTCCAGATTTGTTTGTACCAAAACATCTTTGACTGCTGCGTTAGGGACATAAGCAAGAATATGAGAGTGTAGAATATATACCCAGAAATATTTCAAAGTTTTCACCAAGGCAAGAGCTTGCTTCTCAATGATGTTATATTTCAAGGTTGCATCTCTTATTGTCCTGCTGAAAAAGGCAATTGGCTTTTCAAGCTGATATTTTTCTGCATTAGAACTGCTACCATAGTATGTTCAGAAGCGAATGAAAATAATATGAAATCCTATGAATAATCCGGACTGATTAAAATCGGGGCTGAAGAAAGAGCCAACTTTACCAGGTTAAAAGACTTCATGCCTTCTTCGGTCCACTTGACCACACTATCCTTCTTCAACATATTTGTAATTTCCCTCAAGTGTTCAACTAGATTAAGCACAAAACAACGTAAGAAGTTCATCTTACCGTTAAATTATTGAATCTCTTTCTTATTATGAGGAAAACCGATTTTCTGAATAGCTTCCACTCTAGCAGGATCGATGCGGATTCCTTCTTTTGATATTATGTGACCAAGAAGCTTCCCCTCATCCATGGAAAACAAGCTCTTTTTGGGATTGAGTGATATTTCATATTTTCTGCAATGCTGAAAAACAATTTTCAGATGGTAAAGATGCTCCTCATCTGAATTTGAAAAAAACAGTCAAATCATCAAGATACTCTACTAAAAACATATCTTTTTCATTTGCAAAGGCGATGTCCATGGCCTGCTGAAACGTTGCTCCAAGATTATTTAAACCGAAAGGAATCTTGGCATAGTAGAATGTTCCCCAAGGAGTGGTGAATGTTGTCTTGTCCCTGTCATTTTCATTAACCAAAATTTGATTGTAGCCGAAGCACCCATCGAGTAGCGATATACGAGATGCTCCAACTACTCTTTGGAGTATATGGTCCATTTTCAGCAACGGGTAATTTTCTTTCAGTGACACTTTATTCAAATTTCTGAAATCTATGCACAATCTAATCTCACCTGTCTTCTTCCGCATGAGTACCAAATTGGAGATCCAATCTGAAAATATGATCGGAACGATTATACCAGCCTTGTACAATCGATTCACCTCTTTTTCTATTGATGGCAGCAACTTCAGATTTATCCTTCTCAACTTTTGGCGAAATGGCTTCTGATTTGGCTTAATTGGAATGATATGCTGAATTATACTTTTGTCGTACTCCTTTAAATCTGTATAGTCCCATGCAAATACATCAGAAAATGAAGACAATAAACTAATGTATTTAGCTTTTACCTGAGGAGTTAATGCCTTTGACAACTTCACCATCTTTGGATTTTCTGCTGTTCTGATATTTACATCTTCAACACCCTTCTCGGTTGGCACTAAGCTTGGCTTCCGGGCTACATCATCTTGATCAAATAATTCCTCTAAAGGTATAAGGCCTTTAGGGATGACATTATCTTTCAACTGTAAGACTTCCATCTGATTTACCTCTATTTCTGGTTCACCATCATCTTGCTCACCATCTATAGAAGTGTCTTTATATTTTCCTTCATTTTGCAGAAAATCTTCAATCTCTTTGTCATCCTGAAACACCTACCAATATCTTAGATTATCATGGACAGTTGGGCAATTCTTCACATGAATTTCAAACTTATTGTTTGAATTCATTGGATCTTTAAGTTAATTGCAGCTGTAGCAAGAGAATCTGCAATAACATTTTTTGTACGAGGGACACATGTCAAAGTATGATCTGGAAACAACCTTAGAATGTCTAAAACTACATTATGGTAAGCCCTCATTCGAGGATGTTTGTCTTGGTATTCACCCTTGACTTGTTTTATTACTAATTCGTAGTTGCCATAAACTGAAATTCTCTTTGCATTCAACTGTTTGAGTATTTTCAAGCCTGCAATCAGTGCCTCATATTCGGCTTCGTTATTGGAACAATCAAAAGCCAATTTATATGAACAAACTCTTACATTACTTGGGACTTTATTTGGTATGAAAACGGGGCTGTGTATCCAAATCCCAATTCCGACACCATCCTTACCTACTGCTCCATCAAAATCCATACTCCACAAATCGGCCTCTTCCTCCAAGTGCTGGAATTTTGCCTGTTCTTCTACCTTTGGCTACTGTCCATCAATTTTCTGTTGCTGGCGGAATGTAGACTAGTCAACAGTACTTTCAAGCCTTTGTCTCTCTTGATCAAGTACTACCATGAATTTTTTTGTTATCTCTGGAATATCTTCGACTTCAACTAGTTGACTATTTACATCATTAAAACCATTGTCAGAATAAAGAACAAAAGATTCTAAATCTGTATGTACATAGTTAATCGAATGATTCAAAGGTTTCTCCTTGCTTGTGATCATATACTTCATCTTCTTCTCCCTATATAATTTTCTCAACTAACCAAACACAGGAATAGTAGCATAGGAGAAATCTAACTGCAATGTACCTTTGAGTTTTGCACCCCACGACCTAGATAAAAGCATGCCAAATCTAGGGGAATGTCAACCACAACTACATCCATGAGAGCATTCTTTGCTGGAATCTGATCTAAAGTCACAACCAAATCCTTAATGAGACCAATACATCTGACCCTACCGGAATCAAAAGAATAAAGATCATGATACTTGCGAGTGATGTCCAAACCCAATTTTTCCATAATTGCCTTTGGTATCAGGTTGTGGGATGCTCCTGAATCAAACATGGCATTGTGCAAGACATAATCATGCAATCTAAGGCTAATGTAAAATGGGGCTACTTCACTATCCTCAGATTGGCCTTCTAATGTCGAACCAAAAATAAGCTCGGATTGGTCATCCTCCACATTAGCCATATCAGACAGGGGATCTACATTCAAAATATTTGACACTTGACTCTTATAACTGTTATTCTTCATTAATTCAGTCAAAGGTATCGACACTTTTAATTTAGCAATCTCATTCTCTAAGCTAAAGGCTATAGTTTATCTACCTCTTTGACCGGAGCATCCTTCTTTTCAGACTTTTCCTTTGCTGCACTTGGCTGATTTGACTTCTCATTTGTAGATTGGACTTTGCTAGAAGTAGGATCTGCTAGCTCCTTTCCTTTTTTCTGAACATTTGGAGAATCATTCTTTCGCTATGCCTCTTCCTTCCGCTTTTGAATTGGATTGATTGGTACATCCCTACTCCTGAGTGAATACTGTCTTTGTTGCGTTGTGAGTGCATTCATATATCCTCTCTGATATTCATCTAATTCTTCCTCCAAAATTGTTTCATTGGCTAGTATAAAATCCTCATCTTTCTGTACAGCCGGGATTTCTGAATACTCATCATCCTTCGTGATGTAGATAGGCAAACCATCTGCTGTAAAAAAAGTGATTCTCCTCTCCTATTGGATTCTCATCATCCTCTGACTCCAGACCATGCACATAGTTCTGCTGTAGAGGTGTTTTGACTTGCTGTTGTGCTGATTGATGTTGCGCTCTTTGCTCTCGTTGTTTAATCCTGAACTATGGTTGCTGCTGACCAAAGAAATTTGGATTTTTGATCTGTGTCTCGGGCTTATCTGCAATTGTGAGTCTATCAAACATTTTCTCAATTTTACAAAGCAAATGATCTGAGGAAGAAGCTTCTTCCTTTATGGTCACTTTCTTCTCGGTCTTTATCCTAGATCTCTTAGCTAGCAGATTTGCCTCCACACTCATTGAAATTTTCTGCATATCCTCCAATGTAGCAGGATCTCATTCTCTCAATTGGTATGCCATGTCGGGGTCAAAACCATCGGGGAATTTTAGCAAAGCCAGCCCCATCAGTGGCTTGATATCAGTTGGAATAGCATTATAGACAGTATTGAATCTAACACAGTAATCCTGGACACTTTCACCAACATTCCTCTTTATATTTTCATACCCAGAAAGAATATGGAGTGGATTTTTCTTTACCTCCCAACGATCCAAAAATTGTCTATGTAGAACTGCCAATGTATTGATAGTTCCCGCGAGCAGTGCTCTGAACCACTTTCACACCTCGCCTCCAAAACTTTGCACAAAAAATCGCATGGTCACATTCTGTTCATCTATCTCATGAAGATCAAAGAAGTCGCCCATCCTGTTCACATGCTGCTGCACTGTGATACCTTGGGTAGCATCAAACAATGGTATTTTACTTTGGTAATCAGCAGACTTAGCATCCAAATTCTGTGGCAAAATGAGAGGTGCATATCTGGCAGTCATTGCTCGAGGTGGATTAGAAACTGGCCTTGGAGAAGTAGGAGGATTTGTAACAACAATGGCAGTTGATGTGATGGGTGTATGAGGTGTCGAAGGAGGTGAAGAAATGATAGATGTTTGAGGTGTTGAAGGGGGATAAGAGACAGCAGATCTCTGATCAGATATGGTGGGCTGAACGGGAAGGTTGGGGATAAAAGGAGTTTTAGTTTGAATTTCATAACTTGACAAAACAAAAGATGAACCAAGAGTAGCAGATGCAGATTCTAAGAGATCAGGAATATTGGTAGCCACAATAGAGGTTTGAAGTGAATTCAAAATATAAGCATCAATTGATCTATTTGCTCTTTCAATTTCAAGATATTGTACAAACTGCAGATTTAAAATAGCATCACCAACGACACTTTCAGATTTAGTTTCAAATAAAGATAGATCAAAATGTTCATCAAACAGGAGATCTTCGAGGTATTGAAAAATGACTGGGCATGAATGATATCTAAAAACTAGTGCTGGACTCAAAGAACTTTCTTGTCTGAGAATTCTTAGAATGAGATTTGGGTTTTCATACATGAGAGGAAGATCAAGATTAGGATTGGCCCTAGTGTATCGTCTGGAAGCCAGTGTGTTGAATTGTTCCCAAAATTCAAATGGACATTACAATCTTTTTAGCCTACTGAATTCTAAACCTATCATCCAAAAGTCTAGAATTGTTTAATGTACTAGGGTAATATTTTTCAGTTCTTCCCCAGTACATTCGCCACTATGTTAGTGCCTAAATCTACCTCAGGCTGAACAAAGGCAACTCTAGGGTAACATCAAACCACACTTAACCTAGTAGCTAGCCCTACCAAGTCGGGAGAGGGCTCTCTCCTTGTCAATCTCAATTAGAATATGGCAACTAGGGCTCGATATGAATAAAATTTAATGCTGATTTTAGGCTAGGTATATTTTCTCAGAGGATTTTGATTGATTTTAATGGTTGGTTGTTGGATCAAATGAAGAAGGCAGCTTTGGGTCTGGGAAATCAACTCATATTTGCAAAGGTTTCTATGGGGCGAGGTAGGAAAGTGTTTTGACACTTTGAATTGAATGTGATGGTCAGTCTAAAGATTGGTGAAGAGTTGGAGATGGAATTCAAAGTTCATGAGTCCTCTTTAAACAGTATAAAACATTAAGAACTAAATGTATCCTCAAGGCAGAGCACTAAATATCAAGGATTCTACCTAAGTCTCTTGATTCATTTAGTTATGAAGAAAGAAATAGATGCTGGAACATATAAACATAAGAGAAAATAAATAACAGAGGAGGAAACAATGCCAAGACACATTACCACAAGAATCCCACAAAATGCTGCAAAACCCTGGTTCATTTCCTTGCCAAACTACAGAAGTGATTTACAATAATGCTCAATGCATCCACAAGAGTCCAACCTTGAAAAATGACTAAGAATGTACATGATATAGGCATCAAACCACCTATGCTAGCCATCAGGAGTCGAATCCATGAGTCACGACGTTGTTTCAACAACATCTGAACTAGGAACTGAAAAACAGTCAGTGGAACAACTTGCCTCTAAAACTATGGAAACTGATTCATTCATCCTCAAACCAACTCTAACTGATGTATCTACCCCCTCAAGTCATTTTTCATCATATTTACATCATATTACATCATTGATTTACCAAAGAGAAAAGAAAAGTCAACTGATAGTCAAACTAGGCGAAATTCTGAGTTTTTAGGCAAAATTGGCAAAAATTTTCCTGATGCGTAGCACCCTGAGCCTAATGCGCAATGCCACTTCAAGGCTGATTTTGGAGGCTTTCCACTTCACCAAATCAGGCCCAAGATAGATTTTTGGAAAGCTCTACCTGTCTAGTTTCTAGAACACTTTGAATTTTTTGATTTGGAGTTGATTTGACCCTTCAAAAATCATTTCTCCTAAGACTGGTTCCTGTGGGTCCAAAATGTGGCAAAGAGGGAAATTTTGAGGTGTTTTTTGCCCTATAGGTGACCCAGATCTCCTCCAAATCTTATGAAACTTTCTGGGTTTCATTATTTTTCCATGAGGAATCCAAAAATGCAATCCGTTTTGAAAAATACTGATCCAACTCAATGTGCAACGCCGGTGGCGCTGCGCATCAGCTAAAAATTCATGTGTTTTGAATTACAAAATTGTGAAATGACAAAATTTTCCCAAAATTTCTTCAAATTTGGCAAGAGGCAAGCTTACTAATTTATTTTCTAAGCTAATGAAGCTTCAACCAACATTTTGAGTTTATCTTGTTCCTTTTTGGCTCTCAAGGCTCTCTTTAACTTAGCTTTTAGGTTATTTATCCTTGTCTTGCAAATTTTATTCCGAGCTAAGTAATGATAAGCCATATGGCGCAGCATTTTCTTTTCTTTGTTAGCTTTATCAAGAATCTTCTCAAGGTGGATTTTCACTCTTTCCAACCATGATTCTTGGTCAGCCTCAATTTCTTGCTCAAGGGATGTCATCTTGAATTTTCTTCTCTTAGCCACTTGCCTATTTTCTCTAATTGTTTGCAGCTCCATAATAGCTTGTTTGTCCTCCAGTTGCTTGTTCTCCTGCTCAAGAAAGTTAATGATCCATTTGGCCCTCTCAAGGTCAAGTGGCAAGGCTTGGATTTTAGCTTCCTTCTCTTTGTTGATCATATCCTTGATTTTTGAGCTTTGAGAGCCCAAATCAATGTCATCCTCCTCAACCAAAACAAAATCCTTGTCTTGCCCCTCAATAGGGCTCTCTTCATGCATCTATTGCTTTCCTTTATCTCTTCCCTGTACCTGTTCAGCTAAAGAAGAAGGAAAAACCCCTTTCACCCCCGATGAAGATAGAATTTTCCTGTGATCTGGTAAAGAAAACGAGACCCCTTCCACCCCTCATGGAGATAGTACTCATTTGGTAGCTGCAAAAAGCATCATAGTGCCTCTTTCATAAGTAACAAACGCAGGAACATAAGCCTCTTCAGTTTTGCTTTCAGGCTCTTTTTGTTACCCAGAAGGTTCACCTTCCTCTTGAGGATCTACAAATATTTGAGGCCCCTTGAAGCTTTCATGGGAAATGAAAGTTTCCCATGACACTCCCAACTGAGTGAGCTGATGCAAAACCACAATTTTAATGACAGAAAAATGATAAATACTATTGAGCTTCTGTGGAAAAGGTTTTCTGTTTGCAATCACTGTCTCCTCTCTATGTTTTTACATATGAAATATGGAATACTCATCATTCTGACACTGGTGAAGTGCATAAGAAATCTAATGTGGTAGGCATAAAGTCTGGAGAACTTACCCTCACATGTAAAGTATTATGATAAGTTTCATGAGTGGAACATACCAGTCCTCCAAGAATTTGAAAGGAAACACCCTGCTAAGTTTACCATGATATTTGGCCTTGATATATGGTTCATAATGCTGCTTACTGATATTCTGCCTTTTGTTCCACTTTTCCCCAACATTTGGCATTCTTGTAGCTTCTACAATAATAGCTGGTGAAAGAGTGAAATTGATCCCAGCAAGTTGCACCACATTATTCTCCATGTTTATGACAAATTGCCTTGCTAGCTCGTGATGGTATTTAACCCTCTCAACCATCTCACAAAACTCAAAACAAGACTGATATCTGAAACATGTGGTTGCAAGAGGGCAATCAAGGAGTTCAGACATGCTAATAGGTTCCTCCCTAATAATTTTCCCGCCCTTGTGAGGTCTCCTGGGTTGTACATTTCTTTCCCTTGAGCTATCACTAAGTGTTTCTTCTTCAAAACTGGATTCACTACTTCTTGCCATGATGTTTGACTTAGGGATGTGATGTGATGATGATATGGTAGAATATGATAATAGGTGGGGACAAGGAGATGAGTATGAAAAGATTTTGCAAATGTGGAATGGAGTTTGGGGAATGGAGGGGCAGGTTTAGGAAATTAGGGTTTTGACTTATGAGGGACTTAGGGTTTGATGTAGGGACTGAGTTTTCTTAGGGGAATGAGAAAGGGAAAATGGAATTAATGGGTTAATTTAGTGCAATGAAGTGTGGAAAAGGGGAAAAAGGTGTTGTTTTTGTTATGAAGTGAAAGTTTTGCAATGAGAGGAAAATATATGAAGACAAGCTAGGGTTTGATTTTCAAGATGCAAAACTCATGAAGAAAACATGAAGAAGACCAAATTTAGCTCAATATCAATGCAAACCTACTTGTAGGAGAGAAATGCAGCGTTTGGGAGATTTTTGAGTGATTTGGAATGATTTTAGAACCTTCCTATCCAATGCGCAGCACACTGGGCCCAATGTGCAGCACACTCCTGATGCGCAACGCCTTTGTATTTTAACACTGGTTAAAATTGGCTGATGCGCAGTGCCGATCTGATGCGCAACGCCAATCCTCTTATGCACAGCGCCAGGCAAGTTTGTTGCAGAAACAGGGTTTTCCTCCACTTTTGCTCAATTACCCTCTAAATCGCGATTTTGGCTCTTCAAAGATGTTTTGCACAATGAAATGGATGACTAGCAAAATTTCACTTTATAAATGGATGCACTTTCAATTTTTCCTCATTGCAAACCCACTTTTATAAATTCTTAGTTATTTTTCCTCAAAAAATCTGTTTTTGATTTAAAGTTTGACTTTTCTTGATCAATTGATGGACTGATGCATCGGTGTTTTTATTTTTGCAGTGGCTGGAGTTGGCAAGGTGACCAAGAGCAGCTGCTAAATTTATTACATATAGAAACACTTTAAATTACATGAAATTTGTACATAAAATGGAAAAACTCTGTTTTCACCTCAAAACAAAGTTTTGAGGTAAAAAACATTTATTGAGCATATCATCAATGAATTTATGATTCTATGAACTTGTAAAACCTCCTCATGTGCCTGCTAACCTTTTATTGAGTTTTGGATGACCATGATGACAAACCCTAAACCTAGTGAGACTAAAACCCTAAAACTGACTTTTGTAAATGAAATGAAACAAAATGACAGTAAATGACCTAAAACATGTGAAAACGGGCCAGAAGGTGAATGTCATGAGGGAAATTGACATGAACCACTACCATCAGTTGATCCATGACCTAATTGAATGCAGCTGATTAGATGGGACACCTAATATGCATGTAAAAAGAGAAATTTGATCACTAATGGAGGGATGAAGATACCGACACTAACACAACCTGTGGCATTTCACCTCCCTTTTCTCCTAATTTCTGTTATTTTCAAAAATAAATGCGCCAAAAATACCATTTTTCCTTTCAAAGCCTTAGCCATTGCCTTTGCCAATTTCCTTTAGCCATAATAAACCGAATGAACACCCACTAGGATGTTTTGCCCACCATTCAACTTGGAATATGTGTCCCATCAACTGTGGCCTTATATATATATTTTTACATGGAATTTTCACTAGGGTTGTTACAACAGATATACACATTTTTCACTAAACTCTTTTATTGCTAATACTTTAGTTATAGATAATGCATATTAGTAGTTAAGTGAGTAAAAGTTGTGTGGTCGACTTTCATTGAGCATAAGATTTGTTTATAGGACATGAAAAAGCGTGAAAAATGTTCATTGTGCAGAAGAAGCTTACGAGTTTCCATTGTGTAGATAATAACATTGTTTATGCACATATTATTGAAAACATTTTAACTGTAAATAATGTATAATATTGCTATTTAAGTAAACAACATCTCATTGCACAAAAACATTGATTCTTTTTGCAGAAATCTTTTCGCAAAGTGGAAGCTATCTTCGTATTCAATAATGCCTTTCGGTCAACCGTATTATTAACTGATAAATATGTTGGCATTAAAGGATTTTATAGTTAATATTTTAGTAAGAAATTAACGTATGCAATATTATTGGTGATATTTTAAGTGTAATTTATGCTTATCTTCGTATTTCCGAATATCTTTTCGTATTTTTGTATATGTTTCAAGTTAGGAATATGTGTTGAAGTGCGAAAGAAATATATTGTGTGGAGAGGTATGCATTTCGTTCACATTTCAGTCTCAACCCATGCTTGTTCCACACTACTTGCTTTGCACAATGACATCTGCACAACTTCTTCCATACACTATGCGAAGAGGTTCACATTTCGTCCACATTTATGTCTCAGCACATGCTTGTTCCACATTACTTGGTCCGCACAATAATAACTTCACAACTTCTTCTATACACACTATATGTGGAGCAGAGAGAGTAACTATTTTAGTAAACGATTATTGCTAATATTTTAATTGTAAATAATGTTTATTTTCGTATTTTCGAATATTTCAAACATATGCTTGTTTAGTCTCTTGTGTGGATGTCTGTAGTTTCCACTAAATGCTAATACTATAGCTAATAATTAAGTTATAAATAATGCATATTAGTAGTCAATTGCGTAAAATTTATTCAAAGTGCACACAATTTTTTGTAAAAAAACATATTTCTTTTTTATTTCCCAAGAAAAAAATCGTAATTTCCATTATAAAGTAAAAATCCATATTTCAATGAGCAAAATCTTTGTTTATAGGGCATGCAGAAGTGCGGATAATGTTCATTGTGCAAAAAAATCTTTCAAGTTTTCATTATGTGGATTATAAAATTGTTTATGCACACATTATTGATAATATTTTAATTATAAACAATGTATGCTACTTCTATTTAAGTAAATGACATCTCATTGCACATAAGCTGTTAGAAAATTATATATTACAAAGCACTGGAACACATAAAATATTGCAGAAATATAAACACAGAAAACGCATAAAACAAGAGAGACACAGATATACGTGGTTCACCCAGTTTGGGCTACGTCCACCCCAAACATCCAGTCCTTCCTTTCTATTATCCGGCAAAATGAAGAGATACAACCTACATCAGATCCGCTGTAATATCCTCTGTTTTCTCTCACAGTCTCACCTCTCTGTTTCTCGCTCACAGAATACACATCTATTACACAGCCTCAAATACAATGCCCTTATATAAAGAGAGGGGTTTCCTTCTAGGTCAAAAAACCCTAAACTAAACATAAGTTCTACCATCATATCATCTACCTAATGAACGACCCAGATTGACTAGAAATTATTATACTTTTACAAGGCAATTTTTACATATGTTTTTAGCTTCAAGGGCATTGTCCCCGAGCCCCCGCCGGGGGACCGCTGGCCCCCAGACCCCCCAGCCGGGGGGGATCGGCCCCCCTAGACCCCCGCGGGGGGGGAACAAGTCCCCCCCGCATGGAGGGGTGTACAAACTTCCTGGGGTATACATCCAATTGAAACAAAGACCTCTGAACAATCATGCACCACACACAACAATCTCCCACTTGGAGAATGATTGTAGCAACTCCACCGCTGCTTAATTTGCTGGACAATGACTCCTCTTTGAACCTGGCTATTCCTCATCTTCATCGTCATCCTTCAAGACCAATTGAAACTGAGCATGTTCTCAGTTTCTCCCTGGTTACAACTTTTGTTAGCATATCTGCAGGATTCAGGCTAGTGTGTATCTTTTCCAGCTTCAACTCTCCATCTTCCAACACTGATCATATGAAATGGTACTTGAGCTGTATGTGTTTAGTCCTGGAATGAAATGTTGAGTTCTTTGCAATATGAATGGCACTTTGGCTATCACTGTATAACGTGCCCATATCATGCTCCTTACCCAATTCACCCATAAACCTTTGTAACCAAATCATTTCTTTACTAGCCTCTGTAGCAGCAACATACTCTGCTTCTGTTGTTGAAAGTGAAACAACACTTTGGATTTTTGAAACCCAACTGACAGTTGTTCTACCAACAGTAAATACATATCCTATAGTGCTCCTCCTGTTATCTCTATCACCTATCATATCTGCATCAACATATCCCTGTAGGGAAATGTTTGAACCACCAAAGCATAATGCTTGATTTGTGGTACCTTTCAAATATCTGAGAATCCATTTCACTGCCATCCAATGTTCCTTTCCTGGATTGATCATGTACCTGCTTATAACTCCCACTGCATGTGCAATATCAGGCCTTGTGCAGACCATTGCATACATTAAGCTTCCAACTGCTGATGCATATGGAACTTTAGACATATAATCCATGTCTTCTTGGGTCTTTGGGCACATTTCCTTACTAAGTTTGAAATGACTAGAAAAAGGTGTACTAACTGGTTTTGCATTGTGCATGTTAAATCTTTTCAACACCTTTTGTATGTACTCATTCTGAGACAATGTTAATTTGCAATTTTTCCTGTCTCTAGTTATTCTCTTACCAAGGATTTGTTTTGCAGTTCCCAAATCCTTCATTGCAAATGAATTTTCCAATTTTCTTTTGAGCACATTTATTTCTTGCATGTTAGATCCTGCAACAAGCATGTCATCTACATACAATAACAATATAATATAGCTTCCATCATTTTGCTTTTTCAGATAAACACAATGATCAGAGTGACATCTTGTATAACCTTGTTCAGACATAAACTTGTCAAATTTTAGATACCACTGCCTTGGAGCCTGTTTTAAGCCATACAATCTCTTCTTAAACTTGCACACTAGTTTCTCCTTCCCTTTCACTTCATATCCTTGTGGTTGCTGCATATATATCTCTTCCTCCAAATCCCCATGGAGAAAGGTTGTCTTTACATCTAACTGCTCAAGATGCAAATCTTCAACTGCCACTAGACTTAAAATAGTTCTGATTGAAGTCATTTTAACAACAGGAGAAAATATTTCATATAAATCAATACCTTTCTTCTATTCAAACCCCTTCACCACAAGTCTAGCTTTGTACCTCTGTTTTCCTCCATCTTCTTCCTTCAGCCTGTAAACCCATTTATTCTGCAATGTAGTTTTACCTGCAGGCAACCTGACTAAGTCCCAAGTCTGGTTATGCATTAAGGAGTCCATCTCTTCTTCCATGGCTACCTCCCACTTCTTCCTGCTTTCAACCTGCATTGCTTCTTCATAACATTCGGGTTCACCAGAATCAATCAACAATAAATAATATAATGAAGGAGAGTATCGTTCAAGGGGTCTACTTATCTTGGTAGATCTTCTAACACCACTTTCAAGTGTTTGGGGTTCCTGTTGCTGTTGTGGTGGTTGTTGCTGTTGTGGTTGTTGCTGTTGTGGTTGTTGATTATTATTATTTTCAGACACCTTTACTTTTTCAGTGATTTCGTCAAGAACTGCGTATTCCTTATTTTCTTTTTCCTGTTTCTTTTCCTGCAACTGATTCTTATACAAGACCTTTTCATTGAATATTACATCTCTGCTCCTAATGATTTTGTGATTTTCATAATCATATAAGCAATAACCAAAATCATTAACACCATACCCAATAAAGGTACATTTCTTTGACTTTGCCTCAAGCTTTGTTCTATTTTCTTTATCAATATGGACAAAGGCCTCACAACCAAAAGGCTTTAAAAAAGAGTAGTTTACCTTTTTACCTATCCATGCTTCCTCCGGAACACCACCATCCAAGGAACTTGAAGGCCCTCTGTTTATTAGATAAACAGCAGTATCTACAGCATCTGCCCAAAACTGTAAAGGCAATCATGCATGCAATCTCATGCACCTTGCATGCTCCATGATTGTTCTGTTCATCCTTTCTGACACACCATTTTCTTGTGGTGTTTTTGGAACTGTCTTCTCTCTGCGAATTCTATGCTCTAAACAGTACCTATCAAACTCTTTGCTGCAATATTCACCTCCATTGTCTGATCTAAGACACTTCAATTTCTTTCATGTCTCAATCTCAACCAAAGCTTTCCATTTCTTGAAAGTATCAAATACATCAGATTTATTCTTAATACAATAAATCCAAGTTTTTCTAGTTGCATCATCAATAAAAGTAACATAATAATGAGAGCCACCGAGAGATGATACCTGAGCAGGTCGCCATACATCTGTATGCACAAGCTCTTAATTTTCATTCTTCTTTTCTTTCCCAACTCTGAGAAATCTGACTCTCTTTTGTTTTCCATAAATGCAATTCTCACAGAAGTCCAAATCAACATTCTTCAAACCCGGCAAAAAATTCCTTGAGTGAAGAATCTTCATCCCCTTTTCACTCATGTGTCCGAGCCTATGATGGCATAATGTTGCATCTTCTCCTTTGGAAGTTAAATCATTAACAGAGTTAGAAATACCATTGCATAAATACAATGTACCAACCTTTTCGCCTTTTTCTATTATTAGGGATCCTTTGGTGACCTTCCAAGCTTTATCTGTGAAATTTGTCACACAACCTTCACCGCCTAATTGCCCTGTTGAAATCAGATTTTTCTTTAGATCTGGAGCATGCCTTACCTCCTTTAATAGACATTGGTTTCCATTATGCTGTTTTACAAGAACCTTACCCATTCCAACAATTTTACAGAGTTTATCATCACCCAAACGAACTTGTCCAAAATCTCCTTGAACATAGTCATGAAAGTATTTCTTATCAGGTGTGGCATGGAATGAGGCCCCTGAATCTACCACCCACGAATTAGTAATATTTTCGAAAGAAAGAATCAAAGCATCTTGTAACACCTCACCTGTCACATTTGCTTCATGATTGTTTTCTTGCTGTGAATCTCCTTCTTTTCCCTTCCGATATCTATAGTATTTCTTTAGGTGTCCTTTCTTTCCGCATTTCCAGCACACTATCCCTGATCTGGACTTGGATCTGCCTTTCCTTGATTTACTGTGATATCATGAGCTCTTTCCTCTTTCCATTTTTCTTCCCCTAGACTCTGCACTCAAAGAATTTCCCGATGTCTCACCGAAGCTTTTCCATCGCATTTCCTCGCTAAGGATAGCACCGACAACATCATCAAACTTTAAAGTACTAGATCCAGACACAAAGTTACTAATGGCCATTACTAAACCATTCCAACTTTCTTGCAATGAGCACAAGAATAACAGAGCTCTAACTTCATCATCAAAGTTTACCCCTACAGAACATAACTGACTTGTAACAGTATTAAAATCATTTAAATGATTTGCAACAGATCCACCTTCTGGCATCTTCATATTAAATAACTGTTTCATAAGAAATACCTTGTTTGAGGTCGAGCGTTTTTCATATAGTTTCTCCAACATCTTAATCAAACCCTCTGTCATTGTTTCCTTTTAAATGTTGAAGGCGATCGACGCTGCAAGGCACAACCGTATTGTTCCGAGTGCCTTTCTATCGGGAAGGTTCCATTCTTCATCTTTCATACCCGTCGGCATCTTTGCTTTTCCGCCCAATGGTAGGTATAGATCTTCCTGATACAGATAATATTCCATCTGCATCTTCCACAGTGAGAAGTTTTGGCCGTTAAATTTCTCGACCCTAAACTTACCATCTTCCGCCATTGCTCCCACTCGAACAAGGAACCCTTCTTTCCTGTGAGTTTATCAGCCAAATAGACCTTCGGCTCTGATACTAGTTGTTAGAAAATTATATATTACGGAGCACTGGAACACATAGAATATTGTAGAAATATAAACACAGAAAAGACATAAAACAAAAGAGACACAAATATACGTGGTTCACCCAGTTTGGGCTACGTCCACCCCGAATAGCTAGTCCTTCCTTTCTATTATCCAGCAAAATGAAGAGACACAACCTACAACAGATTTGCTGTAATATCCTCTGTTTTCTCTCACAGTCTCACCTCTCTGTTTCTCGCTCACAGAATACACATCTATTACACAGCCTCAAATACAATGCCCTCATACAAAGAGAGGGGTTGCCGCCCAGGGCAAACAACCCTAAACTAAACATAAGTTCTACCGTCAGATCATCCGCCTAATGAATGGCCCAAATTGACTAGAAATTACTATACTTTGACAAGGCAATTTTACATTTGTTTTTAGCTTCGGGGGCATTGCCCCCGAGCCCCCGCTAGCCCCCGGACCCCCCAGCCAGGGGGGATCAACCCCCCAGACCCCCGCGGGGGGGGACAAGTCCCCCCCGCACCCCCCCGCGTGGAGGGGTGTACAAACTTCCTGGGGTATACATCCGGCTGAAACAAAGACCTCTGAACAATCATGCTCCACACACAACATAAGCATTGTTTATGTGAGGTGAGGAGGAAGCTTTCAGGCTTTCATTGTGCGAATCTTTGCATTAGGCATTGAAGGATTTTGGTAATATTTTAGTATCAAAACATAATCCATATTTTCTATATTAATGATAATATTTTAGTTGTAAATAATGTGCACTATTTTTATTTAATTGATTGATTATAAGGAGAAAAATTTGAAGCCTTCATTGTGTGGATGTTCGCACTTCACATTGCAGGCTTATGCTTATATTATTGATAGTATTTAATTGTAAATAATGCATGTGTTCATATTTTCGAATATGTTTCAAATTAGCATATGTGCAGAAGTGCGAAGAAAGTCCATTGTGTGGAGGAAGCTTTCAATGTGGGAATCACCGCACTTGGTACTGAAGGATTTTATTGCTAATATTTTAGTATTAAATACTGCATATTTATCGTTCACAATAACATTGAAGCAAGTGTTGGACTTATACGATTACAATTAAGTGGGGTCTACATTTCATCCACATTTTTATCTCATCTCATGCTTGCTCCACACAACGACATCTGCAATGTTGGCAACTATGATACATCTTATTATTTTATTTGGATAGGCTAAAACGTGATTTCTCTTACTATAAGTACTGCGATTGTTTTATAGTGGCCTTGATTATACTTATACATTCATTCAATCTATTGCTTTCACCAAATGCATAGTCTATTAATATTATAGTAGAAGAATATAGTTAATATAGTTAATATGTATTAATGGTTAATCATTACAAGCATTAGGAATGTACATTAATTTATGCTCTTCCTTGTGATTAAATAATAGAAAAAAATGAGATATTTGAAAGATTATGAAAATTGAATTATTGTATGGAGAATTGATGTGCAGAAGTCGACATAATGAGTTGCACACAATGAACTTCCGCACAATGGCAATGTGAACACCAAGGACTTCCTATAGGGACCACTAATCAAAAGTGAGATTTGAAATATTGAGTTGAATTCAATGATATTTAATAATCCATATTTTCTATTTGCAATATTTTAGTTATAAATTATGAAAATTTTCGTATTTTTGAATATCGCTACTCAATTGAGCAAAGCTTGGATCGTTCTGGAATGCAATGAACCTATAACAACATGAATGATTAAAACATTGTGAAAAACCTTTGTTTATGGTTATTTTTCTAAAATTAGGCACATATGTGAAAAAAGTCCAATGCAATGAGGAAGCTTTCAAGATTTCATTGTACGTATCTGTGTATCTCTGCACCTCGCATTGAAAGCTTTTCTTTTTTTTCTTTGAACAAAGAGAGTTATGATATATTCATTCAAAAATATTGGGGGAGATAAACTCTGAGATACAAAATGTTAGAGCACATTAGGAAGGGAAATTGGACAAAATTCCTTGCTCTGTTGTTTCCTGCTTTTACATGGAGCCTGAAAACTCCTAACTTTCCTAATATATTTAGCTTGTAAATTCCAACATACTACTAGAGAAGAAGAGTACATTTACTATTCATGACTAACTAAAAACAGATTCAAGAAACATAAATAGAAGGTGCAATCTAACTGAGAGAGAAGCAAATTCTGGTAAGTTATGAAGATGTCTTTTTCTTTCACTTTTTGTTGATTGATTTTTCCTCATTCTGCCGGAACTCACTGCAGCAATCCATCAATTTTGAGTTTTCCCTATATTTCTTTCCCACCATTTCTTGCAAATTCTAAAGGGAATGCTTGATGCGTGCACAATGATCATTACGTTTATCAATGGATTTTTTGTGCTCGGAGTATTAATAGTTGAGATAACCAATTTCAGATTGACATCGATCTTTCCATTTCTCGTGCATGAGCCTAATTTGCTCCAACATAAATTTGATTTATTTACAGTGAGGACAACATTGATTTGGATCCATGGAAAGAGGATCAAGGACTCCATAACTTCAAAAGGGTGAAGAGAGGATAGAGGAGGATGGGCACTGCAGGGAAATGAGAGGAAGAAAGGGGAAGGTTTTCCAAAAGGAAACGAGGAGAAGGGAGACACACTGTATGGGGGAGGAAGAAGAGAGCATGAATATTTGAAGAGATTAGAGACAGAGAGCAGTGCAAGGAAAAGAGGGAAACAAGGAGGATATAAAAGGAGAAATGGCCTGAATAGAGGCCCGTGAGCGAAGAAAATCTCCACACCTTGGAAATCAATATGCATAAGAGAAAGGGGAAGTAAAAATGAGGGGGGTCTCTTATCAACATGGGAGAAGGAGCTTTGACTAAGAGTGATTTCGAAGGGATTTTGACAGCGACAAGCCTTGGGAAGGAAGGAATAGATTTTGGATTTTTCTGAGGTCCAATTATGCATGATGGGATGAAAGATTATGGGATGGATTTTAAAAAAAGGCTTGATTAATTATAGCCTCTCCTTGTGTCCTGATGCAATCTTTACTTGCAATATCATCAACTATTATGTTGTTTTCTATGAGTATATGGAAAAAAGTGACCTATCCAAGATTTTTCATATAGTGTTGAATTTTGGAAATTATTTGTGCTAGTTCAACAGTCTTGGCTTTTGTGTTCTTAACCATCTTCTGGATAAGAATAAAAGAGTGACCAAATATGATTGGATTCATATAATTTCCATTGCTAAGAATCTATGATCCCATCAAGAAACCATAAGCCTCCGCCCTATTATTTGATTCAATACCCAAACCCCACTAAAATGTAATTGAATTTGATCCCATATGATCAATTGTAATACCTCCAACTCATGCAGATCGGGATTTGATTTGGAGGTGCCACCAAAGAAAAGACAAGGCCTATTGTGAGTATTTAACCAATTTGAGTAGTCATGATCTTTCAATCGAACCTTCCACTTATCAGTTCTGATGGGAGTGATTCTAGTAAGGCAAGCCAAATTAGGCGGTCGATCCAAAAAGAATTTGAGCCAAAGTTTTTCTTCCTGTTTAATAAGCTTATCATCCATTTTTTTGTCCCTTTTGATTGAATGAATTCAGTTGAAAGGCTACATGTTTTGGCCAATATTTTTCGAGCTTTAGGCCTTATACTTTGAAATATGTACTTAGTTCTTGCTAACCAAATCTGCCAGCACAAGAAGGAAGCAAGGAATGTCCATAATCTCTTCAACATGTTATTTTTTTTAAATGAGTATGGATAGCTAGAGTTCCACTTAGAAAAAAATGCAAATAAGCTAAGACTAGGATCGATGTGGACATCAATAGGATTGACCAAGATTTTCCAACATTCAACAAATAAATTACAAGAGATAAATAGATGATGTATGGTTTCCTCTGCTTTAGAGCATATGGGACAGATGGAGGGACCTTGAATACATATTTTTCTAATATTATCCGTATAAGAATTTTCCCCTTAAGCATGGTCCTTATAAAAACTTTGATTTTAGGGAGGCTCTCAATTTTCCATACTAATTTCCAGAGTTTCCATTCAGGTTGATCATGGTCTTCTTGTCGCTTTCCATATCCATATTTGACTGAGTATTCACCACCTTTTGGGTTCCATTTAAATCCATCTTGTTGTTTGAAGCTAATTGGGGCTGCTCCCTTTAGATTATGGTGAAGAAGATTCCATTGATGAAGAAATTTGGGGGGGAAAGCTAGGGGGATCTAACCATATCAAGAGTTATCATGTTGATTCCAAGAGTAAATTTGTTCGGGAGTTAAGATACATCTACTTTTCATCCAAGTCTTTAGAGGAAGAATGCCTTAAAGTTAAAATAGAGAAGAGTTTCCCATGATGTTGTCCCTCCAAATATTTATATCATGCCCTCCCCCATGGATTCTGAAGGTGTTCAATTTTGTTAAGGGCAAAGATATTTTATAGAGTTTCCATATTTGGGAACAAGTTCTGAGGGGTAACTATGAAGAGAGAAGATGATGCTGAGAAGAGTTGGTATATTTGAGCTCAAGCACTTGTTTCCACCAAGAAGTATCACCTGAAATAAGCCTCCATATGAGTTTTTCTCCCAAAGCAATATTCATCAGACCAGGGAGTCGAATAGAAGTTCCTCCCTTCTCATAGGGGGAATAACTCGTTTCGAGCTGACCAAACTAAATTTCTTAGTCTTTGTTTTGCCTCGCTGCTATAAGAAAATTCTTATGATTAATTCTATTTTCTTTTAGATTCCAATAGGAGCATGAATAATTGTGAATTGATATAAAGGGAGGGAATATAAGATAGATTTAATCAGAGTTATTCTCCTAGCCAAATTAAGCCATTGCAGTCCCCAATTTTGCATTTTCTTCTTCATTTTATCTACTGTAGCATACCAAACCTTGGCCTTCATGACATCTTTTGAGATTGGTAAGCTTAAATGATTGAAGTGAGACCAATTTGATTTGAAGGGGACACCAAATTTTTGTGAGATACATTGAATAATTCTAATTGGGGAATTCCATCCAAATATAATACTCTTTTGATTATTTAGGAGACCTCCATAAATCGATCCAAAATGAATTTAAATCTTCTTGCAACAATGGTAGAAGCTCCACCCATGAACAAGTATCATCAACAAATTGAGAGTGATTCATACTCTTAACTCCTCTGTTGAATTGGATCCCAGTAATAAGTCCACATTTCATGTTGTGCTCTAATTCTTTGCTTAGTGATTCAACCATTATAATATAGAGAAAGGGAGAAATAGGGAAACCTTGCCTGAGTCCTCTGGAGATTTGAATTTTTTTTCCAGGTCTTCCATTAATTAATGGGGCAATCCAACTCCCTTGGATACAAGCTTTTATAATGTCTATGGAGTTAGAGGCAAAACCAAATTTTTGGAGGACAACTATGAGGAATGGATGGCTAACTCTATCAAAGGCATTGGCCATATCAAGCTTCAAAATGAAGCCTTGCTATTTTCTGTAAAGGTTAGAATGGATAGCTTCTTGGACCAAAAAAATATTGTCAATTATTTGTCTATTTGGAACAAAGCCTCCTTGATTTTAAGAAATCAAGAGAGGGAGGAGGTTTCTGAGTCTATTTTATAACATCCTAGATATGATATTGTAGGATGAATTTCACAACGATATTGGTACAAATCTATGGAAAGAGGAGGGTCTAGTTTCTTTAGGAATAAGGGCGAAGAGGGTAGAGTTGGTATTGACTCCATTTTTTCTCTTTCAAAAAACCTAATGAATCATCTTTAAGAGATATTTTTTGATGAGATATCATAACGAGTGATAGAATGCAATAGAAAACCCATCAGGCCCTGGAGCTTTATTTGAGTGAAGATTCCATATTGCAATTCGAAGTTCCTCTTCTTCTACATGCTTAGGAAAAGAAGTGTTAGCCTCATCCGAGACTAAGCTTGGCATATGTCTAATGAAGTCTTCATAATTGGTGTTCCCTTCTTCATCCGTAAGTAGTCTTTTGAAAACTTGATGTTCATATGTTGTAGGTAGAGAATTTCGAGCCTTGAATATACAAGAGAGACCACCCAGTCTGGACCTTAAAGTAATTCCTTTTCCATTTGGAATGGTGGTTCCAACTGTTTTAACTAGGTCCAGTTGACTTTTCCCTATTTCTATTGATTTAAGATGTTTCTTTAGTTACCAATAAGCAGGGACATCCTGTCAATTCTTCTTGTTGATCAGGAAAGAGAATGACCCTTAATCTATTTTAACGACACAACCAAACCACTCTAAATTTTTTCCTCTTAAAAAGAAGACTTCTAGAATGAAAAAGGTATGATAACACATGCAAGATCTAATCGAAGATGCAATTAATCTAACCTATCTCGATTGAAGGAAAGAGAAATCCTTCTCTCAATCAAGAGCCAATTAACTTAATAGAGAAAAGAAGCTTTAAAGAATTGAAATTAAGATGGAGGAATTAGATTGAAGGGACATCTCACAAGCTCTGACTCCTCATTAACATAAATACTAACAATTAAACACTTAGTAAATAGTTACATAAGAGCTTATTGAAAATATATCCAATTTCTTATTTATCATATGCATAAGAACTACAAAGATTCACGATGAATTACTAAATTAATTAAAATAAGACATTATGTATGCAAGCAAACAATTATTATCCTAAATCATAAGATAGCTTTCCGATCTAAGATTATAACTATTTGTTCCTATGTATATTTTAGTTTTCAAATTACATTTAAGATCAATTCTGTAGAATAGTCTAATAAGACTTTTAAATGAATTAAGAATTAAAACTCGGCAATAGTGCATGAAGCCAACAATTAATTCATACATATGTAAATGTAAATTGAAAAATTTGAGAAAGAATTTGCATCCATGAATTCAAAAAACAATAGTGCTATATGAAAATCAATGAAACAAATCTTTATTAATAAAAGAAAATCGAATTACAAAACCTCACAGTATGGCAGTAGTGCACAGTCCTATAAGCCTACAATTGATCTCTGCTTGCAGAAAAGGCCTCCACCTTACAACAATAGTGTAATAAAAAAAAGTTTCTCCACAAATAGATGAAAACATAGAAATATCAAGCCTTCTTCCCCCAAGATTCCTCTCACCTACAACTCTAAATCATCATTAGAATAGTGCTTTTAGGAATTCAAGAATTGCAGAGCAAAGAAGCCCCTAATACATTCTACAATTTGTTATTTATAATATTTACAAAAAGAATTCTCAATCAGAAAGTTGTTGAAGAGTAGTTCTGCTCAATCAATTTTCATTGGCCCAAAATATTGTTCTTCTATTGTTGGAGCATTCTCATTGATTGAGATCTTTTTCTTCTCATCTCTTCAACTGTTTTCCTGCAAAAACAAATCAAATTAAATTAAAATGCAAAATAAAATCAAAATATCAAATCTAGAATTAAAACATATCCACTGAAAACTTTATTACATAATTTAAAAGAAATAAATCCGACCTTTCTGTTGATCTCTGTGAATATTTAATTGGCTAGGGAGAACATAGATGAATGGATCTGCAAGAAGTTGTAAGAAAATGAGAATACATAAAATTAAACTCGGAAATTTAGATTTGTTTAAAAAATTCAGAGCTTGATCTTCTGTTGTATTTTATACCCATTAAATTATCAAATCGGGTAATGAAACTACTTCAAAAATTTTCTCCATGATTTTGCCTATTTAATGAGCCATCCTAGGCCTCATTTGGCCAAGTAAAACTCAATTTATGAGCCTCCAAAGTTAATGAGTCAAAACTGCTAGAATTCTGGAAATTTTGTTACTTGGGCTAAAATGAAGTTTTTAAATGAAATTCTAATCCTAAATTAGATTAGAATTATTAATTAATTAATACTATTTAATTGCAATTTAAATTAATTAAAAATAAAATAAAATTAATAAAAAATAATTTAATAATTAATTAAAATATAATTGTATCATATTAATATTATAATTATATTATATTAAAATTATAATAAAATGTTATAATTATAATATAATTACATTATAATATTAATATAATATTTATTATATTTTAAAATCTTAAAAAAGAATAAATGTCATGTATCGGATGAGGGAGCTCTAAGGGAATGGCGATTTAGGATTTCTGGGGAACCTGCAATGACAGACCTGTACAAATCTCTGCAACATTGTCATACCACCAGTAATACGAAAGACCACATATGACAAGGAGCATCTTGAATCCCCCCCAAGGGGAGGATGTTGCGCCTCCCCCCAATGCAAATGATTCTCCTCAAAGGCGTGAGGAAGGTACTAGACAAGCTGAACAAAATGGAGACAGAGAGGAGACAGATCCACAAGACGCCAAGACGAATGACAGAGAGAATCCCCAAGTCACCTCGACCACCTGTAAACCGGTTGCTACTAAACGCTCGAAGATAGAGCTTCCAAGTCATCGAATAAATGCTCATATCCAGTACATCAGAGACCATGCCCTGATAGGAAAATTCATAGTGTTGTTGGGAAAAGTATCCAATACGGAATGACCCTATCCCACTCTAAGGGTGATAGTACCTCAGCAACAACCGAATGCAAAGCTATTCAAGATTACTTCTTTATGAGATGAGAGAGAGAAGAGAAAAGGGATCCACTAACCGTTATCTTCCGCTAATGGTTGATCCAATCTTCCCTCTTTGCTGCTTGCTCCTAGCTCCTTGTTCTTTCACCGGCCCAGCTACACAAAGATCCTGTAAAAGCACAAGGAAAGGAAACTACAAGAAGCATACATCCATAACTGATTCAAGGATTAGAATAAATCAAATATACAAGCATCAATTCACCATAGAGATACATGCATATAGAAGAACCTCAAATACTTTATTAATAGAAGAAGTAAAGTTCTGAGAGTGTGACAACCATAATAGGTCCAATCCAGCAACACCTCCCAGCAGAAAGAAATCTCCTCTTCACCTCCTTCAAAGCAATCACCCAATAGTTCTATACTCAAACCAACAGCACTTCCTTACTTGCACAAAATTCCAGCCTCCTTAGACCTCATGAGAGAGCTCTATATATAGGAGATTTGGAGAAAGGATGAGTCAGCTTGAGGCTGGCATGAAGCTGACTAGTGTCCTCTCCCACTTCAGTTATACTTCAGTTCTTGAGTCCACTTGGAGTTTCTTGCTTCCACTTGGAGATCTAGATCCTCTTACTCATCACAAGGCGAATTCCCTGATCCAAGTGTCATTTTGGAAGCTTCCTGGGCATTTGACACCTTGCAGAATGACTGTGCCACTTGGCCAATCTCGCCCAGCACAGGTAGCCTTCATTGCTTTTGACATTCAGCGCAGGTACAGAGTGGAGCAGTTTACATTCAGCGTAGATGCTCAGTGGAGCAGCTGACATGATCCAGAAATAGCTTGTTTTTGAGTGTTTTCAGGTGGAGAACTGATTTTCAGTGCTGTGGTTTGCTGACCTTGTTCCTCTAGGGGTAGGAACAACATGTTTAGGGACTTTGGATCCCTTAGATTATTGACATTTCATGCTTCATGCTGTTAGGCACAAAAATGTCTATAACAGTTGCCCCCTAAAGTATGAGGTCGTTTATCGGGTGAAATGCTTTATCAGGAGGATCCGAAGTTCATTCAATCGCTGAGAGGTGCCCTGTAATAAAATACAATACAATACATTATTTTTCATTCTGCTTTCATGATCTAGCTGAGGCGGGCATTCCCATGCTCAGCTTTATAAATTCATTTTGGTACATAGAACAGACGATCGTCTGGTGGTAGACTGATAATTCTTTGCTGAAATTATCATCCTTTGAGTAGGATGATCATCTGCTGCAATGATGTACATAACAAATGTCTTTATATCCTGAATATATATATCGCAGCCCGGATGGATGAAACTAGATCCGGGGTCTTCAAACTCGTTCGATCTTCACTCTAAGTACAAGTCGATCCATGTGAGAATTGCGCTGAAGTCGAACATGGAAAGACATCGCTTGATTACCGGTCAATAATGTAAACCGTTAACAAGCGCGAGAGGAATCACCGATAATGATAATGACCCTCAAGGTACTGCAGTACAATTCACGTGGTGTGAATAAAGGACTTGGCGTCGAACACCACGCAAAATCTTCTGGTCGAAGGTCATTGATGTATACCTGTCGCCGGAAGTGAGAAACTTGCCATTGAGGCATGCAAGCTTCAAAGTACTGAGGGGGGTGTTCCTAGATCAACTTCTTGGATAATGAGCTGAAGTCGACAAGAAGCGATCCGTCAAAGGAGGGCCTTAATGAATCCCACATCAGTGACACGGAACGGAGCTAATGATTTTAGTGGAGGTGAAAACAAGCTGTGAAATATGATTCAAGGTGGCGATCATGGGTGGATGAAGGATAATGTATGGCAGTGGATGGGACACGGTTGACTCTTTCTGAACACATCTCTTGAACATATAACGACACTGATGTGATGGATCGGTAGCATTACCCCAAATGTGGATGGTTTGGCGAGGACCATGGTGATGAGACCGGTGAATGAAACAACCCAACCCGATGTGATACGGAGGACAAAGTGTCATGTTCAAGAGCGACTTGCTACCATTAAAGCTTTGAGGTTCTCCCAATTTTTCCCCAGTCATTTCTGACCAGTACCTCTTTATTTTTGTCAAGCTTGAGGAGGATAACATATGCTTGTTCTATAACCTGCCCTTCGGGCAAGCCCATCGCTATGTTTTAACGAGCTTAGCGATAGGGAAACTCGTTCTCGTCTAAAGACAAGTTTATCGCTATTTAATCATTTTAACGAGTCTAACGACAAGGAAAACTCGGTCCTTTTCATTTTTAGAGAGTCTGAAAAGGTACAGAAAGTTAACTCCAAAATTCCTTTTTCGTCATCTAATCCCTTAAGTCCGAAAAAGTATAAAACAATACAGAAGGGATGAGTTTTCGATAACTTTAACGAGCCGAATAAAACAAGCGCTCTACCTTTTTGTGCAATAATCCCTCAGGTCCAAAAAGATTAAAATCTAGAGGAGGGATAGCTCTTCCGGTCACTTTAACGAGTTGGAAGGCCAAAACTCGGCAAACTTTTCATATTTTACGAGTCAGGAGAAAAGAGCTCAAAGAAGACTCGTCTTTTGAGGAACGAGTGATAAACAGGGATAGCAGCAGATTCCAGGTACAGGTTGGAATTTTCCAATCACGGCAGTGTCACAAGGATGGCTAAGTGAAATCACTCTTCGCAGCTGTTCCTCAAAATGGGTAAACAATCATATGGAGGTGAACGATTGGCCAAATGAAATGGAGGTGGCGGGTGCAAACACGACCAAGGCTTTTATGGCTAATAAATTTACGATCACAATGGTTATTTACCGGTACTGGGTTCATTTTTTAAAGAGCTTGAATGCGCCAAAACACTGCTCAAAAGCTTATGTTTATTTTTTAACGAGCATGAACTATGACGCTAAAACTGCTCGGATCTCGCTTTTCTATTTTTTAACGAGCATAAATTCCGCGGTAAAACTGCTCGATATACCAGTCATAGGATAAGAAATGTCTTCCTGCAAGATTCCAATTTTTATAGAGCTTGCACCTCACATAAGCTATGCTCCATCTCATCCTTTCTTTATGCAAGTTCGGAAACGGTTAATCCCAAAAACAGATAAATAACCGCCCCTAGCTTGCACTCCAAAAGGTTTGCATGCCCCCAGGTATAAAGTATAATTTCAAGGCTGCCCCTACTTATCCGATAAAACATTTGTTTTAAAGGGTGAGGCTTGCCTCTTCCTGGTTACCCAAAGATTGTTTTGTTAACACCATCAAACGAAAACATTTCCTCGGCACTGTCTACCGAAGTAGACAATGGTGAATGACCTTTGTCAGACAAGTAACCTTATCAAAAGAATCCTGTTCTAGAACAACCCCTCTTCCTTCCACGGACGGGGTACGGACTTGTCATATTCCTTCGCGGAAATTCTACTTTATACCCAAGGTTTCCTCTGCCCGAAGCAGACCAGGATGCATGCCCCCTGGGTTCCAGTCCCATCTTTCTGAATCACTCGCACTCATCGGGAAGGAGGACTGGGGGTGGAGACATTTCTTGGGTGAATAGACCATTGAGGGTTGGTATTTGACTATTTGCGATGCGTGATCCCGGGAATGAAAGTTGGTCTACGAGCTTGACCATTCTTCCTTCGTGTGGAAAACACATTACTCTAAAGAGTGAGGAGACTATAGCTCCCATGCAATATATATAGTCTCGTCCAAGGAGTAGGTTATAATCCAAGGGTCCTTGAACGACCATCACGTTCATTTGAACGGTCTTCCCTTTCAATGTAACAGGCACATTGGGGAGGATCCCTAATGGTCGACTGGTTCCTTTATCAAAACCCGAGAGATTTCTTATCTCAGGCAAAAGCTCTGGGGAACCCAGTGCTTTCCAAGCAATAGAGGAAAGGATACTCACAGATGCCCCTTCATCAATGATAGTTCCAGCCATTACCATTCTATAAATTTGGACTATGATTCTGAATGGTATACTGGCTGGTAACCGGGGTCTGCCTAGTTGGTTCCAATCAAAGGACACAACCAGGTTGCTTGGTGGTGGGACCGAATACACGGCCGGATACGATCCTGACGATGTTCCTTC
The DNA here is from genome assembly GCA_031772625.1 of Pinus tabuliformis. Classification (NCBI taxonomy): domain Eukaryota; kingdom Viridiplantae; phylum Streptophyta; class Pinopsida; order Pinales; family Pinaceae; genus Pinus; species Pinus tabuliformis. The sequence goes on along the minus strand of CM062817.1, from coordinate 2,023,190,647 downwards.
CTGCGATAAAGGAATGGGCGCATTGCCCTGATGCTCATCAGAATCTGTGTTGATGAAAAGAATCTGGATGGTGTCATCCTTGTTCTCTTCAGTGAGGGTGTCATTTGAAGATGAATCTTCAGTGACGGTGTCATTTGAGGATGAAACCTCTGAAGGAAGAACCGGGTCAACTGCCGTATCGACCTTTAGACTTTCGTCTGGTCTGGATTCAGTAGGTTCATTTTCAATGACTGACGCTTCAGCTGACCACTTGAGCAGGCCAGCTGTATTTTCAACCAACGAAGGACTCGGCACGAGTTTTTTGTATCCAGGAGGAAGTCTCATCGGTGAAACCGGGCGATCTTCCAAAACTCTCTTCGCCTCGTCTAAGAAGGGACAACGGTGGATGGCGTGATTGCCTTCACACAGTCTGCAGGGGGATCTTGCTCCCCCTCTTTGTCTTGATCCTTCACTTTCGCTGGTTGACGGTAAGCAATCAACATGGCTATCAGAGGTTGATGCTCCCGAATTGTGCAGACGAGGGGACCAGTCCCTTAGTATCCGGGGAATACAGGGACAATCTCTATGGAAGTGGTCTCCTCTACATATGACACATGGCGATTTAGGCCCGGTCTGTGCTGTGTGTGGATTTTTGTCAGATGTCTTTTGCTTGCCCCCAGTCGCCTTAGGCTCTTTCTTCTTCTTCTCTTTCTTCTTCTTCTCCTTCTTCTCCATGGGAGCTTGGCTTTTGCCGGCTCTACCCTGCGAAGATGAAGGATTGGAGGAAGAGTTATAAGAAGTAGAAGGCTGGTGGGCAGCTCTAGACTGATCTAATTGTTGACTTGACTGCTCAGGAACCATGGTGGTCTGAACTACATTAGTTGAGAATAGCCAAATAGGCAGGCCAATTGTCAGTCCTGGAAGCGACAATGTGGCCATGTGGGGCGCTCCAACTTCTCCCCAAGAGGAGAATGGACTAGGATTTCCATCATGTGGAATTCCTTGGTTGGGGCGTTCCATGTTTTCAACCTAAGATCAACGCGGGAATAGGAGGTGATTATGTTCCGTTTAAAATAAATTTTATAACGACGCTTAGACACAACTTGCTTTTTCACTTTTTAAGAGTCGAGAAAAAGCTAAAGATGACTCTAGTCTCCTTCGATGTTTTAACGAGCCCGAAGTGACAAATGCTCGGATGGACTTTTTCAGTTATAGAGTTTGAAAAAGGCCAAAAGAAACTACTCTGGAGTTCTAGGCAGAGGGTGTGCCAAACTTTTCGCAAAACCACAGAATACGTTTTACGGTACGAGTGGTCGATCTTCGTGAATGCTGTGTTCACTGCATTGCGATCAGTAGGGCGGCCGACACGGTTTCCTATGGATAAAGGCTTTATTCCTATAGGGGTCTCCCAATATATACGCGACGGTACGTGGGAGCACAAGTCCGTATTGATACTTATCGCTTCACCGTGGAGGAATCACCCAACCACTCAACGCTAAGATATCACTTTTAACGACGCCGGAACACGTCTCTAAGCTTAGACCTTTATGTGTTTGCGTTATGTTTCAATGCGTTGTTATGTAAATTCAATTTATTTTAAGGTTGATCTTGTTTAGCAGTTTGCCTTTATGGATCACCACGAGATGTATGATAACACTCCTAAATGCAGTCTAAGATGATAAGCAAGCTTTTCAATCTTTCAACTTTGAAAATCTTAACTACTGAGGGAAAAGAAAGATAACATCTTTTCACACAGATCATAGAGCACACACTAATGCACTTTTTCCTTAAATCAACATGCAGACTGTCATAATGTATATGCACAATGCAAGTATTTCTTTTCTCTTTCTTAATGTTGGTGCAATACAAAAAAGAAAGCTGTTGTATAATTTTGAATTCAATTTCAAGTGAAAGCAAACAAGCTTGTCCAAAATCAAAAGACACCTTAAGATTTACTTGTTTCGACACTAGAAATATATAAATTCAAACCAAATGACGAAAGCAAAAGCTCAATCAGCTATGAACAGCAAACAAACTAACTCTTAAGATCAAAACGACACTCTATCACAGGTCTAGATCTAAGAGGCCACAGCAAGACTAGTTCACTTTCGTTATGGGAAACTGTAAATGTACAAGAAATACACAAAGAACAAACACAGTTTCTTTATACAACCGAGGCGGAATAGTGACAAGGAAAGTTGGTTTCAGATAGGCACACTGACTGGTAACAAACAGCAAAAACAAGAGTGAAAACAGGGCAAGAAACAGCAGGAAACCCCAGCAGCACAAGGCAGGACTGGTCCAGCGCAGGTGGAACACTGCGTGTTTGACCTTCAGCGCAGGTAGCCCCTTCAGGAACTGCGTTGAAATGCAAACAGCCTTTGTATAGCCTGCACTGAAGAACGAAACTTTCGTTTCTGGTGATTTCCGGGTCACAGATTACTCAAAAATTTACAGTTTTTGCTCAAATCAGAAGCTATCAGTCAAGGACACACTAAGGGATGACAAGGAGGATGAAAAGCTATCACTAAGAGTTTATTAGAGTCCTTGTGGATCAGCTCTTCAAATCATAAACTTGCCCAGAAACTGAGCTAGAGTAGCTGCCCTCTAATTTGCATTTGAAAGATTCAAACACAGTTCGATTCGGTACTCCCTTTGTTTATGAAATGAATAGCAAAAACACAAACAACCAACAAGATACGATCCCCAGTGGAGTCGCCAATTTGTTGTTGGGAAAAGTATCCAATACGGAATGACCCTATCCCACTCTAAGGGTGATAGTACCTCAGCAACAACCGAATGCAAAGCTATTCAAGATTACTTCTTTATGAGATGAGAGAGAGAAGAGAAAAGGGATCCACTAACCATTATCTTCCGCTAATGGTTGATCCAATCTTCCCTCTTTGCTGCTTGCTCCTAGCTCCTTGTTCTTTCACCAGCCCAGCTACACAAAGATCCTGTAAAAGCACAAGGAAAGGAAACTACAAGAAGCATACATCCATAACTGATTCAAGGATTAGAATAAATCAAATATACAAGCATCAATTCACCATAGAGATACATGCATATAGAAGAACCTCAAATACTTTATTAATAGAAGAAGTAAAGTTCTGAGAGTGTTACAACCATAATAGGCCCAATCCAGCAACACCTCCCAGCAGAAAGAAATCTCCTCTTCACCTCCTTCAAAGCAATCACCCAATAGTTCTATACTCAAACCAACAGCACTTCCTTACTTGCACAAAATTCCAGCCTCCTTAGACCTCATGAGAGAGCTCTATATATAGGAGATTTGGAGAAAGGATGAGTCAGCTTGAGGCTGGCATGAAGCTGACTAGTGTCCTCTCCCACTTCAGTTATACTTCAGTTCTTGAGTCCACTTGGAGTTTCTTGCTTCCACTTGGAGATCTAGATCCTCTTACTCATCACAAGGCGAATTCCCTGATCCAAGTGTCATTTTGGAAGCTTCCTGGGCATTTGACACCTTGCAGAATGACTGTGCCACTTGGCCAATCTCGCCCAGCACAGGTAGCCTTCATTGCTTTTGACATTCAGCGCAGGTACAGAGTGGAGCAGTTGACATTCAGCGCAGATGCTCAATGGAGCAGCTGACATGATCCAGAAATAGCTTGTTTTTGAGTGTTTTCAGGTGGAGAACTGATTTTCAGTGCTGTGGTTTGCTGACCTTGTTCCTCTAGGGGTAGGAACAACATGTTTAGGGACTTTGGATCCCTTAGATTATTGACATTTCATGCTTCATGCTGTTAGGCACAAAAATGTCTATAACACATAGGACTATGGCCAACAGAGAAATCGTTGCATGGTTGGATAGCAGCTAAGTGGAAGCCGAAAGGACACATAACACTGTAGCTAGGACCTAAAGGGTTCTTCATGGCCATATTTAACTTCTTAGAGGATTGAAACAAAGTATTAGATGGAGGGCCCTATTTCTTCAACGCAACAGACCTGTACCTAAGGGGATGGGTTGAGCGCTTTAATCCAGACAAAGAAGATCTCAACTGGATGCCAGTCTAGATCCGTCTCTATTCACTCCCTATGGAATACAGGGACGAAGAGTCTTTACAAACCATTATAAATGGTCTTAGTGAATTTATCAAAACAGCAGAGGAGACAAAACTTCGAAGATACACTTCCTACGCCTGAATCTGCATTTATATGCATCTCAGCAAGGCACTTCCAGATGCGGTAAGTATCTATCATGACGATGTTGAATGGGTTTAGATAATTGATTATGAACATGTGCCTTTTAGATGCAGGAGATGCCATGCACTGGGCCACCTGTTTCGGGGCTGTCCCCTAAATCAGAAACCCTTAAATACCTCTGCCCCTGATAAGCCTGATTTGAATGGCTTCACTAAAGTTGCCAATCGAAGAAAAAACCACAAGAAGCCTGCTTCAAATCCTAAGAAGCCTCAAGCTAGTTCATCAAAACCCTCTACAAGCAATAGTTTTGAAGTGCTAGCCCAACAAGATGTCCACAACCCTGAAATCCACGACCCCTATGAGGAGGAACCCCTGACAGACAAACAACCCGTACATTCTGATTCTAAGAAAATCCAAAAAGATTCATCACTCACAGATCACTCCTCCTTGGCTCCGCATTTAGTCCCAGCTTGGTACTCTCAAGGAATGGAGGTAGACAACACTCAGCCTGATTCTACAAGGGCAACAGAAACAATAGAAGGAATAAGTGATACTCAGCATATGGAAGAAGAACCAGAAAACATAGATATTGGGGATTTGGATATTCTTGGCCTAGAGCAGGCATGCAAAAAAAAAATTATGACAAAGTCCCAGAGAGACAACTGGAGAATTTGGAAGTAATTCTCTCCAGGGCACAAAGGCAAAAATCCCTAGGTATTCAAATTGGAGGTCTTTGGGATGGGAAAAACATCACCAAAGACAACAAAAAGAGAGGGAGGAAAACGAATCTCCAACGCACCATCCGCATTGGGGAAATGCTAGTGGAGTCAGGAAGGTACTCCAAGCTCACAAAGTATTACAACTCTCTTTCCAACCTTCCATCATGAAGCTAATCTCATGGAACATCAAGGGGCTCAATGGCCCCGGGAAATGCAGACTGATTAAAAATATGATAAATCAAGAGAAGCCCCAAATTCTCTTTTTGCAAGAAACTAAATGCAACTCCACCTCTCTGGACCGAATTGCTGCAAAAGTCTGGCCAGGTAGTCTAGCAGCAGTAGTGGATGCCTCTGGTGCCTCAGGCGGCCTGGCAATCATTTGGGATGCACGTGCCATTGAGCTCAACAACATACATGTAAACGAGCATTTCCTTCAAGCTACTTTCCACATCATAGGGGCCAATATACATGGTCACTTAACCAATGTATATTTTCCCCGGGAGGCTATGTATAAGGTAGAACTTCTGAATACCCTTTCCTCAATCAATGTTGATAGGTCTCATCTGCTCTGGATCACTGGGGGCGACTTCAACATGATAACCAAGATGGAAGAAAAGCGAGGAGGAAGGAATAGACTAGACAAGGAAAGTAATAATCTAAAAGATTACATTCAAAGCAATTGGCTCATTGATATGCCATTCAACAATGGACTTTATACTTGGAATAATAAAAGAGCAGGTTTGCATCAGATTGCGTCTCGCCTGGACAGATTCTTAATCTCTGACAATGCAATCCATTTAGGAGGAGACCTCTCAACTTCAATTCTGTCGCTTTCAGGTTCAGACCATTGGCCAATTTCTCTTCAATGGTCACGACCAGGCAATGCTACCCGCAGGCCTTTTCGCTTCGAAGCTTTTTGGATGACACATCCGGATTTCATCAACCTAATAAATTCGAAATGGACTAACTTCTCTCCACCAAATGGTACAAGAATGTTCCAATTTCAGCAGAAGCTTAAACACCTCAAGAGTAAAATAAAACAATGGAACCATTCTTCGTTTGGTAACATTTTCCAGGCTTAAATCGCTCTCGAACAAGCTATGAAACAACTGCAGCAACGGATCATCACAGAAGGCAGATTAGAGGAATTTTCAGAACATGAAAAGTCTCTTGAATCTCAGATTTCAAAGAGGACCAAACAAGAAGAAACGCTTTGGAGGCAAAAATCGAGAATCAGGTGGCTAAAGGAAGGAGAAAAAGATACAAAAAATTTTCACCAAACCGCTATTCAACGCAGAATGAATAACAATATCACTCACATACAAAATGAGCAGGGGGTAAATGTGGAAAAACATGAAGAAATCGAACTCGAACTTCTCAACTACTTCAAGCAAGCTCATCAAGAACCACAGGTTGACATAATGCAATCTATAGAAAAAATCACAAAGAATATCCCCAAAGTCATCACAGAGGAGCACAACCAACTCTTACTTAGGCCGGTCGACTTACAGGGAGTGGAAAATGCAGTATATCAACTGAAAGAGGGGAAGATGCCTGGTCCTGATGGGTTTACTTCCAATTTTTTCCACAATTTCTGGGAGCTAATAAAAATGGAAGTCTGGCAGGTGGTTGAGGAATCGAGAACTTCAAGGTGGATGCTTCCAACTATGAATGCCACATTCATATCCCTTATCCCAAAGGAAGCTTAATCTAGCACCCCTGACAAATATCGGTCCATTGCCCTATGCAACGTCAACTACAATATTGTATCCAAAATCGTAGCTTCAAGACTCAAATCGTTGCTACCCCTTCTCATCTTGCCGGAGCAGTCAGGATATGTAGAAGGTAGGTAGATTACGGATGGCATAATCCTAACTCACAAAATCATCCACTCCCTGAAGCACTCCAAAAGATCAGGTATGCTCCTTAAAATCAACCTCTCAAAAGCCTTTGATAGCTTAAGCTGGATGTATATTCAAAAGACCCTAATTGCCTTTGGTTTCTCTCTCACCTAGATACGCTGGGTCATGAGTCTCATCTCTTCCTCTTTCTTCTCTATTTTGATCAATGGCATCCCCTCCTCACCATTCCAGCCATCCCGGGGAATCAGACAGGGAGACCCTCTCTCCCCTTTCCTCTTTGTTTTAATGGCGGAAGGTCTTGGACGAAGTATTAGAAATGCTCTGTTATCCTAGAATCTCAGAGGCCTGTCATTTCCTAACACTCATGCCTTCACGCACCAACAATTTGTGGACGACAATATGCTTTTTTTTCACCCTTCAGTCCAGGAAGCTCGACAATTCAATTCTCTATTTTCGAACTTTTCGGATGCCTCTGGAGAAAAAATAAACAAAGCCAAATCTCAAATATTCTTTTTTCACACCCCTGTTGTCACCCAAGCTTCTATAGCTTGCATAATTGGTTTCACAATTGTTGCTCTCCCTTCCAAGTATCTCGGTGCTCTTATGACTGAATCAGCTCTGAAACACTCCTCTTGGAGAATGCTCTTAGAAAAACTGGAGGCACGCCTATCCTCCTAGACTCATAGGGCACTCAATATGGCCAGTCGTCTCGTCTTAATCAAGGCGGTTCTCCAATCCATGCCGCTGTATCTCTTCTCGATCCTGGCTGCACCCAAATGGGTTCTCAAAGATATCAAACGTATACAGAGATCCTTCATGTGGGGCAACTTAGAACAAAGATGCAAATGGGCTCTAGTCAAATGGGACACAGTTTGCCTACCAAAGCTTGCAGGTGGAATGGGTCTGCGTGATCCTTATCACAGCAATGTGGTTATGGGCGCTCGCATTTGGTGGAAATGGCTTACTGTGTCGTTCGCCCCATGGGAAACCCTTTGGACTGAAAAGTATGCCAATAGTCGACCTACAGAAGAATTAATCCAAATTTTAGAAGTCAACCCAGGTTCTCTAATCTGGAATGCGGCCAAGCAACACAAGCTCTTAATTCAACAGCATAGTTTCTGGGAAGTTAAGGATGGCAATACAGGAAGGTTCTGGGACGATTCCTGGTAGTAGCAACCCAAACTAAAGGACTTAATCTCACCTCATCAAATTCCAGAACAGGAATCGCAAACCACTGACACAGGCAAGCACTTCTGGCTTCCTTCCACAATGTCGGGGAGTAGGCAATGGCATAGCATGGACCACATATTAAGACATGGAGCAGAATTAGCTCAACAGATTCTTGGTACTGAATTAACAAAGAGAAGAATAAAATATTCAAATGAAAAGGATGTTCTTAGATGGGGTTATGAGGAAAAAGGAACCTTCACTACTAGGGAGGTCTATCACATCATTATGAAGGAACACACTATCAAAGATCCTCTCCGGAACAAATATGGGACCCCAACATTTGGTCGAAAGTCTCCACCTTTCTATGGCTTTTATGTCACAACAAAATCCTTATGTGGGACAATCTTCGGAAGAGAATCTTCCACGGCCCCTCCATTTGTCCCAACTGTAAGCAAGAAGAGGAAACCACTAAGCATCTTATGATCTCTTGTCCATTAGCACACAAGCTCTGGGAAAAAGTCAACTTTAGATGCCAAAAGGATGGACGGACACAGGGAGATATTGTACCCACCATTCGCAACTGGGAAAGGAACCCATTCAAAAGCAAGATTTTAAACTCCTTATGGAAGCTTATACCGGGTTTTCTCATATGGACAATTTGGAAGGAGAGAAATCGGCGAATCTTCAAGGACCAATCTATGCCCTTGGAATCTCTTTGGAATACAGTGTGTCAAAATATCAAGGAAACTTTACTTCTTCAAACATGGGCCGAGGAGGACTTTCCCTCCCTCCCTTGGGAACAAACCATATGGGCAAATTGGAATTTTCAGTGGAATCAAGAGATGATAACCAAAGGAAAAACTCAAGCAAAAAGCAGGACACCAAATAAGTGGCTTCCTCCTCCCCGTCACATGTTCCAGCTAAACTTTGATGGAGCCTCGAAAGGGAATCCAGGAAAGGCCGGATTCGGAGGAATATTCAGAGATCATAAGGGAACTCCTCTTCTAACCTACTTAGGTTCAAATGGATGGGATACTAATAACTCCGCAGAATTAGAAGGATTATTGTAGGGACTCTTTCTAGCCCAAAACCATGGTCTATTCCCACTTGTTATAGAGGGAGACTCGCAGATCCTTATAAATATGGTCAACAAAATTTTGCAGGGAACATCCTCAAGTAAAGTGAGCAACAGCTGGAAAATGGCGATTCGGCTAGAACTTATTGAAATCTGGCTCTCCTCCCACAGAGTGATCAATCTCAAGCACATATGTTGGGAGGGAAATAAGGTGGCTGACCTATTGGCAAATATAGGAGTGGAAAGCGGGAGGGATCTCTATATAGGTTCGCTCTCTACACTAGCCATTGAACACCAGATTCTGGAATATAAGGAAATGTTGAAGAGTGAAATGGCTCAGCAGGAAGAAACGCACCCGGATGTGGGTGAACTCCGAGATAATTAATGGTGACCGATTGGACCACCGGCGTTCGGACCTACCAGACGGTGGATGGCGCTCCATTCCAAGCTCACCTGAAATGAAAGTAGGTCAGCCTGCATGCAGCATTAAATGGCCACTCAGGCCGAGATCCTAACGCATTTGGAAATAACATGGAACCTTTCAACCCCTCTGTCTATCCTCCTTCCCTCAGCATCTTTCCGCCTCAGGCTGGAAATCCCTGCAGCAAAACTGCCAACGGGAGCCGATGCTGGCTTCTATGCTGTATTGAACTCGAAAAAGGGCACCATTACTCCCATTCCAGGCATTGCCCTTTCAATCCTACACAGGAGCCCTCTGTTCACAACCTGTACTCCTTCCTAGCCTCTTGTCCAGCTGATTTTCACTCTAACCACATTGATATGGTCTGTCACCATATGAGGAGCCACAGAGGAGGCACTTGCGGTGGCAGCGCTCGCCCATAAGCAGCGCAGAGCTCTATTCCTACCTCACCCCCTCATTCCCATGAGAATTCACCTCCTCCCAGTTCACCTCATAGACACTATCCTCAAGCGCATAGTGAACGGAGGCAAGTGCAAGCCTCAATAGCTGCGCACGGTGATATCCGGCTGCACACTGCAATTTATCCTCTGCATCCCAGTTCTATCCCTCACTCAACCCAGTTCAGGTTCCAGAATAGCCTGAACAGGCCCATCATAACTGCCAATGTCACCATTGTTTTCTCTGAAGAAAATGAGCAGAACAGTGCTCAGGTGAGAAATTCTGAAGCGCAATTTCAGGAGGAGAGAAATCAAGGAGTTGGTCGTGGTTCTGAGAAACGCCCGAAGGATGAAAGCAGGGGACTTTGGCATGGCCAACAACATGATGAAGGATTTCACGCAGGCGACATTCAGCAAACTAGAGGTAGCTCAGTCGTAGCTTCAATTACTATGGAATTAGCTGGTAGTTCGAGCGGCACCCAGCATGCAAGGGAGCCTCCAGGTGGCGCAGCGAAAGGAGACATGGCGAAGGAGGATGAAGATTGGGCCCGGTATGCTTGCCTCATCGTCGAGGAGACACTTCACCAGGATGATAACAAATGAAGCCACGTGGCATCCGTTGCCACCCACGCGCCAACTCAGACTTTTGCTACTGACAGGTTTGGTCCAGTCACTTGTTGTTTTTTGTTGTTTGTCCGAACGATAAGCAGGTTTGCCATGTTTTCAGTCGCATTAGGTGGTGTTATGTCAAAACTTCTTCTGGTTTTTGCCTTAAAGAATGGGTCCAGGTCATTTGTATGGTTTTCCTTTGGTGTCGGTCTCGGGATATATGTATGGTTTTTTCCATGTCAAACTAGTTTCCCCAAATCTAGCGCAGTTTAGATACTCATGATGAACTTCAGTGACAACAGTTGAGGTTGGGCCTCTTTGTAATTATATTTTTGTTTTTTATTAATAGAATTAGCCTTACACAAAAAATAATAATAATAATAATAATTAAATTAAATTAAATTAAAAATTAAAAAATAAATAAAATTTATTTAATTAAAAAAAAAAAAAAACCCTCAAACCAACCATTATACATAGTCATGAGAGTGGACATTAATGGAGTGGTGGAGAGGAGTCAATGAGGAGGGGGTGATGTAGGTAAGGTGAGTGTATGGTGAGGAGGAATAAGGAGGAGGATGAGTGGAGAGTGAGGTGGAGGGATAATGTAAGGTGAGGTCACGATGTCGAGAGGCATAAGGAGTTTGAGGAAAATTTTATATTAAAAATTTTTAACGCATCACATAAAAACCAATTCGTGTATTAGAAATTTTAAAATGAAAGCACAAAATTTTATGCGATATGTGATATCGCAAGTTTCATCGCATCGCATTTTTTATTGCATTTCACTTTTGATTGCATTTTAAATTGGGATTTTAGAAGGAAAGATGTGATGTGAACTGCGGCCCATGTCGAATTAAAAATTCTACAAATTGAACTACAACCACTTTTAAATTTTGAGATTTCAGGTTTGGCAATTTGTTTTAAAATAATAAATTGGAGTAAATTACCGAGATCTCGAAACGTGTTTTTCAACTATTCTATAATTTGGCTAGATCATTTTGTAGAACTATTAGTGAAAAATGAAAAATTAATAAAAATTAACTAAGAGTTAATATTTACAATGAATGACTATTTTAATTGCAAATATTGAAATATTATACATTTTATACATTTTTTAATCCTAGTGACAAAAAGGATCAAACTTCAAAGAAGTGCCATTTACAAACTGGTTGACCAAATGAGGCAATGGAAAGCTTGCTAAAGGTGAATTCAATGAAACAATCAAAATATAAATCCGACGAAAATGAAAAATAGAAAAAATTTAGGATAATTAACTTAATGAAAATCATAAAAGGTGTTTAGCCAAAATTTAATGTAAATGGTCCCCATTATTTGAAGTAATGGCGGCTGTTGGGTTTTCCCTACAACAACTCCTTTAATTTCTTCTTGCCCTTTGGTTTCAGAATTCCCTTTGCCTATGATTGTCTCAATGCAATTCTTAACACTTCACATTATGGTAAGGTTATGAAAGAAGGTTGTATTCTTGTCACCAACCTGAATCCATAAATTCCTGGATTTTAATCTCTAGTTTTCCTCCTCTCTTCTAGTTTTGTAGATCTCCCAATAGATCTCTTTTTCTTTCAGTTGAATTTCTTTTGTAACCTCTCCAACTTCCATACTTCCCTGGACTTGATCTAATTCCAATTGAAGCTCAAGTTTCTTTTGTTTTGGCTCTTTATAATGGGACCTGGCCCACTCTTTTAATTTGTTAGGTCCCTAAAATATTATTAATCCCCCCATTACTATTTTCATTGTATTTGTTATTGTTATTATTGTTTCCCTATTGTCCCCATATTGTTATTATTGTGCCCCATAGAATCCATCTATTGTTATTTTTGTGCCTTTCTAATATTATTTTTAGGTCGGCTTGGTTATTTTGTGACCCCGTAGACTCCTATATATAGAAAGGAGGTTTTTTCATTTGAATCATCTAAGAATTGTTCATTTGTGTAATGTAAAGGAGGTTGCCCCCTTGAAGAGGCTTATTTCTAAGGTGTTGATCTATATTTTCTATCTTTTTGTGAGCTGGTTTCATAACATTTGGTATCAGAGCTTTGGATTCTAAGATTTCGCTGCTCCAAACAGGTCATCGTGCCATTTTCGCTATAACTTTATTTTTGTGATGTTTCAGAAGCTAAAAAAAAACCCATTTGGATTGAAATAGTTCTGAACTTCGGGTCCAAATTTTAGAGATTTTATCGCTATATTTGTGGAGATATGATCTGAGGAAGTTGGCATTTTCGCAAACTCTCGAATTACATTCCAAATAGGTGACCTGGGGAAAATCGTCATAACTTTTGTTTTGAGCATCAGATTGAAATATCATAAGAAGTTTCAGAAAGAGGACAGCCTCTAGTTTTCTGTGTATCGGTTTTAGGTACTAAGGTCGAAACAATGACATGTGGCACGTCATACAAGTTCTCTCTACTGAACTAGTCTATAATTAGGTCACAGTGGGAGATTTGGCATAACTCTTCCTTGGAGAATCCAATTTTGATCAGACTGGTGGCATTAGAAAGAGGACGCAGAGGGCTACTGTAGATCACGATTTCAAAACTGGGAGATCCAAAATTACAGAGGTACATCAAATTCAATATCAAGCTCCTACAAGTGAAAAAATGTGTGTATTTTTTAAATTTTTGCATAATCTTGGCTTGAAAAAATAGTTTGAAGGAATTCAAAGGGCATAGTGAAGCATTATTATTGGTAATTGATGCTCCGAAGAAAGAAAATGGAAACACCTAGTAAGCAACCTAAAAGCTCTAGCATGACTCATGAAGAAGAGTAAGAAATGCAACATGATATATCAATATTACGAAACCAAGTGCAACAAATTTCACTCGCACAAAGGGTAACAGAAAATAAGATGGATGGTTTAAAGAAAGACGTAGAAGCTAAGATGGATGGTTTAAAGAAAGGCGTAGAAGCTAAGATGAATGACTTGGAAGCTAAGATGGATGGCATGGAAACTAAGATGGATGGCATGGAAGCTAAGATGGATGGCATGGACGCTAAGATGGAAGCTAAGATGAATGGCATGGACGATAAGATGGAAGAATTGAAGATAAATTTGAATAAGTTGCTACAAGAAATGGTCACTAATGGTGAAATGGTAGTAAAGGAAACCCATGATGAGAACAAAATAAATGTTAATCATGATTTCATAGACTCTAATGTTGGATTGAAGACCCACCATGTTCCAAAAATTGATATGAGGAAGTTTGATGGCAAGGATCCTGGAACATGGATACTAGAGATGGAGCAATTTTTCGATCTCCATAATGTGCAAAACACACAAAAGGTGCGTATTGCAACTTTATATTTGGAACCAAATCAGTTTGTATGGTATAGATGGCTTTGCTCTCATAAACAAATTGTCACTTGGGCAATTTTTACAGAAGAAATAATAGCACATTATGAGGATACAAAGAGCAACACCTTTTTTAGCCAATTGATAAATCTCAAACAAAAGGGTTCAATGATGGAGCACATTGAGGACTTCCAAAAATTGAACATAAGGGTAAAGCATATTCCAGAAGAGCATAGGATTGATGTGTTCATAGGGAAATTAAAGGATAATATCCAACATGAGGTTCGCCTTTGGGAACCTGATTCATTGGAGAAGGCATTCAAGTTAGCAAGAAAAATGGAAAGCAAAATGATGGCAACCAGGAAGCCTACCACTCACAACTATAAATATGGAAGTGTTTCTGCTCCTAGCCTTGCACAACCTACAAGGTTGACACCACAAAAATTGGAAGAAAAAAGAGCAAAAGGGCTTTGTTACAGTTGTGATATAAAATACACTAAAGGTCATAAATGTGCTGAGAAGAAATTATTCTACATAGATTGTGAAGAGGAGGAAGAAAAGGAACAAGAAATGTCAAAAGAAGAGGATATACTCCAGGAAAAAACCTAGATAAAGAAGAAATGAATCCAACCATATCTTGTAATGCCTTGGCTGGGATTACCACTCCTCAAACTATCAAGATAGAAGGACATATCAAGAAGAAAAAGGTAATAGTGTCGATTGATTCGGGGAGTACCCATAATTTTATTCATTGTAAGATAGCAAAGGAATTGAATTGCTTCCTATATCCAGCACCAGAGTGTCAAGTGATGGTTGCAAGTGGAGGAACCATAAATTTCTATGGAAAGTGCCATAATATCAAGTTATCCATGGGAGAATATGTATTGAATAGCCCAATTCTTTCCATTCCAATGGGTTGTGTTGATGTTGTACTAGGATCCCAATGGCTACAATCCTTGGATACAATAGCTTTTAATTTTCAAGAACTTTTCATGAAATTTTCTGCAGAAGGAAAGGAATTTGAATTAAGGGGTATTGCAAGGTGTCATGCGGAAAGAGTCAATTTTGCGGACAAAACCAACCTCCCTAGAAGCTAAGGCTTTCTAGTGACAAACAAGACAATTAAACACTACCTTTCTCTAAATATGCATTGAGAATACAAGTAATCAGGTGTTTATAACATACCTTTAGTCCAACGCTTTGTAGTAGTCCATCCTCGCCGATCCGGATGAGCTCCTCCTTCTCTTCGAAACCTGCATTCACTAACAAGCCAAAAGATTACATAGCACCTGAATAACTTATTAAATAACACATATTCATCATACAGACCAAGGAGTATATGAAACAAATCATGTATAACAACTTGTTGAGAAAAATGAGCTTAATTGTATTAAGTGGAAACAAAAGAAACCATTACAACCTGAGCCTTGGTGTTGTGCAGGTCCCTCCCAGGGTCCAGCAAGAGTTTTCCTTTACTTTGATCAGCTCACCCACTTCCAAATGAAGCTAAGAAAGGATGGGAATCTCTCCTCTCAAGCTCTATAAGGGAGTCCTAATCTCAGCAGCATCTACCCTTAGGAATGTTCAGCTTTCAACCTCCCCTCCCTCTGGCCCAATGCCTGTATTTATAGTGCTTTGGAGGAAGTTAATCAGGTTCACCATGGAAGGGATAAGCCCCTCTTTCAATGGGATAGCTCCCCTCTTCATGGGATAAGTTCCTCTTACATAGGGATGCATGAACCATCTGGAGGCGCTCAATCCACGTCAAACCATCTTCTAGAATGCTCTAGAAATGACCACAAGTAACTTTTTTGAAGTGAAACTTACGCCTTTTGACCTTTACAGGAGTACGCACCTAGCCCTTTACATACAGAGCATACAAGTACGCAGGTTCTATGAACTGGAGGTGTGTACACGCAGGTAAGGCTAAGAGAAACTACGTAACCAGAGTTAATTGACTTTTAAAGGACTTTCTCTCTTTCTTGGGGTTTGACATGAGGAGCAGAGGTATGAGACTTGCCAAGGAGGATAGTATGACGGTTGATAGAGCCATACTAACTGCAAATAGTCATGGTGACAAATTTTAGTGTAACAGATTGCCCCCTAAAGTGCGAAGCCTGTAGTAGATTTAGGGTTTCATATCATCTAGGAAGGGTGAAGTACTTTATAATTTCAAGGATTATCTTGTGGAGAGCCTGGTTGGAACCTGCCAGTATTCAACACAAAATACATGTATGAGATCATATCATCGCTGAGGTAGGCATTTCCATACTCAGATCAAAAACTTTAACTAGCAAACTAACTACTGCTCTGATGCAGGAATGATTTCGTAGTACATCATAATCATAGACTCATGTAGACACAGTATGGACGCAGCCATGTGTTTATAGTTAGTCTACTTATACAATGAATACAAAACTCCTCGCAGCCTGGATGGTGGAAACTAGGTCCAGGGTCTTCATTTCTACTTCCCGAAATAGTACGATTCTATCCATGCGAATAAATGAGTTGATGTCGAGCATGGTAGAAACCACTTGATTACCAGTCAATGATGTAAACTGTTCACAAGTGTGAGAGAGACCACCAATGATGTCAATGGTTCTCAAAGTACCCAGTACAATCCATGAGATGTGAATGAATGTGTTGATGTCGAACATGTCACGGAATCCTTCAATCGAAAGTCAATGATGTAAACTGCCGTCGAAGGCAAAAAATCTGCCATTGATGTATGCGGATCTCAAGGTACTAACGATTTCTAGATCATCTTTCTAGATAATGTGCTGATGTCGATAGAAAGCGATCCGTCGTAGGCAAGCCCACAACACGAAATCATAAATCAAGTTGAAGAAATGTAGCTGTAAGGACTGACTCAGGGATGGTCAAGATGGATGACGGGTATTTTGCAGATGAATGGTTTATTTGCAGCGACCTCTTGAACACATAACGACACAACAGATGGCTTGGCAACATTTGACCCAAAGTTAATACCCGGCTGAAGACTTTCAATGTGGTTCAATCAACTGTGAGGCAAAGGATTTCCCAACCCAAGTGAATGAAAAGTTTCGTGTTCAAGAGTGGTGATAAGGTTTCTTCTGAGACAAAGGATAACAAATAGGCTCATTTTCCTCTCTTTTCCCCCACCATTTCTGGCAAGTACCTCTTTATTTTTTACAAGCTTGAGGAGGATAACATATGCTTGATTATAAGCTCATCCTTCGGATGAGTCCAACTTAGTTTAGATTCGAACCCTAAGAAGGAGTGGTCCGTTCCTGTTTGTAATCGAACAGGTCCTTTACTGTGAAATTTTAACGAGTCCAGTATAGGAGAAACTCGGCGTTTTTCAATTTTAGAGAGTCTGAAAAACTTAAAAAGACTCCAGGGTTGAACTTTTTCGTAAATTTGTGTCTCCCAAGCCCGAAAAAGTATAAATAATACTTGAGAGAACCGCTTGATCTTTTACGACCAAGGAGTACTTTCATAGTTAGTGTCTTTGACCTGAAAAGTAAAAAGCGATCAAGGACATGTCGTTTTATTTCCAATATTGAATTTGAAACGACAAAAATCCGGCAATCTTTTCCTGTTTTTACGGTCAGAAAAAGGGTTATAAGGGGACCGTCTTTTAATTCCGTTTTAACGAGTGTAAAGAAACGCTCGGCAATCTTTTCATGTTTTAAGAGTCTGAAAAGGGTTTAAAAGAGAACTCCAAGGTTTCATTTTTCGTAAGTTTTAACGAGTTCGAAAAAATGACAAAAATGTACTCATGGTTTTCACTTTTTCGTAAGTTTTAATGAGTTCGAAAAAATGATAAAAATGGACTCATATGGCCGACTTTCAATTTAATTTACGAGCAGGAAAAGACGGAAAGAACTCGGCATTTTCATTTGTTTTACGAGAATGAAAGATAGCAAAATAATCTCGGGATTTTCATGATTTTAACGAGTCTTGAAAATAACTGAAATTGACTCGAGATAGGTTTCATTTTTACAAAAGCTTGAAACAGAGAAAAAATATGCTTCAAAATAGTTTCATTTTTACACAAGCTTGAAACAGAGATAAAACTGTTCTTGATGCCCCTAAGCATAACTGCTAGAGTGCATGCCCCCCTAGCTTCATTCTATTCAACTAAGTACAAGCTGGATGGAATGAAGGTTCATGTACGAGATCATTTGAAAGACCCAACCTAAAACTGTAAGAAAATTATGCAAAAAACTGAAATAACTAACCTAAATATACAACTTTAACATTTATGAGATCTAGTCAAACTCTCGACTCAATTAGAGGAGGATTTGTTTCATTTTTTAACGAGCTTGACACAGGAAAAGAACTATGCTCAGATTCAGTTTCATGTTTACGCAAGCTTGAAACGAAAAACTATGCTTGTTATAAGTTCACATGCCCCCAGCATAATGACGCAAAATGAGGTACATGCCCCCCCAAGCTTCATTGCAGTCAATGAAGCTTTACTTTCAAGATCTTGTAAAGATTCGACTTGAAAAGGGAGTTGTTTCATTTTTTAACGAGGTTGACACAAGAAAAGAACTGTCCTCATGCTCACTGATTCATTTTTTAACGAGGTCGACACAGTAAAAGGAACTTTCCTCACAAAATCCTACTTTCTACAATCTACCTACATATCCTAAAATTTACCTGATTCATTTTTAATGAGGTTGACTCAGTAAAAGAACTATCCTCATGACCTCCTATTTCATTTTTTAACGAGGTTGATACAGGAAAAAACTATCCTCGTACACACTGATTCATTTTTTAACGAGGTTGACACAGTAAAAGAACTATGCTCGGATTCAGTTTCATGTTTATGCAAGCTTGAAACGAAAAACTATGCTTGTTATAAGTTCACATGCCCCCAGCATAATGACGCAAAATGAGGTACATGCCCCCCCAAGCTTCATTGCAGTCAATGAAGCTTTACTTTCAAGATCTTGTAAAGATTCGACTTGAAAAGGGAGTTGTTTCATTTTTTAACGAGGTTGACACAAGAAAAGAACTGTCCTCATGCTCACTGATTCATTTTTTAACGAGGTCGACACAGTAAAAGGAACTTTCCTCACAAAATCCTACTTTCTACAATCTACCTACATATCCTAACAATCTACCTACAATCTTTCCTCACGCTAGCCTGTTTCATGGTTGATACATGAAAAAACTATCCTCGTACTAGCCTGTTTCATTTTTTAACGAGGTTGATACAGGAAAAAAATATCCTTGCACTAGCCTGTTTCATTTTTTAACGAGGTTGATACAGGAAAAAACTATCCTCGCACTAGCCTGTTTCATTTTTTAACGAGGTTGATACAGGAAAAAACTATCCTCGCACTATTGATCATGGCTTCCAACTGGAAGAAAGACATGTCAATGGACACACCTTGATCATGGCTTCCAAGAGGTCTTCATCAGAAGGAAGAATACTTCTCTGGAAGGAACACATGTCAAGGGACTCAAAAGGGATAAGAACATCGCGTTCAAGTAATCCCATAGAGTTTTCCATGTCAATTACCGGATCTAAATCAAAGGAAGATGAGCAAACAGTGAGAGGCTAACTTACATCGGTAACTGAAAACATGGGACCAGTTGCCACATAATTAACCCGTGGCAGGGTAGATACCACTCTAGAATCAGGAACATTTAGGGCTATAGTTGAGACAAGACTAGGGAACGAAAGCTGGTCTACAGTCACAATACTGCCATTGTGAGGGAAAGACATCACGCGAAAGAGTGTCGATACGACAGCTTTCATTGCATAAACATAGTCTCGCCCAAGGAGTAAATTGAAATCCAAGGGACCTCGAACT
Source organism: Pinus tabuliformis (assembly GCA_031772625.1). NCBI lineage: Eukaryota > Viridiplantae > Streptophyta > Pinopsida > Pinales > Pinaceae > Pinus > Pinus tabuliformis. The sequence goes on along the minus strand of CM062817.1, from coordinate 2,023,171,091 downwards.
ACCATAAGATCAATACAAACAGTTTTACCTTCCAAGGTAATAGAAAACTTAGGAAGGATCCCTAAAGGTTCGCTAATGGTTCTGTTAAAAGCTTTCAGTTTCTGAGTAATAGGCGCAAGCTGAGGGGAACCCAAAGCTTTCCAAACAGTTGAGGATAAAATACTAACAGAAGCACCTTCATCTACCTGTGTACGATATATGTCCCTACCACCAGCCTTGACAATGATTTGGAAAGGGATGGAGGAAGGAAGACGAGGTTCTGTCAGTCTATTCCAATCAAAGGAAAAGACCTCAGTACTTGGAGGGGGTTCCATAGAAACAGGTGAAATGCCCCCCGGCATAGAAGAATCTGATGTAACAAGAAGAACCTGAGCGGTATGAAGTTCACTCTCTAAAGGGAAAGTGGGATCGATCGAATGTGAAATTGAATCAACCACTTGATCAACTAATGGATCATCAACCTGAGTGACATGAGTTTCACTCTCCAATGGAAGAGTGTGATTGACTGTACTTGAAATTAGATCAATCACTCCGTCAGTTGACGGTCAGTTGGGAGAAAGTTTACGGTAACGAGTTGGAAATTCTTGCTGTGGAATAGTAAGGTTTTCCAACAATGTTGAGGCTTCATCCATGTGAGGGAAAATGTGAGTTTGATGACTCCCTTTGCATAACTTACAAGGAAACCTAACTTTACCCTTTTTCCCAGGAACCTGACTATCACTGGTTGATGGATCAATGGAAAGTTGATGAGATTTTTCTGACCATACTTCTAAGACCTTTGGAATACCAGGACAATTGAAAAGGAAGTGGTCACCCTTACAAAGCCTGCAAGGGTATTTGGGTTTACGATGCATGTTGGAGGTTTCCTCAACACAACTAACACTTACAGCCACGGTTGGTTGGTTGACTTCTTTCTTATCTTGCTTCTTCTTCTTCTTCTTCTTCTTCTTCCATTTCTTCTTCTTCTTAGACACCTGGTTACTAGCATCAAGGCTTTTACCAAGCGAAGAGGAAGAAATGGAGGAAGAAAAATTAGGCGAAGAAGGTAAAGGGTCAACAGAAGGTTGGTGATATTGAGATGGTGAACTATGTTGAGGTGAAGCATTCGGTTGAGGTGGAACAATTGGAGTATTTTGGGCCAACGAAGTTGAAAATAACCATATCGGTAAACCTATTGTAAATCCAGGTAATGACAAAGTAGCCATATAAGGAGGACCAACATTTCCAAAGTAAGGAAAAGTACTAGGATTCTCATTAGGAGGGGTTCCTAGGTTGGTAAATTCCGGAACATTTGCCATTATATTCAACTTCAGTGAATTTTATTAACAATTTAAAACTAAAATTAACAATTCACACTTGATAATTAAAATTCACAATTCACACCTATGGTCTCTAAAAGTAAAAACAAACAAATTAACACGCGCTATCAAATCTAGGAGTCAAACCACACACAAACAGTAACTTTCCGGACCGAAAACACTAGTTGGTGATGAAATCCAACATCGCAGAATTCAGTACAGAAATGGTGGGTGGAACAGTTACCCCGGCAACCTGCTTAATGAATAGACTGGACCAATTTCCTCCACTTTAACCGTCTCGAGTGAAGTGAACCCCCCAGAAAATCCAAGTGAGTCTAGCCGACGTCTGCTCCAGGTACAGTGGGATCTTCCCTCCACCGTCACCTTGGGTAGAATCCTAAAGATAATGGTCACTAAGGTTACCAACAGCAACAAATATACCTGGGGGAACAGTCTATGACCCGATAGCACGCAAGGGCAGAGTAACAAGCTCAATCCCCTTGCCGTCTCCTTGACAATAATCTAAGGTTTACCGACAAGTGACCCCAGGCTCCTCGACAATAATCTGAGGTTTACCGTTTGTAGTACGTGCATATCTGGCGTCTTTCCCAATGAAGGAGGATTGATCCCCTCACTGGTTCAGACACGGTCTCGTGCTTCTCCTTTAAGAGGAGCTTTCCCAGAGTACAAATGAAACAGTTGGATTTATCCTACCACAAGATAAGTTACTTGTTTGGTTTTACTGTCTTGGAGAGTTAATTACTCTCCTACTCCAAGACACTAGCCTAAGCTATGTTGGTGTATCAGAGCCCTAGAAATGTAAAAATTACTAATTGAATTTTAATTAAGCGTTGTGTTATTTAGGCTGTTATTACTCAAAGGGGTAAATGGATATGAAACCAATGGTGTTATGACCCGACTCAAAACTGAATGCAATCGAATATGATAATGTAATCCTTTCAATTCGATGAATCCTAACTAAAGTAAGGAGAGAGTTTCCATTCACTTCCAACAATGCATAAATTGATCACTAAGAGAAAATATAACATATTCTCTAATGCACTAATTTCATCAAGAAAAACTAATGCAAATCAATTCCAAAATAGTTTTTTTTTTTATGTAAATTCAAATCAAAGAAAACTGATCTAAATCTACGATTGATTTTTTCAGAATGTAAACTATGCAATTGTAATCTATGCACAATTCTCTTGAAAAGTATGCAAATGTAATCTATGCACATTTTTCATTAATATTCTGAAAATGAGAATTCTAATTATGCAAATGTGATCTATGCAAGAGAATTCTCAAACACAAGATGATTCTAATGTAATCTAAGAACCAATCAAGTGCCAGTCGAGAAAATTGGGTGAGAGTTCCAAAGATCAAAAAATAAAAACACTCAAAGGCGATTAACACTCATACACAATTTAGCCCCCCCCCCCGGCGAATGAGGGGGAAATTTTTTTGCAAAAACAAGAGCAAAAAGATGCAAAATTGTGAAAAGACTGAGACAAACCTCCAAGTAATGACCAAAGGAAATCAAATTTAGAATTTCTCAAAAAAGAGACTCAAAACACCCAATTGATAAAAGCTTAAAGCAGGAATGCCAATGAAATTAGACAAGATGAAAGCTTCTGACAGGTGAACAGTGGATCTGGGCAGCAAAAACAAGCTATAAACAAAATCTAAAAGATAAAAAAGAAGAAATTGAAATTTTCTAGGCTTTTGACAGGGGTACGCAGGCAGCCTCTCTGCACAGGCGCGGCCACGCTCTGTGTACACAGCAAAAGTGCGTACAGGTACGCACTGTGCTTAACGCAGAGGGTGCGTACTGCTAGCAAAACCAAGAAAAATAAAATCTAACTTAACCCTAAGCTATTCCACCCAAATGCACAGTCAAACAACCAAAAACCAGAAAGAAAACGACTTTTCTCAAATCAAAGTTTCACACAAAGGATAAATCATTCAAATCATGGAGTTACCCAGCGGAGTCGCCATTTTGTCATGCGGAAAGAGTCAATTTTGCGGACAAAACCGACCTCCCTAGAAGCTAAGGCTTTCTAGTGACAAACAAGACAATTAAACACTACCTTTCTCTAAATATGCATTTAGAATACAAGTAATCAGGTGTTTATAACATACCTTTAGTCCAACACTTTGTAGTAGTCCAGCCTCGCCGATCCGGATGAGCTCCTCCTTCTCTTCGAAACCTGCATTCACTAACAAGCCAAAAGATTACATAGCACCTGAATAACTTATAAAATAACACATATTCATCATACAGACCAAGGAGTATATGAAACAAATCATGTATAACAACTTGTTGAGAAAAATGAGCTTAATTGTATTAAGTGGAAACAAAAGAAACCATTACAACCTGAGCCTTGGTGTTGTGCAGGTCCCTCCCAGGGTCCAGCAAGAGTTTTCCTTTACTTTGATCAGCTCACCCACTTCCAAATGAAGCTAAGAAAGGATGGGAATCTCTCCTCTCAAGCTCTATAAGGGAGTCCTAATCTCAGCAGCATCTACCCTTAGGAATGTTCAGCTTTCAACCTCCCCTCCCTCTGGCCCAATGCCTGTATTTATAGTGCTTTGGAGGAAGTTAATCAGGTCCACCATGGATGGGATAAGCCCCTCTTTCAATGGGATAGCTCCCCTCTTCATGGGATAAGTTCCTCTTACATAGGGATGCATGAACCATCTGGAGGCGCTCAATCCACGTCAAACCATCTTCTAGAATGCTCTAGAAATGACCACAAGTAACTTTTTTGAAGTGAAACTTGCGCCTTTTGACCTTTACAGGAGTACGCACCCAGCCCTTTACATACAAAGCGTACAAGTACGCAGGTTTTATGAACTGGAGGTGCGTACACGCAGGTAAGGCTAAGAGAAACTGCGTAACCAGAGTTAATTGACTTTTAAAGGAATTTCTCTCTTTCTTGGGGTTTGACATGAGGAGCAGAGGTATGAGACTTGCCAAGGAGGATAGTATGATAGTTGATAGAGCCATACTAACTGCAAATAGTCATGGTGACAAATTTTAGTGTAACACAAGGAAACCGAGAAAGATAATCAGCTCTAACGTTATGACAAAGCTTCTAAAGAAGGAACAACAAGGTGTAATTGCACAATTATGTTCGCTAGAGGTTACCACATCGAAATCATCTATTTCTCCAGATCTCCAAAAAGTATTCGATAATCATTCCAAGGTATTTGAAACTCCCAAAGGTCTCCCACCTATTCGTGATCATGATGATGCTATTCATTTGATTACAGGAAGTGTTCCTCCAGACATCAGGCCGTACAGATATCCCTATGCCCAAAAGAGTGAAATTGAACGTATGGTTGCAAAAATGCTAGAGGCTAGTATAATTCAACCTAGTCAAAGTTCTTTCTCTGCTCCAGTAGTATTAGTTCACAAGAAGGATGGATCATGGCACATGTGTCCAGATTATAGGGAGCTCAACAAGCTCACTATTAAAGATAAATTTCCCATTCTTGTCATTGATGAATTATTGGATGAATAGCATGGATCAATTTACTTCACCAAGTTGGATCTTCGCTCAGGATATCATCAAATAAGAATGAAGACAGAAGACATTCCAAAAACAACATTTAGAACTCATGAGGATCATTATGAATTTTTGGTCATGCCTTTTGTCCTCACTAATGCACCTTCTACATTTCAAGGTTTGATGAATTCCATTTTCAAACCCTTACTTAGAAAATTTGTGTTAGTATTTTTTGATGATATTCTAATCTACAGCAATTCTTGGAAGGATCATGTCCAACATGTTGACATGGTGCTCAAACTATTGGAGAAGAAACAATTATATGCAAAAATCTCCAAATTTTTCTTTGGAGTACAAGAGGTGGAATATCTAGGTCATATTGTATCTCATGAAGGTGTTAAGGTAGACCCTAGCAAAATTAAAACCATTAAGGAATGGAAAATCCCCACATCCATAAAGCATCTACGAGGATTTCTCGGGTTGACAGGATATTATCTCAAGTTTGTTAAGAATTATGGGAGAATAACAACACCTCTAACAACATTATTTAAGAAAGATGCATTTTCATGGACTCCAGAAGCAACGAAGGCCTTTGAACATCTTAAAGAGGCAATGTGCCAAGAACTAGTCTTAGCTACACCAGACTTCACAAAAACCTTTATTGTGGAATGTGATGCCTCAAGAAATGGAATTGGTGTTGTTTTAATGCAAGAAGAAAGACCCATTGCTTTCGAAAGTCGTCCAATCAAAGGAAATTATACACAAAGATATTTATGAGAAGGAAATGTTGGCAATACTACATGCACTTAAGAAATGGCGACACTACCTAATGGGAAGAAACTTCAAGGTAAAAACAGATCATGATAGTCTTAAATACTTTTTAGAACAAAGACTATCTTTAGAAGAGCAGCAAAAATGGGTCACAAAGATGTTGGGTTATGACTTTCAAATCATCTACAAAAAAGGGAAGCAAAATGTTGTGGCAGGTGCACTCTCAAGAAAGGATGAGGATGTGGAAGCATTCTTTGCGCCATTTCTATTATCCAACCAGATTGGATAAACTAAGCAAGGGATGAATGGAAGAATGACGAGGAAGTATGGGCACTCATTCAAAATATACAACAAGATCCCAGTACATCTGATACATTTATGTGGAAAAATGATTCGTTATGGTACAAGGATCGGGTATACCTATGTAAGAATTCCCAACTCAAACAAAAGATTCTTATGGAATTGCACATCTCTCCCTTAGGAGGGCACTCAGGATTTCTAAAAACCTACCATAGGGTCAAAAATGATTTTTTTTGGGATGGCCTTAAATCAGATATTCAAAAGTTTGTGGCGGAATGTTTGGTTTTCCAACAAAATAAAGTTGAAACAATTAAGACTCCAAGACTATTACAACCTTTATCCATTCCAAGCCAACATTGGGAGGAGGTTTCAATGGATTTTATCATTGGTTTACCCAAGTCCGAAGGAAAGAGTGTTATCATGGTGGTAGTGGACAGACTTACCAAGTATGCACACTTTTGTGCATTATCTCATCCATTTAAAGCGAGTACAGTTTCTAATGCATTTATGGAAAAAATTCAAAAGCTACATGGAAACCCAAAGATTATTGTACGTGACAGAGATCTCATTTTCACTGGAAATTTTTGGACAAAATTATTTTCTTATCTTGGTACTCAGTTAGCTCATAGCTCATCTTATCATCCTCAATTTGATGGGAAAATTGAGATAGTAAACAAATGTTTGGAAGGATATCTGTGTTGCTTTGTATCTAATAACCAGACACAATGGATCAAACGGTTGCCTCTAGCTGGATGGTGGTATAACACTTCCTTCCCTACTGCAACAAAAATGACCCCATTTATGGAAATTTATGGATATCATCCACCATCCATCACATCATATTTAAGAGAAAATTCTGAGGTTCAAGCAGTGGAAGATCACATCGAGCATTAGCAATAAGTTCTCCAACTCTTAAAGGATAACCTCACCTTGGCATAGAATAGAATGAAACAGCAGGCAGATCAACATCGCAGGGAAAGAAGTTTTGATGTAGGTGATTGGGTATTTCTATGGCTACAACCATATAAACAAATGTCCCTCAAGCAAGCTAAGAAGGATAACAAATTATCACTAAAGTATTATGGTTCGTACAAGGTGTTGCAAAAGATAAGTACTATAGCATACAAATCGGAGCTTCCTACAACTTCTCGAGTGCACCCAGTTTTCCATGTTTCATGCTTAAAGAAGGTTATAGGTGACAAGCTTCTAGTTCAGACAATATTGCCAGAACTTGATGAGGAAGGAAAAATCATATTGGAACCTGAAGCAGTCAAAGAAACAAGAACTCGACAGCTACGAAATAGATCAATTTCAGAGTATCTCATCAAGTGGAAGAACTTACTCGTTGAAGATTCCACACGGGAGGAAGAGAATTTTATACAAAAGCATCTAGAACTACTCAAGCGTTGAGGACAACACTTTTTTGAAGGAGAGGGGCATGTTAGGTCCCTATAATATTAGTGATCCCCACATTGCTATTGTCGTTGTATCCCTTATTGTTATTATTGTGCCCCATAGAATCCCTCTATTGTTATTTTTGTGCCTTTATATTATTATTGTTAGGTCGGCTTGGTTATATTGTGACCTCGTAGACTCCTAAATATAGAAAGGAGGTTTTGTCATTTGAATCATCTAAGAATTGTTCATTTGTGTAATGTAAATGAGGTTCCCCCTCGAAGAGGCTTATTTCTAAGGCGTTGATCTATCTTTTCTATATTTTTTTGAGCTTGTTTCATAACATAATTAGACCCTAACCTTCTTTAGCTTGGTTTCAAAAATGAATCTTAGAGGACCGTTGATAGTTAGATTCCATGTAGAAGTCACCAACTACTTGGCCTCTTCGATAGAAGACCATAGAGGCTTATATCAAAAAGGAAGTGGCCACAAGTTTTCACTCTCCCCGAATTTAAGAGAGATGGGCTTATGGTCAGAGGCTACTCATGGGATGATTTTTCAGATCACTGGAATATTTCCAGAAATGAGGCTGACGTGGATTAAAAACCTGTCCAATCTTTCTTTAATGTTGCCTGGACTAGTTCTTCGATTGCTCCTGGTAAATTTTCCATTCTTAGGGATGACATCCATTAGGTTTTGGACTTCAATTATTGCCTTGAGCTTGTCTCTGAAAGGATATGGCTAGAATTTTCCTCCACACTTTTCTTCTGAATTCAATAACAAATTAAAATCACCTCCAATTATTATTTTTCTATTGGTTTCTATATCTATCTACTCAGTTAATGATTGCCAACATTGGTCCTTATCTATGAAATGAGAAGGGGAATATAGATTGAAGATGATGATTTGGGTTCCATATATATGTGTGTGTGTGTGTGTGTGTGTGTGTGTGTGTGTGTGTGTGTGTGTGTGTGTGTGTGTGTGTTTTGATCCAATGTTTCTCCTTCCTCAAATAAATTAGTTCCCATGAGGAATGATTCCACATTGTACAAATACCTCTAGAAGCTCCTCTCTCATTTATTGTTATTCCTTTGAATTACCTTTTTTTGGACTATGTGTTTCATTTTTTGTTCTAATGACTTTTTCTCCTGAATTAAAAGAATTTCGAGGAATTCAGATCTCACGAGATCTATTGTTGCATTTACTTTTGAGGGATGCCCAAGACCTCTACAATTCTAGGGTACTAGATTCATTATTTACCATGATATGTGGAGGACCATTTTCCTCTCACTGTCTAATTTATTTTTTCCTTATATCTTGTACCTTTGTTAATATAGGTATCCCTTGGTTATTGTGTTCCCATGGCCATGTTTGTTTTTTTATGCTTCATCTTGTAGTTCCTTGTTTGATTTCCTTCCAGACTTTTTTTGGTTCTCGAACAGAGCAAGAGATTCTTTGGATTGATTTCTAGTTAGGGTACTTTCAAAGGAGGAAGGAAGAGGGCTTGAAGAAGGGCCAGGGGAGGCTAGATGGGGAAGATGGGGAGGTAGAAGGGATGAAGCAGGAGGGAAGGTTGTGGGGGGAGGCACTAAAGGATTCAGGAATGAGAGGCACAACATCCTCACATCAATGGGAAGGTCAGGAGGAAGGGCCAAAGATGCAAAAGGATTGGAATCAGAGGACAGGGAAAGAGATCAAGAAGATGGGGGGTGGGGGGCGAAGAAATATGGGGACGGGGTTTAGAAGAGGATGGAATAGAGGTCTTAGAAGGTTTGTTTCCATATTTTTTGCGTTTGAAAATTTCCCATTGGGTTTCTTGTGTTTCAACTATTTCATCTACTTCTCGTTTTGGACATCTATTTGCAAAATGACCATATTCATGACATACCTTGCATTTGAAGGGTAGTTGCTCATAATCTAATTGTTGAGTGCAAGCCCAGTTGTCAACCTTTATATTCAAAACTTTTGGTAGTCCTTTTCCTAGGTCGAACTCCACACAGATTTGAGCACAGGTATACATGTTTTCTTTTGGCTCACTTATGTCGATGTATTTTCCAAGGACATTGCCTATAGCTTTTATGGAATCCTCTCCCCAACAGCGAAGAGGAAGATGAGGGAGACGAACTCAAAATGGTATTGAATTAGGAACATCAATCTCAAGATCAAAATCAGGAGTCCATCTATTCAAATATAGCCCTTTGGTGTCCATGAAGTAAGGTCCATTTCTAAAAGTGAGGTCTCGATCTTCCTTGGATTTAAAGTAGAAAGTGAAATAGCCTCTTCCGCAAAATCGAATGGAAATTTTGCCTTGAGATTTGGCAGCCGAGTTCCTTTCCACCCATTTTTGCACTGTTTTTGGAGAAGGCCAGAGACCCCTGAATTGGGCAACCATACCTCTCTAATCCATAGTAGGTTTACGAGGCATCGATGGAGGCAAGTCAATCTCTGGAATGTCCATTCTTTTGACAAACTTGGAGATCGAGGGTCGCTCATGGGGATCTCCAAGAGAGGAAACAAGCTTATAAAATATCAGGGCATGAACATCAGGAGGGGCCACATCTGCAGGGCGAGCCCCCTCCGATCAAACTCTAAAGGGGCCATCAAAAGAGGGGGAACATGGGAAACTTAGGTCATAGCCTCAAGGGGAGAGCGTAATGTGGGAGCTCAATACCTCACATTGAAAGCTTTTATTGCTAATATTTTAGTTTAATGAATCCATATTTATTGTTCACAATAACACCAAAGCAAGCAACAGAATGATATGATGTTATTGCTAGTATAATAATTATAAATAACACTTTTTGTTGCTAATATTTTAGTATTAAATATTCCATATTTGATTTTGCAATATTTTAATTATAAATAATATATATATCTTTGTATTGTCGAATATAGGTAGTCAATTGAGTAAAGGTTGCACGTAGTCCAAAGAAAATTGAATCATTGAACACAAGCTTTGTTTATGGTTATTTTGATGAAATGAAAAATATGTGAAAAAGCATAGATTTAGTCTATTATGTAGAGGAAGCTTTGAAGCTTTGATTCCGTGGACCCCCAAATTTCACATTAAAGGCTTTTGTAGTTTTTTTCTTGGAACTGATGCATGAGCGCTAAGTTTGGCTGCGGAAAATTTCAAAGCTAACGTGTAGTACCAATTTTCATTTATCAGAATTGATATCACATATTATAGTCGTTATTTGTGTAGTATAACATTAGTGTTTATAACATATTTTATTACGTAATTACTATAGACTTGGTCTAGGTAGTTGGAAGCGATAGTGCTAATTCAATGAGACACAATCATTAAAATCTCATGTCTAGCTACCTACATTCATTTAATATTTGCATAATGTGACAAAGGTAAAAAAATCATTCAAGTGGAAAATTGACATATAGGTTCTGAAATTACTTTTTCAAAGCAAAATTTGGCCAATAGCAAGGAAAGTCTACATAATAAATATGTTGGATACACATTAGTTCGGTGAATAATTACAGAAAATACTTTTATTTATCGAAAAAATAGCTTTAGATAATGAAAATAAAATTTGGTTTAAAATTTTAATAAAATGGTATCTCAACACTGATTTCTAAAGCGTTTAAGGCGGATTAATCATGAAATGTAATCGTGTCAATTGCACTATGTTAAATTGGACTTTAAGTAAAACATATATGATTTAAAGTAATAGATTTTACAATAGTCTTTTTTAATTAAAGATCAGGCAAATCAATACTATCCATGTTGATAACAATTACTAGTTAGTGGATACCATTGAAATCGATAGTAGTTAAATGTGATTTTAGAACTTAAATGTCAATTCATGATTTATATGACTTATTGCTTCTTTCATATTATATATACATGTGTTGCTTGTAAAAGCAATTTGTCAATGTTCATTTTGTTCTAGACTGGTTAATAGGTTATAAGCAATCAACTTGCTTCGTTGTTTTGAAACTTTTAAGTGTTTTGTGGTATTGATTTATAATTTGTCTATTTTTTTTGCATTTGTTACTAAAAACAAAGAAATGGCTCAAAGGAACAATAGCAAGGGCATAGATGAAGATGTCTATGCAGAGAGTGAAGATATGTTAACGCTCAACCAAGATATCTTAATGCTTAGCAAAGATATTTTAATGCTAATGCATAAAATACTAGAACTCCAACAAATGCTTAGGCATCTCGAAGATAAACTAGATATCGTAAGAACATTGTCAGAAGAGATATTGAAAATCATGAATAGATGAATAAGTTCTCGATTCTGATAGTATAATTAGTAGAAACGTTAATTAGTAGAGAAAGCGCTACCACTTTTTTGCTATTTGTTAAATAAATTTTGAAATTCAATATATTCTAAAGGCTATCTATTGTAATATTCTCAGAAAAGTTAACGCAAAGAGAACATATCGGATTATTTTGGATTACAGATCTATGTAAAATGTAATATGTTTTATAAGTCATATAGATTTAGAAAATCGTTTCATATTTGTATGTTAATGACTTATTTAGATAGTTGTTAAAATCTTCTATGGAATAGTTATTTAAACGAACTTATATTGCCTAAGTAGTTATAGAATTTGCAAATTTGATAAATCAAGAAAAGAATGTAAGAAAAGAGAATGGGAAAAAAAAAACAAAGACATAGCATATTACAAAACATAGAGATGGAACAAAAAAATAGTTGACTGTATTACATTTATGTACAATGTCATAGTAGCATTTTCATTGGTAGAAAAAATATTCTTGCTCTGATGAGTAGATTGCTAATATTATTTGCATGAGTATAATATATTGATTGATAATGCAAAATTAGATTGCAAATGTACAGTAAAACGAAATAGCTATTAGGATTCCTGGAAATGCAATGAGTGAGCACTGTGCCGTTGTTGAATTTCTTAACAATGTAAACATAGAAACCTGCACTGTATGCATACAACTACGTTTTGATGGTCCATCGTAAATGTCCCATGCATCTAGAAGTTGCTCAATATTTCAATAACATCTATTTTCTCTGCATAATATTGGTCGTAGGAAATTCATCATAGTGTAGGTAATACTCTTTCCAATTCAGTGCCCTTAAGAATACACTATTTTTCAGTGTTGTCAGTGGCATGTATGATGCAATTTAGCTGATGAAAATAAAGAAAATGAGAGCCCTTGTAGACACTGCAATAAATCATAGTGTTGTTCATAGTTCTAGTAGTTGTAATTGGAGTGTTGCATCTTGCACACATGGTTTCGAATGGGCTCATTTATACGCTAATTGATTTCAAATATCCTTAAAAATGTTGTAAAATTAATATAGAACAAAATCAAATATCTTTCTTATTTTTGTTCTTTATCCATGTATATTTAAACAATATGATATATCTTATCGTGCATATTTTTCTTAGCAAGGAAAGCAGGTTTCTTAGACTGTCGACTTTCTTTCCTGTGTTTAGTGCACATACAAACGTTGACTATGAAGTAAGAAAAACCAGTTGTTTTTTAACTATATTTTTTAGCAAGACCAGCGGAAAAAAATTTTGTTGCAAATCTCTTTGAATTGAAACACATGCTTAAACAAATTTATCGTGTACTTAAACCTGTTGCATATGCAACAATTGTAAGACAATACATGAAAACCATACAAATAGATGATGGATAATTTTCCCCTGAACATTGGATATACAGATGTACGTATACTTAACTTGCTTTTTATTTAAATGGAAATTGGGTTTTCTGGTGGGGGGGGGGGGGGGGGGGGGGGGAGAACAAGTAAGCATATGGACAATAAATTCATAATAATACAAATTTTTGTTGACGGTGTTGGACCCGCCAACACGTCAGGGTATCTCCCCAATAAGAAGTCCTAACTATACCTCAGACCGTTTGGAGTAGGAGTCCCAATAGTGGGTCGTAAAGCTAAGCATTGACTGCGATAGCGCACAGTGGTAAGCGTGATATCTTTTTCGAAAGTAAGTGTGTGAACTTGAAGCAAGTAAAGAGAGATGCATGGGGAGGTTCTAACACGTGGAAGGGGAAAGAAGTGTGTCCCTTAGAATCCTGTAATAGTATGCAGCCTAAAAGGAACACAAGGGCTAAAAGACATCACAAACGAGAAAGCAGAATAGTCGACAATCAAAAGTGACGAGTTAAACCAACAACACACTTCAATAAGATTCATACAATCACATAAGAAATACTCCATACACAAATGCGTAAGTTAAAACTACATATATTGCTAATATAACCAGAATAGTCGAACTATAGTAACAACATATACATGAAACGTGTTGGCTCTGTTATATTATATAAAAGTGAAAGTTCCATCCATATATACAACCATGACAACCACTAGCCCCAATAATGGAATGTTACAGTCAACACCGCCTGCTCCTCCAAAGAGATGTGCTCACTCTGCACTATGGAGAAGCCAAGGCTCATCACAATACTCGCCAAGCCCTCTCTAAACAATGCCTAGAAAAATCTTGGCTCCAAAAAATCATGTTCTATGCATTATGAGCTTCTATATATAACATAGGGTGGGGTGAACCTTTACATTCCCTTTCGACTCTTGGACTACCCTCATGACTCTTCAAATTTGTTACATATAACTCTATACATTACATATGACTATTTGCATTCCACTAATGACACTTGGAATTTCACTTTACATTACATTGGATTACAATAGTTACATCTCACAATAGTGAGGTGGTCGAGACAACTCGACATGACCACTATGACATGTACTGGCTGACAGTGGTGTCCATGTCAAGCTGTTATGTTGCTAAGTGATGGATGTGTTCTTGGATGTACTTTGTCTTCATATCTGCATAGCTTGGTGCTGCAGAATATTCAATGGTCTTTGTCTTCGCAAGATGGTCCCATGCATGTGTTTCTTTCACTCGTTCAATTGTGAGCAAGTCTTTTAGCATGCACTCCTTCTTCATCCCGTTCGTTGTCACACCATGTTTCGTAAATGTACATGTTCCTACAATCACTCATGATGAGACAACATCCAATCCAAAAATATCCTAGTCTATCATGATGCATTGTCTTTCGTTTCTGGTGCAGGTGATCGGGAGAGAGAAAAAGGCTCTGAAATTACACAAAGCACATTTTAGGTTGGGACGAGAGGCTCCGGGGCATTGTCAAAAAAAACTGCGCAGATGTCACTAGGGGCAGATTTGTGCTATCCAGAACAATAGTGACAGTTGTGGGAGAGAACCAAGCTGGGTAGAACTGTACAGTCCCAGGGAGGAAGACAAGGCAGGATGTTGAGAGGAATTGCTAGGCGCTTCTACACAGTTTTCAAGATGAGGACTGGGCAAGTCATTTGGGGGTCCAGCTGGGAATCAATGAAATTTCTCAGGGGAAAATAGAGAGGGAAATAGGAGGCATTAGTAGAATTTTCTACGTACTTTTCCAAATGAAGGCTAGATCGGGTTATGAGGAGCTGCACATCATAACTGTGAAATTCTAGAAGACAGTTCAGGACAGGTAGTAGAGGCCTTCCCGACATAACTGCGGAGTTTTCGGGATGAGTGAAAAGTGGGGTAGCAGGCCAAGTGCCAGTTAAAACTATGCAATTTTTAGAGGGAGAGTAGAGAAGGCTAGTAGGGGGCCTTCTAGTCAGATTTCTGCAATTTCTTGGTACAATGCAGTGACAGGCAACAAAGACCTGTCTCACATGTCTACACAGTTTCTACAAGTAGTGTAGGCCAGATAGTTGGGCAAATTCTACGCAGTTTTTGGGAGCAGTGCAACCCTAGGTCATAGTTTAGTTCATATTTTCCAGAAGACCAGAGAGAGGTGTTTGGTCAATTTAGTGTGTCCTAAATTGCTACATTAATTATCAATCCAGGAGTTGTAAACTGATGAAGTGTAGCGCACTATATGTGCAAGATAGCCTCTTTCTTATGTTTTTGTCGTTTTTCAGTTTTTATTTTGTTTTGGGGGTTTTTATAATGTGAATGGAATTCCTATACCTGAGTCTCTAGAAGGCAAGTATGGTTATAGATTTTAAGGTGATTGTGTCCTCTATAATGGTTCCCAAAATTTAACACTTCAGAAGGTCTTAGAACATACTAGTGATGAAAGTAGTACTTGAACAAGAATGAAAATGTGATGCTATTTAAAACAAGTAAATAATGAACTACTGATCATGAAACTATCATCTCTGTTGTTGTCTAAATACAAAAAAATGATTTAAGCTACTGCACTCAAAGAAATTAAAAATTGCAAGGAAAGTAAAACTAAAATCAAATTACACATTCATAATTCGATCCCTCGCCAATAGTCCAGCTATGGCTTTCGGAGGTAATCATTAATGTCATGAGAAATCTGATATCTAATTGAAGAAAAGTAAAACTAAAATCAAATTACACATTCATAATTCGATCCCTCGCCAATAGTCCAGCTATGGCTTTCGGAGGTAATCATCAATGTCATGAGCAATCTGATATCTAATTGCAGAAAAGTAAAACTAAAATCAAATTACACATTCATAATTCGATCCCTCGCCAATAGTCCAACTATGGCTTTCGGAGGTAATCATCAATGTCATGAGCAATCTGATATCTAATTGCAGAAAAGTAAAACTAAAATCAAACTACACATTCATAATTCAATCCCTCACCAGTAGTCCAGCTATGGCTTTCGGAGGTAACCGTCAATGATATGAGCAATTTAATATCTAAGCTAACTAATAAAGCAAGGAAACAAAACTGAAATCAACAAAACAGAACTGGAATTAAATACTAGGAAAAACAAAGTCAGCAGAGAATTAATCCCATGTCATTAGTCATTATGAAAATTATATGCAGATGCCCGGGCTGCCTACTCTATCCTGAAACATACATGCACTGATCAGTGTTATACAAAGCTGTAAAATCATGAACAGAGGTGGAATGTTAATACCATGACAATTGAAATATACACAGGTGGAATATATGCAAATGGAAATAAGAAAACAATAATGGAAACTTTACAGCAATAAGAGAAACAAAATCTCAGCGTACAGGGGCCCTCTGCAAAGCCTGGGTCAACAGGCTATCAATCCAAGATTATGTTCAGGCAATCATGTAGAAACAGAGTCTTCTCATATATTTCATAACACGGTTACAGCAATAAAACTAGTGTCATGGCACAGTGGGCTTGAACAACAAAAATTACATTCACAAAAACTAAACCTATGCGTTATAGAAACGTGTTATTTATAACAAAGTGTACATAACTGTTTTCTTCTAGAACTGCGTGAACAGGGGACACGTAAAAGACAGTGTCCACAGATTTAGCGTACTGGTTATCGAAAATATTAAATCTATCAACTTGTGGCTGTTAGATTCTCGTCATGGGTCAGACTACAGGTGGCAACAAACCCCAGAGAGTTAAGAACGGCCACGCATCCTTCAGAATCCTTCACGTGCTGGAAAACAGAGTCTGGCTACTGTAGGACTCTTACGTAGGACCACCGTTTGACCACCATTGACCACAGCTTCCCTTGATGAATTCGGCTGAACCAACAGGACCTGATCCATGTCCAGGTCATTTCTGACTTTCCCGTGTGGCTTGTTTTGCCTGGTGACACCTGCAACATAGAATTTAACAAAAACAGTTGCGGAAAGTGACTGGATTTCGCAGCTAATGAGAAAAATCTAGTTCAAACAGCAAACACAAAACATAGTTAGAAAATCACGTTAAATGCTCTTTTAGAATCAATATGCAATGATTTTGATAGCTTAGGAGGTCCAAGTGAGTGGAAAAAGTTCTAGGAAAGTGTGTAGGAGAGGTGTAATTTCAAATCTCTACAAGAGGTTCGATGAGTGATCTTGTGGGAAGTGCAAATTGGATGGGACTTTGGGACAACTTATGCGCAGTTCTGGGAGGCAGTCAGCTAGCTCACTTCTAGGATTGTGTAGTGCAGGGTGCCTTGGAGGAAAAACTCAAGCTCTATGTAGTTCTAGGTAGCAGAGCAGGGTTACTGAGAGCTGATATTGTGTAGTGCAACTCAGTTGGGGTCCGGTTGAAGGAGGGTTGTCCGGTCGACAAATTTTCAAGAAAAGTGACTAAGTGTGAGAGCAAGTGAACTCATGCATACATGACATTGTGATCACACACTTAGCATAACTCAACGACAAGACACCTCAAACCAACAAGAAAAACATGGCAAAGCATGACCCTCTACGAGACTATCTAATGGTGAAACCGACAAGTGTGACACTTGGGATATACCTTCAGAAGACCATGATGAAAATTGCGCGAAAATGCTTACAAGTTTGTGTGTGAGTGTGATGGGTGTTCACATAGCTTAAGACAAACCAAACACACAAAGACAAACCTTCGAAATCACCAGAACCATATCACAAGCATGACATAGAAATCAACATGCCAAAGACGACAATATGTTCAACAAGCAAAAAGGAAGCAAGGCACGTAAGGGAAACACATGAATGACTTTTAGTGCTTGCAAACATGCATGTTATTGAAGACATAATGATATGACAATGACAAGCAATCCTTCAAGCTACACTAAGACATGTACTTTAAAATATTTACTTTAATTACCATACTTACCCTTGAGATGATTATGCATCTGACAGAGTTTGCATGAGGTCCTGATCTTTTATCATAACTCGATTTCTTGGTCCTTCTCCTCAACTCCTTGATAGTCATTTAGCATGTCATCTTTCCCTGTGGTCACTGAGAGATAAATATGTGAAGTTTCAATGGGTAGGGACTACCGCTGGGATGATCTATGCAATTCTCCAGAGTAAGGTTGTGTTGCCTGCTCTGCGTAATTTCTGGGAGCAAAGCTACTGGCCTGCTCTACGCAATTTTCCAGAGCAAGGTTGACTGCCTGCTCTGCACAATTTCTGAGTGCAAGGCAGATTGGACAACTAGGACAACACTGCACAATTTTGAGATACCGAATACTACTGTAGGATGGGGTCCTGGGAGGACACCTCTGTGTAGTTTCTGAATGCAATGTAGCTGAGAGGTAATAATGCGTAGTTTCTGAGTGCAAGAAACTGTCGTGGGAAACTCTCGTGGGATGGGTCCCTGAAGGACACATTATGTAGTTTCAGGTTGCAAGATAGACTGAGCAGCTGAGGAATAATATTGCGTAGTTTCTTATGATAGTGGGTTCTGGTTGGGGGAAGGACACTGGAGGAAACCACTCCGCAGTTTTATATGCCAAGGGACTTGGCTGGGGTCTCTCAACATTGCGTAGTTCTACTAGGAAAGGGAAAAATATTCAGGGTTGGAGAAGCAGAGTGTGTAGTTACAGAAAGATGAATGAGGCTAGGTTGCTCAGGAAATTGACTAAGTGTGAGATTAGTGAAACGAGTCTAAACAATGATAGGACTTGACTATGATCACACACAAACACTTAGTGATACAACATAGACCATCTAGAATGTATAAAACATACTTTTCTTGATGCAAAAACCTTCGTGTCAAGAGTGCATGAAGTGAGTGTGAAACATGTCTATGTGATGAGAACAACCCATACGCACAAAGATTTCCCCTCGAAGCAGAACAAACTTCCCTTTGCATGACAAACAATAATCTCGATGCCCAAAGATGACACATACTATATAAATATGAGAATGTGAACAATCTCTTAAGATCAAGGAGGGGGCTTGAGATCATCGCCTTACCAATACATGACCAAGGAACGTTTGATCACAGGATGCACGATAGGCTCCGAAATTTGCATGCAGGCCAAAATTTTGGAGGGTGGTTGTAACTGCTACAACATTGGTAACACATTGGAAGAACTCTAGCTCTCTGTATGGACCTTGTTTCATGAAAAGTGAGTCTAACCCTTTCCGAAGTATTGTTCCATTATTTGATTGTCATGGTTTCCTCACTAGATTGAGTGAAAGATGTAGTCCCTGCCATTCTCTTGATCGGTCAACACACATACCAAGCCAAGTCAACTAAGTTGTTTCAATTGGGGATGAGGGATATATTGATGCACAAGTATTATAAATGTCAGAGTTTTAGTTTCATCTCTGGTGTTGCTCCACTACCAGCAAGTTTGGACAGTACCCCGATGGAGTCACGTAGAAACACAAGCATCGCTCTATTGGCAACAAGCTTGGTCAGTACCCCAACATAGTTACTTGCATCACCTCTTTATGCAGGAAGCCTTTCTCTTCTTTCACCTTATTCATTTTTCATTTCCCATTTTTTTCATTTTTCAAATAACTATGCATAGAAACTTATTTATTTCAGATGTGGAAGAGGGATCCCGACTTGTTGAAGCAGAAGAGGTTGTCCCTTTAGAGAAGTATGTTATATATACCTCTAAGAATACTTGTTAAGGTTTTCCCCCTCACCTTACTCTACTTGACTAAGCATACAAGGGTTAACCCAAAAGAACCAATCATAGTAGGTGGTACTACTTAACAATGCAAGCGTTGTGTTTTCACCAAGACTCACTCTGAACATAACATATTTTCCATTAGGATATCATCAACTGAAGACAACAAGTTCTTCATAAAGACAGAGGACAACAAATAACCAAATTTTGATAGTTGTACAATTCCTCTTATATTTTCTCAGCTCGCCTCAAGAGCCAAACAAGGTTTCATGTGAGACTAACCTATGGGTGTAAACAAGAAAGAAGGAAACAAAAGTAAATAGAAAGAAAAACAAATAATCCAAGAAAACATGCAAGAAAACCAAACCAAGTAAGTAGGCAAACAAACCTACAAACTAGAAAGAAAAAAAGGGTAAGAAAGCAAACACTACTCCTACTCCTACGCTAAACAGTGCATGGGCTTGCTCACGTAAAGTGATATTTCCAATGTAGCCACCAGTGCATTGGATGACCCATGTTGGTGAAGGCATGATTCACGAGAAAGATAAACGTGTACACCAACAAACAAAAAATATATAACAGTGAAGACCAACACGCTCCAAGTTTAAAAGTGTCCACAAAAAATAAGAGTAAAAGCATAGGATAAGCATTTTGTGGACATATCATCGTTATGCAATAGACTGCTAATAGACAGTAAACATGCATACTCTTTAGACCATGACAAACAAGAAAACATGATAAAGAAAGACAACTTGCATTTCGCAAGTGTGCTCGTTGTGTATGATTCCTCCAATGTGTGAGCGATGGGATCGCGTGATTCTGTTGGAGGATGTGAAATCTGTGGATTAGATTGATCTTCAATGCACACAAGAGAGTGACGAGGAGCCTCAGGTGTTTCAATAGATTTCTAAACAGGAGTGGAACTGACCTCAGTTTAGAGAAGGCCTAACATAACCATTAGCGCAGGCTAAAGTGCCTCGAAAACTTGAGTGGCTTCCACTTCACCAACAGATAGAGCATTAGAGACCAATGGCTTAGAAATATTAACAACAAGTGAATCAACATCATGATCGAATAAAGGAGTACAGAGATCAAGACAACCACGATCAGAAAATTCAAGACGTTCATCGACATCCTCATGATCTGACGAATTAGGTAGAGGGATTGATGACAAAAAACAATGGTCACCCTCTGCATTTCTGGAAATGACAAATGAAAGATTGAGTGGATTTTCAGAGAAATATGTGTCCTCACACAATGCAATGACAGACTAACATCCGGTGTGTCCTGTGAATGATCAGAAGTAGAAACATCCAACAATAAGTTTTCATAGGGAAAATTAGAAATGGCAGAATCACAAGGGATGTTAGGATAGAGCGGATGAGGTGTGGATAGAAGGAGGTCATCCTTCACCGTAGGCTTCTTCTTCAAATTCCTGCACATACTCATCATGAATGATAGTGGAGGGTGGCTGCACAACACCAATTCTATTACCAACTTGATCCTGGTGAACAACAAGTGTGGAGTCTGGAACAAGAGAACACAACAAAATATAATCCGGAGGATCAACAGAACGCGAGGACAAAGGTTGAGGAAAAAGTCAACGTGAGAACCAACAGTTGTGCAAGACAAATCGACATAGAAATCAATATCAGGTGGGGTGGCAGGATGTGATGGTTCAACAGATGTGTGCACACCTTCTCCCATCTCGCACTACGGGGCCAGCTCTGTTTGATGAGATGAGGATGAACAATCACTTATGACAATGACCTTTTCCATCTTGGATTTGGAAGCTCTAACACCGAGGTATTCCAAGAGGGGTTTGAATGATTCTAAGATTTTCATATTTTTGGATATGTGAATAAGATACTCAAATATTCCACTAAGAAATTCCCAATCAATTTCATCTTCAGGAAATAGAAATGAAAGATTAAGAAAGCGTATGTGAAATTTCTCAACGGATTGATCAGGTGATTTTTGTAATTTCAGAATTTCTTTATTAAGTGCTTGATGGTCAAAATGATGGAAAGCATCGGCTAACTCTGTAACAAAGTGACTAAAAGAGTGAATGGATTTATCGGGTAGCGTGACAAGCCATTGCAATGGGTGCCCTCGAAGCATGGATGCGAACAATGTGCAGATCACGCAATCCTCGTGGATTTCGTAGCTATCATAGACATGGGACAAGACAACACTATGTCTACGCTATGTCATTCTTCTTTCACCTTCACATGTTTTTTGTGACAAGAGATTCCAGAACTCCTTTGGGACTTCAAATTCATTTCCATAAGACATACATCTCGGAGGACGAATTGTAACATAAGTCATGATAGATGGGCGAAGATTCAAAACACACTTTAAGGACTCAACTTGTCATATGGCCCTCCTTCTAGCACTAGAAATGTTGATGATGTTGGACCTGACAACATGTTAGGGGATCTCCCCGGTAAGAGGTCCCAAGTAGACCTCAGACCATTTGGAGTAGGAGTCCCAGTAGTGGGTAGTAAAGTTATGCCTTGAATATGATAACATGCATAGGTAAGCATGATATCTTTGTCGGAAGCAAGTGTGTGACCTTGCAGCAAGTCAAGAGAGATGCATGGGGAGGTTCTAACACACAAAAGGGGAAAGAAGTGTGTCCATTAGAAGCTTGTAATAGTATGCAGCCTGAAACAAACACAAGCTAAAACACATCACGAACTAGAAATCAAAATAGTCAACAATCCAAAGTGATGAGTTAAACCAATAACACACTTCAATAAGATTCATACAATCACATACAAAATAGTCCATACACAAAAGCGTAAGTTAAAAATACACATATTTCTAATGTAACCAAAATAGTCGAACTACAATAAAAACATATGCATGAAATGTGTTGCCTCTGTTATATTATATAAAAGTAAAATTTCCACCCATACATACAACCATGACAGCCACTAGCCCCAATAGTAGAACATCACAGTCAACACCGCCTCCTCCTCGAAAGAGATGTACTCACTCTGCACTATGGAGAAGCCAATGCTCATCACAATACTCTCCAAGCCCTCTCTAAGAAATGCCTAGCAAAATCTTAGCTCCCAAAAAGCCCGTTCTATGAGTTATGAGGTTCTATATATAGCAACATCTGGGGTGACCCTTTACATTCCCCTTTGACTCTTGGACTACCCTCATGACTCTTCAACTTTGTTACATATAACTCTACAAATTACATATGATTGTTTTCATTCCACTAATGACACTTGGAATTTCACTTTACATTACATTAGGTTACAACAGTTACGACTCATAGTAGTGAGGTGGTCGAGACAACTCATAACACC
This sequence comes from Pinus tabuliformis, assembly GCA_031772625.1. NCBI lineage: Eukaryota > Viridiplantae > Streptophyta > Pinopsida > Pinales > Pinaceae > Pinus > Pinus tabuliformis. Next base: position 2,023,148,181 of record CM062817.1, on the reverse strand, counting down.
ACTCGACATGACACTTGACATGTATTGGCTGATTGTGGTGTCCATGTCAAGCTGTTATGCTGCTAAGTGATGGATGTGTTCTTGGATGTACTTTTTCTTCATCTCCACATAGTTTGGTGTTGTCGGGAAGCCAAAAACAAGTGAAAACAGTGAAAAACAGAGTATCGAGGGCGTGGACAGTGAATGCACAATAGCCGTCAGATCTGGCCGATCAACAGTCCAAATCTGATCGAAAAATCACAATTGGCACAGGCAGACAGCGGATATCGGCACAGATCATATAAAACTTGTGATGGCGACTGACGAAGTCAACTAGGACAGTCTATCAAGCGCGCAGATCGACGGCCCACATTGCATCACGGGATCGCTATTGGAGATTACAAGAGTGCTTACAACGGCCCGGGGTTACCGCAATGTGCGATTCCGATCAATCTCATCGCGATATCGCAATCGGGGCTACACAGAGGTGTAGGCTATATACACATACATATATGTGATCTGATGAACCGAACCCAACGGTTATATAAATATTATTTCATAAGATTTGAGATCCGCAGAAAAGGAATTTTTAATGTATTTTGCGTATTTAGTTTATTAAACGAAATACAAAGGATGAAGCACCGATGCGATAAGCCAAACCCGAAAGGGTTCCTTAAAGCTATTGTATATTATTTTAGATCCACCATAAGCCATCTTTACGTTATTTTCATGATTTTTAACGTATTTTTAAAATACAAAGGAGAAAGGCCAAAGAGACTTGTGATAGCGATGAGGACGGACCCGATAGAGGAATAGACTGTATTTAAGGAATTTTGAAGTTTGAAATGAATAGAGTTTTGGCAGAATTTCACAGTTTGAATGCATTTTCCTGTGTTAACAGAAAACGACCACATTTCAGGATTTCGAAGGATTTCAAATGCTGACGACCCATTCCGTTACAGTATAGGTGGCCACCATCCCTGGGAGCGTTTAGCAATGATTGCTAACGCTTAAAAAGGGGTCTAAGCGGGCAGAAGTCGGGGAGACAGAAAGCCGAGAAGCTGAAACAAACAAGCAGCGTAGTTTTGGCTTTAAAGCCATAGAAAACAGAAGACAAAGGCAGGCAGTGCCGAGACAGAGAGTGATTAAGAGAGTCTGTGTACTTAGAGAAGGCTTGAGAGGTTCAAGCAAACTCTTACTGTTATATATGTTGTGTATTGAGTCTCAAATTGAGCTCATATTGTTGTAAAACTCTGCTTGAAGACATAATAGAGAGGCCACCATTGAAGGTTGGACCAGGAGTATTGGGTGAACTCCTCATTAAATTTGTTGTGTTATGTGTTGTCTATTATTTTTTTGTTTACTGCTTCATTGTCTATGTATTTCGCAATCTTATCGATCCATTGCAAAAAATAACATAGGCACATCCAAGCACATGAGTATGTAATACCTTATTAATTGTCTTAGATCTCATTATCAGATCATATATTTGTCATGATTACTCTTCCCAATTGATTCCTCGTAATACCAGGGACCTCTTCATGTCATTTGTTTGCGTAAGAAATCATTCCTCAAGAAGAACAATTCCTAATGACCTTGTCGGATAGTGACATATATACATAGACACATACATATGTATACATAAACATTAGCATAGAACAATCATCATCCTATCAAACAATGACATACATACACACCTACATGTATAAACATCAACAAAATCATGATCATATCATAATTACTAAATACCATAAAGTCTAGGTTAAGAGAAATTCCTTTATTCATGTAACACACGTGCAACATTGAGAACAACAGTTCCCAACATAGATAAGGCATATGACACCTCAAACCCATTTACTTTACCATTTCCTATTACCTTTCTCATGATTATACTGCCACAATCCCTTTACCACAATGGACCCAACCAGTCCAACTGACTGTCATAGTCTTACCTTCCGATGTGCTTACTCATGCATCGAGATTCATCTATGTCTTGCATTACCTATTGATTACCACACAACTCTCCTCGAACTCCATTAAATTTCCTCTTTCCTTAAAAAATCCCCAAGGCTCAAAACATAAAAGGCAAGACAAGAAACAAACAAGAATAAAACCATGAAAACCCATAACAATATGACACCACAACAAAGTGGCAAGGCCTTGCACCAAACATAAACAAAAATGTAAATAAAACTTAAAAGACCAAAATCACAAGACTGACACCATGACTCAATCCCCATGGTTCCCAAGGAAAGCTCAACCTGAGCTTTCTTCAAGATTTCATGGCAATCTCTCTTGCCATGCAACTCCCTGCATTATATTGTCATTAACACATAATTGTTAGTGCATAAATAAACATAACAATACACCAATTACCTCATCTTTTTGTGCCAAGAACACTGCTTGCAATTGAATACATCCACGTCATCTCTCAAGGGACTCCAATCCTTTAACATGTCTACCTGTAGCTAGAGACTAACTAATATACATGTCAAGTACATGTCCATGAATATAACACATGTCCACATAACGTCAGATGAGATTAAGGTCATGAAGCCTTCCTATAAGCAAAGCACTCACTCATTTGGAATTAAGGTTTCCAAACATAACCAAAGGAATTCTTACCCAATTCCTTTCTTTTACCTTTACCCTGCTGCAACTGAGTCTTACTATATACTGTCACGTCACCCAACTGTTAGTTATATAAACACATCAATTATTACCTCGTCACGTTAATACCAAGCATGTTTCCTAAAACTGCTCACACATGTCAACCACGTGTTCCACATATCAAGACAATCATATCTATCAATATGAAATCAACTTTTACAAACAATCATATCATAATCCATAGTCAACTCATAGTCATTAGACATAGCGCTACAACTATCAACTACATTCAAGTACATATCAACTGTCTCGGCACATATATGTTAGTACAATTATCTTAAAACAAAATCATTTGAACACATACTCATATTAAGCAATTCATCAATCATTGGACCACTTGCAAACATACCATGTTAACTAAATTAACTAGATGACCTAATCAAACAATGAAGCACCACATATATGGCATAATCAAGCTTGTACCTTAATGTATCTCAGGGGAGGCTATATTGTTTGCACAATCAAGCTAGTTAGCATGATATAATTTCACAACATAATATAATTTCACAACATATCAATTCAAACATAAATCATGATATCCATAATAGTAACTAAATAATATGTTCACATCATAAGCTCATAATCATTTTTCGTAACTAACTAATATGTTCACATCATAAGTTCATAATCATTTTTCGTTCATGCATAACAATCACATATGTATGATCAATCTATATTAGTACGACACCATATCAAAATATGTCGGCTCATACCTAAATATTGCAACCATAACCATCTGCATAGGTCAAACCAGGTTAACACAATACATATAACATCAAGATCTTCAATGCAATGAACATAACCATCACACATATGACCAATCCAAATTACAACATCAAGATCTCAATGAAATAACTCTTATCATCAAGTTTATAGCACATAACGACAATAAGCTATATATCATGCTCATCAACAACATATAACCTAATCATCAATTTATCTAACATAAACAACAGAAGCAATGCATACAACCACAAGCTACTATCATTCTTGACTATTCGACCCATGTGCATATAACTACACTAATCAACCAACATCTATCATGAATGTAACCATAACATCAAAATACATGTACATAAACCTAATGTATATAAACCTAATGCATATAAAAATACTTAACTTACATACCTGCATGTCGAACATACAATACCTGTATGACGATCTGTTCTGACCCCAAAGTCCAATGTTGCAGCCTCATTTAGGTGATCTGCATCTCCTGCTCTATCTCAACCAACACATTAGCAGCATAACAACCAATAGCATCAAGATGACCTAAATTCCATATAATGACTTCACAAGGCATGCTTGACCTACTATACATGCATAATCATAACCATGACCATACATACATAACAACTGCATATACACAAATAACAAATGAGTACCAAACCATTTACACATCATTATAGCTAGAGTCTAGTCATCAATGCATGAAAATATCAACCACACAAACCATGACCTCATTCATGACAACAACCATTACTCCATTATATACATTGCCACATGCAACCAATAGTATGCATAAGCAATTCCAAATCAACTACACCTACGCATAAACATATGTAGTCGAACATAAGCAATCAAATCTTGTAATCAACCTACAAGACTAATACATGTAATTAAAATATTCAAAAATGTAACCTAACATACAAGGATGTAAGTAGGTATCATGAAATCAACATGTAAGCGACATATAATCCATACATAGTTAGTCACATACTTACTTCAAATACGTTTCATGAAATCAATATCAAATTCTCCATGACAACCATACTACAACCATAATCAATCATCAAGCCAATGCAACAAGCACATGAAATGAAAGTATAAAAGACACACATGCAACTGACATGCATGCATGACCAACACACATTCAACCCATTTAGTCCAAGAGTTGAACCATGCTCTAATACCACTCTGTAACACCCTTCTTCCACATCTACCCAAGCAACTGGCCAGCCAAGGTAAACATGTGATGAGAGGCCCCTATGATAAGATTCAACCTCCTTGGTGACTTTAAGAAAATGGAATCAATGGAACATCACATACAGTCATCCAACTTCATCCAAATAACCTTTAGGAGACAAGTCAGCCACTTAGATTGCCTATCCCTGGGTCCCACTGTTGTTTGAGAGACTTAAGGACAGGGTAACGCTCCCTAGACATTGCCCAGGCAAGTTAGTTTCAGGACTAACGCTTCCCAGACACTGCCCATGCAAGTTAGTCTCAACACTAATGCTAGAATTCTGGGATTTGAGCCACATTTTTTGGCCCAGAGCCCAAGACACTCCCCATAATGGAATGATCACTTAGAATTAGTAAGGATGCAAGGAAACAATGATGCAAAAACAATAATATGAACAAGATCATCACTAGACCCCTACTAGCCATGATAGGCATTTCGTCAAACATATCATCAACATGTAACCTACAGGTGTAAATGACAGAATTAAGTGTAGGGATCTCATACTTATCTTATAATCGCTATGAACCATCGTTCCATCATTTCATTTGCTTCCTTATCCTCCATTAACTCATAAACACATTATCCATTCATATAAAAGTAAAAACATGTTGAGAGACATACATAGTTGTTGTCATGAAATGTGCATATAACCAACATAATAGGAACAGAAATACAATAAACATATTAGCCATCAAATCCATAAATACATCAGTACCTTTACATATGAAAATCAAGGGAATGGATTTCTCATTAATGAATAAAATGAACCAACCAGAGATGGGACTACCACATTCCACCCAACATAGAATGGCTCAGTCAAATCTCTCTTCATCCATTCACCCTCGTGCCATATTCCAAGCATGAATGTGGGATCTCATAGAACACATCAATCAAAACTCATTCATGGCTTCAAGAGGCCATCCACCTCAATCCATCAAATAGTAATTCAACCACATGGCCAAACATCACCAAAACCATCATTAGATTGGTCTCCATCCAAGCCTTCCAGGACTTCCAGAGCGTTTGTCCAATCAAGGCTTCTAGAACTAGTAACTCAACCCACATCTTATACAAGGCTTCCAGAGCATTTGTCCAACTAAGGCTTCCAGGATTAGTAGCTCAACCCACCAAGGGCTTCCAGAGCATTCATCCAACCAGGGCTTCCAAGACTAGTAAATCAAACCAAGTTGTTACTGGGCTTCCAGAGCGTTTGTTCAACCAAGGCTTCCAGGACTAGTAACTCAACCCAAGCTATGGAAACATGAGAACCAACCAAATCAAAGTAATGAAAGTAAACCCAAAATCACCATGGCTATACAGGAAATAGCAAGGCTAGGCAATCCATTGTCAATCCCGGCCATCCTTCATGCCAATTACATATCATAACCAAGCAACCACATGCATGTGTCACGCATGACAAAACTAGTGAATAAATCATGCATGCAACTCGGTACCTGCAAGAAATATGATGTAGTTGTTGATGTCGATTCCTTCTTGCGCTTTCTTGCTCTTCCTTTGCCTTCTTGCTCCAAGAATCCAAGTATGCCACACCCTCCAAGAGTGCTCCAAGAAAACTCTAAGTAACCAAGAGTATGAGAGAGAGAGAGAATAATGAGAGAGCTCCAAAACTGAACTAATCAAGCCTCCACCACTGATCCTCAGAAGCCTTTTTATTAATGAGGCCTCTATTTTCTTCATTTTCCATTATTTTCCTTCAATTTCCTCCTCACATGCAACCTATGACCTTTTACCTTCCTTTTCTCCTAATTTCCATTATTTTCATAAATAAATGTGCCAAAATACATTTTTGCCTCTTTAATGCCTTATCCATAGCCTTTGCCAATTTCCTTAACCACAAACAACCAAATTAACACCCAGTAGGATGTCCTGCCCACCATACGTGTCCCAGTCATCCGTGGTATTTATATATTTTTACATGGAATTTTCATGAGGACTATTACATTAAGGGTGTTATGTCGGCTTGAAAGAGAGGTAAATTAAAAAAAAGTAGCTACTTTGGAAATTATTATTTTTGTTACTTTTAACTTTTTATGGACACTACAACATCTCCCCCATACTAGAATCTATATTACGTTTAACCTTTTTATTATTATTTAATTGAGCTTACATCTAAATGTTTACAAATATTTTGTCTTATAAATTCAACATATTAATACAAATTCAACATATGGATCGACATGTAAAAATGTTGACAAACTTTCTTACATTACACCTATACATCTCCCCTATATTAGGTTGTAGAGCACCTCTGGACGCCATAAAGTATATACTAAAATATAATTATAAGCAAAATTATGATCACTTCAATTTTATAACCACTCACATGAACACCATGGAAAAAGTAGAGTTTAAACATATAACATTTAGATTCAGTGGAAGCTCCATTCCACTATAACATGCAATAAGTTATAATTTAAACATGTAACCTTTATGTTGCACTACAAACTCCACTCCACTATACCAATCATAATCATATCATATTATATATGTATTATACCTAGTGTGTATTTTTTTTGTGACTAGGAATGCAATCAATAAAGTTAAGGGTCTCTAACTTTGTGGAGAATGGTGCTCCAAGTCCCATAATATTTTATATGTAAAAAAAAAAAAATCAATAATGGGTTATTTACCTCAAATGGGGTTTTAATATGATAGTTATTTTCCTAACAAAATATTATTCTAACCATTTCTTGTAAAGAAATGCAAAATTATGCCAACTTATAATTATTTATCCATATGGATTTAGTAAAGTACATGTAATGTATGAGAATCCACTACACACTTTGAGAAGCATTAGGGAATCCAAAACCTAACCTTAGTAAAAACGTGATTTAAAAACCTTTTTGGAAGGAGGGAAAAGGGTTTGATTCTTATTGTAGCAATTTAAGTTTCATAGTAGAGCAACCACAAAAAGGAGTAGAGAGATAATAGAGTAGGGGAGAAACAATGTTTCATAGGGGATTCTAGTAAACCACAATGTCTTATAGCTCCACATTAAGATTAATATTTTTCCTTGTACTCTATCTTATTAGAGCCAAGTCACATTTCTAAAATTTTGGAGTTTTCCCATGCTTGATTTCTTCAAGGAAAATGTTTTGTCATTATGTGTATTTGATATTGTATTTATGTTTTATTTCAAGTAGTTAAAGAATATATATGGGATTTGCTTTATCTTTCTATTAAATAATTAGAAACTAAAGAAGGATAATTTTTGGAACATACCGTATCAATATAACAGTGGTTGACTTAAGATATGTTATGCCAGTTTTCCATTAGAATATCCAAGGCAATTTATAAATCACTTAAGTTTTTAAAGTTTTTATAGAATAATGCATAGAAGAACGTGAAATGACTAAACTTATTTGTGTTTCTTGTTAACGCCTTCCATCATCTCCCATCTCGATGTGCATCTGGAGGTCCTTCTCCTCCAAGCCACTGAAAAATTCTTTGTTGCATGTTATATGGAATGAGGCTCCACTATCCAAATACCACACACTACCCATCACCGATGTCACCATGCATGCAATGAGGGTGAAAGCCAATTCGAATTATGAAGCAAGAGCTTCAACTGTCGCTCCTCCTGAGGGCTTCTTATTGGCCTTCTTGTGTTGACACTTCATAGCATAGTGTCCTTCTTTCCGCCCTAACCAGAATCTCCTTTGGATTGGGATTTCTTCCCTTTCCTTTTCTTTGCCTTTCCATCCAAGACACAGTTCTCTTCATCATCGTGCTTGGATGAGGTTCCATCTCTGGTGCTCTACCTTATCTCTTCTTGCACCAAGTCGGATCACAAACACTCCCACTTTAGTAAATGCTCCCTCCCATTTACCGGACCTTGGTAGTTGCACCAGCTCTTGGGAAGGGCTAGACGTGTTAGGATGACCAGATCATCTTCAACAACTATAATACCAGTGCTCCCAGGATCATCCGAACTTTGGGTGAACCTGCTCAAGTACTGAGGTATTATGTCACCCTTCTCCATCTTGATCTTCCGAAGCTTGTCCTTCAGTGTCAGCTTCATGTGGTCACTGTTGTTCTAAAACAAGTCAATCAAGGCTTGCTACATTGCATATGGTGTATCCTTCCTATGGAGATTCAAGACAATATGATCTTGAACTCCTTCTAGTATGATCCTCCTCACCTTTGCCACACATTTCTTCCACTCTGCCAGATCTTGAGCATCGATTGTTGGAGGCTTAGGAATATCATTGTCTATGAATTCCTTCAACCCATTGTCTTCCAACACTACCTCCATCTTGTCCTTCCAAGCAATATAATTTGAACTACCCTCAAGGGCATATTCGAGTCTCAATCCATAGAATGACATCCTGCTGGCTCTAAAGAATGATCCTGCAAATTCGATTTCACCTGCAAAGATAAATTCAAATTCTTCTCTGCGAGAGTGATTTCAGCTCTAATACCATGTAGAAATTCCTTGTAGATTCACACTACTAATTGTTATTTTTCCTAAACAATAGACTTGAAATACGCTACTCATAAGTGGAAACAATTAAATAATCATGAAATCACAAATCATACAAGAGAAATAATTCAATCAACATATTACACGAATGATTTCCTAGGGAAAGCCACAACTAAAAACCCCTGCTATCGGTATATTGCATTACTCAGAAAATATGAGAAGATTACAATGTTTTTCTCAAGCCCGAGCAACCTTTGCAATATCTCTATCTGTCTCACCACTTCCTAGATAAGCCTAGGCCAATACTTAACCAAATTTTTGCTTACCCAAGTCCGTATTTCCTTGTGTTGTTTCCTTGGGAATTAACCCCTATTAATTAGGGACATTTTGCAATTATGCAATCCTCATAGGCCTTCCTCTGACTATATGCACAACCTGTACAATTTGGACAATTATACAATTGATAGTACATTGCCCTTGAACTCCAATCTCAACTGAGTAACTCTTAGATCTCACATACATGAGTTATTTAGGAGTGAATTATCAATTAATTGGTTGAACACATGAAGCAACACCCCACTATCTCACTTCCTACTAGTTCCTCCATCAGTTCGAACTAGTTTAACTGACTTTAACTCAGTTAAACCGAATTAATTAATTACAAGTCAAAATAAACTCAATCAAGACTCTTATAAAGTAGGAGACACTCTACATTACTCTAGTTAGACCTTCAACTCGAATTAATTGAGCCAACTAAGTCAAATTAACTTGTACAAGTTGCCTTGTGATGTGGAATTACAATTTTATTCCTAATTTAATTCAAGGGAAAATTAAATCAGGATTTTTCTTGTTGCATTTTCAACATAGTCTTTAAGTGTGACTTTTTGGGGTTTATGGTGGATTTTTGTGTGGGATCCGACGAAAAAATTTGTGGTCATATTATGATTATTGTTATTTAAACTGGTTTTTTGACTGCATATATGGATTGAACACCCTCAAAAACCCCACAAGCACTTCAATTATGAAGAATTCACCTGTCAAACTTATGATTTCAATGAATCATTAGATCGGAAAATAAACAAAAACTTTCCAAAAAGTCACACTTAAAGACTACTTTATTTTGACATACTAATATTAAAGAGACTTAAAATCTTATTGTTAATGACTATCCTTAATTTTACCTAAAACTAAAAGACTATCTTTGAGCGTTACTAGATCTAGTAATTCTAAAAAATAAGCCAAATACGACATCTTGCTAATGATCCTTGGGAGGCCTAAGCAATCCCTTATTTGTTAAGTTTCAAAATCTTATTTTCAATATGTTGAGAATGTCTCCATAGATAAGTATCCAATGCTTCATTAACATTTGGTTAATTTGGAACCATGATTAGCTGTATTCAAAATATGATCTGAAAACAGACCAGGAAAGTACTTATGATATGATTATCTTGAAAAAACTATAAAAAAAAATAAGAACACCCCACCTCTAAAATTGCAATGAACAACACATTAACAAGTTTAAATAAATAAAATTAACATAAAAATGTTCACAGTTATATAATTATATAATTTTGAAATAACTCCCATCTTAATATTTCAAACCTGTTATGAATCTTTATAAAAGATAATATAATCATCACTGCAAGTTTAAGAATAAAGATAATATAATCATCACTGCAAGTTTAAGAATTTTGAAACAGCTCCACTATTATCAATATTAAAACGCCTATTTTATAATTCATCACTACACATATAAAAACAACTTCATCATTATCAATATTAAAATCTCTTTATCTCACCTAAATCAATGAGAATCCTTACACACTGTCATTTCCCTATCATGGGAAACTACAGCCCAAAAAAAATTTTGGCCCGGCACATTCAGTTTCATTATTAAAATCCCTATTACACACTATGCATATTCCCATAAGTGAGCTTATAGTTTCACACCAATATTTAATATGTTCATGCAGGACCAGAGAGCAACAATGGCAAAATAACTACAAATATCACCTTCAGAAAAATCTAGTATTGGACAACTACCTTCTCAAGTTTCAGTTCATATACCAATGGAAATCCACTTTTTGAATAGCAAATCACAGACTCCTTGAACCCACGAACGTGCACCGTATTCCTGCGCCCACAAGATTTCAATGAACCGAATCCATTCTTTGCTATGCATGAAACAAATGTACATAGCTTTTCAAACTCATTGGAATCACAATACACCTCAAACACTGGAACAGTAGGGGCCCATACTTCACATTTGCATCTCTTTGCATCAAATCGGCACACCAGTTCAATGGGTCCACACTTGAAGGTCTTCTGCGTTCCTTCTTCCAGCATGTCTAACCATGGCACCAAAGCTGCACCTTCTATGTGAACTCTAGCACCTCCCCCTATCACTGCACATATTTCCTTCTTGGAAACACTTGATTGCAGGGGATTGGAGAACTTCAACTTCTCCACCCATATCCCCAAAGAGTGCAGGCGCCTCCTCATTGAATATGGCAGTTTCTCACACAGCAAAAGCATTGCCCAGCGGAACAACCGACTCAGGCCGGCAGAAAGGGAGTCCCTGAGTTTTGGGCTGAACTCCATCAATGCTGACATAAAGCTTATCACTGCAGCAAATACCCAATGGGCTTTATTTACTATCAGTAAGGCTAGGCCACCCCCATTTACAAACTTCAACATTGTGTGGTCAGACACTGTCAAGTTCACAGGAAGAAGCAAATAATTGTCCAGAATCCCAATAGCCTTGTTGTTTATTATCAGACAATCCAGCACTTCTGTTAAAGTCAGAACACCCCCTGTGGCCACTTGTGGTAAAAAGGGTTTGTACCCTTTCAAAAACACAGTCTTGGGTGCCACTTGTGCCATCCTCACCAAATAGTACCATATTGTATCTGTGATATAATATTTCATTTCCCTATTGAGGAACAGCTTGTTTCCTTCCTTTCTCTCTAAATGGAATGGATACCCCAAGTAGGAAGATTCAATCGCAGGGATATCCTGTGTCTTGTATTCTCTCAGCCTGTTGGGCTGCTCTGCTTCTGTAATCACATGGCATTGCACCGTCTTTAAGACACGACCAGGGAAACATATCAGTCGGGAATAAGTTGGCGAGAGGCCGAAGAGCAGCAGCAGCCAGCCCACTATGCATTGAATGATTGCCCCAAAGGGTGTCAGCTTCACTATCTGCCAAAATCCAAGGCAAAGCTGAAATGGCAGCAAGATAATATGCAAAACATGCCCTGCTTTTGCCATACTTCCTCCAGCAATGAACGAACTTGGACTGAAACAGCTCTGTGTTATTGCTAATACTCCCCATTCTCCTTTTATTCTGAATCGTTCCTCTGTTTTTAGGAAGGCGATTTCTTTTTGCAGGCATCTTCAAAAAATTTCTTCATATTTTCATCCTCACTCAGCATCACAAGGCCCTCCATGTTCTTAAAGATGAACGGGAAGGCATTTTCTTTCAATTTTTAATTTGATGATACAACTGGAGGAATAAGAGTTAAAGTTCATAACGTACAATTTTTTCCCATCACGTTCTTTCGATTCGAGTACTAAAAGAATAAGATGAACTCCATATAAAGGAAGGAATGACTGGAAAGGAAATAATATAAAACACAGTGAAATTTTGAAGGAATCACTGGAGAAGTTATATATAAAACACAGTGAAATTTGAAAGGTTATATATAAAACACAGAGTGATATTTGGGTTTAGTTGGGTTATTCTCTCATTTAACATTCCTTTAAATTGAATTTAAACTTTAAAAACATAGATATGGATTTAAATTTAAAAATCAAATAAATAATACTTTAAATTTAAAGTGCTTTTCATCATTTACAACTAGTCATCAATCACACCTATCGACCCTCACCTTGGTAGGAATCGATACTTTCCTTGTATTAACCTTATCTTTATAAAGTATATTTAGATTTTAATATCACATTAACAAATTTGTATATGAAAGGTATTTTTTTTAAATAGTTTTAATTTTTAGATATATTATAGGGATATTTTTAATAATTTCATTTGTTGCGTTGAGAGGTGTTCTATAATTTAGTATAGGGGACATGTGTAAGTGTAAGGTAAGAAAGTTTGTCAAGACTTTTACATCTTGGCTCAATATGTTCAATTTAAGTTTTGATCCTACTAGGTTGTAAACTTTGGTTTTGAATTTAAGTTTTTAGATTTGAATTTGATTTTAAGGGTGGCCTTTTGTACATACCTTGAGGGTGGTTTTGGGTGAGTGGTTTCTTCCTCTTTTCCTTCTCCTTTCTTTGATTCTTCAAGTTGTTCTTCTTCCTCTTCACTAATTGGCTGATAAGGTGGGTTAATGAATCCTTCCTACTTGCTTTTGAAAGGTAATTCCTCATTAACTTTTACATCAATATAGTCAAATATTTTTTGTAACATTTTATTGTAGCATCTATAGCCCTTTTATTGTTAGGGTTCCTGATTGCTCCTAAAATCTTCTTCAATTTTTTTTTTTCTACAACTTTGTTTATGAGATATTTCAAACTTTCAAATCTCAAGGAGACAGAAAAGAGATCTCCAAGTATCAGTGGTAGAGCTTTCAAACGTTGGTTTTGAACCCTAAAAATACAACCCTATATTTTAATGCGATATGTATATTATGATTTTCTTTTATCTAAAAAATTATTCATATTTTTATTAATAAAATCAAATTTAATTTTTTTTAGACTATAACGGTTATTGGTATTAGAGAGCGGCAAACCAGCTGCCGCGGGCTTAAGCATTACATCAAACTCTGAGGTTGAAATTCCTGTTGCGCAGAGGATCTCGCTCTTTGAAACACTTTCAGATGAGATCTAGCCCCGGACTGTCTGAAGTCAGAGTTGCAATACACCGAGCTTAACCTTTGCGTTCCTTGCTCTGGCATGAATTAGAGGCGAACCTCCATTTAACCAGAGTCCGCCTAAATCTTTCACAGAACCTCCTTCCATCAACTGTACAGGTTCTTCAGCTTCCCAGGCCAAGATTCAACACAACGAAACTAATAGGAAAGGAACGAGGTAGAATCATACAGATTATCATGAGGTGGATGCGCGGTACAAGGAATCCTCAGAGAATGGAACCCTTGCTCTTAAGATCTATGGTTGGCGCTTTAACTTCCGAGCAGTAAGCAGAGCATCGGCGGACAGAACGCATTCAGGATCATGAAATTCAACAGGTTGTTCTGAAAATTAGTGCCTTCATCTTCTTGTTCTGCGTAGAGAGGCAGACTTTGGGAATCTGAGTGGTCTGCTTCAGCCATTTTAATTCTCTGAGAATCAGACTTCCCTTTTCTAGATAGGTGTTGGCTTATTGACCATATAGAGACCGGGATCATTGACTGCAAGAGGGGGAACAGGTCTGGATTTTGAAAGCAGATTGAGAGCATATTGACCAACAAGGGATTAAGGAATGATGCAGTTAGTTTCATCAGAATTGACTAACAGGGATCTTCTGCTACGGGTAGAGCCCAAATTGGCTTCAAGGTCAGCTTGATCGTTCAGGTGCCTCAGAATATGGAAAAAGGATATTTTCCAGAACTGGACCAGAGTAAGCCTGATTTTCTTGATAGTGGAAGCTAAGTGGATCTGAGAGGGGTTTGAATTGAGGTTCAATGCTTGGATGATTGTAGAGCTATAAAAAGGGTCTCTTTCACCTCTAATTACCTCACATTAATATGTCAATCCGGGAGCGTTTTGTTATTTCAAAGAGTGACTCAGTCTAAGGCTATCATTTGTCAGAGTAATGCTAGTAGTGCAGCGTTCAACAAAAATACAAGAGTAAACGGATGCTTGTCTATAACTAAGTTACTTCAAATGAATAAATCACACACTCTAAAACTAGGCAACTTATCAGTCAAGGGTTCGGCAGCGATAGCCCATCCCTTTGGAAACTGATGGAAAGGAAATCAGAGCATGGGCCACAGGTCTGGGAGCTAGACAGTAAATGCCAAGGCTCACTACAGCCACAGATCGTCTCTCACACCAAAACAACAAATGCGAGTAAATGAAACAGCAGGTAGAAAAATGGAACAGCAAATAAGAAATCGAACAACAAATCTGGAATGGAACAACAATGCTAAAATGGAACAGCAATTCTGAAATGGAACAGCAATCGAACAACTAAGTCTCGCGAGCAGTAATCAAGCTTTATCCTACTAACTCAAATGCACTCGTTGTAATCAAACAGCAATCTTTCATTCTTCAGGCAAATCAAGCAGCACGCACTAATGGAACAGCATTAACTACTAATAAGTTATGGAACAGCGTTTGGAAATCATACACACACAACACGCTTGAAGAGTAATCTGATCTAGCATCAATCGTCATTAACAGGAATACAATTGCGTTTCAAAATATAATAGCATTACTCCTGAATCGTAAAGAACACAACTTTCAGATAAATTCCATAACACGAATATACAGCATAAGAGCTCTGTAACAAAATAGTAACAATGTTTAGTCAAGACTAATAATATTCAATCAACTCTGAAAGGATTAGTGATATAATGCAGAGTCAATACAACAGTTCTTGTCTATAAAAACCTTAATGAACGAACCTTAACAGAGCATATGATGTAAACTTATAAAGCATATCAGATTACCAAATAATGACGATAAGCAAACCACTCAGAAATCAAATCGTAGTGATACAGAAGCAAGTGTCCTCCGAGGCCGGGCCCTTAGCCTCCAAGGGTACACCGCTTTAAGTTAATACAGACGCAGAGATAAGATACTCACCAAGTTTATATTAATGCATAAAACAAAAGTACAATGAACCAATTTCAACGAGGCTCGTGATCAAAGTTCGGTCTTTAACAGAAAGTTATGTAAAAGCATCATCCCCCAAAGCTGACAGTGTCGTCCCTTTATATAAGGGTGACGGCGGAGATGTCTAAGTAATAAGATAAATAAAGCAACGATCCCTCAAGATCAAAGATCCTGAGCGATTCGCCAAACTGTTAATCCTTAATCACTTCTTTTCTCCTCCGCCGAGCTGGTGTCTTCTCCTCCTTTTCCGGACCGGATTGCTTCAACTTGCTTAGCCTCGTTTGCACTCGGTCCTTCGTCAAAGGGACAACAGTTACCTTGTTCTTGTCTTTTTCTTTGGAACAACAGCTCCTCGTTTTTACCCCTTCCTGCACAAGAGAATGACAACTATCAACGGTTAAGTCTTGCATACTAATCCCACATATTTTGTTATAATTCTTTATTGTTTTCCACGTTCATGATGCAAAAAGGTTCACAAGTTCCACTGAAAATCCATTGAAATGATCATCAAAAACATACCTTTTTAGTACTCCACACACCCCCCTACTTACCCTGTTTCATGCCCTCATGAAAACGTTATAGTTGACATGCAAAGCAGTGAGAGAATAGGCTGGAGAAGGAATCTCATGCGGAGGCCTACAGTCGTGGTGAGTGACTAGGTAGTCAAAGAACTGGCCTGTTTGACCCTTAGGCATCTCATATAGGGCTTGATATCCGGGTGCAGGGTGCCAGATAATTGGACTGCGGAATCTATATCCTAACCAGGATGGCCCTGCCCTCAAAATGCTTTCGCCATAGAGGTTCCAACGGTTGGCAGTTAATTGAAAATTCTCATACTTAAATGGCTCCCTGAGCTGGATGTTTTGATTAGAGATTCGGTACCGAAATTTGGCTGCATCAATGGCGAGGTCTTTGATAGAAAGAAAATATTCTAAACTTTGTCGAATGAGTGCCTCGTGCATGGGTCCTAATGTTTCAATGACACCCGGAGTTCTCATGAGGTTTCTATGTGCTTTCCACAACTGTACCGGGTCCCTAGGTTCAGCCCTTACCCACAAGTCTACGCCATTTTCCTGCCTCTGGAAAGTATTATAGGCTTTGAGCCATTTAATCTGATTAACCCCGAATGAGATGAATGCTTGCAATTGGATGTCTCCAACAAAAGGGACAGGGTTTAGTTCAGTCTCCTGATCTAGCACGAGGTTATGCAAATAGAATTCACACAGCAATCTCTGGACCTTCACCCCATAATGTTTACAACAGTCTATAAAGTCATTGACAGTGTTAATTTGTATAGGGGCGCCTGCTTTAACAAATTTTATTTTTAATTGTAAGTACTGTTCCAGTAAAAACAGAGCATAGTTTTTGGCAGGGGCCCTACATGCTAAAACGTCATTGTATAAAGAACACAAGGTATCCATCTGCTTGATAACAATATCTAGCCTACGAGTTACCTTTGCAACTTTCTCTTGTTCCTTTCCCCACCCTTCAAAGGCCTGGCTTTCGGATTGATTGACGTTCCTTAGTTGCTGTTGTAGTTCTTCATACTTCTCGCGGGGGACCGTTTGCTCTCTAAGCCTTTCTGCTTCTTGCTAGGCCTGTTTCAATCCCTTGCGCAAGGTCACTGTCTTTAGATCTCTTCTCCATGCAGCAGTGGAGGCCGGGAGTTTTACCTGAACTTTCTTATTGCGTTGTTTCGAGTTTAGAACCCTTATCACCCCTGAGGGTGGTGCCTCCGTTTGAATTTTCTTGTTGTCCATTTCTTTTTTAACACGAATATTAGCTTGCTGCAGTTCCTTTTCACATGGAACAGCAGTCTGTTCCTCAGCATCATTTGGAACAGCAATTGGATCTTCAGCAGGGTTTTGAACAGCAGGGCGATTTTTGGTCCTCCGCCTTTTTATCTTGCGGATTTTTACTGCAGTGGTCATCTTTTTCTTCCTTGCGGTCTTCCTTACCCTCTGCCTCGCTTTCAAGATCCTGATCTGCTGGTGGAGCTGGGCTATTACGCTCAATAATCTCCGTTGTTCCTTTCGTAATTCCCTAATTTCGAGCGTTTTATTAGAAGGAACAGCAGGTTGTCTGCTACGTTTTGGGCCGTGACTAGTCCCTGGATCTTTCTCCTGGGGTGCTTCTTCGTTGTTCTGTTCTGGTTGTTCTGGGGTAGGAACCCTAACTGGTTCCGTCACTTCTTGGGCAACTTCTTTTTCTATTCCTACTTCCTCCGGAATTTCCTCTGGTGCCTTGGGAACAGATTGTTCCCGTCCAGTGTCTCTTATCTCCTCTTCATCATGAATAGGCATATTTCCTTCTTCTGCCTCTTCTGCATGTGGTTTTTCAGATGCATTTTCTTCCTGGGGTTTCACGTGGAGGTCTGATGGAGTGGAAGGTTGGCCATACTCACCCATATTGGCCAAGACTGCAGCCAATTCATCTTCTCCCACTGGGTCCTGTGGTGGGCTCCCTTCCTGTTGTCCCATTTCCTCCTCCTGCTTGGATTGTTTAGCTTCAGCCTCAAAATGCTCAGCTTCTCTTTCAGAATGCTCAGCTTCTTCCTCATTTTCTTCTCCAGATTGCTCGGCCTCCTCGGCCTCTCCTTTCTTTTCTCCTTCAGCTTGCTCTACTTCTTCTTCTAGCCGTGATGATTGCTCGTCCTCAATTTCCACTGGCTTCCTGGTGCTTTCCTGGAGCTTTTCCAGCCTTCCTCGTATCCGAGCTAACCAGACTGATTTTCTGTGTTTCTCTCGCTGTTTGGGTGTACCGGTTACATGTTTACGCTTTGCCGATTCTTGGCGTGTTTCTGGTCGTTCAGATGTGCTAGCAACATGTTTTTGTTTTACCAATTCTCTGCGTTTTTCCGGACTTTCTGGTGTGCTTGTAGTATGTTTATGTTTTGGGGATGGTGCTGTCACCTTCCCCTCAATTATTGCAATTAGCTCTTCCCGGCTACTTTGCTGCTGGGTGAGGCTATGACTAACAATTAATTGAATTAACCCGTGGTGGCTGACAACTGACTCTACATGTTTTGCCTCTTTTAGGCTTCGTGCAACGTCATGAAGTAATGAATTCAAAAGTGCAGGCAGATTTACAAAGCATTTCTGCTTTAGAACAGCTAAGAGTTTAAGATTTCGTGGTCTTACCACGTATTTTCTCCCCTCACAGGTGATGTAGCTTTGCACGGTTCTTGCTAATTCTGCCCAGGTTTCTCCTAGCGTTGCTGGCAGAACTCCCTTCCCTTTAATCGTCAAGCTCTGGCCTTCGTCTTGGAAAATTTCCATGATCTTCTGTAATCTTTCCCTCTTTAGTGTCCATACAGGTCCGGTGGCTGGTAGTCCCGAGACTTCTGCGATTATATCATCAGTGACCGCTATCTGCTTCCCCCTTACTATGGAGTGATCCTCCTGCAAATTATACAAGAATTCAATCGCCACTGTTTCATTAGACTCCTGCAAGCAACTGAGATAAGTCAGCCACCCTGCTCTTTCCAGGATCTCCCGGGCAGCAGCGGAGACTGTCAACTCCTGAGGTTCCCTTCGAATTGCCCTTCCTCCCATGGTTTCACTGTGGATTCTCAATGGAATAGCAAATGCTTGCTGTTTGAAACACAGAGAGGGTAATAATCGCAAGATTTCGAAAAAACACAGAGTATGCAACAAAAATGGCTTATGAACAGCAACTTGTGTAAAAAAAATAGAAATATCATGTCGTTAAGCCATACCATTCCCTAGTACACTATCTTTCCCGAATAGTGAGCTGACACATAATCCGGGGAATAATGAGATTAACCTCCCCCCACAATGTGATAGGCTGTCCCAGCCGTCAAAGAAAGGAGCAGCACCCAATCTGCAACCAAGTCATAAAGGAACAGCGTATGAAAATATGCCATGTTTAGAAAAACAACGAATTACCGAAATCGAGGCATAAAGTTGGATCGCGTATTACATAAGAGGCTGCTGTGATATGATGCGAGGCTAAGGGATAGGACGTCTGTCGTACTTGCCAAATCTCAAGTCGTCATTGTCACCTCCTTTGCCATGATTGGTGGTAATAAATGTTCATGCGATATATAAGTAGGGAAATAATGTATGATTAGTGCCTATGATATAAGAAACAAAAGAGTATTAGTATCTTATCTATTGGTGTAATCAATATGACTTCAATACCATTAACAGTGCTCTTCTGCCAACAGGTGTCCATAACCTTGGCAGAGTTGTTTATTTCACCCTTGGAACCATGATCCTTTATGTGCATATTAAGGAATGTAATGTCATAGTGTAGGCCATTATGCTGGCTTGGTAACCAGTTAGCCATAATGCCATTCAAGAGGAGGGAGCGACGAGTGGGCAGGCCGGCTCGTGATGAGACCTCCTGTTCCAAGGTTTGTTTATTTGATATACCTTTTGGACCATATCCCTGGTGTGGTGGCCATAGTGGGAATGCCACTTCACTTCCATCCTCATGATCATGGTAGGCTAGCTCTTGATGAGACCCCCTATCCTGCATTTGACAACTTATAATTAATCTTTTTACTTTCTTCTTTTTCATAAAGCACTTTTCCTTATTTATACACAAAGGGTGGTTCAACACTCCTTAAGAGTAGGAATGGTGGAAGAAGTCTTATCATCTCAATAGGAAGATATAAACCCTTTGCTCTTATTCCTAAACAATAATCAAAGAGGATTAAAGGGAATGTCATGATAAAGATAACCAATCAAGGCAAAATTAGTAAGACAATGATAACAAAAGATGATGAATAAGTATGTCCTTCCTTTTGTCCTCTTACCAATACAGAGCCTTATAAAGATAACGATTTATAATTTGCTGATTTCAGTATGTTGTGATTTTATGTTCATTGCATAAGTGCATAGCTGTCTCTAAAAGACTTTGAAAGAACAGGAGCAAGAAGCATCCTCAATTTAGATTAGCAAAAGGGATAAGTTGTTTCACAAGGAGAGAAAAAGTATGCTGGAAGTGTTCCTTTTGGAAAGAGGAACAACAAAGGAGCATAGGTCTCAAAAGTGCAAATGTCGTTCCTTTTGAAAAAGGAACAGCAGAACACACCAATGCCATTCCTTTGAAAAAGGAATAGCAGAAAATAAAAAAAATGCTATCTTTCTTGGAAAAAAAGGACAGCAAAACACTCGAAATGACGTTCCTTTTGAAAAAGGAACAGCAGCCATGAAAAATGTTGTTCCTTTGAAAAAGGAACAGCAAAAGACGCAAAAGTGTCGTTCCTTTGAAAAAGGAACAGCAGAAATCAAAAATATGTTGCGCCTTTGGAAAAGGGACAGCAAACACACCGCAGTGCCGTTCCTTTTGAAAAAGGAACAGCAAAAATCAAAATGTTGTTCCTTTTAGAAAAGGAACAGAAAAACAAGCAAATGTCGTTCCTTTGAAAAAGGAACAGCAGAAAAATCAAGAATGTTGTTCCTTTTGAAAAGGAACAGCAGAAAAATCAAGAATGTTGTTCCTTTTGAAAAGGAACAGTAGAAAAATCAAGAATGTTGTTCCTTTTGAAAAGGAACAGCAGAAAAATCAAGAATGTTGTTCCTTTTAAAAAGGAACAGCAGAAAAATCAAGAATGTTGTTTTATGAAAAATCAAGAATGTTGTTCCTTTTGAAAAGGAACAACAGAAAAATCAAGAATGTTGTTCCTTTTAAAAAGGAATAGCAAAACACGCAAATGCCATTCTTTTAGAAACGGAACAACAAAAATCGCAATCTTGAGGAAGAAAAGGAGCATCAAAAAATGACAAGAAAACATTTAGTTCAAGCAAATGTACAAGAACGACTTAAAGAAAAGAACTTATGTACAAATTGTAAAAAGAAATGAATTCCTTAATGAATTACAGGTGAGGAAGACTTCTCTTCCTCTCCTAAAATCTCCATATCAGTGTCTCGGCATAGCTGCTGGCAGAAGGATTCCCGAGTGAGTGGTTTACGATAGAGACGAACTCGGTGGCCATTTACTTTGAAGGCATATCCAGAACCGTCAATGGTGATTAGAGTAAGTGTCCCATTTTCATGTACCTTCTAGATTTCGTATGGTCCCAACCAATGAGTCTGGAGTTTCCCAGGGAAATCCTGAAATCGAGAGTCATACAACAGAGCCCAGTCTCCCTCGTGGAAGACTTTGTTTTTTATGAGCGCATCATGCAATTTAGCTCGCTGCTATTGAATCAGTGTTGTATTTTGTAGTGCAGAGAGCCTAATTTCATCCAATTCATTGATCTGCTGTAGTCGATTAATCTGTGCCTCGCTTAGATCTAAGCCAACTTCCTGTGTTGTTCGTAATGTTTGGATTTCAAATTCTATAGGAAAAATGGGTTGTTTTCCAAACACTAATTGATAAGGTGAGTAACCAGTAGTGCTTCTCCATGTTGTTCTATAGGCCCAGAGTGCTTCAGGTAGTTGAGCAGCCCAATCACGCCAATGTGACGCAATGGTTTTCGTTAGGATTGATTCTATTACCTTATTGCTACTTTCTACTTGTCCATTCGCCTGTAGGTGATATGGAGTAGTGATTTTATGTTGGACATGATAATTATTAAGTGTTGCAGCTAATCTATTCCCAGCAAATTGTGGTCCTCCGTCTGTAATTATTTCCCTTGGAATGCCATAACGTACAAATAGATGGAACAAGAACTGTCTGACAGAGTCCTCTGTGGCTCTTGGCAATGCTTCTGCTTCAACCCATTTGGTGACATATTCTGTTGCCACCAAGATATATGTTTTCTGATTTAATGAGGGGTTGATGGGTCCAACGAAATCAAGAGCCCATCGTTCAAATGGTTCGATGACTAACTGTGGTTTCAGAGGCATCTCGTCAGCTTGACCAGGACGTCCTGCTTACTAGCAGCTGTCACAGGCTTGGACAAATTTCTTTGCATCTCTGAAAATCGTGGGCCAATAATATCCTGTCTGTAATACTTATGTCCAGTTCTACGCTCAGCGAAGTGTCCCCCACATGGTCCATCATGACAGGCTTTTAGGATGTCAAAGATTTCATCTTCTCGAACACATCTCCTGATATGCATGTCTGCCCCTGTGTGAAACAAGTAGCCCCCAATCCAGGAGAATCGAGTACTCTTCTGAACAATCTATTTGCGCTCATTAGGGGTTAGGTGTTTTGGTAGTTTACCTACTGTAAGGTAATTGGCAACATCAGCATACCAAGGTGTTTGAACGGCAACAGCAAACAGATGTTCGTCCGGAAATTGATCTTCAACTACTGCTGCATCAATTGGCTTTGGCATTCTTGAGAGAAAATCGGCTACAGGGTTTTCTTTGCCAGGCCGATCCTTGATTTTGATATCGAATTCCTACAATAAAATCAACCATCTAGTTACTCTGGCATTTGTGACAGGCTTATTTGCTAAATATTTTATGGCAGAATGATCTGTATACAAAATAATAGGATAGCCTGTAATATAATGTCTAAATTTATTGACAACATGTATTACAGCTAGGAATTCTTTTTCAGTAACAGTGTAATTTAATTCAGCAGGGGATAAATTTTTGTTGATGTAATAGATAGCGTATGGTTTTTTATCCTCTTCCTGCCTAAGGACTACGCCAATGGTTGTATCTGAGGCATCAGAGGATATCTGAAATGGCAAATCCCAGTTTGGTCCTCGAAGGACTGGGGCTGTGGATACGAGCTTCTTTAAATCCTTGAAAGCACGCTCACATTTTTCTGTCCAAAGAAAATCAACGTTACCAGTTAGTGCATATAAAGGTGCAGCAATGTGTGAATAATGTTCTATAAATCGTCTATAATAGCCAGAAAATCCAAGAAAGTTGTGTACCTCTGTTTGAGTAGTAGGAGTGGGAATAAGCAAAAGTATTTGGATTTTGGTCGGATCTACCTGAATGCCGGATGCTGAAACATAGTGTCCTAGAATAAGTCCTTTAGTCATCATCATGTAACATTTTTCGTGGCTTAAGCAAAGTCTAGTAGCTATGCAGCATTGTAGGACTTTTTCTAGGGTGTCTAGTGCCGGATCAAAATCATCTCCATATGGTGTAAAGTCATCCATATATACTTCAAGTCCATCATTTATTAAATCTACAAAAATGCTAAGGATAGCCCTTTGGAATGTGGCAGGAGAATTACATAGGCCAAAAGGTAGAACTCGGTAGGCAAATGTTCCCCAAGGACAAGTAAAAGTAGTTTGTCCCGTCTTCAGGGGCAATCTAAATCTGATTGTATCCACTGAAGCCATCCAGGAAAGAAAAGAATTTCTTTCCTGCAAAAGTATCTAGCACTTGGTCTATGAACGGGAGAGGAAAGTGGTCTTTTTGTGTTGCTTTATTGAGTTCCCTGTAATCCACACAAATTCTCCATTTCCCATTCTTTTTTGGTACCACCATAAGCGAAGAGACCCATTTACTGTCAGAAATAGGATAGATAAAATTGACATCTAAAAGTTTCTAAAGTTCAGCTTTTACCACATCTTTTAGATGAGGATTAAGTCTTCTTTGCAGTTGACGAACAAGTCTAGCATCCTTTTCTATAAAATGTGGTGTGTACACAAGTGTGGATCGATTCCTTTCATATCAGGGTAATCCCATGCAAATGCTTATTGATATTTTCTTAACAGATGGATGAGCTTAGTTTCTTGTTCAAGTGTGAGGTTGGCATTGATATTTAAAGTTTTTCCCGGTTCAATTTCCACAATTTTACTATTTGCAACATAAGTAACAGGTATTGTTTGATCATGTGTATCTTTCAAAGGATCTTCTTCTAATTCATTATCAAATGTTGCTTCTATCATGTGACACTGTGTGCAGGATCTGGATTCAGTTTGACTAATGAAGTTGTTAATGGCATCATCTTCTGTTTGATCTTTAAAATCAAGTGCCTCTTGTATAGTCAATGGAGATGTAATGTTATCAGTAAGGTATGATACAGGGTGCTTGTTGGTTTTAATTATTGTGACACTTAGCTGCGTTGGAGGGTATAGAACTAAATTCTTGATATCAGGTCCTTTGGTTATGGTCATATTTCCTTGTCGGCAACCAATGTAAGCATCGGCAGTGGCAAGCCAAGGTCTACCTAGGATTAGCGGGTGTCCATCAAGTTGGGTTTTTGGATTAATTATCAGGAAATCGGTTGGATATTCCCAGGAATCTACAGAGACCATGACATCATGTAGAGTACCCTCTGGTCTAACCACAGATCGGTCAGCCAATTCTAACAAAGTAGAGGTGGGTTCTACAGATGTAATGCCGAGCTTTTGACAGGTAGTGGTTGTTAAAATATTGATTGCAGCTCCTAGATCAACTAAGGCATTAGACAGGGTCTAACCATAAAGTTGAACACTTACAATTGGATTTCTTGGGTCTTCATATTTAATGGGTGTTTCTTTCCCGGATAGTAAATCAGATAAAGTGTCAACTACTTGGACTCTTGGATTAGTTGTTATATTCCTCCTTGGTTTCTTTATGCACAATTCTTTGATAGTTTTTGTGTATATAGGAATGTCTTGAATGGCTTGGAGGAATGGGATTTTTATGTACATATTTTGTAATTCTCCCAGAATGTCAAAGTCAGGATACTGTAAAGGTCGAGGTATGACTAATCGTTCTGGGAATGGAGGAGAGGATGTGGTTGCTTGATTATGATTCTGATGCTTATTTACATCCTCTTGTTGCAACTGATGTTCTCTTGATAACTGATCTTCAATATGAACTGTTTTATCTCCCTCAGTTTCAATAATACGTCCAGATCGTAACTGAAGATCGTTACACTCCCTCAGGTCGGGTCCTATTTCTGGTGATTCTATGATTTGAAGAGATTGGACTGGTCTGTTATTTGGATTGGGGTTGGTTGGGCTGGGAGTTGCGGTCTCAGATTAGATTGGGTATTTTGTTGTAAAGCTGGTAGAGTAGGTTGAGGGAGCGGAATAGTTCCTACTGGCTGGTGCATCGGTCTTTGCCAGTTTGTCTGCCAGGGTGAACTTTGTGAAGTAGGGGGAGTCCATTGTGGAGGATATGGGTTATTTTTCCAATATGGTGGAGTGTAAGGGAAATTCGGCCAACCAGATTGGCTTGCCTGATTCAGCCACGGGTTTGAAGAAGGAAACGACGGTGGTGACCAGTTTGAAAATGGGGGTTGGGACTGACTTTGCCACATATTATATTGTTGAGCATTATATTGTGGAGACTGAAAATAAGAAGTTGGGTCTGGAAACATACCTGATTTTCTCGGCTGCCACTGGCGGCGCTGGTTGATCAAGTATACCGATTCTGGTTCTTCCTCCGCTTCCTTATATACTGCTTTTAATCCAGGAAGTGAGGGGCATCTTTCCGTAAGATGATCTTTTGTACAGATGGCACATGTTTGGACTGTATCCAGTGGACACTCCTTGTGACTATGCTTTTTCCTGCATCGGGAACAGAAGATTGCCAAATTCTGTTCTGCCTCCATCTGCTTCTGTTTGGCCTACATAATATCAAATTGTGTAGTTAGTGTCCCTAGAATATCAGTGTTAAATTTTTCTAATAAATTTCCAATCTCTACTCGTGTTACTCCTTCTGTTGATATTTTGTTGTCTCTTGCAAACGGATCATATTCTACCGGTTTTACTCTTGTGCTGCCTCTCGAACTCCTGATACATAAATCAATGATGTCAGCAAAATTCTCTTGATAAATATCCCCTTTTCCCATGATGTTTAATGTTTCAATCCACTGTTCCTTCATGCCCCTTATCAATGCAATTTTTAACACATTATCAGGTAAAGTTAGTGATGCATAAGGAGATCTTTGTAGATTGTAATGAAAACGTTCCACATACTCCTCTAATGTTTCATTTGGTTTGGCTATCATTTGGAATATTTCGTCTTTTAATTCTCTAGACCTACAATAGTCCTGATATTTTTTTAAGAAAGATTCTTTCATTTGATCCCAATTGTTGATGACCCCACCACCTAGTCCCATAAACCATCTTAAAGCAACCCCTTTTAATGTAGAGGGGAATAATTTCAATTTCTGGGGATCGGTGGTGTAATCATATCCCCTGCACAACACATCGAATTCGAATGAAAATGCATCTGGATCTTCTGATGTGAGACCGTGAAATGTAGGGATATGTTGAAGAGGGATAGCTTTCATGGGCACATTTGCTGCAGAATCTACTATAAGATATTGTAATGTAGAGGTTTGAGTATTTGGCTGGTTCTAAGCCATAGGATCGAATATATGCCAATAACCTTCTGGGATATCTAGGAGGGTATTCCTAGGTTGAGAGGGAACGGTTTTGGCAGGGATAGTTTTAATAGCACTTCCTTTATCTGGGATAAGGGGAATACCTGATGTCTGAGGAGATTGGATTCCTTCAACAATGATTTTCGCAGCGCTCCCCTTATCTGGGCTATTTAATGGCTGATCTGTGCCAATGGGAGATTTTGGTTCCTCGGTTTCCCTTGTTTCTCCTTCTCCTTCACAAAAGTTGCTGAAATTCCCTTCCTGCAATAGTTCTAGAGTAGAATTTTCAATTTCCTGCTCTTCAGTTTGACTATGCACCTCAGCAAAGGTTACAGATGGTGATCCTGTGGCCTGAAGGGAACTAGTAGGTTGTTTAGAAATGATTTTCCTGGGGCCTACTGATGGTTGAGATTTTGTTTTCTTATAGATTTCATCTATGAAGGTCGTTCGGCCAAGGGTCACCGGCCCCTTAGCTTTTTCGGGTTTGGATGGAAGCTTAATATTCTTTTCTGGTTTTTTCTGCTTAGTCATGCACTCAAATGAACTACTGAATTCTATTCAAACAAAGCGACAACAAATCTGTTAGGAAATCAGACAGTGGAGCAGGGCTTTTACATGCTCCGCACGCATGTTCTTACCTTCCATTTTTAAGATCCAACTCTTCCCTAGCAGGTTCGTACACTACTCTGAAAAAGAAAAATGGCTACACTCTTTCCCCGGCAACGGCACCAAAATGTAGAGCTATAAAAAGAGTCTCTTTCATCTCTAATTACCTCACATTAATATGTCAATCCGGGAGCGTTTTTTTTATTTCAAAGAGTGACTCAGTCTGAGGCTATCATTTGTCAGAGTAATGCTAGTAGTACAGCGTTCAACAAAAATACAAGAGTAACTAAGTTACTTCAAATGAATAAATCACACACTCTAAAACTAGGCAACTTATCAGTCAAGGGTTCGGTAGTGATAGCCCATCCCTTTGGAAACTGATGGAAAGGAAATCAGAGCATGGGCCACGGGTCTGGGAGCTAGACAGTAAATGCCAAGGCTCACTACAGCCACAGATCGTCTCTCACACCAAAACAACAAATGCGAGTAAATGAAACGGCAGGTTGAAAAATGGAACAACAAATAAGAAATCGAACAGCAAATCTGGAATGGAACAACAATGCTAAAATGGAACAGCAATTATAAAATAGAACAGCAATCGAACAACTAAGTCTCACGAGCAGTAATCAAGCTTTATCCTACTATCTCAAATGCACTCGTTGTAATCAAACAACAATCTTTCATTCTCCAGGAAAATCAAGCAGCACGCACTAATGGAACAACATTAACTACTAATAAGTTATGGAACAACGTTTGGAAATCATACACATACACAACACGCTTGAAGAGTAATCTGATCTAGCATCAATCGTCATTAACAGGAATACAACTGTGTTTCAAAATGGAACAGCATTACTCCTGAATCGTAAAGAACACAACTTTCAGATAAATTCCATAACACAAATATACAACATAAGAGCTCTGTAACAAAATAGTAACAATGTTCAGTCAAGACTAATAATATTCAATCAACTCTGAAAGGATTAGTGATATAATGCAGAGTCAATACAACAGTTCTTGTCTGTAAAAACCTTAATGAACGAATCTTAATAGAGCATATGATGTAAACTTATAAAGCATATCAGATTACCAAATAATGACGATAAGCAAACCACTCAGAAATCAAATCGTAGTGATACAGAAGCAAGTGTCCTCCGGGGCCGGGCCCTTAGCCTCCAAGGGTACACCGCTTTAAGTTAATCCAGACGCAGAGATAAGATAATCACCAAGTTTATATTAATGCATAAAACAAAAGTACAATGAACCAGTTTCAACGAGGCTCGATGATCAAAGTTCGGTCTTTAACAGAAAGTTATGTAAAAGCATCATCCCCCAAAGCTAACAGTGTCGTCCCTTTATATAAGGGTGACGGCAGAGATTTCTAAGTAATAAGATAAATAAAGCAGCGATCCCTCAGGATCAAAGATCCTGAGCAATTCACCAAACTATTAGTCCTTAATCACTTCTTTTCTCCTGCGCCGAGCTGGTGTCTTCTCCTCCTTTTCCAGACCGGTTTGCTTCAACCTGCTTAGCCTCGTTTGCACTCGGTCCTTCATCAAAGGGACAGCAGTTACCCTGTTCTTGTCTTTTTCTTTGGAACAGCAGCTCCTCGTTTTTACCCCTTCATGCACAGGAGAATGACAACTATCAGCGGTTAAGTCTTGCATACTAATCCACATATTTTGTTATAATTCTTTATTGTTTTCCATGTTCATGATGCAAAAAGGTTCACCAGTTCCACTAAAAAGCCATTGAAATGATCATCAAAAACATACCTTTTTAGTACTCCACAATGATCAGCCTGGAGTCTCCAAAGACTGACAGAGTCAGAAAGTTCCTTTTGATGGCCATATTAAGCCCTTGCCACAGAGCCAAAGCCTCAGCTCTGTTATTAGATTCGATGCCCAGCCCCCATTGAAACCGAAACTCAGTAGAACCATCCGGATTCAGAAGAACCCCACCTCCACCCGCAGCTCCGAGGTTACCTTTAGAGGCCTCGTCGAAGAAGAGGCAGTGTTCCTCCAAAGCAGAACGCCATTTGATAAACATCTGTTCTTCCAGGCGAATTTCCCAATTCGCATGGGGAATTGCAGGGGACAAGGGCTTGGCAACGTAATTTGGAACCAGTTCTTTGAGCCATAGCTCCTCCTCGCTGTCCAAAGCTGCTTCATTTTTTATTGCATGTTTGGTATCCAGAGTCTCTCCCAATAAAGCTTGGATTTTAGTGATAATTTTGCCAGGAATACATTTTTCATCCCTGAAAAGTCTATTGTTCCTCTCCAACCACAGCTTCCAGCAGGTGAATTTAGGGATCCACATCCAGGCTGTCTTGAGGAGGCATTTTTTAGAGAGGTCGAACGGAGATAATGTGGCCCAGTTGTGAAGCAGGGTAGGAATATTACTAGGAATCTCAACTTTGTCAGCCCCTGATTTCAGGATCCCCCTCCAGACGTCACGGGCAAAAGGGCAAAGCAATAACAGATGATTAGCGGACTCTTCCTCTGACACACACAGAGGACATCTGGAAGGTCCTTCCATTCCACGTTTTCTCAGGTTATCTCTAGTGAGAATGCTGTTATGAGCTAACGTCTAGCAGAAGAAGTCAATTTTGGGCAGCGAAGGGAAATCCCAGATAAATCTCCATTGAGTAGGGTCAGGGGGAACATTAGGAATCGTTGTCATGCTTTTCTAACCTTCAGAAACTGTGAAATTGCCAGAGAGGGAGCCCCACCCTCTTTTTTCCTTGGCTATTGCTTTGATTGGAGATTTTCCTTGAAGCTTATCTAACAGAAGCGAAGCTTCAACCTGCAGCCATTGAGGAATCTCTCCCAAGTTCCAACTAGCCCAATGTCTTCTAGTATCTTCCGTCCAGGTTGAGATGTCCCACAAGGTATTCAGATTGTTGGACTGTAGCCATTTTTTAATGTTCGTCAGACCTTCAACATG
This sequence comes from Pinus tabuliformis, assembly GCA_031772625.1. Lineage (NCBI taxonomy): Eukaryota > Viridiplantae > Streptophyta > Pinopsida > Pinales > Pinaceae > Pinus > Pinus tabuliformis. The sequence goes on along the minus strand of CM062817.1, from coordinate 2,023,117,563 downwards.
GTTCAGTGGCTATTCACCCAGGATTGGGTCATCCCAAATTCTGATTTTTTTTCCATTACATGGTATCCAGTATAGTTTGTGACCGAAATGCTCCATAGCAAAAAGGCAAAGTTTGAAAATCGGAGAGCCTTTAATGGTTTTTGGGGGCTGGTCCAAGCACCTCAGCCGCTGTCCATTAAAGTATTTCTTCCACAACACTTTCTTACTCCAGCTAGCCTTCCTAGCAACAATACTCCATAGAATTTTGGAGCCCAGGGAGAGATTCTAGGCACCCATATCTCTTAAATGAAGACCTCCTTCCAGAATTGGCTTTTTAATAGTGTCCCATCTAACTAAATGAAGTCTTTTTTCATTGTTTTTCCCCCCTTCCCAGAGGAATCTTCTCAGCAGACTGTCAAATTTACTAAGGAAGGTTTTGGGAGCAAGCAGAATGGAATGTTGATAAAGAGGCATACTTATGAGAATAGATTTCATCAGGATAACCTTCCCAGCATTATTCAGCCAAGTGGCTCCCCATGCTTGAATTCTGAGTTTTAGTTTGTCAAGCAGAGGCATCCAGTGGGCCACTTTAGGAATGCTTTTGAAGATTGGAATCCCCAGATATTTAAAAACTCCCAGGTCTGAATTCCTTTCATCTCTAGAAGCCTGGAAATATCAGCTTGTTCCTTGACCGAGCAGTTCCAGATATAGATAGTGATTTTTAGATAGTTTATCTTGCTGCTCAAGACCTCCTTATAGATGTCCAGCTCCTTCTTAAAGGATCTTACTGAATTTATGCTCGCTCCTCCAACCAGCAGAGTATCATCGGTGAATTGGGCATGGTTAATGTCTTTAACATTGGGAACCATTCTGAGTCCTGGCAGAGATTGGATTTGTTGATAGCAATCAAGTTGGAAGCTGAGCACCGAGGCTTGAATAGCATAGAGGAGCGGGGAGAGCGGTCAACCTTGTCTTAAGCCCCTTGAGGCATTGAAGAACTTTGTTGATTGACCATTAACCAGCGTCGCAATCCAAGGGGAGGTAATGCAGGCTTTCACAAAATTAATGAAGATTATAGAGAAGCCCAGTTTCTTCATAACAGCATAGAGGAAATCATGTTTCACCCTGTCAAAGGCGTTTTCCAGATCGAGCTTTATCACCATTCCTTTCTCTTTTCGTTGGCAACTTGAATGAACTGCTTCTTGCACCAGCACAATATTGTCCAGAATCTTTCGCCCTTTGATGAAACCACCTTGATTTTCCGGAATGATTTCCGGAAAAACATTCTTGAGACGATTGGAAATTGTTTTGGTGATCAGCTTATAACTTGTGTTACACAGTGAAATGGGTCGAAATCTACGAAAGTCAGAAGCTCCTTTCTCCTTTGGGATCAGGGCAAGGAAGGCCGAGTTGGTGCTGCCTCCAATCTTGGAACATGATTCCGACTTCCTGACCATTCTCAAAAGATCTTTATTAATTATAGGCCAGCAGGTCTGAAAAAATCTGGCATTGAACCCATCAGGCCCAGGACCTTTATCCGGCTCCATGCAGTCCAAAGCCTTCTTGAGCTCATCCATGCTAATCGGAGTTGTAAGCATAGAGTTAACAGAGTCATGAACACAGTGAGGAATTAGATCGAAGGGATAGGCTTGGGAGTCTAAAGGAGGATTATCAGGAGCCATATAAAGCTCTTTGAAGAATGTGTAAACATCTCTTTTGATGCCTTCAAGATCTTTGACCACGGCATCGTGGGACCGAATTTCTGAAATAGATTTGAATTGCTTGCAAGCTACGGCTTGCTTATGGAAAAAACTAGTATTCTTGTCGCCGGCTTGTAACCATAAGTTTCTGGATTTTTGTCTCCAGTATTCCTCTTCATCCCTGCTGGCTCTATGGAGGGTTTTTTGCAACTCAACTTCTCTTTGAATCAGACTTTGAGAAACAACAGAATTCTCCATTGCAGATTGATGGGCAGCAAGGTTTTCTAAGGATTCTTTTCTCTTGGCAGCGGGTGTTTTCAGAGTTTTGGCCCACTCCTTGAGTCTTCTTTTAAGGCCCCTCAATTTTTCTTCCCATACATAGAATGGGGATCCCAAGATCTGCTGATTCCAAGCTTCTGAAACCACTTCATGAAAACCATCTTGCTGGATCCACATAGGACTGAATCTAAAAGGTATTGGACCAAGGTTTCCATCCAGGGTGAGCTCGAGGCTGATAGGTTTATGATCAGAAGTGCAGTTTGGGAGGATTTTAGAAGAGGCTGTTAGACCACATGTAAGGAAAGAGGATTGGACAAGGAACCTGTCCAGACGAGCAGCTATGTGGTTAGGCCCTAATCTTTTGTTAGTCCAGGTATATTTCCCTGCAGTGGGCTTGATATCCTCAAGATCCCAGTCTAGCATAATGTCTTCCACCCATTCTCTAGCTGGGTCCCTTACTGGGGAACCCCCCTTTTTCTCATCAATGGCTAGAGTGACATTCAGATCTCCTACAATAATGATATTTTCTAGATTGTGCAATAATAGAAAGGACTGAATCGAGTTCCAGCAAAAAAATTTCTCCGTTGGAAGGACCGGAGCATAAATATTAAACATACTTACTTGTTGACCAGAGTCTTTGTGAAGGAGCTGGGTGAAAATCCAATGAGAGCAGTTTTCTTCTTGAATCAATTCATATTTGGAGCTGTCCCGGAAGGAGGCAAGCCCGCCAGAGGCGCCCTTAGCACTGACATCTCTTCCGGGACCTTTACGCCAGAAGGTCTTACTAGTTTGGAGGAGTGGATTATCCTCCACCTTTGTCTCCTGGATGAGCAGGATTTCAGGCGAATGGATCCTGACAATGTCTTTCAGGGCTTCTTCTTTCAGTTTGTTGCCTAACCCTCTAGAGTTCCAGGAGATGTACTTCATTATTAACTAATTTGGGAGGTGGTGGCTCCTTTTGGAGCTCTGCTCTACTTGCATCCAGATCTGGTGTTCATCATTCCTTTGAGAGTTTTCTGGGATCCTTACAGAATGTCCAGATAAGTTTTCTCCTCTCTCTGTTTCTACTTGGATTTCCGACCCCTAGCCGACTCAATAGGAGTGATTTGAGAGCCATCTGATTCGGTGTCTCTCTCTTCTGACTCTTCACCCAAGTCAGAGGCTAGACTGATATGCTCCTCAGTACCTTCGTTTCCCCTTTGATCAGCAGCAACTAGAGGATCAGTTGAATTTTCTTCGGTTTCTTTCAGCTTATTCGATTGGTCTTCAGTTTCTTCGTGACTCTCTGTTACAATCGCCTTTTCAACTGATGGGGGGCCTTCTTTTGTGATTGGTTTGGTCTAAGAAATGGGCTGGGGTTTCCCCATTGTTATAGTTTTTGTCTGAACAGCAGGCTTTGAGACTACCTTTCCTTTTTTTATCTCTTTCCATCCTTCTTCTTCCACCTTGTCCTTTGATGGGGCTTTAGGACAGTTTCGTTGGAAATGACCATGCTCATTACAGATTCTGCACTTAAATGGCAGTTGCTCGTAGTCCAGTTTCTGGTAGTGATGCCAATCTCCAACTAAAAGTTTAACGGCTTCCGGTAGACCAGCTTCCAAGTCGACTTCCACGCAGATTCTTGCGTAGGTGTATTGGCCTCTATTGTCCGCTTTGTCTATGAATCGACCCAGCCTGTTTCCAATCTTTTGAAGGGATTGATAACTCCAGCAGTGGATCGGCAGGTTGGGGAGCCGAACCCAAACAGGAACCTCTTTTGGAACATCGACTGAAGGGTCGAAGTCAGGGGTCCATTTGTTCAGGAAGAGGCCTTGATTTCCCATGCAATACGGCCCGTTTCTGAACACCAGGTCACAATCTTCCTTGGTAGTGAATTCGAAAATGAAGAATCCTCTACCGACAGCATAAAAAATCACGATGTTCATCAGTAAAGGCCTCCAATTTCGTTGGACTCATTCATCTGTCGATTTTGTTGATGGCCATCGACCCATAAATTGCTCAACCAACCCTCTATCAGCCAAGGCAAAAGCTATTTTGATCGGCTGTTCTTCAGGTAGAGCAATCTCTGGTATTTCTTCGAGTTTTTTTATGAATGTCGGCACTTCAAGAGATGGTCGTTTTTTCCCTTTTTGAGTCAGTAGATTCCAAAATGCGGTTACTGATGAGTTTGGCGGGGGGGGAGAGGACTCTCCGCCCCTTGGAGCTCCCATGGCGGCGGCGGCACAACACGCAGCAGGCTTGACCTAATCGCAGCAGAGGAGCACGCGTTTTTCCTATAATCAAAATTACAATATAACAAGTTGAATTTTATTATTTTTATTACTTTTAACCTTTTATTATTATTTAATTGATTTGACATTGTATAGGGGAAATGTGTAGGTGTAATGTAAGAAAGTTTGTCAACATTTTTACATGTCAGCTCAATATGTTGAAATTAAATTTTGACTAGCCTAGGTTGTAAACTTTGGTTTTGAATTTAAGTTTTTAGGGTTGAAAATAATTTTCAGGGTGGTTCTTTTGTACATACCTTGACGGTAGCTTTGAGTGAGTGTATTCTTCCTATTTTTCTTCTCCTTTCTCTGATTCTTCAAGTTGTTCTTCTTCCTCTTCACTAATGGTTAGGGTGGGATAATGAGTCATGCCTGCTTGCTTTTGAAGGTAATTTCTCATCAATTTTTGCATCAATACAGTCAACTATTTTGTGTAACATTTTATTGTAGCATTTGTAGCCCTTTTATTAGGATTCTTGATTACTCCTAAAATCTTCTTCAAACACGTCAACTTGGCATTTTTTGTTACAACTTTGTTTATGAAATGTTTCAAACTTTCAAACATCAAGGAGACAGAGAAGAGATCTCCAAGTACCCATGGTAGAACTTTTAGACTTTGATTTTGAACCCTAAAAATATAACTCAATATTTTAATGTGATATGTATAAGTTATGATTTTCTTTTATCTAAAAAGTTATTCGTAATTTTATTAATAAAATCAAAATTACACAATAATAAATTGAACTTTATTATTTTTATTACTTTTAAATTTTTACCGACACGACAACATCTTCCCCATACTAGGCTCTGTAATAATTTTAACATTTTATTGTTGTTTAACTGAATTGACATAGTATAGGGGAGATGTGTAGGTGTAATGTAAGAAATTTTGTCAACATTTTTACATGTTGTCTCAATATGTTGAATTTATGTATTGAGCAGCCTAGGCGGTAAACTTTGATTTTGAATTTCAGTTTTTACAGTTGATTTTAATTTTTAGGGTGGTTATTTTTTACATGCCTTGACGATGGTTTTGGGTGAGTGTATTTTTCCTCTTTTTCTTCTCCTTTTTCTAATTCTTCAAGTTGTTCTTCTTCCTCTTCATTGATGGTCTGATAAGGTGGGTTAATGAATCATGTTTGCTTGCTTTTGAAAGGTAATTCCTCATCAACTTTTTCATCAATACAATCAACTATTTCGTTCAACTTTTTATTGTAACATCTATAGCCCTTTTATTGTTAGGGTTCCTGATTGCTCCTAAAAGATTCTTCAAACATGTCAACTTGGCATTTTTTACTATAAATTTGTTTATGAGTTGTTTCAGACTTTCAAATCTCAAGGAGATAGAGAAAAGATCTCCAAGTACCCATGGTAGAACTTTCAAACTTTGATTTTGAACCCTAAAAATACAACCCAGTATTTTAGTGTGATATGTATAAGTTATGATTTTCTTTTATCTAAAAAGTTATTCATAATATTATTAATAAAATCAAAATTACAATATAACAAATTTAGCTTTTTTATTTTTATTACATTTTACTTTTTACAGACACTACAACATCTCACCCTGTAACAACCCTCATGAAAATTTCATGTAATAAAAGTTAATAAAGGAAAAATAAGACCACGGGTAAGGGACATGTATTCCAAGTTGAATGTTGGGCAAAGATATCCTAGTGGGCATCACTGGATGTGTGTTTTTGGATAAGGAAATTAGCAAAGGCTAAGGCAAAGGCATTAAAAGGCAAAAAGTCATTTTTGACACATTTATTTATGAGAAATAAAAGAAATTGGGAGAAAATTAAGGTGAAAGATCATAAGTTGCATGTGAGGAGGAAATTGAAGGAAAATAATGGAAAATGAAGAAAATAGAGGCCTAATTCATAAAAAGGATTCTAAGGATCAGTTGGAAAGATCTTGGTTAGTTCAAGTTTAGAGCTCTCTCATTATTCTCTCTCTCTCACTCTTGGACACGTAGAGTTTCTTTGAGCACTCTAGTTTGTAGCAAGGAAAGGAAAAGAAAGCAAGGATGAAGGAAAGAAAAATAGGATCAAGCAACTTCAATAGGAATACTTGCAGGTAACCTTTCGCGTGTGTGATTTTCTAGTTGGTTTGGACATGCATGGCTTTGAAATTTGGTGTATGGTTCTGTTGTTGTCAATGGCATGGTTTTGTCGGGTTATGACAGTGGATTTCAGCCCAGTCTTGCCTTTTATCAGATGCCATGGTGTTGGGATGTTTATTTTGATTTTTGAGCTTTGGTTTTTCAGATGGATTTCAGAATCCGGGGTGGAGGTGGTCTCAAGTTCCATTCCCAAAGGCCTAGGAATCCCTTGACTAGTTTTGGTGGGATACACAGTAAAGCCTGAGGGAGAACTCTCAGTTTAGGGCCTAGTGATCTGGATTTCGATTGCGGTAAAGCCTAAGATATTGGTCTGGGTTTAGGGCCTAATGATCTAGTTTGGATTGCGGTAAAGCGTGAGAGACAAGGGGATGGAAAAATTCCTCAAGGATAGTGATGGATCTTAGATGGCATTCCATGTTGGGTTCGATTGTGATCGGAGCACCGGTTTTGGTGTGATCACAGTTTGATGAGGGTGGAGGTGGTTTTGCCTCTAGATTCCCTTGGTTGTTCTTGGATTGGTTTTTCTATGAAATTCCACATTCATGCTTGGAATATGGCACGAGGGTGACTGGCTGAAAGAGAGATTTGGTTCACCCGTGTCTATGGTTAGGTGGTATGTGGAACTCTCGCACCTAGTCGGATTTGCGTATGATTAATAAAAGCCAAATTTTCTTACTTTTGCCCTGATTTGTATGTGGATTTAATGGTTGTCATATCTCTAATATTTATATGGTTTTATGATGGTTATAAGCATGGTTAAATGACTAGTTTATGTCATGGTTATTTTATGTATTTACTTGTAACTGTTAAATGAATGGGTGCAAGACATCATTGATGATAGAATAGTTCATTGGATGATCTGAATCGGATCCATCAAATACTAGCGAAGAACCATGACTATATCAGGTCGGGACGAATCTCTAAAAATTCCAAAACAGCGATCAAAAACACCCTGAACCAATGGCAATGGCAGCCAGCGTGGAACGACGAGGACCTCGGTCAAAGCGCGCTGACCGAGGCCCATGGAGACTGCGCAAGAGGTCAAAGTATCCCCTGGGAGCCCCGGATCGGGAAAAGGAAGTGATTTTTGATGCGCGATTAGCGCATCATTGGACAAACAAGGCTGAAGTGGAGGAAGCCCGAGCGCTTGGACGCATGGCGAACCGAAGAACCGCGGGCGGGAAAGGCTAAAAAGCACTAATCGTACAAGGTGGGACCTGTGCTCAGGAAACCAGCGGTATTGATCAGGGTGCCCTCAAATGGTAAACGTTTTTGGAGAAAGCAGAGCAATCCCACTCAACGATCAACGCGTGCTAGCGGAGGTGAGAGAAAACCGTCACTGATCGCGTGTTATCGGTCGTGCAGGTCAACCGCGTGGGACGTGCGAACGACGTTGGATCTGGGGGATCCAGATCGGACGACTAAGATTGCGCCCGATGGAGGAAGCGGAATCGATGAAGGATTAAGCCGCATTTGTAAAGATTTGAGGTCCGTTTGACCGCCACAGTGGAGGAAGAACGCATCCACGACGTAACTGAAGAAATGAACCGACGAATAGGCTGGTGCTATTTAGAGGAGGACACGTGGCCACTTCCCGAGTGTTCATGCTGACGCCGAACAAGGAACTCCAAGCGCAACTGCAGAAGGTGAATAGACAGATGCGGAAGAGGAACCGAACAGGCATGAGTTCGAATGGCTAAAATCCATGAACAGCGAAACAGAAAGCAACAGTTGAACATTGAGAGACAGAAACCAGAGAAGAAGGCAGTAACACAACAGCAGGAAGAGACAGAAGGTTGAGCTGACCAATGGCAGCGTCGAGCACCAAAGCTTGAAGATTCAAGCCATCCCATAGAGGAATTTGTCCGGACCGAGCATCGTATTTGACTATGTTCATTGTAGACCTGAAGTTCACCGAGCTGGTAGGGAGAAGAAGAGTCTGTGTACTCCAGTTTCTTGGGGAATCCAAGAACCACCCCACCAAGCAAACCTGCTTCAGGAGAACTCTCATCAAGTCCCTACATTGTAATTCCCTACTCAAAGACCCAATAAAACAAGGCCACCATTGAAAGCTAGACCAGAGACGTAGCCCTGGAGAATAGGGTGAACTCCTTATTAAAATTGCTTGTGTCTTTGTGGTTGCTTATTGTATTTCTCTGTTGTCCTTCCATTTAAATGTTTGTGTATTGGTAATCTGATCGATCCGTTGCTTAAATAACACAGAACACACACCAGCACATGAATCTGTAATACCTTTGTTTAATAAAACTTCAACTGATGTCACTCATAGGGTGATTATCAGATCAAGTGGTATCAGAGCAGTAGGTTGTAAGGTTAGACAAGCTTGTGTTGGTTTAGCTGTGAATGCTCACTAGATCAAAGCTCAAATTAGGAGGAGAGTTGGTGGAAACTAATCCCGAAATCGGGAGAGTCTATCCTCGGAAGACAATGTCAGAGGAAGGTTCTATGGGGCCAGACCCTCCATTCATAGAAAGTTTCCTAGCTATAAAGTCTATGGTAGAAGAAATGTATAGGGACTGGGCCAGACCATCCATTCATAGAAAGTTTCCTAGCTATAAATTCTATGGTAGAAGAAATGTATAGGGACTTTAGAAAGCATAAGGATGAAGATTCATCAAGTTCTAAACAAGATAAAGAAAAAGATGAGTCTCATTCCCATGACCACTCAAAAGGAAAGGGGAAAGAGGAAAGCTTTCTAACACCTCCTTAAAGCCCTGTGCATAATAAGAAAGCATCTTTGATGAAGTTAGATGTTAAATTTGATTTTCCTATATATGATGGAGAGCTAAATGCTGAAAAGTTGGACAATTGGATTAGACAAATTGATATATATTGCAGAGTACAAAGCATAGACTCGGACAAGAGTAAGATTCAGCTGGTAAGCCTACGCCTAGGAGGCACTACCTTGGTTTGGTGGGAAGGCAGAACCCAAGCTGATATGAAGAAGCATGGTAAGACCATCTCTGTCTGGAGTGAATTTGTTGTTGCAATCATAAAGCAGTTCTATCCATTGGCCTACATGCAACAAACCATGATGAGTTGGCAAACTCTTCGACAGTTGAAAGGGCAAAGTGTACAAGGGTATACTCAAGAGTTCAGAAAGAGAGCATTGATGTTGGGTATCTCATTAGACTCACCAGAAACTATTTTGAAGTACATCGGTGGTCTACACAACTACATGAGGCATACCATCCTCATGTTTAATCCCACTAGTATAGATGAGGTATCTGTACAAGCTACTCATCTAAAAGCTAGAGGAAATAATGGAAATCCAGAAGTTGGGGGATCATCCCAACCCACTGTAAGCAAGAGAAAGGAGAAAAGAAAGCAGAAGTGGAAAGCAAGGAAGGCTAACACTGCATAGAAAGGCAAAGCTTCATGCACTCACTGTAAAAAAGATGGGCATGATGATGAGCACCGTTGGGTTCTGCGTCCAGAGCTGAGACCTAAGAAGTCTGAGGGCAAGAAGAAGAAGACTGTTGCAGCTATTCAAAAAGATTTGGAGTCAGACTCGGGAGATGAAACAATCATTGCAGCCACGGGTATAAAAGGTAAGAATTCTGAAGCATCTACTAGTAATTCTGCTCAATCTATTATTGATGAAGAACATGAGAGGAAAAGACATGAGCTTTTCCAAATTCGAGTTATTTCCAAAAATCAAAAGATTGATACTTTGTTTGATAGTGGCTCACAAGTAAATCTAATTTATGAAGCAATTGTAAAGAAATTGGGATTAGCAACTACACCTCACAAGAAACCATACCCATTAGGATGGTTGAATGATAAAGCACAACTACAAGTGACTAGACAGTGCAAACTCAAGTTTTCTTTTGGGTCAGCATTTGTAGATGAGGTTGAGTTAGATGTAATTCCTTTGGATATATGTGGAATTGTTTTAGGAAGTACTTACTTGTATGATAGAAAGGCTATTTTTTATAGAGCTGAGAACAAGTATCTACTTGTTAAAGGTGGAATCGAATACTTTGTAAGAGCTCACAAGCTCAAGAATAATTATACTCTCATAAACTCAGGACAGATGAAAAGAATGGTAAATTCATGCAAACAATTCTTATTGATGGTTGTAAAGGAAAAGAAACCTAATAAAACCAATGTATTTGAGGGTTGTACTGCTGCTCAGCAAGCTGATATATGAAAGATTGTTACAAAATATGATGTCTTGTTCCAAGAACCTAAAGTTATACCATCCAAAAAGGGAATAGTACATGATATTATTTTGCAGTAAGATGTTCCATTGCCTAACATTGGGATGTACAGGTTGTCTGCTTTAGAGAATGTTGATATCAAGAGGCAGGTGCAAGAGTTGCTCGAGAAAGGGTTCATGAGGCCTAGCACATCACCATGTGGGTCACCAATTGTTTTGGTGAGAAAGAAAGATGGCTCGTGGAGAATTTTCATTGACTACCGAGCACTGAATAAGATAACAATCAAAAATCGTTATCCCCTTACTCACATAGATGATCTTTTGGATCAATTGAAGGAAGTTGTTTATTTCACAAAGCTGGATTTGCACAGTGGATACCATTAGGTCAGAGTTGCAGAGCAAGATGCATGGAAGACAGCTTTCAAAACAACAAATGGATTGTATGAATGGCTGGTTATGCCTTTTGGCCTAACTAATGCTCCTGCTACTTTCATGAGATTAATGAATGATGTACTCAGACCTTTTCTTGATGATTTTGTTATTGTGTATCTGGATGACATTCTGATTTTTAGTAAAACGTGGGAATAACATTTAAGGCATGTTAAGCAGACATTAGATGTTTTGAAAAGAGAAAAAAATTATTTTAAACTCTCCAAATGTGAATTTGGCAAAACCTCTCTAAATTATTTGGTCACATAATAGGGGGAGGTGAATTGAAAATAGATCCCTATAAAGTGGCAGTCATTATAAAATGGCCTAAACCCAAGTCTGCTACAAAAGTGAGAAGCTTCCTAGGAGCAGCACAATATTGGAGGAAGTTCATTTCAATTTTTTCCTCAATTGCAGCTCCCTTACATGCCTTGACAGGATTGAACAAGGTGTTTCAGTGGGGAGGCAAATAGCAGAAAGCCTTCGATACCTTGAAACAAAAGATTAGTATAGCACCGGTACTAGCACTGCCAGATCTACAAAGACCATTTGAGATCCAAACTGATGCCAGTGACTATGCCATGGGAGCAGTGTTGACACAACACGGTAAACCCATATGTTATCATTCTGAGACTTTTAATCCTGCAGTAGTTAGCTATCCTACATATGATAAAGAATTGTATGCATTAGTTCAGAGTGTAAAAAAGTGGAAACATTACTTAATGGGCAAAGAAACAGTAATACATATTGATCATCAGCCACTTCAATACTTACACTCCCAAACTAAGTTGCAACAATCAAGACATTACAGATGGATGGGTTTTCTACAACAGTTTCATTTAGTCATCAGATATAAAAAGGGCATACATAACAAGGTTGCAGACATGTTATCTAGACCCATTATAAATGCATCTACCATACTTAAGCATAATTTTGTGCTGCATGAAAGCTACATAGAACAGTATGATTAGGACATGGAATTTAACGATGTATATGCAACTTTGAGTCAAGGCAAAATAATAGAAGAATTGGACTATCACATGAAGGACCGACTCTTATATGATTGTGGGAAAGTTTTCATTCCACAAACTGAGAGAGTAAAGATAATTAGGGAAGCACACACTTCTCTGATATCAGGTCACTTTGGGGTAAGTAAAACAGTTGCACAGCTGCAAAGGTTCTGTTATTGGCCGAGAATGAGTGAGACAATTTCTAGATATGTAAAAGGATGTGCTATGTGTGCTAAAAGCAAGCCCAGCAACAGAAAACTAGGCTTATACACTCCATTGCCAGTTCCTTCTCACCCTTGGGAAAGAATTTCCATGGATTTTGTTGGAGGACTGCCTAAATCTAGGAAAGGTCATGATTATCTATATGTTGTTGTGGATAGGTTCAACAAAATGTGTATTTTAATACCATGTAGTAAACATATTACAGCTGAAATAACTACAAAACTGTTCTTTGAACATGTATGGGTTCATTTTGGATTACCCACTTCTATTGTATCTGATCGAGACACCTGGTTTGTGGGAAAGTTTTCGTCAAGTCTGTGGGAACTAATGGACACCAAATTAAAGAAAAGCACAGCTTTTCATCCACAAAAAGATGGCCAAACAGAAGTAGTTAACAGGACGGTGATCCAGTTACTGAGAGGATATTGCAGCAAACACCCTAAGCTTTGGGATGAGCACTTGTGTTATGTGTAGCATGCTTAAAATAGATCCAAACACTCTTCTACACAGAGATCTCCTTTTGAGACCTATTTTGGTTTCATACCAAGGTCTCCTTTGGATTTTGTCTTTGGTAAAGATACCATGGTTGATAGACACAGTGATGTGGACAAGGCAACTAGGTTCATTGAACAGATCCAAGAAATCCACCAGGAAATACAGGAACAGCTGGAAAAGAGCCAGGCCAAGTACAAGGCTAGGCACAATAAGCATCGGATGGAGCATAGTTTTCAAGTTGGAGACCAAGTCTGGCTGTATATCAACAAGGAAAGGATGCAAGGTGAAGGTAAAAAGCTAAAACCTATTAGGTATGGACCCTTCAGGATACTTGAGAAGATTGGTGAAAATGCTTTCCGCCTTGATCTACCAGCTTACATGCACATTTACTCAATCGTAAACGCAGATTGCTTGAGGTTGTTCAAACCTTCAACGATCAAGGACCCTGAAGAGCAGAGTTAATTACCTTCTGTTGATGACCTGCTACCTGAATATCTTAATGAATTACGGGAAGACATAGTGCTGGATAGGAAGGTAAGGATGACGCGTAGTGAGCAAGTGGAATACCTCAAGATTGGGCTCAAAGGTTCGAAGCCAAGTGTTACCTAGAAAAGTGTCTATTTAGAACTGCTCTATCCCACTAAGGTGTGACAGCTACCTTAGAAACAAACAGAGAAAACTACTTTTGTATTTCCTTTACGAACTATACATAGAGAGGAATAGAAAGAACCAACCTGTGTCTTGCGCTAATCCGTTGATCCAATCCCTCTCTTCTTTGACAGCTTCCAGCTACCTGCTCCCTTACTTGCCCAGCTTCACCAAGTACCTGTAAGATCACAGAAGAAAACTATACAAAGACATGGATCTATATTCATAAATAACTTAGGATCAGATTTAAGTTAACCATACAAATGTAACTAGTATCAATGATACAAAAAGCATGGAGGAGAAACTCAAATAGTTTTTATTGATAAACAAGAAGATCCAGGAGGAGTTACAATCGATGATTCCTGACCCAGCATCAACCTCCCAGCAAAGAACCCCTCTTCACCTCCAACAAAGCATAGATCACCCAATTCTCTGATGTTTGTCTCAAAACCAACAGCAATTCCTTACAATGTGCAAAATTCCAGCCTCTGGATCTCTGGGATGAGGGATCCATATATAGATGTATGCAAGGAGGATGAGTCAGCTTGTGATTTGATTAGTGTCTTCTCTCTGTCAGTTCTTGCTTCCACTTGGAGACTGAAGGCCTCTTACTCATCCTTGGTCGAACTCAGTGAGGCAAGTGTCATAGGAGAAGATTCTGGAAGCTTCCATTGTCTCTCCACCTCGTGGAATGACACTGCCATTTGTCATTTCTCGCCCAACGCACCCTCATAGTGCATTTAGGTGCGTTTCAACGCACCTAGCCAGTGGATTTAGGTGCTATGCAACGCACTTAGCTAGTGGAGCACTTGAAATGATCCTGTTTTTACTTATTCTGAGCAGTTTCTAGTGGAGAACTTCTGGGAGAAGCTGTAATTTGTCGACCTTGTTCCTTTAGGGGTTAGAACAACACTTTTAGGGACTTAGGAGCCCTTGGTTTATGGACATTTCATGCTTGGAGCTGCAAGGCACAAAAATGTCTATAACAGTTGCCCCCTAAAGTATGAGGCCGTTAATCGGGTGAAATGCTTTATTATGAGGATCCGAAGTTCTTTCAATGCTGGGAGGAGACCTGTAATAAGATACAATACAATACATTATCTTCATACTGTTTTCATGATCTAGTTGAGGCGGGCATTCCCATGCTCAGCTTTATAAATTCATTCTCATGTACATAGGACAGACAATCGTCTGATGGTAGACTGATGATTCTGATAGAGCCATCATCCTTTTGGTAGGATGATTATTTGTGCTGCAATGTTGTACATTTTAATGTCTTTATTTTCCTGAATATATATCGCAGCCCGGATGGATGAAACTAGATCCGGGGTCTTCAATCTCGTCCGATCTTCACTCGAAGTACAAGTCGATCCATGTGAGAAATGTTTTGAAGTCGAACATGGAAAGACATCGCTTGATTACCAGTCAATGATGTAAACTGTTAACAAGTGCGAGAGGAATCACCGATAATGATAATGATCCTCAAGGTACTGCAGTACAATTCACGTGGTGTGAATATAGGACTTGGCGTCGAACACCACGCAAAATCTTTCGGTCGAAGGTCATTGATGTAAACCTGTCGCCGGAAGTGAGAAACTTGCCATTGAGGCATGCAAGCTTCAAAGTACTGAATGGGGTGTTCCTAGACCAACTTCTTGGATAATGAGCTGATGTCGACAAGAATTGATCCGTCATAGGAGGGCCTTAATGAATCCCACATCAATGACACGGAATGGAGCAAATGATTTTGATGGAGGTGAAAACGATCTGATGATATACGGTTCAGGGTGGCGGTCATGAAAGAATGGAGTATAATGTATGGTAGTGGGTGGGACACATGTGGCCTTTCTGGATGACTTCTCTTGAACATGTCGGCGACACTGATGTGATGGATTGGTAGCATTAACCCCAAATGTGGATGGTATGGTGTGACCATGGCGATGTGGCCGGTGAATGAAACAACCCAACCCGACTCGGACACGGAGCAGAAGTGTCATGTTCAAGAGCGACTTGCTACCAATAAAGATTCTTTGAGTTTTCTTCCCAATTTTTCCCCAGTCATTGCTGACCAGTACCTCTTTATTTTTGTCAAGCTTGAGGAGGATAACATATGCTTGTTCTATAATTTGCCCTTCGGGCAAACCCATCGCTATGTTTTAACGAGCCTAGCGATAGTGAAACTCATTCTCGTCTAAAGACAAGTTTGTCGCTATTAACCTTTTTAACGAGTTTAACGACAAAGATAACTCGGTCCTTTTCATTTTTAGAGAGTATGAAAAGGTACGTAAAGGTAACTCCAAATTTCCTTTTTCGTCATCTAATCCCTTAAGTCCGAAAAAGTATAAAACAATACAGAAGGGATGAATTTTTTATAGCTTTAACGAGCCGAACAAAACAAGCGCTCGATCTTTTTGTGCAATAATCCCTCAGGTCCAAAAAGATTAAAATCTAGATGAGGGATAGCACTTCCTGTCCCTTTAACGAGATGGAAGGCCAAGGACTCGGCAATCTTTTCATATTTTACGAGTCAGTTGAAAAGAGCTTAAAGAAGACTCGTCTTTTGAGGAACGAGTGATAAAATGGGTAGCAGCTGATTCCAGGTAAGGTTTGGAATTTTCCAATCACGGCAGTGTCACAAGGATGGCTATTGAAATCACTCTTCGCAGTTGTTCCTCAAAATGGGTAAACAATCAAATGGAGGTGAATGATCGGCCAATGAAAAGTGGAGGTGACGGTGCAAACACGACCAAGGCTTCAATGGCTGAAGTACTACATTCACGGTGGTTATTTACCAGGGAATAGTTCATTTTTTAACGAGCTTAAACGTGGGTGGAAACATTTGCTCGGTGTGGGTTTATTTTTTAACGAGCTTGAACCTTGCGGTAACACTGCTCGATTAGATGGTCTTGTTTTGATTTTACCATAAATAGCTTTGTCCTTCCAAAGATCGTACTGTATTTTCAACTGCTTCATCAAACTAGTCAGAAATGAACAATATTTGCTTGAAAACGAGTTTAAAACGCTAATATTTTACTTTGAACTACGTAAAAGTAATTAAAAAGTGTTTTTTACCTCTCATTTTACCATTTCATTTGAACTTGGTTTGTTGGAGCTTTGGAGGTGCTTTTCCCCTTCAATTTCCATCAGTTGATTTCGGGAGATTCTGTGGACGATTCTCGGCGCCGTCTGGACCAAGTAGGAGCTAAACCTGAGCTCTTTCATTTCATGGTTTCCATTTTGCATTTTGAGCTTGATTCCTAGCTTTTTTTAGCCTCTGGGGTTTAAGAAACTCATTCTGCCATCAACGCACCCTCAGTGTATCGAAACCTGCGTTGAATGCTGGCCTGTCTAAAGGCTATCTGACATTCAACGCACCTAGAACACTGTTGCAAGTGCGTTGGGCGCAGAAAGGGAATCTGATGCACAATTTTTGATGGAATTTTTGCCTGTTTCTTACCAAAATCAGGATCTAACTCCCCTCTTGTTTGTTTTTCAGAGATCTTTGGAGTAAGATGACCCTTACATGGCGAGAACGTGAGCATGAAGAAGAGGACATGCTTGCCCTACATGATCCAGTTACAGTGAACGCGCTACGGAATTGTGGCTTGCTGAAGTTCTTCCGCATTTCTAGCATGAGACAGCAGATCAACTTACTGCAGTATTTTCTCGATGCTTGGGATCCTATCAATCAGGTTTTCCAGATTAGGGGCAAATCTATCCCCTTGACTGCAGTAGACATCTATTTCTTGACTGGCTTGTCGAGGCGGGGTGCCCCCATCTCTTTGTCAGGTTCGGCCCAAGGAGGCGATTCTGTGAGAGATTATGTCCGTCGGTATTGCAGAGAAGGATCTCAACCGAGTAAAGACGGAAATATCATCATCCGTGATGTCACTGACAGGTCCCTTAGGACTATTCTGTTTACTTTTGGTAGGATGGCCGGTAGTGCGTCTCTTCATGTAGCCAATCGATCTTATATGCAGCATGCCTTGGAATGCCTCCAACCGAAGGTGTTCAACTGGTGCGACGCAGTACTTCTTGTGATGAAAGAACAGTTGACCAAGATAAAGAACATGAGGTTGAAGAACTTTGGGTATGGTTCTATTTTGACCGCCTTTGCCTTGGAGAAGATACCACTGATGCAGCCGCAGTACATTGCACTTGATTTACCTTCTCCTACTGAACCACGTATGCAAAGATGGGTTGACCATATGTCTAGGCATGCTGGCCAGTCTCAGATTTCATTTTTTGATACCTTCTTCAGGTGGTTTGATCGTCAGGAGATGGTTTATTCTGAGTATCCATACGCTGGCATGGACTTCTGGGGTGATCCAGACTTAGTACTGCCGGATGGCGAGCAGTGGGGCGCCATTGGTAAAATCTCTGACCATATTGCTGCTTATCGTTTTTTGTTTATAATATCCTTGTGATTTATTCTATCAAGACTTTAATCAAATTCATGTGTACATGCAGATGTTGGTCCCGTTCGTCCAGTAGTTCGCCTGAGAGTACCAGTTGTTGCCCCAGCAGGAGAGGCCGTCGGAAGGGCTATTCTTCGTGACCTCGATGTGGCCGAGACTCTCACAGCTTTGCAGGAGCAGGTTGAGGGCCTCACTCTTGGTATTCCAGATGTGAGGACCGATGAGCTACCTTTGTGGTTACAGCGGCATACTACTGGTGTGCCCAGATGATGGACTCATCTCCTACGCATGATCGCACAGGCTGTGACTTGCTATCACAAGCATCACTAGACTAGGGTGCCCCCTAGCATTTTGAGTTTTTGGGTCGCTTGACCGATTTTGTCTTGGTTACAGAACATTATGTGTAAACCATAAACAGCTATATATATTTTTGATTTTCGGAGTTTTATTTTGGTTGAGCTACATGATCCACATGCAAAACATTGATGATGTGTTTCTTTTTATAAATGTTGCAAATGTCTATCTAACACATAGTTTGCTAATGAGTCGGTTAATGTGTTTAAGATTCTGGAAATATGTTGATATTGAATAAGATCAAGTTGTCTTTCCAAAATCTTAACCCTTAGGAACATGCGATAAATAGCTAGGTTTCGGATGGAATATATACCATTGAGTTGTAGTATTACGAGTTGTGAGTCTAGCCTGACAATTAGTCGGCGTATACCATGAGTGACGGCATCAGAGAGAAGCTCTATCAACGCGCTATACTCAACGATGTTATTCGTTGATCGACCAATACATACACCTCTGAAACTTACTAACTCGCCGCTTGGATCAAAAATGGCCCAGGCTGCGGAGGACAGGTTCCGCGAACTACGACTCGCTCCGTCGGCATATCCAACACATGGCTCCAATAGGTTTGACATCTGCAATAAATATAAAAAGTGGATTACTCGACCAAAACAAGCACTTTAGCGAAAACAAAAATATAACAAAAGCATACTGGTTACCATTACGCATAGTAACATTTGAGGTACAACCCATTACGAGGTTGCGCCAGTGGAATTCCGTCATAATCCATTAACTCGTAGGCTCCTTTTGCTAATACTCACTTAACAATATAGGCGCCCATCCATAAAGACTTAAATTTACCTGCTCCCAATTTATCGGATTCTTGGTCGTAAAGCAAGACTAGGTCACCTTCTGAGAAGACACGGGGTTTGACATTTTTGTCGAACTGCGCCTTGACTCGTTTCTTATGGGCTTCGTTAGCCAAACCGGCGTCACGATGGGTTTCATCCAATTGGATTAATTCCAAGAAACGAGCCTCTTCTTCTGAAGTTCCGGGGAGGAGATCAATTGCGAGTTTGAGAGACGAGATTTCACACTGGACTGGTAAGACTGCTTCCAGGCCATATACCAGTTGGAAGGGTGTGAACCTCGTTGCATTCCTTACCGATTTTCGGTAAGCCCACAAAGCTGAGTACAGGATTAGGTGCCATCTTCTTTTGTGAACTCCGATCATCCTTTGCAGCATGCGTTTCAGGACCTTGTTGATCGCTTCAACTTGTCTGTTGGCTTGCGGATAATATGGAGTAGAGCTATCATGAGACAACCCTAGTTTGGCAGCTAATTCAACCATCATGTGATTGCGAAAATGCGACCCATGATTTGTGACTATAGCCCGCGGTACGTCGAATCTGGCGACTACATGATTGAAAAAGAAGAGGGCAGATGTTTCACCAGTATTATCTAATGTAGGCATCGCCTCGGCCCATTTGGTAAAATAGTCAACTGCGACTATGATATACCCATGCCCCCCGGTCGAGGTGGGGTTACATGTCATGAAATCGATGCCCCAAACGGCCCAACAGCAACTATTGGCTGTAGAGGTGCGGGTGGTCTTCTGGTTTTGCTATCAAAAATTTGACAAGCATGGCAACTTCTGACTGCGGTTATGCAATCTTTGAACATTGTTGGCCAGAAGTATCATGCTCGTAAAAAAAATTGTGCTGTAGTATATCCAGATTGATGCCCCCAACACGCGCCTGAATGACACTCATTCAGGACTTTTTCGTTCTCCTCATGGGTGAGGCACCTTCTCAGAACTGTATCGATACCACAACAGTAAAGTGTATCACCGACTATCATGTAGTCTTTTGCTTGGTATCGAATACGTTTTTGTTTAGAGTGGGAGGTGTTTGGCCTAAATTTTTGGGTTTGGAGATAAATGATTATATCCCCATACCACTCATTGCTTGTAGATATCAGAAACAAACTTTCATCCACGATTGATTCTTCGGATGTTTCATCGTTGGACGACGATGGGAGATCGCATAATAATTCTGCGAAAACTAGAGCTTTCTTTGACTTGGATTTTACAAATTCCAGATCAAACTCTTGCAGGATTTCTATCCATTTTGAATATTTTCCCCCCAGTAACTGTCGTGACAATATATAAGTCATGGGGTTGCAATCTGACAGAATGGTAGTTTTCCGAAAGAGGACATAGTGTCGAAATCTTTGTATCGCTTGAACAGCTGCAAGCGCTAGTTTTTCAACGTAAGAATATTTGCTTTCTGTATCATTTAAATTTTTACTTAAATAATATATAGGATGCTCAGTTCCATCGACTTCTTGAACTAAAACCATTGCGATGGTCGTATCTGCTGCAGCCAGATACAGGTTAAAATCTCTTTGATAATCAGGGGCGTACATTAATGATGCTTTCATTAGGGAATCTTTTAAAGCATCAAAGGAAGCTTGCACGACCTGATCCCAGACAAAGGGTACCTCCTTTTTCAAGAGACGTGTATAATCTTTAGCAAGTTCAGCGTAATTTGGAATGAACCTCCTCAGAAATTTTGCTTTCCCTTGGAGTTTCTGAATCTGAAGCAAATTCGAAGGTGGAGGCAAATTTATGATTGCCTGGACCTTACACGGGTCGAGATGAATCCCATCCTTGGAGACTACGAAGCCAAGTAAACGACCAGAACTGACGCAAAATACACATTTGTGCGGATTGAGTCGTATCTTGTAGTGTCGGCAACATAGAAATATCGCTCTTAAATGCTGCGGATGATCAGTCCGCTTTCACGAATGAGCCGGAAGGTCGTCGAGGTATGGTTGAATGATGTTTTTGATGTCATGGAAGGCATAATTCATTGCCCTCTGAAACGTCACCCCTGCGTTCTTTAAACCAAAGGGTAATTTTTGATATGCGAATGTTCCCCACGGACAAATAAATGCAGTCTTTGACTGGTCCTATGGGCGGATATTTATTTGATTATACCCGGAGAATCCATCCATGAATGAAAAGATTTCGCATCCGGCGCATTCATCAATTATCTGGTCAATGAAGGGTGTAGGGTAGTTGTCTTTTGGACAAGCTTGATTTACATCCCTATAATCGACGCACACTCTAATTGTCCCCTGTTTTTTCATAACAGGGACAATATTTGATACCCAATCGGTTAGAGGAACCGGGTAGATGAAACCAGCATGGAGAAGTTTTTCAACTTCTGCCTTAATGGCAGCGGCTTTCTTGGGGTGCACCTGCCTTAGCCGTTGTCTTACTGGTTTGACATCTGGATACATCTTAATTTCGTGTTCAACGATACTCGAGTCGATGCCTGGCATTTCACTGTATGACCAAGCAAAGACATCTCTAAATTCGCGAAAAAGAGCGTTATATATTTCCAGTTCTGATGGAGAACAGCATTTGCCAACATAAATATTCTCTACAATATCTGTTTTGGTCGAGATATTTATGGCTATAGTCTCTTCAATGTTGGACAAGTTTCTCTCGGAATCCACCATATTTACAGTATTTGACAGAAAATCAACTACTGAAGGATGATAAAGGTCATTTTGAGTATCTTCTTCACAATCCGGAAGAAGAGAACGATGGTGGGAATCGTTCCATGGTGCTCCTTCAATTACCATAGATTGGAGAATTCCTTCGTCGGTGACATGCACTCCCGACAAAGGATCTGAAGGATTACCATATTCTCTAGACCTATCTATCCAAACGCTTGATGAGCGTTGATTTGGGTTTGCCTCCCATGCTAGGAACATTGATTGCTATAATATTTCCATTGGGCTTGGGGGCAAAACCACTGCATGATCCATGTCGATATCGTTTTCTGAGATCTTTATAGAAGATATCATGTTGCAGGTTCCTATTGACGCTACTTCCGCCAGATTGATTGGAGGTGGAAGAGCGAGAGTTCCCATTAGTATAGGATCTTTTAGTAGGCCTACTCCGATATTCTGAAACGAATGGGGGCTTCCATGGATCATGGGAATGCTTCCAGTAACTTGAGAACCATTGGGGAGGAAGTTTTGTTGATCGACGATTGTAATCCCTCCTTGAAAGGGAAATGCAATCTTTCTAAAATAGGTCGACACAACAGCTGCCATGGCATATATCCATGGTCGTCCTAGTAGGATGTTATAATCAAGATTCCCATCGATGACTTCAACATCTATTTCTACCGTTTTCCCTCCTAGTTCAACTTTTAAGTTATTTAGGATACCATATGGGGTATATGTCCTTCCGTCGAATGCTTTTAATGTCGTCGAAGACCACAACAAGGTTGGAGATCCTAAAGTTTTCCAGCAACTCATCGACATAATGCATGTAGATGCCCCCTCATCAATAATTGTTCGATGAACAGTTTTGTTGAGGGTTTTCACTTGAACAAGGAAAGCTAGTTGAGCTGGTAACTGAGGATCGTATCCTTTATGATCAAAGGATACAAGATTGGAATCCTTTGGATCAATCCCACCAATGGCCGATAATAAAGCCTGCCTTTGGGATGGGCAATTTTGTAGTACTTCAAGAGTTGACATAGCGGATGGCGATTGGGCCAAATCTTCCACTATGTTATAATGATGTGCCGCTCTAGCGCGGGGATTAAATGTCGACTTGTGTACTACTCCCTTCGGCGGTTTTATCGTCAATTCAGGGATGGTGGGTGGTACAACTTCTGTCGAAGTTGTTGTCGAACTACTTGGTTGATCTTTATCCTTGTTGTTCGACAGTTGCGGATTCCCATAATCTTTGTTCCTTGTTGATATCAAAGCATCATTTTGCTGTTTTGAAACCGAAAACATTAGCACTTGAGACGGGGAAGCATTTCCACTTTCAACCAGATTTGGAAACGGATCAGTTAACACTGCGAAGGTTTTTGAATTCTTGAAGAATTTTTTAACCTCAACTCTATGTGGACAATCTGCGGTCCGGTGATCCTCATCGCATATAAAGCATGGAAATTGTCCTCCTGTTTCTTCTTCTTCCCTTTGCCCTTTTTCTTGCTCCCTGGTTGTTTGGTTTCTTTGCCCTTATCTGTCGATACAGCATTTACTTCCGAAGAAAGAAGCTCGTCTTTTGCATTTTGACCTGAAATCTTACGGGCCTTTTTGGATGTAGCCTTTGTCGATTTCGTTTCTGTCGTGCCAATCACGCCATCGCCGGCATGAGAGTCATTGTTTGATTTAGGAGGAGGAGGAATAGAGAATTTTGGTCTAGGGGCGTCAGGTATTTTGTCGTAGAGCATGCCGGACTGAGTGTAAATCAAGTCCAGATATTGTGCACGAGCGATAACTTGCTCTTCTGTTACAACTCCCCCCTTTGCCACATCTTCCGTGATGGAAGGTAGTAATGACTTGATAAACCATTCAGCTAAGAGCTGATCGGGGACGTACGTTTTTACCATCCTACGACAACGTCGCCACTCATGTATATGATCAGATATGTGAGTGGCCGTTGTCTGTTTGAAGTTGGTAAGAAGTTCTGTTCCCGTTTCGTACCTTATTGGTAATTGAAAATGGGTTAAAAAGGTTGTGGCTAAGGTACTGAAGTTGTCGAACGAAGCTCTAGGCAATTCAATGTACCATTTTGCCGCTGGACCCGTTAACGTCCTCTGAAAGAGGTGAAGTCTTATCGAATCATCATTTAGGGTATTTGATGAACACCATAGATGAAAGGTCATCACGTGATTCGATGGATCGTCACCCGGATTTCCATTAAATTTAGGAATATCTGATGGAAGTTTATGCGGAATCGCTGGCCACCAAGGGGCGTAAGCAATTGGATCGTTTGTTAACCGGTTTAAATCAGGTAACTCTAAGGTTGCCACGAAGGGTAACTGTTGATTCAGGTTAGGTGAAGCATACCCAGGATAAGATGGAATTGCCTGAGCAGTTGGTCTTTGCATACCGGCATAATGCATTTGATGCTGGTATGTTTGGTAAGGTTGGTGGACATGACCATTGTAAAATGGTTGATTTTGACCGTTTTGAATGTACGGCTGTCCACTGTTCGCAAAGATTTGCTGCTCAGAACCTTGGTATACTTGTTGGAATTGCAGTTGTTGGTATTGCACCAGCCATGGTTGTGAAGCCATGTGCTGTTGCGCGATACTAACCGTTTGACCAAGGTGAGGGGTAATTGTACCCGTCTGGACCTGTGTCGCTCCACTAGTCGGCGATTGTGGTTGAGTCGCAGGGTCAAGGGGCTGTTGCATTACAACCTGAGAAACCTGGGGTTGGCATACAACAGGCAGCGTTTGAACTTGCGACACCGTCACAATAGCTGGCGTAGTCGGGATGTTCGACATAGGTACGCATTGTTGCATCGAATACACAACTCTTGGTTGTTGAGGTAGTATAGGTACCCAACCACTTGAGGTAATTCCAGTATAACCTGAATGTTGTTGTGAACTCCCGTATGGATATCCTCCCGGAGGGGATAATGAAATGGTATACTGCCCCCCATACGGTGGTAATCCAGAACTCAAGGTAATGGCAGAAGTGTCCTCAGACACGTAATTTTATTAATCAGAAAAAAAACAATTACATAGTTGATTTGCAAGAGCTTACACCCGAACAACAAAACACTCTTGCAATGAGCTATTTATAAGCTCCATGTCCTAACTACCTCTAATTATGGATCACTTACAAGTGTCCATTTACAATAAATTCTATTCAAACCAACTAGCTAACTAATCTCCTATAATAGAGCCTAAGATACGACACATTTGGAGAGTCATATCTAGTTACAACAATATGCTAATTCTAAAAATCTCCATTAAATAATTAAACATTCTAGAATAATAATTATTAATTTAATATCTTAAATTAATAATTATTTTATTCTAATTTTATAACCTATGATAAAAATTGTATTTTTGGATCATCTAACACAAGGGAATTGTTTGCCCTTGGGGACCGGATTGCCCAAATTGACCTCCAAATGGATCAATTTGTTGAGACTCAACATAAGAGTTTCCGGATATTATTCTGGATGAACAAACAGGAACGAACCATACTGTCAAAGTAGCCCCTGAGTGAGCTCCTTCTAGCGGTTGAGAGCTAGTCGGGACAGATGGTATGCCGGCGAACATTGTCGGAGTGATAGCAGGGAGTTCTGCCGTCGCTATGTCAGATGACACAGTTCTAGATGTTGACGATCGTTCAGACATTTGAAGTCTATCCAAAAGATTACCTAGCGATTCTACAGGAGCTTCCACTGGTGGTAGATTAACTTCTGATGACGAAGGATATAGAGTGACCCCGACTCCAAAGTGCGTTGGAGTACTTGTTTGAGGATCTTCTACAATTTCTTCTATTGCAATCAGACCAGGTGGAAGGGAAGACCGTCAGGTCTGTAAAATATTTCTGGTGCCGAAAAAGGTGTGAAATCGGTAGCGACAGATGTTTGAAGAGTAAGACTCTCTGAACCGGTTGTAGATGGAACTGGTTCGGTAACACAAGTGTTTATTCTCAAACTAGGATCAGTATCACTGTCCTTCTGTGACCGTTGAACTTCTTCTGTAGAGGCAGGGATTCCAGAAATGTTTGGAGTAACCGGAGTCTCTGATGTCGTTGGAACACTTGTTCTAACTTTGATAGGAGATTTGGAACCGGTTAAACGAGTTCGCTTTGTCTGTACTGGTTTCGATTCCAGAGACAAAGACGGTTGACTCGTAAGCCTCTGCGAACAACGGGGTTTCAATTTACGAACTATAGATAGAGAGGAATAGAAAGAACCAACCTGTGTCTTGCGCTAATCCGTTGATCCAATCCCTCTCTTCTTTGACAGCTTCCAACTACCTGCTCCCTTACTTGCCCAGCTTCACCAAGTACCTGTAAGATCACAGAAGAAGAAAACTATACAAAGACATGGATCTATATTCATAAATAACTTAGGATCAGATTTAAGTTAACCATACAAATGTAACAAGCATCAATGATACAAAAAGCATGGAGGAGAAACTCAAATAGTTTTTATTGATAAACAGGAAGATCCAGAAGGAGTTACAACCGATGATTCCTGACCCAGCATCAACCTCCCAGCAAAGAAGCCCCTCTTCACCTCCAACAAAGCATAGATCACCCAATTCTCTGATGTTTGTCTCAAAACCAACAGCAATTCCTTACAATGTGCAAAATTCCAGCCTCTGGATCTCTGGGATGAGGGATCCATATATAGATGTATGCAAGGAGGATGAGTCAGCTTGTGATTTGATTAGTGTCTTCTCTCTGTTAGTTCTTGCTTCCACTTGGAGACTGAAGGCCTCTTACTAATCCTTGGTCGAACTCAGTGAGGCAAGTGTCATAGGAGAAGATTCTGGAAGCTTCCATTGTCTCTCCACCTCGTGGAATGACACTGCCATTTGTCATTTCTCGCCCAACGCACCCTCATAGTGCATTTAGGTGCGTTGCAACGCACCTAGCCAGTGGATTTAGGTGCTATGCAACGCACTTAGCTAGTGGAGCAGCTGAAATGATCCTGTTTTGACTTATCCTGAGCAGTTTCTGGTGGAGAACTTCTGGGAGAAGCTGTAATTTGTGGACCTTGTTCCTTTAGGGGTTAGAACAACACTTTTAGGGACTTAGGAGCCCTTGGTTTATGGACATTTCATGCTTGGAGCTGCAAGGCACAAAAATGTCTATAACACTAAGCAGTGCAAAGTGGATTGAGATCGAACAAGTGAGAAAGCAATACCCTCAATTAGTCGATGCTTGAAAACCAAATTTTGGTGGTCCAAAAGCTCTTTCAATGGGAAGGCCGTGATCCAAATCGGATCCATCAAATACTGGCGAAGAACCATGATTGTATCAGGTTGGGATGAATCTCTAAAAATTCCAAAACAGCGATAAAAAACACCCTGAACCAGTGGCAATGGCAGCCAGCGTGGAACGACGAGGACCTTGGTCAAAGCGCATTGACCGAGGCCCATGGAGACTGCGCAGGAGGTCAAAGTAGTCCCTGGGAGTCCCGGATCGGGAAAAGGAAGTGATTTTTGATGCGCGATTAGCACATCGTTGGGCAAACAGGGCCGAAGTGGAGGAAGCCTAAGCGCTTGGATGCATGGCGAACCAGAGAACTGCGGGCGGGAAAGGCTAAAAAGCGCTAATCATACAAGGCAGGACACACGCTCTGGAAACCAGCGGTATTGATCGGGGTGCCCTCAAACAGTAAATGGTTTTGGAGAAAGCGGAGCGATCCCACTCAACGATCGACGTGTGGTGGTGGAGGTGAGAGAAAACCGTCGTTGATCACGCGTTATCGGTCGAGCAGGTCAACCGCGTGGGATGTGCGAACGATGTTGGATCTAGGGTACCCAGATCGGACGGCTGAGATTGCGCCTGATGGAGGAAACAGAATCGATGAAGGATTAATCCACGTTTGTAAAGATTTGAGGTCCGTTTGACCGCCACAGTGGAGGAAGAACGCATCCACGACATAACTGAAGAAATGAACCAATGAGCAGGCTGGTGCTATTTAGGGGAGGACACGTGGCCACTTCCTGAGCGTTCATGCTGACACCGAACAAGGAACTCCAAGCGCAGTTGCAGAAGGTGAATCGACAGAGGCGGAAGAGGAACTGAACAGGCATGAGTTCGAATGGCTAAAAGCCATGAACAGCGAAACATAAAGCAATAGTTGAACATTGAGAGACAGAAACTAGAGAAGAAGGCAGTAACGCAACAACAAGAAGAGACAGTGGGTCGAGCGGACCAATGGCAGCATCGAGCACTAGAGCTTGAAGATTCAAGCCATCCCATAGAGGAATCTGTCTAGACCGAGCATCGTATTTGACTTTGTCCATTGTAGACCTGAAGGTCACTGAGCTGGTAGGGAGAAGAAGAGTTTGTGTACTCCAATGGCTTGGGGAATCCAAGAACCACCCCGCCAAGCAAACCTACTTCAGGAGAACTCTCATTGAGTCCCTGCATTGTAATTCCCTGCTTAAAGACCCAATAAAACAAGGCCACCATTGAAAGCTGGACCGGAGACGTAGCCCTGGAGAATAGGGTGAACTCCTTATTAAAATTGCTTGTGTCTTTGTGGTTGCTTACTGTATTTCTCTGTTGTCCTTCCATTTAAATGTCCGTGTATTGGCAATTTGATCGATCCGTTGCTTAAATAACACAGAACACACACCATCACATGAATCTGTAATACCTTTGTTTAATAAAACTTCAACTAATGTCACTCATAGGGCGATTATCAGATCATTGGAGAAGGAGGTAATCCTTCTAGTTATGTTTCATAAGTTATTTCAGTCATTTATGCTTTGTCTTGTATCCTAGACCTGTAGGTTGTATTGATGCCAAGTGTTTGACAAAATGTCAATCCCGGTTGGGGATTATCGGGCCTAATCCTAAGGTTGAGTTTGGTTCATCGACATTGTTATCATGTAATTAATGATTCCTGAATGTTCCAACAGGTTCTGGGCAAAGGTCGGGAAGTCTGGGCTAGAAAAATGGATCAATTCTCGAGATTGTTGGCCCACAAAGTGTTAGCCTAGATACTAACTCGCATGGGCAGTGTCTGGGGAGCATTATAACTCACCTTGGCAGTGTCTGGGGAGTATTACTCTGCCCTAAGTTGCTCAAACAACAGTGGAACTTAGGGACAAATTGTCTGAGTGGCTGACTAGTCTCCTGAGGGGTGTGTTGATGTTGTTGGATGACTATGTGTGATGTTCCATCGATTCCACTTCCTTAAGGACACATAGGAGGTTGAATCCCATCATAGTAGCCTCTCGTTTCATGTTTACCCTGGTTGGTAGGGTTACTTTGGGTAGACCTAGGAGGGGGTGTTACAGAGTGGCATCAGAGAGTGGTTGTGCTCTCCTTGGGCTACGTGTTGATCATTTTTTCATGTTGGTTGCATGTGTTCCGTGTGCATGTAGTTCATGTGCTCGTTTCATTGCATGGTGTTGATCATGGTTGTAGTGATGTCACATGTGAGGGTTGAAGGTGTTGTTGTGGACTATGTCTTCATGTGTGTATGGTTTATTAGGCATTGTTATGCACGCGAGTGTTCACATGTTATCAAATGCACGTCAGGTAGTTGTTGTCGTCATGCATGATGTCATGGTTTTTGAAGTTGATATGGTCATGCATTAATGATTGGACTATAGCTAGAATGATGTGAATATGGTTTGGTATTCATGTGTTATACATCTATAAGTAGTTTTTATGCATGTATGGTCTTGGTTATAGGTATGCATGAATAGTAGGTCAAACATGCCTTGTGAAGTTATTGTATGCAATATAGGCCATCATGATGTTATTGGTTGTTATGAAGCTAATGTGTTGGTTGAGATAGAGCAGGAGATGTGGATTATCATAATGAGGTTGCAGCATTGGAATTTGGGGTAAGAGAAAATCATCATACATGTATTGTATGTTTGGCATGCAAGTATGTAAGTCAAGGATTGTTATATGCATTAGGTTTATATACATTAGGTTTATGTACATGTCTTTTGATGTTATGGTTACATTCATGATAGATGTTAGTTGATTAGTGTGGTTATATGCACATGTGTCGGATAGTTAGGAATGATAGTAACCTGTAGTTGTATGCATTGCTATTGTCGTTTTATATTATATAACCTAATGATTATGTTATATGTTGTTGATGAGTATGTTATAGGTTAACTTGTTGTTGTTATATGATAGTTAGATTGACGATTAGGTTATATGTTGTTGATGAGCATGATATATAGCTTATGGTTGTTATATGCTAGTAACTTGATGATTAGGGTTATTTCATTAAGATCTTGACATTATGTGTATCATGATAAATTGGATTGGCCTATGCAGATGATTAGGGTCACAACATTTAGGTATGAGTCGACTTATTGTGACATTTTTTTGTACTAATATAGACTGATTATACATATGTGATTGTTATTCATGAACGACAAATGTTTATGATCTTATAATGTGAACATGTTAGCTAGTGACTATTATGGATATCATTATATTATTTATGTTCGAGTTAATATCTCGTGAAGTTATATCATGCTAACTAGATTAATTGTGTAGACAAGATTTCCTCCCCTGAGATAGATTAAGGTATGAGCTTGCTTATGTCGTCTACTTTGTGCTTGAATGTTTGATTATGTCTTCTATTGGGTGTTTGAGTGCTTGTTGTCTATTATGTCATCTAGTTGATTTAGTTTACATGGTATGTTTGTAAGTTGGTTGAATGTTTGATGAATTGCATAATATGAATATGTGTTCAAATGATCTTGTTTTAAGATGACTATACTAACACATATGTGTTGAGACAATTGATATGTACTTGAGTATAGTAGGTGATAGTTGTAGCATTGTGTCTAAGGGATATGAGTTGACTATGGACTATGACATGATTGTTAGTCTTGGTAAAGTTTGAGTTCAAATTGTTATATATTATTGTTTTGATCTTTAGAACGTGAGACTGACATGTGTGAGCAAGTTGTAGGGAAACATGCTTTTTATTCGCGTGACAAGGTAACAATTGATGTGCTTATATAACTAATAGTTGGGTGATGTGACAGTACTAGTAAGCTTCGATTGCAACCAAGTAGAAAGGTAAAAGGAAGGAATTGGACAAGAATTCCTTTGCCTATGTTTGGAAACTCTAATTCCAAACGAATGAGTGCTTTGCATACAGGAAGTTGTCTTAAGATTGATTTTATCTGACAATATGTGGATATGTGATAGACTCATGAACATGTACTTGAAAGGTACATTAGCTAGAGGTGGATATATTAACAGGATTGGAGTCCCTTGAGAGATGGCATGGATGTGTTCAATGCAAGAAATGTGTGTGGCATAGCAATATAATGTAATTGGTCTATTGCTATGTTTATTTATGCACTGACAGTTATGTGTCTATGACAGTGTGATGCAGGGAGTGGCATGGAAAGAGAAATTGCCATGAAATCTTGAAGGAGGCTCAGGTTGAGCTTTCCTTGGGAACCATGGGGATTGAGTGATGGTGTCTATGGTTAGTCTTGTGCTTTTGGTCTTTTGTGATTGTTGCACTTGATTTGCGATTTTGCGTGTGTCTAGTGCATAGCTATGCCACTTTATTGCAGTGTCGTGTTGTTATTGGTTTTCATGGTTTTCTTCTTGGTTGTTTCTTGGTATTTTCTTTTATGTTTTGAGCCTTGGGGATTGTTTGGGGAAAGAGGAAATTTAATGGAGATCGAGGAGTGTTGTGTGGTACTCGACAAGTGATGTAAGGCTTAAATGAAGTTGGGTGCATGAGTAAGTGCAGTGGAAGATAAGACTATGACAGTCGGTTGGACTGGCTAGGTCCATTGTGGTAAATGGACAATGGTAGTATAGTCATGAGAAAGGTAACAGGAAAAGGTAAAGTAAATGGATCTGAGGCGTCAGATGCTTTGGCTATGTAGGGAACAACTATTCTTAATGTTGTGCATGTGCTGCATGAATAAAGGAAGTTCTCTTAACCTAGAACTTATGTTATCTGGTAATTATGTTATGATCATGATTATGCTAGTGTTTACATATGTGTACATGTATGTATGTATGTCATTGTTTGACAGGATGATGATTGTTTTATGCTAATGATTATATATGTATGTATGTATATACCTATGTCACTGTCTGACAGGGTTGTTAGGGATCATTCTTTTGGAGGAATGATTTCTTATGCAAGTGAATGGCATGAAGAGATTCTTGGTTCATGAGGAATCAAGTGGGAAGAGTAGCCTGACAAAAATACAAGTTCAGTATCATATGATTATGAGTTTATATTATGTGATTATATTATGTCTATGTTATAGACAGGTTATACTGAGGAATACAACAGCGAAATGAACACAGTGTGATCTGCGACATGTTGGGATAGGCATGGATAAGACACTAGAAGCAACGTTGCTTGGTAAAGACAATGTGCTTTTGGATGTGAGGTACTATTGTTGTGCATATGTTGTATATGTTGTACATGTTGCATCAATGATGTTATTCGGATGCAGTGTTGTGTATACATATCGTGTGTACATGTTGTTTATGCAATACTATGTACAAGATGGTATAGATATTGTTGTGCGAATATTGCACATCCAGTGTTGGGTATAGATGGTGCTATGTACATGATGGATATGTGGTGTTGTGTGCATATGGTGTTGTGCACATGTTTGATATGCTGTGTTTTGTACAGATGATGTTATGTACATGTTACATATGTAGTGCTTTGTACAGATGGTGTTTTATGCATGTTGTACATATGGTGCTCTATACATGTGGTGTTGTGTGCATGATTGTACAAGTGGTGTTGTGAGCATGTGGTGTCGTGTACATGTTGTACATGTGGCTTTGTGTGCAGGTGGTGTTGTGTACATGTTGTGCATGTGATGTTGTGTACATGTGGTGTCGTGTACATGTCGTGCATGTGGTATTGTGTACACACTATACAGGTGGTGTAGTGTACATGTGGCATTGTGTAGACATTTTGCAGGTGGTGTCGTGTACATGTGATGTTGTGCACACATTGTGTAGGTGGTTGCAGTGTACATATGGTAGTGGTGTAGATGCATGTATTGCATGGTGTTGTATGATATGTGTAGTTGTATGTGTATGAGTCACACTATGTGTATGTGCACATGGTTGAGGAGAAGGCACTAGGTGATTTTCAAGTGTGGAAACCAATCCAAAGTGTGTAAAAAAATAAAGATAAAGGTAGAAGCTAAGGATTGATGAAAGGATAAGTATAAGTATTTTATTTTAGTTTTATTGTGCATGTGATCTATGTTTCTTGTATATGATGATTACATGTGAAATATGATTCTGGTTTATGATGGTTACATGTGATTTATGATTTGGATGGTTATGTTTTGATCTAACCTGATGTGATATTTTTATATATGTTGATTTGGTCAAACATGCTAGTTTGAATTGTTGTGACAGGAAATGAACAGGATTCCAAATGTTCCTTATTGATGAGCTACCAATGAGGTACGATGTGAATTTATTCAATTTATTTTAAATCTAACGGAATTTATGTGTTTGGTACAAGAAGCATGAGCATTCCCGGTTGTGTGGTTAAAATCGACTGCAAGAATTGGCAGCAACAACAAAAGAAATTGGAACATGTAGTAGTATGTTGGTAGAGTACTTCAGGAGCGGGGCCATTGTGGGACACTGGTACCCAATAGTGACCATTGATTTTCATGAGCAGGGTGTGACTAGTATGATGGTTTTGAGGCAGGTATATGCCTTGGTTGTTGATCTTCTGATGTGAGGAAGCCTTGCAAAGGGATGGATCGCCCGGGTTAGGGGATTATGGGGAACTTGGAAGGTGAGTGACTACACGGAAGGGGGTGACTAGATTTCCTGAGGGACAGTGTAGTAGAGAAGGGAAGGTCGCAGATATATTTGTTTTGGTCATTAGCATTGCCAGATGGAATCATATGTATATTAGGAGTGCACCCTGGAATAATGAGTTGGTAATTGTTCACTGAGGGGACAAGTGGCGCAGGATTATAGCACGGACATTGGATGCAGCTTTGACTCTAACAGTGTATTCTGGACTTCTTGGGAAGGAGGTGAATCTTGGTACTACTTTTGAGAGTGGAGATGTGATCCTCTGAATTCCCTTCCTGATTGATATGGGCATCATATCCTTTTATTTGTTGGTTTAGCAAATGTGCATATGCATATATATAAATACCATAACGAGTTGTGTTATAAAGCTCCAGTATGCGGTGTGGTTGTTATCTGGTCATGTTGTCATGATGTTTTCCTTTTGAGTAGGTCATTCATTGTAAATATTTCAACGAGCTAAGTTATAAAGCTCCATGGGAAGTATGTTTTATTTTCAGCGGTTTTTTTGAGGTCATAGTGTGGTTTAACACTGAGGACAGTGTTCCCCAATGGGGAGGGTTCTATAACAACCCTGGTGAAAATTTAATGTAATAAAAGTTGATAAAGGAAAAATAAGACCATGGGTAAGGGACACGTATTCCAAGTTGAATGTTGGGATAAGATATCCTAGTGGGCATCACTGGATGTGCGTTTTTGGATAAGGAAATTGGAAAAAGGAAAAAGCATTTTTGGCACATTTATTTATGAAAATAAAGGAAATTGGGAGAAAAGTAAGGTGAATGGTCACAAGTTGCATGTGAGGAGACAATTGATGTTGGAAAATGAAGAAAATAGAGGCCTCATTCATAAAAGGGCTTCTAAGGATCAATTGGAAAGCTCTTGGTTAGTTCAAGGTTGGAGCTCTCTCATTATTCTCTCTCTCTCACTCTTTGTCACTTTCACTTTTTCTTGGAGCACTCTAGTTTGAAGCAAGGAAAGGAAAAGAAAGTAAGGATCAAGGAAAGGAAAGCAGGATCAAGTAGCTTCAACATGAATACTTGCAAGTAACCTTTTATGTGTGTGATTTCCTAGCCGGTTTGGACATGCATGGATTTGCATGTTGGTGTATGGTTCTCTTGTTGTCGATGGAATGGTTTTGTCAAGTTATGACAGTGGATTTCAGCCTAGCCTTTCCTTTGTTCCGAATTCCATGGTATTGGGATGTTTATTTTGGTTTTTGAGCTTTGGTTTGTTGTATGGATTTCAGAATTTGGGGTGAAGGTGATCTCAAATTCCACTCCCAAAGGCCTAGGAATCCCTTGACCGGTTTTGACAGGATACACAGTAAAGCCTGAAGGAGAACTCTTGGTTTAGGACCTAGTGATCTGGGTCTGGATTGTGGTAAAGCCTGAGAGACTGGTCTCAGTTTAGGGCCTAGTGATCCATTTTGGATTGCGGTAAAGCCTGAGAGACAAGGAGACAGAAAAATTCCTCAAGGATACTGATGGATTCTGGATATCATTCCAAGTTAGGTTCGATTGTGATCAGAGCACCAGTTTTGGTGTGATCATGATTTGATGAGGGTGGAGGTGGTTTTTCCTCTGGATTCCCTTGGTTGTTCTTGGATTGGTTGTTCTATGAAATCCCACATTCATGCTTGGAATACGGCATGAGGGTGACTAGATGAAAGAGAGATTTGGTTCAGCCATGTCTATGATCAGATGGTACGTGCAAGTCCCGAACTTGGTCTGATTTTCCTATGATTAATAAAATCTAAGTTCTCTTACTTTTGCACTGATTTATATGTGGATTTAATGGTCGTCATATGTTTGATATTTATATGGTTTTTTTGTTGGTTATAAGCATGGTTAAATGATTGGTTTATGTCATGGTTATTTTATGTATTTACTTGTAACTGTTAAATGAATGGATGCAAGATCTCATTGATGATATAATAGTTCATTGGAGAAGGAGGTGATCCTTCTCATTATGTTTCATATATTTCAGTCATTTATGCTTTGTCTTGTATCCTACACCTATAGGATGTATTGATTCCAATTGTTTTAAAAAATGTTAGTCCCGGTTGGGGATGCTCAATCCTAATCTTGAGGTTGAGTTTGATTCATTAGCATTGTTATCATGTATTTAATGATTCCTAAAGGTTCCAACAAATTTTGGGCAGAGGTCGGGAAATCTGGGCTAGAAGAATAGCTCAATTTCTGGGATTGCTAGCCCACAAAGTGTTAGCCTAGAGACTAACTCAAATGGGCAGTGTCTGGGGGGCATTATAAATCATTTGGGAAGTGTCTGGGAGCGTTATAACTCACCTTGGCAGTGTCTAGGGAGCGTTACTATGCCCTAATCTGCTCAAGCAATAGTGGAACTTAGGGACTGGTTGTCTAAGTGGTTGACTTGTCTCCTAATGAGTCTGCTAATGTTATTGGTTGACTCTATGTGATGTTCCGTCGATTCCACTTCCTTAAGGACACATAGGAGGTTGAATCCCATCATAGTAGTCTCTCATCTCATGTTTACCCTGGTTGGCAGGATTACTTTGGGCAGACTTGGGAGGGGGTGTTACACCCCCATATTGGGTTCTATAATACTTTTAGCATTTTATTATTATTTAATTGATTGGACATAGTATAGGGGAGATGCGTAGGTGTAACGTAAGAAAGTTTGTCAATGTTTTTACATGTCGGATCAATATGTTAAATTTAAGTTTTTACCAACTTAGGCTGTAAAATTTAGTTTTGAATTTAATTTTTAAAGGTTGAATTTTATTTTCAGGGTAGTTATTTTGTACATACCTTGAGGGTGGTTTTGGGTGAGTGTATCCTTCCTCTTTTTCTTCTCCTTTCTTTGATTCTTCAAGTTTTTATTCTTCCTCTTCATTAATGGTCTGATAAGGTGGGTTAATGAATCCTACCTGCTTGTTTTTGAAAGGTAATTCCTCATCAATACAGTCAACTATTTTGTGTAACCTTTTATTGTACCATTTGTAGCCCTTTTATTTTTAGGGTTCCTGATTACTCCTAAAATCTTCTTCACACATGTCAACTTGGCATTTTTTCCTATAACTTTGTTTATGAGATGTTTCAAACTTTCAAATCTCAAGGAGACGGAGAAGAGGTCTCTAAGTACCCATGGTAGAACCTTCAGACTTTGGTTTTGATCCCTGAAAACATAACCCAATATTTTAATGTGATATGTATATTGTGATTTCCTTTTATCTAAAAATTTATTCGTAATTTTATTTATAAAATAAAAATTACAATACAACAAATTGAACTTTATTACTTTTATTACTTTTAACTTCTTATGGACACTATAAAAGCTCCCCCATATGGGCTCTATATTACTTTTAACCTTTTATTGTTATTTAATTGAGCTGACATATTATAGGGGGATGTCTAGGTGTAATATAAGAAAGTTTATGACATTTTTACATGTCGGCTCAATATGTTGAATTTAAGTTTTGAACAACCTTAGTAAGATGTGAAATTTGGTTTTGAATTTAAGTTTTTAGGGATGAATTTGATTTTCAAGATGGTTGTTTTGTACATACCTTGGGGGTGGTTTTGGGTGAGTGTATTCTTCCTATTTTTCTTCTCCTTTCTTTGAATCTTCAGGTTGTTGTTCTTCCTCTTCACGGATGATCTGATAAGGTGGGTCAATGAATCTTGCTAGCTTTCTTTTGAAAGGTAATTCCTCATCAACTTTTACATCAATACAATTAACTATTTTGTGTAAACTTTTATTGTAGCATCTATATCCCTTTTATTGTTAGGGTTCTTGATTTCTCCTAAAAAACATGTCAACTTGGCATTTTTTGCCTTAACTTTGTTTGAGATGTTTCAAATTTTCAAATATCAAAGAGGCTGAGAAGAGATCTCCAAGTACCCATGGTAGGAATTTCAAATTTTTCCTTTTAACCCTAAAAACACAACCCTATATT
Organism: Pinus tabuliformis; assembly: GCA_031772625.1. Taxonomy (NCBI): domain Eukaryota; kingdom Viridiplantae; phylum Streptophyta; class Pinopsida; order Pinales; family Pinaceae; genus Pinus; species Pinus tabuliformis. The sequence goes on along the minus strand of CM062817.1, from coordinate 2,023,080,223 downwards.
TTAATGTGATATGTATATTATGATTTTTTTTATCTAAAATGTTATTCGTAATTTTATTAATAAAATCAAAATTACAATATCACAAATTAAACTTTATTATTTTAATGTTTTTATGTTTTCGCGGGTTTGCATTAAAGAGAGTTTGGAGCCCTGCGTGAAATTTTTTTAATCAATGTTTCGGGCTAAGTATCACAGTCTATCTCAGGAGATTCACAGAATAATCTTAGATTAATTTAGATAATCAAATATGTAAATAAATAGTAATTAATTCATAATGTTAAGGGTGTTATGTCAGCTTAAAAGAGAGGTAAATCAAAAAATTAATTACTTTGGAAATTATTACTTTTATTACTTTTAACTTTTTATGGACACTACAATGTCTCCCTCATACTATGCTCTATATTACTTTTAACAATTTATTGTTATTTAATTGAGCTAACTTGTAAATTTTTACAAATCCTTTATGTCTTATAAATTCAACATATTAAGATGACATGTAAAAATGTTGACAAACTTTCTTATATTACACCTACACATCTCCCCTATATTGGGTTGTAGAGCACCTCTCGACGCAATAAAGTATGTATTCAAATATAAATTATAAGCAAAACTATGATCGCTTGAATTTTATAACCACTCACATGAACACCATGGAATAAGTAAAGTTTAAACATATAACATTAAGATTAGGTGCAAGCTCCATTCCACTATAACATCAAATAAGTTATAATTTAAACATGTAATCTTTAGGTTGCACTACAAACTCCACTCCCCTATACCAATCATAAGCATATCATATTATATATGTATTATACCTATTGTGTATGTTTTTGTGTCTGGGAATGCAAACAATAAAGTTAAGGGTCTCTAACTTTGTGGAAAATGGTTCTCCAAGTCTCGTAGTATTTTATATGTAAAACAAATTCAATAATGCATTGTTTACCTCAAAAGGAGTTTTAATATGATAGTTATTTTTCTAATAAAATATTAGTCTCATTTCTTGTAAAGCAATGCAAAACCATGCCACGTAATGTATGAAAATCCACTACAAACTTTGAGAAGCATTAGGGAATCCAAACCTATCCTTAAAGGGAGATAGAATCCTTTTTGGAAGGAGGGAAAAGGGTTTGATTCCTATTGTAGCAATTTAAGTTTCATAGTAAAGCAACCACTAAGAGTAGTAGAGAGACAATAGAGTAGGGGAGAAATAATGTTTCATAGGGGATTGTAGTAAACCATAATGTCTCATATCTCCACAATAAGATTAATATTTTCCCTTGTACTCTATCTAATTAGAGCCAAGCCACATTTCTAAAATTTTGGAGTTTTCCCATTCTTGATTTCTTCAAGGAAAATGTTGCATCATTATGTGTATTTGATATTGTTTTATGTTTTATTTCAAGTAGTTAAAGAATATATATGTGGTTTGATTTATATTTCTATTAAATCATTAGAAATCAAAGAAGGATGTTTTTTGGAACATACAATCAATATAATAATGGTTAACTTAAGATTGTTATGCCAGTTTTCCATTAGAATACCCAAGACAATTTATAGATCACTTAAGTTAAAGTTTTTATAGAATAATTCAAAGAAGAACGTGAAGTGACTAAACTTATTTATGTTTCTTGTTAACATAAAATAGTTAATCGTGATATATTAAGATCACCGTATACTCACTTTCAAAGAAATAAAGAAAGTGTCTTTCAACTAGGGATAGCTTGGTTTTTAGGGATGCGTCATTTTAATGTTGAGCCAAGAGGGGAGAATGTAAGAATTTCCAACTTGAAATGACTAAAATTGTCAACTTGAAATTACTAACATCATTTATGTTTCATGTTAAAATAAAGTATTTAATCATGATATACTAAGATCACCATATACTCACTTTCAAAGAAAGAAAGAGTTCCTTTCAACTATGGATAGCATGGTTTTTAGGGATGCATCATTTTAATGTTGAGCCAAGAGGGGGGAATGTAAGAATTTCCATGCTATAACCCTCTTAGTATTTATGTTATTTCTTCTTTATTTAAGAAAATTAATCATTTAAACCTCCCAATATAGACCTAATTATTTTAATTACTTGGTTTCTAGAAATGTGTTCTCATTCATCCTTTTTCTATTTTTAGTTCCCCATCCATGACACCTAAATGAAATCATATATGTCAACATTAAAGAAGCTCAATATTTTGGCTCAAGTGATTGTTTCCAATATTGTTGATCATTTAATTAGTTCTTCCCTAGTAAGTTTCTAGTTCAAATCCTTTTCGATGAGGCACACTAGTTTACATTGATGAGTTTTCCTTGTGGAAAAAAATATCTCAATGCCCACTTTCTTATAACTTTCTTATTATTAATATTTTCTTTCTTGATTTGCAGTTTTTTATTCTCCTTATTGTACATGGTATGGTGTAATGTTACATATACTTCTCCAAAAATAGTTATCCCATTCTATTATTTCTTAGATTTTGCCATTTTTATTTTTCCCTAAGAAGGTACTTGATTGATATTATCAACTCCCATCATTGCCACATTATTTGTTGGGTTCTCAAAGTCTTGAGAACCCTTTGTATTAGTGCTTCGTTTTCTTTTCAAAGGTGTAAAAATATGTGTTTTAACCATCTAAGAATGAGAAGGATCCCAAACATATCCATATCCTACACATTCTTCATTACTCTCTTTTCTTTCTGCCACATGCTCATTACTCATGTGGGTAGAAGAGGAAGCATTTGGAGTAGATGGGTGTAACCAATAAAAATGTTGTTTGTAGATTTTCCCCTCTACTTGTGTTTATATTAATTACCCTCTTTATGTAGCTTATTTTTATTTTTACAGACATTTGAGTTGGCTTGTGTATTTACACCATCACTATATATTTGCTTCTTTTTCTTCAAAGTGACCTTATTAGTGTTAGGATTGTCACATAAACAACTCCTTAATTCATATTAATTTAGGGATACATGGTATTCATACCTGACGTCTAGGGTTAATTTATTAAGATGGGGTTTCTAAATTCCTACCTCATTTAACCATATTAAACCTATTTTTTGAGACCCCGGATCAAAGCTTCCCAATATTGTAAATTTCATCCAAATTTGATTTCTGCACACAAACTTATGCTTATTCAAAAAAAAATCCTACATGTTTCTCATCAACGTGTGTACCATTTCCATGTGGAAAACATGTGGTAGTAATTTTTCCCATGTGTCACCATTATACAACACCATGATACATCAACTCACCATGCCAACATGCCACATTGACTTGCCACGCAAGCATCTCATGCCATAAAATTATTGAGTTCCATTAGTATTGGTAGGAAAGCTTGATAGCCAATGTCCCGACCCCTTAATACCTGATCATCTGATAACTCAAAGAGAGGGCCTCATATCCGACATAAGCATAGATGACTTGATCAATGAATGGAATTGGAAAGATTTCTTCGAGACATGCTTGGTTCATATGTCTAAAGTTAGTATAGATACGAATGTTACCCTACTTTTTCATCACAGGGGTTGGATTAGAAACCTACAAAGCATAAGCAATGGGGTGAATGAAACTTAATTTGTGCAGTTTGTTTATTTTGGCTTTAATTACCATTACCTTTGAAGGGAGTAGTGGTTACTTATTTTTTCAAATAAGTGTAGCATCAGGTTATGTGTCGATTCAATGTTCAACATTGGAAGGGTCAAGACCAAGCATTACAATTATGAAAGAAGATAGTATAACTTGAAAAATTACAATTTTGTAGATCCATGCACATAAGGGACTTATAGTCACACAAACTATGCTAAGAGAAAAATAAGGCTTTGCATGAATGGTGTGATTGGTTCTTCAATAGTCATGGGAACCATTTATGTATAAAAAAATGATTTAAAATTCTCAAACATAAGACAAAAGAAGGGCTTGTAGCTCTTCATGAAGGCTACTAAGGCACCTGTATGACAAATTGACAAGAAGGAAGAACCTAACAAGAAACTTAGAGATTGAAAATGAAAATTCAACACTAGTGGAGTCACCAATCTATTTGGTGCGATTTTTCAAGTGGTTGAGAAAATTCTCATTAGCTCTAGAAGTAGGCTCATTAGCACAACACAACAAAAATGGTAAATTTAGCCAAAAATATATATATAGCTCGCGTAATGGAAAGTGAATGAATCAACATGCAAGTTGACAGTAACACATAAAAATCAAATAGGAAGCAAACTCTTTATTTGATTATCAATGGATCGGGGCTTTTATGGCATTCAAAGGAGACAAAAAAGGAATTGGGTTAAGAAAGGTGAAACTTCTTCAAGCCTTTGGAGTTGGGTCCTTATTGTTCCCTTTGTTGGTTCTCTCTTTGCAAGTCAAGAAGTCCACAAGCTTTTTCAATTGTGAAAAGATTTTAAAGTTATGGTGTCAATATATGCAATTGCTAAAGAGTTAAAAGAACTCCTAACAAAAATTGGGCAACATAACATTAATTTTATTCTCTTACCAAATTTTAATCCATGGCCTTGTACTTATATATTTTCCTATAGCTTTATTAAACTAGCTCCAAGTGTGAATGGAGCTCAACGTCATTTGAGAATTCCCAATCATGAAGGGACCTTTTGGGTACCAAAGGATTGTATATTAATCTTCTTGATTTCTAAATCTATTTGGTTTGAGCTTCACCTTCAATTTTGATGGGATGTTAGCATTTGTTGCACCAAAATTTGGTGAGATTTCATTTCTTATGGATCTACATAACTATTTACACAAAAATTGCACAGATCATGCAAAAATCCTTACCACAAGTTTACATGGATGGATCAAAACCCAATTTTCTATATATTTTTCACCATATTTGATTTTCTTTTTTAACGGCCATGGGTAGATTTTTTCCTACCATGGTGATGACACTTTTGGAAACACTTGTGTTTCATTGTGAGTGAGTTTCAGGTGATAACAATGGGTAACGCTTTTGTGGTGATTAGAGATCACACATTTTCATGCTTTTAGATTTTCTAGAAATAGTAGGTATCCTAATTCCCCTTTTTAGAAGTGAATATGGGTTTCATTTTTTACATTATTCCCAACAATTTGGTATTTTATAATGCAATCTCTTTTTAGTTATGGAGATGTGCATCTTAACCCAACTTTAGCATGTGCTTGTTCAGGATCCTATTTTATTTTTGGGGTAGATGGGGTGTTCCCCAACAGTGGTCACATGTTATCTTGCTAGAGCCCATGGAGGTATATGCCCTCACTATAGATTATTGATAGAGGTTGAGTGGAATTTTGACACATGGCACTCATTCTTGAATATTTTTGCCCACAAGGAGACAAAATCTAATTTGGCTTGCACTGATTTCTAAAGAAACCTTCTCCATGTTAAATTGTACACCTAAAAGCTTCCACGCTAGAAATATTTCCTTTATTGAATTGTATCTTAAAGAAAATTATTTATATGCTGAGAAAAATATATGTTATTGGGGATAGACTTGGATGCTTTACTTGGAAATTCCCTTTCTATCAACAGCATGATTGCCCTATTTTTGTCGTATCTTGTCAAAGTAGGGAACATTAATTAAGAAGGCTTATAAACCTATTCAATGGTTTTGCTTCTCCATTATGGATTAGTGAAGTGGCGCACCCACATTGAGATCATCTCTTTGACTTCTCCACCATGTAAAACAAGCTATTCTAGAGAACTTTTAATGCTTTTACATGTGGTCACATGCCATGCTTTTCTTATTCTATATCTTGTATCAAATGAGGAATGCATGTAAGCTATATTTAGTAAGAGAAGGACTCCCCCACTTGTGGTATTCCAAGTATTCTTCAACAGGGTTTTAGTATACAAGAGGGGTTCTTTCTTCCTCTTTTTAGATGCCTTCTTCCTTTTTCAATATGGTTTTTAAATAAAATTGCATCTTTATTCTTTATTATTCTTTATGCTATCTTATTATTTTCTATAAGTTGGGGATAAATCAAGAAATAAGAATCATCAATTCTATGTAGCTTTCCATCTTCTCGCTTCCATTAATCCCTTGAAATATCTAGTGGTTGCACAAGGTGCTTGAGACCATTGCACTCGCCAGATCTTTCATTCCACTATTGTGATTGTACTTATCCTATTTGGAATGAAAATATTGGAGATGAAATACATCTTGGCATGTCAATTTGATCCTAACTGTTGAATTTCCATGACCTTGGGTCTAGGTTAGAATCTTAGAATCTCTAATGCTACCAAACCAAGAATCTCAACAAGAACTACTTTACACAACGGAAAATATAAAGAAGTAAATCACATATGCATAAGTATACACATTTTTTGGAGAAATATTGTACAATAATGTACAACCCAATATTCTTTATATTAAACCAATCTGAATAATACAATAATCTATGGAATACAAGATACAATGACAAACATGTTGCGCAGACTCTATGTCGTATCTTGTCTAGTCGGTCCTTTGCCTCCATTCTGCTCTCTAGTTATCCCTTAGTCCTTCAAAGTACAACACATAGAGACTCTAGGAGGGTTGCCACCTAACATTGTTACAGTCACTTTTTTGTATGTACACGGGCTGATCCAGTCTGCTCTTCTAGGCTTACTAATCCTTGAGCTCCAATCTGCCAATCTAGCACCACTTTTGTCCATCAAAGTGTTGCACGTTAGGCAAAAAACTTCACCCAACCTTTATCTCTCTTCGTCACTTCAATATTTCTAGTTTAGGGCTAATTTGGGTAGCCAACAAACTATCCTCCACCAGATCAATGGCACCCAATCCTTCACTACAAGTTCTGCTCCTAAGATAGACTTTTCACCTCCATGAAAAGTCATCCAAAAGGCACCCATGGTATGCTAAACAAACTGATCCACAAAACATGGATCCAACACCTACAAGATGCACCAAAGTTTGTACCTTCAACTGATTGTTTAAGGTCTCCTTGACTGCTGCAATTTGGGTTTGGTTAGGGCATAAAACACAGTCCCCAACAGCCCTCACAAAGCCATGAAACAGTCCTTCTATTGTTGCAGATGACCTTCTTCTTTAATCCCTTGTCCTACGCTTCTTGTTCCATTGCTTCAATACCCTTGAATAGGTCTTACGTCCCTCCTATCTTTCCCAGAATAGACCTGTGGTGACTCATATGTAACCACAGGGCCTGCAACTCATTCAAACAGGGATATTCCACCCTCAAACAACCCTCAAACAATCCTTCCTTACCTTGTCCCTCTAGAAAATATCCTCGGCCTTCCTTTATGCAACTTGGTCACCCTAAAATGGCCATGAAATAGTCCCTTGTTCCCATGTTGTTATGCCCTCCTTTGATGCGGCCCAAAATAGAGAATTAATCTCTCCTCCAACAAGTTATCACTTGTAATGTGTTGCACAAATGGATGAGTAAAATGAATCATCTCACCTCCTATATATACGCATAGAAAGGACTCCTTAAATCATAATCATAGGGATATTACAACTGTCACATGCCTTCTTAACACTAAGATGACCTAGACTCCTCATGTGTAAACCCAACCATAAACTTCAAAAATTCATATCTCACTAAGGACTACTCAGAAATAGATGATTCTCAAAGCGTTGGATTCTCCTTTCCACCCTCTATCATCTCATTCCATCACATGTCCAAAGTGATCCATTGAATTTCCTAAATCACGATGAGTGCAAAACCCCAAGCCTGGGTTCCAAGCCCACAAGTGACTCTTGTGGCACTTTTCCCTCCAAATCCCAAACCCTAGGGCTTGGAGTACCTCCCAAGATACTCAAAAATCAACACTAACTACTTATAACTTCTACTATAATTAACCTTGATAGATCAAATATGAAATATCAACCCTTAAGATTAAGAATTATGCTCTTTTCTTCAAAAAATACTAATCATTCAAACCATGAGAACACTAGAATATAGATAGAAGAACCCTTAAGATAGGATAACACCATAAATTATTTTATGGAAGGAATCACTCCATAAGGCATGTTTGGTACAACGAGTTACTTCCAACATATCTCTAACACAATGATACTCATGTGTGTTTATAATTTATCATGAATTCCCTTACGGGTATATGCCAAATACCTCTTATTATTATATTATTTCTTCTTAACTACATAACAGACTTATTTGTGGCTAGAGGGTTCTCTTAGGTGGAGGTAATTGATTACGAGGATACCTTTGCTCCAGTAGCAAGGTACTCTTCAATCAAATCTATTATAGCACTTTCAATGTAGATGGGATGGAAGATACATCATATGGATGTGAAGACAGCATTCCTCAACAAAGTGATTGAGGAAGAGTTTCACATTGAGCAGTCGAAAAGATTTGAGACCTTCAACAGAGAGTTGCATGCGTGCAGACTCAAGAGAGCATTGTATGGATTGAAATAAGCACCCTGTGCTTGGTACACCAGGATTGACAACTATCTCACCAGGTTGGGTGTTATGAAAAAAGCGCACAAAAAGATAGAAAATATCGATCAACGCCTTAAAAATAAGCCTCTTTGAGGGGGAACCCTCCTTTACATTACACAAATGAACAATTCTTGGATGATACAAATGACAATACCTCCTTTCTATATATAGGAGTCTATGGGGTCATAATATAATCAGAGCCGACATAACAATAATAATGTAAAGGCACAACAATAACAATAGTGGGCTTCTATGGGGCACAATAATAACAATATGGGGACTATATGGGTACAACGATATAATAAGGGGGTTGCACTAATAACAATAAGGGGTTACACTAGTATTATAGGGACCTAACATGCCCCTCTCCTTCAAAAAGTTTTTTCCTCAATGCTTGAGTAGTTCTGGATGCTTCTATATAAAATTATCATCCTTCCACGTGGAATCTTCAGTGGGTAAGTTCTTCCACTTGATGAGATACTCTGAAATTGGTCGATTTTATAGTTGTCGATTTCTTAGTTCTGTGACTGCTTTAGGTTCCAATATTATTTTTCCTTCCTTGTCAAGTTCTAGCAGTATTATTTGAACTGGGGTCTTCTCCAACTTTTGAATGAGTTCTCACCCTGCTTCGTCATTCTTCCATTCATCCCTTGCTTCGTTTGTCGAATTTGGTTGGATAATTATACCAACCTCTAGCATTTTGCAACCATACATTCAATTTCACTCCTTTGGGCATATGGATATCTGTAAGGCCTAATGTTTGGAGGAACACTTCCTGGAATCAAATGAATAGCATGATCATGATCACGAATAGGTGGGAGGCCTTTGGGAGCCTCAAATACCTTGGCATGATTGTCCAAGACTTTTTGGAGATATGGAGAAATATATGATTTCAATGTGGGAACCTATACCAAACATCATTGCACAATTAAGCCTCTTTGTTCTTTCTTTAGAATATTTGTCATTCCATTAGAGTTGATTATGTTTCCTGGTTTCCCTGTGATACCCCTTAATTCAACTACCTTTCCTTCCGAAGAAAATTTCATGAACATTTCTTGAAAATTAAAAGATATTGCACCCAAGGATTGTACCCATTGGACTCCTAGTACAACTACAACACCACCCATTGGAACGGAAAACATTGGGCTATTCAATACATATTTTCCCATGGATAGCTGTTGGACATGGAATCCCTCCAAGGCATGTTTAGGGCTTAAAGCCCAAGTATTGACCAAGTCTTTTGTAAAAGCTCTGCGAATTATGGGCACGGAGCGCGAAGTTATAATAGAGTCACAGGGTTGTCCGCCCTCATTTTTGTAATGTATTTCGGATTGATAGACCTACCCATGGTCCACGAACCATGGGATTGTATAAATAGAGTGAGGCTCTAAGTGCATCGGATAACGAATAGAATGAAAGCATAAGGAGTCTAAGAGACTGAGTCGAAGCGTAGAGTGTGTCTTTGGGTCATAGAGTAGGAAAAGGCTCTACAGCTGAGTGCGCAGAGGCCTAGTAGTCCGTAGCTGAGTGCACAGGCCCCTGCAGCTGAGTGCGTAGGACAGGTCAAGTCTATAACCATCGAAAGAATTAATAAAGAGAAGTTTACCATAATTATGTGTATCTTTTCCTGTTTTAATGTATGATTGGGTATAAATTGCAAGTGTGTTGTTTATTTGTTGCGCGAACTCATATGAATGTGTTGTATAAATAAATATAATGTAAGACATCTATTTACGCGAAGATAATTGCCTAAGAATAGGAAGATAAGCAAGATCTTAGGCACAAATTTGGGGAATAACGCAGAGTGTTGCTCCAACAGCGCGGAAGCTCCACAACCCCTGGTTAGGGTTGCGCGAAGGCAAGTATATCAGGGTGTGGTGATCTGATAATCACTCATGAATGACCTCAGTTAATTAATTAATAGATGAAGGTATTACAGACTCATGTGCTGGTGTGTGTCTATGTTATCTTAGGCAACGGATCGATCAGGTTGCAAAATACACAGACACTGGAAGAATGGAAAACAGTAGGAGAAACACAGTAAGAAAATACAAGAACACAACAAATTAATAAGGAGTTCACCCTATCCTCCAGGGCTACGTCTCCGATCCAGCTTTCAATGGTGGCCTTCTTTTATTTTGTCTTTAAAGTAAAGTTTTTACAATGAGGAGCTCAATTAGAGTCTCCTGAAACATATGATGCTTGGTAGGGTGGTTCTTGGATTCCCCAAGCCACTAGAGTGCACAGACCCTTTTCCTTTCCAAGTCTTGACCTCTCTAGTCTTTAATGCGAGGAGCCCAATGTGGTGCTCAATTCCCGACAGATCCTCACAGGGATTTGCTTGAACCTCTCAAGCTTTTTGTCTGCTCGATGCTGCCTTAGGTCAACTCGGCTCTCTGTTTTCCGCTTTTTGCTTCGTTGTCTCTTCTTTTCTCTCACTTTCTCTATCTTCATTCTCTTCTTCTCTGTGTTTTGTTCTTTGTCTTTTCATGGCTTAAAGTCGATCTATCTCATGATTGTTCGATTCCTCTTCCGCCCCTTTGGTTCGCCTGCTACTGTTCGTTTGGAGTTCCCTTCCTCTACGTCATCGCCATCGTCAACAGGGAAGTGGCCACTTGTCCTCTCACGAACTGCACTAGCTCTTCCTCGACGGTTCGGTAATTCAGTTACACTATGGAATGACTCATCTACCAACTCAGCGGTCAAATCAGACTTCAAACTTCTTTATGCCATGGCTTAATTCCCCTATCAAATCTGGTTCCTCCATCGGGCACAATCTCCATCGTCAGATCTATAGCCCCCAAATCCTATGATATTCGCTCATTTCGCGCGGTTGACTTGCTCGATCGTTAGCGTGCGATGAGCGGTGGTTTTCTCTCTCATCTACCAGATAAGCATCGTGCGATAAATGGAATCGCTCGATTTTAGCCAAATCTGCTTACCGCCCAAGGGTGCCCCCAATATACCACCAGTTTTGGAGCATGGGTCCCACCTTTCGCCTTAGCGCATTCCACACGGTTTCCCGGCTGTATGGGAAGCGCAGGGAGTCACGGATGACAATATAAAGAAGGCAACATTGGTCAGCGCTCTGCATAATCATGCGCTGACCTGGTACATTAAGCACTCCAATGACAATCTGAATGCGGGGATTGCAGATATCCAAGATGCGCTAAACAAATAATTTAGTAGGCCAAAGTCAGAGGTACAGTCGATCATTAGGTTCACGGAAATAATAATGCTACCAGGCGAGACCCCTTGTGAGTTGGATCAGAGACTGAAGTGCACAATTCGCGAAACTAACATGACGTTGACAGATGGACAACACCACGAATGGTTTGTAGCATCGTTAACACCACACCTAAGGAACGCGATGTCACAACAGAGGTTAAAAAATCAGGCCAAGGCCTTGGAGGTCACGATGAGATTGCACGAAACCCTGATACAGGATCCCAACCTTGTTGTTCAGCAGATTCACGCACAGTTGAAAAACTTGTGCCTTGAGATGCAGAGTTTGAAACAAGACAAGACAAGAGTTTGGCGGGAGGAGGGCCAATGCCATTGAGACCGGAGGCACGAGCAGGACCGAGTGCAGTGCCTGCACTATGGTGCACGATTTGTCAGATAGGAGGAAAGCATGCTACAGATAATTGCCATTTATTATAGAAGTATACGCATAATTCACAACAGTTGTTCCGTAATTTTTGTAGATCAGTGGGACATGATGAGCGCACCTATAGAAGTTATGAGCTGATGATGGATCAGACTCCTACCTACAGAGTTCAGGCTGAAATGCAACCCCTTGACTAGAACGCAGGGATGGCGCAAACCAGATTTCAGGGGCACGGACGAGGCCGAGGTGGAGGAGGACCAGAAAGAGGTTGCAGATAGCTAATATGTTACAATTGCAGAGGGCCTGGACATTATTCCTGCGATTGTACAAATCCAACGCGACCATCATACTTGTATTGTACATTGTTTAATCATGAAACAGAGGATTGTCCCACTTTGATAGCAAGGTTGCACGATAAAGGAGCACTCCAACCTCCCCCGACTCAAAACCTAAAAATCATGAGGTCTGACTTGTGTGAGGAAGACCTTAATGTGAATATTATTCTCCGAAGTGGAATTACGACAGGGGATGACAAAGGTAAGCAGCCTGAAGAAAGTACTTGGGTTCGCAAGGCCCCAATGTTATAGACATTTTTGGGCACTGCAACCCCAAGCATAAAATGTCCATAAAACAAGGGCTCCTAAGTCCCTAAAAGTGTTGTTCTAACCCCTAAAGGAACAAGGTCAACTGATTACAGCTTCTCCCAGAAGTTCTCCATAAAAAACCACTCAGAACTGGTCAAAACAAGATCATTTCACCTGCTCCATAGGCAAAGTGCGTTGCATCTCACCTAAGTACACTCTGTGGGTGTGTTGCATTTCAAAAATCCCTTCTATGGGGTGCGATGGGCGAGAAGTGACAAATGGCAGTGTCAATCCGCGAGGTGGAGAGGCATGGAATCTTCTAGAAACTTCTCCTGTGACACTTGCCTCTCTGAATTCGACCAAGGATGAGTAAGAGATCATCAATATCCAAGTGGAAGCAAGAACTATCAGAGGGAAGACACTAATCAAATCACAAGCTGACTCATCTCCCTTACAGATATCTATATATGGATCCCTCATCCCAAAGATCCAGAGGCTGGAATTTTGCATCTTGTAAGGAATTGTTGTTGGTTTCTTGAGGCAACATCTTAGTGTTTGGTGATCTAAGCTTTGCATGAGGTGAAGAAGGGCTTACTTGCTGAGAGGATGATGCTAGGTCAGAACAACTGGTTGTAACTCTCTTGGCTCTTTCTTGATTATCAATAAAGTTATTCAAGTTTTCCTCCATACTCTTGTGTCATTTATGTTTTATGCATTTGTATGGTCAATTTACATCTAATCCTAGATTGTTTATGATTATAGATCCATGTTCTTGTATAGTGTTACGCTACTTTGATTCTACAAGTACTCTGTGAAGCTAGGCGTACAAGGAAGCAAGTAGCAAAGGACTATCAGAAGAGAGAGGAATCGAACTAGGAACCAAGTGCAAGACAGAGGTTGGTCTCCTTTATTCTTCTCTCATCTATATTTCATAAAGGAAAAACGAAAGTAGCCTTACTTTGTTTGTTTCTAAGGTAGCTACCACACCTTAGTGGGATTAGCAGTTCTGCATAGACACTTTTCCCTGTAACAAAATGGCGACTCCACTGGGGAGCGACTAGGTTGTTTGTTTATCTACCTTGTTGTTTACTTTATAAACTTACAGATGGAGCCTGAAATCGAGCCAGGTAGCTTTCGAATTGCATTTGCTATGCGAATGCAAAGTAGATAAATGTCGCTTTAGTCAATCTCTGGGTTTTGTTTATGGATTAAACAACTGATTTACAAACTCTCTAATTGCCCTTGTGGTGGCTCAAGTAACCTCCTTAGATCTACCCCTGCTGTTGATTTACTGATTACCACTTGCTCGGCCAAAATCCCTTAAATGAACTGCAAACTGTGACCCGGAACCCAAGCAAAGTCTCGTCTCTGGCGCAGCGCAGTCTCTGTTCTGTGAATCTGGAATTCAGCGCACTTCCCGAGTGTAGTAGGTGCGCTGCATTTCAAGTTCACTGTGTTACAGGTGCGCTGATCAGACTAGGCATTGTTCCTCAATTTTGGTTTTTGTGTTCATTCTTTTCAGTTCTATTCATCAATTTTGCTGCCTATAGTCAGTGTACCTCTGTTTGAAACCCATTTTCCTTGTTGTTATTCCGCCTTTATTGTGCAAAGAACTGTAAATGTTTTTGTGTATTTGTTGAGTCATTTTCAGTTCTCCTTTGCAAAAAAGTAACGTAATTGTACTGTCGTTTCTTGATTTGAAAGTTTCGCAAGTGTCATTTTCAGTCATAAAAGAGAGTCTGATTGCTCTTGATAGTCGATTACCCTATTACTATTGTATTTGATCTTAATTTGTAGTTTTTCTAGTGTCGAAATCAAGTATTCATTTCCAAATCGCAAAGTGTTGTCACTGTCTTCATTTTTTATTTTGAAAAGAAACTTGTTAGTAATTGTCGCTTGAAAAGTAATTCAGATTTGCGCATTATCTTTCTTTTTATCATTCGCATATTAAGAAGGCTAAAAACAAATACATGCATGTGCATTTGCATTTAGACTGTTTGATTGGTTTGATTTAGGACAGTGCATATAGTGTGTGCTCTTTGCTCTTTGTTGAAAGAATTTTGTCTTTCTTTCCTTAGTAGCTAGGATTTTCATTGCACAAAGAAGATAAAAGACTGTTTATCATCTTAGATTTCATTTTAGAAATTGTACATCTCCATCACGCGGTGAACCTGAAAGGAAAATTTCTTAAGCAAGATCAACTATAAAATAAATTTAATGAATCTAACAACGCTTTGGAACCTAACGCACAACATCTAGAAGTCTAGGCTAGAGACGTATTCCGGCGTCGTAAAGCCTGGTAATTGTTGTTCTCATTGTTGGTTGGGTGATTCCTCCACTTTGAGATGATAAGTGCCAGTACGGACTTGTGCTCCCACGTACCGTCGAGTATATTTTGGGAAACCACAATAGGCTTAATCCTTTATCCATAGGAAGTCGTGTCTACCGCCCTATCGATCGCAATGCACTGAACACAGCATTCGGGAAGATTGACTGTCGTACCGTAAAAAGTATTCTGCAGTTTTGCGATTGGTTTGGTAATCCCTCTACCTAGATTTCCAGAGCAGTCCCTTTCGTTCCTTTTCAGACTCCTTAATGAAAAAGGTCCATCTGAGCACTTGTCACTTCAGGCTCATTAAAAATCGAAGGCGACTAGAGTCATATTTTGTTTTTTCTCGACTCTTAAAAATTGAAAAAACAAGTTGTGTCAAAGTGTCTAAAATTCATTTAATTCGGAAACATACTTCCCCTTTGATTTTTAGTTGATCGAGTAATCCGCAATCGTGGAAGAAAGTCAATTGAAACCCCGTCGTTCGCGGAGGCTTACGAGTCAACTGTCTTTGTCTCCGGAATCGAAACTATTACGGACAAATCGAACTCGTTTAACCAGTTCCAAATCTCCTGGTAAAGTTAGAACAAGTGTTCCAACAACATCAGAGACTCTGGTTACTCCAAACATTTCTGGTATCCCTGCCTTTACAGAAGAAGTTCAGTAGCCACCGAAGGACAGTAGTACTGATCCTAGTCTAAGGGTAAACAATTGTATCACTGAACCAGTTCCATCTACAACCGGTTTGGAGAGTGTTGTTCCCCAAACATCTGTTGCTGCGGATTCCATACCTTCTTCGGCACCAGAAATATTCTACGGACCTAACGGTCTACCTCTTCCACCTGGTCTGATTGCTATAGAAGAGATTGTGGAAGATCTTCATCTAGTACTCCATCGCAATTTGGGGTCGGGATCACTCTGTATCCTTCTTCATCAGAAATTAGTCTACCGCCAGCGGAAGCTCTTGTAGAATCGCTAGGTAATCTTTTGGATAGACTAGAAATGTATGAACAACCGTCAACCTCTAGGATTGTGTCATCTGACACAGCGACCACAGAACTTCCTGCTATCACTCCAACAATGTTCACCGGTATACCATCTGTCCCAACTAGCTCTCAATCGCTAGAAGGAGCCCACTCAGGGGCTATTTCGATGGTATGGTCCGTTCCTGTTTGTTCATCCAGAATAATATCCAGAAACTCTTATGTTGAGACTCAACAAATTGATCCATTGGGATGTCAATTTGGGCAGTCTGGTCCTCAAGGGCAAACCATTCCTTTAAGTACCGGATTACCATCGTATGGGGGGCAGTAAACCCTTTCATTGTCCCCTTCGGGAGGACAGCCATACGGGAGTTCACAACAAAATTCAGGTTATGCTGGAATTACATCAAGCGATTGGGTACCCATACTACCTCAACAATCAAGAGTTGTATATTCGATGCAAAAATGTTTACCTATGTCAAATATACCAACTATTCCAGCTATTGTGACGGTGTTGCAAGTACAAGCGTTGCCTGTTGTATGCCAACCTCAGGTTTCTCAGGTTGTAATGCAACAGCCTCTTGACCCTGCGACTCAACCACAATCGCCGACTGGTGGAATGACACATGTTATAGACATTTTTGTGCCTTACAGCATTGAGCATGAAATGTCCATAATCTAAGGGATCCAAAGTCCCTAAACATGTTTTTACTACCCCTAGAGGAACAAGGCTAACAAACCACAGCAATTCACAGAAGTTCTCCACCAGAAACTGCTCAAAAACAAGTCAATTCAGGATCAATTCAGTGGCTCCACTAGCTGTCTGTGTTGAATGTCAAAGCCAACACTGGCTACCTACATTGCAACGCAGGTAGAAGCACTACCAGGGTGCGTTGAGCGAGAATTGCCAAATGGCAAGTTCATTCCAAGAGGTGTCAAGACCCAAGAAGCTTCCAGAATCTTCCTCAATGACACTTGCCTCAGTGAATTCGACTGGTGATGAGTAAGAGGTTCCCAATCTCCAAGTGGAAGCAAGAACCTCCAAGTGGAATCAAGAACTGACAGAGGGAGAGGACACTAGTCAGATCTCAAGCTGACTCATCCTCTCTCCAAACATCTATATATGGATCTCTCCTCCATGAGATCTAGAAGGCTGGAATTTTGTTGTTGCAAAGAATTACTGTTGGTTTGAGATTGGAATCATTGGGTGCTTAATGCTTTGAAGGGGTGAAGATAGGAATTCCATTTGCTGGGAAGGAGATGCTGGATTGGAGCCCTCTGGGTTGTATCTCTTCCTGAACCTTGTTATTCATCAATAAAGCTATCTTGTTTTCTCCTATATACTGGTGTATCTTTGATGTATGATTGCATTGGTATGTTTAGTTTATTTCTAATCCTGAACTAGTTATGAATATGAATCCATGTCTTGTGTAGTGTTCTCTTCTTGTGATCTTGCAGAAACCTCTTGAAGCTGGGCGAGCGAGAAGGCAAGTAGTTGGGAACTCTCAAAGAGAAGAGAAACCGGATCGAGGGACAAACGGAAGACACCAGTTAGTCCATCCATCTCTCTTCATTCTTAATTCATAAAGGAAGAATACTAGAATAGCTGTCTCTGTTTGTTGCTAAGGCACTGTCACACCTTAGGTGGATAGGATCGTCCTGCATAGGCATTTTTCCCCACAACAAATTGGCGACTCCGCTGGGGAGATATGTTTAGTCATTTTATTTGTTTTTCTATCATTGTTTGTTTCATAGACTCGACAGCAACAATCGAACTGCATCTGCTATTCCCAGATGCAAAGTAGACAGTTGCTGCTTTGATCCAATCACTGGACTTGTCTATGATCTGAACAATGGACTCAAAAATGATTTGATGATCCTTTGTGATAGATCTTAGTACCCCCTCAGAGCATCCCTTTGATTGCACCTTGCTTGTTGCTTTGATTTGGCCTGAAACTGTAGATTAAATAGCAATCTGTGACCCAGAACCACTTCAGCGCGACCCCTGTGAAGAGGTTCTGCATTTCAATGCAGGTCCCGTGAAGGATACCTGCACTGAATGTCAAAACCCCTGTGTTGAGGTTGCGCTGATCCAGTTAAGCCTTGTGCAGCTGGGGTTCTCTGCTTTGTTTTGCCTTGTTTTGATCTCTGATTTTTGCAGCCTGTAACCAGCATAGGTACCAGTCTGATAACTCCTTTTCTCTGCTTAAATTCCGCCTCCTTTTGTACAAAAAGACTGTGAGTGTTTTTATGTGTTTTTTGCATCATTTGCAGTTTTCCTTTGCAAGAGTGAAATTGTCATCCTGTAGCCCTTGATTCAGATCTGTTGATTGTGATCTTAGGAGAGAGTTCATTGGTTGTTTGCAGTTGATTATACATTTACTTTGGCTTTTGGTTTGAGTTTGTCTCTTTTAAGTGTCGAAACAAGTATTTATTTCGAAAATCGTTAAGTGTTGTAATCTCTTATACCCTCTCTGATTTCGAAAAAGTAAACTTGTTTGTATTTGTCATTTAAAAGTGAATTCAAAGTTGTACAAAAAGCTTTCTTTGTAGGCATCAATACTAAGAAAGCGGAAAACAAACACCTGCATTGTGCATTTTCATTTTGATAGTTTGCATGTCTGATTTAGGAAAAGTGCATTAGAGTGTGCTGATTGCTCTTTGAGAAAAGATGGTGTCTTTCTTTTCCCTTAGTAGCTAGGATTTTCAAAGTTGAAAAGATATAAAGCTTGCTTATCATCTTTAGAATGCATTTAGGAATTGTATCATACATCTCGTGGTGAACCTCAAAAGGCAAACTTCTAAAAAGATCAACCTAAAATAAATTGAATGAACTTAACAACGCTTTGCAACATAACGCACAACATAGAGGTCTAGGCTAGAGACGTGTTCCGGCGTCGTAAAGCCTGGTGACTGTCGATCTCGTTGATGGTGGGTGATTCCTCCTGAGGGACGATAGCGCCAGTACGGATTGTGCTCCCACGTACCGTCGCGTATATATTGGGAGACCCCTATAGGCATAAAACCTTTATCCTTAGGAAGCCGTGTCAGCCGCCCTACTGATCGCAATGCACTGAACACAGCATTCAGGAAGATCGACCGCCCGTACCCTAAAAAGTATTCTGCGGTTTTGCGAAAAGTTTGGCACACCCTCTGCCTAGAACTCCAAAGCAGTTTATTTTGGCCTTTTTCAGACTCTATAACAGAAAAAGTCCATCCGAGCATTTGTCACTTCAGGCTCGTTAAAACATCGAAGGAGACTAGAGTCATCTTTAGCTTTTTCTCGACTCTTTAAAAGTGAAAAAGCAAGTTGTGTCTAAAAGCTTCTAAAAAATTCATTTAATTCGGAAACACACTTTCCCCTTTTGTATTTTGGTTGATCGAGTAATCCGCAATCGTGGAAGAAAGTCAATTGAAACCCCGTCGTTCGCGGAGGCTTACGAGTCAACCGTCTTTGTCTCCGGAATCGAAAATAGTACGGACAAAGCGAACTCGTTTAACCGGTTCGAAATCTCCTATCAAAGTCAGAACAAGTGTTCCAACGACATCTGAGATTCTGGTTACTCCAAACATTTCTGGAAACCCTGCCTCTACAGAAGAAGTTCAACAATCACAGAGGGACAGTGATATTGATCCTAGTCTGAGAACAAACACTTGTGTTACTGAACCAGTTCCATCTGTAACCGGTCCAGAGAGTATTGTTCTTCAAACATCTGTCGCTGTTGATTCAACCCCTTCTTCGGCACCAGAAATATTTTACGGACCTGACTGTCTTCCTCTTCCACCTGGTTTGATTGCGATAGAGGAAATTGTAGAAGATCCGCAACCAAGTACTCCAACACATTTTGGAGTCGAGGTCACTCTATTTCCTTCGACATCAGAAGTTAGTCTACCACCAGTGGAAGTTCCTGTAGAATCGCTAGGTAATCTATTGGATAGACTCAAAATGTCTGAACAACCGTCAACATCTAGGACTGTGCCGAATGACACAGCGACAGCAGAACTCCCTGCCATCACTCCGACAATGTTTGCCGGCGTACCATCTGTCCCGACTAGCTCGCAACCGCTAGAAGGAGTCCACCCAGGGACTATTTCGACAGTGTGGTCAGTTCCAGTTTGTTCCTCCGGAATAATATCCGGCAACTCTTATGTTGAGACTCGCCAGATTGATCCATTTGGAGGTCAATTTGGGCAATCCAGTCCCCAAGGACAAACAATCCCCTTGAGTTACGGATTGCTACCGTATGGGGGGCAGTATGCCCTTTCATTACCCCCTCCGGGAGGATATCCATACGGGAGTTCACAACAGTATTCAGGTTATACTGGAGTTACATCAAGTGGTTGGGTACCTATGCTACCTCAACAACCAAGGGTTGTATATTCTATGCAACAATGTGTACCTATGTCGAACATCCCGACCACACCGGCTATTGTGACAGTGTCGCAAGTTCAAACGTTGCCTGTTGTATGTCAACCTCAGATATCTCAGGTTGTAATGCAACAGCCCCTTGACCCTGTGACTCAACCACAATCACCTACTGGTGGGGCGACACAGGTCCAAACTGGTATAATTACCCCACAACTTGGTCCAACTGTTAGTATAGCACAACAGAACATGGCTTCACAACCGTGGCTGGTGCAATACCAACAACCACAATTCCAGCAAGTGTACCAAGGTTCTGAGCAGCGAATCTTTGCGAACAGTGGACAACCGTATATTCAAAACGGTCAAAACCAACCGCTTTACAGTGGTCAAGTCCACCAACCGTATCATTCATACCAACATCAATTACAATATGCTGGTATGCAAAGGCCCACTGCTCAAGCGATTCCATCGTACCCTGGGTATGCTTCACCTAACCTGAATCAACAGTTACCATTCGTGGCAACTTTAGAGTTACCCGATTTACACCGGTTAACAAACGATCCAATTGCTTACGCCCCTTGGTGGCCAGCGATTCCTCACAAACTTCCATCTGACATTCCTAAATTCAATGGAAATCCAGGTGAAGATCCATCGAACCACATGATGACATTTCATCTATGGTGTTCATCAAACACCTTAAACGATGATTCGATAAGGCTTCGCCTCTTTCAGAGGACATTAACGATTCCAGCGGCAAAATGGTATATTGAATTACCTAGAGCCTCGTTCGACAATTTCAGCTCCCTAGCCACGGCTTTCTTAACCCATTTTCAATTACCTATAAGGTATGAAACGGGAACAGAAATCTTAACCAACTTCAAGCAGACAACGGCCACTCATATATCCGATCATATACATGAGTGGTGTCATCGTCGTAGGATGGTGAAAACGTACGTTCCCGATCAGCTATTAGCTGAATGGTTTATCAAGTCGTTACTTCCTGCCATAACGGAAGATGTGGCCAAGTGGGGAGTCGTAACGGAGGAGCAAGTTATTGCTCGTGCACAATATCTAGACTTAGTCTACACTCAGTCTGGCACGCTCTACGACAAAATACCTGACGCCCCTAGACCGGAATTCTCAATTCCTCCTCCTCCTAAATCAAATAGTGACTCTCATGCCGGCGATGGTGTGATTGGCACGACAAACGCGAAATCAACAAAGGCCAACTCCAAGAAGGCCCGCAAGATTTCAGATCAAAATGAAAAAGAAGAAATTCTTGCCTCGGAAGTAAATGCCGTATCAGCAGATAAAGGCAAAGAAACCAATCAACCAGGAAGCAAGAAGAAGAAAAACAAAGGGAAGAAGAAGAAACAGGGTGAGTCATCTCCCAGAAAAACTTCTTCAAACCCTCCTCGGAAAGGGAAACCAAAAAGTCCATGTCAAATATGTGATGAGGATCATTGGACAGGCAATTGTCCATATAAAGCTGAGCTTAAAAGGTTCTTCAAAAGTTCGCAAACCTCAGCTGTGTTAACTGATCCATTCCCAAATCCAGGTCAAAATCTGGTTGATAGTGGAAATGCTTCCCCGTCGCAAGTGCTTATGTTGTCGGTTTCAAAACAGCAGAATGATGCTTTGATTTCGACAAGGAACAAAGATTACGGGAATCCGCAGCTGTCGAACGGCAAGGATAAAGATCAACCAAGCAATTCGAAAACAACTTCGACAGAAGTTGTACCCCCCATCATTCCTGAATTAACAATAAAACCGCCAAAGGGAGTAGTACACAAGTCAACATTTAATCCTCGCGCCAGAGCGGCGCAGCATTATAACATAGTGGAAGATTTGGCCCAATTGCCATCCGCTATGTCGACTCTTGAAGTACTACAAAATTGCCCATCCCAAAGGCAGGCTTTGTTATTAGCTATTGGTGGGGTTGATCCTAAGGATTCCAATCTTGTATCCTTCGACCACAAAGGATACGATCCTCAGTTACCAGCTCAACTAGCTTTCCTTATTCAAGTGAAAGCCCTCAACAAAACTGTTCACCGAACAATCATTGATGAGGGGGCATCTACATGTATTATGTCGATGAGTTGCTGGAAAACTTTAGGGTCTCCGACCTTGTCGCGATCTTCGACGACATTGAAAGCATTCGACGGAAGGACCTATACCCCGTGCGGTATCCTAAATAACTTGAAGATTGAACTGGGGGGAAAAGCAGTAGAAATAGATGTTGAAGTCATCGATGGGAATCTCAATTACAACATCCTACTGGGAAGGCCCTGGATATATGCAATGGCCGCAGTTGTGTCGACCTACTTCAGGAAGATTGCATTTCCCTTTCAAGGAGGAATTACAGTCGTCGACCAACAAACTTTCCTCCCCGACAGTTCACAAGTTACGGGAAGCATTCCAATGATCCATGGAAGCAATCATTCGCTTCAAAATATTGGAGTAGGTCTCCTAAAAGACCCTGCCTTAATGGGTACTTTTTCCCTACCGCCTGCAAGTAATCTGGCGGAAGTGGCCACAGTGGAAACCTACAATATGAAATCTTCTATATATAATGGATTCGGAAGATTCCTAAACATTTTGTCAGCGTGGATCATCGCCCTAATAGAAATACTGTAAATACAGTGGGCTCCAAGGACGGTTCTTATCTCGTGTCAACCTCGTTAAAAAATGAAACAAGGAGTCATGAGGATAGTTCTTTTACTGTGTCAACCTCATTAAAAAATGAAACAAATCCCCTTTCCAAATATCAAAGGTAAACCTTCATTCCAACCACCAAGTTGAGTGCAATGAAGCTTGGGGGGCATGCACCTCGATTTGCATTATTATGTTGGCGGCATGCAAACTTTTCGAGCAGTTTTAGTCCATAGTTCATGCTCGTTAAAAAATAAACAGATCCGAGCAGTTTTAGCCCATAGTTCATGACTCGTTAAAAATAAACAGATCCGAGCAAATGTTTCCACCCGCGTTTAAGCTCGTTAAAAAATGAACTATTCCGGTAAATAACCACTGTGAATGTAACATTATCAGCCATTAAAGCCTTGGTCGTGTTTGCACCGTCACCTCCACTTTTCCATTGGCCGATCATTCACCTCCATATGATTGTTTACCCATTTTGAGGAACAGCTGCGAAGAGTGATTTCACTAGCCATCCTTGTGACACTGCCGTGATTGGAAAATTCCAACCCGTACCTGGAATCAGGGTCTAACCCGTTTCATCACTCGTTCCTCAAAATACGAGTCTTCTTTAAGCTCTTTTCATCTGACTCGTAAAATATGAAAAGATTGCCGAGTCCTTGGCCTTCCAGCTCGTTAAAGGGACAGGAAGTGCTATCCCTCCTCTAGATTTTAATCTTTTTGGACCTGAGGGATTATTGCACAAAAAGATCGAGCGCTTGTTTTATTCGGCTCGTTAAAACTATCGAAAACTCATCCCTTCTGTATTGTTTTATACTTTTTCGGACTTAAGGGATTAGATGACGAAAAAGGACTTTTGGAGTTAACTTTATGTACCTTTTCAGACTCTCTAAAAATGAAAAGGACCGAGTTATCCTTGTCGTTAGACTCGTTAAATGCATTAAATAGCGACAAACTTGTCTTTAGACGAGAACGAGTTTCACTATCGCTAGGCTCGTTAAAACATAGCGATGGGCTTGCCCGAAGGGCAGGTTATAGAACAAGCATATGTTATCCTCCTCAAGCTTGACAAAAATAAAGAGGTACTGGTCAACAATGACTGGGGAAAAATTGGGAGAAACTCAAGAAAACTTTGATGGTAGCAAGTCGCTCTTGAACATGACACTTTTCCTCCGTACCACAATCGGTTTGGGTTGTTTCATTCACAGGTCACATCCATGGTCTCACCATACCATCCATATTTGGGGTAATGCTACCGATCCATCACATCAGTGTCACCATATGTTCAAGAGAAGTTGTTCAGAAAAGTCAACCGTGTCCCATCCACTGCCGTACATTATCCTTCATCCTTTCATGACCGCCACCCTGAATCATATGTCACAGATCGTTTTCACCTCCACCAAAATCATTAGCTCCGTTCCGTGTCACTGATGTGGGATTCATTAAGGCCCTCCTTTGACGGATCACTTCTTGTCGACATCAGCTCATTATCCAAGAAGTTGATCTAGGAACAACCCCTTCAGTACTTTGAAGCTTGCATGCCTCAATGGCAAGTTTCTCACTTCCGGCGACAGGTATACATCAATGACCTTCGACCGAAAGATTTTGCGTGGTGTTCGACGCCAAGTCCTTTATTCACACCACGTGAATTGTACTGCAGTACCTTGATGGTCATTATCATTATCGATGATTCCTCTCGCGCTTGTTAACGGTTTACCTCATTGACCGGTAATCAAGCGATGTCCTTCCATGTTTGACTTCAGAACATTTCTCACATGGATCGACTTGTACTTAGAGTGAAGATCGAACGAGTTTGAAGACCTCGGATCTAGTTTCATCCATCCGGGCTGCGATATATATTCAGGAAAAAATAAAGACATTGACATGTACATCATTGCAGCAGATAATCATCCTACCCAAAGGATGATAATTTCATCAAAATTATCAGTCTACCATCAGACGATTGTCTGTTCTATGTACAGAAAAATGAATTTATAAAGCTGAGCATGGGAATGCCCGCCTCAGCTAGATCATGAAAGCAGTATGAAAAATAATGTATTGTATTGTATCTTATTACAGGTCTCCTCCCAGCATTGGATGAACTTCGGATCCTCCTGATAAAGCATTTCACCCGATAAACGGCCTCATACTTTAGGGGGCAACTGTTATAGACATTTTTGTGCCTTACAGCATTGAGCATGAAATGTCCATAATCTAAGGGATCCAAAGGCCCTAAACATGTTGTTCCTACCCCTAGAGGAACAAGGCTAACAAACCACAACAATTCACAGAAGTTCTCCACCAGAAACTGCTCAAAAACAAGTCAATTCAGGATCAATTCAGTGGCTCCACTAGCTGTCTGCGCTGAATGTCAAAGCCAACACTGGCTACCTGCACTGCAATGCAGGTAGAAGCACTACCAGGGTGCGTTGAGCGAGAATTTCCAAATGGCAAGTTCATTCCAAGAGGTGTCAAGACCCAGGAAGCTTCCAGAATCTTCCTCAATGACACTTGCCTCAGTGAATTCGACTGGTGATGAGTAAGAGGTTCCCAATCTCCAAGTGGAAGCAAGAACCTCCAAGTGGAATCAAGAACTGACAGAGGGAGAGGACACTAGTCAGATCTCAAGCTGACTCATCCTCTCTCCAAACATCTATATATGGATCTCTCCTCCATGAGATCTAGAAGGCTGGAATTTTGTTATTGCAAAGAATTGTTGTTGGTTTGAGATTGGAATCATTGGGTGCTTAATGCTTTGAAGGGGTGAAGATAGGAATTCCATTTGCTGGGAAGGAGATGCTGGATTGGAGCCCTCTGGGTTGTATCTCTTCCTGAACCTTGTTATTCATCAATAAAGCTATCTTGTTTTCTCCTATATACTGGTGTATCTTTGATGTATGATTGCATTGGTATGTTTAGTTTATTTCTAATCCTGAACTAGTTATGAATATGAATCCATGTCTTGTGTAGTGTTCTCTTCTTGTGATCTTGCAGAAACCTCTTGAAGTTGGGCGAGCGAGAAGGCAAGTAGCTGGGAACTCTCAAAGAGAAGAGAAACCGGATCGAGGGACAAACGGAAGACACCGGTTAGTCCATCCATCTCTCTTCATTCTTAATTCATAAAGGAAGAATACTAGAATAGCTGTCTCTATTTGTTGCTAAGGCACTGTCACACTTTAGGTGGATAGGATCGTCCTGCATAGGCATTTTTCCCCACAACAACACAGGTCCAAACGGGTACAATTACCCCCAATCTTGGTCAAACAGTTAGTATCGGACAACAGCACATGGCTTCACAACTGTGGCTGGTGCATTACCAACAACCGCAATTACAACAAGTATACCAAGGATTTGAGCAACAAATCTTTGCAAATAGTGAGCAGCCGTATATTCAAAATGGTCAAAATCAACCATTCTACAATGGTCATGCCCACCAACCTTACCAAAGTTACCAGCATCAAATGCATTATGCTGGCATGCAAAGACCAACTGCTCAGGCGATCCCATATTATCCTGGGTATGCTTCACCTAACCTAAATCAACAGTTACCCTTCGTGGTGACTTTAGAGTTACCTAATTTAAATCGGTTAACAAACGATCCAATCGCTTACGCCCCTTGGTGGCCAGCAATTCCGCATAATCTTCCATCAGATATTCCTAAATTTAATGGAAATCTGGGTGAAGATCCGTCGAATCATGTGATGACCTTTCATCTGTGGTGTTCATCAAACACCCTAAACGATGATTCGATTAGGCTTCGCCTTTTTCGAAGGATGTTAACTGGTCCGGCAGCAAAATGGTGTATCGAATTGACCAGAGCTTCGTTTGACAACTTCAGTACCCTAGCAACAACATTTTTAACCCATTTTCAATTACCGATAAGGTACGAAATGGGAACGGAACTTCTTACCAATTTCAAACAAACAACGGCCACTCACATATCTGATCATATACATGAGTGGCGACGTCGTCGTAGAATGGTAAAAACGTATGTTCCTGATCAGCTTTTAGCTGAATGGTTTATTAATTCATTATTGCCTTCTATTACAGAAGATGTGGCAAAAGGGGGAGTCGTCACCGAAGAGCAAGACATTGCTCGTGCGCAATATTTAGACTTGATTTATACTCAGTATGGCATGCTCTACGATAAAATACCTGACGCTCCTAGACTGGAATTCTCAGTCCCTCCTCCTCCTAAATCAAATAATGACTCTCATGCCGGTGATGTCGTGATTGGCGCAAAGACACGAAATCGACAAAGGCTACATCTAAAAAGGCGCGTAAGATTTCCAATCAAAATGCAAAAGAAGAACTTCTTGCCTCGGAAGTAATTACCGTCTCGACATATAAAGGCAAAGAAACCAAGCAACCAGGGGGCAAGAAGAAAAGCAAAGGGAAGAAGAAGAAACAGGAAGAATCATCACCTGAAAAATCTTCTGCAAACCCTCCTGGAAATAGGAAACCAAGAAATCCATGCTTTATATGCGATGAAGATCATTGGACAGCAGATTGTCCACACAGAGCTGAGCTTAAAAAATTCTTCAAGAATTCAAAAACCTCGGCAGTGGTAACTGATCCGTTTCCAAATCCAGGAACAAATCTGGTTGACAGTGGAAACACTTCCCCGTCTCAAGTGCTGATGTTGTCGGTTTCTAAACAGCAAAATGATGCTTTGATATCGACAAGGAACAAAGATTATGGGAATCCACAGCTGGCGAACAACAAGGATAAATATCAACCTAGTAGTTCGACAACAACTTCGACAGAAGTTGCGCCGTCCATCATTCCTGAGTTGACAATAAAACCACCAAAGGGAGTAGTACACAAGTCGACATTTAATTATCGTGCTAGAGCAGCACAGAATTATAATATAGTGGAAGATCTGGCCCAATCGCCATCCGCTATGTCGACACTTGAGGTACTGCAAAATTGCCCATCCCAAAAGCAGGCTTTATTATCGGCCATCGGTGGGATAGACCCAAAGGATTCCAATCTTGTGTCCTTTAATCATAAAGGATACGATCCTCAGTTACCATCCCAACTAGCTTTCCTCGTTCAAGTGAAAGCCCTCAACTAAACTGTTCATCGAACAATTATTGATGAGGGGGCATCTACATGTATTATGTCGATGAGTTGCTGGAAAACTTTAGGATCTCCAACCTTGTCGCGATCTCCGACGACACTAAAAGCATTTGACGGATGAACATATACCCCATATGGTATTCTAAGTAACTTGAAGGTTGAACTAGGAGGGAAAACAATGGAAATAAATGTTGAAGTAATCGACGGAAACCTCGATTACAACATCCTACTGGGAAGACCATGGATATATGTTATGGTTGTTGTTGTATCGACCTATTTTAGGAAGATTGCATTTCCCTTTCAAGGAAGGATTACAATCGTCGATCAACAAACGTTCTTCCCCAATGTTTCTCAAGTTACGGGAAGCATTCCAATGATCCATGGAAGCCCCCATTCGCTTCAAAATATCGAAGTAGGCCTACTAAAAGACCCTAAATTAATGGGAACTTTTGCCCTTCTGCCTCCAATCAATTTGGCGGAAGTAGTGTCGGTAGGAACCTGCAATATGATATCTTCGATTAAAAAGATCTCAGAAAATGATATCAACATGGATCGTGCGCAGGTATTGCCTCCAAGCCCAATAGAAATATTGTAGCAACCAATGCTCCTAGCATGGGAGGCAAACCCAAATCAACGCTCATCAAGCGTTTGGATAGATAGGTCTAAGGAATATGGCACCCCTTCAGATCCTTGGTCGCGAGTGCATGTCACCGACGAAGGAATTGCTCAATCGATGGTAGTTGAAGGGGCACCATGGGAAGATTACCACCGTCGTTCCCTTCTTCCGGATTGTGAAGAAGATACTCTTGATGACCTTATCATCCTTCAGTTTTTTATTTTCTATCAAATACTGTAAACACGGTGGATTCCGAGCGAAAATTATCCAATATTGAAGAGACTATCGCCATAAATATATCGACCAAAACAGATGTTGTAGAGAATATTTATGTTGGCAAATGTTGTTCTCCTTCAGAACTTGAAATATATAACACTCTTTTTCGTGAATTCAGAGATGTCTTTGCTTGGTCATATAATGAAATGCCAGGCATTGACTCAAGTATCGTTCAACACGAAATCAAGATGTATCCAGATGTCAAACCAGTACGGCAATAGCAGGTGCACCCCAAGAAAGCCGCTGCCATCAAGGCGGAAGTTGAAAAAATTCTCCATGCTGGTTTCATTTACCCGGTTCCTCTAACCAATTGGGTATCGAATATTGTTCCTGTTATGAAAAAACAAGGAACGATTAGAGTGTGCGTTGATTATAGGGATGTAAATCAAGCTTGTCCAAAAGACAACTACCCTACACCCTTCATTGACCAAATAATTGATGAATGCGTCGGATGTGAAATCTTTTCATTTATGGATGGATTCTCCGGGTATAATCAAATAAATATCCGCCCACAGGACCAGTCAAAGACTGCATTTATTTGTCCGTGGGGCACATTCGCATATCGAAAATTACCCTTTGTTTTGAAGAACGCAGGGGCAACATTTCAGAGGGCAATGAATTATGCCTTCCATGACATCAAAAACATCGTTCAACCGTACCTCGACGACCTTCCGGCTCATTCGCGAAAGTGGACTGATCATCCGCAGCATTTAAGAGCGATATTTCTACGTTGCCGACACTACAAGATACGACTCAATCCACACAAATGTGTGTTCTGTGTCAGTTTTGGTCGTTTACTTGGCTTTGTAGTCTCGAAAGACGGGATTCGTCTCAACCCATGTAAGGTTTAGGCAATCATAAATTTGCCTCCACCTTCGAATTTGCTTCAGATTCAAAAACTCCAAGGGAAAGCAAACTTTCTGAGGAGCTTCATTCCAAATTACGCCGAACTTGCTAAAGGTTATACACGTATTTTGAAAAAGGAAGTACCCTTCGTCTGGGATCAGGTTTCGCAAGCTTCCTTTGATGCTTTAAAAGAATCCCTAATGAAAGCATCATTAATGTACGCTCCTAATTATCCAAAATATTTTAACCTGTATCTGGTTGCTGCGGATACAACCATCGCAATGGTTTTAGTTCAAGAAGACAACGGAATTGAACATCCTATATATTATTTAAGTAAGAACTTAAATGATACAGAAAGAAAATATTATTATGTTGAAAAGCTAGCGCTCGCAGCTGTTCAAGCGATACAGATATTTCGACACTATGTCCTCTTTCGAAAAACTACCATTCTGTCAGATTGCAACCCCATGACTTATATATTGTCGCGACAGTTGCTGGGGGGCAAGTATTCAAAATGGATAGCAATTCTACAAGAGTTTGATCTGGAATTTGTAAAATCCAAATCAAAGAAAGCTCTGGTTTTCGCAGAATTATTATGCGATCTCCCATCGTCATCCAACGATGAAACATCCGAAGAAACGATCGTGGACGAAAATTTGTTTCTGATATCTTCAAGCAATCTGTGGTATGGGGATATAATCATTTATCTCCAAACCCAAAAATATAGGCCCAATACCTCCCGCTCCAAACAAAAACGTATTCGATACCAATCAAAAGACTACATGATCGTCGGTGATACACTTTACCGTCGTGGTGTTGATACAGTTCTACGGAGGTGCCTCACCTATGAGGAGGCCGAAAAAGTCCTGAATGATTTCCATTCAGGCGCATATGGGGGTCATCAATCCGGGTACGCTATAGCGCAAAAATTTTTACGAGCAGGATACTTCTAGCCAACGATGTTCAAATATTACATAACCGCAGTCAGAAGTTGCCATGCCTGTCAAATTTTCGATAGCAAAGCCAGAAGACCACCCGCACCTCTGTAGCCAATAGTTGCTATTGGGCCATTCGCCAAATAGGGCATCGATTTCATGACATGTAACCCCACCTCGACCGGGGGGCATGGGTATATCATAGTCGCAGTTGACTATTTTACCAAATGGGCCGAGGCGATGCCTACATTAGATAATACTGGTGAAACAGCTGCCCTCTTCTTTTTCAATCATGTAGTCGCCAGATTCGGCGTCCCACAAGCTATATTCATAGATCATGGATCGCATTTTCGCAATCACATGATGGTCGAATTAGCTGCCAAATTAGGGTTGTCTCACGACAGCTCTACTTCATATTACCTGCACTTCATATTACCTGCAAGCCAACGGACAAGTTGAAGAAATCAACAAGGTCCTGAAGCGCATGCTGCAAAGGATGATTGGAGTTCACAAAAGAAGCTGGCACATAATCCTGTACTCAGCCTTGTGGGCTTACCGAACATCGGTAAGGAATGCAACCGGGTTTACACCTTTCCAACTAGTGTATGGCCTAGAAGCAGTCTTACCAATCCAGTGTGAAATCTCATCCCTCAAACTCGCAATTGACCTTCTCCTCAGGACTTCAGAAGAGGAGGCTATTTTCTTGGAACTAATCCAATTGAATGAAACCCGTCATGATGCCGCTTTGGCTAACGAAGCCCATAAGAAACGAGTCAAGGCGCAGTTCGACAAGAATTTCAGACCCCGTGTCTTTTCAGAAGGTGATTTGGTCTTGCTTTATGACCAAGAATCCGATAAATTGGGGGCAGGTAAATTCAAGTCTTTATGGATGGGCCCCTATATTGTTAAGCGAGTGTTAGCAATAGGAGCCTACGTGTTAATGGATTATGACGGGATTCCACTGGCACAACCTCGTAACGGGTTGTACCTTAAGCGTTACTATGCGTGATTCAGTATAGTAACCTATACGCTTTTGTTATGTTTTTGTTTTCGCTGAAGTATTTGTTTTGGTCAAGTAATCCACTTTTTACATTTATTGCAGATGTCAAACCTATTGGAGTCATGTGTTGGATATGCCGACGGAGCAAGTCGTAGTTCGTGGAACCTATCTTCCGCGGCCTGGGCCATTTTTGATCCAAGCGGCGAGTTAGTAAGTTTCAGAGGGGTATGTATTGGTCGATAAATGAATAACATCGCTGAATATAGCGCGTTGATAGAAATTCTCTCTGATGCCATCACACATGGCATACGCCGACTGATTGTCAGGCTAGACTCACAACTCGTCATACTACAACTCACTGGTATCTACTCTGTTCGAAATCCAGCTATTTATCGCATGTTCCTAAGGGTTAAGATTTTGGAAAGGAAATTTGATTTTATTCAATATCAACATATTTCCAGGAGCTTAAACACATTAACTGACTCATTGGCAAATTATGTGTTAGATAGACATTTGCAAAATTTATAAAAAGAAGCATCTCATCAATATTTGCATCAGGATCATGCAACTTAACCAAAATAAAACTCTGAAAATCAAAATTATATATATAACTGTTTATGGTTTACACATAATGTTCTGTAACCAAGACAAAATTGGTCAAATGACCCAAAACTCAAAACGCTAGGGGGCACCCTAGTCTAATGATGCTCATGATAACAAGTCACAGCTTGTGCGATCATGCGTAAGAGCCTAGTCCATCGTCTTGGCACACCAGTAGTATGTCGCTGCAACCTCAAAGGCAGCTTGTCAGTCCTCACATCTGGAATACCGAGAGTGAGGCCCTCGACCTAATCCTGTAATGCTGTGAGAGTCTCGGCCACATCGAGGTCGCGAAGGATAGCCCTTCCAACAGCCTCTCCTGCTGGGGCGGCAGCTGGCACTCTCAGGCATACTACTGGCCGAACAGGACTGACATCTGCATGAACACATGAGTTTTGATTAGTCTTGACAGAATAAAGCACAAGGACATTATAAAAGAAAAACGATAAACAGGAATATGGTCAAAGAATTTACCAATGGCACCCCATTGTTCGCCAGCCGGCAGTACTAAATCTAGGTCACCCCGGAAGTCCATACCAGCATATGGATACTCGGAATAGACCATCTCCTGACAATCAAACCACCCGAAGAAGGTATCAGAAAAGGAAATCTGAGACTGACCAACATGCCTAGACATATGGTCAACCCATCTCTGCACACGTGGTTCAGTCGGTGAAGGTAAATCGAGTGCAATATACTGCGGCTGCATCAGTGGTATCTTTTCCAAGGCGAAGGCGGTCAAGATAGAACCATATCCAAAGTTCTTCAATCTCCCGCTCTTCACCTTGGTCAACTGTTCTTTCATCACAAGGAGTACTACGTCACACCAGTTGAACACCTTCGGTTGGAGACATTCCAAGGCGTACTGCATATAAGATTGGTTGGCCACATGAAGAGCCGCACCACCATCCATCCTACCAAAAGTGAACAGAATAGTCCTCAGGGACCTGTCAGTGACATCTCGGATGATGATCTTGCCATCTTTACTCAGCTGAGATCCCTCTCTGCAATACCTGCGAACATAATCTCTCACAGATTCACCTCCTCGGGCCGAACCTGATAAAGAGATGGGGGCACCCCGCCTCGATAAGCCGGTCAAAAAATAGATGTCCACTACAGTCAAGGGGATGGATTTGCCCCTAATATGGAACACCTGGCTGGTAGGATCCCAAGCATCGAGCAAATACTGCAACAAGTTGATTTGTTGTCTCATGCTAGAAATGCGGAAAAACTTCAGCAAGCCACAGTTCCGCAGTGCGCTTACTGTAACTGGATCATGTAAAAGAAGCATGTCCTCTTCTTCATGCTCACGTTCTCGCCATGTAATAGTCATCTTGCTCCAAAAATCTTTGAAAACAAACAAGAGAAAAGTTAGATCCTGATTTGGTGAGAAACAGACAAAATTTCCATCAAAAACTGTGCATAAATTTCCTTCCTTGCGCTCATCGCACCTACAGTAGTGTTTTGGGTGCGTTGCATGTTAGTTGGCCAGTAGACAGGCTAACATCCAACGCACCTTTCGATACATGAAGGGTGCGCTGAAGCCAAGGCGAGTTTTTCAAACCCTAGAGGCTCAGAAAAACTAGAAATCAAGCTCAGAATGCAAAATGGAAAGCATGAAATGAAAGAGCTCAGGTTTAGCTCCTACCTGGTCCAGACGGCACCGAGAATTGTCCACAAAATCTCCTGGAATCAGCTGATGAAAATAAAGGGGGGAAAGCACCTCCAAAGCTCCAACAAGCCAAAGTTCAAATGAAATGGTAAAATGAGAGGTAAAAGCACTTTTAAGTTACTTTTTACGTAATTCAAGTAAAATATTAGTGTTCTAACTCATTTTTCAAAACATATATTGTTTATTTCTAACTAGTTTGATGAAGCAATTGAAAATGCAGTACAATCTTTGAAAGAACAAAGCTATTTATGGTAAAGTCAAGAAATGACTGGATTAATCGAGCAGTTTTAGCACATAGTTCAAGCTCGTTAAAAAATAAGCATAAGTCATGAGCAAATGTTTCTCCCCGTGTTTAAGCTCATTAAAAAATGAACTATTTCCCGGTAAATAATCATCGTGAATGTAGTACTTCAGCCTTTAAAGCCTTGGTCGTGTTCCCATCATCACCTCCACTTTGTATTGGCCGATCATTTACCTCCATTTGATTGTTTACCCCTTTTGAGGAACAGCTGCGAAGAGTGATCCCGCTAGCCATCCTTGTAACACTACCGTGATTGGAAAATTCCAAACCTTACCTGGAATCAGCTGCTACCCAATTTTATCACTCGTTCCTCAAAAGACGAGTCTCCTTTAAGCTCTTTTCAACTGACTCATAAAATATGAAAATATTGCCAAGCCATTGGCCTCTCCAGCTCGTTAAAGGAACCGAAAGTGCTATCCCTCCTTTAGATTTTAATCTTTTTGGACCTGAGGGATTATTACAAAAAAAGATCGAGCGCTTGTTTTGTTCGGCTCATTAAAAGTATCGAAAATTCATCCCTTCTGTATTGTTTTATACTTTTTCAGACTTAAGGGATTAGATGACGAAAAAGGAATTTTGGAGTTTCCTTTACGTCCCTTTTCAAACTCTCTAAAATTGAAAAGGACCGAGTTATCTTTGTTGTTAAACTCGTTAAAACCTAATAGCGACAAACTTGTCCATAGCAGAAAAGAACGAGTTTCACTATCGCTAGGCTCGTTAAAACATAGCGATGGGTTTGCCCGAAGGGAAAATTATAGAACAAGCATATGTTATCCTCCTCAAGCTTGACAAAAATAAAGAGGTACTGGTCAACAATGACTGGGGAAAAATTGGGAAGAAAACTTGAAGAAACTTTGTTGGTAGCAAGTCGCTCTTGAACATGACACTTTCACTCCGCATCTGAGTCGGGTTGTGTTGTTTCATTCACCGGTCACATCACCATGGTCCCATCACACCATCCAAATTTAGGGTTAAGGCTACCAATCCATCACGTATGTTCAAGAGAAGTCATTCAGAGAATTCACCTATGTCTCACCCGCTGCAATACATTTACGCTCCATTCTTTCATGACCGCCACCCTGAACCTTATATCACCAGATCGTTTTCACCTCCATTAAAATCATTTGCTCCGTTCTGTGTCATTGATGTGGGATTCATTAAGGCCCTCCTATGACAGATCGCTTCTTGTCGACATCAACTCATTATTCAAGAAGTTGATCTAGGAACACCCCTTTCAGTACTTTGAAGCTTGCATGCCTCAATGGCAAGTTTCTCACTTCCGGCGACAGGTTTACATCAATGGCCTTCGACCGAAAGATTTTGCGTGGTGTTCGACGCCAAGTCCCTTATTCACACCACGTGAATTGTACTGCATTACCTTGAGGGTCATTATCATTATTGGTGATTCCTCTCGCGCCTGTTAACAGCTTACATCATTGGCTGGTAATCAGGCGATGTCTTTCCATGTTTGACTCTAGAACATCTCTCACATGGATCGACTTGTACTTCGAGTGAAGATCGAACGAGATTGAAGACCCCAGATCTAGTTTCATCCATCCGGGCTGCGATATATATTCAGGGAACTAAAGACATCAAATGTACATCATTGCTGCACAGATAATCATCCAATCAAAGGGATGATGGCTCTACCAAAATAATCAGTCTACACTCAGACGATTGTCTGTCCTATGTGCATGAAAATG
Source organism: Pinus tabuliformis (assembly GCA_031772625.1). Taxonomy (NCBI): domain Eukaryota; kingdom Viridiplantae; phylum Streptophyta; class Pinopsida; order Pinales; family Pinaceae; genus Pinus; species Pinus tabuliformis. Next base: position 2,023,044,263 of record CM062817.1, on the reverse strand, counting down.
AATTTATAAAACTGAGCATGGGAATGCCCGCCTCAGCTAGATCATGAAAATATTATGAAGATAATGTATTGTATTGTATCTTATTACAGGTCTCCTCCCAGCTTGAAAGAACTTCGGATCCTCATGATAAAGCATTTCACCCGACATCAAAAAAAATTAATGACCTCATGCTTTAGGGGGCAACTGTTATAGACATTTTTGGGCACTGCAACCCCAAGCATAAAATCTCCATAAACCAAGGGCTCCTAAGTCCCTAAAAGTGTTGTTCTAACCCCTAAAGGAACAAGGTCAACTGATTACAGCTTCTCCCAGAAGTTCTCCATAAAAAACCACTCAGAACTAGTCAAAACATGATCATTTCACCTGCTTCGTAGGCAAAGTGTGTTGCATCTCACCTAAGTACACTCTGTGGGTGCGTTGTGTTAGAGTCGGTCTAGTTATCCCTCCGTCAGAGATCAAAGCTCTTTTTTGCATTTCATGTTTAGGTGTCCCATCAATTTCGATTAGTTGCATTTCGGTAGACATGCCATAACTCTGACAAAATGGTTTGTGTTACTCATTCCCCTCGTGCTTGGCACTGTTGGTTCAAGTCTATTCATAAAAACAAGTCTTCAAAGGTCATGTACAGTCCTGTTTCAAATTTTCAGGTCATAACAATGGTTCTTGGTCATTAGGTCTTGGGTTTGAGTCAGTCTTGTTTTGCAAAGTCTAAAAAAGACCAGCAGGCCATAGGGATGTCCTCGATAGGTGGTTACTTCAATAATTTTCATCACTATACAGATAAATTAGGACTTCTCTTCAAAACTCTGTTTTGAAGATAAGTCGTCATCTCATTTTTGTAAAAATCTTCAAAAATTTCAGTTCTTGAAACGTCCAAGCGCAGCCTTGGTCTCCTTTGCCAGACCATATCACAGCTATCCCTGCAAAGAATTGCAAAGAAAATCATCATTTCAATCAAATTTAAGGAGGAAACCAAAAAGGTCAGAAGTCTATTAATCCTGAAAAAGTGTCAACGACAAAACATTACAAAATGGGTCATGGACCAAGCAAAAATCAAAAGGGAGTCTTTATAAAGATATTTCATGACATTTTCAATTCATTTTGCATGCCAAGAGTGAAGAGCATCATTCCAAAGCGAAATCATGAGTTTGTGAGGAAGTTGGAGCAATTTCAGGGGCACGCGACGCATTGGACTAGGCGCGCTGCGCATCAAGGGCGCGCCGCGCATCAGGCAAAAACTTGCAGTGAAAAAATACACGCGCGCGGCGCATCGGAGGCGCGCAACGCGTTGGGTAAGGTGCGCGGCGCACTGGGGTTTAAACCCGAAATTTGATTAGAAGCGCATGAACTCGCCTCCTCTCCGCACAAAATTGCAGGTAGGCTCACATCCACCACTTGTGCTTGGTTTTTGAAAGATAAACGTAATGGGTTCATGATATGTTTGCCTTAGAAATCCAAGTGGAAAGCCCTCCTTGTCAATGAAATTTCTGTAGGGTTTGAATGCAAAAAATTGCCGTAAGGGTTTCAAAAACAAAGTGTAACCAAGGTTGTCATTATTTCTCCATTTCCCTTTGTTTCCCATTCCCAAATTCACCCTTATTTTTCCCCATTAATTCCCTCCTTCATCCTACACTATAATCCCTCAAATTCTAGTCCCTCACCTCTATTACAAAACACATTATAACATCCCAAAACCCTAAAATCCAAGATTTTCATTTCCCTTCCCTTCTCTAAGTCCCTTGTTTTTATTTCCAAATTCCCTAATGTTTCCCCTTTCCTAATATTCCATTGTGCATTTGTGTCCCCTTGGTCACAGCAATTTTAGAGCAAAAGAACAGTTTACAGGCAATTGTGCACGCAGTTTATACATCAGCATATATATTCCAGCTATCTTGTTTTCAAAGACATGTCAGAGACCGAGTTAGTCTATGAGCAGGAGTATGATAGTGATTCTACACCGGAGGTAAATGTGCCAAATGTGCCACGGAGGTATCACAAAAGTGGCAAAAGTGGTCAGCATGTCAGGGAGGAGCCTACTTCTTTGGCCCATTTGCAAGCTTGCCCACTTGCAATGGATTGTTTTCGACGTCAATCATGTTTCCAATATTGTGAGATGATCTCACAAATCCAGCATCAACGGGAACTAGTCCGTTTATTTGTTCTACATTTACAGGATGGTCATGTAAACCTTGCCGGAGTGAATTTCACCTTTTCACCCGAGACTATTGCTCAGGCCACTAGGATACCAAATGTAGGGGAGGAATGGAATAAACGCCAGCTGTTAGACAGATTCTACTATGAGCCATATATCAAACCCGGGTATATGAGACACTTGAGCGTAGTTTTTCCTTTCATATTCCTGAGGGATGAGTATGCACCATTGATGAAACTCATCATTCGATATTTCAGTTGCGAGGGCAGATTCTCGCGTCTCTATGCGTACCATGTCCGTTTTTTGATGCATTTCACGAGGGTACGTATGATGAACATTCTGTTTTTCATGTGTCGCAACATAGAGAGGATGGTGCCTTTAGTACAAAGGAAGAGCCCAACACATCAACATAAGAGCATATATCATTATGCGTTGATCAAAATCATAGTGATGCATCAGTTGGCACAGCAGGGCATTACTTGGGAGGATTTCATCTCCCGTGATTACTTCGCAGCGCTACAGCCGCCTCCCGAGATAGTTCATGATGAGGGAGCGCCTTCACACCAGTCAGGCATTCCCGAGACTGAGCATATAAGTGCTCCTCCATATGTGACATACCAGCGAGGCCACAGGGCCTTATTTGCACCTACAAGACGAGTATTATCTCCACCCGAGGTGGAAGGGGTCTCGTTGACTTCATCAGCACAGCGAGTATTATCTCCACATCATGTGGAAAGGGTCTCGCCTTCTTCTTCAGGACATGTACAGATCTAGGATAGGGGCAAGAGGCCCATGTTTGATGAGGGTCCTTCAGGAGTTCAGGACACGGATATCATTGATCTTGATGCGAGCTCTCCTAGCTCGGAGCTAAAAGAGATCATCCGACAGCAAAGGGCTGAAAATGACTCGCTGCAAAAGAAATTGCAGATGGCTAAGTGGAAAATCAACTACTTGGAGTAGCGCAACAAACAGCTGGAAGATGAACATACACTTTATGAGCTACGGCAAATCCGGGAAGACCGAGAATTGGCCCGAAAGAGACCCGGTGATTTGACACCGATTGATCGAGAGTCTATGCTCATCTGGGTGAACACTCATTTGGAGAGATTGTTGGCGAAGGCAAATAGAGACAAGGACATGCTTCGTCATATGAAAACTCACTATTGGGCTCGCATGCATGTTTGCAAAGCAAAAATGAAGATCCTTAAGAGGCGATTGAGCAAGGCACTAAAACGGCGGAAAAAGCCCGATCCACTCCAAATTTTGGCAGAGGCTTCATTGGCGGGACAAAATGCATGATAGAGGGTCTTTACTCCGAATTTGAGCAAATTCAGAGAAATTTTTGTCATTTTTGAAAATTTTGTCCTAAAATCAGGTTTTTTGGCTCAACGCGTAGCGCGCCGCGCGCGACCCATAAGATTGGGAGGTCCAAATCACAAATGGCTTGTAGTGTTGGATTTTTCATGATGAAATATACATGCTAAGCTATGGACAAAGCATTTCATCAAGTTCTGGGTGACCAAAAGGCTCAAAAACACCATGAAAATCACCTTTCTGCCGCCTTTTGCACCAGCAGGAAGTACTTCCAGGAGAATGCACTTTTGGAGGGGAAAATGGACACCAAATTGGAAATTTCCACTTGGGTTGGAAAGTAGACATCCAGGGCTTTCCAAAAAGCCAACCTGAGCTCAATTTGGATGCCAGGAAGTTCCCCAAAAATAGGTGGAAAGGAGTGCGGCGCATAGGGCTCAGGCGCACAGCGCACAGGGTTTTTTGGCACAATTTTCATCTTCAGCTCAGGAAACGAAGCCAGTTTCACCAGTTTTGACTTGTGATGTGATTTTTTCACTCCTCTTGATGTAATTAATGAAACATGATCTAATTTTGGCACTTTATTACTTGTTCTAGAAGATTCATTCACTAAAAAGTGAAAATTAAATGAATGAATCAGTTTCCTACCTTATAGAGGCAAGTTGTTTTGACTGCCTAGATTGTAGTGCTTTGTTTAGAATTGGTTGAAACAGCTCCTAGGATGATGAGCTCGACCCCTACAGGCAAGGGAATGGGTTGGCTTGCCTATATTATGTATTTTCATAGTCATTTTCATGGTTGGACTCTTGGGAAAAGGTTTTGAGACTCTATTGTATATTTTACTTCAGCATTTTGGCAAAGGAAAGACCAGGGTTTTGCAGCACTGTTTGGAATTCATGTGGCTTTATGTCTTGATGGTGTGCTTCTTTCAGTACTTTTAAGTTTGTTATGTGTATCATTTTCCTTCTCTCATCTTCTGCAATTGAACAAATGAAGTGTTAAGGTGGAATTCATAATCTGTAATGCTCTGCCTTTAAGTTTGTTTGATCTCCTATGTTGTCATCTGTTTAAGGAGAATTCTTGAGGTTTCCTTGCTCTCCTTAGCTCCTCACCTGTCTGATCTACTCACCTCATTAGATTTTAAGGCATCAAACAATTGCCTACCTTGCTCCAATCAGACCTCTACAGAAACTGTGTCTCATCCCCGCACCCAAAATTGCCTTTCCCTTTGATTCAACAAAAACCCCAAAAAATCACCTTTAAACCTCTGCACTTAATACCTAGCCTAAGATTAGTTACAATTTCAGTCATCTTGAGCCTCATTTATTATATTTTTCCGAGATTGACCTGGAGAGAGCCCTCTCCTGTCCTCGTAGGGCTAGCTACGAGGCTGAGCGTGGTTTGATGTTGCCTTGAGTTTCGCCTTCCTCAGCCTGGGGCAAATTCGAGCGTTAACACGTTTCATTTCAAAAAGCCCTTCTATGGGGTGTGATGGGCGAGAAGTGACAAATGGCAGTGTCAATCCGCGAGGTGGAGAGGCATGGAATCTTCCAAAAACTTCTCCTGTGACACTTGCCTCTCTGAATTCAACCAAGGATGAGTAAGAGATCATCAATCTCCAAGTGGAAGCAAGAACTATCAGAGGGAAGACACTAATCAAATCACAAGCTGACTCATCTCCCTTACAGATATCTATATATGGATCCCTCATCCCAGAGATCTAGAGGCTGGAATTTTGCATCTTGTAAGGAATTGTTGTTGGTTTCTTGAGGCAACATCTTAGTGTTGGGTGATCTAAGCTTTGCATGAGGTGAAGAAGGGCTTACTTGTTGAGAGGATGATGCTAGGTCAGAACAACTGGTTGTAACTCTCTTTGCTCTTTCTTGATTATCAATAAAGTTATTCAAGTTTTCCTCCATACTCTTGTGCCATTTATGTTTTATGCATTTGTATGGTCAATTTACATCTGATCCTAGATTGTTTATGATTATAGATCCATGTTCTTGTATAGTGTTATGCTACTTTGATTCTACAGGTACTCTGTGAAGCTGGGCGTACAAGGAAGCAAGTAGCAAAGGACTATCAGAAGAGAGAGGAATCGAACTAGGAACCAAGCGCAAGACAGAGGTTGGTCTCCTTTATTCTTCTCTCATCTATATTTCATAAAGGAAAAACGAAAGTAGCTTTACTTTGTTTGTTTCTAAGGTAGCTACCACACCTTAGTGGGATTAACAGTTCTGCATAGATACTTTTCCCTGTAACACCCAACGAAGGAACTAGATTTTAATTTGGAGTGCGCTAAGGAAACCTTCATGGAAGCCAAGAGGACCTTCGCTGATGCCTCCACTTCAGGAAGTAAAGACATACCAGAGCCGGAAATGGACCCATTGATGCTCACAACATTCCTGGAAACATGCATGAAGCTGCTGCGTGACAACAAGGCTATAAAGGGGCTGCAGGAACTCATAAATAAATGCATTGGGACTGCACAAGGAGAACCGCATATATTTTGGAAGCTTAGGAAGCACACAACGCGAACGGGAAGGGAGATGAGATTGACTGCGCAGATTGGGGAATATGAGATGGACCAACTGATTCTGGATCTTGGATCGGACGTGAACATCCTGCCGAAGCAGACATGGGAGTGCATGGGAAGGCCTACACAATAATGGTCTCCTATCCAACTGCGAATGGTGAACCAACAAAATATCCTACCGATGGGGAGATTGCAGGGAATCACAATGGATATCGAAGGAGCAAGCGCGCTAGCAGATTTAGAAGTGATAGAGATTGTTGTTGACAAAAATACTACCCCGCTATTAGGAATAAATTGGGCCACTGACATGAATGGGGTGATAAATCTGAAGAAGCGCAAGATTATTCTTTGAGAAAAGTCTCTACATGTGGTTGTACCGTTGGACCCTGCATAAGGATCACGCTACACGGATCTGGTGCATGACTATGACAGCAACAATGACTTGGACTGCATCTACAAGATAACCGCGCAAGATCAAGACTGGGTGAATCCGACCATGGATGGACGAATCTCATGGGAGCACGAAAGCTCCTGCACTCCGGATTTGGACGAGGAAATAGAACGATGGTAGAACTGGTTACATGAGGTGACCACACAGAACTGTAACATGATGATGAGATCAATGCGCCGCATATCGACGGAGGTGAGGGATCTGCCTACGTATGATGGGTTGAGTGAGGTGGATGACTTCCTAAGCTGATTTGAAAGAAAAGCGTTGGAACAACAATGTTTCGAAGCTTTGAAATGGGTACCGCGTGCTACACTCGCGAGGTGGTGGGGTACGCACCAAAGAAGTTTTGAGGACTGGCTCGAATGCAGAAGGATGATGTGCATGCGGTTTGGAAAGCCTCAGATGCGATTAACAGACAAGATTACTGGACAAAACGGTTCGTGCACCCACCTATCCAGATGGATGTAGGTGTATGGTGAGAAACTTGTGAAAAAGTACAAAGCCTTCGCGTTAGTAGATACCGTCAGTAAGCAGGTACGGGCAAGACAATGGCACGAACAACCCCTCCGGTTGGAACCATGAAGTATGGAAAGACCAAGTGCGCAAAAGGTTATCCACGTAGAAGCCTTTAACAAAGTGTGCGAAGCGTTGAACAAAGTCCACAATGCGAAGTGGACTGACTGGGACCTGCACGTACTAGCAGTTTTATGGGCTTATAGGACCACGTGTAAGAACCTGACGGTGCAAGCACCGCAAAGGCTAGAGTTTGAAGCGAATGTTGTCGGCCCTATATCACATGAAATACCTAGTCCACGCATGACAACACCGATAGATACGACCATTTGTGGAACCTTGGAAGAAGAAATCCAACATGGAAAATTTAGGCTCCAAGAACTTGAGAAAGAAAGGGTGCGATTAAGGACGAAAAACGCTCTGGTAGAAGCGGAAGTCAAAAATCTGGACGACGAGATAAAGGAAGATTTTCTCGATAAGAAGACTAGGGTGATAATATAGGGTGCGCATGATCACATTGAAAAGTTTGAGGACTATCACCGTGAATTAATCAGTCTAATGCCTTGTCTTGGACCACACATTACTAAGCGAATCAACCAGGGTGGCACGTTGCAGATGATAAGGTGCGTGACGCCACCAGTAACAACAAAAGGTGGGTATTTTCCAGAAAAAGTGATGGATGATCGGATGACACCCTACACAGGTGGCGCAACCACCTGACTAGCTGTGGAAAGTATAGTCTTAGCACTCCTGGCAGTCGAAAGGAGGCGTGAGACTATAAACTACTCTGCCCAGGGAACTACGCGCAGAAGCAAAGAGTCACAAGGTTCGCGACCGCGCAAGGGGGGTTGTGCTACTACGCGGGTTGGCCTGAAAGTGACCATTGGAGTCACTATTCACGATGGGATGCTCGACTTGAATCCAAATGAGCGGGTGGCAGGCATTTAAGACACGATTTATGGGTAAGATTTGGGAAAAGCTGTCACCAAGGGAGCATCAATGAACCGGATTTGGGGAGAATGATCGAATTCAAATTCAAAAGGTGCTATAAATTGCAAAGGGTTTCCCAGCAAATAACACTTGGTCATTTGCGAATGGAGCAGTTGTATACCCCGCACAGCCTGAGCAGAGCCCTATTTGACCTGTGCAGAACGTTTATCAAGCCCCTGAATACGCGAGCAATAGATTTTTGGTCGGACATGATGACAACATCTGAGGAAGTTATGGATATCACAGAGATGATATCCGAAGAGGCTGCATAGGCCCTGACAGTGGGAGATACCCCTGAAGCCACCATGATTGTGGCAGACATCTCGAAATCACCGCGCACACCAAGACCAAAGAAAGACAAATAGGCGATGGTTCCCGTACGTGTGCCCGCGAAACCCGATGCGTACCACGCTGACGATGGAAGAGAAGGGGAAAGTCGTTAACATAGAAATCGACAAAGAGGAGGAAGTCTTGGAGGCCCTTATCATCAAAGAAGATGAGAACAAAGGCATGGAGGAGGAAACTAAGCCCGCACACCCTCCAATAAAGCTGGCCACCTATATCCCCCCGTGGTAGGGGAAGGCTAAAGTGCCCAAGGATCTTGACGAGGGCAAGAGCTCTCTCTAGACCCCGCTCCTCCCAAACAACATCATTTTTTAGGGCACGCACCTGGGATGGGTGCATAGTTTAAAATTTGAAGATTGGGACCTCGTTGAGCACGCGAAGTTCCCTCACCTAGAGACCGCGCAACTTATGAAGCCTAAGCAGAACACTGCGGCGAGGGTTACCGAATTAGAGCCGCGAAAGTGGTTGTGCGAAGTGGAAAAGGTAGGGCTCCTAAACCTGCTTTGGGTGCCGCATTTCCACCGCACCCGAATAACAACTTTTGTCATCAAGTAGCTGCTCTTCCTAGTGCATGGTGGGTGTTTATGGCTGGAAGAGCCCATCCCCATCATGGAACACTGGATTCACCGAATCACCTGGCTGACATGCAAAGGAGAGGACCCCACAGATATCTCGGAGGAGAAAAGCAATGCCCCGGCCATCACAGAGGCCATGAAGAAGAAGTATGAACTGGAAAAGAAGAAGAGGGGCTACATCATATCCAGCATCAATGACAAACTAGTAAGAGTGGTGACCCAAAATTTGGCAGGTAAGGTTATGCGCAAGTGCCGCGCAGAAGAAGTACCCGCGCCAATGGTAGCACTTGCTAAGCAGTGCGTGGAGAGGGTCCAGTTTAACTGGTCTGACTTCCTCTGCAAGGACTTCTTAGAGAATTGTTGCGAAGCTCAGGAACAAGGAAAAACACTCCACTATGCATGGCTTCTACTGTCCATAGTGCTCGTGGCAGGGGAATTACCGAAGGACAATCAATTCCCCACAATTAATAGGTATCTATCGGAGGCTGCGAAGTACGCTTTGCTTCAGGCCACAAAGGATGTAAATAGGATCCGTGACAGTAAGATATTCTGGGTGTTCATGGAGATGAACCTCAAAATGGGGATCAACCACAAGCCGTGGTTATCACCCACTGTCTACAACAGCCTGAAAAGTTTTGCAGAATTTAAGGTGGACCTCCACAAGATATACATCAGAGCGCGCAAGGACCCGACAAAGCAATGGATAGAGCTACCCTTAGTAGCCACGGACGATGTAATCTTTAATGTACTGGAGACATGGCTGCCGGATCAGCGCGCTCCAGACATCGCAGTGATAGAGAAATCTACGATGCAAAGGAAGAAAGAGGAGGCCAAAATATGCATGGCGCAGTTGGCAGAGAAAAGAAGGAAGGAGGCAACAGCAACAAAAGTGCAGGAGGCATGGGACGCTGCATAGAAAACAGCTGAACAGAAAAAGGCCGCAGCAGTAGCAGTGCAGGAGGGAGCCGCGAAGGCGCGCGAGGGCCAAAAGTCACCTTTGCATGACCAGGGAGTAGAGGAAGAGGAGGGAGGCGTGGACCCACAAACTGCGTCAACACATCTAAAGTGCTAGCACTCGATCGAGTGAGCAGGGCCACGCAAAAAGGTCAAGGTTTCGAAGTTGTATATTAACTCGATCACCCTTATCGAGGGTGATTTTCATGACATCGGTGAGACAGTGTGCGATGTCACCTCTGAGGCCCCCCAAACTTTTATGCAGGAGAACTAGATTGTTTTGGGGGCCCTTAGAGCAAAACTACAAGAGTTGCAGGTGCACACTCCTCAAGCTGGTACCCTTCAACCAGCCTCGTAGTCGGGACAACTATAGCAGAGCAGATGTTGAATGCTCGGGTGACAAATACCATAGTGCTGCCGAAAGGGGCCCTGGTGACAACAAATGAGGCTGACAAACCTATGATTAGCGCATTGAAGGGTATCAAAATCAACATGGCTGCACTCCCGCGGGAGACATTATACGTTCTACAGGATGGGATTACCTCAAAACTGCGGGCTAGTGAAATTCGCGCGCTGCAAGTCCTAAGCGAGCAGAAAATCAACATGGAACAATTGAGCTTGCAGTGCAACGAAGTGGTGTCGCAGAATCGATAGTTGGTACAGGCACTAGACAAATCTTGTCAAAGTGTCCCTGAGTTGGCCATCCTAGTAGACACACAAACAGAAGCACGCATCCACAGGCTAGCAGCAGGGGTGTGTGAGGCACGGGAGGAAATGACAAAGATTCAGCTGGAGATGAACCTTTAGATTGCAGATCTGTTGTTGAAGGCACGATCGTCCACCTCTCCATAAATAAGAGAACAACGCGTCAGCGCTATTACAGTGGGACTGGATGAGATCGACACTGTAGTGCGAGGCTGCACCAAAATGTTGGAGGAGTCATTTGCGGTCCTCATGGATCTGCAGGAGGACCCCAACATGCAGTGCTTAGAAATAGAGGCGCAAGAACTCCAATAGCAATATGACAAAATTAAAGGAACTGCGCAGATGGTGGCCCTCACTCAAAGGATCGCACAAATGCAACAGGCCAAAGCACTGAAAGAATAGGTGGATGCAGCACGACACAAGGAACCAGTCCTGAAGGCGCACGTTCAGCCTTGGATCGACGAGGCCTTCACCATCACAACAGCAATTGAAGGAAAGCTCATACAAATGCAAGGAACACAGGCGTAGATGCAAGGAAGCAGTTCCGACACCACGGTCTTGAAACAACGTGTACAGGAGATCCAGTAGGTAGCCGTTTAGTGCACTGTCGACCTTGCAGCATTTTAGATAGAGTTGGAGGGACTCCGCATGAAGATCTCCGTGTCGACAGAGTGACTTGAGGGTGAGTCACGATGTTTGTGTTGGGGGCCTGTTGGGCATGGAATCCCCCCAAGGCATGTTTTGGGGCTTAAAGCCAAAGTTTTGACCAATTCTTTTGTAAAAGCTCCGTGAATTATAGGCACAAAGCGCGAAGTTATAGTAGAGTCACAGGGTTGTTCGCCCTTGTTTTTCTAATGTAATGTCGACTTGATAGACCTACCCATGTTCCACGGACCATGGGATTGTATAAATAGAGCGAGGCTCTAAGTGTATAGGATAACGAATAGAATGAAAGCATGAGGAGTCTAAGAGACTGAGTCGAAGTGTAGAGTGTGTCTTTGGGTCGTAGAGTAGGAAAAGGCTCTACAACTAAGTGCGCAGAGGCCTAGTAGTCTGCAGATAAGTGCACGGACCCCTGTAGTTGAGTGCGTAGGGCAGGTCGATTCTGTAACCACTGGAAGAATTAATAAAGAGAAGTTTACCATAATTTTGTGTATATTTTCCTGTTTCAATGTATGATTGAGTATAAATTGCAAGTGCATTGTTTATTTGCTATGTGCGAACTCATATGAATGTGTTGTATAAATAAATATAACATAAGACATCTATTTACGCGAAGATAATTGCCTAAGCATAGGAAGATAAGCAAGATCTCAGGCACGACTTAGGGGAATAACGCAGAGCGCTGCTCCAGCAGCGCGAAAGCTCCACAGCTCCTGGTTAGGGTTATGCGAAGGCAAGTATATCAGGGTGCGAAGGCCTGGGAAGTGCACAAAGCAACCTGCGCAAAGGGACTAATCAGTTGGACCATTTCAACCTCTCAAACATCTCAAGGGTATATAAACCTAGTTCTAGTACCCCCCCCCCCCCATACTACTTCGAGTGAGACCTCAGTCTGCGGTCCGTGGATTGTTGCCGAAAGGGCCTGTAGTACAGGGATTTGTTTGGCTAATTAACTTCAAACATAGGTCAAGCCCCAACAAGGCAACAATAGCTTGATATTATGGCACTTTCCAACGAAATTTATGGTTCCTCCATCTGCAACCATCACTTGACACTTTGGTGATGGATATAGGAAGCAATTTAATTCATTGGCTATCTTACAATCAATAAAATTATGGGTACTACTCGAATCAATTAACACTATTACCTTTTTCTTCTTGATATTCCCTTTTATCTTGAGAGTTTGAGGAGTGGTAATTCCGACCAATGCATTACAAGATATGGTCGGATTCATTTCTTCTTTCTCTATGGTTGGTTCTGTTAGATTCCTATAGTGATATGATTCATAATTTTTGAATTGGCTGAGGTTAAGTCTTGTAATATTGTACATACCTTTGCTTTATGCAAATGTTTTCCATATTAAATCTAAAAAATGTAAAGAGGGTATGTCCTAAAAGAAATATCAAAGTACAAGAAAAATAAGAAAAGATCAAAAAAATGAAAAAATATGAACCCCAAACAAAAAGCAGATCATGAAAGTGTGCAAGTCCAAGTGCCACTACTCTTTAGTTTACTGTCTTAAATAATGGTTGTGTGCAACTTGTCATACATGCCACAACCAATGATAGTCAAACTGCTTAATCTTGACTACTTCATGCTTTGAATTTCATGTTTATAGTTAGAGAATAAAATTTGACCAAACAGTTTAATCTTGGCAGATTAGTAGATAGGTAAAGAAATAAAAGGAGCTCATTAGCTTAATCTGAGCCCTTGGAAGATATAAGGTTAGAAGTAGATATTTTGTTTCTTAAAAGAAAAAGGAAAGAAATGGGTTTTCTAGCTTAAGTGCACCCACCAAACTGAAGAAAAAATGTTAGGGTAGGGAAAAGGGTAGGTAGAAGAAAGGTTGCAAAAATAAGTCATTTGAAGCATAAGCACTACTATCATGCTTAACCATGTGTTTCAGTGTGCAGGAGCAGTTATCAAAGTGAAAAGTTTGTTCACAAGCCGATTTGCCTAACTTCCCCTTCATTGCATTTCACCCCCCAATATATACTCACTAATTTCCCTTTTACCCCTGCATGGCCTGTGAAGACACCATTTCAATTCATTTTGAGTCCTAACCCTTGGTTTCACACAGTCCCTAGCCAATTTACCTTCTACATTCATCCCCCTTCCCAAAAATCATTTTCTCCTACTGTGAAACCCTTTTCCCCTTGGAAAAATCACTTTCCCTTTGTTCAATTCCCTAAAAACCCTGAAAAACCCACTAAACCTTTTATCCTAACTTTTATCCCCCCCCATTACTTTATTAACCCCGAAAATTCATTTTCACCCGTTATATTTCATAAACCCGCACTTAATCATGGGTTAATTACGCTTAACGTAATTAATCCCATGGGCACCGCTAAATCTCTCCCCCATCTCCTGCCGTGCATCTCCACCACGCGATCACCATTGGATCATCCACCCCCAGATCCAACGGCCCTCGCCGATATTGCGCATGCTCAATGCCTGAGCTTTACCGACCTGAGAGCACGTGATATGGGTGGTTTTGCTCGGGCCAATTTTTCTACATGTTAGACTCTCCCATACATCGTGTTCCCTTGGAAAAATACCCCCCAACCCTCAAAATCGGTGCGATGCCCTCCAATACCGCCTCCCTGCCATAAAGCAAAACCATCATTATTCATTTAATTTCCCCTCAATTCTAACCGCTCCCCATTAAAAGCCCGCATACCCCATTTTTGGCCTTTTTTTTCCCGTTTGCACTGCTGAAGCCTCTGAAGCACACCAGCGCCCTTAGAGCTCCTACGACCAGCTACCAACTACCAAAACCTTCCAAAACACCATCACTGCACACCTCAAAGCCGCAGAAGCCTCTGCAGACCTCAATTTTAAACCAGCTTGCAACCACAACTGTAAAATTCCAGGTATTTAAGCAGAAACCAAGAATTACCCTCTCATTTAAAAACGTACACTAAATTCATAGAATAATTGAATAAATTTGATTGAATTCCCTTTTAAATTCAGAGTATTCCCCTCCTAAACTACCAAAACCCCTACCTACAAACTGCTGATACCCTACTCCCATTACAGAATTTTCAAAACTTCACTTCTTATAGCCATATAACCCAAATTTCCATACTTTATTGCAGAAATGGCTGCCCAGACTTCTCTAGATGTTAGACCAGTGACAACCCTTCATTTAGACAACGGCCACCTGGCCCTTGTAGACAGAGACTTCCAAATCAAAGATATAACCACCCCACGCCACCTTCTGAGAATCCACTGTTGGGCCTGTTAGCGCTTGGAATTCACCTAGGCTGAGATAGACAAACTCTCAAGGCTACATCAAACCATTTCACCTCGTAGCTAGCCCTACGAGGTATGAGAAGGCTCTCTCGGGTCAGATTTGATAGATCTTATAATATAATAAGCTGACCAATTAGGATCAAAGATATTAGGCTAGTAAATTGATAAGGGGGGTTGATTTAAAGATTTTTTGGGTTTTTGGTGGCAATTGGAGGGAGTGCAATTTAGGGTGCGGGGATTGAGCTCAGTTTTTGCAGGTGGGTCTTTGGGGCAAGGTAGGAGTCTATGCTGATGCCTTTAACTGAAAGAGATGATCAGGGAAGAAAGAAAAGAGGCTAAAGAGGGCAAACAATGAATTCGAATCCTCTCTAGACAGTGGAAAACATAAATTTTAAACAAAATTGAAAGCTGAGCATGGCATGCATGAATTCAAACTTTATCACTTCTTTTGTTTAAATAGCAGCAAGAGATCAAGAAATGGAACACATAAACACACTTACAATAACAGTAGGAGACACACCATCAACATAATAATCCACAAGAATCCACAATGAAGTCTGCAAAACCCTGGCCTTCCTTTTCCTCAAATTGCAGAAAATACAAGTCAAAAATACAATAGCACTTCTCCCTCTAGAGTCCAACCATCAAAATGAGAAAGAGAAGGCATAATATAGAAGGTCAAACCTCTTTCCCCACCTCTAGGGGTCGAGCTCAGCTTCCTAGGAGCTGTTGCAACTAATTCTAAATCAGTCACTAGATAATAGGCCAGCTCAACAACTTACCTCTAAAACTTAGGAAGCTTATCTATGCATTAAATATTCACTATTTACATTAAAGAAGCTTCTAGAAGTGGTAAAGAAGAGTAAAAGTATCTAATGCCATGAAATTTACACAATAATCCATCATTTACATGCCCAAATAGTCAACCAAAGTGAAAATAGTGCTTTTCTGGCCGAACTAGTCAAAAATTGGCAAATCTGGAGGTTTTGGTCGCGCCCCTGGAAGTTCTGGTCGCGCCCCTTTGCAGCTACTTTTGAGTGGGTTCCACTGATCCAAATCAGGTGCAAGATGGCTCATTGGAAAGCTTAGCCTGTCTACTTTCCATCCCAAGTGGAATTTCTAGATTTGGTGTTGATTTGACCCCTCAAAAACCATTTCTCCCAAGGTCACTTTCTGCAACTCAAAAAGTGGGCAGAAAGTCATTTTTAAGGTGTATTTTGAGCTTTTGGAGGCTCAAAACTCAAAATTAGGCTGCCCCCAAGTACTGGTAATTTTTCTTTTTGCATGCCCTTTCCAAAAATGCCAAGTTTGCAAAATTCCGAGCAGCCCTTCAAAATGGTCTCACCCGGGGTGAGACCAAACCGTGGGCAAAACCTGTAATTTTACCAAAAATTTGCAAAATGCTCCAAAATTCTCAAAATTTTCAGATTTTGATGCTAGATCAAGGCTGATCAGTACCATGATGAGTGAGGGATGCCTCAGCCAAGATGCGGAGTGGATTTGTCCTTTTCTTCTTCTTCCGGGCCTCTGACAGCTCTCTTTGGAGAATTTTTATTCTCGCCTTGCAAACATGTAATCTTGCCCAGTAGTGTGTCTTCATGTTCCGGAGCAGCTTGTTGTCACGGTTTGCCTTGTCTAACAGTCCCTCCAAGCGCCAATTTGCTCGGATGAGCAATAACTCTCTATCCATGGGCAGTGGGTCCCCAGGCCTCCTGCGATTGATGACTCGGTCAAATCGCATCCTCCATAACTCATCCAACTCCTTCTCGGTCTCCAGCTGTTTGGTCCGCTGCTCTAAATAAGTGATAGTCCACTGAGCCATCTCAAGCTTCCGCTGCAACACAAGGTTCTCTTCCTTGAGCTCATAGAAATCTGAAGAAGGAGGAGAATGAGCATCACGACCAGTGAAATCATCATGTGCCTCGCCAACTGCCTCATCCTCAACCATGGGCTGCTTGCCCTCTCGTACTGCCTGTGCCGATGAAGAAAGCGAGGCCCCTTCCACCTGATGTGGAGATAACACTCGCTGCTCTGATGATGAAGACGAGACCCCTTCCACTGGCTGTAGAGAAAGTACTCGTCGGGCTGCTGCAAATAAGGTCCTGTGACCTCTCTGATATGTGACCCGAGGAGAAGAAGCCATGTGTCTCGGGATGCTGGTCTCGGGCTGATGTGATGGCCCTCCCTCCTCATGAACTACCTCAGGCCCTGAATGTGGCTGTGTGAAAACATCTCGGGAGATGAAATCCGCCCAAGGGATGCCCTGCTGGCTCAGCTGATGGGAAACTACTAGCTGAATAAGACCATGATGGCATAGGCTCCGGAGCTGCTGTACTGGAGTCTGTCTCCGAAAGGTAGTGGCTATCCTCTGAATGTCATGAAATAAGAATGCCGAAATGTTCATCATCCTCACTCTGGTGAAGTGCATCATCATGCGGATATGACAAGAAAATACTCGTGAGAATCTCCCCTCGCATGTGAAGTAGTGCATAATGAGTCTCATGGTGTCTATATACTCTGCTCGGAGGAACTTGATAGGAAAGTTCCTTGTCAAGTGATGCACATGGGCAGGCCTAACATATGGCTCATAGTATACCAGGTCCACCCACTTGCGCTTCGGCCACACCTCACCCACATTGGGTATCCCGGTAGCATCTGTGATAGCCTCTGGAGAAAACACAAAATTCACCCCTGCAAGGGTGACCTGCCTGTCATGGAGATGGAGGACAAACAACCGGGCCAAGTCTCTGTGATGCTGGATGTGTGACAGCCTCTCACAAAACTGAAAACAAGCCATATGCTGAAAACAAGACACTGCCAATGGGCAAGCCTGCAACTCTGTCAATGATGTGGGCTCTTCCCTCCTGTGATGACCACCCTTGCCTCCCCTACGAGGCCTCTGCTGTATCTCAATCTCAGTAGATGATGATCGGTCATCACCTTGCTCATTAGTCTCAGTGGTTGACATGGTGTTATTGAGCAAGGTGGAATAAATAAGTCAAAATGACCGCTGCCCTGCCTGCAAAATGCTGTGAAGTATGCTGTTTTCAAGGGGAAACATCATGAGGGATATGTTAGGGGAGGGAATTTACATATAGGAAAGGGAAAAAATATATATATAAGCAGGGAATTCTGAAGGAAAACATCACATAATGCTAAACATGTCATTCCATCTTTCATCATTTGCAAATGAATACTGTATTAGGGAAATATGTTTTATGATCACCAAGGGAAAGGACAATATAGATTTTCATCATGGAGGGAATGAAAGTATAAGGGAATAGAGTAGCATCAATCATAAACATTTAACAGGCTGCTGCTTTTATATTTTGTCTTCAAATATCTTTCATGAGCATACTCTGTTTTTTCCACATTTTGAAATGACCATTTGATGCTAATATGAAACAGGGATTTTGGGTATTAGATTGTAAGAAGAAGGGAAGGGGATTGCTGTGATCATGTTACAATGGAAGGGAGAGGGAATTGATAACTTGGGAATTAGGGAAAAGAGAGGATATTAGGAATTAGGTTTGGGGGGACAGTGAAACCCTTTTAATAATCACTGCCAACTAATTTTTGTAACAGCAATTCATTTAGGACAGTGGTAGCTTCATCATGCTTTTACCATGGGGAATTAGGGTTTGACTGTGTGCTTTGATCATAGGGAGGGACATTCAATTGCCTAGGGAGTTTAACTGAAGGGACAAGCAATTGAATTGGGGTTTACATAGGGAAATAGGTAGGGAAAAACAGAGTTTTGAGAAAGGGGATGAAAACCATGCTAATACAAAACCCTAACACAGCAAGACTGCTTCTTTTGATAACTATGCAGCTGTATTTTTGATGAATTTTGTGATGACTTTAACACAGCTTTGAATCTTTGACATATACACAGCAAAATGACACTTTTCTTTATTTTTTATAAGGCTATGCAAATGACATTTTCACTGTTTTTACAATTTCTTATGTGCATGCCTTGTCATCACTTTTTATTTGTTTTTTTTTTTATAATGTTTCTTTTTCATTTTGCTGTGTTTTTATACATGAATTGTTGTGTGTAGTAGTGCTTAGGGTTAGAGCATGATACATGGTAGAAACAGGGTTTGGAATAGGGTTCAGGAGGGGTTAGGGTTTCATGGAATTTGGGTAGGTTTTGAGTATTTTCTTTGCAAATGAGATTAATAAAAATGACATCCTAACACTTGTGATTTTATATTGGGAAAATGAATGGAAGGACTAAGGAAAAAATTGCCTTGAAAAACAAACATACTACCTAACATTAGCATGCAAAAACATCAAGTCATTTTAACCTATTTTCTATGGATTTCCTTGCATAAAATCATGACCATAATCTTCTTTTGCAACCCCAACACCATTACACAAAACGTGGAGGAGGCATACCTTTAAAAATTGGAGTGAATTTGAGTGAATTTGAGCGTTTGGGAGAGTTTTTAGGGCGGGCAGACTTTTTGGTCGCGCAAGCTGCCAGTTTGGTCTCACCCCTCCGTTTGGTCGCGCCTGTGTAATTTAACACAGCGCGTTGGCCTTTTTTTGGTCGCGCCCCTCCGTTTGGTCGCGCAGCCTCCAAAAGACTGAAACTTCTGCAATTTGCCCAATTCCGCTCTCTAATCGCCTTTTGCTTGTAATTTCTTGCTCCAAATGCACAATGAAGACCTTTCAAGAGGGAATTTGCTTTTATAGGCTCATATTTAAAAAAAATTGACTTTAAAAACCCACTTTATAATGTTTAAACCTTTGTATTCTCTTTAACACTATTTTAGAGTCTTTTTGTCCTGGAATGAGCTTTTTGATGCGTTTAACTCCGTTCTTCTTGCAGGTTGACCGCCTGATGGACTGTAGCGAAGGAACCAGGGTTGTTGCCGGCACTTTTACAAATTTTTGAAAATTTCTTTGTTTTTCCAAAATCCACATGACCTTGTAATTAAAAACAGTGTTTTTAAATCCAAGGCATAAAATGAGTTGTAGCTGAAGAAGATGACAATGAAACATATGTACAAAACTCCTTCCGGCTTGCTGGGCACTTACTGACCATGACTCATGACCTTAAAATGATTTTGACTCAAAACCCTAAACCTAAGACCATGGGACTTTAAGACAAAAACAAGAACAAGCCTGACTCAATTATATTGTTGTATGACCTGATCCAGCAAAGCCAAGAAGACAAAGACCAGCTCCTCCATTCAGTGTTATGGCATGCCTAGCGGGATGCAAAACTGACACTGATGAGACACCTATAAATGCATATGCAAAGAGTTATTGATCACTGATGGAGGGCTCAAGACCGACACTAACAGGGCCAAAGATAGGTTCCTAAACCATGTTAATGATATAAACCTTTGGGAATCTAATCTCCCCAAGTATACATTCCTAGAAGTCCACCCATTCCCAGACATAATACATTTCTACCAAGCCTATTATGTTCCAAGCCATAGGGCTATTGAGGCACCAAACCATGAGATACTATTTACTATTACTGCTGAATCCATCAACCAGATGCTGCAAATCCAGCCTAGTCCTAATTTGACTCCATTGTCCATTGGACACCTGTTGGACCTATACATCACACTGGGCCTAGACAAGATCAAACAAATATTTCAAAACTTCATCATTGAGGAGTGCCATACTCCTAAAGACATTCCACCCTATGTAGCCACTATTTTTTCAGAGACTGGCAGGAGAATAATTACCATGATTTCATGCATCCTAGGATGGACATCAGACGAGTTTGTGGATGAGGTCATCATGGCCTTCTTGTCCATTTTCACTCCAGGCAAGCCTCCTGCCATTTTGTATGATTATGCCAATTTCATTGCAGACAGAATGCATGAATAGCTCACTAGACTGCCCACTGAAAGAGTTTTCAAATACTCCTTAGTGTTGTTTCATATGTTCTTCTACTACCAGACAAATAAATTCCCTTTGAAGATCCAGAAATTGGACACCAAGGGAAAGGAAAGATTAATAATCTTCTAGACACCCGTGGTCCACAAGTTTTCCACCTCGTACAAATACTTCATAGACTCTTTTGTACACCCAGTTATGAACATGCTGACTTATAAGACTTAGCCTAGAATCAGCCCAGAATTTAAAAGAGTACTGCAATTAGCCAAGAATAGAAAAGTGGAAGATTGGTACCTTTACCAGAATCACACTGAAATCAGGACCTATAGCTATGAGCTAGCCCCCTACGAATTGCCAAAATACCTCCCCATGAGGATATTTTCCCTTGAATACTTCAGCCAAATGACATATGAGGTCAACTTTCTAACTGCTAAGAAGAAGACACAATTTAAGATGAAAAACCAAATGGGTCCTTTCATCTGCAATACCAGGGAGGCTGGGCCTGAAGCTGATAAGATGATACAGGAATTGAAATTCAAGAATAGTTTCATCTGGCATTATCACCCTCATGGGGTTATAAACAAGCTCAGACAAAAGGTCAAGCTGGGACCTTACATCCACTACCCAAGACCTGACATTGAATAGTATGCTAATCAGTCAGAATGGTAGAGAATTCATTGATTGACATGGACAACACAATGGTGGATGTGGAAAACACCATGATTGATTTAGAGAAACAATTTGATCAAAGCTCTTTCCTGCAGGTTCCAAGTTGGGAGAGCCAATGAACATCACTCTTGTCATTCAAACCCCTCTCAATGAGGAGAGGAATCCTAAAAGAAACAGGGAGGAAGCATCAAGTTCTGCTATTGAGACCATTGATGAGCTAAACAAAAGGCCCAAATTGAATCTTGTGCCTGAACAGGAGGAAAACATTGCATCAGAAGACATCATTGACACTGAGGCAATGGGGCAAAGCAGTAAACAGACAACAGAGACAGCCGCATCAGCAGAAACTCGGCAGCCATCTACTTCAAACACACAGATCATACAGAGACAGAAGAGTGTGGAGTTGTCTTCCTTTGTCAGGCCAGCTGACAATGAAACATACATCAAAGAAAGATTTAAGGAAATTAAAATGAGGAATGAAAAGATGAAGGCAGACGCATATGCCAAGTACCTAAAGATGACACCACCAAACCAGAATAGATTGATGTCAACCTTTGACATCAAAGGAGGGAAAACGCAGGTGTCATTCCTACAGCCCACTGTACAGCAACCCAAAACCTCGGCAAATTACAAGAAGACCAATTTTGAGGTCTTGGTTAGGGATGTGAGAACATGCAGTGAACTGTTGATAGGTTCAAGGATAAATTTGAGTTGTTGAAAGAAAAATGTGTTCTAAAATCTAAATGAAGTAATTGGAAATATCACCCAGAATTTGTTTAATTACACTTTGTTTTGCACATTTATTTATTTACATGTTTTCTTCTGATACCTGGATTTGAGAACCCTTAATTTCTCTCCCATACTGGTTGACTTCTTCTATTCCTTCCAAAGTCTAGCCTAGGGAACCCTTAATTGCTCCCTGGATCTGATTTGAAGCCATTCACCATTTAGCCTCTGAGATCTGCAGTAACTCATCTATCATGTCCTGTAGACATTGTTTTAGAACTGAATCCAATCTTGTTTGTCAGACATCCGACTCCATTACCCAATGGTAGAAGCCAAACCTCTTTCCACCTAAGTAAAGTGATCCCCCCACCAAATTTTCGAAACAAAACCCAAATGCAAGCAATAAATAGCCTAAAATCATCCTAAACTAAAACAAAGTTAAATTATAAAGAGAGAGCCATCTCTGAGCATCAGGAAGGCTAGGTCCTGATCTCCAAAAGTGGATTGTGGTTACCTTTGGTTTTTCTTTCTTCATACTTCAAAAGAAATATCAGAGTGATAACAGGTTCCTAGTGAGTATCCTTTTCTTTTGACGTTTCTTGATCCTTTTCTTGTTGATATTTCACTGCTTCAACCTTCTTCTTCTTGATATGTCCTTGTATCTTTAGAGTTTGAGGAGTGGTAATTCCTGCCAATGCAGTACAAGATATTGTCGGATTAATTTGTTCTTTCTCTAGGGTGGGTTCCCCTTGTATATCTTCTTCTTTTGAAGTTGCTTGATCATTTTCTTCCTCCTCTTCACAGTCTATGTAAAATAACTTCTTCTCAAGACACTTATGACCTTTAATGTATTTGCTATCACAATTGTAACAAAGCCATTTTGCTCTTTTTTCTTCCAATTGTTGTGGTGTCAACCTTGTAGGTTGTGGAAGGCTAGGAGAAACAACACTTCCATCTTTATAGTTGTGAGGGGTAGACTTCCTTGTTGCCATAATTTTGTTTTTCACTTTTCTTGCCAACTTGTATGCCTTTTCCAATGAATTGTGCTTTTAATGTGAGGAATTCGATAGAAAATATGCCATACTAGCCTCGATCAATATTATTCACACCAATGGTACATATATGGCTCATTAGTTGATCAAGTTGCTAATGCCTCTATCAAATAATTTATCTTCCTTTACGCACATGGTTGTATTTAGTATCCAGATGACAGAGAAAATGTAGCTGATTTATTTAGTTGTTGTAATGGTTTGATGCATACATGGTATAGATTCCCCCACTCATGTTCACTTGTAGTAGAGTTACTTTCTATATGGTCTTCCTATAAAACCAACAAATTAGAGGGGATAACTACCTTCCTTTGGGGGAGACGATGATGTATGTCATTATAAGTTTTTTTTGTTTTTGTTTTTCGTTTTATGTTTTTTTTGTTTTTGTTTTTGTTTTTGTTTTTGTTTTTGTTTTTGTTTTTTGTTTTTTGTGTTTTTTGTTTTTTTTGTTTTTGTTTTTTGTTTTTTGTTTTTTGTTTTTTGTTTTTTGTTTTTTGTTTTTTGTTTTTTGTTTTTTGTTGTTATTTTTTTGTTATTATTATTATTATTTTTAATTTAGATCTCTCATTTCCTTTCGTAATAAGAAATATATTCCCTGCTAATGCAAGGGCATCTGTAAAAACTCAATTGACCGAGAAGGTCATAACCTTTTACTAGAGAAGTTGGTTCCTCAATGTGTGGAATTTTTTAATGGATTAGGACTAATATTATTTTGACTACAATGTAATTCATTAAAAGTAGATGATTGTTTGAACTATTTGTAGTTGGTTTGTTTTAAGCCCAATTGGGTCATCTGATCCTGTTGCTTTGGATCTGGATTGATGCCCGCATATGTATTTTTATTGTTTTGAAAATAATAAGAGAGAGAGAGAGCGAGTACGCAAGATTAAGAGAATTTGTGTGTATAAAGAAATATTGCAGAGTTGTATTTACCATGTGATTCTTGCGTGACTATATTCTTATTTTCCTGTTAATTGTGTTTTCTTATGGACAAGTGTGATTGGAGGGATGTCACGAGGTGCTTTTTGTATGCTTTTTAATCTTTGCATAATCCTTTTGTTTAAGTCTGCAGTGAAGTATTTCCTAGAATAGAGTGAATGAAAGGGGCGAGACTTAGTTTTTTTATAACGTCATAGGAGTTCATCATTTAGCCAGACTTGAATTATAAAACTAGACTTTCGTCACACATTTTCCATCTCAGAATATATTCCTAGATTTTTCCATGAGTGACTGGGTCTATTATCGTCGAGACAAACTTATTCTCAACAAGAGATAGAAGAAGCTCATCAAGTGCCATAGAAATTTTCCATCTCGGAAGTCGTCACTTGTTGATGAAGGTAAAGGTCGAGATAGAATTTTATCATCGGGACATAAATCAGATGAATGACACTTAACGAGAAAGATTCCCATCCTGGAGGTTTTTCCCTGGAAATAAAAAGGGGTGACTCGATACAAAACCATCAAGGTGATTCAGTACTAAATCATCAAGTGTTGAGATTAGAGTCATGATCATGGTCACATGAGCCTTTGTTCCAAGCACTGGTGCTAAAGCTTAATTAGCCCACACACACACATTATAGTATATAGTCATAGGCCTCACATCAATGGCATCTCTCTCTCTCTCTCTCTCTCTCTCTCTCTCTCTCTCTCTCTATATATATATATATATATATATATATATATATATATGGAATTCCTCCTCCCACTCTCTTTTTTATATATATTATAAAAGTTTTTAACTTGGTGGTTTTAAAAATAATTCCATCAGCCAGGAGGATAAGCCCATAACATATTCAACAAGAAGTTGAATGAATCAAGGAAGAAGTAATCTTCCTATGACAAAGAGTTGTATATTGTGGTTCAAACCTTGAAGAAGTGGAGGCATTATTTGATGTCCAAGCATTTTTTTTTGTACATAGACAATCATGCTTTGCAATACATTATGTAGCAGCCAAAATTAAGCGAAAAGCATGTTAATTGGATAGAGTATTTGCAAAGTTTCAATTTCGTTTTAAAGAATATTAGTGGCCAAGCTAACATAATTGCATATTCTTTGAGCAAGAGAAGTTTAATAATGCAAGAAGCCAAGTCCAGGTTATGGGGTTTGACTTCACAAGGGAGTTGTACGAGGTTGATGTAGACTTCAAGGAAACCTACGAAGCTTGTAAAAAACCTGAAATTTGAGACGTAAATCAGTGGCTTGATTATATGCTACAAGAGGGGCTACTATTTAAGAATAATCAACTTTGCATTCCAAAGTGCTCGATGAGGGAGAACCTGATCAAGGAGAAGCACAGTGGAGGTCTAGGTGGACACTTTGGACATGAAAAGACATATAAGCAGCTGAAGCATTCCTATTTTTGGCAAAATATGAATACTGGTGTACAAAAGTTCATTAAAAATTGCCGAATTTGTCAGCATGCAAAAGGGAAGAGTCAAAACACAATTTTGGATACACCATTATCAATTCTAGATAGACTTTGGGATTCAGTGAGTATGTATTTTGTATTGGAGTTGCAAAAAACAAAAAAGGGTAATGCTTCAATCTTTGTAGTAGTAGATATATTTTCAAAGATGGTTCATTTCATTCCTTGTTTTAAAACTAGTGATGCCACCCATATTGCTAATGGGTTCTTCAAAGAAGTGGTAAGACTATATGGAGTGCCCAAAAGAATTGTCTCAGATAGAGATACTTGATTCTTGGGCCATTTTTGGAGGACTTCGTCGAAAAATCTTGGAATAGAGTTGAGTTTCAGCTCAACCTATCACCCATAAACAAATGAAGAGGCTGAAGTAGTTAATAAGAATTTGGGGAAAATATTAAGAAGCTTGGTTGGAGACCATCCCTAACAGTGGGATTAGGTGTTTTCCCAGGCTGAATTTGTCTACAAAGGTTCTCCATATTGAAGTACTAGCTAGAGTCCATTCGAAATTATGTATGGAATGCATTCGAGAGAACTACACAAACTTAGGACTTTGGGAAGAGCTTAACAAAGAAGTGCAATAAGAGAGGACTGTGCTACAACCATGCAGGAGATCCATGAATGAGTAAAACAATAGTTACAAGACAAAAGTCTCAAATACAAAACCAAAGCATACCTTAAAATAAGAGAACATAGTTTCGAAGTGGGAGATTTAGTTTTAGCACATATAAGAAAATAAAGATTTCCTAAAAGAGAGTATAAGAAATTAAAATTGAAGAAAATTGGTCCTTGCAAGATCCTCAAGAAATTCTCAGCAAATGCATGGGAAATTGAGTTGGCACTAGGGATTGGCATCTCTCCCATTTTCAATGTTGTAGATCTGTACAAGTATTATCCAAGTGAACCAACACAAACATCAGGGAACAACAGAGAACAACAAATTCAGTGGTAAAGACAAATGCCAATAACAAAACCTTTGCAAACAAATAAGATTTTAGACTGAAGAGTGATCAAGAAGACAAGGGGAAAGGAGTTTTATGAGTACTTGGTCAAGTGGGAAGACCATCCAACAACTTATGCTACTTGGATAACTACCACATTACTACACGAAAGTGGAAAATCTATTAAAGACCTCATGGGAAGGAGCCCATGAATTATTTGTTCCTTAGGAGTATGATGCAAGGGCATCCATAAAAACTCAATTAACCAACAATGCCAAAACTTTTTACCATAGAATTTGGTTCCTAAATGTGTGGAATTTGTTAGATGGATTAGGACTAATATTGTTTTTATTTCCATGTAATTCATTAAAAATAGATGTTTGTTTGAACTATTTATAGTTGGTTTGTTTTAAGCCAAATTGGTTCATCAGATCCTATTTCTTTGAATATGGATTGATGCTTGCATATGTATTTTTATTGTTTTCAAATTAATAAAAGAGAGAGAGAGAGAGAGAGTACACGAGAGTAAGAGGATTTGTATGTATAAAGAAACATTGCAGAGCTATATTTACCTTATGATTTTTGCGTGACGATATTCATATTTGCATGTTTGTTATGTTTTCTTATGGTTAGGTGGGATTGGATGGTGTCACAAGGTGCTTTGTGTATGCATGTTATTCTCTACATAATCCCTTTGTTTAAGGTTGCAATGGAGTCTCTCTCAAAATAAAGTGAATAGAAGGGATGAGACTTAGTTTTTTCTATAAAGTCGTGGGAGTCCATCCCAGAATAGATTCCTTGGAGATTTCCATTAGTGACTGAGTTTATTATCGCTAGCATATACTTATTCCCAACAAGATATGGAAGGCAGGTCATCAAGTGTCATGGAAATTTTCCATCCTGAAAGTCATCGCTTGTTGAGGAAGTCAAAGGCCAGAACATAAATTCGAAGAGTGGAACTTAATGAAAAATATTCCCATCCCGAAGGTTTTGTCGATAAATAAAATGGGATGACTCGATACATAACCATCAGGGTGACTCGGTAGTAAATCATTGGGGGTTGGGATTATGGTCATGATCACAGTCACATAAACCTCCGTTGCAAGCTCTAGTGCTAAGGATTTTTTCATAAAATGAAAATGTTGGGGGCTTAAGTTATGGTCATAAGGTGTGTTCATATATATAGCCTCCTCGTAAGTGTTGGTGCTAAAGCTTAACTGGCCCGCACACACACATCGATCCGAATTGGATCCATAAGGAATGATCAAACAAAGCCATGGTTGTACCAGGTTGGGACAGACTTCAAAGAATTTAAAACAGCGAACAAAAACACCTCCAAACCAGTGGCAATGGCAGCCAGCATGGAACGACGAGGACCTCGGTCAAAGCGCGCTGACTGAGGCCCATGGAGACTGCGCGGGAGGAAAAATTAGCCACTGGGAGACCCGGATCAGGAAACAGAGGTAGTCTTTGATGCGCTAATTGTGCATCGCTGGGAAAAAACCCTCAAGATTGGGAAGCCCTGAGCACTCAGTCGC
This sequence comes from Pinus tabuliformis, assembly GCA_031772625.1. Lineage (NCBI taxonomy): Eukaryota > Viridiplantae > Streptophyta > Pinopsida > Pinales > Pinaceae > Pinus > Pinus tabuliformis. The sequence continues at coordinate 2,023,016,605 of CM062817.1, read as the reverse complement.
ATGGGAGCCAGAAAACCCTGGACAAAAGGCTAAAGGACAAGGCGGGATGCGTGCTCCGGAAACCGGCAGTATTGATCGGGGGCACCCTCAAACGGTAAGCGAAATTGGCGAAAATGGAGCGATCCCATTTAGCGATCGACGCGTGGCAAGCGGAGGAGAGAGAAAATTTCCATTGATCGCGTGTTAACGGTCGAGCTAGTCAACCGCGCGAGATGAGCGAATGGCGTCAGATTTGGAGGCCCAAGATCTAACGGCTAATATCACGTCCGATGGGAAAGCGGAATTGACGGGGGATTAAGCCGCAATTTGTAATGATTTGACGTATGATTTGACTGCCAAGGTGGTAGAAGACTCATTCCACGACGTAACGGAAAAACCGAACCGACAAAGTGAATTGGCGCAACTGCAGGAGGACATATGGCCACTCCCTGTGTGCCTGATGATGATGTCGAACAGGGAACTCCAAGCGAAGCTATAACAGGTGATCCAACGAGAAGTGGAAGAGGAATCTAAGAGCCATGGGTACGAATGGCCTTAAAGCCATGCACAGAGAGAGAGATAATAACCAGAACCCGTAGAGGAGGACGGAACACAGAAAGGAAGAATAGAGAGAAGAAAGACAGTGAAGCAACAACAGAACGGAAGATAGAGGGCCGAGCTGATCGAAGGCAGCATCGAGCACCAGAGAGCTTGAGGGATTCAAGCCATCCCAGAGAGGATCTATCCGGACTGAGCACCACATTGGGCTCTCTCCATTATAGACCAGAAGGTCACAGAGCTGGTAAGGAAAAGAGTCTGTGTACTCTAGTGGCTTGGGGAATCCAAGAACCACCCTGCCAAGCAAATTTCGTTTCAGGAGACTCACATTGAGCTCCTTCACTGTAATTCTCTGCTTCAAGACACAATAAACGAAGGCCACCACTGAAAGCTGGACTAGAGATGTAGCCCTAGAAGGATAGGGTGAACTCCTTATTAAATTTTTGTGTTCTTATATTTGCTTACTGTGTTTCTCTATTGTTTTCCATTTCAAGTGTCTGTGTATTTGCAATTTGATCGATTTGTTGCTTAAATAACATAGACACACACACCAACATATGAGTCTGTAATACCTTCATCTAATAAATCTTTAACTGAGTTTACTCATAGGGTGATTATCAGATCAAGTGGTATCAGAGCTCTAGGCTGTAAGGTTAGACAAGCTTGTGTTGGTTTAGCTGTTGAATGCTCACTGGAGCAAAGCTCAAATTAGGAGAAGGAGGGTTGGTTGAAAGTAATCTTGAAATTGGGAGAGTCTATCCTTAGAAGACAATGCCAGAGGAAGGTTGTATGGGGCTAGACCCTCAATTCATAAAGAGTTTCCTAGCTATAAAGTCTATGGTAGAAGAAATGTATAGGGACTTTAGAAAGCATAAGGATGAAGATTCATCAGGTTCTAAACAAGACAAAGAAGAATATGAGTCTCATTCCCATGACCACTCAAAAGGAAAAGGGAAACAGGAAAGCTTTCTCACACCTCCTAATAGCCCTCTACATAATAAAACATCTTTGATCAATCTAGATGTTAAATTTGACTTGCCTATATATGATGGAGAGCTAAATGCTGAAAAATTGGACAATTGGATTAGACAAATTGATGTATATTGCAGAGTGCAAAACATCGACTCAGACAAGAGCAAAATTCAGCTAGCAAGCCTACGCCTGGGAGGCACTACCTTGGTTTGGTGGGAAGGCAGAACCCAAGCTGACATGAAAGAACATGGTAAGTCTATCTCTGTCTAGAGCAACTTTGTTTCTGCCATCAAGAAGCAGTTCTATCCATTGGCCTACATGCAACAAGCCATGATGAGTTGGCAAACTCTTCGGCAATTGAAAGGGAAAAGTGTGCAAGGGTACACTCAAGAATTTAGAAAGAGAGCATTGATTCTAGGGATCTCATTAGACTCACCAGAGACTCTTCTGAAGTACATTGGTGGTCTACACAACTACATGAGGCATACCATCCTCGTGTTTAATCCCACTAGTATAGATGAGGTATCTGTACAAGCTACTCATCTAGAAGCTAGAGGAAAGAATGGAAATCCAGAAGTTAGGGGACCATCCCAACCCACTATAAGCAAGAGCAAGGAGAAAAGAAAGCAGAAGTGGAAAGCAAGGAAGGCTAACACTGCACAAAAAAGCAAAGATTCATGCGCTCACTATAAAAAGGAGGGGCATGATGATGAGCACTATTGGATTCTGCATCCAGAGCTGAGACCTAAGAAGTCTGAGGGCAAGAAGAAGAAGACTGCTGTAGCTATTTAGAAATATTAGGGGTCAGACTCGGGAGATGAAACAATCATTGCAGCCACAGGTATAAAAGGTAAGAATTCTGAAGCATCTACTAGTAATTCTGCTCAAACTATTATTGATGAAGAACATGAGAGAAAAAGACATGAGCTTTTTCATATTCGAGTTATTTCCAAAAATCAAAAGATTGATACTTTGTTTGATAGTGGCTCACAAGTAAATTTGATTTCCGAAGCAATTGTAAAGAAATTGGGATTAGCAACTACACCTCACAAGAAACCATACGCATTAGGTTGAATGATAAAGCACAGCTACAAGTGACTAGACAGTGCAAACTTGAGTTTTCTTTTGGGTCAGCATTTGTAGATGAGGTTGAGTTAGACATAATTCCTTTGGATTTGGATATATGTAGAATTGTTTTAGGAAGTCCTTACTTGTATGATACAAAAGCTATTTTATATAGAGCTGAGAACAAGTAACTACTTGTTAAAGATGGAATCGAATAATTTGTGAGAGCTCACAAGCTCAAGAATAATTATACTCTCATAAATTCTGGGCAGATGAAAAGAATGATAAATTCATGCAAACAATTCTTACTAATGGTTGTAAAGGAAAAGAAACTTGATAAAACCAATGTATTTGAGGGTTGTAATGCTCAGCAGCAAGTTGATATAGAAAACGTTGTTTCAAAGTATGATGTCCTGTTTCAAGAACCTAAAGGTCTGCCACCCAAAAAGGGAATAGTACATGATATTATTTTGCAACAAGATGTTCCATTTCCTAACATTGGAATGTACAGGTTGTCTACTTTAGAGAATGTTGAAATCAAGAAGCAAGTGCAGGATTTGCTCGAGAAGGGGTTCATCAGGCCTAGCACATCACCATGTGGGTCACTAATCGTTTTGGTGAGAAATAAAGATGGCTCGTGGAGAATGTGCATTGACTACCAAGCATTGAATAAGATAACAATAAAAAATCGTTATCCCCTTCCTCGCATAGATGATATTTTAGATCAATTGAAGGAAGTGTTTATTTCACCAAGCTAGATTTGCACAGTGGATACCATCAGGTCAGAGTTGCAGAGCAATATGCATGGAAGACTGCTTTCAAAACAAAGCAAGGATTGTATGAGTGGTTGGTTATGTCTTTTGGCTTGACCAATGCCCCTGCTAGTTTCATGAGATTAATGAATGATGCACTCAGGCTTTTTCTTGATGATTTTGTTATTGTGTATTTGGATGACATTCTAATTTTTAGTAAAACGTGGGAAGAACACTTAAAGCATGTTAAGTAGACATTAGATGTTTTGAAAAGAGAAAAACTTTATGTTAAACTCTCAAAATGTGAATTTGGTAAAACATCTCTAAATTATTTGGGTCATACAGTAGGGAGTGGTGAATTGAAAATAGATCCCTCTAAAGTGGCAGTCATTGTAAATTGGCCTAAACCCAAGTCTGCTACAGAAGTGAGAAGCTTCTTAGGAGTAGCACAATATTGGAGGAAGTTCATTTCTAACTTTTCCTTAATTGTAGCTCCCTTACATGCTTTGACAGGATTGAACAAGGTGTTTCAGTGGGGATGCAAACATCAGAAAGCCTTTGACACCTTGAAAGAAAAGATTAGTACGACACCTGTACTAACACTGCCTGATCTACAAAGACCGTTTGAGATCCAAACAGATGTCGGTGACTATGCCATGAGAGCAGTGTTGACACAGCATGGTAAACCCATATGTTATCATTCTGAGACTTTTAATCCTGCAGTAGTTAACTGTCCTACATATGATAAAGAATTGTATGCATTAGTTCACAGTGTGAAAAAGTGGAAACATTACTTAATGGGCAAAGAGACAGTAATACATACTGATCATCAACCACTTCAATATCTACACTCCCAGACTAAATTGCAGCAATCAAGACACTACATATGGATGGGTTTTCTACAACAGTTTCATTTAGTCATCAGATATAAAAAGGGAATACATAACAAAGTTGCAGACATGTTATCTAGACCCATTGTAAATGCATCCACTATACTTAAGCATAATTCTGTACTACATGAAAGCTACATTGAACAATATGCTCAAGATATAGACTTTAAAGATGTATATGCAACTTTGTGTCAAGGCAAAAAGGTAGAAGAATTGGACTATCATGTGAAGGACCGACTCTTATACCGTTGTGGGAAACTTTACATTCCACAAACTGAGAGAGTAAAGATAATTAGAGAGGCACACACTTCTCTGATATCAGGTCACATTGTGGTAAGTAAAACAATTGCGCAGCTGCAAAGATTTTGCTATTGGCCGAAAATGAATGAGACAGTTTCTAGATATGTAAGAGGGTGTACTATGTGTGCTAAAACAAGCCCAGCAATAGAAAACTAGGCTTTTACACTCCATTACCAGTTCCTTCTCACCCTTGGGAAAGTATTTCCATGGATTTTGTTGGAGGACTGCCTAAATCTAGGAAAGGTCATGATTATCTGTATGTGGTTGTGGATAGGTTCAGCAAAATGTGTATTTTGATACCTTGTAGTAAACAGATTATAGCTGAACAAACTACAAAATTATTCTTTGAACATGTATGGGTTCATTTTGGATTACCCACTTCTATTGTATCTGATTGAGACACCCGATTTGTGGGGAATTTTTGGTCAATTCTGTGGGAGATGATGGACACCCAACTGAAGAAAAGCACAACTTTTCATCCACAAACTGATGGCCATACAGAAGTAGTTAACAGGATAGTGATCCAGTTACTCAGGGGATATTGCAGTAAACATCCTAAGCTTTGGGATGAACATTTGTGTTATGTGCAACATGTTTACAACAAAGCAAAACACTCTTCTACACAGAGATATCCTTTTGAGACCTGTTTTGGTTTCATACCAAGGTCTCCTTTGGATTTTGTCTTTGGTAAAGATACCACAGTTGATGGACACAGTGATCTGGACAAGGCAACTAGGTTCATTGAACAGATCCAGGAGATCCACCAGGCAGTACAGGAACAACTGGAAAAGAGCTAAGCCAAATACAAGGCAAGGCATGACAAGCATCGGATGGAGCATAGTTTTCAAGTTGGAGACCAAGTCTGGATGTATATCAGCAAGGACATGATGCAAGGTGAAGGTAAAAAGCTAAAGCCTATCAGGTATGGACCCTTCAAATACTTGAGAAGATTGGTGAAAATTATTTTCGCCTTGATCTACCAGCTTACATGCACATCTACTCAGTCGTAAATGCATATTGCTTGAGATTGTTTGAACCTTCTCTAATTGAGGATCCTGAAGAGAAAGTCAATTGCCTTCTATTGATGACCTGCTACCTGAATATATTAATGAATTGCAGGAAGACATAGTCTTGGACAGGAAGGTGAGGACGATGCACATAGGAGATGTTGAGTACATTAGAATTGGACTTAAAGGTTCGAAGCCGAGCAGTGCAAAGTGAATTGAGATTGGGCAAGTGAGATAGTAGTACCTCACTTAGTCAATGCTTGAAAGAAAACCAACTTTTGGTGGTCCAAAATATTTTCAGTGGGAAGGCCATGATCCGAATTGGATCCATAAGGAATGATCAAATAGAGCCATGGTTGTACCAGGTCTAGATAGACTTCAAATAATTTAAAACATCGATCAAAAACACCTCCAAACTAGTGGCAATGGCAGCCAGCGTGGAACGACGAGGACCTCGATCAAAGCGCGCTGACCAAGGCCCATGGAGACGGCGCTGGAGGCAAAATTAGCCCCTGGGAGACCTAGATCGGGAAACATAGGTAGTTTTTGATGCGGTAATCGCTGGGCGAAAACTGTCAAAATGGGGAAGCCCCGAGCACTCGGTCGCATGGGAGCCGGAAAACTGTGGACAAAAGGCTAAAGGACAAGGTGGGACGCGTGCTCCGAAAACCGACGGTATTGATCGGGGTCACCCTCAAATGGTAAGCGAAATTGGCGAAAATGGAGCGATCCCACTCAGCGGTCGACGCGTGGCGAGTAGAGGAGAGAGAAAACCACCACTGATCACGCATTAACAGTTGAGCTAGTCAACCGCGTGGGACAAGTGAATGGCGTCGGATCTGGAGGCCCTAGATCTAATGGCTGAGATCACGCCCGATGGGAAAGGGGAATTGACGGGGGATTAAGCCGCAGTTTGTAAAGATTTGACGTTCGATTTGACTGCTAAGGTGGCAGAAGACTCATTCCACGACATAACGGAAAAACTGAATTGACAAAGCGAATTGGCGCAACTGCAGGAGGACATATGGCCACTCCCTGTGAGCCTAATGATGACGCCAAACAAGGAACTCCAAGCGAAGCTGTAGCAGGCGATCTGACGGGAAGTGGAAGAGGAATCAAATAGCCATGGGTACGAATGGCCTTAAATCCATGCATAGAGAGAGAGACAACGACTAGAACCCAAAGAGGAGGATGGAACACAGAAAGGAAGAACAGAGAGAAAAAATATAGTGAAGCAACAACAGAATGAAAGACAGAGGGCCAAGTTTATTGAAGGCAGCATCGAGCACCAAAGAGCTTGAGGGATTCAAGCCATCCCAGAGAGGATCTGTCTGGACTGAGCACCACATTGGGCTCTCTCCATTATATACCAGAAGGTCACGGAGCTAGTAAGGAAAAGAGTCTGTGTACTCTAGTGGCTTGGGGAATCCAAGAACCACCCTGCCAAGCAAATTCCATTTCAGGAGACTCACATTGAGCTCCTTCACTGTAATTCTCTACTTCAAGACACAATAAAAGAAGGCCACCACTGAAAGTTGGACCGGAGATGTAGCCTTAGAAGGATAGGGTGAACTCCTTATTAAATTTTTGTGTTCTTATATTTGCTTACTGTGTTTCTCTACTGTTTTCCATTTCAAGTGTCTGCGTATTTTCAATATGATCGATCTGTTGCTTAAATAACATAGACACACACACCAACATATGAGTCTGTAATACCTTCATTTAATAAATCTTTAACTGAGGTCACTCATAGGGTGATTATCAGATCACACATTATAGTATATAGTCATAAGCCTCGCATCAGTGGTTGTTATCTATATATATATATCTATATATATATATATATATATATATATATGGCATTTCTACTCCCACTCCATTTTTGATATATATTATAAAAGTTTTGAACTTGGTGGTTTTAAAAATAATTCTTCCCTTCCTTGACTTATATTATCAAAGCTTGAATCCAATGGTTTTTTATATAAGTCTTGAACCTATAATAGTGGTTTATTTATATATGTATTAGACTTGAATCTTGTGGTTTTTATATAAATCCCCTTGGCCTACACCACCTTCTTTTATTCATGTTCATTTCACCAATGGCTTAATTTGGCTAGCCATCCAAATTCCCTACTTCTCCTATTAGTGAATATTCTTACACTAGGTAATGGGTCAACTAGTTCAATAAGTTCTTCTCTAGAACAAGCTTGGAATATACCAAAAATTGAAACAATAAGGTCTTTGTGTCAATTTGATCTCCACCACTGCAAAACTCATGGTAGGCATGTGCAAAAATGAAAGGCTCATAAGTACCTATTCCAACATATACTTGTGATATCGTCTTCTTTCTAGCTTGTGATAATGCCAACCCTTTTAGCATTTGAAGTATTTTTTATAACCCCTAACAAGAAATAACAAGCAACCAAGAAAGCAATGTTATGGGTGGCACATATTTAGAGAATGAAAAGGTTAGTACATAGTTTAAAGATTTTCTTATGCCTACCGAACTTGATACAAAACTATGGAATGATGTGGCATAAACAACATGAAATCAAATTAGACATGAAAATAAAAAGATGAACATATCATGAATATGTAATAAGGGATAGGTTAAAAGTGTAAGAACCGAGCCTATAGAAATATCACTAAGGAATACATGTTAAGAAATTAGGCCCTTTTTATGTTTTCATGACTCCTTCATAATAGGCATGGCTACTAATCATAAATCATATGAATCTTAGCGTAGAAGCTCATTTTGCCTCCACTTAGCGGTGTACTAAGGGTTTAGTCTAATACATTATGAATTTTCTTGTTCATTCATGGTAAATGAGCAAGAGAACTAGTTCACATTATTGGTTGAAGTATAAACTTAAAGACGAGGTTGGGACTTATGGATCTCAAACATGAGTGGGCATTGACTCCCAATCTAGATGGAAACCTTCTTCTGATAAAGCATTTGGGGATCTTAGGTTGTATGTTAGGATTCCAATTAGATCATTGACTTAAAATTTAACATCTAGAAGAGTAGGGGATACACCTATGAACCAAGATCAACAATTTAGATTAAATCCAATGAATATTAACCCCTAGGGATTAGAATCATCCAAAGATGTGAAGATTCACTCAAAGGGTGCAATTATACTGAGAGGAGGGGGTGGATCCAACAATCCAATTTTTAAACATTAAATCACCATAAAACATCAGTCTTATATGTAGAATAAGAGACACAAGATATACATGGAAACCCTTTCAAGAGAAGACCACAAAACTTCTTTAAAGGATTATTCTTTCTAGGCACGAAACTATTGTTACAATAATTTGTAGGCACCAACCTATAGGAGACACCAATCTTATGATTTTTCAAATTTGTAGGCACTAACCTACATGAGACACCAATCTCCTTTGATTTTCTAGGACCAACCTGTAGGATACACCAACCCCCTTCTTTTCTTTATAGGAACCAACCTATGGGAGACACCAATCTCATTTAAATTTTATTCTGAAGATTTTTCTACAATGGTCCATTCTGCTTTGCTAACTTCTACTACAATCTTTGTCTCAGTGCTTTTACTTTTATAGTGATATCTTGAACCAGACACTTCACCCAAACAATCACAACTATTTTGTACTAGTGCAATACCTTTAGACTATTAGAGTAGGCATTTCTTACAGTCACGCGCCACAAGATTCACGTATGGCCATGCACTTACCAACACTATACCTCAATTCTCCAATATTTGGTGCTTACACCACTTTAATTTTATAACATCCACCCTTGTTATACAACCGAGCACTTATCGGGTCCTTAGAACACCGTGCTATCAGGGATCTTCACCAAAAAATTCCTTAAACACCAAATTTCATGTTATATTGGGTGATGGGGTTCAAGCCTGAAATTTTTGGTTTTATATTGAGCTATTGAGAAAATACTTGATATCCTTTAACATTAAAAATCCCCGAAACAAAATCTTTCAGGTATGAAAAATGCAATACTTTTTTTTTAACTACTGGAAATTTTGCTATCAAATGATAAGTTGGGGCACCAGGATATCAAGATTTTAGTGAATTCAATAAAAAAATTAGCTCTAGTACTCACAATAGCGAGTATGTTGAGGGATCTAATCCCTAGTTGCTATAGCTAAATACCTTTATGACTAGGCATTGACACTAGGTGTTTATTGGGGCTCAAGATATCGTCAAAACAAAACTCTCTACTTTAGCAAACTGCCAATATGGTGATATGCTAAGGGAATTAATCCCTTAGGTGCTACACCTTAGCAGTACATGATTGCAAGCTATGAGCACATATTGCTTATATCATAGTTATCAAGGCTCAATATAGAATTATATGGTGGAACTTTGTTACTGGAGGTATGGACACAAATATAATAGACATTTGTTGATAATTATCTTTCTATCAAAATTTCTCACTAACTAATGGAGGCAGATAAAAGTAAAGGTTTTGTGAGCCAAGTCATGTTATAACAAAATTTTATGTTTTCTCAAAAGTTTGACTTACTGTGTATTAACGCCTTGAACTCTTTGCTCAACCCTCTGCTACTCGATCTAGCTCATTTGCTTGTTGATCTGGCTCTATCATGATAGATTTGTCGCCTTTGCTTCACTTATGCACTTTGCACTTCCATACATCTTCCTCACACTTCATTTTGCTCCTTTTCTCCTCAAATTACCTATTCAAGCTTGTTGTTGATTGCTTACCTTCCACATATTTTTTTTAATAGTGCCCATCATTACTCTTATTCATAAAGATTAGGCACTCATCTTGAGGGGTCAAAATGAGTGATGGACCTTTAGGCCAACCCTAACTTTGGGTCTGATATTATTCTCAATCAGGATTACTTCTTGTCCATGATTCCTCACATCCCCTTAGCTTTGGGACTCCTCCTAACTTTAACATATATCAAAGGGTCTCATGTACCCACCTTGGGTCCCCCCTAGCTTTGAAATCAATGACAACACATTATTCAACAAATGAGTTGCAATATTTTGTTGCAAAAAACAACACATTATTCAACAAATGAGTTGCAAGATTTTGTTGCAAAAATAAGTATGAAAAATCATTAATTAGTGTTTAATGTTTTGCATTTAGCTTGCTTCCTTGACAACTACACATGTTGATTTTGCTAATATTTAATTAAAAGTGATCAAATAACAAATGATAAATCCATACTTAAGGTTAAAAAACCTCCTACAAGTCATTGAAAAATGTTAGATCACATAAGGAAGACCCCTTACCATTACCAAAAACACCAATGTGAAGTGTGAAGTGGAAAAACACTTAAATTAGGTGACATTGGTTCAAAATTGTATAGTTATCCATAAATTTGATGGTCTTTCCAACAAAGGTATTCTTGGGTAAAACATTAATATTCCTTCATAGATATTTATAATCCCCCCCCCCACCTAAAAAAGGGAGATATGCTAATTGTATTTATTGATTATGTTTATGTGCTTAAATGTTGCTTTTAAGCAATTTGTTTGCATTTCAAGTATGGTTTTAGGCTTTTGGAGAGAAATTTTACTTTGGGTTGCTTCTTCGACATGTATGCAAGATTTACGAGACCATCACAGATTCAAGAACCTTCTCCTCTTACTCATTTAACTCAACTTTCAACCTTTAGGATCTTTCTAATTCATTAGGATGGCAGGGACTTAATGAAGAAATGGGGCTCCTCGAGTCTAAAACTTATGCCAAAATTTCAATCCAATTGTCCTTATCAACTTGAAGGTAGTTTATAATTTTCCAAAGAAAATAAAAGAAAAGAAAAAAAAATTGGGATTGGCTTTATGAAACCATGGCCTTCAGACATGCATTCTTGAAATGATTAATTGCTTGACATAATCAACTTTTGAAAGTTGTATTCACATTATATAGATCATGTAGACAATAAGAATTATTCCACTTCAAAGCAATTGAATTTTAGATAACCTAATTCAAATAAATTTCAACAAGAATGTGGACATGCATAGCAATGTCCCTTAGACCTAGGTGTTAAAGTTCAAATATTTCCTATATCATTGTAGATTAGTTCCTACGTTAACAAAACCTAAATAAAGACATGGAGATTCAACATGTGTACCCGTACATGGTTGTTAGATTAAAATTTGGAAATTAGATTTTAAGGAAAAAAACAACATGCCCCATAATCCATAAACCATGATCCCTCCTCTATGGCCATTTTACCCAAAAAAATAATAATAATAATAATTGGAATTGAAATTTGTGATTTAGGTGGATATAATCCACTTAAAAAGAACATATGTTGATGATCGAAGCCCATTAAATATTAGATCAAACACACAATGATAATCACTGGAAATAATTGTATTGATATTTGGCATAAATAATTTGAGGACTAGATTGTCAACCAACCTCTACATGATAAAGACTTATTTGGAAGAAGCTCAAGGTGGTAAGGGATTTTTTGAATAGTTTTCATATAACTTCGTTGAAAAACTAAGTGTGGAAACAAAAGGGCATATTTTGATTGAAAAATCCACTTAGAAAAAGCATATGTTGGTGATCAAAGCGTTTTAATTATTGGATAAACACATAATGATAACATCTAGAAATAATTGTATTGTTATGTAGCATTTATCATTAGAGGACTAGATTGTCATCTAACCCCTACATAATGAAGGCTTTTTTGGGAAGAAGCTCAAAATTTAGGGCGAGAATGAATGAATATATATATATATATATATATATAATTTTTTTTAAAGCTTCGCAAAAAAATAAAATGGTATATTTTGATTATTATTATTATTATTTTTTAATAAAGACATAATATCTATAATCATTATGAAGTTTTAATTAACATCATATTTATTTAGTTAATGATCATTAATAACCATTATAAAGTTTCAATAATCCATTATTTTAAATTTTAACATGTAAACTAAGGTATGTCTATTTGGAATGGTGATTAGAGAATTTTAGTTTAATTATCAATAATCATTAGGTGGATGGTAGGGATTTAACCTCCATAGATTATTCTAGAATTTTCTTAGTAGTAATCACATATCAAATGTTGAGATTGAGATTTATCTCAAATATATTCATGCTTTCTCTACCTTTTCAATTAAATTGATTAATTGAAAAGAAATATCATATGAAAATGATTTGCGATTTTTTATGCATGTGGTATTACTAAAACATAATATTGTAATAAAACCTATTTAAAAGTTAAGAATCTCCATAGTAAAATGGGACAATCTCCATCAATAAAAAACTTGTTACGTTTTTTTAAATGTATACACTTTTAATTCATATACCAATTATTTTTATAATTAATAATAATAATAACTTAAAATAAAATTATAATTAATGTTTATGATTTGTTTTTTTGTTTAATTTGAAAATGTAATATTGAAAGAGAGCTTATCTACAGTGGTATTTGTAATTTGTCGATGTTTCGAATCCCAAAGACGATCCATCATACAAACATTGTCGTGATGATCCATTTCGAATCCCAAAAAAATCCATTATCACGACAAACATTGTCCTGATAATCCATTTCAAATTTCAAAGAGGATGCATCATCATGACAAGCATTGTCCATCATCTTGATGATGGATCCTTTTTCAGAACGTTGACAAATTACAAATACTACTATAGATAATCCAAACTCTCCTTTAACAAAAAAACTACATAAATCTGAAATCTACCCATATAATATTTATTATAAAATACATATTTTGATACCTATTTCTAACCATTTAATTTATAAAATAACAGTACTATTGATATAAAATAAACCTGTTAGTTGTTATGGTACTATATATAAAACAAGGGAGCCACTGTCGTAGCGGCAGTCCCTGCCGGGGCTAGCTGTACATGAATGCCAATCATCTCCAGTGTATTAAAAAACAAAAAATAAGTGTGGTTTGTAATATTAAGTTAAGTCTCACAATTTCATTGAAAGTAGAACAACTATATTCTAACCAACAGCCTTGAAGCAGCCATAAATGTCTTTAGAAAATGGAAGATTATATAAGAGCTTGTCAAGCACGAGCAACTACTAATGTGTTAGTCAACTACTAATGCGTTTGTCATTAGGCTTTGAATGAAAAATGGAATTATTGACAAAAGTTCAGGTCGGTATTCGCAACCAATATGCATGGTAAAGTACTAACTAATTTTCAAGACTTGCAACTCTCGCTTTAATAGATAATTAGTCAAAGTTTACTTGCAAGATTAAAAGGCATATAAGCCACCACTCCTCATCTCCATCCTTGTGAGTTAGACTCCATCCTTGTGAGTTAGAGGAATACTCGATAAAAGATACTTTGCTAGGCTTCAACCCTTAACTCTTCAACTTGATCAACGCTCTTGCTTTATCAGGTTGACTTAAATTAGATCGATGGACTACCTGGTTGGGTACATGCACTAAGTGTTGTTGGAAAGAAAATATAGAACACCTCCTCAATTGCAGTTTTGAATCTTGCCAAAACTCAGGTTAAGGGAGGATGAGGCTAATCCTCTCAAGTCGAATCCACAAAGGTAATCGAGAATCCATTTATTTTTTGTTTTCCTTTTCTTTTCCAGTTCTCAACTCAAAATTAAAGAAACGTGTCTTAAGTGGGCTTCACATATACACTAATACATGAATTCCATTCGGTTGTAATTTTATTTGGTTATAAGTAAATAGAAAAAGAGAAGTTCTATTAAGCAGATCTGTTGAATCGTCTTCCTACCGAAATGGCCATCTAGCCTTTCAACCAGCAATCACTCTACTGGTTACCATTTGTGGGATCTCAAGTGTCCGCTACCCATTTGCACCCGCTTTGAAGGGAGGAAATAGACCTAGTTTGTTACAGGGAGGTGTTCAAACCCCTGCCATTAAATTAGCTCGATTCTTACATCCAACTGCCTTTCTAATTATTTTTTGTTTGTAAGGAAAGTTAGTTTTGTAAATTTGCACGCTTTCAATTCATTCTTTTTGTTTATCTTTTCTATGCTATGTCTACAGTAAGTTGTTTGGCTTCTACAAAATTCCCTCGAAGTGCAGTCATAGAAATTAAGATACCTATCCACCGAAGGCTCTTTTGGATCCTCCAGTGTAGCTACAACGCTTGATCAATGTAACCCCTTTGATTGCTCTACACTGAACTAGTTCGAATATTTAACTCGTACAAAAGCAAGGGACAATTCGTCAAATTAAGAGTAAGTATATTACCAAAAATCATTGTTAATATAAAGCATTTAATAAACTAATGATAATAATGATTTTTAAAATATTTAATTAAGTAAAGATCCATTCACATGCTAATGACAAGGTTAAAGTAAAATTTAATTTATCATTTTAAAAACATAATTCTTAAAAACAATGTAACTTCTGCTTACACATGTTTTTCAATGCACTGGCATTGATAAAATCCATCTGTCTTGACGCTGCAATCATTTCCATGCATCTTCTACTACGGTATTTCCTACGCATGTTCGCCCTGTGTGTCACCTCAACTTTAACACCTCTCAGTGCCTTTTTAATCTGGTTTTCATTAAGCCCCACAAATTTGGATTAGTTAGGAGCACATTCACCACATTTTCTAAAACCTTTTTAGTAAGAACTAAATCTTTGAATACTTCCAATTGCACGTTGCCAGTCCAAATTGTAGCACAAGGCTAAGTGAAGCCCTCTGTAGAAATAAGATACCTTTATACGATCAGCATCAGACAATGGCCTTGATACTATATCCCTATTCAAAAGTTGTGCCACAAAATCAATTACGGGCAACGGTTCAATGAAAGCGGTTGAGGACATATCTGCAGCATAAATTAGCAGGGGCACACTGTCAATAGGTCTTACAAGCAGGTAGCTAATTAAAGAGACAGAAGAGAGAAACGTACACTAATATCCAAATAAAAAATATACATACCAATGTTGAGCGACAAACCCATTTGAGTGGGTTTGATACTATGGTAAAATCCACGGCAGCTCTCTAAGCCCTCCCCAAGCTGTTTCCTCGTTCCTAAATGAGGGGAATAGAAGGATATCCCAACCAGCCAATACCTGAAATACAAAATTAGATCAAAAACTATTACGCTGACTCTCTCTTTTTCCATAACAAACGATGCTATTTAATCTCAACATACCTATGTGTCGGCAATTCGCGCAGAACAATATCGAGAACCTGTAGATCTTCCTGGGGTGCATCTGCCTGCCTCCCTGATAAAAATTGACCTAAATGGTGTAGATCAGCCCGAGCTTCAGACTCAATAACAACCTTGAAGTTCCGTTCTCTTCTGTGAAAATTTTCAATTAAATATGCTTAGTTACTGCGCTATGTGAATATGGAGATTACTATTGTTGAATAATCTTAAAGCAACAATAATCTTCTACCATTAGCGAGCATGATAATTCATCATATATTTTGACAGTATAATATGTCTACGACAATATCAGTTTTGAGAATACCTTTGGCCACCCATACCATCATCCTCGTCAACAAGATTACACATTTGATGAGCTTGAATATCATTGTTCAGTGAGCTGCATTTTATAACTGAGAGAGAATACCTGATACCTATGTCTCATTTAGCATCAGGTCGCTTTGTCTCATTTAGAGGCAGGTCTCCTAGCCTGGGTTATGCCTCCTTCAAATATTCATGGTTTGAACCCCACACGCCATGTCATCACAGCGCCCTCAAATAATTATGCTGATAATTCAGTTCGAATTTCACAGTTTTTTGAAATAATCGCTGAATCAATCAACCAAAGTTAATTTGAAGGTGTACCCAATGGAGATGGGGAAACCCCCGGCGAAAGTGCTCTGCGTGAATGGTGGGAATGGAGATTAAAGCTATGCATAATATTCTCCATCTTTACAGGTAATTCCATTAACCCTAGTATCCCATAGTTAAATCTTACCTCAAAATCCTATAATTTAAGGTTATTAACTTTTGATTCCAATGGCGTGCAGCTAAAGATGGTTCTGGCCTGTAAATGCTTTCTAGAGCATGCAATCTCCCACAACGTTAGACCTGCCATAACCGCCTGTGAGGTAGCATGCACATTCCTTATAGTGGACTTCCGATGTGCAACGGTCTAATACTCTTCTCGCGGTGGAAACCATGGCCAACTCTATCAACATTCCATTTCTATCATTCTTCCATTAGCCTGCAGGCTCTCACAAGTCAGTGAAGGAGATCGTACTACGTATATTCATTTAATTTCCTGCCATGAAATCCAGTTATGAAGATGTTATATTAATCTCTTTGAATTCCAGGTTCCTGCTAACCTTGAGGACAAAAATTCTCTAGCCTGGAATGCACTTCACAGTTCAAGAGACAATACAATGCAATACAATGCACTTCACGCTCTGAAAATCTATCTTCAAGCTTTGAAAAGCTTTCTTGCAGAGCGACAATACACTTCACAGTTCAAGAGACAATACAATGCAATACAATGCACTTCACGCTCTGAAAATCTATCTTCAAGCTTTGAAAAGCTTTCTTGCAGAGCGACAATACAATTCAAACCTGCCCAACCATGGCAGGTGTAGGTGTTAGGTGTTGAGGCAGCAGAGAAGTGATGCAGGTGTTGAGCGCAAACGAGGCAGCAATTGAAACCACGGCAGGTGTTGAGCCCAAACTAGGCAGGTGTTGGACGGCAGATGATGCCTCCATAATTTTGTACATAAACAAAAAGTTCATGCATCCTTATCTTTGTATAAAAAAGATGACATTAAATGTTTCAGGGTAATGCTAACTTGAAAGTTAGCATTAGTTCAAATCCATAAATGTTTTAAAGTCTTCAGTGCACGTTATCCTAACTTTTAATTACAATCACAGAAATCATACATTATTTCAGGCAATAAGAGGTGCAAACTGAAACTTTGGCTAAAATTTTGGTTGATCGAATAATTTTAATAAAACTTTGGCGTACTTTGGATAAGATAAGATTGCATCAAATTTTTTGCATCGGGAAACGTGAAGGCTGCAATAAGACCTCAATTGTTTGCCGAACCAAAAACTTTGGGTAAAATTTTGTTGAATAAAATTGGGAACATCAAACTTAGGTTAAAATGTCAAAAAACCGAAAAAAAAAACCAGTGAAAGTATCAAGTAATGGTAGGTCAACGATCGATCGATCGCTATTAGTGCCAGGCAGGGACTAATAAAGCTAAAAAACTTGTTATGATCCTTTTGTAGTACAAATTTAAGGGGACTTCTTGTTATGATCCTTATGTAGTACAAATTTAAGGGGACTTACGATCTTCCTGTAGTACAAAGTTATTTAGTACATGTACTTTGATTATCTCGAAGTTTCTAAACAAATTGCGGTAGCCAACTATTGAATTCATTGTTTCTCATGGCCAACAAAATGGTTTACTTGCAACAAGACCTATGCTATCTATTGTATTCATGATTTTGTCACTAAGTTGACGTCTTTTGTATTTATCTCCATCAATTGCTTTCCCCCGCCGTGTCACAGGGCACTCTAGTTTCTATATAAAAAAACATTCAAAAGGAGAAAATTCATCAACATTCCGAAAGAGAGGCTTCAATCGTGGTCTCTCGGGTATAGAGATGGCGCTGCTGCACCGTCCAATTTCACTTCCGCTACTTCCATTGGCTGCACCTGCAAGTTTCATTTCTCATCCAAAACATATACATTTACGAGTACGCAATCTCTACATATTCTCCTTACAAATTCCTCTGCAAATCCACGTTGGCTCCTTTCTTCACCTCTGCATCGGATCGAAAATGAATTAGCTTATTTTTATCAGTATTGTTTTGAAGTTCGACTTTTCGTTTTGTTTTTTGCCAGTTAAGAAAACAATTATAGTCATTATATATGAAGCATTAGATACTAAAGGGGTTAGCTCAACCTGATGCTATCCATGTCATTGGGGTTGAGTTACTTCTGTATCAGCATTTGATTGGTTTGAATTAGATAGATAGATTTACAGGAATCTCATTTATCTCATTTTCTACTGTGTAAAAAAAAAAAAATAGAATGTAGGTTTTCACAGATTCATATTGTTATTGTTAAAAGTTTTAAGATTTTTCTTGTTTAACTTTTAGAGTGGACACTCAACCATCATAAGGGACTAGAAAGCTTGATGATGAGTGAAACTTCCACCCATTTCTTCCGAAAGCTTCGAACAAAAATAAACATGGCAAACATTCATACAAATCTCCCCTATGGACTTGTAACATTGCTCAAGTGTAAACTATGGTTCCATTTATTTCGATATCTGCAATCATAAATGAGCTGTCATTAGGTGGAATTCTACAGGGTGAATAGGAATGCATTTTCAAGTTTTCATGATAGTTTAAATGCAGATTTTATTTCATAACTCCATTATTGCATATTATGGAATTCATATTTTCAATCCTGCATTTTTTTTTCTATTGGAATGCTCCCTATCAACACCAGCAAGCATCTATTCAATGCGAGGTAACACAATGTGGTGTTGATTACAAAAAACACGTAACTAAACTGGTATTAGTTAAGTGTGATACACAGAGCCTTAATAGTCATTTCATGAGTTAAAATGTGTCAACATGGCTTTCACTAGTGGGTGAAAGTTAAATGTTAACGCCCTATCAAGGTTTGAAACCCTAAAGCGACATGTTCTTCTCTCATGGCCACCGTGCCCTTGCAAGAGGGTTGAATTTTTGGATGGGAAGAAGTGCATGTCCTAGGTGACAGTGACAAAATAGATATCCTACTTGTGGGAAGGAGTACCTTCGTAGATTGTGGGTGCTTGAACAGCTCTTGAGGCACGCCTGTGGTTGAAGCATGGTGGTGAGGAAGGTCTGCATTTGATTCCTTAGATGTTTCCACTAAGTGGAAGGACGGGGGGCTCTTGGTTTCATTGATGTTGCTTCATAGGGAAGTATTTTGGCCACTAAGTGGGCCGGGCAGTGGATAAAGGGTTTAACACTTTGGCAGGTTTTGTTTCAACACCGAATAATGCTAGCACAACATCTTGTTAGAGTTCAAGGGACTTTTGATTTGTGAGAAGTTATTTTAACTTCCCACATCTTTTAGGTTTTGGTCTCTCTCATCTTTAGGAGCATTTGGTTTGCTTGGAGAGTTGTAGTAGGGTAGGTGTGATAGTATTTGGAAGTTAGCTGATTTGGTTGGGATTTAGCTTGCTAATTGATATGGAGTTGGAGGAAGTAGGGGTCTGTGATCCGTAAATGAGGGATTTATGGCCTACTCACTTCACCAACATTGTGTCTTTGCGGAAAAACTTCCAATCTCTCAGTCTCTCTATTCTTTTAATGGCTGTAAGGCTTGCAACCAATGGCCCATTGTTGTCTAGTGTAACCTGCACACAACAACTAGCTAACAAACATAATAATAATCCAGATGTTGAGTGCAAACTTCTCTTCCTCCTTCTCTTGAGGTATGGAAGGATGGTTCTACTTGTTGGGCTTGCAATATCAAGGCAAATGCTCCATGCGGATGTTTGTCATTAGGACCTCTTAACTTCAAACAAGGTAATGGGAAAATGGATGTGTTTTGGTTCTCAATTGTGTGAGTGCAACATACAACCTAGCCACATCAAGACACAAGGTCAATTGAAGTGGTACCAAATTAGACAAGAGATAGTATTGGTAATGGCTTGCACCTCAACCTTAACTTACTGCAACTTTCACTCTGTGGATGAAATGTGAACAATTGTTATACGATTAAAAATAAACAAGAATGTCTCAAGCTTCAAACTACTGACATTTGCATTTAATAATATAGAGATGCAAAGTTGGGGGCTTCTATTTCTGGCACACAATGATTCTGAAGAGAGATTTTTTGGGTCTAGTATAGCTACAAAATCAAAGAACAATATTGCTAGGATGTGCTTTAAATGCTTGGCCAATAACCAACCCACAAGTCAGTCAGAATGCCTTAATGTTCTGCTCTGGGCCATTTCAAGGATGCTATCAAAGGCAAACACTAATCGATGTCCAATGGTACTAGTTAGTCGATCCTTTTGGTTGCAAATAAAGGAATAATGGCTTACTACTATTGTTGACTATTCCAAGAGAGCCATTCCCAATCACAACGGTTCATGAGTAGCACTATTGACCACAAAATTTAAATCTTTAATCAACCACTCTTCAATGATCTCTAGCTGATGTCACTAGGTAAGTCGACAAGATAATTATACTCCAACTAGAGTCAATCAATGTGACAATCAATACATCCTTAACAATGGACATGTCTTAGCAATAGGATTGTGCTTCCCTATCGACCTAGAATTGTCAATGGATTTCTAACATGTGACTAATTCCAACAAACAACCCCAAAACTGTAGATATCTAAATTTATTGTCAACTGACTAGTCATAGCATACTCGTGCACAATATTTTTGGGTCCCCATCATGCGGTTGGAAACATGAGTCTTATCTGCAACCAGTCCAAGTTTGGTTAATCCAAAATTAGATGACTTAGAATGGTATCATTCTTTTAGTAAGATATACACTAGTTACAAAAAACCTTGTGAGATGATCAATTGACTAGTGTTCATCTCTTCTAAAATTGACCTCCAACCAATGAAGGTCGAACTCATTTAATTTCTTCTCATGGAAAATTGCCTTCTTTAGGGTAATCAATTCACTCAATCATGACTTCTTATTTAGGGGAATCAATTCACTCAATATTTGGTTGATTTCTGTTGAAGTTTCTAAGTCTAACAGTTAGAAACCCTCCATGTACTTTCTGATTTATTCCTTCCTACTTGTTCTGATTAATTAACAAGTTATTTACCATGTAAATATTGAAAATAAACACGAGTACATGCTCAACACATTACATATCATCAATTGAAGGAAACATAAACAAGCACACAAATGACACCGTTATTTTTGGACAAATGTCCTCGGAAAAACCCAATGCGGGAAAATCGGTGCAGCTATCTGAGAGTTTGATTTATTAAGCAGTTTCAGAATACAATTTGGGTGCCAAATTCGGCTCACCCAACAAAGAAAAATCTCGGTAGTAGTACCTCTCCTTCGGAGGCAGATGCTCTGGCTGAAACCATGGATAAACACTCCGGCAGCTCCTCAGCTCCAATCTGCACCATGAAAAACCCCAACGTCGGCCTCTAGGGACTGCATCAACCTCTTCTGCCCTCTGCGTTAGCTTTCCTAGCAATTTCGGCAGTTCTCGGTAGTTCCGGCAGATCCCGACAGTTCTGGCTTCTGCCCTGTGCATTAGCTTTCCCGACAGTTCTGGCTTTTGCCCTTTGCGTCAACTTTTCCGGCAGTTTTGGCAGTTCCCTGCAGTTCCGGCTGTTCCCGACAATTCCGACTTTTGCCCTTTGCATCAGCTTTCCCAGCTGTTCCGGCAGTTCTCGGCAGTTCCCACTGTTCCCGGCAGTTTCGACTTCTGCCCTCTGTGTCAGCTTTCCCGGCTGCTGTGCTGATCCTCCCGACACTATCTTGTTGAAATTTCTAAGTTTAATTCATTAGATATTCTTCTTGCACTATTTGGTTTATTTCACCTACTTGTTTATTCCTTTAACAAGTTATTTAACCATATAAATACTGAAAATAAACACAAATGCAGCCTCAACCATCTACAAATTATCAACTGAAAGAATAGACAAACACACAAGGGACACTGTTATTTTTGGACAATCGTCCCCAGAAAAACCCAACTTGGGAAAATCGATGCAGCGGTTCTGAGGGTTTTATTATTAAGCAGCGTTCTTGAGTACAACTAGGGTGCCAACCTGGCTCGCCCAACAAAATAATCTATCTGACAATAATGCCTCTCTTCGGAAGCAGATATTTGGCAAGTCTGCTCCACGAAAATCCCTCCAACACTTCTCTGAGGCTCTGCATCAACCCTCTTGGCCTCTGCGTCACTCTGATACCCACTGCGTCAGCCTTCTGCTGCTCTGTGCTGGCTCCCTGGCCTTCTGCGTCACCCACGCAGGCCCTGTTAGCCTCTGTGCAGTCATTCTGGCCCTCTGCGTGGCTCCTGCTGGCTCTGCGTAGCCTCCTCTGCCTTTGCGTTGGTCCTTGGGCACTATCTCTTTCTCTTTGCTATGCACTCACTGCCCCTCGCTGCAACTGAGATCACTTGTTCGAATTTTCTTAGCAAACCCCGCACCAGAAAATCGAACTGATTGATCAATCTTGGTGTATCTCCAACTAACCCTCAAGCCTCCTCTTATACTTTTTTTGTTGAGTCCTGAACGACCGAGATTAAATCTCTAATCAACGGCTAAGACTAGATTTGGCTTGATCCATGTCTTTAGAACATTCTCACCTAGTTTTATATTAATACCCATTAATACTTTTATTTTTGTAAGTTTAGACTTAGGAACCTATTAAAAATATTAATTATTTTAATATCTCTCTAACCGGGTGGAATTTCCCCAAACCATTTCTGGGCCTTGGAGATCTCATGTGCTTTAGCCTCTACACCAATTTTCATGGCTAGAGCACATTTGATGATACCCCAAATCAACACTCCCTCTTAGCGAGGAATGTGCTCTAGTAATGCTCCGTGTTACTGTTGGTCCTTCCTTCCAACACTGTAGCTCTCTCTCATCATGCTGCATCCTACTGCCTATAGCACTACCACTACTATTGCTGCACTACAACTCAGTTACTAAGAAGTAAGTGACTGATCTATCTAACTACTGACATCCTTGTCAGGCTAGAAGCCCTCCTCATGCTGAAGCTCCCTCTGCTGCCTTTGTGCTACTGCAACAACTCTATGCCTTTTGCATTGCTGCAAACACCTCTGTGTCTTTTTGCACTGCTGCAACCTACTCTGTGCCTCTTGCAATGCTACAACCCTCACTACGTTGCTAAATATCCCTGCACTCTAGCACTATTCTGCCGCTCCATCTGCATCTTGTTTCTACCGATATCTGTCATCCTGCTACTGTCACTTGGGGCTCCCGTAGCCAGATATAATCCAAGAGTTTGGGTACCTCAAGGATCCTGCCCCTCATCTTCTGTAGTCCTCCTGACTACAACTCTGATAACTTGTTCGAATTTAAACAAGTAGAGGAAATAAACCAGTAGAATACAAATTAATTTTCTAATGGATAGATTTAGAAAATTCAACATGGTATCAGAGCATGGTTGCAAATCACAGGAGAGCTGAAGGTATCAGCTGAGCAAAGCATTTGCAGCAAAGTCAGCTGTCCCGAGTGACAGTAGCTGATCCTGGCAGAAGCGACAGAGGAAGGGTTGATGTAGAGGGACTGCGTCATCAGTCTGGGCTAGAGAGAGGCTAGCGCAAAGGCTGAGGAGGGTAGAGAGAGGCTCACGTAGAGGCCAGGAGGGCTGATGCAATTGGCTGAGGGAGCTGTTTTGCCGTTGCCATGATTGCGCAGAGCCAAGAGGCTCAATCCTTTAGTTGTTGGGGCGAAGGAAGCTGTGGGCAGTTTGCAGGAGCGACGCTGGTGGGTTAGTATGGTTAGAACAATACCTAACAGGGCAAGACCAAGGTAGAGGAAGTTGCTGTCGAGGCAGATTTCTAGCCAAGGAATCTGGATCAGTGTTTCAGTTGCACAAAGGATTGGAGAGGGGCAACTAGCATCCGCGGGAAAGCAGGAGAAGAGGAAGAAGAAGGACCTCCCCAATGTCAAGTGCTTCCATTGTGGGGAAGTAGGTCATTATGCGACTTAATGTTCGAGGAAGAAGAGTAAGGGAGAGGCTTCTGACTCGAAGGCAGTGCCAGCGAGGGCAGAGAAAGAAGTCGAGGAGGATGACGATTGTGCCATGAGTGTTCATGTGCCACTTGAGAAGAAGTGGGGAGACATCGAGCTGTAGTCAGGAGGACTGCAGATGATGAGAAGCAGGATCCTTGAGGTACCCAACCTCTTGGATTATACCTTGCTACGGGAGCCCGAAGAGGAGTAGTAGGACAGGCGGATGTCTATAGAGATGGATGCAGATGAAGCGACAGAGAGTGCTATAGTGTAGGAGTCCCCAGGTAGCGCGAGGCTAGCAGGCTGTAACAGTGCGAGAGGCATAGGAGTGTTGCACCAGTGTAGGATGGCACAAAGAGGTGTGCAATGGTGCGAGATGCAGGGAGTTGTTGCAGCAGCGCAGAGGTCAGTAGAGGGAGCACTTGTGAGCAGTAGAGGGAGCTTCAACATCGGGAGTGTTTCTAGCTTGACAGTGATGTCAGAAGTTGGGTGGATTAATTACTGACTTCTCAGTAACTGAGTTGCAGTGCAATAGCAATATGCAATAGCACGATGCAACATGATGAGAGGGGATGCAGTGTTGGGAGAATGGACCAGCAACAACACAGATGCAGAGGGAGTTGCCGTACGAATGCAGTAGTGGTAGTGGCAGGTCCATGGGCAATAGTACAGGATGCAGCAGTGCAGAGGATGTTGGGCGGGGAGGCCTAGCATTAGCACAGGGACCGGTGCCAGAGAATCAATGTGATACTCAGTGAGGAGTATTACTAGAGCACAGTCCTCGCTAAGAGGGAGTGTTGATTTGGGGTGGCATCGGATGTGCTCTAGCCATGAAAATTGGTGGAGAGGCTAAAGCACATAGATCTCCAAGACCCAGAAATGGTTTTTAGACAGATTGTACTTGGTTTGGGAGATATTAAAATATTTAATATTTTTAATGGAGTTCCTAAGTCTAAACTTAGGAAAAATAAATATTAATGGGTATTAATATAAAATTGGGTTAGAAGGTTCCAAAAGACATGGATCAAGCCAAATCTAATCTTAGCCGTTGATTAGAGATTTAATCTCGGCCGTTGAAGGTGTTAGCACTTGAAATTTCACCTCAGGCTGAGAAAGGTAAACTTCAAGGCAACATCAAACCACTTAGCCTCGTAGCTAGCCCTACGGGGCAGGAGAGGGCTCTCTCCGGTCTATCTCGGTAAAGATCTTCAATAGGCGAGATAGCCAATGAGGAAACACTGATTTTAGGCTAGTAAACTGATCAAAAGGTTTAATTTGGGATTTTTAGGGTTTTGGTGGAAAATTGGGGAAAGACAATTCTGGGTGCGGGGATTGGACACAGTTTTTGCAGGGGGTTTTTTGGGGCAAGGTAGGAGACTGTACTGATGCATTTAAATTAAGTGAATGGATAAGAATGACCGGTGAGGAGCTAAAGAGAGCAAGAAACCTTCAAGAGTTCTCTTTAGACAGATGAAAACATAAATATTAAGCAAACTTAAAAGCAGAGCATGGCAATCATGAATTCTACTTTAACACTTCATTTGCCTAATTTGCAGAAGGAAAAGTAAGAAGATGAATCACATAACAAATTTACAAGTACAAAGAGAAACACACCATCAATACATGTAACCACAGGAATCCCAAAAAGGACTGCAAAACCCTAGTCTTTCTTCCTTTGCCAAAATTGCAGAGATACAATGAGTAATACAATAGAGCTTCTCCTTCAAAAGTCCAACCATGAAAATGACCAAGAAAGTACATAATATAGGCAATCTAACATCTTTCCTTGCCTCTAGGGGTCGAGCTCACTATCCTAGGAGCTGTTTCAACCAATTCTAAACTGAGTACTAAAAACTAGGCAGTCAAAACAACTTGCCTCTATAAACTAGGAAACCAATTCATTCATTAAATTTTTGCCTATCACATGAATGAATCTTCTAGAAGAGATAAATAAGTGTCACAATATCATAAAGTTACATCATTTACAACAAGGAGGATGAAAATCTACTCCAAAAAGTCAAATCCAGTCAAGACTGCGTTTTGCTGTGCTGTAAGTGAATTTCCTGTGAAAACTGCCCAACAGGTCGCGCCCTCTTCCTGAACGGGTCACGCTACTTTGGAGCTGCTTTTGAGGTACTTCTAGGTGTCCAAATGAGGCAAAAGTGGGCTTGTTGGAAAGGTCTGGATGTTTACTTTCCAACCCAAGTGGAATTTCTGAATTTGGTGGTCATTTGCCCCTCCAAAATTGCAATCTCCCAAGACTGCTTCCTGTGTGTCAAAAAGGTGGTAGAAGTCATTTTTTGCTTGTTTTTTGACTTTCTGGAGGCCCAAAACTTGGTGAAATTTCTTGGCAATTGCTGAGCAAGTGTATCTCTGCATGACAAATCCAAAAATGCTGAGTTTTCCCAAAAAGGAGTTGCCCAACGAAAAGGTCGCGCGTGGCGCGCGACCCGTTGGTGGAGAAAACCTGTTTTTTGCCAAAAAAAATCACAAATGACCAAAAATGCTCAAAATTTTTAGAATTTTGTGCTGGAAATGAGTTATTTAACACCATGCTCCTTCAAAGAAGCCTCAGCCAAGATGTGGAGGGGATTGGGCCTTTTCCTTCGTTTTAGTGCTTTGGTTAACCGCCCTTGGATCACCTTCATTTTCGCCTTGCATACATGCATTCGGGCCCAATAGTGGTTTTTCATGTTCCGGAGCAGGTCCTTATCTTTATTGGCCTTGGCCAACAACCTCTCCAAATGAGCATTGACCCGTAGAAGCATAGCCTCACGCTCAACGGGTACCAAGTCACCGGGTCTCTTGCGCGCCAAGTTGCGGTCCTCATGGATCCTCCGCAACTCATCAAGAGTGTGCTCCTCCTCAAGTTGCTTGTTGCGCTGCTCTAAGTAAGTGATTGTCCAGTTTGCCATTTCCAATCTTTGCTGCAACGAGTCATTTTCAGCCCTTAGGTGCTGAATGATCTCCTCTGACTCTAGGCTAGGAGAAATGATGTCAAGATCAACAACCTCTATGCCTGGAACACCTGATGGCCCCTCATCAACCTTGGGCTGTTTGCCTCTCTCTGGTACCTGTGCTGCTGTAGGAGACGAGGCCCCTTCCACTTGGTGTGGAGATAGCACTTGTGGTGCTGATGAAGAAGGCGAGACCCCTTCCACCTGGTGTGGAGATAATACTCGCCTAGCTGATGCAAATAAGGCCCTGTGGCCTCTCTGATCTGTGACCAATGGAGGAGAGCTAACATGTCTGGTCTCAGGAATATCATGCTGCTGTGAAGGCCCTCCCTCCTCATGAACAACCTCAGGGGGTGATGATGCTGATGCTGTGAAAAAATCCCGAGAGATATAATCCTCCCATGGGATACCCTGCTGAGCCAACTGATGTATGACCACAAGCTGGATCAAACCATAATGATAGATGCTCCTGTGTTGCTGTGCTGGACTCCTTCTCTGCACCAAGGGCACCATCTTCTCAATATTCCGGCATATGAAAAATGGTATGTTCATCATCCGTACCCGTGTGAAATGCATCAACAAGCGAATATGGTACGAATACAAATATGCAAATCTGCCCTCACAGGTGAAATAGCGCATGATAAGCCTCATCAAGGGAACATACTCATCCCTCAAAAATCTGAAAGGAACTACACCAGTCATGTGCCTCATATAGGCAGGTTTAATGTAGGGCTCATACTGAAATCTGTCCAATAGTTTGCGCTTGTTCCACACTTCTCCAACATTAGGTATCCCTGTTGCTTGAGCAATCATCTCAGGTGTCAATGTAAAATCCAGCCCTGCAAGGTTCACATGCCCATCATGCAAATGCAAAACAAACAAGCGTGCCAATTCCCTGTGATGCTGAATTTGAGAAATCCTCTCACAAAATTCATAACATGACAGATAGCGGAAACATGTGACTGCAATTGGACAAGCCTGCAAATCGGTCAAAGAGGTGGGCTCCTCTCTCCTATGGTGACCACTCTTACCACCCCTGTGAGGCCTCCTTTGTACCTCAACCTCTGGAGTTGACTCACGGTCATCACTTTGCTCATAGTCGGTCTCGATTTCTGACATGGTTTTGAGAGCAAAGTGGCTGGAATGTACTGCTGCTTCTGCTCAAAAATCTGCTAGTTTAATTGTTGAAATGCTGTTTCAAGGGGACAAATAGCACAAGGGAAATGTTAGGGAAGGGAGACTTTTAAGGGAAATTGGGAAAAATATATGAAATAGGGAGTTTAAGGGAAGGAATCATGATATACCCCATCACACAATTATAATTTGCAAAGGTTTTATGAGAGGTAGGGTTTAGGGTTAGATTCTTGATTTTTAGGAATAGGGGTAGGGTTTTAGGACTTTTGGTATTTTTGGTAGAGAGATTGAGTAAAAATGATGAGGGAGGTGGAAATGGGATGTAGGGAAAAAGTGGGGGTGAAAAGGATGACCTTGAAAACAGTAAGACAAACCCTATCCTTACTAACACTTTGACATTTTTAAGCAAATATACATTGGACTCATTATTTCAAAATGATGACTTCAAAATACATTCTCATGCTTTTCAAGCTTTGGCAAACAATGTATCTTAATGATGGGAGGCCTACCTGCAACCTTGAAGCAATCCGGGGTTGTTTTGCAGCTTACAGGCGAATTTTGGTGGAAGAATTCCCAACAGGTCGCGTGCAAGGCTGAACGGGTCGCGCGCCCCCAACAGGTCGCGCCTGTGCTTTTCTTGAACTGCGATGGGCACCCTGACAGGTCGCACTCACCCAACAGGTCGCGCGCAGGCTTGAACGGGTCGCGCGCGGGTACTCTATGCAATTTCGCCCAATTTCTCTTCAATCACTCTTCACTATTACTTTGAGGCACAATGATGGCTAAAAGGAGGGAGAGAGGAGCTTTATAAGCTTTGATTTAAAATTTTAAATTAATTTCCTTTCAAACCCTCTTTCTAATGTTTTTATCATGACACTTTTTCAAAATTTGAATACTGCTGATTTTATGGTTTCCTTTTGTCCTGAAATTGGTTGAACTGATATTTTTCTTGAAATTTTTTGCAGAGATAGCTTCTGAGGAATCTTGGCAAAGGGGGACCAGGGCTGCATGCTGACTTTCAAAGAATTTTGAATTTTTACAATTTTTTTTTTTTTTTACAAAAATTTGAGAAAATGACCTTGGGCTTTAAAAACAGGGTTTTTAAATCCAAGGTAAAAATTAGCTGTACAAGATGAAATATTTTGAAGAAACACTTTGATAGTCATCCCTCTGGCCTGCTGGGCATTTTTGACTTTTAAAGACATGACCTTAAAGACAAATTGGACCTAAACCCTAGACCTAGGACTTTTGACCTCAAGACAAGACAAGTAGCCTTGAAAGAGTTTATTGACTGAAACAACTTGATCCAGCAGTGCCAAGAGGGGAATAAAGACACCAGCTCCTCCATCAGGGTTATGGCATGCCTAATGGAATGCAATGAAATGACACTGATGAGACACCTACTTATGCAAATGCAAAGAGCTTTGATCGCTGATGGAGGGCTACTAGACCGACTCTAACATTGGCTCCAATGGGGATGGTAGCTCCTTGGAGGTACCAAGAACCTTAGACCTCTGGGAGAGCAGACCAGGGCCTTATAATCATTGGGCAATGGAGTCATTATTTACACATGCGACCCAAATTGGGACAGCTTTATTGACTTTGACAACTGACTGAAAATTGGACTAACTTTGACACAAACTAACTCAACTTTGTACAGAAAATTGACTGATAAAAACGACATGAAAAACTCACACCAACTAATCTCCATCTTCAGAATTATAGCCTTCACCGCGGGCCCTAGACTAAAGATGAAAGATCAGTTCACACTTGCAGCGGAATAAAAGTAAAATGGTAATTACAATGATAATGACTAGAGCAGAAAATGCTCAGACATGATACCTCTTGAGCAGCCAGCCATTGACCGACCCTCCAAGACAATTATCACCGTTCATTTCTTTGAGAAGAAAGGCATTTGGACCACGGTATGCTGCAATTTTGTAAGGACCTTTCCATAAATTATCAAACTTTCCATGTTTCCCTTTGTCTTCATTTCGGGCATCCCACCTCATAACAACATCATCTATTTGGAAATCATCCGGCTTTGCTTTTCTATCGTAGATTTTCTTTATGCGCTCTTGCAACTTAAGAGTATTTTGAAGAACCTCCTCTCGAGTCTGCTGTAAATGAATCATTTGACTAATCCGCCTTTGCATTGGATCCTCCTCGCCACTAGTTTCTTGAAGCAACTTTGCTACCGGAATACTAAGTGAAGTAGGAAACACCGCATCTGTCCCGTAAACTAGTTCAAAGGGTGACATACCAATTGACTTTTTCTGACTTACACGATCAGCCCATAATGCATTTACTAACTGTTTGTGCCAGCTCTTCTTATTGTTTTCCAGCAACTTCTTTATGATGTTTACCAAAGATTTATTCGAAGATTCAGCCAGCCCATTTCCTTGCGGATGATAGGCGGTTGAATGCCCCAAGTTGATGTTATATTTGTAGCAAAAGTCAACCATCTTCTTTGATTTAAACGCTGCTGCATTATCTGTGATCAACTTATGTGGACAGCCGAAACGTGACAATATGTTATTTTCAAGGAAAGAAATAATTACCAAGTCCGTGGCCTGCCGGGTGGGAATGGCTTCAATCCATTTCGTGAAGTAATCGGTGGCTGTCAATATCCATCGATGCTGCCCGGAAGATGCTGGATGAATTTCACCGATGAAATCTAAGCCCCACTGTTGAAACGGTGCGCTGACTTCAATGGGCTTGAGAGGCAAGGGCTGTAATTTCTGCTTTCCTTGAAAAATTTGACATTCATGACAACTCTTGACTGCTTTATATACATCTGAAAACAACGAAGGCCAATAGAAACCAACCCTTAAGATCTTGTTTGCCGTGGTCTTCCAAAACAAGTGACCCCCGCAGTCACCTCTGTGAAAATCCTCTACAGCTTTCTTAGCTTCCTCCTCGACCAAACAATTCAACAATATGCCACCAGGGTCTTTCCAATATAGTGCAGATTTGATGATGCAAAATTTGGCAGCCTTTAATTTCAATGTCCTAGCTTTGTTTCGAGGCATCCCGGGAGGTGAAGACAAATTTTGAAGCACATATATAATATCAGCATACCAAGGAGAAGAAATAAAGATATCAGATACCTGTAGCGCTGAATTTTCTTCATCTTCGTCAGACAAGGCAGCAATCAAATTAATGTCTAGGACATGGAGATTTGTTTCAGCCATCAATTTAGCGAGACCTTGGCCCTTGATCAGCTTGGTAGGCTTGATTTCCACATCATACTCCAATAGTGCAGCAATCCATTTACCCTGCTTTCCTTCCGGTTCCGCTTGTACCAAAACATCTTTAACAACCGCATTAGGAACATATGCCAAAATGTGAGAATTCAGTATGTACACACGGAAATCTTTCAAGGCTTTTACCAACGCCAATGCTTGTTTTTCAATGATATTATACTTCAGCGCTCCGTCCCTTATAATACGACTGAAAAAAGCGATGGGCTTCTCAACTCCATCTCTCTTTTGCATCAGCACAACTGCCAATGTATGCTCAGAAGCAAATGAAAATAAAATAAAATCTTGTGTATAATCCGGGCTGATTAGAGTTGGGGCTGAGGATAAAATTAACTTTACCAAATTAAAAGACTTTACTGCCTCTTCGGTCCACTTGAGCTCGCTGTCCTTTTTAAGCATGTTAGTGATTTCTCTAAGGTGCTCGGCAAGATTCAGAATGAAGCGGCGCAGAAAATTCAATTTGCCATTGAAGGATTGAATCTCTTTCTTGTTTCGGGGCTGCTCTAATTGCTGAATGGCTTCCACACGTGCAGGATCTATACGAATGCCATCTTTGGAAATGATGTGGCCCAACAACTTGCCTTCACTCATGGCGAAAAGACTCTTCTTTGGATTCAATGAGATACCATATTTTCTGCACTTTTGAAACACCATTGTTAAATGATACAAATGCTCTTCATCAGATTTAGAAAACACAGTTAATTCATCAAGATAAACAACCAAAAAGACATCCTTCTCATTAGCAAAGGCCATGTCCATCGCCCGCTGAAAAGTGGCACCTGCATTTTTCAATCCAAATGGCATCTTGGCATAATGAAATGTTCCCCATGGAGTAGTGAATGCAGTCTTGTCGCGGTCATCTTCATGCACCAAAATCTGATTGTACCCGGAATAACCATCAAGTAGCGACATCCTTGATGCCCCAACTACCCGCTGCAATATATGGTCCATCTTGGGCAGCGGATAATTGTCCTTTAGCGACACCTTATTCAGATTTCTAAAGTCTATACACAAACGGATCTCACCGGTCTTCTTTCTCACGGGCACCAAGTTGGAAATCCAATCGGAAAATCTGATTGGCACTATAATTCCAGATTTGTACAACCTGTTAACTTCCTTCTCGATCAATGGCAGCAACTTAGGATTGATTCTTCTCAACTTTTGTCGGAAAGGCTTTTGATTTGGCTTTATGGTGATGGTATGCTGAATGATACTTGTGTCATAAGTTTTCAAATCTGAATAATCCCATGCAAAAACATTAGAAAACGAAGACAACAATCTGATATACTCTTTCTTTACCTTTGGCGACAATGCTTTCGATAGTTTCACCATCTTTGGATTTTCAGCTGTTCCAAGATTCACTTCTTCGACACCTTCTTCTGTTGGCCTCAAGGTTCGTTTGCGAGCCACATCATCTTGATCGAACAGCTCTTCCAAAGGAATTAATCCTTTAGGAATGAAATTGTCTTTAAGCTGCAATACATCCATTTGATTTACTTCCTCAGGTTCGGTATCTATGGAAATGTCTTTGAACTCACCTTCAACTTGCAGAAAATCCTTGATTTCTTCATCATCTTGGAAAACTTGCCAACATCTTTGATTGTCTGGGACTGTAGGACGGTGCTTGACATAAATCTCAAACTTATTGCTGGAATTCATGGGAATTTTTAGATTACTTGCTGCCTTAGCCAATGCATCTGCAACACCATTTTGGATACGGGGCACACATGTTAAAGTATGTTCAGAAAACAGCTTCAAGATATCTAGGACAGCATTTCGATATGCTCGCATGCGAGGATGCTTGGCCTGAAATTCACCTTTCACTTGCTTTATAACCAGCTCGGAGTCGCCATATACTGCTATCTTCTTTGCCTTCAATTTCCGAAGGATTTTCAGGCTAGCAATGAGAGCCTCATATTCCGCCTCATTGTTTGAACAATCAAATGCCAATTTGTAAGAGCATACTCGTACCTTGCTTGGGACTTTGTTTCGGACAGAAAATGGGCTTCGAATCCACACACCTATACCAGCACCATCGCTGCCCACAGCACCATCAAAATCCATGGTCCAAAGACCATCCTCATCATCTTCTAAATGTTGAAATTGTGATGTCTCTGCACTTTCTGGTTGCTGTCCGTTCATTTCAGCTGTTGGCTCCATGACAGCGGTCCTTTCTTCACTTTCTTTTCTCAAAATTTCTCTAAAATTTTCTGTAATATTTGGTATATCTTCTGCTTGAACCAACTGACTATCTATCTCATTAAAATTATTAGCAAACAAAACAAACGATTCCAAATCTGTATGTACATAATTTACAGGATGATTAACTGGCTTTTCCTTACTAGTGATCATGTATTTCATCTTTTGCTCCCTATATAACTTCCTCATCTGACCAAAGACCGGGATTGTAGCATAAGAAAAATCAAGCTGAAGTGTACCTTTGAGCTTGGCTCCCCAAGATCTCGAAAGCAACATGCCGAACCGCGGAGGAATGTCCGCCACCACCACATCCATCAAAACATTCTTTGCTGGGATTTGATCTAGGCTCACCACCAAGTCCTTGATCAAACCAATACATTTTACCCGGCTGGAATCAAATGAATACAAATCATGATATTTCCTTGTGATGTCTAGTCCCAGCTTTTCCATAATTGCTTTCGGCATCAAATTATGTGAAGCTCCCGAGTCAAACATAGCATTATGTAAAACATACTCATGCAATCGCAAACTGATATAGAATGGAGGAACATCACTTTCGGGAGACTCACCATTTAAAGCAGGCCCAAAAATCAATTCCGGCTGATCGTCTTCTACATTCACCGTGTCTAGCATTGGATCAAAATTCAACATCTTGGAAATTTGGCCTCGGTAAGTGCTGTTCTTCATGATTTCCGTCAAAGGAATGGACACTTTCAACTTTGAAATTTCGTTCTCCAAACTGAAAGCTGTAACCTTCTCACCTTCTTTAACCGGAACTTCTCTTCTTTCAACTTTATCTCTCGGTGTGCTTGATGGCTGATCCATCCTGTTTGCTGATGATGATTGATTTGCTGAAGGATCAATTATGTCTTTTCCTTTTGTCTGTGGGGAAGCTGAATCATTCTTTGCTGAAGTATCTTTCTTTTTCTGAATGGGATTTATGGGAACAGCTCGGTTTCTTAATTGCCTCTGCTGAGCGGACAAAGCATTGAGATATCCCCTTTGGTATTCCTCCGATTCTTCCTCAAGTACTGCCTCATTTGATAAGATATAATGCTCATCCTGATGTATGACTGAATTTCTCACAAATTCTTCTTCTTCTGTAATATAGGTAGGCAGATCATCAGGAGTGTTAAAGTGATTTTCCTCTCCCACCGTATCACCTTCATCCTCGGATTCTTGACTAACAAAATTCTGCTGAAAAGGAGGTTTAATTTGCTGCTGAACTGCTGCCTCTTGTGCTCTTGTTTCACGCTGTTTGATTCTGTATTGCGGCTGCTGCGGACCTCGGAAATTAGGATTACGGATTTGCGGTTCCGGCTTGCTGAGATGAGTATGTTCAAGTGCCCTTTCAATCTTTTCAACCTTACGGAGGAGCTGATCTGATGTAGAAGCTTCTTCTTTGATTGTGACTCACTTTTCCGCCTTCATCCTCGCTCTTTTATCATTCAGATTCGCTTCAACACTAACAGCAATTTTCTGCATATCCTCCAACGTAGGCGGATCTCTATCTCGCAATGAATAAGCCATCTCCGGATCAAAGCCATCCGGGAATTTAAGAAGTGCTGATTTTCTTGACGGTCTCAAATCATCGGGAATAGCATTGTACACTGTATTAAATCTGATTATGTAATCTTGAACGGACTCACCATGATTACGCTTGAGGTTGTTGTATTCGGCATTAATCTGAAGCGGATCCTTTCTGATTTCCCATCGATCTAAAAACTGCCTTTGAAGTGCCTCTAAGGTAGCAATGCTCCGGGCTGTCAAACCTCTGAACCACTTTCTTACTTCACCATCAAATGTTTGTACAAACAAACGCATAGTTACATCCTCTTCATCTATCTCATATAGATCGAAGAAAGTCATCATTTTGTCTATATGTTGCTGAGCAGGAATACTCTGTGGAGTGCCGTCAAACATGGGAATTTTACTCTGATAATCGGCTGGCATATCATGCAGATTTTGGGGAAGAGCAAGAGGAGCAAATCGGGCAGCCATTGCTTTAGATAGATTAGGCATAGGAGTAGCAAGTGGAGTGACTGTCGCTGTAGTATGAGGAGTATGAGGAGGAGAAGTGGTATGGGATGTAGAGGGCGAACCAACTGTAGATTCCGGATAAGTGATTATAGGAGAAACATAAATAAAAGGAGGATTGGACTGCTCATGCGCCGTGATAGTGGATCCGATATGAACAGATATAGTTTCAACGAAATCAGCAAGATTAGTAGCGTGAATATCTGACTGAAGAGATCTTAGGATGAAATTGTCAACCAATCTATTGTGTCTCTCAATTTCAAGGGCGGCTGCAAAATCAGGGTTGGGAACTAGAGAATCAAGTGCACTTTCAGATTTAGTTTTGAACAAGGACAACTCAAAACTCTCGTCAAAATCAATGTCTTCAAGATACTCAAAAACAGCTGGACATGAATGAGATTTGAATATATGACCAGAATCTGAAGCCAGTTTGGATATCAAGGAACAAATAGCCAATCAGCCTGTGAAAACTCTTAACCAATCATCCAAAAGTTTAGAGTTTACAAATATACTGGGGTGAAATACAATCGAGGTGGCTGTATTCACAAGCTCACGGAGATTGACTGAAGCAGCGTTTATCTACTTCCGCTAATGCAAAGCAAAAGCGTTTCGAAGGCTACCTGGCATAACTTCAGGCTCCGTCTAAGACTTATGAAACCAACACATCAATCAACAAATAATTTGTTCTCCCCAGTATGGTCGCCAATATGTTAGCGCTTGAAATTTCACCTCAGGCTGAGAAAGGTAAACTTCAAGGCAACATCAAACCACTTAGCCTCGTAGCTAGCCCTACGGGGCAGGAGAGGGCTCTCTCCGGTCTATCTCGGTAAAGATCTTCAACGGGCGAGATAGCCAATGAGGAAACACTGATTTTAGGCTAGTAAACTGATCAAAAGGTTTAATTTGGGATTTTTAGGGTTTTGGTGGAAAATTGGGGAAAGACAATTCTGTGTGCGGGGATTGGACACAGTTTTTGTAGGGGGTTCTTTGGGGCAAGGTAGGAGACTGTACTGATGCCTTTAAATTAAGTGAATGGATAAGAATGACTGGTGAGGAGCTAAAGAGAGCAAGAAACCTTCAAGAGTTCTCTTTAGACAGATGAAAACATAAATATTAAGCAAACTTAAAAGCAGAGCATGGCAATCATGAATTCTACTTTAACACTTCATTTGCCTAATTTGCAGAAGGAAAAGTAAGAAGATGAATCACATAACAAATTTACAAGTACAAAGAGAAACACACCATCAATACATGTAACCACAGGAATCCCAAAAAGGACTGCAAAACCTTGGTCTTTCTTCCTTTGCCAAAATTGCAGAGATACAATGAGTAATACAATAGAGCTTCTCCCTCAAAAGTCCAACCATGAAAATGACTAAGAAAGTACATAATATAGGCAATCTAACATCTTTCCTTGCCTCTAGGGGTCGAGCTCACTATCCTAGGAGCTGTTTCAACCAATTCTAAACTGAGTACTAAAAACTAGGCAGTCAAAACAACTTGCCTCTATAAACTAGGAAACCAATTCATTCATTAAATTTTTGCCTATCACATGAATGAATCTTCTAGAAGAGATAAATAAGTGTCACAATATCATAAAGTTACATCATTTACAACAAGGAGGATGAAAATCTACTCCAAAAAGTCAAATCCAGTCAAGACTGCGTTTTGCTGTGCTGTAAGTGAATTTCCTGTGAAAACTGCCCAACAGGTCGCGCCCTCTTCCTGAACGGGTCGCGCTACTTTGGGGCTGCTTTTGAGGTACTTCCAGGTGTCCAAATGAGGCAAAAGTGGGCTTGTTGGAAAGGTCTGGATGTCTACTTTCCAACCCAAGTGGAATTTCTGAATTTGGTGGTCATTTGCCCCTCCAAAATTGCAATCTCCCAAGACTGCTTCCTGTGTGTCAAAAAGGTGGCAGAAAGTCATTTTTTGCTTGTTTTTTGACTTTCTGGAGGCCCAAAACTTGGTGAAATTTCTTGGAAATTGCTGAGCAAGGGTATCTCTGCATGACAAATCCAAAAATGTTGAGTTTTCCCAAAAAGGAGTTGCCCAACGAAAAGGTCGCGCGCGGCGCGCGACCCGTTGGTGGAGAAAACCTGTTTTTTGCCAAAAAAAATCACAAATGACCAAAAATGCTCAAAATTTTTAGAATTTTGTGCTGGAAGTGAGTTATTTAACACCATGCTCCTTCAAAGAAGCCTCAGCCAAGATGTGGAGGGGATCGGGCCTTTTCCTTCGTTTTAGTGCTTTGGTTAACCGCCCTTGGATCACCTTTATTTTCGCCTTGCATACATGCATTCAGGCCCAATAGTGGTTTTTCATGTTCCAGAGTAGGTCCTTATCTTTATTGGCCTTGGCCAACAGCCTCTCCAAATGAGCATTGACCCGTAAAAGCATAGCCTCACGCTCAACGGGTACCAAGTCACCGGGTCTCTTTGCGCGCCAAGTTGCGGTCCTCATGGATCCTCCGCAACTCATCAAGAGTGTGCTCCTCCTCAAGTTGCTTGTTGCGCTGCTCTAAGTAAGTGATTGTCCAGTTTGCCATTTCCAATCTTTGCTGCAACGAGTCATTTTCAGCCCTTAGGTGCTGAATGATCTCCTCTGACTCTAGGCTAGGAGAAATGATGTTAAGATCAACAACCTCTATGCCTGGAACACCTGATGGCCCCTCATCAATCTTGGGCTGTTTGCCTCTCTCTGGTACCTGTGCTGCTATAGGAGACGAGGCCCCTTCCACCTGGTGTGGAGATAGCACTCGTGGTGCTGATGAAGAAGGCGAGACCCCTTCCACCTGGTGTGGAGATAATACTCGCCTAGCTGATGCAAATAAGGCCCTGTGGCCTCTCTGATATGTGACCAATGGAGGAGAGCTAACATGTCTGGTCTCAGGAATATCATGCTGTTGTGAAGGCCCTCCCTCCTCATGAACAACCTCAGGGGGTGATGATGCTGATGCTGTGAAAAAATCCCGAGAGATATAATCCTCCCATGGGATACCCTGCTGAGCCAACTGATGTATGACCACAAGCTGGATCAAACCATAATGATAGATGCTCCTGTGTTGCTGTGCTAGACTCCTTCTCTGCACCAAGGGCACCATCTTCTCAATATTCCGGCATATGAAAAATGGTATGTTCATCATCCGTACCCGTGTGAAATGCATCAACAAGCGAATATGGTACGAATACAAATATGCAAATCTGCCCTCACAGGTGAAATAGCGCATGATAAGCCTCATCAAGGGAACATACTCATCCCTCAAAAATCTGAAAGGAACTACACCAGTCATGTGCCTCATATAGGCAGGTTTAATGTAGGGCTCATACTGAAATCTGTCCAATAGTTTGCGCTTGTTCCACACTTCTCCAACATTAGGTATCCCTGTTGCTTGAGCAATCATCTCAGGTGTCAATGTAAAATCCAGCCCTGCAAGGTTCACATGCCCATCATGCAAATGCAAAACAAACAAGCGTGCCAATTCCCTGTGATGCTGAATTTGAGAAATCCTCTCACAAAATTCATAACATGACAGATAGCGGAAACATGTGATTGCAATTGGACAAGCCTGCAAATCGGTCAAAGAGGTGGGCTCCTCTCTCCTATGGTGACCACTCTTACCACCCCTGTGAGGCCTCCTTTGTACCTCAACCTCTAGAGTTGACTCACGGTCATCACTTTGCTCATAGTCGGTCTCGGTTTCTGACATGGTTTTGAGAGCAAAGTGGCTGGAATGTACTGCTGCTTCTGCTAAAAAATCTGCTAGTTTAATTGTTGAAATGCTGTTTCAAGGGGACAAATAGCACAAGGGAAATGTTAGGGAATGGAGACTTTTAAGGGAAATTGGGAAAAATATATGAAATAGGGAGTTTAAGGGAAGGAATCATGATATACCCCATCACACAATTATAATTTGCAAAGGTTTTATGAGAGGTAGGGTTTAGGGTTAGATTCTTGATTTTTAGGAATAGGGGTAGCGTTTTAGGACTTTTGGTATTTTTGGTAGAGAGATTGAGTAAAAATGATGAGGGAGGTGGAAATGGGATGTAGGGAAAAAGTGGGGGTGAAAAAGATGACCTTGAAAACAGTAAGACAAACCCTATCCTTACCAACACTTTGACATTTTTAAACAAATATACATTGGACTCATTATTTCAAAATGATGACTTCAAAATACATTCTCATGCTTTTCAAGCTTTGGCAAACAATGTATCTTAATGATGGGAGGCCTACCTGCAACCTTGAAGCAATCCGGGGTTGTTTTGCAGCTTATAGGCGAATTTTGGTGGAAGAATTCCCAACAGGTCGCGTGCAAGGCTGAACAGGTCGCGCACGCCCAACAGGTCGCGCCTGTGCTTTTCTTGAATTGCGATGGACACCCTGATAGGTCGCGCTCACCCAACAGGTCGCGCGCAGGCTTGAACGGGTCGCGCGCGGGTACTCTATGCAATTTCGCCCAATTTCTCTTCAATCACTCTTCACTATTACTTTGAGGCACAATGATGGCTAAAAGGAGGGAGAGAGGAGCTTTATAAGCTTTGATTTAAATTAATTTCCTTTCAAACCCTCTTTCTAATGTTTTTATCATGACACTTTTTCAAAATTTGAATACTGCTGATTTTATGGTTTCCTTTTGTCCTGAAATTGGTTGAACTAATATTTTTCTTGAAAATTTTTGCAGAGATAGTTTCTGAGGAATCTTGGCAAAGGGGGACCAGGGCTGCATGCTGACTTTCAAAGAATTTTGAATTTTTACAATTTTTTTTTTTTTACAAAAATTTGAGAAAATGACCTTGGGCTTAAAAAACAGGGTTTTTAAATCCAAGGTAAAAATTAGCTGTACAAGATGAAATATTTTGAAGAAACACTTTGATAGTCATCCCTCTGGCCTGCTGGGCATTTTTGACTTTTAAAGACATGACCTTAAAGACAAACTAGACCTAGGACTTTTGACCTCAAGACAAGACAAGTAACCTTGAAAGAGTTTATTGACTGAAACAACTTGATCTAGCAGTGCCAAGAGGGGAATAAAGACACCAGCTCCTCCATCAGGGTTATGGCATACCTAATGGAATGCAATGAAATGACACTGATGAGACACCTACTTATGCAAATGCAAAGAGCTTTGATCGCTGATGGAGGGCTACTAGACCGACTCTAACAGAAGGACCAACAGGAAAAGTATAAGAGGAGGCTTGAGGGTCAGTTGGAGAATACACCAGAGTGATCAGTCATTCATTTTGCTAGAGTGGGGTTGCTAAGCAAAGTTGAATCAGTGATCAATAGCGAGGGGTAGTGAGTATGAGGTAGAGAGGCAGAGACAATACTGAGAGACCAACGCAGAGGCAGAGAGCGAGAGCAGTAGCTAGTCCAAGCTACGCAGAGCCTAGCAAAGACATCGCAGAGGCCAAAGGGACTGCGTCATCCACGTAGAGGTTGCTGGAGTGACGCAAAGGCTCCCAGAGGCTGCGCAGTGCCTCAGAGGGCTGACGCAGAGGGTCCTGGGGTTGACGCATGTTAGTAGGAGGCTGACGCAGAGGCCAGAAGGGCCAGTGCTGAGGTTGAGTATGAGGCAGAGAGGCAGAGACAATACTTAGATACCAACGCAGAGGCAGAGAGCGAGAGCAGTAGCTAGTCCAGGCTACGCAGAGCCTAGCAAAGACATCGCAGAGGCCAAAGGGACTGCGTCGTCCACGTAGAGGTTGCTGGAGTGACGCAAAGGGTCCCAGAGGCTGCGCAGTGCCTCAGAGGGCTGACGCAGAGGGTCCTGGGGTTGACGCAGGTTAGCAAGAGGTTGACGCAGAGGCCAGAAGGGCCAGCGCTGAGGTTCAGTT
The DNA here is from genome assembly GCA_031772625.1 of Pinus tabuliformis. NCBI lineage: Eukaryota > Viridiplantae > Streptophyta > Pinopsida > Pinales > Pinaceae > Pinus > Pinus tabuliformis. The sequence continues at coordinate 2,022,975,007 of CM062817.1, read as the reverse complement.
GTTCCAAAGAGTGTTTCGTGGGACAGGGTTTCTGAATACCTATTTTCGGATATATAGGTATTGCTGCTGTGTATTTGTCTCTGTTAGGTAAGTCGGTTAGGCACCCAATTGTACTCAAATAGATTGCATAATAATATAACCCTCTGAATAGATGCAACAGTTTTCTCGCATTGGGTTTTTTCGGGGACATTTGTCCAAAATAACAAATTCACTTGTGTGCTTGTTTACTTTCAGTTGATGATCTGTAGATGTTGTGACTGTATTGTGTTTATTTCGATATTTAAATGTATTAAATAACTTGTTCGAATTTAAACAAGTAGAAAAAATAAACCAGTAGAATACAAATTAATTTTCTAACGGATAGATATAAAAAATACAACAATTAACACATTCATAAGTTATAACAACAAATTAAACAAAATAGGATCAATATTTAACGTAATAATTTACTCCACAATCAAATCACAATGTACACAAGGTTTACCCGGGAAACCCTAATGGGAAAACCAACTTTGGATGGGGCTCAATCTTTTCATTTTGATAATCTTTGGCATGATGCTTTGATGGCTTTGTATCCTCTTTCTCTTCATGGCCAAAAGACCCCTGGAGAATGAAAGTAGAGGAATAAATAAAGAGAGATGGGGGTAATGGGAATGCCAACCGGCATGTCCATTCATTTCCCATCCCTCAACTTTCTGTCCTCATTTATTTAATTATTTATTTTTATATAATTCATTGTTTTCTTCTCATTTTTTATTATTCCACTTTTACCTTTTCATTGTTTTACGTAGTTTTTCTAACGCTCATTAATTGCCAAATTAATGTGGAGGTCCTAAGTCTTACAACCAGTTAGTTTGGATCCATTTGAGATCTCTCCTCCCCTTTGAGAGGCTTTATGATCTCCAAAAGCCTAAAGGAAACTAATCTAGATCAATGTACCTTTTGGTCTACTTCTTTGGAATGTGGCTCCGATTTTGGTTCTTGGCTGTGATGTTGACTTTGTCTTTATATTTGGCTTGTGACTCCAGCTAATAGCTCTGGATATGGTTATGGCTTTGGCTTTGGTTGCTCGCTTGTTCCCACAACGCAAAATTTTGCTCTCTAACTCTTAGATTTGAACTTCGCAATCAACACTTTGTTCAGATTTGTAGCTTGGGAGGGTACTCTACAACCCTAGGTACTGGGCTTGTGTGGGTTGGCACCACAAAACCCATTTGTGGGCTAAGTACCCAAGTGATGGGTTTTGTACCCAAAGTGGCGGGCATGAAACCAAGATGTATTTTGGACGTTTGACCATGGTGGCATGTAGGACACCCTTAAAGGAACCAATGTGTCCTAAGCCAACTTTGGAGGAAGGGATCGAATGAGAGAAAATGATTTTCTTGTATAAAAATTAGGGTTAAGTGTCCACTAGTATAGGTTGGCCCGACCTAAGTGGTGCCCTTTAGAGGGTTGTTCGAATACCCAAAAGAAGATATAATACAAGAAGAGAGACACCTCATTTGATCACCAATAAGTCGATCTCTTCTCAAGAAAAGACCTTGCATACCTTAGGAGGCCGAGCTTGAAAAGGAGCAAAAGAAGTTGTCTTTTGTTTTATGTTCTGGCACAAGTACATGGAGGAGTGACAACCGAGTTTGAGGAGCCTTTTAGTGGAAGTTGTAATAGAGTTTATGACCCTTGCTTTGTGGTAAAGGGCAGTGTTACAGGGTCGAGAAAGAGTCCACTGTTATCTCTATTCTATGGGTTAAAACAGGGCCAAAAGTCTGAGATTTCTTGGTGCAGGACCAAGACACCAAACTGTTGGTTGCAGGGCTCTAGCACTTGGAGTAAATATGGACCAGCATGCCGAGTAAAACCCTAGAAAGAGAGAGGTAAGACGTGGAGGAATAAGGGTTCTATGATGAAGGTTAAGGGATGCCTCAGACTGAGGTTCGATCCTGTGGTATAATAGAAGTTCAGTAGGGTGGAAAGTCTGTGGAAAGGTGGAATAGAAGGCTGCGACTAGCACGAGGTCCGTGGAGAAGGGTTGCTGGGTTGGAGGGTTGTTCTAAAGGACTTAGAACAACAAATTCAAGTGTGAGTTGGTGACAACTTAAGGTGCAGATTGAAGGACTTAAGTAGTTGTCACATTGAGCCCTAAAGTACAACCTTGTGAAGGACTAGAAGGTTGTTAATAGGGAAGGGTATTGGAGCCCAAGGGTTGTAGACCTTGAAGGACTAAAGGTGCAACAACGTGGGCTAGATCACAAGCCCTAGTTCAGTGGAGTTTCAGAGGCATTCTTCAGTGAGAGTGGGCAACCTCCAAGCCCTAGATTTGTCATCTTATAGTAGCTGAGTGGCAGAAGTGGGCAGACCAAAAGAGTTGTTCACAAATGGAGTTATGAATAGTTGATCGAAGTCCCTATGTGTTGCATACTTGATGGACTAAGGAGCAGCTAGAGGGAAGAGCTGATTGAGATAAGTTTAGTGACCTAAAGGAGTTGAGATCACTGATAGAGGCAGATTGAGGAGCTACAGATTGGGAGGCAATGGACAACCAATTGTGTTCAGGGTATGTGGACCGAAAGAAGCTAAGGAGCATGCTACATTAGCAAGTCAATTGTAGTTTGTTCAGGGTAGATTGGTTGTCAAAGGACTGACACCAAGCCCTACTTGTCTTGTATCAAGTTGATTGTATCAGGGCCATGATCCCTGGTACGGGAGCCCTAGATTGTTGTATAAAGATTATTAATATAACGAAGTTGGGTTGAAAAGTAAAAAATTGTCGACTGTGCACTAGTTGATTTACTACTGTCTTTATTCCACTGCGCAAAGTAGTTTGTTGCGGCATTTGGTGTGTTTGCATCAGAGATTGTAAGAATCAAATTAGATTCTTAAGTGCCATGGAAATTTAACATGGTATCAAAGCTAATTTGAAGGGCCAGTGAATCAGAGTGTGCACGAATTTGTTGTTGGAGGTTGATTTTAGTGATGCTTGAAAATGGGCCTAAGTAAGATGCATGTAAAATTTCCCAAGGTAGATTGCAATGCTTGAAAGTGAATTGAAATAAGATTGATGCCCACAATAACTTTGCAAAAGGAAATTTAACTTGAGAAAATAAAAGATAATTAGCTTGACATAAAAGTAAATAGTTGCTTTGGAAAATAAACTTGTCCAATACACAATGCTTCAATATTCAAGATATAAAAATGTAGCATAACAATGAGGCATAAGTGATTATTAGACAAGTGCCAAGCTAAATGTGTCAAAGTTTGCTAGAAGTAAGAGAGTTGCTTGCATAAGAGTAAATTGCTTTGAAATAGAATGTGAACTTGCAGCTTATAGCAACAAAGATAAATGGTGCAAGCTTGTAGCAAACTTTAAGAAAGGAAATGCGATTTGTGTTACTTTCCAATTAGAGCATGCATATTATGTGAAAATGCAAGAAATGGAAATATTAACAATCAATCCACCCACAAGCTTCTCTCCCTAAATGGAGAGATAGGATGCCATGGGTAAAACCCACGCTCCCACAACAAAAAATGGAATTTTTTATTATTATGGTGTTACAATGAGGTTAGAGCCTCTTAGAGGGCTGCCCAAGGAATAATGAGAAATATACAATATGAGATCTTGCAATAACACGGAATTCCCTTCAAACTATGGGAGCCTCAAGAGGGATGAAATGATTCTACAACTTGAAAGAATAAGCTCCCAAAAAGGTGCACGGCCTAGCCTCCTTGATAAGTCCTCCTAATGCCCACGGCCTCCTTGGAAATGAGCTTGAACGCTTGAGGGAAACTACAAGAAAGATTGTTAGGGCTGCAAAACTAAGACATGGTTAGTGTGCAAAAAAGAGAGCATGCAAATAAGTGAGTATACTACAAAATAATGTACAAAACTAAATCAAGTGATGGGAAAGGACCCCATCACTTGTCTAGCTTGTGAAAAGCTCTTAATTAGCTAGATAAGGAAATGAAAGCGCAAGATCAAAAGATATAATTTTTTTGAGATTTTGACTTATGCACAAACTATGTCAAAAGGAGAACCCTGCAAAACAAGCACTTCGAAAGATTGGACTTATGAGATTCAAATAATGATGAGAGCTCCTTGAAAACTATGCCAAGAGTGGGTTGGTCTCTTGAAGACTTCCCCTCACGCTTGCTAATTGATCCAAAAGATGGTCCTCTACAAAACTTCCAACACACATTAGCTCATATGGATTAAATCAATAAACAATGGTAAGATAACTCTAGAAATTTATATGAAAATAACTAGAGATTATTTACACCTAGAGCATATTCATAAACCAATTGCAAATGTAAGATAACTCTACATCTACAATTCTATAAAAGCATATGAGAAATGAAACACAATTTAAAGCACAAGTAGAGAAGATTATACCATCAATGAACCAAGCACATGCTCCAATGGAATAACATTCATGAATGAACCCCAAAGTCTTTTTATTCAAATGAAGAACAAGTGAACATAGAAGCAGAGCTTCCCCAAGCACTATAACTCGTAACAAGTGATTGGAATGAGAGCCCAATGGATCTCTTTATACAAATTTGGGAGGAAATCCAAATGTCAAAGCCAAATGACCAGTGGAGAAGTGACAATCTCAAGGCAAAAAACGAATTTCCAAGTGGCACCAAAACTGTCCAAGTGTAAAAATGAAATGCTCCCTGATTGGCTGTGCATATCTCCCTTGACAATCAACGTTCATCCTTTGATAACCTGTGTGTCTCAGTACTGCCACACGTAATTAGAGTGGAAAGGTGAGGGAGCAAAGCTCCACTAAATCTGTTGTGCAATCCCATCTAATCTACCACCTCAAATCTAATCAAACTAGCTCTGCGTACTTGCTGTAGGTGACTGGCAGCGTTGAGGATAGTTTGTTGAGCGTATCTGTTGAACTGAACTACTGTAGCATACTAGTGTAAGGTACTTGAAGTGTAGTGAAGATTGTTGGAGACATATTCCACTTTAATCTCAATCAAATATTTGTTATCTGATAATTTTTCAAGTTTGCGTGGAAATTCCCTTTGCTGGCTGTTAGGATATTCCGACACATAGGATATAGTTAAGTTCAACTTGGTCTAGTATAGAGTTAGGTTAGAGTTAGGTAAAGTGTGTTTCTTTACCGTTGTACATTTTGTAACTTACAATCCGACGGTCACGATATGTAGTGATCCGACGGTTCACTCTCACCTCGGTATTACCGACACTTGATCCGTGGCTTGACACCCGATTGGTCCATGAGTTCTATTTAAAGCGCATGGAGGGTCATTGTTCGGGTAATCCGTGCATGAGAGAAGCTTATGTAAATTTTCATTCTTTGATTAATAAATTGCCTGTAGTACCCACGTTGGGACAGGCCGTGGACTGTGTCCCTCCTTGCACTCTGAGGGTTTTAACCACGTCAAAAATACTGGTGTATTGATTTGAGATCTGGTTGTGAGCGGTGTCCTTTTGGTATTCTTTCTGTGGAACTTACTCTGTAAATTCCTACATGGTATCAGAGCTATTTGAGGGCCGCGTCCGTTGGTGATCCAAATCTGAAGCCGGTAGAACTGCATGCGGCTGTCGTTTCCTAGATCTGCTGTTTCTGACTGCTTTCGGGCCGAGAGGACTGCTCTGTTGCGTTCGGAGCATCTGTTCCAGTGAGGAACCCCTTTCGTTTCACGCGAAAAGGTTTCCGGTAGCCCTAGCTGCGTCATTTTTCAGATCGGGAGGTATACAGTGTTTCTTTTGCAGTTTACTGTTATTTTCTCTCTGCTTATTTTGGTCTCAGTTTATTTAGCCTTTTTTTAAACCGGATCTATACCTTTCATTTCTGCGTATGCTCTTTGCCCTGCGACTCTGTGCGATCTGGGCAAATCAGAAACAGAAAGGAAGGATTTTTCTCATGCGTATGCTCTTTTCCCTGCACCTTAGTGTGATCTCGGAAAATCAGAAACATTGAGAAAAATATTTAGTTTTTCGGCTAAAGCTAACTTTGAGATTTTTTTTTTTAAATTTCTAGTTTTTTGGCTAAAGCTAACTTCGAGCCGCAAGGTTCGTTTTTCTTTGCATATTCGTGTTGGGTTTTGTGTTTTGTGTTTTGTAGGGAAAAAGAGCTTTCTCAAGGCAAGCACGCAAACCAAGGCCCCCCCCCCTCTCTCTCTCTCTCTCTCTCAAATTTTTTGTATAGATCAATTGGTTCAAAGCTATTTTAAGAGAGTAGAGGTCTTGGGTTCAAGTCTCCATTTTGTGGGGGCGGATTTTTTCATTCCCGCACATTCGCGCACTTTGCCGGCAACGTCAACAATTTTTTTTTCAAAAAGCCATAACTTCTTCATCCGGAAGCCTTTTTCAGAGCCGTTTTTTTTTAAAACCGCCTATTTTTTCGAGATCTATCCGTTGGAACACTTACTTTCAGCATCTTCAGCTTCAGTTTTTTTTTAAAATGGAAAGTCCATGCCAAGTCATTCTTGACAGCACTAACTACTTCCAATGGGTAGAATACATGGAAGATTTACTTAGAAGTAAAGGTCTCTTCAGAATAGCCACAAACCAAGAGAAGAAACCAAAAGATGAAGACAAGGCGGCAAAATGGGAAAATAGACAAGATCAAGCACGTGGTTTGATAGGGATGTCTATTTCTCCTGATCTTAGATTCCACATTGCAGGACTTGAGACTCCTCATGAAGCATTAAAAAAACTTGCTAAAGTTTTTGGGATTAAAAATGAAATTAGAGCCCATCAACTTGAAAATGAGCTGCTTACTTTGGATCCTAATAATTTTTCTTGCATTGAAGATTTCTTGTCCAAATTCAAGACCCTTAGATATCTCTTGGAAGGTGTTAAAGTTAAGAAAGAAGATGGTAACCTTATTTATTCCATCCTTACTAAGTTGGGACCAGCCTACTCTGTATTTGTTTCCACTTTCCATTCTACAAGGGAAGCTTTCATTTGTCAAGGACAAGACTACAAGGCCCCTTCCTTTGACTCCTTTTGTGATTCCTTAATAAGAGAACAAGAAAAACTCTTACACCTTGGTCTTCTTAATCTTGGAAACTCTTCCACGAAAGCGTTAGCCGCCCAGCAGCAACCAAATTCAAAGAATCCTAAGAAGTCATATCCTCAAAAGAATGGTCCTAAACCATCTCAGCCTCAAAATGAAAGATCATTTCAGCAAAATGATAAGACCAATAAAAACAAATGGAAGAAGACTGATAGACATTGTAACTTTTGTAATCGAGATGGCCACTTAGAATCTAAATGCTTTAAGAAGATGGAAGCCTTGGAAGCCGCAATGAAGAAACATAACATCCATGTGGAGCCTACTTCAACCTCAACTTCCGGAATGGCACTTTCTGCATCTCATTGTCAATCATCTCAGTCTGGTTATGCATTAAATGTATCTTCTTCTTCTTCTCATTCTCATGAGTGGCTCATTGATTCTGGAGCCTCTTGTCACATGGCCAAAAACCAAGCCATGTTTTCTTCTTTAAATGATTGTAACACCAAAAATATATATATTGGTGATGATAGATCTCTTAATGTTGTAGGGACTGGAACTGTTCATCTAGACAATGGTCAGTTTAATGATGTATTATGTGTTCCAACCTTATCCTGCAACCTTCTATCTGTCTATCAGATAACTCACTCAGGTGAAGGTAAAATTGTTGAATTTTCACCTCATGATGTTGTAATCAAGGATCTAAAAGATCCTAAACAGATTCTAGCTACTGGTCTTGCTGATGATTCCAAAAGGTTGTATAAGTTTCACAACTTTGGGTCATCCAATCTTCCCTCAGTATTTGTTGCTCATAATGATGAAGTGAGCAAACTTTGGCATGAGCGATTTGGTCACTTAAACTATCGCTCCCTTCAGCATCTATGTAAAGAAAATATGGTGACAGGTCTTCCTATGGTATCTTGCAGAGATGGTGTTTGTTCCGGATGTGTACTCGGAAAACATCATCGGGACAGTTTTGACAAACGTGCCTCTTGGCACGCCTCAGCCCCTTTACAGCTTGTGCACAGTGATTTATGTGGTCCTCTTCCTGTTGCTTCATTCTCTGGCTGCAAGTACTTCTTAACTTTCATTGATGATTTCTCCAGACGCACTTGGGTATACTTCTTAAAACTCAAGAGCGAAGTATTTAACACTTTTTTGGCCTTCAAAGCCTTTGTTGAAAAACAATCTGGACATCAAATTCTTAAGCTAAGAACTGATAATGGTGGAGAATATGTTAAAAATACATTCATCAACTTTTGCACCGAAAATGGAATTCAAATGCAACATACTGTTCCATACACTCCACAACAAAATGGTGTAGTTGAAAGGAAAAATCGCACCTTAAAGGAAATGGCTAATTGTATGCTGCAATCTAAAGGACTCAGTCTTAGTTTTTGGGCCGAAGCAATTAATTGTGCAAATTATATAATCAATCGCACTCCTACTAAGGTTCTAGAGAATATCACTCCAGAAGAAGCTTGGAGTTCCATTAAACCAGATGTAAGTCACTTTCGTGTGTTTGGAAGTGAAGCATGGGCCCATATTCCAGATGAAAAGCATAAAGCTTTAGAACCTAAGAGTGAGAAATGTACTTTTGTTGGATATTCTGAAGATGTAAAAGGTTATAGACTTATTCCATTTAAGTCCAAAAATGTTATCATTAGAAGAGATGTAAAATTTGATGAAAATAAATCGGCCTGCGAGCCTAGTCCGGCGGATGTGCCACCTCTTCCTATCTCTTCTACTTTTGAAAACCTTTCTTCTTCAGATGATGAAAGCAAGGATGATAATCCTCCCCCACCTTCTCAGGATCCTCAACTTCCAAGATGGGTCCGTGCTACTCGGGATGCAGCAGGTGATCTTGCCGGTGATCCTACAGATCAGCGACGTACACGTTCTCAGTTTGAAAGAGCCTCTTCTTTACTGGCTCAAGCTCCAGTAAATCATGATCCTGACACTTTTGCAGAAGCTTCAGGCCATCCACATTGGGAAGCAGCTATGAATGAAGAATATCATTCATTAATGACAAATGATACATGGGATCTTGTTCCTCTACCAAAGGGACGCAAACTTGTTAGATGTAAATGGGTTTACAGAACCAAGTATGGACCAGATGGGAAAGTTGATAAACATAAAGCTCGTCTCGTTGCTAAGGGCTTTTCACAGGTTGAAGGCATTGACTACACTGAAACCTTCTCCGCTGTTGCCAAAATGAACTCTATCCGCCTTGTTCTTTCCCTTGCCGCCTCTTTAAAATGGGAAGTCCATCAGATGGATGTTAAATCTGCCTTCTTGCATGGGGACTTGCAGGAAGAAATCTATATGGAACAACCCATTGGCTTCATACAAACAGACTCCAGCCTTGTTTGTCGACTTAAGAAATCCCTTTATGGCCTTAAGCAAGCTCCTCGGGCTTGGTATGCCAAAATGGATAACTTTCTTTTAGAATCTGGCTTTTTTAGGTGTCATTCTGACAATACTGTCTACACCAAGAAAGTGGGCAACTCTCTTATCATCCTTGTTCTTTATGTTGATGATCTTATTCTTACTGGTAGTGATCCCAACCTTATAAACCATGTGAAGTCCAGCCTTAAAAAGAAATTTGAAATGACAGACTTAGGACATTTACACTATTTTCTCGGTCTTCAAGTCTTGCAATCCCAAGAGGGTATTTTCCTTTCCCAGTCCAAGTATGCTTGTGATATTCTTCGTCATTTTCACATGGAAGACTGTAAGCCAGCCCCTTCTACCTTTCAGTCTGGAGTCAAACTTTCAGTCTCTTGTACTTCTCCTGAAGTTGATGCTACCTTATACCGTCAACTTGTCGGAAAACTCTTGTATTTAACCCATACTCGTCCTGATCTTTCCTTTGCTGTTGGCCTTGTTGCTCGTTTTATGGAAAACCCCCGTGAAAGTCATTGGAAAGCAGCTAAAAGAATACTTCGTTATGTTCGAGGTACAGTACAATTTGGGATTCATTACAGTGCCAAAGCAGCTCCTCTGTTAGTTGGTTTCACTGATTCTGATTGGGCTGGTGACCCTGATGATCGGAAGTCTACTGCCGGTTATATCTTCACTCTTGGTTCAGGACCTATTACATGGGCTTGTAAGAAACAGGCTGCCATTTCTCTTTCGTCAGCAGAAGCAGAGTATCGTGGTGCCGTGGAAGCTAGTAAGGAAGCCTTGTGGCTTCGTCAGATCCTATCAGAGTTTGGCTTTGAGCAGCAGCATCCGACCACACTTTGGTGTGATAATCAAAGTGCCATTCAGCTATGCAAAGATCCAGTCCAGCATCAGCGCAGCAAACACATTGAACTACACATGCACTTCATCAGAAAGCTCATTCATGACCATGTTCTTGAAGTGCAATATTGTCCAACAGATGATCAAGTTGCAGACATCTTCACAAAGGCTCTCACAGAGGCGAAGTTCACTAAACTTCGATATATGCTTGGAGTTCAGGAAGTTGTCACTAAGGGGGGATAGGCTCTAGTGCCTCCTTCCTTCTCCTATTGTGTCATATTTGTAAATCCTTCAATCCTATCCCAAGTTGTTCTTAAGGGGGGATGTTAGGATATTCCGACACATAGGATATAGTTAAGTTCAACTTGGTCTAGTATAGAGTTAGGTTAGAGTTAGGTAAAGTGTGTTTCTTTACCGTTGTACATTTTGTAACTTACAATCCGACGGTCACGATATGTAGTGATCCGACGGTTCACTCTCACCTCGGTATTACCGACACTTGATCCGTGGCTTGACACCCGATTGGTCCATGAGTTCTATTTAAAGCGCATGGAGGGTCATTGTTCGGGTAATCCGTGCATGAGAGAAGCTTATGTAAATTTTCATTCTTTGATTAATAAATTGCCTGTAGTACCCACGTTGGGACAGGCCGTGGACTGTTTCCCTCCTTGCACTCTGAGGGTTTTAACCACGTCAAAAATACTGGTGTATTGATTTGAGATCTGGTTGTGAGCGGTGTCCTTTTGGTATTCTTTCTGTGGAACTTACTCTGTAAATTCCTACACTGGCTGCGTTGAACTGACTGTCCAGCGTGTATCCTTTTAATTTGGCATGTGCACAAGTCTCTATGCTATGCGTACACCATGGAGAGTGAGTGGTGTGTCCATTTCCCACTCACTTTACTATTCCTTTACACCTTATTTGCATTTTATTTCCAATGTTAGTGACATTTCATGAGCTCCACGATGCCTCTTTGACTTCCCTTGACTTTGTAAATAAGTTGTGCTTTATGTGGTGGGTCCCACATGGCTGCCACATCACCTTTGAATTCCCCTAAATTTGCTTTGTCACTAGTTTGACTTATTTTGACTATGGAAAAAATAATTGTTTTTTTCCAAATATTCATTTTTTTGAATTTTTTTACCACTAATATCAGAAAAAGTGACTTTCGAGGGACTATAAGTCGTTTTTTGACCTGCAAAGTGGGTCCTAAAATAATGCTAGGTCTGTGAGGATGAAATTTGAGTAGTCACATGCCCTAAACATTTCTTAAGACCACTTATTTACATCATTACATAGAAATTAATTAAAAAATTCCGTTTTGCGGAAAATTTTTAATTACTAAAAAATATTAGTTAGACCTAGTCAAATTATGCGAAATTTCAGAGATAACCTAACATGGTAATATCCATTGAATCTAGATACTAAGTTGCGTTAGGGGTTCAACCTTCAAGCCGTCACCCCAGCTTTGGGGTAATGCAGTGAGGAAAAAACCTAAAAAATTATTCGCCACTAAAAAGCAGGAATAATTAGCCAAGTAAAAAAAACACTCCAAGGTGTACTTGCTCGTTGATCGAGTCCAAATACCTTAGGCCTGTTACATGGATTTATTCATAATGCTAGTGATATTTATACAATACCTTCGTAGGGCTGCGAAATCTGAGGACTAAAGAAGAAAATGAGAAGAAGTTGGAGTTTAAAAACTCCGATGATAATAAGAACTTTGATGGTACATTGAAGCTTCTGACATATACTCGGACATGGAGTCTTCAAAAACTTTCAGGTGCCACTTTAGTGGTCAACATGGCCAAGGGCTCTAACTTTGCTGTAGTGGTCATTGGAGCTAGGGAGCATGGTCTATACAAGTTGATGGGAAAGCCTGTAGATCATAAGAAGCAGAAGTAGAAGGAGGTGTAGTTTCCATAGGTTTAGAGGGAGTTGAGTTCTAGCGAGAGTATGTAGTTTCAGAGGGAGAATGTGCAGCCCAAGAAGAGCACGTGGTCAATGGGGAGCAAGGCTTCTTCTACAACAAGCAAGAAGGAATCGTGGGATGGCCTTGTTACCACTCAAACCAACAAGGGACCTAAAATGGTTTCTTAAGAGGGCAACGATTAGGTTAAGGGAAATGGTGGAGGCTTAGCCCATTGTCCCCACAGCTAAGTCCCCCTGCTCTTTACGGACTTTCCCCGATGGGAGTTGTCCCAGTAGTGTAAGGATCACTTGTAAAGTATATGTCAATAGATAGGTGGAAAGTGACCCAAGAAACCCTTTCCCAAGGATGGAGTGAAGAATGGAACTTGCTTGCTCTTTAAGCAACGAACTTGGTCCTCTAGGGGTAAGGGGTGAGGATTGGAGGGTTGAGGGAGAAGAAACAGGCTTATAGACGCGGTTCTCAATCCCTATAATCCTTGGGAAACTTGGATTCCCAAATGGTCCTTGACAAATAATATTTATTGAGAAGTGGGCCAACATGGGGCCAAGTGGATCCAGTCTAGGTTCGGGGATGGAATGTAGGAACCAATGATGTTCCTATCCTTGACAAGGTGAAGGGAAAGGACCAAACAAGAATATTTACATCAAAAGGTTGAATTGATCTTGTTGAGGTCTAACCTTAAGGATGCTTAGGCAAAATTCGATCCTAGAGCCAGGGCATGGGATTCCCCTAGATTCCACTGTTAGAATTGCCTTGAATTTGGAGGAGAGGGAGGGGACCCGCCAGTGCAGTAGCTTGTAGGAGATCGAAGTTTTTCCTTGGGTCAATTCCCAGTAAATTGATGCCATAGGTGACCTTTGAGGGCTAGACTTGGGAAAAAGTGGTAAAAGGTTAAAAAGGTGAAGGAGATGACCACCATCTTTAGGGATCAGTGCCTAATTCACTTGGGGATATGGAGTCAAGGATGATGATGAGTAAGAACTTGGTTTTGTTGACACCTAATCATCAAACAATGTAAACTTTGAAATGGGAACTGATACTGTTACCCGTTTCGTAGAGATAGCAAAAGAGTGACCCGATTTTGAAAATGGGGGATGCAGAACACACATATTTTTTCCAGAGCATAGTTTTTGGCACTCTAAATTTTTTTATGTACATTACGTTTTAGAATATTAATAATTTGCATGCTGATTTAAAAAAGTGGTGATTTTGCATCAGGGCCTTTTTTTAAAAGGCCTATTTTTTGACTTTAAATTTTCTAATGTATGAGATGTAAATAATTATTTTCTAAAGCTAACAAATTTTGACACTTTAAAATTTTAAATTTTTTAATGTAGTAAGTGTGGATATTTTTTTAAATGTTACATTTTTTTACACTTCAAATTTTTTATGTCAATTTTTTTTGTTAAAAAAATAAAAAGCAAATATAAAAATATATATAAAAAAAAAGAACAAAAAAACCTATAATGTAAATAAATAAATAAATAAATATATATATATATCTATATAAAAAAACCATAAAAAAAAGTTGGAAAAAAAACAAAAAAAAATTAAAAAAACTATAAAATTAAGTAACTAAAAATAGAAAAATTTTAAAAAGCATTAACAAAAAACTACAAAAAATAACAATAAAAAACAAACTAGATTAAAAAAAATAAAAAAAATAAAAGCCAATAAAAATCTAAAAAACTAATTTAAAAAAAAACTCAGATTAAAACTTTAAAAAATATATATGCACGCAGCTCCGCCACCCAGGGCCATGCTCCCATGGGCAGCCGGGCTCTGGCTATCCGATTTCGAGAATCAGATAGCCACCCCCACGGACAGTCGGGCGGTGGTTATCTGATTCCGAGAATCGGATAACCACCGCCCGACTGTCCATGGGGGTGGCTGGGTGGTGGCTATCGGGTGGCTGAGCGGTGGCCATCTGATTCTGAGAATCAGATAGCCACCGCCCGGCTACCCCCACGGGTGGCTGGGCGGTGGCTATCCGATTCCGAGAATCGGATAGCCACCCGTGGGGGTGGCCGGGCGGTGGCCATTTGATTCTGAGAATCAGATGGCCACTGCCCGGCCACCCCCACTGGTGGCTGGGCGGTGGCTATCTGATTCCGAGAATCGGATAGCCACCCCCACGGGCAACCGGGCGATGGCTATTCGATTCCGAGAATTGGATAGCCACCCCCACGACATCCGGGCGATGGCTATTCGATTTTGAGAATCAGATAGCCACCCCCCGGCCACCCCCACGGGTGGCTGGGTGATGGCTATTCGATTCCGAGAATTGGATAGCCACCCCCACGGGCATCTGGGCGATGGCTATCCGATTCTCGGGTGGCTGGGTGATGGCTATTCGATTCCGAGAATTGGATAGCCACCCCCACGGGCATCTGGGCGATGGCTATTCGATTCCGAGAATCGGATAGCCACCCCCACGGGGGGTTCGGCGATGGCTATTCGATTCCGAGAATCGGATAACCACCCCCACTGGTAGTTAGGCGGTAGCTATCCGATTCTCAGAATCGGATAACCACCCCTGACCGCCCTTGAGGTGGATATCCGATTCTCAGAATCGGATAGCCACCGCTCGGCCGCCCCCACAGGGTGGTCGAGCGGTGGCTATCCGGTTCTGAGAATCAGATAACCACCACTCAGCCACCCCCACAGGCGGCTGAGTGGTGGCTATCCGATTCCGAGAATCAGATAGCCACCACCCAACCGCCCTTGGGGGTGGTCGGGAAGCGGCTATTCAATTCTCGGAATCGAATAGCCACCACCTAGCCTCCTGTGGGGGCGATGGCTGATAAAATTATTTTTTTTAATAAAAAATAAATTTTGTTAAATATGTTTATTGTATATATGTATATTTTAAATGTTTTTTTTTTTTTAATTTTATATATATTTGTAAAATATATATATTTTAAATATTTTAAATGTTATTTTAAAAAATATTAAAAATATATTTAGCTTTTTTTAATTTTTTTTTTTTTTTAAATCCAAATTTTAAATCATTGTCAAATCCAAATTTTAAATTTTTTAATATAAAATTTGAAATGCTTTTTTTTTTTTAATAAAAATATATATATATATATATTAAATTTTTGATGTTTTTTTATTTTATTTTTTAATTTGAAAATATGTATTTTTTTTTAAATTTTAATTGTTTCGGGTTTTTATTTTATTTTTAATTTCAACGTATTTTTGTTTTTTAGGGTTTTTCGAAAATGTTTTTAATCTTAATTTTTGTAGTTTTTAATTTTTTTTGTTGTTGTTATTTTTCTATTTTTTTTTAATCTAGTTTGTTTTTAATTTAATTTAATTTTTTTTAGTTTTTCATAACGTTTTTTTAAAATTTCCTATTTTTACTTAATTTTATAGTTTTTTATTTATTTATTTATTTATTTATGGTTTACAACATTAAAAAAATGTTATTTTTTTGAAAATATGTTTCTTTTATTATTTATTTCTTTAAATTTTTGTAATTTTTTAATTCTTATATTTTATAGGTTAATTTTGTTTTGTTTTGTTTTTTTTTTACATTTTTATGATTGATTTTTTTTTTTTTTTTAAATTTTATGTTTTATTTTTAATATATATTTTTATTTACGTTTTGGTATTTTTTTTTAAACTTTTTTTTTTGTGTTTTTTTGATTGTTTTTATTTTTAATTTTATGTTTTCATTATGTTTTTTGAAAATTTAATATTTTTGGAGTCATAACAAAATCTTTTACACCATTATTTCAAAATGTTGAAAATTTACCCAAAAAAAAGAGTGTTATTCTAGCATCAACACTTTTTGTTTTGAGAGTGTTTTCTGCACATAAAAATTCGGTTTTACTTGCATTTTTTTAAAATGCTGAAAATTGACCCTAAAAAAAAAATCCATCGTTCCATTATTAGCACTTTTCATTTTCAGACTGTTTTTTGCACAATTTTTGCACAAAAAGTTCGTTCTCACTGCTATTTTTAAAATATGTTCAAAATTGACCCTAAAAAAAAAACCATCATTCTAGTATACACACTTTTCATTTTTAGCAATGTTTTTCATGTTTTTTTAAGGTTTTTGGGTAGAGTTTTCGTTTTGAGTTTATAGTTCTCGTTTCAAAGTTTATATTGTTATCACGGTTGGGTGAATATAATGTAAATAAATAATAAGTAATATGAACAGTCATCGGGAGATGAAGTGAACAGTCTCTCTCTCATGTATATAATAAAGACCAACTTGAAGGAATAATATACAAATCAATTTGTTTTGAGGAGTTACTGCTTGGCCTGACATGGTATCAGAGCCAGCTCCCAAAATTAGTTGTAACTCCCTTTTGCTAGTTTCTTGCAGTCTGTCCACTGCCCCTTATGGAGTCTGCCTACTGCGCTCTCTGTCCACTGTCTACTGCGCAATCTGTCCTCTGCCTCTCTGTGTGCCTACTGCGCAGTCTGTCCACTATTTTCTTGTTGCCTAAATTCAGAAACCATTTGGTATCGTATGGGTAACTAAAAAAAAAACAAAGGACAGAATATCGTCTCCATGGCCGCGAGAGTAATGCATTTCTCCTGTACCAAGGCTTAATGTTTCTGAGCCTGTGCCATCACCATATGTATAGTTGACTGTTCCATGAATCCTGTGTGTTTTATATTTGGCTTCAAGACTTTCTCCATGACCCAAAGGGTCCATCTCAACAAAATGCACCTTTGCAGAATCTCTATTGATAACTTCAATACCAACAGAACCTGTCCCACTATATAAGTCTAGCCATCGTCCTGGACGCAATGATGCTAGGCAACCACCTGAGCTGATGTTGAGGTCCTTTCCTTTTCCTCCTGCTCTCGCTTTGACAGTTTACTGGACTTTGAAGTTCGCGGATCCCAATCGGAAGGATCGATGCCATATTGTTTCTGAAATTGTTCTCGTCGTTTTCTACCACGCTCGCTCCTCTCCTTGTATGAAACAGTGCATCGAACTGCTCTGGTGGATTTAGCTGTTGCGAACAGGTTAATTTTATTCGAAGTTTGAGGGCTTGGTGGAAGAACTGGTATTCCGAAAGTGAAGTAAAAGAGTGTCGTGTGACCAGGAATGGAAATGTTGGTAGCCATCGCAGGTATTATATAACGCTGCTATCATTGTAACGCTGGTATATACGTTGAAGTTTTTTTTGGCATATAAAATGTGTTAAATGCCATGCGTTGAATGTACTCAGTAGGACTGACGTGGATTGGTGCCATGAATGTAGAAAATAATTGTGAGAAGTAAATAAGTGCGTGGATAACTGCCATGAATGTAGCAAACACCTGTGAGAAATATTTAAGCACGTTGTTGAAGTGAAACGTTGCCCTAACTGATTAAATATAATTCAATACACTCAAAAATATATTTCCGACTTTTGGTTGGGAAAGTACCTAATATTTTCATGACAAAAATGACTTCTACAACCCACAAATCCACTGCCTTTGTGTTTACGCTTATATATACGTTGAAGTTTTTTGGCATATAAAATGTGTTGAATGCGCTGTACAGTCTTGGGTATTGACATTTGCTATCAAAGTTGAATTTGTTGTCCAGTCATATTAGAATTATATTTTTTCCCATTAAGAGTAAAAATTTTGCAGCAGAAGTTTTTGTTATAGCATGCATTCAATCATATCCATTGTGGGAATAGTGCTCACTGGCAAGGGGAACTATCCTGAGTGGTCCCAGATGATAAAACACACTCTCATTTTCAATGAGTTGCGGAAAGGAGTGTGCATTGGAGATGGAGACAAACAGCGAGAACAACCTACATCAGACAAAGAGCTCGCCATTTGGGAAAACAAGAACAACAAAGCCTATGCATTTATCGCAACATCTGTAAGTGAAGAGGTGAGTCGCCATATTACACCATTTTCAACTGCTTTCGAAGCCTTACAAAAGCTGAAAGAACTCTATGACTCACATTCTGCACTTGAAGTTGTTCAACTCACGATTAAACTCTTCACTCTTGAATTGCAAAATAATGATCCTCTTGCATCTGAAGTAAAGTCTATAATGCATGATATCCAAGCCACTAAAATTGACTTGGATATTCCTCTTATCGCTTTTCTCAAGGCACTTTATCCTACTTACTCCAATTATCTTGAGTCAGTGCAAGCAAATGGAAATCTTAAAGACATTACCTTTGACTCTCTTGTGAAAAAATTTGCTAAAAGAGAGAAGGCTTTTGGAAAGAGGACAACCCCTGAATCTTCTGAAGAGGCTGTGTGCCTTGCTCATAAAGAAAAGCATCCTGCTCAAGATTCTTCAAGAGGAAGAGGTGGTCGAAGAGGAAGAGGAAGATATTTCAGAGGCAGGGGGGGCAAACACTCTCAAGGAGAAAAGGTAGATTTGCACTGCATATGTTGCAAAAGAAATGGATCACATGATGCCTCTACATGCAAGTTACCATGGGACAAAATTGAGTAGCAAAGAAACCAAAAGAAAGGTAAAACTGATGATACAGACAAAGATAAGGCACCTGAATCCACTCACTATGTTGTGGCACAATGTAATATTGGAGTAAATGAATATTTATTTAATGCCTCAATTGCTTCTTGGTTTCATAAATGGATTGAAAATGATGCACAATCTCATATTGGGTCCATTCGCACTAATAATGGAAAATAATACACATCAAATGAATTTGAAAACTATCTTCGCCAACATGGGATCAAACATCAAACAATTGTGCTTTATAATCCCCAACAAAATGGTGTAGCTGAAAGAATGAATAGGACAATCTTAAATATGGTATGATCTATTCTCTTCTTCAAAAATGTAAAGATAATGTTTTGGGCTGATGTTGTTCTATGTGCTGCATATATAAAGAATAGATGTCCATCTAATGCTATTAGAAACAAGACTCCATATGAAATGTGGTATGGTCATGTTCCTTCGGTAAAGCATCTCAGGGTCTTTGGTTCCACCTATTATGCCTTGATACCAAAGGTACATAGAAACAAACTTGGTGCAAGAAGTCATAAGTGTATCTTCTTGGGGTATTCAAACACCTCCAAAGCATATTGTCTCTATGATGAAGTAAATAAAAAGTTTGTTGTATCTAGAGATGTAATTTTTCTTGAATCATCCAAAACTGACAATGTTGTTGAGCGGCAACTTGATCGCTTGGATAGATTCGCAAAAGCAAAATCATTTCAAGAATTTGATAATCAGATTCCAAATCTTGAAGAGGGGATTCCTATACTAGATCAACATGTGGAATCTTCTTCTGAAGAACACTCTCCCCCGCATGAAACTCCAACAACGGATGATGCTTTAAGTGATGTGATTGATAGAATTGGGAGACTCAATCTTCATTCAGTCCCAACTCAATCAACAGAGCAACCTGGACCATTTGAGAAAGGTCCCCCAAAGTGGTTGACAAAGACACTTGAAAGTGTTCTTCCTGATGAGGTTGGAAAGACAGGAACTAGAAATTCAAACCGGCAAAATGGAGGTGATGTAGATGACTTTAATTCACCCGTTGATATGGATGTTTCTTATGATTGTGAATTGAACTTGTATACAGATTTTGAACCAACTTCCTTCAAAGAAGCTGCTTCTCATGATGAATGGAAAGAAGCAATGCAAAAGGAGTATGATGCCCTCATAAAGAATGACACTGGGAAGTTGGTTGATCCTCCATTAGGAGCCAAACCAATTGGCTGCAAGTGGGTCTACAAGAACAAGTATAAAGTTGATGGCTCACTTGACAAGCACAAAGCTAGGCTTGTGGCAAAAGGTTTTTCACAGAAGGAAGGGGTCGATTATGAGGAGACTTTTGCCCCCACAGCAAAATGGGCTACCATCCGGACATTCTTTGCCCTAGCAGCTCAGAACAGTTGGAAAGTCCATCAAATGGATGTTAAAACTGCTTTCTTGAATGGAGATCTAAAAGAGAATATTTTTATGTCCCAGCCTGAAGGATTTGCTGTGAAAGGACATGAACATAAAGTATGCAAACTTGTGAAGTCTTTGTATGGCCTCAAACAAGCATCGCAAGCCTGGTATGAAAAACTAACTGAGCATCTTCTGAAACTCAATTTCAAACATTATGATCTTGATGATGCAACTTTATTTGTCAAGAAAGTTGGCAAAACAGTTGTATATGTTGTGGTATATGTAGATGATCTTTTGATGACAGGGAACAATGAAAGCTACATTGCATCCATAAAGAAGGAATTGGGGAAAAGTTTTGAAATGACTGATTTGGGCTATGTTCATTACTATCTTGGTATTGAAGTAACCCAACATCCAAAGTCCATATTTCTTTCTCAAAAGAAGTACATTGGAGATTTGTTGAACAGGTTTGGCATGACAGAATGCAATCCTCTTACTACTCCAATGGAACAAAACTTAAAGCTCACATCTATTGAAGGAAAAGAATTTGAGGATGCAACAAAGTATAGACAACTTGTAGGAAGTCTCAACTACCTAACTACTACTAGACCAAACATTTCGTTTGCTGTTGGAATCCTCTTCAGGTTTATGCAAAAGCTTTGTGAGGGACATTGGTCTGTTGCAAAAAGAGTTCTAAGGTACTTGAAGGGAACTCAAGACTTTGGAATCAAGTATACACAGGTGGACGACTTCAGCTTGATTGGATACTCTGATTCAGACTTCGATGGAGAGAAAGAAACTGGGTTATCTACTTCAGGATATGCTATGAGTCTTGGATCAGGAGTTGTCTCCTGGAGATCACGCAAACAATCAGTTCCAGCAGATTCCACAATAGAAGCAGAATACGTGGCAGCAGCGGAAGAAACAAAAGAAATTGTGTGGCTGAGGAAAATTCTTGAAGATTTGCAGGTAAAACAAGTACAATCAACTCCACTCATGATTGACAATACCTCTGCAATAAAGTTGGCCAAGAACCCAAAGTTCATGATCAAATGAAGCACATTAATACTAAATATCATCTGATTCGACATCATGTTGAGGCCAAAACAATCCATCTCCATCATTGTTCCACTAATGAGCAAATTGCAGACATCTTCACCAAAGGGCTTGGAAGAGAAAAGCTTGAACGATTCAGAATGATGCTTGGACTCACCAACATCCCTTCAGATTGGGGGGGGGGATGTTGACACCTAATCATCAGGATTGGGTGAATATAATGTAAATAAATAATAAGTAATATGAACAGTCATCGGGAGATGAAGTGAACAGTCTCTCCCTCATGTATATAATAAAGACCAACCTGAAGGAATAATATACGAATCAATTTGTTTTGAGGAGTTACTGCCAGACCTGACAGGTTTCTTGATCAAGGAGGTCCAGAAAGTCAGCTTCATCCAATGTCGAGAGAGAAAAGAAAAGTGACCTTCAAGCATTTATACTTCAAAGCAAATGATGCAAGCTTACGAGACAAATAATCTCTAGGACATTTCATTCATATAACGTTGGCCCATACATTAAATTAGCTAAAACATGCTTATTCCACATTTCAATTATGCAACAACTGGCCCTAAATTTAGCAGTATGAAACAACAAGAATAACAACGTTAAAGTTTACTTACAATGTTATAGAGTATATCCAACCAGCGTTTCGTTTACAAGACAAAGCTCTAAGACAAGAAAAATAGTTCAAATCCATACATCAAAATTCATCCATCTCCAAAAATATCTTCCAAGGAAAAAATGTGAAGTTCCATATGATTAGAGAGATCCGAAATCAAGTGATGATCCAAATGAATGCATCTAACATCAATATATAACCTCCTAAGGAGTTCGATTTAGCCTATGGGCTTACATTAGCCCCTAATGATAAAATAATGTGCAAATAACACCCCTATTGGTGACAAGCCCACTAAACTAGCTCACAAGTGTAAAAATAAGCCTCACAAGGGGCCAAATAATATGTACATGTCGTGGGGCCCTTCAAAGGCCTAATAATGTCTTGAAGTGCCATACTGAGGAATAAATTCCTTGGAATATGATGGACAAGGGGGTGGCTCCTTGTTCTCCAAGTAGTAGACTTGTGGTGCTCCTAGTGGGTCAGAGGGCACATAAATGACTCCATGGGTCTCGATATGTATCAGAGACGCTTGTATATCGTCTGCAAGGTTCGAGTAGTGGAATGAATGCGGCCATGACATCGTACAAGTCCTAGGACACCTGAGAAGAGTGTGGGGCTCCTGTGGGGGTCTGTTGGGCATAATGTACCAAACATATCACCATCATCCCAAAAGTGGATCGCTAGTAGTCTCTGAGCATCGATGAAGATCCGTGGAGTGCTGTCTGCTGCTGTGGAGGCCAATGGCTCTCTATGCACACCCTATATGTGCCAATGTAGACCTCTGGGGGTTAGGATCTCATATAGGGAGACCAAACCCAAATGGAAACCACCTGTAATCCTGCATAAGATCCAATGCGTCCCCTAGGCTTCTAGTACAACCAGTCATTAAAATAATTGGGTAAAAGAGTTTACAAATCATGGATAACAAAGTGGGCACTTCATAATGGCATGCCCTTTCGTAGTGGGCTTTGGCATGTGCTAGTGTCTCCAAGCTCCAAAGGGGGTTAACCAAGTACCTTATTAGGTGGTTTCAACCCTTAAAGGGGATAGTATGTCCAAGGTACATCCCTCTAATGGGGGTGGCAAGTGATAAATAAGTGGAATGGAATAGGGAATGAGAGGGGCAACCTTGGGCCACATATTGGGGCATAGGGGTAGCTAGATAAGGGGAAGCCCACACCTAGGTATGTAATGTGTAGGAGGGAGCAATCGTGGTACATGAGGTGCCCCGGCCTTGATTTTTCCACCCTTATTTATATGCCTTTTTCCTTTTATCAATTTTCTTCAATTCATTGCTCGGGGCTTAAAGGACAAGAGCATGATATGTGAGAGACATCAGCGATTACCGCCTTTAAGGTAGGGTGGTTCATTGCTCTCCAGGGGTTGGGACAATCATGGGTTCTTGAATGATAAAGGAGGCTCATCTAGGGCCTATGGAACCTGGGTGATGACCATGGGTTGGGGTAGAGATCATGTATTGGCTTTTGCCCACGTGCTAATTATTTTTTGTGAAAATTCTATCATTGCAGCAACTGATTTACTTTTCCTACTTATATCATAAGTTATTCATGAAATTACTTCAACAAACATTAAAATAAATATTGTTGCAGATATTACATCATAATACAGAAACAAACATATGCACACATTGACACAGTTATTTTGGACTCATGTCCCCGGAAAAACCTAATGTGGGAAAACCGGTGCAGCAAGGAAAGATTGTATTATTAAGCAATTTTCTTGTACAACAGGGTGCCAAACTGGCTTACCCACAGATAGACAAACTTCCAACACTTTTCTAAAGCTAGATTAGGTCCTACTGACCTCTGTTACAACCTGAAACCCTCTGTGTGAGCCTGAAACCCTCTGCGTCAGCCTAATGAGGCTCTGCGTAGCCTCTCTGGGCTTCTGCGTCACTCCTGCAGCCTCTGCGTGGATGATGTAGGCCCTTATGGCTCTGCGTAGTCTCTGCTGCGTCTGCATGGCTTCCTCTAGCTCTGTGTCTGCTTCTTTTGCGCTGATCTGCCTTCTCTTTGTTCCATACTTGCTGTCTCTTCACTGCTCTCTAGACCACTGGTCCAATTTCTCAGCAAACCCCGCTCCAGAAATTGAACTGACTGGTCTCCCTCAGTGTGTTCTCCAAGTGCCCCTCAAGCCTCCTCTTATACTTTTTCTGTTGACATATCAACGACCGAGATTAAGTCCCTAATCAAGGGCTAAGATTAGATCTGGCTTGATCCTTGTCTTTTGAACCATTCTAACACAGATTCATATTAATACACATTAATATTTTATTTTCCCTAAGTTTAGACTTAGGGACTCCATTAAAAATATCAATTATTTTAATATCTCCTGATCTGTTTAGAATCTTCCCAAACCCTTTTTGGGTATTGGAGATCTTATGTGCCCCAACCTCTCCACCAAATTTCGTGGCTAGAGCACATCCGATGCTACCCCAAATCAACATTTTTGTCTTGGCCATCTTTTGTATTTTGTGGTACAATTTCCTGTTAAATGTGGCCAATTATGCTTTTTTCTTTTTCTTTTAGCTGCTTCAACCTTCGGGGCATCATTCCAGGCCTGACCCAAAGTGGGGGCAAGGAGATTGGGAGGCTCGCCCTATGTGGACCCAAAATGGGAACGTGGACCCAGGTGGGAGAAATGATGAATGGGTATAGTGAGTGGAAAGGGAGTAATACATGCGGATAAAGGAGCGGGACCACGCACCCAAAGTCGGGGTTTCCCAAGTAGTACCACCCTAGAACCAAATGGTCAATAAAGGAGATCCCACGAGACTAAGATCCAAGGGTAACATCCAAAAGAGATCAAGGGGACAAGAGTACAAACTAAGCCCACCCTTTCCGCCAAATCCCTCCATCAATCCATACCCAGAAGTATCCATGATAAGTAAACCCAATTATCGATTATCAAATGACAAGACATACCTTTAGATTCAGGAGGCCCACCTTTAAACATACGATCAATACAGGTGGGTGAGGGACCACATGGCTAGCTCAGGTGGCAGAGAAATGGCCCAATGAGCTAGTAGGAGGTTGCAAGGGGTTGCTAGTTGTCAGCTAAGGTTCATCATGGAGAATTTTTTTTCTTGGGGATATCACCCACGAAGTGGTGTGTAACATTTGGCTCCAACTGGGACATGATCTCTTGAAGAAGTGGACGAGGCTGCTCGAATGGGAGGTCACGAGAACTCAAACAATATCTTGGTCACCGTAGACCTGTTATCTGCACATGTCAAAGATCAAAGCCACGGGGCAACATGTTTTTCATGGTGTCTTATGATCACCCATGCTTAATGTTAGCCCATATAAAATATGCAATATTTTTCTTTTATACCTAAATGTAATCTAATCTATCGTGAGAAACATCATATGTTGTTAGTTCTAATGCAAAAATCATCATGCAATGCATTCTACCCTATCATGCATATAGAGTCAAGTATCAAGGAAAGGAGTGATGCGACTTATTTTGACCGGTTGAGGCCAAAGTTCATCGTTGAGTTTGGCAATGTAGTAATAGTCATCCCCAACTTTCCCATGAATCTTGACGGGAACCAACTCTTTTTCCACTAAGACCAAGTCCCATATTTTGTATTCTTTCTTTGGTTTCCACCTTTTGCTTGGTTTGTGATTTGGTCTTTTAAGGATACAGACCTCTTGTGAAGGGAGAATGGGAGAAGGTTTCTCGGTGTTATGTGCTTCATAATAGGGACCGAGCTCAATTACATGAGATAGGTAGGTAGGTTCTCTATGAAGGATGAAAGGGGTCCCATCGGATTGAGGGATGGTAGCATATGATAGATCCATTTGAACGTGACCCCCAACAATGGCTCCCCATTTTCTAGATAGCAACATCCCCCACACATTAGGAATATCAATGACAACAATGTCCATGAGAAGGGATATGTCAGGGTTCCTAGCCAGAGAGACCTTAAGATCTTTAGTGAGACCCTCCACTTCCACAGGTTTGGAGTTAAATCCACACACCTTCTTGTATGGTCGGGTGATGCTGAGACCCAATTGCTTCGTAACATAAAAGGCATGATGTTTGCGGAAGCTCCTGATTCGAGCATACAATTATGGAGTTAAAGGTCATTGATAGCCAAAGTGAGCATAAAAGGTTTGTGTTCGGGGTTACGATTGGGAATGTGAATATTTTGCAGTTATTCAGGTAATTCTTCCTCTTCAAAACCCAAGGACTTCTTAATTTTCTGTTGTTTCTCGGGAAGTTTAGCAATCTCCTTTAGAGGGACATATACGTTCATCTTTCCAATAGCAACATCCATGTCAATGTTAAGCCCATCATGTTTTCCTTTTTTTTTTTTTCTTTTTGGTGTTTTTCCCCTTTTGTGGGCCCTTTTTTGGTTCAACTTTAGTTTGGGAATCCTTTTTCGGAGGATTCCACGAAAGGGCTTTCTCTTTGGGAGGCTCTTTAGAGGGGACATTTTTGGGAGGATCTTGCTTGGGAAAAGAGTCCTCTTTGTTAGGTACTTTGGAGTTTGTGGGGTCTTTGTTATTGTCTCTTTGGGAATATTGGAACCCTTTGAATCTTCCACTGCGCTCATCAGTGTTTAGAATAGGCTTCTCTTTCTCATCTTTGGTTATGACCTCATTGATGGGAGGATGAGTGTACGAATCTCTAAGTAGAATGTTGAATACATCAGATTCTACAAGGTTAGTTTGCTCGTTTGTTTCATCATCATCACTCATCACTCTCACTAGGCTCATCTTTAGAAGATGAATCTTGGTCCACTATATTGGTTGGAGCCAAGGTATTTGGGACTTGAGATGAGCTAGGCTTATCCTCCTCACCTTGCTTTCTTGGAAAAGGCTTCCCCTTCGGAATAAAATTTGATTTTTGGGCCTTCTCCAAAGCGGTGATCTTGTTCATAACAATTCGATCTCGTGAATGGACTTCCTCGATAAGCTTTTCCATTTTCTTGAGGATAGCCAGAAGGGTTTCCTCATGTTGATCCTTTGATTTCTCCTTCTTAGTCTCAGTTTTGGCTTTAGGGAGGTCATCAACATTCATTTTTGAGATACGAAGGTTTTCCTCAACCTGCATTGCCATCTCTTTAGCTTCAACCAATGTGGAAGGTTTCTTGTCTCTTAAGGCATAGGTTAGGTGGCCCCCAACAACTTTGACAAACTTATCAAGGATGTTGGCATCAGAAGGCTTTAGGTGATCAGGGATATCCTGTATGATCCTATCAAACTTTTGAATGAATTCCCGAAGGTCTTCCCTTCCCTTGGATATTTGATAAAACTTCTCGATGTTGAAGGTTCCCTGGGCATTGCAAGACCACCTTTTCATGAATAGGTCTTCAAACTCATTGGAGTCACTAATGCATCTAGGGGGAAGACTAAGGTACCATTCTCTAGCTTGTCCCTCAAATGATAAAGCAAACAACATCATGATTCTATCTTCATCAATGATCATCCTAGGGGATCGTTGCTAATAAAATTCTCCGACAAAGTCATGGGCACTCATAGTGGCATCTCCTTTGAACTTGGGTAACCATCGGTTGTATTTTTCCGGTAATGGCTTGGGATCATTACTGAGCTTGAGAGGAGCAAGTACACTAACCAAATGTCTTTAACTTTTGGTCTTCTTGTTGTTGTTAGTGCCAGAAGTATCTGTCATTTTCAGAGTGGGGTCACTGACTTTTTCAAATTTAGGAAGGAGAGCGGTGCCAATAGGTGATGGTTCGCGCTTCCTTCTTGCAGCAACCCTAGTTAAAGGAGGAATGTTTTCACCTTCAAGCATACTAGGGGTTTTGAAAATGAGTGGAGTCGCCAGAGGAATAATGGGAATGTTGTTAATGAATCAATTCCTCAATGATTCACTAGGGAGGCATACCTGCTTCCTCCCCGACAACGGCACCAGAAATGTTACGACCAAACTAGCAAGGGACCTAAAAGGGGTTCCTAAGAGGGCAACTGCTAGGTTAAGGGAAACGGTGGAGGCTTAGCCCATTGTCACCACAACTAAGTCTCCTTGCTCTTTATGGAATTTCACCGATGGGAGGAGTCCCGATAGTGTAGGGATCACTTGTAAAGTATATGTCAATAGATAGGTGGAAAGTGACCCTGGAAACCCTTTCCCAAGGATGGAGTGAAGAATGGAACTTGCTTTCTCTTTAAGCAAGGGACTTGGTCCTCCAGGGGTAAGGGGTGAGGATTGGAGGGTTGAGGGAGAAGGAATAGGCTTATAGATGAGGTTTTTAATCCCTATAATCCTTGGGAAACTTGGATTCCCAAATGGTCCTTGAAAAATAATATTTATTGAGAATTTGGACCACACAGGGCCAAGTGGACCCAGTCTAGGTTCGGGGATGTAATGTAGCAACCAATGATGTTCCTATCTTGGACAAGGTGAAGGGAAAGGACCAAACAAGAATATTTACTTCAAAAGGTTGAATTGATTCTGTTGAGGTCTAACCTTGGGGATGCCTAGGCAAAATTCGATTCTAGAGCTAGGGCTTGGGATTCCTGGAGATTCCACTGTTAGAATTGCCTTAAATTTGGAGAGGGAGGGGACCCACCAGTGCAGTAGCCTGTAGGAGATCAAAGTTTTTCCTTGGGTCAATTCTCGGGAAATTGATGCCCTAGGCGACCTTTGAGGGCTAGACCCGGGGAAAAGTGGTAAATGGTGAAAAAGGTGAAGGAGATGACCACCATTTTTAGGGATCAGTGCCTAATTCACTTGGGGATATGGAGTCAAGGATGATGATGAGTAAGAACTTGGTTTCTTAATCAAGGAGGCCTGTAAAGTTAGCTTCATCCAATGTTGAGAGAAAGAAAAGAAAAGTGACTTCAAGCATTCATACTTCAAAGCGAATGATGCAAGCTTATCGAGACAAATAATCTTTAGGACATTTCATTCATATAACATTGGCCCATACATTAAATTAGCTAAAACATGCTTAATTCCACATTTCAATTATGCAACAACTAGCCCTAATTATAGCAATATGCAACAACAAGAATAACAACCTTAAAATTTACTTACAGTGTTATAGAGTATATCCAACCAGCATTTCTTTTGCAAGACAAAGCTCTAAGACAAGAAAAATAGCCCAAAACCATACATCAAAATTCATCCATCTCCAAAAATATTCTCCAAGGAAAAAATGCGAAGTTCTCTATGACTAGAGAGATCCCAAGTCCACTGATGATCCAAATGAATGTATCTAACATCAATATATAGCCTCCTAAGGAGTTCGAATTAGCCTATGGGTCTATATTAGGCCCTAATGATAAAATAATGTGCAAATAACACCCCTCTTGGTGACAAGCCGACCAAACTATGTCACAAGTGTAAATATAAGTCTCACAAGGGGCCAAATAATAATATGTACATGTTGTGGGGCCCTCCAAAGGCCTAATAATGTTCTGAAGTGCCATACTGAGGAATAAATTCCTCGGAATATGATGGACAAGGGGGTGGCTCCTTGTTCTCCAAGTAGTAGACTTGTGGTGCTCTTAGTGGGTCTGAGGACACATAAATGACCCAATGGGTCTCCATATGAATCGGAGATGCATGTAGATCCTTTGTAAGGGTCTGAGCAGTGGAATGAATGCTGCCATGACATTGTACAAGTCCTGGGACACCTACCAAGAGTGTGGGGCTCCTGTGGGGCCCTGCTGGGCATAATGTACCAAGCATATCACCATCATCCCAAAAGTGGATTGCTAGTAGTCTCTAAGCATCGATGAAGATCCTAGAGTGCTGTTTGCTGCTGTGGAGGCCAACGACTACCTATGCACACCCTATATGTGCCAATGTAAACCTTTGGGGGTTAGGACCCCGTATAGGGAGACCAAACCCAAATGGAAACCACTTGTAATCCTGCATAAGATCCAATGCGTCCCCTAGGCTTCCAGTACAACCAGTCATTAGAATAATCAGGTAAAATAGTTTACAAATCATGGATAAAAAAGTGGGCACTTCATGATGGCATGCTCTTCTGTAGTGGGCTTTGGCATGTGCTAGTGTCTCCAAGCTCCAAAGGGAGTTAACCAAGTACCTTATTAGGTGGTTTTAGCCCTTAAAGGGGATAATACGTCCAAGGTACATTCCTCTAATGGGGGTGGCAAGTGACAAATAAGTGGAATGGAATAGGGAATGAGATGGGCAACCCTGGGCCACATATTGGGGCATAGGGGTAGCTAGATAAGGGGAAGCCCACACCTAGGTATGTAATGTGTAGGAGGGAGTAATTGTGGCACATGAGGCACCTCGGCCTTGATTTTTCCACCCTTCTTTATATGCCTTTTGCCTTTTATGACTTTTCTTCAATTAATTGCTCGGGGCTCAATGGACAAGAGCATGATATGTGAGATACATTAGTGATTACCCCCTTTAAGGTAGGGATGTTCAATTCCCTCCAGGGGTTGGAAAAATCACGGGTTCCTGAATGATAAAGGAGGCTCATCAAGGGCCTATGGAACCTGGGTGATAACCATGGGTTGGGGTAGAGCTCATGTATTGGCTACTGCCCATGTGCTAATTATTTTTGTCCCGACCATCTTTTGCATTTTGTGGTACAATTTCCTTTTAAATGTGGCCAATTATGCTTTTTCTTTTTCTTTTAGCTGTTTCAACCTCCGGGGCTTCATTCCAAACCTAACCCAAAGTGGGGCCAAGAGGCTGACCCTATGTGGACCTAGAATGGAAATGTGGACCCAGGTGGGAGAAATGATGAATAGGTATAGTGAGTGGAAAGGGAGTAATATATGCGGATAAAGTAGCGAGACCACGCACCCAAAGTCGGGGTTTCCCAAGTAGTACCACCCTAGAACCAAATGGTCAATAAAGGAGATCCCATGGAACTAAGATCCAGGTGTAACATCCAAAAGAGTTAAAGGGGACAAAACCCCCCATCAATCCATACCCAGAAGTATCCATGATAAGTAAACCCAATTCTCAATTACCAAATGACAAGACATACCTTTAGATTCGGGAGGCCCACCTTCAAACATATGATCAATACAAGTGGGTGAGGGACCACATGGCTGGCTCAGGTGGTAGAGGAATGGCCCAATGAGCTAGTAGGAGGATGCTAGTTGCCGGCTGAGGTTCATCATGGAGAAAATTTTCTTCTGGGGATATCACCCACGAAATGGTGGGTAACATCCCTGAAAGCGCTTTAGGAAAAGAAGTAGGAGGGTTCTTGTGGCACTAATACTACCAAGAAGGATAAGATTCATGCTACAAGGTATGTTGTAGTAGTGTACGCCAGGAGTTGGGCTTGTATCGCCAGTATTGATGCTGATGAAAAGTTACTTCCTAGTGGTGGAAGTAACTCCCTCGCTAAGAGGGAGTGTTTAGACTTGTAGCTTGGGAGGTACTCCACAGCCTTGGGTACCGGGATTGTGTGAGTTGGCACCAAAAAAACCATTTGTGGGCTAGGTACCAAGTGATGGATTTTATACCCAAAGTGGTGGGCATGAAAACGAGGTGTATTTTGGAGGTTTGACCATGGTGGCAGGGAGTACACCCTTAAAGGAACCAAGGGGTCCTAAGGCATCTTTAGAGGAAGTGATCAAATGAGAGAAAATGATTTTCTTGAATAAAAATTAGGGTCAAGTGTCCACTAGTATAGGTCAGCCAGACCTAAGTGGTGCCCTTTGGAGAGCTGTTCAAATACCCCTATAGAAGATATAAATACAAGAAGAGAGGCACCTCATTTGATCACTAACTAGTGCAATCTCTTCTCAAGAAAATACCTCACATACCTCAGGAGACTGAGCTTGAAAAGGAGCAAAAGTTGTCTTTTGTCTTATGTTCTGATACAGGTAAATGGAGGAGTGACAATTGAGTTTGAGGATCCTTTTAGCTAAAGTTGCAGCCGAGTTTATGACCCTTGCTTTGTGGTAAAGGGAAGTCTTATAGGCCGAGAAAGAGTCCACAATTATCTCTATTATGTAGGCCAAAACAGGGCTAAAAGTCTGAGATTTCTTGGTGCAGGACAGAGACACCAGAATGTTGGTTGTAGGGCTCTAGCACCTAGAGTAAATATAGATGTGCAGGCCAAGTAAAACCTTGGAAAGAGCAAGGTAATGTTGAAATTTCTAAGTGTGACACGTCATAAATTCCTACTGCATTATCTGGTTTATTTCACCTACTTGTTTATTCCTCAACAAGTTATTTATTCATATAAACACTGAAAATAAACACAAATGCAACCTTAACTCATATACATATCAACAACTAAAATACTAGACAAACACGCAAGGGACACCGTTATTTTTGAAAAATCTTCCCCGGAAAAGCCCAATGCGGGAAAACCAGTGCAACAGTTCTGAGGGTTTTATTATTATGCAGATTTCTTGAGTACATCTAGGGTGCTAAACTGGCTCACCCAACAAATATTTTTACACGATAGTAATACCTCTTCTCAGATATAGATATTCAGCTTCTCAGCACTAGTCTGCCCCACAAAAATCCTTTCGGCGCTTCTCCAAGGCTCTGCGTCAGCCCTGCTAGCCTCTGCGTAGCTCCTGAACCCTCTGCGTCAACCTCTTGCCTCTCTGCGTCAACGTGCTGGCCTTCTGCGTCACCCACGCAGGCTCCTTAGCTATGCGCAGTCTCTAGCTGCCTCTGCATGGCTCCTGTTACCTTTGTGTAGCCTCCTCAGTCACTGCGCTGACCCTCTGGCACTATCTCTGCCTCTTTGCTATGTACTCACTGCCTCTCGCTGCAACTCAGATCACTTGTTCGAATTTTCTCAGCAAACCCCACTCCAGAAAATCGAACTGATTGATCAATCTTGGTGTATCTCCACTTGACCCTCAAGCTTCTTCTTATACTTTTCTTGTTGAGTCTTCAACAGCCAAGATTAAGTCTCTAATCAACGCCTAAGATTAGATTTGGCTTGATCCATGTCATTTAGAACATTCTCACCCAGTTTTATATTAATACCCATTAATATTTTAATTTTCCTAAGTTTAGACTTAGGAACCCCATTAAAAATATTAATTATTTTAATATCTCTCTAACTAGGTGGAATTTCCACAAACCATTTTTGGGTCTTGGATATCTCATGTGCTTTAGCATCTCCACCAACTTTCATGGCTAGAGCACATCCGATGCTACCACAAATCAACACTCCCTCTTAGCGAGGAATGTGCTCTAGTAATGCTCCCTCACTGAACATCACACTGATCCTTCCGCACCGCTTCCTGTGCTGGTGCTGGGCTAGTTGCCCTACATCCATTGCACTGCTACTTCCTGTACTACTGCCCATGGCTCTGCCACTGCCACTGCTGCTTCCTGTACTGCTGCCCATGGCTCTGCCACTGCCACTGCTGCTTCCTGTACTGCAGATCCCTCTCAACATGCTGCATCATGTTGCCCATAGCACTACTATTGCTAACTGCTGCACCGCAACTCAGTTACCGAGAAGTAAGTAACTGATCTACCCAAGTCCTGACATCCTTTTCGGTCCGGAAGCCTCCTGATGCTGAAGCTACCTCTGCTATTATCCTGTGCTTCCTCTACTGCCTCTGCGCTGCTGTAAACACCTCTGTGCCTCTTACACTACTGCAACCTCCATTGTGCCTCTTGCATTGCTGCAAACACCTCTGTGCCTCTCGCACTGCTGCAACCCCCACTACGTTGCTATAGACCCCAACACTCTAGCACTGCCTTGTCGCTTCATCGCATCTTGCTTCTATCGACATCCGTCATCCTGCTACTGTAGCCAGATGTGATCCAAGAGTTTGGGCACCTCAAGGATCTTGCCCCTCATCTTCTGTAGTCCTCCTGACTACAACTCGATGTCACCCCGCCTCTTCTCTAGAGGTGTATCAACACTCATGGCACAGTGGTCATTAGTCTCGACTTCTTTCTCCGCCTTAGCCGGAGCTGCCTTGGAGTCAAAAACCTCTCCCTTATTTTTCTTCCTTGGACACTGGGTTGCATAATGACCTAGCTCCCCACAATGGAAGCACTTTACCTTGGAGATTTCCATCTTCTTCCTCTTCCCTTGCTGTCCCGCAAATGCCAGAGTCGCATCCTCCTCCTCCTCTTTCTTGATTCGACCTCCCTTGCTACTACTTCCCGCCTTGGTCAGCCGTCTGATCTCTTCTTTGGCGAAGAGCTGCCCACATCTCTTCCCATCCTGGAAAAGTAGCTCCGCCCAAAATGCCTTGGACAAATGTCTCCCACTCCTCGGACACTGCATTCAGGGCGGTCCTCACCATGAACTCCTGATCGGCGTGGCCCCTATGGAAGTAAGTTGCTCTCGAATCTCCTGCAATCTGAGGAGGTATAGATCTATCTGCTCCCTCTTCTGCATTTGATACGACCGCAACTGATTCTCCAATAGCATATTCTTCTGCACGAAAGTGCCCTGATACAATGTCGTCAAAGTATCCCACATTTCCTTTGTTGTGTTCTTCTCGGCAATATGTGGTACGACATGATCCTTGACCCCATCAAGGATTATGCACTTTGCCTTCACCATTGCATCTTCATACTTCTCTTTATCAGCTGGGTCTACTAGGATAGCCACGGTTCTCAAGGCAAAGCCCTTGATGCGATGTCTATCCAGAACAGACAAGATCCTGGCCTTCCAAATGACAAAGTTGGAGGCCCCGTCCAACTTGTCCTGATCCCTCAGTCCGTTCATTGCCATCTTCGCTCCTCTTTTGGACTCCCTCTGAGTCTCGACTTCCCTCCTGGAAGTTCTCTCCTAGACTCCCTCTGAGTCTCGATTTCCTTGCTGGAAATCTTCCCGCCAACTGTCGATCCGCTCCTCTTCGATCCTCTTTGCAATTGCAACTCGGATCTGGATTTCTTGGCTAGAAATCCGTCAAGGCAGCGACACCCTCTACCTTGGTTCAGTCTCGTTAGGTGCTGTTCTGTTTCGACAACAACAACGCCCCACCAGCTTCCTAATCCACAATCTGCCCACAGCTCCCTATGCACCAGCAACTTGAAGAAACTGAGTCTTCCAGCTTTGCGCAATCGTAGCAAAGTTTGAATCGCTCCTCTGGCCAACTGCGTCAAGCTTACCTGACTAAGTAGGATGACCAATGTTGCACGAAGCGCCCCCCCCCCCCCCTACAGTTCCAAGCCCCGAAGCGCGTCCCGTACGGAAGTGCCTAGGAAGCTTGGCCGGAAGCGCCGCTTTCGAATTTTTTACCGCTTCCTGGACATTCGGAAGTGTGGTACGGAACGCCGCTTCCGAAGCGCCGAAGCGCGCTTCGTACGGCGCTTCGGGCGTCGGAAGCGTGGCGCTTCGTTCCCGTACGCTTCCGGAAAAGCGTTTAGAAAATCGTTTTTTTTTTCAATTTTTTTTTTAATATTAGGTGAGTTTGCTTGTTGGGGGTGCGTCCACCTTGGGTTAGGGTGACGAATGAAGCCAAAAAAAATATAAATATAGCAGATGCTCCCTCATGGTAATGTTAAATTCTTAAAGTAAAAGTGACATTCTCCTTTATTTTTCATTTTCATCCTTTTACTTAAATTTTTAACATTACCATGAAATGACTCAGGATGTTTGAGAGTGGTTCCAGCCTCATTGGACTTCATATGGAGAAAATAGAATTTCATATCCTATTCAAAATTCAGTAGACTTAACAATTTTCAGGAATTCAGGATCAATGGGATTGTGGCATTTCATTAGATTATATCAAGTATGAAGGTATGCGATTAGCATTTAATCAAGAGCACCAAGCCCTATATGTATCCTAGTGTTGGTGGTGTTAATTGTTGAACTCCTTTGTCACACGGCACGCCCTTAGCAAAAAATGACCTTTCAATCAAGTCAAAATCATCGATCAAGCATGTGAAGCTTTTTCTACCATATTTTAAGTCTTGAATTAGGTAGTTTGATCAAAATTGGGCAATGTTGACTATTATCCCTAGACAATCGAGGTAGGGGCAAAGGCTAGACAAGAGGAGAAGAATCTAGATTCTAGATGGTTGATGCTCGAATAATTAATCATTAATGTATAATGGATGTTATATCTATCTTGATTTATGCAAAAATATGCATGTTTTCATGTCTTCTACAATTAATTTGCTATTTGGGATGTTTGTTTTGAGTATAAATGCAATAAAATATAAAAATATATATATATAGCAGATGCTTCCACGGACACTTTGCTTCCTAGATTTTTGGAAAATGACGCTTCCACGTCCCCGCTTCCAAAAAACGCTTCCGCTTCGTCCCCGCTTCGTGCAACATTGAGGATGACATGGCTCTTCGTGAGCCTCTTTTGCCTCTCTCTGCCTCTGTGTGGCCCTTTCTCTGGCTTGAAATGATGAGACAAGCCCTCTGCGTCACTCCTTCTCTGCTACTTTCTGCTTAGGAGCAACTCCGTCTCTTGGGATAGCTTCTACTGCTGCAAATACTCTGATTATGCTGGTGCCCTCAGTTCTCTTGTGATCTGCAATGCTCTGATACCATTTTGAAATTTCTAAGTTTGACATGTCAGAAATTCCTACTGCATTATCTGGTTTATTTCACCTATTTGTTTATTCCTCAACAAGTTATTTATTCATATAAATACTGAAAATAAACACAAATGCAACCTTAACTCATATACAGATCAACAACTAAAATACTAGACAAACACACAAGGGACACTGTTATTTTTGGACAATTGTCCCCAGGAAAACACAATGCGGGAAAACCGTTGCAGCAGTTCTGAGGGTTTTATTATTATGCAGATTTCTTGAGTACAACGAGGGTGCTAAATTGGCTCACCCAATAGAGATTTTTACACGACACTAATACCTCTTCTCGGAGATAGATATTCAGCTTCTTAGCACTAGTTTGCCCCACAAAAATCCTTCTGGCAGTTCTCCAAGGCTCTGTGTCAGCCTTGCTAGCCTTTGCGTAGCTCTTCAACCATCTGCGTTAGCTTTCTACCTCTCTGCGTCGACGTTCTGGCCTTCTGCGTCACCCACGCAGGCTGCTCAGCCTATGCGCAGTCTCTAGATGCCTCTGCGTGGCTCCTGTTACCTCTACGTAGCCTCCTTAGTCACTCCGCTGACCCTCTTGCACTATCTCTGCCTCTTTACTATGTACTCACTGCCCCTCGCTGCAACTCAGTTCACTTGTTCGAATTTTCTCAACAAACCCCACTCCATAAAATCGAACTGGATAATTAATCTTGGTGTATCTCCAACTGACCCTGAAGCCTCCTCTTATACTTTTCCTGTCGAGTCTTCAACAGTCGAGATTAAGTCTCTAATCAATGGCTAAGATTAGATTTGGCTTGATCCATGTCATTTAGAACATTCTCACCCAGTTTTATATTAATACCCATTAATATTTTAATTTTCCAAAGTTTAGACTTAGTAACCCCATTAAAAATATTAATTATTTTAATATCTCTCCAACCCAGTGGAATTTTTCCAAACCATTTCTGGGTCTTGGAGATCTCATGTGCTTTAGTGTCTCCACCAATTTTCATGGCTACAGCACATCCGATGCTACCAAAAATCAACAGGTAAGACGTGGAGGAATAAGGGTTCTGTGATGAAGTTTAAGGGTTGCCTCAGATTGAGGTTCAGTCCTGTTGTATAACATAAGTTTAGGAGGGTCGAAAGTTTATGGAAAGGTCGAATAGAAGGATGTGAGTAGGACGAGGTCCGTGGAGAAGGGTTGATGGGTTGGAGGGTTGTTCTAAATGACTTAGAACGACAATTTCAAGCGTGAGTTGGTGGTAGCTTAAGATGCAGATTAGAGGATTGTAGTAGTTGTCACATTGAGCCCTAAAGTATAGCCTTGTGAAGGACTAGAAGCTTGTTAGTAGGGAAGGGTATTAGAGCCTAAGGGTTGGAGACCTTGAAGGACTAAAGGGCCAAGCAAGTGGGCTAGATCACAAGCCCTAGTTCAATGGAGTTTCAGAGGCATTCTTTAGTGAGAGTGGGTAACCTTCAAGCCCTAGATTTGTCATCTTGTACCCACTAAGTGGCCCAAAGTGGGCAGAGCAAAAGAGATGTTCACAAACGGAGTCGTGAATAGCTGATCGAAGTCCCTATGTGTTGCATTCTTGATGGGCTAAGGAGCAACTAGAGGGCAGAGCTGATTGAGCCAAGTTCAATGATCTAAAGGCGTTGAGCTCATTGATAGAGGCAGATTGAGGAGCTGCAGATTGGGTGGAAAATGACAACCAATTGTGTTCAAGGAACGTGGATCGAAAGGAGCTGAGGAGCTACATCAACAAGTAAGTTAGTTGTACTTTGTTCAAGGTAGATTGGTTGTCAAAGGACTAACACCAAGTCCTATTTGTCTTGTATTAGGTTGATTGTATGAGGGCCATGATCCCTTGTACGAGAGCCCTAGACTGTTGTATTATAGATTGTTAATATAACGAAGTTGGGTTGAAAAGTGAAAAATTGTCTATTGTGCAGTAGTTGATTTACTACTGTGTTTATTCCGCCATGCAAAGTAGTTTGTTGTGGCATTTGAGTGTGTTTTCATTAGAGATTGTAAGACTCAAATCAAATTCTAGAGCACCATGGAAATTCAACACACTCATCCTCATCTCTCTCATTGACTACAAATGGTGGATCTTGTTAGTCAATGAAGCCATGTTGAATGTTGATTTGTGTTCAATGAAACTTGTTACTCCTCTTTCAATAGGGGTACCCCAAATTTTATTGACAAAGGACCATGCCATGTGTAATACCTAAGGTCTTGTGAGAGGACTCAAGAGACAAGGGCTAGACCTTGTTGTAACAATGGGGTAGATTGCCACAATTGCCTCAACAATCTCCCCCCTGCTCTTTAGTGGGATTTCACCACAAGGGAGACTTCCCAAGGATCACCTAAGAGGATATTCTATGTTATATGGTTCAAGGCTATAAAAGTTAGGTTAGGTGGAGATAATTCAAAGATAGATAATGGCTCAAGACTCTTTAATAAGGAATAGTGTATCATACACCTAGACTACCAAAGGCACATATGACCTAGGGTTATTAATATGTAGCAACAAAGGAGTGTTAGTTTTTGTAGCATCAATGTTGAAGTTTCTAAGTTTACTTAGTTTAGAAACCCTTAATGCACTTTTTCTTATTTATTCCTACCTACTTGTTATTTTTTTTTAACTAGTTATTTACAAAGTAAATACTGAAAATAAACACCAGTGCATGCTCAACATATTACAGATCAGTAACTAAAAGAAACAAGAACAAACACACCACATGACACCATTATTTTTGGACCAATGTCCCTGGAAAAATCCAATGTGGGAAAACCGGTGTAGCTATCTGAGGGTTTTCTTATTAAGCAATATCAGAGTACAATCTGGGTGCCGTAACTGGCCTACCCAACAGAGAATTTCCTTAGCAGCTATACCTCATAATTTGAGAGAATTCTCCTGGCTGAAACCCCAGAAAACCCTTCAGGCAGCTCCTCAGCACAAAACTGCTCCTGCGACCCCAACGTCTGCCCAATCTGGATTGCGTCAGCCCCTCTTTGTCTCACGCTAGCCCTGCGTTAGCCTTTCTAGGCCCGTGTCAGCCCCAAGAGGCCCTGTGTCAGCTCTGGGAGCCTCTGCGTCAGCTGCGTTGTGTTGAAGTTTCTAAGTTTACTTAGTTAGAAACCCTCCATGCACTTTATCTTATTTATTCCTTCCTACTTGTTAT
The DNA here is from genome assembly GCA_031772625.1 of Pinus tabuliformis. NCBI lineage: Eukaryota > Viridiplantae > Streptophyta > Pinopsida > Pinales > Pinaceae > Pinus > Pinus tabuliformis. The sequence goes on along the minus strand of CM062817.1, from coordinate 2,022,935,684 downwards.
TTTTTCCTTAACAAGTTATTTACAATGTAAATACTGAAAATAAACACCAGTGCATGCTCAACATATTACAGATCAACAACTAAAAGAAACAAGAACAAACACACCATATGACACCATTGTTTTTGGACTAATGTCCCCGGAAAAACCCAATGTGGGAAAACAAGTTCAGCTATCTGAGGGTTTTCTTATTAAGCAATATCAGAGTACAATCTGGGTGCCGAAATTGGTACCCAACAGAGAATTTCCTTGGCAGTAATACCTCTCAGTTTCTGACAAATCCACTGGCTGAAACACCAGATAATCCTTTCGGCAGCTACTCAGCACCAATCTGCCCCAGAAACCCCAACGTTTGCCCAATCTGGACTGCATCAGCCTCTCCTAGCCCAACACTGGACCTGTGTCAGCCCCAGGAGGCCCTGCATCAGCTACGCTGGCCCCTCTGGTGCTCTGCGCATCACTTAGCTGCCTCTGTGTGGCCCTGCATAAGCATTGACTGCTCCTGCGTCTCTCTCTCCGGCTGCTCTCCGGCACTGTCTCTGCCTCTCTGTCTCTCTGTACTCAATGCCCCTCAGCTGCTCTCCCGATCATTGATTCTATGTCTCTTAGCAAACCCCGCTCTAGAGAATAGAATGACTGATCACTCTGGCGTATTCTCCAAGTGACCCTCAAGCCTCCTCTTATACTTTTCCTGTTGACATCTCAACGGCTGAGATTAAGTCCCTAATCAACGACTAAGATTAGATCTGGCTTGATCCATGTCTTTTAGACCATTCTAACACAGATTCATATTAATATACATTAATATTTTATTTTCCTTAAGTTTAGACTTAGGGACTCCATTAAACATATTAATTATTTTAATATCTCCTGATCTGTTTAGAATCTGGCCAAACCCTTTCTAGGTATTGGAGATCTCATGTGCCCCAACCTCTCCACCTAATTTTGTGGCTAGAGCACATCCGATGCTACCCCAAATCAACACGCTGGCCCCTCTGGTGCTCTGTGCAGCACTTAGCTGCCTCTGCATGGTCCTGCGTGAGCCCTTGTTGGCTTTGTGTCACTCTCCTTGGCTGCTGCGTTGCTCTCCCGACACAATCTCTGCCTTCTCTATTCCTCTGTACTCAATGCCCCTCAACTGCTCCCTCGATCATTGATTCTATCTCTCTTAGCAAACCTGCTCTAGAGAATAGAATGACTGATCATCTGGTGTGATCTCCAAGTGACCCTCAAGCCTCCTCTTATATTTTTCCTGTTGACGATTCAACGGCCGAGATTAAGTTCCTAATCAACGGTTAAGATTAGATCTGGCTTGATCCATGTCTTTTGGACCACTCTAACACAGATTCATATTAATACACATTAATATTTTATTTTCCCTAAGTTTAGAATTAAGGACTCCATTAAAAATATTAATTATTTTAATATCTCCTGATCTGTTTAAATTTGCCCAAACCCTTTCTGGGTATTGGAGATCTCATGTGCCCCAACCTCTCCACCAAATTTCGTGGCTAGAGCACATCCGATGCTACCCCAAATCAACACTCCCTCTTAGCGAGGACTGTGCTCTAGCAATACTCCTCACTACGTTTTACTCTAATTATCCGACATCTATACCTATGCTGCTGCTAGGCCTTCCTGCCCAACATCCTCTACACTGCTGTCTCCTGTACTGCTACCCATGGTTCGGCCACTGCCACTGGAGCATCTGTACGACAGCTCCCTTTGCATCCGTGCTGCTGCTGGTCCTTTCTCCTATCACTGCATCCGCACTGCACCTCCTCTCATCATGCTGCCCACTGCTGCACTGCAACTTAGTTACTGAGAAGCAAGTAACTGATCTCCCAACTGACCTCTCTGTTGGGCTAGAAACACCCACTAATGCTGAAGCTCCCTCTGCTGCTGACAAGTGCTCCCTCTCTCTGACCTCTGCTTTGCTGCAACAACTCCTTGCATCTCGCACCGTTGCACACCTCGCTGTGCCTTCTTGAACTGGTGCAACACTGCTGTGCCTCTCGCACTACTGCAGCCTGCTAACTCTGTGCTGCCTCGGGACTCCTACACTTTAGCTCTATCTACTGCTCCATCCGCATCCGTCTCTACCCACCTAGCCAGTCTTGTTGCTCCTCGTCGAGGCTCCCGTGGCAAGGTCTAATCCAAGAGGTTGGGTACCTCAAGGGTCCTGCCCCTCATCGCCTGTAGTCCGCTTGACTACAATTCGATGTCTCCCCACTTCCGCTCAAGTGGTGTGTGTGCACTCATGGCACAGTCATCGTCTGTCAAAACTTCCTTCTTTGCCCGTGCTGGCGCTGCCTTAGTCTCGGAAGACTCTCCCTTACTCTTCTTCCTTGGGCACTGGGTCGCATAATGACCCATCTCCCCACAGTGGAAGCACTTGATCTTGGAGAGATCTTTCTTCTTCCGCTTCTCCTTCTTTCCCTTAGATGCTAGGGCCACATCCTCCTCCTCCTACTTGACCTTGATCCCTTTGCTACTGCTACCTGTCTTTGACTGCCGTCTGATCTCTTCCTAGCGAAGAGCTGCCCACATCTCGTCCCAAGGTAGGAGAGTCCCTCTGCTGAGGATGCTCTGGACAAACACTTCCCACTCTTCTGAGACAGCATTCAGGGCTGTCCTCGCCATAAGCTCCTGATCTGGTGTCGCTCCTATAGCAGTCAACTGAGGTCGGATCTCATTCAGTCCTCCCAGGAAGGAGTCAATCATTTGACCCTCCTTCATCTGATATGACCTCATCTGGTTCTCGAGCATCATTCTTCTGTGCACAAAAGTATGCTGGTACAGGTTCTTGAGAGCCTCCCACATCTCAACTGCCATTTCCTTCTCGACTATATGTGGTACCACATGATCCTTGACCCCGTCAAGGATAATGCACTTGGCCCTCGCCATCACCTCTTCGTACTTGTCATTATCATTTGGGTCGACTGGGATAATTATTGTCTTCAAGGCAAAGTTCTTGACACGATTCTTGTCAAGCACTGATAAGATTCTGGCCTTCCAGACTGCGAAGTTCGATGCTCTGTCCAGTCTATCTTGGTCTCTTACCTCGTGAAGTGCCATGACGCTCCTCTACTTCCCTCCTGGAAGTTCTTTCTTCGACTCCTCTGAGTCTCTACTTCCCGTCTGGAAGTTCTCTTCTGGACTCCCTCTGAGTCCTGATTTCCCTCCTGGAAATCCTTTCGCTGCTTGTCGAGATGCCCCCTACTTTGATCGTCTTGTGCAACTGCACCGCTAATCCGGGATCCTCGGCTAGAAACCCTCGGTAACAACTCCTCTGGCCCTGCTTTGTCAGGTACTGTTCTGACTACAGTACCTCACCAACTCCACTCTGCAATATTCCTGCAGCCTTCTAGACCCCAACAACTGCCTCTCTGTGAACTGCGTCAGACCCTCTCTGCCTCATGCTGTCTCTGCATCACCCTAGATGGGTCTGCGTCAGCCCTTTGGCCTTCTGTGTTAGCAACGCTAGCCTCTTTGAGGCTCTGCGCAGTTCTCGGCTTCTTTTGCGTGGCTCTGCATCACACTTCTTGGCCTCTGCGCTGATAGAAACAACTTCTGTCACCTTGGGACAGTTGTTTTCTGCTGCTATTGCTCCGCTCGGCTGATGTCTCTTAGTCCTCCTGTGATTTGCAATCACGCTTTGATACCATGTTGAAGTTTCTAAGTTTACTTAGTTTAGAAACCCTACATGCACTTTTTCTGATATATTCCTACCTACTTGTTATTTTTTTTAACAAGTTATTTACAAAGTAAATATTGAAAATAAACACCAGTGCATGCTCAACATATTACAGATCAACAACTAAAAGAAATAAGAACAAACACACCACATGACACCATTATTGTTGGACCAATGTCCCCAAAAAAACCCAATGCGGGAAAACCAGTGCAGCTATCTAAGGGTTTTCTTATTAAGCAATATCAGAGTACAATCTGGGTGCCGTAATTGTCCTACCCAACAGTGAATTTCCTTAGCAGCTATACCTCACAGTTTGAGAGAAATCTCCTCTCTGAAACCTCGGAAAACCCTTCCGGCAGCTCCTTAGCACGAAACTGCTCTTGCAACCCCAACATTTGCCCAATCTGGACTGCGTCAGTCCCTCTTTGTCTCACGTTGGCCTTGCGTCAGCCCCAGGAGGTCCTGCGTTAGCTCTAGGAGCCTCTGCGTGGTCTTGCGTGAGCCCTTGCTGGCTCTGCGTCACTCTCCTCGGCTGTTGCGCTGCTCTCCTGACACAATCTCTGCCTTCTCTGTTCCTCTGTACTCAATGCCCCTCAGCTGCTCTCCTGATCACTGATTCTATCTCTCTTATCAAACCCCGCTCTAGAGAATAGAATGACTGATCATCTAGTGTGATCTCCAAGTGACCCTCAAGCCTCCTCTTATACTTTTCCTGTTGACGATTCAACGGCCGAGAGTAAGTCCCTAATCAACGGCTAAGATTAGATCTGGCTTGATCCATGTCTTCTGGACCACTCTAACATAGATTCATATTAATACACATTAATATTTTATTGTCCCTAAGTTTAAACTTAGGGACTCCATAAAAATATTAATTATTTTAATATCTCCTGATCTGTTTAGAATTTGCCCAAATCCTTTCTCGGTATTGGAGATCTCATGTGCCCCAACCTTTCCACCAAATTTCGTGGCTAGAGCACATCTGATGCTACCTGAAATCAACAATTGGATTTGTTCTAGCCATGAAATTTGATGTAGAGGCTATAATACATGTGATCTCCAAAACCTAGATATCATTTTTGGAAATTCCACCCAAAAATTACTTTATTAACTAGTTTTTAAAATATTTCCTTAGTCTAAACTTAGGGAATATGATTAATTAAATCAAGGCGAGAATCATCTAGAAACTCACACAGATCAATCCAGAGATGATCCTAGCCATTGATTAAGTTTTTATCTTGGCCGTTGGTGCTCCAATAGAAGATTTTAAGAGGAGATCGATGTGGTGACAGAGAAATCACTTGAGACACTAAAGAAGTTCGATTTCTTGGTAGATCGATTTCCTTGCCGGAGAGAGCTAGAGATCGAAGCAGTATGTGCGAGGCAAAGACAGTGAGGTTGGAGGAAGCATTCCAGATCCAGCGAGTGCATTTACAAAGAGGCAAAAGAGGCATAGAGAAGCTGACGCAGGGGCAGTGCATCAACTTCTGGAGGCAAGTTCGATTTCCTGAGAGGGAGAGATGTCTTCATTTCTAGAGGTCGGGAAGGAGTCCCAAAGTGCCAGAGAAGCATCTTTCCATCCAACAGAAGGCAGAACGACTTCATCAGAGACCAGTCAGAGGCTTGACGTTCAACAGGCTGTGTAGAGGGTCAGAGGGCTGAGTTTCTGAAGGCAAGTTGTGCCGAGAGTTTTCCTATGGGGCGAGTAAAATTCCTCCCTAGATTTTTTCCAGTATTTTTCTCTGTAGGATTGCCAGATTATGGCATCCAATTGTACTCAAAATTTCTCACTGCTGCATAATAATAAAACCCTCAGCTGTTGCACCAATTTTTCCAAGTTAGGTTTCCGAGGACTTTTGTCCAAAAACAATTGTGTTAATTTTATGTGTGTGCTAGCATTTCTCAGCTTCCAATGTTTTATTTTCTTCCCCAATTTTTTGTTTGTGAAGGTTGTAGTGTGATTTATTCAGTGTTTTTCATAGCAAACAACAAATAAATTGTTAAATAAAATTAACAATTAGGAGAATAATTTCCAGTTGCTGCAATAGGGTTCCATTTTTAGGAATTTTCACAAGGGGATGTTGTCAGACTATGTGGGTTCACAGACGTAGATTGGGTCAACAATTCAGTGGACAGAAAAAGTACCTCTAGGTACTGCTTTAGTGTTGGATCAGGGATGGTTTCTTGGTGCAGCAGGAAGTAGAAGTTAGTAGCACTAAGCTCTGCAGAGGCAAAGTATGTAGCTAGCGCAATGATGTGCGAAGCTATATGGCTTTGGAAGCTACTGGTAAGATTATTTAGGCAGAGGATGGAGGCGATCAATGTCTACTGTGATAATCAAGGTTGCATCAAGCTCTCTGAGAATCCAGTATTTTATGACAGGTCGAAACACAAATATTCTGTCATTCCATTAGAGATTGTGTGCAGCGTGGAGTGGTCCAGCTACAATATGTTTCCACAAATGAGTAGGTTGTAGATATACTCACGAAAACTCTAGGTAGAGCTAAGTTCATCTATTTCAAAGAACGAATGGGTATGGTGGAGAACCTGTTTCAGTGGCAGGGATAGAGTATTTTGGATGCTTCTCAATTGTAGTAGTTGCAATGGCAACAACGACAATTGAGGGGGAGTTGCAATGTAGATGCAGAGTTGGTAGCAGTATAACAATGTGAACAATAGCATAGATGCAACATTAGAGTTGCGTAGTGGTTGGTGGGCAATGGCAAGAAGTCACAGTGGCTAGGCATCAACAATGTATGGAGGATGATGTAGAGACAAGGTGTTGGAGCAGTTCAACACTAGAACACCTTCCTCGCTAAGAGGGAGTGTTAGTTTTTGTAGCATCGGATGGTGTTCTAGTCTTGAAACTTAGTGGAGAGGCTAAAAGATAGGAGTTCTCCAAAACCCAGAAATATTTTCTGGAAATTCCACTTTGAGATGGCTCAATTAAATTAATTGACCATAATTAAAAATTTCCTAAGTCTAACTTAGGAAAAGTGGTTAATTAATAGGAATTAATTGTCAAATGTGTGAATCATCTAGAAACTCACATAGATCCACTAGGAAATAATCTCAGCCATTGATTAAGATTCAATCTTGGTCGTTGGAGTCCCAACTGGAGATTATAAGAAGAGGTCGATGGGTAGCTAGAGGATACACTAGAGTAGATACTTAGTTGCCCAGGCAATTCGAATTCCTAAGTGCAGAAGTGATTCAGTAGTGGAAATCAAGCCAAGAGGTGAATAGCAGTTGGCAGGAGAGGTCAATATTGATCTGAAGGAAGTTTTCCAGTTCAGGAGAGTCAGAAAGAGGAGGCCAAAATTTTTCTCCATGAGGTTGTGTAGAGGCAGCGAAAAGCCTCAAGTGAGCAGTTTGATTTCGCTGCAGGAGAGGACGTTTTCAGTACTAGAGGCCAGGAATATTTTCCAGAGGGACGAAGAAGCATGTTCCCAGACAGCAGCAGGCAAGACGACTAGATTGGTAGCAGTTCTAGGTCAAGCTTATGAGGGTTTGCGTAGAGCAGGTGGATGGCTAGCTATTCAGAGGCAGTCAGGTGCCGAGATTGTCCAGAGAGAGGGTGAAATCCCTCAGTATATTTTTGCCAGTATTTCTCTTTGGTAGAATCGCCGGTTTGGCAACATTTTATTGTACTCAAAATTTCTGCCTCATAATAATAATAATAATATAAACCCTCAGTTGCTACAACTAGTTTACCCACATTGGTTTTTTTTGGGGGCTTTCGTCCAAAAATAACGGTGTCATTTTTTATGTGAGTGTGTGCTAACATTTCTTAGTTTCCAACACATTTATTTTCCACAGTTTTTTATTGGTGAAATTTGCAGTTGTGAATTATTCGTTGTTTGCCATAGAAAATAAATTGCTAATTAATTTACAGTTAGAAGAATAATTTCCAGTTGCTGTAATAGTTGAAATTTTCGCTTGAGGGTTTTATTATTATGCAACAATTTGAGAGAAATATTACAACTGGTTGCCCAACTGGCAAACCTTCGGAAATCTACTGGAACAATATCTGGAAGACACCCTTGTGTCTCTTTGCAATCAACTCGGTCTCTCCTAGCCTGCTCGCACCTCCTCCTAGCCAGTCACACTGCAGCCCATAATTGTACACTTCTTGGTTGAATAAAATCGTACATCCCTAGAACTACCTCTGGGTGAGACATCGAGCCTCCCTTTGCCTTTAGAACTAACTCGCTCTACCTTCAGGACTCTGATTTGGCAACTAGAAACTAAAACAAGTCTCTTCTAGTGACTAGTATTCGGGCTTTTGGATATTCGCATTGCTTTTTACAACCTCCTCTGCAGGTAATATGGCCTCCTTGTTCCTATCTCCCAGACACAATAAATACTGAGGAAATCTTCTTCCAAAATCTTTGTTCCCAAATCTCTAGTGCAACCCATGCTCTGATGCTTCCCTAGCTTCAACTGTGCCCTTGTTGAATACCTGCAATTGGGTAGTCAAACTGCTCAACTCTGTAACTTTGTCTATCCCCAAGCCGTTCGACTTGCTCTTATAATATCTCGTTGGAGTCTCAACGATCTCAACAACCACGATTAGCTCTCAATCGATGGCTATGATTAGTTTGACTTCATCAATAGAAGCCTCTAGAGAAAAATCGACCTACCTTAATTAATTCACTTTATTTTACCACTTTTCCTAAGTTAGACTTAGGAAATATTTTAATTATGGCAAATTGATTTAATAAAGGTGTATTCAAGTCTCATCTCACGAAACGTTTTCTGGGTTTTGGAGATCTCGTGTTCCTTAGCCTCTTAGACACCATAGAGGCTAGAACACTTGTCCGCAACTACACAAACTAAAATAGTGTGCCCCCAACTGACTTAGCAGTGTGCACACAGTTTGGTAGTTGATCTGAGGCTCAGATGAGGTTTGTCTCACCCTCTGAGGCATGGGGGACTAGCACCATTCTTTGAGCCCCCAATGTTGGAGCATATCTAGACTATTTAAGCACTAGGAGATCCATGAGACCCATTTTGTGCCCCAAACACAAAACTGTGGTCCACATTTTGCAGCCCTCTTTATTGAATTTGGCACATGAGGAGCTCAACGTATGCCTCCAAGAGGCCCATGTCTTGATGATGTCAGTGTTTCCACCCTCTTGTGGGTTAGTTCTTATGATTTTACATTGGCTATGAGGTTGGCTTGTAACCTCAATTAGTTTTGTCCATCATTTTACAACTAAGAGGGGTGTTTAGGCTAAATTAGAGTTCATTGGACATGTATAAATAAGAGAGAGCTCATTTGACTCTCTCATCATCATCCCAAGCACTAGCCAACCACATAAGTGATCACGCCATAGAAAAACACTGTTTTAATTTTCTTCTCTCCCCCACATTTTGGAGCCCTCTTTATTGAATTTGGCACATGAGGAGCTCAACGCATGCCTCCAAGAGGCCCATGTCTTGATGACGTCAACATTTCCACCCTCTTGTGGGTTAATTCTTATGATTTTACACTGGCTATGAGGGCTTGTAACCTCAATTAGTTTTGCCCATCATTTTACAACTAAGAGGGGCTTTTAGACTAAATTAGAGTTCATTGGACATGTATAAATAAGAGAGAGCTCATTTGACTCTCTCATCATCATCCCAAGCACTAGCCAAACACATAAGTGATCACGCCATAGAAAACCTTTGTTTTAATTTTCTTCTCTCTCCCTCACATTTTCAACCCTTCCAGGCAAGCGGTTAGTCTAGTGCTAGGGTTGTATTCAACTAGGTGAAGTATGCTAGCCTGTGGGAGGGTTCTCCACATGGTTTGAGCCTCATTGCATCAAAATCCACCCTTTTCCACGGTAAATTCTTCTATTTTGGGGCTAACATCACAAGCCATAGGTAATTTTTCCTTAGGGTAAACATTAACCTAACCCTAGGCTTCAACTTAAGGCTTCTTGAAGGCTTGTTGATCCAATTATTGATGGTACCTATCTTTACCATGCCTTTTATTGGGCATATACACATTGGTAAGCCTTTGTCCTTGCCTATTCATTAAACCCTATGTCATAAGTGCCCTAGATAGGTCTCTTGGAGGGCATGCCTTGCCTTGTCTTTCTTGGATTGAGCCTTGTTCTTAAGTTGAGTGCCATTCTTGAGCCTATCCTTTGTCACCTCTAAGCTGTAGACTTTGAACACCTATTAGGTGACCAATACAGGGAAGCCTCCCTTGTGGTGAAATTGCACTAAAGAGCAGGAGGTGGTGAGCTGTGGTGATAGTGTTGACTTTTGTAGCTTGGGCAGGTACTTTTTGACATGCCTTGTATCTAGGCATGCATGCGAAAGTCACCCACTTTCTCCTTAGAAAACTTGCTCTAGTGTGAGCAAGTTGCTAATGTAACTTAGCCTAACTCTGACCTAGGAAAATGCACATATTAATATGTTGGCTTATTGAGCTAAAGGAAACTTAGAAAAGTAAAGTAACTTACATTGGTGAGTAAGTTTTAATCCATTGATCTCAAGTGAGGTAAGATCTAATATTGGCCATTAATCACTTTGAGACTAGGGTTATGGTTAGGGATTTAGCTCAATGTAGAGTTATAAAACCAATGTTAAGTAGAAGGAGAAGACACACCATACAATGACACTATCCTCAGGATGAGGAGTGATACTCTAGTGTGCCAGGTCAGAGAAAGGAGCAAGGAGTAGCAAGGGAGACAAATCCAAATCAATTGAGTAAGATCAAAGGACAGATCTATGGCTTGATCAAGTGGATAACTCCATATTTGTTGTTGTATATGTAATTCCTTTGTTGGGCTATTATCCAAGGGTGAGAGCCCAAGTAGGTTCTGTGTCATTATTAATGATGAACTGATTTGATTGGGCATAAATCTGTTTGTGTCATTGTTTTATAAGATTGGTTATTTGAATTTGCTTTCATTGAATTTGTGTTAGGAAGCTAGTTGTGAATTTATTCAGCACACCAGTTTTGTGCTAGGAAGTAAATATCAAGTGCTAGGTTTGCAGGAAATCTAACAAAAAGACCGGCCATGGCTGACCAAACTAGGTCTAGGATACCACAAAACAGTGCCTCCACATGGGTTACAGGGATTTTGATTTGCATTCTGTGTGATTACAATGATGCCGCCAAAAAATAAGAAGTGCATTTGTACCCTTGCTGAAATGAGGGGCAACAGATCCCACTCCCTTCTCGGGCACTTAGTAGGCCTGCGAACTTTCAAAAAACTATCTGAAATGTCAATGAAAATGGCCAAAATGCTTGGAAACACTGTTGGCTGTATCATATGGCGTTTCCAAATTCGGAAATGTCATACAATATTGCTGGCAGTGTTTCCAAGGCGGTTCGTACCTGTTTCGGCATTTCCAGGTGTTTAAGACACTGGGACATGGACAAACTGGGCATTTCCTGCATCTTAGATTGTCACCTTTATTTATGAAGTTATAAGTACATGATTTCCTTTATCATCAGTATTAGCATTTTCAGAATTATTTCCAGCATTGAATTTTGTTACGAGATTCCTGGCCTTAGTTTTTCAGCTTTCTACATTTAAAAAAAATTGAATAAGTTTACCACAACAGTAGCTTTTGGTTTAGGTTTTACCAGATTTATTCTTCCACCTGATTTTGTTGGTGTTGTACGAGCTAGAAGCTTACCAGGTTTTTATTAATCCAGTCAATAATTGCTGGAAACACTGTAGACAAAAGCAGTAAAAATAGATTGAAGCAATAAATCTACTAGTCAAATTTGAGATCTTCAGTTACGTTAGGAGTCAATCTGACAGTGACAGTGAAAATGCATAACATGGAGATTATTCTAATTTCTTACAACGAAAGGCAGTATGGGAACAGCAGAGAGGCACCAGGGCACCTTTTGCGGTTAAAGTTGCCTTAAATTTGGTTAGTTGAAGAATACAGGGACAATAAATATTAAAAAGCACAATACTAACTGCAAGGCAGAGCTTTGGAGGTGACGTAGTTTTACTAGTATGTGTCAAGCGTGAATTCCATTGGTTACTTTAGAGTCAGGAGAAAATTTATACTGCAAAACAAATAGTGTCTCTACGAGAGAGTTTTGAGCATACTTCTTTTGTAACATATTTTGTCAGTCTGTGTTTTGTCAGAATTGTGACAATCATGCAAGTTTATATTGTAATTGTGTTGTTATTACATCTTATTCCTAGTTTCACACGCTCTACTAGTGAGTTGACTCCCCAGTTGTTGGCTTGTGTGCGGGTGAGGGGGAGGGCTTTACTGTTATATGGCTATTTTATTTGAATTACTTTTCCTAATTCATGCAAATATAGTACCACATGGACAGGCAAGATAGACGACAGACCATCCTGGACTAGAGTTGGACAACAATAAAATGATGTTTTACATAAGAAGTAATTCTATACTTGGACAACTTTGTATCTGTTTTCATTCATAAACAACAGCTCCTACAGAAACAGATGCATAGTTTATACGTCTTAATGTATTTATCTATATGCCTGAACAAGCTTGCACAGTTTCAAGAATGATTGCTGGTGTTTGTATATTTCATTCCCTTTTTCTTCATGATTTTAAGTTACTTTGTTTCATCTTTTAAATTTTATGTTGTATTTAATCTGAGAGATATTTTGGATGGCAGAAAGTAGCAGTTCCCAAGTTTCGAAGTGCTCCACCAACAGTTGCACTTCTTAATTTGAATCCTCCTCCCTATGATTTTGTAAGTTACTCCATTGAATAAGTAGGATGCATGCACAACTTATATCAAATCTCAACATTGCAGTTTGTTGCCATAATCTTCCATGACATAGAAATAAATTGTCTTGTCACTGTTTTCATTCCTTTCATGAGGGTTTTGAATTCAGTGAACATTTGTACTTGTGCATGAATCATGCTGAATGCCATTTGTGTTAATTGACAGGATGCATTAGAACCACATATGAGCAAACAGACTTTGTCTTTCCACTGGGGCAAGCATCATCAAGCTTATGTTGATAACTGTAACAATCAGATTAAGGATACAGAGCTGGAAGAGTGTACCTTAGAAGACATTATTAAGAAAACATATAACAACGGTGATCCTCTTCCAGTATTTAACAATGCTGCTCAGGTGCATACTAATTTCATAACACTTACATTTTCCATTTGTTTGTATGAGGGAGTCGCACACTAGCCTCTATCATTTAGTGACTTTAATTCACATATAAAAAGTTTCTGTTCCTAATAGCTGTTATTTTTTTAGGTTAAAAACATTGGAATGAGGATATTGGCGAGTCTGAACTTGGTCATACCTTACATCATGTCTGATATCTGCATATACTATATAGAGTCTATATCAGTTAATAAATTGGAAAGTCTCGGATGATTTAGCCAATGTTCTGTACAACATCACATGTGCCCACATTGTGTTTGAGAGTGATACAATGCGATGCATGTTCTCAATTTTATATCGTCATTAAATTTCAAGTTTGCACTCATAACATCAAATGCAAATGAAAATAGTAATTAGCATAACAACTAATGTCAATGAGGACATTTTTTCTAATTGTACAGAAAAATAGCCATTGTTATATAAATAGATAGGAAAGCTTGATAAGTTTCCAATACTCAGATGAGATTATTACCCACTGTTACCCACCAACCGTGGGTGACACCCATAGGAGAAAATTTTCTCCTAGATGGTCCTCAGCCGGCAGCCCCTTGCAACCACCAGATAGCTCGATGTGCCACTATCTCCGCCACCTGAGCCAGCCATTATGATTCCTTGCCCATCTGTTATGATCATATGTTTGAAGGTGGGCCTTCCAACCCCAAAGGTATGGCTTTTCATTATGTAGTTGTGTATTTTTGCTTACTTATCATGGACACTACTGGAGATGGATTAGTGGGGGGATTTGGCGGAAATAATGGGCTTGGTTTGTACCCTTGTCCCCTTGTCCAATTTGGTGGCTAACTTTGTATCTTAGTCCTGTGGGATCTCCTCTATTGGCTACTAGCTTTAGGAATGCCACTACATGGGAAACCCCGATTTTGGTTGTGTTGCCGTATCTCGACACCACATACATCACTCCCCTCTGCTCATTATAATCCCTTTTCACATATTTTCCATTCGGGTCCACATTTGTTGATTGTGTGAAACTTTTACTAATGAAATTCTATTGTAGCAACTGGAATTAATTCTTCTAACTATTACTTAATTTAGCAGTTTATTGCTACGACAACAACAAATTAATCACACTACAATCTTCACAAATAAAAATATTGTGGAAGATAAACTAGACATTGAGAAAACATTGACGCACACATAAAAAATTATGTCACTGTTATTTTTGGACAAAAGTCCTCGAAAAAACCCAACTTTGGAAAACTGGTGCAAGAACTGAGGGTTTTTAACTTTTTATTATTAAGTAGTAGTGAGAAATTATGAGTGCAATAAATATTGCCAAACTGGCGAATCTATTCAAGAGAAATATTGGCAAAAATTCTCCGAGGGAAATTACCCTCTCTTCGAGCAATCCTGACACCTAACTATCTCTGAAAAGATAGCCATCCAACTAGCTTTGTGCAGGCCCCGCTTTGCCTCACACGCTTTCCCTGAATCAGTTGCCAATCTAGCTGTCTTGCCTGCTGCTGATTGAGAAACTCTCTTTGGCACTTTGGAAAATATTCCTTTCCCTGGAACTAAGAACGAGCTCCTCTTAAGTTGGATCAAATTGCCCTCTTGAGGCTCTGTGCTGCCTCTGCGCAGCCTCTTGGAGAAAATCTCGGCCTCTTTCCGACTCTCCGGAATGGGAAAACTTCCTTCGGACTCACTGTTTCTACCCCTCTGTCTTTGCATCCCCTCTCTGTGTCAAGCTCTTTCGACAGAATGCTGCAACTCTCTGGAAAAATCAAACTACCCAAGGAAATCAATCTCAAGTGTCATAAGTGTGTTCCTCCATCTACCCATCAAATTCTTCTTATAATCTCATTGAGGGACTCCAACGGCCAAGATTAAATCTTAACCAATGGCTGAGATTATTTTCTAGTCCATCTGTGTGAGTTTCTAGAGAATTCTCACATTTCTTAATTAATACTGATTAATTAACCAGTTTTCCTAAGTTTAGACTTAGATAATATTTACAAAATTTGTTAATAATCTAATTGAGACATTTCTAGGTGGAATTTCCAGAAACGATTTTTGGGTTATAGAGAACTCCTGTGTTTTAGCCTTTCCACAAAGTCTGGAGACTAGAACACCTCTGATGCAAAAAAACTAACATTCCCTCTTAGCGAGGAAGGTGTTCTAGTGCTAAACTCCTTCAACACCCTGTCTCCATGTCACCCTCTGTACATGCTCCTGATGTTTGGCCATTGTGACTTTCTTGCCACTGCCCACCAACCGCTGCACAACTCAGATGTTGCATTTGTGTTGTCGCTGACACTGCTATACTGCTGCCAACTCTGCATCTGCACTACAACTCCCTCTCATATGTTGTTGTTGCTACTGCAATTGAGAAACATCTGAAATACTGAATCAACTATGTCTCATACTGCATTTGTCTCCTGAGCATCTCACTGCTGCTAGCCTCTGCACTGTCCACTAAAGAATTTGCGCTGTTGCTAACTCTGCACTGAGCCACTTGCTCTATTGTCAATACTGCACCTGCGCTCCTCAACACCTGACTACAACTAGTCTGCAATTATCACTTAGGGATTTGAATGCATCAATTAACACTGATCCATCCTGCTATTGAACACTATGGGCCCCCATAGCAAGGTGATGATCCATGAGGAAGACACCTTAATGGAGCCTGCCTAATCTTCTGCGCTGCTATGGGACTATAACTCCATATCACCCCACCTCACTCCTGGAGGTGTAGCTACAAACATGGCAAAGTATTCCTCCAACCCGGAGGACAATTTGTCTATCTCTACGGATGCTGTTGCCTGGTTTTGCTTCTCTTCTTCCTTTGAGGACACTAAGTACTATAGTGGTTAAACTCGTCACACCTGAAGCACTTGACCTTAGATAGGTCCTTCTTTTTCTTCTTGTTCTCCTGTCTTTGACTGGGGCCCTTTGGTGCAAGGGCCACATTCTCCTCTTTCGAACCCTTTGAACCCTTGCTGCTGCTTCTGTTGATGGAGCTCTTTACTACACCTTGCCTCATCTCCTATTGTTGCAGGTCTAAGCACATCTTGTCCCACCTAGGTAATGTGTCTTGTCCCAAGATGCTTTGGACAAAGAATTTCCACTCCTCTAAGACACTATTTAGTGGCAAACGTACAAGCTTTGTAGGTTGAGGTGCCTCCCCAATGGCTACAAGCTAATCCCAGATTTCCTAAATTCTGGTGAGGAAGGGATCTATGCCTTCACCCTTCTGCATCCTGATGTTTCTCAACTTCTCTTGCAGGAACATCTTCCGCTGCTCGGAAGGATTCTGATATAGCTGAGCGAGAGCATCCCACATCTCCTTGGCCATATTCTTGGCCGATATATGCAAGACTATATGGTCTTGGACTCCATCCTGGATCATCTGCTTCGCCTTTGCCATCTCTTTCCTGTACTCTTTCAATTGATCTGCATCATTTTGTATTACCACAACATTATCTGCATAGGTCTTCAAGCCAAGTTCATCTAACAGTAAGGACATCCTAGCCTTCCAGTTGACATAGTTGGAGGCTCTCTCCAACCTATCTTGATCTCTAAGCCTAACTGTGGCCATTTTTGAATTTGGAACGGAAAATCCCCTCTTTCACCAGTGTTGTCGCTCAAATTGTATAGGCATGGTGTGAAAACGACTTGTTGATTTCTGGTAGCACTGGATGTGCTCTAAGCCTCAAAATTTGCAGGGAGGCTTGGACACATGTATTCCACAATACCCAGAAATCGTTTTGACAAATTCGACCCGGATACAGTTTTATTAAAATAATTATATATATATATATATTTTTAATCTAGGATAATCGATAACTGGTGAGAGTTATCCTGAACAGGCCCAGGATCAAATCCAATTGGCTGCCACTATAAACCTAGGGTAGGTGTAACAGCCTGCAAGCCACACACAATAGCAATTAACTTATGCCTCAACAAGAGCCGAGACGTCTGCTCGGGGGTCGCCTACTCTTCTAGCCAAGACACAACAGGCCATATACTCAATGAGATTTGAACCTCCATCTCGTGGGTTTCACCCAGCGAAACTTACCGTTAATGGGTGCCTAAATCTAAACTTAGGAAGTTAAAATAATTAAAGGGTATTAATCAAACTGTGGGTGAAACTTCTAGAAGAAGACGAGGATCAAGCCAAAATGATCTGAGCCATTGATTAGAATCTAATTTGGGCCGTTGGTTCTCAAGTGGAGGATTATAAGAGGAGGCTTGATGGGCATTTGGAAAACACATCGAGTAAGAGATCAGTGATCGGATTTCTGAAGAGAGCAGCGTAGCAGTGGCCAGAGAGAAATTCGAAGTGATTTCTTACATTTAGAGAGGGCCATGGATAGTAGACCGAAGGAAGTATTCCCGATCCGGGGAGTGTATAACAGAGAGACAATGTACTCCATAGAGAGGCAACGTAGAGCATCAGAGGGAGATCTGTATTTGTGGAGGAGAGGTAGAGTTTCAAAGGCAGGAGCTAGAGTGGGAGCCCAGAGAGCTAGAAAATTGATTGCCCAGAGTAGCAGCTGATCAACAACAGGAGAGAGAGACGTTGGTCCCAACAGGCTGACGTAGACGGTAGGACTGCATAAGCTGACATAGAGGTAGCATAGAGGCAACTTATCTCGAACTAAGGTTAGTGTCAGATTTCCAGTGGAAGTGAGAATTTTCTCACTAGACGTTTGTCAGTTATTTTCTCTGCATGGATTGCTAGTTCTAAAGCATCCATAGATTTGTACTCAGATTACTACTGCTTAATAATACAAACCCTCAGCTATTGCACCGGCTTTCCCACACTGGGTTTTTCCGGGGATATTTGTCCAAAAATAACTGTGTAGATATGTGTGATGATTATTTCTCTCCTGCACTACATTTAGTTTCCACAGTTTTTATTTGTGTAGGTTGTAATGTATTTAATTTGATATTTTCCGTAGCACATAGCAAGTAAATTGTTTAATCGAATTAACAATTAGAAGAATTAACATCCGTTGCTGCAGTAGGAATCGGGTAACCGAGACATGGTATCAGAGCTGCAGGTGGAACAAGAGAGCAGTGCCGGAAGAGCCCAACACTGAAGGAGAATGGGAGTTCGAAATTCCAATAGAGGCAACAATTTGAATCCCCTGAGGGTTTGCACAACCAGGTCAGGAGGGAAAGATGTTCATGGTAAATCTCTCTCTGAGTGAGTCAACAGAGAGGTAGGATTTCTAGATCGAGATTTGTTAGCGGCAAAGGGAGTAGCGTAGCAAAAGATTCAGCGAAGAGGGGTTTCTAGTGGGATGTAGTTTTCTGCAAGAAGTTGCTAGGGAGAAAGACGTTAGAGGGAAGAGAGAGACATGGTTAAGGGAATTCTTCCTCAGAGGACTTCCGGCCGAGGAGTTTGAATTCTCACTTGCTGAGCAGCAGCAGGAGAGAGGAGGTCATTCGACATTTCGTTTGGCAGAGATGGCAGCCAGTGGACTGAGAGATCAGGATAGGTTGGATGGGGCATCCAACTATGTGATCTCGAAGGCAAGGATATCATGCCTTCTGGATGAGCATTTTCTCAAAGTCTACGTCGACAACGTGGTAGCCGAGCCTGCAGATCCAGATCCACTCAAGAAATACAAGGGAGAAATGGCGAAGACAGAGAATAATCCTCGATGGAGTGAATGATCGTATAGTGTTAAATTATGGTATGTTCTATGCTTAGAGCAGTTTACTTATTTTTCATCTTATTACCCACAGATTAGCAATCACATATACATTAAGTAAATTGCAGATAGAACATTAAATGATCAACAAAAAACAAGCCAAGACAAGAGACACAAGATGTGGCGGCTAGCCAGGGACAAACCCTAATGCGGGGAAACCCTTTGATCAAATCTTTTTTTATCTTCAATAGTTCAGCATAGAGAAATAATAGAAAATCTGAATTCTGTAATTTCATATCAGCAGCAGCAAACCCTAGATCAGCAAAGTCAAACTTGGTCACCGTCAAACTAGTTGAAATTGACCTCTAAAATGCTTGGTCAATTTCTGGTCAACTTGTCCTCGAACAGCCTAAAGAAACAGCGCTTGAACAGCCCCAAAAGTACAATCAATTTGCAGATTTCTGAAGTCAACTTGCAGCGCTAAACTAGGGCAGTCAACATCGGTCAAACTAGAGGTCAGATCACCTCGGTTTTTGTGCCAAAAATTGCGGCCTGCCTAGGGGAGGCAACCACACCCAATCCGCACTTCTGGATGGTCAACGCTTGGTCAACACTGGTCAAAGAGATGACCTGCTACCCTAGCGTCCTTCTTTCTGTGTCTTCCTTTCCCTAGGACGTCTTCCTTTCAGCCACACGTGTGAGATAGAGAGAGGCTCCTTTTATGCGTAGGAGAGAGAAAGAGAAGATGAGTGAATGAGTTGTTCAAATGAGGAGGAGGCTCCTTGTATTTATATGCAAACATTGAGGGTGAATAGATGTGACTGTTGGGCTTCTGAGCCTACATAAGTTTGTTGGCCGACCTTGACAATTTGTCCATAATCAAAATAAATTCATATCTCCATAAATACTTATCGGAATCGGATGATCTTTAGATCAATCCTACACCTCTTGATGAGAGGAATCTAGGAAAAATACCAGAGGCCATAAATGAGGTGATCCACATGGAGTTTGGCCCTAGTTTCCAATTTTAACACTCCCTCTCAACTAGAGAGAACTTCATCTGCAATCCGTTAGACCATCGCTGCTATCCATCCATCAAATGCACTGTCCTGTATAGCTTGACCCCACTCTCCTCTGCTTTGCTCTGCTCGAACTATGAAGAAGAAGAAATGATCGAGGATGTATCATACCATCCTCCACTGACCTGAAGTCAGTCTCAGAGTGTGAACCACTCTCACTGATCCCAGATCAGTATCATTGATCCCAGATCAATGGAGGTCATCCTAGTATAGGGAGTACGGTAGATACAACGATGTGCCCATCGATAGTACTACTATGGTCCCTATCCTTATTTCCCTGCTCATTGATAAGATGAGAGGTACTTCCCATGAGTCCCAGACTGCATGGGTTGGATGCCTCGATAGGAGAACTAATCATCTTGTCCACAGGAGAACGAATGATGTTGTCCAGTGGATGCCACAAAGAACTAATCATCCTGGTCTACAAGAGAACTAATCATCCTGTTCCACAGTCGCCATGGAGAACGAATCATCCTGGCCCGCAGGAGAACTAATCATCCTGTTCCACAGTCGCCACGGGGTGTCACAGGGGAAGGTTGAACCTTTACCCTGTACATAGTGCACCACCAGGGGATGGTGAGTTGCACTGTGGTCACATGTTGCTCCAAGAAGTAGCTCGTGCCCCCCCGGAGCTCCCAGAGCTCAATACATCATACTCGACCCTCATAAGAGGGTCTCTGAATCACACCAAGTCGTTCTCGAAAAGTCAGGAATTTGAACTTTCCTAGGGGCTTTGTTAAAAAATCGGCGACCTGTTCATTTGTACCGATATGTTGGAGCCTTATTGCTCCTCACTGCACCATATTTCGAATATAGTGGTACTTGATATTGATATGCTTGGAGCGATCATGAAATACAGGATTCTCTGATAAACGGATCTCGCTTTGGTTGTCACACAGGATCACGGTGGTATCGAATGTAAATCCAAACAGCTCACTGTAGGGCTTTCACAACCAGATTGCCTCACAAGAGGCCATGCTAGCAGCAATGTACTCTGCCTTGGGGTTGCTCAAAGCCACCGACTTCTGCTTCCTGCTCATCCAAGATATCGAGGCAGATCCCAAAGAGAAACAGCACTTGGAAGTGCTCTTTTGGTCCACCACACTGCCTGTCCAATTAGCATCAGTATACCTAAGTAGTCTCACATCTCCGGTAGCGTATCTCAACCCATGAGTGATTGTGCCATGAAGATATCTCAACAGATTCTTGGCACCAATCCAATGTGAGTGGTGAGGCTCAACCATATGTTGAATCAATGTGTTGACTGCAAAGCATATATCCGGACGGGAGTTCACCAAGAACATTAATGCTATGATGAGTTGACGATACTCGGTAGCATTTCGTAAAACAGGTCCGGTAGCACTACCGCTTAACTTCTTGAAGTCAAGCTCCATCAGGGTAGTTACGAGCTTGTAGTCCACCATGCCGAATCTCTCCAATATCTTCACCACATATTTTCCTTGAGATAGGAAAATCTCCCCTGGTTTCTGCCAGACTTCCAGTCCTAGGAAATAGTGCATAAGTCCTAGGTCTTTCATCTCGAACTTAGAAGCCAGCTCCCTCTTACATTCGTGAATGAGAGGGTCTGTACCTGTTAGAAAGAGGTCGTCAACATATAGCACTAGTATGAGAGGCTTGTCATCTATAACCTTAAAGTAAAGGTTAGGGTCGGCTTCACTCCTAGTGAATCCCAGCTTCATCAAGTAGCTATCGATCCTCTCATACCATGCTCGGGGTGCTTGCTTTAGCCCATAGAGGGCCTTCTTCAACCTGCACACATGAGATTCTTGATCATAAATCTCAAATCCTTCGGGTTGCTCCACATAGACCTCCTCTTTGATCGAACCATGTAAGAACATAGTCTTGACATCCATTTGATGTAGGTTCCATCCTTGCGAAGCAGCAAGGGCTATGATCGAGCGGATGGTGGTATATTGGGCAACATGTGCAAATATCTCGTCATAGTCTATACCTTCCTTCTGGGAGAAGCCACGAGCGTCAAAACTAGCCTTATACTTTTCTGCACTTCCATCAACTGCATGCTTTATCTTGTAAAGCCATTTTGAAGTGACAACTGCTTTGTGTTGGGGTATGGGGACCACATTCGAAACATCATTTTTCATAATGGACTCATATTCCTCGGTCATAGCATCCTTCCATACTTGATGCTTGACGACATCTGTGAATGACGAAGGCTCATTTTGGATGATTGTGCTCATGATGGTCAGGTATACTGGATACCTGTTTGGCTTCTTACTTTCACAGAAGGTTCCTTGGGGTGCAATGTGTCCTTCAGCATCATCAAGTGTCCCCCTAAGCTATGAAGGCCTCTACCTAGAAGAGGAAGGCTCTTGCGGAGGAGGATCAATAGGATCCATAGGTTCTTCCACATCGGTCATTGTCTCATCTTCCTTTTCCTTCGGTTCCCCGGTGTCAGCTTCTTTAGATCCCCTTAAAGTAGGAAGATTGTCTACTTTGCTAAGAGCCATATCTTCGTCAAAGGTGACATCATGACTAATCTCGACTTCCCTTTGACCAGCTACATAGATTCTATAGCCCTTAGTATTTTCGCTATAGCCCACAAAGATTCCTTTCTTTCTAGATGCACCCAATTTATTCCTTTTCTCTTTAGGCACATGAAAATATACAGGGCTTCCAAAAATTCTAAAATGAGATACATCAGGTTTTTTTACCGGTGAACATTTCTTCGGGAGTCTTGGAACCCAATGCTTGATGAGGGCATCAGTTTTTGTACATATATGGCGGTATGTGTAGCTTCGGCCCATAGAAACTTCAGAAGTCTTTGATCATGGAGCATAGCATGGACAACTTCCACAATTGTACGATTCTTCCTTTCCGCCACACCATTCTGCTTAGGAGTATATGGTGTAGTAGTCTCCCTCTTAATGCTAACCTCTTTGCAAAAGTCATGAAACTCATTGGATTCATATTCAGTCCCATTATTAGTCCTTAAGGTCTTTATCTTCTTTTCTGTTTGATTCTCGATCAAGGCTTTGAAGTGCTGAAACCAGGAGAACACTTCATCCTTCTTTTTTAAGAAGTATATCCAAGTCTTGCGAGAACAATCATCTGTAAAAGTGAGGTAATATAAATATCCTCCCAAGGAGTTCACAGGCATCATATCGGATATGTCTGAGTGAACCAACTGCAATATGTTGGAGGTCTTGCTTTGGCTTGAGGGGAATGGTCCCCTTTTGAGCTTTCCTTCGGCACATCTTGGACATACACCTTCTTGCTCTAATCTGAACTCGGGCATCCCAGTCACCATTTTTTTACATTGGGTAGAGCTTTATAATGAAGGTGAGCAAACCCCCGATGCCATAGTTCGGACTGAAGAGATGTGTCACAAGACATGACACCCAGCGGACTACCTACGACCTGATATAATGAATCAACTCGAAACCCAAGAGTAAAAGCATCTTTAAAGTTCTTTTTCCATACATGTACCTTGCCATCCTGAAGGCCATCTTGTAGCCTTTGTCTTCCATTGTCGAAATGGACACCAGGATCTTTTTGAGATCAGGTACATATAATACATCTTGTAAGTGGATGGTATTACCCTGATTCAATTGAAGAGTGACATTTCCTATGCCTTTCATGGGATATTTTGAATTATCTCCAAGAACAATTTCCAGATTGGTTTCCTTCTCTATCAGATTATAGAGAGCTTCTTTGTAACCAGTGAAGTGCCTTGAGGCACCACTATCAATAAGCCAATTTCCCAGCGAGTCCGGGGGAGCGGTAGTAGATAGAGCAGCTGGTAGATAATATTTATCTTGCTTATTGTTAACAGTGTTAGATTCATACCTGGAATTTCTTGCCTTCTTGAATGGTTGTCCTCTTCCTTGATTTTCGACACTTATTTTAACTCTACCATTTGACCTGCCATTCCTTTGATTGCTTTGAGAGGGATTTTGTTCATCGTCCCTATGTGAGTCCCTCTTATCAGGGCACTCCCTTGCATAGTGACCCGTTTTATTGCAATTGTAACATTGTCCTTTTCTTCCACCCTTTGGTCCAGCATTTCCTTTGAATTTAGCCCCAGAATTGTTTCTTCTTTTAGTATGAGAAGAAAAGGCAGAAGGATGACCTTTAAGTATGGGCATTTCTTGCTCTTCCATCCTCGTTTCTTCTTGAATGCATTTGGCCATTAATTCCTCAAATCCAAGAATTACGTTATTGTTGAGAAGAGTAGCCCTGAATATATACCATTCAGATGGCAGTACTCCAAGAGTTGTGAGTGTCATTTCCCTGTCAAGAATTACTTCCCCAATAGATAGGAGACCGTTCTTGATCTCGGTGTTCCTTAAGAAATATGCTTGCGTACTCTCATCTCTGCCCTTCTTAATTTCCTTCAGCTTATTTCTAAGAAAAAAGACATGATTTGCATCATTAAATATAAATAAACTCACCGGTGTATCGTAAATTTCCTTGGAGGTGTTCAGCTCGGAAACATGGCCACCAAGTGCTTGTTGATAAAGTCCCAGATGATATTCCTTGCTTTGACTTCTCCCTTGGTCCATTTGTTCCTAGTAGTGGCGGATGCATTTGATGGAGGCTCAACAATTCCGCCTCTTACATGGTCCAACACTTCCTGTTCTTCTAATGTTAGATCGAGAGACATCTTCCATCCATGATAGTTAGACTTCTCATGGAGTTTGTCTTCAGTAGGAAAGTGTGTTGAGGATCCCATGATATCTTTAAGATAGCCTTGCCAACCTTCTCTTTGGTGATTGCTCTTGCTCTTGCTCTTGCTTGGGCTTTGTCTTCACCTCAGCTTTGATACTATGTTAAATTATGGTATGTTCTATGCTTAGAGCAGTTTACTTATTTTTCTTCTTATTACCCACAGATTAGCAATCACATATACATTAAGTAAAGTGCAGATAGAACATTAAATGATCAACAAAAAACAAGCCAAGACAAGAGACACAAGATGTGGCAGCTAGCCAGGGACAAACCCCAATGCGGGGAAACCCTTTGATCAAATCTTCCTTTATCTTCAATAGTTCAGCAGAGAGAAATAGTACAAAATCTGAATTCTGTAATTTTATATCAGTAGCAGCAAACCCTAGATCAACGAAGTCAAACTTGGTCAAACTAGTTGAAATTGACCTCTAAAATGCTTGGTCAATTTTCGGTCAACTTGTCCTTGAACAACCTAAAGAAACAACCCTTGAACATCCCCAAAAGTACAATCAATTTGCAGATTTCTGAAGTCAACTTGTAGCCCTAAACTAGGGCAGTCAACATCGGTCAAACCAGAGGTCAGATCACCTCGGTTTTCCTGCCAAAAATTGCGGCCTGCATAGGAGAGGCAAGCACACCCAATCCGCACTTCTGGATGGTCAACGCTGGTCAAAGAGATGACCTGTTGCCCTAGCGTCCTTTCTGCATCTTCCTTGCCCTAGGACGTCTTCCTTTCAACCACACGTTTGAGAGAGAGAGGCTCCTTTTATGCGTAGGGGAGAGAGAGAGAAGATGAGTGAATGAGTTGTTCAAATGAGGAGGAGGCTCCTTGTATTTATATGCAAACGTTGAGGGTGAATAGACGTGATAGTTGGGCTTCTGAGCCTACATTAGTTTGTTGGCTGACCTTGACAATTTGTCCATAATCAAAATAAATTCATATTTCCATAAATACTTATCGGAATCGGATGATCTTTAGATCAATCCTACACCTCTCGATGAGAGAAATCTAGAAAAAATACCAGAAGCCATAAATAAGGTGACCCACATGGATTTTGGCCCTAGTTGCCAATTTTAAGATATAGTCTGCCACATCGTTGTCAGAAACACTGCCAAGGAGATGTGGGATGCCTTGTCGACGCTATATGGGGGATCTTTCGAGCAGCGGAAGATGTACTTGGAACAGAAGATGAGATCCATGCAGATGCAGAAGGGGGAACGCATTGATCCGTTCCTTACGCAGCTTCAGGAGATTCGAGACTCGTTGGCAGCTATGGGGTCAACACCTCAGCCTACTGAGATAGTGAGGCTGGCCCTAAACTCAGTCTTAGAAGAATGGCAAGTGCTTGTCCAGAGTATCTTGGGCAGAGAGAGATTGCTGGATTGGGAAGGAATGTGGGTTGCTCTTTAGTAGGTGTTGGGATGGGGTCCCCTGGGTTAGTTTTGGGTTAAAAACCCAAGTTTTGATGTAAATTTTGACAAAAAGATGTAAAGTCTCAGCGAATTGTGGATGCAGAGCACGTATGTAGATAGGAGTCAAAGAGGATTTTTACCCTCGTTTATGTAAAAGATTGAGTCTTTTTGGAGATCTACTCTTGGTCGCGGACCATAGGATTGTATAAATAGGTGTGTCTTAGAGAGTCTAAGGCAGCTATATGTTGTTTGTCTATGGGTACGACGAATGGAGCCCTAGGGAGTTAGTGCAGAGAAGTAAGTCTTAGAGGAGGAAAAAGCTTTGCAGCTGAGTGCGTAGAGGCCTAGAGTAGTGTCTGCAGCTAAGTGCGCGGACCCCTGCAGCTGAGTCCACAGGGAAGTTTTGAGTCTATAACATTGTACTGAAGATCAATAAAGAAGACTATTGGAGAAATTCATATGTTTTATATGTTGTTTATGTTGCGATATGTGTTGTGATGAAATAATGTCTTTATGAAATAATGATGTATTTATGTGCGAATCTAGTGGATAAGTCTTATTAATAGAACGCAATGCATGTTAAGTATTTATGCGAAGGTTATAATACTTTTTGTTAAGTTTATTTAGCACTTGAGCAAATCTGTGTGGATTCCGATCTAATGCTAGTCTATGATGCATGTAATTAGATAACCTATTTGTTAAGGGTCCATAGAAGCCGATCGTAGACCTTCACGTAGGTCTAGGCCATTTGAAAGAAACTACAACGCCAAGTCCTAAGGGCTTAGAGATCTGCGTGAAGGCAGATCTAGGACATAAAAAGGACATCACACTGATCTCTGGATGCGGGAACTTGATTCTAGCATCCCCCCATACTGCTTCGGGTGAGACTTCAGTCCGTGCTATGCAGGTTGATGCTGAAAGGGCCGATAGTGTAGGGTTTTGTTTGGCACAACTAACTCTGAACTTGGGTCAGGACCCACTAAGCCAACAAATGATTCTGTTGCTGGGATCAGAATCTGCATAAAGAGATGTGTGATGTCGCATCACTTGAATCCGACAAAAAGGAAATTAAGAAGTGGTTAGATAGGAAGATTCACGAATTTGCGGCGTTGGAAAACAGAAATCCGCGCCTGTCAAAAGAACAGTGGTTGGCCAAATATTTGTACACAGAAATACACAATTTTCTTCTGCACCTTCCCAATCGATTTATACGAGTGGATAACTAAACTGGTAGACGACCAGGGAAGGTGGAGACTTGACGGTCTAATAGTGTGGACTCCGAAACTAGTGCGGAGGTTGGAAGCTTCTGAAGATAAGATTGCACGCGCTGTTGACCATTGGCTCGATCGACTTAGGGGATTTGTGATAGAATTCACGGTTTATACCTCAGTTAGCTACAGCTAAGCAGAGCGACGCTTCTTCAAAGGACCATGAGGTAAGGATTTAAGATCTTTGAATACCTGGATTAAGATGCTGTTATGTGAAAAACGGGTTATGCCGTTGCCTTGATGTTTGGAGCTACGCAAAGTGGAAAGCTTTTCAGAGATCGAGGGCAAAAAGGTCCTGAATATAGCTCGTTGATTGGGCCTCCTTCGAGCGACGACGAAGGAATGGTACAGGCTTCATCGCGGAGTGTTGTACAACTGATAAGACAGGGTTTTCCGCGAACTCATCATCCATCCACTCCACCTCCACAACACACAACTTCACCCACATCGCCACCACCACCACCGTCGTTCAACATGTCGAATACGATGAAGTTGCCAGTTTTCAAGGGTATATGGAGTGAGGATGTGGATCAATTTTGGTTTGTTGTGGAGGCTGTGTGGACAGCACAACAAGTTACAGATGATAATATGAAGAAGGTGCAGTTGGTTACTGCTTTGCAGGACCGCACGCTGACATGGTATGTCAAGTACTGCATTGATAATCCTTTGGCATCATTAGCAGACACTAAGGCTGCTTTGAACAAGGAATTCAGTAAGCCTAAGTCTGACTCGCAATCAGTAGTTGGATTCAAGGAAATCACGATGAAGGCTGGTGAAATGCCTTGGGAGTTAGATCAAAGATTGAAGTGTGTGATCCGCGAAGCTAATATGCACCTCATAGATAGTTAGCACCGCGAGTGGTTTATAGCCTCGCTCCTGCCCCACTTGAGGATCGCTTTATCACGACAGAAGATAGTAACTTAGGCGGAAGCCCTGGAAATTGCGATGATATTGCATGAAACGCTTATTCAGGATGTGTCTTTGGGAGTTCAACAAATTCACTCGCAGTTTGAAAAAAAAGAGGCTAAGCTTGGAAAAAAAAAGAGGCTAGGCCGGAGGTGCGCGAGGAAGTTTGGTGCCTCAAGTGTAAGAGCCAGGGGCATGATAAAGATCACTGCCCTATCTTTGCAAATTATATCACAGGGAGGGACCAATGCCCCTGAGGCAGGAAGCTCCAGCAGGACCAAGCACAGGACCCGCACTATGGTGCGCTATTTGTCAGGTGGCTGGAAAACACGTAACAGATAATTGCCATTTGCTACAAAAGCTTGTGTAGACACCACAACAATTGTTTTGTGATTTCTGCAAATTGGTGGGCCACGATGAGCGTCACTATCGTAGCTACGAATTGATGATGGAAAGAATGCCTATCTATCGAATATAAGCAGAAACTCGGCCTCCGGATCAAGGTGTTGGGGGAGCGCGCGGAGGATATCAGGGGCGCAGATGAGGCCAAGGAGGAGGACCTGGTAGAGGTCGTGGACAGGTTATTTGCTATAATTGCGGGACACCAGGGTACTACGCGCGGGAGTGTCAGAATTAGACGCGTCCGTCATGTCAGTACTGCACTCAGTTTGACCATACGATAGAAGAATGCCCTGTGCTGATAGCCAAGATGCTGGAAAAGAAGGTGCAGCCTCATCACCCTACACAAAACTTACAAATGATGAAGGCTGAGCCCAACGAGGAGGATCCAAATGTGAATATAGTGCTGAGAAGCGGAGTAACGATTGGGGACGACAAGGGAAAACATCTGAAGATAATGGATGGGTTCGCAAGGCCCCAGAAAAGTAAGTTGGCTTCGATCTAGAATGCGCAAAGGAAACGTTTATGGAGGCGAAGAAAAGCTTCACTGAGGCATCTACCTCAGGAAGTTAGGACAAACTACTGGAAACCGGCGCGCCCACAGAGATTAATCCTTCTGTACTCAGCACGTTTCTGGGAACTTGTATGAAACTTCTGCGTGATAGTAAGGCTGTGAAGGGCTTACAGGAATTGATAAACAAGTGTGCTAGTAAAGAAAATGCTCCTGATGGACACAAAGTAGTTCAGTGTTGCGGGGGAGCGCCCCCCCCCCCTTCGAACCCGCTCCCGAAGCGCGCTCCGGGCGGGAGCGGGTCGGGAGCGCTCTCCCCAAATCGCTCCCGGACGGGAGCGATTTTCGGGAGCGCGCTCCCGTAAAAAAATTTGCGCTCCCTGGTCTGTGAGGGAGCGCTTCAGGGAGCGATCGCTCCCGCGCTCCCGGAGCGCTTTTTAATGCCCGGGAGCGATCGCTCCCGGGCATTAAAAAACGCTCCGGGAGCGAATTTTAAAAAACCGGGAGCGGTTCGGCGGAAAAAAATTCCGCCGGACCCGAAAAAACAAAAAAATTTAACTAATTTTTTTTGGTTTATAAGCCCAATGGGCCAAAAAAAAATCATTTCAATGAGATTGAGCTTGAGCTTGAGAGCTGAGGAAGAGCAAAGGAGCAAGGAGCAAGAGCTGAGGAGCAAGGAGCCAGAGCTGAGGAGCGAGGAGCAAGTGCCAAGGAGCGAGGAGCAAGCTTGCAGAGGTAAGTAACTTAATCATTTAGTTAGTTTAGTTGGTTAGGTAGTTAGTTTGGTTAGTTTAATTTACCTGTTTGAGTTTAAAGATCATTAATTTAAATTAAATTAATAAATTAAATGAATTAATCCCAATAAACTAAATTAATTTGCAGATTCAAGACTCAAACCCTACAAACATCAAACACGATGGACCTAGGGATTTTTATTGGCATTTTCCTCTTCCTGGTCCCTTTTCTGGTTATTATGGTGGTGGAGAGTAGGAAACGGAGGGGGCCTGAAACTGAAGAGGTGGATGAAGAAGCCGGAGGAAGTCAAATAGGTGAAAACCCTAGTGAGGAGGATGTGGAGGAGGGTGAACATGAGGGTCAAAAAACTAAACAAGACCAAACTCCATTGTGGAAATATGTTCAGAGGGCTGAAACAGGGAGAGGGGGTGGAACCACTAAATTTCATTGCCCCCATTGCAACACTGATTACACAGGCTCATACACCCGTGCTAGAAGACACCTTTACGGGAAAAGGGCATGGGATGGAGAGAAACAAATAGGAATCAAAACTTGCAACGTGGTGTCAACAGCAGATAGAGCCAAATACATAAAGGAAGAGGAGGACGCCCAATACAGAGCAAAAAGATCAAGGGGTTTCTTTGAAAGCTCACAAAGAACTCCTTCAGCATCCTCCCAAGGCAGTGGATATGGACATGGAGGCTCAAGGTCATCATCTTTACGCCGTAGAACCATATCAGATTTCCTTGATGAGGGGTGTAGGAATGATGTGGATTCAAAAATTTACAGGTTCCTCTATGCAAATGGGATACCATTCAATGTTCTACGCTCACCTTATTGGCACGAAATGGTTTCTGCCATAAATGATGCCCCTAAAGGATACAAGAGCCCTGGGTATGACAAGGCAAGAACTGTTGGCCTTGATCATGAAAAAGCAAAAATATCACATTCTTTGAATAAAATGACAAGTTCTTGGACTGACAATGGGGTGTCCATTGTATCTGATGGATGGACAAATGTAAAAGGCAAGCCATTGATAAGTGTTCTTGCTGTGTCCCGAAGTGGTCCCATTTTTCTAGCTGCACATGATTACTCAGACAAGTTCAAGACCGCTATCAACATTGCAGAAGCATTGCTTGAAACAATTGAGCGTATTGGCCCATACAATGTCATCCAAGTCATTACTGATAATGCTCCTAATTGTAAGGCAGCGGGAGCAATTATTGAGGATAGATACCCGAACATATTTTGGTCTGGATGTTTGGTTCACACATTGAACCTTCTGTTGCATGATATTGTCAAAAACAAAAATGAACAATACCAATGGATTGGTGATTTGTACAAGAAAGGAAAAAAAATGATAAAATTTATTACAAATCATAGCAATACCCATGGCCTTTTCCGCAGTCACTCGAGATTGGAGTTGCTGAAGATTGCGAGGACTAGATTTGGTAGCTATTACCTCACCTTCAGGCGCCTTTTGAAGGTAAGAGAGGGTTTAGCTAGCATGGTATCAAGTCCAAATTGGCAGGTGTTAAAGGAAAGGGCTACAAATGTAGCTGACATTGCAGGTTTTGAAACGGTGGAGGAGGCCGCTCTTGATGGGCAGTTTTGGACAACTGTGAGACAGGTATTGGATTTCACCAAGCCAATTTATAACATGATTCGGTTTGCAGATACAGACAAACCAGTGATTGGCGAGGTGTATGAGCAAATGGATACCATGTTGGGGGAAATAAAAGACATTGTTAATAACAGAGATCCCGACTTGTACAATCTGATTCACGATTGTGTGTGTGAACGGTGGAAAAGGCTTAACCTTCCACTACATTGCTTGGCGTATATCCTTACGCCAAAATACTACTCAGATTCTTGGTTGGGCAAACCTGCAGCAGGGGGTGGTGTTAGGACCAAACCCCATTTAGATCGAGAGGTAACTAAAGGATATCTGGATGCATTAGAAAAGTTGGTGCCTGACAGGGAGGAATGTGCAGCTGTGCGCCTTGAAATAGGCAGATACTTCACTGGCAGTGGTTTGTATGGTAACTTCCATGCAATGGACGACAAAGATAAATTTGATTCTCTCACATGGTGGGAAACATATGGCGGCGACGGACTTTTGCGAAAATTGGCATTGAAAGTTCTTGCACAGGTTGTAAATTCTTCTTCTGCAGAGAGGTGTTGGAGCACCTACAGTTATATACATAATGTGAAAAGAAACAGGCTCAACGAAAACCGAGCAGAAAGCTTGGTTTATGTGCACTACAATTTGAGGTTGTTGAGCCATTACTGTGATCGGGCTAATGAAGATCCCACATATAAAATTTGGGACAATCACCCTGAGGACGACAATTTGGAGGATGGCATTGTACATATGGAAGAACTAGAAGATGAGCTTGTACGGGATGAAGCTGAAGCAGCTGCAGCAGCCATGCCACCTCCACCTCCACCATCCAGTAGCAGTTCTCGGGGCCCGAGTCTTGTTCCATTGCTGTCGCCACCTCCATCGACACCCTCGCGTGGAGGCTCTAGTTCTGGTCGTCGGTCTGGGCGGGAGACTCCTAGAAGACCACCACGACCTACTTATACTCCTGGAGACTCTCGTGGCAAGGGCCACTTGTAGATTTACAGTTTACTTGTCTTTTTTAGTTTCTATTAGACTTGTCACTTTAGTTTTCATAACTGTTCAGTGTTGAGTTTTGAGTCCTTGACTCTTGACTCTTGACTCTTTCATATCATTATGACATTATGATATTTTTTGTAAACATTATATCACTGTGACAATGAAAATTTGAAGTTTGAAGTTGGGCCTTGGCAATTATAACTCATTGGTAATGATTGTGAATTATGAATATGATGCTTTGTGAAAGACTAAAGTTGTTTCATTTCATCTCATTATTCATGTTTCATTTTATATTTTTAACATTTCATATCATGTTAACAGTTAGAAGTTAGGACTTAGAAATATCTTCGATATTACTTCTTGTAATGGTTAAACTTGGCTTACAAGTACAACTTGTTACTTTGGTGATCAATGATGATAAATGTTATTGAATTGAATGTTATTTTAATTTATTATTTTACTAAGGTTGATGACGATTATAATTTCTAGATGATTGATGTGATATGGTTCAATGATCAATTTATGTTTTTTATGTCTATTTCATCATTCTACATGTTTTTGTTGACATATATGTATCAAAAATTAAAAAATATAAAAAATATATATATTTTTAAAAAATCGCTCCGGGATTCGCTCCCAAACCGGGAGCTTCTGAAAATGGTCGCTCCCGCTCCCGCTTCCGCTCCCGCTCCCAAGTAACACTGACGTAGTTAGAAAGATTGGTAAAATAAGGCAAGAACAATGCGTGAAATGAGGCTCACTGCGGAGATAGGAGACTATGAGATGGACCAGATTATTTTGGATTTGGGATTTGATGCGAATGTTTTGCCTAAACAGACATGGGAGAGAATGGGGAGACCTGCACTGCAATGGTCTCCGATTCAACTCAAGATGGCGAAGCAACAGAAGATTATCCCTATATGACGACTACATGGAGTCACCATAGATATAGAAGGTGCGAGTGCGCTGGTTGATTCCGAAGTGATAGAAATTGTTGATGACAACAATCCATACCCCACGTTCCTTGGAATTGATTGGGCTATTGATATGAATTGGGTCATCAACTTGAAAAAACGGACAGTGTCGTTTAAAAGGAAATCGCTCCGCGTTGTAATACCATTGGACCCTGCAGAAGGACCGCACTATACTGAATCGGTCCGCGACTATGAAGAACATGATGATGATTTGGATCAAATCTACAAAATTACAGCATGAGACCAAGACTGGATTAATTCGACAGCTGATGGAACGATTACATGGGACCGTGAAAGCTCTTGTACCCCGGATTCAGATGAGGAGTTGGAGCATTGGCAGAATAGGCTGCATGAAGTATCCACGCTGCGCTGTCACATGATGACTAAATCCCTGCGCTGTGTGTCATCGAAGGTAAGAAATTTACCCTATTATATGGTTTAACTGATGTAGATAAGTTTTTGGATGCTTTTGAAAGAGAAGTCCCTGAGGATCATCGCTTAGAAGCATTGGATTTGGCGTTGCGTGCTACGTCCGCACGGTGGTGGGGTAGGACAACTTTGATGAAGGATGCGAGTACATGAGAATGATGAGGTTGCAATTTGGTCGTCCTAAAGTGCGATTAACTGAAAAATATGATGGGAGAAATGATCTGCGCGATCATTTGGTGAAGTGGACTAAAGTCTACGGAACAGAACCGCAGTGAGAGTGGGTGCACGTATTTTGTCATACTCTAGATATAATCCCCATGAATTGGTACTTGGAAACGGAGTTCCGCCATGGCATTGCGGAGTGGGATATATTAAGGGAAGGGTTCCTAATGACCTTCAGTTTTGAGGATGGGTTCGAAAGCATTGATGAAGCTCTGCAGGAGGTTAAGGTGACGATCTTCAGGATTCCGCAGGATCCTTTGGAGTTGGTTCAACTAGATTGGAGCACCCAACTGCGCCATGCACTAGAATGCTATAATGTGACTACTGAGGGGGAGGATGAAGATCCAAGAAATATCAATATCCCAGAGGCAGAAGGCCACTGTAAGGTTGAAGGTCCGCAGATAGAAAATCCAGACATCACCACGCCGTTGAAGACTTGGCAAGTGAACATTGCTATTGAAGCGGAACCAAAATTTGCAAAGATCGAGGATTATTGGGATGATGCCACGGTGGATAAAGTCGCTGAGTTACTCCGCGAGTACCAGGGTCTTTTTCCTACAAAATTTTCGGACTTAAAAGGCATCATAGGTGACTTGGGCATGATGAAAATTACCCTGAAGTTGGATGTGAAGCCTATTAAGCAGAGGCCATATCACCTAATTCCAAATACAAGGAAAAGGTCCACTTGGAGTTGGACAAGATGCTTGAGGTAGGTATTATCGAACCGGTGGAGGAATCTGATTGGGTGAACCCAATGGTGGTTCAGGAAAAGAAACAGAAGGAAGAAATAAGGATTTGAGTAGATCTAAGAAAGCTTAATGATGCTTGCGTCCATGACCCTTTCCCGACACCGTTTACAGATGAGGTACTGGATAATGTTGGAGGATAGGAGGCCTACTTATTCATTGATGGGTTCTCTGGGTACCATCAGATTAAGTTCGTGCCAGAAGGCAAGATTAAAACAACCTTTGCGACAGAATGGGGTTGTTTCTAGTATATTGTGATTTTGTTTGGACTCAAGAATGCGGCAACGCTATTCTCTCACGTAGTCATCGCGGCGTTCAAGGAATTTATTCACAAGTTCTTGGAGGTGTATTTTGATGACTGGACAGTATTTGGGTTGGTAAAGCGCCATGTATCCAGTCTACGCTTAATGTTGGATATGTGCCGAAGATATCAAATCGCACTGAACCTAAAGAAGCGTTTATTCTCCATCCCCTTTGGGATTTTGTTGGGTCATGTGGTGTGCAAGTAAGGACTAATGGTGGACCCTGCAAAGATCGCGATAATAGTCAATGTGGAGGCTCCAAGGAGTGTCAAACAGCTACACGCAATGTTGGGCCATACTGGATATTATCGAAAGTTCATCAAGGCTTATGCTCAGATTATCGTGCCTATGGAGAAGCTATTGAAGAAGAACGCTACATTCTGTTGGGATGAAGAATGTCATCGCAGTCTAGATGTATTAAAGGAAAGAATGGTCACCGCGCCAATCTTGCTCTTCCCGGAATGGAAGAAGGAATTCCATGTGCACTTGATGCCTTGTGTATTGTACTGGGAGCAGTGCTGACACAAGCCGATGAAGGAGAGATGGATCACCCTATAGCCTTTGCGAGCAGGAAATTATCAAAGGCTGAGAAGAATTACTCAACGACAGAGTGTGAAGGATTGGCTATGGTGTACGCGCTTTAGAAGTTTAGGCACTATATGTTGGGCCGACATTTCAAGATGTACACAAATCATTCCGCCTTGAAATACCTGGCCAATAAGCCTGTGTTGGGGGGAAAGATATGCAGATGGCTATTGCTATTCCAAGAATGACTTTGAGGTAATTGTGAAGCCAGGAAGGTTGAATGTAGGCCCTGACCATTTGTCGTGAATTGAAACAGGGGAGGAGCCTACTAATTTGGAGGAAGGGTTGCCTGACGTGCAGCTCTTTGCGGTGCGCGTAGCGGATAACCATTTTGCCGATATTATCTACTTTCTGACTATAGGGACGGTTCCAGAAGGATACACCAGTGAGCAGAAGAAAGATTTAGTAGTGTGCGTGGCAGATTTCTCAGTAATTGCAGGACATTTATATAAGATGGGTTCAGATGAGATACTCTGATGGTATGTGCTTGATTTTGAACGAAATAGCATCCTCGTTGAAGCTCATGGAGGAGTTGTGGGAGGACATTATGCAGGAAAAGCGACAGCGCGGGTTTGTGGTGGCCTACGTTACATAAGGATACTAAGCATATTGTAGGGCATGCTGTGCATGTTAGAGAACAAGTAGACCATCGCGAAGGGATGAGCTGCCACTGAACCCTCACGTGTCATTGCAGCCATTTGAGAAATGGGCAATTGACTTTGTAGGACCGGTCTAGCCCCCCGGCAAGAAAACTGGTGCGCGCTATATCATCATCGCGACAAAGTACATAACCAGATGGGCGGAAGCACAATTGGTGAAGGATTGTACAGGGGCCACAACAACAAAGTTCTTGTTTGAGTACGTGTTAACCAGATTCGGCTGCCCAAAAGTATTGATGAGTGATCACGGTAACTTCCTCAATGAGATAATCAGCATGCTGACCGACGAGTTCCAGGTTTATCATCAGAAGAGCACACCGTATCATCCGCAGGCTAATGGGACAGTTGAGGCCTTTAATAAGATCTTAGAGAACACACTGACAAAGATTTGCAACGCGCGACAGAATGATTGGGAAGTACGCGTACCTGCAGTGTTATGGGCGTACAAGACTACTTGGAAAAAACTAACAGGTTAGACACCTTTTAGATTGGTCTATGGCGTAGAAGCTGTGATGCTTATGGAATATATCGTGCCTAGTCTACGCATAGCAGCTTTCACAGGGATGGCGGATCGCGGAGCCTTGGAAGAGTGGCTCGCGCAGCTAATGGAGCTTGAAGAAGACAAATTCTTAGCTCGATTCCATCAGCAAATACAGAAGGAACGTGAAAAAGCATGGCATGATAGATCCCTCTGAATTGCACACATTTAAGGTAAATGACTTGGTTTTATTATATGATAGCAAGTTCGCTAAGTTTCTAGGCAAGTTTCAGATGCATTGGCTGGGGCCATATGTCATCAAAAAAATTATAGATGGGGGCGCAGTTCAACTCGCGCAGCTGAATGGAGAATGTTTTTCGGGACATGTGAATGGAAGCCGATTGAAGCTATATACTAGAGATCCGACTCAATGACTATATGATGGCAGGACAGTCTTAGCGCTCCAGGCAGCTGCAAGAGAGCGCGGGACTATAAACTACACTGCCCGGATTAAAGGACTACACTGTAAGAACACTGCACGCAAAAGGGTGACGTTACAGAGTCAGAAGCTGCGCGAAGGGAGTTGCGCTATGAAAGAAGATATCGCGCAGCACAGCTAGAAAGTGACAGTTAGAGTCATTGTTCATGATTTGACAGCCAGGAGACGGTTAAGAGGAGTGGGTGGTCGACATTTAAGGCTAAAATATTTGAAGATCTGCTGCCA
This sequence comes from Pinus tabuliformis, assembly GCA_031772625.1. Classification (NCBI taxonomy): domain Eukaryota; kingdom Viridiplantae; phylum Streptophyta; class Pinopsida; order Pinales; family Pinaceae; genus Pinus; species Pinus tabuliformis. The sequence continues at coordinate 2,022,898,476 of CM062817.1, read as the reverse complement.
AAACAACATTAATGATTGAATTTTGGGGGCAATGGTCAGATTTGGATTCAAAATCCCCTATAAATTACGCTTGTCGGTCCAACAACGAACACTTTGCATACATAGTTTTTGAGCCGAGTTGTCTTTTGCCTATGAGCCGCTTGTTTTTTGAGGATTTGGTCATGAGCCCTGCGTTTGCCAATTTGCCCGAGTTAAATCATAAATTTATCCTGGAAACCATGTTGGGTCCGAGCCTTGCTGAAACTGTGAGCATTGGGGGAGACATTGCATCCGAAGGAGCTGCTCTAGAGGTGGTGAGCATGGAAGCTCCGGCTCCTGTGCCTACGGTGCCAAGGTCGCCTAGGTCGAAGCCTACACCTGTGTGAGAAACCTAGAAGACGAAGAAAGACAAGCAGAAGAGGTTGGTGCTAGTGCACGAGTCGCCTAGGAAACATGCGGCCGCTCAGAAGCAGAAGAAGGACAAGCAACCTGAGAAGGTTGTGGATTTAGAAGATGAACAGGGCACGAAGGATATAGACGCTGAGGCAACGGAGCCCATCACCATATTGCTTGAATATATCCCCTTCGCGAAAAGGGAAGGTGAAGGTCCCCAAGGACCCAGACTCGGACAAGTTCCTCATTCACACGCCCCTATTGCCAGAGAAGATAACTTTTGAAGGACTGCGCCTTGTGCGGGTTCCCCTGTTAAAAATGGAGGATTGGGACCTGGCTGACCATGAGCGGTTCCCTCACCTCGCGACAGAGAATTACATGAGGCGCGTGTATTATCGAGGCTCAGGTGCGACTGAATTGGAGACAGTTGAATGGATTTGCGGAGTGGAATAGTCCAGGTTGTTGAACCTGCTGTGGGTGCCCCACTACCACCGCACTAATATTAACACCACTTGTGTGCGACAACTACTTACTCTAGTGCACGATGGGTGCTTATGGCTTGGCGCGCCTATACCCATCACGGATATGCTCATCCATAGGATCACGCACCTACCACATGAGGGTTTGAATCCGGCCAAGGAGTTTGGTGGAAAGATAGGCGAGAGAGACTTGGAAGAGAAGATGAAAAAGAAGTTTGAGCTTATCAAGAAGCCGCGCGACTATTCCATCACGTCGTTGACTGCACAACCTTGTTTGAATAGGCGATGGAGTTGGTGACGACCTTGCAGGAAGACCCCAACCTGCAGATATTGAGTACAGAGATCTGCGAGCTCCAAAGCAATATGACGAGGTTAGGGCGATGATGCGCTCAATTGCTACAACACAGCGCCTCGCCAATTACAGGAGGGGAAGCATCTCCTCGCACAGGTGGAAGCGGCTCAAAAAAAAATAGGCAGTGCTTAAGGCAAGGTTGGGTCTTTGGTTGGAAGAAGCCTACCAAGTCTCAACCAACATTCAGGAGAAGTTGATGAACTTGCAGCGCACGCAGTAGAAGATCAAGTTGGCTAGCGAAAGACCAACTACGGAGCAGCTCGTCGAACAAGTGAAGCAGGCAGCTACACAGAGCACTGCTGAAGTAGTAGTTGTGTAGATGAAGCCGGGGGATCTTCGCAGTAAGATCATCGCGCCAGCCGAGTGACTCGAGGGCGAGTCACGACCTTTGTGTTGGGGGCCTGTTGGGATGGGGTCCCTTGGGTCAGTTTTGGGTTAAAAACCCAAGTTTTGATGTAAATTTTGTAACAAAGATGTAAAGTCTCCGTGAATTGTGGATGCAAAGCACGTATGTAGATAGGAGTTAAAAAAGGTTTTAACCCTTGTTTATGTAAAAGATTGAGTCAGTTGGGAGATCTACCCTTGGTCCGCGGACCATGGGATTGTATAAATAGGTGTGTCTTATAGAGTGTAAGGTAGCTCTATGTTGTTTGTCTATAGGTATGACGAATGGAGTCCTAAGGAGTTAGCGCAGAGAAGTAAGTCTTAGAGGAGGAAAAGGCTATGTAGCTGAGTGCGCAGAGGCCTAGAGTAGTGTCTGCAGCGGAGTGCGCAGGGAAGTTTTGAGTCTGTAACATTGTACTGAAGATCAATAAAGAAGACTGTTGGAGAAATTCATATGTTTTATCTGTTTCCTTCTGCTATTTATGTTCCAATATGTGTTGTGATGAGATAATGCCTTTATGAAATAATGATGTATTGATGCGCGAATCTACTAGATAAGTCTTATTAATAGAACACAATGCATGTTAAGTATTTATGCGAAGGTTATAATACTTTTTGTTAAGTTTATTAAGCACTTAAGCAAATTTGTGTGGATTCCGATCTAATTCCAGGGACATCTTCAATGATTGGAGGAATGACAGGTAATGCAGGTCATCAAAGAAATAGCCGACTCTTCAAAGAAAGCAAGGAACCCCTGCTATGAAGAATCAAATGTTGTTTCTAATAAGATAAGAGGTGTTATCTTGTATTGGCCCTCTCCTTTAGATTCTTTGGGAATCTGGCTTATTGATTGTAGTGCTTCAAGGCACTTCATCGGATAGAAGGGTGCTCTCTCTAATTTGGTAGAGATGGAAACAATTGTGGGATTATACTTGGAGTCGATGACACCTATCTCAGAAAGGGTGTAGGGAATGTTACCCCTCAATTGAATGAGGGTAACTCGATTCATTTACAAGAATCTCTTTTTATGTACCAGATCGCAAGAAGACCCCGATGTCCATTTCGGCAATGGAAGTCAAAGGTTACAAGGTGACATTCATCGATGAAAAGGTACGTGTTTGAAAATGGAATTTTCAAATATGCTTTTGAGTTCAGGGTTGGCAGTTGGTATCAAGTTGCAGGGTGGTCCATTGGGGACCATGTCAGTTGACACATCTCATCTATAGCACCGGAGATCTACTTATGGGGCCCTACCCAATGTGAGTTAGATGGTGACAAGGATGCCTAAATTCAACAAGAGCATGAAGGTACATGTCTGAGATGTATCGAAGGAAAATCCTACATGGGGACCATTCCCCTCATGTAGCAAGTCCACAGGTTTGGAACAACCCGAGGGGATTGAGATTCATGATTGGGAATCTCACGTATGCAGGTGGAAGAAATCCCTCTATGGCTTGAAGCAAAACTCTTGGGCTTAGTATGAGAGGGTTGATAGCTGTCTGATGAAGTTGAGATTCACTAGGAGTGAAGCCGACCCAAACCATTGCTTGAAAGTTGTGGATGATAAACCTCTCATACCGGCCCCTTCTGAGGATGACTTCTTTTTGACAGATGCAGACCCTCTCAGTTACAAAAGTAAGAGGGAGTTGGATTTCGGATTTGGAATGGTAAACTGCAAGCCCGTGACTACCTCGAGGATCTTAACTTTCAGAAGTTATGTGGTAGTAATGTCAGACCAGATTTAGGAAATGCCTTTGAGTTTCATAAACTCATTTGCGTTGATGTTCTTGGTGAACTTCTGTTTGGACATATGTTTTGCAGTTATCATGATGAGCTCATATTTGGTTGAGCCTCACTGGATTGGTGCAAATAATCTTCTAAGATATCTTCAGGGCACAATCTCTCGTGGATTGAGATACACTGCCGGAAATGTGAAGCTGCATGATTATTCGAATGCTGACTAGGCAGGCAGTGTGGATGATTGCAAGAGCACTTCTGGGTGCTGATTCTCTTTGGGTTCTGCTTGATATCCTGGATGAGCAGGAAGCAGAAGACGATTGCTTTGAGCACCGCTGAGACCGAATACATAGCTACGAGTATGATCTCGTGCGAAGCTGCTTGGTTGTGGAAGCCCTTCAGTGAGCTGTTTGTACACATGATGGATACCATCGTGATCTTCTGTGTCAACTAGGGGAGGATTCAATTGGGAATCCCGTATTCTATGATTGCTCCAGCATATAGACATCAAATACTACCTTATCTGGGATATGGTACATCAATGAGTGAGAAGGCTCCATTGCATTGAGATTGATGCATAGGTCGCAGACATTCTGTCGAAGCTCCAGGGAAAGGTCAAATTTGTGACTTTCCCGAACAACTTGGAGTCGTTGAGAGACCCTCTTATGAGGGTCCTGCATGATGTATGCATTGAGCTTTGGGAGCTCCGGGGGGCTTGGGGTACTTCTTGGAGCAACAAGCGACCATAGGGTGACTCACCCTCCCCTAATGGTGTGTTGTGTACAGGGTGAATGGTTCAACCTTCCCTTGTGATACCCCGTGGCGACTTATGGACAGGACGAGTGGTTCTCTTGTTGAGGCATCCTACCCATGCAGTCTGGGACTCAAGGGAAGTACCTCTCATTTGGCCAATGAGTAGGGAAATGAGCTTAAGGACCATAGTAGTACTATCGATGGACACATCGTTGTATCTATCGTACTCCATATGCTAGGATGACCTCCATTGATCTAGGATCAATGAAACTGATTTGGGATTAGTATGAGTGGTTTGAGACACTCTCTTTTGATATTGATCTGGGATCAAGTGGAACTGACTTCGAGTTAGTAAGAGTGACATAAATCACTCTCTTTTGGAATTGATTTGGGATCAGTAAGAGTGGTATGACACGCTCTCTTCATATGGAATTGACTTCGGGTCAGTAGATGTTGATTTGGGGTAGCATTGGATGTGCTCTAGCCACGAAATTTGGTGGAGAGGTTGGGGCACATGAGATCTCCAATACTCAGAAAAGGTTTGGGCAAATTCTAAATAGATCAGGAGATATTAAAATAATTAATATTTTTCATGGAGTCCTTAAATCTAAACTTAGGGAAAATAAAATATTAATGTGTATCAATATGAATCTGTGTTAGAATGGTCCAAAAGACATGGATCAAGCCAGATCTAATCTTAGCCGTTGATTAGGGACTTAATCTCAGCCGTTGAGATGCCAACAGGAAAAGTATAAGAGGAGGCTTGATGGTCACTTGGAGGGTACACCAGATGATCAATCATTCTATTCTCTAGAGCGGGGTTTGCTAAGAGAGATAGAATCAGTGATCGGGAGAGCAACTGAGGGGCATTGAGTACAGAGAAACAGATAAGGTAGAGATTGTGCCGGGAGAGCAGTGCAACAGCCAAGGAGGGTGATGCAGAGCCAGCAAGGGCTCACGCAGAGCCACGCAGAGGCAGCCAAGTGCTGCGTAGAGCACCAAAGGGGCTAGTGCAGCTGATGCAGAGGCTCCCAAAGCTGACGCAGGGCCTCTTGGGGCTGACGCAGGGCCAACGTGAGACAGAAAGGGGCTGACGTAGTCTAGTTTGGGCAAACACTCGGGTTGCAGAGCAATTTTGTGTTGAGGAGCTGCCGGAAGGGTGTTCCGGGGTTTCAGCCAGGAGATTTCTCTCAAACTGTGAGGTATAGTTGCTAAGGAAATTCTCTATTGGGTAGGCCAGTTTCGGCACCCAGATTGTACTCTGATATTGCTTAATAAGAAAACCCTCAGATAGCTGCACCGATTTTTCCGCATTGGGTTTTTCCGGGGAGATTGGTCCAAAAATAATGGTGTCATGTGGTGTGTTTGTTCTTGTTTCTTTTAGCTGCTAATCTGTAATATGTTGAGCTTGCACTGGTGTTTATTTTCAGTATTTACTTTGTAAATAACTTGTTAAAGAAAAATAACAAGTAGGTAGGAATAAATTAGAAAAAATGCATGAAGGGTTTCTAAACTAAGGAAAATTAGAAACTTCAACATGGTATCAGAGCGTGATTGCAGATCACCGGAAGACTAAAAGACATCAACCAGGTGGAGCAATAGCAGTAGAAAACTATTGTCTCGAGGTGACAAGCTGTTTCTAGCAACGCAGAAGCCAAGGAAGTGTGATGCAGAGCCAACTAGAGCTTCGCAAAAGAAGCCGGCAACTGCGCAAAGCCTCATAGAGGCCAGCGTTGCTGATGCAGAGGGCCAGAGGGCTGACGCAGACCCATCTGGGGTGACGCAAAGCCAGCGTGAGGTAGAGAGGCGCTGATGTAGTGCACAGAGAGGCAGTTGCTGGAGTCTAGAAGGCTGCAGAAATATTGCAGAGTGGAGCTTGTGAGGTATTGTAGTCTGAACAGTACCTAACAGAGCAAGGCCAGATGAGTTGTTACTGAGGGTTTCTAGCCGAGGAACCTAGATTAGCAGTGCAGTTGCACAAGATGATTAAAGTAGGGGGCATCTCGACAAGCAGCAGAAGGATTTCCGGGAGTGAAATCAAGACTTAGAGGGAGTCTAGAAAAGAACTTCCAGACGGGAAGTAGAGACTCAGAGGAGTCGAATAGAGAACTTCCAGGAGGGAAGTAGAGGAGCGTCATGGCACTACACAGGGTAAGGGACCAGGATAGACTGGACGGAGCATCGAACTTCGCAGTTTGGAAGGCCAGAATCTTATTAGTACTTGACAGGAATCGCGTCAAGAACTTCGCCTTGAAGACGATAGCTATCCCAGTCGACCCAATGATAATGACAAGTACGAAGAGGCGACGGTGAGGGCCAAGTGAATTATCCTTAACGAGGTCAAGGATCATGTGGTACCACATATAGTCGAGAAGGAAACGACAATTGAGATGTGGGAAGCTCTCAAGAACCTGTACCAGCATACTTCTGTGCATAGAAGAATGCTGCTCGAGAACTAGATTAGGTCGTATCAGATGAAGATGGGTCAAATGATTGACTCCTTCCTCAGAGGACTGAATGAGATCCAAGTTCAGTTGACTTCTATAGGAGCGACACTGGATCAGGAGCTTATGGTGAGGACAACCCTGAATGTTGTCTCAGAAGAGTGGGAAGTGTTTGTCTAGAGCATCTTGGGCAGAAGGACTCTCCTACCTTGGGACGAGATGTGGGCAGCTCTTCGCCAAGAAGAGATTAGACGACAGTCAAAGATTGGTAGCAGCAACAAATGGATCAAGGTCAAGCAAGAGGAGGAGGATGTGGCCCTAGCATCTGAGGGAAAGCAGGAGAAGTGGAAGAAGAAAGATCTCTCCAAGATCAAGTGCTTCCACTATGGGGAGATGGGTCATTATGCGACCCAGTGCCCAAGGAAGAAGAGTAAGGGAGAGTCTTCCGAGACTAAGGCAACGGAAACACGTGCAGAGAAGGAAGTTTTGACAGATGATGACTGTGCCATGAGTGCATACGCATCACTTGAGTGGAAGTGGGGAGACATCGAGCTGTAGTTAGGAGGACTACAGGCGATGAGGGGTAGGATCTTTGAGGTACCCAGCCTCTTGGATTAGACCTTGCTATGGGAGCCTCGACGAGGAGTAGCAGGATTGGCTAATTGGGTAGAGACAGATGCGAATGGAGCAGCAGAGGGAGCTACAGTGCAGGAGTCTCGAGACAACGCAGAGCTAGCAGGCTGCAACAGTGCGAGAGGCACAGGAGTGTTGCACCAGTGCAGGATGTCACAGAGAGATGTGCAGCGGTGCGAGATGCAAGAGAGTTGTTGTAGTAGCGCAGAGGTTAGAGAGGGAGCACTTGTCACCGACATAGGGAGCTTCAACATCAGTGGGTGTCTCTAGTCCAACAGGGAGGTCAGTTGGGAGATCAGTTACTTACTTCTTAGTAACTTAGTTGTAGTGCAGCAATGGGCAGCACGATGCAATATGATGAGAGGAGGTGCAGTGCAGATGTAGTGTTGGGAGAAAGGACCAGCAGCAGCACGGATGCAGAGAGAGCTGTCGGATTGATGCAACAGTGGCAGTGGCAGAACCATGGGCAGCAGTACACGAGGCAACCGGGCAGAGGATGGTGGGCAAGAAGGCCTAGCATCAGCACAGGTACTGATGCCGGATGATCAGAGTAATACTCAGTGAGGAGTATTGCTAGAGTACAGTCCTCGCTAAGAGGGAGTGTTGATTTTGGGTAGCACCGGATGTGCTCTAGCCACGAAATTTGGCGGAGAAGTTGGGGCACATGAAATCTCCAATACCCAGAAAGGGTTTTGACAAATTTTAAATAGATAAGGAGATATTAAAATAATTAATATTTTTAATGGAGTCCCTAAGTCTAAACTTAGAGAAAATAAAATATTTATGTGTATTAATATGAATCTGTGTTAGAATGGTCCAAAAGACATGGATCAAGCCAGATCTAATCTTAGTCATTGATTAGGGACTTAATCTCGACCGTTGAGATGTCAACAAGAAAAGTATAAGAGGAGGCTTGAGGGTCACTTGGAGGGTACACCAGATGATCAATGATTCTATTCATTAGAGCGGGGTTTGCTAAGAGAGATAGAATCAGTGATCGAGAGAGCAACTGAGGGGCAGTGAGTACATAGAAACAGAGAAGGCAAAGATTGTGTTGGGAGAGCAGCACAACAGCCAAGGATGGTGACGCAGAGTCAGCAAGGGCTCACGCAGGGCCATGCAGAGGTAGCCAAGTGTTGCACAGAGCACTAGAGGGGCTAGCGTAGCTGATGAAGAGGTTCCCAGAGCTGACGCAGGGCCTCATGGGGTTGACGTAGGCCTAGAAAGGCTGACGCAAGGCTAGCGTGAGACAGAGAGGGGCTGACGTAGTCTAGTTTGGGCAGACGCTGGGGTTTTAGAGCAGTTTTGTGCTGAGGAGCTGCCAGAAGGGTGTTCCGGGGTATAAGCCAAGAGATTTCTCTCAAACTGAGGTATAGCTGCTAAGGAAATTCTTTGTTGGGTAGGCCAGTTTCGGCACCCAGATTGTACTTTGATATTGCTTAATAAGAAAACCCTCAGATAGCTGCACCGGTTTTCCTGCGTTGGGTTTTTCCGAGGACGTGTCCAAAAATAATGGTGTCATGTGGTGTGTTTGTTCTTGTTTCTTTTAGTTGCTGATCTGTAATATGTTGAGCATGCATTGGTGTTTATTTTCAGTATTTACTTTGTAGATAACTTGTTAAAGAAAAATAACAAGTAGGTATGAATAAATCAGAAAAAAGTGCATGAAGGGTTTCTAAACTAAGGAAAATTAGAAACTTCAATAGTAGAGAATGGTATGAGACATTCTCGATCAATTCTTCTTTTTCATGGTTCAGCAGAGCAAAGAAGTACAGGGCACTGATGGCAGAGATAGTACAGTCTCGGAGATGGATCAACGGATGGAGTTATCCCTAGTTGAGAGGGAGTGTTAAAATTGGCAACTAGGGCCAAACTCCATGTGGGTCATCTTATTAATGGTCGCTGATATTTTTCTTGGATCCCTCTCATCGAGAGATTTAGGATTGATCTAAAGATCATCCGATTCCAATAAGTATTCACGGAGTTATGAATTTATTTGTGTTATAAGACAATTCGTTAAGGTCGGCCAGCAACTAAATAACACCCACATGTGCTCAATGTTTTAGTATGAAAGGAGATTACTTGAGAGTCATTTCACACACACTTCTCTCTTGATTCTCTCCACTTGTTTTGGGTTTTCGTGTGAGAGAAATCTAGGAGGAAGTAGCCCTAAGACGCAGGAGGAAAGGAGGCTTAACAATCTGCCCTAGCCGTAGTCCTAAAGAAGCCCTAGACGAGTCCTAAGGAAGCCCTAGTCGCAGTCCTAAGGAAGCCCTAGCTGCAGTCCTAGAATACCCTAGACGCAGTCATCTAAATGAGGTCTGTTCACACTAGGGTAGACCGCATTTCATAAGGGAAATTCTAGGCCAGATTTGAGGACGGTTAGGGACTGATGTGTGCCCTAACCAGTCCCAAAAATTACAACAGTAACGAAGTGACAAACATCAACGTTTGTATGGTGTGTTGGCAGGAAAGGAAGATGGGACAACAAGGTCACATGGTGTTGCAAAGGAAGATGGGACAGCGAGGGCACATGGTGCTGCAAAGGAAAATGGGACAACAAGGTCATATGGTGCAGCAAAGGAAGATGGGACAACAAGGTCACATGGTGCTGCAAACACAAATGGGACAGCAAGCAATCATAGGAGCAGCAGTCACTAACAGTGGGACAACAGTGCTAGGAATGTGACAGCAAGGTGACCCATGAAGTTTGAATGCATGATAGTGCAACAAGATGCATGGGCAGCATGATAGCAATGATGGCATGATAGCAACAATGTTACAATGACAGCATGATAGCAACAATGTTACAATGATGGCATGGTACAACAATGTAACAATGGGTCAGCAGCAAAGGCATGCTAACAATGAAACAACAGGGTGGCAAGCATGGTGCAGCAAGCACATGGGACAGTATGGCAAACATGGTGCATCAATGGCACATGATGCAGTACAACGATGGGTACAGTCATGATTGATGAAGCATGATGAGATGCAGCAACATGGTGCAACACAATGAGGTGCCATATGATGATGAGGAGCAACACAATGATAGGTGCAGCATGGTGATGGAGTAACCTGGGAGAATCAGTTGAAGTAGCATGTCTTCAATTGAGTTCAACTACCTCATGTATCATCTACTTAGAGATGATCTATGCTCTTATTTAGATAAGTCAAAGTGTTGACTTCTGTTGTAAATGTACCATCTCTCTCTCTCTCTCTCTCTGCTGAACTATTGAAGAACATATAAGAAGAATTGATCAAAAGGTTTCCCCACATTAGGGTTTGTCCCCGGCTAGCGCCACATCTTGTGTCCTCTTGTCTTGGCTTGTCTTCTGCGATCTATGTTTATGTTCTATTTATAATTTACTTTAATACTGATGTGATTGCTAAGCTGGAAAATATATTGAGCTAATTGTGAAAATTGAAATAAATTGCTCTAATCTTAGAACGTACCAAAAATTAATACTTGATCTCCTCTTGATGAAGAGCTGCCCACAGTTCTTCCCAATCTGGAAGACTCGCCCTGCCCAATATACTCTGGACAAATGTCTCCCACTCCTCGGAGACTGCGTTAAGTGCAGTCTTCATCAACATCTCCTCATCCGGCGTGGCCCTGATGGAATTTAGCTGGTCCCAGACCTCCTTCAACCGACCGAGGAAGTGATCTATCTGCTCGCCCTTCTGCATCTGGTATGACCGCAACTGATTCTTAAGTAACATCTTTCTCTGCACGGAAGTATGCTAGTACAATTTCTTCAGGGCTTCCCACATCTCATTTGCCATTTCCTTTCGACAATATGTTGGACCACATGATCCTTGACCTCATCAAGGATGATGCACTTCCCCTTGGCCATTGCCTCCTCGTACTTCTCATTTTCAGCCGGGTCAACTACGATCGCTACTACTTTCAAGGCGAAGGCCTTGATGCGATATTTGTCTAGAATGGACAAGATCTTGGCCTTCCAGACCACAAAGTTGGACGCTTCGTCTAGCCTGTCTTGATCTCTTAGCCCATTCACGACCATCTCGTTGCTCTTCTGTCGACTCCTTTGAGTCTCTCTACTTCCCTCCTGGAAGTTCTCAGTTCGACTCCTGCTGAGTCTCTCTATTTCCCGTCTGGAAGTTCTCGGTTCGAATCCTGCTGAGTCTCTCTACTTCCCATCTGGAAGTTCTCTTCTAGACTCCCTCTGAGTCCCGATTTCCCTCTTGGAAATCCTTTTGCCAATGTTAAGTTTCCCCTCTCTGATCATCTGTGCAACTGCAACAATGATACAGATTTTTTGGCTAGAAATCTGCCTCGGCAGCAACTCCCTCTACCCTGGTCTTGCCCTGTTAGGTACTTATTTGACCACAGTACCCCACCAGCTTCGCTCTGCAAACTGTCCACAGCCCCCTATGCCCCAGCGACTTAAGGATTGAGCCTCTTGGCTATGCGCAATCCCGACACCAGCAAACTAGCTCCCTTAGCTCATTGCGTTAGCCCTCCTGGCCTCTGCGTGGCTTTGCATGAGCTTGATTCTACCTTCCTCAGCCTCTGTGCTGGCCTCTCTCTGGCCCAGACTGATGACGCAGTCCCTCTGCGTCACTCCTTGCTCTGTTGCTTTCTGCAAGGATCAACTCTGTCACTCGGGATAGCTGAATCTACTGCAAATGCTCTGCTCAGCTAATGCCTCCAGCGTTCCTATGATCTGCAACCATGCTCTGATACCATGTTGAATTTTCTAAGTCTATTCGTTAGAAAATTAATTTGTATTCTGCTGGTTTATTTCTTTTACTTGTTTAAAATCGAACAAGTTATTTAATACATTTAAATACCGAAATAAACACAATACAGTCACAACGTTTACAGATCAACAATTGAAAGAAAACAAGCACACAAGTGGCACCATTATTTTGGACAAATGTCCCTGGAAAAACCTAATGCGGGAAAACCAATGCAACTATTTTGAGGGTTATATTATTATGCAGTGTTTCTGAGTACAACAGGGTGCCTAACTGGCTCACCCTATAGAGAAAAATACACGGCAACAATACTTCTATATTCGGAAACAGGTATTCAGAAAACTTGTCCCACGAAACCCTCTTCGGCACAACTAAAGCTCAGCGTTAGCCCTTTTGGCCTCTGCGTCAGCCTCCTGCTGACCTGCGTTAGCCCCAGGACCCTCTGTGTCAGCCCTCTGAGGCACTACGCAGCCTTTGGGATCCTCTGCGTCACTCCAACAGCCTTTGCGTGGATGACGCACTCCCTCTGCATCTGCGCTGTCTTTGCTGGGCTCTGTGTAGCTTGGACTGGTTGCTGCTCTCGCTCTCTTTGCTTCTGCGCTGGTCTCCTAACACTGTCTTTGCCTCTCTGCTTCATACTCACTGCCCCTCGTTGTTGATCACTGATTCAATTTTGTTTAGCAACCCTACTCTAGCAAAATGAATGACTGATCACTCTGGTGTCAACTGACCCTCAAGCCTCTTCTTCTACTTTTCTCGTTGGTCCTTCAACGATTGAGATTAAATCTCTAATCAATGGCTAAGATTAGATTGGCTTGATCCATGACTTTTGGAACCTTCTAACCCGATTTTATATTAATACCCATTAATATTTAATTTTACCTAAGTTTAGACTTAGGAACTCCATAAAAAATATTAATTATTTTAATATCTCCTGAACCGGGTACAATCTGTGCAAACCATTCCTGGGTCTTGAAGATCACATGTGCTTTAGCCTCTCCACCAATTTACATGGCTAGAGCACATCCGATGCTACCCCAAATCAACACAATTTAATGTATGGGCCAATGTTATATGAATGAAATGTCCTAGAGATTATTTGTGTCAATAAACTTGCATCATTTGCTTTGAAGTATAAATGCTTGAAGGTCACTTTTCTTTTCCTTCTCTCAACATTGGATGTAGCTGACCTTCCGAGCCTCCTTGATCAAGAAACCAAGTTCTTACTCATCATCATCCTTGACTCCATATCCCCAAGTGAAATAGGCATTGACCCCTCAAAAAGGGTGATCATTTTAACCCTATTTGTACCCTTTTTCCCTTTTCCTAGGTCTAGCCCCATTGGGTCACCTAGAGCATCAATTTCCTGGGAATTGACCCAAAGAAAAAATTTCAATCTCCTACAGGCTACTGCGCTGGTGGGTCCCCTCCCTCTTCTCCAAATTTGAGGCAAGCCACAATTCTAACAGTGGGATCTGCAGGAATCCCATGCCCTAGCTCTAGGATCGAATTTTGCTTAGGCATCCCCAAGGCTAGACCTTAATAGGATCAATTCAACCTTTTGAAGTAAATGCTCTTGTTTGGTCCTTTCCTTTCACCTTGTCCAGGATAGGAACATCATTGGTTGCTACATTCTATCCCCGAACTTGCATTGGGTCTTCTTGGCCCCGTGTGGTCCCACTTCTCATTAAAGATTATTTGTCAAGGACGATTTGGGAATCCAAGTTTCCCAAGGATTATAGGGATTGAGAACCTCGTCTATAAGCCCATTCCTTCTCCCTCAACCCTCCAATGCTACCCCTTACCCCTGGAGGACCAAGTTCGTTGTTTAAAGAGCAAGCAAGCTCCATTCTTCACTCCATCCTTGGGAAAGGGTTTCCAGGGTCACTTTCCACCTATCCATTGACATATACTTTACAAGTGATCCCTACACTACCGGGACTCCTCCCATCGGTGAAAGTCTGTAAAGAGCAAGGAAACTTATCTGTGGTGACAGTGGGCTAAGCCTTCACCTTTGCCCTTAACCTAGCTGTTGCTCTCTCAGGCACCCCTTTTAGGTCCCCTGCTGGTTTGAGTGGTAACAGGCAGTTTGGCCAGACATCAGCAGCGTGATAGGAGATGATGCAGAGACAGAGTGCTATTGCAGGGAGTGCGGCACTAGAACGCATTTCTCGCTAAGAGGGAGTGTTAGTTTTTGTAGCATCAGATGTGTTCTAGCCATGAAATTTGGTGGAGAAGATAGAATTCATGAGATCTCCAAAACCCAGAAATCGTTTGTAAAAGTTCCACCTAGAAATGACTTAATTAGATTATTAACCAGTTTTTAAATATTTCCTAAGTCTAAACTTAGGGAATATGGTTCCAGGTTAATTAATAAGTATTAATTATGTCAATGTGAGAATTATCTAGAAACTCACACAGATCGATCCAGGGATGATCCTAGCCATCGATTATGTTTTAATCTTGGTCATTGGTGCTCCAACGAAGGATTATAAGAGGAGGTTGATGTGGTGATGGAGAGTACACTTGAGCAGTTCAATTTCTTGGCAGATCGATTTCCATAGTAGCAACAGTCAGTTGCCGGAGAGAGCCAGAGATCGAAGCAGTGAGTGAGGGGCAGGGACAGTGATCTGGAGAGGCAGCATCAAGAGGGCTGAGTTATCCCAGTGAGGTAGTGCAGAGCACTGCGTAGTAGCTTCAGAGAGGGCAGTTTGATTAGCTGAAGAGAAAATCGTTCTTCGTTCCAGAGGCTGGGCAAAGGTTCTAGGAGGTCGAAGGACGATTTCCTCAATGGCTGGAGGCAGAATGACTTCATCAGAGACTGGTTGGAGGCTTGACGTCAAGCAAATTGCACAAAGCAGCGCACAGGCTAACGCAGAGGGTCAAAGGGCCGAGTTTTCTAAAGCAGGTTGATTCGTGATTGGTTGTGGAGGAAGGGTAAATTCCCTTCAATAATTTTGCCCAGAATTTCTTGCTGTGGATTGCCAGTTTCAGGCATCCAGATTGTACTCAGATATTCACTGCTGCATAATATTAAAAACCCTCGCTGTTGCACTGGTTTTCCCAAGTTGGGTTTTTCCGGGAACATTTGTCCAAAAATAATTGTCTCAAATTTTATGTGTGCGCTAGTATTTCTTAGTTTCCAACGCATTATTTTTCCACAGTATTTTATTTGTGAAGGTTGCAGTGTATTTATTTCAATATTTGCTGTAGCAGATAAATTGTTAATTAATTAACAATTAGGAGAAATAATATTAGTTGCTACAATAGGGTTCCGGTTTTCGGAATTTTCACTTAATGTTGAATGGTGAGATGTGTTTGATTGGTGCAAATGGCAGAGGAACGTGGCATATCATCATATATTGAACAATGTAGGGTTGTTGGCTAGGTCACTGTCCAAAGTAGGAGAATTTCTTTTCTCTTATGGGGTTACCCACTTTTGCTGGGTAACATGCCCATCCTAGCAGGTTGCATGGACCTTTGCAACCCTGCTAATTGGATTGGTAATAGGTCCTATCCAAATGTGCAGTTTAGTGATATCTAGTTCAATGATAAGAAAGTCTACTTGGAGTTGCTGCCATTGGATGATGATGACAGTGATAATCCTAAGAATTCATTGTTTCCATCTTTGCCAATTGGGCTATTGCCACTCTTATCGTTGTTATTAACTTTCTACTTGACCTTATTATCAATTATAGTCATCCTCATCATGGGCTCTTATTTCAGCAGGCCATTCTCTACTTGACAAATATGAGTGCATTGTCGAAGAGTGGTTTTAGCATGATCAATCCCACCTTTTATCATGAAGGCTCTCTTCATCAGTGGTATGGCTTTTGATGACCCCAGCTCAATATTATGGGGGGTGCGATATAGTAATCTTCTGTGATAATCTATGCGTGTAATGTTGTCTATTTGGCCTCTTTTTCAGCATAATGGGGTTTGTTGAGAATCGAGATATTTTTGCTAATCTTCTCTTGTGTCCACATGCTAGCCCACTTTCTGGGTAGTTGCGGTTCTTAATGAGATACCTGTAGGTTGCGGTGGGCAGTTATGCCATTATTATGCTTTATTATACTTTATTGTAATTTAGGGTAAGTTTGGCCTAGCGTTCCCATTTGAGCTGGTGCCTTAACCCTACTAGGATTCATATATACTATAAATACACCTCATTCCTCATTTATAGAACCATCATATTCATATGCGTTTAGAAGTTTAATCATTGTTTGCCTAAGGGAAATTACATCAATTCACTATACATGTGTTGCACTCTCTTTAATTAATTTTGTGGCATTTCTATTTTCAGCTTTGTTTATTGGATTAGGGTTTGTAGGGGAATTCTAGATACGCTACCTCATTATTTTTAATGCAGTTTGTCACAGGAGCTCCTCTGACTACTTTATTCTGTCCAACTTCAGAAAGTGGAGGTAGCAACTACTAGATGCCACACATTCCTATGCTTATTTATATTATACTGTTCAGTTAACAAGAAAAATGTAAACCCATAATTGGATAAACATTGATGTGCTAAATATTAACCCTCATCCATCAGATTTTTCATGACTTTCATTGTAAATAACAATATTATAATTCTGATCTGTCTAATTAGTGAAGCTACGAAAAAAGGCCAAGTACAAAACCAGGAATAAATGAGTCTTGGTAACTCATTCTCTACTATGTAGGTTGTTTTGATGAACTCAATGACATTTCTTAATTTGACTGACATTATTGCTTAAGAAAAAAATAGTAGCAAATTCAACATGTGAGATAAGAAAATCAAAAGTATCTTTTTGAAGTCTTATTATTTGGGTATTCACACATAAGATTGATGCCACATTCTTCGGAAAAATAAGATTGATACAGCATAGAACTTTGAGTCTGAGTCTAATGTTACCATGGTGGGGTTTAACTTTTTCTCCTTCTTGAATTGAGAGCGTTTTCAAAATGCTCAATAAATGACTAAATAGAGATATGAAGATACTTGGTCGAAATTGATGGGGTTTTGATTTCTGTAGTAGTTACAATATATATGCATAAATCTCTACCTAGTGCATATCATGTTCCCTTCACTTCAATTATAGGAGTCTCCTGAAATACTTGGTTTGGGATTTTGTGTTGTTAATTGTTAAATGTTGATGATTTAATGTTGTGATTTGCTGCTAAAATTTCCTTATGCTCTTGGTGTAGTTTTTCAATTTTAATGCAGAAGTCCTAAACTTATTCTATAGAGTTTACAATTTTCTATCTTGATTTCTGTATGCTCTTCTTATGTATCATAATATACTCGTATATTTTCATCTTGGGCATTTGCAGGCCTGGAATCATGAGTTCTTTTGGGAATGTATGAAACCCGGGGGTGGGAAAGAGCCTAAAGGAGAGATCCTTGAACTTATAAAAAGGGACTTTGGTGCTTATGATGAATTTCTAAAGGAATTCAAGCAAGCATCAGCAACACAATTTGGCTCTGGTTGGGCCTGGCTTGTTTGTAAGTACAGTGTCAAGAGTGTCCAAGTTTCATGGAGTAACATTTTCATATTTTATTAGGTTCTTTCATCTCTCTTGCTGGAAATAGATAGAATTTTTGTACTTTTGACGTGCAGGGATGACATTTTTTGTCATCATTACTGCATTGAGGATGACATTTCTCATAACATTACCTCGTTTCTGTCATTGCAGTAAAAGACAATAAACTTGTAATTGAAAAAACTCCAAATGCTCTGAATCCTCTTATCTGGGGTCATAAGGTGAGTGCTTAATGCTTATAGACATTACCCATTCTATTTTTTTTCTTTTTCTCTGGTTAAGATATTAAATCTTAATTATACCCTCAGTGACATGGGCTACCTGGTACAAATAAGTTACCAAATTCTCTTGAAGATTTCAGAAACTTTGATCATATCATGTTTGTTTCTTTCATTTTTATGTTTTCAAAAATTTTGATCCATTTTGTCATTCTTTTTGAAACATCCTATGTTATTTCTTCAAAGTAGAAGTGAGACATGAGGATTGAAAAGAGGTTACACACAATATGCATAAGAAAACTCAATACACAAGAATATAGGCTTTCAAATATGCAATGCATTGTGTATGAATGATAAAAATTATGTTGATATTTGTAGCTTGGAAAGTTACTTTTGCACAGAATTAAGTGTTTAGGCATGCAAAATTCGCCCAAGATATCCTTAGACACTTGCTTTAGTGTGAGCAAGTTTCATTTGTAACTTAGCCTAAATTAGACTTAGGAAAGCACATAATGATTATGTTGGCTTTACTTAGCCAAAGTAAACTTAGGAAAAGTAAATTATTTATTTTAGTTATTATGTTTTAATCTCAGCCCTTGATTTCAAGTGAGGTGAGACCTAATCTCTGCAATCAATAACTTTGGGTATTAGTATTAGGGATTTAGCTCAATGTAAAGTTATAAAAGCAAGGGTAAGGAGAGGGAGAAGGAAGCATACAACAACACAAGATTGAGAGAGGCATCTTAGTGAGGAGTGTGTGAGGAGTGTGATAATCTAGTGCGCTGGGTCCGAGGAAGGGGGCAGCAAGGAGATCTAGATCAGCCGAGGGGTTGATCAGTTGGATCAGATCTAGTGTTGTACACATATTTCTTCAGTTGGGCCATTATTTGAAGATGAGAGCCCAAGTAGGTTCAAAATAATTTAATGATGAGCTGATTTGATTGTGCAAAATCTGTTGTGTCATTTATTTTGGGATTGGGTCTGAGGAAGGGGGCAGCAAGGAGATCTAGATCAGCCGAGGGGTTGATCAGTTGGATCAGATCTAGTGTTGTACACATATTTCCTCAGTTGGGCCATTATTTGAAGATGAGAGCCCAAGTAGGTTCAAAATAATTTAATGATGAGCTGATTTGATTGTGCAAAATCTGTTGTGTCATTTCTTTTGGGATTGAGATTGGTATTGTCAGGCCAGGATGGTAACTCCCGAATATGTTACATTCTATTACGATGAATTCCATTATATACAATTAGAATGGTGACCTTTGGGATTCAAATTCCAAGGTCTTTTCCTATTCTAACTTATGGAATTTCTCTATTTAGATATTTATATAATTTTGCCCAATCCCAGAGGATAAGGTGTCTAACATTCCCCCTCTTAATCGGAAGGGGTGTTTGTGAGTCCAATCGTCATTCTGAATCTCTCAAAATTTTCTCTTCGAAGCGCTTTGGTGAAGATGTCTGCAATTTGCTCATTTGTGGAACAATGTCATAGGTGAATAGTCTTGGCCTCTACATGATGTTGAATGAAATGATACTTTGTATTAATATGTTTGGTTTGATCATGGAATTTTGGATTCTTGGCCAATTTAATTGCAACAAAAGTATCGATAATCGGAAGAGGATCAGAGTTCACTTGTTTCTCTTGCAAATCTTCGGTAATTTTCCTAAGTCACACAATCTCCTTGGTTGCTTCTGTAACTGCCACATATTCTGCCTCTATTGTGGAATCTGTTGGAACTAACTTTTTGCGTGACCTCCAGGAGACAACTCTTGATCCAAGACTCAGAACATAACCTGAAGTAGATACTCCATTTTTCTTATCTCCATTTGTTAATTTTAGGTATGGTCTATGCTTAGAGCAATTTATTTCAATTTTCACAGTTAGCTCAAATATATTTTCCAGATTAGCAATCACATCAGCATTAAAGTAAACTGCAGATAGAACATAAACATAAATTGCAGAAGATAAGCCAAGACAAGAGGACACAAGATGTGGCGCTAGCCAGGGATAAACGCCAATGTGGGGAAACCCTTAATCAATTCTTCTTATATGTTCTTCAACAGTTCAACAGAGAGAGAGATAATACGTTTACAACAGAAGTCAACACTTTGACTTATCTAGATAAGAGCATAGGTCATCTCTAAGAAGATGATACATGAGATCAGTTGAAGACATGCTGCTTCAACTGATTCTCCAAGGTGACTCCTTCACCTATCGTTGTGCTGCATTTCGTCATCATGCTGCACCTCACTGCGCTACACCATGCTGCACCCATCATCACTATGCTGCATCTCATCACACTTCATTAATCATGACTGTACCCATCACTATACTACATTATGTGCCATTGCTACACCATGTTGCCGTACTAACCTATGCTCTGGTTGCACCTTGCTTGCTTGTTGTCCCTTGCTTGCTTGTTGTCCCTAGCATGCTTGTTGTCCTTAGCATGCTTGCTGTTGCATGCTAGCTGTCCCTTGCATGCTAACTGTAACATTGCATGCTTGGTGTATTTGCTGCTAAGTACCATACAACTGTCCCAATGTTAGTTCGCTGTCCCTTGCATGCTTCTCTCCTTCGGAGATAGATGCTCCGATAGTTCCTGATAGTTCTGGTAGTTCCGGCTGTTCATGGCAGTTCTGGCAAGTTCCCGACAGTTCTTGTTGTTCCCGGCAGTTCACGGCAATTCCGGTAGTTCTGACAGTTCCCGAAAGTTCCCGACATTTCTGACAGTTCCCGACAGTTCCTAGTAGCTCTCGGCTGTTCCTAGCAGTTCCCGGCTGTTCCTGGTTTTCGGCAGTTTCGACAGTTCCCGGCAATTCCTAGCAGTTCCGGTTGTGCTGTCTGTTTCGATAGTTCCTGCTGTTCCCAACAGTTCCGAAAATTCCTGCAGTTCCCGACAGTTCTGGCATTTCCCGGCAGTTCCTGACAGTTTTGGCATTTCCCGGCAGTTTCGGCTATTCTGGCATTTCCCGACAGTTTCTACAGATTTGGTAGTTCCAACAGTTCTCGACAGATCCCAACAGTTCTCTGCTGTTTCAGCTGTTTTGGTTGTTCCGGCTGTTCCAGTTGTTCCGGCAGTTCCTGGCAGTTCCGGCAGTTCCCGGCAGATCCCTGCAGTTCCGACAGTTCCGGCTGTTCTGGCAGTTCCGATTGTTCCGGCAGTTCGGCAGTTCCCAACAGTTCCTAGTAGTTCCTGGCTGTTCCAGCTGTTCCAGTTGTTCCAGTAGTTCCGGCTATTCCCTGTAGTTTCGGCAGTTCCCGGCAGTTCCGGTTGTTCCCAGCAGTTCTTGCAGTTCCGGAAGTTCCTGGCTGTTCCCTGAAGTTCCAGTAGTTCCCGGCAGTTTCCTCTGTTCACGGCAGTTGCCGGCAGTTCCTGTCAGTTCCGGTAGTTCCCGACAGTTCTCGAAAAGCTGGAACTATTGCAAAGTGGAACTGCCGAAAAAACCGGAATTGACAGAAAGCCGAAATTGCCGGAAAAGCTGGAAAAGCTGGAACTGCCGGAAATGCAGGAAGTACAAGAAATGCCGAAACTACCGAAAATGCCAGAAATGCTGGAAAAGCCGAAACTACCATAAAAGCCGAAACTGCGGGAAAAGCTAGAACTGCTGGAAAAGTCGGAATTGCCAGAAAAGTCGGAAAAGCCAGAAAATCCAAAAATGCCGAAAAAGTCGGAAATGCTGGAAAAGCCGGAACTGCTAGAAAAGCCAAAAAAGCCGAAAAATATGGAACAGCTGGAAAATTCGGAATTGCCAGAAAAGCTGGAACTACCGGGACTGTTGGGACTGCCGGAACTGCCATGAACAACTAGAACTGTCGGGAACAGCCGGGAACTACCGAAACAGCCGGAGCATCTGTCCCCGAAGGAGAGCAGCATGCAAGGGACAGCTAACTAACATTGGGACAGTTGTATGGTACTTAGTAGCGAATACACCAAGCATGCAATGTTACAACTAGCATGCAAGGGACAACTAGCATGCTAAGGACAACAAGCATGCTAGGGACAACAAGCAAACAAGATGCAACCAACACATTGGTCAGTATGGCAACATGGTGCAGCAATGGCACATAATGCAGTACAGTGATGTGCACAATCATGATTAATGAAGCATGATGAGATGTAGCGTAGTGATGATGGGTGCAGCATGATGACGAAATGCAACACAACAATAAGTGAAGGAGTCACCTTGGAGAATCAGTTGAAGCAACATGTCTTCAACTGTTCTCATGTATCATCTTCTTAGGAATGATCTATGCTCTTATCCAGAAAAGCCGGAAAAGCCAGAACTGCTGGAAAAGCTGGAAAATCCGGAAAAGCCGAAACTGCCGGAAAAGCCAGAAAAGTCAGAACTACAGGAAATGCTGGAACTGCTAGAAATGCCGGAAAAGCCGGAACTGCTAAAAAGTCGGAAATGTCGGAAAAGCTAGAAAAGCTGGAAAAGTCGGAAATGCCGGAAAAGCCGGAACTGCCAGAAAAGCTGGAAAAGCTGGAAAAGATGGAACAACCAGGAATGTCGAAACTGCAGGAAAAGCCGGAACTATCAGGATTGCCGGAACTGCGGGGAACAACCGGAATAGCCGGAACTGCCAGAACTGCTGGGAACTGCTGAAATAGCTGGAGCATCTGTCTTTGAAGGAGAGTAGCATGCAAGGGACAACTAACTAACATTGGGATAGTTGTATGGTACTTAGCAACAAATACACCAAGCATGCAATGTTACAACTAGCATGCAAGAGACAACTAGCATGCTAAGGACAACAAGCAAGCTAGGGACAATAAGCAAACAAGATGCAGCCAACATATTGGTCAGTATGGCAACATGTGCAACAATCGCACATAATGCAGTATAGTGATGGGCACAATCATGATTAATGAAGCATAATGAGATGTAGCATAGTGATGATGGGTGCAACATGGTGAGGTGCAGCATGATGACGAAATGCAGCACAACGATAGGTGAAGGAGTCACCTTGGAGAATCAATTGAAGCAACATGTCTTCAACTGTTCTCATGTATCATCTTCTTAGAGATGATCTATGCTCTTATCTAGATAAGTCAAAGTGTTGACTTCTGTTGTAAACGTACTGTCTCTCTCTCTCTTTGCTGAACTATTGAAGAACATATAAGAAGAATTGATCAAGGGTTTCCCCACACTGGGGTTTGTCCCTGGCTAGTGCCACATCTTGTGTCCTCTTGTCTTGGCTTGTCTTCTGTGATTTATGTTTATGTTCTATCTGCGATTTACTTTAATGCTGATGTGATTGCTAATTTGGAAAAGATATGGAGCTAACTATGAAAATTGAAATAAATTGCTCTAAGCATAGAACATACCTAAAATTTAGCAAAATTCAATTTCTCAACCAGCAGAGGATCTAGCGTTGAGAGGCAGCATAATACCCAGGAGGGGTGATGTAGAAGAAGCCCAGGGTGATGCAGTTCTGCGTGGAAGCCACGTAGAGTGATGCAGAGCCTCTAGAGCTGAAGGATCAGTCACTGATTCTCCAGTGACAAGGTGAGATCATTTCACCAGTCTTTTGTTCAGTGTTCTCTCTGTAAAGTATTGCTAGTTGAGCATCCTAGATTTGCACTCAGAATTTTCTCCTGCATAATAATAAATCCTCAGAGCTACTGCACCAGTTTTCTCGCATTGGGTTTTTCCGAGGACTATTTGTCCAAAAATAACTGTGTCCTATGTGTTGCATTGTTCTTTCATGCTCAATATTTTGTTTCCGCAAATATATTAATTAAGTGAAGGCTGAAGATGTATTTACTTCGAAATTTACCATAGAAGACAGTAAATAACTTGTATGATCAAGTAGGAGAAGTAACATCAGTTTGCTGCAGTAGGGAAGGAAGCTTAGGAATTTTCACTGGAAGACAAATTGGAGCTCAAAGCAACAGATTGTATAGATTGCAGCTCGAGTCTCCAATGGCACTGATAGGCAGCAATCATAATGGTGAAAGTGCACTGAATGAACTATGGCACAGGAGAATGGGACACTTACACCATGGAGCACTAAGGATGCTCAAAGAGACTGTTACAGGAGTTCCAGTCCTTAGTACTCACCATGATGATGTATGCAGAGGATGCGTACTAAGGAAGTACGCTAAAGTAACCTTTCCCTGAAGTAACAGCAGAGCGAAAGGCGTATTGGGATCGATACACTCTGATATTTGTGGCCAAATGTCCATAAGAGCTCTTAGTGTTGGTGAATACTTCATCACCTTTATTGATGGTCGCTCTAGAAAACCTGGATCTATTTCTTAAAGACCAAGGATGAGGTCTTTGATCGGTTCAGAGAGTTTAAGGCTCTCGTAGAGAACATGACAGGGAAAAAGATAAAGGTATTGCGTTCAGATAATGGTGGAGAGTATACAGACAAAGACTTCATAGATTTCTGCGTAAAGGAGGGCATCAAAAGAGAATGGACAACTCCATATAATCTAGAGCATAATGGAGTAGCAAAGCGAAAGAATAGAACTATTGTTGGGGTGGCAAAGGCTATGTTGTATGACTAGGACTTGCCTAGATTCTTATGGGCAGAGGCTTGCAACACAATGGTGTATATCCAGAATAGAACTCCTCACAAAGCATTGGGGAAGAAAACGCCTGAAGGTGTCTTCACAGGGAAGAAGCTGGAGGTGAGTCATCTCAGGATATTCGGAAGTGTGGCATATTATCACATTCTAGACAAGAAGCGTAGTAAACTGGATCAAAATGCAGAAAAGGGGTACCTTGTAGGATATAACGAGACCTCAAAGGCATACAAAATCTACATTCCTAGCATCAGGAAGATTGTAGTAAGACGAGATGCAAAGTTCATGGAGGATAGAACTTTGAGGAAATCTCAAGAGATGTTAGCAAAAGGTTAATCAGTAGATGTTCCATTAGTCCAACAGCAGCAGGGGCAACAAGGAGGACAAGCAAGAGGACAGACAAATGGATCGAGCACGATGACCAACACCAGTCTTTCCTTAGAAGTAGGAAACCCAGGTAGTTCTCAGCAGATGGAACAACATGAACAGGAGGGGGATTTGATTGAGCCTCCCACCACTAGTGGTAGAACCAACAGGGAAGTACATAAGACGATGAGGGCCGCTAAGGAGTTTGTCGGAGCTCCTAGAACCAAGAAGAGGCAGCTTAGACAACCTGACAAGTACCACGCCTTGGTAGCACAGGTTGAAGAACCCTTCAGCTTTTAGGAAGCCGTCCAACACCAAGTTTGGGTGGATGACATGGTAGAAGAGTATAGTTCTATCATGACGAATAATGTCTGGGAAGTGGTACCTAGACTAGAGGATAGTTCAGTTGTAGGATCAAGGTGGATCTACAAGATCAAGTATGCTGTAGATGGCAGTATAGAGAAGTACAAGGCGAGGTTTGTGGCAAGGGGGTATGCACAAAAGGAAGGAATAGACAATGAGGAGACCTTCGCTCCAGTAGCTAGATATACCTCTATCATATCCGTTATATCCCTAGCAACTCAAATGTGATGGGAGATTCACTAGATGCATGTCAAAACAACATTCTTGAACAGGGCGATAGAAGAAAAGGTGTATACAGAACAACCCGAAGGCTTCGAAACTCATGAAAAGAAAACTCATGTTTGCAAGTTAAAGAAAGCCCTGTATGGGCTCAAGCAGGTACTCAGAGCATGGTATGGTCGGATTGATAGTTACTTGTAGTAGTTGGGATTCATCAAGAGTGATGTTGATCACAATCTCTATTATCTAATGGTGGAGAATGAGCCACTTATTCTGGTATTATATGTGGATGACTTGTTTCTAACAGGGTCATTTAGGTTCATAAAGGATTGCAAGAAGAATCTTGAAGCAGAATTTGACATGAAGGATATGGGGTTGATGCATTATTTTGTAGGGTTGGAAGTTTGGCAGAAGAATGGGGAGATCTTCCTTGGGCAAGGTAGACATGCTACAGAGATTTTGAAGAGATTCAGAATGCATGATTGCCGACCCATGGCTACGCCCACGATCACCAACTGGAAGAAAATAGATGCGTCAAGAGACAAGGAGGTGGACCCCACCTTGTATAGACAACTCATTGGGTCACTCATGTATCTGATCAACACTAGGCCAAACATTTGCTTTGTTGTCAACACCCTTAGTCAGTTCATGGTGGAACCAAAAAGAGTGCATTGCGAAGCAGCGAGGCACATTCTTAGATATGTGCGTGGAATAGTCGGATATGGGTTGAAATACACCCGAGGAGATGACGTCAGATTGAATGGATTCATAGATGCAGATTGGGCAGGTAGTTCAGTAGACCGGAAAAGTACCTCCGGGTATTGCTTCAGTGTTGGATCAGGAATGATCTCTTGGTGCAGCAGGAAGTAGAAGTCGGTAGCTCTGAGCTCAGCAGAAGCAGAATATATGGCAGCCAACACAGCTATGTGCGAAGCTATATGGCTTAGAAAACTGCTTGTGAGTTTGTTCAGGAAGAGGATGGAAGCGACCAATATTTTCTGTGATAATCAGAGTTGTATTAAACTCTTTGAGAATCCAGTATTTCATGATTGGTCGAAACACATTGATATCAGATGTCACTTTATCAAAGATTGTGTTCAGTGTGGGGCAGTACAGTTTCAATATGTCTCCATAGGAAATAAGGTAGCAGACGTACTCACAAAAGCTCTAGGAAGAGCTAAGTTCATCCAGTTCAGGGAGCAGATGGGTATGGTAGAGAATCCGTTTCAGTAGCAGAAACAAGTGGTTTCTCAGTTGCAGTGGCAGGAAATGAGAGGGAGTTGCAGTATAGATGCAGTGTTGGCGGTGGCAGGGCCAACAACAGTACAAATGCAACATTTGTGCAGTAGTTGATGGACAATGGTGTCAGACATCGGCAACACAGAGGGAGATCCCACAGAATCAGAATGATGCTTCAACAGGTTGCATTATTAGAGCACATTCCTCGCTAAGAGGGAGTGTTGATTTATGGTAGGATCAAATGTTCTCTAAACCTCAAAATTTGCAGGGAGGCTAGGACACATGTATTCCACAATACCTAGAAATCATTTTGGGAAATTCCACTCGGAGACAGTTTTATTAAAATAATTAATTATTTTTAATGGCTACCAAAGTCTAAACTTAGGAAATTAAAATAATTAAAGGGTATTAATTAAATTGAGGGTGAAACTTCTAGAAGAAGATGAGGATCAAGTCAATATGATCCTAGCCATTGATTAGAATCTAATTTGGGCCATTGATTACTCAACTAGAGGATTATAAGAAGGACTTCGATGGGCATTTGGAAAACACACTAGGCAGATACTTAGTTACCCAAGTAAGACCAGTTTTCTCACTAGTCGAAGTTGGGCAAGAGGAAATCGAATCAGAGGGAGAGTTGCAGGTGAGAAGGAGAGAGGGCATCTACATCAGTCAGGAGTGTAGGAGCAGAAAGAAGACGTAGAGCAGAGGAGGGATAGCGTAGAGGTTGTGACGCTAGGACTGCGCAATCCCTATGTAGAAGCTGATGTAGTGAGACATAGAGGGGGCAGCAGGTCCTCTCCAAAGTCAGAATCTCGCTGAGAAGCGTGAGAATATTGTTAATAAAATTTCTCACAAAATATCCTCTTCTATTCTGCTAGTTGTATCTTGTACATGAGATTTTTGTTGGATCCAATAAAGAAGCCCTCATTTGGTGCTCCGGTTTTCCCACATTGGGTTTTTCCAGTGACAATTGTCCAAAAATAACTGTGTCATTGTGATTATACTTGTGCTAGTATTTTTCCTTGCATTTACTTTCCGCAGTGTTTTAATTATGAAGGTTGCAGTAGAATTTATTTCGATATTTGCTGTAGAAACACTGTGAATAACTTATTTCTGAATTAATAAGTAGAAAAAATAATATCAATCACTGCAGTTGGATTTCTATTTAAAAGTTTTCACATCCTTGTCATATCCAATACATGCCCAAGCAACTCTCTAAAGAGATTCTTCAACCCGCCTGATAGCTAGCTATGCCATCAACATCATATTCAACCTCGGTTGTGCTTAAAGCTATGGACATCTCATCCAAAAATATCATGGCAGATCTCGTACTAAGGAAGCATCCAAATGTGCTCATCTCATCAATAATGATCCCAAATAACATCAGTACATCCATGCAGTCACATATCATAGGAAGAATGTCTTCGACCAGAAACTGATCATCCCATGCAAATATCTCGAAGTGTGCTTGGTGGAAATTCAATGTGTATGAAGAGGCTCAATCATGAATTGACTCAAATTTTATGCAAAACATATGAATCTATGGATGAGTGTTCACACGGAACATCAATGCTTCAATCAAATGTCGGTTGCCAAGGTAGGTCTAGCAATATTTGTGCATAATTCAATCGAAGTGTCCAAGGATTTGCATTTCCAATTTTCAACAACACTTCAATAGATTCATGATATAGATTTTCTTTTCTCAACTTCAGAACATAATTCATCATGCCATGATTCTTCATTTCAAACTTCAGACGCCAACTCCCTCTTACTTTGATCATTACCTGTCAAGAATAGACCATCAATATATAAAACCAAAATTAAAGTCATACCTTGGACCTCTTTTTAAGTAGAGTTTTGGATTTGCCCATATTCCTGGCTTCACCAGGTAATTGTCAATGTGAACATACTAGGCTCAGGAAGCTTGCTTTATGCAAACATAACACTTGACCAAACCAATATGATCAGCCTCACACAAATCAACATTTTACAATCAAATCAACTAAGTCAACTTATCAAGCCTTAGATGCCGGATCAAAACAAATATCAAAATCATAAAAGATACCAAGGATCGATTTTCTGGTGTTCATCTTCCTTTTATCCAAGGGACCACTGACAAGATTGCGAGGGTCCTAAGGAAGCATAAGGTGGCTTCAACATTTAGGCCTTTAAATACCATCTGGAGCTCCCTTAGATCTATAAAAGATCTAGTGGACCCTAAGAATATGAAGAGTGTTTATGATATCCCATGCTCTTGTGGGACTCCCTACATTGGTGAGACTGGTCGCTCAATTAATCAAAGGATTCATGTGCATGCCGTTGACATCAAGCATGGCAGGACCCTCTCTGCTTTGGCAGAGCATGCAGATAAATCTAAGCATCACATCTGCATTGAGGAAGCCCAAGTCGTTGCTAGGGTTAGTCATTTCCATCATCATAAATTGAGGGAGGCCCTAGAAATCGACAAAAGACCCAATAATTTGAATAGAGACGATGATTGGATTATTAGTAGAAGTTAGGTCCCTGTCTTGTCCTTCTAGTTTTTTAGCTATCTTTTTGGGGTTTATTTTGTTTGTTTATTTATTTATGTAGGTATTGGTGTCCTTTTTATAGTATTTGTTGTTGGTTTATTCTTCATTAGAATTTATATTCTTGATCCTTTGTGTTTTCTTAAGTATTTTATCATCCTATTCGTTCTTAACTCCTTTTAGTATTTTTGTTATTTGTTTAATGGGCCTCAACCCCGTATTTTATTGTTGACCCTATTTTATTTATTGATTATTTTTCTTTGAATATATATATATATTTCTTTTGACTTGTGTATATTTTTGTTTTATTTTATTTATTTTCCATTAATTATTTTTATTTTAGTTTATTTTATTTCCATTAATTATTTTTATTTATTAAATGATCTTGTCTTGATTAGGGTCTTGACTCCTTTTTATAATTTTTGACTTACCTCCTTGTTTCGAGTTTGACTTTGATTTTTTGACTCTTGTTAGTTTTTTTGTTTTTTTTGTTTTTCAATTATTTCCTTGTAATAGATTTTTTTAATAATATTTGATTTTAATAAATTAATTTAAATATTATTTTTCAAAAACTAGTCGTTTAATATAGCTGTTACTTATTAATATTTGTTTTTAATAAATTAATATCATAATTTAAATATTATTTTTCAAAAACTAGCCATTACTTAATAATATTTGTTTTTAATATATTAATAAATTAATATCATAATTTAAATATTATTGTTCAAATATAGTTGTTACTTGAAATTATGGTTTCTACATAGCTCTCTATTTAAGCCTTTTCCATGGTCTGCCTCTTCATCTGGTCCTGATGATGAACCACACTAGTTGGTTCGAAACACGTTGATCAAAAATTTCTCTTATGTGATTTCTACCCAAAGACTTTTCTTAAATCATAAAAGTTTCTGCCAATATCACTATACCAAACCCTTTGGACTAGGTAACAGGT
The DNA here is from genome assembly GCA_031772625.1 of Pinus tabuliformis. Lineage (NCBI taxonomy): Eukaryota > Viridiplantae > Streptophyta > Pinopsida > Pinales > Pinaceae > Pinus > Pinus tabuliformis. The sequence goes on along the minus strand of CM062817.1, from coordinate 2,022,868,653 downwards.
AGAGCTCATATCCAAATACCAAGTCATGATTTCATCTATTGTCATGTCAAGAAATTGTTATTAAGCAATATCATATTCCATCTTGCTATCATAGCATGAATTGTCACTAGATACAAATGCATATACCAAGGATAAGTCACAATTGTTTATACTTCAACCAAAGTGCCAAAGCCAAAGAAGTCAATATAGAGTCAATGCCAACATTAATCACTGAAAGTAACTATGCCCACATTGTACTGTCATCAAGGCAAACCATCAGTTATCAAATCAAAACCCTAATTTGTTATCACTGTGAACTTAAACAATCCATAAGTCAAAACATATCTGTAAACCATCAAGCATCATGTCAAATTTCTAAAACATCGTCGATCATCCAAGCCAATATGCCCACTAAGTCAAGCCAACAAGCTAAATCTTGTCAAACCCTTGCAATTGTTATCAAATATTGTCATATACTAACTTCAATGATCAAATCAAAATAACATACTAATATGCATATTTCGGTCCCCCGCAAACACAAGTTTAGTCAACATGTTTACATTCTCTATAGTAAGTCAAACATTCAAACTTCCCTACTCATAGAACTTTTTGATGTCTGCTCCATATTTGTAGGACTGTCATACTCCAGGTGCACTTCTGATTTCGTGCATGAGGCTTCAGATTTTGTGACCTACTGGCATAACTGCACCCATAGGATTTCTTCCATGTGGTTGGGAAGCTATAATCGTACTCTTAAGCCTTCTTCCATGCGGCTAGGGCTTAGATTAAGAGAACCATTTCTTCTCAGACTGAAACTCGCTGTAGACGAACAACATCAGAAATTTGTCTATTTATGTCAGAAAACTTCAACAATAAGGAACTCTCTATACATTTAATGCAAATGACAATATGTATAGGGATCTTATGGAGAGTTTCTCCCTCTTAATGAACAACCAGTTTCAAGGGTTGTGACTATCCATTATTCATATAACACTTGTTGCCTTTAATATTTCAACCAACTTCATCAGGAACCAGGCCTAATAGAGACTATCCCATCTAGGGCTTCATCAAATCTGTCACAAGTGCTTGAACTGTTGATTTTGGGGTAGCGTGGGAGGTACTCCAAGCCCTAGTGTTTGAGGGTTGGAGGCAAAAGCGCCACAAGTAGGCTTGTGGGCGTAGAACGCAAGCTTGGGGTTTTGCACCCATAGATGTTTGGGCCAAAACCATGGTGAGTTTTCGACATGTGATGGATGAGGATAATAGCTCCCGACAAGACAATTCTAAGGCAATGAGAATCATCCGATTCCGAGTTGTCGTTAAGTAGTTATGAATTTTTGAAGTCTAATGTTGGGTTGGCACCGTACGAGTTAAGGTCGGCTTAAGTTTAGTAAGCCTCCTTGACAGTTGGACAACCCATGGAGGACGTTGGAAGGAGCCCTTTCTATGTGTATAAATGGAGAGGTGAGATGATTCATTTTTCTCATCCTTTGGTGCAACACAAGGGCAACGTACAAGAGATAAAGGCAGCTCGTTGGAGGAGGAAAAGGGTCTCTATTTTGGGACGCAGGCTAGGGTATCTTCAGCAGAGGGCAAGGGATGTTAAGGCTGTTTTGAAGTACGAATTAGCTAGCAGGGAAGCTGCATTACAGAGGGTCATTTATGGGCCTGTTTGAAGGTTTGGTTGAGGGTGGACAGTCCCAAATCTAGGCTGCCGCAGACCTATTGGTGGACATCTAGTGCAACTGCAATATTTGAAGGAAGACCGAGGCTTGGTTGGAGGCTAGGACAACAACAAACTGCCTCGGCCTCTCAAGGGGGGATAACCGCACTCAAGGGAAGTTGTTTGGGAGTTGATGTGGTTTCTCATGCTAGAACATGCTGAGGAGATCACAGACCTGTGGAGACTAGGCTGCAGACCTGTGGTCGTTGTTTGGAGGGATAAACAAGCCTAATTTGGTGTTGTAGGTGCCTATCAAGATAGCAAGTGCCAGAGGCTTGTAGATTGAGGAGGCCGTAGTCTTTGGGGGAGGCTTTGATCATAGATGGTAGGTTGTTGTGGGCGGCAAGGATGCCCTAACCAGTGACCATACTTCAGTCCATGAACAACAAATGGAAGGTATGTTATTTCCCCTGTTTTTCCTTGTGTTGGGTCACAGTTTGTGACTAGTATTGGACCGGTTAGTTTGCAGCCCGTGGGAGCCATTTGTTGGAGTTGCCCTAGGCATAAAGGAACTCCAACTAGGAGCAGATCTCATAGTGGATTGATGTCCTAGGTGAGGACATATTATTGGAGCCTAGATTTGTGCAATAACTCCTCTATTGCAGAAGTAAAGGGCAGTTGATGAGAAGTCTATGTGTAGCCGTTTGTAAGGGTCTCTTAGGTATGAGGATGCCCTAACTAGGTATAGATGCTACAACGTGGACTTGATCACTCGTGGACTGTTGGAGGGTAGTGTGAGAGCGGATCAAGTGTGGACATGATTGGGCATTTATGGTTTGCTGGAGGACAACGTGATAGTGTCGAAGTTGGAGCTCGGTGTGCAACACCTTGGTGGACAAAGGTAGTTGCTAGAGTGGTAGTTGTTGAGCTCAAGGGTTAACAAACCAGAGGAGTAGTTTGTGGAGCCCGAGACTTGTGTGTGGAGAAGGACTTCTACAACAGATGATGGGCAATCCTCCTAGCCCGTGTTCATTATGGGAGATGGACATCTTGCAGTGATAGATGGCAGCCCTTTGTGCCCTATGTTGGTCTTCATTGGAGCAGCGCAGGAAGACCATAGTGGGTTGAAGTCCCCGAGTAGTTGAGGAGCAGCTGTGGGCAGATCGAGAGTTGTTCACAAGTGGAGCTGTGAACAACTCGAAAGGAGTCTCGATGTTGATGCTTGATGGACGAACAATCAACTAGAGAGCAGGTTGGATAGTCGAGGTTCAACGGCTAGATGGACTTGGAGCATTGATAGAGGCAGGAGATGCAGATTGGGAGCCACAGGACTAGGTAGGTACAGGGTACGACCAAGAGGAGCTGAGAGAGCATGCGACAACCAGATGTTCAGAGTATCTTGTTGAGGGCAGATTGGTTGTCTATGGATTGACACCAAGCCCCAATTTTGTATCTTGTACTAGTGGATGTATGAGGGCCATTATCCCTAGTACAAGAGCCCTAGACTGTTGTATTATATGTTGTTTAATATAACGAAGTTGGGTTATTGTACAAAATTGTAAAAGGTTGTCTATATTCTGTGCATGTGTGATTTACTGCTATTTATATTCCACTGTGCAAAGTAGTATCGTTGAGATTCTTGGTTTGGTAGCGTTAGAGATTTTAAGATTCTATCCTAGACCCAAGGTCGTGGAAATTCAACATGGTATCGGAGCATATCTGAGCTACTTTGAGGGACAGTGAATTAGAGTGTGCATAGTGAAGCAACTCGGAGGGAGTTGTCAGTGTCTAGATCATGGAGCAGAGGGTTCAGTTGAGGACATGGAGATGTGGTCTTGACAGGTTACATGGCGAGATGGGCTGGGAGTTCTGGTGGATTGGTGGTGAGCTTGGTGAACAACAGTTTGTTGTAGGGCAAATTGCTGATCATGAACTTCCGTTGATTTGTCATGGATGGTTGGGACAACTTGAGAGTTACTTTTACATGGACGAGGTTAGGTTGATTGAGATGGATTCATGTGACGGACTATAGGTTGGCAAGCTAGAGTCTTCATCAGGTCGTGATGTTGCATATTTGAGACTGGTGGGATTTGCACGAGTGGTATTTGATCGAGGAGGATGAGTGCTTGCAGGACTTATCCAGTGGAGATCGTGTAGGCTTAGAGGGAGCAACCCTATGGAGGTTTGGGATCTTTAGGTTCAGATGTGCTGAGGCAGAGGCCTTACCAAGTTTTTTAGATTCATCTATAGGGTATGCTGCAGTGATGAGTGCCAGATGGGCTAGTGTCGTCGTCGGATGATGGTTACTTCCTAGACTTGGAAGTACCTCCTTCGCTTTGAGGGAGTGTTGATTTTTGGGTAGCTTGGGAGGTACTCCAAGCCCTATTGTTTGAGGGTTGGAGGTCAAAACGCCACAAGTAGGCTTGTGGGCTTAGAACCCAAGACTGGGGTTTTGCACCCATAGATGTTTGGGCCAAAACCATGACGAGTTTTTGACATGTGATGGATGAGGATGATAGCGCTCGGCGAGAAGATTCTAACGCAACGAGAATCATCCAATTCCGAGTTGTCGTTAAGGAGTTATGAATTTTTGAAGTCTAATGTTGGGTTGGCACCATATGACTTAAGGTCGGCTTAAGTTTAGTAAGCCTCCTTGATAGCTCGACAACCCATGGAGGACGTTGGAAGGAGCCCTTTCTATGTGTATAAATAGAGAGGTGAGATGAGTCATTTCACTCATCCTTTGGTGCAACACAAGTGCAGCGTACAAGAGATAAAGGCAGCGCGTTGGAGGAGGAAAAGGGTCTCTGTTTTGGGACGTAGGATAGGGTATCTTCAACAAAGGAAAAGGGATGTTAAGGGTCTCCCTTATGACTGTTTTGAATTAAGATTTAGCTAGCAGGGAAGCCGCATTACAGAGGGTCATTTCTGGGCCTGTTTGAAGGTTCGGTTGACGGTGGATAGTCCCAAATCTAGGCTGTCGCAAACTTGTAGGTGAAGATGTAGGGTAGCCGTAGTACTTGAAGGAAGACTGAGGCTTGGTTGGAGGCTAGGACAGTAGCAAAATACCTTGGTCTCTCAAGGAGGGACAACTGCACTCAAGGGAACCTATTATGGGCTAGTTGACGTGGGTTTTCATGCTAGAACATGCCGAGGAGATCACAGACCTGTGGAGACTAGGCTGCAAACCTATGGTGGTTGTTTGGAGGGCTAAACAAGCCTAATCCGGGTGCTGTAGGTGCTTATCAAGACGACGAGTGGCATAGACTTGTAGATTTGAGGAGGTCGCAGTGTTTGGTGGAGGTTTTGATCATAGATGGTAGGTTGTTGTGGGCTGCAAAGATTACCTAACCAGTGACCAAACTTTAGTCCATGAACAACGGATGAAATGTATGTTATTTCTCAAGTTTTTCCTTGTGTTGGGTCATAGTTTGTGACCACTATTGGATCAATTAGTTTGAAGCTTGTGGGAACCATTTCTTGGAGTTCCCTTGGGCATAAATGAACTCCAACTAGGAGAAGATCTCACGTTGGATCGATGTCCTAGGTGAGTACATATTATTAGAGCCTAGATTTGTGCAATAGATCCTCTATTGCAGAAGCAAAGGGCAGTTGATGAGAAACCTGTGGGAAGTCGTGTGTAAGGGTCTCCTAGGTATGAGGATGCCCTAACTAGGTGTAGATGCTATAGCGTGGACTTGATCACTTGTGGACTGTTGGAGGGCAGCATGAGAGTGGATCAAGTGTGGACATGATTGGGCATTTATGGTCTGCTGGAGGGTAGCGTGATAGTGTCCAAGTTGGAGCTCGGTGTGCAACACCTTGGTGGACAAAGGTAGTTGCTAGAGTGGCAGTTGTTGAGCTCAACGGTTGACGAACGAGAAGAGCGATTTGTGGAGGCCGAGACTTGTGTGTGGAGAAGGACTTCTACAACAAATGATGGGCAATCCTCCTAGCCTGTGTTCATTGTGGGAAATGGACATCTTGCAGTGATAGGTGGCAACCCTCCATGCCTTATGTTGGTCTTCATTGGAGCAACGCAGGAAAATTAGAGTGGGCTTAAGTCCTTGAGTAGCTGAGGAGCATCTGCGGAAAGATCGAGAGTTGTTCACAAGTGGCGCTGTGAACATGGACGAATGATCAACTAGAGAGAAGATTAGATAGCCGAGGTTCAATGGCCAGATGGACTTGGAGCATTGATAGAGGCAAGAGCTGCAGATCAGGAGTCGTAGAACTGGGCAGGTATAGGGTACGATTGAGAGGAGCTGAGAGAGCATGCAATAGCCAAATGGTCAGAGTATCTTGTTGAGGGCAGATTGATTGTCTATGGATTGACACCAAGCCCCAGTGTTGTATCTTTTACTAGTGGATGTATGATGGCCATTATCCTTGGTACGAGAGCCCTAGACTGTTGTATTATATGTTGTTTAATATAACGAAGTTGGGTTATTGTACAAAATTGTCTATATTCTGTGCATGTGTGATTTACTGTTGTTTATATTTTGCTGTGCAAAGTAGTATCATTGAGATTCTTGGTTTGGTAGCGTCAGAGATTTTAAGATTCTATCCTAGACCTAAGGTCATGGAAATTCAACATGAACACCTTCACATTGATCATGCTAGGGATTCTAGATTGCATATCTCAAATTTTTTCCATAATCCAAGGTTTCTTCGAAACACTAACCTTAAAATATCCATCAAACCCTAATACACAAAATGACTAGGGTTTCCTTCAAACCCTAGTATTCTTTTAGGTCTCCACCATCGTCTTTTGCTTCCATCACATGTGTCTTCATAGGGGTGATCTTCAATGACTTTTCTTCAGCGTAACTCTGATACCATGTTAATTTTTCTTAGCGATATATTGTTCTTCGCTTTGATAATTGCATTTCAACATTTGCATATTAAATTCACCCCATAGCAAATTAACGTTATTCAGATTTACAACACTATTCAGAAGCAATTATATAGAACGAACAACATTATCATCAATGCAGGGGAACATAAAGGAACGATAGAAGAAAAACCTTCACACATAGAGATACTACGATTGGTTGGAGACCAGGGCAAAAGCCATTATGGGGAAAATCCTTTCAAATTCTTCTTCTTATTAGATTGTCTTTGAATGATTCAACAAAAGAGAGTACAATGATCCATATCTTCATTCATACAACTAAACAATATCCATGAAAATGATCCCAACAAAATCAATTTAACAAGATCCAAAAGACGATTCCAGCAAGAGTACTGATCAGATATCACTTTATCAGATTGTAGTCAACTTCAGAGACTTGCGGTCAACTATAGCAAGTGATGAAAATTGAACCCTAATTTCCAACCGCAAGGATGACGTGTTGTGTGTGCGCCTAAAAGGATTCAGTCGCATGGATGAGCCGGCCAACGTGTGGTTGCAGCGGATATTTCTTCGTGACATGCCTGCAGCTATGACCCAAAACCCTATAACAGAGATGCGAGCTTTGAACTCTACAATTTCGCCTTCGTGCAAACCCATTTTTTGCGGACTTGCCTCAAAGTTGTGCGAGCCAAAACCAAGGAAGAGAATAGAAGAGTGATCCAAGATGATTTTCCAAATGAGGTTGAGGTCACTTGTATTTATAGCCTTACAAGGGTGTCCAATTTATCTTTTGGGCCGACCTAATCAAATATGCACATGTGGGATTTAATTGAAATATACACTTTCCCTTGTCCAAATTGAGCGCTTCAATAGTCAAAATTGGTCCTCTCGAAAGCAGAAATCTCGTCCCATGGTTGGAATTTGTCACTGAGCTGCAAATTAACAAAATAGGCCAAAATTTTGATGTCATGCATGTGTAGGCCCTCTTAGGGCGTGTGTTGGGCTCCTCCAGTGCCAAAGTGAGTGTAGAGGGCTCCATAAATCATGATATAGGGGTTGTCCCCTAAATCTCCATGCAAATCATCTTGTGGACCCCAATTTTGTGATTGGGGCACGAAATAGGGCTCATGGGTCTCTTGGTGATAGAATAGAGGGATTTTGCTCCAACGTTGAGGGCTCCGAGGATGGTGCTAGCCCTCCCATGTTTCAAGGAGTGAGACAAACCACATTTGGGCCTCATATTAGCTACCAACCCATGTGATCACTGCTAAGCCAACTAGGGCACACTAGTCCAAGTGCATCATCTCATGAATAATGTGGGGCAAAGTGAAAACTGTTGGGGTTGCTGTAGGTGCCCATGTAATGGAATGATGCTCTACAAGTGGTTGGAGTCCCATGGCTTTGAACACTTCACTTGTAGGGTGTTATATGCCCCTCTACTGAACTTGGGCCCCACTTAAGTTGTCTGATCCATGATGAAAATCGCCTGCCAATCACACAATGTCCACTGTTGCATATTCACCATTAGGTACAATAATCATTAGTGCATCTAAGTGAACCCAACTTGTTAATCAAGGGAAAATTGACACTTATACATGGCTTACCTTCCAAAGTTGGTGCTTTGATTACGTAATACTGTTACCTCCGTAGGTAGGACTTGCTAGTAGACGACCCTATTAGGTGTTCCCAGTACATCCTTCAATCAATAGGTGGCATGCGAATAATGACGGAACATAATGGGGATAATGTTAGTTTCTGTAGCATCGTATGTGTTCTAGCCACGAGATTTGGCGGAGAGGCTAGAATACATGAGATCTCCAAAACTGAGAAATTGTTTATGGAAATTCCACCTAGAGATGGCTTAATTAGATTATTAACCAGTTCTAAAATATCTCCTAAGTCTAAACTTAGGGAATATGGTTAATTAATTAGAATTAATTAAGTCAAGGTGTGAATCATCTAGAAACTCACACGGATCGATTCCAAGATGATCCTAGCCATTGATTAAGATTTAATCTTGGTTGTTGGTGCCCCAACAGTGGATTATAAGAGGAAGTCGATCGGCACTTGGAGAAGATACACGAGAACATCAAAAGTTTGATTTCCTTAGCAGATCGATTTCCAGAGTAGCAACAGTCAATTGTCGGAGAGCCAGAGATGAAGTAGTTTGTGAGGGGTAGGGATAGTGAATCCGAAGGAGATTTTCCAGATCCGGAGAGTCAGCTACAAGAGGGCCGAGTTTCCTCAGTGAGGCTATGTAGAGGCAACGTAAAAGCTTCAGAGGCAGAAGATCGATTTGGCCAGACAGAGGGTCGATTCGGCTGCTGAAGGCCGGGAAGATTTCCGGAAGAGATTAGCGAGTCATTCTCAGAGGCTGTATTGGGAAGAGAAGTTGATTAGTTGCAGTTCTAGGCAGCGTGTACCAGTGGCTACGCAGTCTTGATGTAGAGGCTGATGCAGGGGTTTTGTGTGTGAAAATTCCCTAAACCCGGGAATTCTTACTGCATCATTGATGATATTTCTTCTACTTGTTAGATTTACATGAACACGTTATTTGCAGTTTCCTACGACAAACATCAAAATATATACACTGTAGCCTACACCATTTAAATAATATGCCGAAACAAGAAACTGAACAATAGAGAAAGATACACACAAATGACATAGTTGTTTTTGGACAAACGTTCACAGAAAAACCCAATGCGGGAAAACCGATGCAACAGATCTTAGGGTTTTTATTATTAAGCTGAAGTATTTATGAATGCAACCACTGGATGCCTTCTCGACAATCCAGTGACAGAAAATCACTTAGCAAAAGTAACTGGTGAGATTACCTCACTCTACACTGCAAGTCCCCGCTAATTTGACCGCTGAACCAACGAGTCCCCAGCTACTTCTGCGTTGCCCATGCGTGGGCCAGCATCAGCCTCTAGGGCCCTGCGTCAGCTCAACTAAGAATCGATTTGACCTCAGAAGCCTTTTTCAGCCTTCCCTGCTCAGAAACGTCAACCTCCTTAGCAAACTCAGACTTTTGCGCTGCGCTGCGTAGGGCCTGTGTGAGCCCTTCCTGGCTCTGCATCACCCTCTTTTCCGTATATGCTGCCTCCTCTGTGTGTCTCTCTACCTCTTGTTGAGTATTCTTAGCTTTGTAGAAGATCCTCCAGCCAAAACTCCCTCTGCCCCTCTCTGCGTGATCACTACAAATCAGTGCGTTGCCTCTAGCTTCAACAATTCGATCTGACTGATCAACTCTCTGTGCGTTTTCCAAATGACCCTCAAGCCTCCTTAAATAATCTTCTCGTTGACATTCAACGGCTCAGATTCAAAGCTAATCAATGGCTAAGATCATTTCTTCTTGATCCTTGTCTTCTTCTAGAAGTTACACCCATAGTTAGATTAATACCCATCAATTATTTTAATTTCCTAAGTTTAGACTTAGGGTTCCATTAAAAATAATTAATTATTTTAAGAAAACTGTCATCGGGTGGAATTTCCCAAAACACTTTATGGGTTCTTTGGAATACATGTGCCCAAGCTTCCCTGCAAAATTTGAAACTTAGAGCACATCTGATGCTACCAGAAATCAACACTCCCTCTTAGCGAGGAATGTGCTCTAGCAATGCCTCCCACTGAAGCATCACCTTAACTTTATAACATCGTCCTCTGCACTGCTGATGTTTGACCTGTTGTCCATCAACCACTGCAAAAAGTTAAAACACTACATTTGTACTGCTACTGACTCTGCCACTATCAACATTGCATCCTTATAGCAACTCTGTCTGAAATTATGCATCTATGCTGCTGCTGGCACTGTCATTGCCAACTGCCTTTGCATTGCAAACTGCTTCAACTACTGCATCAGCAATGGAAAAACGTCCCAAATTACTGAACAAGTGTTCAACATAGATGCATCTCGATGCTGAAGATCTGACTACTGCTAGACCGACGCTGTCCCTGTGAAGCCACTGTGTTGCTGCTACTACTGCATTGTGCCTCCCTGCACTGTTGCAACTTTGCACTACGCTGCTCAAGCTTGGCATTCTAGCCATTGCATCTGTCACTCCAACACTCCTCTGCACCATCTGACACTTTGTCTATCCTACTACTCCTGATCTGGGCTCTCGTAGCAAGGAATTGATCTAAGAGGTGGACTTGTCAAGGATCTTGCCCAACTACAACTCCAAATCAACCCAACTCCCTTTTAAAGGTATCTCGGTTGTCATGGCGAACTCCTCCTCCTCGATCTTTGCTGGTGCAGCCTTCAGATCGTGCTTCTCATCTTTGTCCTTCTTCCTGAGAGGACATTGTGTTACATAGTGACCCATCTCACCACACCTGAAGCATTTTATCTTCGAGACGTCCTTTTGCCTCCACTGCTCCTGCTGCCCCTTCGATGCAAGGGTTTCATTCTCATCCTCCTCCTTGGGCTTCAACCCACTGCTGTTGCTTCCGTCAAGGTTGCACTTGACTAGATCTCTCCTCAGCTCTTCCTGCTTGAGAGCTGCCCACATATTATCCCAGTCTGGCAAAGCTGCCCTTCCCAGGATGCTCTGGACAAAGACTTTCCACCCTTTTGAGACTGAGTTTAGGGCTAGTCTCACCATCTCGGAACCTTGAGGTGTAGACCCCATGGCTGCTAACTTGCCTCGGGTATCCTGAAGTTTCATGAGGATCATGTGCTCCCTTTTCTGCATCTGTGCAAATCTCAATATCTTCTCTAAGTACATCTTCTGCTGCTCGGAAGATCCTTGATATAGTGTAGGCAACACATCCTGCATCTCCTTAGCAGTCCCTCTGCTAGTGATGTGACAGACTACATGATCCTTTACACCCTCGAGGATCATTCTCTTTGCCTTCTCCATTTCTGCCTTGTACTTCTTCAGTGGATCTAGATCTGTAGGCTTAACCACCACACTGTCGACATATGTCTTAAGGGAATGCTCATCTAAAAGGAATGACATTCTTGCCTTCCAGATGACATAGTTGGATGCTCCGTCCAGTCTATCCTGATCTCTCAAAGCACTGGTTGCCATCTCTTCCATGAAAAACTGTCGAATTGCTCCTCTCTGCTTCTTATTGTTGCTGCTCAACCAATAAGAGAATGAACTCTTTGGCGGGAGGTCTATTGAGGAAAAATTCTCTCACTGTGCTTCTCTTCTCTCTTTTGATGCCTTTCTGCCCAGCAAAAACGGCCTACAGAAAAACTCCGTCCCACCAGCTCTTCCTCACGTTAAGGCTCAATGCTGCTCCCTTTGCCACGACAGCATTTCGATCTGGAAGCCCTTCCTTTTTGTCGACTCACTCAAAGAGAGACTTTCCTCGAAATTCAGCCCTCCTGGCCTGGACTGTGCAAACCCTCTGGAAATTCAAATTGCTGCCTCCTACATCTATTTTGATCTCTATTTTTGCTCAGCCCTAGGTTCTCTTGCAACACTGATGATATTTCTTCTACTTGTTAGATTTACATGAACAAGTTATTTGCAGTTTCCTATAGCAAACATTGAAATATATACACTGTAGCCTACATCATTTGAATAATACGCTGAAACAAGAAACTGAACTATAGAGAAAGATACACACAAATGGCACAGTTGTTTTTGGACAAACGTCCCCGGAAAAACCCAATGCAGGAAAAACCGGTGCAATAGATCTGAGGGTTTTTATTATTAAATTTAAGTATTTTTGATACAACTATTGGATGCCTTCCCGACAATCCAGTTACAGAGAAAATCACTTAGCAGAAGAAACTGGTGAGATTACGTTACTCTACACTGCAAGTCCCTGTTGATCTGGTAGTTGAACCGATGAGTCCCCAGCTACTTCTGCGCTACCTCTGCATGGGCTAGCGTCAACCTTTAAGGCCCTGCGTCAGCACAACTGAGAATCGATTTGCCCTTAGAAGCCTTTTCTAGCCCTCTCGGCTCAGAAACATCATCTTCCTCAACAAACTTAGATTTCTGCGTTGCTTTGCGTGGGGCTTGCATGAGCCCTTCCTAGCTCTGTGTCACCCTTTCTGCCCTTTGTGTTGCTTCCTTTGTGTGTCTCTTTGCGTCTCTGCTGAGTATTCTTGGCTACGGAGAAGATCCTCCAACAAAAACTCCCTCTGCCCCTCTACGTGATCACTACAAATCACTGCGCTGCCTCTAGCTTCAGCTATTTGATTTGACTGATCAATTCTTTGTGTTTTCCAAATGACCCTCAAGCCTCCTTAAATAATCTTCTCGTTGACATTCAATGACCCAGATTAAAAGTTAATCAATGGCTAAGATCATTTTTGTTTGATTCTCGTCTTCTTCTAGAAGTTACACCCACAGTTAGATTAATACCCATTAATCATTTTAATTTCCTAAGTTTAGACTTAGGGTTCCATTAAAATAATTAATTATTTTAATAAAACAGTCACCGGGTGGAATTTCCAAAAACGCTTTCTGGGTTCTTTGGAATATTGTGCCCAAGCATCCCTGCAAAATTTGAGACTTAGAGCACATACGATGCTACTAGAAATCAACATCATGGAGCCTTTTCAGAGTCAGTTTTGGAGCTGGATTAGTGGCGGGTGAAACAAAATTTGTCTCACTAATTATTGTGGTAAGTTTCCCCTGTAGTGGATTGCTAGTTTGTGCATCCAGATTGTACTCATATTTTCACTGCTGCATAATAATAAAAACCCTCTTGTTGCACCGGTTTTCCCAGGTTGGGTTTTTCCGGGGACATTTGTCCAAAAATAACAGTGATTTTTGTGTGTGTGCGTGCTAGTATTTTCTCAATTTCCAGCGCTGTTATTTCTATAGTATTTTATTTGTGAAGGTTGTAGTGTGATTTATTCAGTATTTGTTGTAGAAAATAAATTGTTAAAATTAATTAACAATTAGAAGAATAATTAAAACCCTCTTGCTGCACCAGTTTTCCCAAGTTTGGTTTTTCGGAGGACATTTGTCCAAAAATAAGGGTGTCATTTTTATGTGTGTGTGCTAGAATTTTCTCAGTTTCCAGCGTTGTTATTTCCGTAGTATTTTATTTGTGAAGGATGCAGTGTGATTTATTTAGTATTTTTTGTAGAAAATAAATTGTTTAAATTAATTAACAATTAGAAGAATAATTTCGAGTTGCTGCAATAGGATTCCAGTTATGGAGTTTTCACATGGTATCAAAGCGTGAGTGATCAACTGAGAAGCTCAGAAGTGGAGAAGAGAATTTCGCTGCTCAATGGGAGCAGCAGGCTGAAATTTTCTCGAGGCAGTGTAGTTCCTTGATAGGCAAGTCGAGTTGCTGCGACACAAATTCGATTTTCAGTTGCAGGGTTGCAGAAAAGTTGAATTGCCTGGGATTGTGATTCCAACAATTAGAGAGAGCAACTGCAACTCAGATTTTCGTTGAGCAGATTTCTGGTTGGATGCAGATGGTTTTGCAGCAGCAGAACCAACGTTGGGTGGAAGGGAAAAACACACACAACAGAGGGAAAATTTCTCTCAGGGAACTTCAAATCTCAGAATTTCGATTTTTCCAGGCAGATTGGCAGTAGTAGCTAGCACATTTGTGCATTCCAGAAGGGAGTGGGAGTAGCAGAGAAACAGCCAAGCAGAAGGAAAGAGGGAGTTTTCAACAGTTTTTGAGATGGAGTTTTCAAGGGCGAAGCGCTTGATCTTGGATGGAGTTCAGTACCATATTGTCTCACACATAGCTGGCAAGGATACTGCCAAAGAGATGTGCGATGCCCTCTACACGCTATATCAGGGCACTTCTGAGCAACGGAAGATGTTCCTGGAAGAAAAGCTAAGATGCATTAGGATGCAGAAGGGGGAAGGCATAGATCCCTTTGTCACCAGGATTCAGGAGGTTCGAGACCAACTTGCAGTTATTGGGGCAGCGCCTCAACCAATAGAGCTAGTGAGATGGACACTGAATAATGTCTCTGAGGAGTGGGAAGTTTTTGTCCAAAGTATATTGGGCAGAGACAAGCTACCAGATTGGGACAAGATGTGGGCCGATTTGCAGTAGGAGGAGTTGAGGCGAGCTTTGTTAAAGAGCTCCATCAATGGAAGTAGTATAGCAGATCGAAGGTGGTGAAGGAGGAGGAGAATGTGGCCCTCGCATCAAAGGGTCTCAGTCAGGGGCAAGGGGAACAAAGAAGGAAGAAGAAGGACATGTCAAACGTCAAGTGCTTCAGATGTGGTGAGCTCGGTCACTATAGCACGCAATGCAGGAAGAAGGACATGTCAAACGTCAAGTGCTTCAGATGTGGTGAGCTCGGTCACTATAGCACGCAATGCAGGAAGAAGGACAAGTCGGATAAGCACGACCAGCAGGCAACATCAGCTGAGATCGACAAGTTTTCCTCCAGGTTGGAGGAAGACTTCGCGATGTTGGCAACCATACCTTTAGGGGTGAGGTGGGGTGACTTGGAGTTGTAGCCCTAGAGAGCTACAGATTTGGGCAGGATCCTTGAGGAGTCCACCTCATGGATCATTACCTATATATGGGGGCCCATAGTATTCAGTAGCAGGATGGATCAATGGCAGCTGATGCAGTCAGTACCAAAGTGACAGTTGCAAACTAGTAGCAGTGAGATGCTGAGGAGTGCAGTGCAGTGTTGACAGCAGAGCAGGTAGCTCAGTGTAGAGTTAGCAGTAGCACAAATTCAAGTGACAGTGCAAATGCTAGTAGTAGTCAGAGACTCGAGAGATAGATGCATCTTACTGAACACAATTGATTCAGTATTTTGGATGCTTCTCAGTTGCAGTAGTTTTATTTGCAGCAACAACAGATGAGAGGGATCTTACTGAACACAATTGATTCAGTATTTTGGATGCTTCTCAGTTGCAGTAGTTTTATTTGCAGCAACAACAGATGAGAGGGATTTGCGTTTTAGATGCAGTATTGGCAGTGTCAACAACAACATAGATGTAGCATCAAAGTTGCGCAGTAGTTGGAGGGCAGCAGCCAAATATCAGCAGTGTGACAAAGATGATACAAAGACAAGGTGTTGTGGGAGGGTGTGCAGCACTAGTGAGAGAACACAGTCCTTGCTAAGAGGGAGTGTTAGTTTCTATAGCATCAGATGTGTTCTAGCCACGTAATTTGGTGGAGAGGCTAGAATACATGAGATCTCCAAAATCCATAAATCATTCCTGGAAATTCCACCTCGAGATGACTTAATTAGATTATTAACCAGTTTCTAAAATATTTCCTAAGTTTAAATTTAGGGAATATGGTTAATTAATCAGAATTAACTAAGTCAAGGTGTGAATCATGTAGAAACTCACACAGATCGACTCCAAGATGATCCTAGTCATTGATTAAGATTTAATCTTGGCCGTTGGTGTTAGTTTTTGTAGCATCAGATGTGTTCTAACCTTCAAATTTTGTGGATAGGCTAGAATACATGAGATTTCCAAAACCCAGAAGTCGTTCCTGGAAATTCTGCCTAGAAATGACTTAATTAGGTTATTAACTGTTTTTTAAATATTTCTTAATTCTAAACTTAGGGAATATGGTTAATTAATTGGTATTAATTAAGTCAAGGCGAGAATCATCTAGAAACTGACACGGATTGATCCAGAGATGATACTAGCCATCGACTATGTTTTAATCTTGGCCGCTAGTGCTCCAACATAGGATTATAAGAGGAGGTCGATGTGGTGATGGAGAAAACACTTGTGAGGTTCAATTTCCGAGCAGATCGATTTCCAGAGTAGCAACAATCAGTTTTCAGAGAGAGAGCTAGAGATCGAAGTAGTGAGAGAGGGGCAGAGACGGTGAAGCCAGAGGAAGATTTCTAGATCCGATGAGTGCAAGTGCAAAGAGTCAGAGGATCTGATGGGGGCAAAGAGGCAGAAGAGCAATAGAGAGGTTAACACTAGGGCAACGCAGTAGCCTCTAAAGGTAATTTCGATTATGCTGGGGAAAGCCAAGTTTTAGTGCCAGAAGCTAGACAGAGGTTCTGGGGGCCAAGAGAAACATTTTCCCAGACAGCAGTAGACTAGATGGCTTGAGGAGATACTAAGCAAAGAAGGGATTGCACTAGGGTGACGCAGAGCTAGCGTAGAGGCAGCTTGGACGGCTCACTTGGAGCTGCAGTCAGAGCCCGGATTTTCCTGTGGGGTGAGGAAAATTCCTCACTAGATTTTTGCTAGTATTTCCTTTGTAGGATTGCTAGTATTTGGAATCTATATTGTGCTCAGATTATTTCACTGTTGCATAATAATAAAAACCTCATCTGCTGCACCGGTTTTCCCATGTTGTGTTTTTCCGAGGACTTTTGTCCAAAATAATTCTGTTATTTTTATGTGTATGTGCTAGCATTTCTTTCAATATTTGCTGTAGAAACAACAAATAAATTGTTAAATAAAATTAACAATCAGGAGAATAATTTATAGTTGTTGCAGTAGGATTCCAGTTTGAAATTTTCACATGGTATCAGAGCGCAAACTCCCAAGGGCAGTGCAGTCATTCTGCTAGGAGGCCGAGTTACTTGTGGAGGTTCGATTTTCTGAGGGGCAGAAAAATTTGATCCTACTAGATTGAGTGATTCCAGAGGCTGAGGGAGCAGCCCAAATTTTTCATTGAACAGATCTCTCGCTGGACACAGTGGTTTTTGCAACAATTTGCTAAAGCAATGCCAACGTTGGGTGGAAGGAAGAAGAGCACACATGGAGGGAAAATTTTCCTCAAGGAACTTCTAGTCTCAAGAAGTTCGATTGTTTCTTTGCATAGCAATAGTCGTTGTGAGCAGATCTTCTCACTCCAGAAGGGAGTGCGAATAACAGAGCAACAACTGAGGAGAAGGAAAGAGGATATTTTCGACTTGTTGTTGAGATGGCCACTGTTGAGCTTTGTTATCAAGACAGGTGTTGAGTCTTGAAAATGTCATTTATTTCCATTACACTTTCACTATTATGTCCATTATATCACCTCCATTTCACCTCCATTTCACTACTATGTCACCACATTCATTCCATTTTCATTATCATTGGGCCACATTTATGTTTTTCCAATCTTTATTAATTCTAAGCCTTTTAAGTGAATTTGAGGTTAAAAATTAGGAAATAATGTGCATATGCTTATACCTAACAAATGGGTTGAGATTGTTGACATGTGTAGGTTGAAAGGAGGCTTCTAGAAGACCCTTATGTGGCACTCTAAGGCCAAATTCGAATTTGAGTGGAAAGAATCATGGGATCATGAGGATATGTGTCACATCTCCTAATTGTATTGTAACTCTAAGAAGACGTGTCTTATCAGTTCCTATTTTGATTAGGACTCTAGAGGTAGAGGGAGAGATTCATGGACTCTCATTAATGAGATGGCTTCTCATCTTTTTGTATAAATAGGAGATATCTCTCCTTCATTTGTTAGCTTGTAAGTCTTTTAGCTTGTGAGTTCTTTAGCTTGGAGTTTGTAGTTCTTCTTTGATGGCTTTTGAAAGCTTTGGAGAACTTTGTTGTACTTTGTAATTTTGAAGAATTTGAATAAGGCTTTGATGTTCTCAACATGGAAGGAGATGTGAAGTAGATGTCATGGAGCATATTAGAATGTAAGGTAGAGTAGATCTCATTTTGTAAATTTTGCTTTGATTTCATTATCTCATTTGATTGCTTTCAAGTTTGATAGATTAGATTTTTCATTCATGCAATTTTAATTCATGCAAGTGTGTTCAAATGGTTGATTGTAGACTAGTAATGCACATAGCTTTTTAATGACTAATGACATGATGGAATTATCTTGTCTTTTTGCTGATTTATTTTCTTAGTTCTAATTCCAGCACTGTTTATTTCTTTCAGTTTTGTTTTGTTCATTTACTTTTCTGCAAGATAGATATTAGACTGTTCATGTCATTTTCAGTTACCTTCGATAGCCAGAGCGACTCAAATGGTGAGGGATTGAAGTATGAATGCGTAGTTTGATATTAGTTTATTTTCTCTACAAGATAGTTATTGAATTGCGCATGTCATTTTCAGTTACCTCCTATAGCCAGAGCGACTCAAATGCTGAGGGATTGAAGTATGAATGCGTAGTTTGATATTAGTTTATTTTTCTACAAGTTAGTTATTGAATTGCTCATGTCATTTTCAATTACCTCCTATAGCCAGAGCGAGTCGAATGGTGAGAGATTGAAGTATGAATGTGTAGTTTAATATTAGTTTCATTTTATGCAAATTAGATATCAGATTGCTCAGTTTATTTATGATTACCTCCTATAGCCAGAGCGAGTCGAATGGTGAGGGGTCAGAATATGACTTGATGTAATATGATTTAGTTTACTTTGCTTACAGTTTTTGAATTGCTTTAAGTTCAGTTTTCTTTTTATACAACAGCAAGGATACTGGGTTTCATAGTCACTAGCTCATTGTTTCGTTGTTGCATTCTATTTTGATTGAAGTAGCTGCATATTTACACTTTTGTTTAAGTACTAACTCCATCAATAACATGTTTTAAGATCTTTTGAAGTGCTAAGTTTTGGAAATTGCCATTAGGGACATAGACTTTGTCTTGAAATCTACATCCATACTTGTCCTTTAAAAGTGTTCTTAAGATCTTAGAATAGGATTTCTATTTGCATTAGACACTTTAGGAAACCAACAAAAACAAAACCCCAAAACAAAATAAAATCTATAAAACAACGAAGTAAGAAAAAGGTTAACTAAGCACATATGGTGCACCACACTTCATCTGTTTATGATACCCGGATTGATAATTTATGTAGAGTAATTTAAGACGTTAAATTGACTAGACAACAGGTTGGATGGGGCTTCCAACTATGTCATTTGGAAGGTAAGGATGTCCTTCATTCCAGATGAATTTGGCCTAAAAACATATATTGATGCAGTGGTAGTAGTTCCCAAGGATGCAGATCAACTGAAAGAGTACAAGAAGGAGATGGCATGGGCGAAACGATTGATCCTAGATGGAGTTCAGGATCATGTTGTTTCACATATAGCTGACAAAGACACTGCCAAGTAGATGTGGGATGCTCTCGCCACGTTGTATCAGGGTACTTCTAAGCAGCGGAAGATGCACCTCAAGGAGAAGTTGAAGCTCATCCGGATGTAGAAGGGGGAAGGCATCAACCCCTTCCTCACCAGGATTCAGGCGGTCCGAGACCAATTGTTAGCTGTTGGCGCAGAGCCTCAACCTACAGAGCTTGTGAGATTGGCACTCAACAATGTTTCCAAGGACTGATAGGTCTTTGTCCAAAGCATATTGGGTAGAGACAAAGCTACCAAATTGGGGCAGGATGTGGGCTGACTTGCAACAAGAGGAATTGAGGTGAGATCTTCTAAAGAGCTCCATCAGTGGCAATAGTAGCGGACAGAAGACAGTGAGGGAGGAGGAGAATGTGGCCTTCGCATCTAAGGGTCCCAGTCAGGGACAGGGGGAGCATAGGAAGAAGAAGAAGGACCTGTTGAAGGTCAAGTGCTTCAGATGTGGTGAGCTTAGTGACTATAGTACCCAATGTCCTTTCAGGAACAAGGACAAGGAGGAGAAGCAGGACCAACAGGCAAGTTCAACAAAGAACGATAGGCTTTCCTCCAGGCTGGAGGAAGACTTCGTGATATTCGCCGATATACCTCTAGGAGTGAGGTGGGGTGACTTGGTGCTGTAGCCACATAACACTATAGATGGGAAGGATCCTTGAGGAGTCCACCTCATGGATCAATACCTTGCTATGGGGCCCATAGTATTTAGTAGCAGGATGGATTTGCGACAGTTGATGCAGTCAGATGCCAGAGTGACAGTTGCAAAGACTAGTAGTAGTCAGATGGTAGGGAGCGCAGTGCAGAGTTGGCGGCAATGCAGTTGGCATAGTGCAGAGTCATAAGCAATGCAGATTCTTCAGTGACAATGCAAATACTAGTAGCAGTCAGAGACTCAGGTGACAGATGCATTATATTGATCACAATTGATTCAGTATTTTGGATGCTTTTCAGTTGCAAATGTTGTAGTTGCAGCAACAACAGATGAGAGGGAGTTGCAGTGCAAATGTAGTGTTCGTAGCAGTTCAACAAGGTCAGCAGCAACACAAATGCAACATATATCAGAGTTGCACAGTGATTAGCAACGTGATAAGAGATGATGCAAAAATAGGGTGCTGCGAGAGGGTGTGCAGTAGCACTGGAACACATTCTTCGCTAAAAGGGAGTGTTAGTTTTTGTAGCATCCAATGTGTTCTAGCCTTGAAATTTTGTGGAGAGGCTAGAATACATGAGATCTCCAAAACCTAGAAATCGTTTTTGGAAATTCCACCTAGAAATGACTTAATTTGTGTAGGTTGCAGTGTGATTTATTCAATATTTGTTGTAACAATCAACAAATAAATTGTTAAATAAAATTAACAATTAGGAGAATAATTTCTAGTTGCTGCAATACGATTCCAGTTTGGAATTTTCACAGTTGGTGCTCCAACAGTGGATTATAAGAGGAAGTCAATGGGCACTTGGAGAAGATAAATGAGAACACCAGAAGTTCGATTTGCTTAGTAGATCGATTTCCAGAGTAGTAGCAGTCAGTTGCTGGAGAGACAAAGATCGAAGCAGTGAGTGAGGGGTAGGGACAATGAGTCCGGAGGATAATTTTCAGATCCGAAGAGTCAGCTATAGGCGGTCGAGTTTCCTCAGTGAGGTTTCGCAGAAGCAGCACAGAAGCTTCAGAGGTAGAAGTTCGATTTGGCTAGACAGAGGGTTGATTCAGTTGTTGAAGATCGGGAAGATTTCTGGAAGAGATCAATGAGTCTTTCTCAGAGGCTAGATTGGGCAGACGACTTGATCAGTTGCAGTTCCAGGCAGAGTGTACCAGTCACTGTCCAGGCTTAACGCAGAGGTTGATGCAAGGGTTTCGTGGAGCCCATTCAAAGCCAATTTTGGAGCTGGATCAATGCCATGTGAGACAAAATTTGTCTCACTAATTATTGTGGCTAGTTTCTCTTTTAGTGGATTGCAAGTTTGCGCATTCAGATTGTACTCAAATTTTCACTGTTGCATAATATTAAAAACCCTCACTGCTGCACCGATTTTCCGAAGTTGGGTTTTTCCAGAGACATTTGTCCAAAAATAATGGTGTCATTTTTACGTGTGTGTTTGCTAGTATTTTCTCAGTTTCTAGCGCTGTTATTTATGGAGTATTTTATTTGTGAAGGTTGTAATGTGATTTATTCAGTGTTTGCTATAACAAATAAATTGTTAAAATTAATTAACAATTAGAAGAATAATTTCAGTTTTGGTATTTTCACAGATAAAGGGGTCTCAAGGCCAAATGCCATGGTCAAAGGGGTAGCAATGATGAGGAGATCCACATGTTGGGGATACCAATGTGAGGAGGGAGAAATTGTTAATGCATGATTTACCTTGGCTTTTGTTTTTCCACCCCTCTTATTTCTTTTTTCCTTTTTTGTTGATTTGGTGTAGCATCGGATGTGCTCTAGCCACAAAATTTGGTGGAGAGGTTGGGGCACATAAGTTCTCCAATACTCAGAAAGAGTTTGGACAGATTCTAAATAGATTAGGAGATATTAAAATAATTAATATTTTTAATGGAGTCCCTAAGTCTAAACTTAGGGAAAATAAAATATTAATGTGTATTAATATGGATCTGTGTTAGAATGGTCCAAAAGACATGGATCAAGCCAGATCTAATCTTAGCTGTTGATTAGGGACTTAATCTCGACCGTTGAATCTTCAACAGGAAATGTATAAGAGGAGGCTTGAGAGTCACTTGGAGATCACACCAGATGATCAGTCATTCTATTCTCTAAAGCGGGGTTTTCTAAGAGAGATAGAATCAGTGATTGGGAGAGCCACTGAGGGGCATTGAGTATAGAGGAACAGAGAAGGCAAAGATTGTGCCAGGAGAGCAGCGCAGCAGCCAAGGAGGGTGATGTAGAGCCAGGAAGGGCTCATGCAGGGTCACGCAGAGGCAGCCAAGTGCTACGTAGAGCACTAGAGGGGCTAGCGTAGTTGACGCAGAGGCTCCCAGAGCTGACGCAGGGCCTCTTGGGGTTGACGTAGGCCAAGAAAGGCTGATGCAGGGCTAGCGTGAGATAGAGAGGGGCTGACGCAGTCCAAATTGGGCAAACGCTGGGGTTGCAGGAGCAGTTTTATGCTGAGGAGCTGCCGGAAGGGTTTTCTGGCATTTCAGCTAGGAGATTTCTCTCAAATTGTGAGGTATAGCTGCTAAGGAAGTTCTCTATTGGGTAGGCCAGTTACGGCACCCAGATTGTACTCTGATATTGCTTAATAAGAAAACCCTCAGATCGCTGCACCGGTTTTCCCGCATTGGGTTTTTTCAGGGACATTGGTCCAAAAATAATGGTGTCATGTGGTGTGTTTGTTTTTGTTTCTTTTAGTTGCTGATCTGTAATATGTTGAGCATGCATTGGTGTTTATTTTCAGTATTTACTTTGTAAATAATTTGTTAAGGAAAAATAACAAGTAGGTAGGAATAAATCATAAAAGTGCATGAAGGGTTTCTAAACTAAGTAAATTTAGAAACTTTAACATTTTCTTGATTTCTCTTTATACTAGTGCTCGAAGCTCTAGGGAACGAGAACATGTAGTGTATGATGTATAGCAATGGTTACCCCCTTAAAGGTGGGTTAGTTCATCACCCACTAGGGGTTGGGACGTGCAAGGGTTCGTTTTTATGATGTAATAGGGAAACATTGGCCCAAGAATCGGTTGATGGCCATGTGATAAGGGGTAGAGCTCATGTTTGGTTTTTGCCCAGATGCTAATATTAATGTTCCAACTGTGTTTCGTATTTTATAATTTTCTCTCTTTTGTTTCTTGCTTGTGGCCATGATATCCTTTTTACTTTTCTTTAAATTGCATCAACCTCTAAGGCAATGTTTCCAGACCCACCCAGATATGTGGACAATGGGAGGGGGCGTGCTAGCACCTTGTGGACCCAAAGAGGAGAGATTGTGTATAGGGCTCGTAATGTGCGGAGGGAAGTGATAAATATGGAATAGGAAAACAAGACTACGCAATCAAAATTGGGGTTTCTCAAGTAGTGCCCTTCCTAAAGGCATGGGCCAATAGGGGAGGTCCCACTGGACTAGGAATGAAGATTAACCCCCCATTTAAGGTGAAGGAAAAAAACCACGGTCAAAACCTTTCCTTCCTCCAAGCCACCCAATAATTCATGCCAAATCCCTGAATAAAAAACAAGCATAAGCCCCTGAATGCACAATTAATAACATACCTTTTGGATCGGATTGCCCACCTTCTAACATATGCTCTTGATAAATGGGCAAGGAAACATATGACTGATGCAGGCGGCGGAGATAAAGTGGCACATCGCATCAGCTACAAGGTGGCTGTCAAGGGCTCTTGGCTACTGGCTGGAAGAAGATGAATAGGAAAAAGTTCTCCTAGGGGTACCCACTTTTGGTGGGTAACAGTACTAACAAAGAACCAGTCTCAAGAGCTTAAATGAGTTTAAGAGAGCTTTGATACCACCTAACACAGGTGACCATTAAAAACCATATACATGACCACTATAGGAATTTAGCCTCTGCCCATAGAGCACACAACTACTTGTATGCTAGCATAACAGAAATTTTAAAACTAACAAATACAGTGAGGAAATTGAGAATTTCACTGGAGAGGAGATAATAGACAACATCAAATTTCATTTTTTATTCACATAGACATCAAGTTGTTCTTACAATCAATGTACAATTCTATTTTGTGCTATGCCTCAGCATATGCACCCTGTTTCACAATGGATACAACTAGTTGTTCCTCTTCTCCTTTGTTCTAGCATCCTCTTCCAGCTTCATGAACACCTTGTTTCAGTGTCTTAAGCTCCCCTCATTTTCATTGCCTCCTTCCCCTTCTTTTTGCTTCATGCTCTTAAAAGATGGTTGGAAAGCTAAATCGTCACAATGGTTTGACTTTCTCAGCCGTTTCCTAGTCTAGTCATCATTCCTTCATATGCCAAACAGTCACAGTGGTTTGACACCCTGGCTAATTATTATTTTCTTGTCTGTTTCTCCAGCTAATCATAACCTCTTTGTTTAGTTTCCCCCACTAATCAATACTTCTTCGCACAAGTAGTCCACTGATTCACCATGAACTCCTTGAGACACTTGGAATCATTGCAAGTCATGATTTGCATTATTTGAAACAAAGTTGCAGCACAGAAAAAACATTCGTGTCGCAACAACACAATGGCACGGTGGTGTTGCAATAGAGGTATTGCAGCAATGTAATAGCAAGGAGGTGTTGCAACAACGTAACAGCAAGGTGGCGAAGGTGGTGTTGCAGTAGAGGTGTTGTAAGAATGGTGTCACAACAACATTACAGCAAGGCAGTGTTGCAGCAGAGGTATCACAACACACTTATTCATCTTTTAGGCTACCGACTGAAATCGGTTGATGTGGATTGCCTTTGGCCAAGGATGCTCTTGCATCAATCAAGCAATGCATTCATCCCTACACATTGATTAATTATTTAGTTGGGAACCATAATCTTTCCTTCCCCACTCTGTTTGGTGTCCTAGTACACAGCAACAACATTGTATGCTTGACATGGTTCTGATCTTTTCATCTTCTGGTTTTTGTATCTGCAGTACTTTTACATTTCTATTGATTAATGAGTTAGCTCTTTCTATGCTTTTGTTATAGTGATGGGAGTTGGTTTTGCACTGCCACTATTTATTCATTGGTTGTACTTTTTGAATCCCATTTACCGTGTTCCTTTGTTGGACATAAATTAAATTATCTTATATTGTCTCATCTACTTTCTTTCTTTTTTCCATAAAGATGAAGGTTTGTTAGGAATTAAAATATCAACAAGAGGTCAGATTGGCAGAGATGGGTAAATCTTTAAGAGTTTCGTACCTCACTGGCCAAGGGCAAGCACACGGGTACGTTCAAGCTTGCTTGGTTTCTCCTTAAAATAATTCCTTTCCAACCATTCGACCTCTCTTTTGAGATTCTTAGAACCATTTCCCTTAAACGATCTTTCTATAATCGTCATTTACATGCCAGTCAATCAGAAGCTTGTTTGCTTAATGCTTTTATTAGGATTTGACATGACCATCATGTTTCAATCACTGTTAAAGTGCCGCATTAGAGTTTAAATACGCTAGACTGCTGTTGTATGTCATTTTATAATCTTCATCGTACCCTTGTGTTCTATCTTTGAATTTGATCCATTAGATGCGCTGGTAAATTATATAATATGAGGTATTATCTAGTGATTGATCACATTCACTCTTTTAATGCTTTAGTTTGAAATGTTAAATTCAGTGCCCTAATTCCATATTATATTTTATGTTGATTGTGACAGCCGCTTCTGACCATAGATGTTTGGGAGGTAAGTCAACATGCAGAGTGATTTAAGTATGTAGAATTTCTTTTCAGATTTAAATTGCACCATTTAGATCTTATCCATCACCACAATGTTTGAGATGTCACCAAAGTTTCATATCTTTTTAAACTTGGAGAAAGCATGCCCCATTAGTTTTATGCTATTAAAGTTGTTCAACAGTAGAAATTTTTCCTTTGCTGATGAATTCAAATTGCCCTCTTTATGCTGCAGCATGCGTATTACCTTGACTATCAGGTTAGTGTGCAAGACCAGGAACAAGCTTTTCAATGGTCAAAGGGAAGTTTTAACTTTTGTTTCGATGTTATTTCAAGGTATCTGCGATAACATTTTGTCTATTGTGTGTTATGGCAACAGAATCGACGGCCAGATTACATATCGACATTTATGAATGAGCTTGTTTCCTGGGACGCTGTCAATGCTCGGCTTGATCGTGCCAAGGCTTCTGCAACATGATTGGTTTCTAGGACTTTAGCTTTTACATCTCCTGACAGTTATGATCTGTATAGTTTCCTATGACGGGTTATGTACATGAATAATTTCAACTAAATGCAGCTCTGTGGGATGAGTTATGTGCATTTCAAGAGCACAGTTCTAGTTGATGGAGCAGGGGTATACATGGAGAATCTTATAAAATAAACAATACCTCTCATGGTTTCTGCATTTTTTTTGTTACAGAGATGATTCTTCTTGAAAATTTGGTTCATATATTAGAACTGAGTAATAATGCGGCAAGACAAATAACAAGTGGTATTTACTTGGGCTCTGTTTGGGTTTTTTACATGCTAAGGGATTGCCCATTTATATAGAGTATGAATGTATGCCCCGGTGGTTAAATTATCCTGCTTTTCAATTCATTATAATACGGTGCAATGAATTGGTATTTACTTGGGCTGTGTTAGGGCTTTTTACATACCACTGATTTAGCCAGGGGAGTTAAATCAACCTGTTTTTTCATTCACGACGATGTGGTTTATATGATTGATATCCCTGAAAATTCTTCATGAAAGGAATGGTGTTCTATATGTAATGGCGTACTTATATTAGGGTTCGCAAATATATAAACGGGACAATCTTTTTGTAGATAACCTTTATGTTTTATCCATACTATGGTTTTTTATTCTAACAAGTTGGAAGCCTGTGGAGATTTTCATTTTTTCAATTGGATTTTGGCAGTATTGCAAGTTAGTGTTAGGAGGAAAGTATTGTTGTCCTGTATATTGATTTAATATTTATATTTAATGATTGGACATAAGGATAACTACACCATTTATAAGTTTTAAATTTAACAAACCACATAAATAATGTACGGGAGATATTTACTCTGAATTCATAAGCTAAAAACTTCAAAATATGAAAAATTATATTTTTCTTCTTTAATATATAGAATTACAATCCAAAATACAAAGAGCTCTAAACACACTATGGATTGGACATGGTCATTTGATACAGTTTTCTATATGTCACCTTTCCTTTCTCTGCATCTTCTACTCTTGTTTTGTTCAAGTTATAGAACAAAATTGGGGGCTAGAGAACTGAACCACTTTTTCTCTCTTCCATTTTGAATATAATGAGAGTTTGGGATAACTTTGGGTTTTATGATTTTCCCTCCAAACCTTTTAGAAAAATACACACACATTATTAGGTGATGTAACTCCTACATGATGCTATGGAGGATAAAATTGATAACCTTTTTGAGGGTGCAACTTTTACATACAAACTGTAGTTTAGGATACTCTTATTTTTATATTTTATATTTTGTTAGAAAGGTCTCTTTGAGCTTGATGAAGAATATTACTATGTTGTTTTCATTAGGGTTTTCCACCAAAAATGTTGTTTAAACCCTAAAATAGTGAATTTTTAATCCCATCCTAGACAATTCAAGATATTCTTATAAATTGTGTAAGAAATTGTTGACCCATTCTCATGCTTCATTCACAATACTTGCTTAATTCTTTCATTTTTCCATTTATTCACAAAAAAGGCTATGTTTCCTTTCCTAGTAATTAGAGTTGTTAATGCCCCATATTTAGTTAATTTTTCAAAACTAGTGCAAAGGTCCATTTCTCTTAACTAACCTCTACACTTCGGGCTAATTCTACCTCCACACTAGTACTTGACAAATTTTTCATTTATGTGCGGGAAGACTCACATGCCCATTTTTCTGCACAACCCTCTCCTTTGCTCATTCCTTCCTTCCACGCCTTGCCTACCTCTGCACTCTCGCATCTTTGTGCATCTAAACATTTTGCACCACAATATTGCATATTCATATAAGGAAAGGTTTATTCATGTATAAGCCATACTCGGTGAAATTCCCGAAAGAACCTTTTTTTCTCTCTTTGAGGCCAATTCAAGGTATCTTTAAGAGAGCTCGATCTTCAAGATAAAGGCTGGCAATATGGTGTTATGTGAATCAAATCCTTTGTATTTCCATCAAGGATGTATCTTTGTCAATTCACTCATAATAATGATTCTCGCATGTCTTGATGAAGGTGGTATATGACAACGGGATGTTTTGGTAAATGACATTCATGAATTGAACCTTTAAACAATGAAAAATCTCCATAATGAAACACTTAACTTATCATGTATATCCAAGTGCATTGGAAGAATAAAGGAATATTGTATCTTTGTCAATTCACTCATAATTATGATTCTTGCATGTCTTGTTGAAGGTGGTATATGATTAAGAGATGCTTTGGTAAACGACATTTATGAATTGAACCTTTAAGCGACGAAGAAGCTCCATAATGCAATATTTAACTTATCACGAATATCCAAGTGCATTGGAAGAATAAAGGAATATGGTATCTTTGTCATTTCACTCCTAATTATGATTCTCTCATGTCTTGCTAAAGGTGGTATATGATTAAGGGATGTTTTGGTAAATGAAATTCATGAATTGAACCTTTAAACAACAAATAAGCTCCATAATGCAACACCTAACTTATCACGTATATCCAAGTGCATCGAAAGAATAAATGAATATGGTGAGCAACAGGAAGGTCTTTTGTAAAAATGCTACTAACTTTTTCACCCACCAAGATAAGAACTTCCATTGGTAAACAATGTACAAGTGGTATTTGAATTTGACACTTGAGTAGAAACTAAGAATACAATCTAGACCATTGGCCTAACAAATTTTGGGTGTGTCGCTGCAAAATCTAGCAGGCCTTGGAGAGGGGTACCCTACAATGTTATAATTAGACGAAGTGATAACAATGGGGTAATGACTCACTATCACTGTAAAGAAAACTCCTTGCTCTTTATGGACTTTCACCAATGGGAGGAGTCCCAATATGAGGTCAACTATGATGAATACTTTAAGAATAAGGGTATAGGATGACTGATAGGCTTCCAAGGAATGACTCAAGTAAAGTACAAGGCTCCAATCAATAAATGAAGACAATTCACTCTCCTGAGAGGCCAATTTTGTGCAACACAAGACTTAGGGGTTGATTGATGGGTTGATAGTTGGGATGGCCAAAGGTTAGGGTAGGAAGAAAGGGTTTCCCTCAATGTTTTCCAATAAGGACAAGGCACATGAAACCCTAAAAAAACCCCTAAGTTGAATCTAAAATCGAATTAAGACTTTCCCTAGGGAAAAGAAATAGAGAAAAGAAAATTATAGATAGAATCAAAGTGAATGTCCACCAAAAGGAAGGATATTGTGGCAACCACTATCCTCTTGATGTTTATATTCTCCAACATTGAAATTTTTTCTTCCCTAAGAATTTGCACCAAGCCCTAGCTTGGCCACTTGGCCTTAAAGGGGTTGAATTAGGTCAAAAGAGAGAACGAAAAATTTGTGGATAAAAAGTTGAATTGATCACCAACAAGGAAGGCTAATGCCTAGTCTTAGGGTTAATGAAGTCTATGGGTTCTTAAAATTGATATAATCTTGCAAAGGAGTAAGGATATTTTGATTCCTTAACATCAAAACCCTAACTATCACCTTTGTGAGAGATCAAACTTCACTTGGTAGAGGTAACACAATATCACCAATGAGATTGCCATTCACACATTGTTAGAAAATTATATATTACGGAGCAATGGAACACATAAAATATTGCAGAAATATAAACACAGAAAACGCACAAAACAAGAGAGACACAGATATACGTGGTTCACCCAGTTTGGGCTACGTCCACCCCGAACAGCCAGTCCTTCCTTTCTATTATCCAGCAAAATGAAGAGATACAACCTACAGCAAAACCGCTGTAATATCCTCTGTTTTCTCTCACAGTCTCACCTCTATGTTTCTCGCTCACCGAATACACATCTATATTACAGCCTCAAATACAATGCCCTCATATAAAGAGAGGGGTTGCCTTCTAGGGCAAAAAACCCTAAACTAAACATAAGTTCTACCGTCAGATCATCCGCTTAATGAACGGCCCAGATTGACTAGAATTTACTATACTTTTACAAGGCAATTTTACAGCTGTTTTTAGCTTCGGGGGCGCTGCCCCCGAAACCCCTCGTCAGGGGGGGGCTCCCAAAAGTCCCTGGACCCCCCACGGCAGCGATTATTTTACGGGCGGCAATGCCGCCCCATTTTGAACTGGGGTCCAATATGCCGGTACTATAGAAGATAATCAGGCTCCACACCCAACACACATCATACTAAAAGTAATACATGCAATAATGTGACCTAGTTTTCATTCAATTGATATTCAACAAATAGCACACAAAATTTATCGTCGATCATTAATTCATTCCATACCTTAGACATAAAATCAGAAATTTGCAGTAAACATGGCACTTACAAGACAATATGCATGAAACAATCCAATTATATATCCATAGTGAGTTCTCCAAAGACAAGAACAAATGCTCAAGACAATTTTTGCTCCATAGATCACATCTTTACCATTAGAACAAGAGGTCGAAATCTCCAAAGAGGTTGAATTCACGAGTCCAAGTGATGATGAATTTAAAAATGATCCTTTCTATTTATATGAGGCGGAATAATGTTTGATTAGCCTAAAATCCCATAGGAAAAACAAGTAAAGTCACAATGATACATTGGGTTACAAAACAACCCACTAGCCTAGACCAAAAATAACATGATTTTCCTACGTGTGAGTTGTAGGGCTAAAAATGCTTATGTAATCCATACATTAAGCTCTATGTAGCATGTATTGAGGTTTTTGAGTGCCAAACAACGTGTAGAAGCCTATAAATATCAATCCTTTGAGAGTTGGCCCTTCGGTCTCTGTCAATACTCTTCTGTGGAACCAAAAATCGAACTTGGGGTACCAAATGTGGTCTCATGGGTCTCCAACTAATCATAATGTCAGTCTCTGCTCCAATGTTGGGAGCTTCCAAGGTGGTGTTATCCCTCCCATGTGTTAAGGTGTGAGACCATCCCCATTGTTAATTTGGTAGCTTAGGGACAAATTCCATCTTTTAGACAATCTTCCTCATCAAGAAAGGCCCCTCCTAGCCCTTGGAAGAATTTAATTTGGTTAAAGAAAAATATATTTTTAATATGGAAACCCTCATGTGCACAAAAGCATAGATCATCCCAAAAAGGAAATTGGATAGCGTTGGATGGTTATAAATAAAAGTCAAGTGACCCTCATATGGAGATCATTATCAAGCATTCTTCTTCTTATTTCTTCCTTGGTTTGGCTCGCACAAGTTCATTGTGGTTTGTAGATATTGGTTCGTACATGTTAGAAATTGCAGGGTTTGAAGCTCGCACGAGTAGATTAGGATTTCGTCTGTAGCTGCAGGGTTATAATAGGGTATTTTCAGTTGTAGTCGCACACATGACATGCATCTCCCTGCGATCAGAACATTTTAGCTGCACACATGACCGTTAGCTCCATGTGGTCGAGACTTAGGGTTTTTCTGACACTTGACCGTAAATTCCGACAGGTGACTGCATATGTTAACAATTGACTACACTTCTGAATCATGATTATGATTAGTATTATTGTTGGGTTCGTCTCTTGGATATTTTCCAGTTGGTTTTGCTATATAGTCTTGTGAATGAAGACATGGATTATTGTACTCTCTCTTTGTTGAACATTTTATGACAATCTAATAAGAAGAATTTAAAAGGGTTTCCCCCCTTGTGGGGTTTTGCCTTGGTCTCCGACCAATCTTGGGTGTCTCTATGTGTGCATATGTTTCTTCTATTGTTCCTTTATGTTCTGGTGCATTGATGACGATATTGTTCTTTCTATATAATTGCATATGTTGCTAATGATGTTATGATGCTGTGGGATGAATTCAATATATAAATGATGAAATGCAAATTATCTAAAGCAAAAAAAAATATAGCCCTAAGAAAAATTAACACTCATTTGGACCCTGGATCAATTATCATCCCTCACAAAGTGCTAAGGTTGGTTGGGGGAACCTAGGTATAGGGGAATCATCCCAAAAGGTCATCAAATATAGGGAAAAGCACTAGAATGTTATAGGTGCTAGAGGTGCCCAAGGGTGTGTGTGATTCTTTATTGTTTCTTGGAGTCTGATGGCTCTCAATACCTCACTTATGGATGTCAATATGCTCCTTTGGAGGCTTGGGTACCTGTGGGTGAGGTGCCGAGGTCATGGTTGTTGAACCACTTGGTAATCACAACATAAAGTCTAATGCAAGAAACCAATCACTAAGTACAATATTCATTTTTGCAGCTAAGTGAACCAAGCTTGAATGTAAATGGTTATTTAATATTTCAAATGAAACTTCCCTTTTGAAATTGAGGCTTTGAACTCGCAATGGCGTTTCCTCCCTAGGTAGGAGTGGCTAAAGGAAAATCCTATTAGGTGTTTCCAGCCCCCAAGGGGAAGCAACATTTCCTCAGTTCACCCTTCAATCAATAGATGTTATGTGAATTGCAAACACCCCACCCCACATTTACTTGCTTTTACAAGCTCATCAGGGTAAACATGAGCCGAGTGCTACTATGACATGACTTGACCTCCAAGTTCCAGTTATGGAAGTGAGGCCTACAAGCTGGAAACAAACAAAAATCCTTAAGAGACCATAGATCACGTAGGAGACAAAAACCCACCCCAGGTGATCAATCCCTAAGCTAGAACTCTTTTTCACGAGGTTTACTCTCCAACCATGTTGATTTCTAGTAGCATCGGATGTGCTCTAAGCCTCAAATTTTGCAGAGAGGCTTGGGCACATGTATTCCAAAGAAATCAGAAAGCATTTTGGGAAATTCCACCCAGAGACAGTTTTATTAAAGTAATTAATTATTTTTAATGGGACCCTAAGTTTAAACTTAGGAAATTAAAATAATTAATGGGTATTAATCTAACTGTGGGTGTAACTTCTAGAAGAAGACAAGGATCAAGCATAAGTGATCTTAGCCATTAATTAACTTCTAATCTGGGCCATTGAATGTCAACGATAATATTATTTAAGGAGACTTGAGGGTCATTTGGAAGACACACAGAGAGTTCAGAAGATAGAATTTCTAACACAGAGCAGCTACTGGAAGAGAAATTCGAAGTGAGATTTAGTAGAGAGGGGCAGAGGGAGTTTTGGCTGGAGGATCTTCTCCGGAGCCAAAGATACTCAGTAGAGAGGTATAGAGACACACAAAGGGCAGAGAGGGTGACACAGAGCTAGGAAGGACTCATGCAGGCCCCATGGAGAGCAGCACAACAGTTTCCAGTGCCAAAGTCCGAGTTTGTTGAGGAAGCTGAAGTTTCTGAGTCGGGAGGGTTGTAAAAGGATTTTAAGGCAGACCAATTCTCAATTGAGATGATGCGGGGCCTTACACGCTGACACAGGGACAACTGGGGAACTTGAAGTTCAACTGTCGGATCAGCCAGGACTTGCAGTGTAGAGTGAGGTAATCTCACTAGTTTCTTTTGCTAAGTGATTTTCTTTGTAACTAGATTGCTAAGAGGGCATCCAATAGTTGTATTCAGAAACACTTCAGCTTAATAATAAAAACCCTCAGATCTGCTGCACCGGTTTTTCGCCTTGGGTTTTTCTGAGGACATTTGTCCAGCAATAACTGTGTCATTTGTGTGAATCCTTTTCTATTGTTCAGTTTCTTATTTCTGTTGACACCTAATCCTCTGCGATTGGGTGAATTTGGAATGTGAACAGTCATCAAGAAGATGAACTGATCAATCACATTCATGTATATAACAATAGCTACCTAATGAAATAAATGAATCAGTTTTTCTACCAAGTCTGGAGTTACTCCTGGCCTGACATGGTATCAGAGCCAACCCTTTTTTTAACCTTTGTGCCCCTTGTAACTCCTCTGTTTGCCATATCCCCTCAGGTCTGAC
The DNA here is from genome assembly GCA_031772625.1 of Pinus tabuliformis. NCBI lineage: Eukaryota > Viridiplantae > Streptophyta > Pinopsida > Pinales > Pinaceae > Pinus > Pinus tabuliformis. The sequence continues at coordinate 2,022,834,548 of CM062817.1, read as the reverse complement.
GTGCTGCCACTGCCTCTGTCCTGACATGGTGAATGTTTGAGATTCTTCAAACTGAGGCTGCGTGAATGGTGGAAGGAGCCATTTCATTTTTCTGAAAAAAAAGACAGTAAAACTTTCAGAATTTATCGTTTCAAATTCTGTGGATGCCATCGACCTATTTGTAAATTGTTCAACCTCATCTTCTTGTGACATCGTACCATCTTCCCCGAGCTTGTTTTTGGAAACACATTCGCTGGAAGCATCCTCGTAGGTGCTCTGATGTAAGGGTCAGCCTTCAGTGCTTCATGTGCATATTAAGCGACATTGTGGGAGATGGCTCTTCCTTTGGAATAGCAACAGTTATATGTTATAGACATTTTTGTGCCCTACAACTCCAAGCATGAAATTTCCATAAACCAAGGGCTCCTAAGTCCCTAAAAGTGTTGTTCTAACCCCTAAAGGAACAAGGTCAACAGATTACAGCTTCTCCTAGAAGTTCTCCACCAGAAACTACTCAAAATTGGTCAAAACAGGATCATTGCAGCTGCTCCACTGGCTAGGTGCGTTGCATCTCACCCAAATGCACTATGAGGGTGCGTTGCATTTCAAAACTCCCTTCTGTGGGGTGCGATGGGCGAGATATGACAAATGGCAGTGTCATTCTGCGAGGTGGAGAGGCAATGGAAGCTTCCAGAATCTTCTCCTGTGACACTTGCCTCACTGAATTCGACCAAGGATGAGTAAGAGGCCCTCAGTTTCCAAGTGGAAGCAAGAACTGACAGAGAGAAGACACTAATCAAATCACATGCTGACTCATCCCCCTTACAGATATCTATATATGGATCCCTCATCCCAGAGATCCAGAGGCTGGAATTTTGCATATTGTAAGGAATTGCTGTTGCTTTCTAGAGACAAACATCAGATTGTTGGGTGATCTAAGCTTTGTTTGAGGTGAAGAGGGGCTTCTTTGCTGGGAGGTTGATGTTGGGTCGGAACCACTGGTTGTAACTCCTCCTGGATCTTTTCTTGTTTATCAATAAAAGCTATTTGAGTTTTCCTCCATGCTTTTGTATCATTGATGCATGTTATATTTGTATGGTCAATTTAAATCTGATCCTAAATTGTTTATGAATATAGATCCATGTCTTTGTATAGTGCTATGCTTCTGTGATCTTACAGGTACTTTGTGAAGCTGGGCGTGCAAGGGAGCAGGTAGCTAGGGACTATCAAAGGAGAGAGGGATCGAATTAAAGGATTAGCGGAAGACAGAGGTTGGTCCTTCTATTCTTCTCTATCTATAATTCATAAAGGAAAAACATAAGTAGCTTTTCTCTGTTTGTTTCTAAGGCAGCTGTCACACCTTAGTGGGATAGAGCAGTTCTATATAGACACTTTTCCCTGTAACAAAATGGCGACTCCGCTGGGGATATAATTAGTTTTGTTTGTTTATCATTCTTTGTTGTTTGTTTCATAAACTTATAAGTAGCATTTGAACTACATTTGCCATAACAAATGCAAAGTAGATAACTGCTGATTCAATCCATCCATTGGATCTGTTTATGATTTAAACAGCTGATTCACAAACTATCTGATTGCCCTTGTGATAGCTCTTAGATCCTCCTTAGATCTACCCCTGATTGTTGCATTACTGATTGCTTTTTACTCGGCCAAAAACCAAGAACTGAACTGTAAACTGTGACCCGGAGCCCGAACAGAGTCTCGTTTCTGGCCCAGCGCAGGTACTGTTCAGAGATTCTGAATTTTAGCGCACTTCCCGAAGGGACAACCTGCGCTGCATTTCAGATTCCCTGTGTTACAGGTGCGCTGATCAGACTAACTCTGTGCAGTTATGGCTTCTGTGGATCATCCCTTCCAGTTCTATTCCTGAATTTTGCTGCCTGTGATCAGTATATGTCTGTCTGAAACTCCTTTTCCTTGCTTTTATTCCGCCTCCTTTGTACAAAAGAACTGTAGATGTTTTTGTGTGTTTGTTGAGTAATTTACAGTTTTCCTTTGAAAAAGTAGCATAGTCGTACTGTCGTCCTTTGATTCGAATCTGTCGCAAGTGTCGATTTCGATCATAGGAGAAAGTTTGATTGCCGTTGATGGTCGATTATCCTGTTACTATTGCTTTTGGTCTGAATTTGTAATTTTCTAGTGTCAGAAACAAGTACTCATTTCAAAATTGTAAGGTGTCGTAATCATCTCTATTTTTGATTTCGAAAAGAAGCTTGTTTATGTTTGTCGCTTGAAAAGAGATTCAGATTTGTACATCAACTTTCTTTTTAGCATCTATATACTAAGAAAGTCGAAAAACAAATACATGCATGTGCATTTGCATATAGACAGTTTGTTTGGCTTGATTTAGGAAAGTGCATTTACAGTGTGCTCTTTGCTCTTTGTGAAACGATTCTGTCTTTCTTTTCCCTAGTAGCTAGGATTTTCATTGCACAAAAGAGATAAAAAGTTTGTTTATCATCTTTAGATTGCATTTTAGGAATTACATCTACATCTCGTGGTGAACCCGAAAGGCAAACTTCATAAGCAAGATCAACTTAAAATAAATTCAATGAATCTAACAACGCTTTGGAACTTAACGCACAACATTTAGAGGTCTAGGCTAGAGACGTATTCCGACGTTGTAAAGCCTGGTAACTGTTGTTCTCACTGATGGTTGGGTGATTCCTCCACTTTGAGACGATAAGTGCCAGTACGGACTTGTGCTCCCACGTACCGTCAAGTATATTTTGGGAGACCCCTATAGGCTTAAATCCTTTCTCCATAGGAAGCAGTGTCTGCCGCCCTATCGATCGCAATGCACTGAACACAGCATTCGGGAAGATTGACTGCCGTACCGTAAAAAGTATTATGCAGTTTTGCGATTGGTTTGGTACTCCCTCTACCTAGACTTCCAGAGCAGTCCCTTTCGTTCCTTTTCAGACTCCTTAACGGGAAAGGTCCATCTGAGCACTTGTCACTTCAGGCTCATTAAAAATCGAAGGAGACTAGAGTCATCTTTTGTTTTTTCTCGACCCTTAAAAACTGAAAAAACAAGTTGTGTCAAAGCGTCTAAAATTCATTTAATTCGGAAACATACTTCCCCTTTATTTTAGTTGATCGAGTAATCCGCAATCGTGGAAGAAAGTCAATTGAAACCCCGTCGTTCGCGGAGGCTTACGAGTCAACCGTCTTTGTCTCCGGAATCGAAGCCAGTACGGACAAAGTGAACTCGTTTAACCGGTTCCAAATCTCCTATTAAAGTTAGAACAAGTGTTCCAACGACATCCGAGACTCCGGTTACGCCAAACATTTCTGGAATCCCTGCCTCTACAGAAGAAGTTCAACAGCCACAGAAGGACAGTGATACTGATCCTAGTCTGAGAGTAAACACTTGTGTTACCAAAACAGTTACATCTACGACCGGTTCGGAGAGTCTTGCTCTTCAAACATCTGTCGCTGCCGATTCCTTACCTTTTTCGGCACCAGAAATATTCTACGGACCTGACGGTCTTCCCCTTCCACCTGGTCTGATTTCCATAGAAGAAATTGTAGAAGATCCTCCAACAAGTACTCCATCACAATTTGGAGTCGGGATAACTCTATATCCTTCTTCATCAGAAGTTAGTCTACCACCAGCGGAAGCTCCTGTAGAATCGCTAGGTAATCTTTTGGATAGACTACAAATGTCTGAACAACTGTCAACATCTAGGACTGTGTCTTCTGACACAGCGACGACAGAACTCCCTGCTATCACTTCGACAATGTTCACCGGTATACCATCTGTCCCGACTAGCTCTCAGCCGCTAGAAGGAGCCCACTCAGGGGCTATTTCGATAGTATGGTCCGTTCGTGTTTGTTCATCCGGAATAATATCCGGAAACTCTTATGTTGAGTCTCAACAAATTGATCCATTTGGAGGTCAATTTGGGCAATCCGACCCCCAAGGGCAAACAATACCCTTGAGTTCTGGATTACCACCATATGGGGGGCAGTATACCCTTTCATTATCCCCTCCGGGAGGATATCCATACGGGAGTTCACAACAACATTCAGGTTATACTGGAATTACCTCAAGCGGTTGGGTATCTATACTACCTCAACAACCAAGAGTTGTATACTCGATGCAACAATGCTTACCTATGTCAAATATACCAACTATGCCAGCTATTGTGACGGTGTCACAAGTTCAAGCACTTCCTGTTGTATGCCAACCTCAGGTTTCTCAGGTTGTAATGCAACAGCCCCTTGACCCTGCGACTCAACCACAATCGCCGACTGGTGGAATGACACAGGTTCAGACGGGTACAATTACCCCTCATCTTGGTCAAACTGTTAGTATCGGTCAACAACACATGGCTTCACAACCATGGCTACTACAATACCAACAACCGCAATTCCAACAAGTGTACCAAGGTTCTGAGCAACAAATCTTTGCTAACAGTGGACAGACGTACATTCAAAACGGTCAAAATCAACCATTTTACAATGGTCATGTCCACCAACCTTACCAAACATACCAACATCAAACGCATTATGCCGGTATGCAAAGACCAACCGCTCAGGCAATCCCATCTTATCTTGGGTATGCTTCGCCTAACCTGAATCAGCAGTTACCCTTTGTGGCAACTTTGGAGTTACCTGATTTAAACCGGTCAACCAACGATCCAATTGCTTACGCCCCTTGGTGGCCAGCGATTCCGCATAAACTTCCATCAGATATTCCTAAATTTAATGGAAATCCGGGTGAAGATCCATCGAATCACGTGATGTCCTTTCATCTATGGTGTTCATCAAACACCCTAAATGATGATTCGATAAGACTTTGCCTCTTTCAAAGGACGTTAACAGGTCCGGCGGCAAAATGGTACATCGAATTGCCTAGAGCTTCGTTCGACAACTTCAGTACCTTAGCCACAACCTTTCTAACCCATTTTCAGTTACCAATAAGGTACGAAACGGGAACAGAACTTCTTACCAATTTCAAACAGACGACAGCCACTCACATATCTGATCATATACATGAATGGCGACGTCGTCGTAGAATGGTAGAAACGTATGTCCCCGATCAGCTTTTAGCTGAATGGTTTATCAAGTAATTACTACCTTCCATCATGGAAGATGTGGCAAAGGGGGGAGTCGTAACAGAAGAGCAAGTTATCGCTCGTGCGCAATATCTGGATTTGATTTACACTCAGTCTGGCACACTCTATGATAAAATACCTGACGCCCCTAGACCGGAATTCTCAATTCCTCCTCCTCCTAAATCGTACAATGACTCTCATGCCGACGATGGCGTGATTGGCACAACAGACACGAAATCGACAAAGGCTACACCCAAAAAAGCCCGTAAGATTTTAGGTCAAAATGCAAAAGATGAACTTCTTGCTTCGGAAGTAAATGTCGTATCGACAGATAAAGGTAAAGAAACCAAACAACCAGGGAGTAAGAAGAAAGGCAAAGGGAAGAAGAAGAAACAGGAGGAATCATCACCTGAAAAATCTTCTTCAAACCCTCCTGGAGATAGGAAACCAAAAAATCCATGCTTGATATGCGATGAGGATCATTGGACAACAAGTTGTCCACACAGAGCTGAGGTTAAAAAATTCTTTAAGAATTCAAAACCCTCCGTAGTGTTAACTGATCCGTTTCCAAATCCAGGAACAAATATGGTTGAAAGTGAAAATTCTTCCCCGTCTCAAGTGCTAATGTTGTCGGTTTAAAAACAACAAAATGATGCTTTGATATCTACAAGGAACAAAGATTATGGGAATCCACAGCTGTCGAACAACAAGGATAAAGATCAACCTAGTAGTTCGACAACAACTTCGACAGAAGTTGCGCCACCTACCATTCCTGAATTGACGATAAAACCGCCAAAGGGAGTAGTACAAAAGTCAACATTTAATCCCCGCGCTAGAGCGGCACAACATTATAATATAGTGGAAGATTTGGCCCAATCGCCATCCGCTATGTCAACTCTTGAAGTACTACAGAATTGCCCATCTTAAAGGCAGGCTTTATTATCAGCCATTGGTGGGATAGACCCAAAGGATTCCAATCTTGTATCCTTCGATCATAAAGGATACGATCCTCAATTACCAGCTCAACTAGCTTTCCTTGTTCAAGTGAAAGCCCTCAACAAAACTGTTCATCAAACAATTATTGATGAGGGGGCATCTACATGCATCATGTCGATGAGTTGCTGGAAAACTTTAGGATCTCCAACCTTGTCGCGATCTTCGATGACATTAAAAGCATTCGACGGAAGGACATATACCCCATTTGGTATCCTAAGTAACTTAAAAATTGAACTAGGAGGGAAAACGGTTGAAATAGATGTTGAAGTCATCGATGGAAATCTTGATTACAACATCCTACTTGGAAGACCATGGATATATGCTATGGCGGTTGTTGTGTCAACCTATTTTAGGAAGATTGCATTTCCCTTTCAAGGAGGGATTACAATCGTCGATCAACAAAACTTCCTCCCCAATGTTTCTCAAGTTACAGGAAGCATTCCCATGATCCATGGAAGCCCTCATTCGCTTCAAAATATCGGAGTAGGCCTATTGAAAGATCCTATACTAATGGGAACCTTCACCCTTCCACCTCCAATCAACCTGGCAGAAGTGGCGTCGATAGGAACCTGCTACATGATATCTTCTAAAAAGATCTCAGAAAACGATATCGACATGGATCATGCAATGGTTTTGCCCCCAAGCCCAACGAAAATATAGTAGAAATCAATGTTCCTAGCATGGGAGGCAAACCCAAATCAACGCTCATCAAGCGTTTGGATAGATAGGTCTAAAGAATATGGTACCCCTTCAGATCCTTGGTCGCAAGTGCATGTCACCGACGAAGGAATTGTCCAATCAATGGTAATTGAAGGAGCACCATGGAATGATTCCCACCATCATTCTCGTCTTCCGGATTGTGGAGAAGATACTCAAGATGACCTTTATCATCCTTCAGTTTTTGATTTTCTATCAAATACTGTAAACATGGTGGATTCCGAGCGAAACTTGTCCAATATTGAAGAGACTATCGCCATAAATATCTCGACCAAAACAAATGTTGTAGAGAATATTTATGTCGGCAAATGTTGTTCTCCTTCAGAACTAGAGATATATAACGCTCTTTTTCGCGAATTCAGAGATGTCTTTGCTTGGTCATATGATGAAATGCCAGGCATTGACTCGAGTATCGTTGAACACGAAATTAAGATGTATCTAGATGTCAAACCAGTACGACAACGGCAACGGCAGGTGCACCCCAAGAAAGCCGCTGCCATTAAGGCAAAAGTTGAAAAACTTCTCCATGCTGGTTTCATCTACCCGGTTCCTCTAACCGATTGGGTATCGAATATTGTCCCTGTTATGAAAAAACAAGGAACAATTAGAGTGTGCGTCGATTATAGGGATGTAAATCAAGCTTGTCCAAAAGAAAACTACCCTACACCCTTCATTGACCAGATAATTGATGAATGCGCCGGATGCGAAATCTTTTCATTCATGGATGGATTCTCCGGGTATAATCAAATAAATATCCGCCCACAGGACTAGTTAAAGACTGCATTTATTTGTCCGTGGGGCACATTCGCATATCGAAAAATACCCTTTGGTTTAAAGAGCGCAGGGGCGCCGTTTCAGAGGGCAATGAATTATGCCTTTCATGACATCAAAAACATCGTTCAACCATACTTCGACGACCTTTAGCCTCATTCAGGAAAGTGGATTAATCATCCGCAACATTTAAGAGCGATATTTCTACGTTGCCAACACTACAAGATACGACTCAATCCACACAAATGTGTATTTTGCGTCAGTTCTGGTCGTTTACTTGGCTTTGTAGTCTCAAAGGACGGGATTCGTCTCGACCCATGTAAGGTCCAGGCAATCATAAATTTTCCTCCACCTTCGAATTTGCTTCAGATTCAGAAATTCCAAGGGAAAGCGAACTTTCTGAGGAGGTTCATTCCAAATTACTCCGAACTTGCTAAAGGTTATACACATCTTTTGAAAAAGGAAGTACCCTTTGTCTGGGATCAGGTTGCGCAAGCTTCCTTTGATGCTTTAAAATATTCCCTAATGAAAGCTGTTGGAGATCAGATGCACAACTAACAATAAAACATATACACAGCAATAAAATCATGCACAAGCAACACAGGAATTTAACGTGGTTCACCCAACCAATCTGGGCTACGTCCACCAAATATAGGCATTGGCAATTCTTATTAATCAAACAAGAGATTACATAAATCAAACTCTCACACTTCCCAGCTATCCGTATGAATACCTATTTTATAGCAAGGAGAATCTAACTGCCTCTCACATCAAATTTAGGATGCATTAATTCTCTCCCAACAACCTGGAGCTAATCCAACAACAGATTTCTATTGTTGTCACACACTGGGATTTTTGCCTATTTTGTCTAAAACAGAAAATCTCAACAATCTCCACCTTGACAACAATTAGCCTGATGCCCTGTTTGTTTATTATTTTTATCTTTTCTGCAAGCCAAGAGAAGCCAAACACCAACGTAGCTTCTCTAACAAAACTGGTTTCGTGAACATGTCTGCACAGTTTTCCTTTGTATGCACCTTTTCAAGAGAAACTCCCCTTTCAGTGATAACCTGTCTTACAAAATGGTACTTAATTGGAATATGCTTTGATTTACTATGATAGGCCGGATTCTTAGCCAAATGTATTGCACTTTGACTATCACAAAGTAACCTGATGTTGTCCTGTAACCTACCAAACTCACCAAGCAAACCTTTCAACCAAACCGCCTCTTTGCAAGCATGTGAAGCAGCAATGTATTCTGCTTCAGTAGTGGATAAAGCAACAATGTTTTGTAGCTTTGACATCCAGCTAATAGCTCCACCTGCAAGAGTAAAGACATACCCTGAAGTTGACCTTCTCTTATCCAAATCACCTGCAAAATCAGAATCAACATATCCGCAAACAGATTCACTACTCTTATTGTAAGTAATACAATAACTACTTGTGCCTCTCATATACCGAAGCACCCATTTCACTGCTGACCAGTGCTCTTTACCCGGATTTGCCATGTACCTACTGACAACCCCAACTGCATGTGAAATATCTGGTCGCGTACACACCATCGCATACATCAAACATCCTACTACATTGGCATATGGAATTCGAGACATATAATCTTTTTCTTCATCTGTATTAGGACATAAACTGGAAGAAAGCTTGAAATGGGAAGCTAAAGGGACTGACACAGGCTTCACATTATTCATACCAAACCTCAAAAGTATTTTCTCAACATACTTCTGTTGTGATAGCCACAGCTTACCATTACTCCTGTCTCTGAAAATCTCCATGCCCAAAATCTGTCTTGCTGCTCCTAGATCTTTCATATCAAACGTCCTTGCCATCTGAGTCTTCAACTTGTTGATTTCTTCAATGCTTTTGCTTGCTAAAAGCATATCATCAACATACAACACTAAGATAATGAACATGCCATTATTTAACTGCTTAAAGTAAACATAATGATCATATTCACTTCTTACATATTTCTGACTCAACATGAAAGAATCAAACTTCTTATACCACTACCGAGGCGACTGCTTCAGGCCATATAATGACTTCTTGAGCCTGCAGACAAATTTCTCATTGCGATGCTGAACAAACCCTTCCGGTTGTTCCATATAAATTTCCTCATCTAAATCACCATGTAAAAAAGCAGTCTTAACATCTAGTTGCTGTAATTCTAAATCAAGCAAAACCACTAATGCTAACACAATTCTAATTGAAACAATTTTAACCACTGGTGAAAATATCTCATGAAATTCTATGCCAGCTTTCTGAGAAAATCCTTTTGCACACAGTCTCGCTTTGTACCTGTTTTCCGTATCATTCACACCTCGTTTCACCTTGAACATCCACTTACATCCCACAATTTTCCTGCCTTTGGGAAGTTCAACCAGATCCCATATGCCATTCTTACCTAAGGCCACCATTTCTTCCTTCATAGCTGCTTTCCACTTGTCACTTTTTGAACCTTCTACAGCTTCCTGATAACACAAAGGTTCATCATCATTAGCGGTCAAAGCAACTGAAGTAACATAATCATCATACCTTCTCGGAGGGCGTTTGATCCTCGTTGACCTCCTTAAGAATGTTTCTGGTGCTTCCACAATTGGCTGTCTATCATCTGTAGGAACTTCTTCCTGATCGCCATCTGAGAACTGTTCATGACCTCCATCTGAACCCTGTTCATAATCTGATTTTGAAACCTGTTTATGACTAGAATCTGAACTATGGTCATCATGACTATCATCAGAAGTGCTGTCAAACTGAATGTGCTGAAAATCAGATACATCATCCTATTTCAATTTATTATCTACATCTAACTGTACAAGAGAGGATTCATCAAACTTTACATCTCTGTTGATGATGATTTTGCGGGTAGTAGGATCCCACAATCTAAATCCCTTTGTTCCATCACCATACCCAACAAAGACATACCTTTTCGATTTCGGATCTAATTTAGTTCGCTGATGTTTAGGCACTAGAGCATATGCATCACAACCAAACACTCTGAGTTTAGAATAGTCACAAGGGTGTCCTTTCCATACCTCTTGCGGAATCTTGCAGCCTATTGCCGTTGATGGATATCGATTTATCACATAACAAGCTGTTGCCACCACTTCCGTCCACAACTCCTTTTGCAACCCGGCGTTACTCAACATACTCCTTGCTCTCTCTAGAAGAGTCCTGTTCATGCGTTCAGCAACTCCATTCTGCTGGGGAGTATAAACCGTGGTCTTATGTCTCTCGATCCCTGCATCCTTGCAATAGCTGTCAAACTCCTTGGAAGTAAACTCACCACCATTGTCAGTTCTTAAACATTTTATTGTTCTACCAGTGCTGTTTTCTAGCAATGCTCTAAACTGCTTGAAAACTGTAAACACATCAGACTTCCTTTTCAACATGTAGACCCATACTTTCCTAGAAAAGTCATCAATAAACGATACAAAATACGACGAGCCACCATACGAAGTTGTAGGTGCTGGACCCCAAACATCTGAATGGATATAATCAAGTATTCCTTTACTAGTATGTTTGCCTGTTTTAAATTTTTGTTTACTTTGTTTTCCAAACAAGCAATGTTTACAGAAATCTAACTTTCCAGATCTTAGATTAGGAAGTAACTTGCGGTCAGCCAAAATTTTCAACCCTCGTTCGCTCATATGGCCCAACCTTTGATGCCATAGGCGAATGAAACTACTGTCCTGTTCAGACACCGACACATGATCTGACCCAGTTCTACCTTCTAATTGAAAAAGATTTCCTACCTTCTTAGCCTTCATCACTAGTAAGATACCTTTATAGATTTTCATAACTCCACCTTGAATTACAGTTTTATATCCATTCGTATCCAGTGCTCCTAATGAAATTAGATTTTTTCTTAGATCTGGTACATGTCTCACATCAGTTAACAATTTGGTTGTGCCATCTAACATTTGCAGTTGTATACTTCCTATTCCAATAATACTGCAAGTGACATCATTACCCATGTACACGACTCCATCATCAACTGATCTATATGTCTTAAACCAATCTTTATTGATACACATGTGGTTAGATGCCCCGGAATCTAACAACCAATGTTGATCATGTTTTGATACATTAACAGACAATACCTCATCACTCATACCTGAACCAGATACTGAACCTGTATCTATGGTGTTGGCTTCCTTCTTTTCTGTCGACGAGCCTTCTTTAGCAGCCTGCTTTCGCTTCCAGCAATCCTTTTTCAGATGTCCAGCCTTGCCACAATGCCAGCACTTCACCTTTGTCTTATTTCCTTTGGACTTTGAACGAGAGTCACCATGCTTTCCCCCGGAGTGTCTCTCTCTTGAGCGATCTCTGGCCATCATTACCTCTGATGTAGAGGTGTCTGCATTCGAACTCTTCCTCGTCTCCTCAGACAACAAGGCTCCAACAATATCGTCAAACTCAAGGATGTCTGTTGTACTAAAGCTTATGGAAGTAACAAAGTGATCCCAGGATTCGGGCAATGAACACAATAGAGTTATTGCCTTATCCTCTGAATCAAATTTCACATCTAGACTGTCTAATTGCACCAGTAAGGTATTAAAAACATTCAGGTGATCAGTAATCGAGGTACCTTCTTTCATCCGCAAACCGTAAAGCTGCCGTTTCAGGAGAATCCGATTTGTCAAAGATTTCGTCATATACAGCTTCTCCAACTTCGTCCACAAGCCAGCTGCAGTCTTCTCTGACACGATGTTAAATAAAACATCCTCAGCCAAACACAACCGAATTTCGCTCAAGGCTCTTCCATCCAATTCATTCCACTCATCATCTGTCACGGGGGAAGGCAGTTTGGACCTGCCCAACAACGCCTTTGCCACGCCCTGCTGTACCAGCAGATCATGCATCTTTACCTTCCAGATCTCGAAATTATTTTTGCCATTAAATTTCTCGATTTCGAATCGGGCACTCTGAGTTTTCACCATCTCGTTTAAAACCAAAGAATCTTCAATTTCAATTTAACAAAAAAAAAACAAAATTGAATCTCAATTAAATGCCTATGCCACAGATTATCTTCGCCTTTAAGAAGAAACAAACCCCTGTACTTTGCTGTTTAAACCTCAGATTTCCATGTAAAAAACAAATGGCGCTTGCTGATCAGTGCCTTAATCGCGCCTTTTAAAAAACGCTCTAAGTGATGACAAATTGGCGCGAGAATTCCACTCAAATGCGCGCCTATCGGCTCATTAGCGCATTGGCGCACTTAACTAATGCGTTTTCGCGCTAATTCAATTGGCTGGCACGACTGTGATTGCATTACCCGCGCCAATAAACAACAAATGACAAAAAAAAAGAAACAACAAACGCACCGTGTTCTGGCAAACGCTGCGTGTAAAGAACTTACTTGTATTCGATTCAGGTTGAAAAATGATTCAGTAGATCCACGCTGTGTATATAGCATAACCACGCAGTTTTTAATATAACTCCATCTCCACGCAGTTTTCAAATATAATTCATCGCCACGCAGTTTTCAAATATATATCCACGCAGTTTTTAAATACACAAATCCACACCGTTTTATAGCATATCCACTCCACGCAGCACCAGCAATCAATATGGTGTTTGTGGGCGCATAGTGTTCAACACCAAAACCGCACCAGCACAGCACTATTTGGATACCAACGCACCACGCAATTTATACAAATTATGGTGATACATACCAGCAATCTCACGCAATGATTGCAGTCTCCACGCAGGCGGAAAAGATACCTCCACGTAGTTAACCAGGTAGAAACCTCTGCACAATTTGCAATGCCTCCACGCAGGTAAGGCTCCAGCACGTCAACGCTCCATCAGGTTTACGCACCAGGTACCAGTTTACGCAGCAGGCACCAAGCACTTCCAGCGCCTTTGCGCTCCACCTCCAGTACGTAAGTCCAACTCGCCTCAGTTCTCGGCCTCCAGCAATCAACAGCGCCTCCAACATGCTCTGATACCACTTGTTGGAGATCAGATGCACAGCTAACAATAAAACATATACACAGCCATAAAATCATGCACACGCAACACAGGAATTTAACGTGGTTCACCCAACCAATCCGGGCTACGTCCACCAAACATAGGCATCGACAATTCTTATTAATCAAACAGGAGATTACATAAATCAAACTCTCACACTTCCCAGCTATCCGTATGAATACCTATTTTATAGCAAGGAGAATCTAACTGCCTCTCACATCAAATTTAGGATGCATTAATTCTCTCCCAACAACCTGGAGCTAATCCAGCAATAGATTTCTATTGTTGTCACACACTGGGATTTTTGTCTATTTCATCTAAGATAGAAAATCTCAACAAAAGCATCATTAATGTACGCTCCTGATTATCAAAAAGATTTTAACCTGTATCTGGCTTCAGCGGATACGACCATCGCAATGGTTTTAGTTCAAGAATTCGATGGAATTGAACATCCTATATATTATTTAAGTAAAAACTTAAATGATACAGAAAGCAAATATTCTTACGTTGAAAAGCTAGCACTCGCAGCTGTTCAAGCGATACAGAGATTTCGACACTATGTCCTCTTTCGGAAAACTACCATTTTGTCTGATTGCAACCCCATGACTTATATATTGTCGCGACAGTTGCTGGGGGGCAAATATTCAAAATGGATAGCAATCCTACAAGAGTTTGATCTGGAATTTGTAAAATCCAAGTCAAAGAAAGCTCTAGTTTTCGCAGAATTATTGTGCGATCTCCCATCGTCGTCCAACGATGACACATCTGAAGAAACAACCGTGGACGAAAGTTTGTTTATGATATCTACAAGCAATGAGTGGTATGGGGATATAATAATTTATCTCCAAACCCAAAAATACAGGCCAAACACCTCCCACTCCGAACAAAAACGCATTCGATACCAAGCAAAAGACTACATGATCGTCGGTGATACACTTTACCGTCGTGGTATCGATACAGTTCTGAGAAGGTGCCTCGCCCATGAGGAGGCCGAAAAAGTCCTGAATGATTGTCATTCAGGTGCGTGTGGGGGGCATCAATATGGATATGTTACAGCGCAAAAAATCTTACGAGCAGGATACTTCTGGCCAACAATGTTCAAAGATTGCATAACCGCAGTCAGAAGTTACCATGCTTGTCAAATTTTCGATAGCAAAACCAGAAGACCACTCGCACCTCTGCAACCAATAGTTGCTGTTGGGCCATTCGCCAAATGGGGCATCGATTTCATGACATGTAACCACACCTCGACCGGGGGGCATGGGTATATCATAGTCGTAGTTGACTATTTTACCAAATGGGCCGAGGCAATGCCTACATTAAATAATACTGGTGAAACAGCTGCCCTCTTCTTTTTCAATCATGTAGTCGCCAGATTCGACATACCACAGGCTATAGTTACAGATCATGGATCACATTTTCGCAACCACATGATGGTCGAATTAGCTGCCAAACTAGGGTTGTCTCACGACAGCTCCACTCCATATTATTTGCAAGCCAACGGACAAGTTCACAAGAGAAAATGGCACCTAATCCTGTACTCAGCTTTGTGGTCTTACCGAACATCTGTAAGGAATGCAACCGGGTTTACACCTTTCCAACTAGTATATGGCCTAGAAGCAGTCTTACCAATCCAGTGTGAAATCTCATCCCTCAAACTCGCAATTGATCTCCTCCCCGAAACTTCAGAAGAAGAAGCTCGTTTCTTGGAATTAATCCAATTGGATGAAATCCGTCATGATGCCGCTTTGGCTAATGAAGCCCATAAGAAACGAGTCAAGGCGTAGTTCGACAAAAATGTCAAACCCCGTGTCTTCTCAGAAGGTGACTTGGTCTTGCTTTACGACCAAGAATCCGATAAATTGGGAGCAGGTAAATTTAAGTCTTTATGGATGGGCCCCTATATTGTTAAACGAGTGTTAGCAAAAGGAGCCTACGAGTTAATGGATTATGACGGAATTCCACTGGTACAACCTCGTAATGGGTTGTACCTCAAGCGTTACTATGCGTAATGGTAGCCTCTGTGCTTTTGTTATGTTTTTGTTTTCGCTAAAGTGTTTATTTTGGTCAAGTAATCCACTTTTTACATTTGTTGCAGATGTCGAATCTATTGGATTCATGTGTTGGATATGCCGACAGAGTGAGTCGTAGTTTGTGGAACCTATCTTCCGCAGCCTGGGCTATTTTTGATCCAAGCGGCGAGTTAGTAAGTTTCAGAGGGGTATGTATTGGTCGATCAACAAATAACATCACTGAATATAGCGCATTGATAGAACTTCTCTCTGATGCCATCACACATGGTATACGCCGACTAATTGTCAGGCTAGACTCAGAGCTCATAATACTACAACTCAATGGTATATATTCCGTCCGAAACCCAGCTATTTATCGCATGTTCCTAAGGGTTAAGATTTTGGAAAGACAATTTGATTTTATTCAATATCAACATATTTCCAGAAACTTAAACACATTAACTAACTCATTAGCAAATTATGTGTTAGATAGACATTTGCAACATTTATAAAAAGAAACATACCATCAATTTTTGCATTTGGATCATGTAACTTAACCAAAGTAAAACTCCGAAAATCAAAAATATATATAACTGTTTATGGTTTACACATAATGTTCTGTAACCAAGACAAAATCAGTCAAATGACCCAAAAACTCAAAATGCTAGGGGGCACCCTAGTCTAATGATGCTCGTGATAGAAAGTCACATCCTGTGCGATCATGCATAATGGACGAGTCCATCGTCTGGGCACACCAGTACTATGCCGCTGTAACCTCAAAGGTAGCTCGTCAGTCCTCACATCTGGAATACCAAGAGTGAGGCCCTCAACCTGCTCCTGTAATGCTGTGAGAGTCTCAGCCACGTCGAGGTCGTGAAGGATAACCCTTCCGACGGCCTCTTCTGCTGGGGCAACAGCTGGTACTCTCAGCCGAACTACTGGAGGAATAGGACCAACATCTGCATGTACACACGAGGTTGATTAAAGTCTTGATAGAATAAAGCACAAGGACATTATAAACAAAAAACGATAAACAGGGATATGGTCAAAGATTTTACCAATGGCGCCCCACTGCTCGCCATCCGGCAGTACTAAATTTGGATCACCCCGGAAGTCCATGCCAGCGTATGGATACTCAGAATAAACCATCTCCTGACGATCAAACCACCTGAAGAAGGTATCAGAAAATGAAATCTGAGACTGGCCAGCATGCCTAGACATATGGTCAACCCATCTCTGCGTACGTGGTTCAGTAGGAGAAGGTAAATCGAGTGCAATGTACTGCGGCTGCATCAGTGGTATCTTCTCCAAGGTAAAGGCAGTCAAAATAGAACCATACCCAAAGTTCTTCAACCTACCGCTCTTTATCTTGGTCAACTGTTCTTTCATCACAAGAAGTACTGCGTCGCACCAGTTGAACACCTTCGGTTGGAGGCATTCCAAGGCATGCTGCATGTAAGATCGGTTGGCTACATGAAGGGCCGCACCACCGGCCATCCTACCAAAAGTAAACAGAATAGTCCTGAGGGACCTGTCAGTGACATCACGGATGATGATCTTGCCGTCTTTACTCGGCTGAGATCCTTCTCTGCAGTACTGGCGAACATAATCTCTCACAGAGTCGCCTCCTCGGGCCAAACTTGACAAAGAGATGGGGGCACCCCGCCTCGACAAGCCAGTCAAGAAATAGATGTCTACCACAGTCAAGGGGATAGATTTTCCCCTGATTTGGAAAACCTGATTGGTAGGATCCCAAACATTGAGCAAATACTGTAGTAAGTTGATCTGCTGTCTCATGCTATAAATGCGGAAGAACTTCAGCAAGCCACAGTTCCGCAGCGCGTTCACTGTAACTAGATCATGTAGGGGAAGCATGTCCTCTTCTTCATGCTCACGTTCTCACCATTTAATGGTCATCTTACTCCAAAGATCTCTGAAAAACAAACAAGAGAAGAGTTAGATCCTGATTTTGGTAAGAAACAGACAAAATTTCCATCAAAAAATTGTGCACTAAATTCCTTTTCTGCGCCCAACGCACTTGTAACAGTGTTATAGGTGCGTTGAATGTCAGATAGCCTTTAGACAGGCCAACATTCAACGCAGTTTTCGATACACTGAGGGTGCGCTGAAGGCAGAACGAGTTCTTCAAACCCCAGGGACTCAGAAAAGCTAGGAATCAAGCTCAAAATGCAAAATGGAAACCATGAAATGAAAGAGCTCAGGTTTAGCTCCTACCTGGTCCAGACGACGCCGAGAATCGTCCACAGAATCTCCCGAAATCAGCTGATGAAAATCAAGGGGGAAAAGCACCTCCAAAGCTCCAACAAACCAAAGTTCAAATGAAATGGTAAAATGAGAGGTAAAAACACTTTTTCATTACTTTTTACGTAGTTCAAAGTAAAATATTAGTGTTCTAACTCGTTTTCAAGCATATATTGTTCATTTCTGACTAGTTTGATGAAGCAGTTGAAAATACAGTACGATCTTTGAAAGAACGAAGCTATTTATGGTAAAATCAAAATAGGACCATCTAATCGAGCAGTGTTACCGCAAGGTTCAAGCTTGTTAAAAAATAAACCCGCATCGAGCAGTTTTAGCACATAGTTCAAGCTCGTTAAAAAATAAACATAAGACATGAGCAAATGTTTCCACCCGCATTTAAGCTTGTTAAAAAATGAACTATTCCCCGGTAAATAACCATCGTGAATGTAGTACTTTAGCCGTTAAAGCCTTGGTCGTGTTTGCACCATCAACTCCACTTTTTCATTGGCCGATCATTCACCTCCATTTGATTGTTTACCCATTTTGAGGAACAGCTGCGAAGAGTGATTTCACTAGCCATCCTTGTGACACTGCCATGATTGGAAAATTCCAAACCTTACCTGGAATCAGCTGCTACCCGTTTTATCACTCGTTCCTAAAAAGATGAGTCTCCTTTAAGCTCTTTTCAAATGACTCGTAAAATATGAAAAGATTGCCGAGCCATTGGCCTCTCCAGCTCGTTAAAGGGACAGGAAGTGCTATCCCTCCTCTAGATTTTAATCTTTTTGGACCCGAGAGATTATTACACAAAAGGATCGAGCGCTTGTTTTGTTCGGCTCGTTAAAAGTATCGAAAATTCATCCCTTCTGTATTGTTTTATACTTTTTCGGACTTAAGGGATTAGATGACGAAAAAGGAATTTTGGAGTTACCTTTACGTGCCTTTTCAGACTCTCTAAAATTGAAAAGGACCGAGTTATCTTTGTCGTTAAACTCGTTAAAAAGATTAATAGCGACAAACTTGTCTATAGACGAGAATGAGTTTCACTATCGCTAGACTCGTTAAAACATAGCGATGGGTTTGCCCAAAGGGAAAATTATAGAACAAGCATATGTTATCCTCCTCAAGCTTGACAAAAATAAAGAGGTACTGGTCAGCAATGACTGGGGAAAAATTGGGAAGAAAACTCAAAGAAACTTTGTTGGTAGCAAGTCGTTCTTGAACATGACACTTCCACTCCGTGTCCGAGTCGGGTTGGGTTGTTTCATTCACCGGTCACATCACCATGGTCACGCCATACCATCCACATTTGGGGTTAATGCTACCAATCCATCACATCAGTGTCGCTGATATGTTCAAGAGAAATCATCCAGAGAAGTCACCTGTGTCTCACCCACTACCATACATTATACTCCATTCTTTCATGACCGCCACCCTGAACCTTATATCACTCGATCGTTTTCACCTCCATCAAAATCATTTGCTCCGTTCTGTGTCATTGATGTGGGATTCATTAAGGCCCTCCTGTGACAGATCACTTCTTGTCGACATCAGCTCATTATCCAAGAAGTTGATCTAGGAACACCCCATTAAGTACTTTGAAGCTTGCATGCCTCAATGGCAAGTTTCTCACTTCCGGTGACAGGTATACATCAATGGCCTTCGACCGAAAGATTTTGTGTGGTGTTCGATGCCAAGTCCTTTATTCACACCACGTGAATTGTACTGCAGTACCTTGAGGGTCATTATCATTATCGGTGATTCCTCTCGCACTTGTTAATAGTTTACATCATTGACTGGTAATCAAGCGATGTCTTTCCATGTTCGACTTCAGAACATTTCTCACATGGATCGACTTGTACTTCGAGTGAAGATCGGACAAGATTGAAGACCTCGGATCTAGTTTCGTCCATCCGGGCTGCGATATATATTTAGGGAAATAAAGACATTAAATACACAACATTGCAGCATAGATAATCATCCTACCAAAAGGATGATGGCTCTATCAGAATCATCAGTCTACACTCAGACGGTTGTCTGTCCTATGTACATGAAAATGAATTTATAAAGCTGAGCACGGGAATGCCCGCCTCAGCTAGATCATGAAAATATTATGAAGATAATGTATTGTATTGTATCTTATTACAGGTCTCCTCCCAGCATTGAAAGAACTTCAGATCCTCATAATAAAGCATTTCACCCGACACCAAAAGGTTAACGGCCTCATACTTTAGGGGGCAACTGTTATAGACATTTTTGTGCCCTACAACTCGAAGCATAAAATGTCCATAAACCAAGGGCTCTTAAGTCCCTAAAAGTGTTGTTCTAACCCCTAAAGGAACAAGGTCAACAGATTACAGCTTCTCCCAGAAGTTCTCCACCAGAAACTACTCAAAATTGGTCAAAACAGGATCATTGCAGCTGCTCCACTAGATAGGTGCGTTGCATCTCACCCAAATGCACTGTGAGGGTGCGTTGCATTTCAAAACTCCCTTCTGTGGGGTGCGATGGGCGAGATATGACAAATGGAAGTGTCATTCCGCGAGGTGGAGAGGCAATGGAAGCTTCCAGAATCTTCTCCTGTGACACTTGCCTCACTGAATTTGACCAAGGATGAGTAAGAAGTCCTCAGTCTCCAAGTGGAAGCAAGAACTGACAGAGAGAAGACACTAATCAAATCACAAGCTGACTCATCCCCCTTACAGATATCTATATATGGATCCCTCATCCCAGAGATCCAGGGCTGGAATTTTGCATATTGTAAGGAATTGCTGTTGGTTTCTAGAGACAAACATCAGATTGTTGGGTGATCTAAGCTTTGTTTGAGGTGAAGAGGGGCTTCTTTGCTGGGAGGTTGATGTTGGGTCGGAACCACTGGTTGTAACTCCTCCTGGATCTTTTTTTGTTTATCAATAAAAGCTATTTGAGTTTTCCTCCATGCTTTTGTATCATTGATGCATGTTACATTTGTATGGTCAATTTAAATTTGATCCTAGATTGTTTATGAATATAGATCCATGTCTTTGTATAGTGTTATGCTTCTGTGATCTTACAGGTACTTTGTGAAGCTGGGCGTGCAAGGGAGCAGGTAGATGGGGACTATCAAAGGAGAGAGGGATCGAATTAAAGGATTAGGGCAAGACAGAGGTTGGTCCTTCTATTCCTCTCTATCTATAATTCATAAAGGAAAAACATAAGTAGCTTTTATCTGTTTGTTTCTAAGGCAGCTGTCACACCTTAGTGGGATATAGTAGTTCTATATAGACACTTTTCCCTGTAACAAAATGGCGACTCCGCTGGGGATATAATTAGTTTTGTTTGTTTATCATTCTTTGTTGTTTGTTTCATAAACTTATAAGTAGCATTCAAACTACATTTGCCATAAAAAATGCAAAGTAGATAACTGCTGATTCAATCCATCCACTAGATCTGTTTATGATTTAAACAGCTGATTCAAAAACTATCTGATTGCCCTTGTGATAGCTCTTAGATCCTCCTTAGATCTACCCCTGATTGTTGCATTACTGATTGCTTTTTACTCGGCCAAAAACCAAGAACTGAACTGTAAACTGTGACCTAAAACCCGAATAGAGTCTCGTTTCTGGCCCAGCGCAGGTACTGTTCAAAGATTCTGAATTTCAGCGCACTTCCCGAAGGGACAACCTGCGCTGCATTTCAGATTCCCTGTGTTACAGGTGCGCTGATCAGACTAGCTCTGTGTAGTTGTGGCTTCTGTGGATCATCCCTTCCAGTTCTATTCCTAAATTTTGCTGCTTGTGATCAGTATATGTCTGTCTGAAACTCCTTTTCCTTGCTGTTATTCCGCCTCCTTTGTACAAAAGAATTGTAGATGTTTTTGTGTGTTTGTTGAGTCATTTACAGTTTTCCTTTGCAAAAGTAGCATAGTCGTACTGTCGTCCTTTGATTTGAATCTATTGCAAGTGTCGATTTCGATCATAGGAGAAAGTTTGATTGCTGTTGATGGTCGATTATCCTGTTACTATTGCTTTTGGTCTGAATTTGTAATTTTCTAGTGTCAGAAACAAGTATTCATTTCAAAATCGTAAGGTGTCGTAATCATCTCTATTTTTGATTTCGAAAAGAAGCTTGTTTATGTTTGTCGCTTGAAAAGAGATTCAGATTTGTACATCAACTTTCTTTTTAGCATCTATATACTAAGAAAGTCGAAAAACAAATACATGCATGTGCATTTGCATATAGACAGTTTGTTTGGCTTGATTTAGGAAAGTGCATTTACAGTGTGCTCTTTTCTCTTTGTGAAAAGATTCTGTCTTTCTTTTCCCTAGTAGCTAGGATTTTCATTGCACAAAAGAGATAAAAAGTTTGTTTATCATCTTTAGATTGAATTTTAGGAATTACATCTACATCTCGTGGTGAACCCGAAAGGCAAATTTCATAAGCAAGATCAACTTAAAATAAATTCAATGAATCTAACAACGCTTTGGAACTTAACGCACAACATTTAGAGGTCTAGGCTTGAGACGTATTCCGACGTCGTAAAGCCTGGTAATTGTTGTTC
This sequence comes from Pinus tabuliformis, assembly GCA_031772625.1. Classification (NCBI taxonomy): domain Eukaryota; kingdom Viridiplantae; phylum Streptophyta; class Pinopsida; order Pinales; family Pinaceae; genus Pinus; species Pinus tabuliformis. The sequence goes on along the minus strand of CM062817.1, from coordinate 2,022,812,205 downwards.
TCACTGATGGTTGGGTGATTCCTCCACTTTGAGACGATAAGTGCCAGTACGGACTTGTGCTCCCACGTACCGTCAAGTATATTTTGGGAGACCCCTATAGGCTTAAATCCTTTATCCATAGGAAGCCGTGTCTGCCGCCCTATCGATCGCAATGCACTGAACATAGCATTCAGGAAGATTGACTGCCGTATCGCAAAAAGTATTCTGCAGTTTTGCGATTGGTTTGGTACTCCCTCTACCTAGACTTCCTGAGCAGTCGCTTTCGTTCCTTTTCAGACTCCTTAATGGAAAAGGTCCATCTGAGCACTTGTCACTTTAGGCTCATTAAAAATCGAAGGAGACTAGAGTCATCTTTTGTTTTTTCTCGACTCTTAAAAACTGAAAAAACAAGTTGTGTCAAAGCGTCTAAAATTCATTTAATTCGGAAACATACTTCCCCTTTATTTTAGTTGATCGAGTAATCCACAATCGTGAAAGAAAGTCAATTGAAACCCCGTCGTTCGCGGAGGCTTACGAGTCAACCGTTTTTGTCTTCGGAATCGAAGCGAGTACGGACAAAGCGAACTCGTTTAACCGGTTCCAAATCTCCTATTAAAGTTAGAACAAGTGTTCCAACGACATCCGAGACTCCGGTTACGCCAAACATTTCTGGAATCCCTGCCTCTACAGAAGAAGTTCAATAGCCACAGAAGGACAATGATACTGATCCTAGTCTGAGAGTAAACACTTGTGTTACCGAACCAGTTACATCTACGACCGGTTCGGAGAGTCTTGCTCTTCAAACATCTGTCGCTGCCGATTCCTTACCTTCTTCGGCACTAGAAATATTCTACGGACCTGACGGTCTTCCCCTTCCACCTGGTCTGATTGCCATAGAAGAAATTGTAGAAGATCCTCCAACAAGTACTCCATCGCAATTTGGAGTCGGGATAACTCTATATCCTTCTTCATCAGAAGTTAGTCTACCACCAGCGAAAGCTCCTGTAGAATCGCTAGGTAATCTTTTGGATAGACTACAAATGTCTGAACAACCGTCAACAACTAGGACTGTGTCTTCTAACACAGCGACGGCAGAACTCCCTGCTATCACTTCGACAATGTTCGCCGGTATACCATCTGTCCCGACTAGCTCTCAGCTGCTAGAAGGAGCCCACTCAGGGGCTATTTCGACAGTATGGTCCGTTCGTGTTTATTCATCCTGAATAATATCCAGAAACTCTTATGTTGAGTCTCGACAAATTGATCCATTTAGAGGTCAATTTGGGCAATCCGGCCCCCAAGGGCAAACAATCCCCTTGAGTTCTGGATTACCACCGTATGGGGGCAGTATACCCTTTCATTATCCCCTCCGGGAGGATATCCATACGGGAGTTCGCAACAACATTCAGGTTATATTGGAATTACCTCAAGCAGTTGGGTACCTATACTACCTCAACAACAAAGAGTTGTATAATCGGTGCAACAATGCTTACCTATGTCAAATATACCAACTACGCCAGCTATTGTGACGGTGTCGCAAGTTCAAGCGCTTCCTGTTGTATGCCAACCTCAGGTTTCTCAGGTTGTAATGCAACAGCCCCTTGACCCTGCGACTCAACCACAATCGCCAACTGGTGGAATGACACAGGTTCAGACGGGCACAATTACCCCTCATCTTGGTCAAATTGTTAGTATCGGTCAACAGCACATGGCTTCACAACCATGGCTAGTACAATACCAACAACCGCAATTCCAACAAGTGTACCAAGGTTTTGAGCAACAAATCTTTGCTAACAGTGGACAGCCGTACATTCAAAACAGTCAAAATCAACCATTTTACAATGCTCATGTCCACCAACCTTACCAAACATACCAGCATCAAATGCATTATGCTGGTATGCAAAGACCAACTGCTTAGGCAATCCCATCTTATCCTGGGTATGCTTTGCCTAACCTGAATCAGCAGTTACCCTTTGTGGCAACTTTGGAGTTACCTGATTTAAACCGGTTAACCAACGATCCAATTGCTTACGCCCCTTGGTGGCCAGCGATTCCGCATAAACTTCCATCAGATATTCCTAAATTTAATGGAAATCCGGGTGAAGATCCATCGAATCACGTGATGACCTTTCATCTATGGTGTTCATCAAACACCCTAAATGATGATTCGATAAGACTTCGCCTCTTTCAAAGGACGTTAACGGGTCCGGCGGCAAAATGGTACATCGAATTGCCTAGAGCTTCGTTCGACAACTTCAGTACCTTAGCCACAACCTTTTTAACCCATTTTCAGTTACCAATAAGGTACGAAACGGGAACAAAACTTCTTACCAATTTCAAACAGACGATGGCCACTCACATATCTGATCATATACATGAATGGCGACGTCGTCGTGGAATGGTAAAAACGTTTGTCCCCGATCAGCTTTTAGCTGAATGGTTTATCAAGTCATTACTACCTTCCATCACGGAAGATGTGGCAAAGGGGGGAGTTGTAACAGAAGAGCAAGCTATCGCTCGTGCGCAATATCTGGATTTGATTTACACTCAGTCCGGCACGCTCTATGATAAAATACCTGACGCCCCTAGACCGGAATTCTCAATTCCTCCTCCTAAATCAAACAATGACTCTCATGCCGGCGATGGCATGATTGGCACAACAGACACGAAATCAACAAAGGCTACATCCAAAAAAGCACGTAAGATTTCAGGTCAAAATGCAAAAGATGAACTTCTTTCTTTGGAAGTAAATGCCGTATCGACAGATAAAGGCAAAGAAACCAAACAACCAGGGAGCAAGAAGAAAGGCAAAGGGAAGAAGAAGAAACATGAGGAATCATCACCTGAAAAATCGTCTTCAAACCCTCCTGGAGATAGGAAACCAAAAAATCCATGCTTGATATGCGATGAGGATCATTGGACAGCAAGTTGTCCACACAGAGCTGAGGTTAAAAAATTCTTTAAGAATTCAAAAACCTCCGCAGTGTTAACTGATCCATTTCCAAATCCAGGAACAAATCTGGTTGAAAGTGAAAATGCTTCCCCGTCTCAAGTGCTAATGTTGTCGGTTTCAAAACAACAAAATGATGCTTTGATATCGACAAGGAACAAAGATTATGGGAATCCACAGCTGTCGAACAACAAGGATAAAGATCAACCTAGTAGTTCGACAACAACTTCGACAGAAGTTGCGCCACCTACCATTCCTGAATTGATGATAAAACCGCCAAAGGGAGTAGTACACAAGTCAACATTTAATCCCCGCGCTAGAGCGGCACAGCATTATAATATAGTGGAAGATTTGGCCCAATCGCCATCCGCTATGTCGAATCTTGAAGTACTATAGAATTTCCCATCCCAAAGGCAGGCTTTATTATCAGCCATTGGTGGGATAGACCCAAGGGATTCCAATCTTGTATCCTTCGATCATAAAGGATACAATCCTCAATTACCAGCTCAACTAGCTTTCCTTGTTCAAGTGAAAGCCCTCAACAAAACTGTTCATCGAACAAGTATTGATGAGGGGGCATCTACATGGATCATGTCGATGAGTTGCTAGAAAACTTTAGGATCTCCAACCTTGTCGCGATCTTCGACGACATTAAAAGCATTCGACGGAAGGACATATACCCCATATGGTATCCTAAGTAACTTAAAAATTGAACTAGGAGGGAAAACGGTAGAAACAGATGTTGAAGTCATTGATGGAAATCTTGATTACAACATCCTACTTGGAAGACCATGGATATATGCTATGGCGGCTGTTGTTTCGACCTATTTTAGGAAGATTGCATTTCCCTTTCAAGGAGGGATTACAATCGTCGATCAACAAAACTTCCTCCCCAATGGTTCTCAAGTTACAGGAAGCATTCCCATGATCCATGGAAGCCCTCATTCGCTTCAAAATATTGGAGTAGGCCTGTTAAAAGATCCTATACTAATGGGAACTTTCACCCTTCCACCTCCAATCAACCTAGCAGAAGTGGCGTCGATAGGAACCTGCTACATGATATCTTCTAAAAAGATCTCGGAAAACGATATCGACATGGATCATGCAATGGTTTTGCCCTCAAGCCCCAACGGAAATATGGTAGCAATCAATGTTCCTAGCATGGGAGGCAAACCCAAATCAATGCTCATCAAGCGTTTGGATAGATAGGTCTAAAGAATATGGTACCCCTTTAGATCCTTGGTCGCAAGTGCATGTCACCGACAAAGGAATTGTCCAATCAATGGTAATTGAAGGAGCACCATGGAATGATTCCCACCATCATTCCCTTCTTCCGGATTGTGGAGAAGATACTCAAGATGACCTTTATCATCCTTCAGTTTTTGATTTTCTATCAAATACTGTAAACACGGTGGATTCCGAGCGAAACTTGTCCAATATTGAAGAGACTATCGCCATAAATATCTCGACCAAAACAAATGTTGTAGAGAATATTTATGGCAGCAAACGTTGTTCTCCTTCAGAACTAGAGATATATAACGATCTTTTTCGCGAATTCAGAGATGTCTTTGCTTGGTCATATGATGAAATGCCAGGCATTGACTCGAGTATCGTTGAACACGAAATTAAGATGTATCTAGATCACAAAAGATTCTTCGGCGTAGATCACATGAAACATCATTTGTCGACGTGTTTCGAACCAACCAGTGTGGTTCATCGTCAGGACAAGTTGAAGAAACAGATCCAGCTTAGAAAGTTAAATAGGCAGAGCAGAGCCTCCACCAGCTAAAGAGACCAACAACTACTTTTGACTAGGTACCTAGGTCAAAACCCTTTTTAATAATTAAAGGGAAAAAATTACCCTAGGGGAACCAAAAAATATAATTTAATGATAATAGTTAGTTAAAAATATTAAAAAAATAATTAAAATATTAATTCATGATACTAGTTAGTTAAAATAAATAGTTAAAAATTATATTTAAGGAAAAGAATTTTACTAGGGGGACCAATCCCTTAAACCAAATTAAATAAATTAATTAAAAGATAATAGTTTGTTAAAAATATTAATAATCCAAAAATAAATAAAAATTTATAGTTAAGGAAAATACCCTAGGGGGACCAAAAATAAATTAGTAGAACTAATTTCATCATAATAGTTAGCTAAAATATTAATCATTTAATGATAATAAAAAATATTAAAAAATAATATATAAATAATAAGTTAAAAATTAAATTTTATAAAAATAATAAATAATTAAAATTGGTAATAAAGGTAATATTATAGGGTTAAGTTAAATTAGAGAAATTAAAATGGTAAGTTAAATTAGAGAAATTAAAACAGGATTATTCTTATGAAAAAAATAAAAATAAATAAATAAATAAATTAAAAAAAAAAAAAAAATAAAAATAAAATAAAATAAAATAAAATAAAATAAAATAAAGATAAAAATAAAAATAAAAATAAAAATAAAATAAAAATGATAAAAAAAAAAGGGACGACTAGGTCGAGAGAGCTGGGACCCAACACCGACTGATCTTCCAGCCATCATCTCTATTGAGATTATTCGGCCTCTTTTCAATCTCAAGCGCCTCCCTAAATTTCCGATGATGGAAGAGCGAAACCTTAGCAATAACACTAGCTTCCTCAATACAAACATGATGATTGTTTTTCTCAGCATGCTTAGCTAAAGCGGAAGACTTAGTTCGCCTATGCCTAAGGTCTGCTGCATGCTCACTAATCCTTTGATTAATGGAGCGACCAGTTTCCCCAATGTAGGGGGTCCCACAGGAACAGGGGATCAAGTATACCCCTTTCATATCTTTAGGGTCGATAGTATCCTTCGCAGATCGTAGGGACATGCGAATGGTGTTCAGGGGCCAGAAGGTCACAGGGACACTATGCGACCTGAGAATCCTACCAATCTTATCAGTGGTCCCCTGAACATACGGCAGATGGACACCTGGAACTCGCTCCTTTGGTGCTTGCTGGGACAACGAATTCTTGGAAGCTTTAAGGAAAGCCCTCTGACCCATGAATCTACTATAGCTATTCTCAACAAAGACATCAAGGAGATGGGATTTTTCTTTCTCAAAACTCTTCTTATCCGAGATCCTTAAAGCCCAAGTAGCAAGGGTATTGAGAACACCCATCTTTTGAGCCGGGAAATGATGGGAACTGGCATGAAGATACTGTTCAGTATGCGTTTTCTTCTGAAAAACTTGGTGGCCCAGGGAACCATCACTGTTCCTAGACATAAGAATATCGAGGAACGGAAGGCAACCATCGACCTCCTGCTCCATAGTGAACTTAATGGCAGAGGATTGATTATTGAGATGATTGAAGAAGAGATCTAATTCTTTTTGGCCGTGATACCAGATGTCAAACCAGTACGACAACGGCTACAGCAGGTGCACCCCAAGAAAGCCACTGCCATTAAGGCAGAAGTTGAAAAACTTTTCCATGCTGGTTTCATCTACCCGGTTCCTCTAACCGATTGGGTATCGAATATTGTCCCTGTTATGAAAAAACAAGGAACAATTAGAGTGTGCGTCGATTATAGGGATGTAAATCAAGCTTGTCCAAAAGACAACTACCCTACACCCTTCATTGACCAGATAATTGATGAATGCACCGGATGCGAAATCTTTTCATTCATGGATGGATTCCTATACTAGAACAACATGTGGAATCTTCTTCTGAAGAACAATCTCCTCTGCATGAAACTCCAACAACGAATGATGCTTTAAGTGATGTAATTGATAGAATTGGGAGACTCAATATTGATTCAGTCCCAACTCAATCAACAGAGCAGCCTGGACCATCTCAGAAAGGTCCCCCAAAGTGGCTGACAAAGACACTTGAAAGTGTTCATCCTGATGAAATTGGAAAAACAGGAACCAGAAATTCAAACTGACAAAATGGAGGTGATGTAGATGACTCTAATTCACCTGTTGATATGGATGTTACTTATGATTTTGAATTGAACTTGTCTACAGATTTTGAACCAACTTCCTTCAAAGAAGCTGCTTCTCATGATGAATGGAAAGAGGCGATGAAAAAGGAGTATGATGCCCTCATAAAGAATGGCACTTGGAAGCTGGTTGATCCTCCATTTGGAACCAAACCAATTGGCTGCAAGTGGGTCTACAAGAAAAAATACAAAGCTGATGGCTCACTTGACAAGCACAAAGCTAGGCTTGTGGCAAAAGGCTTTGCACAGAAGGAAGGGGTCGATTATGAGGAAACGTTTTCCCCCACAGCAAAATGGGCCACCATCCGGACACTCTTTGCACTAGCTGCTCAGAACGGTTGGAAAGTCCATCAAATGGATGTAAAAACTGCATTCTTGAATGGAGATCTAAAAGAAAATGTTTTTATGTCCTAGCCTGAAGGATTTGCTGTGAAAGGACATGAACATAAGGTATGCAAACTTGTGAAGTCCTTGTATGGCCTCAAACAAGCACCACGAGCCTGGTATGAAAAACTAACTGAGCATCTTCTGAAACTCAACTTCAATCATTTTGATCTTGATGATGCAACTTTATTTGTCAAGAAAGTTGGAAAAACAGTTGTGTATCTTGTGGTATATGTAGATGATCTTTTAATGACAGGGAAAAATGAAAGCTACATTGCATCCATAAAGAAGGAATTAGGGAAAAGTTTTGAAATGACTGATTTGGGCTATGTTTATTACTATCTTGTCATTGAAGTAACCCAACATCCAAAATCCATATTTCTTTCTCAAAAGAAATACATTGGAGATTTGTTAAACAGATTTGGCATGACAGAGTGCAATCCTCTTTCTACTCCAATGGAACAAAACTTAAAGCTCACATCTATTGAAGGAAACGAATTTGAGGATGCAAAAAAGTATAGACAGCTTGTAGGAAGTCTCATCTACCTCACTACTACCAGACCAGACATTTCATTTACTGTTGGAATCCTCTCCAGGTTCATGCAAAAGCCTTGTGAGGGACATTGGTCTGCTGCAAAAAGAGTTCTAAGGTACTTGAAGGGAACTCAAGACCTTGGAATCAAGTATACACAGGTGGACGACTTCAGCTTGATTGGATACTCTGATTCAGACTTCGATGGAGACAAAGAAACTGGAGTATCTACTTCAGGATATGTTATGAGTCTTGGATCAGGAGCTGTCTCTTGGAGATCATGCAAATAATCAATTCCAGCAGATTCCACAACAGAAGCAGAATACGTGGCAGCAGCTGAAGCAACAAAAGAAATTGTGTGGCTCAGGAAAATTCTTGAAGATTTGCAGGTAAAACAAGTACAATCAACTCCACTCATGATTGACAACACCTCTGCAATAAAGTTGGCCAAGAACCCAAAGTTCCATGATCGTACAAAGCACATCAATACTAAATATCATCTGATCCGACATCATGTTGAGGCCAAAACAATCCATCTTCGTCATTGTTCCACAAATGAACAAATTGCAGACATCTTCACCAAAGCACTTGGAAGAGAAAAGCTTGAAAGATTCAGAACGATGCTTGGAATCACCAACATCCCTTCAGATTAAGGGGGGAATGTTGACACCTAATCCTCTGTGATTGGGTGAATTTGGAATGTGAACAGTCATCAAGAAGATGAACTGATCAGTCACATTCATGTATATAACAATAGCTACCTAATGAAATAAATGAATCAGTTTTTTTTCCAAGTCTGGAGTTACTCCTGGCCTGACAATTTCAATATATAATTTAATTGGTGTAAGCTCTAGTGTATGTATTTCGAAGTTTTCCGTAGGAAACTACAAATAACTTGTTCATGTAAATCTAACAAGTTGCAAAAATATCTACAGTGTTGCATTAGGAATTCCCCGTTTAAGGAATTTCCACATGGAATTAGAGCGAGTGCAGGTGAGACAAGAATAACAGTGCCAGAGAACCCAACACTGAGCAGAAAAGGAGGTTGAAAAAGCTGTAGGATGCAACATTTCCAATCTCTAGAGGGGTTTGTGCAGTCTAAGCTAGGAGGGTTGAATCTTTGAGGCAGTCTCTCTTTGAGTTAGTTGACAGTGAGGAAGGGCTTTCAGATTGAAATTTTGTCGTAGCAAAGGCAACAACATTGAAGCCTCGACGTGAGGAAGAGTTGGTGGGACACAATATGCTGCAGGTTTTTTTGCTGGGTAGAAAGACGTCAGAAGAGAAGAGAAGCACAGTGAGGAAACTTTTTCTCAGTAGACTTCTTGCTAAGAAGTTTGTTCTCTTATTGGCTGAGTAGCAACAATAAGAGCAGAGAGGAATAATTCGATAGCTTTTCGAGGTAGAGATGGAAACCAGTGGTTTGAGGGATCGGGATAGATTAGACAGAGCATCCAACTATGTCATCTGGAAGGCAAGGATGTCATTCCTTCTAGATGAGCATGCTCTCAAGACATATGTCGACAGCATGGTGGCTGTGCTTGTAGATCAAGATCCGCTAAAGAAGTACCGAGCATAAATGGTGAAGGAAAAAATAACGATCCTCGATGGAGTGAAGGATCATGTAGTCTGTCACATCGCTAGTAGAGGGACCACTAAGGAGATGTGGGATGCATTGTCTACACTGTATCAAGGATTTTCCGAGCAAAGAAAGATGTACTTAGAGCAGAAACTGAGATCTGCATAGATGCAGAATGGGGAGCGTGTAGATTTGTTTCTCAGGAAGCTTCAGGAGACCTGAGATGAGTTATTTACTATGGGGTCTACACCTCAAGATTCAGAGTTGGTTAGACTGACCCTCAATTCTGTCTCAGATGGGTGGCAAGTCGTTTTCCAAAGTATCCTAGGCAGGATGACTTTGCTGAATTGGGATGAGATGTGGGCATCTCTTAAGCAAGAGGAGCTGAGGAGAGACTTGGTCAAGTGTAAGCTTGAAAAAAGTAGCAGTAGTGGGTCGAATTCCAAGGAGGAAGATGAGAATGCATCCCTTGCATTGAAGGGGCAACATGAGTAGTGGAGGTAGAAGAAGGGCATCTTGAAGATAAAGTGCTTCAGATGTGGTGACATGGGTCACTACGCAACATAGTGTCATCTCAGGAAGAAGGACAAAGATTAGAAGCATAATTTGTAGGTTGCACCCATGAAGATCGAGGAGGAGGATTTCACCACAACAACTGAGATACCTCCAGGAGGGAGGTGGGTTGATTTGGAGTTGTAGTTCGAAAGAGCTACAAATGGGTAGGACCCTTGGGGAGCCCACCTCTCGAATAAATTCCTTGCTACAGGAGCCCAAATTAGAAGTAGCAGGATGGACCAGTGTCAGTTGGTGTAGAGGAGCGTTGGAGCGATAGATGCAGTGGCTAGAATGCGAAGTCTGAGCAGCGTAGTACAGGGAGGCACAATACAATAAAAACAGTAGCGCAGTGGCTTCAGAAGGATAGCATGGGACTAGCAGTAGTTAGATCTTCAACATCGAGATGCATCTATGTTGAACACTTGTTCAGTAACTTGGGATGTTTTTTTCATTGTTAATGCAGTGGTAGCAACAGTTTGCAGTGTAGTAGCAGTTGGCAGTGGCAGTGCCAGCAACAACATTGATTCAGAAATTCAGAGGGAGTCGTAGTATGGATGCAGTGTTGACAGTGACAAGGTCAACAACAATATAGATCAAACATTTGCACAGTAGTTGGTGGACAGGATGTTAGACATTAGCAACACAGAAGGGATGTTACAGAACAGGGTGATGCTCCAGCAGGGTGCATTGCTAGAGCACATTCCTCACTAAGAGGGAGTGTTGATTTTTGGTAGCATTGGATGTGCTCTAAGCCTCAAATTTTGTAGGGAGGCTTGGGCACATGTATTCCAAAGAACCCATAAAATGTTTTGGGACATTCCACCCAAAGACAGTTTTATTAAAATGATTAATTATTTTTAATGGGACCCTAAGTCTAAACTTAGGAAATTAAAATAATTAATGGGTATTAATCTAACTGTGGGTGTAACTTCTAGAAGAAGACGAGGATCAAGCAGAAATGATCTTAGCCATTGATTAGCTTCTAATCTGGTTCATTGAATGTCAGTGAGAAGATTATTTAAGGAGGCTTAAGGGTCATTTGGAAGACACACAGAGAGTTTAGAAGATTGACTTTTCGAAGCAAAGTAGCTGTCGAAAGAGAAATTCGAAGTGAGCTTTTGCATAGAGGGGCAGAGGGATTTTTGGCTGGATGATCTTCTCCGGAGCCAAGGATACTCAACAAAGAGGCAGAGAAACACACAGAGGAGGTAGTGCAGAGGGAAAAGATGGTGATGTAGACCCAGGAAGGGCTCACGCATGCCCCATGCATAGCAACGCAACAATTTTCAGCGTAGAAGTCTGAGTTTGCTGAAGAAGTTGACGTTTCTGAGCTAGGAAGATTGGAAAAGGTTTGTGAAGGCAGATCAATTTTCAGTTGAGCTGACGCAGGGCCTTAGAGGTTGATGTAGGGCCCACAGAGGAGCAACGCAGAAGCAATTGGGGAACTCAAAGTTCAGTTGCCGGATCTGCCGGGACTTGCAGCGTAGAGTGAGGTAATCTAGTAGTTGTATTCAAAAATACTTCAACGTAATAATAAAAACCCTCATATCTGCTGCACCGGTTTTCCTGCATTGGATTTTTCTGAGGGAATTTGTTCAAAAATAACTTTCATTTGTGTGAATCTTTCTCTATTGTTCAGTTTCTTGTTTTGGCATATAATTTAATTGGTGTAGGCTGCAATGTATGTATTTTGATGTTTCCATAGGAAACTGCAAATAACTTGTCCATGCAAATCTAACAAGTAGCAGAAATATCATCAGTGTTGTAGTAGGAATTCTCGAGTTTAAGGAATTTTCACAAACCACACCCATAACATTGCATCCATGCGGTTGGAGGGCTATAATCGAATGCAAAATCTTGTCTCCATGTGATTATGACCCAAAATCCACAGTTCAGTGCATGCGGTTATGAGATCTATGCTACTTTTTCAGGCTAGCCTCCATACCACTGTCTAGAACTTCTTGTAACCTTCTAGAATCATGACAATGATGATAAAAATGTTAACCAACCAAAAATTGCGCAAGTTCTTGACCTAGAAATGCCTAATACACGATATAAATTTCGTCAAACATATGATAAACATAGAAGCTACAGGTCATGAATGCATATTTGATCATAAACTTCTGAACTTCATCTGAGAATCACCAAGAAGGTTCTATGCCCTCTTTAGCTAGCCACAATAACACTTATTAGCCCATGCATTAATCAACCATCCACTAACTTATTAAATCACGAACAAGATCCATAGTGAGAATACCCCATATAACCATCATGCAACCAACAATTAACCAAAATAGAAACCATGACAAATCAACCATAAGATCACCATAATAATCAGTACAAATGATCATAGATTACAATAGGAAAATAACTCATATTAACATATGAAAATTCCAACCAAGTCAGGGACTTCCACGTACCCCCCAACCATAGATTGGTTGAACCAAAATCTATATTTCATCCAATCACATCCATTTTATATTACAAGCATGAATGTGGGATCATAAGGGTTAAACCAAAAAACAACCTGTTATCCCCTACAGTTTCTTAGGCTGAGGAGGAAATTGAAAAAGGTAACCTCAAACTACTTTCAGTTCAGTAGCTAGCCCTACTGAACCAGAGAGAGATCTCTCTAAGGGTTTGTCAATGAATAACTAAAAATAAATAGGTTTTAGGCTAGATATACAAGTCTTGTTTGAGTATTTGAGAATTTAGGGTTTTTTAATTTGCTGGACTAGGGATTAGAGCAAGTAATTAGGTCAAGGCCTCAAGTGTACAATAATAGGTATAAAGAGGAGCTAGATATCAATGTGTTATGGTGAACTTAAGATTTTGTCAATTTAGTATATGTCTGAGAGTTTAGGAGAACATAATGAGCATGTGTAAGGATGAATACATTAGTTATAGAAGAAAATAAATACAAGCATGATTTTCCACATAAAGAAAGCTTAAATCTAAGATTTCCGTCTATATAACTGCAAGTAAATTCATAGGAAGAAGATAAAGAATGAAAAGGGAGATGATTTCATCAATTAGAAGCTGATAGGAAAAGAAAACAACACCATAGACTCATTGAACAAGAATTCCTGAAATATAGCTGCAATTGCCACTGTATTAGCTGTAAGAGAACATAAGGTACCAAGCCTCTCCACAAAAGTCCAACCCCTCTCTTTGAATGAGAAAAGATACATATAGAATCAATCAAACGACTTCCCCACCTTCAGGAGTCGAATTCCTAGGTGGTGGAATTTTTTCCAAGATTCTCTCAACCAACAAGTGAGAGTGAGAAGGTCTAATACAAACTCTTCTCTTAAACTTTGTTTTGAATTTTGCTTCCCTAATGAGGCCTAATTAACCATAAAAACAACCTATGATGTCTATTTATTCATGATTACATCATCTAACCTCGAACCACTACAATTACATCATGAGTTTTGACTTTGACCAAGTCAAACTAAAAAACTAGGAAATTACAAAGTGAAATTTTAAATAAAAACTCAGAAATTTGTAGAAGCGCAGCGCCAAATTTGAGTCCACTTTTAGGTTCCTTCCCGAAGTCCAAATTGAGATCTGAGAGAACGGTGAATTCTCTTTTCCTGTTTAGTTTCCAGAAAACCTTGAATTTTTGAAAATGACCCATGGGAAGGCCTTCAAAAACTCATTCTCCCAGGGTGTCTCCAGAAGTGCAACGCCTGTAAAAAAGAGTGGTAGAATGATGATTTTTTACCCCTTTTCTTCATTTTTTTTCAAAATTTGAGCCCTCTCTGAGAAATATTATGAAATGGGTTTTGATAGGTCATTATATTTCCAAAAATTTAAGCCACTTGTCATTTGGAGCCCTGAGGAAAAAGCGCAGCGCCTATGACTAGTCCAATTTCTGAATTTTGCACCAAAATTCACAAAAACCAAAAATGCTCAGAAAACCTCCAAACTTGGTCATGAAGTGAAAAATGAGGCATTTCATGCTCTCATGGATGCTTCAACAAGCATATCCAGGTTTTCCTTCTCATTTTTACTTTTTAGGGTTTTCTTTGAGTTTGGCCTTCAACTGCTTAATTATGACCTTGGCAACATGATTCCTTTTGTAATAATGGATGGTCATCTTCCTTTGCAACTTGTTATCCTTGTTAGCCTTGTCAAGGAGCTTCTCAATGTGGCAATTGATATTGTCAAGCCAAAACTCCCTATCTTCACTTATTTCCAAAGCAATTCTGTTTTCAATGTCCAAGTCTTCATTTAGTAGGTTTTGTTCTTTTTCTTTCTTCAATGCTTTTTTGAGACCTTTTGTCCTTGGATTTTTCTTTTCAACCTGTTTTCCCTGTTCATGATGTTCACCATGCTCCAACGCTGCTTTACCTTTGTCTCTTTTTTGTAGCATCTTGGACTGCTCTTTCTCCACGATGAGCTGTTTGGCCTTAAGTTGACTGTGTTGTTGCTCAAGGAAGGAAATGAAGAAATGAGGGAGTTAGGGAAGGGAGATGATGATAGGGGAATTTTTAGAGATGGATAGGGGTTATAGAAAACTTAGGAAGTTTTAATGGAGTGAAATGAGAGAGAGAAATGAGTAGGAGAATTTAAAAACAATCCTACTAGGAAATTTTCCAAAATGATAGGTATGAGCTAGGGTTTGTGTAAAGGTGAGGTAAACTGAGGGTAGATGAGTTAATTAGTGAATAATAGGGTTATTTATACATATGCAGAGGTATGAGATGAAAAATTTACAAGTTTTCAATGTCATAACTAACAAAACCATCATTTACACTAGCCTTGCAGCATGAAATTTCTCATAAACCCTAGATGAAGAAAACTCACATTTGCACTTACTTTGCCAAAGGAAAAAGGTGAGTTAGATGATAATACTTACTTGTGAATAAGCTTAGAAGAACAAAGAGTAGGAATGCAAGCTCAAATTTGAAATTTGGGTGAGTTTGGGCAGTTTTCGAGCTACTCTATCACAAGTGTAGCACAGTTAGCAGAAGTGCAGCGCCACCTCCAGAAGCGTAGCGTAGTTCACAGAAGCGCAATGCCATCTTCCAACCAGCTTTTGGAGGAGTTAAACTGCTCCAAAGGGCAAACTTGATAGCTCATTGGAAATCTCTTGAAGTCTGCTACAAGATGGACTCATCAAAAATGTAATTTGGACACTCCAACAGGGAGAAAAATTGATTTTCCCAAGGTCATTTCAAAAACCCAGAGTGTCTATGACAAAAGCGCATTTCCAAATTGCAAAGCACTTTTGGATGCCTTCCAGTAATCCAAATAACAATATTAAGCTATCATTGGAAAGCTTAGGATGCCCTCTACACAATAGAGTCCTTATGAACTACCAAAACCTGCTCCAAATCCCTGAAAAACTGTCTTAAAGTCAAACTGTCCAGAAGTGTAGCAACTCTCCTATAGCAAGTGTATATTGTGCATTTCTCTCAAGTTATAACACCTGTGCATAAACTGAAGGAGGTTTTTGTTCTTTGGCCTATCATTGACAAAAACCTCTTTCACTTTTGTAAAATGCTTCTCTATTTGGTCAGAAACATAATTTGAACAAAGCTGTCCAGATGAGAAACAATGAGATGAGGTAGTGTACTGTAACATTGTCTTATTTGAAATAAAACATTACCCTTACCTTTATTTTTCTTTCCCTAAGCTGCTAAATCCCTTTAACCACTGAATTACATGATGGAAATGTTTTTGTTTTGACTTATGGTATCATGATGACACATGGAGTGAAAACCCTAGACCATGACCTAAAATGAGGAATTTAACCATTTCATGACCCAAGACATTTAAATGAAGATATGATACCTCGAAGAAGACAATGACCATGATGAGTGATGAAGACCATGAGTAAGTGAAGGGAGAATAAGTGACCTAGACATCAATAGCCAGTGACCAAATTTTTATTTGAAGATTCACTGAAATGACAAAAATTTGACTTGACACCCTAACAACACCTTGTAAGAGCATATTTGATCATTGGTGACAGGCTGACCTGACTGACACTAACACAACCAACTAGGGATTCTAGAGGAAAAACTATCTCAACCCTCCACCATAGTGATTTCACCTAATTGGTCCAAAAATCACTAACAACAACCAGATCGGTCTCTACCCAAGATGTCTAGGGATCTAGGAATGAGTAACACAACCCACATCCTCAAGGGAACCTGACCTGTTTCATGGCTTCAAAGGATTTGTCCCAACCCACAGGCTCCAGGGACTAGTAACTCAACCCACAACCTCCAGGGAACCCAAACTATTCCAGGGCTCCAGAGAATTTGTTCCAATCCACATCCACAGGGAATCTGAGAACCAATGAGAAAATAAATAGGGATCCCACAACACCATGGCTATCCAGGAAATATCAAGGTAAGGCTGAAACACCTGTCAATCCAAACAAATCTCCATGCTAATAGCAACACATAACCATGGAACCACATGCATATACCATGCACCAAAAACCAACAAGGAAATCACACATGCAACCTGTTACTTGCAAAGCAATCCAGTTGTAGTTTTTGATCCCTGTCTCCTTATGGTTCGTTGCTTTCCTTTATTTTCTCTTAGATTTCTTTATTTTCTTCTTCCAAATCCAAGATAATGCTAGAGTGCTCCAAGAATACTCTAAGTGTGCAAAAGTGTATGAGAGAGTAAGAGTGTGAAGGAAGATGGCCAAAATTGAACTGACAAAATCCATCCACTATTTCTCTAATGCCTTTTTATCATTGATGCCTCTATTCTCTTCATTTTCCTTCATTTTTCCTCATGCATATTTGTGTCCATTCACCTTCATTTTCTCTTATTTTCCTTTATTTTATTAATTAAATGTAAGTTATTGCCTCTTTGCTTTTTTCAATTTCCATAGCCATAAATAAACCACAAGTGGTGCCCACTATAATGCTTTTTCCATCATTCAACTTGGAATATGTGTCCCAAGACCTTGGTCTTATTTTTATTTACATTGAAAATCAACCAGGGGTTGTTACATGAATAATGATGACAATGGAGGGGAGAAAACTTCATAGCTAAGTGTTATGGTCAAGGGGCCTAGCATGACGGGGATATATATCCTAACTGTATAGATGCGAGGAGGGAAAAATCATGGATGCATGAGTTACCAACTCGACTTTTTTTTTCGACCCCTCTTGTGCGTCTTTTACTTTTTCTTGATTTTTATTTGTATTAATAGTTGTAGTTCAAAGTATTAGAGCTTGCTTTGTATGATGTATAACAATTGTATTACCCCTCAATGATGTATTGGGGTTGGGAAATGCAAGGGTTTCTTTTATGATGTATAGGAGCAATGTGGTGGATAAGAACTAGGTGATGGCCATAATGAGTGAGGTAGAGCTCATGCTAGGCTTTTTCCCATGTGCTAATGTGTGTGTCCTGACTATGTTTTGTATTTTGATACTTTATCTTATTTTCTTGTGGCCATTATATGCTTTTTCTTTTTCTTTTGGTTGCATCAACCTCCCAGGCAAAAGTTTTGGGCACTACCCATGTATGTGGTTGTATGGGTGTCAAATCCCATAGAACCAATGGTTAGTTGAACCTACAGAATGGAGGTGGAATAAGGGCTTGTAATGTAAGATGAAAAGTGGTAAGTATAGAATAGGGATGGATGGAACAAGCTATCTCATTTGATGTTTCCTTAGTAGTGTCCCTCCTATACCCATCGCGCCAAGAAGGGAGGTCTGACTAGACTAGGTATTGTAGCTTAATCGTGCACAACCAAAAATCAAAATTTTGGGGCAAACTTAATCCAACAATCCTAATCAAAAGAAAGAAATCAAGAAATTTTATGAGAAGGCCATCATTAAGGAAGGACCAATAGGTATGTCACCTCATCCATACTTCCTCATAAGTACGAATATGATTGAAGTATAGGAATATGTATAAAGTTGATTCTATAAGAGAAGGTGGCGAGTTAACTTGGCCACCCTCAGTTTGATAACGAAAAGTAAAGTGTTAGTCAACTGGACACATGGAAAGGTCACATCAAGGGTAATAAATCAAAAAGGTGGTCAAGTTATGGTGAAAAAAGTGGGTGATGATTACGAGGAAGGGTGGCATGTTAACTAGTAGTGGGACCAATGGTCCAAAAGGAGAAATACGTACTCAGCCTCCCAACACATCACTCAATGAAATCATCCATAAATAGAAATATTACCTAACTTTCATGCAAAGTATTGTTCATTTCAAGAGTTTGAGAGTGGATATAACCTCAAGGAGCCATCGAAAGGAAAATTTAGTCTCTGCCTACCTACAGTGAGCACCTACATGAAACTACAGGAAAGCTATAGGAAACAGGGAGAATTGTCATAGATGGGTAAGTGGGTGCCTAGGGCCAGCGATTCAAGAATTCTCATCACCAAAGAATTACATAGAAAGGTAGGTGCCATATCCTCTGTGTTTTCATTTGTAATGAGGAAAAGGAAAGAAATTGTCATTTCTTTCAAGTATTTATAGTGTGCGTAGAGATAGACAAGATTCCGTGGGAGATTGTGTAGAGTAAACTCTATAACTTCATCACCTAGAGAAGCTCTTAAGCTATAGCCACCCAAACCTCATACAAACATATTGACAAAGAGAAGATGAGAGGGGGTTTCAAAAAAAGGGAGCCCACTAGAACAACCATAATACACCAAAACCATCCTGTGGTAGAAATGTTTACAAGGCATTAATGGCTAGGATTCTTCGAGCTACTTTGGGGATATGATGATGATATAGCTAGGGAATTTGCAATGTCACTCATACCTATAGCTAGAGACAATGGCATTGCTATATTGAGGGGTTTGTCAGTAACAATTATCCTTGAGAGCATTAGCAGGATCACTACACTTCCTCTATGGTTGCAATGGAAAAAAGAGGACAAAACTAGCAACACTCTTGCCGAGAAGAGATTTTTATTAGAAGGATAAGAACCAACTAAAGAAAAAAATGGGACTAGAAGGGAAAGCATTTGATATCCTTGGAATGAAGTATGCTATTATATAATCAAGTATATTTCTTGTGAGGGTAGATTCAGTATAGTCTACATGTATCGGTTTAGACTCCTCCATGAGTTGAGATTTGGAGAAGATTTACCTCCTCATAGAAGACTTAGTTTGGCTTACTTTTTGTTACAATCAATGATAGACATGAGAATCAAAGTACAAGAAGGAAAGCATCAGCAGCTGGCACATCATGGATTGATCAAAATCATACTAGAATATGCCCTAAACAACTTGAGAATCCCTATTATGTGGTTAGAATTTGAAAACATGAATGAAGAAGATGAAAATAAAGACATTGAGTATGAAAGAGACCCTACTTCTAGTGATGAAGAAGAGGGAGAAGAGCCTGAAGAAGAAGAGACTGAAGAAGAGGAACATGAAGAAGAGGAGGAAGAGCCTGAAGGAGAGGAGGTAGAAATAGATGAGATAAAGGATGAAGCACAAAAGGATGAACCAAGTCCTTAAATACAAAGCAAGGAAGAAGAGGAATCTCCAAGGGTGTCTCCAGAGCCCACAGAGAAGGAGGCAATAACTGCCTTAACTGCTCTAAGTACACCTATCAAACCAAGAGGAAAGAGGCAGAGGAAAACTCCCCTATACTTTAGAACTAGAAGGAGCACTAGGATAAAACAATAGAGACCTTAAATCCCTACCACTATTCCCATTATCATAGAGGACTCACTAAAAGAACAAGAGAAGTTAGTCCCTCTAGGAAAGAGAGGTGAAGAAGGCACATCACAACAAGCTTCCACAAGGTCACCAATCACCTAAGTTAGGAGGCATGTCACTAGGTCAACCTCAGCAAAACAAGTTAAAGAAACTTTTACCCCTTTTCAAAAAGGGAAAGGTCTCCTATAGGAAACACAGACAGGCCTACAGGAAGTAAAGACGGTCCTACTGGAAACCCTGT
Organism: Pinus tabuliformis; assembly: GCA_031772625.1. Lineage (NCBI taxonomy): Eukaryota > Viridiplantae > Streptophyta > Pinopsida > Pinales > Pinaceae > Pinus > Pinus tabuliformis. Next base: position 2,022,792,352 of record CM062817.1, on the reverse strand, counting down.
CAAAACTACATAAAACAAAAAAACAAGATCAGGAAGGACTTCAAGAGCAAATGGAAGGAAAAGAGGCAGAAAATACTCAAGCAACAGTAAAGGGAGAGTCCTAGGAGTTGAAGGAACTTAGCCCACAGTCAAACCTCAACTCCTATTATAGGTTCATTGAGGGGGGCAGAGTGATACCACAAAATTTACCATCCCTCTATTCTTTGAACTTGAAAAAGAGAGAGCAAGGTCACATCGTTGGATGCAAATTGCTAAATCAAAAAGTGTGGAGGATGTAGGCCATATGGAAGAAAAGTTTCTAGAAATAGGCAAAGAGTTGAGTAGAATAAGAGATAGGGAAAGAATGATGACACATGATGAGGATGATATCACATGTCTACGGAGGAAACTACAGGAGAAGGAGAGCCAATTGGAAACTATGGAAAGTCTCTCCATGGAGGCACTCCAATGTAGGATGCCAACAAAATCATATGCCTTATACCTCAAAGAACAATGGCTACAATTTCAGATAAAAATCCTTGCACAATGAGGAACTATCCCTTTCCAAGACTATAGGAAACTCATTGACCTCTGTGACCAAAGCACTCTGGAGGACAGGGCCAAGATATCTGAATTCTACCTACATAACTTGGCCATAACAATTTTAAATGTGTGGGACCACAATCCAAATCTAGGAGACGTACAACTGATGGCCTTGGCATCATGGATGAATCATGAGGAGGTTAGGGCTACAGAAGTGAAAAGGGTATTGAAAAGAGAAGAAACAAAACCCCTTTTCATCAGAGAAGAACATACCAATTCCATGGCTATCATTAGCACCCACAACCTCATTGCCAATGATCCCCAACTTGCACCAAGATACCTAGCTACACAAGAGCAAGAAGTCACTCATTTTGAGGACATGTTGAGATTTCTAGGGGATGAAAGCCAACAAGCTTGCCAAAGGAGATGGAACACCTTGCCCTACAACCTAAAGATCAGGGAGTATCATTCTCCTGACAGAATGAGGGATGCACTAGAAAGGACCCCAATGTATAAGCAAGCATTGCAGAGACTCAAAGTCAATTGGATTGGCTTGAAACTTAGTCCACCATTGCTTTTGGGTATGTTAGAAGGGAGAAAGGAGGAAGAAGAAAGAAAGTAGTGGGAGGAGATAGAGAAGCATGCAGGATTTTATCCACAAGAGGAGGAGACTACAACAGAGGCCTGGGATGTCAGGGAGGCCACCAAAGAAATGAAAGACATGGACGTAGATTAGGTTGCTTAGAGGATGAGAAACACTATCAGGAAGGGGATGATGATGAGGCTCATCAATGGGTAAATTATATGGACCTTAATGCAACTCTCCAGCTTACTAAAATCAACTTTTCTCATAATTATTTACATGTTTTGTTATATTTTTCTTAATGAGAAGGGTAAAGATGAGATGTCATGTCTAGTGGTCTAATGTGCATTGATTGCAGGTTTTGGAGAAAATTTTCGCTAATTAAAGTGTAGGAACTCGAAGGAGACAATAAAGAGGGATTTTAGGAGATGGGATCTCCCTCCTTAACCCCTCACTCACTCGAAGATTCCTCCATCAAATCTCATCAGCTCTGAGTTGCAAGCAGCCTATCCATCAAGATCATTGGCATCAAAGCCAATGATAGTTGAAGACCAGTTGATCTTGAGATTCGAAGCCAAGCCTCCCTAAATTTAAGGAAGTTGTTGATAACTTTAGTTATATAAATAAGAAGGCCTAGAACCTCATTAGGATTCAACTTATTTTTATTGTAGCGAAGAGGCATTTTCGAGTTGAGACATTGTGACTGATCACTCTTGTGTATTTTTGAGATTTTAATGAAAATAAGAAGCATTCCCTTGATCTAGCGCTGAGCTGACTCATAGGATTTAAGCTGTTGGGTTAGGGCCCAACCCTAGCAAAAGAGGTTCCTCTTTTTTTGTATGTATTCTTAGATTACATTCATAGTTAGCTTCTGAAGTGCTTTTGGTGTTGTTAATTTGCAAGTATTGGTATGATTAATTAGTTTGCGTACATTTGTGGATAGTTAGAACAATGGTATCATAGTGACAAAAGACATTTCAAAAAATTTGGTGATAGTGGTTTTCACCTCATCTCTCTCTTTTGGGATCATGACTTGAGGGACACTTTCATACAACCCAAAAACAGAGTTCTTGCTTTGCTGCGTAATTTACAGTTTCTTGATGAGTAGATCATTGTCTTTAAGTTCCTTAGGATGAGTTGAAATTATTATTTTTGATCACTTAAGTTTTTCATTGGTTTCAAAGCACTTTCATTCATGAACTTAGCCATTAGATGGTAATAACCCTATTTTCATCCATTTAATAAATCTTTCCCATGTATAGATGAATTTGTGCATAGATGCAGACAAGAATGTGTGTTGTTGTAGGAGCTTCTACATTGCAGGGAGATCTCATCTCATTTACCTCATCCAAGCCTTATCCATCCATGTTGCCAAAATCCACTAAAATCTCAAGATCCAACTGAGAAGCATTCCGTTGATCCAGCACTGAGTTGACTCAGAGGACTGAAGCTCTTGGGTTAGGGCCCAACCCTAGCAGCAGAGGCTCCTCTTTTTGTATGTGTATCTTAGATTACATTCATAGTTAGCTGTTGAATTGATTTTGGTGTTGTTAATTTGCAAGTATTGGTATGATTAATTAGTTTTATTCCATTTGTGGATAGTTAAAACAATGGTATCATAGTGACAAAAGACATTTTAGAAAAGCTGGTGATAGTGGTTTTCACCTCATCCCTCTCTTTTGGGATCATGATTTGAGGGACACTTTCATAAAGCCCAAAAACAAGTTCTTGCTTTGCTGCATAATAAAGAGTTTCTTGATGAGTAGGTCATTGTCTTTAAGTTCCTTAGGATGAGTTACAATTGTCATTTTTGATCACTTAAGTTTTTCATTGGTTTCAAATCACTTCCATTCATAAACTTAGCCATTAGATGGTAATAACTCTATTTTCTTCAATTTAATAAATATTTCCCATGTATAGATGAATTTGTGCATATATGTAGCCAAGAATGTGTGTTGTTGCAGGAGATTACATTGCAGGGATACCTCATCTCATTTGCCTCATCCAAGCCATATCCACCCATGTTTCCAAAATCCTCTAAAATCTCAATCCGAATTCTTGTTTTATAAGCAAAAATTTCCATTTCCCTTAAGCAAATCCAACCCTCTTGAAGCACTTGATTGAGCTCTGGATAGTGTTCACCCCCTCCATGCCTTATTCTCCCATTATTTACCTTTCCCATGCTTCATTCCACCTTCTAAACCACTTCTTAACCTTTCGGCCTATTTCCTATAGTAAACATGGGATTATGTAAAAGAACAAGGACATCCTATAGTTTTCCTATAGGAAATCCTATAGCCGCCTATTTTGAGTTCAAATTTAGCAAAATCATCACTCCATTCTAACCCTCTTCCTCCATACCTGACTCCCATTCCAAAGAACAAGTGAAGATTAGCATTTGCATTCATACAATGAAAAGATAGAGAAAAATAGTTTTGTTTATTTCTTAATTAGCACATCCATGCAACAGTTATAATATTCTCTAGATCAGATTCCATGCTTCATTAGTTTAAATCATCACATGTGATAAATAGGGTTAATCTAGGTTGAGATCATTAGATAGGTAGAGTAAAGACCCTCCCCACGACGACGGTTACGATGGTCCTGGAGGCAGCTGGCGGAGATCACCTTGGAACAGGCATGGAGCTTGACCTAGGAGACTATTCAGAAGACCCGTTGGAGAATGTTAATATCTAGCAAACCCCTCACTCCGCTGTGGACAAACTCCTTCCCTTCTGCTGTGACCTGTTGGCTACCATTGCGGGTCTACCTTCCATCTCGGGACCTTCCTGCTCCACAGTGACATTCTCGGAGCCTCCTCCGATCTGGCCATTTCCTCCCTCACCATCACAGTCACCCTCAACTACAACTTTCGTATCCGCCTACCTCCATCCTAATCTTGAGGCAGCTAGCTCTCAAACCCCCCTCTCATCTCACCCTGGTGAATCTTCAACCAACCCTCTGAGAATCCACACCCTGGCCTAGGGAAACCCACAAGTTTCGGTACCTGAGGCACCACCATCGGGTAGTTACACGACGGTACCCCCTCTTTCGGAACCAATCCCAACAACCAAACATCCATGCCATGAAAACCCTGATTCAAACCCTAACCAACCTGTGGAAAATTCGGAGGACCCTGAAGAGACGATATGGAGGGGGAAGAAAGGAAGTGCTTCAAAGCCAGAAGTGAAGACATTATACTCAGACTCGGGGAGGACATTTAGTGGGGTGACACCATGGACACGGCAGACTGGGTTCTGGTAGGAAGAATTCGTAGCCATAGCTACACAGTGGCTAGGCTTAAGATGTGGACCTCGGAGGTATGGGGGCAGCACCTGGCGGACCTCCCAACTATTCAAACCTTTGTTAGAGGCTGGTTCGCTCTGTGCTTTGCCAGAGCTGAGCACACAAATTGGGTCCTGTCGTCCTTCTGGCATTTCGAGCATGCTCCAGTTCTTCTCCAGCGTTGGAACCCTCTATTTGACCTGGAAAAAGAACAGATAGGAGTCAGCCCTATATGGGTTCGGCTACCTGGACTGCCCCTTCAATTCTGGTCAGAGGATATATTCCGCCGCATCGGCAACACTCTGGGAACCTACCTCGATCACGACAGATCATATATGGCTTTAGGCATGATGGCATGTGCTAGGATTCTCGTTCACCTGGATACTCAGGGCGGTCTTAAAGAGCACATCACCTTACAGTGGAAAACCTTCTCCCGAAAGCAAACCCTAGACTACGAAGGTGTCCCTTTCCACTGCAGATGTTGCCACAAAGTGGGACACTTATACAAAGATTGTCCACTGAACAAGAAGGAAAGAATCAGAGATAAGGGGAAGGATACATTGCAGAAAAATGCTCAAGCTCAGGGTAGCCCTCCAGTGGGGGAACAGGAAAAAAATTTGGCACACTCTGAAGCATTACCTATGCCCACTAAGGTGACCAGAAATAAGTGGGGAAAGAAATCCATCATCGCACCCTCTCCTCCTCTAACCAGAGCAAGGGTGGTTGTTGAGGTTGCTTTCTCTATAGGTATGTCGAATACAAACTTCTCCTCTGTTTACTCTAATGTTTCTCTGCACTACATTGATACTAGTTCTGATCAGTTCTTTTTAGTTCAGTCCTTAACTCACACCTTCAACCCTCCCAAGGCTGTGGACTGCCCTATCAAACCCTCCTCCCCCACCATCTCCTGCACTCAGCCATCCTTTCTTGATGAACCTCCTCCAAATTCACATTTACATGTACCTCCCACTCATTCCAGCCCTCCACCTTTCAGATACCCCACAAGAGCCAGGTTTCGCTCTCAGGCCCTTGACTCCCTAGGCATCGACCTCATCACCTCTCCCCATCCTTTAAAGATGACTAGAGTCAGAACCTCCTCTCTATTCAAAGCTAATCTACAAGCTAGGGAAGAGATTATTGCGGGCAAGAAATACGCCATCAAGTAGGTACTTAGAGCAGTGAATACCCAAGAGCTCCCTCCCCCATGAAATTTCTCTCCTTCAATTATAGAGGGTTGGCTAGCCTTGCTAAAAAACTAGCCATGAGGAGATTGCTCTTAGTAGAACCCTTTGATATTCTATTTCTTCAAGAAACCCTAGGCCAAGGTGGTGTCATTACCCACCTATAATCCTGGCTACTTGGATGGACATTCCATACCCTAGATGCATCAGGGCGGTTAGGGGGTCTTGCGTTGGGGGTAAAAAATAGATCCATCAGAATCTATAATGCTTGGGGGAGCTGCCATTTATTCCTCGGAGCTTGATATTGAGCTCAGGATTATCAACATTTATGGCCCCTATCACAACAAGGAGGAATATTGGAGTAGACTCCTAGACTCACACATCCTACAAAAGGACAATCTCATTTTGGGGGGGATTTAAACTTCTCCATTGGCTTCGCAGAATCATGGGGACACAATGCCCAAAGGGACATCCTCTTAGATTTTTTCGAGGCCAATCTAAAGGATCATAATCTCATAGATATCCCATCCCCAAAATTACTTCTCACTTGTAGAAACAACAGATCAGGGGAGGACAGTCTCTCTAGAAGACTAGATAGATTCCTCATTAAGGAGCATATGCTAACCTTGGGGTAGGGATATAGACAATGGGTGGGCTCTGGTGGAATATCAGACCATAGGCTGATCTATTTGGAAATCAAAGGAGGTATGAACAAACCAAAAGGTCCTTTCAAATTTAATGCAGCATGGTTGAGGGACGCTGAATATATCCATCTAGTAACTAATTACTGGAGGACTCAATCCTTAGTGGTAGAAAGGACTATATCGGAAGGATTTGCAAAAAACCTAAAAGAGCTCAAAAGCCTCTCAAAGAAATGGGCTCATAAGAAGAGATCGCAAGAAGACCATACACTCAAACAGACTGAAGAAGCCATTGAGAAGTATGAAAATGACCATGAGGGGATCTTCTCCTCCCCTGAACACAAAGAGCAGATAACCTCTCTTCTGGCTAAGAGAAACCAGATTCTTAAGGACAAAGAAGAGAGTTGGAGATTGAGAAGTAGAGCCATCTGGATTAAGGAAGGGGATGACAATACCAAGTTCTACCATAAATTTTCAAATGGGCGCAAAGCTATCAATACTATTTGGCAGCTATCAGATGAACAAGGAGAACCAGTGAACACCTTTCCCCGACTGGCAGCTATGGCCACTGCCCACTTCAGGAACATCTATAAGTCACCCCCAAATGCCACCCTAGGAGACATAATGAGGACAACCCAACTATTCCCAAGGTTTGTAGAACAAGAAGAAAGTGAGGAATTGACAAAGGAGGTCTCCTTGGGAGAATTGGAGGACACTCTCAAATGGTTTAAGCGAGACAAAAGCCCTGGTCCGGATGGTTGGAATGTGGAATTCTACCTGGCCTTCTTTGATACTCTGGGGGGGGGGGGGACCTATTACAAGTTATAGAGGAATGCGGAGCCTCTAGAAGAATGCATTAGGCCTATAACTCAACCTTTATCGCACTTATTCCCAAATTTGACAATCCCACCTCCTTCAATGATTTTCAGCCCATCTCCTTATGTAACTGTATCTACAAGATCATCTCCAAGATAATAGAAAATCAACTCCGGCCAATCTTATCAAACCATATCTCAGCTGAACAATTTGCATTCTTACAGAATAGACAAATACATGAAGTGGTCAGAACAACACAAGAAATTCTACATTCTATCCAGACCCACAAGCTAAAAGGTATGGTCCTGAAAGTTGACCTCTCGAAAGCCTTTGACAAAGTCAACTAGCTATACATCAGAATGCTATTAACGCACCTGGGTTTCCCATATGAATTCATAAGATGGATTATGAGCTGTATCACTAATGTAACATTCAACGTTCTCATAAATGGTGTGGCCTCTCCTTTCTTCCACTCCGAAAGAGGCCTCAGGCAAGGATGCCCACTGTCCCCACTCCTCTTCTTACTCATCATGGAAGGTCTCAATCGTTTGATAAAGGAGGAACAACGAAGAGGCAGACTAAGGGGGATCCGCATCACTGAAGGATGCACATTAACACACTTGCTCTTTGTTGATGATGTGCTACTTTTCCTAAATGGGAGTATTGGCGATGTGACTACACTTCTCAATTCCTTCACTATATTCCTAGCAGCCACTAGCATGTTGGTTAATAATGAAAAGTCCTCTATAATGGCTATAGGATGCTCACCATATGAGATTCAGTATGCCCTGAGAAGATTCCCCTATAACCTACAACAACTGGACGAGGGACTAAAATATTTGGGCTATAGATTAAAGCCACATGGTTATAAGAATGCTGATTGGATCTGGCTCATAACCAAATTGGAAAAAAGGCTAAACATTTGGTACCTTAAATATTTATCAAGAGAAGGAAGACTGATACTCATAAAAGCAATGCTGGAAGAAACTCCAGTATATTGGATGTCTTTAGCATGGATTCCTAAAGGAATATTGGCCAGAATAAAAAACCTATGTTGCAAATTCCTGTGGAGAGGGAATCAGCCCGGAAGGATTTTTGCCTGGTCCAATTGGGGCTCTTTGGCACTCCCAAAGAAATGGGGAGGATGGGGTATCAAAAGCCTTGACACTTTCTCCACAGCCATGGCAGAAAAACTAGGGTGGCAGCTAGTCACATCGCATAGCCTTTGGACTAAGGTGGCTACATCTAAATACATAGCTCCTTTAAATCTTATGGATTGGCTTCGCCAACCTCAGTGGACACAAGCTGGAAAATCGAACATATGGAAAGCAGTCCTACAAGCAATGCCCCTTATCAGGGATGGACTTACATGGAGAATAAAGTCAGGAGAAGTTGTTAAAATAGGGATGGATCCCTGGATTGGATGTGGGAACGCTCACAGACTCCCACAGGAGCTCAGAACATACCTCACTTCCAGAGGGATCTCTCACCTTAGCCAAATAGCAGACAATGATCGCTCTACTTTTTTGCAACAAGCATGGAAATCTGGGAGGGCACTACAGATCCCTCGACAATGGCAGCAACACTGGAAAGAATACACAGAGGCACTCATGGAATCCCATATCAGGATACAAGAAGGGGAGGATGAGCTAATCTGGGCACATGCGAAGCATGGAAAATACTCACCTAAAGAGGGATACATAACTCTTATGAACTCACTGAAACCTCCGATGTGTGAACTGTGGTGGAGAAGTTTATGGAAACTAAAAGCACCCCCCAGGTCCAGGCTCCTCATGTGGACCATTCTGAGACACAAAATCCCAACAGGAGAAAATTTGATCAAGAGATATTTTCATGGACCCTTTTGGTGCGGCCTTTGCAAAGCCGACAATGAATCTGGGAATCATCTCTTCCTTACTTGCCCATGCACAAAGGAGCTATGGAATACTATTCACTCTCATATACCCTCGCTCCCTCTGTGGCAGGGAACAACTATTCAGGAAGCCTGGGAGGGATGGTGGTCCACTATATCCTCTGAAAAAACAAAAAACATCCCTTTACTTACTTGTTGGGTCATATGGATTGCCCGGAATAGAATTATTTTTCAAAATTCCCCCCCCACCACTGGTCAGCCATCACTTCACAAATCCTAGCAGACTACCCACAGATTCCAAAGGAGGAAACAAATCCCAGTCCTAGGCATATCATCCCTGAGAGTATAAACCAATCTAACCCCTTGGTATACTTTGACAACTCAGCTCAAGATAGAGGATGCGGGGGGAGGGGGATCTGTCCTTCATATTACAACAAATCATTATTACAAAATCCAAATGGGATTGGGCAGAGGGACAAACAACTTTGCTGAGCTATCAGCAGCAAAATACACCATACATTTTGCTTTGGAAAAACAGTGCAAAAACTTACAGCTATTTGGAGATTCAAAAACTGTATGCAATTGGATAAACAAAGTTACAAATTGTCATGCATTTTCTCTGAGACACATCATGGAAGAAATATACAGACTCATAAATTTATTTGACACATTTACTTTTCAACATATATACAAGGAGTGGAACACAACTGCCGATATACTATCCAAGGAAGCAGAGCACAGGCCTATAGGAACTTGGAGCATACTAGAGAACACTGATGGAACCTTCCATCAGAATTATCATAGACCTTTTATAGAAATATCATAATAGTAAAGCTCAATGGGAGTTGGACACATAAGTTTTTGTTATATATTTTGTTGTCTTTATATAATATTATATGAATGTTTTTATCAAGCAGTCCTATACATGACAATTATTTTTTGATACTCTCTGCGTAGAGTAAGTACATATATCATATTGAAAATCACAACACAGAGTAGTGTCTCCCTACGTGGAGTACACCTATTTCTATTTTGAATTACCCAACAAGATAGGCTTCTAGCCCATAGTACAACATACGGCACTGGCATCTGCAAAATGTAATTTTCTGCATTAATGAAAATTACGAATTTTTCCAAGGGAAAAAAAAAGGGTTAAGCTAGGTTTATTTTGCAAGCAAATTGTGTCAATGAGTAGATATAAGATTTCATGTCACTTTGTAAGCATCTTACAATTCATTCTTTTCATTCCTTAAAATAGGCAACATTCTTTTTCTTTCATTTAGGATAATTTTCCCTTCTCCAGTTGGTAGTTAGACTTCTTCTAGTCAATAGAAGAATAACTTGAGAAACCCTAGTGGTCTATCGCCCCAATTGAACAGTGACAAGAGTAGACCATTACATCTATTTGTGTATACAACACTATCACCTCCACGCTTGTATGAACCCCAGGTTGATGAAGTAGATTTGGTAGCCCCAGAAGTTGCAACATTCTTGCTGCAATACTCGTGCTCATCAACGTGCCCTCCCACCATAGGCTATGTAGGCACCTACTACTTCATCAACAGTTAGCATCACGATTATGTGTCAACCACACAAAATATTTGTCATCGAAGTCCATTCACTAGGCCACACATCGTTAGTATCACAGTTGGTCACAAACATTACAACGTATCTCTATCCTCAGATCTTCATTTTTCTTGGTTATGGATCATCCAAAAACCCACACTTCATCGAAGTCCATTTTATAGGCCGCACATTGTTAGTATCATAGTTGGTCACAAGAATTACAGGGTATCTCTATCCTCAAATCTTCGCTTGTCATGATTATGGGTCATCCACAATCCAACACTTTATCAAAGTCCATTTGCTAGGCTGCACACTGTTAGTATCACAGATGGTCACAAGTATTACAAGGTATCTGTATCCTTGGATCTTCGTTCATCACGGTTATGGGTTAACCACATAGAACCCTTCCCTTCAGTGGCTTTTCATATTCAACAAAGGCTTCTCAGGAGGGAATTTCACACAATGAGGACCATTGTTTCTTAAGGAGGGAGGAATGATCCAAATGGAAAATGGCATCCACCCATGGCATTCATCCACCCATAGTATTCATTCACCCATGGAATTTACCCATGGTATTGTAAGTGGCATCCACCCATGGTATTCATCCACCCATGGTATTTATCCACCCATCGAATTTACCCATGATATTGTAAGTGGAATCCACCTGTTAGGGTCCTATAATAATAGGATTCATAATTTTGAATTGGCTATGATTAGTCTGATAATATTGTACATATGCTTGCTTTCTGCAAAATGTTTTCCATATTAAAAAATTAAAAAATGTAAAGATGGTATGTCCTAAAAGAAATATCAAAGGAAAAAAAGAATAAGAAAAGATCAAAAAAGAGAAAAAAACATGAACCCCAAACAAAAGCAGATCATGAAAGTGTGCAAATTCAAGTGCCACTACTTTTTACTTCAATGTGAAAAATAATGGTTGTGCGCAGCTTGTCATAAATGCCACAACCCATGATAGTCAAAGCTTAATCTTGATTAGTTCATGCTTTAAATTTCATATTCACAGATAGAGAATAAAGATCTATCCAAACTGTTTAATCTTGGTAGATTAGTAGTTATGTAGAGAAATAAAATGTGCTCACCAACTTAATCTGAGACATTGGAAGATATAAGGTTAGAATTACATAGTTTTCTTTTAAAAAGAAAAAGAAAAGAAAGGGTCTGCTAGTTTAAATGCACCTAATAAAGTGAAGAAAAAATGTTAGGGTAAGTAAAGGGTAGGTACAAGAAAAGTTGCAGAAGTACAAGGTTTTTAAAGCATAAGCATATTTATCATGCTTAATCCTATGTTTCAGTGTGTAGGAGCAGTTATGAAAGTGAAAGGATGTTCACAAGTCAATTTGGTTAACTTCCCCACATTTCATTTCACCTCCCACTACTTATTTACTAATTTTCCCTTAGTTTCTTATAAAAGTACCATTTTCCCTCCATTTTGACCCTTACCCCTTGGTTTCACACATTTCCCTAGCAAATTACCCTCTAAAGGTCATTTCCCTACCCAAAACCCCTTTTCCCTAGTGGGAAACCCATTTCCCATGTAAACAGTCACCTTCCCCCTTAATAATTTCCCTAAATACCCATAAAGACCCTTTATCCTAAGTTTTGTTTCCCCCCCGCATTATTTAATTAACTCTGCCATGCCATATTTCCCCGACATAAAACCCTTAACCCACCACCTTGGTTGTGGTTAATAAACCCTCCCCGATACCCTTTTAATTTATATCCCTAATGTATTTATTCATGGGTCCCAAATTTTATTAACCCATCGCAATATGTTAAATCCCGTGATTACTCTTTAATTAATTACCTTTCATTTTAATTAAACCCGACCCCACTCCCCCATTCAGCCCTCACAACTCCGTCGTGCGATAACCCTCTGATCACCCACTTCTAGATCTGATGGCGCACATCCATATCGCGCTCATCCCCTCTCTAACCTTTACCAATCCGAGAGCATGCAAGATTCATGGTTTTTCTTGGGCCCTTTTTGGCTACGTGGCAGCTCCAGGAGAACTTGCGTGCTCTCAAGGAAATATCGCCTGCCTACCAAAAGCAGTGTGATGGCCTCCGAAACTGCCTCCCTGCCAAAAGCTGAAACCACTCACTGTTCATTTATGAAATTCCATGCCAAATTCTAACCATTGCCAGTTAAAAGGTTGAAGACGCTCATTTTGACTCTTTTCGCTCATTCGCTCTGAGAAAGCTTCCTAAGCCTTCCTGTGCCACCCTGAGCCTCTGCAACCAAATTTGACCGCTGATTACCTCCCAAACATGCTCCAGACTCCGTCCACAAACTTCCATGTTCCATGAAGCCATTATCACCTCCTTGCCAACCTGTGTTCTTATTAAAAATTGTTGTATTTTGAAGGTAATTAACAAGGCCAGAGATTGGACAAACAAGTTATGATACTAGTCACAAAACCTGTTTGCTTTGGATTCTCAGGAAATGTATTCAAAGGCTTCATTGAGCAGGATTTTTGTGTACAAAGAGAAAATCAAGTTTAATATAGCAGCAGAACAGAAGGAAACAATTTACACAGTAAAGGTTAAAACAGAGATGAAATCGTTTTCACCAGCACAACAAAAGATTCTTACAAACTACTCTCCAAGAAACATTTTGTTTTCTACATGTGCCTTTTAGTAAAAATCATTTTTACTAAAAACACGGAAGCATGAAAGAGTGAGTAAGATTTACAGTAAAAGGTAAAAATGAAAGCAAGTGATAGAGCAGTCAGGTGAAAGATTTACTAATGTTAAAAGATAGAGGAAGAAGAAAGCATGAGAGATAAACTAGCATAAAAGAAACAGATAGATAACTACTATAAATTAAAATAGGGACAATTTTCACTCAGTTGAAAGGTGTCACTACATTTTAGCATCCAAATATTTTATTCCTGGAATAAATCCTAGTGAGTTGACAAGATATTTTGTATTAATTTTTGTATAAATACTTCATAATTTGAAGTATTAAGTGTGGATTTTTGAATATTGTTATAGCTGACTGATCTACTACCTAAGGGTTATTGTACCAATTTCCAATTAACAGACATGTCAAGTTATAAAGAAACTTCTTTACAGGATTCATGTGTTGAGCTATCTCAGTGAAGTATAAATTTCATCTTGTTTATGTTCTTTTTTTAAGTGTTTCATAAACTTAAATGTTATCCAAATTTGAATGAATTAAACTGGAAATATAACTTAGAACTTGTTTAAGTACACTATGTTTTTCATAGTTGATCATTTATATGTTTTCCTCTGATATCTAGATTTGAGAACCATTAATTTCTCTCCCATCCCGATTGACCTATTGCATTTCTCTTCATAATTCGGTTTAAGGAATCCTTAAGTGCTCCTTGATCCTGATTGGAAATCATTTCACCATCAAGCCTTTGAGATCTGATATTGCTCACTTATCTTTCCCGGTAACAATTTCTTTATGGTTTTTTTCTATTATATTTTCAAACCTTGATTGAATCCATATCCCAATGGAGAATAGACATTCATCTATCCATCTAAATCAGTGATTATGTTAACTCCCAGGTTGTTCCCTATGACTCCCAAGGGAATACGGCTGGGGTAACCACTAACCAATCTTTGGATTACAGTTTCTAGCCAAACTGTAATCAGAGAGGGCTCTCTCTTTATGATTTGTCTCTGTTATGATAGTATTTTAGGCTAGCTATCATGCTCAGGTTTTTGTTTATGTTTTGGTTGAAGGATGTCTTTCAATACCTAAGATGTAATGTTTAGACATTTGTATTTCATTGGGCAATGGAGTCTAGAGCTGTGAAATGTTTGAAATGCTTCAGTGGGAATGTTCAGACTGCAGGGCCTATTGGGTATCCCAACAAACAACATTTAAAGCTTAAGTGATGATGTATGATGATGCATGTTTAGCCAATGGAAAGCAATTAAGAATTCTCCATTAAGCTAATGCTGTGAAAGTGAAATGTATTGCTCAGGGGCAAACTTGAATTCCTGAAACAAGGGTCAATGTGAAAGATATATTCTGAAAGTGTAGCAATTAAGAATTACACTTATCAAGATTATAACTGAGCAAAACATTCATTAACAACATAGATTGAGCTCAGGGTATTCCATGAATAAATCCTAAAGGCTATTCTTTTTCTTTGCTGCTAAATACTTAGAACTTAGAAACATTTATGGGTTGTAAAAGATTGAAACACAAAACGAAGAGAGTTACAGAAAACTTATTGTATATGAGATGCACAGGGAACCTGCCAACTTCAACAAACACCATGAACGCATTCAAACAACTCAGAACTCCAGAAATTCCATTACTTCTGTTATTAAACTCTGCAAAGATTACAGCATAGGAAACTTCTTCAAAGAAATCAACAACAACCCCTGCAAGCTTATGCGAGGGGCAAATATATACAAACGGTAATACAAAATATCTAAGGCGTTGAGTCATCTGAGAAATAAATGTTTCACCAACTTTGTACAGAACAACAGATAAAATGTTATTGTTGCCTTTAATACAACATAAATGCTCATTTCTATCAGTCAGAAGATATTTTGGCCTTTGGAGGCCACTGAGTCGGTTGGAACGATCTGCTTTAAATGCTGGAAAATGCGCTTTTGTGGCTGCTCTGCCGTAACTTCTCGGCTTTGTCACCTGTAGCTGTCCATCTTGACTTGCTGGCCGAAAGTTCTGCTGAGTTGGCTTAGCTTTCATCTTTTCATGCATGCTGATTTTACTAAGTTTTCCTGTGCATGCCAATTTGTATTTTTTGATGAAAAACTTGAAGAATGGCTTCCTGGTCTATAAGATCATCTGTATTGCCTTAGTCCACCATTCCTGTGTGGGCAGTTGATGCCTAAGAATTGCATCCATAGTCTCATCTGCCTCTGTGTATTTATAGAAATTGGGAGGCACTTCAAACAGGTGTTTAATTTCATTCATTATAAAGAATAGATTCTCTACCCTGTTGTAGAGACTTTGTCCTGTAGCTGGCCCTGTTTCCTCTGAGGTGCTGGGCCTTTCAGTGATCTGACTTGTGGCGAATGTATTGACCCTCTTGGCATACTGCTCATGGGTAAGCAGTCTTCCTGCACTGTTCAGTAAGCCAGGGAGACCTCTGTTCTGTAGTACCACAAATTTGTCCATAAATCTGTTCACCTCGGTTTGCATGTCTTGGGTCCTTCTCTCTAATGTCTGCACTAAGCTTCTCAGTGTAAGGACCCTCTTTATCAACAAAATAGTCTCAGTCCTGTTAGAAATTCCCATAGTTGCTAACTGAGCACTTGTTCTATTATTGAGCACATTGATCATCCTGGTGGCAACTTCAGGCATATTGCTTAGAGCTGCCCTTGATCTCTGAATTTCCTTCTGTGCTTTTGCAATGAGCTCCAGCTGCTCATGAATTGTCTCAATATACTGCCATTGGTCAGTAATAGACTGGCCAATATTGGCCCATAACACTGTCTTGATCTCAGCCACTACTTTATCCAGTTGGAGCTCCTTCTCTAGCTCCTTTATCCTGTCTTTGAGGGCTTTTATTTCCCTGCCCTTTTCTGCCACAATCTGCTTGGATTTGTCATATCTTTCATTTACCTTGGCTAATTTCTCCCTGGCCTCATTTAATTCTGTCATTTGTGCTTCCAAGGTCTGAATCTCATTTCTCAGCTTTTGCATGTCCAGGCTTGGGGCCTGCTCTGTTGTTGGTGGTGGTGCTGCCTGTTCTGTTTGTTGAGGAGGAGGAACAGTAGTTGGAGCAGCTTCCTCAAGGTTAATTATTTCAGGAGGAGGCTGGGAGGTCTGACCTTCTTCTTTTTGCTTCAAAGCTGCCTGTAATGCTGCCTGTGCAGCCTCTGATTCTCCCAGCTTTTCTTGAGTCTGGATTAGCTGCTTATATAGAGACACCAGCAAAGCTGTGGCATCTTGATCATGCCTCTGCTGGGCAACTTCATCTGTTTGAGGGTGAATTGTGGCTGGAATTTTGATCTTTCTCCTCAAAGCTGCCATGTCTGCATCCCTGAACTTCAATATTTCTTGTATGCCCTTGATATCCTTGGGATCATGCCCAATCTCTATGATTATATCTTCTAAGGACCTAATTCTGTTGTCCTTTGCTTGAGAGGATGCTCTCTCCAACTCAAGTTGGGCATCTGTATTATTAAGGCTATTCTCTAGCCTATAATTATCCAATGTCTTGTCTGCCAAGGAGGCATACACCATCTCACCCGTTTGTTTGTGCAATTCAATTTTGTCCATTGGGTGGATGTCCTTGGCAAGGACCTCAAGATTGGTCCTTATATAATCTGCAGGGGACTGGGGCTGTGCTACAGCTGGCAAAAAATGACTCATGATCATTTTGCCTTCACTAACATCATACGCAGGCATCAGTCTTTGCTGGTTAGTGGGAGCCATTTTCAACAAATGATTGTATAGTTGTATCTTTATTGGCTCATTCCTCCTCTTTATGTCAATGAACTGCTGTTTGATGCTCAGTTCACCTTCTCTCTGCTGGCTTGAGGAGCTGACTTCTCCTCCCACTGTTCTGTCCTGTTCCTGTTGAAAGGAACTTGCGGATGCTTCCCTGCTAGGTGGGCCCATGCCCAAAGTCTGTCCCATTGGCATTTCCTCCTCTGAGAAAGGATTCATTCTCTGTCTTTTCTCTCCCTGATTTATGGATGATGTAAGGGGAGTCTCTCTGTCTCTTTTTCTGCTTATATCCTCCTTTTGTGGAGTTTGGAGGATTGATGCTTCAGCTGATGTTTCTTGCCTTGGAGGCACAGTTTGTTGTGGCTGTTGCTCAGTGGATTTTGGGGCTTCCACTGTCTGCTCTTGCTGTACAGGCTGCTCCTGTCTTTGTTCTTCTTGTTGTTGCTGTTGTTGTTGATGTACTTCCTGCTGCTGCACTCCTTCTTGCTGTTCCACCTCTTTTTCTGTTTGCTCTTCAGTCATGGGAGGTGGTTGCTCCTGTTCCACCTGTTTTTCTTTGCCTTTGCTGGATGTCTGTTGAGTGTCAATGGCAGCTTGCTCATGTGTCGTTGAAGATGAGGCAGTTGCTCCAAGTTGCCTTTGATATGAGAAGGAAACCTGTCCACAAGTTTCCAAGTCAGCCTCTTTTTGAATATTCCTAGCCTCTCTTTCTAGCATCTGCTCTCTAGTAATTGGCTCTTCTAGAGTGCCCTCTTTCCAGCTCAAAGAATTGGCATACTTTTCAACATGAGGCAGCCTTACATGTGCATAGTTACCCAATTTGTATTTTATCCTTCTGAGGGAAATAAAATGATTAGGGTCATAAGGTGTCCATTTGAAACTGGTTTGCAATTTGAAGCCCTCTAGGATCATATCTGCCTCCTTCCATCCCTCCTCTCTTTTGTTGTATAGAAAAGGGCCTAGCTGGTTCCTTACCTTCAGCTGTACCTTCTTATTCCTACTTTGGAAATGGAAGCAGTCTGCATTTCCAAACTGCCTGAAGTATTCTAGGGCAAAAAGTCTCATAGGGACATACCTTGGCAGCCTATAAGGGTCCAACTCACAGCCATATATTCTGATTACTGTGTGGTGTTGGTAAAAATACCAATCACCAATGCTGTAGGCTTTGGAGAGATGGAGAACTCTTTGCATGTCATCAGTCAACCTTGGAGGAGGGACACCATACAGCAATGTCATAGTTGGGTGAATGAACAGGTCTATGAATTCACAGTATGTGTATGGTGATTTAGAAGTATCATGAAAAACTGAAGTCCAAAACACAACTGACCTTGGATTCCCCTGGGCATTAAGTTTCTTGAGGGGAATGGAGAAACTGTCTGGTTGATAAAATAAGAACAGATGGTAGATGTATGAGGTGTATCTGAACACCCTTTCCCTTTGTAGATTCATTAGCTGTTCATGGATCTTTTCTGCAATATATGTGGCATAGTCATAGTGTACAGCTGGAGGCTTTCCAGGAGAAAATATGGACAGCATTGCCATTATAGTGTCATCAACATCCTCAATTCCCCTGTACCCCAGGAACGTAGCTGATCAAATCCACCAGCATTCTGCCCAAGTCATTCAGGTACTGATATCCAATAGGAGGAGTTCTCATAGTTTCAGAGCTTGGCTGTATGAATAACTGATTAATTTTGATGATCTGGGCACTTGACAAATTACTCCCCTTCTTTACTAAGTCCAACATGGAGAGAGGGGTCAATGGCCTTGCAGTGTGGAAATGCAGCATCTCATTTATGGTTTCTGGGGTGATATGGAACAAGATTGAGCCTGTAGGACTGAGAATAGCTCTTTGGCATGGATCATAGCATTCCTGGCATCTGTGGATCAAGTCTGGAAGGGCATTGACTTGAGGGAGGTTGTAAATGGGCAAATTTGAGTCCCAAATCCCTAAAATATCAGCTCCACCAAGGTGTTGGGCTTTCAATTCATTTAGCATGTGAATATTAAACTTAGAACCCATTGGGAACCAGTCTATCATCTGATAATCTACATCTCCCAGGGCTTTCCACTCTAACTCCCTTTGAGGGGCATTCAGAGGCTGAATATTCAGGGCTATTGGTGTTTCCATGGCTAGTAAGGCTTCTGACTTGTATGTAAACTGTTTCGAGTGAGCAGAACAACGCAGAGGAGTTTCTTTATAAAGTAAATGTGAATTGTAGGGGGCAGAGGGCGAATTGAGCAAACAGCAATTGAAATACCGTTTATAGGACTGATTAAAATAGTAGCAGGACTGACAAGAGCGTTTCTATGGTGAATTTATGTAATTTGAGGTTTCTAGTTCACGACTGCGTGAACTACCTGTGAATTCAAGTCAATTTTGTCAAATGCAGGCTGGGCAGAAGGTTTATTGCTTCGCCAGTTGGAAATGGGTGCAGGTCACTGGATGCTTTATGGTGATTTCAGTGCTTTAAATTCTCTTAAACAGTTTGGTTGTAGAAATATGGATAAAACCAGGTGCAGGGAACAATTTTGAGAAATACCTTGCGAATTGCCGATAACAGTTGCAAATGCAGGTACGACGGAGGCGCCCACGGTTTCAGAGTCGAGTTGTGCAGGTTGGCGCTGATTTGGTCGTGAAATGCATGCAGGAATAACAATAGTTGCTTTGGCAAAAAGTGGGAAAAACACGAATTTTTGGCTAAAATATGGATTTTTGGCATATTGGCGCGTTTTTGGGATGACGTCAGCATGACGTCATCAGGTGGGGTCAAGGTCGGATGACGTCAGCATGACATCACCGGGTGATGTGGCAAGCTGTGATTGGTCCACGGGGATAATGAGGTGGCAGACATATCAGCGCAGGGGCAGACAAGAGTGCTGACGCGACGACGGGGTGGCACTGACGTGGGTCTGACGTGATGATGACGCAGGCATAGCAGAACCGGCGGTAAATCATAGGCGGTAATGGTTTTTTCTCGGACCGCCTTAGATACGGTCGCGTTTTGTCAGAGGGCGACCCGAGAAATTGTGAGGGCGACGCATGGCAGAGGCCTGACGTCACCCTCTGACAGTTTCTCGGGCGCTAAACTTCGGACGTCGGGCCCAACCCGATATGCATATTGGCCATCCGATCAAAGGCGCCCGATCGGACGGTTGACGGGTCGCTGAATAGTGTGGATGATACGACATCGGGGAAGTAATAAAATATTACTTTCTTTTGAAAGGCGTGCCCAGCGGGACTTTGGGTTTCGGCGGAATTATATGGTTTTCTTTGTATTTTCAAATGAAAATAATATCGCGCCCATACTTTGGATAAGTTGGAAAAAGTGGGTCTTTGTGCGCTTTTTTGCAAATGAAGCGGGTTATGGGTAAAAAGGGTTTTTCATAAGGTTTTCTTAGCAAATAAAGGGTTTAATGGGTCAAATGGATTCAGAAGGGGGAAGGGGGGTAAGGCTTAGGTTTCTCAAACTGACCAGATGTCAATTTGATCCCTGACAGAGGACATATGGCTATAATGCCAAGGGGAGGGATATTTATACAATGTTTGGGGTTTATACACCATGGTGTTATAATAGTAGGGAAAGGGTAACATAGGGGAATTAGATAATAGAAGTTAGGGATTAATGTGGATGAAAGGGTGGATGAGGGGTGATATTACTAAGTTTATTTGAAAATCACTTAGCTTAGGGAGTAGATCAAAATGAAAAGATTTTTAGACAAGGCATGTGGCTTTTAAAGGAATAAGAACCACCATAAAACCACAAATTCTTCCATAAATCTCAACTGATGAGGGGATGTTAGTAATGAATGGGAAAGGGGAAAATTGGGAAGTTAGACATGCTTCTTTGTTTTGCTGCAAGCTGATGGAGAAGAAGACCTTCTCAATCCATTGATTTTCCTTTGTAAACAGGTTAGCACACATTCAATTGTAAGGAATGACATTTCTGCAACCCCTATCTGCCTACCCATCTACTTGCCTAGCATTTTTTGTTTCTTCTTTGAGGGTGCACTTAGACTTGCAGAACCTTATTTACCTTTTCTTTTCTTTGGCTTTTTCCTTTTGATTTTCTATCTAATGCTACCCTTATTGCCTCCAAGGTCCCAGATTAAGCAGTTGGGAACCTTATTTCTCTACCTAAGCTACTGGTCTGCCAAGATTAAACAGTTTGGACAGACTTCTTTCTCTATTCTACAACTGAAAATTTAAAACATGGCATGATCCAACTTAGGCTGTTGGACCATCCATCAAAATTGAGTACATATCAAGCTATATGCACACCTTGTCTTCTCTTGGAAATATGGGATCTTTGCATCATCAAAGCAGAGCATATTTGGAACTTTCTTTGCCAATCATGAAATATGAAACCTATTGGTATAGGTAGCTAACAGTGGCTCCACATGGGGATGGTTTTTCATTTGAAAGACCAAGAACAACAGGTCAGAATGCCTTGGCCTTTGACTACTTTCACCAACACTTGAAGTATGCTGCTTTAAAATGCCAAAATTGTGCTCTTCCCATCTTGGTAGATGTCTGATCCTATTTGCCTTTTGCTGATAGTTAATAAAACTTGAGAAACTGCATTTTTACATCCTACAGAGAGTAATATATACACTTGAATATGTACAATGGAAACTTAGACTGCACTTATGGGTAGTAGTCAAAATAGTGCTTCAGCATCCTGCCATTCACAGGACCTTCATCCAAATCAGTTTCATTAAGACTTTTAAGGAAATAAGTATTGTTTCCTTGTACTGCTTGGACAGCAAATGGTCCTCTCCAAAGGGAATCAAATTTTCCATGTTTTCCTTTATCTTCCCTTCTTGAATCCCACTTGAGGACTTTGTCACCAATGTTGAAATATTCTGCCTTGGTCCTTCTATCAAAAGCTTTCTTTAGTTTTTCTTGTAAAACTTGAACTCTGCTGTAGACTTGATCTCTAGTTTGCTGCAAACATATTATTTGATTGATCCTTCTTTGCATATCATTCGGTTCAGCTTGACTTTCTTGTAGTAGTTTCATAACAGGAACCCCTAGTGATGAAGGGAATTTGGCCTCTAGTCCATAGACTAACTCATATGGGCTGACCCCAATTGATCTCTTGGTTGTTAGTCTATCTGCCCATAAGGCATTCACAAGCTTTTTGTGCCAGTTCTTTTTATTTTCTTCCAGCACCTTTTTTATGATGTTCACCAGGCTTTTATTTGATGATTCTGCAAGGCCATTTCCTTGGGGATAGTACGCAGTAGAATGGCCCAAGGTAATGTGAAATTTGTGGCAGAAATTCACCATCTTCTTAGATCTGAAAGCAGCAACATTGTCTATTTTTATTTTGTCAGGGCAGCCAAATCTAGCCAATATGTTATTCTCCAAAAACTGAATGATTATTGAATCATTTGCTTGTCTGCATGGAGCAGCTTCAATCCACTTAGTGAAATAGTCTGTAGCTGTTAGAATCCATCTGTGCTGGCCTGAGGATGAGGGATGAATTTCCCCAATGAAATCCAAGCCCCATTGTTGAAAAGGTCTCTCTGTTGCAATAGGCCTTAAGGGAAGTGGTAGTAACTTTCTCTTTCCCTCAAACACTTGACATTTATGACATGATGTAGTAAACTTTTTAACATCAGAGAACAAGGTGGGCCAATAGTAACCAACCCTCAGTATTTTATCCACAGTGGACTTCCAATACAAGTGTCCACCACAGTCACCCGCATGAAATTCTTTCATGATATTGTTAGTCTCATCCTCAATTAAGCAGTTTAGCAATATCCCTTCATGATTTTTCCAAAGCAAATTTCCGTCCATAACACAAAATCTTGAGGCTTTCATTTTTAAGAATCTACATTTAGTTCTGGACAATCCTGGGGGAGCACACAGGTTTTGCAATACATAACATATATCAGAGTACCAAGGGGATTGTTCAAAGGCTACATTGATCTTTGGAGTCGCCAGCTCCGGTTCACTGTCCAGCTGGTTGATGTCTAAGGCTTGGAAGTTTGCTTCTGTCATTAGTTTGGCCAAACCTTGCCCTTTTATTAGTTTTGTAGGTTTTATCTCAATATCAAATTCCAAAATGTTGGCAATCCACTTTCCTCTTCTGCCCTCTAAATTTTCTTGGGTGAGAATGTCTTTGACAATGGGACTTGGTACATAAGCTATAACATGTGAATAGAGGATGTAAATCCTAAAGTCTTTGATGGCCTTGACCAAAGCATAAGCTTGTTTCTCCATGATTTGGTATTTTAGGGGAGCATCTCTAAGAGCTCTACTAAAGAAAGCAATGGGTTTCTCATTTCCTTGGTCATCTTTCTGTAACAAGACATCAACAATTGTGTGTTGGGAAGCAAAGGAAAATATGATAAATTCCCTGTCAAATTGAGGATTTGTTAGGACTGGGGTTTGGGTAAGGGCCAATTTTATACCTTCAAAGGCTTGATTTGCTTCAACTGTCCATTTCATTTTTGAATCCTTCTTTAGCATATTATTCAGTAATCTGATCAGTTCTGCTAGGTTTGGGATAAACCTTCTCAAGAAGTTGATCTTTCCCAAGAATGCTTGCAATTCTTTGATATTTCTTGGGTGGGGCATTTGTAAGATAGCTTGTATCCTATCTGGGTCAATTCTTATGCCATCCTTTGAAATGATATGTCCTAACAGCTTGCCTTCTTCCAAACCAAACAGAGACTTCTTGGGATTTAAGGAAATTCCATATTTCCTGCATGTTAAGAAGATCTGCCTCAAGTGTTTCAAATGTTCTTGGTCAGATTTTGAGAAGGGTGTGAGGTCATCCAAATAAATGACAAGGAAGTCATGAATCTCTTTGGCAAAAGCAATATCCATTGCTCTTTGAAACGTTGCCCCTGCATTTTTCAATCCAAAAGGCATTTTTACATATTTGAAAGTTCCCCATGGGGTTGTAAATGCATTTTTGTCTTGATCATCAGGGTGTACTAAGATTTGATTAAAACCTGAGAATCCATCAAGTAATGAGATCCTTGAGGCACCTACCACCCGTTGAAGAATGTGATCCATCTTGGGTAAGGGATAATTGTCCTTGAGGGATACTTGATTCAAGTTCCTAAGATCCACACAAAGCCTTATTTCACCAGTTTTCTTTCTTGTAGGGACCAAATTTGAAATCCAATCAGAAAACCTGATTGGTGCTATGATGCCTGCTTTAAACATTTTTTGCAATTCCTTTTCAATTGAAGGGAGGAGCATGGGATTAATCCTTCTCAATTTTTGTTTAAATGGCTTCTGATTAGGCTTGAGAGGGATAGTATGCTGGATAACAGAGGTGTCATAGGATTTTAAATCCTCATAACCCCATGCAAAGACATCCTGAAACTCTTTGAAAAGGTCAATGTATTTGGGTTTTTGGTCAGGAGGCAGAGATGCAGATAGCTTTATTATCTTGGGCTTATCAACAGTGCCAATGTTGCATTCTTCAATGGCTCTATTTAGGGGCTGCATTTTTGGTTTTCTAGGGATGTCATTTGAGTCAAAGATGTCTTCTAATGGAGTTAGGCCTGTTGGGAGAAAATTGTCTTTCAGCTCTATGATTTCAGCCTCTACAACAGCTACTTCCTCATGATTGGTTTGTTGAATTTGTTGTATGTTCTCCTTGTTGAAAATAGTTGGATTTAGCATTTGTTTTGCTGTTTTGGGTGATATTAGGTGGTTAGTCTGTTCAAACTGTATTTGTGATTGACTTGCTCTTTCAAGTATTTGTGATTGACTTGCTCTTTCAAGTATTTGTGATTGACTTGCTCTTTCAGTGTCAATATTTAGTCCTGCAAATTCTTGTTGCAAGGTCAAGAAGTTGTTTATTTGTGCATCATCTTCAAATACCTGCCAGTCTTTGACATTGTTTGGGACAGAAGGTCTGTGCTTTACCTCAGCTGTAAAGCGATGATGGGGCTCAAAAGGCAGCTTGCAGGTACTTGCAAATGTGGCTAAACTATGAGCATGAAGATTATGGGTCCTAGAAATTTTGGTGATTTGGAATTCAGAGAAAAAGCTTAGTATTTCAGCCACAACAGACCTATAAGACCTCAGTCTCTTGTCATTGGTGACAAAATTTCCCTTCACTTGTTGGATGACTAAATCTGAATCCCCCATAATTGAGACTTTTGTGGCTTGTAAGAACTTTACTAGCTTGAGGCCTAGTAAAAGAGCTTCATATTCTGCCATATTATTAGTACACTTGAAATTCAGTCTATAGGCTCGGCCTTCTGCATGACTGTCTTGTTTATTATGTATCCAAACTCCAGCTCCTGCCCCTAATTTGTTGACTGACCCATCAAATTCAAGGAACCATAGGATCTCTTGTTCCAGGGAGAACTTAATGACCTCCTTGTGTGCTGGAATTGTAAGTTGAAGCTCTGGTTTGCCATCTTGTTTGTTTTCTAGGGCAGTCTCCTCACTTGATGGAACCTGTTCGCTTTCTTGAGCAGCAGCTGTGTTTAATGTTTGCTTAATCATTGTTTCTTGGGTAGCAGTTTGCTCATTAGTGTCTTCCTCTTGTATGAGTGTCTTGGGTTCAACCTCATTATCTGAGAGAGTTGTATTATCATTGAAGAGAATGTATGAGTCTATGTCTGAATGGACAGCATATATGGGAAAGTTTTGAGGCTTTTCTTCACTGCTGACCATGTATTTCATTAATGTTTCTCTGTATAATCTCTTTGGTTGCCCAAAAACAGTGATGGTAGCATATGACATATCTAACTGCAGGGAACCTTGAAGTTTAGCCCCCCATGACCTTGATAACAACATCCCATATTTGGGTGGGATGTCAGCAACTACCACATCCATTAGAATTGTTTTGTTTGGGTACTGAACAAGAGACACACATAGATCTTTTATTAGGCCTAAGCACTTGACTTGGCTGGAATCGAAGGAGAAAAGGTCCTTGTATGGTCTTGTAATATCCAGGTTTAGTCTTTCCATGACTGATTTGGGCATCAGGTTGTGAGAGGCACCCGAGTCAAACATTGCATTGTGTAATATCTTGTCATGAACATGTAGGCTGACATAGAAAGGTAGAATGCCTACACCTGCTATCTTTCCATCCACCTCTGGGCCAAAAAGTAGCTATGGGGTATCATCCAACACATTAACATCATCTTTGTTGCTAGTAAGTCGGAGGGATTTCCTGATTTGTTGTTTGTAGATGCTGTGTTTGGCCAATTCCGAGAGAGGAATTGCTATCTTCAATTTACTAATTTCAGTTTCTAGGTCAAAGGGTTTTTCAGATTGGGTCTTTTGGCTGTGGATGACAGTTCCTTCCTTGTTCACTAACTCTTCTTCTTGATTCTTATCTTGATCTTGAGGCTTGCCCTTCTTACTCATCTCTTGAGAGGTGTTACTTAGGTTGGGATTCAAGGGTGAGGGATCTACTGGTTGCTGTTTTGAGGAAAAGGTTTCAGCTATTTCCTCAACGGTTACCTCATCTGTATTTGGACCAGTTTTGTTACTTGGTTCTGTGACAATGGCTCTTTTGGGCTGCTAGCTGTCCTTTGTCTTTTCAGGCTGAGTTACATTTACAGTTCTGCTCCTTAGCTTGTATTGTTTATGGACTTCATAAACAGCTGTGTCATAGCCCTGCTTAAAGTCAAATGACTCACCTGATTTGGTTTGGAACAGTTTGATTTCATCATTCTCATGATCTTCTTGTGTTAAAAAGACTTGACTTTCACCATGCAAACCCATTAGATTAATGTGGGGATCTTCATTGGGTTCACTTACTGTGGAGGTCTCAGCATAATTCTCTTGGAAAGGGGGTCTTATGTCTGGGTCAGAATTGGCCTTGCCAACGTTTGGATTTTGAGTTCTCCTAAAATTTGGATTCCTAGGAGGGTTGTTTTGTGGTGCTTCCCATGATGACTTTCTCTCAACTGATTCCACTCTATCTCCCAATCTCTTCATACCAGTGAGTATTGCATCCAGTTTTTGATCAAAGGCTGAGGGTTCTTCTTTGAAGGTGGTTCTCTTTTCCAACCTTGCTCTGTTTCTTTTGGCAATCAGGTTAGCTTCCACTGTGACAGCAACCTTTTGGGCATCTTCCAGGGTTTCAGGAGCTCTCTCCTTCAACTGGTAGGCCATATCAGGATCAAAACCATCAGGAAATTTGTATAAGGCCAAATCAGGGGGAGGTCTTAAATTTTGTGGGATTGCGTTATAAACATTGTTGAATCTTGCACAATACTCCAAAACAGTCTCTTGGGGACCTCTTTTGATAGTGTCATATTCGCCAAGTATGTGCAGAGGATCTTTCTTTTTCTCCCATCTGTTAGTAAAGGCTTGATAAAGCTCATCAGGAGTTGTGATGGAATTTGCATTCAGGGATCTAAACCAAGTTCTTACATCCCCAGTCAGACTTTGAACAAACATCCTCATTCTCACACTGTCATCATCTATTTCATAGGTCTCAAAATGGTCTTGCATCCTTTTGGCATGCTGAATAGCTGTAAAATGGCCAGTGGAGTCAAAATATGAGATTTTAGTTTGGTAGTCTTGGGGTAGAGCTGCAGCATTAGCTGGTAACTGCAAGGGTGCATATCTGTTAGCCATATTCACAAGGTTTGGGGGGTTTACAGGAGCAACTGGGATAAAAGGAACGATGTGTACCACAGGGGTAACAGGTGTAGCAGCACCTAGAGTGTTGTTCAAGGGGATATGTGCAGTGGGTGAAGATGTGAAAGGAGGGCTTTGAGATGTAGGTGGTGAACTGGGGGAGACAGGGGTAGACCTAAATAGCACCTTGATTGGGGTTGGAACTGGTTCAGGGTGGTCTGTCTCGGGAGTCAAATCAGTAGGTTTTTCCTGCCTTTGCTGCTTCCTAATGATTCTAGGGATTATATTAGGATTCTCAAACACAGCTGGTGGATTTGGGTCAGGGTTTGACCTAGTGTGCCTGGTTTCCTTTTTAGGAGCCAGCTTCTGAATTTGTTTTTGGTATTTTCTAAGATATTTTAGGATTGTTTAAGGGACTGTTTAAGCTTTTTTAGAACCACTGTCTATGGATAGACAACGGTTTGAAAAGTATGCTTGTTCCCCAGTGGAGTCGCCAATTATGTTAACTCCCAGGTTGTTCCCTATGACTCCCAAGGGAATACGGCCGGGGTAACCACTAACCAATCTTTGGATTACAGTTTCTAGCCAAACTGTAATCAGAGAGGGCTCTCTCTTTATGATTTGTCTCTGTTATGATAGTATTTTAGGCTAGCTATTATGCTCAGGTTTTTGTTTATGTTTTGGTTGAAGGATGTCTTTCAATACCTAAGATGTAATGTTTAGACATTTGTATTTCATTGGGCAATGGAGTCTAGAGCTGTGAAATGTTTGAAATGCTTCAGTGGGAATGTTCAGACTGCAGGGCCTATTGGGTATCCCAACAAACAACATTTAAAGCTTAAGTGATGATGTATGATGATGCATGTTTAGCCAATGGAAAGCAATTAAGAATTCTCCATTAAGCTAATGCTGTGAAAGTGAAATGTATTGCTCAGGGGCAAACTTGAATTCCTGAAACAAGGGTCACTGTGAAAGATATATTCTGAAAGTGTAGCAATTAAGAATTACACTTATCAAGATTATAACTGAGGAAAACATTCATTAACAACATAGATTGAGCTCAGGGTATTCCATGAATAAATCCTAAAGGCTATTCTTTTTCTTTGCTGCTAAATACTTAGAACTTAGAAACATTTATGGGTTGTAAAAGATTGAAACACAAAACGAAGAGAGTTACAAAAAACTTATTGTATATGAGATGCACAGGGATCCTGCCAACTTCAACAAACACCATGAACGCATTCAAACAACTCAGAACTTCAGAAATTCCATTACTTCTGTTATTAAACTCTGCAAAGATTACAGCATAGGAAACTTCTTCAAAGAAATCAACAACAACCCCTGCAAGCTTATGCGAGGGGCAAATATATACAAACGGTAATACAAAATATCTAAGGCGTTGAGTCATCTGAGAAATAAATGTTTCACCAACTTTGTACAGAACAACAGATAAAAGTTATTGCTGCCTTTAATACAACATAAATGCTCATTTCTATCAGTCAGAAGATATTTTGGCCTTTGGAGGCCACTGAGTCGGTTGGAACGATCTGCTTTAAATGCTGGAAAATGCGCTTTTGTGGCTGCTCTGCTGTAACTTCTCGGCTTTGTCACCTGTAGCTGTCCATCTTGACTTGCTGGCCGAAAGTTCTGCTGAGTTGGCTCAGCTTTCATCTTTTCATGCATGCTGATTTTACTAAGTTTTCCTGTGCATGCCAATTTGTATTTTTTGATGAAAAACTTGAAGAATGGCTTCCTGGTCTATAAGATCATCTGTATTGCCTTAGTCCACCATTCCTGTGTGGGCAGTTGATGCCTAAGAATTGCATCCATAGTCTCATCTGCCTCTGTGTATTTATAGAAGTTAGGAGGCACTTCAAACAGGTGTTTAATTTCATTCATTATAAAGAATAGATTCTCTACCCTGTTGTAGAGACTTTGTCCTGTAGCTGGCCCTGTTTCCTCTGAGGTGCTGGGCCTTTCAGTGATCTGACTTGTGGCGAATGTATTGACCCTCTTGGCATACTGCTCATGGGTAAGCAGTCTTCCTGCACTGTTCAGTAAGCCAGGGAGACCTCTGTTCTGTAATACCACAAATTTGTCCATAAATCTGTTCACCTCGGTCTGCATGTCTTGGGTCCTTCTCTCTAATGTCTGCACTAAGCTTCTCAGTGTAAGGACCCTCTTTATCAACAAAATAGTCTCAGTCCTGTTAGAAATTCCCATAGTTGCTAACTGAGCACTTGTTCTATTATTGAGCACATTGATCATCCTGGTGGCAACTTCAGGCATATTGCTTAGAGCTGCCCTTGATCTCTGAATTTCCTTCTGTGCTTTTGCAATGAGCTCCAGCTGCTCATGAATTGTCTCAATATACTGCCATTGGTCAGTAATAGACTGGCCAATATTGGCCCATAGCACTGTCTTGATCTCAGCCACTACTTTATCCAGTTGGAGCTCCTTCTCTAGCTCCTTTATCCTGTCTTTGAGGGCTTTTATTTCCCTGCCCTTTTCTGCCACAGTCTGCTTGGATTTGTCATATCTTTCATTTACCTTGGCTAATTTCTCCCTGGCCTCATTTAATTCTGTCATTTGTGCTTCCAAGGCCTGAATCTCATTTCTCAGCTTTTGCATGTCCAGGCTTGGGGCCTGCTCTGTTGTTGGTGGTGGTGCTGC
The DNA here is from genome assembly GCA_031772625.1 of Pinus tabuliformis. Taxonomy (NCBI): domain Eukaryota; kingdom Viridiplantae; phylum Streptophyta; class Pinopsida; order Pinales; family Pinaceae; genus Pinus; species Pinus tabuliformis. The sequence goes on along the minus strand of CM062817.1, from coordinate 2,022,762,206 downwards.
CTGTTCTGTTTGTTGAGGAGGAGGAACAGTAGTTGGAGCAGCTTCCTCAAGGTTAATTATTTCAGGAGGAGGCTGGGAGGTCTGACCTTCTTCTTTTTGCTTCAAAGCTGCCTGTAATGCTGCCTGTGCAGCCTCTGATTCTCCCAGCTTTTCTTGAGTCTGGATTAGCTGCTTATATAGAGACACCAGCAAAGCTGTGGCATCTTGATCATGCCTCTGCTGGGCAACTTCATCTGTTTGAGGGTGAATTGTGGCTGGAATTTTGATCTTTCTCCTCAAAGCTGCCATGTCTGCATCCCTCAACTTCAATATTTCTTGTATGCCCTTGATATCCTTGGGATCATGCCCAATCTCTATGATTATATCTTCTAAGGACCTAATTCTGTTGTCCTTTGCTTGAGAGGATGCTCTCTCCAACTCAAGTTGGGCAGCTGTATTATTAAGGCTATTCTCTAGCCTATAATTATCCAATGTCTTGTCTGCCAAGGAGGCATACACCATCTCACCCGTTTGTTTGTGCAATTCAATTTTGTCCATTGGGTGGATGTCCTTGGCAAGGACCTCAAGATTGGTCCTTATATAATCTGCAGGGGACTGGGGCTGTGCTACAGCTGGCAAAAAATGACTCATGATCATTTTGCCTTCACTAACATCATACGCAGACATCAGTCTTTGCTGGTTAGTGGGAGCCATTTTCAACAAATGATTGTATAGTTGTATCTTTATTGGCTCATTCCTCCTCTTTATGTCAATGAACTGCTGTTTGATGCTCAGTTCACCTTCTCTCTGCTGGCTTGAGGAGCTGACTTCTCCTCCCACTGTTCTGTCCTGTTCCTGTTGAAAGGAACTTGCGGATGCTTCCCTGCTAGGTGGGCCCATGCCCAAAGTCTGTCCCATTGGCATTTCCTCCTCTGAGAAAGGATTCATTCTCTGTCTTTTCTCTCCCTGATTTATGGATGATGTAAGGGGAGTCTCTCTGTCTCTTTTTCTGCTTATATCCTCCTTTTGTGGAGTTTGGAGGATTGATGCTTCAGCTGATGTTTCTTGCCTTGGAGGCACAGTTTGTTGTGGCTGTTGCTCAGTGGATTTTGGGGCTTCCACTGTCTGCTCTTGCTGTACAGGCTGCTCCTGTCTTTGTTCTTCTTGTTGTTGCTGTTGTTGTTGATGTACTTCCTGCTGCTGCACTCCTTCTTGCTGTTCCACCTCTTTTTCTGTTTGCTCTTCAGTCATGGGAGGTGGTTGCTCCTGTTCCACCTGTTTTTCTTTGCCTTTGCTGGATGTCTGTTGAGTGTCCATGGCAGCTTGCTGATGTGTTGTTGAAGATGAGGCAGCTGCTCCAAGTTGCCTTTGATATGAGAAGGAAACCTGTCCACAAGTTTCCAAGTCAGCCTCTTTTTGAATATTCCTAGCCTCTCTTTCTAGCATCTGCTCTCTAGTAATTGGCTCTTCTAGAGTGCCCTCTTTCCAGCTCAAAGAATTGGCATACTTTTCAACATGAGGCAGCCTTACATGTGCATAGTTACCCAATTTGTATTTTATCCTTCTGAGGGAAATAAAATGATTAGGGTCATAAGGTGTCCATTTGAAACTGGTTTGCAATTTGAAGCCCTCTAGGATCATATCTGCCTCCTTCCATCCCTCCTCTCTTTTGTTGTATAGAAAAGGGCCTAGCTGGTTCCTTACCTTCAGCTGCACCTTCTTATTCCTACTTTGGAAATGGAAGCAGTCTGCATTTCCAAACTGCCTGAAGTATTCTAGGGCAAAAAGTCTCATAGGGACATACCTTGGCAGCCTATAAGGGTCCAACTCACAGCCATATATTCTGATTACTGTGTGGTGTTGGTAAAAATACCAATCACCAATGCTGTAGGCTTTGGAGAGATGGAGAACTCTTTGCATGTCATCAGTCAACCTTGGAGGAGGGACACCATACAGCAATGTCATAGCTGGGTGAATGAACAGGTCTATGAATTCACAGTATGTGTATGGTGATTTAGAAGTATCATGAAAAACTGAAGTCCAAAACACAACTGACCTTGGATTCCCCTGGGCATTAAGTTTCTTGAGGGGAATGGAGAAACTGTCTGGTTGATAAAATAAGAACAGATGGTAGATGTATGAGGTGTATCTGAACACCCTTTCCCTTTGTAGATTCATTAGCTGTTCATGGATCTTTTCTGCAATATATGTGGCATAGTCATAGTGTACAGCTGGAGGCTTTCCAGGAGAAAATATGGACAGCATTGCCATTATAGTGTCATCAACATCCTCAATTCCCCTGTACCCCAGGACGTAGCTGATCAAATCCACCAGCATTCTGCCCAAGTCATTCAGGTACTGATATCCAATAGGAGGAGTTCTCATAGTTTCAGAGCTTGGCTGTATGAATAACTGATTAATTTTGATGATCTGGGCACTTGACAAATTACTCCCCTTCTTTACTAAGTCCAACATGGAGAGAGGGGTCAATGGCCTTGCAGTGTGGAAATGCAGCATCTCATTTATGGTTTCTGGGGTGATATGGAACAAGATTGAGCCTGTAGGACTGAGAATAGCTCTTTGGCATGGATCATAGCATTCCTGGCATCTGTGGATCAAGTCTGGAAGGGCATTGACTTGAGGGAGGTTGTAAATGGGCAAATTTGAGTCCCAAATCCCTAAAATATCAGCTCCACCAAGGTGTTGGGCTTTCAATTCATTTAGCATGTGAATATTAAACTTAGAACCCATTGGGAACCAGTCTATCATCTGATAATCTACATCTCCCAGGGCTTTCCATTCTAACTCCCTTTGAGGGGCATTCAGAGGCTGAATATTCAGGGCTATTGGTGTTTCCATGGCTAGTAAGGCTTCTGACTTGTATGTAAACTGTTTCGAGTGAGCAGAACAACGCAGAGGAGTTTCTTTATAAAGTAAATGTGAATTGTAGGGGACAGAGGGCGAATTGAGCAAACAACAATTGAAATACCGTTTATAGGACTGATTAAAACAGTAGCAGGACTGACAAGAGCGTTTCTATGGTGAATTTATGTAATTTGAGGTTTCTAGTTCACGACTGCGCGAACTACCTGTGAATTCAGGTCAATTTTGTCAAATGCAGGCTTGGCAGAAGGTTTATTGCTTCGCCAGTTGGAAATGGGTGCAGGTCACTGGATGCTTTATGGTGATTTCAGTGCTTTACATTCTCTTAAACAGTTTGCTTGTAGAAATATGGATAAAACCAGGTGCAGGGAACAATTTTGAGAAATACCTTGCGAATTGCCGATAACAGTTGCAAATGCAGGTACGACGGAGGCGCCCACGGTTTCAGAGTCGAGTTGTGCAGGTTGGCGCTGATTTGGTCGTGAAATGCATGCAGGAATAACAATAGTTGCTTTGGCAAAAAGTGGGAAAAACACGAATTTTTGGCTAAAATATGGATTTTTGGCATATTGGCGCGTTTTTGGGATGACGTCAGCATGACGTCATCAGGTGGGGTCAAGGTCGGATGACGTCAGCATGACGTCACCGGGTGATGTGGCAAGCTGTGATTGGTCCACGGGGATAATGAGGTGGCAGACATATCAGCGCAGGGGCGGACAAGAGTGCTGACGCGACGGCGGGGTGGCACTGACGTGGGTCTGACGTGGTGATGACGCAGGCATAGCAGAACCGGCGGTAAATCATAGGCGGTAATGGTTTTTTCTCGGACCGCCTTAGATACGGTCGCGGTTTTGTCAGAGGGCGACCCGAGAAATTGTGAGGGCGACGCGTGGCAGAGGCCTGACGTCACCCTCTGACAGTTTCTCGGGCGCTAAACTTCGGACGTCGGGCCCAACCCGATATGCATATTGGCCGTCCGATCAAAGGCGCCCGATCGGACGGTTGACGGGTCGCTGAATAGTGCGGATGATACGGCAGCGGGGAAGTAATAAAATATTATTTTCTTTTGAAAGGCGTGCCCAGCGGGACTTTGGGTTTCGGCGGAATTATATGGTTTTCTTTGTATTTTCAAATGAAAATAATATCGCGCCCATACTTTGGATAAGTTGGAAAAAGTGGGTATTTGTGCGCTTTTTTGCAAATGAAGCGGGTTATGGGTAAAAGGGGTTTTTCATAAGGTTTTCTTAGCAAATAAAGGGTTTAATGGGTCAAATGGATTCAGAAGGGGGAAGGGGGGTAAGGCTTAGGTTTCTCAAACTGACCAGATGTCAATTTGATCCCTGACAGAGGACATATGGCTATAATGCCAAGGGGAGGGATATTTATACAATGTTTGGGGTTTATACACCATGGTGTTATAATAGTAGGGAAAGGGTAACATAGGGGAATTATATAATAGAAGTTAGGGATTAATGTGGATGAAAGGGTGGATGAGGGGTGATATCACTAAGTTTATTTGAAAATCACTTAGCTTAGGGAGTAGATCAAAATGAAAAGATTTTTAGACAAGAAATGTGGCTTTTAAAGGAATAAGAACCACCATAAAACCACAAATTCTTCCATGAATCTCAACTGATGAGGGGATGTTAGTAATGAATGGGAAAGGGGAAAATTGGGAAGTTAGACATGCTTCTTTGCTTTGCTGCAACCTGATGGAGAAGAAGACCTTCTCAATCCATTGATTTTGCTTTGTAAATAGGTTAGCACACATTCAATTGTAAGGAATGACATTTCTGCAACCCTATCTGCCTACCCATCTACTTGCCTAGCATTTTTTGTTTCTTCTTGGAGGGTGCACTTAGACTTGCAGACCCTTATTTGCCTTTTCTTTTCTTTGGCTTTTTCCTTTTGATTTTCTATCTAATGCTACCCTTATTGCCTCCAAGGTCCCAGATTAAGCAGTTGGGAACCTTACTTCTCTACCTAAGCTACTTGTCTGCCAAGATTAAACAGTTTGGACAGACTTCTTTCTCTATTCTACAACTGAAAATTTAAAACATGGCATGATCCAGCTTAGGCTGTTGGACCATCCATCAAAATTGAGTACACATCAAGCTATATACACACCTTGTCTTCTCTTGGAAATATGGGATCTTTGCATCATCAAAGCAGAGCATATTTGGAACTTTCTTTGCCAATCATGAAATATGAAACCTATTGGTATAGGTAGCTAACAGTGGCTCCACATGGGGATGGTTTTTCATTTGAAAGACCAAGAACAGCAGGTCAGAATGCCTTGGCCTTTGACTGCTTTCACCAACACTTGAAGTATGCTGCTTTAAAATGCCAAAATTGTGCTCTTCCCATCTTGGTAGATCTCTGATCCTATTTGCCTTTTGCTGATAGTTAATAAAACTTGAGAAACTGCATTTTTACATCCTACAGAGAGTAATATATACACTTGAATATGTACAATGGAAACTTAGACTGCACTTATGGGTAGTAGTCAAAATAGTGCTTCAGCATCCTGCCATTCACAGGACCTTCATCCAAATCAGTTTCATTAAGACTTTTAAGGAAATAAGTATTGTTTCCTTGTACTGCTTGGACAGCAAATGGTCCTCTCCAAAGGGAATCAAATTTTCCATGTTTTCCTTTATCTTCCCTTCTTGAATCCCACTTTAGGACTTTGTCACCAATGTTGAAATATTCTGCCTTGGTCCTTCTATCAAAAGCTTTCTTTAGTTTTTCTTGTAAAACTTGAACTCTGCTGTAGACTTGATCTCTAGTTTGCTGCAAACATATTATTTGATTGATCCTTCTTTGCATATCATTTGGTTCAGCTTGACTTTCTTGTAGTAGTTTCATAACAGGAACCCCTAGTGATGAAGGGAATTTGGCCTCTAGTCCATAGACTAACTCATATGGGCTGACCCCAATTGATCTCTTGGTTGTTAGTCTATCTGCCCATAAGGCATTCACAAGCTTTTTGTGCCAGTTCTTTTTATTTTCTTCCAACACCTTTTTTATGATGTTCACCAGGCTTTTATTTGATGATTCTGCAAGGCCATTTCCTTGGGGATAGTACGCAGTAGAATGGCCCAAGGTAATGTGAAATTTGTGGCAGAAATTCACCATCTTCTTAGATCTGAAAGCAGCAGCATTGTCTGTTTTTATTTTGTCAGGGCAGCCAAATCTAGCCAATATGTTATTCTCCAAAAACTGAATGATTATTGAATCATTTGCTTGTCTGCATGGAGCAGCTTCAATCCACTTAGTGAAATAGTCTGTAGCTGTTAGAATCCATCTGTGCTGGCCTGAGGATGAGGGATGAATTTCCCCAATGAAATCCAAGCCCCATTGTTGAAAAGGTCTCTCTGTTGCAATAGGCCTTAAGGGAAGTGGTAGTAAATTTCTCTTTCCCTCAAACACTTGACATTTATGACATGATGTAGTAAACTTTTTAACATCAGAGAACAAGGTGGGCCAATAGTAACCAGCCCTCAGTATTTTATCCACAGTGGACTTCCAATACAAGTGTCCACCACAGTCACCCGCATGAAATTCTTTCATGATATTGTTAGTCTCATCCTCAATTAAGCAGTTTAGCAATATCCCTTCATGATTTTTCCAAAGCAAATTTCCGTCCATAACACAAAATCTTGAGGCTTTCATTTTTAAGAATCTACATTTAGTTCTGGACAATCCTGGGGGAGCACACAGGTTTTGCAATACATAACATATATCAGAGTACCAAGGGGATTGTTCAAAGGCTACATTGATCTTTGGAGTCGCCAGCTCCGGTTCACTGTCCAGCTGGTTGATGTCTAAGGCTTGGAAGTTTGCTTCTGTCATTAGTTTGGCCAAACCTTGCCCTTTTATTAGTTTTGTAGGTTTTATCTCAATATCAAATTCCAAAATGTTGGCAATCCACTTTCCTCTTCTGCCCTCTAAATTTTCTTGGGTGAGAATGTCTTTGACAATGGGACTTGGTACATAAGCTATAACATGTGAATAGAGGATGTAAATCCTAAAGTCTTTGATGGCCTTGACCAAAGCATAAGCTTGTTTCTCCATGATTTGGTATTTTAGGGGAGCATCTCTAAGAGCTCTACTAAAGAAAGCAATGGGTTTCTCATTTCCTTGGTCATCTTTCTGTAACAAGACATCAACAATTGTGTGTTGGGAAGCAAAGGAAAATATGATAAATTCCCTGTCAAATTGAGGATTTGTTAGGACTGGGGTTTGGGTAAGGGCCAATTTTATACCTTCAAAGGCTTGATTTGCTTCAACTGTCCATTTCACTTTTGAATCCTTCTTTAGCATATTATTCAGTAATCTGATCAGTTCTGCTAGGTTTGGGATAAACCTTCTCAAGAAGTTGATCTTTCCCAAGAATGCTTGCAATTCTTTGATATTTCTTGGGTGGGGCATTTGTAAGATAGCTTGTATCCTATCTGGGTCAATTCTTATGCCATCCTTTGAAATGATATGTCCTAACAGCTTGCCTTCTTCCAAACCAAACAGAGACTTCTTGGGATTTAAGGAAATTCCATATTTCCTGCATGTTAAGAAGATCTGCCTCAAGTGTTTCAAATGTTCTTGGTCAGATTTTGAGAAGGGTGTGAGGTCATCCAAATAAATGACAAGGAAGTCATGAATCTCTTTGGCAAAAGCAATATCCATTGCTCTTTGAAACGTTGCCCCTGCATTTTTCAATCCAAAAGGCATTTTTACATATTTGAAAGTTCCCCATGGGGTTGTAAATGCAGTTTTGTCTTGATCATCAGGGTGTACTAAGATTTGATTAAAACCTGAGAATCCATCAAGTAATGAGATCCTTGAGGCACCTACCACCGTTGAAGAATGTGATCCATCTTGGGTAAGGGATAATTGTCCTTGAGGGATACTTGATTCAAGTTCCTAAGATCCACACAAAGCCTTATTTCACCAGTTTTCTTTCTTGTAGGGACCAAATTTGAAATCCAATCAGAAAACCTGATTGGTGCTATGATGCCTGCTTTAAACATTTTTTGCAATTCCTTTTCAATTGAAGGGAGGAGCATGGGATTAATCCTTCTCAATTTTTGTTTAAATGGCTTCTGATTAGGCTTGAGAGGGATAGTATGCTGGATAACAGAGGTGTCATAGGATTTTAAATCCTCATAACCCCATGCAAAGACATCCTGAAACTCTTTGAAAAGGTCAATGTATTTGGGTTTTTGGTCAGGAGGCAGAGATGCAGATAGCTTTATTATCTTGGGCTTATCAACAGTGCCAATGTTGCATTCTTCAATGGCTGTATTTAGGGGCTGCATTTTTGGTTTTCTAGGGATGTCATTTGAGTCAAAGATGTCTTCTAATGGAGTTAGGCCTGTTGGGAGAAAATTGTCTTTCAGCTCTATGATTTCAGCCTCTACAACAGCTACTTCCTCATGATTGGTTTGTTGAATTTTTTGTATGTTCTCCTTGTTGAAAATAGTTGGATTTAGCATTTGTTTTGCTGTTTTGGGTGATATTAGGTGGTTAGTCTGTTCAAACTGTATTTGTGATTGACTTGCTCTTTCAAGTATTTGTGATTGACTTGCTCTTTCAAGTATTTGTGATTGACTTGCTCTTTCAGTGTCAATATTTAGTCCTGCAAATTCTTGTTGCAAGGTCAAGAAGTTGTTTATTTGTGCATCATCTTCAAATACCTGCCAGTCTTTGACATTGTTTGGGACAGAAGGTCTGTGCTTTACCTCAGCTGTAAAGCGATGATGGGGCTCAAAAGGTAGCTTGCAGGTACTTGCAAATGTGGCTAAACTATGAGCATGAAGATTATGGGTCCTAGAAATTTTGGTGATTTGGAATTCAGAGAAGAAGCTTAGTATTTCAGCCACAGCAGACCTATAAGACCTCAGTCTCTTGTCATTGGTGACAAAATTTCCCTTCACTTGTTGGATGACTAAATCTGAATCCCCCATAATTGAGACTTTTGTGGCTTGTAAGAACTTTACTAGCTTGAGGCCTAGTAAAAGAGCTTCATATTCTGCCATATTATTAGTACACTTGAAATTCAGTCTATAGGCTCGGCCTTCTGCATGACTGTCTTGTTTATTATGTATCCAAACTCCAGCTCCTGCCCCTAATTTGTTGACTGACCCATCAAATTCAAGGAACCATAGGATCTCTTGTTCCAGGGAGAACTTAATGACCTCCTTGTGTGCTGGAATTGTAAGTTGAAGCTCTGGTTTGCCATCTTGTTTGTTTTCTAGGGCAGTCTCCTCACTTGATGGAACCTGTTCGCTTTCTTGAGCAGCAGCTGTGTTTAATGTTTGCTTAATCATTGTTTCTTGGGTAGCAGTTTGCTCATTAGTGTCTTCCTCTTGTATGAGTGTCTTGGGTTCAACCTCATTATCTGAGAGAGTTGTATTATCATTGAAGAGAATGTATGAGTCTATGTCTGAATGGACAGCATATATGGGAAAGTTTTGAGGCTTTTCTTCACTGCTGACCATGTATTTCATTAATGTTTCTCTGTATAATCTCTTTGGTTGCCCAAAAACAGTGATGGTAGCATATGACATATCTAACTGCAGGGAACCTTGAAGTTTAGCCCCCCATGACCTTGATAACAACATCCCATACTTGGGTGGGATGTCAGCAACTACCACATCCATTAGAATTGTTTTGTTTGGGTACTGAACAAGAGACACACATAGATCTTTTATTAGGCCTAAGCACTTGACTTGGCTGGAATCAAAGGAGAACAGGTCCTTGTATGGTCTTGTAATATCCAGGTTTAGTCTTTCCATGACTGATTTGGGCATCAGGTTGTGAGAGGCACCCGAGTCAAACATTGCATTGTGTAATATCTTGTCATGAACATGCAGGCTGACATAGAAAGGTAAATGCCTACACCTGCTGTCTTTCCATCCACCTCTGGGCCAAAAAGTAGCTCTGGGGTATCATCCAACACATTAACATCATCTTTGTTGCTAGTAAGTTGGAGGGATTTCCTGATTTGTTGTTTGTAGATGCTGTGTTTGGCCAATTCTGAGAGAGGAATTGCTATCTTCAATTTACTAATTTCAGTTTCTAGGTCAAAGGGTTTTTCAGATTGGGTCTTTTGGCTGTGGATGACAGTTCTTTCCTTGTTCACTAACTCTTCTTCTTGATTCTTATCTTGATCTTGAGGCTTGCCCTTCTTACTCATCTCTTGAGAGGTGTTACTTAGGTTGGGATTCAAGGGTGAGGGATCTACTGGCTGCTGTTTTGAGGAAAAGGTTTCAGCTATTTCCTCAACGGTTACCTCATCTGTATTTGGACCAGTTTTGTTACTTGGTTCTGTGACAATGGCTCTTTTGGGCTGCTGGCTGTCCTTTGTCTTTTCAGGCTGAGTTACATTTACAGTTCTGCTCCTTAGCTTGTATTGTTTATGGACTTCATAAACAGCTGTGTCATAGCCCTGCTTAAAGTCAAATGACTCACCTGATTTGGTTTGGAACAGCTTGATTTCATCATTCTCATGATCTTCTTGTGTTAAAAAGACTTGACTTTCACCATCCAAACCCATTAAATTAATGTGGGGATCTTCATTGGGTTCACTTATGTGGAAGTCTCAGCATAATTCTCTTGGAAAGGGGGTCTTATGTCTGGGTCAGAATTGGCCTTGCCAACGTTTGGATTTTGAGTTCTCCTAAAATTTGGATTCCTAGGAGGGTTGTTTTGTGGTGCTTCCCATGATGACTTTCTCTCAACTGATTCCACTCTATCTCCCAATCTCTTCATACCAGTGAGTATTGCATCCAGTTTTTGATCAAAGGCTGAGGGTTCTTCTTTGAAGGTGGTTCTCTTTTCCAACCTTGCTCTGTTTCTTTTGGCAATCAGGTTAGCTTCCACTGTGACAGCAACCTTTTGGGCATCTCCAGGGTTTCAGGAGCTCTCTCCTTCAACTGATAGGCCATATCAGGATCAAAACCATCAGGAAATTTGTATAAGGCCAAATCAGGGGGAGGTCTTAAATTTTGTGGGATTGCGTTATAAACATTGTTGAATCTTGCACAATACTCCAAAACAGTCTCTTGGGGACCTCTTTTGATAGTGTCATATTCGCCAAGTATGTGCAGAGGATCTTTCTTTTTCTCCCATCTGTTAGTAAAGGCTTGATAAAGCTCATCAGGAGTTGTGATGGAATTTGCATTCAGGGATCTAAACCAAGTTCTTACATCCCCAGTCAGACTTTGAACAAACATCCTCATTCTCACACTGTCATCATCTATTTCATAGGTCTCAAAATGGTCTTGCATCCTTTTGGCATGCTGAATAGCTGTAAAATGGCCAGTGGAGTCAAAATATGAGATTTTAGTTTGGTAGTCTTGGGGTAGAGCTGCAGCATTAGCTGGTAACTGCAAGGGTGCATATCTGTTAGCCATATTCACAAGGTTTGGGGGATTTACAGGAGCAACTGGGATAAAAGGAACGGTGTGTACCACAGGGGTAACAGGTGTAGCAGCACCTAGAGTGTTGTTCAAGGGGATATGTGCAGTGGGTGAAGATGTGAAAGGAGGGCTTTGAGATGTAGATGGTGAACTGGGGGAGACAGGGGTAGACCTAAATAGAACCTTGATTGGGGTTGGAACTGGTTCAGGGTGGGCTGTCTCAGGAGTCAAATCAGTAGGATTTTCCTGCCTTTGCTGCTTCCTAATGATTCTAGGGATTATATTAGGATTCTCAAACACAGCTGGTGGATTTGGGTCAGGGTTTGACCTAGTGTGCCTGGTTTCCTTTTTAGGAGCCAGCTTCTGAATTTGTTTTTGGTATTTTCTAAGATATTTTAGGATTGTTTAAGGGACTGTTTAAGCTTTTTTAGAACCACTGTCTATGGATAGACAACGGTTTGAAAAGTATGCTTGTTCCCCAGTGGAGTCGCCAATTATGTTAACTCCCAGGTTGTTCCCTATGACTCCCAAGGGAATACGGCCGGGGTAACCACTAACCAATCTTTGGATTACAGTTTCTAGCCAAACTGTAATCAGAGAGGGCTCTCTCTTTATGATTTGTCTCTGTTATGATAGTATTTTAGGCTAGCTATTATGCTCAGGTTTTTGTTTATGTTTTGGTTGAAGGATGTCTTTCAATACCTAAGATGTAATGTTTAGACAATTGTATTTCATTGGGCAATGGAGTCTAGAGCTGTGAAATGTTTGAAATGCTTCAGTGGGAATGTTCAGACTGCAGGGCCTATTGGGTATCCCAACAAACAAAATTTAAAGCTTAAGTGATGATGTATGATGATGCATGTTTAGCCAATGGAAAGCAATTAAGAATTCTCCATTAAGCTAATGCTGTGAAAGTGAAATGTATTGCTCAGGAGCAAACTTGAATTCCTGAAACAAGGGTCACTGTGAAAGATATATTCTGAAAGTGTAGCAATTAAGAATTACACTTATCAAGATTATAACTGAGGAAAACATTCATTAACAACATAGATTGAGCTCAGGGTATTCCATGAATAAATCCTGAAGGCTATTCTTTTTCTTTGCTGCTAAATACTTAGAACTTAGAAACATTTATGGGTTGTAAAAGATTGAAACACAAAACGAAGAGAGTTACAGAAAACTTATTGTATATGAGATGCACAGGGATCCTGCCAACTTCAACAAACACCATGAACGCATTCAAACAACTCAGAACTTCAGAAATTCCATTACTTCTGTTATTAAACTCTGCAAAGATTACAGCATAGGAAACTTCTTCAAAGAAATCAACAACAACCCCTGCAAGCTTATGCGAGGGGCAAATATATACAAACGGTAATACAAAATATCTAAGGCGTTGAGTCATCTGAGAAATAAATGTTTCACCAACTTTGTACAGAACAGCAGATAAAAAGTTATTGCTGCCTTTAATACAACATAAATGCTCATTTCTATCAGTCAGAAGATATTTTGGCCTTTGGAGGCCACTGAGTCGGTTGGAACGATCTGCTTTAAATGCTGGAAAATGCGCTTTTGTGGCTGCTCTGCTGTAACTTCTCGGCTTTGTCACCTGTAGCTGTCCATCTTGACTTGCTGGCCGAAAGTTCTGCTGAGTTGGCTCAGCTTTCATCTTTTCATGCATGCTGATTTTACTAAGTTTTCCTGTGCATGCCAATTTGTATTTTTTGATGAAAAACTTGAAGAATGGCTTCGTGGTCTATAAGATCATCTGTATTGCCTTAGTCCACCATTCCTGTGTGGGCAGTTGATGCCTAAGAATTGCATCCATAGTCTCATCTGCCTCTGTGTATTTATAGAAATTGGGAGGCACTTCAAACAGGTGTTTAATTTCATTCATTATAAAGAATAGATTCTCTACCCTGTTGTAGAGACTTTGTCCTGTAGCTGGCCCTGTTTCCTCTGAGGTGCTGGGCCTTTCAGTGATCTGACTTGTGGCGAATGTATTGACCCTCTTGGCATACTGCTCATGGGTAAGCAGTCTTCCTGCACTGTTCAGTAAGCCAGGGAGACCTCTGTTCTGTAATACCACAAATTTGTCCATAAATCTGTTCACCTCGGTCTGCATGTCTTGGGTCCTTCTCTCTAATGTCTGCACTAAGCTTCTCAGTGTAAGGACCCTCTTTATCAACAAAATAGTCTCAGTCCTGTTAGAAATTCCCATAGTTGCTAACTGAGCACTTGTTCTATTATTGAGCACATTGATCATCCTGGTGGCAACTTCAGGCATATTGCTTAGAGCTGCCCTTGATCTCTGAATTTCCTTCTGTGCTTTTGCAATGAGCTCCAGCTGCTCATGAATTGTCTCAATATACTGCCATTGGTCAGTAATAGACTGGCCAATATTGGCCCATAGCACTGTCTTGATCTCAGCCACTACTTTATCCAGTTGGAGCTCCTTCTCTAGCTCCTTTATCCTGTCTTTGAGGGCTTTTATTTCCCTGCCCTTTTCTGCCACAGTCTGCTTGGATTTGTCATATCTTTCATTTACCTTGGCTAATTTCTCCCTGGCCTCATTTAATTCTGTCATTTGTGCTTCCAAGGCCTGAATCTCATTTCTCAGCTTTTGCATGTCCAGGCTTGGGGCCTGCTCTGTTGTTGGTGGTGGTGCTGCCTGTTCTGTTTGTTGAGGAGGAGGAACAGTAGTTGGAGCAGCTTCCTCAAGGTTAATTATTTCAGGAGGAGGCTGGGAGGTCTGACCTTCTTCTTTTTGCTTCAAAGCTGCCTGTAATGCTGCCTGTGCAGCCTCTGATTCTCCCAGCTTTTCTTGAGTCTGGATTAGCTGCTTATATAGAGACACCAGCAAAGCTGTGGCATCTTGATCATGCCTCTGCTGGGCAACTTCATCTGTTTGAGGGTGAATTGTGGCTGGAATTTTGATCTTTCTCCTCAAAGCTGCCATGTCTGCATCCCTCAACTTCAATATTTCTTGTATGCCCTTGATATCCTTGGGATCATGCCCAATCTCTATGATTATATCTTCTAAGGACCTAATTCTGTTGTCCTTTGCTTGAGAGGATGCTCTCTCCAACTCAAGTTGGGCAGCTGTATTATTAAGGCTATTCTCTAGCCTATAATTATCCAATGTCTTGTCTGCCAAGGAGGCATACACCATCTCACCCGTTTGTTTGTGCAATTCAATTTTGTCCATTGGGTGGATGTCCTTGGCAAGGACCTCAAGATTGGTCCTTATATAATCTGCAGGGGACTGGGGCTGTGCTACAGCTGGCAAAAAATGACTCATGATCATTTTGCCTTCACTAACATCATACGCAGACATCAGTCTTTGCTGGTTAGTGGGAGCCATTTTCAACAAATGATTGTATAGTTGTATCTTTATTGGCTCATTCCTCCTCTTTATGTCAATGAACTGCTGTTTGATGCTCAGTTCACCTTCTCTCTGCTGGCTTGAGGAGCTGACTTCTCCTCCCACTGTTCTGTCCTGTTCCTGTTGAAAGGAACTTGCGGATGCTTCCCTGCTAGGTGGGCCCATGCCCAAAGTCTGTCCCATTGGCATTTCCTCCTCTGAGAAAGGATTCATTCTCTGTCTTTTCTCTCCCTGATTTATGGATGATGTAAGGGGAGTCTCTCTGTCTCTTTTTCTGCTTATATCCTCCTTTTGTGGAGTTTGGAGGATTGATGCTTCAGCTGATGTTTCTTGCCTTGGAGGCACAGTTTGTTGTGGCTGTTGCTCAGTGGATTTTGGGGCTTCCACTGTCTGCTCTTGCTGTACAGGCTGCTCCTGTCTTTGTTCTTCTTGTTGTTGCTGTTGTTGTTGATGTACTTCCTGCTGCTGCACTCCTTCTTGCTGTTCCACCTCTTTTTCTGTTTGCTCTTCAGTCATGGGAGGTGGTTGCTCCTGTTCCACCTGTTTTTCTTTGCCTTTGCTGGATGTCTGTTGAGTGTCCATGGCAGCTTGCTGATGTGTCGTTGAAGATGAGGCAGCTGCTCCAAGTTGCCTTTGATATGAGAAGGAAACCTGTCCACAAGTTTCCAAGTCAGCCTCTTTTTGAATATTCCTAGCCTCTCTTTCTAGCATCTGCTCTCTAGTAATTGGCTCTTCTAGAGTGCCCTCTTTCCAGCTCAAAGAATTGGCATACTTTTCAACATGAGGCAGCCTTACATGTGCATAGTTACCCAATTTGTATTTTATCCTTCTGAGGGAAATAAAATGATTAGGGTCATAAGGTGTCCATTTGAAACTGGTTTGCAATTTGAAGCCCTCTAGGATCATATCTGCCTCCTTCCATCCCTCCTCTCTTTTGTTGTATAGAAAAGGGCCTAGCTGGTTCCTTACCTTCAGCTGCACCTTCTTATTCCTACTTTGGAAATGGAAGCAGTCTGCATTTCCAAACTGCCTGAAGTATTCTAGGGCAAAAAGTCTCATAGGGACATACCTTGGCAGCCTATAAGGGTCCAACTCACAGCCATATATTCTGATTACTGTGTGGTGTTGGTAAAAATACCAATCACCAATGCTGTAGGCTTTGGAGAGATGGAGAACTCTTTGCATGTCATCAGTCAACCTTGGAGGAGGGACACCATACAGCAATGTCATAGCTGGGTGAATGAACAGGTCTATGAATTCACAGTATGTGTATGGTGATTTAGAAGTATCATGAAAAACTGAAGTCCAAAACACAACTGACCTTGGATTCCCCTGGGCATTAAGTTTCTTGAGGGGAATGGAGAAACTGTCTGGTTGATAAAATAAGAACAGATGGTAGATGTATGAGGTGTATCTGAACACCCTTTCCCTTTGTAGATTCATTAGCTGTTCATGGATCTTTTCTGCAATATATGTGGCATAGTCATAGTGTACAGCTGGAGGCTTTCCAGGAGAAAATATGGACAGCATTGCCATTATAGTGTCATCAACATCCTCAATTCCCCTGTACCCCAGGAACGTAGCTGATCAAATCCACCAGCATTCTGCCCAAGTCATTCAGGTACTGATATCCAATAGGAGGAGTTCTCATAGTTTCAGAGCTTGGCTGTATGAATAACTGATTAATTTTGATGATCTGGGCACTTGACAAATTACTCCCCTTCTTTACTAAGTCCAACATGGAGAGAGGGGTCAATGGCCTTGCAGTGTGGAAATGCAGCATCTCATTTATGGTTTCTGGGGTGATATGGAACAAGATTGAGCCTGTAGGACTGAGAATAGCTCTTTGGCATGGATCATAGCATTCCTGGCATCTGTGGATCAAGTCTGGAAGGGCATTGACTTGAGGGAGGTTGTAAATGGGCAAATTTGAGTCCCAAATCCCTAAAATATCAGCTCCACCAAGGTGTTGGGCTTTCAATTCATTTAGCATGTGAATATTAAACTTAGAACCCATTGGGAACCAGTCTATCATTTGATAATCTACATCTCCCAGGGCTTTCCACTCTAACTCCCTTTGAGGGGCATTCAGAGGCTGAATATTCAGAGCTATTGGTGTTTCCATGGCTAGTAAGGCTTCTGACTTGTATGTAAACTGTTTCGAGTGAGCAGAACAACGCAGAGGAGTTTCTTTATAAAGTAAATGTGAATTGTAGGGGACAGAGGGCGAATTGAGCAAACAACAATTGAAATACCATTTATAGGACTGATTAAAACAGTAGCAGGACTGACAAGAGCGTTTCTATGGTGAATTTATGTAATTTGAGGTTTCTAGTCCACGACTGCGCGAACTACCTGTGAATTCAAGTCAATTTTGTCAAATGCAGGCTGGGCAGAAGGTTTATTGCTTCGCCAGTTGGAAATGGGTGCAGGTCACTGGATGCTTTATGGTGATTTCAGTGCTTTACATTCTCTTAAACAGTTTGCTTGTAGAAATATGGATAAAACCAGGTGCAGGGAACAATTTTGAGAAATACCTTGCGAATTGCCGATAACAGTTGCAAATGCAGGTACGACGGAGGCGCCCACGGTTTCAGAGTCGAGTTGTGCAGGTTGGCGCTGATTTGGTCGTGAAATGCATGCAGGAATAACAATAGTTGCTTTGGCAAAAAGTGGGAAAAACACGAATTTTTGGCTAAAATATGGATTTTTGGCATATTGGCGCGTTTTTGGGATGACGTCAGTGTGACGTCATCAGGTGGGGTCAAGGTCGGATGATGTCAGCATGACGTCACCGGGTGATGTGGCAAGCTGTGATTGGTGCACGGGGATAATGAGGTTGCAGACATATCAGCGCAGGGGTGGACAAGAGTGCTGACGCGACGGCGGGGTGGCACTGACGTGGGTCTGACGTGATGATGACGTAGGCATAGCAGAACCGGCGGTAAATCATAGGCGGTAATGGTTTTTTCTCGGACCGCCTTAGATACGGTCGCGGTTTTGTCAGAGGGCGACCCGAGAAATTGTGAGGGCGACGCGTGGCAGAGGCCTGACGTCACCCTCTGACAGTTTCTCGGGCGCTAAACTTCGGACGTCGGGCCGAACCCGATATGCATATTGGCCGTCCGATCAAAGGCGCCCGATCGGACGGTTGACGGGTCGCTGAATAGTGCGGATGATACGGCAGGGGGGAAGTAATAAAATATTATTTTCTTTTGAAAGGCGTGCCCAGCGGGACTTTGGGTTTCGGCGGAATTATATGGTTTTCTTTGTATTTTCAAATGAAAATAATATCGCGCCCATACTTTGGATAAGTTAGAAAAAGTGGGTATTTGTGCGCTTTTTTGCAAATGAAGCGGGTTATGGGTAAAAAGGGTTTTTCATAAGGTTTTCTTAGCAAATAAAGGGTTTAATGGGTCAAATGGATTCAGAAGGGAGAAGGGGGGTAAGGCTTAGGTTTCTCAAACTGACCAGATGTCAATTTGATCCCTGACAGAGGACATATGGCTATAATGCCAAGGGGAGGGATATTTATACAATGTTTGGGGTTTATACACCATGGTGTTATAATAGTAGGGAAAGGGTAACATAGGGGAATTATATAATAGAAGTTAGGGATTAATGTGGATGAAAGGGTGGATGAGGGGTGATATCACTAAGTTTATTTGAAAATCACTTAGCTTAGGGAGTAGATCAAAATGAAAAGATTTTTAGACAAGAAATGTGGCTTTTAAAGGAATAAGAACCACCATAAAACCACAAATTCTTCCATGAATCTCAACTGATGAGGGGATGTTAGTAATGAATGGGAAAGGGGAAAATTGGGAAGTTAGACATGCTTCTTTGCTTTGCTGCAAGCTGATGGAGAAGAAGACCTTCTCAATCCATTGATTTTCCTTTGTAAATAGGTTAGCACACATTCAATTGTAAGGAATGACATTTCTGCAACCCCTATCTGCCTACCCATCTACTTGCCTAGCATTTTTTGTTTCTTCTTTGAGGGTGCACTTAGACTTGCAGACCCTTATTTTCCTTTTCTTTTCTTTGGCTTTTTCCTTTTGATTTTCTATCTAATGCTACCCTTATTGCCTCCAAGGTCCCAGATTAAGCAGTTGGGAACCTTACTTCTCTACCTAAGCTACTGGTCTGCCAAGATTAAACAGTTTGGACAGACTTCTTTCTCTATTCTACAACTGAAAATTTAAAACATGGCATGATCCAGCTTAGGCTGTTGGACCATCCATCAAAATTGAGTACATATCAAGCTATATGCACACCTTGTCTTCTCTTGGAAATATGGGATCTTTGCATCATCAAAGCAGAGCATATTTGGAACTTTCTTTGCCAATCATGAAATATGAAACCTATTGGTATAGGTAGCTAACAGTGGCTCCACATGGGGATGGTTTTTCATTTGAAAGACCAAGAACAGCAGGTCAGAATGCCTTGGCCTTTGACTGCTTTCACCAACACTTGAAGTATGCTGCTTTAAAATGCCAAAATTGTGCTCTTCCCATCTTGGTAGATGTCTGATCCTATTTGCCTTTTGCTGATAGTTAATAAAACTTGAGAAACTGCATTTTTACATCCTATAGAGAGTAATATATACACTTGAATATGTACAATGGAAACTTAGACTGCACTTATGGGTAGTAGTCAAAATAGTGCTTCAGCATCCTGCCATTCACAGGACCTTCATCCAAATCAGTTTCATTAAGACTTTTAAGGAAATAAGTATTGTTTCCTTGTACTGCTTGGACAGCAAATGGTCCTCTCCAAAGGGAATCAAATTTTCCATGTTTTCCTTTATCTTCCCTTCTTGAATCCCACTTTAGGACTTTGTCACCAATGTTGAAATATTCTGCCTTGGTCCTTCTATCAAAAGCTTTCTTTAGTTTTTCTTGTAAAACTTGAACTCTGCTGTAGACTTGATCTCTAGTTTGCTGCAAACATATTATTTGATTGATCCTTCTTTGCATATCATTCGGTTCAGCTTGACTTTCTTGTAGTAGTTTCATAACAGGAACCCCTAGTGATGAAGGGAATTTGGCCTCTAGTCCATAGACTAACTCATATGGGCTGACCCCAATTGATCTCTTGGTTGTTAGTCTATCTGCCCATAAGGCATTCACAAGCTTTTTGTGCCAGTTCTTTTTATTTTCTTCCAGCACCTTTTTTATGATGTTCACCAGGCTTTTATTTGATGATTCTGCAAGGCCATTTCCTTGGGGATAGTACGCAGTAGAATGGCCCAAGGTAATGTGAAATTTGTGGCAGAAATTCACCATCTTCTTAGATCTAAAAGCAGCAGCATTGTCTATTTTTATTTTGTCAGGGCAGCTAAATCTAGCCAATATGTTATTCTCCAAAAACTGAATGATTATTGAATCATTTGCTTGTTTGCATGGAGCAGCTTCAATCCACTTAGTGAAATAGTCTGTAGCTGTTAGAATCCCTCTGTGCTGGCCTGAGGATGAGGGATGAATTTCCCCAATGAAATCCAAGCCCCATTGTTGAAAAGGTCTCTCTGTTGCAATGGGCCTTAAGGGAAGTGGTAGTAACTTTCTCTTTCCCTCAAACACTTGACATTTATGACATGATGTAGTAAAGTTTTTAACATCAGAGAACAAGGTGGGCCAATAGTAACCAGCCCTCAGTATTTTATCCACAGTGGACTTCCAATACAAGTGTCCACCACAGTCACCCGCATGAAATTCTTTCATGATATTGTTAATCTCATCCTCAATTAAGCAGTTTAGCAATATCCCTTCATGATTTTTCCAAAGCAAATTTCCGTCCATAACACAAAATCTTGAGGCTTTCATTTTTAAGAATCTACATTTAGTTCTGGACAATCCTGGGGGAGCACACAGGTTTTGCAATACATAACATATATCAGAGTACCAAGGGGATTGTTCAAAGGCTACATTGATCTTTGGAGTCGCCAGCTCCGGTTCATTGTCCAGCTGGTTGATGTCTAAGGCTTGGAAGTTTGCTTCTGTCATTAGTTTGGCCAAACCTTGCCCTTTTATTAGTTTTGTAGGTTTTATCTCAATATCAAATTCCAAAATGTTGGCAATCCACTTTCCTCTTCTGCCCTCTAAATTTTCTTGGGTGAGAATGTCTTTGAAAATGGGACTTGGTACATAAGCTATAACATGTGAATAGACGATGTAAATCCTAAAGTCTTTGATGGCCTTGACCAAAGCATAAGCTTGTTTCTCCATGATTTGGTATTTTAGGGGAGCATCTCTAAGAGCTCTACTAAAGAAAGCAATGGGTTTCTCATTTCCTTGGTCATCTTTCTGTAACAAGACAGCAACAATTGTGTGTTGGGAAGCAAAGGAAAATATGATAAATTCCCTGTCAAATTGAGGATTTTTTAGGACTGGGGTTTGGTTAAGGGCCAAATTTATACCTTCAAAGGCTTGATTTGCTTCAACTATCCATTTCACTTTTGAATCCTTCTTTAGCATATTATTCAGTAATCTGATCAGTTCTGCTAGGTTTGGGATAAACCTTCTCAAGAAGTTGATCTTTCGCAAGAATGCTTGCAATTCTTTGATATTTCTTGGGTGGGGCATTTGTAAGATAGCTTGTATCCTATCTGGGTCAATTCTTATGCCATCCTTTGAAATGATATGTCCTAACAGCTTGCCTTCTTCCAAACCAAACAGAGACTTCTTGGGATTTAAGGAAATTCCATATTTCCTGCATGTTAAGAAGATCTGCCTCAAGTGTTTCAAATGTTCTTGGTCAGATTTTGAGAAGGGTGTGAGGTCATCCAAATAAATGACAAGGAAGTCATGAATCTCTTTGGCAAAAGCAATATCCATTGCTCTTTGAAACGTTGCCCCTGCATTTTTCAATCCAAAAGGCATTTTTACATATTTGAAAGTTCCCCATGGGGTTGTAAATGCAATTTTGTCTTGATCATCAGGGTGTACTAAGATTTGATTAAAACCTGAGAATCCATCAAGTAATGAGATCCTTGAGGCACCTACCACCCGTTGAAGAATGCGATCCATCTTGGGTAAGGGATAATTTTCCTTGAGGGATACTTGATTCAAGTTCCTAAGATCCACACAAAGCCTTATTTCACCAGTTTTCTTTCTTGTAGGGACCAAATTTGAAATCCAATCAGAAAACCTGATTGGTGCTATGATGCCTGCTTTAAACATTTTTTGCAATTCCTTTTCAATTGAAGGGAGGAGCATGGGATTAATCCTTCTCAATTTTTGTTTAAATGGCTTCTGATTAGGCTTGAGAGGGATAGTATGCTGGATAACAGCGGTGTCATAGGATTTTAAATCCTCATAAACCCATGCAAAGACATCCTGAAACTCTTTGAAAAGGTCAATGTATTTGGGTTTTTGGTCAGGAGGCAGAGATGCAGATAGCTTTATTATCTTGGGCTTATCAACAGTGCCAATGTTGCATTCTTCAATGGCTGTATTTAGGGGCTGCATTTTTGGTTTTCTAGGGATGTCATTTGAGTCAAAGATGTCTTCTAATGGAGTTAGGCCTGTTGGGAGAAAATTGTCTTTCAGCTCTATGATTTCAGCCTCTACAACAACTACTTCCTCATGATTGGTTTGTTGAATTTGTTATATGTTCTCCTTGTTGGAAATAGTTGGATTTAGCATTTGTTTTGCTGTTTTGGGTGATATTAGGTGGTTAGTCTGTTCAAACTGTATTTGTGATTGACTTGCTCTTTCAAGTATTTGTGATTGACTTGCTCTTTCAAGTATTTGTGATTGACTTGCTCTTTCAATTCTCCTTATCCATTTGAAGATTGTAAATATAAATTCTCCTTATCCATTTGAGCAACTTTCTTCTAAATCTTATGACGATCATTTTCCGATTGAGAAGACTCAAACAATCAAGACTAATCTTACAATCCCTGTACATATTCTTGTACCTTGTAAAGTTCCTAATAGATATAAGCCCCTCACATTACCTCCTATACTTCATGATTTCCCTGAAAACTATTACAAATATCTCCCCTATTTTGATGGAGAAAATGGTATCATTGCCCAAAAACATATTCAAGGCTTTGAGAATTATTTGGACTTATTTGAGATTGATGAAGATGATGTTCGAATCGGGCTTTTTTCTCTTTCTTTGCAATGTCGAGTAAAGAGTTGTTTCAAGAATATACCTATTGCAAGCATCTCAAATTTCCAACAATTTGTCAATTTTTTCCTTGATAGATGGATAATCAAAGTCAATCTATTTATTATCATAGAAGAATATAATCAGTTGAAAAAACAACCAAATGAAACAATACAATAATTTTCTGACAGATTTAATCAAATCTATTATTCAATGCCATCAAATATAATACCTCCTCCTGATTCAACTCTCTTGCATTATCCAAAAGAATTTGATCTAGAAATAGAATTTCAACTAAGAGAAAGAAACCCAACAACTCTTGAACAGATGCAGAACTTTGCAGTATATGTAGAAGTTAATCTGCAAATCAGAAAAGAAAATTTGAAAGCAGAAGTAGTGAAGAACAACATTGCAAAGGTAGAATTCGACATTTTGGTGAGAAAAATAGAGGAAATGATACAAAAGATCACCATGCAAGATAAATTTTTTGTGCAAGATCACCATGACACATTTATTTCACAAAAAGAAGGGGTTGATAGGCATGAAAAAATTCTTGCTAATTCCAACTACCATAGATCAGAAAATGGATTTACAGATCAATATGTGGAAGAGAAATCTACTAATTTAATGTGTATGTTTGATGACATTCGTATTTTAATGATTTGCCTAAATATGATCAATATGATGATAATTATGTTCTTCTAGCTCAAGCTAGCTTTATAGAGGAATCAGAAACTAGTTTGGAGGATGAGGAAATTCAATTTTAGCAAATTAAATATAGTGATCAGCCTATACATATCAGATATGACAATGAGAAAGGAAGTGCAGAAAATTTGGAAATAAGTGAAGGTTCTTTGCCTCTTTGTTTAGCTTCATTTCAGTTCATCAGAGAAAACTTTACAGCAATAAAAAATCAGCAGTCTTTAGGTATTGATATTGACAACAAAGAAGACAATGAAAATCTTAATCAGGATTCTTCGGTTTCACAATTACAGTTATCAAATTTCATTGAAACACCTGATCAAATGATACATGAAAGTTTTATACCACTATGTTTTGAATCATTTCAGTTTTTAAAGGAAATGTGGTATAACATCTCTAAAGAAAAGGATGAGCATCTTGTTGAAATCTACAAAGTCCCATGGAATCCTATATGCAATAGGTTGCAACAATCCTTTCAATTCTTTTATGATCCAATGGTTGATATGTTGGATAATGAATAAAATCAGAATTTTTCTTCATTAACTAACTATGAGATTCAGGATCAAGATGATAAAGGTTTCATCATTCAAACATTTCAATCAGTAGAAATATCATCACAAAGCTTGTTTGAAAATCTGCAGGGGATAAAGATAAAAATGACATTTTAGTTTCATGGCATGGAGGCCATCCAGAACAATTGTACAATTGCTTAAATCAGTTGAAAAATAGTGTATATATTTTGGAAGATACTTTTGCATAGTTTTTGGATTCAACAAAGGAGATCAAGTATTTCTTTATCTTCTCATTTGTTGACAAGGTTATATTGGGTTGTAGAACTTCAGTTTTAATCACAAACAAGCACAAGCAACAAAATCCACCAATGTATATAATGCTTGAATGGTTGCATTGGCTCTTTCATTTTACCTAACCAACAGTTGGACAACTGATTAGAGTAAGTAGGTAGGATTTTGGTTTAATTAAATTCAGTTTTTCAGAAGCAAGTTTATTTCAGATCAGATTTCAATTTGCAAAAAAGGTTAAGATTTCAGTTCAAGATTTTCAGTCACAAAGATTATATAACAAAGCAGTTGCAAGCTTGGGATTGGCTGAATGGATCAGGCCACTAGTTGATGGTGTTCTTGACATCTCACAAGGAGATGCCATCCCCAAGTGGAGCCACTATTAGGGTCCTATAATAATAGGATTCATAATTTTGAATTGGCTATGATTAGTCTCGTAATATTATACATACTTTTCTTTTTTGTAAAATGCTTTCCATATTAAAAAATAAAAAAATGTAAAGAGGGCATGTCCTAAAATAAATATCAAAGGACAAAAAGGATAAGAAAAGATCAAAAAAGTGAAAACATATGAACCCCAAACAAAAATAGATCATGAAAGTGTGAAAATTCAAGTTCCACTACTTTTTACTTCAATGTGAAAAATAATGGTTGTGCAGCTTGTCATAAATGCCACATCCCATGATAGTCAAATAGCTTAATCTTGACTAGTTCATGCTTTAAATTTCATGTTCATAGATAGAGAATAAAGATCTAGCCAAACTGTTTAATCTTGGAATATCAGTAGTTAGGTAGAGAAATAAAATGTGCTCAACAACTTAATCTGAGCCATTGGAAGATATAAGGTTAGAATTACATCGTTTTCTTTTAAAAAGAAAAAGGAAAGAAAGGGTTTGCTAGTTTAAATGCACCCAATAAAGTGAAGAAAAAATGTTAGGGTAAGTAAAGGGTAGGTACAAGAAAAGTTGCAGAAGTACAAGGTTGTTAAAGCATAAGCACATTTATCATGCTTAATTCTATGTTTCAGTGTGGAAGAGCAATTATGAAAGTGAAAGGATGTTCACAAGTTGAATTGGTTAACTTCCCCTCATTTCATTTTACCCCCCACTACTTATTTACTAATTTTCCCTTCATTTCTGATAAAAATACCGTTTTCTCTCCATTTTGACCCTTACCCCTTGGTTTCACACATTTCCCTAGCAAATTACCCTCTAAAGGTCATTTCCCTACTCAAAACCCCTTTTCCCTAGTGTGAAACGCATTTCCCAAGGAAACGATCATCTTCCCCCTTAATAATTTCCCTAAATACCCATAAAAGGCCCATAAAGACCCTTTATCCTAAGTTTTGTTCCCCCCCCCCCCCCCCCTTAACTCTGCCATGTCATATTTCCCCGACATAAAACCCTTTAACCCACCACCTTGGGTGTGGTTAATAAACCCTCCCTGATACCCTTTTAACTTATATCCCTAATGTATTTATTCCTGGGTCCAGCATTTTATTAACCCATCGCAATATGTTAAATCCCGTGATTACTCTTTAATTAATTACGTTTCATTCTAATTAAACCTGATCCCACTCCCCCATTCAGCTCCCGCAACTCCGCCGTGCGATAGCCCTCCAATCACCCACTTCCAGATCTGATGACACGCATCCATATCGCTCTCATCCACTCTTCGACCTTTACCAGCCCGAAAGCACACAAGATTTGCGGTTTTTCTCGAGCCCTTTTTGGCTACATGGTAGCTCCAGGTGAACTCGCGTGCTCTCAAGGAAATACCGCCTGCTTGCGAAAAGTGGTGCGATGGCCCCCGAAACAACCTCCCCACCAAAATCCAAAATGACTCACTGTTTATTTATGAAATTCTGCACCAAATTCTAATCCTTTCCGGTTAAAAGGCCGAAGATGCTCATTTTGAATCTTTTTGCTCATTCACTCTAAGAAAGCTTCCTAAGCCGTCTTGCGCCACCCTGAGCCTCTACAATCAAATTTGACCACTGATTACCTCCCAAACATGTTCCAGACTCTGTCCACAGACTTCCCTGTTACCTGAAGCCATTATCACCTCCCTACCAACCTTTGTTCTTATTAAAAATTATTGTATTTTGCACGTAATTAACAAGGCCAGGAGATTGGACAAACAAGTTTTGATACTAGTCACAAAACCTGTTTGGTCCAGATTCTCAAGAAATGTATTCAAAGGCTTAATTGAGCAGGAGTTTTGTGTACAAAGAGAAAATCAAGTTTAATACAAAAGCAAAGCAGAAGGAAACAATTTACACAGTAAATGTTAAAACAGAGATGAAATCATTTTCACCAACACATCAAAATATTCTCACAATCTACTCTCTAAGAAACATTTTGTATTCTACATGTGTCTTTTAGTAAAAATCATTTTTACTAAAAACACAAAAGCATGAAAGAGTGAGTAAGATTTACAGTAAAAATGAAAGCAGGTGACAGAGCAGTTAGGTTAAAGATTTACTACAGTTAAAAGACAGAGGAAGAAGAAAGCGTGAGAGACAAACTAGCATAAAAGAAACAGATAGATAACAACTATCAAGTAAAATAGGGACAATTTTCAGTCAATTGAAAGGTGTCACTACCTTTTAACATCCAGATATTTTATTCTTGGAATAAATCCTAGTGAGTTGAAAAAATGTTTTGTATTAATTTTTGTATAAATACTTCATAATTTGAAGTATTAAGTTTGGATTTTTGAATATTGTTATAGCTGATTGATCTACTACCTAAGGGTTATTGTACCAATTTCCAGTTGACAGACAGGACAAGTTATAAAGAAACTTCTTTACAGGATTCATGTGTTGAGCTATCTCAGTGAAGTACAAATTTCATCTTGTTTATGTTCTTTTTCTAAGTGTTTCATAAAGTTAAATGTTATCCAAATTTGAATGAATTAAACTAGAAATATAACTCAGAACTTGTTTAAGTACACTTTATTTTGTATAGTTGCTCATTTATATGTTTTCCTCTAATATTTGGATTTCAAAACTCTTAATTTCTCTCCCATCCTAGTTGACCTCTTGCATTTCTCTTCATAATCCGGTTTAAGGAATCCTTAAGTGCTCCTTGATCTCGATTGGAAATCATTTCACCATCCAGCCTTTGAGATATGATATTGCTCACCTATCTTGCCCTGTAACATTTTATTTATGGTTTGTTATTATTCTGTTTTAAAAGCATGATTAACTCCATAGCCCAATGGAAAATAGACATTCATCTATCCATATAAATCAATGATTACACCACCAAATCAAATCAAAACCCAATCAAGCTTACATAACTAGCCTAAAATCAATTAACTCAACAAAGTTAAATCATTAAGAGAGAGCCCTCTCTGAGCATTAGGAAGGCTAGATTCTGATATCAAAAGTAGGTTTGTGGTTACCTCGGTGATTTCTTTCTTTAACCTTGAGAAATTGTTGAGTGATAAAACCACCCATGGTATTCATTCACCCATGGTATTTTCCCATTGTATTGTAAGTGGCATCGACCCTTTGTATTCATCCTCCCATGGTATTTATCCACTCATGGAATTTACCCACGATATTGTAAATGACATCCACCCATGGTATTCATCCACCCATGGTATTTACCCACCCATGGAATTTCCCTGTGCTATTATGACAAAAAAAGGTTATAAGTAACAAGTAGCATTTTGTAAAAGGACAAATTGTCCACCATAATGTAGCCTTTACAATTTTATCTATTTTAATGAAAAAAGTTTCTTTATGGTTTTGTTATTATGTGTTTTATTTTCTTCTGGAATTTCAATTTTTCAGATCTTGGGGAACTCCTCCTAAGATCTGGATCATCCTCATCCAAGGAGTACCCATGTTGCATACTTTCGATGGACCCTGCTATACGAAAAATGTTAAATACATGAAAAATCGTGATTACAATCAAATTTTTCATGTATTTCTCTTTTTTCATGTAGAAGGGTCCATCGAAAGTATGCAACATGGGTACTCCTTGGATGAGGAATAAAATTTTGCATCCAACAAGTGTTCGGCTTAAAAGTTGAGTAAAACCATAGCGAGATAAGTTGAAAATATGAGTTGAAAAGTAGTTTTTTCTTTTTCTCCTCTAAAATTTAATGATGTAATTTAATCTTATTTTATTATTTCCACTATTATTTTATATTTTTCTTAGGAGGCACATTTTATACCTAAAAATTCCCCTAATGAATTATCTATATGAAATATCTATGCTTTCACATGTGTGGATAGTTTGGAGTGTATTTTAGAGCCTTCTCTTCTTTGCTTGGAAAGGATCTTCCTTCTTGGGATCTCAACCTGCAAATAGAGTCTTCTTGGCACCCAAAATTTAGCTACTTCTACAATTCGTCCATACTGCAGTCTGCAAAAAAGGTGATGGCCTAGATCTTTCACACGTGAGGAGATTTAGCCCAAAACTGACCAAAAATGCTTTGATTTATTTCTTCCTTTAGATCTCCTTCTCTTATATCTTATTATTACTCTTGATCGAACTTATAGTGATTTTCTTGTATGATATTTGCAAATGAGGTTGAGTTCTTTATATAGGATTCTTGTCACATCTTGTAGGTTGACTTGTCATTGTCCCCAGGCCGAATTATCACTTGAGAAGGCCAACTTGTTGTTTTCATATTTGATAAGGTCTTGGAGCGTCTTTGAATACATTTTTGACTCAACTAAATTTTCATTTATAATATGTAACATGCCTAAGAGGGTCTTCCATACATGACAATGACTCATTGTACTTGTAGACTCAATGAAAATCCATAGAAGTACTCAATGGGTGCTTGACCTGTAAAAATAAATTTCCCTTGATCATGAAACCCATGCCTCGAGAATGACAATAATAATTTATTTATTTTTTCCCTCTTAACAACAAATACATAAAATCATGATTACATATGTCATTATGAAGACTGAACCTAGTTACATATTTCAACACTCCCTCTTAACTAAGGAGGTATTCATAATCCCTACAAGGTACTTGGACATTCTCAAAATGTAGAATTCTCATAAGAAGAGTCAGATTGGTAATCCATCTCATAAGCTACTTTATTAGCTTATTCTAGAGCATCTCATCATATCAACCAACATTTTCACTTACCAAGGCCTTTATTAACAACTCTATTTCTCCACAAGATTAGAGAATAATGTTGGAAAGACTAATGACTGATAGAAACCATCATCATTGTCTCTTAAAGCAAATACCCCACCCGGGTGTTCACAGGGTATGTCCTTTTAGGGCAATTCGTATATTGGAATAACACATCATCAAAAATTTCCTCTTCAACTACTCTTGCCTGTTGAATGCCATACCGCATCCTCAAAGAGTATCAAAATCAATCTCAGATGCTTACCCATCCTCCATTATTTATTCACAACATTAAGACAAGAATTATGTGTCTATCTCTCCCTCTCAACTAGAGAAGATATACTCATTCCTATAAAAGGAATATACCCAAGCTCCCTCTTATCCAGGGACTTGTCAAAGCTCCCTATTAATTAGGGACTTGTTACCAAAAATAATTATCTTCTCTTTGGTGGAGATAATGGTACCTTTAGCAGCTCATAGGGCTCCTCCTTTCGATGTCATGAATTTCATCTTCATCATTCAGGAGCATTCATCTTATAGGTTTTTCTTGGTAGGTCATTGACCATTCATCACTTTCCTTCAAAGAACCATAGGGTTGAACCATCAATAATGTCATCCTTATCTTCATCGTAAAGTGATCTTCTAGTACACATATAGCTTTTCTTCATATAGCTACCTCTTCCAATTCATGTTAATTTTAGGATATTCCATCTATTTCCATGAGTACGAGTTGTAAGTGACATCTACAACCCTCCTTCGTAGTCCTGTTTTAACCCAACCAGATGTTGTTTAAAATATCAACATGAACATCAAATCAAAGTTACCTTTTATGATAGCCTTTCATCATGAAATTTGTTTTCTCGTAACATCAACATCTTGCACATTCATAAACACATCTCCAAGACATTCGATCTCAAGGGTATCCTTCTTGTACAGACTTTATCATAGTCTTCATATCTTCTCCATGGATATGTCTTAGCCAATTATTTTAGTCATCGGATGTTGATTACTTATCTTATTTTATGTGACCATAGTTTCATTTCTCATGAAATCCTCTTCCTTTATTCACATATTTTTCCCAAGAACTTCTATACATACTTCCTTCATCTTGTCGACCACCTCATATTCCATGTGAGGACATATTTTGTTGAAAGTTCATCTTATCAATATGTGAACTAGTTTAACACATATGCCTTCATGCATATTTTCAAAGGAAGAGATCCTTATTATTTGATCATACTTATGAGGTAGAACATTTAACCATGTTTATCTGCAACTATATGATGACATGACTTAATTTATGAAACATATACATGCCTCTTTTATCCTTTTGGTCATCTAGAATTCCTTAGGCAACTACCTTTCCTTGTTGAAAGTTCTTCAAACATTTTGACATGATGCACACCTTTGTCACCATACCATCATCTTTCTAAACCATAGATCCACACAAGGTGGAATGATCAACGAGACAATTGTTTCTCCCAAGTAGAGGTGAAGATTCTAATGAAGATTCCAATGAAGGATCTTAATTATCCTCATCCTGCAAATGCTTCCTCCTAATGATGATGATGTATGATGAATTGTTTTTATCTTCTAAGATGCTAGATGAATTTCTTTCAACCATATATACTACTTATGCTTTCAATGAGGTTACCAAGAGCTAGATTTTGTTTCTATGATGACTACTACATCCATATAAACTTCTACTTCAACTATCCTTTCAAGCTTCTATATTGATGTCATGAGCTCTTGATTCAATCATATGCTTCTAATATGATGCATCCTGCCATACATACAATTCTTTCTACCATGATATCCATATTTCACAAAAGCTGAAAATAACTAAGTTAAGAAGATTATCTCAGCCATAGTAGAGATATTTTACTTCCTCCTTATTTGATTTCTTCTTCTCAGGTTCTTCCACTTCTTCGTTGATATCAGATTCCTCTCTTTCTTTCCTTTTCTTGTTTTATTTCTTGAGTTTTGGACAATATATCTTGAAATTCCCATATTCCTGACAACCATAGCATTCGATCTTTGACATATCTATCTTCTTCTATTTCTGAGGACCAAACTTCCCAAAATTTCCTTTTGTCCTAGCCATGGCAACAAATGCTTGAATTTGTTCGCTTGGTACTACATCACTTTTTGCCTTCAACCTACTTTCTTCAATATTACACAATGACTAGAGTTCACTAAATGGGATGGATTCCTTCTTTCCATAGATGCTTGATACAAAGTTTCCCCATTCATCATGTAGTTCAAAGAGCACCACGGTGGTCATCTCTTTGTTAGACATTATTTCCCATAACTCTTGCATTTGGTATCATATTTATGACACCCGCATAAGATATGAGGCTATCCCTTCTTCCTTTGATACCTTCATCTTATATATCTTGGCTCTAAAAGATATCACTTCTCCTACAGTGCTTACAAAAAATAATTATACTAGCTTGTCATAAATGTCTTTTGACTTCTTCAATTTTTCTACATAAGGGATGGGAGAATCCTTAATTGATTCTGTAAGGATTGTTTGAGCCCTTATATCCCCCTTCATATATTTCGTTAGAGCATGAAACTATTCTTTTGGCGGTTCAAAAATTGAACCCTTAACACATCCAATGACTTCATTTTCTATGAAGAGCAAATTTGTCCTCTTATTCCATGCAAGGAAATTTGATGACCCAACCAACTTATTTCTCTCCTTGTAGAATGGACTCATTTTGATAGGAGATTTTCTCATAGATATAAGGATACTTAATTGTCAAGTGAAGATGCTCCTTTGATGGTGATATATTCAACTTGATGCTTTTCTTGATTTTGATGCTAGCTAATTATGATAGCTTCCTTGAAGATGACATTACTTCTTCTAGAGATGTCCTTATTCAAATATGCTTGTGATGTGATCCTTTCTTCAAACGGAGGGAGATCACCTTGTTTCTTTTGATGATGATGGAAATGCTTCTTCTTTAATGTAGAGACTTCAAGATGCTTCAATGTGTAGTCCTTATTTCTTTGAGTTGAGAAGGGTCCTTGAGATCTTATTCTCCTTGAGATGATGATTGTAAAATGTGCGAGCTTCCCAAGAATGCTTCAAGTGCGGAACCCTTCTTTGGATGAGCTACGGTTTTGCGGTCTTTTATGATATTCCTTACTTCATTCCTTGATACTCCTTAGATTGGTCGACCCTTACAAATCCCTTATTAATGGTTTTATATCATCTTTAATGCCTTGAAATTTCTTGATATTCCTTTTGATGGCCCTTCTTCAAGATGCCTTTCCTTGTCTTATCACCTTTTGAAACCATGTTGATAAATCTAGGGGAAACTAGATTAGGGGATTTCTCTTACCTTGATAACTGCGTGTGATTTTTTTACTTAACATTATTAGTTTCTCCTTTCACTTGATTATAATTAGTGTTATTATCATAAAATGACTACCAAAACAATAAAGCATAATGAGATAAGAGGACACAAGATATAGATGATCATATAGGGCAAAAACCTCTCCACTTGAGAGGAAAACCCATAAGAACTCGAGTTCCAAGACATATGACCCTTGACCAAAAACCCCTCCAGGACCAAGTCAAATCACTCCTTCTATCAACTCTTATTCCACAAAGTCAATGATGGTAAAATTTGCTTCAACACTTCAAATTTTAACTTCTCTTCAAGATTTCAACCTTTTTCACAAGTTTGCAATTCTCTACATGAAATCTATGTAGTTCCACACATGTGGACAGTTTGGAGTATATTTGAGAGCCTTCTCTTCTTTGCTTGGATAATATCTTCTGATCCAGATCTTGGGGGGAGGCCCGTAAGATCTGAAATATTGAAATAGATTTTGGAGTAGAGGGCCCCAAGGTCTGAAAAATTGAAATGCCAGAAGAAAAAGAGGAGAATGCCCAATAAACAAAACCACAAAGATTTTGTTTATTAAAATGAAGAATAACTGTGAAAGCTACATTGTGGTGGACAAACTGTCCTTTTACAAAATGTGACTTGTTACTTATAGTATTTTTTAGTTACAATACCACGGGTCAATTACATTGGTGAATGAATACCAAGGGTGGATGTCACAATACCATGGGTGAATGAATACTAGGGGTGGATGTCACTTACAATACCATGGGTGGATGCCACTTACAATACCATGGGCAAATTCCATGGGTGGATGCCATTTTCTATTCGGATCATTCCTCCCTCCTTAAGAAGAAATGGTCCCCATTGTGTGAAGTTCCCTCCTACGAAGCCTTTGTTGAATATGAAGAGCCACTGAAGAGAAGGGTTTTATGTGGTTAACCCATAACTATGATGAACGAAGATCCGAGGATAGAGATACTCTGTAATGCTTGTGACCAACTGTGATACTGACAGTGTGTGGCCTAGCAAATGGACTTCGATGAACTGTGGGTTTTTGGATGACCCATAATCATGATGAATGAAGATCCAAGGATAGAGATACCCTATAATGCTTGTGACCAACTGTGACACTGACAGTGTACGGCCTAGAAAATGGACTTCGATGAAGTGTGGGTTTGTGGATGACCCACAACCATGACAAACAAAGATCCGAGGATAAATATGCCTTGTAATGCTTGTGACCAACTATGATACTAATAGTGTGCGACCTAGCAAATGGAATTCGATGATAACAATTTTGTGCGATTGACCCATAACCATGATGTTGGTTGTTGATGAAGTAGCAGGTGCCTACATAGCTTGGGGTGGGAGGGCATGTCTCCAAAGAACCCAAGCCGAATGTTGCTATGTTGAAACTGATGAATGTGAAGAGGGTGCCTACTAAAGCGGGGTGGGAGGGCACGTCTCCAAAGGAAATCCGCTTTGAATGCTGCTCCAGAATTAAAATGGACATAACTTGGTCAATATAACTCAGAATATTTATTATAACATGTTTTTGGAAATAGAAGGACCATTTTTCATCTTCCCATGTATTGGAAATCCTTATCTCCACACTCTAGAATCTCATATTCGCGCTGCAACTTTTTCGCCTTCACAAAAGTTTTGAAAAAATAGTTAATTTTAAATCAGCGATATCTCCCACATCTGAACTTCGATTCGACCCATTTTTTTTTTGAAATTGAGTGAGTTTTTGAGAGGAGCTCATATCTACAATCATGTTTCCAAAATTCTACACCAAAATTTCAAAACAAAGATAGGAAAGTCGTCGTCCACAAATTGTCGTCAGAAACATTTATGCAACATAGCTGATTTTAAATCAGCGATATCTCCCTCATCTGGACTCCGATTCGACCAATTTTTTAATTTTAATTTGGCTATTTTTTCAGAAAGGATCTAGATCTGATATGTTTTTTTTAAATTTTGCAACAAAAATTTCAGATTTGATCTGCAAACTCGCTGCCCAAAAACATTCCTGCAAAAATGAAAAAAGAAAAAGTCTTCCCTCTTGGCCCAAGAAAATGCTCTAGGGAGGATGTAGAACATGCCTGAAGTTTGTTGAATATTGCTACAAAATTTGAAACTGAAATATGCATCAAACCCTTATTCCTACGGAATCATAACCTACTATGATACCATTGATCCGGATCTTGGGGGGAGGCCCCCAAGATCTAAAAGATTGAAATGGATTTTGGAGCAGAGAGTCCCAAGATCTGAAAAATTGAAATGTCAGAAGAAAAAGAGTAGAATAACCAATAAACAAAACCACAAAGAATTTTTTGATTAAAATTAAGAATAACTGTGAAAGCTACATTGTGGTGGACAAACTGTCCTTTTACCAAATGTGACTTGTTACTTATAGTATTTTCCAGTTACAATACCATGGGTCAATTCCATGGCTGAATGAATACTATGGGTGGATGTCATAATACCATGGGAAAATACCATGGGTGAATGAATACCATGGGTGGATGTCACTTACAATACCATGGGTGGATGCCACTTACAATACCATGGGCAAATTCCATGGGTGGATGAATACCATGGGTTGATGCCATTTTCTATTCGGATCATTCCTCCCTCCTTAAGAAGAAATGGTCCCCATTGCATGAAGTTCCCTCCTGTGAAGCCTTTGTTGAATATGAAGAGCCACTGAAGGGAAGGGGTTTATGTGGTTAACCCATAACCATGATGAACAGAGATTTGTGGATAGAGATACCCTGTAATGCTTGTGACCAACCGTGATACTGACAATGTGCCGCCTAACAAATGGACTTCGATGAATTGTGGGTTTTTGGATGACCCATAATCATGATGAACGAAAATCCAAGGATATAGATACACTGTAATGCTTGTGACCAACTGTGATACTGACAGTGCACGGGCTAGAAAATGGACTTCGAAGAAGTGTGGGTTTGTGGATGACCCATAACCATGAAAAAAAAAGATCTGAGGATATAGATACCCTGTAATGCTTGTGACCAACTGTGATACTAACAGTGTGGGGCCTAGAAAATGGACCTTGATGACAAGGATTTTGTGCAGTTGACCCATAACTGTGATGTTGGTGGTTGATGAAGTAGCAAGTTCCTACATAGCCTAGGGTGGGGGGGCATGCCTCCAAAGAACCCAAGCCGAATGATGCTATGTTGAAACTGATGAATGTGAAGCAAGTGCTTACTAAAGCGGGGTGGGAGGGCACGTCTCCAAAGGGAACCCGCTTTAAATGCTGCTTCAGAATTAAAATGGACATTACTCGGTCAATATAACTCAGAATATTTATTATAACCTATTTTTGGAAACAGAAGGATCATTTTGCATCTTCTCATGTATTGGAAATCCTTATCTCGACACTCTAGAATCTCAGATTTGCGCTACAACTTTTCTGTCATCGCAGAAGTTTTGAGAAAATAGTTGATTTTAAATCAGCGATATCTCCCACATCGAAACTCTGATTCGACCCCCTTTTTTTTTGAAATTGAGTGATTTTTCGAGAGGAGGTCAGATCTACAATCACTTTTCTGAAATTCCACACCAAAATTTCAAAAAAATATAGGAAAGTCGCCATCCATGAATTGTCGTCAAAAACATTTCTGCAACATAGCTGATTTTAAATCATCGATATCACCCTCATCTAGACTCCAATTCGGCCTTTTTTTTTAATTTTTTAATTTATTTTTTTAGTTTGGGTATTTTTTCACAAAGAATCCAGATCCGTTATTTTTTTTTTATAAATTTTTCACCAAAAATTTCAAATCTGATCTACAAACTTGCTACCCAAAAACATTCCTGCAAAAAAATGAAAAAAGAAAAATTCTTCCCTCTTGGAGGATGTAGAACATACCTGAAGTTTTTTGAATATTGCTGCAAAATTTGAAACTGAAATATGCATCAAAACCTTATTCCCATGGAATCATAACTTGCTCTGATACCACTGATCCAGATCTTTGTGGGGGGGGGGGGGGGGGGGGGTGGTGGGCGGGGGCAAGATCTAAAAGATTGAAATGGATTTTGGAGTAGAGAGCCCCGAGATCTAAAAAATTTAAATTCCATAAGAAAAAGAGGAGAATGCCCAATAAAAAAAGCCATAAAGAATTTTTTTATTAAAACGAAGAATAACTGTGAAAGCTACATTGTGGTGGACAAACTGTCCTTTCACAAAATGTGACTAGTTGGTACTTATAGTATTTTTCAGTTACAATACCATGGGTCAATTCCATGGGTGAATAAATACCATGGGTGGATGTCACAATACCATGGGTGAATGAATACTATGGATGGATGTCACTTACAATACCATGGTTGGATGCAACTTACAATACCATGGGTAAATTCCATGGGTGGATGAATACCATGGGTTAATGCCATTTTCTATTTGGATCATTCCTCCCTCCTTAAGAAGCAATGGTCCCCATTGCGTGAAGTTCCCTTCTGCGAAGCCTTTGTTGAATATGAAGAGCCATTGAAGAGAAGGGTTTTATGTGGTTAACCCATAAGCATGATGAATGGAGATCTGAGGATAGAGATACCCTGTAATTCTTGTGACCAACAGTGATACTGACAGTGTGTGGCTTAGCAAATGGACTTTGATGAACTATGGGTTTTTGGATGACCCATAATCATGATGAACGAAGAAGGATAGAGACACCCTATAATGCTTGTGATCAACTGTGATATTGGCAATGTGCGGCCTAGCAAATGGACTTTGATGAAGTGTAGGTTTGTAGATGACCCATAACCATGACAAACAAAGATCCGAGGATAGAGATACCCTATAATGCTTGCGACCAACTATGATACTAACAATGTGCGGCCTAGAAAATGGACTTCGATGACAAGAATTTTGTGTGGTTGACCAATAATTGTGATGTTGGTTGTTGATGAAGTAGCAAGTGCCTACATAGCCTAGGGTGGGAGATAATGTATCCAAAGATCCCAAGCCAAATGTTGCTCTGCTGAAACTGATGAATGTGAAGCAAGTGCCTACTAAATCGGGGTGGTAGGGCACGTCTCCAAAGGGAACCCGCTCTGAATGCTACTCCAGAATTAAAATGGACATTAATCGGTCAATATAACTTAGAATATTTATTATAACCTATTTTTGGAAACAAAAGGACCATTTTGCATCTTCCCATGTATTGGAAATCCTTATCTGGACACACTAGAATCTTAGATTCGCGTTGCAACTTTTCTGCCATCACAAAAGTTTTGAAAAAATAGTTGATTTTAAATCAGCGATATCTCCCACATTCAAACTCTGGTTCAACCCATTTTTTTTTGAAATTGAGTGATTTTTTGAGAGGAGCTTAGATCTACAATCACTTTTTTGAAATTCTGCACCAAAATTTAAAAAAAAATAGGAAAGTTGTCGTCCACGAATTGTCGTCAGAAACATTTTTGCAACATAGCTAATTTTAAATCAACGATATCTCCCTCATGTGGACTCCGATTCAGGCGAATTTTTTTTTTCTCAAAGAATCTAGATCTGTTATTTTTTTGTAAACTTTGCACCAAAAATTTCATATCTGATCTGCAAACTTGTCACCCAAAAACATTCCTGTAAAAAAATGAAAAAAGAAAAATTCTTCCCTCTTGGCCTAAGAAAATGCTCTATGGAAGATGTAGAACATGCTTGAAGTTTGATGAATATTGCTGGAAATTTTGAAAGTAAAATATGCATCAAACCTTTATTCCTATGGAATCATAACCTGCTCTGATACCATTGATCCAGATCTTGGGGTGAGGCCCCCAAGATCTAAAAGATTGAAATGGATTTTGGAGTAGTGGGCCCCAAGATCTGAAAAATTGAAATTCCAGAAGAAAAAGAGGAGAATGCCAAATAAACAAAACCACAAAGAATTTTTTTATTAAAACGAAGAATAATTGTGAAAGCTACATTGTGGTGGACAAATTGTCCTTTTACAAAATGTGACTTTTTACTTAAAGTACTTTTCAGTTACAATACCATGGGTCAATTCCATGGGTGAATGAATACATGGGTGGATGTCACAATACCATGGAAAAATACCATGGGTGAATTAATACCATGGGTGGATGTCACTTACAATACCATGGGTGGATGCCACTTACAATACCATGGGTAAATTCCATGGGTGGATGAATACCATGGGTTGATGCCATTTTCTATTCGGATCATCTTCCTTTGGAAATAAGCTTGCAAAGAGAGTCTTCTTAGCACCCAAAATTCAATGTCTTCTACAATTCTTCTGTACTACAACAAAAGTGACGCCCTAGATCTCACATGTGTGAAGAGATTCAACCCAAAACATATCATTTTTTTTATTTATTTCTTCCTTTAGATCTACTTCTCTTCACTCTTCTTTAGGTTTTCTTCTTGCTCTTGATCAAACTAATTAAGAGTTTCTTGGATGATCTTTGAAAATAGGTCCATTCCTTTATATAGGCTTCTTGTTACATCCTGTAGGCCGAATTGTCACTATCCCTAGGCCAACTTGTCACTTGATAAGGCTAACTTGTTGTTTGCACATTTGACAAGGTCTTGGAGGGTTTTTAACTCTATTTTTGACTCAACTGAATTTTCGTTTATAATATGTAGCATGCCCAAGAGGGTCTTCCATACATGAAAATGACTCATTTGACTTGTAGACTCAATGAAAAGCCATATAAGCACTCAATAGGTGCTTGACCTATAAAAATAAATTCCCCTTAAACATGAAACCCATGCCTAAAGAATGAAAATAATAAATTTATTTATTCATTTATTTTTCTCTTTACAACAAATACATAAAATCATAATTATATATGTCATTAGCATGACTGAACCTAGTTACATATTTCAATAGCTCATGAGGTCCTCCATTCATTGAAAAAACCTAAAAAGGTAGGAATGCTAATTAAGCTTGACATGTCTAAGGCCTTTGACAAACTTAGTTGAGCTTATCTCTTTAGTGTTCTCATAGCCTTTGCATTCTAAAGTATTTGGATTAATGGGTTGGAGTTTTGGTTGTAACCCCTTCTTCACATTGTCGTTGAATGGATATTCTTCCTCAACATTCAAGTCTTCACATGGAATTCAACAAGGTGATCCTCTCTCACAACTCTTATTTATTCTTGTCATGGAAGGATTGGGATGCATAATAAAGGTGACATTAACATAGGGAAATGTAAAATGATTAAGACTCTACGATGATTATCTTCCCATCTCCCATCAATAGTTTGTTGATGATGTTATGGTAATGGGAGTTCCTATAGTAAAAGGAGCTAAATGTTTAAAAGACCTCTTGGAGGACTTCATGAAGGCATTAAATACATCCATTAACACAAACGAATCTCAAATTTATTTCTTTAATACTAACGTAACATTGCAGGGGTACCTAGCTAAATTATGGGGCTTTTAGCACGGTTCTCTCCTTGCTAAATATTTGGGGGAACCTTTCATAGAAAAATCCCTTAAAACTATTCATTTGAAGGAATTAGTCTATAAAATATCCAAAAAAATAAATTGTTGGTGTTGGTAATGCCCAAAGGAATCCTCAATTCAAACAAGATTGTTTATGGATCCTTTCTTTAGGGAGGGGATATGGGGGAAAGAAAATGAGCCCTTGTAGCTTCGGATAAATTATGTTATCTTGAAATGGAAGGAGGTATTCGTATTCATGATCCAAAAATTGTAAATAACATTTTGGAGGCAAATTTATGGTGGAGGTCGATCTAAGATGGTCGAGATTTATGGAGGAAACTTTGCAACAGTAAATATAGCCCCTCTTAATCATGGTAGTAGAAATTAAAACCTCAAAATGCTATTCAAGAATATTCAATATGGAATTTGGCCAACACTAATAAATTCATTGTACGTCAACATTTCTTCCAAGAAGTCCGAGAGGGAAAGGATGCCTTATTTTGAACAGACTCGTGGAAACAATATCCAAAGCTTCATGGTAGGGTAGAATTTCTTGCTATAGAAGAGCTTGCGAAATCTAGAGATATCTTGATAATAGAAGATTATCTACATCAAAAAATAGAGTGCACCTAGTGGAGGGAATACAAAAGAAAAATAAGTTGGCCTAAAACTTTTGATCAAGCTAATCTGGACACATTAATGGAGAAAATTCACAAATTAAATATCCCACTCTCTGAGGGATGGGATAAAATTTTATGGGGCCATAACTAGAAGGTTATGTTCACAATCAAAGAGGCATATCAACAAGTTGTAGGTCACACTAATCTTCCTCATCAAGCAATGATGGGGCTAAAACATTATGGTCAAATAATGCCTATTTTGTTTGGTTGTTAATACATAAAATATCCCTTTAATGAGATAAAATCATCCACAACTAATTTGAGGGTCATCCCCTCTATCTTCTATCTAGATAATGTAGAGGACATGGAGCAATTTCTTAATACATGTGTTTTTTTGAAAACTTTATGGTCTCAATGCTTCATCTTATTTGGAAAATAAAATAGGAATAGGAATGGCATCATAGAAATGATTGAAGGCTGGATATTATTTATGATAAATAATTATATTGTATATCAATCTAAGCACTCATTTCAGGGTTTTTTCTATGTAACTTATGGAAAGAGAGGAACAATTGCATCTTTAATAACCAATATTCAGAAGGGGAGGTAATATGGGCAAAGGAATTGTAGAGTGTCTATGAAACAATACTACTACACCCTTGTTCATCATCAAACTAGGAAGCTAAAGGTTTGGATGCAACAAGTTTGCATAATCTCCATTTACTTCCATCTCCTTCTATCAATCCCTTGCCTCCAAGAAGCCCATCCTATAGTCATATAGCCTCCTGGATCCCTCCTCCCCGTGGATTCCTTAAAATTAATTTTGATGGGGAATATAAAAGTAATCGATTTTCTATTGGTCTTGGACAAATATTCCACAACTACCATGGGAATCTACTATTTCTATTTTCAAATAGTATGAAACAATCAAGTAACAACATGGCCGAATTTACATCTCTAGAGATTGGCCTTGCTATTGAATCATCCCAAAACTTCTCCAAGGTTATTGTGGAGGGTGATTCTCAGCTATTCATCTCAAGAGTAAAGAAAT
Source organism: Pinus tabuliformis (assembly GCA_031772625.1). Lineage (NCBI taxonomy): Eukaryota > Viridiplantae > Streptophyta > Pinopsida > Pinales > Pinaceae > Pinus > Pinus tabuliformis. The sequence goes on along the minus strand of CM062817.1, from coordinate 2,022,720,340 downwards.
TTATCAATGAAGCTTGTATAGAAAAAAATTCCATAGTTGGAGATTGGAAAAATATATCACACATATTAACCATCTGATCTATATGATTCCAATGATTATTGCCTCTCACTTCAGGAGAATAGGTAATAATGTAGCGAACCTTCTAATCCCTTGGGATGCAATGACATTCATATTCATTTTTTGGCAAGCTAGAACAATCACTAATGGGAGGAATGAAGACCGAGACTTATCAAGATGATAAAACAAAAGATCAAGAAACCATGTTGGAAGTGGAAGAAATGAAAGACTATCTAGCATTGAGGAGAATCTCTTCAACAAACCAAATCATGTGTCTCAAGTCAATCCATATTTCCATGTTTTCTTGATGGTTTCACTTGGAATTTACTAGTATTGAAGCATAATGTGTTACATAATAAAGTCTTGGTGAGTAAATATATTATATGTATTAGGTTAATATATGAACATTAGGATTAAAAACATTAACTTGTATTTTTTAATCTAGTTTCGAAGCTAACAAACCATAAAAAAATAATAATATTATTATTTAATTTGATATCAATTTAATAGACAAAAAAACTTATTTAGAAAAATAATAATTTTAATAATTTAAAATTATAAAATTGGATAAAAAATTAAATTTAAATTAATAATAACAAACCATACAATGTTTTCATTTTGCAATTTCCTGTTGCGTCCTAGTTGTTTTTTGTTTTATTATTATGATATCCATACATCATACATATCTCTCTATTTCAGTTTCCTCATTTTCTATATAGCACGTTATACACCTAATAAGCACATTTTATTAACAATGACCACAATTGTAACCAATTTCAACTTCTCTCAACACAACTACCACCTCTACATATACTATTTAAACAAATAATTTAAACAAAAAAAGGTATGGACATTCTCTAGACAAATAATAGAAAAACAAAAACTATGGGCATTCTCTAAACAAATAATTTAAATATAAAAAGGGTGAATCAAATCTCTTTAGGTGCAAACCTCAATTAGAGTACAAATAGATTTAATCCCTCTCAACACTTGGTAGTCAAAATGTTTAATAGTACATGACAAGACATTGCAACATCACTTTCATATTGAGCTCAAGAGCGCCTCTCAACATAATAAAAGATGTCTTATCCAATATTTTACAATTCTACTTAAAAACATTTATAAATGTTAATGGAATGTGATATATAATAATGATGATGATGACGATGACCAAGGAGGCAGGAGTAGGGGTTAGGGACATCAACCAACAACTAGGATGAATATTTATCTTTGTGGTAAGGATTAGATCTAGCAATTTCTAGGGAAATTTGAAACTTATTCATTTTTGGAGATTCAATGATTGTAAGTCAACAGGGGAGAAAGATTAAAGAGAAACCTAAATATATCCAAGTTACCATTCCGCATAGAATAAATCTCCAAATAACAAAGTTTGAAACTGTAGAATTCTTTCATGTTAGAAGAAAGGTTAGCTCAATGGTAGATTCTTTAACAAATAGGGGCGCCACCTTGGATCAAGGAAGGTTGTTTTTGGGCATTGGAAGTTTAGTTTATAAACCATTACCATGACAAGAACATTTTTATCTCATATTTTAGAGGTAACATTTGGAATTAAATGTTGAATCAAAGGATGGGACACACATTATCTCACTGTCAAAGCTTTCTATGACCATTTTTTTTTCTCCAAGCATTTGTAATGTTTGAGCGACTCATATCTCATGCAGAGATATGGATCCATGAACTTATTTGGAAAGCCCATGTACTCCAAGGATTGTCAGTGGACATATGTATGATGAGCCTTTCCATTAATAAATTTGAGTGGATGCTAAGATATAATATATTTGCATCTAAGACATGGGAAACTCTATAGCATTCCCAAGAGTTTATGGAGAAGGAATCAAATTACAAATTAAACATTAAGGTGTTGGATTTTTCTGTGTGGTAATTGCATGGAAAACAATACAATATTGAAATCGCAGAGAGGAGTGAAGATTCAGGGAAGGCTGAATCGCATGGATATAAGAAGAGGAGGTATATTGTTGCCATTTTAGGGTTTCTTGTCTAGTCCAAAGTTAGCTAGGGAGAATTGAAGGTTCACGACATGATTTTCCCCATGGAAATCCATATTAGTGTTGAGAATGAGGAACAGAATTTACACTTAGCCCAATTGACAGTGTCCATGGATTTTATTATAAACTTGATTTCCAGGCAAGGAAAAATGATGCTAATAGAGTCATGTGCCCAATTTTATTTGCTAAACCAGAAAATTAGTCTAGTGGAGACGAAGTTGGAAAGGATGTAGGGGGTGACTGATTTGTTGAACCTACAGATGGGCAATATGAACCAACTATTAGAATCAAAAGAAACCAAGGAAAATAATGAAGAAGCTGCAGATCTTGAGGCGCAGTAGGAGGCGACTTTAGATTTGCAAGTGCTGAAAGTTGGTGAGGCATCTTCTTCTTCTCTTCCACGGATTGAAAAACAATGAAATGAAGACACTTCAATTCTTAGGGTACACTTTGAATATCAATCTTGCTTGTTAGTTTATTTCTGTTTTGCAAATATGTAGTAATTTTTGCAGTGTATTGGAGGTTATATAAGGATAATTTATTTAGATCAGTTGCATGTAGATAGATGAGCATAAGAATTAGTATTTTTTGGATGATCTCCTTGAATGCAGTAGAAGAATACAATGTTAAATATGAAAACTGTTTTGGAATTCAAACCAGACTTCATTAATATAAAATCTTGTTATAGCTGCTACAACAACACCCAAAATTCTTGGGCATACCTGAAAATTTCATGTCACCCTTTGCTTGCTTAAGGCCATAAGATTTATGGTCATGTTTTGAATTCGTCAATATCCCCATGACCCATTCTATCAAACCCTATTGATGCTCACATTTACATGGTGCATGTTATTTTGTCTTCTTAACATACCTCAGAACTTGATCACACTGATGCATTAGGGTTTTGGAGTTTATTGCCTTAATAATGTATTAAGAGTCTCATGCGATCTCAAGAATTAATCTTTCTGCAATATGAATTGTAGTGGAGTAATGGTATCTTATGTCAATGGTCATGTCTCCACCCTACTTGCATTAGGGTTTGTGAAGCACTACTTTATTCATGCATTTTGAAACCCTAAATCATAGTGATTATGAATATGACCCTTATTCATGTTGTCACCTAACTATCATCCTCTATGGCACATCCTTCGGTTTAGTTTCATGAGCACATTTTAACATTTTCTACATAGTTTGTTAATGACACTTGAATGATTAAGTTGATCCATGTGCTCTAATGTTAAATTGGTTAAGGGTAATCTTCACCAATGCTTTCAATATTGATTGTTCAATCTCTATAAATTGTGCTACTCGTGGTTCCATTTTTTAATCCCTTAAGACCTTAATGTTTAAGTTTGTTAAGCCTACATTCTATTACACAATCTTACTAACATTGGTTATAATTGTGCTATACAGGCAAGCTAAAGCAACACACATAAGGTTCTCATTTGAGCACAATTAAAAGGTCATAAGGGTTTTGATCATATTTTGGATTGGTCAATCTCCCCATGACCCAATCCCTATGAAACCCTATCGATGTTTATACCTTCATGCTATCACAATGCTTATATACCCTTGGTTCATCTTGGTTCCCATCCTAGAAAGTGCATTAGGGTTTTTGGTAACTTTTGTTTCTTTCAAAACCCTATGCTATGATGATTGCATTCAACGCCATTTTCTAGATTAAGTGATTAAGTTGATAATGAGGTGTTAAAAACTGAAGAATCAACTTTATTGATAAAATGGGCAGCTCACAGGTGAGGATCTCCACCTGGAGACTGCCTTTGGCAGAACACTCTACATACTTCATCTTACAATAAAAAAAATATATAGTTTTCACACATGTAGGGAAGTTAGAACAACTGCCTAAGAAATAGGAACTAATTCCTAATCTAAGGTTGTAGTGAACCGAATCTCTCCAGATTTACATATTCTCCATTATCTTCAACACTCCCCCTTAATGGAGAAATGGGTTCACAAGTATTCCTAACATTTCCCTAAAAAATTCAAACTTGATTCTACTGAGAGGCTTAGTGAAAATATCAGCAACATTGTCACATGTATTACAATATTCAATATGGATTTCCTTTGACTGAACTTTCTCCCTGAAAAAATGAAACTATGTATCAATGTGCTTTGTGTTTTTATGAAATAATGGATTATTTGCAAGTTTGATAGAGTTTTGGTTATTGCATTTGATAACTGTTGAAACCTTCTGTTCTTCTCCAGCATCATGGAAAAGTCTCCTCAACCAAACTACTTCACAAGTTGTTGCACACATCGCTTGATACTCAGCTTCTGCTGAAGACAATGATATTGTTTTCTGTTTATTGTTGCTCCATGCAATGACCCCAAACCCAATGCTAAATGCATAGCCTACTATGGATCGTTTGTCATCTACATTTATAGCCAAATCGGAGTCTGAAAAACCTATTAATCTAACATCAAATGAATCAGTATAAATAATACCAAAGTCTAAGGTTCCTTGCAAATAACTTAAGAAACCTTTCCTTGCAACCCAATGATTCTCAAGAGGCTTTGACATGAATTGGCTCAATACACTGACTACATAATCCATATTCGGCCTAGTTGTAGTCAAGTAGATTATAATCCCAACCAGTTGTCTATATAATGTTGCATCTGCCTCCTCAGAACCATCATCATTATAAAGTTTGGTATTCTATTGTAAAGGCATTGTTGCAGCTTTACTTTGATCCATTTTGAAAATTTTCAGTAAACTCCTGACATACTTACCTTGTGACAAAAAATTCTGGCCAGAATCCCTCCAAACTTCCAGACCCAAACAATAGTGTAGCTCTCCAAGGTCTTTTATCTCGAAAACCTGTGGAATATGCTCTCTAATTTCTTTAATGAGTTCATCTACATTTCTTGTAATGACAAGATCATCTACATACAAAGAAATCAAAACAATTCGCCCCTATTTGTCAAACACGATGTACAAATGAGGGTCATTCTTGCTTCTTTTATAACTATGTTGTAGGAAAAATGAATCAATTTTGTCATACCATGCAATTGGTTCCTACTTTAGTCCATACAATGCTTTCTTCAATCTACAGACTAAATGTTCTCCCCCTTGTTTAACAAACCCCTAAGGTTGCACTAAATACACTTCTTCTTTTAATTCACCATTTAAGAATGAAGATTTCACATCTAGTTGGTGTATTGTCCAATGATGTTTGGTAGCTAAAGCAATTAACATGATGATTGTGCTTAATTTAGCTACAGGGGCCAAGGTTTCCTCATAGTCAATACCTTCTTTCTGCAAATACCCCTTTGCAACAAACCTAGCTTTATATTTGTCTATACTCCCATCTGCTTTAAATTTAGGATTGTATAACCATTTACAACCTATGGGTTGCTTTCATTCAAGTAACTCAACTAGATCCCAAGTTTTGTTTTGAAGTATTAATTCTTATTCCTCTTCCATGACTACCCTCCATTCACTATATTGACTAGCTTCTTTATAACTAAAGGGTTCAACAACACTTAACATACTAGTTGTAAAAGAATTCTCCCTATATCTTGCTGGAAATTGAGTTTTCCTACCTGATATCCTGAGTGGTGGAGTGGCTTCAAACCTGTTCTGATCTCCCCTCTGTGACTGGTTTCAAACCTGATTTGATCAGCCACTTCTTCTTTCTCCTGCTACTGCTATTACTCACCGGACCATGTTTCATCACCTTCTTCTAACAGTAAAGGCACATGCCATTATTCATCACTACGAAAAAGGTTCCCATCATCTACCTATTCATGGAATACAACATCTCTACTTGCAAACACCTTGTGAGTAGAAGGATTAAACAACTTATAATCCTTAAACTCACTGCAGTGTCCAACAAAACTACACTTAATGGATTTAGAATCTAACTTCTTCCTATATTCTTTCAGGACATGATCAAAAGCCTTACATCCAAAGACTCTAAGATGACTTACTGCAGGCTTGAAGCCAAACAATGCTTCCAAATGAGTTTTATAATCCAAACACATAGTAGAACTCCTATTCGTAAGATACACTATAGTGTTTACACCTTCTGCCCAAAAACCATTGCTCAGATTCTTACCTTTCAACATACTGCGGGCACACTCCATGAGGGTTATGTTTTACCTTTCCACAACCCCATTTTTCTAAGGAGTGTAAGGTGTTGTGAATTGCTGTTGTATTCTGTGTTCTTTGCAGTGTTTAATGAAGTCACCCTTCTTGAATTCTCCACCTTGGTCTGAGTGAAGAATTTTTATGACCTTACCTGTTTTCTTCTTAATCATACTTCTGAATTGCTTAAAGTATTCAAAAGCATGAATCATATGCCTGAGAAAATACACCCAGGTGAACCTTGTACATTCATCAACAAAAATAAGAAACTAGTAGGCCCCTCCTAACGACCTTGTCGGCATTGGCCCACATAAATTAGTGTGTAGAAGTTCAAGTATATCCCTCTATTTCTTATCAACAATAATAGGAAATTCATCTCTATGTAATTTACAAAGGGAACATGCTTCATAGTCAACATGCTTACTCTTCAAAATAGGAATACCATTCACCATACCGTTTATCTGAAGAAGTAGTAGGTCACTGAATTTTATATGCCAAAATCTCTGATGTGAGAGATTCTCTATAGACATGGCTGATGATGCCAATGCTTGATGTGACGCACTTCTGACATCCAGTTTATACAATCCTCCTACACGTACACCTATTGCAATGGACTTCATCTGATCCAACATGTATTTAATTACATAATAAGATTTAAAGAACTCTACCTTAAGATCCTGATCTGTTATTCTAGATATAGAAATCAGGTTCTTTTTTATCCTGGGTATATACATAACATCATGAATATGCCTAATGTTTCCATCAAGTAGTATGACAGGGACATCACCATATCCCTTGATTTCATACCCTGTATCATCTCTAAGGTAGAATTTTGTACCAGTGCTAGATTCTTTGAAATTTTTAAACCATTGCCTCTTACCTATCATATGGAAGGAGGCTCCTGAGTCCACGAACCAGATTTCTGGTTCATCCTCCTTAATTGACAACAAATAATCACATACGAACAATTTGATATTCAAATTCTGATCTGCATCAGCCATATGGCTTGCATGCTTCTTGTGTCTCTGTTGACCTTCATCAACCTTCTTCTTTTGACAATGTTTAGCCATGTGACCAAATTTACCGCAATAAAAAAAATTTGGTCCTGAATCACTTCTGTTTGAAGACATACCTTGAGATGGAGGTGGCTTTCTTTGTGAGGTTCCTCTGCTTTTGTGTGTTGCATTTGTCTTTCCTCCGAAGGGCTTCTTCTTTGCCATTAGGGCAAGATTTGAGCTCTGGGGTTTCAAGATCATCTGACTTTCCTCCTCCTACATTAGGATCCATGTCAATTCTTCAAAATCAAGGGTTTTTTCTCTCGCATTCAACTCAATGATGAACATCTGATAGTCGTCAGTCATACCATTCATGGTAATAATGACCAAATCAGTTTCTAATACTATTTCGCCAATGTTTCCTAGCTTATTCTTAAGCTCCTTGATACGAGAGATGAACACTGCTACTGATTCATTCTCCTCCATTTTAATGGAGAGAATATTTCTCTTTAGAAACAGTAGGTGATTTTTGTTCTTGATCTCGTACAAGTCTTTGAGAGTTGTCCAGATGTCTGCTGCAGCTTTACATTCTCGAATATGAGGAATAATGCAATATTTCATAGACAATTTGAGAAACACCTTTGCCTTGTTCTCCCTCTTTTCCTAGTCCTAGATTGTTGTTGTTGTTCCGCCTGTGGCTAGGGTTGGCTTCAACTCATCACCGGTTGTAATCGCCCATGCGTTTTTCCCCTCTAACAGGGTCTGCAACTTAAATTTCCAATTGGAGTAATTGGAACCGTCAAGCTTATTTCTCTCGTTCAAATAAGCCTCTGCCATCTGATTGTTCATCTTGACAGATCTCCCTAAAAAAAAATGACCTCCAGTGATTTAAAAGACGGATCTATCTCCGATCCGAAGAGAAATCTAAAAAAAACTAGGTGCTCTCTCTTAATAAAAAAACTTTTCCAACTGGATGCAAAAAACGAAAAAAAAAACAAAATTCTTCTTTGTTTTTTTTTTTTAAAATTGAAAACCCTTATTTCCTTTTAAATAAAAAAGTGTCTCCCTTATTCATATGCACCCACAAATGAACTTTTTAAAAGAAAAAATATTGAAACCTTGAAACCCTAATAATTTTTTTTAAAAGAAAATAATAGTGAAGGCCTTACACCGTTTTCGTCCTCCCAACACCACCACCACCAGCCAAGGAGGATATCAATAATGCTATTAGCCCACCCTCGGCTTCCACCTGGAGCAACATGCAAAAAATCCTGACATCACTAAAATGGCCACCCTCGACCTCCACCTAGAGCAGCACGCAACAACGCACTTTCTCACGACCACTGCTCAGTTCATGAACTGACATGGCCACCAGCGCTTCCATTGCTCCTACCCAGCACTACGGGGACACCAACAATTACTGCGTCAATTTTCAGGTAAGCCCATACCGATTCCGTAGAAAATCTCAGCTGAGAATTGATCTTGGGACCTGGGATCTGTGTTAAACTCCCATGTGCCTACTACTACAGCTAAACCAGATCCCGAAAGACTACCATGACAATCTTATTTAGTCACATCCAACACTATCGGCCCCTTCAATTCACCGCAGACTCCACCTCGCAGGCAGCACGTAGCAACGGGTGCCTGTTGCAACAATGGGTAACAAACACCCTTACGCAACAACGCCCTTTGAGAAATCAACACTGTAACCACCCTCTCTGCAACAAATCTCAACACAACACCACTAGCAGAACCACACACGACGCCACCGTTTACTGATTACATGGGCCACTCCCTGTCTGTAGCACGCAACAACTTCAACCTCCACACTAGCTAAGCATGCACGCAAAAACTTCAACCTACACACCGACACGTCTGACCTTTCTCCAACAGATCTTAGCAGATGTTAACACTAACTCACTTTCACACAGAACCTTCCATGCAATTCCTCCAAGATGCAGTCACCTTTTCTTCTCAATTTGGTTTTCATCGGTCAACGCGACTTCTCTGTTGAGATCCGTGATTTTCAAGGGCGATGGTGAAAATCACTCTACAGAAATGAAAAATCATCACTCTCTTTCCCTTATAATACGTGATGTTCAACACTCTCCTTCCAACAGGAACAATGATGATGCATGTGAATAAAATAAAATAAAAAATTCATGTTTCTGCTTCGCCTCCTCACCATGTGAGGCTTTCTTCACACCAGCCACCCACTCAACTATCAAAGCATACTGGCTTTGACTCACCAACCCTACAGCTCTGATACCATGTTAAAAACTGAAGAATCAACTTTATTGATAAACTAGGCAGCTCACAGGTGAGGAGCTCCACCTAGAGACTACCTCTGGCAGAATGCTCTACATAATTCATCTTACAATCAAAAAATATATAGTTTTCACACATGTAGGGAAGTTAGAACAACTGCCTAAGAAATAGGAACTAATTCCTAATCTAAGGCTCTAGTGAACTGAATCTCTCTAGATTTACATATTCTCCATTATCTTCAACATTATTCATGCATTTTGAAACCCTAGCTCATTGTGATTATGAATATGACCCTTATTCATGTTGCAACTAACTATCATCCTCTATGGCGCATCCTGCAGTTTAGTTTCATGAGCACATTTTAGCATTTTTTACATAGTTTGTTAATGACACTTGAATGATTAAGTTGATCCATGTGCTCCAATGTTCAATTGGTTAAGGGTAATTGATGTAGGATCATCCAACACCCTTAGTCAAAGGGAGGAATCCAAAAGCATAGTGAAGAGGAGCACGTGGACCAGGGGAGCAAAACAAGGACTTTTCTGTTTTAAAATAGAGAGAAAACAATGGAGTAGATAAAGTCTCGAGGAGACTTATTAATGAATTTGCCATGTGTCATATGCATGCATGTAATGAGAGATTTAAGGGCTTTTTGTTAGAGGGTTGATAGGATCCTTCCGTGATCCGATCCAACAATGCTTCCTTATCTATATATATATATATGATTGAACCTGTGCGTTCAGGTAGATAGAGGGTAATATAGAATAGAACTCATGTAACAGAAAGTGACCACAATATAGTCGTGAGGAGAGCCGTGCTAAGGCTGAAATGCCTTAGCTTATATACCGTTCTATATATAATAATATATAAATGTGTTTAAGTGTTGAAACTGTGCGTTTATGTGTCTGTGGGTTTCCGTGCACATATATTTCAGCTATGCTATATATACCCGTGAATATGTGTAAATGGATTGAAGCTAACATTTATAAATATGTTCATATGTTGCAAGTTGATCAACCATCGATCACGAGAAGGATCGAAGGCGACCCAAAGATACAAATGGAAGTTATGCGTGAATGGCAGAGATGGTGGCAGAGCTGTGTTTTAACACAAAATTCCTTCAAATGGTAGATAAATCAAGTTAAAGGGAAACTTGCTAGAATGCCCTAGAACCGTTGGATCTGAAGGATCAATGGTCCAGATCCTTTATCGCATCGGCAGAACCCTTATCAAGTTATTAGAACGGGCAGTTGAATAATAGCGATAGCGATTAAATCGCAACCATCAGATCGATGGTCCAGATCGACGGCTTAAGTGTGATTGGAAATCGCATATCGGAGTGGCAAAGGGATTGGACAGTAGAATATTAAAGGTTGATACGCCGATGGTGATATCGTCGATAAAGCTGATCGGCGATCCGAGGTCGGGTTGTTCGCTTGTTGGAGTTCGAAGGTCAGAGTTGGAGTGGCGCTGCGAAATAACGCTTAAAGTGGAGGACCCATCGATAATATGAACACAGGTTTATTATTATTCGATGTCCGGCATGTATGCTTGGAGCGGGGTTTCTTTGTAAATCTCGTGTTTCAATGTTTTCCGATAGTTTGAAGACCCAGGGTTTTTAAAGGAAATCCTGATACACTTGTGGCTCCGATAATGTATATGGTTCTAGGCATTTTAAAAGAGAGCCCGATAATGTTGAATGATCCATGGTTAAAGGCTTAAGGCCTAAGAACACTTCCGATAGGCTTTGTGGGCCCATAACCCATAGTCCTCAAGATTAATTTGTTTAGGGAAAGGGATTTTGGATTAACCCCAATTTCTCATTCCCATCATTTGGTATTAGAGTAGAAGAAGATTCTGCATGAAAGGAAGATTAAAGACAGGATTCCAGAGAGAAAGAGGTACAGTTGTTTGATGATTGGAGAGTTATGGTCTTACTGTCGTGCAGATAGCGGCAATAGAAGGTGAGAAGAATTGCAACAGCCTAAGAGCAAGGAAGTGCTCAAGAGAAGCTGAGAACAACTTCCAATTGCAGTTAGGTAGAAGTTGTTGAGGTAGCTCCACAATTGCGATTATGGGTAGAGTTGTCTTAGAGATAACAATTCCAGTGAAAGAAGTGTTGGGTAGAATTTTTAGTCAGCAAGAGGTTCGAGGATAGAACAATAGAGCTTGCAAAAGACCAAGTCCAGAGGAGAGCTTGGTGAGGTAAGTGGCAGCAGGGAGGACTTGCTGTTGCAGAGGCTTGGTTGCAGCTCACAGAAGACCATGAAGGCAGTTCCACTGAAGAAGTGAAGTATCAGTGGGTAGAATTGCTAAGGACAAGGAGAAGCATATGACCAGGAGGTCATAATTTTTGTGCCTCGGGAATCTGATGCAGGAGCATCCAACACCCTTATTCAAAGGGATGAATCCAAAAGCGGAGCGAAGAGGAGCACATGGACCAAGGGAGAAAAACAAGGACTTTTCTGTTTTAAAACAGAGAGAAAAATATGGAGTAGATAAAGTCTTGAGGAGACTTATTAATGAATCTGCCATGTGTTATATGCATGCATGTAATGAGAGCTTTAAGGGCCTTTTGTTAGAGGGTTGATTGGATCCTTATGTGATCTGCTCCAACAATGCTTCCTTATATATATATGTGATTGAACCTGCGTGTTTGGGTAGATAGAGGGTAATATAGAATAGAACTCATGTAACAAAAAGTGACCACAATGTAGTTGAGAGGAGAGTTGTGCTAAGGCTGAAATGCCTTAGCTTATATACCGTTCTATATATAATAATATATAAATGTGTTTAAGTGTTGAAACTGTTCGTTTATGTGTTTGTGGGTTTCCGTGTGCATATATATTTCAGTTATGCTATATATACCCGTGAATATATGTAAATGGCTTGAAGCTAGCATTTATAAATATGTTCATATGTTGTAGGTTGATCAACCATCGATCATGATAAGGATCGATGGCAACCCAGAGATACAAATGGAATTTATGCGTGAATCGCAGAGACGGTGGCGGAGCTGTGTTTTAACACAGTATTCCTTCAAATGGCGGATAAATCAAGTTAAAGGGAAACTTGCCAGAATGCCCTAGAACTGTTGGATCTAAAGGATCAACGGTCCATATCCTTTATCACATCGGCAGAACCCTTATCAAGTTATCAGAATGGGTAGTTGAATCATAGCGATAGTGATATGTGATTAAATCGCAACCGTCGGATCGATGATCCAGATCGACGACTTAAGTGCGATCGGCGATCGCATATCAGAGCGGCAAAGGGCTTGGACAGTGGAATAGTAAAGGTTGATACGCCAATGGTGATATCGCCGATAAAGCCGATCGAAAATCAGAGGTCAGGTTGATAGCTTGTCGAAGTTCGGAGGTTGGAGTTGGAGTGGCGCTGCTGAATAGCGCTTAAGGGGATGGACCCGCCGATAGTATGAACATGGGTTTATTATTATTAAAAGTCCGACATGTATGCTTGGAGCGGGGTTTCTTTGTAAATTCTGTGTTTCAATGTTTTTCGATAGTTTGAAGACCTGGGGTTTTTAAAGGGAATCCCGATACACTTGTGGCTCTGATAATGTATATGGTTCTGGGCATTTTAAAAGAGATCCCGATAATGTTGAATGATCAATAGTTAAAGGATTAAGGCCTAAGAACGCTTCCGATAGGCTTTGTGGGCCCATAACCCACAGGCCTCAATATTAATTTGTTTTGGGAAAGGGATTTTGGATTAACCCCAATTTCTCAACCCCATCAGTAATCTTCACCAATGCTTTCAATATTGATTGTTCAATATCTATAAATTGTGCTACACGTGGTTTTATAAAGCAACCATGCAAGTAACCCTCATCATGTTAGAAGTTGGGTAGATACTCATATCAGATTTACCTAAATTAACTTATCCATTTTTTAATCCCTTAAGACCTTAACGTTTAAGTTCGTTAAGCCTACATTGTATTACACAATCTTACTAACATGGGTTATAATTGTGCTATACAAGGAAAGCTAAAGCAACACACATAAGGTTCTCATTTGAGCACAATTAAAAAGTCATAAGGGTTTTATCATATTTTGGATTGGCAAATCTCAACCCTATCAATTTTTATACCTTCATGCTATCACATTGCTTATATACCCTTGGTTCATCTTGGTTCCCAGCCTAAAAAGTGCATTACAGTTTTTGGTAACTTTTGTTTCTTTCAAAACCCTACGCTATGATGATTGCATTCAACGCCATTTTCCATATTAAATTGATAACGAGGTTCCACTTGTACATGCAGGCTATTTTTCATAAGATTTTATATTGTGGCTTATATTCTTCTCTTAAAGCGTATTTTAAGTATTCACATTGGTAACATGAAGGTCCCATGAAACTCACTTAGACCAAATTTTTAATCACCATATTCATTACGATTGAAAAGCATATAAATTCATTCATTTATTTATTTCCCCGTGAACCTACCAACCTAGATTGTATTTTGGCACGTAGGGAAAATGAGGGGAACACATCGAACAACGCCGACCCAAAGTGTTGAAGCCTTTGATAATGGACAACACAACAAAAAATAATAAAAAAAGGTTGCATATTCCCATATGGGCAAAGGCATGTGGAGAGATTTATATTAAGCGGTGAAAATATAGTTAAAGCCTAAAGGCAAATGATGCATGCTTCTCATACCACTAGCACCAACTAGAATTTATGTGAATGAAATAAATTATTAACCTAATTTCAGTGTGTCAATAGTGCAAGAGTTGGGAGAAAGTGGTTATACTGTATGAATGGGTTGGAAAACGCAAACAAAAGCAGTGCTAACAATTTTATAAAGGTTATATTTAAATGCTATCATAAGGGGTTTCTGTGGAGTTAAAATGGAAAGCTAGGTTTTACAAAGTGCTACTAGAGCTTTGAAGGCTCATACACACCATGCAATGAACCAAGGAGGCTAGACGAGTTCTAAGAGTATAGTTTCCAATCATTTTCCAGAGGGTTCCTAGATGATGTGTGTATGGTAGTTGGAGAAATGATTTATTGAAGATAAGCCAGGCGGGTTGGAGTTTAATGGAGGTTGTGATGATGTGGATCTATAAAAAACAAAATGTTATCCAATTCCTAAGAAACTATTTGAAATTATTTTCCTTTGAAAGAAGAATTGTCTTAGATTGCGTTAAGCCAAAAGTAGATAATCGTCTTCCCCGTCACACATGGTAACGATCTCAGAACCTGAAAAAAACTCATGATCAGACAACATGAATAGGGTTCATATCGGGAACTAGATCTTTCTTCAAGTCACATTCCAAATTTGCAACTCCTCAAATTGCATTCCTGATTTGTGATGGCTCAAGTCGCATTCCCAAGTTGTGACTCCTCAAGACACTTTAATGATTTGCAATGGCTCAAGCTGCATTTCCAAGTTGTGACTCCTCAGGTGGCATTTCCAATTTTGGATTCTCCAATCACATTCTCCATTTTTGATCTTTATATAGTTCACATCCCCTTTTCAAACTCGTAATTCTAATTGTGATAAGATTAAACTAGCTTAGATCCATCTTAACCCGGATCTATCAAGCGCCGAGAGGGATCAAATCTCTTGAGGTACAAATTTTTTCTCAAGTTTTGCACTCATAAAAGAGGGTTGCACATTGAGAGATTAGATCCCTCTCAGCTCTTGCTAGATTTGGGTTGAGAGGGATCAATTCTCTCGAGGTGCAAACATTTCCTCAAGTTTTGCATTCAAAAAAGAGGGTTGCACATCAAGAGATTAGATCTCTCTCGGGCTTGATCGATCCGGGTTAAGATGGATCTATGCTGTAATATCCATAGTTAAAAATATTCTCAGATTGTTATAAAATATTTTGATTGTGAAATAAGTTATGAGTTTTGGGCATGTGGTATTGATAACCCATGGTATTGTAACAAAGCATATTAAAAAATATCAATGGAAAAAGTGGGGGTCAATATCTATGGTTAAGAATCTTGTCATATTGTTATAAAATATAAGTTACGTTTTTTTGGGCATGTGGTATTGATAAGCCATTGTATTGTAACAAAGCCTATTTACAAGTTAATAATATCCATGGTAAAGTGGGGGTGAATTTCTATGGTTAAGAATACTTTCATACTTTTATAAAATATTTTAATTATGAAATAAGTTGTGTTTTTTTGGGCATGTGGTATTGATAAGCCATGATATCGTAACAAAGCCTATTTTTTACAAGTTAATAATATCCACAGTAAAGTGGGGATGGATATCCATGGGTAAGAATCTTGTATTGTTATAAAATATTTTGGTTGTGAAATAGGTTATTATTTTTGACCATGTGGTATTGATAAGCTATGATATTGACCCATGGTATTGTAACCAAGCCTATTCAAAAGTTAATAACAAAATCAAAATATAACTTTATTACTTTAAATTTATATTATTAATTGAGGCAACATTTAAATGTTTACACTCATCCACGATATCACTTTTAACTTTTTTATTATATTTTTTAGTTGGGCCTACATTTAAAATTGTTTACATACTTACATTACATCTACACATCTAACCTATACTGGATTGTAGAGCACCTCTTGGTGCAAAAATAAAATTGTGACCCAACTTGGACCTGCGACTCACATTTGGGATTCAACCTATACATAAAATTGGGAACTGCGACTTGAAAGGAATTATAAGATGCAACCTTCTTGTATCCTACTCATTATATTAGGTCACAATTAGGATTACATCTCCCAGTAAGGTCGTGGCTCTAGAATGAGACCTAAAAAAAAGTGATCCCATTAGCCTATGGAGTAATTTTTGTCAACACTGCTAGCAATAGATATTGAAGGGCTTGAGAAAAGGTGAGCAGTGCATGAAGTAGAATTGAATAATGTAAATTATTCTTTGGCAGCTGCCAATGGACACCGCATCAACATTCAAGAAGAAAGGGAACAATTCGATAATGAAAATGTCAAATTATTTCACCCTTAAAATTGACAGAAGAAGAATAAGTGAGATTTGTGGCTGAACAAAACACATAAGCTAGCGTTGTGAATGATTGGACAAAATTTTCTTGAAGATACATCAAAATTACAGTTGTCTCAAATCAAACAAAATGAACATGACGTTGAGGATGCTTTGGAAGAACTCAATTGACAGTTTCTACATTTTGTTATTTCAAACTTGTCCAAGTAGAAGAAGGACTTGCATCATTCAAGAACACTATTTGACACTAAAGTTTTATGTTACACCAAGTAATACATTAGCCTAATGAAGAGGAACCATGTGAGGGAGGTACTCAGTGATATACTAGTATATAGTGTTATTTGGGAGGAGCATATTTCACTTTTGAGGCAGCTACTAGAAACATTGAAGAAGCACCATTAAAATAAAATATATAAACTAACTTTAAATGTATTAATAAAAAAGTATTTTTTTAATAAATAAATTTCGTATATTAATTAATGATGCCACTAAAACCAATATGGTCTATCGGACCTTAAGGAAGTAGGAGATTAATTGAGATTCTTTAATATTTTATTTCTTTGATCGAAAAGAAGGGAGAGAAGTGTACCTAGATCGCTATAGTATTGCTTACTTAACAAGTCATGAAGGTTGGTAGAGTGGAAACAATTTTGAAAATTAGAGCGGTTGTGGGTAAGAGATGAGCAATCCAAGAGAAAGTGCTTGAAAATTAGAACGGTTGTGGGTAAGAGATGAACAATTCAAGAGAAAGTGATTTTCATTTTCAACCCTTTTAGTATCACAAAGGTGACGAGAAAGTGCTTGAAAATTAGAATGGTTGTGGGTAAGAGATGAGCAGTTCAAGAGAAAGTGGTTTTCATTTTCAACCCTTTTAGTATCACAAAGGTGACGGACTATTTCATACCAAGGTGTTTTGGGAGTTGACCAACACTCGATTTCACTTTAAAGCTCATGATAATTAGTTCTTATCTTGGTAATATTCATTTTCTTCTTAGCAATGGTCAGTCAAAAATATGATTTTGGCTATCAAGAAGCTCATGAGAATTAGTTTTTATATTGGCAATATTCATTTTCTTCTTAGCAATGGTCAGGTCAAAAAGATAATTTTGACTATCAAGATTGGGGTTGATAACCTCATAGTATCTTAGCTTCCTCTTTCCCTCTAACTCCTTATTATTTCACAACTTATTTTTAAATTTGGAAGTCATAATATTTTTAATATTATCATTATTCTACAAGATGATCTCCTCTCTTACCCCCAATGGTCTAGCCAAGATTGGGAATCAGTATGCTAGCTTTTCTTGAGTCTAAGGTGGGGATTTTGGCTAGAGTTACTAGCAATTTTGAGGAACAACTTGCCTTCCATGTTGTATAGCTTCTTTTTATATATGAGATACCTAATCATAGCCATGCTTTCAATGGAAGAAATGATAACTTCAACATAAAAATACCTAATCATACATTTTTAATTAGCAAATAAATTTTATAAAATATTAAAAATAAATATCGATTAGTATTATAGAATTATCATACTTATATTCAAAATTTATTCCTTAAAATTATTGAGTATAAATTAATAAAAAATTCAAACAATATTCAAAGAATAAATAATTAAAACTCTTAAATTTAAATTAAATAGAAATATTATTAAAAATCAAAAAAACAAAAATAATAAATTTAGAGGCCAAAAATTCACATGTATAATTAATTTAAAAATTAGCATAATCATATAAGTTAAATCCTTGATTAAAGTTAAAAAGTTCACTTTCATTAAAATTAAGTATAAATATTATCATCTTACAATCAAATGCACTTGTTTTAAAGTCAATTTTTTATAATAATGAATCATCCTCACTTTAATCTTATTTTTTAATTATACTTTTTTAATCTTATCTTTTAATAATAATGATTATAAAGTGTATATGTGTTATTGTTAAAATAATCTAATTAAAATAATAAATTAAGTATAAATATTATCATCTTACAATCAAATGCACTTGTTTTAAAGTCAATTTTTTTTAATAATGAATCATCCTCACTTTAATCTTATTTTTTAGTTATACTTTTTTAATCCTATTTTTTAATAATAATGATTATAAAGTGTATATGTGTTATTGTTAAAATAATCTAATTAAAATAATAAAAGAAATAATTAACTACCACGATTTAATATCAATCATTTATATGTAACAATGAAGTAGAATGTACCTTTTTATTTTATTGAATCTTACAGGTTCATATAATTTTTTTATTGAAAAAAATAGTTATGATTTAAAACACAAAAGTTAATGATTACATAGCTAAAGATTTTTAAATATTTAAATGGAATTTCAAACCATTTTTGTTTGGGTGTAATCTTAATTTTTGTTGTTTAAAATCTATTTTTTATTACATATATGGATTGAACACCTTGAAAAACGTTGGGGCATTTGGATTAAGGAGAGTTCACAACTTAACTAGTAATTCCAACAAATAGCTATAAATGGGAAAATAAGCGGGAAAACCCTCTAAAATATATAATAGACTATGACTTTAAATATATATGTTTATATTTTAAATAGTTACATGTATTTTAAATCATCACTAATTATAGACATGTTTATATTAGGCTGATTTTAGAGTTTTTAATTATAAATATTAAGTGTATGTTGAAAATTTAATTAAAAAATATTGTTTCTAGTCATTTATTAAATTTATTAAGTGCATTTTATAAATGGTGATTTGTCATTATTAAATGCTTTTTAGCCACGTCGCTCAATTTCAATCTTAAAATCCCTCAGATTTAAATTATTGCCAACTGGCTACTACACCAACCTTTTATGTTTGCATCAATATCCTAAACTTCTACGTTGTGTCTAAACACGTAGTCTAATTAATGGACAAAATGGTTCCTTTCCACGTATCTTTTCTGGTCAATTTTAACATGTAATCTAATTAATTAACAAAATGATTCAATTTTAACACGTAGACACGTAGTCTAATTAATGGACGAAATGGTTCAATTTTAACACGTAGTCTAATTAATGGATGAAATGGTTCTTTTCCACATATTGGTTCCTTTCCATGTATCTTTTCTGGTCAATTTTAACACGTAGTCTAATTAATGGACGCAATGGTTCCTTTCTACGTATCTTTTCTGGTCAATTAATGGACGAAATGGTTCCTTTCTACGTATCTTTTCTGGTCAATTAATGGACGAAATGGTTCCACGTATCTTTTGTGGTCAATTTTAACACGTAATCAAATTAATTAATGGACAAAATGGTTCCTTTCCACGTATCTTTTCTGGTCAATTTTAACATGTAGTCTAATTAATGGACGGAATGGTAATGGACGAAATGGTTCCTTTCCACGTATAATGGTTCCTTTCCATGTATCTTTTCTGGTCAATTTTAACAAGTAGTCTAATTACTGGATAATTTTAACAAATAGTCTAATTAATGGACGAAATGGTTCCTTTACACGTATCTTGGTCAATTTTAACACGTAGTCTAATTAATGAACAATTTTAACACGTATTCTAATTAATGGATGAAATGGTTCCTTTCGAGGTATCTTTTCTAATCAATTTTAACAGGTAATGGATGAAATGGTTCCTTTCGAGGTATCTTTTCTAATCAATTTTAACAGGTAATGGATGAAATGGTTCCTTTCAAGGTATCTTTTCTAATCAACTTTAATAGGTAGTCTAATTAATCGACGAAATGGTTCATTTCCACTTATCTTTTCTCATCAATTTGAACATGTAGTCTAATTAATGGATGAAATAGTTCCTTTCCACCTATATTTTCTGGTCAATTTTATCCAAAATATAGTAAAAAAAATTAAAAATCATAAATTTAAATTTAAATTTAAATTATTTGATTCACAAAATTTCAATGCATCAGATTTTTTAAGATATTAAATATATTTATACATTCAAAAATATTACTATTACTTAAACTACCCAATCTACTCACCAATTAAATTTCAATAATTTGTGACTAAATTTAAATGGTTGCCAACGTGTTTCTACGAGTGTATTTCTTGTTTGCGTCTAAACTTTGCGTGGTGTCCTAACCTTATTCACCTTTTTTAAGTTATGGTGATTTGTGTCTTTCATGTTTGCATGAAAAACCTTTGCATGGTGTCCAAAACCTATTCACATTAGTAAACATTTAAGTTAATTTAAATTATGGTGATTTGTTATTAGTTGTATTATTAAATAATTTTTTTTAAAAGTTTACCTAAATTCTAACCGTGAGAATTAAATTCCTGTAAAGCCGTTGCTACATGTGTTTTTCTTTTGTTTGTATCACTCTCATAAACCTCTTCATTTGCATGGTGTCTTAAACTTATCCTCATTGGTCAACCATTTCCATTTAAGTTAAATAAATTAGCAGCAACCGGAGTCTCATTAACGCGTTGAAAGTTGCTATCGATGTTAACTCCTCGAGACCAAACGATACAGCCCAACAAAGTGGTGGTATTAGCTGTTCTCATCAATCTTATTCCCATCAGAATCTGCAGGCGTCGCATCATAAAGTGAGTACCATTATTGAGTACCATTGCCTTTCACCTTCATCATGGAGATGAGTAACATGGGTGGTAGCAGCAGCATTGCGATTGAGAGGAGGGATCTTCTTGAGTACAAACGTGGAAACGGCGACGAGGGATGGTATATTGTTTCCATCGGTCTGCACAATGGCAAACTGGTGATCCATTATGAAACATCACCAGGGCAACGAGACGAAGCGTTGGATTTGGCAGAGTTCGAAACTGCAGAGAATTTGTATGCAAAGTTCCGCCGCCCCTCCACGCAGCTTAAAGATGAAGAGTGCGAGAAAGTGATGCCACTGTGGCCTGTATTGGTCGCTTACCCGCCACCGGCTTACCAAGGACGCCCCCTAAAAGAAGCTGTTAACATTCTTAATACAGCTGGGTACAGATATTTCGATGCTCGCATTGAGGAGGTCAGACTGCTATCTAGTTTTTTTTTTCAAGAAAGAAAAAAACGCTTGTTTTTATTATAAAAAAAATTGCATCTACATGAGTTTTCTCCTCTTTTCACTCTGTTACTTCAAAAATTGCATCTACATGAGTTTTCTCCTCTTTTCACTCTGTTACTTCAAAAATTGCATCTACATGAGTTTTCTCCTCTTTTCACTCTGTTACTTCAATGCAGTTACAAAAACTTGTTACTTCTATCCTGGCTTCATAACGTGATGTGTTCAGAACATAGAAAACCGCCATTTTAAAAAGCAAAGTATCTAATCTTTCTTAGCTTTCAGCTGCATCCATCTTTCAACAATTTATCTGTCTATTATTTAAATATGGGAAATGATGACCCTTCTGAAATCTTGATCTTGTCCTCCCAGTTTGTAAGTTCAAAAGTCTCTAACATATATCTCATATCTACTTACTCTACAACCATCTTGGAGTCTCTATAGACATCCATTTCCTCAATGCCAAGCCATTTGGAGCAATAAATGACTCTCCACATAGCAAGAAGCTTAGCTCCTGTGTTTATGTCTTTGTGGCTAAACCAGTAAAAACCATAGAAAATCTCTAAGTCCCATAATAATCCCACTACCACATGACTCGAATGATGAGGTCCCATTGTAAAAACCCTATTGTTTTTTGTAATATTTTTCTCATAAAGAACAATTTCATAAAAGAAAGATGATATTTTCAACCATGTTCTACCACATGATTTGAATGATGAAGCCTCATCTTAAAAACCCAACGCATAAAAGTCCAAATATTCTTTGGACGTATATTGTTTTTTGTAATCTTTTCCTCATGACAACCAATTTCATAAAGAAGGATGATATCTTTAAGCATGTTCTCCTCACTTCCTGCTTTTCTTGCTCAGATATGTTGGCATTCCTGGCTCTTCATAATCCCCATAGGACTTAGAAAGATAGTACCAAGTGTGTCTTATACTGCAACTGCGTTAAACATTCCCCTATGTCTATCCTATCCCAAGAAGCTTTGATATTCAATAGATTAAACACCCCAAACCACAAAGAAACCTAGAAACGACATTGCAGGAACAGGTGGTTCTGATCTTCAACATGGAGATTAAACTAACTCTAAGCTGCTACAGGGGAATTAAACTAACCCAAAAGCCCCACAATCCCAATGAGGCTAGACCAAACCTCTCACAATCCCAATAAAACCTCCCACAATCCCAATGAAGTTCCCATGATCTCAATAAGAAGTCTTACTAAGTTGATTGTTCTTCTCCTAGCCCAAAAAAACTAAATTTTTAAATAAAAATGAAAATATGTATAATGTATTTGAACAAAAAATGAAATGAAATATTTTAATTATTTAAAAATTATTGAATTGATTAATTGTTTGCATAAAAAAAAAAGTCATAATTATTAAAAAAAATATATCTTTTTGTTATCATATTAGAATATATCATGTTATTTTTTTCTAATTTAATTTACCGTTACAATGGATTAATTATAGATATTTGGATGCAGATTTCCAGAGTTGAGCATATTAACGCAGGTGGTAAACAGAAGTGTATATGCACATTTAAGATTATATGGCTAGCTGGTCCTGAAGTGGGTCAAACAGCCACTGTTCAGTGTAAAAGCATTTACTTGGATTTCGTGGTCTTGAAAAGCACTATGTTCTTCGGGAAGCAGCAAAATTCGTAAAAAAATATACCTCCACTGATAAGGACACTTTCAAAACTCCTTCAATGACAATGACAACTGTGAGTTTTCCTGCAATGACAAAGGTGTCAAGAAAATCATTTAGTGAGACCGAATAAGGGCTTATCAATTATTACAGATGAAAATGGGTATATTGTCTGCAGTACTCAGAAGAGTAGTCTTCTTGAATACAAGCCCGACAATGGGGACGATGGATGGTATATTGTTTCCATCAGTCTGAGTGATGGAAAACTAATTGTTAGTTATGAAAGATTAGCAGAGGAACGAGAGGAGGAATTTGAGTTGGGAAAGTTAAGAAATGCGGAAGATTTATATCTCAAATTCCGTGTTCCATCCACGCAGCTAAAAGATGAAGAGTGCCGGAAAATGGTACCAATGACGTTTGTGATGGCGTCTTATTTACCACCAGCTGACCATGGAGGCCACGTTCCTAACAGCAGTCTGTATAAGTATTACGACGCTTGCATCGAAAAGGTCAGTTTTTTCTTTTTCTAAATATAATTATCGGATATCTACATTGGCATAGATTCAAAGTTAGTGCTTTTATTTTATAAGTTTGGTGTTATATAAAGTTAGGTGAATTTTTTTTTATTTATTTTTTTTATTTTTGAGAAAAATGGGTTACTGGGTTACTAGATTTTAGGGTTTTTTGAGATTAGACAAAAGATGGGTAATCTTTATTATCGTTTCAATAAAAAAAAAACATTATTGTAATAATTCTTGTTCGCTGTCAAAAATATAGTGAACTTGTGTTCCCTATCCTTTCACCTTATTCCCTGAAATATCCCATGTATGTGGGTGGTCCAATTTACTTTTTGTGGATAGTTTATTTTGTAAGTTCGGGTTATGTAAAGTTACCTGAGCGATGAAATCATTTGTTTAAATCTCCGTGATTAAAGTTGTTGTATTTAGGGGTTATAATGGTAGGATAAAGGTGGGATTAGTTGCAGTTTTTAGAGTAAATAAATAAATAATAGTATCTATATAATCACAAAGAAAAAACCAAAGTTTTAGGGTTTGTTTAAAAAAAAAAAAAAGTATTTTTTGTTACTCATAGAGAATTAAAAAAAAAGTATAATTGAGCTTAAACTAGATTGTAATTTCTAACTTTATTAAGTGATTGTTTGTATAAGCAACAAAAAACAACATTAAGTTGGCTAGATACTTCAAATTATAATTCATGGAGAAAAACAATCCAAAAGACATTGGATGTATGGCCCATAATGATTACATAATGTCTCAAAAATTGTTAGTGTAAAAAACAAAAAAAACTAAGGTAAACAATGGACATCATAAACAATTATAGATATTCATCCTTTGACTTTTTAAAACTAGAGAGATATATGTGGAATACTTTTTGCATAGTTGTTTTGAGTTCCATCCTTTGACTTTTTAAAACTAGAGAGATATAAGTAGAATACTTCTTGGTTAGTTATTTTGAGTTTTGAAATTTTTTCCATCCACCTAAAAGAATTGCCTGAGCACTTTGAATGGTTGATCCATTGAGTTTTTCATAATATATGAGTCTAGGTTCCATTGGGAAAGAGTTTATTTTGATAATTTATATGTGGTTACGTTGAACTCTATCTAAATATGCTAAAAACGGATTTCCTGGAATTCCTTCTTCTTCTCTTCAATTTTTCTCTTCCGTGTTGCAAGGTTAAGAACCTCCACTTGTGCTTTACCAATTCCTAAACCAACTCTGAAAATCATGAATTTATCACCTGCCTTTATGGAGAGAAAAATGAATTTTAAATTGTCCCACCTAGTGTCGTAGAAATTCCCGAAAGGAGGTATGTGCAAGATGCTCTCTAATGCCTAAGACCATCAAAACTGAAAGGAGGTATGTGCAAGATGCTCTCTAATGCCCAAGACCATCAAAATTGAAATGAGGCATGTGCAAGATGCTTTTTAATGCCCAAGACCATCAAAACTGATTGCCAAATTTTCTTAGAATAGTGGCAACCAATGAAGATATGATCAACAATTTCATCCTATGCCTACAAAGGCAACATTAATTTAGGCCTATAAAACCTATTTTTTGCATATTTTCCGAGGACATAATTTTGTTTTGTAGTACTAGCTAGGAAAAGAATTTAAGTTTATTTGGTACCAGTTCCAAATGTTGTTCTTCCACCATCTAATGTCCTAATCCGAAATTGAGCAGGAAATAACTATGTATGTCAGTTTTCTTTAACCCTTTCCACAGTCGTGTCCCAACTCCATACTATTTGGTCCTCTAAATTATTCAGATAGACCCCATATATATTTAACTCCTTGCTGAAGGAGTTCCACTCTTCAGCCAAGGATTCATCCAATTATAAATCTGAAGAAGTCAACCATTTACCCTGAGAAGATACATCATTTAAGAAGTAGTAGCCTTTGGATGTCAGAGTAGAAATTGAATATGTTGATAACTTACAAAAACGGTCCCCTACAATAAAGGGATCCTTTCCAAATATCACCTTTTTTCCATATCCAACATTCCAAGCCAACTAATTGAAAAGAAAGGGAAAAGAGTCGATAATTACCTTCTAGACAATGCAGCGTATATTGTCTAATTTTTTGGTTGTTCCTCTAAGCCAATCCACCACCGATAATTTCTTTAAATACTTCTCCTTAATAACTTGGCTTTAAAGACCGTCATCAAATAGGGCTCTCTAATTTTTTTTAGAGCTAATGATTTTCCAAAACAAGAGAGATTAGTGAAGCCCCATCCTCCAAAATATTTTGGTTTGGCAAGGGAGGCCGAGATGGCAAGGTGCATCCCTTCTTTACTTCTTTTTCGAGTCCATATAAAGTTGTACATTCTTTGTTTGATATTTCTTAGAATATATTTAGGGATTTTAGAAATCACAAGCTAGAAAACCGGGGTATTCTAGCGCAAATTTAACTAGGATCATTCTCCCCCCAAATGATAACCAATTGCAACAACACAAACTA
The DNA here is from genome assembly GCA_031772625.1 of Pinus tabuliformis. Classification (NCBI taxonomy): domain Eukaryota; kingdom Viridiplantae; phylum Streptophyta; class Pinopsida; order Pinales; family Pinaceae; genus Pinus; species Pinus tabuliformis. The sequence continues at coordinate 2,022,694,301 of CM062817.1, read as the reverse complement.
ATTTTTTGATCAATTTTTCTAAGAAGCCACTTTCAATCATATTTAAAATAGTCATTTTTCTTCAGGAAGAAACCTAGGTACTTAAAACCAGAATCCATAATAGCCATCTATTAGGGAAAATAGATTGAATGGACAAGAGAAGCTCTGCACTTGTTGCATGATCATGTGATGTAGGAGCATTAGCTCGAAACTATCATTGTATTTTAGTAGACATAGGGGGTCTTGTGTTTTCAAGGAAGTTGGATTCCTATGTATGTAATTATTAATGTTTTGAGTAGTTAAAGTAGGAATTAATTAGATAAGTGTGAGGATAATTGTAAATGGTCTCAAATGTAGGAGAATATGAGTGGTTAATAATGATGAGAGAGTTGGAAATCAATTGTAACTCTTATAGGTCTCATGATTCGAGGAACTAGAGAGGACTTTTAGGGACAAGTAGGAGTTAAAAGTGGATTTAGAAGAATTTCAGGAGTTAGTTCAGCAAATTAAGGATTTGAACTAGAATTAGTTAAAAAAACCTTTTTGTATAAAGGTAAGCCTAAAAGGCCAGAACAAGTTAGTTAGTCAATAAATAGAGGGTAGCTAGTGAGTCAGTCAGTCAGATTGTAAGCCTATGGGCAAGAGGAGAAGAAAGGCCACTGATATAGAAGATCAGGTCGAGAGGGAATTCTCTATGTAAATACATGTTTATTAATACAAACAACTCAATTCTGAGTTATGTGTATGTTGGAATGGGTTAATTGTAATCTGTGTGTGAATTAGAGATTTTGTGTCATATATATATGTAGGTGGAGTTCAGCGGAACCAAAGGCGAGATACAGAGAAAGAAGAATGATATGAAGAATCCTAATGGATCGTTTGAATCCATTCGAAGGATCATAGTCAAGATTCTAGAGTGACTGTGTTAAAAACTCGCAGAGTTAAGCTCAGGAGGGAGTCGTACAGAAGAACAGCAGAAGGAACAGGACCCTGAAGAAACCCAAAACCATAGAAAACATTAAAGAATTGGCATAGAAAACCAAGTGAAGAGAAGAGTGAAGAAGTGAAGTATTGATGCACAGTGGATGTTGGATCTAGAAGATCAACGGACGAGATTTGTTCGTGATGGGCAGCCAAGATTAAGTCATAAGATAAAGCTAATAAATGAAAGGTGTAGATTCAATCTAAGTACTAGCGGAAGGAGAAAGATAAGAATCGATTTGGACTATAGGATTTAAAGGCCTCATCATCCAATAGATATCGGGCCATAAGTTGATCGAGCGTTAACCGTAAGGGCGTACCCAAACTTTTATAGGTTGAGGGTTTATAATTCCCATCGGGTCTAGAAAAGGTGTTAAACCTCGTGTAAGTGTTCCACCCGATATCGTTTTGGACCGTTAGATCAAGCAGATCTAGATCAATGGTCACAAAGTGTTGGGCAAGTCTGTTGATCGGGTAGAAGTACAGCCATCAGATCGAGGATAAGATCGACGGTGGAGAAAGGTCGCGATAAAGAAATTGAAGAAGGTGGACTTGAAGAGGTTATAGGCGCGGTTTAATTTTATTTGAAGTCCGGTTGTAATCGCATATCGCATGCGAGAGGCTATGGAGGCACAGGATGGCTTGATGCGATATCGCGACAGTCGTTGATCTGGTGAATGAAATCAACGGTGGGGAAGGCAGTCACATATTGCTAGTCAAGAGTTCTAAAGGCATGTTCTAATGATGGAGAAAGATTGTGATTGCGATAAAGGGAAGCATCGGGTAATGTGCGAAGACCGAGGAAAAGGTGAATAACCATAGTTATAGAGTGGGGTTGGTTATATATGTGCGGGCTTAAGGATTGGGTTGAGTTTAATGAAGGGTTGAGTATAGAGTTCCGATAGAAGGATTAATGAAGGTTTAGACTATAGAAAGCCTATGAAAAGTTTCCGCTTGAGGATTAAATGAAGGGGCCTTAACCTTAGCTTAAGAAGGTTCGACCAAGCAAGCCATTGTAATTCCTGGGATGAATGAGATTATGCATTCAAATCAGTATACTGTGGGTAAAGCAGCGTGATACCCTGCGTCATCATGAAAGGATGATTTATGTGCACTAATCCTCATCCCAAAATCCTCACAAAATATATTAATGATATTATGGAAGAATTTCGATTCTAAAATAGATCCTAACCCCATCAACAAGACATCATCCACAAATAGTAAGTGAGTGATAAATTGTTTACATGATATTTTCATGCCTTTGATGTTTCTTTCCTACTTTTCTTTCAGCAACAACATACTCAAGCCTTCCATCACCGAAAAAAAATAGTAGGGGAGACAAGGGGCACCCCTATCTAATTCCTCTAAAGTTGGAGAAGTTTCTTGTGGGAGAGCCCTTGATCAAAATGGAGAAATCTCCTAAAACAACCCTTAATTCAGTTGGTGGTCTCCAATCACAAACCAATTTAAAGAAGCATTAATTGAAGAAAAGTCCAGTTTACTTTGTCAAATGCCTTATTAGGGTCCATCTTAAGGACTAAGGCTTGATTTTTCTTTTACTTAACATAGTGGAGGACTTATTGAGCAATTCCAATAACATCATGGATCTCCTAGTTGGCTAGGAAACCAAATTGGTTAGGGAATATATTATCAACAAGTATAGGTTTGATCCTATTTGAGATAATTTTTGAGATGATCTTATAAATCAAGTTACATAGAGAGATGGGTCTGAAATCATAAAAAATCATAGGTTTGGAACTTTCGGGGATCAAAGTTATATGTTTTGCATTAATATCTCTTGAAATTTTCCCCCATATTCTGGATTCCTCCACCATATTGCAAAGGTTAGGCCCCATCAAATCAAAAAAGGAAAGGAAGAGCTCGACAATCCAGCCATCGGGGCCAATACTCTTGTCTTTGGCTAAATGCTTCGGTACTTATTTTATTTCATAAAGGGGCACGAGACCACCAATCCTAGTAGAGTCATCAATGCTAAAAAATATCTGGAAATTATGAATGGTTTGAAGTTGAGAGCTAATGATGGAAGATCTTGGGTCTCTAAGAAGGGTGGAAAAGTGAGAAGAAGCAACAACTTTAAGATCAAGTTGGCTTGTGGAAATCTTTCCATCCTCCAATTCTAGTTCCCAAATATCATTAATGTTCCTTTTGTGATTTGTATAATTATGAAAAATTTAGTATAAGCATCCCCCTTCTTGATCTAGGTAGCCATACTTTTAAATATCCAAAACTCCTCTTCCAATTTTAAAATATGTATTTTAATAGCTTCCAAGGAACACATTCTCTAAGCTAAATCAGGTAGGAAGCATGAGTCAGAAAAGGACTGGGATATTTTTTCATATTCAGTTTCTAGAATCAACATATCCTCCTTTTGTTCTCGCAATCTACCATTGTCTTTTTTGTATTTGTGAGTTTATAGACCATGGAGTCCATATAAGAGAGAAAAATTTTATTTGAATTTTTTTCCAAAGACTCTTCATCGTCTCTTTAAAAGCCTAAAATTCTAACCATGTATGATTGAACTTGAAGGGGTAATTGTGAATATGTTTCTTAAATCTAATTCTAGTAGGATTAAAAGGTGGTCCAATAGTCTATCTTGAGAGATCTAAGATATGAATCTCCCCACATTATTCACAATTTGTTCAACAAATAATAACCTATCAATACACTTTACAACACCATCCCTTCCAATTATATCCTTTATTCAAAAAGGAGCTAAAGGAAAAGGGTCAGCGTCACATAGATTATGATCTAGCAACATCTTGGAAAAATATCTGACCAAAGGGTCTAAGCGACCTCTAGATCCTCATAGCTCCCCAACATAGGTAGTGAAGTTTAAATCACCTACTAAGACGAGAGAGGGATCAAAGAGTAATCCACTAGATTTGACCTTGTCCCAAAAGTCTTGGCTTTCATTATAGGGGTCGTAGTTGTTAACTAACTTGATCAGGTGCAAGAAACCTCTTATAAAATCTTCCATAATAATACCAACAGAAGAAGAGAATGCTTGAAAAGTTGCATCTTTCAGGTTCCATATGGAGAGTATTCCTCTAGACATGCCATTAGAGTCCATGGTACAGGAAACCCAACCCAGATACAAGTATCAAATGGATTCTCTAGCCTTCTCCCCTGGAACCATTGTCTCTTGCAACGAGATAATAGATGGTTTGCATTTTTCCACCAACCTTTTGAAGGAAATGATTTTAAAGGATCCCTCCACCCCCCTAATATTTGGAGACAAGATAATCATTTTTAAAGAGCTATGGAGGGATTTTATGCTTTAAGGGCCCTGGAAACAATCACTCTATCTATAGAAGAAGGCGAGTTGAGGCCTCCCTAGATAGCCTCTGTAGGGGCTCCATCCCTAGCCACAACTTTTTTAGGGTTTGTTTGAGTTAAAAGTGTTAATTAGTAAATTTTTGGAAAAGTAAGTGTTTAGCATTTTTAATATGTTACAAAGGTTATATGTTATGGGTAAGTTGTAGGGTTTGATTGGACAAAAGAATTATTTAGGAAATTTTTGGAAAGGTAATGACCTCAAACTTGGAATATGTTACAAAGCGTATATGTTGTAAGTGAGGTAATATATATCTATATATATATAATCACAGTTACAATGCGGTATATTTCGTATAAGGAATATATATATAATGTACATATTGTCAACATCTGTCGTGTCACTTGTTGGAATTGAACCTGGTTAGGGAGGATTTTGTCCTTTCCTCCCAATCACTTGGTATAACCCCAATTGAGATATATATATATATATATATATATATATCTATATATATATATATATATATATATATATATAGATATATATATATATATATATATATATATATATATATATATATATATATATATATATATATATATATATATATATATATATACATATATATAAATTTTTCACGTGTGGTTCACAGATACCCATGGTCACTGGGTGGCCACTACATCCACGGTTCAACACTAGGGTGGATCCCACCCAAAGGGGATCACACCCCTCGGCCTATTTAATGACCTGACCCCAAGAGCTTTCGCGAATTGACCCTGTGACCTCCCGATTGGCGAGGCACTGATTTGACCAATTGAGCTAACTCTTGGGGCTTATATATATATATATATATATATATATATATATATATATATATATATATATATATATATATATATATATATATCGTTATATATATAATTGTTATTTCTTAATGGGCTTTTGGGGTCTCTTGAGAATGTGATATTTCTTCTCATATCACTTTGAGGATGTGATCTTTGTGGTGTCATTTGGAAAACAGTGTTTTCAAATACAAATTTTTAAACCTTTTAATCAATTATTTTTTATTTATCAATGTTATAGGAAGTTTAGGGTATTCAATTAAATTTATTGCAAGTTAAAATTTCAATTTTTTTTAATCATTTTGTTAATAAAAATATTTATTATATTTTACTATCATTATTACAGAGATTTTAAGACATTTAATTTAAATTTATAAAATCCTAGCTTATATTTAAATATATATATTTTTTCAAATAGAATTCAATTTAGACATTTCCAAAATTAGATATTATCTAGTTATCTCCAATATTTTTAGTATTGTATAGTTTTAATAAAAAGTCATTGCTCAAATACTTTATTGTATTTTAACATCTGCACTATATTGAGGTTATGTTTACTTCTCTTATTTTCATTGTATTAATAATTAGAAAACATCTTTTTAAAACTTTTTACATTTCCATTGCTTTCCAATAATTCTTATCTACATTCATTCCTTTTTCTCCAATGTCTCATCAATTATCTTATTTTAAACTTGACTTATGTTTAATTAGTGTACCCTTGATACATTATATAATTCTCAGTCACTTACTTCAGCTTCCATTTTAGAAAATTAATTGAATTTAAGGCTATTGTAGTTTGGCTTGGCAATATTACATTATCGTGTCCAATATATCACCCCTATTAGGGCAAGGAATTGAACTGGTGACTTCACATCAAGGAGTGCCTTAACAAAGCACTCACCATCTATCCAAGATCCCATGAATATGTGTGTGTGTGTGTTAAATTGGAGTCAAATTCATCGTATAAAGTTAAGTTTTTTTTTTTTAATATTTAACTTAGTTAATGAAAAAAACACTTATTATATTTTTCCCTTAAAATAATTATAATTATAATTTTCACATCTCATATTATCGTTTCATGTATTAAATCCTATCCTACCCTATTATTATTGTATTATTTTGCTAAGATATATTATACCATTTGATAATGTAATTATAAGTTATTATAGCTAACTTAAGATACATAAATATTTATATTAAGTTTTATTTTATGTTTTTTCAAATTAACGATAATTGATTATGTAACAAGAGGCATTTAGGTGCAGGTTTTTCAAAGCAATCATAATACTGTACATTTCCAAGAGAAGTGTATGTGCACATTTGAGATTACATGGCTTGGTGGCCCAAATGTGTGGCAAAGGGCTAATGTTTATTGTGAAAACATCTACTTGCCTGCTTTTGGTAGCATAGAAGAGCACCCTGTGGTTAAAGAGGCAACAAAGTTTCTCCGAAGTAGAGAATATAGAAAGGCTCATGATATGCATAAGGATGTTACTTTAAAGACAATATACAAAAGTGATGTTGGCTTTACTAGCAGTTCATATTTTCCATCCACAATTGTTCCCGTTGATACAAATATATGGAAAAATAACATTGAAGACCATTTGGTGAGATCAAGCAACAAGAGGAAGGTGACATCAAGTAATAAGGAGGAACGTTCTTGTGTAGTAATCACTGAAGACGAGAATGGGTTTATAGTATGTAGTACACAAAAAGAAAAGTGATTACTAAACATCAAATGCAAGACATTGCATTATTTTTTATTTTATTACCATTTACTATATGGGTTTATAGTATGTAGTGCTAAAAAACAGAATTGAAGACGAGAATGAGTTTATAGTATGTAGCACACAAAAAGAAAGGTGATTACTAAAAATCAAATGCAAGACATTGCATTATTTTTTATTTTATTACCATTTATTATATGGGTTTCTAGTATGTAGTGTTAAAAAACAGAATTGAATACTGAAGGTTAAACATAAGACATTGCATTGTGTTTTATTTTACTACCATATTTATTTTACTATCATTTACTATATGGTTTCCGTTATTTTCAACCATAATATTATTTTAGTAACTGTTTAATAACCTTGTGTTGATAGCACTCACAAGCCTTACTGGAAGTCAATTATAGGTATGTTTTTAGTTGTCATTAGATATTACAAATATGTCTTATTTTGAGAGTGATTATGACAAATTATCTTCGTTATTTTCAACCATAATATTATTTTGGTAACTACTTAATAACCTTGTGTTGATAGCACTCACAAGCCTTACTGGAAGTCAATTATAGGTATGTTTTTAGTTGTCATTAGATATTACAAATATGTCTTATTTTGAGAGTGATTATGACAAATTATCTTCGTTATTTTCAACCATAATATTATTTAGGTAACTGCTTAATAACCTTGTGTTGATAGCACTCACAAGCCTTACTGGAAGTCAATTATAGGTATGTTTTTAGTTGTCATTAGATATACAAATATGTCTTATTTTGAGAGTGATTATGACAAATTATCTTCCCTAACCTGTTAATTTTGAGGTAGTTATTTCTATTTTTCCATTGGGTGCACAATGTTGGTTGGATTAGATTAGATTTAGTAGATCTTAAAATTTCTTTGATTTAATCAAAATACACTTGTATCTTTATCAATAACCTTTTGTTGATAACTGCTTAATATGATTTTTTTATAGCATGCAAAGGCCTTATTAAAATTCAATTATAAGGATGTTTTTATTGTCATTAGATATTACACATGTCTTATTTTGTGAGTGATTATGCAAGTTATCTTTCCTAACCTTTAATTTCAAAGTAGTTATTTCTATTTTTTCATTAGGTGCAATTTTTTTGTTGGATTAAATTACATTTATTTAATCTAAAAAATTCTTTGATTTAATCAAAATAGAGTTCTGTGATTCTCAAAAATAATTATGCTTATTATAGTGTTTTTATAATTATCTAACCTTTATATAAATATTTTTAATAAATTATATTACATAAATACTTTATTATTTATTATATCCTTATATAATTTATAATTTTAAAATTTTATTTTATAAACATAATTTATTTTTCTTTTATTTTAGAAATTAAGTTTTTTCTTAAATATGATATTTGAAATTTTCGTTATGATATTTGAAATTTTGTACATAATTGAAATAGCAATATAATTGACTACATAAGAAATTTGACTTTGTATTGTTTAGTGATCATCGTTGTAGTTTAGAGTAAGCTTAAAATTAAGCTAAATTGGTTTTTCCTTTTGTAATTAGTTCACATTTTTTGTTTTCATTCAAATAATATAATTATGTCCAACAATAAATAAGTTATCATGAGAATGTGTTATCATGAGAACGTATTCACAGCAGTTCACTTTTCTCCTCTTACCTATACTTAGGAACATTAAATATTTGTCCAAATTTTTATCTTTAATTTCTATTAGTTGATAAAGAAATTTGATGTAAGATCCCCTCCTCAGCCCGATTCCAGTGAGAAAGATGGTAAAAAGGTAAGAAATTTTAATTTTCAGTCACACATCACTTTTCGTTATTTTAATCTTTTGACTTGTAACTTAATTAATGGGACTTTCAATTAGACTTTCCTATAATTGAGGGTGATCTTCTATTTGATAGGTTTATGTAAGAGTCACCAATGAATATAATAATCCACTGAGATATTTTTTTATTTCGGAGTGTTTGAGGGCATGTGCAGCATTTATGAACCAAAAACTCATGTAATGTGAATAAATTGGTTTGTGTCCACCTGCTACTATTCAAAGAGAGATATGTGGTGGAACCCGTGTGAAAGAGTATGTTAATGGGTGATAAAGCAGGGTGTGAGATATATATTCTAACACTATGTAAAGAGAAAGATAATTATTATGGAAAAGAGATAATTTTGAATATGTTGTTTAGATTTTATTCTGGATTTATTGCATAAGGATTCTTTTCCATCAATGTCTCGAACTAACAATGATGGTTCAATATTGAAAAACTGGTCTTATTTTTTCCTATATATATAGAGATGCTTAGCCGACAGATATGATTAATTTAATTATTATTATTATTATTATTTATTTATTTTTATGGTTATATTCATTATATTTGTTTTCAATTTTTTTAATTTATATAATTTTTTTAATTTAATTTTAAATATTTTAATTTAATTTTAATTATTCCTTATTTTAATTATAATTATTCCTTATTTTAATTATAATTATCTCTTATTTTAATTATAATTCTTTTAATTAATAATCTTAATATTAATCGTTATTTATTTTAATTAATTTTAATTTTAGTTATTATAATTATTAATTATTATAATTATTTTAGTTATTAATTTTTAATTGTTATAATTATATTGATTTTATAATTGTTTTAGGCAAATTTTAATTATTTGTTTATTTTAATTAATTATAATTGTATTGATTGTATTTATTTTGATAATTTATTTATTTTAATTATTATTCTAATTAATTATTAATTATTAGTTATTAATTTTTAATTGTTATAATTATATTTGTTTTAGTTTATTTATTAATTGTAATTTTAGTTTTAATTATTATTATTATTATTATTATTATTTTTAATGTCGTGATTATTTAATAGGTATCCCTATATATTGTTCTATGTTAAAGTGTTTATTATTAGTGATAGATGTTTAATTCCTATGATTGATTTATTTATTTTATTTATTTATTTTAATTTTTTTTAGGTCAAAGTGTGTTATTAAATTAAATTGGATTAGATTTATTAAGTTTGTTCTAGGTTAATTAGGGGAGGATTCTGGTTAGGGGTAAATTTAGATGATAGGATTGGAACTCAGTTTTTGCTTATGGTCCATCCATCGTCTCTGTTAAGGTTATTGGGGTGTTTGCTAATTTCTATGGCTTCTCTGAATTTCCTTATGAAGTAGTGATCGCTCTTGGCTAAGATCCGGGTGTTCGTTGGGTCCCTATAATACTAGTGATTACCCCATTACTATTGTAGTTATACCCCTTATTTATATTGTTGTGCCCCTATTACCTCCATATTGTTATTTCTATGCCCCGTAGAATCCCTCTATTGTTATTTTTGTGGCTTTATATTATTATTGTTAGGTCGGCTGGATTATATTGTGACTCCTTAGACTCCTATATATAGAAAGGAGGTTTTGTCATTTGTATCATCCAAGAATTGTTCATTTATGTAATGTAAAGGAGGTTTCCCCCTCGAAGAGGCTGAATTCTAAGGCATTGATCTATCTTTTCTATCTTTTCTTGAGCTGGTTTCATAACATTTGGTATCAGAGCTTTGGATTCTAGGGTTTCGCTGCTCCAAACAGGTCATCGTGGCATTTTCTCTATAACTTTTTTTCTATGACGTTTCAGAAGTTGGAAAAAAAACCCATTTGAGAAGAAATAGCGTTGAACCTTGGATCCAAATTTCAGAGCTTTTAGAATGATATTTGCGGAGATATGATCTGAGGAAGTTGGTCTTTTGCAGACTCCTGAATTACATTCAAAACAGGTGACCTAGGGAAAATCGTCATAACTTTCTCTCTGGGAATCAGATTGAAATTTCGTAAGAAGGTACAGAAAGAGGACGGACTTTAGTTTCTTGTATATCTTTTTCAGAACCAAAGATCGAAAATTGTACACGTGGCACTTCATACAAGTTCGCTCTTCTGGAAAGGTCTATAATCAGGTCATCTTGGGAGATTGTGCATAACTCTTTCTTGGAGAATCCAATTTGGATCAGACTGGTGGCATTGGAAAGAGGACACAGAGAGCTACTACAGGTCACAAATTCAGAACTAGATGATTGGAAAGTATAGAGATACATCAGAGGCAATATCGAGCTCCTACAAAGTGAAAAAAGGTGTGTAGATTTTTTTAAATTTTTGCTTAAGCTTGGTTTGAAAATTTATTTTGAAGGAATTCAAAGGGCATAGTAGAGCATTATTATCGGTAACTGATGCCCCGAGGAAAGAAAATGGAAACACCTAGTAAAGAACCTGAAAGCTCTAGCATGACTCATGAAGAAGAGGAAGAAATGCTACATGATATATCAAAATTACAAGAACAAGTGCAACAAATGTCACGCTCACAAAAGTTAACAGAAGCTAAGATAAATGGCGTGGAAGCTAAAATGAATGGCATGGAAGCTAAGATGGACAATTTTAAGATAGATTTGAACACAAATTTGAAGACAGGCATGGCAGATTTGAAGACAGATTTGACAAAATTTCTACAAGAAATACTTACTAATGGTGAAAAGGTACTAAAGGAAACTCATGATGAGAACAAAAGAAATGTTAATCATGATTCCATAGACACTAATGTTGGATCGAAGAATCACCATATTAAAAAATGATATGAGGAAGTTTGATGGCAAGGATCCCGCCACATGGATATTACAGATGGAGCAATTCTTCGATCTCAATAATATGCAAAACGCACAAAAGGTACGTATGGCAACTGTATATTTGGAACCAAATCAGTTTGTATGGTATCAATGGCTTTGCTCTCGTAAACAATTTATCACTTGGGCAATTTTTACGGAAGAATTGATAGCACATTATAAGGATACAAAAAGCAACACTTTTTTTAGCCAATTGATAAGTCTCAAACAAAAGGGTTCAATAATGGAGCACATTGAGGAGTTCCAAAAATTGAACATAAGGGTAAAAGATATTCCAGAGGAGCATAGGATTGATGTGTTCATAGGGTCTTTAAAGGATAATATCCAACATGATGTTCGCCTTTGGGAACCTGATTCATTAGAGAAGGCATTCAGGTTAGCAAAAAAATGGAAAGCAAAATTATGGCAACTAGGAAGCATACCACTCACAACTATAAAGATGGAAGTGTTGTTGCCCCTAGTCTTCCACAACCTACAAGGTTGACACCACAACAATTGGAAGAAAAAAGAGCAAAAGGGCTTTGTTACAATTGTGATAGCAAATACACAAAAGGTCATAAGTGTGCTGAGAAGAAATTATTCTACATAGATTGTGAAGAGGAAGAAGAAAAGGAGCAAGAAAGGTCAAAAGAAGAGGATATACTCCAGGAACAAAGCCTAGATGAAGAACAAATAAATCCGACCATATCTTGTAATGCATTGGCGGGAATTACCACTCCTCAAACCATCAAGATAGAAGGACAAATCAAGAAGAAAAAGGTAATAGTGTTGATTGATTCAGGAAGCACCCACAATTTTATTCATTGTAGGGTAGCAAAAGAATTGAATTGCTTCCTATATCCAGCACCAGAGTGTCAAGTGATGATTGCAAATGGAGGAACAATAAATTGCTCTGGAAAGTGCCATAATATCAAGCTATCCATGGGAGAATATGTATTGACTAGCCCAATGCTTTCCATTCCAATGGGAGGTGCTGATGTTGTACTAGGAGTCCAATGGCTACAATCCTTGGGTACAATAGCTTTTAATTTTCAAGAACTTTTCATCAAATTTTCTACGGAAGGAAAGGAAGTTGAATTAAGGGGTATTGCAGGGAAACCAGGAAAGATAATCAGCTCTAATGGCATGACAAAGCTTCTAAAAAAGGAGCAAAGAGGTGTAATTGCACAATTATGTTTGCTAGATGTTTCCACATTGGAATCATCTATTTCTCCAGATCTCCAAAAAGTCATGGACAATCATTCCAAGGTATTTGAGACTCCCAAAGGTCTCCCACCTATGCGTGATCATGATCATGCTATTCATCTGATTCCAGGAAGTGTTCCTCCAAACATCAGGCCGTACAGATATCCCTATGTCCAAAAAAGTGAAATTGAACGTATGGTTGCAGAAATGCTAGAGGCTGGTATAATTCAACCGAGTCAAAGTTCTTTCTCAGCTCCAGTAGTATTGGTGCACAAGAAGGATGGATCATGGCGCATGTGTCCAGATTATAGGGAGCTCAACAAGCTCACTATTAAAGATAAGTTCCCCATTCCTGTCATTGATGAATTACTGGATGAATTGCATGGATCAATTTACTTCACCAAGTTGGATCTTTGTTCAGGATATCATCAAATCAGAATGAAGATTGAAGACATTCCGAAAACAGCATTTAGAACTCATGAGGGTCATTATGAATTTTTGGTCATGCCTTTTGGCCTTACCAATGCACCTTCAACATTTCAAGGTTTGATGAATTCAATTTTCAAACCATTCCTTAGAAAATTTGTGTTAGTATTTTTTGATGATATACTAATCTACAGCAAGTCTTGGAAGGATCATGTTGAACATGTTGACAGGGTGCTACAACTATTGGAGGAGAAACAATTATATGCAAAAAGATCCAAATGTTTCTTTGGAGTCCAGGAGGTGGAATATTTGGGTCATATTGTATCTCATGAAGGAGTTAAGGTAGACCCTAGCAAAATTAAAGCCATTAAGGAATGGAAAATCCCCACATCCATAAAGCATCTGCGAGGATTTCTTGGGTTGACAGGGTATTATCGCAAGTTTGTTAAGAATTATGGGAGAATAGCAGCACCTCTAACAACATTATTGAAGAAAGATTCATTTTCATGGACTCCAGAAGCAACAAAGGCCTTTGAACATCTTAAAGAGGCAATGTGCCAAGCACCGGTCTTAGCTACACCGGACTTCACAAAAACCTTTATTGTGGAATGTGATGCTTCAGGAAATGGAATTGGTGCTGTTCTAATGCAAGATGAAAGACCCATTGCTTTTGAAAGTCGTCCAATCAAGGGAAAGTTTTTAAGCAAAGCTATTTATGAGAAGGAAATGTTGGCAATACTCCATGCACTTAAGAAATGGCGACCCTACCTAATGGGAAGACACTTCAAGGTAAAAACGGATCATGATAGCCTTAAATACTTTTTAGAACAAAGATTATCCTCTGAAGAGCAACAAAAGTGGGTCACAAAGATGTTGGGTTATGACTTTGAAATCATCTACAAAAAAGGGAAGCAAAATGTGGTGGCAGATGCACTCTCAAGAAAGGATGAGGATGTGGAAGCATTGTTGTGTGCCATTTCTATTATCCAACCAGATTGGATAAACGAAGCAAGGGAGGAATGGAAGAATGACGAAGAAGTGTGGGCACTTATTCGAAAGCTACAACAAGATTCCAGTATTTCTGATACATTTAGCTGGCAAAATGATTCGTTATGGTACAAAGATCGCTTATACCTCTGTAAGAATTCCCAGCTAAAACAAAAGATTTTATGGAATTGCACACTTCTCCCTTAGGAGGGCACTCAGGATTTTTAAAAACTTACCACAGGGTTAAGAAGGAATTTTTTTGGGATGGCCTTAAATCAGATATTCAAAAGTTTGTGGCAGAATGTTTGGTTTGCCAACAAAATAAAGTTGAAACAATTAAGACACCGGGTCTATTACAACCTTTATCCATTCCAAGCCAACGTTGGGAGGAGGTTTCAATGGATTTTATCACAGGTTTACCCAAGTTTGAGGGAAAGAGTGTCATCATGGTGGTAGTTGACAGACTTACCAAGTATGCACACTTTTGTGCATTATCACATCCATTTAAAGCCAGTACAGTTTCTACTACATTTATGGAAACAATTCAAAAGCTACATGGAAACCCAAAGATTATTGTAAGTGACAGAGATCCCATTTTCACTGGAAATTTTTGGACAGAATTATTTTCTTGTCTTGGTACTCAGTTAGCTCATAGCTCATCTTATCATCCTCAATCTGATGGGAAAACTGAGATATTAAACAAATGTTTGGAAGGATATCTTCGTTGCTTTGTATCTGATAAACAGACACAATGGGTCAAATGGTTGCCTCTGGCTGAATGGTGGTATAACACTTCCTTCCATATAGCAACAAAAATGACCCCATTTATGGCACTTTATGGGTATCAACCACCATCCATCACATCATATTTAAGAGAAAATTCTAAGGTTCAGGCAGTGGAACATCACATCGAACATCAACAACAAGTCCTCCAAATCTTAAAGGATAACCTCGTGTTGGCACAAAATAGAATGAAACAACAGGCAGATCAACATCGCAGTGAAAGAAGTTTTGATGTAGGTGATTGGGTATTCCTACGGCTACAACCATATAAGCAAATGTCCCTAAAGCAAGCTAAGAAGGATAATAAATTATCACCAAAGTATTATGGTCCATACAAGGTGTTGCAAAAGATTGGTACTATGGCATACAAATTGGAGCTTCCTGCAGCTTCTCGATTGCACCCAGTTTTCCATGTTTCATGTTTAAAGAAGGTTATAGGCGACAAGCTCCCAATTCAAACAATATTGCCAGAACTTGACAAGGAAGGTAGAATTATATTGGAATCGGAAGCAGTCATAGAAACAAGAACTCGACGGCTACAAAATTGATCAATTTCAGAGTATCTTATCAAGTGGAAGAACTTATCCGCTGAAGATTCCACATGGGAGGATGAGAATTTTATTCAGAAGTATCCAGAACTGCTCAAGCGTTGAGGACAACACTTTTTTGAAGGAGAGGGGCATGTTGGGTCCCTATAATACTAGTGATTACCCCATTACTATTGTAGTTATACCCCTTATTTATATTGTTGTGCCCCTATTACCCCCATATTTTTATTTCTGTGCCCCATAGAATCCCTCTATTGTTATTATTGTGGCTTTATATTATTATTGTTAGGTCGGCTGGATTATATTGTGACTCCTTAGACTCCTATATATAGAAAGGAGGTTTTGTCATTTGTATCATCCAAGAATTGTTCATTTATGTAATGTAAAGGAGGTTTCCCCCTTGCAGAGGCTGAATTCTAATGCATTGATCTATCTTTTCTATCTTTTCTTGAGCTGGTTTCATAACAGTGTCCTCTATACATATTTGGTGCTTAGTTTTATTAGAATGTTCAGCTAGGTCTGAGGATTTGGATCGATTGTGTTTAATGTCTACTGAGTGTTCCTGGATCCTTGTGTTAAAGGATTTTCCAGTATCACCTACATAGGGCTTGAATATGTTGTTGGTGTTGAGAAAAAAATTGTTATTGATGTTAAAGGATGATCAACTAAAAATGAAAATAAGATAGTTTTAAATAACATTTTAATCTCTTTACAACAAGTTATTGTATTTTTTCTAACTTCTTTTCATTGAGGAAAAAATGACTATTTAAGTTAAACACAATTGTTTTTGCCCCTTTTGTCAAGTTGACCCATTATGGTCAAGTCGGCCCACTTATGGTCAAATTTGTGTGATTGAATAAGTACAAATAAGCAACCTATATCCTCCATTTGACCTCTAGCTCTTCCAAGCAAGAAAAAGAGACAAGTTTAGGTCTATAGAAGGAGATTTATAGGTTCATATCTCATGAACCTTTGGGCAATGTGAAGAAGAAGCACTTGAGGTTTGGTTTGTGGTTTTTGTAGTTCTTGGGTTATAGTCATTTGGTGTTTCTTTGATAAGATTTTGGAGTCTATCATTGGACCAAAACTTAGCCACCCTACTAAGCTTGATCTTGGCCTAATCTTAACTCATCCTTTGCACATAATGTTGACCTACGGGTTCACTTATTATAGATGTGTTTCGGCCTAAATCTTGTGGGAATTCAGCCCCTCTGTGACTAGAAAAATTTGGCCCTAAGGCAAGAGTTTTGACCCCTCTATATCCTATGGTAATTTGATCCCGACGAAAGATTTTTGACCACCTATAAAAAACCTCGGTCTTGAGGCAAAGAAGGGTATTGAGGCCTGAATTTTGACCATTCTTGGAGCTAACCATGGATCAATTTTGAGTTGAACTTGTATCAATTTTTGACAAAATTTGGATTAGTTTCAAGATCATACCTTGAGTAGTCCTTGGATCAAAGTCTTGAGCATAATTTGATTAGTTTTTGGATCAAACTTTGAGTAGACTTGAAGAAGATTTGGAACAAGCTTGTTGAAACAAACTTGGAGACACTTCTTGAGCATAATTAAAGCAAAATTTTGGAGCTCTTGTCGAAGCATTATTGAGGTCATCTTTGTAAGAGACTTGAAGCAGACCTTTTGGACCTGAAATTGAAGAATTCTTAAAGAAATTTTGAAGCATCTTTGGAGCATATTTTGGAGAATAGTTTGGAGCATAATTGAAGCAACTTGGATAACATCTTGAAGTAGTGTTTTGGTAAAGTTTTTGAGGTATGTGAATTTTTTTTATAGGTTGGATCCTAAGAGGATTGATGTCCTCATATAGATTAGGTTGGTGCCGAGATTTTATTAAGAGGATTTGTGTCCTCATTCAAGGTTGGAGCCTCGAAGAACTAAATATTTTGTAAAGATTGGAGCCTTGTAAGAATTGAATTTTTTGTAATGGTTGAAGCCAAAATTTGAGGATTTATGTCCTCATCATTTGAATTATTTTAATATAAACTTTTTTTTATTTTGTTTCTTGTGTTTTGGTATATCTTGTGCTTCCTATTGTGAAAAAACCTTAACTGGCATAATATAAAAATTGAAATAAATATTGATTCACCCCTCCTCTTAGTATTTACAACAATTGGTTTTAGAGCTAGCTTCTTCAAATTAGTCTCACTGTTGGAAGAAGGATTTTTTATTCACAATAGCAAGTAAGGAAGAAACTAAGGCTCACCTCTTTGATGGAACAATTTTTTCTTTTTGGAAAACTAGGTTGAAGTTCTATTTGATGTCTTTTGGAGTGGAAGTATGGCAATCAGTTACAGACGGATATAAAATCCCATCTCCTCTACCAAAAAACATAGATGGAAAGAAAGCATATGAGGAAAATGCTAAGGCCTTGAACTCTATAACAAGTATTTTGTCAAATTCAAAGTTCACCAAGGTTATGAATTTTGAATCATCCAAAGAAATGTGGAACAAGCTTATCAACAGATGACAAGGTCAAAAAGGAAAAGCTCCAAACCTTTAGAAGGAATTTTGAGAGTTTTAACATGAATGATGAAGAATATATTGTTTCTTAATTTCTCTAAGTAGATGAAGTGGTTAAATCTCTAAAAGGGTTAGGTGAAGATGTCAAGGAAAAGATAATTATCCGAAAAGTTTTAAGATCTCTTCCAGACAATTTTGATGCTAAAGTTTGTGCCATATAATCTGAACTAAAAGATTTGGATACCTTATCAATGGATGAACTTCATGGAATCTTGATGGGGAAACGTTAGGTTGCCCCGGTTTCCCATAACTTAGGATGCTCCAACACAAACACCCACAACTATGCTTTGAACCAATTCTTGAAATTTAGAAATTAATTAAACATACATAGTCAAAATAGATTCTGGATTTAGCTTCACAAGTTCCATGAGAGAGAGTCTTTCCTCTTCTAATAATTTTCCTGACCTCACCCAACTTACATGGGGTTCATTTATCAAATGGAATAATAGGCAGGCTGAAACATGCTCTCAAAACCTCATACACATCCCTAAAAACTCATTGTTATAGGCATTTCAAAATAATTTCACAGTGCAATCAAAATCCTATAGGCGCTGCAAAATATCTTCATAGCGCCCCAAAACCCTATCTTTTAGTATTCCAGGAAGCCAAAACGAATCGGTTTGGTTCCTAATCACTTCTACATGGGTTTGAGAGGGTCCTTGACACAATGAATGTTGATAAATGCAGCAAGAAATTCTCAATTTGATTTTACCTTGATTAAATTGAGAAAATTTGAATTTCCACATCAACAGACAACTTGGATGCAATTAACTGAGGTGACATGACTCTTGTCACTCAGTTAGCTTAGTAAATTCGAGTTAGAGGAGTTAGAGTTTAGTTAAGCATGTGTGATTTCTAATTTGTAGCAATCAAAGTCAGTTATCACAGGTTGTTTTCAGTTAAACTAGTTCTAACTGTTGTAGGAACTAGTGGAGGGTTAGTTGTGTAGTGGGAATTCAGTCAAACTCAGTGATCATCTAGTTAATTGATCAATCAACCCAAAATAGCTAGTGCATGCAGATAATTTGAGTTCCACATTTGTGGTGGAGCTTCCAAGGTAGTGTAACATTAGTTGTAGACTAGTCTTAAGTGTACAGGTGTTTCATGGAGTTGAATGATCAACCTTGGGAATTGTGCGATCCATTTTGGAGAAATTCCTAAATAATAGGGTCCTAATTTCTCAAGGAATTGTGTAAGGAAATAGGGGCTCAAGAAGAGGCAAAATTTGACTAAGTCTGGGTCAGAGCTTCTCAATGAGAAAAGAGATATGTTATTCACTTGTAGGTTGTGCTCAGTTGAGCAAAGCAATTGTAATACATCTCTATTAATAAGATTAATGCAAGCAAGCGAGGGGTTTTTAGCAGATTGCTTTCCCCTAGAAAAAAATATTATGTGCATGTGTGTTATTTCTTATTGCATATCTGAGATTATTGTTCTAGATTGTGATTTGATCTCCATAGAGTAGTAGAGTAGGTTTGTGTCTTGTGATTTTGATTAAAACTTCATGAGCAGTTGCAAATCTACACCATAATTTCTACAAGGGACGAGTTCATACACCTTTCTTTTCCTGGATTACAGTCTCACTCAAACTAACCATACAGAACAAATATTAAATGGTCTTAACAACATTCAAAACAGGGTCCTCTAGTTTTCTATTACAATAACACATTAATTACCAACAGAAATGTGTAGTCACTATTCCAGGCACAGACACACATTATTATATAGACTTTACAATAGGAATCCCATAAAGCTAAATGGGAAATCTCACCATACACTCCACCAATGGAAACAGTCAAAGAGGCATTAACGTAGGGTATGTTTCTACTCTAACAATGCTCAAATCACCAACACTCTCTCCTACCAAAACACAACAGGAACTCTGAAACGAGTTTTGAAACATTCCAACAAATCACAACGAATATAACTCGATGGAATAAAAACATGATTTTGATCCGGAATGGATCATTATATTATTTCACATCCATCTCGATGCATTTGGAGTGGAAAAAGTGGAGAAATCAGCTCACAGGACCATTTTTACCGACGAGACCCATTTTGGCAAAATGGTGCCTGAAGCCTTCTGGGAGCATTTAGAGGCATCAAATGATGTTTTTTGGGGTAAAAAATTTCTGCTTTAGCCCCACAATATTTCATGCTATTCTACACAAAACGATCTTTCCAATGGTGCAAGAAGCGCACTAATTGGAGTCCGTATGCAAAATATATACCACTAAGAAGTTAACCTTCTTGTTTTCACACCTATAGCTCAGGAGGATGCCGTGTTAGCCCCCATTATTCATGGAAAAAGGTCTAGCCACATGTTTTTGATATAAAATAATATAGAAGAGTCTATATTGTGACTCTAGTTAAGAGTTGATGTATTCAAAATTAACCACTAGTAGGCTATCAGGTTATGTTATAACTGAGCCACTAGGAGGAAGAGACAGTCCATTCCATTCTTTCGAGAGAATTTTGTTTCATAGTTGAGAAAAAGATAGCTAGAAGAGATAGGAGGTAGAGAACACATAGAGGATCTATGCACTGTAGCAACCCATAGGTCACATGAATTGCTTCTTTGTACTTACAGCCATATTTCTAGATAGAGAAAAAGAGTGAAACGACCTCACCTTCCATCTAGGTTTTTCTCCTAAAAAGGTTTCCTAGAGAGCATATCTTGTGTCTTATGTATGTGTGTGAATTTATTTTTTCGTTCTATGCCTTTACGCATAATTTCCATTCACATAAAGGAAAATCCCTAGAAGCACTCAATGCAGCTTGACCTATAAAAATAAATTTCCCTTAATCATGAAACCCATGCCTTGAGAATGATAGTAATAATTTATTTATTTTTTCTCTATTTACAAAAAATACATAAAATCATGCTTACGTATGTCATTCTGAAGACTAAACCTAGTTACATATTTCAACACTCCCTCTTAACTAGGTAGGTATTCATAATCCCTACAAGGTACTTGGACATTCTCAAAATGTAGAATTCTCATAACAAGAGTTGGATTGGTAATCCATCTTATAAGCTAATTTATTAGCTTATTCCAGAGCATCTCATCATACCAACCAACATTGTCACATACCAGGGCCTTGACCACCAACTCTATCTCTCCCCAAGATTAGAGCATAATGTTGGAAAGACCAATGACCGATAGAAACCATCATCATTGTCTCTTAAAGCACATAGCCCACCTATTGTTCATAGGGTATGTCCTTTTAGGACAATTCCTATCTTGGAATAACACATCATCAAGAAATTTCCTCTTCGACTACTCTTGCCTGTTGGATGCCATACCGCATCCTCAATGAGTATCATAATCAATATCAAATTCTTACCAATCCTCCATTCTTTCTTAACAACATAAAGACAGGAATTATGTGTCTCTCTCTCCCTCTAAACTAGGGAAGATATACTCGTTCCTATAAAAAGATATACCTAAGCTCCCTCTTAATTAGGGATTTGTTACGAACAACAATTATCTTCTATTTGGTGGAGATAATGGTACTTTTAGCAGTTCGTAGGGCTCCTCCTTTCGATGTCCTAAATTTCATCTTCATAATTCAGTAGCCTTCATCTTATAGGTTTTTCTTGGTAAGTAATTGACCATTCATCACTTTCCTTCAATAAACCATAGGGTTGACCATCAGTAATGTCATCCTTCTCTTCATTGGAAAGTGATCTTCTAGTCCACATACAGCTTTTATTCATATAGCTACCTCTTCCAAGTCATGTTTCTTTTATGATATTCCATCTATTCCCATAAGTATGAGTTGTAGGTGACGTCTACAACCCTCCTTCGGTAGCCCTGTTTTAACCCAACCAAATGTTGTTTAAAATCTTAACATGGAAATCAAATCAAAGTTACCTTTTATGATGGCCTTTCATCATGAAATTTGTTTGCTTGTAACATCAACATCCTACACATTCATAAACACATCTCCAAGACATTCAATGTCAAGGGTCTCCTTCCTTTAAAGACTTTATCGGAGTCTTCATATCTTCTCCATGGATATGTCTTATCCAATTCTTTTAGTCATCAGATTTTGATTGCTTATCTTATCTTATATGACCATAGTTTCATTTCTCACGAAATCCTCTTCCTTTCTTCACATATTGTTCCTAAGACTTATATACATAGTTCCTTCATATTTTCAACCACCTCATATTCCATGTGAGGACATATTGTGTTGAAAGTTCATCTTACCAATATGTGAACTAGTTTAACACATATGCCTTCATGCATATTTTTAAAGGAAGAGATCCTTATTTATTTGATCATACTTATGAGGTAGAGAATTTAACCATGCTTATCCACAACTATATGATGACATGACTTAACTTATGAAACTTATACACACCTCTTTTATCCTTTTTGTCATCTAGACTTCCTTTCCTTATTGAAAGTTCTTCAAACATTTTGACATGATGCACTCCTTTGTCACCATACCATCATCTTTCTAAACCATAGACCCACACAAGGTGGAATGATCAGCGAGACACTTTCTTCTCCCAAGTAGAGGTGAATATTATAATGAAGATTCCAATGGAGGATCTTGATTTTCCTCATCCTGCAAATGCTCCCTCCTAATGATGATGATGTATGATGAATTATTTTTATCTTCTAACATGCTAGATGACTTTCTTTCAACCATATATACTACATATTCTTTCAATGAGGTTACCAAGATATACTTTTTTTTTCTATGATGACTGCTACATCCATGTAAACTTCTACTTCAACTATCCTTTCAAGCTTCTATAATGATGTCATGAGCTCTTGATTCAATCATATGCTTATAATATGATGCATCCTATAATACTTACAATTCTTTTTTTCTATGATGACTACTACATCCATGTAAACTTCTACTTCAACTATCCTTTCAAGCTTCTATAATGATGCCATGAGCTCTTGATTCAATCATATGCTTATAATATGATGCATCCTATAATATCCATCTTTCACAAAAAGTGAAAATAACTAAGGAGATTATCTCAGCCATAGTAAAGATATTTGACTTCCTCATTATTTGATTTCTTCTTCTCAGGTTCTTCCACTTCTTCGTTGATATGTGATTCATTTCTTTCTTTCCTTTTTTTGTTTTCCTTCTTGAGTTTTGGACAATCTCTCCTTAAATTCCCATATTCTTGACGGCCATAGCGTTGGATATTTGACATATCTATCTTCTTCCGTTTATGAGGACCAAACTTCCCAAAATTTTTGTTTCTCCTAACCATGGCAGCAAATGCTTGAACTTGTTTGCTTGGTAGTACATCACTTTTTTCCTTCAATGTGGTTTCTTCAATATTACACAATGACTAGATTTCACTAAATGGGATAGATTCCTTCTTTCCATAGATGCTTGATACAAAGTTGCCCCATTCATCATGTAGTTCAGTGAGAACCACAATGATCATCTCTTTGTTAGAAATTATTTCCCATAACTCTTGCATTTGGTATCATATTTGTGACACCCTCATAAGATATGAGGTCATCCCTCCTTCCTTTGATACCTTCATATTATGTAGCTTGGTTCTAAAAGATATCACTTCTCCTACAGTGCTTACCAAGAATAATGTTGGAAATAATACTGAGAGGGGGGTGAATCAGTATTACCAGACCAATAATTTTATTTCCAAAACAGATTTATATGCGCTACTTCAGTGAAGTGAACTAGCATGTACATGAAATTGTGATTAAAGAAACTAGTGTATATCCAGAGAACATGTGATTTAGACAATTTATCATGTGTTGATCTTAAACTAGTATATTAGCAACTTATTAGACAGTGTTGTAAAAGCAAAATAAAGCATCACACATAAGCAACACACATGAACACCAAGATTTAAGGTGGAAACCCAGTGTGGGTGAAAACCACATGCGGTTTTCATCTATATCTTCTTTTAATAATAAGAAAATCTGTTTACAATGTTGTACTGGTGCAGATTCATATCAGTACGCAGCCACCCACCTGCAGAAGGCTACAACCTTCTCTCGTTTTCTAGCTTCTACTGGAAGGTAGTTGCAACCCCCTAGCTCTTGTACTAGCCAATATGTTTACTAGTACGTAGTCACTGACCTACAGAAGGATACGACCTTCTTTCTTCCTCCAGGGACTACGTTTCATGAATTTTCAGACTGGATACTCCTGGATCACAAAACCACAATCTGAAGGCCACATTTCATCCAATTTTCATACTGGACCCATCAAAACTTTTAAAATTAAACTACATCAACCAACATTCAGTTAATCTGAACAATCAGATCACTGACACCAAAACATTGTGCTGAACCCAGAAACCTGCATCATCATTCAGAACCAGTTGTAATCTCAAAAACCATGCATCAGAGTGTATACGCTACTTGAATGAACCCAAACTACGTGTATATGCTACTTCCATTAATCAAACCTGTGTTTACCTTTAAAACTACTGCAAACATAAACTTTTGAATCAAGTCTGTACCAACCAGCAATATACTAAATATCTACTGCCAACTTACAGAGCTTTACACACGCAGCGATAGATACACTTCTTCTCACTTATACATTCAATCAATCAAATACCAGCCTCCTTATGCATTCAATTTACATTAAGATATAAGAAGAATTCATTGACAGACATCAGTAAAACAACAAATTTTGATCAGATAGATCAGTCAAATCTGAATGAAAAAAAAAAAAAAAACAAAAACAAAAACAAAAACAAAAAACAAAAAAAACAAAACAAAAAAACAAAACAAAAAAAACAAAACAAAAACAAAAAACAACAACAACAACATAAAAAAAAAAAACAAAAAAACAACAACAACAACAACAACAACAACATAAAAAAAAAAACAAAAAAACAACAACAACAACAACAACACAAAAAAAACAACAACAATAACAAAAAAACAAAAAAACAAAAACAAAAAGAAAAAAGAAAAAAGACAAAACAAAAAAAACAAAACAAACAAACAAAAAAAACAAAACAAACAAACAAACAAACTTTTCTTTTGTATATGCTATTTTGAAGAGTATAACCTGCATGTACACACGCTTTTGAAGAGATGAACCAGCGTACATATCTGCAAATATCAACTCATAACTTTGTTGCACTTCTGAACTTCAGACAAACCCAGATCACAACATTTAAAGAATAAAATAGGTGTAAACAGTCAGATCTAGCCCAACCAATATCAGTTCATCCAATAATAAGTCACTTCAGGTCTCATGATCCTGATCCAACATTGAATTCAAGGTGCATATAGCCCCTGCAACATAAAATATATTTTAGATAGAAGTATTCCTTAGAAACCCACACACTTGCACACCTTGGCCTAATGATCTTCTCGTCCTTATATAGTTTTAGGCCTTTCTCAATACCTTGGACCAACATCACTTAGGACCAATACCTTGGACCAAATACCTAGGGTCAATACCTCGGACCAAATACCTTGGACCAAGTACCTTGGATCAATACCTTGGACCAAAATAACTTGGACTAAATACCTCAGACCAAAACCTTGGTTTTCCAACATGTACGCACTTTTCCTCCTGTGAAAGTATGTCTATATGTATACACTCCTTTTGTTATGTTAACCCACATGTATACGCTGCTTGGACAAGGTGAACCAATGTATACCTCTCTTTTTCAATCTCTGGAGTCTGATATGTAATCCTTTGATGTTAAACTGTTGCACTGTGAACTGTCATTTGTGTGAGTTTCCATCAAGGACAACACCTGTATCATAATGCCAACAAATAATTCTACTAGCTTGTCATAAATGTCTTTTGACTTCTCGAATTTTTCTACATAAGGGATGAGAGAATCCTTAATTGATTCTATAAGGATTGTTTGAGCCCTTATCTTCCCCTTCATATATTTCGTTAGAGCATGAAATTGTTCTTTTGGCAGTTCAACAATTGAACCCTTAACATGTCCAATGAATTCATTTTCTATGAGGATCAAATTTGTCCTCTTATTCCATGCAAGGAAATTTCATGACCCAACCAACTTATTGCTCTCCTTGCAGAATGGAGTCATTTTGATAGTAGATTTAGTCATAGATATAAGGATACTTAATTGTCAAGTGAAGATGCTCCTTTGATGGTGATATATTCAACTTGATGCTTTTCTTGATTTTGATGCTAGTTGATTATGATAGCTTTGTTGAAGATGACAATACTTCTTCTAGAGATGTCCTTATCAAATATGCTTGTGATGTGATCCTTTCTTCAAAGGGAGGGATATCACCTTGATTCTTTTGATGATGATGGAAATGCTTCTTCTTTGATGTAGAGACTTCAAGATGCTTCAATGTGTAGTCCTTATTTCTTTGAGTTGAGGAGGGTCCTTGAGATCTTATTCTCCTTGAGATGATGATTGTAAAATGTGCGAGCTTCCCAAGGATGCTTCAAGTGTGGAACCCTTCTTTGGATGAGCTAGGGTTTTGAGGTCTTTTATGATATTCCTTACTTCCTTCCTTGATACTCCTTAGATTGTTCGACCCTTACGAATCCATTCTTGATGGTTTTATATCATATTTAATGCCTTGAAATTTCTTGATATTCCTTTTGATGGTCCTTTCAAGATGCCTTTCCTTGTCTTGTCACCTTATCTCTGAAACCATGTTGATAAATCTAGGGGAAACTAGATTAGGCGATTTCTCTTACCTTGATAACTGCTTGTGATGTTTTTACTTAACTTGATTAGTTTCTCCTTTCACTTGATTATAATTAGTGTTCTTATCATCAAACGACTACCAAAATAATAAAGAATAGTGAGACAAGAGGACATAAGATATAGACGATCATCCAGGGCCAAAACCTCTCCACTTGAGAGGAAAACCCATAAGAACTCGAATTCCAAGACCTATGACCCTTGACCAAAAACCCCTCCAAGACAAAGTCAAATCACTCCTTTTATCAACTCTTCTTCCACAAAGTCAACGATGGTAAAATTTGTTGAAACACTTCAAATTTTAACTTCTCTTAAAGATTTCAACTTCTTTCACAAGTCTGCAATTCTCTGCATGAAATCTATGCAGTTCCACACAATTGGAGTAGATTTGAGAGCCTTCTCTTCTTTTCTTGGATAAGATCTTCCTTCTTGGGAAATAGACTTGCAAAGAGAGTCTTCTTAGCACCCAAAATTCATCTTCTTCTACAATTCTTCCATACTACAACAAAAGTGATGCCCTAGATCTCACATGTGTGAAGAGATTCAACCCAAAAAAGATCAAATATTTTTCGATTTATTTCATCCTTTAGATCTACATCTCTTCGCTCTTCTTTAGGTCTTCTTGCTTTTGATCAAACTAATTGAGAGTTTCTTGGATGATATTTGAAAATGAGGTCTAGTCCTTTATATAGGTTTCTTGTCACATCATGTAGGACAAATTCACTATCCCTAGGCCAACTTGTCACTTGATAAGGCTGACTTGTTGTTTTTACATTTGACAAGGTCTTCGAGGGTATTTGACTCTATTTTTGACTCAACTAAATTTTCATTTATAATATGTAGCATGCCCTATAGGGTCTTCCATACATGACAATGACTCTTTTGACTTGTAGACTCAATGAAAAGCCCTAGAAGCACTCAATGGGTGCTTGACCTATAAAAATAAATTTCCCTTGAGCATGAAACCCATGCCTAAAGAATGAAAATAATAAATTTATTTATTTATTTATTTTTCTCTTTACAAAAAATACATAAAATCATGATTATATATGTCATTAGGAAGATTGAACCTAGTTACATATTTCAATAGCTCATGAGGTCCTCCATTCCTTGAAAAAACCTAAAAAGGTAGGAATGTTAATTAAGCTTGACATGTCTAAGGGCTTTGAAAAAATTAGTTGAGATTATCTCTTTAGTTTTCTCATAGCCTTTGCATTCTCAAGTATTTGTGTTATGCTCTTAACTTGGAAGACGATACCAGAATACCAAATATGTGAAGCAATATACCCAGAACATAGAACAGTGAGAAATAATAGCAAGTATTTTGTTATTCAAGAAGCAATGTTCACTTACCTCTTCGAGGGGGCAACCTCCAATAGAGCATAGCTCAATTACAAAATAAGACATAATTCTCCTCGCAAGGAGTCTCTATCCTTTATATAGGATTCATATATGCAATACCATGGGGCAATACCATGGTTCATATTAATACCAACTATCTAATACCATGGCCCATTTGCAACTAACTGTGGTCCCGTCATTAAATGTGGGTTAACCACTTACAATTATTAATATGGGCTTTATTGACTCTTTACTTAACTATAACTATGACTCGATCCTATTACATAAATAAGGGGTTAGGGTGGGACCCTAACATGCCCTCCCCCATAAGAATAGCCTTGTCCTCAAGGCTGAAGCTGCAGAAACCGTTGAAGAATAGTGGTTGGTTCCCAGGTTGCATCTTCCGGAGAGGTGTCTTTCCACTTGACAAGGACTTCCTTGATCATGCGGCCATGCAAGTGCTGTTCTCGTGTGTCCAGGACCTGTTCAGGTTGGAGCCAGATTGACCCTTCTTCATCCAGTTTAGGTAGACTGGTTTGAATTCTACAATTGTTACCAATCACTTTCTTGAGGCATGAGACATGAAAAACTGGATGGATTTTTGTAGTGGGTGGAAAAGCTAGCTTGTAGGCCACTTATCTAATGCGCTGAAGTACTTGATACGGTCCGTAAAATTTTGGAGATAGTTTTTGACAACCCTTGTCTTTGAGTGATGTTTGCTTATATGGTTGCAACCTCAAAAATACCTGATCCCCTTCCTGAAATTGGTGTTCTGAGCGATGCTGATCTACCTGTTGCTTCATGCGGTTTTGAGCTTGATGAAGATTCTCTCTAAGATGGGTGATCATGGTTGTGCGGTTCTGCAGGAGTTGATCCACTGCTTGTACCTTTGAGCACCCCTTGATATAAGAAGTAGGGGAAGGAGGGAGTTGACCATAAACTGCTTCATATGGAGTCATTTTGGTGGTAGCAAGATAGATGGTGTTATACCACCATTCAGCTAGAGGTAACCACTGTACCCAGAGATGTTGCTTTTCTGAAGTGAAACACCTAAGGTAGGTTTCCAGACATTTGTTGACTGCTTCAGTTTGACCATCAGTTTGTGGATGATAGGAAGTACTGAGTTTTAGTTGGGTACCTTGTAGCTTGAAGAGTTCCTGCCAAAAATTACTGGTGAAGGCTGGGTCATGATCAGACAAAATGGAAGTGGGCATGCCATGCAATTTGAAGATCTGATCCATGAAATATTGAGTGACCAAAGTCGGTGTAAAAGGGTGGGGTAGGGCGCAAAAATGAGCATACTTAGAAAGTCTGTCCACAACCACCATGATGATTAACTTGTTTCCTGACTTTGGAAGACCTGTAATGAAATCCATAGAAACCTCCATCCATATTGATGTCGGGATGGGCAATGGTTGTAATGTGCCTGGTGCTTTGACTGTCTCTCCTTTGTGGCACTGACAAACGTCGCATTCCGCTACAAAAGTAAGAATGTCCTTTTTCATGCCTGTCCAAAAAAATGATCTTCGAGTGCGAGCATACGTCTTCTGAAAGCCTGAATGTCCTACAATGGGGGATGAGTGCAACTCCGCCAAAATGCAGCTTTTGAGGGTGGATGTTGGTGATATTACGACTCTTTCCTTGTAGCGAAGAATCTCATCCTGCCACAAGTAGCCCTTGGTGGAATTTGGATCCGCCTGCAATTGAGTAATGAGTTGGGAGAGCCAGGGATGTGAAAACCATTTCCTACGAGCCTCTTCAATCCATTCTGGAATGGGAAGTGAAATTGCGAGCAGGGTACCTTCCTCCTCAAATTGGTGAGATAATGCATCTGCTACAATACTTTCGTGCCCTTTCTTGTAAATTATCTCATAATCATATCCCAACATTTTCGTGAGCTATTTATTTTGTTGTGGTGACGATAGGCGTTGCTCAAAAAAATATTTAAGACTTTGATGGTCTGTGCGGATTTGGAAGCGTCTCCCCAATAAGTAAGGTCGCCAGGTATCTATTGCATGTAAGATGGCCATCATCTCCTTCTCATAGGTAGATTGTCCCAGATTCTTCCCACTTAGTTGTTGGCTTGTGAAGGCCAAGGGTCGACCTTCCTGCATTAATATTGCCCCAATACCTTTACTCGAAGCATCACATTCAATGACAAAAGATTTGGTGAAGTTGGGTAGTGCTAAGACTGGAGTGGAACACATGGAATTTTTGAGAGCTGTAAAGGCCTGTTGTGCTTCATCATTCTAATGGAACAAATTTTTTTTGAGAAGGTGAGTGAGGGACCTTGCAATGCAACCATAATTGTAGACAAATTTGTGATAGTAGCCCGTGAGACCCAAAAAATCCTCTCAGGCTCTTCAAGGTCTTAGGTTGAGGCCAATTCTACATTGCCTAGATCTTTTTGGGGTCCACCCTGACACCTTCACGCCCCACAATGTGGCTCAGATACTCAACTTCTTCCATGCCAAAAGAACACTTGGACATCTTAACAAATAATTTATGCTCACGGAGCAGTTGCAAGATCAGATCTACATGCTGAAGATGTGTGGCCCAAGTGCGACTATAGATGAGATGTCATCGAAGAAAACAAGGACAAATTTTCTGAGATATGGTTTGAGCAGGTGGTTCATAAGGCTCTGAAAAGTAGATGGGGCATTACAAAGACCGAATGGCATGACCAAGAACTCATAATGGCCTTCATGAGTTTTGAAAGCAGTCTTTGGAATGTCTACTTATTTCATGCGAATTTGGTGGTAGCTTGAGCGAAGATCAAGCTTAGTGAAGAATTGAGCCCCATTTAGTTCATCCAAAAAATCATCAACAATCGGGATGGGAAATTTATCTTTGACTGTCAACTTATTGAGGGCCCTGATGTCTGGACACATATGCCATTCCCCATCTTTCTTGAGCACCATGACCACTGGTGATGAATAAGGACTAATGCTGGGACGAATGACGCCTACTCCCAAAAGTTCCTTGATTATTTTTTCTATTTCATTCTTTTGGGTGAATGAATATCTATATGGGCGCACATTTGGTGGTTGGGCCCCTGGGACCAAAGTGATGCTATGATCACATTCCCCTCTCGAGGGTGGAAGCTCATGAGGCTTGTCAAAGGCTGGCAGATGGTTATTTAAGATTTATTGCATCTCAGGATGAATCGGAAGAGAATTGGGTTCGAAGGCTTGGATGGCATTAAATTGAGCTATAAATCCATGATGGCCATTTTTTAACAATTTTTCCATCCAATGTGAGCTGATGATAGAGGGAGCTCTCGCCTGGAGTCTGCGAAGGGTATGTGTGTGGTTGTTCTTCTTAAAGCTCATATATAACTCTTGGAAATCCATTGTAATTGGGCCAAGTGTGTGAAGCCATTCAGCACCTAGGACAATGTCACACCCTCCCATGTGTATGGCAAACATGTGGGTCTTTAACTGATAATCCCCCATTTGAAGTTTGACATTTTCACAGCAGCCTTCACATTTCATTGTTCCCCCATCAGCAATTTGGACTTGGAAGTTAGGAACCGCTCGTACAAAGCAATGCACCGCTTCCTTGACTCTTTGATGGATAAAATTATGTGTACTTCCACTATCAATCAAGACTACTATTGGTCGATGCTTAATAAAAGCTCTGATTTTGAGATTTTGAGGTGAAGAAATCCCTACCAAAGCATGCAACGAAATAACTAGTTCTTCAGGTACATTGTCCTTCTAGTTGTCCTCTTATTCCTCCACTGGTTCCTCAAGTGGTGGGGCTTCCTCCGATGAGCTGTGATCAGTAGCATCAATTTGAAAAAAATTGGGTTCCTTGCATTTATACCCCGGGGAGTATTTTTCATCACAGTAGTAACATAAGCCCTACTTTCTTCTTTCCGCCATTTCTACAGATGACACCTTCTAAACCTTAACTGTTTGGGTAGTGTTGTGAGCCTGTGGGGGGCGACCCTTGGCGGTGAAATTTGGGCAATTGGACTGGGCCGCTAACGCACGTTCTACTTCACGAGCTATCTTGCAAGCCTCCAACCATGTTGGAGGGTGGTGCAGCCAGACGTGAGCTTGCATGGCCTCTTTAAGACCACTGATAAAACATTCTGTGTAGAACTCATTTTGTAGACCTAAAGTGCGGAAAGCTAAGGCTTCAAAGGCTGTAATATATTCATCCACTCTTCCAGTCTGTCAGAGCTTAGTGAGACGACCCAAAAAAGAAGACTCATGGTCAAAGTGATCTATAAGCGCTTTTTTGAATGTGTCCCAAGTCAAGTGCCTTCCATAGCAACGTTGATGCCATTGCCACCATTGCCATCTTTCATTATCCAAGTACATGCTCCCCACACTAAGCTGAGTGGCATTTTCCAAGATGTAATTTAGATTGAAATATTGCTCCATTTGTGCTATCCATGCTGCCAAGTGAGAGCCATAAAATTTATGCATGTCCAACTTGGGTGGTCACAGACGGGATTGTTGATGGGTGCCCTAGAGGTGAAGAGAGTAGCTAGACTTACCCTCACTGTGTTCATTGCCAATATATGCCTCCTTGCGGGCTTTTTCCTTACCCATAGAGAGAGTTGTAATTATTTTCTTCAGCTGGTCTTGGATTTCTTTCAAGGATGCTTCAAGTTTGTCAATCTTTTCATTCGCCATAGCTTGAGATCTAGTTTCTACCACGCACCGATCTGATGTACAAGAAATTTTGGGACTGCTCGAATTTTTTGGCTCTAACAATTGAATGGTACCACCTTGCTCAGCTCGTCATCCTAATTCTGATGGGTTAAGTCACCAATAAGTGCCCCGGGGGGTCTCAGACTTTTTTTTTTTTGAAAACTCCTAGTGGAGTTTTACTCCTTGCTTAGTAATACTACAGTAGCTGAATCCCCAAAATGTCACCACTGCCAAAAGTCCTGCGAAAATCCCACCCAGGTATAGGAACCCACACAACTACTTAGATCTGGATGGTGGATTTGATGGAACTGAGAGACCTGAATGGCTGAACGGATAGATCTGAACAGCAGAACAGATTGCTGCTGTGGATCTGATGGATCTAATAGATCTGTATGGCTGTTATGATAAATCTGAACTGCGGGACTAATTGTTGCTGCTACTGCAAAACCCCACTTGCAAGATCTGATCTAGTAGAGATTATGCATGATCTAGAAATAGAGAAAGGAACTATGGTCTCGAGGAGTGTCAGGTGCTACAGATCGTAATATACATAAGGGTTTGACAGTAGTACTCGACATAATTTTTCATGGCACTAACCAAGGAGGATCAATTGTACCCTTAGCCGTACAACTTGACTACCCTATCGTACGGGCGAGTAATCTCTCCGAGTGCTATTCTTGGTGTACTATAGCAGCAAGACGGCCGATGGTTTATCTATGGCGAGGTTTCAAGGGAGCTAGGGGGCTTCCAATATACCCAGAGGGTACTTGGAAGACAGTCTGTGCGCAACTCTGTCTAATGTGCTACTACTCGAAGGGGTACCCACAGGGGTTACAAGGGAGTCCAACAAGCATGACCACGTCTTGTATTTCCTGCATGCATGCCTCCCCAAATCCGCAGGTTTATGCGCTCAACGACAGATCTCGTGGTTTAAAGATGCCGGAACAGGACTCTAGCCAAAAAAAAAAAATTGCTAAAATTGGAGATCCCACCAGCCCGGGAAAGCGCTTTGACACCACTTGTTATGCTCTTAACCTGCAAGACGATACCAGAATACCAAATATGCGAAGCAATATACCCAGAACATAGAACAGTGAGAAATAACAACAAGTATTTTATTATTCAGAAAGCAATGTTCACTTGCCTCTTCGAGGGGGCAACCTCCAATAGAGCAGAGATCGATTACAAAATAAGACACGATGCTCCTCGCAGGGAGTCTCTATCCTTTATATAGGATTCATACATGCAATACCATGGGGCAATACCATGGTTCTTATTAATACCAACTATCTAATACCATGGCCCATTTGCAACTAACTGTGGTCTCGTCATTAAATGCGGGTTAACCACTTACAATTATTAATATGGGCTTTATTGACTCTTCACTTAACTATAACTATAACTCAATCCTATTACATAAATAAGGGGGTTAGGGTGGGACCCTAACAATTTGGATTAATGGGCAGGAGTTTTGGTTTCAACCCCTTCTTCACATTGATGTTGAATGGATATCCTTCCTCCACATTCAAGCATTCTCATGGAGTTCAACATGGGGACCCTATCTCACCACTCTTATTTATTCTTGTGCTGGAATGATTGTGATGCACAATAAATGTGACATTAACACAGGGAAATGTAAAATGATTTAGACTCTACGATGATTATCTTCCCATCTCCCATCAGTAGTTTGTTGATGATGTTATGCTAATGGGAGTTCCTATAGTAAAAGAAGCTAAATATTTAAAAGACATTTTGGAGGACTTCATGAAGGCATTAAATACATCCATTAAAACAAATGAATCTCAAATTTATTTCTTTAATACTAGCATAACATTGCAGGGGTACCTAGCACAATTCTCTCTTTGCTAAATATTTGGGGAAACCGTTGGTAGAAAACTCCCTTAAAACTATTCATTTGAAGGAATTAGTCTATAAAATATCTAAAAAAATAAATTGTTGGTGTTGGTAATGCCCAAAGGAATCCTCAATTCCAACAAGATTGTCTATGGATCCTTTCTTTAGGGAGGGGATATGGGGGAAAGAAAATGAGCCCTTGTAGCTTGGGATAAATTATGTTGTCTTAAAATGGAAGGAGGTCTTCGTATTCATGATCCAAAAATTGTAAATAACATTTTGGGGGCAAAGTTATGGTGGAGGTCGATCTAAGATGGCCAAGATTTATGGAGGCAACTTTACAACAGTAAATATAGCCCTTCTCAATAATGGTAGTAGAAATTAAAAGCTCAAAATGCTATTCAAGAATATTCA
Source organism: Pinus tabuliformis (assembly GCA_031772625.1). Taxonomy (NCBI): domain Eukaryota; kingdom Viridiplantae; phylum Streptophyta; class Pinopsida; order Pinales; family Pinaceae; genus Pinus; species Pinus tabuliformis. The sequence goes on along the minus strand of CM062817.1, from coordinate 2,022,659,379 downwards.
ATATGGAATTTGGCCAACACTAATAAATTCATTGTAAATAAACATTTCTTCCAAGAAGTCTGAGAGGGAAAGGGTGCCTTATTTTGGATGGACTAGTGGCAACAATATCCAAAGCTTCATGGTAGGGTAGAATTTCTTGCTATAGAAGAGCTTATGAAATCTAGAGATATCTTGATAATAGAAGATTATCCGCATCAAACAATAGGTTTTAGAAAATAAAACAGGAATAGGAATGGCATCATAGAAATGATTGAATGTTGGATATTCTCTATGATAAATAATTCTATTGTATATCAAGCTAGGCACTCATTTCAGGGTTTTTTCTATGTAACATATGGAAAGAGAGGGACAATTGCATCTTTAATAACCAATATTTAGAAGGGGAGGTAATATGGGCAAAGGAATTGTAGAGTGTCTATGAAACAATACTACTACACCCTTGTTCATCATCAAACTAGGAAGCTAAAGGTTTGGATGCCACAATTTTGCATAATCTCAATTTACTTCCATCTCCTTCTATCAATTCCTTGCCTCCAAGAAGCCCATCATATAGTCCTATATCCTCTTGGATCCCTCCTCCCCATAGGTTCCTTAAAATTAATTTTGATGGGGCATATAAAGGTAATCGAGTTTCTATTGGTCTTGGACCAATATTTCATGACTACCATGGGAATCTAATGTTTCTATTTGCAAATAGTATGAAACAATCAAGTAACAACATGGCCGAATTTACATCTCTAGAGACTGGCCTTGCTTTTGAATCATCCCAAAGCTTCTTCAGGTTTATTATGGAGGGTAATTCTCAGCTATTCATCTCAAGAGTAAATAAATTGATCAACAAAGTTTCTCTAGAAAAAAAATTCCATAGTTGGAGATTGGAAAAATATATCACACATATTAACCATCTGATCTATATGATTCCAGTCATTATTCCCTCTCACGTCAAGAGAATAGGTAATAATGTAGCGAACCTTCTGGTCAACTTGGGATGCAATGACATTCATCTTCATTTTTTGGCAAGCTAGAACAATCACTTATGGGAGGACTAAAGACCGAGACTTATCAAGATGATAAAAAAAGATCAAGAAACCATGTTGGAAGTGGAAGAAATGAAAGACTGGCTAGCATTGAGGAGCATCTCTTCAACAAACCAAATCATGTGTCTCGAGTCAATCCATCTTTCCATGTTTTCTTGATGGTTTCACTTGGAATTTACTAGTACTAAGGCATAATATATTACATAACAAAGTCTTGGTGAGTAAATATTTTATATGTATTAGGTTAATATATGAACATTAGGATTAAAAACATTAACTTGTAATTTTTTTTTATCTAGTTTTGAAGCTAATAAAAAATAACATAAATAATAATATTATTTAATTTGGTATCAATTTAATAGACAAAAAAACTTATTTAGAAAAATAATAATTTTAATAATTTAAAATTATGAAATTGAATAAAAAATTAAATTTAAATTAATAGTAACAAATCATACCATATTTGCATTTTGCAATTTCCTGTTGCGTCCTACCTATTTTTGTTTTATTATTCTGATATTCATGCATCATACATATCTCTCTATTTCAGTTTCCTCATTTCCTATATAACACATTATACACCTGATAAGCATGTTTTATTAACAGTGACCACAATTGTAACCAATTTCAACTTCTCTCAACACAACTACCACCTCTATAGATATTCTTTAAACAAATAATTTAAACAAAAAAAAGGTATGGACATTCTCTAAGTAAAAAATTGAAAAACAAAAACTATGGACATTCTCTAAACAAATAATTTAAATTAAAAAAGGGTGAATCAAATCTTTTTAGGTGCAAACCTCAATTAGAGTACAAATAGATTTAATCCCTCTCAACACTTGGTAGATCCAGAGTTAAGATGGATCTTGGATGGTTTAATTATTAAATATAATTAATTATAATTATTATTATTTTTAATTTTATTTTTATGTCATTTGACCTAGTCAAAATGTTTAATAGTGAAGGACAATACATTGCAACATCTCTTTCATATTGAGCTCAAGAGCGCCTCTCAACATAATAAAAGATGTTTTATCCAATATTTTACAATTCTACTTAAAAACATTTATAAATGTTAATGGAATGTGATATATAATAATGATGATGATGAGGATGATGACGACGATGACCAAGGAGGCATGAGTGGGGGTTAGGGACATCAACCAACAACTAGGATGAATATTTATCTCTGTGGCAAGGATTAGATCTAGCAATTTCTAGGGAAATTTTGAACTTATTGGTTTTTGGAGATTCAATGATTGTAAGCCAATAGGTGAGCAAGCTTAAAGAGAAACCTGAATATATCCAAGTTACCATTCTTCATAGAATAAATCTCCAAATAACAAAGTTTGAAAGCGTCAGAATTCTTTCATGTTAGAAGAAAGATTAACTCAGTGGCAGATTCTTTAACAAATAGGGGTGCCTCCTTGGATAAAGGAAGGTTGTTTTTGGGCATTAGAAGTTTAGTTTATAAACCATTACCATGACAAGAACATTTTTATCTCAGATTTCAGAGGTAACATTTGGAATTAAATGTTGAATCAAAGGATGGGACGCACATTATCCCACTTTCAAAGCTTTCTATGACCATTTGTTTTTTCTCCTATCACCTGTAATGTTTGAGTGACTCATATCTCATGCAAAGGTCTGGATCCATGCACTTATTTGGAAAGCCCATGTACTCCAAGGATTGTCAGTGAACATATGTATGATTAGCCTTTCCATTAATAAATTTGAGTGGATGCTAAGAGATAATATCTTTGCATCTAAGACATGGGAAACTCGATTGCATTCCCAAGAGTCTATGGAGAAAGAATCAAATTACAAATTAAACATTAAGGTGTTGGATTTTTCTGTCTGGAAATTGCATGGAAAACAATGCAATATTGAAAGCGCAGGGAGGAGTGAATATTCAGGGAAGGCTGAATCGCATGGATATCAGAAGAGGAGGTATATTATTTCCATTTTAGGATTTCTTGTCTAGTCCATAGTTAGCTAGGAAGAATTGATGGTTCAGGACATGATTTTCCCCATGGAAATCCAAATTAGTGTTAAGAATGAGGAACACAATTTCTACTTAGCCCAGTTGATAGTTTCCATGGATTTGATTATAAACTTGATTTCCAGGCAAGGAGAAATGATGCTAATAGAGTCGTGAGCCCAATTTGATTTGCTAAACTAGAAACTTGGTCTAGTGGAGATGAAGTTGGAAAGGATGCAGGTGGTGACTGGTTTGTTGAACTTAAAGATGGGCAATATGAACCAACTATTAGAATCAAAAGAAACCAGGGAAAACAATGAAGAAGATGAAGATCTTGAGGTGCAATAGGAGGCGACTTTGGATTTGTAGGTGGTGAAAACTAGCGAGGCGTCTTCTTCTTCTCTTCCAAGGATTGAAAAACAATGAAATGAAGACACTTCAATTCTTGGGGTACACTCTGAAGATCAATCTTGCTTGTTAGTTTACTTATGTTTTGCAAATATGTAGTATTTTAGTAGTGTATTGGAGGTTATATAAGGATAATTTGTTTATATCAGTTGCATGTAGATATATGAGCACAAGAATTAGTATTTTTTAGATGATCTCCTTGAATGAAGTAGAAGAATACAATGTTAAATATGTAAAACGTTTTGGCATTCAAACCAAACTGCATTAATATAAAATCTTGTTATAGCTACTTCAACAACACCCAACAATTTTGGGCATATCCGAAAATTTCAAGTTCCCCTTTGCTTGCTTACGACCATAAGATTTATGGTCATATTTTGAATTTGTCAATCTCCTCATGACACATTCTATCAAACCCTATCGATGCCCACACTTACATGGTGCCTGTTATTTTGTCTTCTTAACATACCTCAAGACTTCATCACACTGATGCATTAGTGTTATAGGGAAAAGAGTCTATGCAGAATTGCTAATCCCACTAAGGCTGGTAGCTACCTTAGAAACAAACAAAGTAAAACTACTTTCGTTTTCCTTTATGAAAGATAGATGAGAGAAGAATAAAGGAAACCAACCTCTGTCTTGCGCTTGGTTCCTTGCTTGATTCCTCTCTCTTCTGATAGTCCTTTGCTACTTGCTTTCTTGTATACCCAGCTTCATAGAGTACCTGTAGAATCAAAGGAACATAACACTATACGAGAACATGGATCTATTATCATAAACAATCTAGGATTAGATGTAGACTGACAATACAAATGCATAAAACATAAATCACACAAGAGTATGGAGGAAAACTTGAATAGCTTTATTGATAATCAAGAAAGAGCCAAGAGAGTTACAACCAGTTGTTCTGACCCAGCATCATCCTCTCAGCAAGTAAGCCCTTCTTCACCTCATGAAAAGCTTAGATCACCCAACACTATGATGTTACCTCAAGAAACCAACAGCAATTCCTTACAAGATGCAAAATTCCAGCCTCTGGATCTCTGGGATGAGGGATCCATATATAGATGTCTACAAGGGAGATGAGTCAGCTTGTGATTTGATTAGTGTCTTCCCTCTGATAGTTCTTGCTTCCACTTGGAGATTGATGATCTCTTACTCATCCCTGGTCAAATTCAGAGAGGCAAGTGTCACAGGAGAAGTTTCTGGAAGATTCCATGCTTCTCCACCTCGTGGATTGACACTTCCATTTGTCTCTTCTCGCCCATCGCACCCCATAGAAGGGCTTTTTGAAATGCAACGCACCTACTGTGTGTATTTAGGTGAGATGCAACGCACTTTGCCTATGGAGCAGGTGAAATGATCCATTTTTGACAAGTTCTGAGTAGTTTTTCATGGAGAACTTCTAGGAGAAGCTGTAATCAGTTGACCTTGTTCATTTAGGGGTTGGAACAACACTTTTCGGGATTCAGGAGCGCTTGGTTTATTGACATTTTATGCTTGGGGTTGTAGTGCCCAAAAATGTCTATATCAGTTCCCCCCTAAAGCATGAGGTTGTTAATCTTTTTGATGTCAGGTGAAATGCTTTATCATGAGGATCCGAAGTTATTTCAAGCTGGAAGGAGACCTGTAATAAGATACAATACAATACATTATCTTCATAATATTTTCATGATCTAGCTGAGGCGGGCATTCCCATGCTCAGCTTTATAAATTCATTTTCATGTACATAGGACAGACAATCGTCTGAGTGTAGACTGATGATTCTAGTAGAGCCATCATCCCTTAGATTGGATGATTATCTGTGCAAAAATGATGTACATTTGATGTCTTTATTTCCCGTATATATATCGCAACCCAGATGGATGAAACTAGATCCGGGGTCTTCAATCTCGTTCGATCTTCACTCAAAGTACAAGTCGATCCATGTGAGAGATGTTCTGGAGTCGAACATGGAAAGACATTGCCTGATTACCAGCCAATGATGTAAGCTGTTAACAGGCGCGAGAGGAATCACCGATAATGATAATGATCCTCAAGGTACTGAAGTACAATTCACGTGGTGTGAATAAGGGACTTGGCGTCGAAAACCACGCAAAATCTTTCAGTTGAAGGCCATTGATGTAAACCTGTTGCCGGAAGTGAGAAACTTGCCATTGAGGCATGCAAGTTTCAAAGTACTGAAATGGGTGTTCCTAGATCGACTTCTTGGATAATGAGCTGATGTCGACAAGAAATGATCCGTCATAGGAGGGCCTTAATGAATCCCACATCAATGACACGGAACGGAGCAAATGATTTTAATGGAGGTGAAAACGGTCTAGTGATATAAGGTTCAGGGTGGCGGTCATGAAAGAATGGAACGTAAATGTATTGCAACGGGTGAGACACAGGTGAATTCTCTGAGTGACTTCTCTTGAACATATCGGCGACACTGACATGATGGATTGGTATCATTAACCCAAAATGTGGATGGTGTGATGTGACCATGGTGATGTGACCGGTGAATGAAACAACCCAACCCGACTTGGATGCAGAGTGAAAGTGTCATGTTCAAGAGCGACTTGCTACCAACAAAGTTTCTTCAAGTTTTCTTCCCAAATTTTCCCCAGTCATTGCTGACCAGTACCTCTTTATTTTTGTCAAGCTTGAGGAGGATAACATATGCTTGTTCTATAATTTGCCCTTCGGGCAAACCCATCGCTATGTTTTAGCGAGCCTAGCGATAGTGAAACTCGTTCTTGTCTACTATGGAAAAGTTTGTCGCTATTAGGTTTTAACGAGTTTAAAGACAAAGATAACTCGGTCCTTTTCAATTTTAGAGAGCTTGAAAAGGGACGTAAAGGAAACTCCAAAAAATCATTTTTCGTCATCTAATCCCTTAAGTCCGAAAAAGTATAAAACAATACAGAAGGGATGAATTTTCGATACTTTTAACGAGCCGAACAAAACAAGTGCTCGATCTTTTTGTGTAATAATCCCTCAGGTCCAAAAAGATTAAAATCTAAAGGAGGGATAGCACTTCCAGTCCCTTTAACGAGCTGGAGAGGCCAATGGCTCGGCAATCTTTTCATATTTTACAAGTCAGTTGAAAAGAGCTTAAAGGAGACTCGTCTTTGAGGAATGAGTGATAAATTTGGGTAGCAGCTGATTCCAGGTAAGGTTTGGAATTTTCCAATCACGGCAGTGTTACAAGGATGGCTAACAAGATCACTCTTCGCAACTGTTCCTCAAAAGGGGTAAACAATCAAATGGAGGTGAATGATCGGCCAATAGAGAGTGGAGGTGATGATGAGAACACGACCAAGGCTTTAAAGGCTGAAGTACTACATTCACGATGGTTATTTACCCGAAATTGGTTCATTTTTTATTGAGCTTAAACGTTGGGGGAAACATTTGCTCATTGCTTATGTTTATTTTTTAACGAGCATGAAGTCCGCGTTAAAACTGCTCGATTAATCCAGTCGCATAATAAGGATGTCTCATATATAAAAACGGCAATTTTTCAAAGTTTTGCCCCACATCCTTTCTTTATGCAAGTTAGGAAACGACCAATCCTACGAGTTTAAAGGGTTAGAGGACCTACAAATTTAAAAAAATAAATGGTCGCTCTTCGCTTGCACGCCAAAAGGTTTGCATGCCCACATATATAAAATAGAGTTTCAAGGTCACCCCTCAATCTACCGACAAAACATTTGTTTTATCGGGAAAGGCTTACCTCTTTCAGGTTACCAAAGATTGTTTTATCTGCACCGCAAACAAAACACTTCTTCGACGATGCCTACCGAAATAGACAAAGGTGAGTGGCGCAGACGCCTCCACCCACATAACTATGACAAGGGAATCTTATTCCAGTCTAACCCCCTCTTCCAATCACGGACGGGAGTGTCAGACTAGTCATATATCTCTCACGGAAACCTATCCTATATCTGAAGTTTTCCTGCCGAAGCAGACCAGGGTGCATGACCCCTAGGTTTCAGTCATGTCCTCCGAATCACTTGCGCTCATCAGGTGGACAGACTGGGGATTGATGAGACATTCCTTGCCTGAAAATACCATTCAGGGATGGTATATGACTATTTTCCAAGTGTGAATTGGGAAATGAAAGTTGTTCTACGAGCTTGACCACTCTTCCTTCGTGCGGAAAACACATTACTCTAAAGAGTGATGAGACAATGGCTCCCATGCAATAAATATAGTCTCGTCCAAGGAGTAGATTATAATCCAGGGGTCCTTGGACTACCATTACGTTCATTTGAACGGTTTTCCCTCTCAATGTTATGGGCACATTGGGAAGGATCCCTAACGGTCGACTGGTTCCTTTGTCGAAGCCTGTTAGATTTCTCATCTCAGGCAAAAGCGATGGCGAACCAAGTGCTTTCCAAGCAGTCGAGGAAAGGATACTCATAGAAGCCCCTTCATCTATGATGGTACCGGCCATAACCATTCTATATACTTGAGCAATGATTCGGAATGGTACACTAGCCGGTAAACGGGGTCTGCCTAGCTGATTCCAGTCGAAGGAAACAACTAGGTTGCTTGGAGGTGGGACCGAATAGACGGCCGGGTACGACTCTGACGAACTTCCTTCCTGCGGTAAAGGAATGGGTAAATTGCCCCCATGTTCATCGGAGTCTGTGTTTACGAAAAGAATTTGGACAGTTTCATCCTTGTTCTCTTCGGTGACTGTATCATCCAAAGATGGAACCTCTGAAGGCAAGACCAGGTCAACTACCGCCTCGACCTTTTGAATTTCGTCTGGTATGGGTTCAAATGGTTTATCTTCAATGATAGACGCTTCGTCTGACCACCTGGGCGGGTCAGCCAGATTTTCAACTAATGATGGACTCAGTAAGAGTTTCTTATATCCAGGAGGAAGTCGTAACGGTGAAACTGGACGATCGTCCAAAACTATTTTAGCCTCGTCTAAGAAGGGACAACAGTGGATGGCATGATCGCCTAGGAATACGTCTCTAGCCTAGACTTCTAGATGTTGTGCGTTAGGTTCCAAAGCGTTGTTAGATTCATTAAATTTATTTTATAGTTGATCTTGCTTAAGAAATTTGCCTTTCAGGTTCACCGCGTGATGTAGATATACAATTCCTAAAATGCAATCTAAGATGATAAACAGTCGTTTTATCTTCTTTGTGCAATGAAAATCCTAGCTACTAAGGAAAGAGAGACAGTATTCTTTCAACAAAGAGCAAAGAGCACACACTATATGCACCGTCCTAAATCAAACCAATCAAACAGTCTAAATGCAAATTCACATGCATGTATTTGTTTTCAACCTTCTTAATATGTGAATGATAAAAAGAAAGCTAATGTGCAAATCTGAATTATTTTTCAAAGCGACAATTACTAACAAGTTTCTTTTTCAAAATCAAAATGAAGACAACGACAACACTTTGCGATTTGGAAATGAAAACTTGCTTTCGACACTAGAAAAACTACTAATTTAGATCAAATACAATAGTAACAGGGTAATCGACTATCAAGAACAATCAGGTCCTCTTCTATGACTGAAAATGACACTTGCGACACTTTCAAATCAAGAAACGACAGTACAATTACGTTACTTCTTTGTAAAGGAGAACTAAAAATGACTCAACAAATACATAAAAACATTTACAGTTCTTTGCACAATGGAGGCGGAATAACAGCAAGGAAAGGGGTTTCAAATAGAGGTATACTGACTACAGGCAGCAAAACTCTTGAATAGATCTGAAAAGAGTGAACACAGAAACCAAAATTTAGGAACAATGCCTAGTCTGATCAGCGCACCTGTAACACAGTGAATTTGAAATGCAGCGCACCTACTACACTCGGGAAGTGCGCTGAATTTGAGATTCACAGAACAGACAGTGCGCTAGACCAGGGACGAGACTTTGATTGGGTTCTGGGTCACAGTTTGCAGTTCAGTTCAGGGATTTTGGCCGAGCAAGTGGTAATCAGTAAATCAATCACAGGGGTAGATCTAAGGAGGTTACTAGAGCCACCACGAGGGCAATTAGAAAGCTTGTAAATCAATTGTTTAATTCATAAACAAAACCCAGAGATTGATTGAAGCAGCGTTGATCTACTTTTCACTTGCATAGCAAATGCAGTTCGAAGGCTAGCTGGCTTGACTTCAGGCTCCGTCTGTAAGTTTATAAAGTAAACAAATGTAGATAAACAATCAATCTAGTCGCTCCCCAGTGGAGTCGCCATTTTGTTACAGGGAAAAGTGTCTATGCAGAACTACTAATCCCACTAAGGCTGGTAGCTACCTTAGAAACAAACAAAGTAAAACTACTTTCGTTTTCCTTTATGAAAGATAGATGAGAGAAGAATAAAGGAGACCAACCTTTGTCTTGCGCTTGGTTCCTTGCTTGATTCCTCTCTCTTCTGATAGTCCTTTGCTACTTGCTTTCTTGTATACCTAGCTTCACAGAGTACCTACAGAATCAAAGGAGCATAACACTATACAAGAACATGGATCTATTATCATAAACAATCTAGGATTAGATGTAGACTGACCATACAAATGCATAAAACATAAATCACACAAGAGTATGGAGGAAAACTTGAATAGCTTTATTGATAATCAAGAAAGAGCCAAGAGAGTTACAACCAGTTGTTCTGACCCAACATCATCCTCTCAGCAAGTACGCCCTTCTTCACCTCATGAAAAGCTTAGATCACCCAACACTATGATGTTACCTCAAGAAACCAACAGCAATTCCTTACAAGATGCAAAATTCCAGCCTCTAGATCTCTTGGATGAGGGATCCATATATAGATGTCTGCAAGGGAGATGAGTCAGCTTGTGATTTGATTAGTGTCTTCCCTCTGATAGTTCTTTCTTCCACTTGGAGATTGATGATCTCTTACTCATCCCTGGTCGAATTCAGAGAGGCAAGTGTCACAGGAGAAGTTTCTAGAAGATTCCATGCTTCTCCACCTAGCGGATTGGCACTACCATTTGTCTCTTCTTGTCCATCACACCCCATAGAAGGGCTTTTTGAAATGCAACGCACCTACTGTGTGTATTTAGGTGAGATGCAATGCACTTTGCTTATGGAGCAGGTGAAATGATCTAGTTTTGACCAGTTTTGAGTAGTTTTTCATGGAGAACTTCTGGGAGAAGCTATAATCAGTTGACCTTGTTCATTTAGGGGTTGGAACAGCACTTTTATGGATTTAGGAGCCCTTGGTTTATGGACATTTTATGCTTGGGGTTGCAGTGCCCAAAAATGTCTATAACAATTAGGGTTTTTGAGTTTATTGCCTTAATAATGTATTAAGAGTCTTACACGACCTCAAGTCTTAATCTTTCTACAATATGCATTGTAGTGGAGTAATGGTATCTTGTGTCAATGGTCATGTCTCCACCCTACCTACATTAGGATTTGTGAAGCACTACTTTATTCATGCATTTTGAAACCCTAGCTCATCATGATTATGAATATGACCCTTATTCATGTTGTCACCTAACTATCATCCTCTATGGCACATTCTTCGATTTAGTTTCATAAGCACATTTTAGCATTTTTTTCATAGTTTGTTAATGACACTTGAATGATTAAGTTTATCCATGTGCTCCAATATTAAATTGGTTAAGGGTAATCTTCACCAATGCTTTCAATATTGATTGTTCAATCTCTATAAATTGCGCTACTCGTGGTTCTATAAAGCAACCCTGCAAGTCACCCTCATCATGTTAGATTGGGGAAATACTCATATCAGATTTGCCTAAATTAACTTATCCATCTTTTAATCTCTTAAGACCTTAATGTTTAAATTTGTTAAGCCTACATTCTATTACACAATCTTACTAACATTGGTTATGATTGTGCTATGTAAGGCAAGCTAAAACAACACACATAAGGTTCTCATTTTAGCACAATTAAAAATTCATAAGGGTTTTGATCATATTTTGGATCGATTAATCTCCCCATGACCCAATCACTATCCAACCCTATCTATGTTTATACCTTCATGCTATGACATTGCTTATATACCCTTGGTTCATCTTGGTTCCCAGCCTAGAAAGCGCATTAGGGTTTTTGGTAACTTTTGTTTCTTTCAAAACCCTATGCTATGATGATTGCATTCAACACCATTTTCGAGATTAAGTTGATAACGAGATTCCACTTATACATGCAAGCTAATTTTCATAAGATTTTATGTCGTGGCTTATATTCTTCTCTTAAAGAAACATCTGGCATATTTTAAGTATTCACATTGGTAACGTGAAGGTCCTGTGAAACTCACTTAGACCAAATTTTTAATCACCATATTCATTATATTTAAGGCTTTATGATTGAAAAGCATGTAAATTCATTTTTTTATTTATTTCCCCGTGACCCTACCAACCTAGATTGTATTTTGGCACGTAGGGAAAATGAGGGGAACACATTGGACAACACCGGCCCAAAGTGTTGAAGCCTTTGATAATGGAAAACACAACAAAGAATAATAAAAAAAGGGTGCATATTCCCATATGCGCAAAGGCATGTGGAGAGATTTATATTAAGCGGTGAAAATGTAGTTAAAGCCTAAAGGAAAATTATGCATGCTTCTCATACCACCAGATTTCCTAAAGGCAAATTATGCATGCTTCTCATACCACCAGATTTTGGAACCTCACCAACTAGAATTTGTGTGCATGAAATAAATTATTAACCTAATTTCAGGGTGTCAATAGTGCAAGAGTTGGGGAAAAGTGGTTATAATGTATGAATGTGTTGGAAAATGCACACAAAAGCAGTGGTTATAATGTATGAATGTGTTGGAAAATGCACACAAAAGCAGTGGTTATAATGTATGAATGTGTTGGAAAATGCACACAAAAGCAGTGGTTATAATGTATGAATGTGTTGGAAAATGCACACAAAAGCAGGGTTAACAATTTTATAAAGGTTATATTTAAATGGTATCATAAGGGGTTGCTGTAGAGTTAAAATGGAAAGCTAGGTTTTACAAAGTGCTATCAGAGCTTTGAAGGCTCATACACACCATGCAATGACGCCAAGGAGGCTAGACAAGTTCTAAGAGTATAGTTTCCAATCATTTTCCACAAGGTTCTTAGATGATGTGTGTATGGCATTTATGTGTAGTTCAATGGGAGAAATGATCTATTGAAAAAAGTAGATAATCGTCTTCCCCGTCACACATGGTAACTATCTCAGAACCTGAAAAAAACTCATGATTAGATAACATGAATAGGTTCATATCAAGAACTAGATCTTTCTTCAAGTCACATTCCAAATTTGCAAATACTCAATTTGAATTCCTGATTTGTGATGGCTCAAGTTGCGTTCCCAAGTTGTGACTCCTCAAAACACTTTCATGATTTGCGATGGCTCAAGCCGCATTCCCAAGTCGTGACTCCTCGGGTCACATTTTCGATCTTTATATAGGTCACATTTCCTTTCTGAACTCGTAATTCCAATTGTGATAAGATTAAACCATCTTAGATCCATCTTAACCCGGATCTATCAAGTGCCGAGAGGGATCAAATCTCTTGAGGTGCAAACTTTTTCTCAAGTTTTGCACTCATAAAAGAGGGTTGCACATCGAGAGATTAGATCCCTCTCGGCGCTTGATAGATCCGGGTTGAGAGGGATCAATTCTCTCGAGGTGCAAACTTTTCCTCAAGTTTTTCACTCAAAAAAGAAGGTTGCACATCAAGAGATTAGATCCCTCTCGGGCTTGATCGATCCAGGTTAAGATTGATCTAGGCTATAATATCCATGGTTAAAAATCTTTTTGGATTGTTATAAAATATTTTGATTATGAAATAAGTTATGAGTTTTTGGCATGTGGTATTAATAACCCATGGTATTGTAACAAAGCATATTCACAAATATCCATGGAAAAAGTGGGGATCAATATCTATGGTTAAGAATCTTGTCATATTGTTATAAAACATAAGTTACGTTTTTTTGGTCATGTGGTATTGATAAGCCATTGTATTGTAACAAAGCCTATTTACAAGTTAATAATATCGATGGTAAAGTGGGAGTGGACTTACATGGTTAAGAATACTTTCATACTTCTATACAATATTTTGATTGTGAAATAAGTTATGTTTTTTGGGCATGTGGTATTGATCAGCCATGGTATTGACCCATGGTATTGTAACAAAGCATATTTGCAAGTTAATAATATCCATGGTAAAGTGGAAGTGAATATCCATGGTTAAGAATATTTTCATACTGATATAAAATATTTTGATTGTGAAATAAGTTGTGTTTTAGGCATGTGGTATTGATAAGCCATTGTATTGACCCATGGTATTGTAACAAAGCCTATTTTTTACAAGTTAATAATATCCACAGTAAAGTGGTGATGAATATCCATGGGTAAGAATCTTTCATTGTTATAAAATACTCTGGTTGTGAAATAAGTTATGGTTTTTGACCATGTGGTATTGATAAGCTATGGTTATGACCCATGGTATTGTAACCAAGCCTATTCAAAAGTTAATAACAAAATCAAAATACAACTTTATTACTTTAAATTTATATTATTAATTGAGGCAACATTTAAATGTTTACACTCATCCACAATATCAATTTTAACTTTTTTATTATATTTTTAATTCCAGGTGGATATTGGTGGCCACCGGCTAATTCCACTTGGATCCCCTCTAGAGCTTCTTATAGTTTTTTTCAGTTTCCTTAATTATAGCATAGTTTACTATTTTTAGCAGTTTTTCGGGTCCTAAACTGCCGGAGCCGTTTTGAGGCCCTAAACGACGTTTTTTGGGAAATCTACCCCAGCGATTTTTCTGATAAAAATCGTCTTTTTCGTCGTAGTCCTCAGAGAGATCTTTCCAACGGGCTATCATGCACGTCAAACGGAGATAGTACGACCAATTCGCGACCTCGGGAAGTTGATGTACCAACTTACCCAAAAACGGGGCCCACAATTTGGCGTTTCATCTTCTAGGGTTAGGTTTTGGAATTTGAAGGGTTTTCCATTGTTTCTCAACAATAAATAGGCCCTCGAGCCTCATTGTAACATAGTTCAGGACAGTTCAGAGGCATGTAGCCACCACATCTCTTCTCAGAGATAAGCTACCATCGCCCTAGCTGGTTTATTTCTATTACTGTTTGTAAGCATATTTCAGTATTCTCCATTAATGAAATGAAGTATTATTTCTGTTGCATCTCTGTATTTATGGTTATCACATCTCTATATTTATGGTTATCTCTATAATCTATTGCGTTCCTGTTTAAATTCGGATCAATTGTAACAAAGCATATTTGCAAGTTAATAATATCCATGGTAAAGTGGAAGTGAATATTCATGGTTAAGAATATTTTCATACTGATATAAAATATTTTGATTGTGAAATAAGTTGTGTTTTAGGCATGTGGTATTAATAAGTCATTGTATTGACCCATGGTATTGTAACAAAGCCTATTTTTTACAAGTTAATAATATCCATAGTAAAGTGGTGATGAATATCCATGGGTAAGAATCTTTCATTGTTATAAAATACTCTGGTTATGAAATAGGTTATGGGTTTTGACCATGTGGTATTGATAAGCTATGGTATTGACCCATGGTATTGTAACCAAGCCTATTCAAAAGTTAATAACAAAATTAAAATACAACTTTATTACTTTAAATTTATATTATTAATTGAGGCAACATTTAAATGTTTACACTCATCCACGATATCACTTTTAACTTTTTTATTATATTTTTAATTGGGCCTACATTTAAAATTGTTTACATACTTTCATTACATCTACACATATACCCTATACTCAATTGTAGAGTGCCTCTCGGCGCAAAAATTAAATTGTGACCCAACTTGGACCTTTGACTCACATTTTGGATGCGACCTACGCAAAAATAAAATTGTGACCCAGCTTGGACCTACGCCTCACATTTGGGATGCAACCTATACATAAAATAGGGACCTGCGACTTGAAAGGAATTACAAGATGCAACCTTCCTGTATCCTACTCATTATATTAGGTCACAATTAGGATTACATCTCCCAGAAAGGTCATGGCTCTACAATGAGACCTAAAAAAATGTAATCCCATTAGCATATGGAGTAATGTTTGTGAACAATGCTAGCAATAGAGATTGAAGGGCTTGAGAAAAGGTCAGTAGAGCATGAAGTAGAATTGAATAATTTAAATTCTTCTTTGGCAGCTGCCAACGGAGCCACATCAACATTCAAGGAGAAAGGGAACAATTTGATAATGGAAAATGTCCAATTATTTCACCCTTAAAATTGACGAAAGAAGAATAAGTGAGATTTGTGGCTGCACAGAACACAGAAGCTAGCATTGTGAATGCTTGGACAAAATTTTCTTGAAGATACATCGAAATTACAGTTGTCTCAAATCAAACAAAATGAACATGATTTTGAGGATTCTTTGGAGAAACTCAATTGACAGTTTCTACAGTTTGTCATTTCAAACTTGTCCACATACAAGAAGGACTTGCATCATTCAAGAAAACTATTTGACACTAAAGTTTTATGTTACACCAAGTAATACATCAGCCTAATGAAGAGGAACCATGTGAGGGAGGTACTCGGTGATATACTAGTATATAGTGCTATATGCAACATTTAAATGTTTACACTCATCCACGATATCTCTTTTAAATTTTTATTATATTTTTTAATTGGGCCTACATTTAAAATTGTTTACATACTTACATTACATCTACACATCTAACCTATACTGGATTGTAGAGTGCCTCTCAGCGCAAAAATAAAATTGTGACCCAGCTTGGACCTGCGACTCACATTTGGGATGCAACCTATACATAAAACTGCAACCTGCAACTTGAAAGGAATTATAAGATGCAACCTTCCTGTATCCTACTCATTATACTAGGTCGCAATTAGGATTATATCTGCCAGTAAGGTCGTGGCTCTAGAATGATACCTAAACAAATACAATCCCATTAGCATATGGAGTAATGTTTGTCAACAATGCTAGCGATAGAGATTGAAGGGCTTGAGAAAAGGCAAGCAGAGCATGAAGTAGAATTGAATAATGTAAATTCTTCTTTGGCAGTTGCCAATGGAGCCACATCAACATTCAAGAAGAAAGGGAATAATTTGATAATGGAAAATATCCAATTATTTCACCCATAAAATTGACGAAAGAAGAATAAGTGAGATTTGTGGCTACATAGAACACAGAAACTAGTGTTGTGAATGCTTGGACAAAATTTTCTTGAAGATACATCAAAGTTACAGTTGTCTCAAATCAAACAAAATGAACATGATGTTGAGAATGCTTTGGAGGAGCTCAATTGACAGTTTCTATAGTTTGTCATTTCAAACTTGTCCACATACAAGAAGGACTTGCATCATTCAAGAAAACTATTTGACACTAAAGTTTTATGTTACACCAAGTAATACATCAGCCTAATGAAGAGGAACCATGTGAGGGAGGTACTCGGTGATATAATAGTATAGAGTGCTATTTGGGAGGAGCATATTTCACATTTGAGGCAGCTACTGCAAACATTGAAGAAGTACCATTAAAATAAAATATATAAACTAACTTTAAATGTATTAATAAATAAATATTTTTTTAATAAATAAATTTTGTATATCAATTAATGGTGCCACTAAAACCAATATGGTCTATTGGACCTAAAAAAAGTAGGAGGTTAATTGAGATTCTTTAATATTTTATTTCTTTGATAAAAAAGAAGGGGGATAAGTGTACCTAGATCGCTATAGTATTACTTACTTAACAAGTCATGAAGGTTGGTAGAGTAGAAATGATTTTGAAAATTAGAACAGTTGTGGGTAAGTAGGAGATTAATTGAGATTCTTTAATATTTTATTTCTTTGATCGAAAAGAAGCGAGATAATTATACCTAAATCACTATTGTATTACTTACTTAACAAGTCATGAAGGTTGGTAGAGTAGAAACGGTTTTGAAAATTAGAATGGTTGTGGGTAAGAGACAAGCAATCCAAGAGAAAGTGCTTGAAAATTAGAACAATTGTGGGTAAGAGATGAGCAATTCAAGAGAAATTGAATTTCATTTTCAACCCTTTTAGTATCACAAAGGTGACGAGAAACTGCTTGAAAATTAGAACAGTTGTGAGTAGGAGATGAGAAATTCAAGAGAAAGTGCTTTTCATTTTCAACCCTTTTAGTATCACAAAGGTGATGAGAAAGTGATTGAAAATTAGAACAGTTGTGGGTAAGAGATGAGAAATTCAAGAGAAAGTGCTTTTCATTTTCAACCTTTTTAGTATCACAAAGGTGACAAAATATTTCATAGCAAGGTGTTTTGGGAATTGACCAACACCCAATTTCACTTTAAAGCTCATGATAATTAGTTCTTATCTTGGTAATACTCATTTTCTTCTTAGCAATGGTCAGTCAGAAATATAATTTTGGCTATCAAGAAGCTCATGATAATTATTTCTTATATTGGCAATATTCATTTTCTTCTTAGCAATGGTCAGAAAGATAATTTTGACTATCAAGATTGGGGTTGATAACCTCATAGTATCTTAGCTTCCTCTTTCCCTCTAACTCATTATCATTTCACAACTTATTTTTAAATTTGGAAGTAATAATATTTTTAATATTATCATTATTTTACAAGATGATCTTCTCTTTTACCCCCAATGGTCTATCCAAGATTGGGAATCCGTATGCTAGCTTCTCTTGAGTCTAAGATGGGGATTTTCGCTAGAGTTACTAGCAACTTAGCTTCCATGTTCTATAGCTTCTTTTTATATATGAGATACCTAATCACAGCCATGCTTTCAATAGAAGAAATGATAATGTTAACATAAAGATACCTAATCATATATTTTTATCTAGCAAACAAATTTTATAAAATAATTAAAATTAAATATTGTAAATCGATTAGTATTATAGAATTATCATACTTATACTCAAAATTTATTCCTTAAAATTATGAGTATAAACTAATATAAAATTCAAACAAAATTCAAAGAATAAATAATAAAAAATCTTAAATTTAAATTTAATAAAAAAACTATCCAAAAACAAAAACAAAAACAAAAAACAAAAATAATAAATTTAGAGGCAAAAAATTCATATATATATCACTGATTTTAAAACTAGCATAATCATATAAGTTAAATAGTTGATTAAGTTAAAAAGTTCACTTTCATTAAAAATAAGTATAAATATTATTGTCTTACAATCAAATGCACTTGTTTTAATGTTAGTTTTTATAATAATGAAGATCCTCACTTTAATCTTATTTTTTAATTATATTTTTTTAATGCTATCTTTTTAATAATAATGATTATAAAGTGTATATGTGTTATTGTTAAAATAATCTAATTAAAATAAAAATAAAAATAATTAACTATCATGATTTAATGATGATGATGATGATGGTGGTTAACGTCCATTGAGACCAAACTACCCTTTATATGTAACAATAAAGTAGAATGTAATTTTTTTTTGATATCTAGTTGAATCGGCAATGACAATGATATTGTACTCGAATTACATGGTACTCGCGTTACACGGGGTCAAATCCCACTAGCTGCCAGTATAACAGCTAGGAGGAATCCCACCGGCTGCCACTATAACAGCTAGGAGGAATCGCCCAGCCTGCAAGGAGTGACCCCACTGGCTGCCACTATAACAGCTAGGAGGAATCGCCCAGCCTGCAAGGAGTGACCCCACTGGCTGCCACTATAACAGCTAGGAGGAATCGCCCAGCCTGCAAGCAGTGACCCCTCAGGGTAAGATGAGACTTGAACCCATGACCTACACAGCGGCACGAAGGACTTAACAGACCGTGGGCACCTTTTTATTTTATTGAATCTTACAGGTTTACATATTTTTTTTTAATTGAAAAAACAAAACATAGCTATGATTTAAAACACAAAAGTTAATGATTACATAGCTAAAGACTCTGGTTTTGAACTTGGGCCCTCTTAGGAGGAAACACATGCTCTTAACCATTAGGCCCACTCAGACTGTATATTTTGTTTGGGTGTAATCTTAATTTTTGTTGTTTAAAATCTATTTTAACAAATTAAACAAGAAAATAAACCCTCTAAAATATATAATAGAGTACGACTTTAAATGTATATGTTTGTATTTTAAATAGTTACATATATTTTAAATCATTACTAATTATAGACATGTTTATATTAGGCTTTTTAGAGTTTTTAATTATACATATTAAGTGTATGTTGAAAATTTAATTAAAAAAATATTGTTTCTAGTCATTTATTAAATTTATTAAGTGCATTTTATAAATGGTGATTTGTCATTATTTTCATTATTAAATGTCTTTTTAGCCACATTGCTCAATTTCAATCCTAAAATCCCTTAGATTTAAATTATTGCCAAGTGGCTATTACACCAACCTTTTTTGTTTGCATCAATATCCTAAACCTCTACCTTGTGTCTGAATAGGTAGTCAAATACGTATTTTTTCAAGTCAATTTTAACAAGTAGTCTGATTAATGGATGAAAATGTTCAATTTTAATAAATAGTCTAATTAATGGATGAAATGGTTCAATTTTAACACGTAGTCTAATTAATGGACGAAATGGTTCTTTTCCACGTATTATACGTATTTTTTCGAGTCAATTTTAACAAGTAGTCTAATTAATGGATGAAATGGTTCAATTTTAATAAATAGTCTAATTAATGGATGAAATGGTTCAATTTTAACACGTAGTCTAATTAATGGACGAAATGGTTCTTTTCCACGTATTGGTTCCTTTCCACATATCTTTTCCCGCCAATTTTAACACGTAGTCTAATTAATGGACGAAATGGTTCCTTTCCATGTATCTTTTCTGGTCAATTTAACGCGTAGTCTAATTAATGGACAATTTCAACATGTAGTCTAATTAATGGACAAAATGGTTCCTTTCCACGTATCTTTTCTGGTCAATTTTAACACGTAATCTAATTAATGGACGGAATGGTAATGGACGAAATGGTTCCTTCCCACGTATCTTTTCTAATCAATTTTAACACGTAGTCTAATTAATGGACAATTTTAACACACAATCTGGATGAAATGGTTCCTTTCCACATATCTTTTCTAGTCAATTTTAACACGTAGTCTAATTAATGGACAATTTTAACACACAATCTAATTAATGGACGAAATGGTTCCTTTCCACGTATGTTTTGTAGTCTAATTAATGGACAAAATGGTTATTTTCCACGCATTGGTTCCTTTCCACGTATCTTTTCTGGTCAATTTTAACACGTAGTCTAATTAATGGACAAAATTGTTCCTTTACACGTATCTTTTCTGGTCAATTTTAACAGGTAGTCTAATTAATGGACAATTTTAACATGTATTCTAATTAATGGACGAAATGGTTCCTTTCCATGTATCTTTTCTGATCAATTTTAACACGTAGTCTAATTAATCGAAGAAATGGTTCCTTTCCATGTATCTTTTTTAGTCAATTTGAACACGTAGTCTAATTAATGGACGAAATAGTTCCTTTCCACCTATGCTTTCTGGTCAATTTTGTCCAAAATTTGGTAAAAAAAAAATAAAAATCATAAATTTAAATTTAAATTTAAATTATTCGATTTACAAATTTTCAATACATTAAATTTTTTGAAATATTAAATATATTTATACATTCAAAAATGTTAAAAAAACTATTTATCTATTACTTAAACTACCCAATCTACTAACCAACTAAATTACAATAATTTGTGATTATTTAGATTGAATACTTTTTACCCACTTACCGGTATTCAAACCCTAAAATTTAAATGGTTGCCAACGTGTTTCTACGAGTGTATTTCTTGTTTGCATGAAAAACCTTTGAAGGGTGTCCTAACCTTATTCACCTTTTTTAAGTTACGGTGATCTAACCTTATTCACATTTTTTAAGTTACGGTGATTTGTGTTTTTCATGTTTACATGAAAAACCTTTGCATGGTGTCCTAACCTGATTCACCTTGTTTAACCTCATTCATCTTGTTTAAGTTACGGTGATTTGTGTCTTTCAGGTTTTGCATGAAAACCCTTTGCATGGTGTCCAAAACCTATTCACATTAGTAAACATTTAAGTTATAGTGATTTGTTATTAGTTGTATTATGAAATATTTTTTTAGCAGTTTGGCTAAATTCCAACGGTGAGAATTGAATTCTTGTAAACCCGTTGGTACACGTGTCTTTCTTGTTTGTATCACTATATTTTATTTATTTAATTTAATTTTTATTATTTTTCTCATTTCACTATTTATTTATTCTAACTAACTATTATCTTAAATTTCTTTCATATAACTAAATCCCATTTAAGTTACAATTAACATATAATTTTTAATTTTTAAATGATACCTTTTAACCCACTTAAACACCAATTAAATGATTTATATATATATATATATATATATATATATATATATATATATTATGTATATCTTAAAGGTATGGTCACCGAATTAACTAACTTCCTTTAAATTATTAAAATGGTTTGTTGACTTTGATCTCCAAGTCAAAATTAGCCGTTAGTCTAGTTAGCCGTTGGAGGCTCTATGTAGACTATTTAACATGCAAAACTGGATCTGTTTTCTTCAACTCATCCTGACGATGAACCACAGTGGTTAATTCGAAACGCATCGGCAATGATTTTCTGATTATAATTTACGCTGAAATTTCTTCTGATAATTATCATAAACCTCTTCATTTACATGGTGGTGTCTTAAACTTATCCTCATTGGTCAACCGTTTCCATTTAAGTTAAATAAATTAGCGGCAACCGGAGTCTCCCAGAACCAGCCGCTACAATCGCTTCAGTAAAGCGTTGAAAGTTTCTATCGATGTTAACTCCTCGAGACCAAACGATACAGCCCAACAAAGTGGTGGTATTAGCTGTTCTCATCAATCTTATTCCCATCAGAATCTGCAGGCGTCGCATCATAAAGTGATATTTGTTGAGTACCATTGCCTTCACCTTCATCATGGAGATGGGTAACATGGGTGGTAGCAGCAGCACTGCGATTGAGAGGAGGGATCTTCTTGAGTACAAACGTGGCTTATCAATTATTACAGATGAAAATGGGTATATTGTCTGCAGTACTCAGAAGAGTAGTCTTCTTGAATACAAGCCCGACAATGGGGACGATGGCTGGTATATTGTTTCCATCCGTCTAAGTGATGGAAAACTCATTGTTAGTTATGAAAGATCAGCAGAGGAACGAGAGGAGGAATTTGACTTGGGGAAGTTAAGAAATGCGGAAGATTTATATCTCAAATTTCGTGTTCCATCCACGCAGCTAAAAGATGAGGAGTGCCGGAATATGGTACCAATGACGTTTGTGATGGCGTCTTATTTACCACCAGCTGACCATGGAGGCCTCTTAGAAGAAGCTGCTCACGTTCCTAACAGCAGTCTGTGTAAGTATTACGACGCTCGCATCGAAAAGGTCAGTTTTTCCTTTTCTAAATATAATTATCAGTTATCTGCATTGGCATAGATTTAAAGTTAGTGCTTTTCGTTCTCAAGTTCAAGGATAGTTTCTTTTATGAGTTTGGTGTTATATAAAGTTAGGTGAATGATGATTTTTTTTTTCCAAAAAAAAAAATTGGGTTAATAGATTTTAGGGTTTTTAGTTAAATTTACTTTTTTTTGTTAGTTTATTTTGCAAGCTCCTGTTATGTAAAGTTATGTGAGTGATGAAATCATTTGTTCAAATTCTTGTGATTAACGTCGTTGTATTTAGGGGTTATAATGGTAGCGATAAAGGTGGGATTCGTTGCAGTTTTTGGAGTAAAACAATGGACATCATACACAATTATAGATATTCATCCTTTGACTTTTTAAAACTAGAGAGATATATGTGGAATACTTCTTGCGTAGTTGTTTTGAGTTCCATCCTTCGACTTTTTAAAACTAGAGAGATATAAGTGGAATACTTCTTGGTTAGTTATTTTGAGTTTTGAAATTTTTTTCCATCAACCTAAAGGAATTGCCTGAGCACTTTGAATGGTTGATCCATTGAGTTTTTCATGTTTTGAGTTCCATCCTTTGACTTTTTAAAACTAGAGAGATATAAGTGGAATACTTCTTGGTTAGTTATTTTGAGTTTTGAAATTTTTTTCCATTAGCCTAAGGGAATTTCCTGAGCACTTTGAATGGTTGATCCATTGAGTTTTGCCTGAGCACTTTGAATGGTTGATCCATTGAGTTTTTCATAATATACGGTTCCATTTGGAGAGAGTTTATTTTTGATAATTTATCTGTGGTTACATTGAACTCTATGTAAATATGCTAAAAACTGATTTCTTTGAATTCCTTCTTCTTCTCTTCAATTTTTCTCTTCCATGTTGCATGGTTAGGAACCTCCA
Source organism: Pinus tabuliformis (assembly GCA_031772625.1). NCBI lineage: Eukaryota > Viridiplantae > Streptophyta > Pinopsida > Pinales > Pinaceae > Pinus > Pinus tabuliformis. Next base: position 2,022,635,627 of record CM062817.1, on the reverse strand, counting down.
CTTGTGCTTCACCAATTCCTAAACCAACTCTGAAAAGCATGGCTTTATTACCTGCCATTTTGATCATGCCCTTTCCTCGTCTCCTCCACAATAATTCTCTTGTGCTTCACCATCAAAGAAAAGGATCATATATTCTTGGAGTAGACAAGGGAAGTGTATTCTTCTCAAATTCATCCAGAATTATAGCGAGGAGTATTCCTTGTAGTGAGAAACAACCGTAGCTAAGAGATGAAGAATATTTAAAGTTGTGTTTTTGAATATAATCTTGTTCCCTAGAAGGCAAATATCTCAGGCAACAAAGATATGGAGAGAAAAATGAATTTAAATTGTCCCACCTAGTGTGGTAGAAATTCCTGAAAGGAGGTATGTGCAAGATGCTCTTTAATGCCCAAGACCATCAAAACTAATTGCCAAATTTTCTTTGAATAGTGGTAGCCAATGAAGATATGATCAACAATTTCATCCTATTCCTACAAAGCAAACATTAATTTAGGCCTATAAAACCTATTTTTTGCATATTTTCCGAGGTCATAATTTTTTTTTGTAATACTAGCTAGGAAAAAAATTTAAGTTTATTTGGTACCAGTTCCAAATGTTGTTCTTCCACCATCTAATGTCCTAATCTAAAATTGAGTGGGAAATAACTTTGTATGTTAGTTTTCTTTAACCCTTTCCACAGTCGTGTCCCAACTCCATACTAGCTGGTCCTTTGAATTATTCAGATAGACCCCATATATATTTAACTCCTTGGTGAAGGAGTTCCACTCTTCAACCAAGGATTCATCCAATTATAAGTCTGAATAAGTCAACCATTTACCTTGAGAAGATACATCATATAAGAAGGAGACTCGCCTTTGGATGTCAGAGTAGAAATCAAATATGTTGATAAATTATAGAAACGGTCCCCTACAATAAAGGGATCCTTTCCAAATATCACCTTTTTTCCATCTCCAACATTCCAAGCCAACTAGTTGAAAAGAAAAGGAAAAGAGTCCATAAGTGCCTTCTAGATAATGGAACGTACGTTGTCTAATTTTTTGGTTGTTCCTCTAAGCCAATCCACCATCAATAATTTCTTTAAATACTTCTCCTTAATCACTTGGCTTCAAAGACCGTCATCAAACATGCCTCTCTAATTTTATTTTTTAGAGCTAATGCTTTTCCAAAACAAGAGAGATTAGTGAAGCCCCATTCTCCAAAATATTTTGGTTTGGCAAGGGAGGCTGAGATGGCAAGGTGCATCCCTTCTTTACTTCTTTTTCCAGTCCATATAAAGTTGTACATTCTTTGTATGATATTTCTTAGAATATATTTAGGGATTTTGGAAATCACAAGCTAGAAAACCAGGGTATTCTAGCACAAATTTAACTAGGATCATTCTCCCCCACAATGATAACCAGTTGTAACACCACAAACTGATTTTTTGATCAATTTTTCTAAGAAGCCACTTCCAATCATATTTAAGATAGCCATTTTGCTTCAGGAAGAAACCTAGGTACTTAAAACCATAATCCATAATAGCCATCTGATAGGGAAAAATAGATTGAATGGACGAGAGAAGCTCTGCACTTGCTGCATGATCATGAAAGGATGATTTATGTGCACTAATCCCCATCCCAAAATCCTCACAAATATATTAATGATCTTATGCAAGACTTTCCATTCTAAAATAGACCCTAACCCCATCAACAAGACATCATCCACAGATAGTAAGTGAGTGATAAATTGTTTACATGATATTTTCATGCCTTTGATGTTTCTTTCCTGCTTTTCTTTCAGAAAAAACAGAATCAAGCCTTCCATCAGCGACAAAAATAGTGGGGGAGACAAGGGACACCCTTATCTAATTCCTCTTGAGTTGGAGAAGTTGCTTGTGGGAGAGCCCTTGATCAAAATGGAGAAATTTCCTAAAGTTACACAACCCTTAATTCAGTTGGTGGTCTCCAATCACAAACCAATTTAAAGAAGCATTAATTGAAGAAAAGTCTAGTTTACTTTGTCAAATGCCTTGTTAAGGTCCATCTTAAGGACCAAGGCTTGATTTTTTTATACTTAACATAGTGGAGGACTTACTGAGCAATTCCAATAACATCATGGATCTCCCTGTCAGCAAGGAAACCGAATTGGTTAAGGAATATATTATCAACAAGTATAGGTTTGATCCTATTTGAGATCATTTTTGAGATGATATTATAAATCAAGTTACATAGAGAGATGGGTCTGAAATCATAAAAAATCATAGGTTGGGAACTTTTTGGGATCAAGGTTAAATGTTTTTCATTAATATCTCTTGAAATTTTCCTCAATATTTTGGATTCCTCCACCATATTGCAAAGGTTAGGCCCCATCAAATCAAAAAAGGAAAGTAAGAGCTTGACAATCTAGCCATCAGGGCCAAGACTCTTGTCTTTGGCTAAATGCTTCGGTACTTATTTTATTTCATCAAGGGGCATCAGACCACCAATCCTAGTAGAGTCATCAATGCTAAAAAATATCGGGAAATTATGAATGGTCTGAAGTTGAGAGCTAATGATGGAAGATCTTGGGTCTCTAAGAAGGGTGGAAAAGTGAGAGGAAGAAAAAACTTTAAGATCAAGTTGGCTTGTGGAAATCTTTCCATCCTCCAATTCCAGTTCCCAAATATAATTAATGTTCCTTTTGTGATTTGTATAATTATAAAAAATTTAGTATTACCATCCCCCTTCTTGATCTAGGTAGCCCTACTTTTTAATATCCAAGACTCCTCTTCCAGTTTTAAAATATGTAGTTTTCTAGCTTCCAAGGAACACATTCTCTAAGCTAAATCAGGTAGGAAGCATGAGTCAGAAAAGGACTGGGATATTTTTTCATATTCAGCTTCTAGAATCACCATATCCTTCTTTTGTTCCTTTTGTTCTCACAATCTACCATCGTCTTTTTGATATTTGTGAGTTTATAGACTATGGATTCCATAGAAGAGAGGAAAATTTTATCTGAATTTTTTTTCCAAAGACTCTTCATTGGCTCTTTAAAAGCCTCAAATTCCAGCCATGTATGATTGAACTTGAAGGGGTAATTGTGAATATGTTTCTTAAATCTAATTCTAGTAGGATTAGAAGTTGGTCCAATAGTCTATCTTGAGAGTTCCAAGATCTGAATCTCCCCACATTATTCGTAAGTTGTTCAACTAATAAGAACCTATCAATACACTTTACAATACCTTCCCCTCCAATTATATCATTTATTTAGAAAGGAGCTAAAGGAAAAGGGTCAGTGTCACATAGATTATGATGTAGCAACATCTTTGAAAAATATTTAGCCAAAGGGTCTAAGCGACCTCTAGATCCACATAACTCCCCAGCAGAGGTAGTGAAGTTTAAATCACCTACTAAGACGAGAGAGGGATCAAAGAGTAATCCACTGGATTTGACCTTGTCCCAAAAGTCTTAGCTTTCATTATAGGGGTCATAGTTGTTAACTAACTTGATCAGGTGCGAGAAACCTCTTATAAATTCTTCCATAATAATACCAACAGAAGAAGAGAATGCTTGAAAAGTTGCATCTTTCAGGTTCCATATGGAGAGTATTCCTCTAGACATGTCATTACAGTCCATGGTACAAGAAACCCAACCCGGATACAAGTATCAAATGGATTCTCTAGCCTTCTCCCTTGGAATCATTGTCTCTTGCAACGAGATAATAGATGGTTTGTATTTTTCCACCAGCCTTTTGAAGGAAATGATTTTAGAGGATCCCTCCACCCCCCTAATATTTGGAGACAAGATAATCATTTTTAAAGAGCTATGGAGGGATTCTATGCTCTAAGGGCCCTGGAAACAATCACTCTATCTATAGAAGAAGGCGAGCTGAGGCCTCCCTGGATAGCCTCTGTAGGGACTCCATCCCTAGTCAGAACTTTTTTAGGGTTTGTTTGAGTTAAAAGTGTTAACTAGTAAATTTTTGGAAAAGTAAGTGTTTAGCATTTTTAATATGTTACAAAGGTTATATGTTATGGGTAAGTTGTAGGGTTTGTTTGGACAAAATTATTATTTAGAAATCTTTTGGAAAGGTAATGACCTCAAACTTGGAATATGTTACAAAGTGTTTATGTGGTAAGTGAGGTAATATATATATATATATATATATATATATATATATATATATATATATAATCAACATCTGTCATGTCACTTGTTGGAATTGAACCTGGTTAGGGAGAATTTTGTCCTTTCCTCTCAACCACTTGGTATAACCCCAATTGATATATATATATATATATATATATATATATATATATATATATAATTGTTATTTCTTAATGGGCTTTTGGGGTCTCCTGAGAATGTGATATTTCTTCTCGTATCACTTTGAGGATGTGATATTTGTGGTGTCATTTGGAAAAATACTTGAAGAGTCCTAATTCCATATAGAGCTCAGTGATTTCAAATACAAATTTTTAAACCTTTTAATCAATTTTTTTTTATTTGTCAATGTTATAGGAAGCTTAGGGCATTCAATTTAAATTTATTGCAAGTTAAAATTTCAATTATTTTAATCACTTTATTAATAAAATATTTATTATATTTTACTATCATTATTACACAGATTTTAAGACATTTAATTTAAATTTATAAAATCCTAGCTATATATATATATATATATATATATATATATATATATATATATATATATATATATATATATATATATATATATATATCAATTTAGACATTTCTAAAATTACATATTATCTAGTTATCTCCAATATTTTTAGTATTGTATAGTTTTAATAAAAAGTCATTGCTCAAATACTTTATTGTATTTTAACATCTGCACTATATTGAAGTTATGTTTATTTCTCTTATTTTCATTCTATTAATAATTAGAAAACATCTTTTTACATTTCCATTGCTTTCCAATAATTTTTATCTACATTCATTCCTTTCTATCAAATGTCTCATCAATTATCTTATTTTAAACTTGTCTTATGTTTAATTAGTGTACCCTTTTAGCAAATTAATTTAATTTAAGGCTAATGTAATTTGGTTTGGCAATACTAAATTATCATGTCCAATATATCACCTCTATTACTGCAAGGAATTGAACTAGTGACTTCACATCAAAGAGTGCCTTAACAAAGCATTCACCATCTATCCAAGACCCCATGAAAATATATATATGTGTGTGCTAAATTGGAATCAAATTCATCGTAGAAAGTTAAGTTTTATTTTTTTAAATATTTAACATAGTTAATGAAAAAACACTTATTATATTTTTCCCTTAAAATAATTGTAATTACAATTTTCATATCTCATATTATCCTTTCATGTATTAAATCCTATCCTACCCTATTAGTATTGTATCATTTTGCTAAGATATATTATACCATTTGATAATGTAATTATAAAATATTATAGCTAACTTAAGATACATAAATATTTATATTAAGTTTTATTTTATGTTTTTTCAAATTAATGATAATTGAGTATATGTAACAAGAGGCATTTGGGTGCAGGTTTTTCAAAGCAATCATATTATTATACATGGCCAAGAGAAGTGTATGTGCACATTTGAGATTACATGGCTTGGTGGCCCAAATGTGTGGCAAAGGGCTAATGTTTATTGTGAAAACATCTACTTACCTGCATTTGGTAGCATAGAAGAGCACCCTGTGCTTAAAGAGGCAACAAAGTTTCTCCAAAATAGAGAATATAGAAAGGATCATGATATGCATAAGGATGTTACTTTAAAGACAATAGACAAAAGTGATGTTGGCTTTACTAGCAGTTCATATTTTCCATCCACAATTGTTCCTGTTGATACAAATATATGGAAAAATAGCATTGAAGACCATTTGGTGAGATCAAGCAACAAGAAGAAGGTGACATCAAGTAACAAGGAAGAACGTTCTTGTGTAGTAATCACTGAAGACGAGAATGGGTTTATAGTATGTACTACACAAAAAGAAAAGTGATTACTAAACATCAAATGCAAGACATTGCATTATTTTTTATTTTATTACCATTTACTATATGGTTTATAGTATGTAGTGCTAAAAAACAGAATTGAATAGTGAACGTTAAACATAAGACATTGCATTGTGTTTTATTTTATTACCATTTTTATTTTACTATCATTTACTATATGGTTTCGGTTATTTTCAACCATAATATTATTTTGGTAACTGCTTAATAACCTTGTGTTGATAGCACTCACAAGCCTTACTGGAAGTCAATTATAGGTATGTTTTTAGTTTTCATTAGATATTATGTCTTATTTTGATAGTGATTATGACAAATTATCTTACCTAACCTCTTAATTTTGAGGTAGTTATTTCTATTTTTACATTGGTTGCAAATTGTTGATTGGGTTAGATTATTATTGAATCTTAAAAGTTCTTTGATTTAATCAAAATACACTTGTATCTTTATTAATAACCTTTTGTTGATAGCCGCTTAATAAGATTTTTTTATAGCATGCAAAGGCCTTATTGAAATTCAATTATAAGGATGTTTTATATTGTCATTAGATATTACACGTCTTATTTTGAGAGTGATTATGCAAGTTATCTTCCCTAACCTTTAATTTCAAAGTAGTTATTTCTATTTTTGCATTAGGTGCAAATTTTTTGTTGGATTAAATTACATTTATTAAATCTATTTTTTTTTTATTTAATCAAAATAGACTTTTGTGATTCTGAAGTTATGCTCATTATAGTGTTTTTATAATTATCTAATCTTTATATAAATATTTTTAATAAAATATTACATAAATATTTTATTATTTATTATATCCTTATATAATTTATAATTTTTAGCTATTTAAATTTGATTTTATAAGCATAATTTATTTTGCTTTTATTTTAGAAATTAAGTTTTTTCTTAAATATAATATTTGGAATTTTTCTTATTATATCAAAATAACAATATAATTGACTAAATAAGAAATTTGACTTTGGATTGTTTAGTGATCATCCTTGTAATTTAGAGTAAGATTAAAAGTAAGCTAAATTGGTTTTTTCTTTTGTGATTGGTTCACAATTTTTTGTTTCCATTCAAATAATGTAGTTATGTCAAACAATAAATAAGTTATCATGTGATTCACAGAGGTTCACTTTTCTCCTCCCCTAGTTCTTTTTCATCTTACCTATACTTAGGCCCATTAAATATTTTTGTCCAAATTTTATCTTTAATTTCTATTAGTTGATAAAGTTTATGTAAGATCTCTAATGTGATGCGTTTCCTCAGCCCGATTCCTTTGGGAAAGACGGTAAAAGGTAAGAAATTTTAATTTTCAGTTGCACATCACTTTTCATTATTTTAATCTTTTGACCTGTAACTTAATTTCAATTAGAATTTCCTATGATTGAGGGTGATCTTCTATTTGATAGGTTTATTTAGGAGCCACCAATGAATATAATAATCCACTGAGATATTTATTTTTTATTTCTTAGTGTTTGAGGGCACGTACAACATTTATGAACAAAAAAACTCGTGTAATGTGAATAAATTGGTTTTGTGTCCACCTGCTACTATTCAAAGAGAGATATGTGGTGGAGCTCGTGTGAAAGAGAATATGTTAATGGGTGATAAAGCATGGTGTGAGATATATATTTTAACACTATGCAAAGAGAAGATAATAATATATAGAAAAAAGAGATAATTTTGAATATGTTGTTGGTGTTGAGAAAATAATTGTTATTGATGTTAAAGGATGATCAATTAAAAAGGAAAGTAAGATAGGCTTAAATAACACTTTAATCTCTTTACAATGAATTATTGTATATTTTCTAACTTTTTTTCATTTAGGAAAAAATGACTATTTAAGTTAAACACACTTGTTTTGCCTATCTTGTTAAGTTGACCTATTATGGTCAAGTAGGCCACTTATGGTCAAATTTGTGTGACTGAACAAGTACAAATAAGCAACCTATATCCTCCATTTGACCTCTAGCTCTTCCAAGCAATAAAAAGAGACAAGTTTAGGTGTATAGAAGGAGATTTATAGGTTCATATCTCATGAACCTTTGGGCAATGTGAAGAAGAAGCACTTGAGGGTTTGGTTTGTGGTTTTTGTGGTTCTTGGGTTATAGCCATTTGGTGTTTCTTTGATAAGATTTTGGAGTCTATCATTGGACCAAAACTTAGTCACCCTACTAGGCTTGATCTTGGCCTAATCTTAACTCATCCTTTGCACATAATTTTGACCTATAGGTTCACTTATTACAAACTTGTGTTTCGACCTAAATCTTGTGGGAATTCAGCTCCTCCGTGACTAGAAAAGCTTGGCCCTAAGGCAAGAGTTTCAGCCCCTCTATATCGTATGGTAATTCGATCTCGAGGAAAGATTTTTGACCACCTATAAAAAACCTCAGTCTTGAGGCAAAGAAGGGTATTGAGGCCTGAATTTTGACCATACTTGGAGTGAACCATGGATCAATTTTGAGTTGACCTTGTATCAATTTCTGACAAAATTTGGATTAGTTTCAGGATCATACCTTGAGTAGTCCTTTGATCAAAGTCTTGAGCATAATTTGATTAGTTTTTGGATCATACTTTGAGTAGACTTGAAGAAAATTTGGAGCAATCTTGTTGAAACAAACTTGGAGACACTTCTTGAGCATACTTAAAGCAAAATTTTGGAGCTCTTGTTGAAGCATTATTGAGGTCATCTTTGTAGGAGAGTTGAAGCAGACCTTTTGGACCTAAATTTGAAGAATGCTTAAAGAACTTTTGAAGCATCTTTGGAGCATATTTTGGAGAATATTTTGAAGCATAATTGAAGCAACTTGGATAACATCTTGAAGTAGTGTTTTGGTAAAGTTTTTGAGGTATGTGAATTTTTTTTATAGGTTGGATCCTAAGAGGATTGGTGTCCTCATATAGATTAGGTTGGTGCCTAGATTTTATTAAGAGGATTGGTGTCCTCATTCAAGGTTGGAGCCTCGAAGAACTAAATCTTTTGTAAAGATTGGAGCCTTGTAAGAATTGAATTTTTTGTAATGGTTGAAGCCAAAATTTGAGGATTTGTGTCCTCATCATTTGAATTATTTTAATATAAACTATTTTTATTTTGTTTCTTGTGTTCTGGTATATCTTGTGCTTTCTATTGTGAAAAAATCTTAACTGGCATAATATAACAATTGAAATAAATATTTATTCACCCCTCCTCTTAGTATATACAACAATTGGTTTTAGAGCTAGCTTCTTCAAATTAGCCTCACTGTTGGAAGAAGGATTTTTTATTCACAATAGCAAGTAAGGAAGAAATTAAGGCTCACCTCTTTGATGGAACAAATTTTTCCTTTTGGAAAACAAAGTTGAAGTTCTATTTGATGTCTTTTGGAGTGGAAGTATGGCAATTAGTTACAAATGGATATAAAATCCCATCTCCTCTACCAAAAAACACAGATGGAAAGAAAGCATATGTGGAAAATGCTAAGGCCTTGAACTCTATAACAAATGTTTTGTCAAATTCAAAGTTCACCGAGGTTATGAATTTTGAATCATCCAAAGAAATGTGGAACAAGCTTATCAACAGATGACAAGGTCAAAAAGGAAACACTCCAAACCTTTAGAAGGAATTTTGAGAGTCTTAACATGAGTGATGAAGAATATATTGTTGCTTAATTTATCTAAGTAGATGAAGTGGTTAAATCTCTACAAGGGTTAGGTAAAGATGTCAAGGAAAAGATAATTATTCGAAAAGTTTTAAGATCTCTTCCAGACCATTTTGATGCTAAATTTTGTGCCATATAATCTGAACTAAAAGATTTGGATAACTTATCAATGGATGAACTTCATGGAATCCCAATGGGGACAAGCTAGGTTGACCCAGTTTCCCATAACTTAGGATACTCCAACACAAACACCCATAACTATGCTTTGAACCAATTTTGGAAATTTAGAAATTAATTAAATATACGTAGTCAAAAGAGAGCCTGGATTTACCTTCACAAGTTCCATGAGAGAGAGTCTCTCCTCTTCTAATCATTTTTCTGACCTCACCCAACTTACATGGGGTTCATTTATCAAATGGAATAATAGGCAGGCTGAAACATGCTCTCAAAACCTCATACACATCCCTAAAAACTCATTGTTATAGGCATTTCAAAAATAATTTCACAGTGCAATCAAAATCCTATAGGTGCTACAAAATATCTTCGTAATGCCCCAAAACCCTGTCTTTTAGTATTCCAAGAAGCCAAAATGAATTGGTTTGGTTCCTAATCACTTCGACATGGGTTTGAAAGGGTCCTTGACATAATGGATGTTGATAAATGCAACAAGAAATTCTGAATTTGATTTTACCTTGATTAAATTGAGAAAATTTGAATTTCCACATCAACGGACAACTTGGATGCAAGTAACTAAGGTGACATGACTCTTGTCACTTAGTTAGCTCAGTAAATTTGAGTAAGGAGTTAGAGTTTAGTTAAGCATGTGTGATTTCTAATTTGTAGCAATCAAAGTCAGTTATCACAGGTTGTTTTTAGTTAAACTAGTTCTAACTGCTGTAGGAACTAGTGAAGGGTTAGTTGTGTAGTGGGAATTCAGTCAAACTCAGTGATCATCTAGTTAACTGATCAATCAACCCAAAATAGCTAGTGCATGCAGATAATTCGAGTTCCACATTGGTGGTGGATCTTCCAAGGTAGTGCAACATTAGTTGTAGACTAGTCTTAAGTGTATAGGTGTTGCATGGAGTTGAATGATCAACCCTACGAATTATGCCATCCATTTTGGAGAAATTCCTTAATAATAGGGTCCTAATTTCTCGAGGAATTGTGTAAGGAAATAGGGGCTCAAGAAGAGGCAAAACTTCACTAAGTCTAGGTTAGAGCTTCTCAATGAGAAAAGAGATATGTTATTCACTTGTAAGTCGTGCTTAGTTGAGCAAAGCAATTGTAATACATCTCTAGTAATCAGATTAATGCACGCAAGCGAGGGGTTTTTAGTAGATTGCTTTCCCTTGGAAAAAAAAAAATATTATGTGCATGTGTCTTATTTCTTATTTCATATCTGAAATTATTGTTCTAAATTGTGATTTGATCTCCATAGAGCAGTAGAGTAGGTTTGTGTCTTGTGATTTTGATTAAAACTTCATGAGAAGTTGCAAATATACACCATAGTTTCTATAAGGGATGAGTTCATACACCTTTCTTTTCTCAGATTACAGTCTCACTCAAACTAACCATACAGAACAAATATGAAATGGCCTTAACAACATTCAAAACAGGGTCCTCTAGTTTTTTATTACAATAACACATTAATTACCAATAGAAATATGCAGGCACTATTCCAGGCATAGACACACATTATTATATCGACTTTACAATAGGAATCCCATAAAGTTAAATGGGAAATCTCACCATACAATCCACCAATGGAAATAGTCAAAGAGGCATTAACATAGGGTACATTTATACTCTAAAAATGCTCAAATCACCAACACTCTCTCCTACCAAAACACAATAGGAACTCTGAAACGAGTTTTGAAACATTCCAACAAATCACAACAAATATAACTCGATGGAATAAAAACATGATTTTGATCCAGATTGGATCATTATATTATTTCACATCTATCTTGATGCATTTGGAGTGGAAAAAGTGGAGAAATCAGCTCACAGGACCATTTTTACTGACGAGACCCATTTTGGAAAAATGGTGCCTGTTATAGACATTTTTGTGCCTTACAGCTCTAAGCATGAAATGTCCATAAACCAAGGGATCCTAAGTCCCTAAAAGTGTTTTTCCTGCCCCTAAAGGAACAAGGTCAACCAATTACAGCTTCTCCCAGAAGTTCTCCACCAGAAACTGCTCAGAACCAGTCAAATCAGGATCATTTCAGCTGCTCCACTAGCTACCTGCGTTGCATAGCACCCAAGTACACTAGCTAGGTGCGTTGCAACACACCTAAATGCACTACCAGGGTGCGCTGAGTGGGAAATTCCAAATGGCAGTGTCATTCCGCGAGGTGGACAGACAATGGAAGCTTCCAGAATCTTCCTCAATGACACTTGCCTCACTGAGTTCGACCAAGGATGAGTAAGAGGCTCTCAGTCTCCAAGTGGAAGCAAGAACTGACAGAGAGAGGCCACAAGTCAAATCATAAGCTGACTCATCCTCTCTGCATACATTTATATATGGATCCCTCATCCCAGAGATCCAGAGGCTAGAATTTTGTACTTTGCAGAGAATTGTTGTTGGTTTTGAGATTGAGATCAGTGAATTGGGTGATTTATGCTTTGTTGGAGGTGAAGAAGGGATTCCTTTGTTGGGAGGTAGATGCTGGATCGGGACTCACTTGGTTGTATCTCCTCCTGGATCTTCTTGTTATATCAATAAAACCATTTGAGTTTCTCCTACATGCTTGTGTATCAATGATGTTTTGTTATATTTGCATGTTTAGCTTAAATCTGATCCTAAGCTATTTATGAATGTAAATCTATGTCTTTGTATAGTTTTCCTCTTCTGATCTTGCAGGAACTTGGTGAAGTTGGGCAAGTAAGGGAGCAGGTAGCTGGAAGCTGTCAAAGAGGAGAGCGATTGGATCAACGGACTAGCACAAGATACAGGTTAGTTCATCCTATTCCTCTTCGTTTACATTTCATAAACAAGAATACGAAAGTAGTTTTCCTTGTTTGTTGCTAAGGCACTGTCACACCTTAGTGGGATAGGGGCGTTCTGAGTAGACACCTTTCCCAACAACAAAATGGCGACTCCACTGGGGATCGTGTCTAATTAGTTTGTTTGTGTTTCTCTTGTTGTTTGTTTCATAAACATAGAAGTAGCAATCGAACTGCATTTGCCATTATCAAATGCAAAGTAGACATCTGCTACTTCAATCCATTCACTGGATTTGTTTATGATTTGAACAGATGATTCACAAATGATCTGATTACCCTTTGTGATAGCTCTTAGACCTCCTTTAAATCCACCCTCTGATTGTGCATTACTGATTGCTTTTACTCGGCCAAAAACCATAGATTAAACTGCAAACCGTGACCCAGAACCCGGATAGAATTCTTGTTTCTGCCCCAGCGCAGGCTCTGTGAAGAGATTCTGCATTTCAACGCAGTTCCCGAGAGGGATACCTGCGCTGCAATCTAGTTTCTCTGTGTAACAGGTGCGCTGATCAGCCTAGCCCTGTGCAGCTGAGGTTCTTTGCTTCATTTTTTTAGTTTTGTCTCTGATTTTTGCAGCCTGTGATCAGTGTGTGTCTGTTTAAAAACCCCTTTTCTTTGCCTTAATTCCGCCTCCTTTGTACAAAAATATTGTAGATGTTCTTTGTGTGTTTGTTACATCATTTACAGTTTTCCATTGAAAAAGTAGAATAGTCATACTGTCGTCCTTTGATTTAGATCTGTCGTAAGTGTCGATTTTGATCTTAGGAGAAAGTTTATTTGCTGTTGACAGTCGATTATGCTTTTACTTTTGCCTTTGGTTTGAATTTGTGACTTTCTAGTGTTGAAACGAGTATTTATTTCAAAATCATAAAGTGTCGTAATCTTCTCTACCTTTTGATTTCGAAAAGAAGCTTGTTTGTGTTTGTCACTTGAAAGCAAATTCAGATTTGTACATCAACTTTGTTTTTAGGCATCAATATTAAGAAAGTGAAAACAAATACATGCATATGTGCATTTGCATATAGATAGTCTGCTTGGCTTGATTTAGGAAAAGTGCATTTACAGTGTGCTCTTTGCTCTTTCAGAAAAGATTGTGTCTTTCTTTTCCCCTCGTAGCTAGGATTTTCATTGCTGAAAAGAGATAAAAGTTTGCTTATCATCTTTAGATTGCATTTTAGGAATTACATCTACATCTCGTGGTGATCCCAAAAGGCAAACTTCTAAGAAAGATCAACTTAAAATAAATTGAATGAATCTAACAATGCTTTGGAACTTAACGCACAACATTTAGAGGTCTAGGCTAGAGACGTATTCCAGTGTCGTAAAACCTGGTAACTGTTGTCCTCACTGATGGTTGGGTGATTCCTCCACTTTGAGACGATAAGTGCCAGTATGGACTTGTGCTCCCACGTACCATCGAGTATATATTGGGAGACCCCTATAGGCTTAAAACCTTTTATCCATAGGAAGCCGTGTCGGCCGCCCTACTGATCGCAATGCACCGAACACAGCATTCGGGAAGATTGACTGCCATATCGTAAAAAGTATTCTGCAGTTTTGAGATTGGTTTGGTACTCCCTCTACCTAGATCTCTAGAGCAGTCCCTTTCGTTCCTTTTCAGACTCCTTAACGGAAAAGGTCCATCTGAGCACTTGTCACTTCAGGCTCATTAAAAATCGAAGGAGACTAGAGTCATCTTTTGTTTTTTCTTGACTCTTTAAAACTGAAAAAACAAGTTGTGTCAAAGCGTCTAAAATTTATTTTAAACGGAATAATCGTCACCATTCCCTCATTGGTCTTCGAAGTTAGTCTCTTTTCATCGCAAGTTCTTGTAGAATCGCTAGAAAATCTTTTGGATAGACTAGATATGTCTGAACAACCGTCGACATCCAGGACTGTGTCATCCGACGCAGCAGCGGCAGAACCTCCTGCTGCTACTCCAACGATGTTCGATGGTATATCATCTGTCCCGGCAAGTTATCAACAACAAGCCGGAGTCCAATCAGGGACTGTTTCAACGACATGGTCAGTTCCTATTTCTTCATCCGGATTATCATCTGGTATTTCTTATGTTGAAACTCAACAAATCGATCCAATGTGTCTTCAAAGGCCAACATACCCTTTAAGTACTGGATTTCCACCATATGGAAGGCAGTATGCCTTTTCATTGTTCCCTCCCGGAGAACAACCATATGGGAGTTTACAACAAAGTTCAGGTCAAACTGGAATTACATCCAGCGGTTGGGTACCAATACTGCCTCAGCAACCAAGGGTTGTATATTCAATGCAACCAGTCCACCCTGTGTCGAATATTCCCACTATACCTGGTATGGTGATTGCGTCGCAAGTACAAGCGCTACCTGTTGTATGTCAACCCCAAGTTTCTCAGGTTGCAATACAACAACCTCTTGTCTCGACAACTCAATCACAAACTCAGGTTAGTGCCTCCTTATCTGGAGCGACTCAGGCTCAAACAAGTACTATGACTCCTCATCTTGGTCAATCATCCAGTATTGGACAACAGCAAATGGTCCAACAACCAGGGCTAGTTCAATCTCAACAACCGCAATTCCAGCAATCATATCAAGGACCTGAGCAACAAGTCTTTGTAAGTAATGGACAACTGCATTTCCAAAGCGGTTGTTATCACTTAGAACTAAAATTGATATATGTAACTTTTCATCCTAGCCCGATGACAAAGGTCAGTGCTAGTTTATTTTTGTTTTAATTTTCTTCCCTTAGAATCTGAAGTTTTGAAGAGTTTTTGAGTCAAGTTGTTCTCAGCTCCCATTGGTTCCCCTCCATCTACCATTGTTTTATAGCCACCTGTTATCTTATGTCAGCCACCGTGTCTTTTTGTAATTTCGCAGCGCAATCATGATTAGGCAGTTTCGCAGCGCATCATTCAAATTTAAAACTGACCGCACTACGAAATCATGGATTCGTACCTTTCGCAGCGAATCTTTCCCGAAATGTCAAATCCGTTAGGTGAGTCATAGGTCGTGTCCTCTCATGTCAGCTCATGTACCCCTCTTATCACATTCCACCACTCATTGCCACTATCACCACCACTAGATCTGTTGATACGCATGAATCATCTTTTCCAAGAAAGACCACCGTGCATAAAACTTAATGATGGTCATAAGTCTTGCATGAAATGACAAATCTGCAAGATTACCACTTGAAAGATTTTAAACGGCAAAATTTAAAATTCAACTGCAAAGATAATCAAGCGAGGCTAATAATCAAGCGAGGCTGATAATCAAGCGAGGCTGAATTCAAATAGAAGCTGAATCACAATTCCAACCGGAGCTGGTAGTCATTGTTTGCGAAGATTTGGAAGAATCAATGGAGAAAAAGGAGCACAGATCCGGCAAATGTCTAAGGACTGAGCCTGAAGGCTTAGACATAACGCTGAGAAATAAAGAGGTGGAGAAAGCATTTAAAAAGGCCGGGTGCTGGAATTTTTGCAAAAAGTTACCAGGAGGGCACGCACAGGTAACTAAAGAATTTGCACTTAACTTCATAGGCTTGAATTCAAAAGTAGCCATGATAGAATTGCAGGTTTCGCCAGAAGTGATATCTACTGTGACAGAGATACCACGAGGACAAGAGCAATGGTTTAAAAATTTTAAGTTTGACAGGAATCCTTGAAAGGAGTTTTTGAAGGATGAATTTGTAAATGAAGATTTAAGTAAGGCAGTGCCCAGGAGTTATGTCAAAGAATATTATGCTCATTTACTCACCTGCATATAGAAATATCTGACTTGTGAAGGAAGGTATAACAAGGTTTACTCTTACCATTTCAAACTCCTTTTGCATTTCACCGAGAAGGTCTCCATAGACTTACCTTTTTATCTTTTCCGTAGTTTGAGTAAGATGTGTGATAAGGTACAGCTGAGGAAAGAGGATTGTGAAACCTCTTTGTTTCATCATGGTTTGATCAAACTACTGGTTTTAGATGGGCTCCAAAAGGTAGACAGAGATTGGAATTCATTCATTTTTATGGCTGGCTTCAAAAGCCAGACTGGCCTCACTCCTCAACCTGCTAGAGATTCTACAATAGCTGAGCTCCAAGCAGAAGCAAGAGCTAAAAGAGTTCCAAATTCACAAGTAAGAAAACAAGTGAAGCCACTCATCATCCAAGATCAACCTCAGCAATCAACTAAGGAAAAAGCTCATGGTAAAAAGACTGTACCTGAAACAAGCACATCTGAAGTAGTCTCAAGGATAAGAACAAGAAGCCAGATAAATAAGGAAAAAGGTAAAGCTGTAGCAGTCGAAGAAAGTCCAGTGTCCAAGGGAAGTTTAAATGCCTTATTACAGGCTATTGACATTGAGCAGTCTCTACCAGTCCAAATTGAGTTGATATAGTCAGAACAAGTAAGCACCAAGAAAGCCAAGGCCTCAAAAAGGCTTAAATTTGATGAGCCAGCTGAAGAGTTTGTTTTTAAACCTAGAAGACCTATGAAAAGGAGTTTCCAGCAAGTACAGGAAGCACTTTCAAGAACAGAGGAAACAGGGGAAGGGACACAACGTTGGCAAAAGGAAAACACAGGAAAAACAGTCATCACATCTAAAGAAGATAATATAGCAGCCATAAAGAGCCAATTAGAATCAGCTAAGCATGAGATCGCCAAATTGAAGAAAGCTGCTAGAAGACATGCAGTCATACACACAAACTATTATAAAGCTCTATGGAAAGGGAATGAAACTGTAGAAGCCCAGTTGAATTCAGTGGTTGATGGCCATTCACAATTTCACACCTGGACAGTACCAGCAATCAAAGAAGCCAAGTACATCAGAAGGATCAATATGCAACTAAGAGCTGGGAATAAGGTTATGAAGAAACAAATTGAAGATCTGAAGGCACAGCTAAGCCAGCTTAAAGGACCTGCTAAATGAGTTTTCATTTCAAGTAAGATTCCATTTCAAAATTTTGATAAGTTTGCTTGATCTTATCTTTCTGAAGAAATCTAAATCCCTATTAGGCCTTTGGAAAGTCTAAAGAAGTTTTTGGCAATCAAGCACTCGGTTAATAAAGGTCTCAGGTTAAAAACAAGCTGTTTTAAATAACTCAGCAGTTTCGTAGCGCGCTACGAAACTGCTGAAAGTGATGATTTCAACATAAATTAAACAGTTTTGAACTATAAGCGGGAATTTTGAAAGGGGAATGTCTACAAGGTATGCAAGGCATCAGCTGAAGCTATTAAGATTCAACCAGGTCAAGACACGTGGAGATAATATGCATTCGAATCCAACTTTAGATTTTTGTCATAAAGTGAGCATATTTCATATTTACCACACTTCAGGATATGTGAAACAGTTTGCAAGAATTTTGGCTTTCACGCATGAAAACAGTGGACAACACATCAAGGACATGGCAGTCTGCTCCATTTTGGGGTAATTAAAAGATAAAGGATATACTTCGTTGGATCCGGACATGTTAAGGCAAACTAAAGACCGGTACACAGGGGCAGTTTCCTATGTTTCAGGGTATTGGAAAACATGTGACATTGAAGACAAACATGGAGCCTTGAAGACCCATTACAGCCAAACTAAAGGGGAGCAGATGTCAAAGAACGAGAACCATTGTAATCAAGGCTATTATTAGCATAACACGGTGTTAGAATCCTACTTGATTTAGATCTCTAAAAACTCCAGTCAGCACTTTGTTGTATTTATTAAGTAGTTAGAGTTTAAGAGTTGTCAGTAATAGAAGTAGTTTTCGAATTCCCCTCATGCTGGAGGAGGAATCTCGATCAGTTAGAATAAGAGCTCTATATATAGCTGAAACAGCAATGTAATCAGGGTTGGAAATTTTATGAAAAGCTTGTATTTGGCCTATGTAAAGACTCATTTTCAGTAATACATGCTTGACTTTACTTCTCAGGATTCATGAAGGATTTGTTATGTTCAGAATATGTGATGTTGTCCTTTTCTTAATTCTTACAGTGGTATGGATGTATAATCACTCAGAATTCACTGAATGTGCTCTGACTTCATGTATACATTTATAAACTGTGTGGTCCCATATGAGTTTATATTCTAAATGTTTAAATGTTGAATGCCCTGACTTCCATGTAAGGTTGAGTTCATTGTTATTTTGAGGTGTTGTTGACTCCATAAGCCCAATGGATGTTTACTGATCATGTTCAACCATTCATATTTTTCACTTGTTTCATAGAGTTAGCCATCTAATCTTTATCAAAATCATTAACCTTTGAGAGAGCCCTCTCAGGTTGAGGAGGCTAAGCCTCAGCCAAAAGTTGGTTTGAAATAGTTACTTAGAGTCAACCTGACCAGCAGCCTATCAGGATCTGATTTTGAGATAATATTTTGGTGCATCTGGCGGGAGCCTGAAGATTATTCATTCCCGAAATCATGAAGCTGAACTTCTGAAGGTAGCAGGAGCTCAGAAGGTTTTCAAGGCTGCATTCTACCTTGGTGACTCCATACAATCTTAAAGTTAAAAAGGTGGCTTCGAGAGGAAGATATACAAGGAGTAATCCTGACCCAGATCCACCTACTCCTGTGGATAATCCAAACACCATCTCAAGGAGCAGACAAAGATTTCCTGATATACCAGGTACTTCATCTTTTTCGAAATCTTTGTTCCCTGAATTTTCTAGAAGTCCTGAAGATAAAATTGTAGATGATAAAATTCATGAGGTATTGTTGAGGTCTGAGAACGAAGAAGAACTTATTGGAATTATTTTAGATTTACAAAAAAGAGGCATTGATACTTCATCCTTAGTGTCACAAAAAGATAAGGAAGAGTTTTGGGAGGTTGTTACTTCAGAATTACTGTTAGAAGAAGAAGATTTGAATCAACTCAAAGAGCTTGATCCTTTTGAAGTTTTGCTCAAATCCAAAACTGGTTTACCCCTCCCAAATTGGAGTTCCTTTGTCAGTGGTTTGCAAAGTCCAAATAGTCCTTTTCGTACTAATACTTTATCCTCTGCCTCTGCTAGCCCAAATAGTCCTCAGACACTATCTCACACTAGTTCTGGTCCCACCGGTCATACAATACCTGTTATCACTGCTCCTCCATTCATTATGGCTATACCTGCTAGGTATGCTCCACTAGCTCTCCCTGCTGTTTTACATGATCTTCCTAGCAAATATGCTACCAGAATTCCAACATGGGGAGGAGATGAAGATATTATAGCAGAGGAACATGTGGATAGGTTCAATGATTTTGTTGACAGGGAAGAAGTGGATGATGAAGATGTAAAACTAAGGTTCTTTGCTCAAACTTTCATTGGGGAAGTCAGAAAATGGTTTAAAGCCCTTAGAGTGGGAAGCATTCATAGTTGGGTAGAATTTGAAGATAGCTTTCTAAGGAAATGGGGAAACAGAACCAACCCTGTCCAAGCCCTTACTGAATACAACAATCTTAGAAGAGCTCTAGAGGAAACTGTCCAAAACTTCTCTAAGAGGTTTAATAAAATATACAATTCTATTCCAGCTCATTTGAAACCTCCTGGAGCTTTGGCACAGTTGAGATATGCTGAATCATTTGATTCAGATTTCTCTCTTTTACTCAGAGAAAGGGAGTCTGCCTCTCTTGCTGACATGCAAAATGATGCAATTAATGTGGAGGTGAATATGATGGCTGCTAAGAAATCAAAGATGGCAAAGACTAAGCTGAAGGAAGAAGAGAAACCTTCCACCTCTGCTTCGGAAGACAAATTTGAAACAATGATGAAAACCATGGAAAAATTGATGGACCGACTAGCTCTTGGGAATGCTTCTGCTCCTCCAGCACAGCAGGAACCTCAATTCAAGAACCCTCAGTACAAAAGACCTCAGAATCAGCAAAGGCCAAGAGACAACAGAAATCAGCAGTCAGATCCTCCAGTGAGACCTCCCTTCCAACAAAATTTGGTAGATGAAGAAGATGAGCCTGAAGTCCCTGAGGAATCAATCCATTGTTTTGATGAAGAAGTTTCAGGGATTTTCTTCACTAAGGAGGAACATGATGAGTCCAGTATGATAAAATCAGGAGAAGAGCCTTCAGATTTTTTAAAGGGCTATCAGCACGCTATCTTTGAGATGCAAAAGCAGTACAATCTTAGGAATAGAGATGTTCCTATTACAGCAAACAAAGCACAGCCCAAGAAGAATACCTCAAGGACAGTTGAAGATAAAAAGGAAAAATCAAAGGGGGTTGAAGGTAAGGATGATTCTCCTATTGTCAAAAAGGATATTCAAATTCTTTCTCCTCCTAAAGAAATTGACAAGACTACTTCTGTTTTTAATCTTGAGAACGAGATTGCAAAAATTAAGATATCAGTCCCTTTTAATGAAATTCTCAAGGTACACAAATACAGAAGCAAAATTATTGAAATGCTTAATTCACAACCAGGAGTGGCTGATATCCTAAATGTACAAGAAGATAATCCTATTATCTGTTTGGGTCCAAGACTTGAGGATGAACAAAATGAAGAGTTTCCCCCTTTCTATATAAGCATAAGCATTCATGATATGACTCTACATAATGCTATGTTAGATTCGGGGGCATCACATAATCTCATGCCTAAGGTAATCATGGAAAGACTGGGGTTAGAGGTAACGAGGCCATATAAGGATTTATTTTCCTTTGATTCAAAAAGAGTCCAATGCATTGGTTTGATAAAAGATGTTGTTGTGGGGCTCACACAAATTCCAGCAAAAACAATTGTTATGGACATTGTTGTTGCTGACATTCCACCAAAGTTTGGGATGCTTCTTTCAAGGTCATGGGCAGCAAAAATCAAGGGCACAATGCAGATGGATCTTACATATGCTACCATCCTAGTGTTTGGTGAACAAAGGAGGTTGTATTGCGAGACAAGGATGGCCTACATGGTAAGCAGCAAAGACAAGCCTCAGAATTTTCCTATTTATTCATGTGATACTGGTCTTGGATCAGCTATCCTTTTCAATGAATCAGTCAGAAGAGAATCACAAGATGAACCTGTGGAAAATCAGTGTCAAGAAGGTCAGCAAGGAGATGAAAGAGACATCATGGACTGCTGGTCATTATACTTTGATGGATCAGCAGGAAAAGAAGGGGCAGGAGCTGGGATTTGGATCACTAGTCCAGCTGAAGAAAGTAAGTTTCTCTCATACAAATTAAACTTTGATTGTACCAACAATATGGCTGAGTACGAATCTCTGATTTTAGGTTTGGAAGCCTTGATAAAATTGAAAGCTAAAAACATTGTTGTTTGTGGAGATTCTGAATTGGTAATTAAACAAGTAGAAGGTGCATATCAAACTAAGGATGCAAGGATGAGAGCATACATAAACTTAGTGTTGGAGATGTTGGAAAATTTTCAATCCTATTCTTTTAGCATTAAAACTAGAGATCAAAACTCTATTGCAGATTCTCTTGTTGTTTCTGCCAGTCTCTTTATCATTCCTAAACACTCTTCTGAAAATTATGAAGTGGAGGTTCGCCATAGACCAGTCATACCAGATAATATCACAAATTGGCAAGTTTTTTAGGATGATCAACATATAAGGAACTTCATTGAATTAAAAGAAGAGTTTGAACACAATCAGATAGATCAGCAGAATACGTTAATAGAGTCAAAGGAAAGTTCTGAAGTCTTACAATTACAAAACAACTTAATTCCTAAAGGCCTCATTCCCCTTGAGAAATTATTTGATCAAAATGATGTGTTCAAAGCACCAAGACTACAAGCTAATGAAGAAGAAGTAGAAAGCTGCAATTTAGGAGACTCAGTTGTGCCTAAGATAGTCAAGATTTCAAAATTCCTTTCAGCTGATATGAAGACTAAATATGTTGAGATGATGAAAAGATTCATTGATGTTTTTGCATGGAGTTATGCTGACTTGAAACAATATGACTCTTCAATCATACAGCATACCATTCCTATTAAGCAGAATGAAAAGCCTTTTAAGCAGAAGTTAAGAAGAATTAATCCTCTTCTAATGCCACTGATTGAAAAAGAAGTGAAAAAGCTCTTTGATGCTAAAATTATTGTTCCAATCAGATTCTCAAATTGGCTTGCTAATTTGGTACCAGTCAGAAAAAAGAATGGAGAGATCAGAATTTGTATAGACTTCAGAAACTTAAACAAAGCTTCATTGAAAGATAATTACCCCCTCCCCAAAATGGATTTCATTCTGCAGAACATTCTTGGTTCACAAAGGATGTCTATGCTTGATGGTTTCTTAGGGTACAATCAGATTCTTGTTCACCCAGATGATCAGGAGAAAACGGCCTTCACTACACCATGGGGAACATTCATGTATGCAAAAATGCCATTTGGCCTCATGAACGCGGGAGGCACTTTCCAGAGAGCAATGGATATTGCTTTTGCTGAAGAAAAGGACAAATCAGTGGTGGTTTATCTTGATGACATCACAGTTTTTTCAAAAAGGGAAGAAGACCACTTAAAGCACCTTGAAAGGATCCTACTGAAGTGTAGGAGGTTTGGTATTTCTCTAAACCCAACCAAAAGTATTTTTGCTTTAACTTCTGGCAAACTACTTGGTCATATTATTTCTAAAGAAGGAATTAGGATTGATCCTAATAGGGTTAGTGCAATTCAAAAATTAGATCTACCAAGGAGTAAGAAGGAGATTCAATCCTTTCTTGGGAAAGTTAACTTTGTTAGAAGATTCATCCCTAATTTTGCTGAAGTTGTCAAGAACATAACAAAGATGTTAAAGAAAGGAGCAGATTTTAAATGGACAGTGGAAGCAAAGAAATCATTTGAAGAGATCAAGAAGGCACTTACTCAAGCACCAGTACTTATCAGCCCAGATTTTACCAAGGAGTTCCTTATCTTCACATTCGCTTCTGAAGACACAATTGCTGGAGTTTTACTGCAAAAAGGAAGTCAAGGTACTGAACAACCCATTTCTTTCTTTAGCAAGACATTAGCCAATGCTGAATTGAAATATAATATCTTAGAGAAACAAGCCTATGCATTGGTGAAAGCAATTAAGGATTTCAGAATCTATGTTTTGCACTCTCACATTGTTGCCTACGTCCCAAATGCTGTTATAAAAGATATTCTTACACAAGCTGATCCAGATGGAAAAAGGGGAAAGTGGATAGCAAAACTGTTGGAGTATGACATTGAGATCAAACCCACAAAGTTGGTAAAGGGTCAAGGCTTAGCCCAATTGTTGACTCAGTCAAATTTGGACTGTATTGATATTAATTTAAGCACAGAAATCTCAGAAATTTCTGAAAATGAAGAGGAGTTGGTCCAAATAAATGAGAAATTCTTGATCTCAGAACGGTACAAGGATATAGCATTTGTATTGCAGCATAATAGAGCTCCTGATAATCTTTCAAAATCCAAAGCTCGGTTTACCAAATTGAAATCTCTCAGATATTTTGTGTATGACCAAAATTTGTTTTGGAAAGATGCAGGAGGAATATTATTAAACTACCTCATTGAAGAAGAAGCTGATAAAGTAATTGATGAGTTTCATAAAGGGGATTCTGGAGGACATCACTATTGGAAAGCCACTGCAAACAAGGTCTTGAGAGCTGGCTATTTTTGGCCAACTATGTTTAGAGATATCTATAAAAAGATAGCCACATTTCATGAATGTCAAGTGTTTGAAGGAAAGAGAAAGCTTATGCCACTGCCCTTGGTTCCTATTTATGTTGAAGCACCTTTCCAGCAATGGGGATTAGACTTTATAGGGGAAATCCATCCTCCTTCATCAGGACAGCATCGCTGGATTCTCACAGCCACCGATTACTTTACAAAATGGATAGAAGCAATACCCACAAGGCAAGAAAATGATTCAGTGATTATTTCTTTCTTAGAAAATAATATATTATCAAGATTTGGTTGCCCAATGAAGATCATTACAGACAATGCTCAAGTTTTCAAGTCCAAAAGGATAATTAATTTTTGTCATCAATATCACATCTCCCTTGGACATTCCACTGCTTATTATCCATAGGGAAATGGTTTGGCTGAATCATCAAACAAGAGCCTTGTGAGAATCATTAAGAAGCTGCTGCAAGAAAATAAAAAAGCTTGGCATTTGAAACTGAGATATGCTTTGTGGCCTGACCGGATTTGCACAAAGAGGTCCATTGGAACATCACCATATGAGCTAGTATATGGGGCAGAGGCTATATTTCCAACATCCCTTGGAGTACCAGTAATGAAGTTGATTCAAGGACTAGAAGAGGAACCAAATGCTATACAACGAAGGATCAATCAGCTAATAGCTTTGCAATAGAAAAGAAATGAGGTGTTTGACAGTCATCAACAAAACCAGAACAGGATTAAGAGAGAATTTGACAAAAAGATCAAAGAAGTTACATTCCAGATCCATGATAAAGTCTTGGAATGGGAAGCTAGAATTGAAGAGAAAGGTAAACATGGTAAATTTGAAAATTTGTGGAAAGGGCTATATCAAATTTCTGCTTTCCATGGGAATAACACCTACATCCTACAAGAGATTGATGGAACACCGTATGCTGGAGGACCTGTTAATGGCAGGTTCCTAAAGCATTACAATTGATTAAATCTCTGCCAAGTTTCTCACAACATTGTACATAACCGTTTTATTAGTCTTTCTTTGTTGCAAATAAATGACAAGCTGAACAGGAAGCTCAAGCCCGAGGTGAAGGCTCACAAAGCTAGAAAAGGATGCTTGTCAACTCCATCTATGTTTTCATAAATTGGACAAAGCACTGGACATACGAGTTCTTAGTGTACTACAGGAGCACACTATCCCAAGTGGAGCCACTGTTATCACTTAGAACTAAAATTGATATATGTAACTTTTCATCCTAGCCCGATGACAAAGGTCAGTGCTAGTTTATTTTTGTTTTAATTTTCTTCCCTTAGAATCTGAAGTTTTGAAGAGTTTTTGAGTCAAGTTGTTCTCAGCTCCCATTGGTTCCCCTCCATCTACCATTGTTTTATAGCCACCTGTTATCTTATGTCAGCCACCGTGTCTTTTTGTAATTTCGCAGCGCAATCATGATTAGGCAGTTTCAGAACGCAATCATGATTAGGCAGTTTCGCAGCGCATCATTCAAATTTAAAACTGACCGCGCTGCGAAATCATGGATTCGTACCTTTCACAGCGAATCTTTCCCGAAATTTCAAATCCTTTAGGTGAGTCATAGGCCGTGTCCTCTCATGTCAGCTCATGTACCCCTCTTATCACATTCCACCACTCATTGCCACTATCACCACCACTAGATCTGTTGATACGCATGAATCATCTTTTCCAAGAAAGACCACCGTGCATAAAACTTAATGATGGTCGTAAGTCTTGCATGAAATGACAAATCTGCAAGATTACCACTTGAAAGATTTTAAACGGCAAAATTTAAAATTCAACTGCAAAGATAATCAAGCGAGGCTGAATTCAAATAGAAGCTGAATCACAATTCCAACCGGAGCTGGTAGTCATTGTTTGCGAAGATTTGGAAGAATCAATGGAGAAAAAGGAGCACAGATCCGGAAAATGTCTAAGGACTGAGCCTGAAGGCTTAGACATAACGCTGAGAAATAAATAGGTGGAGAAAGCATTTAAAAAGGTTGGGTGCTAGAATTTTTGCAAAAAGTTACCAGGAGGGCACGCACAGGTAACTAAAGAATTTGCACTTAACTTCAATGGCTTGAATTCGAAAGTAGCCATGATAGAATTGCAGGTTTCGCCAGAAGTGATATCTACTGTGACAGAGATACCACGAGGACAAGAGCAATGGTTTAAAAATTTTAAGTTTGACATGAATCCTTGCAAGGAGTTTTTGAAGGATGAATTTGTAAATGAAGATTTAAGTAAGGCAGTGCCCAGGAGTTATGTCAAAGAATATTATGCTCATTTACTCACCTGCATACAGAAATATCTGACTTGTGAAGGAAGGTATAACAAGGTTTACTCTTACCATTTCAAACTCCTTTTGCATTTCACCAGGAAGGTCTCCATAGACTTACCTTTTTATCTTTTCCGTAGTTTGAGTAAGATGTGTGATAAGGTACAACTGAGGAAAGAGGATTGTGAAACCTCTTTGTTTCATCATGGTTTGATCAAACTACTGGTTTTAGATGGGCTCCAAAAGGTAGACAGAGATTGGAATTCATTCATTTTTATGGCTGGCTTCAAAAGCCAGACTGGCCTCACTCCTCAACCTGCTAGAGATTCTATAATAGCTGAACTCCAAGCAGAAGCAAGAGCTAAAAGAGTTCCAAATTCACAAGTAAGAAAACAAGTGAAACCACTCATCATCCAAGATCAACCTCAGCAATCAACTAAGGAAAAAGCTCATGGTAAAAAGACTGTACTTGAAACAAGCACATCTGAAGTAGTCTCAAGGATAAGAACAAGAAGCCAGATAAATAAGGAAAAAGGTAAAGTTGTAGCAGTCGAAGAAAGTCCAGTGCCCAAGGGAAGTTTAAATGCCTTATTACAGGCTATTGACATTGAGCAGTCTCTACCAGTCCAAATTGAGTTGATACAGTCAGAACAAGTAAGCACCAAGAAAGCCAAGGCCTCAAAAAGGCTTAAATTTGATGAGCCAGCTGAAGAGTTTGTTTTTAAACCTAGAAGACCTATGACAAGGAGTTTCCAGCAAGTACAGGAAGCACTGTCAAGAACAGAGGAAACAGGGGAAGGGACACAACGTTGGCAAAAGGAAAACACAGGAAAAACAGTCATCACATCTAAAGAAGATAATATAGCAGCCATAAAGAGCCAATTAGAATCAGCTAAGAATGAGATCGCCAAATTGAAGAAAGCTGCTATAAGACATGCAGTCATACACGCAAACTATTATAAAGCTCTATGGAAAGGGAATGAAACCGTAGAAGCCCAGTTGAATTCAGTGGTTGATGGCCATTCACAATTTCACACCTGGACAGTACCAGCAATCAAAGAAGCCAAGTACATCAGAAGGATCAATATGCAACTAAGAGCTGGGAATAAGGTTATGAAGAAACAAATTGAAGATCTGAAGGCACAGCTAAGCCAGCTTAAAGGACCTGCTAAATGAGTTTTCATTTCAAGTAAGATTCCATTTCAAAATTTTGATAAGTTTGCTTGATCTTATCTTTCTGAAGAAATCTAAATCCCTATTAGGCCTTTGGAAAGTCTAAAGAAGTTTTTGGCAATCAAGCACTCGGTTAATAAAGGTCTCAGGTTAAAAACAAGCTGTTTTAAATAACTCAGCAGTTTCGTAGCGCGTTACGAAACTGCTGAAAGTGATGATTTCAACATAAAATAAACAGTTTTGAACTATAAGCGGGAATTTTGAAAGGGGAATGTCTACAAGGTATGCAAGGCATCAGCTGAAGCTATTAAGATTCAACCAGGTCAAGACACGTGGAGATAATATGCATTCGAATCCAACTTTAGATTTTTGTCATAAAGTGAGCATATTTCATATTTACCACACTTCAGGATATGTGAAACAGTTTGCAAGAATTTTGGCTTTCACGCATGAAAACGGTGGACAGCACATCAAGGACGTGGCAGTCTGCTCCATTTTGGGGTAATTAAAAGATAATGGATATACTTCGTTGGATCCGGACATGTTAATACAAACTAAAGACCGGTACACAGGGGCAGTTTCCTATGTTTCAGGGTATTGGAAAACATGTGACATTGAAGACAAACATGGAGCCTTGAAGACCCATTACAGCCAAACTAAAGGGGAGCAGATGTCAAAGAACGAGAACCATTGTAATCAAGGCTATTATTAGCATAAAACGGTGTTAGAATCCTACTTGATTTAGATCTCTAAAAACTCCAGTCAGCACTTTGTTGTATTTATTAAGTAGTTAGAGTTTAAGAGTTGTCAGTAATAGAAGTAGTTTTTGAACTCCCCTCATGCTGGAGGAGGAATCTCGATCGGTTAGAATAAGAGCTCTATATATAGCTGAAACAGCAATGTAATCAGGGTTGGAAATTTTATGAAAAGCTTGTATTTGGCCTATGTAAAGACTTATTTTCAGTAATACGACTTTACTTCTCAGGATTCATGAAGGATTTGTTATGTTCAGAATATGTGATGTTGTCCTTTTCTTAATTCTTACAGTGGTATGGATGTATAATCACTCAGAATTCACTGAATGTGCTCTGACTTCCTGTATACATTTATAAACTGTGTGGTCCCATATGAGTTTATATTCTGAATGTTTAAATGCTGAATGCCCTGACTTCCATGTAAGGTTGAGTTCATTGTTATTTTGAGGTGTTGTTGACTCCATAAGCCCAATGGATGTTTACTGATCATGTTCAACCATTCATATTTTTCACTTGTTTCATAGAGTTAGCCATCTAATCTTTATCAAAATCATTAACCTTTGAGAGAGCCCTCTCAGGTTGAGGAGGCTAAGCCTCAGCCAAAAGTTGGTTTGAAATAGTTACTTAGAGTCAACCTGACCAGCAGCCTATCAGGATCTGATTTTGAGATAACATCAGTTATCAACAACCATACTATAATGGTTATGCCCATCAACCTTGTCAAAGTTGCCAGCATCAAATACATTATGCTGGTATGCAAAGACCCACTGCTCAGGTGATTCCATCTTATCCTAGGTCTGCTTCGCCTAACCTGAATCAACAGTTGCCCTTTGTAGCAACTCTAGAATTACCAGATCGAAACCGGCTGACGAATGATCCAATTGCTTATGCCGCTTGGTGGCCAGCGATTCCGCATAAACTTCCATCAGATATTCCTAAATTTAATGGAAATCCAGGTGAAGATCCGTCGAATCATGTGATGACCTTTCATCTGTGGTGTTCATCAAACACCCTAAACGATGATTCGATTAGGCTTCGCCTTTTTTAGAGGACGTTAAGTGGTCCGGCAGCAAAATGGTATATCGAATTGCCTAGAGCTTCATTCGACAACTTCAGTACCCTAGCCACAACCTTTTTAACCCATTTTCAATTACCGATAAGGTATGAAACGGGAACGGAACTCCTTACCAACTTCAAACAAACGACGGCCACTCACATATCTGATCATATACATGAGTGGCGACGTCGTCGTAGAATGGTAAAAACGTATGTTCCTGATCAGCTTTTAGCTGAATGGTTTATCAAGTCATTACTACCTTCCATCACGAAAGATGTGGCAAAAGGGGGAGTCGTCACAGAAGAGCAAGTTATCGCTCGTGCGCAATATTTGGACTTGATTTACACTCAGTCCGGCACGCTCTACGATAAAATACCTGACGCCCCTAGACCGGAATTCTCAGTTCCTCCTCCTCCTAAATCAAACAATGACTCTCATGCCATCGATGGCGTGATTGGCACGACAGACACGAAATCGACAAAGGCTACATCTGAAAAGGCCTGTAAGATTTCTAGTCAAAATGCAAATGAGGAACTTCTTGCCTCGGAAGTAAATGCCGTGTCGACTGACAAGGGAAAGCAACTGAAGCAACCAAGGGGCAAGAAGAAAAAGAAAGGGAGAAAAAGGAAGCAGGATGAGTCATCTCCTGAAAAGCCTTCTACAAACCCTTCTGGGCAAAGGAAACCCCCTGTGGGGTGTCATATATGTGATGAGGATCATCGGACGAGAGATTGTCCACATAAAGCTGAAGTTAAGAAACTATTTAAGAGTTCAAAAACATTAGTAGTATTGACTGATCCGTTTCCAAGCCCGGGAACCAAACTGGTTGCTAATCAAAATGCTTCCCGATCCCAAGTGCTTATGTTGTCTATCTCAAAGCAGCAAAATGATGCTTTGGCAAGGAATAAAGATTACGGGAATCCACAGGTGTCGAATAACAAGGCTAATGAACAACCTAGTAGTTCGACAACAACTTTGACCAAAGTTGTGCCACCCATCATTCCTAAACAAATGATAAAGTCGCCAAAGGGAGTAGTGCACAAATCGACATTTAATCCTCGTGCAAAAATAGCACAGAATTATAATATAATAGAGGACCTGGCCCAATCGTCGTCCGCTATGTCGACACTTAAGGTACCGCAAAATTGCCTCTCCCAAGAGCAAGCTTTATTATCAGCAATAGGTGGGATTGACCCAATGGATTCCAATCTTGTGGCCTTTAATCATAAAGGATATGACCCTCAGTTACCAGCTCAACTAGCTTTCCTTATTCAAGTGAAAGCCCTCAACAAAATTGTTCATCGAACAATTATTGATGAGGGGGCATCTACATGCATTATGTCGATGAGTTTCTGGAAAAATTTAGGATCTCCAAACTTGTCGCGATCTTCGACAACATTAAAAGCATTCGACGGAAGGACATATACACCATATGGTATCCTAAGTAACTTGAAAGTTGAACTAGGAGGGAAAACAGTAGAAATTGATGTTGAAGTAATCGACGGAAACCTTGATTACAACATCCTATTGGGAAGACCCTGGATATATGCCATGGCCGCAGTTGTGTCGACCTACTTCAGGAAGATTGGATTTCCCTTCGAACGAGGAATTACAATCGTCGACCAACAAACATTTCTCCCCAACAGTTCACAACTTACGAGAAGCATTCCAATGATCCATGGAAGCAATCATTCGCTCCAAAATATCGGAGTAGGTCTCCTAAAAGACCCCGCCTTAATGGGTACTTTTGCCCTACCGCCTCCGAGTAATCTGGCGGAAGTGGCCACAGTGGAATATGAAACCTTCTATATCTAATGGATTTGGACTCTGAGGACGGTTCTTATCTCGTGTCAACCTCGTTAAAAAATGAAACAAGGAGTCATGAGGATAGTTCTTTTACTGTGTCAACCTCATTAAAAAATTTTAAAAATCCCCTTTTCAAATCTCAAAGGTAAACCTTCATTCCAACCACCGAGTTGAATGCAATGAAGCTTGGGGGGCATGCACCTCGTTTTGTGTTATTATGCTGGGGGCATACAAACTTATCATCGAGCAGTTTTAGCACATAGTTCATGCTCGTTAAAAAATAAACATAAGACCGAGCAAGTGTTTCAATCCGCGTTTAACCTCGTTAAAAAATGAACTATCCTCTGGTAAATAACCACCGTGAATGTAGCATTATCAGCCATTGAAGCCTTGGTCGTGTTTGCACCATCACCTCCACTTTTCCATTGGCCGATCATTCACCTCCATTTGATTGTTTACCCATTTTGAGGAACAACTGCGAAGAGTGATTTCACTAGCCATCCTTGTGACACTGTCGTGATTGGAAAATTCCAACCCTTACCTGGAATTAGATGCTACCCATTTTATCACTCGTTCCTCAAAAGACGAGTCTTCTTTAAGCTCTTTTCATCTGACTCGTAAAATATGAAAAGATTTCCGAGTTTTGGCCTTCCAGCTCGTTAAAGCGACCGGAAGTTCTATCCCTCCTCCAGATTTTAATCTTTTTGGACCTCAGGGATTATTGCACAAAAAGATCGAGCGCTTGTGTTGTTCGGCTCGTTAAAACTATCGAAAATTCATCCCTTCTGTATTGTTTTATACTTTTTCGGACTTAAGGGATTAGATGACGAAAAAGGAATTTCGGAGTTACCTTTACGTACCTTTTCAGACTCTCTAAAAATGAAAAGGACCGAGTTATCTTTGTCGTTAAACTCGTTAAAAACATTAATAGCAACAAACTTATCTTTAGACGAGAACGAGTTTCACTATCGCTAGGCTCGTTAAAACATAGCGATGGGTTTGCCCGAAGGGAAAATTATAGAACAAGCATATGTTATCATCCTCAAGCTTGACAAAAATAAAGAGGTACTGGTCAGCAATGACTGGGGAAAAATTGGGAAGAAACTCAAAGAATCTTTATTGGTAGCAAGTCGCTCTTGAACATGACACTTCCACTCCGTGCCTGAGTCGGGTTGGGTTGTTTCATTCACCGGTCACATCACCATGGTCACGCCATACCATCCACATTTGGGGTAAATGCTACCAATCCATCACATAAGTGTCGCCGACATGTTCAAGAGAAGTCATCCAGAGAAGTCACCCGTGCTCCATCCACTACCATACATTATACTTCATTCCTTCATGACCACCATCCTGAACCATATATCATCAGATCGTTTTCACCTCCATCAAAATCATTTGCTCCGTTCTGTGTCATTGATGTGGGATTCATCAAGGCCCTCCTTTGACGGATCGCTTCTTGTCGACATCAGCTCATTATCCGATAAGTTGATCTAGGAACACCCCATTCAGTACTTTGAAGCTTGCATGCCTCAATGGCAAGTTTCTCACTTCCGGCGACAGGTATACATCAATGACCTACGACCGAAAGATTTTGCGTGGTGTTCGACGCCAAGTCCTTTATTCACACCACGTGAATTGTACTGCAGTACCTTGAGGGTCATCATCCTTATCGGTGATTCCTCTCGCGCTTGTTAACAGTTTACATCATCGACTGGTAATCAAGCGATGTCTTTCCATGTTCGACTTCAAAACATTTCTCACATGGATCGACTTGTACTTCGAGTGAAGATCGGACGAGATTGAAGACCCCGGATCTATTTTCATCCATCCGGGCTGCGATATATATTCAGGAAAAATAAAAACATTGACATGTACATCATTGCAGCACAGATAATCATCCTACCAAAAGGATGATGACTTCATCAGAATCATCAGTCTACCATCAGACGATTGTCTGTCCCATGTACATAAAAATGAATTTATAAAGTTGAGCATGGGAATGCCCGCCTCAGCTAGATCATGAAAACAGTATGAAGATAATGTATTGTATTGTATCTTATTACAGGTCTCCTCCCAGCATTGAAAAAACTTCGGATCCTCCTAATAAATCATTTCACCCGATAAACGGCCTCATACTTTAGGGGGCAATTGTTATAGACATTTTTGTTCCTTACAGCTCTAAGCATGAAATTTCCATAAACCAAGGGATCCGAAGTCCCTAAAAGTGTTGTTCCTGCCCCTAAAGGAACAAGGTCAACCAATTACAGCTTCTCCCAGAAGTTCTCCACCAGAAACTGCTCAGAACCAGTCAAATCAGGATCATTTCAGCTGCTCCACTAGCTACCTGCGTTGCATAGCACCCAAGTACACTAGCTAGGTGCGTTGCAACGCACCTAAATGCACTACCAGGGTGCATTGAGCGGTAAATTCCAAATGGCAGTGTCATTCCGTGAGGTGGACAGACAATGGAAGCTTCCAGAATCTTCCTCAATGACACTTGCCTCACTGAGTTCGACCAAGGATGAGTAAGAGGCTCTCAGTCTCCAAGTGGAAGCAAGAACTGACAGAGAGAGGCCACAAGTCAAATCATAAGCTGACTCATCCTCTCTGCATACATCTATATATGGATCCCTCATCCCAGAGATCCAGAGGCTGGAATTTTGTACTTTGCAGAGAATTGTTGTTGGTTTTGAGATTGAGATCAGTGCATTGGGTGATTTATGCTTTGTTGGAGGTGAAGAAGGGATTCCTTTGTTGGGAGGTAGATGTTGGATCGGGACTCACTTGGTTGTATCTCCTCCTGGATCTTCTTGTTATATCAATAAAACTATTTGAGTTTCTCCTACATGCTTGTGTATCAATGATGTTTTGTTATATTTGCATGTTTAGCTTAAATCTGATCCTAAGCTATTTATGAATGTAAATCTATGTCTTTGTATAGTTTTCCTCTTCTGTGATCTTGCAGGAACTTGGTTAAGCTGGGCAAGTAAGGGAGCAGGTAGCTGGAAGCTGTCAAAGAGGAGAGCGATTGGATCAACGGACTAGCGCAAGATACAGGTTAGTTCATCCTATTCCTCTTCGTTTACATTTCATAAAGAAGAATACGAAAGTAGTTTTCCTTGTTTGTTGCTAAGGCACTATCACACCTTAGTGGGATAGGGGCGTTCTGAGTAGACACTTTTCCCAACAACAGTGCCTGAAGCCTTCTGGGAGCGTTGAGAGGCATCAAACAATGTTTTTTGGGGTAAAAAATTTCTGCTTTGG
This sequence comes from Pinus tabuliformis, assembly GCA_031772625.1. Taxonomy (NCBI): domain Eukaryota; kingdom Viridiplantae; phylum Streptophyta; class Pinopsida; order Pinales; family Pinaceae; genus Pinus; species Pinus tabuliformis. The sequence goes on along the minus strand of CM062817.1, from coordinate 2,022,601,134 downwards.
CCCCACAATATTTCATGCTATTCTACACAAAACGATCTTTCCAACGATGTAAGAACTGGGTCAATTGGAGTCCGTATGCAAAATTTATACCACTAAAAAGTTAACCTTCTTGTTTTCACACCTATAGCTCGGGAGGATACCGCGTTAGCCCCCATTATTCATGGAAAATGGGCTAGCCACATGTTTTTGATGTAAAATAATATAGAAGAGTCTATATTGTGACTCTAGTTAAGAGTTGATGTATTCAAAATTAACCACTAGTAGGCTATCAGGTTGTGTTATAACTGAGCCACTAGGAGGAAGAGACATTCCATTCCATTCTTTCGAGAGAATTTTCTTCCATAGTTGAGAAAAAATAGCTAGGAGAGATAGGAGGTAGAGAACACACAGAGGATTTGTGCACTATAGCAACCCCTAGGTCACATGAATTGCTTCTTTGTACTTACAACCATATTTCCAGACAGAGAAAAAGAGCGAAACGACCTCACCTTCCAACTGGGTTTTTCTCCTGAAAAGGTTTCCTAGAGAGCATATCTTGTGTCTTATGTATGTGTGTGAGCTTATTTTTTTGTTCTATGCCTTTACACATAATTTCCATTCACATAAAGGAAAATCCCTAGAGGCACTTAATGGGTGCTTGACCTATAAAAATAAATTTCCCTTAATCATGAAACCCATGCCTCGAGAATGATAGTAATAATTTATTTATTTTTTCTCTATTTACAACAAATACATAAAATCATGCTTACATATGTCATTATGAAGACTGAACCTAGTTAGATATTTCAACACTCCCTCTTAACTAGGGAGGTATTCATAATCCCTACAAGGTACTTGGACATTCTCAAAATGTAGAATTCTCATAACAAGAGTCTGATTGGTAATCCATCTCATACGATACTTTATTAGCTTATTCCAGAGCATCTCATCACACCAGCCAACATTGTCACATACCAAGGCCTTGACTAACAACTCTCTCTCCACAATATTAGACCATAATGCTGGAAAGACCAATGATCGATAGAAACCATCATCATTGTCTCTTAAAGCACATACCCCACCCATTGTTCACAGGGTATGTCCTTTTAGGAAAATTCCTATCTTGGAATAACACATCATCAAGAAATTTCCTCTTCAACTACTCTTGCCTGTTGGATGCCATACCACATCCTCAAAGAGTATCATAATCAATATCATATTCTTACCAATCCTCCATTATTTCTTCATAGCATGAAGACAAGAATTATGTGTCTATCTCTCCCTCTCAACTAGGGAAGATATACTCATTCCTATAAAAGGATATACCCAAGCTCCCTCTTATCCAGGGACTTGTCCAAGCTCTCTCTTAATTAGGGATTTGTTACCAACAACAATTATCTTCTCTCTGGTGGATATAATGGTACTTTTAGCAGTTCGTATGGCTCCTCCTTTTGATGTCATGAATTTCATCTTCATAATTTAGGAGCCTTCATCTTATAGGTTTTTCTTGGTAGGGAATTGACCATTCATCACTTTACTTCAATAAACCATAGGGTTGAACCATCAGTAATGTCATCCTTCTCTTCATCGGAAGGTGATCTTCTAGTCCACATATAGATTTTATTCATATAGCTACCTCTTCCAAGTCATTTTTATTTTAGGATATTCCATCTATTCCCATGAGTACGAGTTGTAGGTGACATCTACAACCCTCCTTTGGTAGCCCTGTTTTAACCCAAATAAATGTTGTTTAAAATATCAACATGGACATCAAATCAAAGTTACCTTTTATGATGGCCTTTCATCATGACATTTGTTTTCTTGTAACATCAACATCCTGCACATTCATAAACACATCTCTAAGACATTCAATGTCAAGGGTCTCCTTCCTTTAAAGACTTTATCAAAGTCTTCATACCTTCTCCATGGATATGTCTTAGCCAATTCTTTCAGTCATCAGATGTTGATTACTTATCTTATCTTATATGACCATAGTTTCATTTCTCACAAAATCCTCTTCCTTTCTTCACATATTGTTCCCAAGAACTTCTATACATAGTTCCTTCATCTTTTCAACCACCTCATATTCCATGTGAGGACATATTGTGTTGAAATTTCATCTTATCAATATGTGAACTAGTTTAACACATATGCCTTCATGCTTATGTTTAAAGGAAGAGATCCTTATTTATTTGATCATACTTATGAGGTAGAGCATTTAACCATGCTTATCTACAACTATATGATGACATGACTTAACTTATGAAACATATACATACCTCTTTTATCCTTTTGGTCATCTAGACTTCCTTAGGCAACTTCCTTTCCTTATTGAAAGTTCTTCAAACATTTTGACATGATGCACTCCTTTGTCACCATACCATCATCTTTCTAAACCACAGATCCACACAAGGTGGAATGATCAACGAGATAGTTTCTTCTCCCAAGTAGAGGTGAATATTATAATGAAGATTCCAATGGAGGATCTTGATTTTCCTCATACTACAAATGCTCCCTCCTAATGATGATGATGTATGATGAATTCTTTTTATCTTCTAACATGCTAGATGACTTTCTTTCAACCATATATACTACATATTCTTTCAATGAGGTTACCAAGATATACTTTTCTTCTATGATGACTGCTACATCCATGTAAACCTCTACTTCAACTATCCTTTCAAGCTTCTATAATTATGTGATGAGCTCTTGATTCAATCATATGTTTATAATATGATGCATCCTACCATACTTACAATGCTTTCTACCATGATATCCATCTTTCACAAAAATCGAAAATAACTAATTTAAGGAGTTTATCTCAGCCATAGTAGAGATATTTGACTTCCTCCTTATTTGATTTCTTCTTCTCAGGTTCTTCCACTTCTTCGTTGATATGTGATTCATTTCTTTCTTTCCTTTTCTTGTTTTCCTTCTTGAGTTTTGGACAATCTCTCTTGAAATTCCCATATTCTTAATAGCCATAGCATTGGATATTTGACATATCTATCTTCTTTCGTTTATGAGGACCAAACTTCCCAAAATTTCCGTTTCTCCTAGCCATGGCAGAAAATGCTTGAACTTGTTCACTTGGTACTACATCACTTTTTTCCTTCAATGAGATTTCACTAAATGGGATGGATTCCTTCTTTCCATAGATGCTTGATACAAAGTTGCCCCATTCATCATGTAGTTCATTGAGCACCATAATGATCATCTCTTTTTTAGACATTATTTCCCATAACTCTTGCATTTGGTATCATATTTGTGACACCCTCATAAGATATGAGGTCTTCCCTCCTTCCTTTGTTACCTTCATCTTATACAGATTGGTTGTAAAAGATATCACTTCTCCTACTGTTATGCTCTTAACCTGCAAAATAATACCCAGATACAGAATATGCATAGAAAAGATACCCATAACACAGAATATGCGAAGAAAAGATACCCAGAACACAGAATAGCAATGATTTTATTATTCAAAGAGAAATGTTCACATGCCTCTTCGAGGGGGAAACCTCCAATAGAGCAGAGCTTGATTACAAAATAAGACACGATGCTCCTCGCATGGAGTCTCTATCCTTTATATATGACTCATACATGAAATACCACGAGCCAATACCGTGGGTTTTATTAATACCATCTATCTAATACTACGGCCCATTTGCAACTAACTGTGGTCCCGTCATTAATTGCGGGTTAACCACTTACAAATATTAATATGGGCTTTATTGACTCTTGACTATGACGTGATCCCATGACATAAATAAGGGGGTTAGGGTGGGACCCTAACATGCCCTCCCCCTTAAGACTAGCCTTGTCCTCAAGGCTAAAGCTGCGGAAACTGCTGAAGAATAGTGGTTGTTTCCCAAGTTGCATCTTCCGGAGAGGTGTCTTTCCATTTGATAAGGACTTCCTTAATCATGCGGCCGCGCAGGTGCTTGTCTCGTGTGTCTAGAACCTGTTCGGGTTGAAGCCAGATTGACCCTTCTTCGTCCAATTCAGGTAGACTGGTTTGAACTCAGCAATTGTTCCCAATCACTTTCTTGAGGCACGATACATGGAAAACTGGATGGATTTTTGCCGTAGGTGGCAAAGCCAACTTGTAAGCCAATTCTCCAATGCGCTGAAGTACTTGGTATGGTCCGTAGAATTTTGGAGAGAGCTTTTGACAACCCTTGTCTTTGAGTGATGTTTGCTTATATGGTTGCAGCCTCAAAAAGACCTGATCCCCTTCTTGAAATTGGCGCTCTGAGCGATGTTGGTCGGCCTGTTGCTTCATGCGGTTCTGAGCTTGATGAAGATTCTCGCGAAGATGGGCGAGCATGGTTGCGCGGTGTTGTAGGAGTTGATCCACTACTTGTACTTTGGAGCACCCCTTGAGATAAGAAGTAGGGGAAGGCAGAAGTTGACCATAGACTGCTTCATAGGGAGTCATTCTGGTGGTGGCATGATAGTTGGTGTTATACCACCATTCAGCCAGAGGTAACCACTGTGCCCAAAGGTGTTGCTTTTCTGAAGTGAAACACCTAAGGTGGGTTTCTAGACATTTGTTGACAGCTTCGGTTTGACCATCTGTTTGCGGATGATATGAAGTACTGAGTTTGAGCTGAGTGCCTTGTATTCTGAAGAGTTCCTGCCAAAAATTGCTAGTGAAGATTGGGTCGCGGTCGGACACTATAGAAGTGGGCATGCCATGTAATTTGAAGATCTGATCCATGAAATATTGAGCAACCAAAGTTGGTGTAAACGGTTGGGGTAGGGCGCAGAAATGAGCATACTTCGACAGTCGGTCCACAACCACCATGATGACTGACTTGTTCCCTGACTTTGGAAGACCTGTAATGAAATCCATAGAAACCTCCGTCCAAATTGATGTCGGAATGGGCAATGGTTGTAATGTGCCTGGTGTGTTGACGGTTTCCCCTTTGTGGCGTTGACAGACATCACATTCTGCTACGAAAGTAAGGATGTCCTTTTTCATGCCTGTCCAAAAGAATGATCTTCTGGTGCGAGCATACGTCTTCTGAAAGCCCGAATGTCCTGCAATGGGAGATGAGTGCAATTCTGCCAAAATGCGACTTTTGAGGGTGGATGTTGGTGATATTACGACTCTGTCCTTGTAGCGAAGAATATCATTCTGCCATGAGTAGCCCTTGCTGGAATTAGGATCTACCTGCAATTGAGAAATGAGTTGGGAGAGCCCTGGGTGTGAAAACCATTCCCTGCGAGCCTCTTCAATCCAGTTTGGAATGGGAAGGGAAATTGCGAGCAGAGTACTTTCCTCCTCAAATTGGCGCGATAATGCATCTGCTACACTGTTGTCTTTCCCTTTCTTGTAAATTATCTCATAATCATATCCCAACATTTTGGCTAACCATTTATTTTGGATAGGCGTTGCTCCAAAAAATATTTAAGACTATGATGATCTGTGCGGATTTGGAAACGTCGCCCCAATAAGTAAGGTCGCCAGGTCTTGACTGCATGTAAGATGGCCATCATTTCCTTCTCGTAGGTAGATTGGCCCAGATTCCTCCCACTGAGTTGTTGGCTTGTGAAGGCCAATGGTCGCCCTTCCTGCATTAAGACCGCCCCAATACCTGTACCCGAAGCATCACATTCAATGACAAAGGATTTGGTGAAGTCAGGTAGTGCTAAGACTAGAGTGGAACACATGGCGTTTTTGAGAGTGGTAAATGCCTGTTGTGCTTCCTCATTCCAGAAGAAGGAATTTTTCTTTAGGAGTTGAGTGAGGGGCTTCGCTATGTGGCCACAGTTGCAGACAAATTTACGATAATAGCCTGTGAGACCCAAAAATCCTCTCAAGCTCTTCAAGGTCTTAGGTTGAGGCCATTCTTGCATTGCCTGGATCTTTTTGGGGTCCACCTTGACACCTTCACGCCCCACAATGTGGCCCAAATACTCAACTTCTTCCATGCCAAACGAACACTTAGACATCTTGACAAATAATTTATGCTTGCGGAGCAGTTGCAAGAGTAGATCTACATGCTGAAGATGTGCCGCCCAAGTGCCACTATAGATGAGAATGTCATCGAAGAAGACAAGGACAAATTTTCTGAGATATGGTTTGAGGATGTGATTCATAAGACTCTGAAAAGTAGAAGGGGCATTACAAAGACCAAATGGCATGTCCAGGAACTCATAATGGCCTTCATGAGTTCTGAAAGCCGTCTTGGGAATGTCAACTTCCTTCATGCAAATTTGGTGGTAGCCGGAGCGAAGATCCAACTTAGTGAAGAATTGAGCCCCATTGAGTTCGTCCAACAAATCATCAACCACCGGGATGGGAAATTTATCTTTGACTGTCAACTTGTTGAGGGCCCTGAAGTCGGGACACATCCGCCACTCCCCATCTTTCTTGAGGACCATGACCACTGGGGATGAATAAGGACTAATGCTGCGACGAATGACACCTGCTTCCAACAATTCCTTGATGATTTTTTCTATTTCATTCTTTTGGGTGAACGGATATCTGTATGGCCGCACATTTGGGTGTTGGGCCCCTGGAACCAAGGTGATGCTATGATCACGTTCCCCTCGCGAGGGTGGAAGCTCATGAGGCTTGTCAAAGACCGTCCGATGGTTATTTAAAATCTGCTGCATCTCAGGATGAATTGGCAGAGACATGGTTTCGATTACCTGGATGGCATTAAATTGAGCTACCACTCCATGATGGCCCTTTTTTAACAATTTTTCCATCCTATGCGAGCTGATGATAGAGGGGGCTCCCACCTGGAGTCCACGGAGGGTATGTGTGGAGTTGTTCTGCTTAAAACTCATATATAACTCCTGGAAATCCATTGTGATTGGCCCAAGAGTGCGGAGCCATTCAGCACCTAGGACAATGTCGCAACCCCCCATGTGTATGGCAAACATGTGGGTTTTCAACTGATAATCCCCCATTTGAGGTTTGACATTTTCACAGCGGCCTTCACATTTCATTGTGCCCCCATCTGCAATTTGGACTTGGAAGTTAGAAACTGCCCGTACAAAACAATGCGCTGCTTCGGGATTTTTTGATGGATGAAATTATGGGTACTTCCACTATCAATCAAGACTACTACTGGGCGATGTTTAAGAAAACCCCTGATTTTGAGAGTTTGAGGGGAAGAAATTCCTGCCAACGCATTTAGCGAAATAACTGGTTCGTCAGATACAATCTCCTTTTGGTTGTCTTCTTCGATCGCCTTCGGTTCCTCAAGTGGTGGATCTTCCTCGGTGGAGCTGTAGTCAGTGGCATCTATTTGAAAAAACTTGGGCTCCTTGCATTTATGACCCGAGGAATATTTTTCATAACAGTAGTAACATAGTCCTTGCTTCCTTCTTTCGGCCATTTCTGCAGGTGACACCTTTTGAATCTTAAGTGTCTGAGTCGTGTTGGGAGCCTGTGGGGGATGACCTTTAGCGGGGAAATTGGGGCGGCTGTATTGGGCTGCTAATGCACGTTCCACCTTACGAGCTACCTGGCAAGCCTCTGTCCACGTGGGAGGGTGGTGGAGTAGAACTTGAGCTTTGATGGCTTCTTTAAGACCGCTGATAAAACATTCCGTGTAGAACTCATCTGTGAGACCCTTAGTGTGGAAGGCTAAGGCTTCAAAAGTGGTAATATATTCATCCACTGTACCCGTCTGTCGGAGCTTAGTGAGACGCCCCAAAGAAGAGTCTTCCTGTTCAAAGCGATTTCGAAGAGCTTTGGTAAGTTGGTCCCAATTCTGAAAAGGTCCATTGCAACGCTGATGCCATTCCGCCCATTGCCATCGTTTATTGTCCAAGTACATGGTCCCCACCATAAGCTTAGTCCAATCATCTAGGATATGATTCAATCTGAAGTACTGCTCCATTTGTGCTAGCCATGTTGACGTGTGAGAACCGTCAAATTTATGCATATCCAACTTGGGAGGTCGCTGACTGGTTGGTGGATGGGTGTGCCAGACGTGAGGAGAGTGGCTCGACTCACCCTCATGATATTCAGGGCCCTTATACGCCTCCTCGTGGGTTGGTTCCTTGCCCTTCGAGAGTTCTTCCTGTACCTGGAGAGTTAGTCCGCTAATCTCACGTTTGAGGGAGTTCATCGCAGTGTGGATGGTGTTCACAGTGTCTTCAAGTTTGTCCATCCTTTCATTGGCCATTGCTTGAGCTCTAGTTTCTACCATACACCAACCGGATGAAAAATTGGGACCGCCTAAATTTTTTTTCTAATAAATTGAATGGTACCACCTTGCTCAGCTCGTCGTCCTGATTCTGATGGGCTAGATCACCAATAAGCACCCCAGCAGATCTCAGACTCTTTTTTTTTTTTTTTGGAAAACTCCTAACGGAGTTTTACTCCTTCTTTATCAATACTGCAGTCGCCAAATCCTCAAAATGTCAATGCTGCCAAAAGTCCTGCGAAAAGTAGACCCCGGTATAGGAACCCTTCACAACAACTCCGATCTGGTGGATCTGAGAGATCTGAATGGTGGAACAACTGCTGCTGCAGATCTGATGGAGCTGCGGAACTGATGTCTGCTGCTGCGGCACGTCTTTGCACATGCGGATCTGGAATAGATGATGTGTGATCCCCCGATAGAAAAGGGAACTATGGTCTAGAGGAGTGTCAGGTGCTACAGATCGCAATATACATAAGGGTCTGACAGTAGTACTCGGCCCAATGTTTCAGGGCTCTAACTAAGGAGGATCGACCGTACCCTTAGCCGTACAACCCAACTACCCTATCGTACGGGCGCGTAATCTCTCCGAGTGCTGTTCTCGGTGTACTGTAGCCACAAGACGGCCGAAGGTTTATCTATGGCGAGGTTTCAAGGGAGCCTAGGGGGCTTCCTATATACCCAGAGGGTACATGGAAGACAGTCCGTGCGCGGTTCTGTCTAATGCGCTACTACTCGAAGGGGTACCCACAGGGGTTACAAGGGAGTCCAACAGACGTGACCACCTCTTGTATTTCCTGCGTGCATGCCTCCCCAAATCCGCAGGTTTATGCGCTTAAGGACAGATCCCGTGGTTTAAAGACGCCGGAACACGTCTCTAGCCAAAAAAAAAATTTGCTAAAAATTGGAGATCCCACCGAGCCCTGGAAAGTGCTCTGATACCACTTGTTATGCTCTTAACCTGCAAAATAATACCCATATACAGAATATGCGAAGAAAAGATACCCAGAACACAGAATATGCGAAGAAAAGATACCCAGAACACAGAATAGCAATGATTTTATTATTCAAAGAGCAATGTTCACATGCCTCTTCGAGGGGGCAACCTCCAATAGAGCAGAGCTCAATTACAAAATAAGACACGATGCTCCTCGCAGGGAGTCTCTATCCTTTATATATGACTCATACATGCAATACCACGGGCCAATACCGTGGGTTTTATTAATACCATCCATCTAATACTACAGCCCATTTGCAACTAACTATGGTCTCGTCATTAATTGCGGGTTAACCACTTACAAATATTAATATGGGCTTTATTGACTCTTGACTATGACGTGATCCCATGACATAAATAAGGGGGTTAGGGTGGGACCCTAACACCTACAGTGCTTACCAAGAATAATTCTACTAGTTTGTCATAAATGTCTTTTGACTTCTCCAATTTTGCTACATAAGGGATGAGAGAATCCTTTTATTGATTCTATAAGGATTGTTTGAGCCCTTATATTCCCCTTCATATATTTCGTTAGAGCATGAAATTGTTCTTTTGGCGGTTCAACAATTGAACCCTTAACATGTCCAATGAATTCTTTTTCTATGAGGTCTTTTATGATATTCCTTACTTCCTTCCTTAATACTCCTTAGATTTTTCGACCCTTATGAATCCATTCTTGATAGTTTTATATCATATTTAATGCCTTGAAATTCCTTGATATTCCTTTTTATGGTCATTTCAAGATGCTTTTCCTTGTCTTGTCACCTTAGCTTTGAAACCATGTTGATAAATCTAGGGAAACTAGATTAGGCAATTTATCTTACCTTGATAATTGCTTGTGATTTTTTTATTTAACTTGATTAGTTTCTCCTTTCGCTTGATTATAATTAGTGTTCTTATCATTAAACGACTACCAAACAAATAAAGAATAGTGAGACAAGAGGGCATAAGCTATAGACGATCATCCAGGGCCAAAACCTCTCCACTTAAGAGGAAAACCCATAAGAACTCGAATTCCAAGACCTATGACCGATAACCAAAAACCCCTCCAAGAAAAAGTCAAGTCACTCATTTTATCAACTCTTTTTCCACAAAGTCAACGATGGTAAAATTTGCTGAAATACTTCAGATTTTAACTTCTCTTAAAGATTTCAGCTTCTTTCACAAGTCTGTAATTCTCTGCATGAAATCTATGCAGTTTCACACATGTGGATAGTTTGGAGTAGATTTGAGAGCCTTCTCTTCTTTGCTTGGATAAGATATTCCTTCTTGGGAAATAAACTTGCAAAGAGAGTCTTCTTAGCACCAAAAATTCATCTTCTTCTACAATTCTTCCATACTACAACAAAAGTGACGCCCTAGATCTCACATGTGTGAAGAGATTCAACCCAAAACAGATCAATTTTTTTTCGATTTATTTCGTCCTTTAGATCTACTTCTCTTCGCTCTTCTTTAGGTCTTCTTCTTGCTCTTGATCAACCTAATTGAGAGTTTCTTGGATGATATTTGAAAATGAGGTCCAATCCTTTATATAGGTTTCTTATCACATCTTGTAGGACGAATTTTCATTGTCCCTAGGCCAACTTGTCACTTGATAAGGCCGACTTGTTGTTTGCACATTTGACAAGGTCTTGGAGGGTCTTTAACTCTATGTTTGACTCAACTAAATTTTCCTTTATAATATGTAGCATACCCTATAGGCTCTTCCATACATGACAATTACTCATTTGACTTGTAGAATCAATGAAAAGCCCTTGAAGCACTTAATGGGTGCTTGACCTATAAAAATAAATTTCCATTGAGCATGAAACCCATGACTAAAGAATGAAAATAATAAATTTAGTTATTTATTTATTTTTCTCTTTACAAAAAATACATAAAATCATGATTATATATGTCATTAGGAAGATTGATCCTAGTTACATAATTCAATAGCTCATGAGGTCCTCCATTCATTGAAAAAACCTAAAAAGGTAGGAATGTTAATTAATCTTGACATGTCTAAGGGCTTAGACAAAATTAGTTGAGATTATCTCTTTAGTGTTCTCATAGCCTTTGCATTCTCAAGTATTTGGATTAATGGGCATGAGTTTTGGTTGCAACCCCTTCTTCACATTGATGTTGAATGGATATCCTTCCTCCACATTCAAGTATTCACATGGAATTCAACATGGTGACCCTATCTCACCACTCTTATTTATTCTTGTCCTGGAATGATTGGGATGCACAATAAATGTGACATTAACACATGGAAATTTAAAATGATTTAGACTCTATGGTGATTATCTTCCCATCTCCCATCAATAGTTTGTTGATGATGTTATGCTAATGGGAGTTCCTATAGTAAAAGAAGCTAAAGATTTAAAAGACATCTTGGAGGACTTCATGAAGCCATTAAATACATCCATTAAAACAAACGAATCTCAAATTTATTTCTTTAATACTAACATAACATTGCAGGGGTACCTAGCTAAATTATGTGGCTTTTAGCATAGTTCTCTCTTTGCTAAATATTTGGGGGAATCGTTGGTAGAAAACTCCCTTAAAACTATTCATTTGAAGGAATTAGTCTATAAAATACAAGTATAAGGGCTGGCCCCTTTCTAGTTATAATGTGGTGATCACATATGTCACCACACTTATAGGTTATTGTGTATCTTCAACATATTACACATTAGATGAGGTTAGATGATGAGATGAGGTTAGGTGATGAAGTAGGTGGACACAATTTTTAATTTGGCACTCTACATATATCTTTTCATTATTATCGAAGTGTTAAAATACACTTTTTTTTTATTGGTGTATTAATATTTTGCATCCTGATTAAAAAAATATTTTCAAATAAAATGTTATTATAAATTATTATAATTAAATAGAGATCATGAGATGAGATATGATTAAAAAATATTTCAAATAAAATGTTATTATAAATTATTAAAATTAAATAGAGATCATAAGATATGTGAGGGCTATGTTAGTTATTTATGGAAGATTTATTTTAATTATAGATGGTGTAAGGATGAAAGATATCAAATTTCTTAAAATGAAAAGTTTAAATTTTGGAAAAAAATTTAAGCTTTTAGAAATTTGACCATTCTTAGCACATTCATTTTTTAATGCATACATGGATTTAACCCTATGAAAATCTTTTTTGCAGGTAGTTGAAGTGACTCTACAAGACAGAGTATAGACTGCACGGAAAGTGGGGAGCCTACTCCTTGAAACTTATCACAACCCACCAAAGGTGTCCTCCCATAAGAGGGGATAACATCCCATTATGCCAACCACTCGCTCGTTCCATGAGGAGACTTTGAAATATTTGCATTATTCACATTGAAATATTTTTGATGATGTTAAGCACTTTTGGAGAACTGTGTGTCACAAATGAAACCGTTCTCCATAAGTCCTCAACATCAACAATTTATTCACTGTGAAATATACGTGCTAAAATTGAAATATTTTATTTACAAACCTCATTGTTCAAATTAAAATGTTGTTGTTGTTGTTGTTGTTGTTTTTTTAACATATTTTTAAATACACTTAAATATTACTTAACATGCATATTGAAATATTATATTTATGACTCACATTGATTTTTTATTATTATTAATATTTAAATGACATATATTAACACATAGGGCCTTGGATTGTTGTTGAATGGTTGCACTATTAAGGCACTCCTTGTTGGTTAAAATCCTCGATTGGTGTTAGCCTAAAAGAACAAAAATACCACATTAATTATGTTGATAGGCATGCATATTTTAGAATAATCTTTCGAGACGTTTAATTTAATTATCAATAATGATTAGGTGGATGGTAGAGATTTAACCTCCATGGAATATGCAAGAATATTCAAGTAATATTCACAAATTCAAGGGTCTCCAAGTTAGTTATACTATTTTAATTATATTATCTCAAATGATTGAGCATGTGGTATTAATAAACCATAGTGTTGGGACATGGTATTGTAACAAAAGATAATCTCCATGGTAAAGTGAGGTGAATGTCTAGGGTTAGGAATAGTGTTTAACTCATATATTAACTATTTTTATAATTAATAATAATAGTAATTTAAAAGAAGGTTATAGTTTAGTTAATTTTTATAAAAACATTTAATCCTCATTATGTGAGTGTACTGTGAGCTAAGTGTTTTGGTGATTATGAAATATTGATTCCTATGTATTTATCAACCATTTAATCTATATTGTTTTGCTATTTTTATATTACTCTTATTAAGAAGTAACTTTATTCTTTTACCTTCAACTACTTTTTCTCTTTGGCTACCCCCTTTTCTCTTTCTCAAAGTTTTACTCTTAATTACTTCAACTATTTCTAAAGTTGATATAAAATTATGTTACTTCACATGGACATGGACATAGAAATATTTTATTGCGACTGGTGTACGTTTTAACCCCGTATAGAAATTACCTGCATACGAATTCTAAATCACAGAAAAATAAACAATGCGAGAGCATAACACATAAAACACACATACACAGAGATTTTCCCCTGGATCCCAAAACCGGGACTACCAGCTTGATTTTTCATTATATTCCTTTCAATGTTACAATACATATTTATACATGCCGAAGCATCCAATACCATGGACCGAAAACCATCGCATCCAAAACCATGGACCGAAAACCATAGGTAGGTTCACCCAACCTAATATAGGGTCCAAAAAAAAATTTCCCCGGGGCGCTACCCCGGACCCCATAGAGGGGGACTACCCACCCCCCTCATACCCACCCCACTGCGCAACGAAGGGGGGGCTCTGCCCCCCCTCTAACCCCCCGGTTCACTACGTAGGTTAGTCATCGAAAGAATATATCACAACCCAACAATCTCCCACTTGTTGTTTTCTTTCCACAAGGGGCCACAGGAGAGCTCAGTCATTTTTCCAGCCCTAAAATGCCCATTGTTTCTCTACACCAAGAGAACTTCTCAGAGCTCACAGATTTTGTCAATGCATCTGCAGTATTCTTCAAAGTGTCCACCTTTACCAGCAACACCTTTTTGTCTTCTATCATATCCCTCACAAAGTGATACTTAACATCAATGTGCTTTGTCTTTGAATGATAAGCAGGGTTCTTTGCCAAGAAAATTGCACTTTGGCTGTCACAGTCTATTCTTATAGCTCCCTGTACTAACCCCATACTTGAACACAATCTTTGCAACCAAACTGCTTCCTTGCTTGCATGAGTGGTTGTCATGTATTCTGCCTCTGTAGTTGATAGTGATACTACAGATTGTTTCTTACTCATCCAACTGACTGCACCTCCAAATAGGTTAAACACATACCCACTTGTAGATATTCTCTGATCCAGATCTCCAGCCCAATCTGCATCAACAAAGCCACGAATATCCAACACTTTTTCCAATCCTGGTCTTCCTTGGTAGCAAAAACCATAATCACTAGTGCCACGCAAATAACTGAAAACCCGCTTCACTGTTGTCCAGTGCTCCTTCCCTGGTTTTGACATAAACTTGCTCAATACTCCCACTGCATGTGCAATGTCTGGTCTAGTACAGACCATTGCATACATCAGGCTACTGACTGCACTCGCATATGGAACACGGGACATGTCCTCTTCCTCTTCTTGTGTCTTGGGACACTGTTCAGCAGATAACCTCACACCTACAGGAATAGGAACCTTCACCGGTTTACTATCCTGCATATTAAACCTCTGCAGTATTGTCTTGACATACTTCCTCTGGTTTAACCAGAGCTTCCTCTTTGCCCTATCTCTTTTAATTTCCATGCCCAAAATATAGTTTGCAGCACCAAGATCTTTCATGTCGAATTTGGAGGACAATTGGGTCTTCAAATCCTGGATAATTTCTTTGTCATTTCCAACCAGCAACATATCATCCACATACAAGACTAGATAAATAACACGGTCACCAATTAATTTAAAATACACACAATGATCTGCTTTGCTTCTCGTGAAGCCAAGTCCCCGTATAAATGTATCAAATTTCCGATACCACATCCTTGGTGACTGTTTTAACCCATACAGAGACTTCTTTAACTTGCATACCAGTTCTTTCTTACCCTTCACCGCAAAGCCTTCAGGTTGCTTCATGTAGATTTCCTCTTCCAAATCCTGTTACACTAAAAAATGTCACCATGACTATTTACAGTTAGGATGACTCTATCAACAGTCATGCTACCCTCTTAGGCAAGTCTTATGCCTCTGCTCTCCATGTCAAACTCCAAAAAAAGAGAGAAAGTCTTTCTAAATGTATTTATCTCTGGGGACGCAGGTTCTCTCAACCTTACCTGCGGGGACGCACCCAATGTTCACAAAAGCTGCGTCTTTGGACGCTCTGTATGTAAAGGTGCAGGTGCATCCCCCTGAAAAGGTTAAAATGCGCAAGTTTCATCTTTAAAAAGTCACTTGTGGTCATTTCTAGAGCATTCTAGAAGGTTGTTCGACGTGTATTGAGCGCCTCCAGATGGTTCATGCACTCCTACCAAAGAGGAACTTATCCCATCAATAAGGGAGCTATCCCATCCAAAGAGGGGATTATCCCATTGATGGTGGACCTGATTAACTTCCTCTTGAGCACTATAAATACAGGCATTGGGCCAGAAGGAGAGGAGGTTGAAAGCTATACATTTCTAAGGGTAAATGCTGCAGGAATTAGGACTCCCATTTAGAAGCTTGTGAGGAGAGATTGCCATCTTTGCTTGTTCTATTTGGAAGTGGGTGAGCTTTGTCAAAGTAAAGGAGGACTCTTGATGGACCCTGGGAGGGACTTGCACAACACCAAGGCTCAGGTTGTATTTGTTCCTTTTGTTACCTATTAATGCAAATGAGTCCATTCTTCTCAATAACTTGTTATTTATGAGTTGTTTCATGTACTCCTTGGTCTATGTGTTAAATATGTTTTATTCTATGAGATTATCAAGTGCTATTTAATCGTTTGATTGTTAGTGTATGCAGGTTTCAAAGTGAAGGAGGAGCTCATCCGGATCAGCGGAGCTGGACTGCTACAACAACGTTGGATTACAGGTAGGATCTAAACACTTGATTTCTCGTATAGTAAATACATGTTTAGAGAAGGATTGCTCTTGTTTGTCTTGTTTGTCACTAGAGAGTCTTAGGCTCCTAGGGAGGTTGGTTGTGTCCACACAATCGACTCTTTCCGCCTGACAAATTGGCGACTCCGCTGGGGACTCCATTGATGTGAAAAGTCTTTTCCTTTGTGTGAACTTTGCTCTGAGAAAATTGGTTTATTTTTCTGGTTTTGGCTCTGTGACTTTGTCTTTGGGTGGGTTAGCTTAGGATTAGATTCATTTTGGTTTTTCTTGAGTTTTTCAGTAGGACGCACCCTCTGAGTGTTGCACAGTGCGTCCCTGGACGCACTGTCGCTGTGTGCACAGAGCAGGCCCGCACCTGTTCTAACGGGTCGCCTGCGTCCCCTGCTAAAATTTGAGAAAATTCCATTTTTTTGCATTTTTTGCTCTTAGATTTTGTTTTTTCTTAGTTTTTACTGCCCAGATTCATTAGTCCCTTGTCAGATATCTTCACCTGAACTTGTTTCGATAGCATTGAGTGTTTTAGTGGATTTCATCGAAGTGTAAGCCCTAGGGTTTGATTTTTGAGTAGGTCTTGTAGTGACTTTGGCGGTAGAAGTTGTCAAGCCTTAGATCTCTCTGGTTTTGTCAGCATTCTAAGAAGTCAGACCTGTCGTAAAGTCTACCTGTGTGAGCAACTTACCATTGAGTTGTCTCTTTGGGCAAATTTCGAAGTGCTTGTTGTTTAAGTCTTGAATTCCATTTTACAAAAAGAACAAAAAGATTTGAGTTTTGTTTTGACTAGTCTTTTGATTCTGCATTAGCTGGTCCTTGATTTGATTTTGGTCAAGTAAAACAACCTAGAATCATCTTTGTGAGCTTTTGCCTTGTTAGGTTTGCTTAGAGTAATTTCCCTTTTGATTTGCTTGTGAGTCAAGTTTTCATAGATTTTATAGCTTTTGAGATTGTTTTTTGTTAAGATAGGTTTATATGCTTAATTAAAAAGAGAAAATACAAAAAACATCTCCTTTGAAAAGTTTTGTTTCAAGTAGCTTTGAAAAGTTTTGAAAGAAAAAGAGTTTTTTTCGTGCACGTAAGGAGTGGTCATGTTTGTATGCTTGAAAAGATAAAGAGAATTGTTTCTTTGATTGTCTTTTCTAAGAAAGTGGTTTTCTATAAAATTTACATCTCTCAACTCTCTTAGTTAAGAATTTCATTGAAAAAGGAAAGTAGCGTAAATCATCTTAGATGCATCTTTGTAGTGGTTTGAGTCGAGTCTACACACCATTGGTTTCACTTCCGCTACCTTTTGTCTTTAAGAAAAACCATAAAATTAACGCTTAAAGTAAAATCGACGTAGTAACTTTTATTTGCTAGGGCTCTGAAACACCAATTTAGATCAGGCTAGTGTCTTGGAGTAGGTGAGTAATTAACTCTCCAAGACAACAAAACCAAACAAGTAGCTTATCTTGTGATAGAATAAATCCAATTGTCTCACTTGTACTCTGGGAAAGCTCCTCTTAAAGGAGAAGCACGAGCTCGTGTCCGAACCAGTGAGGGGATCAATCCCCCCTCGTTGGGAATGACGCCAGACGCGCACGTATTACAAACGGTAAACCTCGGATTAACCATTGTCGAGGAGCCAGGGGTCACTTGTCGGTAAACCTTGGATTATTGTCAAGGAGCCGGCAAGGGGATTGAGCTTGCTACTCTGCCCTTGCGTGCTGTCGGAGTTTAGACTGTTCCCCCAGGTGCATTTGTTGCGGTTGGTAACCTTAGTGACCATTATCTTTAGGATTCTACCGAGGTGACAGTGGAGGGAAGGTCCCACTGTACCTGGAGCAGACGTCGGCTAGACTCACTTGGATTTTCTGGGGGGTTCACTTCACTCAAGACGGTTAAAGTGGAGGAACTTGGTCCAGTCTATTCATTAAGCAGGTTGCCGGGGTAACTGTTCCACCCGCCACTTCTGTACTGAATCCAGCGATGTTGGGCTTCATCACCAACTAGCGCTTTCGGTCTGGAAGGCTACTGTTTCTGCTTGGTTTGACGCCCTAGATTCTTTAGGCGTGTGATTCAAATTTGTTTGGTTCTTTAGAGACTTTAGGTGGTTTGATTTGAATTTTTACTTTGTTTTCGTGTGTAGTAGTTAAAAGTTTTTAGCTGTGGCGGAATTACCGAGACATTCCCGTAGACTTCGGGGCCAGTCTCCTGAAGTTGTTTTTGTGGCCGAATTGTTGAGAAGATCCCGTAGGCTTAGGGGATCGCCTCCTCGAGACGACCCGGGTAATCTAGAAGGTTTAAAGGTCCTTGTAACTCCTCCTAGTGGCAGTAGAGTAGGTTCACCTGAAGAAGGAGAATCTTCCTTGGTAGTCCATTCAGATTACCAAGGCTTAGAGACAGGTTATAATCCCGAAGCTGTTATAGTTTCTGAGCTTGTTGGTAGTTTTTCGTCTGCTAGTGATACAGGCGAAGAACCAGAAATATCTGAACCTGTTACTCCGACTTCTAGTGTTCCTGATTCACCAAGAATAGAAAGAATTATCACCGAAAATCTTCCTACTGGTTTGATTGCTATTGAAGAACTTGCTCCAGAGGAAGAAATAGGCATCTCTAACCTTGAAGATCAACTTACTATTGATCTAAGAGAGCGTGAATCTATCTTTTATAGTCCTCCTAGAAGTACTACTTGGTACCTTTCGTTAACCAATTATTTAGACAACTTTGGGCTAGGTTTTTCTACACCTCGTACTCCTTTTCCACCTGGAGGTATTCATACTCCTGTAAATATGTCTGGTCAGTCGTCCGTGTTTACTCAAAGTCCTGAATCTTTCTTACACGGCGGTCCTTCTGTTCCCACCGGGTATCAATCTCTTTCTGGTACCTTTGCGGGGGCATCTCCTCAACCCGTTGATCATGGGTTATTAGTTGGAAACAGTGGTAATATACCATTGGGTGTAGGAGACATTTACATGATGTCAGGTTCAGTTCCCGTTTCCCAACCTCAAGGTGGCCAATTACCGCCTGGGGGGCAGCCTCAGTTAACACCTGGGGGGCAACCTCAAGGTACATCATTTGTGTTTGGGGGGCAACCTCAAGGTCAGTACGTGCCTATGGTGCAATACATACCTCAAGGTCAACCCCAGCCTCAATATGTACCCCAGGGTCAACCTCAGTATCAATATCAACCTCAAGGATGGCAACCTCAAGGATGGCAACCCCAAGGGTATCAACCCCAAGGGTATCAACCTCAAGGGTACCAACCTCAAGGTCAAGGTCAACCACAGTATCCGTATTTACCTCAAGGTTATCAACCTCAAGGTCAATACTCAGGTCAAGGCTATCAACCACCTCAAGGTCAATCATATGGTCAAGGTATGGGAAATACACCTTACAATTATCAATCCTATCCTCAATCCGGTTATGGATCTCAGTATCCTCAACCTGTTACGGGTCAATACCCTGGAATGTTAGTGTGGGATCCGTCACAGGGTCAACAGGTGTTGCAGCCAAGTATACAGTTGGTACCTCAAGCTGGACAACCCGTAGTTTCTGGTCCACCCCAGCAACCGCAACCTGTCCAGTCAAGTGTTCAAACTTCTGTAACTTCGGTAGTTACTCAGCCGCCAATTGCACCTAGTACTCCATCTCAAATGGCTGCTGCAATTACCGCCACATCTACCATACTTACTTCTGGAGTATCGACGGCTCCGGTTTCTACTGTCTCTGTAACCACTCCTCAGACATCTTTACCGTTGTCTGGATCTACGATTCAAACCACGGTCCAGATGCCTGCAGGTCAGCCTGGTATAAGTACGGTTGTCACTACTCAACCTCAATTTGTTCACCAACCGTACCAGGGACAGTACCAACCTGGGCAAGCTGTCCAACAACCGGTTTACCAGTATCAACCGTATCCTGGGTACACTTATCAACAACCTCAACAACCCCAGTACGGTCCGGTTAATCCTGGTTTTCCAGGAGGATATAATATCCCAAATGTGACTCCTGTTCCTAGTTATCCTGGATATCCTCCTCCTGGGGCTGGTATTGTGACCCAGAGTTTTAGAGATCCTAACCGGCAGTTACCGTTTATCGCAACTTTGGATTTACCAGACTTGACGCGCCTAACGAATGATCCAATTCAATATCTTCAGTTCTGGCCGCCAATGCCAAATAAGTTGCCCAGCGATATACCCAAGTTCGAAGGTAAGTCTGGAGAGGATCCGTCCAATCACGTGATGACTTACCACCTCTGGTGTGCTTCAAATTCTATCTCGGATGATTCGATCCGCTTACGTCTTTTCCAGCGTACACTCATTGGTCTCGTGGCCAAGTGGTACATTGAGTAACCACGGGCCTCTTTTTACAATTTTAGCCAGTTAGCTACCTCGTTCTTAACTCACTTTCAGTTGCCGGTCAGATATGATAACGGCACGGAGTTATTAACTTCACTAAAACAATCGACGTCCACGTATATTTCTGATCACATTCATGAGTGGAGACGTCGAAGAAGGCTAGTGAAAGTTTTTATCCCGGACCAAATCTTAGCTGAATGGTTTGTTAAATCATTATTACCAAAGATTACTGAAGATGTAGCTAAGGCCGGAGTAGTTACTGAGGAGCAAGTCATTGCTCAGGCGCAATACCTTGACTTAGTTTATACTCAGTCGGGTACGTTACACGAGAAGATTCCGGATCTTCCAAAGTCGAATCAAATTGCTGCTGCTCCTTCGAGATCTCATGCCGCTGATGGTATGATTGGTATCGTGAATACAAAGAGCAAGAAGAAGTCTTCCAAGGCTTCAACTACTCCTATTATCACTTTGCCTGATTCCCCGACAGGAGAGTCTTCTCCTGAACTTACCGCTGATATTCACGCTGTAGAGACATCTACGGCCAAATCAAAAAACGGTGGAAAGAAGAAAGGAAAGAAGAAGGCTAAAGCAGACAAGGCTCCGAAGGAGAAAACGGAAAAGTCGGAAACCAATGACGAAAAGCGCAAACCTCGATATCCTTTTCTTATTTGTGAAGAGGATCATTTTACGAGAGATTGCCCTCATCGGGCCGAGGTTGTGAAAATAGTCAAAGGTTCTCCCACTCCTGCTGTGTTAAAAAATCCATTTCCGGAGCAGGAGAATAAGATGATAGGTTCTTCCTCAAATGCCAGTGAAGGAGCCATTTTGATGATGTCTCATGTGCGGATTGCGACTCGATCGCAAGATTACGGTAGTAAGGCTCCTGTTGATGGTAAGGAAGCAGAATCTTCTCATTCTAACCCATCAACCTCAGCTCCTGGTTCCGATCCACTACAGATCGAAAAACCTAACCCGGACTTAGTAATTAAACCGCCCGCCAAGGGTGTACTTCGAAGGTCTGCTTTCAATCCACATGCGAGAGCAGCCCAGAATTACAACATTGTTGAGGACTTAGCTGTTTCACCCTCAGCAATGTCGGCGTTAGAAGTGCTGCAATCATGCCCAGCACAACGAAAGTTACTTTTGTCGGCTATCGGAGCTGTTGATGTTTAGGACCCGAACCTGATAATCTTCGATCTAGAAAATAGTACACCACGTCTCCCCCATCAAATGGCTTTCCAAATTCCAGTGATAGTCAAAAACAGGCCTATTCATCGGACTGTGATTGATGAGGGAGCCTCTACGTGTATTATGTCGATTCAATGTTGGAGATCTCTTGGTTCTCCTTCGTTGAACCAATCCCCCACCATCCTTAAGGCCTTTGATGGCCGTGGGTTCCGTCCGTTTGGTATTCTACAGGAATTGCCTATAGGGGTAGAAGGTAAAACCGTTAGTCTGGATGTGGAAGTGGTTGATGCCCCTCTAGACTACAACCTTCTTTTGGGTCGAAGTTGGTCATATGCTATGACGGCGGTCGTTTCATCGGTCTTCAGAGTAATTAAGTTTCCACATAACGGTAAGATCGTGACTATTGATCAGCTGACATACTTTTCATCCGACCCAGCCTCTTCAGAGAGTATCCAGCATGTCGGTAAGACGACAATCCCTTATAGGGACGTTGGTGTAGGTTTAGTTAAGGATTCCGGTTTACTGGGAACTTTTCCTCTCCCTCCACTCAGCGTAGAACCTTCATTTGCAACAATTCATATGATTACATCAGAAAACATTATTTATGATGATCCTTGGATTGTCCCATCTGACTCTGAGATAGACTCATTCGGTGATGCTATGCCTTTGAGTCCATATGAAATTGCTTATGAAGCTGTCATGTCTTTTACCGACTCTCATTCAACCGAGATCGACCAAATGAATGTGGTCAGTGAAGAACCACTTTTCACCTCAACCTTAGAACGGATAGCATTTCCCGAAGTCGTGTCATCTGACGAGCAACTTCGCGAAATCCTAAGTGTAGACGATCTACCATGGGAAGATCTCCATCACAGATCTTCGTTTTTACCTAAGGATGATGCTTTTGAAAATGATTTTTCATCTATCTTTACCGCTGAATATGTCAAAGACGATCAGCATCCAACGAAACATTCTGATTCAGAGTTGAATTTAGGGAATATTTCTCGTACTATTCCCATTGATATTTCAGTGAAGCCCGGAATTGAGGAAAACATTCATATAGGTGCCGCATGTACAGAAGATGAAATCCAAACTTACAAGGCCCTATTCCAAGAATTCCGCGATGTGTTTGCCTGGTCTTACGAGGAAATGTCGGGAATCGATCCTGCCATTGTTGTTCATGAAATAAAGACCTACCCGGATGCTAAACCCGTCCGGCAACGGTTGCGTCAGATTCACCCTCGAAAAGCGGCTGCGATTAAAGCAGAAGTCGAAAAGCTGTTGAAAGCAGGTTTCATATATCCGATCCCGTTAACGGATTGGGTATCGAATATTGTTCCAGTCAACAAGAAACAAGGAACAATAAGAATCTGTATCGACTATAGGGATATAAATCGAGCTTGTCCAAAAGACAACTATCCAAAGCCTTATATCGATCAAATTATTGATGATTGTGCCGGAAGTGAAATGTTTTCCTTTATGGATGGTTTTTCGGGCTATAATCAAATCAATATTCTACCTGCCGACCAAACAAAAACGGCATTCATCTGTCCATGGGGGACATTTGCTTATTGCAAATTACATTTTGGGCTTAAGAATGCCGGGGCCACTTTTCAACGGGCGATGTCTTACGCATTTCATGACATCAAGCACATTGTGCAACCGTACCTCGATGATTTGCCTGCTCATTCTTTACATCGAGCTGATCACCTTGTCCACCTACGAGCAATCTTTATGAGGTGTAGGCATTATCGAATTCGTTTGAATCCCCACAAGTGTGTTTTCTGTATAGAAACAGGTCGATTGCTGGGATTTGTTGTTTCAAGAGCCGGAATTCGCGTCGATCCCTCGAAGGTCGAAGCTATCATCAAATTGCCTCCTCCTTCGAGTTTGCGCCAACTCCAAAGTTTGCAAGGGAAAGCGAACTTTTTACGCCGATTCATCCCAAACTACGCCGAGGTCACAAAAGGTTTTAAAAGGTTTCATGTGAGGTGGCTGGGCGGCTACGTATTATGTGAAGCCTCGACATTCTAAAGAAATCTCAGGGATCCATTGAATGCGCTTTAATGTTCTTTGACAAAGTCTGACTTATGAAATTTTATGTTTAGTTTACACATTTATGACATGAACCATTCAATAAGGGCTGGCCCCTTTCTAGTTGTAATGCGGTGATCACATGTGTTACCACACCTGTAGGTTATTGTGTATCTTCAACATATTACACATTAGGTAAGGTTAGATGACGAAATAGGTGGGCACAATTTTTAATTTTGCATTTTATATATATATTTTTATTATTATCAAAATGTTAAAATACATATTTTTTTAAATTTTGTGTTAATATTTTGTATCATAATGATTATTAGAATAAAAAGTATTTTCAGATAAAATTATGTTATAATTATTAAGAGATTTTAGATGTGTGAGTGTTATGTTAAGTTATTTATAGAAGATTTATTTTAATCATGGATTTTATAAAGGTGAAAGATATCAAATTTCTTAAAATGAAGAGTTTAAAATTTGAAAAAAAATTTAAGCTTCTAGGAATTTGATCATAAAATTCACTGTTTATATATATATACACCATGTGTACATTTTCAGTTTTTAATGTATAAATGGATTTAACTTTTTGAAAATATATATACCATGTGTACATTTTCAGTTTTTAATGCATAAATGGATTTAAATTTTTGAAAATCTTTTTAGTATGTAGTTGAAGTTGCTCTACAAGCAAGAGTATAGAATTCACTGAAGTTGGGGAGTCTACTCCTTCAACCTTATCACAATACTCTACAAGAAAGAGTATAGACTCCACTGAAGGTGGGGAGCCTGCTCCTTGAACCTTATTACAACCCGCCAAAGATGTCCTATAAGAGGGGACTTGGTGGAGGGGATAACATCCCATTATCCCAACCACTCAGTCCTTCCATGAGGAGACTTTGGAATATTTGCATCGTTGACATTTAAATATTTTTTATGATGTTGAGCACTTAAACAGTTCTCGAGAAGTCCTCAACATCAACAATTTATTAACTGTGAAATATACATGCTAAAATTGAAATATTTTATTTACATACCTCATTGTTCACATTAAAATGTTTTTTTTTTAATTGTTAACATATTTTTAAATACACTTAAATATTACTTAACAGGGATATTGAAATATTCTATTTAGGACCCACATTGATTTATTATTATTATTTAAATGACATATATTAACACATAGGGTCTTGGATTGGTTTTGAATAATATAACTTAGCAAACATATTGAATATTCTATTTAGGACCCACATTGATTTATTATTATTATTTAAATGCCATATTAACAAATAGGGCCTTGGATTGGTTTTGAATAGTTACAATGTTAAGGCACTCCTCGTTGGTTCAAATCCCCATTGGTGTTAGTCTAAAAAACAAAAATACCACATTAATTATGTTGATAGGGATGTCTATTTCGGAATAAGCTTTCCAGATTTTTAATTTAATTATCAACAATAATTAGGTGGATGGTAGAGATGTAACCTCCATGGAATATGCAAGAATATTCAAGTAATATTCACAAATCAAGGGTCTCCAAGTTAGTTATACTACTTTAATTATATTATCTCAAATTATTAAGCATGTGATATTAATAAATCATAGTATCAGGTCATTGTATTATAACAAAAGGTAATCTCCATGATAAAGTGGGGTGAATGTCTAGGGTTAAGAATATTGTTTAACTCATATATTAACCATTTTTATAATTAATAATAATAGTAATTTAAAATAAGGTTATAATTTAGTTAACTTTTATAAAAACCTTTAATTCCGACAATGTGAGTGTATTGGGAGGTAAGTGTTTTGATGATTATGAAGTATTGATTCCTATCTATTTATCAACCATTTAATTTATATGGTTGTGTTATTTTTATATTACTTCCTATTAAGAAGTAACTTTAATTTTTTACTTTCAATTACTTTTTCTCTTTGGGTACACCCTTTTTTCTCTCTCTCAAATTTTTACTTTTAATTACTTTCACTGTTTTGGGAGGTAAGTGTTTTGATGATTATGAAGTATTGATTCCTATCTATTTATCAACCATTTAATTTATGGTTGTGCTATTTTTATATTACTTCGTATTAAGAAGTAACTTTAATTTTTTACTTTCAATTATTTTTTCTTTTTGGGTACACCCTTTTTTCTCTCTCTCAAATTTTTACTTTTAATTGCTTTAACTATTTCTAAAGTTGATATAAA
Source organism: Pinus tabuliformis (assembly GCA_031772625.1). Lineage (NCBI taxonomy): Eukaryota > Viridiplantae > Streptophyta > Pinopsida > Pinales > Pinaceae > Pinus > Pinus tabuliformis. Next base: position 2,022,575,180 of record CM062817.1, on the reverse strand, counting down.
AGTATGTTAGTTCACACGGACATGGACATAGAAACATTTTATTGGAATGAGATCTACCATGAAATATTTTTATCACATTACCACATCTCCTTCATATTAGTTTGTAATATCAACAACAAACCTGTTATCCTTCAACTAACAGAGTGAAGTGAGAGTGATATCATTGATTTTTATAATGTTTTTAATTAAAACTAACCAAATATGTATATTCATTTTTATTTTTTTATTAAAAAAGTGTCTTTTATTTAGAGAATATTTTATTTATATTTTAAAAAGGACAATGTCAAACACAAAAGGAATTGCTCATCTCCCTCATACTAGGTTGTAGAATGCACCTCTCCGCCAAACAACAACATCCATCAAACAACATGTCGTAATTATCCATTAAGCGTAACCCAAAAAGAACTAAATACCATCATAATCCATTGATCCAACATGTGACATGCTACTCATAATGAAGATCAACCAAAAGTGAACCATATCTCAATCAAAGAATGTGTGTATCCCTATATCTCACACCACCATTGCAAATTGAATGGTTAAATCATCCGGAAATGCAAAATGTTGGTGACTTCATCCAAAGCTTCACTTTAAAAACCAAATCTCTAAGATAAGAGTGTAGAGAGTGAAGATTGAAGAAAATGAATAATTTCCTACCTCTTTAGTATAGAGGGTAGAAGCTATCCGAGGAATAATAATAGCACATGAAGTCACTGACACCAACAAGACAAACAACAAGTTGATGCTAAGTGAATCCAAAATAAAGTTGTTATTTTTGATATTCCATCACGAGAACCCATTCTTCAAGATGTATTGAATATCAATGACCTTGGGGGAGTTCTTGAGAACTCCATGATATTTTTGTAAGCATGTGAAAGAACTAGAGAGTTGTTTCCATGCTAGGAAGAAACTAATCCTAGTAGGAGAATCCATTCCACACTTCTAAATTTTTTATGTGATGATACAACATGTTGGGGTTACAATGAACAAGAAGACCAACATTCAACTTGGTTTTATTGGTTGTTAAGATGAGCCATCTCCAAGTCTAAGAAAAAGGTTGGAATGAATGTTGATTTTAGACTTCAAATTTGGAGATTGCTTAGAGCTTAAAGTTAGTGAATGGACTTCTATAATACAAGAACAAGTGAGCTAACAACCAGAACTAGAGCGATAGTTAGGACCAAAGCTAATAGCTAGAGCCAGAAGCTATAGTCAAAGCTAATAGCTAGAGCCAGAAGACGTAGCCAAAGCTCTAGCAAAGAACCAAAGAAAACCATGTTTTATAGAAATAAATAGAAGATGCAACAATCTGGATTGGTTTCCTTGGAGCTTCCAAAGACTAAAAAGCCTCTTAGTGGAGAGGTGTGGTCTTAAATGGATTTGAGATCTTGGTTGGTTGTAAGACTCAATACCTACAAGTAAAATTTGAAAATTTATGAAAGTTAGATCTATTAAAACAATGCAATTGTAAAAACAAGTGACAAAAAATAGGGTAAATGAAAAAAAGAAAAGAAAATAAAAATAAGAGATAATAGATCGAGGGAATGGACAATGAAAGATTAGTGTGTTGGTCTTCCCATTACCTCTTAGCTCTCCCTATTTACTCCTATACTTTCACTTTCAAAGGAGGTTCTCTTTGGCCAAGAAAGGAAGATACTATGGACAGGGGAACCATGAACTGCATTTTAACTAGAGCTTCCAAAATAAAAATTGAGCCACCATGTGAAGCCAATTTTCCCATTTGGTTTCTAGGTAAAATCATTGTGTTTATTATGTGATTGATTTTGTGTATAGTTGGATTTCTATGTGGTTTAGTGGATTGTGTGTGTTGTTAGATGCATTAAACTAAGTTCTCATATTTACCTACTTAGCCAACTATCGCTTACTATTTTGAGCATTATTCATTAGTTGTGGTTTAGTGGATTGTGTTTATTGTTAAATGCATTAAACTAAGTTCTCATATGTACCTACTTAGCCTACTATCACTTACTATTGTGAGCATTAATCATTAGCTTTATTGATTAGTGAGATTAAATGTTCATAACATCTGTTGAACTACTTTTTTCACACATGTCATATTATACATGAGTTCACATTTCTAAAGTATCGATTACCATGTGTTTTTAATGCTCCCAAGTATCAAATCACCTATGTATTTGAAGCAATTGTTGATTTGTTTATCATGATTCATCATTGTAAGTCACTTTGTCCATTGTTTGGTTAAGTGGAACAACCAGTACATGCAGGGCATCCAAACATGGAGTCCAAATAAGCAATGGTTATAATATTATGGTTTTTTCCACACTTTCCTTTCCCAACTAGATTTCTAGATTCTATGGTCTATTTTAGAAAAAATTTCAATTCCCAAACTTCTTGTCCCCTAATTTGTACACTATATTATCACATTATAATCCCTAGTTTAGCTTCACGACGACAAGGCCTTTGTGGTAGAGGGAGATGCAACCAAAAAAGCATTTGAGAATCAGAAAATGATTAGTTCAGTCCTGAAAATGTGGTCGAACAATTAGATGAAGAGTTGTGGTCCCACATATATTATGTTCCAATCTCAAACAGAAATATATGCCTCCCATACAAAACTATGTATTGGAATATCTACTATTGTAGTTCGTAGAGAAACTGATTGGATAAACCTAATGCTCATCGGATTCTTGAACATAAAGTGACAGTTGGCATCCAGAGGGTTGACTGTTACATATGTCCGGAGTGGGAAGCACATCACATATGTGACGTCGAAGCATTGTGTCTGCAAAGCTAGTGTTAGAAAAAGTTCTGGCAGTCCGATGCCCCACTGCCCCCGGGCGGGACCATTCTCAGTCACGATGAGTTAACATCAGAAGGTTGAGGCTTAACTGTAAGTCTGCAATTGCATCAATGGTTTGATGCCCTGGAGCCTGATGACCCGAGGCAGGGCCCGCCTTTGGTCACAACGCAATGGTATCAAGACCTTTAATAAAATGATGAGCGAGCGTTTTCCAGGATATGGACCAGTGTATGCGAGAAGCAACATCTGGCCTTTGGCTACGTCCACGATTGCTCAAAGAATTTGATTCCATTGCTGGTTTTAGCAATTGTTTCAATTCCCGCAGGACTGTTGAGTGACCAGCAGGCTGTAAGCATCCCTTGTGCAGCCATATGCATTCCATTGGAGATGCAAATGTTTGTATTTAATTTTGTTGCCTGTGCATCCTCCAAATGGTGGTTAGATCTCCATACCTAGTGGCCTGTTTCGAACACTTCCCAATGGCACTTTGTTGTTTTGCAAGTAAAGACGCTATAGCTGTCAAACTATTTGAGGACAAAAGTCTTCCAAGTGGCAATTGCATGACCATTATAAAGAGTACACTCTGAATTTCTAAACCTATCACCTGGTTGCTATTATGAATAATGGATAGCAGCATTTCATGCCAGTATGCCAAATCAACCAACTGTGGTTGTAACATTTGTTGGCAAAAATTCCTTAAGAGTACAGCTGGTTGTGGACAAATTATTCTCCGCATTTCCCAAGGGGACAGTTTCTGAGATCGAAAGTATTTGAGTAGTCTTTATGTTGTCCTATTGATAATTTGAATGGACACAGTCATTCATTATGTGAAAATATGTGGTCCTATACATTTTCAATGTAGTAGAAGGCTTTATATTTCTATGATTGGATCAAATTTCATACCAATATTGTTGTTGTGGTTGTAAATGTGGTCAATTGAAATGAGTATTGAAATAGTTTGGTCGGTTTAAGCCATTAAAGTTCACCTAGATTGCAGATGATATTGGGAAGAGATTGCCTTAGAATATTCTTCTAAGTTTTTTGCTTTTTGTTTTTGTTTCACAAAGAAAAAACATAACTACTTTCATTAATAATATCAAAGAATTTATATGGTAATAAATAGATATAGCAAACAAAAGTTACAAATGACCCAACACATTCACTCATCAGAAGATTAGAGGATCAGTCCAAAAAAACTGAATTTCAGGAGACATAGTTCACCAGAAAAACATAGCATATACTCCAGATATCCCAAAGTGAAAATATCCTTATGACAGAAAGGCCCAAAAACAAAAATGCCATAAAAAGACAGGGCATTGTGATCCTAGAAATCAGTGATTAAGCCATAAGCACTAACAAGAATCAAACTTGAGAGAGTCAAAACCAGCTAATCTTAAACAAAGAAGCCTATATAATAGACAGATCCATTGTTTGAAGTACTATAATGGATGACCCCAGGCAATAAAGATAGACCCCTCTTAGAAAGGGAATACACCATGCCATTTTGCTCTCTCTATATATGGCTAAAAGAGATGTGTAGAAAGGAGGATTTCAATGACCAAATTTGTTGTATCCAATGATGTAAGTATGACACAACTAGTGAATTCCTCCCTTGTATCCATTCAATAACCGAGGGGGAGTCTCCAACATTGTGAATAACATCAAGAGCAAGCCAAGATGCACTTTTCAATGCCCCCCATAGCACAACATCCTCCGCTTTGCACTTCATGCCAAGAACCCTGTACCAGAAGAAATGATAAGTGAGGGGGTGATCGATGAATAAGTATACACCACATCCACAATCTCCCCTGGAGGCAGCACCATCAAAGAAAGCCATAGGGCGAGAGAAATTGATCTCCCTTTGCATAACTTTGCGAATGTGAGCAGATGGCCTCAACAGACTATTCTCTAGAAAGTAAGCCACAATCTGTAAGATGGTAGAACTCACATCTAGGAAGATATTCTCAAAGATCAACTTGTTCTTGCTACACCAGATACCCCATAAAATATAAATTGGAATGGCCCTGTATTCTTTCTGCCTAGAACTCCAGCTGATCAAACGTAGTTCAATGGAGGATCTCTCCACCTCAGGGTTGAGATGAAGTGTTACAGAGACCTCCTCCCATACCGCTTTTGCTAATGGACAATGCAAAAAAAGATGAATCACCTCCTCACATTCAACACCACATAGGGGACATTGACTAGGGCCTTGAAATCCCCTCTTCAAGAGATTGTCTCATGTTAGAATACAATTTTGGACAACAAGCCAACAAAATCATTTTACTTTGGAAGGAATATCCCACTTCCACATATGTGATAACCAATCAACAAAAGGATATGATCAAACATGTGAGGAAATAAAAGAGTATGTCTATTTTGCTAGGATATTGTCGTCCACAACGCTCCTTATCCCCTCAAAATCCCTTGTCTTTGGTTTTTATTGAGTCTTCATATGATATTCCTAGTAGTAGTGGTGTACTTAATTTGAGGCAATTTAGGTCAGGGCCAATCCAATGTTAGATGGAAGAAGTTTATTTTCCTTATGAAATAGTTTTTATTCTTGGAGGTGCCTCTCACCTTGAACCTATGTTTATGAGGATTGACCTAATAACTCGATGGAAACTAAATTTCATATAAATCAATTGATTTACACTTATTTATGACCACCATCCCATCAAATAAGCAACACTTAAACTATATTTTTTTTATTAATTTTGATTTTAAATTCAACTAAATTATATTAAAAATCACAATCTTAAAAATTTGGTCTATATAAATTTTAGCATAAAATTTTGAGAATTTTAAAATATTCAAATGATAAATATTAAAATTAGAAAAAACAAATAAAATACAATGAAAAAGATTCTGAAAATTTTCAAATATTCAAATTATAAATATTAAAACTAGAAAAAACAATAAAATACCAAAATTGACTGGTTGACCATTAAAATTTCTTCTTTAGTAATAAGATCTCTTCCATTCAAAAAAAAATACATATACAAAATTTCCAAAACCTCATAGATAAAACACCAAACGCATTCACAAAAGTGACCGGTCAAAATTTGACAACCAAGACCATAATGTCCACCTAAAACTTAAGAAATATTGACCTAAATTACATAAAATTTAAATTCAAAATACTATGACTTCAGTCCCAATACTGTGTATGGACAGAAACCTGAATTGATAAAGTAAATGGACAGTGGATTGCTGTACTTTTTCAAAAGATAGTTCATATAAGGAATAAAAATCACTAGGAATCTGCAACTGAAGATATCTCCGTTCTTCAAAGAAAATCCTTCTTTTCTCCTCGTGCAAAGCATTTTTGGACAGTAAGATTGCTGTTGATTCCATTATCTTACCATGTGTGGAAAGTCAAGTTTAGAAAATGTGTTGAACATTAGGAAATTTGAGTGTTGGGTAGTCGATGCCAAATGGCCATGTGGTGTGTCACGTCTCGATCTTGGGTTGAGAAAATGGAGCCTACCAACCAAGGAATTCCCCTTGGTGGAAATCCTAGTCCTTTCTCCTCTTGGGGAGATGTTGGTGCACCCCATATGGCCACATTGTCACTTCCAGGATTGATAATTGGTTTGCCTGTATGGCTCTTCTCAACCTCTGTCGTTCAGAACACCACCATTCCTGAACAATCAAATCAGCAATTAGATGAGTCCAGAGTTGCCCACCAGCCTTCTACTTCCTCTAATTCTTCCTCTCCTCCTTCCTCTTCGCTTGATGGAGCTAGTAAAGCTAAAAGCCAAGTTCCTAAGGAGAAGAAGGAAAAGAAGAAGAAAGAGAAGAAGAAGAAGAAGCCAAAGGCGAATGGGGGAAAACGAGTGTCGTCTAACGAAAATCCACACACTGCACCAAACAGGGCTAAATCGCCATGTGTCATTTGCAAAGGAGACCATTTTCACAGAGATTGTCCTTGCATCCCCCTGATACTAAGGGACTGGTCTCCTCGTTTGCACAACCCGGTGTCGTCAACCTCTGGTGATCATGTTGAAAGCACACCGTCAAGTAGTGAAAGTGAAGCCCCAGGACAAAAAGGGAAAGCTAGATTTCCCTGTAAACTGTGCGAAGGCAATCATGCCGTCCACCGTTGTCCCTTCTTAGACGAAGCTAAAAGAGTTTTGGATGATCGTCCGGTTTCACTGTTACGACTTCCTCCTGGATATAAAAAACTCTTGCCGAGTTCGTCACTAGTTGAGAATCCGGCTGGCCCGCTCAGGTGGTCGGCTGAAGCGCCTATCATTGAAGATAAACCAACTGAATCCATACCAGACAAAAGTCAAAAGGTCGAGGCGGCAGTTGACCTGGTCTTGCCTTCAGAGGTTTCATCTTCAGATGATACAGTCACTTAAGAGAACAAGGATGACACCGTCCAATTTCTCTTCATAAACACAGACTCCGACGAACATGGGGGCAATTTACCCGTTCCTTTACCGCAGGAAGGAAGTTCGTCAGAGCCGTACCCGGCCGTCTATTCGGTCCCACCTCCAAGCAACCTAGTTGTCTCCTTCGACTGGAATCAACTAGGCAGACCCCGTTTACCAGCTAGCGTACCATTCCGAATTATCGTTCAAATATGTAGAATGGTTATGGCTGGTACCATCATAGATGAGGGGGCTTCTGTGAGTATCCTTTCCTCAACTGCTTGGAAAGCGCTTAGTTCGCCATCTCTTTTGCCTAAGATGAGAAATATGACAGGCTTTGATAAAGGAACCAGTCGACCTTTAGGGATCCTTCCCGATGTGCCCATAACATTGAGAAGGAAGATAGTTCGCATAAACGTAATGGTAGTTCAAGGACCCTTGGATTATAACCTACTCCTTGGACGAGACTATATTTATTGCATGGGAGCGATTGTCTCCTCACTCTTTAGAGTAATGTGTTTTCCGCACGAAGGAAGAGTGGTCAAGCTCGTGGACCAGCTTTCATTTCCCGGATCATACAGAGAAAATAGGCATATACCGTCCCTAAATGGTCTTTTCACGCAAGAAATGTCTCAATCCCCAGTCCGTCCTCCCGATGAGCGCGTGTAATTCAGAGGGATATGACTGAAACCCAGGGGGCATGCGTCCTGGTCTGCTTCGGCAGGAAAACTTCGAGTATAGAGTAGGTTTCCGCGGGAGAATATGACTAGTCTGTACCCCGTCCGTGATTGGAAGAGGGGTTATTCTAGAATAAGATTCTTTTGTCAAAGTTATGTGAGTTGGCGGGCATCATCGCTCACCTTTGTTTATCTCGGTAGACATCGCCGAAGAAGTGTTTTGTTTGCGCCGCGAATAGAACAATCTTTGGGTAACCTGTAAGAGGTAGGCCTCTCTCGGTAAAACAAATGTTTTGGCGGAAATGAAGTAGAGGTAACCTTGAAACTCTGTTTTATACCTGGGGGCATGCAAACCTTTTGGAGTGCAAGCAAAGAGCGATTATTTATCTGTTTTTTGGATTAGTCGTTTCCTAACTTGCATAAAGAAAGGATGTGGGGAAAAACTCTAAAAATTGCCATTTTTATATGAGACATTCTTATCATATGACTGGATTAATCGAGCAATGTTTACCGCGAGGTTCAAGCTCGTTAAAAAATAAACCCAGACCGAGCAAATGTTTCCACCCGCGTTTAAGCTCGTTAAAAAATGAACTATTCTCTGGTAAATAACCACCGTGAATGTAGCACTTCAGCCATTAAAGCCTTGGTCGTGTTTGCACCATCACCTCCACTTTTCCATTGGCCGATCATTCACCTCCATTTGATTGTTTACCCATTTTGAGGAACAGCTGCGAAGAGTGATTTCACTAGCCATCCTTGTGACACTGCCGTGATTGGAAAATTCCAAACCTTACCTGGAATCAGCTGCTACCCATTTTATCACTCGTTCCTCAAAAGACGAGTCTTCTTTAAGCTCTTTTCAACTGACTCGTAAAATATGAAAAGATTGTCGAGATTTGGCCTTCCAGCTCGTTAAAGCGACAGGAAGTGCTATCCCTCCTCTAGATTTTAATCTTTTTGGACCTGAGGGATTAATGCACAAAAAGATCGAGCGCTTGTTTTCTTCGGCTCGTTAAAGCTAATCGAAAATTCATCCCTTCTGTATTGTTTTATAATTTTTCGGACTTAAGGGATTAGATGACGAAAAAGGAATTTTGGAGTTACCTTTACGTACCTTTTCAGACTCTCTAAAAATGAAAAGGACCGAGTTATCTTTGTCGTTAGACTCGTTAAAAAAATTAATAACGACAAACTTGTCTTTAGACGAGAACGAGTTTCACTATCGCTAGGCTCGTTAAAACATAGCGATGGGTTTTCCCGAAGGGCAAATTATAGAACAAGCATATGTTATCCTCCTCAAGCTTGACAAAATAAAGAGGTACTGGTCAGCAATGACTGGGGAAAAATTGGGAAGAAAACTCAAAGACTCTTTATTGGTAGCAAGTCGCTCTTGAACATGACACTTCCACTCCGTGCCCGAGTCGGGTTGGGTTGTTTCATTCACCGGTCACATCACCATGGTCTCGCCATACCATCCACATTTGGGGTTAATGCTACCAATCCATCACATAAGTGTCGCTGACATGTTCAAGAGAAGTCATCCAGAAAGGCCACCTGTGTCCCACCCACTACCATACATTATACTCCATTCTTTCATGACCGCCACCCTGAACCATATATCATCAGATCATTTTCACCTCCATCAAAATCATTTGCTCCGTTCTGTGTCATTGATGTGGGATTCATTAAGGCCCTCCTATGACGGATCACTTCTTGTCGACATCAGCTCATTATCCAAGAAGTTGATCTAGGAACACCCCATTCAGTACTTTGAAGCTTGCATGCCTCAATGGCAAGTTTCTCACTTCCGGCAACAGGTTTACATCAATGACTTTCGACCGAAAGATTTTGCGTGGTGTTCGACGCCAAGTCCTTTATTCACACCACGTGAATTGTACTGCAGTACCTTGAGGGTCATTATCATTATCGGTGATTCCTCTCGCGCTTGTTAACAGTTTACATCATTGACTGGTAATCAAGCGATGTCTTTCCATGTTCGACTTCAAAACATTTCTCACATGGATCGACTTGTACTTCGAGTGAAGATCGGACGAGATTGAAGACCCCGGATCTAGTTTCATCCATCTGGGATGCGATATATATTCAGGAAAATAAAGACATTGAAAAGTACAACATTGCAGCACAGATAATCATCCTACCAAAAGGATGATGGCTCTATCAGAATCATCAGTCTACCATCAGACGATTGTCTGTCCTATGTACATGAAAATGAATTTATAAAGCTGAGCATGGGAATGCCCACCTCAGCTAGATCATGAAAAAAGTATGAAGATAATGTATTGTATTGTATCTTATTACAGGTCTCCTCCCAGCATTGAAAGAACTTCGGATCCTCCTAATAAAGCATTTCACCCGACAAACGACCTCATACTTTAGGGGGCAACTGTTATAGACATTTTTGTGCCTTACAGCTCTAAGCATGAAATGTCCGTAAACCAAGGGCTACTAAGTCCCTAAAAGTTTTGTTCCAACCCCTAAAGGAACAAGGTCAACAAATTACAGCTTCTCCCAGAAGTTCTCCACCAGAAACTGCTCAGAATAAGTCAAATCAGGATCATTTCAGCTGCTCCACTAGCCAAGTGCGTTGCATAGCACCTAAGTCCACTAGCTAGGTGCGTTGCAACGCACCTAAATGCACTACCAGGGTGCGTTGAGCGGGAAATGACAAATGGCAGTGTCATTCCGCGAGGTGGAGAGACAATGGAAGCTTCCAGAATCTTCTCCAATGACACTTGCCTCACTGAATTCGACCAAGGATGAGTAAGAGGCTTTTAGTCTCCAAGTGGAAGCAAGAACTGACAGAGAGAAGCCACTAATCAAATCATGAGCTGACTCATCCTCCTTGCATACATCTATATATGGATCCCTCATCCCAGAGATCCAAGAGGCTGGAATTTTGCACATTGTAAGGAATTGCTATTGGTTTTGAGATACATATCAGAGAATTGGGTGATCTATGCTTTGTTGGGGTTGAAGAAGGGACTTCTTTGCTGGGAGGTTGATGCTGGGTCAGGAATCATCGGTTGTAACTCCTCCTGGATCTTCTTGTATATCAATAAAACTATTTGAGTTTCTTCTCCATGCTTGTGTTTCATTGATGCTTGTTACATTTGTATGGTTAACTTAAATATGATCCTAAGTTATTTATGAATATAAACCCATGTCTTTGTATAGTTTCCTTCTTCTGTGATCTTACAGGTACTTGGTGAAGCTGGGCAAGTAAGGGAGCAGGTAGCTGGAAGCTGTCAAAGAGGAGAGAGATTGGATCGAAGGACTAGCGCAAGACACAGGTTGGTTCATCCTATTCCTCTTTGTTTATAGTTCATAAAGAAGATACAAAAGTAGTTTTCTCTGTTTGTTTCTAAGGTAGCTGTCACACCTTAGTGGGATAGAGCAGTTCTAAATAGACACTTTTCCCGATAACAACATGCCTATTTTGGAATGGGCTTTCCAGACTTTTAAATTAATTATCAACAATGATTAGGTGGATGGTAAAGATTTAACCTCCATGGAATATGCAAGAATAATCAAGTAATATTCAAAAATCAAGGGTCTCCAAGTTGGTTATACTATTTTAATTATATTATCTCAAATTATTGAGCATGTGGTATTAATAAACCATAGGTTATAATTTAGTTAATTTTTATAAAAACATTTAATCCCAACAATGTGAGTGTATTGGGAGTTAAGTGTTTTGATGATTATGAAGTATTGATTCCTATCTATTTATCAACCATTTAATTTATATGGTTGCTTTATTTTTATATTACTCTTATTAAGAAGTAACTTTATTTTTTTACTTTCAATTATTTTTTCTCTTTGGGTACCCCCTTTTCTGTCTCTCTCAAATTTTTACTTTTAATTACTTTAACTCTTTCTAAAGTTGATATAAAGTTATGTTACTTCACATGGACATGGACATATAAATATTTTATTGCGACTGAGATCTACCATGAAATATTTTTACCACATGACCACATCTCCTTCATATTTATTTGTAATGTCAACAACAAAACACTTATCCTTCAAGTAACAGAGTGAAGTGAAAGTGATATTATTGATTTTTATAATGTTTTTAATTAAAATTAACCAAATATGTATATTCATTTTTATTTTTTATTAACAAAAGTTGTCTTCTATTTAGGGAATATTTTATTTATATTTTAAAAAGGTAAATGTCAAGCACAAAAGGAATTAACACATCTCCCTCATACTGGGTTGTATAATGCACCTCTCGCCCAACAACATCATCCATAAAAAAACATGTCATAATTATCCATTAAATGTAACCCAAAAAGAACTAAGTACCATCATAATCCATTGATCCAACATATGGCATGCTACTCATAGTTAAGATCAACCAGAAGTGAACCATATCTCAATAAAAGAATGTGTGTATTCCTATATCTCACACTTGAAACTTTTCCTATGTGATGAGAATCACAATTTATCATAGATATCAATATGAGGATAACATAACCCTTATGATAACAATAAGTATTTGCCACCATTGCAAAATGAACGGTTAAGTCATCCGGAAATGCAAGGTGTTGGTGACTTCATCCAAAGCCTCACTTTAAAAAGCAAAGACAAGAGTATAGAGAGTGAAGATTGAAGAAGATGAATAATTTCCTACCTCTTTAATATAGAGGGTAGACGCTATCCAAGGAATTATAATAGCACATGAAGTTAGTGACACAAACAAGACAAACAATACGTTGATGCTAAATGAATCCACAATAAAGTTTTTATTTTCGATATTCCATCAGGAGAACCCATTCTTCAAGATGCATTAAAGATCAATGACCTTGGGGGAGTTCTTGAGAACTCCATGATATTTTTGTAAGCATGTGCAAGAACTAAAGAGTTGTTTCCATGCTAGGAATGAACTAATCCTAGTAGAGAATCCAATCCACAATTCTAAATTTTTTATGTGATGGTACAACATGTTGGGGTTACAATGAACAAGAAGACGAACATTCAACTTGGTTTTATTGGTTGCTAAGATGAACCATCTCCATGTCTAAGAAAAATGTGTGAATGAATGTTGATTTTAGACTTCAAATTTGGAGATTTCTTAGAGCTTAAAGTTAGTGAATGGACTTCTATAATATGAGAACAAGTGAGCTAACAACTAGAGCTAGAGCCATAGCTAGGAGCAAAGCTAATAGCTAGAGCTATTAGCCGAAGTCAAAGCTCTAGCCAAGAGCCAAAGAAAGCCATGTTTTATAGAAATAAATAGAAGATGCAACAATCTAGATTGGTTTCTTTGGAGCTTCCAAAGACTAAAAAGCCTCTTAGCGAAGAGGTGTGGTCTTAAATGGATTTGAGATCTTGGATGGTTATAAGACTCGGTACCTACAATTAAAATTTGAAAATTTATGAAAGTTAGATATATTAAAAAAATGCAATTGTAAAAAGTGAGAAAAAAGAGGGTAAATGAAAAAGGAAAACAAAAGAAAAATAAAAGAGAATAGATGGAGGGAATGGACAATGAAAGATTAGTGTGTTGGTCTTCCCATTTGCTCTTAGCTCTCCCTATTTACTCCTTTACTTTCACTCTCAAAGGAGATTCCCTTTGCCCAAGAGAGGAAGATACTATGGACTTGGAAACCATGAACTACATTTTAACTAGAGCTTCCAAAATAAAAAATGAGCCACCACGTGAAGTTGGTTTTTCCATTTGGTTTCTAGGTAAAATCATTTGTGTTTATTATGTGATTGGTTTTGTCTATAGTATGGATTTCTATGTGGTTTAGTGGATTTTGTCTGTTGTTAGATGCATTAAACTAAGTTCTCATATTTACCTACTTAGCCTACTAGGTTGGTTTTTCCATTTGGTTTCTAGGTAAAACCATTTGTGTTTATTATATGATTGATTTGGTCTATAGTATGGATTTCTATGTGGTTTAGTGGATTGTGTCTGTTGTTAGATGCATTAAACTAAGTTCTCATATTTACCTACTTAGCCTACTATCACTTACTATTGTGAGCATTATTCATTAGTTGTGGTTTAGTGGATTGTGTTTGTTGTTAGATGCATTAAACTAAGTTCTCATGTGTACCTACTTAACCTACTATCACTTACTATCGTGAGCATTACTCATTAACTTTATTGATTAGTGGGATTAAAGGTTCATAGCATCTGTTGAGCTACTTTTTTTCACACATGTCATATTGTACATGAGTTCACATTTCTAAAGCATGGATTACCATGTGTTTTTAATGCTCCCAACTATCAAATCATCTATATATTTGAAGCAATTGTTGATTTATTTATCATGATTCATCATTGTAGGTGACTTTGTCCATGCTTGGTTAAATCTAACAACTAGTAGATGTAGGCCATCCATACATGGAGTCTAAGAAAACAATGGTTATAATATTATGGTTTTTTACACACTTTCCTTTCCCAACTAGATTTCTAGATTCCATTGTCTATTTTACACTGTATTTTTCCCAAACTTCTTGTCCCCTTATTTGTACACTATATTATCACATTATGATCCTTATAGATTCTTGACAACTAGTTTAGTTTTAAGATATGGCCTTTGTGGTAGAGCGAGATGCAACCAAAACGGCCTCAAGAGATTAGATAATGATTAGTCCTGAAGATGTGGTCCAACATATTAACTGGGGATGTTTGGTCCTCACATGTCTTATTGTCCAATCTCAAGCAGGACTATGTATGCTTCCATGCAAAACTATGTATACTTGAGAGCTGCTCAAAACATGATTGCTCAAAAACATGATTTCTTCTCTTGAAAAAAATATATGAGAAAATAATTAGTAATTTATGAACTCAAATAAAACAAGGCAAATCAAACTGACCCCTATCGGAAGTCCAGAGTATTGGAGTAATGCTCATCGGATTCATGAACATAAAGTGATAAAGTTGGTATCCAGAGGGTTGACTGTTACATATGTCCGGAGTGGGAATCACATCACCTATATGACGTCGAAGCATTGTGGATGCAAAGCGAGTGTTAGAAAAGGTCCTGACAGTCTGATGCCCCACATCCCCCACACGGACCATCCTCAGTCATGATGAGTTAACGTCAGAAGGTTGTGGCTTAACTGTAAGTCTGCAATTGCCTCAATGGTTTGATGCCCTGGGGCCTGATGAACCTAGGTAGGGCCCGCCTTTGGTCACAACGCAATGGTATCGAGACCTTTAATGAAATGACGAGTGAGCGTTTTACCAGGAAATGGATCAATGGATGCGAGAAGCAACATCTGGCCATAGGCCACGTCCACGATTGCTCAAAGAATTTGATTCCATTGCTGGTTTTAGTAACTGTTGAGTGACCAGCAGGCTGTAAGCATCCCTTGTGCAGCCATATGCATTCCATTAGATCTCCATACCTAGTGGCCTGTTTCGAACACTTCCCAATGGCACTGTGTTGTTTTGCAAGTAAAGGCACTATAGCTGTCAAACTATTTGAGGACAAAAGTCTTCCAAGTGGCAATTGCATGACCACTATAACGAGTACATTCTGAATTTCTAAACCTATCACCTGGTTGCTATTTTGAATCGTGGATAGCAGCATTTCATGCCAGTTTGCCAAATCGACCTACTGTGGTTGTAACATTTGTGGGCGAAAATTCCTTGAGAGTACAACCGGTTGGGAACAGGCTATTCTCTGCATTTCCCGAGGGGACAGTGTCTGAGATCGAAAGTATGTGCTATTGATAGTTAATTTGAATGGATACAGGGATTCATTATATGAAAAAATGTGGTCTTATATGTGGAAGAAGCTTTTACAATTTCAATATAATAGAGGCTTTATATTTCTACGGTTTGATCAAATTTCATACAAATACTGTTATTGTGATTGCAAATGTGGTCAATTGAAACAAGTATTATGGTAGTAAAAGTGAAAGAGTATTGAAATCGTTTGTTCTGTTCAAGACATTAAAGTTCACTTAGATGGCAGAGGATAGTGGGAAGAGTTTGCCTTAGAATTTTTTTTTAAAGATTGATTTTTTTGTTTTTTTTGTGTTTTTTTTCACAAAGAAAAAAATATAATTACTAGTATAAAAGAATTTACATGGTAATCAATAGATATAGCAAGTAAATGCTGCAAATAACTTAATACATTTGCTCATGAGAGGAACAAAGGATCAACTCAAAAAAACCGAATCTTAGGGAACATAGTTCACCAGAAAAAACATAGCATATACTTCGGATATCGCAAAGTTGAAATATCTTTATCACAAAAAGGCCTAAAAAAATAGAAATGCCATAAAAATATAGGGCATTGTAATCCCAAAAATAGGTGATGAAACCATAAGCACTAATAAGAATCAAACCCGAGAGAGTCAAAACAAGCCAAGCTTAAACAAAGAAGGCTACATAATAGACAGAGCCATTGTTTGAAGTACTATAATGGATGACCCCGGACAATGAAGATAGACCCCTCTTAAAAGGGGAATCCCCCATGCCATTTTTCTCTTTGTAGATATGGATGAAAGAGATGTGTAGAAAGGATGATTTCAATGACCAAATTTGTTGTAGCTAATGATGTCAGGATGGCACAACTACTGAATTCCTCCCTTTTATCCATTCAATAACAGAGCATGAGTCTCCAACATTGTGAATATCATCAAGAGCATGTTAGGATGCACTTTTCAATGCCCCCCATAGTGCAACAACCTCTACTTTGCAGTTTGTGCCAAGACCCCTGTATAGAAGAAATGATAAGGAAGTGGGGGATCAATGACTAAGTATACACCATGTCCACAATGTCCCCTGGAGGCAACAATGTCAAAGAAATCCATAGGGCGAGAGAAATTGATCCCCATTAGCATAACTTTGTGAATGTGAGCAGATGGACTCGATGGGCCATTCTCAAGAAAGTAAGCCACAATCTGTAAGATGGTAGATCTCACATATGGGAAGATATTCTTAAAAATAAACGTGTTCCTACTACACCAGATACCCCAGAAAATATAAATTGGAATGACCTGTATTCTTTCTGCCTGAAACTCCAACAGATCAAACAAAGTTTAATGGAGGATCTCTCCACCTCAGGGTTGAGATGAAGTGTTACAGATTCCTCCTCCAGACCACTTTTGCAAATGGACAATGCAAAAAAGATGAATCACCTCCTCACATTCGACACCACACAAGGGACATTGACGAAGGCCTTGAAATCCCCTCTTCAGGAGATTGTCACATGCTAGAATACAATTTTGGACAACAAGCCAACAAAAGCATTTTAGCTTGGAAGGAATATCCCACTTCCACATATGTGATAACTAATCAACAAAAGGATTTGTTCGAATCTGTGAGTAAATAAAAGAGTATGACCATTTTGCTGAGATATTGTCGTCCACAATGCTCCCTGCCCATGATAGTTTATCCAACTTATTGGAAAGAGAGATTCCAATGTTTATGAGTTTTAATCGGTATGTTTCCCACTGTGCCTCAAAATCCTTTCTTTTTTGTGTTTATTGAGTCTTCATATGATATTCATAGTAGTAGTGGTGTACTTAATTTGAGGCAATTTAGGTCAGGGCCAATGGCTATGGGGTAAAATGCACGGGATGAAAACTACCCTCGAAAGTCTTCCCGGGACTTTCGACAAACCATAAGGTTATCTGCAAAAGCTACTTGTTACACGCATGTTCATCTATCAGACATATATTGACAGGGTATGGAAAGAGGATTACCTTTGCTTCTTTCTAGATTCGCTTGGGGATCTCCATGCAGTAAGAAGAACTCCTCCTAACCGGCTCTATTATCACTTAAGAATTCTAATGCCAAAATTTCTCATACTAGCTTGACGATAAAGGTCAGTGTTAGTCTAAGTTTCATTTCGTTTTTTCCTTAGAGTCTGAGTCTTAGGAGGTCTTGAGTCAAGCATGCATTCTCATCTATCACTGGTCACCCTTATTCATCACCGATCTCATAGCCATGTGTCAGTTCGGTTTAAAAATCATTATGTATCACAAAGCCTTTTTAGGTGATTGCGTAGCGCATGTAACCATTCTGAAGTGTTTTCGCAGCGCATTAATCCTATTTAGCAGTTTCACAGCGCAAAAGTTCATTAGGTGATTACGCAGCGCATCATTCAAAATTTACACTGACTGCGCTGCGAAATCGGAGATTCGTGCATTCCGCAGAGAATCTTTCCCAACTGTCAAATATGTCAAGTTAATCTATGGCTACGTCATTCATTGTCAGTTTATGCACTCCATATATCATCTCCAACCACTTATCTCCATTATTGCAATCACTAAGTACGTTGGTACACATGAAATACAAGTTCCAAGAAAGGCCAGGTATGCTCAGTTTTAATGATGATTGTAGGCCTTGCATGAGAAACAAATCTACTAGATTTCAATTTGAAAACATCGTCATCAAGAGAGGCAGCTATCAAGTGAGGCAACCATTCAAGCGAGGCAGAGTTTGGAGTTTGAGCAGCGCTAGCATTTCCAGCCTACAGGTCACTGAATCTTCATGGAGGGATCAGTAGAAAGGAAAGACCATAGATCAGGCAAATGTCTGAGAAACAAGCCTGAAGGTTTGGATATAACCTTGAAGAACAAAGAGGTTGAACAGGAATTTAAACAAGCTGGATGTTGGAATTTTTGTAAGAAGCTCCAGGGAGGACATGCACAAGTGACTAAGGAATTTGCACTGAATTTCACAGGGCTAAACTCAAAGGTTGGCATGCTGGAATTGTAGGTCTCACTAGACATGATATCCACAGTTACAGAAATTCCAAGAGGGCAAGAAAATTGGTTCAAGAATTTCAAATTTGACATGAATCCATGCAAATAATTTCTAAAGCAGGAGTTCATTAACTCAGATTTGAGCAAGTCTGTTCCTAGAAGTTATGTTAAAGAATCATATGCCCAATTGCTTACTTGTATACAGAAGTATCTGACCTGTGAAGGGAGATATAACAAAGTGTATTCATACCATTTTAAACTGTTGTTGCATTTCACAGGCAAGACATCTATTGATCTACCTTTTTATTTATTCCGCAGTTTAAGTAAAATGTGTGACAAGGTGCAACTAAGGAAAGAAGCCTGTGAGACTTCACTTTTCCACCATGGCTTGGTTAAGTTAATGGTTCTGCATGAACTCCAGAGGGTAGGCAGAGACTGGGACACATTCATATTCATGTCCGGTTTCAAAAGCAAGACCAGTCTCAGCCCTCAAGCGGCAAAAGAACCTTCAACAACAACCAGTCCTCAAACAGAAACAAGAGCCAAGAGGGTTTCAAAGTTAAAAGCAAGGAAACAAGTTGGAGAGTCTACCAAGCCACTGACTATTCAGGATACACCCCAGCAGTCAATTAAAGAAAAAACTCAGGTCAAAGAAACTACACATGAATCAAGCACAGGTGGAGGAGTTCAAAGAAGAAGAACTAGGAGCCAGGTGGCCAAAGAAAAAGGTAAGTCAGTGAGTATTGAAGAAAGCCCTGTTTCAAAGGGAGACTTAAATGATTTATTGCAAGCAATTGACATTGAAGAGTCCCCACTAGTTCAAGCTGATTTGATGCAGTCAGGAAAAGAGAAGGCTAAGAGGGTCAAGGCCTCAAAGAAACTCAAGTTTGATGATCAAGTTGATCAATTTGTTTTTAAACCCAGGAGACCCATAACAAGGAAGTTCAAACAAGTACAGGAGGTACCACCAAGAGCTGATGAAACAGGGGAGGTGACACGGCCACATGAAAGAAAGGATAAAGGCAAAACAGTTGCCACTCAAGAAGAAGGTAGTGTGGAAGACTTGAAAAGGAGATTGGAATCTGCCAACTTTGAGATTGCTAGATTGAAGAAAGCTGCTAGGAAATTTGCAGTTAAGGAGGCTTATTTCAACCAAATGCAAGCTCGGTGGGAGGACCAAACTTTTCAAATTCCTGAAGTGGTTGACTTTAGTGTTCAATTCAAAAGCTGGACTACTCCTGCAATAAAAGAAGCTCAATTTATCAGAAAAGTCAATACAAACCTCAGGTCTGGGATCAAAGTAATGAAGAAACAAATTGAAGACTTAAAGATACAATTGAACCAGCAAAAAGAATCTCCATAAAGAAATCTCACTTCAAGTAAGGATATGTTTCAAAGTTTTGATAGTTTTGCTTGGTATAATCTTTTCAAACATTCCCATTCAGTTTTGAAAGGTCTTGAAACAGTTGAAAGAATGTTTTAACAACAAAGTGCTCAAATAGCGAAGTTTTGGGTTGAAACTGTGATTTTTGAAACAACTCAGCAGTTTCGTAGCGCGCTACGAAACTGCTGAAGGTGATGACTAGAGCTCAGCAGTTTTGTAGCACGCTACGAAACTACTAAAGCTAAATAATCCAATATCAATCAACCGGTTTTGAAACATAAGAAGGAAATTTGAAAGGAGAATATATACAAGGCATCATCTGAAGCTTCAACATTCAACCAGGTCAAGACAGGTGGAGAAAATATGGATTCGAATCCAACTTTAAATTTTTGTCATAAAGTGAGCACATTTACCACCGTTCAAGGTATGTCAAAGCAGCTTGAAAGAGTTTTTGCCTTTACACATAAAGGAGGTGGACAACACATCAAAGATGTAGCCATCTGTTACATTTTGGATAATCAAAGATAAAGGACATGCTTCTTTGGATTCGAAAATTGTAAGGCAAACTAAAGACTAATGAGCAAGGGTAGTTTCCTATGTTTTAGGAAAATGGAGAAGATGTGGCATTGAAGACCAGCATGGAGTTTTGAACATTCATCACAGCCAAACTAAAAAGGAACCAGATGTCAAAGAACGAGAACCATTGTAATCAAGGCTATTATTAGCATAACATGGTGTTAGAATCCTACTTGATTTAGACCTATAGAAAGTCTAGTTGAAGTTTGTTACATTAAATAGGCAATTAAAAGTTAAACAGGTGTCATTAGAAGTAGATTTCAAGTTCCCCTAATGTTTAAGGAGGAATCTCAGTCAAGTCTATATATAGGAGAAAGGGAAATGTAATTAGGGTTGGAAGTTTATGTAAAAAAGCTTTGTTGTCAAGCTTATGTAAAGACTCTGTTTCTTTTGGTAATACTGTAAATGGCTTTTTCTGCTCAAGAATCATAGTGACTTCAATGTATGAATTCCTATTGTTGTATATAGTGTTATGAGTACTTGATTACTTAGAAATCACCTGCAGTGTTCTAGTTTCCTTCATATGCTCAAATATTGTCCCTTTTGTGTCTGCTATACTTTATCTATATTGAAGTCTGAATGCCTTGATCTTATTGCAAAGCCAATTCACTATTGATGCTAAATGACATATGATTCCATGAGCCCAATGGATGCTTGTTAATTTAGATTTTACCAGCCTCATTCCTATTTGTTTTATAAAGAGTTAGCCATCTCAATCATAATCACAAACCTTAAATCCTTTGAGAGAGCCCTCTCAGGCTAAGGAGGGTAAGCCTTAGCTAAAATATTGGTCTGAAACAGTTACTTGAAGTCTTCCTGGTCTGCAGCCTTCCAGGGCTTGATTTTGAGATAACAGGCTCCAAGATGATTCCTACACAAAAGAACAAAGCAAACCAATCACAACATACATTTCTGACAATTAATGTAAGAATCTGTAACAGACATGTATAAATGTATAACTTATCTACTCAACACAACAAGTATCAAAATGAACAAATAAATGCACAATATCACTGAAACTTTGGAGTAGGGAACACAACCATAGTCCTATATTTAGAATAGAAGAGTGATTACTACAATCTTGTTGTATCAACCTTCCTTACCCCTTCTTCCCCTCTCTCTCTCCTTCTTTCAACTAGCTCCTTCAAGAATATGACAGTTTCACAATAGCACTATGTACTATCCTTCTAAATGCTCTGACCCTTTTGCAATGGCCCTCTGGTTGCTTATAATCGAATTAGGGTTGCCCAACTCCACCTGTAGTTAATTAGGGTAAAAACCATGAACCTACCCTGTTTACAAGTTTTTTCCCATTTGCCTTCATTCTCGGGATAGAATTTCTCCAAATATCTTGATTTTTAGAGTTTCCCTGCTTTTCTTGCGCAATTTTAGGGAAACAATATCTAGATATTTATGGGTAGATTCGTTGGAATAACCTCTTGAACATCACTTAAGTTTACTAATGCTCCCCCTGGTCTAACAATATGAGTTAGCAAGTTGACTAACACCCCTTTATGCTTGGTAACAAGCTTTATAAAGTAGGCAGTCAGTGTACAGAGAGAATTAGTGTGGATTCCGAGCCTGCAACTGTAGTCATTGATTCAGTCATCTTGTCTTTCTCCTCTGAGTTGATTAGGAGGTCAATTTGTCCTATAACAGATGCCCCCTAAAGTATGAGATCAGAGGCAGAGACGATGGCCGAAATACTTTATGAAAATATTGTAATCCGCTGTCAAAATCTTTGTAGAGAGAGAGAGAGAAGTTTTAGGTGGTAAGGAAAACCTGATACAACAAAAGTACATATATATAAACTTCTAAAATCATGTTTTGAGTCAGGCATTCCCATGCTTAGTAGCTATGCTAGAGTAACTTTCTCCTCGGAGATATAACAATGATGGCCACCAATATGGCACAAGGTAGATCCAGTGTCATAATAGATCATCCTGAAATAGCTGTCTCCAAAGAACAATATCACATCTTGGGAGAGGAAACAAGTCTGAATGATGCAAGCCTCTACCCAAGGTCTTGATTCCCGCTTCATCGAACAACATAGATTGGTACATGTGATAATATGTGTTGACGTCGAACATGCACGAAATCATCTGATTACTAGCCAATAATGAAGACTGTTAACAGATGCGAGGAAGGCCACCGATAATGGTGATGGTCTCCAAGATGCACAGTACAAACTAGCGAGTGTGAAAGATTTTTTGTCATCGAACACTCATAGAATCGCTTAACTAGGAGCCAATAATGAAAACCCGTAATCAAGTACAAGGTAACCTGCCACTAATGTCTACAAGCACCAAGGCACTGAATGTGTTTCTGGGTTATCTTCCTAGATAGAGTGTTGAAGTCGATAGGAAGAAACCTATCGAAAGGTAGGCAATGATGTGTCCTACATTAGTTGACACGAAACCGGACAAGGATGATTTTGTTTTTTGAAGAATCTTTTGAGCTTTTGGGTCTAAACAACGGAGAGCATGATGAAGGATATGTAGGATCAGTTGATCAAGGAAACAAGTAGGGACCCTTGAACAATAGAAGGTAGGACAACGGTTTTAACCAGACAGCACTAGACTCATGAACACTACAGAGTGTTTAAGATACGGAGATGCAATGATATCAGGGTATATAGGCTAAAAACTCATAGGTTGGTAGGGTTCATATTGAGAGGCTATCAAAATGACGGTTTGTCTGAGGGAGTGCCATGTTCAAGGGAACGTTTGCTGCCAAATTACGTTTCCAATACAGGATACAGTTGTATTTCCACTTTCCCAGTCTGATTTTTAATGAGTCCAGACAGGTAAACTCATCGATCTTTTCATGTTTAGAGAGTCTGAAAAGGATCGCAAAAAGAATGAATCTTTTCCCTATCTAATTAGTTTAATGAGTCCAAACAGGTAAACTCATCGATTTTTTCATCTTTTAAGAGTCTGAAAAGTATTGTAAAAAGAACGACTCTATATCTTGTCTGTGTATTTAAAGATTCCAGACTAGACAACTCAATGATCTTTTCATCTTTAGAGAGTCTGAAAAGATCGTAAAGAGAGACTCCATGGGGGTCCCTTTGTCATAGTTGTTAACTGGGTGCGATAAAAGGTTAATAGTATATCCAGATTGGTTACTTTTTCGTATTTAATTTATTGAACCCGGATAAAGAGAAACCTTTTTCCAATAGATGTCGACCTCATTTTGTTATGAGTACGAGGTGACGGACTAAACTCGTGTTTTGTCGTGACATTTTAATGAGCTCAGTAACAATAACTCAGGATTTTCCATTTTTTAATGAGCTTGAAAAAAGTACCTGAAAGAATGCTCGGGTCATCTTTAGCATGTTTAATGAGCAGGAAGACACAGCTCGTGATTTTTTCAGTTTAAAGAGCGAGAAAAAAGTGCCTAAAAAGGATGCTCCATTGGTCTTTTTCAGTTTATGAGCTAGAATGAGATCAAAAAAGAGGTGCTCAGAGCAGTATTTGCATATATTTAACTAGTGCAAATGATGAAAAACTCAGATATGGTTATTATATTTTTTAAAGAGTGATAAAATATCATAAAAAGTGCTATGATTGTTTGTGGTATATATGTTTAACGAGCCCTACTACAAAAAACTTGGAGATGTTTATATTTTTTAAAGAGCAATAAAATGTCTCAAAAAGTGCTCTATGTATCGTTGCATAGATTTAATGAGCACAACGAAAAAAGCTCGAGGATGTTTATATTTTTTAAAGAGCAATAACATATCCCTAAAAGGGCTCTATCTATCGTTGCATAGATTTAACGAGCACAACGAAAAAAGCTCGGGGATGTTTATATTTTTTAAAGAGCAATAAAATATCCCTAAAAGTGCTCTATAAAGTCTTGCATGCAGCGTTTACCGCTTTTCATTCCTGAAAGTACTTTCATCAAAAGCAGTAAAAAAGCAACAATTTCTATTATCTGGGTTTATGCATGATAAAAAATAATGTAGAATGGACTATTTCCTCTTTAATTATTTTAAAAAAATCATGTCTCTCAAAGTTATATAAATAAATGCTTTGAGCTTTCACATGCATCATTTTCACTATTTTGAAGTTTGTGAGAGCTTGTTGGAGCTAAAGAGGAGCAGATTTTCCACAGACCATTGTAGGAGATCTAGGCAACCATTCGACGTGCCATCAGTCCCAGGTGAGAGCTAAAACCTTGCTCTATGCTTTATTAAACTTTTTTATTAGTTTTGTGGGAGGAAATTTGCAGATCTGAGGTGCCCCAGAGCCATGTTTGCGCACTAACGCCCTCTAGCTGCCTAGTAGGGAGCGTTAAACGCTCTGTACGAGCCATTAGAGGGCGTTAATCCTCCCTATGCAGCACTGGGAGGGGCGTTAGGGCAGAAGGGTGCATTTGAAACCCTCATGCATGGATTCCTTAAGTGATTTTGCCCCATTTTAACTATTTTTAGGGTTATTTTGTGCAAGTTTCAAGCTGAAATGACTCACCTATGGAGAGAACGGGCCCATGACAATGAGGAATTGCTGATGCAAAACAATCTAGCTTGCATACTTGCATTGCGCCGCTACGGTTTGTTGAAGTATGCAAGGCTGGAGTTGATGAAAGGGCAGGAGGAGTTATTGAGATGGATCATACAACGCTGGGATGAACACGAGCAAGTGTTCAGGATTGGAGATTAGGAGCTGGAAATTGAATGGGATGATATTTAATTTTTGACTGGTTTGTCGTGCCGTGGGGCACAAGCAAACCTTACCGGTGGCAGGTCAGATCTAAGATCTACTTCAGAGCTGGTACAAATCTACTGCATCCCTGGGAGTGGATTAGTCAGCAACAGAGTCTCGATAGAGAGGATTCGATCCCAGTCTATGAGGGCGGTTTTATGGTTAATTGTGCGATTGGCGGGGTTGAAAAGTCCCCACGTAGCGAAAAAGGTGCAACTGTTGCTTGCCATTGACTGTGTCCAGCCCCATATGTTCAACTGGTGTGAAGCGGTGCTTTTCCAGTTGAAGGCAAAATTGACAGCATGCAAGACCCGTACCCAACACAGTTTTGGGTATGGTACTATCATAGTCTCATTTCTCCTTGAGAGGGTACCTGTCATGCGCCCATGGGTGAGCTTAGTTCCCTTTGATCCGAGGGAGCTGAGGCAAGGTCGTTGGTCATCACTTGATCCTCGCACAGGAGGAGGACCACTCAGGCACTTCTTTGACGAATACTTCTTCCAGTGGCTTCACAGCCAGATTGTGATTGTTGACGACTATTCCTATGAAGGCATGGACTTTACTAGCGACCCAGAGTTGATGCTACTGCCCGAGACCAACTGGGGTCCTCAAGGTGAGAATAAGTTGTGATAGTACTTAAGTATTTTTATACTTTTGAATGTATATGTAATGTTTTTTAACGATGAGATAAGAATTGACATGAAACTTTTATGCTTAACACAAATGTGGCGCCAATACGACCTGCAGGTGAACCTCGCTATGTGCGACGAGGTGGCCAACTACATGCTGGAGGGGCGATGCTGACAGTCTCCGCGAGGTTCTAAGAAACCTAGAGGGTTTGACTATGGGTGTCCGCCCCCTTCCTATGAGGGAGATTCCTGCTCATATGCAGCGACACACCGTTGGTGTACCTGAGCGGTTTTTGGTTCCTCTTCGAAGGGTAGCTAGAGCTGTTTTAGCTTTTCTGGAGCAATAGGCTCATTTTAGCAGGTGTTTTGGCGTAGCCATATGAATGTCTGTAGTTGGGATTTGAGCCATTTTGTACTTAACTCATCCAAGTTTTGGAATATTTTGATGTAAAAAATTGGATTTCGATCTATATATATATATACAGATATTTTTGGTATTTTGGTGGTGTAAATGTGTTTTAAAATGTTTTTTGTGACCAATTTTTAACTTTAGTAAATGTTTTTACTTCTCATGCGTGCTGCTATAACAAATGAGACAAATGCCAATCTAATACATAGTTAGCTAATGAATCAATGACAGTATTTAATTCTCGAGTAGCATGCTCATATGTGATTATGTCAAATTGGCGTTCCAAGAGGCATACCCTTAGATAGTTACATAACAAGGCTTGATAACGGACGTGATAATGGTTTGTCACTTGCATAACGACTAGCTGGGATTCTAACCTGACCACCAGATTCGAGATTCCCCTTGATGACGCTTCCATGAGAAGCGAAACGATGAACATGTACTTGGCAATATTGTTGGTGGCAGTACCAAGAAAGAGCCCTCCGGAGCAAAATAGTTCTAACTTGGGTGTATAGATGACCCAAGTAGATGATGCAATGTGCTCTGTGTGATGACTGGCACCATCTGCGTATCCTACATATGCTAGGGGAAACGACAACATTTGCATTATGAGCATAATGCATGAGGCACGTACTCCACTAAATAACAAAACAATCCAATCACATCAAAAAAGGTAAGCAAAACTTATGAATACATTTACAAAACACCTGCCCAGCATGACACTAAGTAGAATACTATTTCAGATAGAGCCTATATGTGGGCTCCTTGAGTGGGATTCCATCCCAGTCCTGTAGTTCATATGCCCCTAAGGGGAGGACTTTCGTTATGAAATAGGGACCTAGCCAAATGGGTCGAAGCGTGCATGCCTCCAAGAGATTATCTTTTGGATGATAGAGTGATACGAAATTTCCCTCTTGGAAAGAAGAAAACCTAACCGCTTGTGCAAATTGGGTTTGTACCCGCTCCTTGTGAGCTGCGAGTGTTGAATCGGCAGCTCGACGGGTTTTATCTAGTTGTTTGACGTATAGTAGGCGTTTTTCTTCGACTGTGGGGCCGGACATGGGTTCAACGACTATTTCAAGGGAAGGAATTGGCCACCCATTCCATTTTGCCTCGTTGTAAAGTTGGATCTCATGTGCGACAAATGATGGGTTAAAGTCGGGCATTTCCTCGTGAGACCAAACAAATTCATCATGGAATTCCTCATGTAGGTAGGTGGAGCTTGCAATTTCCTCAGGACTACAATCTACTCTCATCTGGGTGTCTTCCATGGTGCCTGTCGTGACTGAAATATCTATGGGCATTGACCTGGAAGTGTCGTCCATATTTTCTTCCAACCCAAAAGTTTGGATGCTTGTGTAGGGTGGGGAAATGATTTTATTTGTGTCAGAGGACAGGACTTGAAGAGGCATCATGTCTGAATTAGATGTCAGACCCCAAATATGCCAATCCTCCCAATGTTGCTCTCCAAAACTCAAGATTTCTATAACGGCTTCATCCGTTGAGGGGAGTCAATCGCATGGATCTAAAGGAAGAGCGGTTATGGGAAGGGGGTGGTACTGTCGACAATAGCCAACATGACCGGAGATGTGGATGCAGATTGAATGCCTTGGTAGGTCGATTTAGCTGGTGATAGCAACATCTGGTCTCCAAATGTGTTAAGGTCTCAAGGCGTCGTTGGGATCAAGGAGGAAGTCTTTAATGGATCGGTACCTATACTGACAAAACTGTCAGTTACACCTCCTACTAGGGGTACAGAGCTGCTTGGTAATGGTGAATAATTAGAGGTGCAGAAAGACAACTGATCCATTGTAATGAACTTTACATCCAATGGAAATAGGATGATATGAAAGATATTGGATACGATGGCCGTCATGGCATATGTCCAACTGTGACCTACCAATAGATTGTAGTTGAGTTTCTTGTTCACGACTTCTATGTCCACCATTACTGTTTTCCCAGCAAAGGTGATGGGAAAATTGGTTAAGTATTCTTTTGGGACAAGATGTGGCCGTCGAAAGCTTTAAGGGAGTTTGACGGCGGGGAGAGGGTTGGGGAACCAAAGGTGAGCCAACATGAAGCTGACATGACATAGGTTGAAGCACCTTCATCGATGACAGTTCGGTGTATACCTTTACCTTTCAAAGTGATATGCACCTGAAATGCAAGATGGAGGAAATGGGATGATGGCTTTTCTTGGAAATTGCAATCCAAGCATACCAAGGTACCTAACGACTGTAATAGTGGAGATAAGTGGTTGGACATGATATGTGGAGTGTATAAGCTGACAGTGGATGATGCAACCATAACTGAACTTGACAGATTTGATAGTTAGGAAAGATTTGCTACGGATTGCATGAATCTCCGATTTCGTAGCGCAGCCAGTGTAAAATCTGGATTATGCGCTACGAAATCACCTAAAGCATGTTGCGTTGCGAAAACACCTAAAAAGGATTTATGCGCTGCGAAAACACCTAAAAAGGATTTGTGCGCTACAAAATCACCTAAAAAGCTTTGTAACACATAATAACATTTGAACAAAGCTGAGACATGGCAATTGTGTGAGTTATGAGACCAGTGATGAATGAGAATGAATAGTTGACCTTTATTTAAGTATACCATCAAGACTCCTAAGACTCAGACTCTAAGGCAAACAAAAAATCAAACCTAGACTAGCACCGAACCTTTACCATCAAACTAATGTGAGCAATTTGGGAATTAGAATTCTTAAGTGATAATACAATGGACCTTTGGCTTCTTGATTCTTTTCCTTCAAAATTTTCCTGTATGTGGCCATTCTCTTCCAACATCTAGAAACATTATGGTTATCCAACCCACAAATGGAACATGCAATTCCTTTCCCATACTTATGTGGAAATTTATAATGCTTTGCAAAATCAAAAGGAAAATGTTTAGAACCAGATTTATACCTTTCTCTTTCACCTTTATTGCCTTCATGAGGAGGTGAAGCAAATGAAGAGGTGGCACCCTTTGGAACACCATCAATCTCTTCAAGGCTGTTGGAGTCTCCCCAACTCTCTAGTTCAAGTGTGTGCTTCTGAACACCTACGTCCTGCAAATGATGTTTCAAGCTATTTCATTCCTCCTTATACAATCTTCACACTCTGTAATGCAACTCCTTCTTGGAGCTATTTCAATGGCCTTCATGGCAGCCTTGGAACTTTCTCCATAAGCTTTTCCATAGCCAAGACCCAAATACTTAGGCCTCTCCTCAATCATTATTGGCTTAACAATACCTTGTGCATATCTACCCAAGCCCTTTCCTTCATAGCCCATATTCAACATTAACTTGGAACCTATGCCTTTAGTATGTTTTTCAAAAGAACCAATATAAGCATCCTTAGAGGAATTTGAAGAAAAACTAGAATGGTTTACCTCTTCTTCAAGATGATACTTGACTAAGGCTTCTTGGGCAACAAAGAGCCGTGTCTCCAACTCATGCATCCTTTTCAGGTTCATATTTGTAATATGAAGTTGCCTCTCCATTTCCTGCAATTTGTCAGAAAGCAACTGCTTCTCTTCCTTCATGGAATTTAACTGCTCTCTAAGCATGCTGCTCTTCCTTCCATCCTCATACATTTCTCTCACCATATCCATCATGGTGGACAATTCTTGCTTCATGTCTTCATCAAAGAATCTTGTGAAGAAGGTAGAATTTGAGGACCCACTTGTAGAAGTTGTCATTATGTCAATGAACAACAAAAAAAACTTCAACAAGATAAATAAAGAGCTTTTTCAGCAACCTTTTGCAACAAACCTCTTGTGCTCCAAAGATTGCCTTGAGGTCCTTTGGGATAAGAAGAGTGCCTTCAACTCTCTTTCCTTCTTGTCCTTCCTGGACTGAGCTATCAACAGCTTCCCTTTACCTTTGCAAACTCATAAAATAGTTAGTCTGCAACACAAGCATACAATCAACCTCTGATTGTTTAAACACCTTTTAGACAAGCAATCTTTGCTCTGTAAATCAAGCATTCTGATATAACCTTCTTTGAAGGTGGGGTTAACCAAACTTAAGCTCTGATACCACCTGATTTGAAAATGGGTCACTTAGGATTCTTGTCTAAGTTACAAGAACCTCTCCCACTTCCAAAGCTTGAAATATTCCCAAGTCTTATTGATTAACCAATGCGGAATTAAAAATGCTTGAAAACAATGGTGTATGCTGGTATTTGTTTTTAACTGATTATATGCTTTAAATTCTGTTGTTGTGTTGTAAGTTAATGTGCTCACACTAATATATAAATACATATAACGGTAAATAAAGCAGCAGAGACAATGCAGCAATAAAACACACATAGAACAACAATATTAATTAGGAGTTCACCCAAAACTCTAGGGCTACGTCTCTGTTAGCTCTAGTCAACTCAACTATTCTCTCTGGGATTATGGTATAAGTCCTTTTTACAAGATCTTGGCTCAACTCCTATTGTTTTGCACAGAAATTTTGGGTTCAGACACCATGTCATTCCCTGGCTCTTGTAGCTCTCGGCTTTCTCGCTCTCGGCTCTCGCTCTAGCTCTTGGCTCTTGGTTCTGGCTCTTGGCTCTGACTCTAGTTCTTCGGCTCTAGCTCTGGCTCTGGCTCTTTGGCTCTGGCTTCTTTGGCCCTTTATCAGTTTACAGCTCTCTTGGCTTTTCACTTGACTTCCAAGTGACTCCCTTGGCTGTTCTTTTTCCTTTTGCGCTACCTATTTTTTCTCTTTTTCACCTTAGCTTCCTGCTTTGGCCTCACTTTCAGAAACAACCCCCAACAGCCTTCAACAACCCTTGTCTTTGTCATTCTGCGGCTTTTTAAGCCAAATCGGTGCTGTCGATTGATTTTCCCTCTTGGGCTCTCTGGCTTCCTACTTTTGTCCGCTCAAATCCCCTCTCTAAGTGCTAAATAATCATAGATAATGCCTTTAGGGGAGGTGGCCACCTGTTCTACAACAGAAGAGTGCATCGGTGCTTGAAATCCCCCAGAAACAGTCGTTCCCTGTTTACACAGAGAAATGTTGTAAAACATGGGGAAAATTGCAAAATATTTCTTTATCGGACTTCAAAAGTCCTTAATCTTTCTTTATAAGACTATGGTTCCGCCTAAAATCGCTTATCGCAAGTCACAATGCCCATTCCATGGCTTCCCTTTGTATTTAGAAAATATGTTAAAAACATTGAAAATATCACAAGAATCGCTTTATGCGGACTTGAAATAATATACATTTGCATTTAGGAACTCCTTCCTATCCAGATTCATCGCATCACATATATCGCATGGACTCGGGGTAAGTCATATGGTGTGGCCTATGCCAACGCGATCCACCGACGCTGATATCGGCGATCACGGTATCGCTTGGCCCGGGGTCCCACCTCTACCTCGTGGCATCGTCGATTGCGATCTACCGGTTTTGGCGATCGCACCATCGCATCGGCCTGGGACCTTTGCCTTGGGTATACACCGTCTGCCTCTGATCCAACCTGCCGATCCAATCATCGGAGGTCGTTGATCGGGGGTGCCTTTCTCCAAACCTTAAGTCCTCCTCTTTGCCTCATGCAATTTGATTTTCCCTTATAAAGGTATTTTTCCCATTTTTAAGGATTTTTGCCTCTTTTCCCAAAGAACAAAGGGAAACTTCTTTTTTTGATAACTTCTCCATCTGAAGTCCGTTTTTGCCCATTCAAGTTGCGTTGGATTCAAAATGAAGGGATCTCTACAATGTGACTATTTCTGAGAGCAACTTGTGACTTTCATTTTCCTCTGATTTATAAAGCATTGGTGCCATTTGCCACCTTTTACCTCTTATATGAAGTCTTTTAGACTTAGAGGCTTATCCAAGATCCATTTTTGGATCAATAAAACACCAAACACATCCACAAAGGTGACCAATCAAAATTTGATAACCAAGACCATGACATACATGTTGTCCACCACAAGAAAACTTAAGGAGTATTTACCTAAATTGCATAAACTTTAGACTCATATTACTGTGACTTTCAGTCTCAATACTATGTATGGACACAAAACTGAATTGCTAAAGTAGATGGACAGTGGATTGTTGTACATTTTCAAATGATAGTTCATCAATGATTAAGAGAGAAAATCCAGTTGTACTAGCTACAAATCACTAGGAATCTAGAAAGATCCCCTCCTCAATAGCTGAAAACCTCTTCGTTCTTCAAAGAATATCCTTCCTTTCTCCTCTTGCAAATATTTTTTGGAAACTTTTTTAGACAATAGGTCTTCCTGTTGATTCCCTTCTCTTACTTCTCTTAAAATGTTGGAAAGTCAAGTTTTGAAAATGTGTTAGAGCATGTTAATCACCTTCTCTTAAAATAGGTTATTATTATTATTATTATCCAATTTTAAGGTCACTGCCAACCTAGAGACCAAATTGGTGTATGTGACCCCTTTGTTTGTGGGACAAGGGACCCACCTCTACAACAATTCGACTGTTGCTAAGTCTACAAAGGCATACATACTCTACCCCCTCTACTTTTGAACCTGTGACCTCTTACGTGGAAACAGATTCTCTTAACCATTAGACCCACTCGAGCTTTGAAAATCAAGAAATTTGAGTGTTGGGTAGTCGATGCCAAATGGCCATGTGGTGTGTGCCTCGATTGGCAATTATGTGCATGTGTGAATCCATTAAATAAATCAATACTAAGTTAAAATGTGGAAGAGTTAGATTGCATCTTCTTATACCTATCTAAAGGCATGGTATATAGTGATCCATATCGCTTTGACCCTGCATTAATTCCACTGACTTTTTTATTATCGTATGTCTTAACCAAAGTTTTGGACAAGTGATATTTAAAATTATTTAATTAATTTAAAATCAATTTTGATTGGCTATGTGGGTTTGGGGTCTTATTGCAGAGCACCTGGCATACATATGCTTTTATCCAAAGTTTGAAATTGGGCTTTGGATAATCTCTGTTTCTCTTTGAACTTTTAACCAAAGTTCAAGTTTGGCAAGTATTTTTTGAGTTTTTATCGAAAATTCAAATTTGACAAGTTCGATTTTACTTAGAAAAAGCACTAGATACATGGCTCTCATGCGATGTCCCATATGGCTCTGGTTTGGCACGTGTCCATCAAATAACAACAAGGTAACTTAGGATAAAATAAAATGATATGTGCATCGTTTTACGTGGCCATAACATAAAGTTGCAAATTCAATTTGTCGGAAGAATCTGCAAGCTACGAAAATTGGCTATGACAGGGTAAACCACTAGAAATTTGCTAGTTAGATATTTCTCTGATGTTGTTAATGGCCTCTTCAATTATAATTTTAGTGAACAAGCTTGAAGTGGGCTGCATGCTTGTGTTTCAAGATGGCATTAGAAACGAAGGACTCCTCCATAATCAGTTGGTTCATCGCATCATTTCTCCCATTCAAGCTGTAGTCCCCGTGATTTTGTCAAAATACCCCTAGCACTTTCTCCAGATTAATGATCATGTTAATCTCATTGTAAATTTTTTATTTTTCTTTCTTGGAACACTATTTATTTCAGATAACTTAGTGTGCTTTTCATAAATCTTAAACGGATTTTTCTGTTTCTGAATGTAATTCTATGCTTGAAAGACTAATGTTGAAATACCAATATCGATGGTATATGCTCTTGCCACCACATCTTGTTTTTAGCATGATCTATCTATAATAGTAATCACTCTTAATGGCACAAGATCACATCATCAAGTATAAAGTTAGTTAAAAATGATGGTGAGTCTATTTTGGGAGAGTCTTATATGCGTTGCATGCCTACAATGATCTTTGACATTAATATTTGATGCAAAATGTGAGAAATTAATTTACATACACATATATATTGTTACAAGCAATTATATCATTTGCATTATTTGAAAAAATGTGAAAATTTTAGTTCATTAGTTTTGGTTAACAATCCATAACCTGATATAAAATGGGAGGATTTAATTTACTAATCCTACCCACACAACATAAATCTAATGACATGCTAAAATAGTTATTATCTATATTAAAAGGAACTCGTAGCTACTTTGAACTAATACAAAGCAGAATTCTGAATTCTTTGATATCAAAGACCCAAAATTCCAAAATGCCTGCCTACTATTTGAGCAGTTTGGCAACATATATTAATTGAGCAGTTCTAGCAACATATATTAAAAAAAAAACTCTAGTCTTCGTCCACGAGAACTTGCTTGACCCAGGCAAGCCGGCCAATATGGACCCCCTGGACCCACGATACTAATATGTTCATACGCTCCACCCAACAACGGTAACAATGTTCATGCTCTTAGGTTGGTCAGTAGCAAATTCAAACCCGGCTGGATGAAGATGCGGCTTGAGGCGGCGGTTCTATCCCTTCGGCGGCGCCTTGGAAAATCAGATTGTAAATTAGCGCCTCCATTCGATGTAATGTTTGACTTATCATGGGACTTACGCACCCACGGCTCATCCAACACAAACTATGCATGGGTTTAATAGAACGGGCCCATGGTTTCATGGCAGCCGGCTGGGCGGCTACATATTATGTGAAGGAGTTGTCTATAATGCGACTTTTTGAGATTCCGGTGACGGAATCCGGCGGAAGAAATTGAGATGAAATCATGATTTGTTGCAGTTAAAATGGTTTTTTAACTGCATATTCGGATTCAGCACCCTGAAAAACCCCTGGGACGGTTTCATTGTGCAAAAATTAGCTATCAAACTTGGATTCCAATAAATTACTGCTGGATTTTCACCGGAAAAAATCGCCGGAAAGGCTTTCAAAAAGTCGCGTTAAAGACTACTCCTTATGTGAAGCTTCGACATTCTAAAGAAATCTTAGGGATCCATTGAATGAGCTTTAACATGAATGTGCAGTGTTATAATATTCTTTGACAAAGTTGACTTATGAAGTTTCTGTTTAGTTTACATTTTTATGACATGAACCATTCAACAAGTATAAGGGCTGGCCCCTTTCTAGTTATAATGTGGTGATCACATATGTCACCACACTTATAGGTTATTGTGTATCTTCAACATATTACACATTAGATGAGGTTAGATGATGAGATGAGGTTAGGTGATGAAGTAGGAGGACACAATTTTTTAATTTTGCACTTTACATATATCTTTTCATTATTATCGAAGTCTTAAAATATATATATTTTTTTAATTGGTGTATTAATATTTTGCATCATGATTAAAAAATATTTTCAAATAAAATGCTATTATAAATTATTATAATTAAATAGATATCATGAGATATGTGAGGACTATGTTAGTTATTTATGGAAGATTTATTTTAATTATGGATGGTGTAAGGATGAAAGATATCAAATCTCTTAAAATGAAAAGTTCAAATTTTGGAAAATAATTTAAGCTTTTAAAAATTTGATTATTTTTAGCACATTCATTTTTTAATGCATACATGGATTTAACCCTATGAAAATCCTTTTTGTAGGTAGTTGAAGTGACTCTACAAGCCAAAATATAGATTCCACGGAAAGTGGGGAGCCTACTCCTTGAACCTTATCACAACCCGCCAAAAGTGTCATCCCATAAGAAGGGATAACATCCCATTATGCCAACCGCTCACTCGTTCCATGAGGAGACTTTGAAATATTTGCATTGTTCACATTGAAATATTTTTGATGATGTTGAGTACTTTTGGAGAACTGTGTGTCACAAATGAAACCGTTCTCCATAAGTCCTCAACATCAGCAATTTGTTGACTGTGAAATATACGTGCTAAAATTGAAATATTTTATTTACAAACCTCATTGTTCACATTAAAATGTTGTTGTTGTTGTTTTCTTTTCTTTTCTTTTTTTAACATATTTTTAAATACACTTAAATATTACTTAACATGCATATTGAAATATTATATTTATGACTCACATTGATTTATTATTAATATTAATATTTAAATGACATATCTTAACACATAGGGCCTTGGATTGTTGTTGAATGGTTGCACTGTTAAGGCACTCCTTGCTGGTTAAAATCCTCCATTGGTGTTAGCTTAAAAGAACAAAAATACCACATTAATTATGTTGATAGGCATGTATATTTCAGACTATGCTTTGGACACTTTTAATTTAATTATCAGTAATGATTAGGTGGATGGTAGAGATTTAACCTCCATGGAACATGCAATAATATTCAAGTAATACTCACAAATTAAAGGGTCTCCAAGTTAGTTATACTATTTTAATTATATTATCTCAAATGATTGAGCATTCAGCATTAATAAACCATAGTGTTGGATCATAGTATTGTAACAATAAATAATCTCCATGGTAAAGTGGGGTGAATGTCTAAGGTTAGGAATATTGTTTAACTCATATATTAACTATTTTTATAATTAATAATAATAGTAATTTAAAAGAAGGTTATAGTTTAGTTAATTTTTATAAAAACATTTAATCCCCATTATGTGAGTGTATTGTGAGCTAAGTGTTTTGATGATTATGAAGTATTGATTCCTATCTATTTATCAACCATTTAATTTATATTGTTGTGCTATTTTTATATTACTCTTATTAAGAAGTAACTTTATTATTTTACTTTCAATTACTTTTTCTCTTTGGCTACCCCCTTTTCTCAGTCTCAAAGTTTTAATCTTAATTACTTTAACTCTTTCTAAAGTTGATATAAAATTATGTTACTTCACATAGACATCGACATAGAAATATTTTATTGCAACTGAGGTCTATCATGAAATATTTTTACCACATTACCGCATCTCCTTCATATTGGTTTGTAATATCAACAACAAACTAGTTATCCTTCAACCAACAGTGTGAAGTGAGAGTGATATTATTGATTTTTATAATGTTTCTAACCAAATATGTATATTCATTTTTATTTTTTATAAACAAAAAAATGTTTTCTATTTAGAGAATATTTTATTTATATTTTAAAAAGGAAAATGTCAAGCACAAAAGAAATTACACATCGCCCTCATATTGGGTTGTAGAATGCACCTCCCCGCCCAACAACATCATCCATCAAACAACATGTCCTAATTATCCATTATGTGTAACCCAAAAAGAACCAAGTACCGTCATAATCCATTGATCCAACATGTGGGATGCTACTCATAGTGAAGATCAACCAAAAGTGAACCATATCTCCATAAAAGAATGTGTGTATCCCTATATCTCATACTTGAAACTTTTGCTATGTGATGAGAATCACAATTTACCATTGATATCAATATGAGGGGTAACACAACCCTTACAATAACAATAAGTATTCTCCACCATTGCAAATTGAATGGTCAATCATCTGGAAATGCAAAAGTGTTGGTGACCTCATCCAAAGCTTCACTTTAAAAACTAGATTGTTAAGATAATAGCGTAGAGAATGAAGATTGAAGAAGATGAATAGTTTTCTACCTCCTTGGTATAGAGGGTAGAAGCTATCCAAGGAATTATAATAGCACATGAAATTAGTGACACCAACAAGACAAACAACACATTGATGCTAAGTGAATCCACAATAAAGTTGTTATTTTTGATATTCCGTCAGAAAAACCCATTCTTCAAGATGCACTAAAGATCAATGACCTTGGGGGAGTTCTTGATAACTCCATGATATTCTTGTAAGCATGTGCAAGAACTATAGAGTTGTTTCCATGCTAGGAAGAAATTAATCCTAGTAGGAGAATCCAATCCACACTTCTAAATCTTTTATGTGATGGTACAACATGTTGGGGTTACAATGAACAAGAAGACCAACATTCAACTTGGTTTTAATTGTTGCTAAGATGAACCATCTCCAAGTCTAAGAAAAAGGTGGGAATGAATGTTGGATTTAGACTTCAGATCTGGAGATTACTTAGAGCTTAAAGTTAGTGAATGGACTTATATAATACGAGAACAAGTGAGCTAACAACTAGAGCCAATGCCATAGCTAGGACCAAAGCTAATAGCTAGAGCCAGAAGTTGAATTCAAAGCTCTAGCCAAGGGCCAGAGAAGGCCATGTTTTATAGAAATAAATAGAAGATGCAACATTCTAGATTGGTTTCCTTGGAGTTTCCAAAGACTAAAAAGTCTCTCAGTGGAGAGGTGTGGTCTTAAATGGATTTGAGATCTTGGATGGTTGTAAGACTCAGTACCTACAAGTAAAATTTGAAAATTTATGAAAGTTAGATCTATTAAAACAATGCAATTGTAAAAACAAGTGAGAAAAAAGAGGGTAAATGAAAAAGAGAAAAGAAAAGAAAAATAAGAGAGAATAGATCGAGCAAATGGACAATGAAAGATTAGAGTGTTGGTCTTCCCATCACCTCTTAGCTCTCACTATTTACTCCTATACTTTCGCTCTCAAAGGAGATTCTCTTTGGCCAAGAGAGGAAGATACTATGGACAAGGGAACCAAAGCTTCCAATATTAAAATTGAGCCACCTTTGAAGTTGGTTTTCCCATTTGGTTTCTAGGTAAAATCATTGTGTTTATTATGTGATTGATTTTGTCTATAGTATGGATTTCTATATGGTTTAGTGGATTGTGATTTGTGTCGATTGTTAGATGCATTAAACTAAGTTCTCATATTTACCTACTTAGCCTACTATCACTTGTGAGTATTATTCATTAGTTGTGCTTTAGTGGATTGTGTTTGTCGTTAAATGCACTAAACTAAGTTCTCATTTGTACCTACTTAGCCTACTATCACTTACTATTGTGAGCATTACTCACTTTATTGATTAGTGAGATTAAATTTTCATAGCATCTATTGAGCTACTCTTTTCACACATATCATATCATACACGAGTTCACATTTCTAAAGTATGGATTACCATGTGTTTTTAATGCTCCCAACTATCAAATCATGTATGTATTTGAAGCAATTGTTGATTCATTCATCATGATTCATCATTGTAGGTCACTTTGTCTACTGCTTGGTAAATCGAACAACTAGTAGATGCATGAAATCTATACATAGAGTCTAAGAAAGCAATAGTTATAATATTATGGTTTATACCGCACTTTCCTTTGCCTTCTAGATTTCTAGATTCAATTGTCTATTTTAGAGAATATTTCAAATTTCAAATTTTTTGTCTTCTAATTTGTACACTATATTATTACATTATGATCCCTTTAGATTCTCGATAATTAGTTTAGCTCCAAGACGAGGCTTTTGTGGTAGAGCTAGATGCAACCAAAAAAGCATCAAGAGATCAGAAAATGACTAGTCATAAAGATGTGGTCCAACCGTTAGGTAAGGAGATTTGGTCCCCACATCTTATGGTCCAATTTCAAACCAGACTATGTATGCCTCCCATACAAGACTATGCATGCCTTGACAACTGCTCAAAACAAATTTCTCAGTTAAAAAAAAAAAAATCAGAAAATAATTAGTAATTTGGGAACTCAAATAAAACAAGGCAAATCAAACTGATCCCTTGCCCCACGGCCTCCGGGCAGGACCATCCTCAGTCACGATGAGTTAACGTCAGAAGGTTGAGGCGTAGCTGTAAATCTGCAATTGCCTCACTGGTTTGATGCCCTGGGGCCTGATGACCCAGGGCAGGGCCCGCCTTTGGTCACAACGCAATGGTATCGAGAGCTTTAATGAAATGATGAGTGAGCGTTTTACCAGGATACGGACCAATGGATGCGAGAAGCAACATCTGGCCTTAGGCCACGTCCGCGATTGCTCAAAGAATTTGATTCCGTTGCTGGATTTACCAGTTGTTTCAATTCCCTCAGGACTGTTGAGTGACCAGCAGGCACTAAGCATCCCTTGTGCAGCCATATGCATTCCATTGGAGATACAAATGTTTGTATAGGCATTATAATTTTGTTATCTGTGCATCCTCCAAAGGGTGGTTAGATCTCCATACCTAGTGGCCTGTTTCGAACACTTCCCAATGGCACTGTGTTGTTTTGCAAGTAAAGGCACTATATCTGTCAAACTATTTGAGGACAAAAGTCTTCCTAGTGGCAATTTCATGGCCACTATAAAGAGTACATTCTGAATTTCTAGACCTGTATACAGGGTGCTATTGCGAATCATGGATAGCAGCATTTCATGCCAGTATGCCAAATCAACCCACTGTGGTTGTAACATTTGTTGGCAAAAGTTCCTTGAGAGTACAGCTGGTTGCGGACAAACTATTCTCTGCATTTCCCAAGGGTACAGTTTCTGAGATCGAATGTAGTTGAGTAGTCCTTATGCTGTCCTATTTATAATTTGAATGGATACGGTCATTCATTATGTGAAAACATGTGGTCCTATATGTAGGCAGAAGCTTTTACATTTTCAATATAATAGAAGGCTTTATTTCTATGATTTGATCAAATTTCATGCAAAATACAAATACGATTATTGTGGTAGTAAAAGTGGTTAATTGAAATGAGTATTGAAATAGTTTGGTCTGTTCAAACTATCGAAGTTTGTCTAGATTGCAGATGATATTGGGAAGAGATTGCTTTAGAATATTTCTTTAAAGATTTAGCTTTTAGTTTTTAATTTTTGTTTCACGAAGAAAAAACATAACTACTTTCATTAATAGTATAAAAGAATTTCTATGGTAATAAATAGATATAGCAAACAAAAACTACAAATGACCCAACACATTCACTCATGAGAAGAATCAGTCAAAAAAATCGAATCTTAGGAGATATAATTCACCAGAAAAACATAGCATATACTCCGGATATCCCAAAGTCAAAATATCTTTATGACAAAAAGGCCCAAAAAACAAAAATGCCATAAAAAGGCCCAAAACCAGCCAAGCTTAAACAAAGAAGGCTACAGAATAGACAAAGATATTGTTTGAAGTACTATAATGGATGACCCCATGGAATGAAGATAGACCCATCGTAGAAAGGGAATCCACCATGCCATTTTTCTCTCTGTAGATATGGCTGAAAGAGATGTGTAGAAAGGAGGATTTCAATGACCAAATTTGTTGTAGCCAATGATGTAAGGATGGCACAACTAGTGAATTCCTTCCTTGTATCCATTCAATAACAGAGTGGGAGTCTCCAACATTGTGAATAGCATCAAGAGCAAGCCATGATGCACTTTTCAATGCCCCCTATAGTGCAACAATCTCCGCTTTGCAGTTCGTGCCAAGAGCCCTGTACCAGAAGAAATGATAAGTGAGGGGGGGATTGATGACTAAGTATACACCACATCCACAATCTCCCCTAGAGGCAGCACCATCAAAGAAATCCATAGGGTGAGAGAAATTGATCTCCCTTTGCATAACTTTGCGAATGTGAGCAAATGGCCTCCACGAACCATTCTCCAGAAAGTAAGCCACTATCCATAAGATGGTAGATCTCGCATATGGGAAGATATTATAAAAAATAAACTTGTTCCTGCTACACCAGATACCTCAAAAAATATAAATTGGAATGGCCCTGTATTCTTTCTGCCTGGAACTCCAACTGATCAAACATAGTTCGATGGAAGATCTCTCCACCTCAAGGTTGAGATGAAGTGTTACAGAGACCTCCTCCCATGCCGGTTTTGCAAATGGACAATGCAAAAAAAGATGAATCACCTCCTAACATTCGGCACCACACAGAGGACATTGACTAGGGCCTTGAAATCCCCTCTTCAGGAGATTGTCACATGTTAGAATACGATTTTGGACAACAAGCCAACAAAAGCATTTTAGCTTCGAAGGAATATCCCACTTCCACATATATGATAACGAATCAACAAAAGGATCTGATCAAACTTGTGAGGAAATAAAAGAGTATGTATGTTTTGCTGAGATATTGTCGTCCACAATGCTCCCTACCCATAATAGTTTATCCGTCTTATTGGAAATAGAGATTCCAACTTTTACGAGTTTTAATCGGTATGTTTCCCATTGTCCCTCAAAATCCCTTGTCTTTTGTTTTTATTGAGTCTTCATATGATATTCCTAGTAGTAGTGGTGTACTAAATTTGAGGTAGGGTCAGTCCAATGTTGGATGGAAGAAGTTTAGTTTCCTTATGAAATAGTTTTTATTCTTGGAGGTGACTCTCACCTTTAACCTCTTTTTATGAGAATTGACCTAATAATTCGATA
Source organism: Pinus tabuliformis (assembly GCA_031772625.1). NCBI lineage: Eukaryota > Viridiplantae > Streptophyta > Pinopsida > Pinales > Pinaceae > Pinus > Pinus tabuliformis. The sequence goes on along the minus strand of CM062817.1, from coordinate 2,022,532,929 downwards.
GAAACTAAACTTCATATAAATCAATTGATTTACACTTATTTATGACCACCATTTCATCAAATAAACAACACTTAAACTATATATTTTTATTAAATTTAATTTTAAATTCAACTAAATTGTATTAAAAATCACAATCTTAGCAATTTGGTTTATATAAATTTTTGCATAAAGTTTTGAAAATTTTAAAATATTTAAATTATAATATGAAAATTGGAAAAAACAAATAAAATACCATAAAAAAAACCAAAATTGAAAATTAGAATTTTTTTCCTAGGAAAAAAAATATCATCCATCAAAAAAAATTACATATACAAAATTTCCAAAACCTCATAGATAAAACACCAAACACATTCACAACCAAGACCATGATGTCCACCAAAAACACATTCACAACGAAGACCATGATGTCCACCAAAAACTTAAGAAATATTGACCTAAATTACATAAAATTTAAATTCAAAATACTATGACTTCGGTCCCAATACGGTGTATGGACAGAAAACTGAACTGATAAAGTAAATGGACAGTGGATTGCTGGTACTTTTTCGAAAGTTAGTTCATATAAGGAATAAAAATCACCAGGAAAGTCAAGTCTCTTACCATGTGTGGAAAGTCAAGTTTAGAAAATGTATTGAAAATTAGGAAATTTGAGTGTTGGATAGTCGATGCCAAATGGCCATGTGGTGCGTCACGTCTCGATTGGCAATTATGCACATGTGTTTGGATTCATTAATAAATCAATACTAAGTGGGCTGCTGTGCGATTCCGGTCGTGGATGACGTTATACGGCAATTCTTCCACGTCATACGGCAATGCTTCCACGTCATATGGCATATACCAATTAAGAGAACGGGCACATGGTTTCATGTGAGGTGGCTGGGCGGCTACGTATTATGTGAAGCCTCGACATTCCAAAGAAATCTCAGGGATCCATTGCATGCGCTTTAATACTCTTTGACAAAGTCCGACTTATGAAATTTTATGTTTAGTTTACACATTTATGACATGAACCATTCAATAAGGGCTGGCCCCTTTCTAGTTATAATGTGGTGATCACATGGAATTTGATCATAAAATTATAATTATATATATATATATACCAGGTGTACATTTTCAGTTTTTAATGAATAAATGGATTTAATTTTGTGAAAATCTTTTTAGCACGTAGTTGAAGTTTCTCTACAAACAAGATTATAGAATCCACTGAAAGTGGGGAGTCTACTCCTTGAACCTTATCACATTACGCCACAAGAAAGAGTATAGACTCCACTGAAGGTGGGGAGCCTATTCCTTGAACCTTATTACAACCCGCCAAAGATGTCCTATAAGAGGGGACTTGGTGGAGGGGATAACATCCCATTATCCCAACCACTCAATCCTTCCATGAGGAGACTTTGAAATATTTGCATCGTTGACATTGAAATATTTTTTATGATGTTGAGCACTTAAACAGTTCTTGAGAAGTCGTCAACATCAACAGTTCTAGAGAAGTCGTCAACATCAACAATTTATTAACTGTGAAATATACGTGCTAAAATTGAAATATTTTATTTACATACCTCATTGTTCACATTAAAATGTTTTTTTTTTTTTAATTGTTAACATATTTTAAATACACTTAAATATTACTTAACAGGGATATTGAAGTATTCTATTTAGGACCCACATTGATTTATTATTATTATTTAAATGACATATATTAACACATAGGGACTTGGATTGGTTTTGAATAATATAACTTAACAAACATATTGAATATTCTATTTAGGACCCACATTGATTTATTATTATTTTTTTCTGGAATATGCAAGAATATTCAAGTAATATTCACAAATCAAGGGTCTCCAAGTTAGTTATACTACTTTAATTATATTATCTCAAATTATTAAGCATGTGATTTTAATAAACCATAGTATCGGGTCATTGTATTACAACAAAAGGTAATCTCCATGATAAAGTGGGGTGAATGTCTAGGGTTAAGAATATTATTTAATTCATATATTAACCATTAGTAATTTAAAATAAGGTTATAATTTAGTTAACTTTTATAAAACCTTTAATTCTGACAATGTGAGTGTATTGGGAGGTAAGTGTTTTGATGATTATGAAGTATTGATTCCTATCTATTTATCAACCATTTAATTTATATGGTTGTGTTATTTTTATATTACTTCATATTAGGAAGTAGCTTTAATTTTTTTACTTTCAATTATTTTTTCTCTTTTGGTACACCCTTTTGTCTCTCTCTCAAATTTTTACTTTTAATTACTTTAACTGTTTTGGGAGGTAAGTGTTTTGATGATTATGAAGTATTGATTCCTATATATTTATCAACCATTTAATTTATATGGTTGTGCTATTTTTATATTACTTAGTATTAAGAAGTAACTTTAATTTTTTACTTTCAATTATTTTTTCTCTTTGGGTACACCCTTTTTTCTCTCTCTCAAATTTTTACTTTTAATTGCTTTAACTGTTTCTAAAGTTGATATAAAAGTATGTTAGTTCACATGGACATGGACATAGAAACATTTTATTGGAATGAGTTTTACCATGAAATATCTTTATCACATTACCACATCTCCTTCATATTAGTTTGTAAACAGAGTGAAGTGAGAGTGATATCATTGATTTTTATAATGTTTTTAATTAAAACTAACCAAATATGTATATTCATTTTTATTTTTTTATTTAAAAAATTGTCTTCTATTTAGAGAATATTTTATTTATATTTTAAAAAGGACAATGTCAAGCACAAAAGGAATTACTCATCTCCCTCATACTAGGTTGTAGAATGCACCTCTCCGCCAAACAACAACATCCATAAAACAACATGTCATAATTATCCATTAAGTGTAACCCAAAAAGAACTAAATACCATCATAATCCATTGATCCAACATGTGACATGCTACTCATAATGAAAATCAACCAAAAGTGAACCATATCTCAATCAAAGAATGTGTGTATCCCTATATCTCACACTTAACTTTTGCTATGTGATGAGAATCAAAATTTACCATTGATATCAATATGAGGGGTAACACCACCCTTACAATAAAAATAAGTATTTGCCACCATTGCATATTGAATGGTTAAATCATCCAGACAATGAAAGTGTTGGTGACTTCATCCAAAGCTTCACTTTAAAAACCAAATCTCTGAGATAAGAGTGTAGAGAGTGAAGATTGAAGAAAATGAATAATTTCCTACCTCTTTAGTATAGAGGGTAGAAGCTATCCAAGGAATAATAATAGCACATGAAGTCAATGACACCAACAAGACAAACAACAAGTTGATGCTAAGTGAATCCAAAATAAAGTTGTTATTTTTTATATTCCATCACGAGAACCCATTCTTCAAGATGTACTAAATATCAATGATGCCCTTGGGGGAGTTCTTGAGAACTCCATGATATTTTTGTAAGCATGTGAAAGAACTAGAGAGTTGTTTCCATGCTAGGAAGAAACTAATCCTAGTAGGAGAATCCAATCCACACTTCTAAATTTTTTATGCGATGATACAACATGTTGGGGTTACAATGAAAAAGAAGACCAACATTCAACTTGGTTTTATTGGTTGCTAAGATCAGCCATCTCCAACTCTAAGAAAAAGGTTGGAATGAATGTTGATTTTAGACTTCAAATTTGGAGATTGCTTAGAGCTTAAAGTTAGTGAATGGACTTCTATAATACAAGAACAAGTGAGCTAACAACCAGAGCTAGAGCCATAGCTAGGACCAAAGCTAATAGCTAGAGCCAGAAGCTATAGTCAAAGCTAATAGCTAGAGCCAGAAGATGTAGCCAAAGCTCTAGCAAAGAACCAAAGAAAATTATGCTTTATAGAAATAAATAGAAGATGCAACAATCTGGATTGGTTTCCTTGGAGCTTCCAAAGACTAAAAAGCCTCTTAGTGGAGAGGTGTGGTCTTAAATGGATTTGAGATCTTGGATGGTTGTAAGACTCAGTACCTACAAGTAAAATTTGAAAATTTATGAAAGTTAGATCTATTAAAACAATGCAATTGTAAAAACAAGTGACAAAAAATAGGGTAAATGAAAAAAATAAAATAAAATAAAAATAAGAGATAATAGATCGAGGGAATGGACAATGAAAGATTAGTGTGTTGGTCTTCCCATTACCTCTTAGCTCTCCCTATTTACTCCTATACTTTCACTTTCAAAGGAGGTTCTCTTTGGCCAAGAGAGGAAGATACTATGGACAGGGGAACCATGAACTACATTTTTACTAGAGCTTCCAAAATAAAAATTGAGCTACCATGTGAAGCCAATTTTCCCATTTGGTTTCTAGGTAAAATCATTGTGCTTATTATGTCATTGATTCTGTCTATAGTTGGATTTCTATGTGGTTTAGTGGATTGCGTGTGTTGTTAGATGCATTAAACTAAGTTCTCATATTTACCTACTTAGCCAACTATCACTTACTATTTTGAGCATTATTCATTAGTTGTGGTTTAGTGGATTGTGTTTATTGTTAGATGCATTAAACTAAGTTCTCATATGTACCTACTTAGCCTACTATCACTTACTATTGTGAGCATTAATCATTAGCTTTATTGATTAGTGAGATTAAATGTTCATAACATCTGTTGTACTACTTTTTTCACACATGTCATATTATACATGAGTTCACATTTCTAAAGTATCGATTACCATGTGTTTTTAATGCTCCCAAGTATCACATCACCTATGTATTTGAAGCAGTTGTTGATTTGTTTATCATGATTCATCATTGTAGGTCGCCTTGTCCATTGCTTAGTTAAATTGAACAACCAGTGGATGCAGGCCATCCATACATGGAGTCCAAGAAAACAATGGTTATAATATTACGGTTTTTTCCACACTTTCCTTTCCCAACTAAATTTCTAGATTCCATTGTCTATTTTAGAAAAGATTTCAATTTCCAAACTTCTTGTCCCCTAATCTGTACACTATATTATCACATTATAATCCCTTTAGATTCTCTACTAGTTTAGCTTCATGACAAGGCCTTTGTAGTACAGTGAAATGCAACCAAAAAAGCATTTGAGAATCAGAAAATGATTACTTCAGTACTGGAAATGTGGCCCAACAATTAGATAAAGAGTTGTGGTCCCACATATATTATGTTCCAATCTCAAACAGAAATATATGCCTCCCATACAAAACTATGTATTGGAGTATCTACTATTGGAGTTCGTAGAGAAACTGATTGGATAAACCTAATGCTCATTGAAGTTTCTGCTATTGGAGTTCGTAGAGAAACTGATTGGATAAACCTAATGCTCATCGGATTCTTGAACATAAAGTGACAGTTGGCATCCAGAGGGTTGACTGTTACATATGTCCGGAGTGGGAAGCACATCACATATATGACGTCGAAGCATTGTGTATGCAAAGCTAGTGTTAGAAAAAGTTCTGGCAGTCCGATGCCCCACTGCCCCCGGGCGGGACCATTCTCAGTCACGATGAGTTAACATCAGAAGGTTGAGGCTTAACTGTAAGTCTGCAATTGCATCAATGGTTTGATGCCCTGGAGCCTGATGACGCGAGGCAGGGCCCGCCTTTGGTCACAACGCAATGGTATCGAGACGTTTAATAAAATGATGAGCGAGCGTTTTACCAGGATATGGACCAGTGTATGCGAGAAGCAACATCTGGCCTTTGGCTACGTCCACGATTGCTCAAAGAATTTGATTCCATTGCTGGTTTTAGCAATTGTTTCAATTCCCTCAGGACTGTTGAGTGACCAGCAGGCTGTAAGCATCCCTTGTGCAGCCATATGCATTCCATTGGAGATACAAATGTTTGTATATGCATTTTAATTTTGTTGCCTGTGCATCCTCCAAATGGTGGTTAGATCTCCATACCTAGTGGCCTGTTTCGAACACTTCCCAATGGCACTTTGTTGTTTTGCAAGTAAAGACGCTATAGCTGTCAAACTATTTGAGGACAAAAGTCTTCCAAGTGGCAATTGCATGACCATTATAAAGAGTACACTCTGAATTTCTAAACCTATCACCTGGTTGCTATTGTGAATAATGGATAGCAGCATTTCATGCCAGTATGCCAAATCGACCAACTGTGGTTGTAACATTTGTTGGCAAAAATTCCTTGAGAGTACAGCTGGTTGTGGACAAATTATTCTCCGCATTTCCCAAGGGGACAGTTTCTGAGATCGAAAGTAGTTGAGTAGTCTTTAGGTTGTCCTATTGATAATTTGAATGGACACAGTCATTCATTATGTGAAAATATGTGGTCCTATACATTTTCAATATAGTAGAAGGCTTTATATTTTTCTGATTGGATCAAATTTCATACCAATACTGTTGTTGTGGTTGTAAATGTGGTCAATTGAAATGAGTATTGAAATAGTTTGGTCTCTTTAAGCCATTAAAGTTCACCTAGATTGCAGATGATATTAGGAAGAGATTGCCTTAGAATATTCTTCTAAGTTTTTTGCTTTTTGTTTTTGTTTCACAAAGAAAAAACATAACTACTTTCATTAATAGTATAAAAGAATTTACTTGGTAGTAAATAGATATAGCAAACAAAATTTACAAATGACCCAACACATTCACTCATCAGAAGAACAGAGGATCAATCCAAAAAAACTGAATCTCAGGAGACATAGTTCACCAGAAAAAACATAGCATATACTCCGGATAACCCAAAGTGAAAATATCCTTATGACAGAAAGGCCCAAAAACAAAAATGCCATAAAAAGACAGGGCATTGTGATCCTACAAATGATTATACCATAAGCACTAACAAGAATCAACCTGAGAGAGTCAAAACCAGCTAATCTTAAACAAAGAAGCCTATATAATAGACAGATCCATTGTTTGAAGTACTATAATGGATGACCCCAGGCAATAAAGATAGACCCCTCTTAGAAAGGGAATACACCATGCCATTTTGCTCTCTCTATATATGGCTAAAAGAGATGTGTAGAAAGGAGGATTTCAATGACCAAATTTGTTGTATCCAATGATGTAAGTATGACACAACTAGTGAATTCCTCCCTTGTATCCATTCAATAACCGAGGGGGAGTCTCCAACATTGTGAATAACATCAAGAGCAAGCCAAGATGCACTTTTCAATGCCCCCCATAGCACAACATCCTCCGCTTTGCACTTCATGCCAAGAACCCTGTACCAGAAGAAATGATAAGTGAGGGGGTGATCGATGAATAAGTATACACCACATCCACAATCTCCCCTGGAGGCAGCACCATCAAAGAAAGCCATAGGGCGAGAGAAATTGATCTCCCTTTGCATAACTTTGCGAATGTGAGCAGATGGCCTCAACAGACTATTCTCTAGAAAGTAAGCCACAATCTGTAAGATGGTAGAACTCACATCTGGGAAGATATTCTCAAAGATCAACGTGTTCTTGCTACACCAGATACCCCATAAAATATAAATTGGAATGGCCCTGTATTCTTTCTGCCTAGAACTCCAGCTGATCAAACGTAGTTCAATGGAGGATCTCTCCACCTCAGGGTTGAGATGAAGTGTTACAGAGACCTCCTCCCATACCGCTTTTGCTAATGGACAATGCAAAAAAAGATGAATCACCTCCTCACATTCAACACCACATAGGGGACATTGACTAGGGCCTTGAAATCCCCTCTTCAGGAGATTGTCTCATGTTAGAATACAATTTTGGACAACAAGCCAACAAAATCATTTTACTTTGGAAGGAATATCCCACTTCCACATATGTGATAACCAATCAACAAAAGGATATGATCAAACCTGTGAGGAAATAAAAGAGTATGTCTATTTTGCTAGGATATTGTCGTCCACAACGCTCCTTATCCCCTCAAAATCCCTTGTCTTTGGTTTTTATTGAGTCTTCATATGATATTCCTAGTAGTAGTGGTGTACTTAATTTGAGGCAATTTAGGTCAGGGCCAATCCAATGTTAGATGGAAGAAGTTTATTTTCCTTATGAAATAGTTTTTATTCTTGGAGGTGGCTCTCACCTTGAACCTATGTTTATGAGGATTGACGTAATAACTCGATGGAAACTAAATTTCATATAAATCAATTGATTTACACTTATTTATGACCACCATCCCATCAAATAAGCAACACTTAAAATATATTTTTTTATTATTAATTTTGATTTTAAATTCAACTAAATTATATTAAAAATTACAATTTTAAGAATTTGGTCTATATAAATTTTAGCATAAGCTTTTAGAAATTTTAAAATATTCAAATTATAAATATTAAAATTAGAAAAAACAAATAAAATACAATGAAAAAGATTCTGAAAATTTTCAAATATTCAAATTATAAATATTAAAACTAGAAAAAACAATAAAATACCAAAATTGACTGGTTGACCATTAAAATTTCTTCTTTAGTAATAAGATCTCTTCCATTAAAATAAAAATACATATACAAAATTTCCAAAACCCCATACATAAAACATCAAAGGCATTCACAAAAGTGACCTTGATAACCAAGACCATAATGTCCACCAAAAACTTAAGAAATATTGACCTAAATTACATAAAATTTAAATTCAAAATACTATGACTTCAGTCCCAATACTGTGTATGGACAGAAACCTGAATTGATAAAGTAAATGGACAGTGGATTGCTGTACTTTTTCAAAAGATAGTTCATATAAGGAATAGCTGAATTGATAAAGTAAATGGACAGTGGATTGCTGTACTTTTTCAAAAGATAGTTCATATAAGGAATAAAAATCACTAGGAATCTGCAACTGAAGATATCTCCGTTCTTCAAAGAAAATCCTTCTTTTCTCCTCCTGCAAAGCATTTTTGGACAGTAAGATTGCTGTTGATTCCATTATCTTACCATGTGTGGAAAGTCAAGTTTAGAAAATGTGTTGAACATTAGGAAATTTGAGTGTTGGGTAGTCGATGCCAAATGGCCATGTGGTGTGTCACGTCTCGATGGGCAATTATGCACGTGTGGATATATTAAACACTTCAATACTAAGTTAAAACGTGGAAGAAAACGGGTCCATCAAACAAAAAGTATGCATGGGTTTAAGAGAAGGGGTCCATGGTTTCATGTGAGGCGGCTGGGCGGCTACGTGTTATGTGAAGCTTCAACATTCTAAAAAGATCCATTGGATGAACTTTAACATGAATGCTCAGTGTTATAATATTCTTTGACAATTTTATGTTTAGTTTACATTTTTATGACATGAACCATTCAATAAGTAAATGGCTGGCCCCTTTCTAGTTATAATGTGGTGATCACAGATGTCACCACACCTATAGGTTATTGTGTATCTTCAACATATTACACATTAGATGAGGCTAGATGATGAAGGGGTGGGCACAATTCAACATATTACACATTAGATTAGATTAGGTTAGATGATTTTTATGACCTCGTCTCTTTCTAGTTCTAATGTGGTGATGACATATGTCACCATTTTCATTTTTATTTTTTATTTTATTTTTTTTGTGGGGAGCGAATCTTCTTTGAATAATTACAATACATTATATATCGTCGAAGCGAGCAGATTTCTATCATACAATATCGCCGAAGCGAGCAGAATACGTCAACATCGGAACACATCGGAAACATATACGTCATCATTGAATCAAATGTTGCAGCAGCAGCACACGGCATCGGCAAGAATCGATCCTGGCTGGGGGTGCGAAAGCCTACCGCCCCCACCAGCGCGTCATGCACTCACGTGCAATGACATATGTCACCATACTTATAGGTTATTGTGTATCTTCAAACATATTACATATTAGATGAGGTTAGATGATGAAAGGGGGGGACAATTCAACATATTACATCTTAGATGATGAAGTAGGTGGACACAATTTTTAATTTTGCACTTCATATATATTTTTATTATTATCGAAGTGTTAAAACACCATTTTTTTTTTTTTTTAATTTTGTGTTAATATTTTGTATGATAGAATATAAAGTATTTTCAAATAAAATTATATTATAATTAAAAAGAGATTATGAGATGTGTGAGTGTTTGTTAGGTTATTTATGGAAGATTCATTTTAATTATGGATTTTACGGGAGTTGAAAGATATTGAATCCCCTAAAATTAAGAGTTTAAAATTTGAAAAAAATTAAGCTTCTAAGAATTTGATCATAAAATTCAATATATATATATATCTATATATATATATATATATATATATATATATATATATATATATATACCATGTGTAAATTTTCATTTTTTAATATATAAATGGTTTTAATCTTTCAAAATCTTTTAGCACGTAGTTGAAGTTACTCTACAAGCAAGAGTATAGACTCCATTGAAGGTGGGGAGCCGAACCTTATCGCAACCCGTCAAAGATGTCCTCCTATAAGAGGGGACTTGGTGGAGGGGATAACACCCCATTATTCCCACCACTCAGTCCTTCCATGAGGAGACTTTGAAATATTTGCATCATTGATATTGCAATAATTTTGATGATGTTGAGGACTTAAACAGTTCTGGAGACGTCCTCCTATAAGAGGGGACTTGGTGGAGGGGATAACATTCCATTATGCCAACCACTCAATCATTCCATGAGGAGACTTTGAATGTTGTAAATCTAACCTAGAAATTCTTCTTCATACCATCAACTAATACCATGGGCCCATTACATTATTATTAACTACTTGTGGTCCCTTACATGACATGGGTTAACCACCTTATTTATTACTATGGCCCATCCCATTATTACATTATTACCTTGGGTACCTCCCTTGGTACCCCATATTATCCCCCTAGGTACATAACATTGAAATATTTGCATCGTTGATATTGAAATAATTTTGATGATGTTGAGGACTTAAACAGTTCTCGAGAAGTCCTCAACATCAACAATTTATTAACTTTGAAATATACTTGCTAAAATTGAAATATTTTATTTACATACCTCATTGTTCACACACACACACACACACACACACATATATATATAGATATATATAATGTTTATTTTAATTATTAACTTATTTTTAAATACACCTAAATATTACTTAACAAGCATATTGAGATATTCTATTTAGGACCCACATTGATTTATTATTATTCTTTAAATGACATATATTAACACATAGGGCCTTGGATTGATTTTGAATAGTTGCACTGTTAAGGCACTCCTAATTGGTTCAAATCCCCATTCCTGTTAGTCTAAAAAAACAAAAATACCACATTAATTATGTTGATAGGCATGTGTTATAGACATTTTTGTGCCTTACAGCTTTAAGCATGAAATGTCCGTAAACCAAGGGCTCCTAAGTCCCTAAAAGTGTTGTTCCAACCCTAAAGGAACAAGGTCAACAAATTACAACTTCTCCCAGAAGTTCTCCACCAGAAACTGCTCAGAATAAGTCAAATCAGGATCATTTCAGCTGCTCCACTAGCCAAGTGCGTTGCATAGCACCTAATTCCACTAGCTAGGTGCGTTGCAACGCACCTAAATGCACTACCAGGGTGCGTTGAGCGGGAAATGACAAATGGTAGTGTCATTCCGCGAGGTGGAGAGACAATGGAAGCTTCCAGAATCTTCTCCAATGACACTTGCCTCACTGAATTCGACCAAGGATGAGTAAGAGGCTTTCAGTCTCCAAGTGGAAGCAAGAACAGACAAAGAGAAGCCACTAATCAAATCATGAGCTGACTCATCCTCCTTGCATACATCTATATATGGATCCCTCATCCCAGAGATCCAAGAGGCTGGAATTTTGCACATTGTAAGGAATTGCTGTTGGTTTTGAGATACATATCAGAGAATTGGGTGATCTATGCTTTGTTGGGGTTGAAGAAGGGACTTCTTTGCTGGGAGGTTGATGCTGGGTCAGGAATCATCGGTTGTAACTCCTCCTGGATCTTCTTGTATATCAATAAAACTATTTGAGTTTCTTCTCCATGCTTGTGTTTCATTGATGCTTGTTACATTTGTATGGTTAACTTAAATCTGATCCTAAGTTATTTATGAATATAAACCTATGTCTTTCTATAGTTTCCTTCTTCTGTGATCTTACAGGTACTTGGTGAAGCTGGGCAAGTAAGGGAGCAGGTAGCTGGAAGCTGTCAAAGAGGAGAGAGATTGGATCGAAGGACTAGCGCAAGACACAGGTTGGTTCATCCTATTCCTCTTTGTTTATAGTTCATAAAGAAGATACAAAAGTAGTTTTCTCTGTTTGTTTCTAAGGTAGCTGTCACACCTTAGTGGGATAGAGCAGTTCTAAATAGACACTTTTCCCGATAACAAAATGGCGACTCTGCTGGGGATCGTGTCTAATTAGTTTGTTTGTGTTTCTCTTGTTGTTTATTTCATAAACTTATAAGTAGCAATCGAACTGCATTTGCCATTAACAAATGCAAAGTAGACATCTGCTGCTTCAATCCATTCACTGGATCTGTTTATGATTTGAACAGCTGATTCATAGACTAACTGATTGCCCTTGTGATAGCTCTTAGACCCCCCTTAGATCTACCTCTGATTGTGCATTACTGATTGCTTTTACTCGGCCAAAAACCAAATATTAAACTGCAAACCGTGACCCAGAACCCGGATATAATTCTCGTTTCTGCCCCAGCGCAGGCTCTGTGAAGAGGTTCTGCATTTCAACGCACTTCCCGAGAGGGCTACCTGCGCTGCAATGCAGTTTCTCTGTGTAACAGGTGCGCTGATCAGCCTAGCCCTGTGCAGCTGAGATTCTTTGCTCCATTCTTTCCAGTTTTGTCTCTGATTTTTGCAGCCTGTGATCAGTATTTGACTGTTTCAAACCCCTTTTCCTTACTGATATTCCGCCTCATTTGTACAAAAGAACTGTAGATGTTTTTATGTGTTTGTTGAGTCGTTTACAGTTTTCCATTGCAAAAGTAGAATAGTCGTACTGTCGTCCTTTGATTTAGATCTGTCGCAAGTGTCGACTTTGATCATAGGAGAAAGTTTATTTGCTGTTGATAGTCGATTATGCTTTTACTTTTGCCTTTGGTTTGAATTTGTGACTTTCTAGTGTCGAAACGAGTATTTATTTCAAAATCATAAAGTGTCGTAATCATCTCTACCTTTTGATTTCGAAAAGAAGCTTGTTTATGTGTGTCGCTTGAAAGAAAATTCAGATTTGTACATCAACTTTCTTTTTAGGCATCAATATTAAGAAAGTGAAAAACAAATACATGCATGTGAATTTTGCATATTGACAGTCTGTTTGGCTTGATTTAGGAAAGTGCATTTACAGTGTGCTCTTTGCTCTTTGCGAAAAGATTGTGTCTTTCTTTTCCCCTAGTAGCTAGGATTTTCATTGCTGAAAAGAGATGAAAGTTTGTTTATCATCTTTAGATTGCATTTTAGGAATTACATCTACATCTCGTGGTGATCCCAAAAGGCAAACTTCATAAGAAAGATCAACTTAAAATAAATTCAATGAACCTAACAACGCTTTGGAACTTAACGCACAACATTTAGAGGTCTAGGCTAGAGACGTATTCCGGCGTTGTAAAGCCTGGTAACTGTTGTCCTCACTGATGGTTGGGTGATTCCTCCACTTTGAGACGATAAGTGCCAGTACGGACTTGTGCTCCCACGTACCGTCGAGTATATATTGGGAGACCCCTATAGGCTTAAATCCTTTATCCATAGGAAGCCGTGTCGGCCGCCCTACTGATCGTAATGCACCGAACACAGCATTCGGGAAGATTGACTGCCGTACCGTAAAAAGTATTCTGCAGTTTTGCGATTGGTTTGGTACTCCCTCTACCTAGACCTCCAGAGCAATCCCTTTCGTTCCTTTTCAGACTCTTTAACGGAAAAGGTCCATCTAAGCACTTGTCACTTCAGGCTCATTAAAAATCGAAGGAGACTAGAGTCATCTTTTGTTTTTTCTCGACTCTTAAAAACTGAAAAAACAAGTTGTGTCAAAGCGTGTTAAAATTTATTTTAAACGGAATATTCATACCCTTTTCCTACGTTGATCTTGGGTTGAGAAAATGGAGCCTACCAACCAAGGAATTCCCCTTGGTGGAAATCCTAGTCCTTTCTCCTCTTGGGGAGATGTTGGTGCACCCCATATGGCCACATTGTCGCTTCCAGGACTGATAATTGGTTTGCCTGTATGGCTCTTCTCAACCTCTGTCGTTCAGAACACCACCATTCCTGAACAATCAAATCAGCAATTAGATGAGTCCAGAGTTGCCCACCAGCCTTCTACTTCCTCTAATTCTTCCTCTCCTCCTTCCTCTTCGCTTGATGGAGCTAGTAAAGCTAAAAGCCAAGTTCCTAAGGAGAAGAAGGAAAAGAAGAAGAAAGAGAAGAAGAAGAAGCCAAAGGCGAATGGGGGAAAACGAGTGTCGTCTAACGAAAATCCACACACTGCACCAAACAGGGCTAAATCGCCATGTGTCATTTGCAAAGGAGACCATTTTCACAGAGATTGTCCTTGCATCCCCCTGATACTAAGGGACTGGTCTCCTCGTTTGCACAACCCGGTGTCGTCAACCTCTGGTGATCATGTTGAAAGCACACCGTCAAGTAGTGAAAGTGAAGCCCCAGGACAAAAAGGGAAAGCTAGATTTCCCTGTAAACTGTGCGAAGGCAATCATGCCGTCCACCGTTGTCCCTTCTTAGACGAAGCTAAAAGAGTTTTGGATGATCGTCCGGTTTCACTGTTACGACTTCCTCCTGGATATAAAAAACTCTTGCCGAGTTCGTCACTAGTTGAGAATCCGGCTGGCCCGCTCAGGTGGTCGGCTGAAGCGCCTATCATTGAAGATAAACCAACTGAATCCATACCAGACAAAAGTCAAAAGGTCGAGGCGGCAGTTGACCTGGTCTTGCCTTCAGAGGTTTCATCTTCAGATGATACAGTCACTTAAGAGAACAAGGATGACACCGTCCAATTTCTCTTCATAAACACAGACTCCGACGAACATGGGGGCAATTTACCCGTTCCTTTACCGCAGGAAGGAAGTTCGTCAGAGCCGTACCCGGCCGTCTATTCGGTCCCACCTCCAAGCAACCTAGTTGTCTCCTTCGACTGGAATCAACTAGGCAGACCCCGTTTACCAGCTAGCGTACCATTCCGAATTATCGTTCAAATATGTAGAATGGTTATGGCTGGTACCATCATAGATGAGGGGGCTTCTGTGAGTATCCTTTCCTCAACTGCTTGGAAAGCGCTTAGTTCGCCATCGCTTTTGCCTAAGATGAGAAATATGACAGGCTTTGATAAAGGAACCAGTCGACCTTTAGGGATCCTTCCCGATGTGCCCATAACATTGAGAAGGAAGATAGTTCGCATAAACGTAATGGTAGTTCAAGGACCCTTGGATTATAACCTACTCCTTGGACGAGACTATATTTATTGCATGGGAGCGATTGTCTCCTCACTCTTTAGAGTAATGTGTTTTCCGCACGAAGGAAGAGTGGTCAAGCTCGTGGACCAGCTTTCATTTCCCGGATCATACAGAGAAAATAGGCATATACCGTCCCTAAATGGTCTTTTCACGCAAGAAATGTCTCAATCCCCAGTCCGTCCTCCCGATGAGCGCGTGTAATTCAGAGGGATATGACTGAAACCCAGGGGGCATGCGTCCTGGTCTGCTTCGGCAGGAAAACTTCGAGTATAGAGTAGGTTTCCGCGGGAGAATATGACTAGTCTGTACCCCGTCCGTGATTGGAAGAGGGGTTATTCTAGAATAAGATTCTTTTGTCAAAGTTATGTGAGTTGGCGGGCATCATCGCTCACCTTTGTTTATCTCGGTAGACATCGCCGAAGAAGTGTTTTGTTTGCGCCGCGAATAGAACAATCTTTGGGTAACCTGTAAGAGGTAGGCCTCTCTCGGTAAAACAAATGTTTTGGCGGAAATGAAGTAGAGGTAACCTTGAAACTCTGTTTTATACCTGGGGGCATGCAAACCTTTTGGAGTGCAAGCAAAGAGCGATTATTTATCTGTTTTTTGGATTAGTCGTTTCCTAACTTGCATAAAGAAAGGATGTGGGGAAAAACTCTAAAAATTGCCATTTTTATATGAGACATTCTTATCATATGACTGGATTAATCGAGCAATGTTTACCGCGAGGTTCAAGCTCGTTAAAAAATAAACCCGGACCGAGCAAATGTTTCCACCCGCGTTTAAGCTCGTTAAAAAATGAACTATTCTCTGGTAAATAACCACCGTGAATGTAGCACTTCAGCCATTAAAGCCTTGGTCGTGTTTGCACCGTCACCTCCACTTTTCCATTGGCCGATCATTCACCTCCATTTGATTGTTTACCCATTTTGAGGAACAGCTGCGAAGAGTGATTTCACTAGCCATCCTTGTGACACTGCCGTGATTGGAAAATTCCAAACCTTACCTGGAATCAGCTGCTACCCATTTTATCACTCGTTCCTCAAAAGACGAGTCTTCTTTAAGCTCTTTTCAACTGACTCGTAAAATATGAAAAGATTGTCGAGATTTGGCCTTCCAGCTCGTTAAAGCGACAGGAAGTGCTATCCCTCCTCTAGATTTTAATCTTTTTGGACCTGAGGGATTAATGCACAAAAAGATCGAGCGCTTGTTTTCTTCGGCTCGTTAAAGCTAATCGAAAATTCATCCCTTCTGTATTGTTTTATAATTTTTCGGACTTAAGGGATTAGATGACGAAAAAGGAATTTTGGAGTTACCTTTACGTACCTTTTCAGACTCTCTAAAAATGAAAAGGACCGAGTTATCTTTGTCGTTAGACTCGTTAAAAAAATTAATAACGACAAACTTGTCTTTAGACGAGAACGAGTTTCACTATCGCTAGGCTCGTTAAAACATAGCGATGGGTTTTCCCGAAGGGAAAATTATAGAACAAGCATATGTTATCCTCCTCAAGCTTGACAAAATAAAGAGGTACTGGTCAGCAATGACTGGGGAAAAATTGGGAAGAAAACTCAAAGAATCTTTATTGGTAGCAAGTCGCTCTTGAACATGACACTTCCACTCCGTGCCCGAGTCGGGTTGGGTTGTTTCATTCACCGGTCACATCACCATGGTCTCGCCATACCATCCACATTTGGGGTTAATGCTACCAATCCATCACATAAGTGTCGCTGACATGTTCAAGAGAAGTCATCCAGAAAGGCCACCTGTGTCCCACCCACTACCATACATTATACTCCATTCTTTCATGACCGCCACCCTGAACCATATATCATCAGATCATTTTCACCTCCATCAAAATCATTTGCTCCGTTCCGTGTCATTGATGTGGGATTCATTAAGGCCCTCCTATGACGGATCACTTCTTGTCGACATCAGCTCATTATCCAAGAAGTTGATCTAGGAACACCCCATTCAGTACTTTGAAGCTTGCATGCCTCAATGGCAAGTTTCTCACTTCCGGCGACAGGTTTACATCAATGACTTTCGACCGAAAGATTTTGCGTGGTGTTCGACGCCAAGTCCTTTATTCACACCACGTGAATTGTACTGCAGTACCTTGAGGGTCATTATCATTATCGGTGATTCCTCTCGCGCTTGTTAACAGTTTACATCATTGACTGGTAATCAAGCGATGTCTTTCCATGTTCGACTTCAAAACATTTCTCACATGGATCGACTTGTACTTCGAGTGAAGATCGGACGAGATTGAAGACCCCGGATCTAGTTTCATCCATCTGGGATGCGATATATATTCAGGAAAATAAAGACATTGAAATGTACAACATTGCAGCACAGATAATCATCCTACCAAAAGGATGATGGCTCTATCAGAATCATCAGTCTACCATCAGACGATTGTCTGTCCTATGTACATGAAAATGAATTTATAAAGCTGAGCATGGGAATGCCCACCTCAGCTAGATCATGAAAAAAGTATGAAGATAATGTATTGTATTGTATCTTATTACAGGTCTCCTCCCAGCATTGAAAGAACTTCGGATCCTCCTAATAAAGCATTTCACCCGACAAACGACCTCATACTTTAGGGGGCAACTGTTATAGACATTTTTGTGCCTTACAGCTCTAAGCATGAAATGTCCGTAAACCAAGGGCTACTAAGTCCCTAAAAGTTTTGTTCCAACCCCTAAAGGAACAAGGTCAACAAATTACAGCTTCTCCCAGAAGTTCTCCACCAGAAACTGCTCAGAATAAGTCAAATCAGGATCATTTCAGCTGCTCCACTAGCCAAGTGCGTTGCATAGCACCTAAGTCCACTAGCTAGGTGCGTTGCAACGCACCTAAATGCACTACCAGGGTGCGTTGAGCGGGAAATGACAAATGGCAGTGTCATTCCGCGAGGTGGAGAGACAATGGAAGCTTCCAGAATCTTCTCCAATGACACTTGCCTCACTGAATTCGACCAAGGATGAGTAAGAGGCTTTTAGTCTCCAAGTGGAAGCAAGAACTGACAGAGAGAAGCCACTAATCAAATCATGAGCTGACTCATCCTCCTTGCATACATCTATATATGGATCCCTCATCCCAGAGATCCAAGAGGCTGGAATTTTGCACATTGTAAGGAATTGCTATTGGTTTTGAGATACATATCAGAGAATTGGGTGATCTATGCTTTGTTGGGGTTGAAGAAGGGACTTCTTTGCTGGGAGGTTGATGCTGGGTCAGGAATCATCGGTTGTAACTCCTCCTGGATCTTCTTGTATATCAATAAAACTATTTGGGTTTCTTCTCCATGCTTGTGTTTCATTGATGCTTGTTACATTTGTATGGTTAACTTAAATATGATCCTAAGTTATTTATGAATATAAACCCATGTCTTTCTATAGTTTCCTTCTTCTGTGATCTTACAGGTACTTGGTGAAGCTGGGCAAGTAAGGGAGCAGGTAGCTGGAAGCTGTCAAAGAGGAGAGAGATTGGATCGAAGGACTAGCGCAAGACACAGGTTGGTTCATCCTATTCCTCTTTGTTTATAGTTCATAAAGAAGATACAAAAGTAGTTTTCTCTGTTTGTTTCTAAGGTAGCTGTCACACCTTAGTGGGATAGAGCAGTTCTAAATAGACACTTTTCCCGATAACAACATGCCTATTTTGGAATGGGCTTTCCAGACTTTTAAATTAATTATCAACAATGATTAGGTGGATGGTAAAGATTTAACCTCCATGGAATATGCAAGAATAATCAAGTAATATTCAAAAATCAAGGGTCTCCAAGTTGGTTATACTATTTTAATTATATTATCTCAAATTATTGAGCATGTGGTATTAATAAACCATAGGTTATAATTTAGTTAATTTTTATAAAAACATTTAATCCCAACAATGTGAGTGTATTGGGAGTTAAGTGTTTTGATGATTATGAAGTATTGATTCCTATCTATTTATCAACCATTTAATTTATATGGTTGCTTTATTTTTATATTACTCTTATTAAGAAGTAACTTTATTTTTTTACTTTCAATTATTTTTTCTCTTTGGGTACCCCCTTTTCTGTCTCTCTCAAATTTTTACTTTTAATTACTTTAACTCTTTCTAAAGTTGATATAAAGTTATGTTACTTCACATGGACATGGACATATAAATATTTTATTGCGACTGAGATCTACCATGAAATATTTTTACCACATGACCACATCTCCTTCATATTTATTTGTAATGTCAACAACAAAACACTTATCCTTCAAGTAACAGAGTGAAGTGAAAGTGATATTATTGATTTTTATAATGTTTTTAATTAAAATTAACCAAATATGTATATTCATTTTTATTTTTTATTAACAAAAGTTGTCTTCTATTTAGGGAATATTTTATTTATATTTTAAAAAGGTAAATGTCAAGCACAAAAGGAATTAACACATCTCCCTCATACTGGGTTGTATAATGCACCTCTCCCCCAACAACATCATCCATAAAAAAACATGTCATAATTATCCATTAAATGTAACCCAAAAAGAACTAAGTACCATCATAATCCATTGATCCAACATATGGCATGCTACTCATAGTTAAGATCAACCAGAAGTGAACCATATCTCAATAAAAGAATGTGTGTATTCCTATATCTCACACTTGAAACTTTTCCTATGTGATGAGAATCACAATTTATCATAGATATCAATATGAGGATAACATAACCCTTATGATAACAATAAGTATTTGCCACCATTGCAAAATGAACGGTTAAGTCATCCGGAAATGCAAGGTGTTGGTGACTTCATCCAAAGCCTCACTTTAAAAAGCAAAGACAAGAGTATAGAGAGTGAAGATTGAAGAAGATGAATAATTTCCTACCTCTTTAATATAGAGGGTAGACGCTATCCAAGGAATTATAATAGCACATGAAGTTAGTGACACAAACAAGACAAACAATACGTTGATGCTAAATGAATCCACAATAAAGTTTTTATTTTCGATATTCCATCAGGAGAACCCATTCTTCAAGATGCATTAAAGATCAATGACCTTGGGGGAGTTCTTGAGAACTCCATGATATTTTTGTAAGCATGTGCAAGAACTAAAGAGTTGTTTCCATGCTAGGAATGAACTAATCCTAGTAGAGAATCCAATCCACAATTCTAAATTTTTTATGTGATGGTACAACATGTTGGGGTTACAATGAACAAGAAGACGAACATTCAACTTGGTTTTATTGGTTGCTAAGATGAACCATCTCCATGTCTAAGAAAAATGTGTGAATGAATGTTGATTTTAGACTTCAAATTTGGAGATTTCTTAGAGCTTAAAGTTAGTGAATGGACTTCTATAATATGAGAACAAGTGAGCTAACAACTAGAGCTAGAGCCATAGCTAGGAGCAAAGCTAATAGCTAGAGCTAGTAGCCGAAGTCAAAGCTCTAGCCAAGAGCCAAAGAAAGCCATGTTTTATAGAAATAAATAGAAGATGCAACAATCTAGATTGGTTTCTTTGGAGCTTCCAAAGACTAAAAAGCCTCTTAGCGAAGAGGTGTGGTCTTAAATGGATTTGAGATCTTGGATGGTTATAAGACTCGGTACCTACAATTAAAATTTGAAAATTTATGAAAGTTAGATATATTAAAAAAATGCAATTGTAAAAAGTGAGAAAAAAGAGGGTAAATGAAAAAGGAAAACAAAAGAAAAATAAAAGAGAATAGATGGAGGGAATGGACAATGAAAGATTAGTGTGTTGGTCTTCCCATTTGCTCTTAGCTCTCCCTATTTACTCCTTTACTTTCACTCTCAAAGGAGATTCCCTTTGCCCAAGAGAGGAAGATACTATGGACTTGGAAACCATGAACTACATTTTAACTAGAGCTTCCAAAATAAAAAATGAGCCACCACGTGAAGTTGGTTTTTCCATTTGGTTTCTAGGTAAAATCATTTGTGTTTATTATGTGATTGATTTTGTCTATAGTATGGATTTCTATGTGGTTTAGTGGATTTTGTCTGTTGTTAGATGCATTAAACTAAGTTCTCATATTTACCTACTTAGCCTACTAGGTTGGTTTTTCCATTTGGTTTCTAGGTAAAACCATTTGTGTCTATTATATGATTGATTTGGTCTATAGTATGGATTTCTATGTGGTTTAGTGGATTGTGTCTGTTGTTAGATGCATTAAACTAAGTTCTCATATTTACCTACTTAGCCTACTATCACTTACTATTGTGAGCATTATTCATTAGTTGTGGTTTAGTGGATTGTGTTTGTTGTTAGATGCATTAAACTAAGTTCTCATGTGTACCTACTTAACCTACTATCGCTTACTATCGTGAGCATTACTCATTAACTTTATTGATTAGTGGGATTAAAGGTTCATAGCATCTGTTGAGCTACTTTTTTTCACACATGTCATATTGTACATGAGTTCACATTTCTAAAGCATGGATTACCATGTGTTTTTAATGCTCCCAACTATCAAATCATCTATATATTTGAAGCAATTGTTGATTTATTTATCATGATTCATCATTGTAGGTGACTTTGTCCATGCTTGGTTAAATCTAACAACTAGTAGATGTAGGCCATCCATACATGGAGTCTAAGAAAACAATGGTTATAATATTATGGTTTTTTACACACTTTCCTTTCCCAACTAGATTTCTAGATTCCATTGTCTATTTTACACTGTATTTTTCCCAAACTTCTTGTCCCCTTATTTGTACACTATATTATCACATTATGATCCTTATAGATTCTTGACAACTAGTTTAGTTTTAAGATATGGCCTTTGTGGTAGAGCGAGATGCAACCAAAACGGCCTCAAGAGATTAGATAATGATTAGTCCTGAAGATGTGGTCCAACATATTAACTGGGGATGTTTGGTCCTCACATGTCTTATTGTCCAATCTCAAGCAGGACTATGTATGCTTCCATGCAAAACTATGTATACTTGAGAGCTGCTCAAAACATGATTGCTAAAAAACATGATTTCTTCTCTTGAAAAAAATATATGAGAAAATAATTAGTAATTTATGAACTCAAATAAAACAAGGCAAATCAAACTGACCCCTATCGGAAGTCCAGAGTATTGGAGTAATGCTCATCGGATTCATGAACATAAAGTGATAAAGTTGGTATCCAGAGGGTTGACTGTTACATATGTCCGGAGTGGGAAGCACATCACATATATGACGTCGAAGCATTGTGGATGCAAAGCGAGTGTTAGAAAAGGTCCTGACAGTCTGATGCCCCACATCCCCCAGCCGGACCATCCTCAGTCATGATGAGTTAACGTCAGAAGGTTGTGGCTTAACTGTAAGTCTGCAATTGCCTCAATGGTTTGATGCCCTGGGGCCTGATGTACCTAGGTAGGGCCCGCCTTTGGTCACAACGCAATGGTATCGAGACCTTTAATGAAATGACGAGTGAGCGTTTTACCAGGATATGGATCAATGGAAGCGAGAAGCAACGTCTGGCCATAGGCCACGTCCACGATTGCTCAAAGAATTTGATTCCATTGCTGGTTTTAGTAACTGTTGAGTGACCAGCAGGCTGTAAGCATCCCTTGTGCAGCCATATGCATTCCATTAGATCTCCATACCTAGTGGCCTGTTTCGAACACTTCCCAATGGCACTGTGTTGTTTTGCAAGTAAAGGCACTATAGCTGTCAAACTATTTGAGGACAAAAGTCTTCCAAGTGGCAATTGCATGACCACTATAACGAGTACATTCTGAATTTCTAAACCTATCACCTGGTTGCTATTGTGAATCGTGGATAGCAGCATTTCATGCCAGTTTGCCAAATCGACCTACTGTGGTTGTAACATTTGTGGGCGAGAATTCCTTGAGAGTACAACCGATTGGGAACAGGCTATTCTCTGCATTTCCCGAGGGGACAGTGTCTGAGATCGAAAGTATGTCCTATTGATAGTTAATTTGAATGGATACAGGGATTCATTATATGAAAAAATGTGGTCTTATATGTGGAAGAAGCTTTTACAATTTCAATATAATAGAGGCTTTATATTTCTATGATTTGATCAAATTTCATACAAATACTGTTATTGTGATTGCAAATGTGGTCAATTGAAACAAGTATTATGGGGGTAAAAGTGAAAGAGTATTGAAATAGTTTGTTATGTTCAAAGACATTAAAGTTCACTTAGATCGCTGAGGATAGTGGGAAGAGTTTGCCTTAGAATATTTTTTTAAAGATTGATTTTTTTTGTTTGTTTGTGTTTTTTGTTTCACAAAGAAAAAACATAACTACTTTCATTAATAGTATAAAAGAATTTACACGGTAATTAATAGATATAGCAAGTAAATGTTGCAAATAACTTAATACATTCGCTCATGAGAGGAACAAAGGATCAACTCAAAAAAAATGAATCTTAGGGAACATAGTTCACCAGAAAAAACATAGCATATACTTCGGATATCCCATAGTCGAAATATCCTTATCACAAAAAGGCCCAAAAAACAGAAATGCCATAAAAATATAGGGCATTGTAATCCCAAAAATAGGTGATGAAACCATAAGCACTAATAAGAATCAAACCCGAGAGAGTCAAAACAAGCCAAGCTTAAACAAAGAAGGCTACATAATAGATAGAGCCATTGTTTGAAGTACTATAATGGATGACCCCGGGCAATGAAGATAGACCCCTCTTAAAAAGGGAATCCCACATGCCATTTTCTCTTTGTAGATATGACTGAAAGAGATGTGTAGAAAGGATGATTTCAATGACCAAATTTGTTGTAGCCAACGATGTAAGGATGGCACAACTAGTGAATTCCTCCCTTTTATCCATTCAATAATAGAGCATGAGTCTCCAACATTGTGAATATCATCAAGAGCATGTTAGGATGCACTTTTCAATGCCCCCCATAGTGCAACAACCTCTGCTTTGCAGTTTGTGCCAAGACCCCTGTATAAAAGAAATGATAAGGAAGTGGGGGATCAATGACTAAGTATACACCATGTCCACAATGTCCCCTAGAGGCAACACTGTCAAAGAAATCCATAGGGCGAGAGAAATTGATCCCCATTAGCATAACTTTGTGAATGTGAGCAGATGGCCTCCACGGTCCATTCTCAAGAAAGTAAGCCATAATCTGTAAGATGGTAGATCTCACATATGGGAAGATATTCTTAAAAATAAACGTGTTCCTACTACACCAGATACCCCAGAAAATATAACTTGGAATGGCCTGTATTCTTTCTGCGTGAAACTCCAACAGATTAAACAAAGTTTAATGGAGGATCTCTCCTCCTCAGGGTTGAGATGAAGTGTTACAGATTCCTCCTCCCAGACCACTTTTGCAAATGGACAATGCAAAAAAAGATGAATCACCTCCTCATATTCGACGCCACACAAGGGACATTGATGAAGGCCTTGAAATCCCCTCTTCAGGAGATTGTCACATGCTAGAATACAATTTTGGACAACAAGCCAACAAAAGCATTTTAGCTCCCACTTCCACATATGTGATAACTAATCAACAAAAGGATTTGTTTGAATCTGTGAGGAAATAAAAGAGTATGACCATTTTGCTGAGATATTGTCGTCCACAATGCTCCCTGCCCATGATAGTTTATCCGACTTATTGGAAAGAGAGATTCCAACATTTATGGGTTTTAATCGGTATGTTTCCCATTGTGCCTCAAAATCCTTTGTCTTTTGTGTTTATTGAGTCTTCATATGATATTCATAGTAGTAGTGGTATACTTAATTTGAGGCAATTTAGGTCAGGGCCAGTTGCTATGGCGTAAAATGCACGGGATGAAAACTACCCTCGAAAGTCTTCTCGGGACTTTCAACAGACCATAAGGTTATCTGCAAAAGCTACCTATTACACACATGTTCATCTATCAGACATATATTGACAGGGTATGGAAAGAGGATTACCTTTGGTTCTTTCTAGATTCGCTTGGGGATCTCTGTGCGGTAAGAAGAACTCCTCCTAACCGGCTCCAAGATGATTCCTACAAAAAATAACAAAGCAAACCAATCACAGCATACATTTTTGACAATTAATGTAAGAATCCGTAACAGACATGTATAAATGTATAAATTATCTACTCAACACAACAAGTATCGGAATGAAAAAATAAATGCACAATATCACTGACACCTTAGAGTAGGGAACACAACTGCAGTCCTATATTCATAATAGAAGAGTGATTACAACAATCTTGTTGTATCAACCTTCCTTACCCTTTCTTCCCCTCTCTCTCTCCTTCTTTCAGCTAGCTCCTTCAAGAATATGACAGTTTCACAATAGCACTATGTACTATCCTTCTAAATTCTCTAACCCTTTTGCAATGGCCCTCTGGTTGCTTATATAGCAATCGAGTTCTAGTTGCCCAACTCCACCTGTAGTTCATTAGGGTAAAAACCATGAACCTACCCTGTTTACAAGCTTTTTCCCATTTGCCTTCATTCTCGGGATAGAATTTCTCCAAATATCTTGATTTTTGGAGTTTCCCTGCTTTTCTTGCGCAATTTTAGGGAAACAATATCTAGATATTTATGGGTAGATTTGTTGGCATAACCTCTTGAACATCACTTAAGTTTACGAATGCTCCCCTGGTCTAACAACATGAGTTAGTAGGTTGACTAACACCCCTTTATGCTTGGTAACAAGCTTTATAAAGTAGGCAGTCAGTGTACAGAGAGCATTAGTGTGGATTCTGGGCCTACAACTGTAGTCATTGATTCAGTCATCTTGTCTTTATCCTCTGAGTTGATTAGGAGGTCAAATTGTCCTATAACAGATGCCCCCTAAAGTATGAGATCAGAGGTAGAGACGATGGCCAAAATACTTTATGAAAATATTGTAATCCACTATCAAAATCTTTGTAGAGAGAGAGAGAAGTTTCGGGTGGTAAGGAAAACTTGATACAACAAAAGTACATATATATATAAACTGCTAAAATCATGTTTTGAGTCGGGCATTCCCATGCTCAGTAGCTATGCTAGAGTAACTTTCTCCTCGGAGATATAACAATGCTGGCCGCCAATATGGCACAGGGTAGATCCAGTGTCATAATAGATCATCCTGAAATAACTGTCTCCAAAGAACAATATCGCAGCTTGGGAGAGGAAACAAGGCTGAATGATGAAAGCCTCTACCCAAGGTCTTGATTACCGCTTCACCGAACAACATAGATTGGTACATGTGATAATATGTGTTGACGTCGAACATGCACGAAATCATCTGATTACCAGCCAATAATGAAGACTGTTAACAGATGCGAGGGAGGTCACCGATAATGGTGATGGTCTCCAAGATGCACAGTACAAACTAGCGAGTGTGAAAGATTTTTTGTCATCGAACACTCATAGAATCGCTTAACTAGGAGTCAATAATGAAAACCCGTAATCAAGTACAAGGTAACCTGCCACTAATGTCTACAAGCGCCAAGGCATTGAATGTGTTTCTGGGTTATCTTCCTAGATAGAGTGTTGAAGTCGATAGGAAGAAACTTGTCGAAAGGTAGGCAATGATGTGTCTTACATTAGTTGACACGAAACCGGACAAGGATGATTTTGTTTTTTGAAGAATATTTTGAGCTTTTGGGTCTAAACAACAGAGAGAATGATGAAAGGATATGCAGGATCAGTTGATCAAGGAAACAAGTAGGGACCCTTGAACAATAGAAGGCACGACAACGGTTTTAACCAGACAGCACTAGACTCATGAACACTACAGAGTGTTTAAGATACAGAGATGCAATGACATCAGGGTATATAGGCTAAAAGCTCATAGGTTGGTAGGGTTCATATTGAGAGGCTATAAAAATGACAGTTTATCTGAGGGAGTGCCATGTTCAAGGGAACGTTTGCTGCCAAATTACGCTTCGAATATAGGATACAGTTGTATTTCCACTTTCCCCGTCTGATTTTTAATGAGTCCAGACAGGTAAACTCATCGATCTTTTCATGTTTAGAGAGTTTGAAAGGGATCGCAAAAAGAACAACTCTTTGCCCTATCTAATTAGTTTAATGAGTCCAGATAGGTAAACTCGTTGATTTTTTCATCTTTTAAGAGTTTGAAAAGTATTGTAAAAAATAATGACTCTATATCTTGTCTGTGTATTTAAAGATTCCAGACTAGACAACTTGGTGATCTTTTCATCTTTAGAGAGTCTGAAAAGGTCGTAAAGAGAGACTCCATGGGGGTCCCTTTGTCATACTTGTTAACTGGGTGTGACAAAAGGTTAATAGTATACCCGGATTGGTTATTTTTTCGTATTTAATCTATTGAACCCGGATAAAGAGAAACCTTTTTCCAATAGATGTCGACCTCATTTTATTACGAGTACGAGGTGACGGACTAAACTCGTGTTTTGTCGTGACATTTTAATGAGCTCAGTAACAAAAACTCAGGATTTTTCAGTTTTTAACGAGCTTGAAAAAAGTACCTGAAAGAATGCTCGGGTCATCTTTAGCATGTTTAATGAGAAGCAAGACACAGCTCGCGATTTTTTCAGTTTAAAGAGCGAGAAAAAAGTGCCTAAAAAGGATGCTCCGTTGGTCTTTTTCAGTTTATGAGCTAGAATGAGATCAAAAAAGAGGTGCTCAGAGCAGCATTTGCATATATTTAACGAGTGCAAATGATGAAAAATTCGGATATGGTTATTATTTTTTTTAAAGAGTGATAAAATATCATAAAAAGTGCTATGACTGTTTGTGGTATATATGTTTAACGAGCCCTACTACAAAAAACTCGGAGATGTTTATATTTTTGAAAGAGCAATAAAATGTCTCAAAAAGTGCTCTATGTATCGTTGCATAGATTTAACGAGCGCAACGACAAAAGCTCAGGGATGTTTATATTTTTTAAAGAGCAATAACATATCCCTAAAATGGCTCTATCTATCGTTGCATAGATTTAACGAGCACAACGAAAAAAGCTTGGGGATGTTTATATTTTTTAAAGAGCAATAAAATATCCCTAAAAGTGCTCTATAAAGTCTTGCATGCAGCGTTTATCGCTTTTCATTCCTGAAAGTACTTTCATCAAAAGCAGTAAAAAAGCAGCAATTTCTATTATTTGGGTTTATACATGATAAAAAATAATGTAGAATGGACTATTTCCTCTTTAATTATTTTCAAAAAGTCATGTCTCTAAAAGTTATATAAAGAAATGCTTTGAGCTTTCACATGCATCATTTTCACTATTTTGAAGTTTGTGAGAGCTTGTTGGAGCTAAAGAGGAGCAGATTTGCCATAGACCATTATAGGAGATCCGGGCAACTATTCGACGTGCCGCTAGTCCCAGGTGAGAGCTAAAACCTTGCTCTATGCTTTATTAAACTTTTTTTTATCAGTTTTGTGGGAGGAAATTTGTAGATCTGAGGTGCCCTAGAGCCATGTTTGCGCACTAACGCCCTCTAGTTGCCTAGTAGGGAGAATTAAACGCTCTGTATGAGCCATTAGAGGGCATTAATCCTCCCTGTGCATCACTGGGAGGGGCATTAGGGTAGCAGGGCGCATTTGAAACCCTCATGCATGGATTCCTTAAGTGATTTTGCCCCATTTTATCTGTTTTTAGGGTTATTTTGTGCAAGTTTCAAGCTGAAATGACTCACCTATGGAGAGAACGGGCCCATGACAACGAGGAATTGTTGATGCGAAATGATCCAGCTTGCATACTTGCATTGCGCCGCTGTGGTTTTTTGAAGTATGCAAGGCTGGAGCTGATGAAAGGGCAGGAGGAGTTATTGAGATGGATCATACAACGCTGGGATGAACACGAGCAAGTGTTCAGGATTGGAGATTAGGAGCTGGCAATTGATCGGGATGATATTTACTTTTTAACTAGTTTTTCGTGCCGTGGGGCACAAGCAAACCTTACCGGTGGCAGGTCAGATCCAATATCTACTTCAGAGCTAGTACAAATCTACTGCATCCCTTGGAGTGGATTAGTTAGCAACAGAGTCCCGATAGAGAGGATTTGATCCTAGTCTATGAGGGCGGTTTTATGGTTGATTGTGCGATTGGCGGGGTTGAAAAGTCCCCACGTAGCAATAAAGGTGCAACTGTTGCTTGCCATTGACTGTGTCCAGCCCCATATGTTTAATTGGTGTGAAGTAGTGCTTTTCCAGTTGAAGGCAAAATTGACAGCATGCAAGACCCGTACCTAACATAGTTTTGGGTACGGTACTATCATAGTCTCATTTCTCCTTTAGAGGGTACCTATCATGCGCCCATGGGTGAGCTTAGTTCCCTTTGATCCGAGGGAGCTAAGGCAAGGTCGCTGGTCATCACTTGATCCTCGCACAGGAGGAGGACCACTCAGGCACTTCTTTGACGAAGACTTCTTCTAGTGGCTTCGCAGCTAGATTATGATTGTTGACGACTATGCCTATGAAGGCATGGACTTTACCGGTGACCCAGAGTTGATGCTACTGCCCGAGACCAACTGGGGTCCTTAAGGTGAGAATAAGTTGTGATAGTACTTAAGTATTTTTATACTTTTGAATGTATATGTAATGTTTTTTAACGATGAGATAAGAATTGACATGAAACTTCTATGCTTAACACAGATGTGGCACCAATACGACCTGCAGGTGAACCTCGCTATGTGTGACGAGGTGGCCAACTACATGCTGGAGGGGGTGATGCCGACAGTCTCCGCGAGGTTCTAAGAAACCTAGAGGGTTTGACTATGGGTGTCCACCCCCTTCCTATGAGGGAGATTCCTGCTCATATGCAGCGACACACCGTTGGTGTACCTGAGCGGTTTCTGGTTCCTCTTCGGAGGGTAGCTAGAGCTGTTTTAGCTTTTCTGGAGCAATAGGCTCATTTTAGCAGGTGTTCTGGCGTAGCCATATGAGTGTTTGTAGTTGGGCTTTGAGCCATTTTGTACTTAACTCATCCAAGTTTTGGAATATTTTGATGTAAAAAACTGGATTTTGATCTATATATATATACATATATTTTTGGTATTTTGGTGGTGTAAATGTGTTTTAAAATGTTTTTTGTGACAAATTTTTAACTTTAGTAAATGTTTTTACTTCTCATGCATGCTGCTATAACAAATGAGACAAATGCCAATCTAATACATAGTTAGCTAATGAATCAACGACAGTATTTAATTCTCGAGGAACATGCTCATATGTGATTATGTCAAATTGGTGTTCCAAGAGGCATACCCTTAGATAGTTACATAACAAGGCTGGCTTACAGACGTGATAATGGTTTGTAAATTTTATAACAACTAGCTGGGAGTCTAACCTGAACACCAGATTTGAGATGCCCCTTGATGACGCTTCCATGAGAAGCGAAACGACGAACATGTACTTGGGAATATTGTTGGTGGCAGTACCAAGAAAGATCCCCCCAGAGCAAAATAGTTCCGACTTGGGTGTATAGATGACCCAAGTAGCTGATGCAATGTGCCGTGTGTGACGACTAGCACCATCTGCATATCCTACATATGCTTGGGGAAATGACGACATCTGCATTGTGAGCATAATGCATGAGGCACATACTCGACTATATAAAAAAACAATCCAATCACATCAAAAAAGGTAAGCAAAACTTATGAATACGTAAAATTACAAAGCACCTGCCTAGCATGACGCTAAGTAGAATACTTTTTCAGATAGAGCCTATATGTGGGCTCCTTGAGTGGGATTCCGTCCTAGTCCTGTAGTTCATATGCCCCTGAGGGGAGGACTTTTGTTATGACATAAGGACCTAGCCAAATGGGTTGAAGCGTGCATGCCTCCAAGAGATTATCTTTTGGATGATAGAGTGATACGAAATTGCCCTCTTGGAAAGAAGAAAACCTAACCGCTTATGCAAATTGGGTTTGTACCCACTCCTTGTGAGCTGCGAGTGCTAAATCGGCAGCTCGACGGGTTTTATCTAGTTGTTTGAGGTATAGTAGGTGTTTTTCTTCGACCGTGGGGCCGGGCATGGGTTCAACGGCTATTTCAAGAGAAGGAATTGGCCACCCATTCTGTTTTGCCTCATCGTAAAGTTGGATCTCATGCGCGACAAACGATGGGTTAAAGTCGGGCATTTCCTCGTGAGACCAAACAAATTCATCATGGAATTCCTCATGTAGGTAGGTGGAGCTTGCAATTTCCTTAGGACTACAATCTACTCGCATCTGGGTGTCTTCCATGGTGCCTGTCGTGACTGAAATATCTACAGGAATTGACTTGGAAGTGTCGTCCATATTTTCTTCCAACCCATAAGTTTGGATGCTTGTGTAGAGTGGGGAAATGATTTCGTTTGTGTCAGAGGACAGGACTTGAAGAGGCATCATGTCTGAATCAGATGTCAGACCCCAAATATGCCAATCCTCCCAATGTTACTCTCCAAAACTCATGATTTCTCTAACGACTTTGTCCGTTGAGGGGAGTCGATCGCATGGATCTAAAGGAAGAGCGTTTATGGGAAGGGGGTGGTAACATCGACGATAGCCAACATGACCGGAGATGTGGATGCAGATTGAATGCCTTGGTAGGCCGATTTAGCTGGTGATAGCAGCATCTGGTCTCCAAATGTGTCAAGGTCTGAAGGCGCTGTTGGGATCCAGGGATCGGTTAGTTCATGAGGAATTGATGAAAGCATGTTGACCAATTGTGGAACCTGTGGTGGCTGAGGAGGAAAACAACCCATCAAGGAGGAAGCCTTCAACAGACTGGTACCTATACTAACAAAACTGTTAGTTACACCTCCTACTAGGGGTATGGAGTTGCTTGGTAATGGTGAATAATTAGAGGTGTAGAAAGACAACTGATCCACTGTAATGACCTTTACATCCAATGGAAATAGGATGATATGAAAGACAGTGGATACGATGGCCATCATGGCATATGTCCAACTGTGACCTACCAATAGATTGTAGTTGAGTTTCTTGTTCATGACTTCTATGTCCAAAATTACTGTTTTCCCAGCAAAGGTGATGGGAAAATTGGTTAAGTATCCTTTTGGGACAAGGTGTGGCTGTCGAAATATTTAAGGGAGTTTGACGCGGGGATAGGGTTGGGGAACCCAAGGTGAGCCAACATGAAGCTGACATGACGTAGGTTGAAGCACCTTCATCGATGACAATTCGGTGTATACCTTTACCTTTCGAAGTGATATGCACTTGAAATGCAAGATGGTGGGAAAGGGGAGGTTTACACTTGTCCATGTCGAAAATAGCAAGCATGGAATCCGTAGGGTCAACACCCCCGATAGCCGAAAGCAAAGCTTTCCTTTGGCTAGGGCATGTTTGTAATACTTCAAGTGCCGACATGGCTGATAGCGCTTGCGCCAAATCCTCTACAATGTTGTAGTGTTGGGCAGCACATGTAGATGTGTTGTGTGTTGTGTGTCGAAGTGCCCCCTTGGGGGGTCGAATTAAAAAGTCCTCAACCGGCCTTTCGATTCAAAAATCGTTGGGCGGCAATGGGTTTTGACTTGCGAATGGTTCTACTGCTAGACTGATAGGAGCTTCATAAGATTTTGCTCTTGTGGTTAGTTCTACCGTTTCAAATGTGTAAACAATAGAACTTCCTTCACCAGCTAAAGGGTGTTACGGACCGCCACTGCCTCCTGACGTGGGTTGTGGTTGGTTGGCAACGAGATGTTGCTACTGTTGATTAGGAAAAGGATTTCTAAGGATAACAAGTGTCTTACCAGGATCTTTCTTAGTAAGGTAATTTGTGCATTCTTGAAGACGCGGACAATGCCAAGTTACGGGATCTTCAAGACATAGTTTGCATGAATAGTTGGTGCCTTTATCCTTTTTCGCATTAGTAGGTGCAACGGCCTTCTGTTTCTGGTTGGGTTGCTTAGATGATTGCTCCTCAGAAGGAGAGGTCTTGTTCTGTTTCTTCTTGTTCTTGCCATTGGATTTCTATGTAGACTGCACAGAGTTAATCACAGTGGCAGGAAGAGCAATCGTTTTGGTAGAGGGGTCCACTACCAGCTTGGCAACGGACCCACTGAGTTGTTTTACAGCAACCCCGGAGGTTGCGCCGATGATCCTGTCGCCATGCACTCTAGGGCGCTGAGTGGTGGTAGGATTGGGGTTACCGGGAGCATAGGGGATAATGTTGTAGAGAGTGCCAGACTATGAATAAATCAAATCCAAGTGCTGAGCATGACGTATGGATTGGTCCTCTATGACCGCACCACCTAGAGCAACATCTCTAGCGATTTGTGGGAGTAACGACTTACAAAACCAGTCTGTTAAGAGAAAATCAGGGATGGGAGCTTTGATATACCTCTGCCTACGTCTCCATTCATGGATATGATCGGAGATGTGGGTGGCGGTATCCTAATGAAACGAAGTGAGGAGCTCTGTCCTTGTCTCATAACGGATGGGTAACTGAAAGTGCTTTAGGAAATCCATTGCTAAAGCGTCAAAGGTATTCACTGATGCGCGTGGTAACTCAATATACCACTTTGCAGCATTTCCAGTGAGAGTGCGTGGAAAAAGATGCAACCGGACACTGTCATCCACCATGGAGTTAGAAACACACCATAGATGGTAGGTGGTGACATGAGTGCCTGGATCCTCCCCTTGTTTTCCGTCGAACTTAGCAATGTCTTCCGGTATTTTATGCGGGATCGGCGACCATTATAGGTTGTGGTAGATGGGGTCATTTTTCAACTTGTATAAGTTGGGGATATCCAATGTTGCCAAAAAAGGAAAATTGTTGGGTGCCCCTAACTCGAGCCATGGTGATGATGGATGACTTGAGGAGCTCTGCGCTCCTCCCATCGTTTGGTTCCCCATGGTGTACATGGGTTGCATGGTGAAGCAGTTGCTTTGCGGTACGGTGTTGTAAAGTGGATTCCCATGATGATTTTGATACTGGGGTATGAAGTTTCCCCCAGTATAAGTGGTGCCCCCTTGACTCATCTGAGTTTGTGAGTAGGGTGCCCCCATGGATTGGGTGGGGATCCCTTGTGGATTCCCAACTGACACAGAACTAACCATATGGCTTTGATTGACAGAGGGTACACTCAAGTCAATCAGCGACTGTCCATGCATGCGTGAGAACGACGCGGGAACTGTGAGATTTCTTGTTGGCATGTGCATATTGGGAACTGCCCAAATATCTGAATCTAGGGGTTAGAACCATACATTGGCGGCTGACCTTGGTGTTGGTAAATTGGAACTATGCCCATAGTGCCACATTGAGTGTTATATGGAGCACTATATGTGGCACTAGTCGAAGGTATGCTTTGGCGCACGATAGGAGTGAGACTGGCATCTACTGGGTTCCACTTATAGAGGGTGTTATGTGAGTTGCAGTACCTGGGACGAATGGGATTGTGGGGTTCCACATTACTGGTGTTGTGATGACCGTCGACTGGGGTTGTGGTAGAGGACTCATAGTGTCTCTATAATTCCACAACCCTTGAGGTGTTGACTGAATAGATGGGAGAGTTCCTCCCACTGAAAAGTGAAGTACAAGTACCAAGGGAGCAATGACAAGCTCCGACGGATTTGTAAGTGGAGTGTTAAAATGAGGAAGAAATCCTTCCGTGAAGAAATCCTCAGGCAAACTAGAATCGTTGGTCGTCCAGACAGATCCCATGTGCGATTTGGGAGATTTATTCCTTGAAGATGAGGAATCCGAGTCAGTGGAACTCGACAGATCGTCCACGATGAGGGCCGGATGTAGCCACAATGACTGTTAAGTTTTATCAAATAGATTTTAATGTGATATTCTTTAAAGTCTCAAAAATAAGGGCACTCAGGTACCTAAAAAGAAAAAATACACTAAATATGTCAATCAACAAACAGAGGGAAATTACCTCGTCTGATAAACACCGATTACTGGAGATGAAACCCAGTCTCTCAATGAGTAACAGAGAAGGATGGCCAAATGTACGGTTACGGTTACTTTTGAGCTTCACCTGAACCTTAGATTGAGGGGCCAAGTACTCTGGTGAAGACGATCACCCTCCCAAAAACTGAAGACAAAGTAGGTCTGTCCATTTGAGGTACCAAGACAGCCCATCCCAGTCACCTTAGGTAAGTACCTAGAAGTATTGGCCACTAGAGATACCTCAAATCACAGACATTACCAGGGGGGACATAGTCGTAGACAGCACAATGTGTGGGTAGGATACTTGAGTCCCCAACTCAGTTCCGAAATCCTCGAAGGGACCCTCGATACACAGAATACCCAAAGGAGTTGTAAGAGAAGGCGGGCTACCTTCAATTACAGTCTGATGTTTTCTCGTATTTAGTTCCGTTGTGAGAGCAGTGGTCCTGGTAATATGAGTGCAGAAGGATTTTTCACTTGTTAACGACACTAGTTTTGATTTTCAACCTTGGGTAGTTGACTCACACTCTTATCCCAAGGTTCTAATCTAGCTAATGTTGGTTTGCTAAAATAAGAGTAATTGATTGATTTTAGTGTAAATTTTAGTGTACTTGCTTATTTATCTTTGGAGGGGGTATTGACGTATGAATATGATGAGACTCTCGACTCAATAAACCATGCAGAACAATGCTTTGAAAAAAAAAATCAATTTATTATGCAAACAAGTCTTATTCTACACATGTATTATTTCACATATTCATGGATTCGTCAGTGCATCTAAAGCCATTCAACACTTTGCATAACCGAAAGTTTCTTTTCTCAATATTCCCTAACAACTATTAAACCAAAACAAAGCAGCCTACAACTATTTCGACAGAAGGAGATGTACAGTTTATCAGCTTTTCTT
This sequence comes from Pinus tabuliformis, assembly GCA_031772625.1. Lineage (NCBI taxonomy): Eukaryota > Viridiplantae > Streptophyta > Pinopsida > Pinales > Pinaceae > Pinus > Pinus tabuliformis. The sequence goes on along the minus strand of CM062817.1, from coordinate 2,022,496,905 downwards.
TCAACAAAAATTTCTTTTATGAGAGAAAAACTAAAACATTTTCTTAAAAAATAAATTTTAAGACACCAAATTTGTTAGCATGATACTGTTGTAGATCTTACTTTAGCTCCTAAGACAATTTTCCTCCCCTTTTGGTCCACAAAATCTCTTGAAAAACATGGAAATGCGAGACTGACGCTCTGTTTGTGTGTAAACAGAGCTTTAGTTTGGCCACTAACGCTCCCTGTGCATAGTCAAAGAGCTTTATAAAGCTCTGTGTGGACTAGCAACCTGCGTTAGTGAGGGAAAGATCTCAAAAAGTGGGCTTTTGGGATTAGTTTCTGAAGAGAATGCAACTTTGAAGGATGCAACAAGTTAGATGGTGGATTAGAGAAGGATATGAAGAAGCGGGAAGCTCATAGAAGAGAGAAGAGATTTGAGAGGAGTCCGGGTAACCGAGAACTAAATGTATAGTCCCCAGTGGAGTCGCCAATTCTGCTATGGGGTAAAATGCACAGGATGAAAACTACCCTCGAAAGTCTTCCCATGACTTTCGATAGACCGTAAGGTTATCAGCAAAAGCTACCTGTTACACACATGTTCATCTATCAGACATATATTGACAGGGTATGGAAAGAGGATTACCTTTGGTTCTTTTTAGATTCACTTGGGGATCTCCATGCAGTAAGAAGAACTCCTCCTAACCGGCTCCGAGACGATTCCTGCACAGAAGAATGAAGAAAACCAATCACATCATACACTTTTGACAATTAATGTAAGAATCCATAACAAACATGTATAAATGTATAAATTATCTAATCAACACAACAAGTATCAGAATGAACAAATAAATGCACAATATCACTGACACTTTGGAGTAAGGAACACAAATGCAGTCCTATATTCAGAATAGAAGAGTGATTACAAAAATCTTGTTGTATTAGCCTTCCTTACCCCTTCTTCCCCTCTCTCTCCTTCTTTCAGCTAGCTCCTTCAAGAATATGACAGTTTCACAACAACACTATGTGCTATCCTTCTAAATGCTCTGAACCTTTTGAAATGGCCCTCTGGTTGCTTATATAGCAACTGAATTAGGGTTGCCCAACTCCACTTGTAGTTCATTAGGGTAAAAACCATGAACCTGCCTTGTTTACAAGCTTTTTCCCATTTTCCTTCATTCTCGGAATAAAATTTCTCCAAATATTTTGATTTTTGGAGTTTCCCTCCTTTTCTTGCGCAATTTTAGGGAAATAATATCTAGATATTTATGGGTAGATTCGTTGGCATAACCTCTTGAACATCACTTAAGTTCACTAACGCTCTCCCTGGTCTAACAACATGAGTTAGCAGGTTGACTAAAGCCCATTTATGCTTGGTAACAAGCTTTATAAAGTAGGCAGTCAGTGTACAGAGAGCGTTAGTGTGGATTCTGGGCCTGCAACTGTAGTCATTGATTCAGTCATCTTGTCTTTCTCCTCTGAGTTGATTAGGAGGTCAATTTGTCCTATAACACCAATCCATTGTTGGATGGAAGAAGTTCAGTTCTTATGAAATAGTTTTTATTCTTTGACGTGACTCTCACCATTAACCTCTCTTTATGAGAGTTGACCTAATAACTCGATGGAAACTCAACTTCATACAAATACATTTATTTACACCTATTTATGACCATCAACCCATCAAATAAACAACACTTAAACTATATTTTTTATTAAGTTTGATTTTAAATGCAACTAAATTGTATTAAAATCACAATCTTAGGAATTTGGTCCATATAAAGTTTTGGATAGGTTTTGAAAGTTTGAAAATATTCAAATTATGAATATTAAAATTGGAAGAAACAAATAGAATACAATGAAAAACCAAAATTGACTGGTTGAAAATTAGAGATTTTTTTTCCATAAAGAGATATCATCCATTCAAAAAGGAGTGCATGTACAAAATTTACAAAACCTGATGGATAAAACGCCAAGCACATTCACAAAGGTGACTAGTCCAAATTTGACGACCAAGGCCATGACATACATGATGTCCACCACAAGAAAAATTAAGAAGTATTATCATAAATTACATAAAATTTAGATTCAGATTACTATGACTTCAGTCCCAATACTGTGTATGGACACAAAACTGAACTGATAAAGTAGATGGACATTCGATTGCTATACATTTTCAAAAGATAGTTCATATAAGGATTAAAAATCACTAGGAATCTGGAAATGAATATTTTTTCGTTCTTCAAAGAAAATCCTTCCTTTCTCCTCTTGCAAATCGTTTTTGGACAATAGGTTTGCGAGTTAATTCCATTCTCTTAAAATGTGTGGAAAGTCAAATTTCGAAAATGTGTTGAAAATTAGGGAATTTAATGGTTGGGTAGTCGATGCCAAATAGCCATGTGGTGCGTCACATCTCGATTGGAAATTATGAATATGTGGATTCATTAAGTAAATCAGTACTAAATTAAAACATGGAAGAGTCAGACTGTGTCTTATTTAAAAGTGAATTGTTTAAGGCATCGTCTATCAAGGCTGTGGATTTGCCCAGACGACCAAAAGTGGCCGGAATCCGCAGGATTTTTTTTCAATAAATCTTGTAGTAGGAGTGTTTGAATGATGTTTTTGATGGTGGAAATGGATTCAACACAATCAAAAACCTTTGGGACACCCAAAATCTTGAAGCTTGACAACTATAACCTAGATTTACAAAAATCCATGCCAAATTTTATCAAAATATTGTCAGAATTTCCATAATTTTCAGGGCAAAAAAGCAGCCTAGTTAGATTACTGCTTTGTGGGAAAGTGAGTTGTTGTACAATTCCAGTCATGGATGACGCTATATAGCAATGCTCCCATGTCATACAATATATGTGAATTGCGAAACCCGACTGAATGAAGATGTGACAGTTCTATCCTTTTGGCGGCGCCTTGGAAAATTAGATGTAAAACTACACCTCCACTTGATGCAACCTTTGACTTATCATGAGACTTAAGAACCCGCGGCTCATCCAACAAAAATTATGAATAAGTTCCATAAGCGTACTTGGGATAAGGAGCTAGGAAGAAAGAAAAAGTACTATATTGAAGTGTTTAATCCCACACATAGTCATTAACCAAAAGCATACATAGAGGCCAATATCTCTTGGAGAGCCAAAATTCTTATTTCTTAGTTAAGGACTAATTCTGATCAACTCTGTTGTGAAACAAGGTGTTGGAAAAGGCCAAAATAAGTGTGGGAGGAAAGAATATGCATTTTTTATTCTTTTGGAAAAGTGGAAACAAAAAATAATTTCATTTCAGAATGTGAGGCCTTCAAAGACAACAGGGAAAGTTATGCAGATATGCTGGCAGCTAGCTCTTGGAATAATCTATTTAGCGAGGGGTTTGTCGAGACAAAGTCTGACTAGTGAAGTTTCATTACACATTAGATGAAGTTAGATGATAAAAGGGGTGGGTAAAATTTCAACATATTACACATGATGAGTTTAGATGAAGAAGGAGGTGGGCACAATTTTTAATTTTTCGCTTCACATATATATTTTCATTATTATCGAAGTGTTTTAATAAAGATTTGTTTTTAAATTGTGTTAAAATTTTGCATCATGATGTGATCCGGATTTAAACAGGAACGCAATAGATTACAGAGATAACCATAAACACAGAGATGCGATAACCATAAATACATAGATGCAGCGGAAATAATGCTTCATTTCATTAATGGAAAATGCTGAAATATGCTTACAACCAGAAATGGAAATAAACCAGCTAGGGCGATGGTAGCTTATCTCTGAGAAGAGATGTGCGGCTACATGCCTCTGAACTGTTCCGAACTGTATTACAATGAGGCTCGAAGGCCTATTTATTGTTGAGAAACAATGGAAAACCCTTCACATCCCGAAACCTAATCCTAGAAGATGAAACGCCAAATTGTGGGCCCCGTTTGGGTAAATTGGTACATCAATTTCCCGGGGTCGTAACTTTGGCATACGATCTCCGTTTGACGCGTACGATAGCTCGTTAGAAAGATCTATCCGAGCACTACCACTTTGGGAAGGGCAACATCGGTCCATGGACCCATGTTAAGGGCAACATCGGTCCATGGACCCATGTTGCCCCCAGATTTCCCAAAAAACGTCGTTTAGGGCCTCAAAACGGCTCTGGAAGTTCAGGACCCGAAAAACTGCTAAAAATAGTAAGTTGTGCTACAATTAAGGAAACTGAAAAGACTGAAAGAGACAGTTGTGGGGGTCCAAATGGGTTGGTGGGTGGCCACCAACATCCACCTGGATCATGATGATTATTAGATTAAAAAATATTTTCAAGTAAAATTTTATTATAAATCATTATAATTAAAAAGAGACCGTGAGATGTGTAAATGTTATGTTAAGTTATTTATGAAATATTCATTTTAATTATGGATTTTGCAAGGGTTGAAAAATACCAAATCTCTTAAAATGAAAAGTTTAAAATTTGAAAAAAGTTTATGCTTCTAGAAATTTGATTCTCTTAGCACAGTTAAGATGGATATGTGTGTGTGTGTGTGTAAATTTTCATTTTTAAATGCATAAATGGTTTCAACACTTTGAAAATCTCTTTTGCACATAGATTGTGTAGACTACATAGTGTAAAATTTGAATTGTTGGATTTAAGATGAAATTGACTCTACATATACTTCAAATATTTTACATTGTTGAAGTTACTCTACAAGCAAGAATATAGAGGGGACCTAGTGGAGGGGATAACATCCCATTATGCAAACCACTCAGTCTTCCCACGAGGAGACTTTGAAATATTTGCATCATTGACATTGAAATATTTTATTTATAGACCACACTATTCACATTAAAATATTTTTTTATGTTTATTTTAATTATTAAAATATTTTTAAATACATGTAAATATTACTTAACACACATATTGAAATATTCTATTTATGACCCACATTGATTTATTATTATAATTATTTAAATGACATATATTAACACCTAGGGCCTTGGATTGTTTTTGAATGGATGCACTGTTAAGGCACTCCTTGCTGGTTCAAATCCCCCATTGGTCTTAGCCTAAAACAAACAAAAATGTCACATTAATTATTTTGACAGGAATGTTTATTTCATAATAGGCTTTTCAGAATTTTAATTTAATTACCAATAATGATTACGTGGACGGTAGAGATTTAACCTCCATGGAATATGCAAGAATATTCAATTAGTATTCACAAATCAAGTGTTATGAATCCAGCTCACAAAAAGATAGAAAAGATAGATCAACACCTTAGAATTCAGCCTCTTTGAGGGGGCAACCTCCTTTAAATTACACAAATGAACAATTCTTTGATGATTCAAATGGAAAAACCTCCTTTCTATATATAGGAGTCTAAGGGGTCACAATATAACCAAGGCGACCTAACAATAATAATATAAAGGCACAAAAATAACAATAGAGGGATTATATGGGGCACAATAATAATAATATGGGGACAATAGGGGCAACAACAATATTAATAAGGGATACAATGACAATAGTAATGGGGGAATCACTAGTATTATAGGGACCTAACATGCCCCTCTCCTTCAAAAAAGTGTTGTCCTCAATGCTTGAGTAGTTCTGGATGCTTCTGTATAAAATTCTCATCCTCCCATGTGGAATCTTCAGCAGATAAGTTCTTCCACTTGATGAGATACTATGAAATTGATCGATTTTGTAGTTGTCGAGTTCTTGTTTCTATGACTGCTTCTGGTTCCAATATAATTTTTCCTTCCTTGTCAAGTTCTGGCAATATTGTTTCAACTGGGAGCTTGTTGCCTATAACCTTCTTTAAACATGAAACATGGAAAACTAGGTGCACTCGAGAAGCTGCAGGAAGCTCCAATTTGTATGCCATAGTACCAATCTTTTGCAACACCTTGTATGGACCATAACATTTTGTTGATAATTTACTATCCTTATTAGCTTGTTTGAGGGACATTTGTTTATATGGTTATAACCGTAAGAATACCCAATCACCAACATCAAAACTTCTTTCACTGCAATGTTGATCTGCCCGTTGTTTCATTCTATTTTGCGCCAATGTGAGGTTATCCTTTAAGAGTTGGAGAACTTGTTGTTTATGCTCAATGTGATGTTCCACTGCTTGAACCTTAGAATTTTCTCTTAAATATGATGTGATGGATGGTGGCTTATATCCATAAAGTGCCATAAATGGGGTCATTTTTGCTGCAACATGGAAGGAAGTGTTATACCACCATTCAGCCAGAGGCAACCATTTGACCCACTGTGTCTGTTTATCAGATACAAAGAAACGAAGATATCCTTCCAAACATTTGTTTACTATCTTAGTTTTCCCATCAGATTGAGGATGATAAGATGATCTATGAGCTAACTGAGTACTAAAACAAGAAAATAATTCTATCTAAAAATTTCCAGTGAAAGTGGGATCTCAGTCACTTATAATTATCTTTGGGTTTCCATGTAGCTTTTGAATTGTTTCCATAAATGCAGTAGAAACTGTACTGGCTTTAAGTGGATGTGACAATGCACAAAAGTGTGCATACTTGGTAAGTCTATCAACTACCACCATGATGACAATTTTCCTTTAGACTTGGGTAAACCTGTGATAAAATCCATTGAAACCTCCTCCCAACGTTGGCTTGGAATGGATGAAGGTTGTAATAGACCCGAGGTCTTAATTGTTTCAACTTTATTTTGTTGGAAAACCAAACATTTTGCCACAAACTTTTGAATATCTGATTTAAGGCCATCCCAAAAAAATTCCTTCTTAACCCTGTGGTAAGTTTTTAAAAATCCTGAGTGCCCTCCTAAGGGAGAAGTGTGCAATTCCATAAGAATCTTTTGGTTGAGTTGGGAATTCTTACAGAGGTATAAGCGATCTTTGTACCAAAACAAATCATTTTTCCAGCTAAATGTATCAGATGTACTGGAATCTTGTTGTAACTTTTGAATAAGTGCCCACACTTCTTTGTCATTCTTCCATTCCTCCCTTGCTTCGTTTATCCAATCTGGTTGGACAATAGAAATGGTGCACAATAATGCTTCCACATCATCATCCTTTCTTGAGAGTTCATCTGCCACAACATTTTGCTTCCCTTTTTTGTAGACGATTTCAAAGTCATAATCCAACATCTTTGTGATCCATTTTTGCTGCTCTTCAGAGGATAATCTTTGCTCTAAAAAGTATTTAAGACTATCATGATCTGTTTTTACCTTGAAGTATCTTCCCATTAGGTAGGGTCACCATTTCTTAAGTGCATGTAATATTGCCAAAATTTCCTTCTCATAAATAGCTTTGTGTAAATACTTTCCCTTGATTGGATGAATTTCAAAAGAAATGGGTCTTTCATCTTGCATTAAAACAACACCAATTCCATTTCTTGAAACATCACATTCCACAACAAAGGTTTTTGTGAAGTATGGTGTAGCTAAGATCGGTGCTTGGCACATTGCCTCTTTAAGATGTTTGAAGGAATTTTTTGCTTCTGGAGTCCATGAAAATGCATCTTTCTTCAATAATGTTGTTAGAGGTGCTACTATTCTCCCATAATTCTTAACAAACTTGCGACAATACCTTGTCAACCCAAGAAATCCTTGTAGATGCTTTATGGATGTGGGGATTTTCCATTGCTTAATGGCTTTAATTTTGCTAGGGTCTACCTTAACACCTTCATGAGATACAATATGACCCAGATATTCCACCTTGTGTACTACAAAGAAACATTTGGAGATTTTTGCATATAATTGCTTCTCCTTCAATACTTTGAGCACCCTATCAACATGTTCAACATGATGCTTCCAAGACTTGCTGTAAATTAATATATCATCAAAAAATACTAACACAAATTTTCTAAGTAAGGGTTTGAAAATGGAATTCATCAAACCTTGAAATGTAGAAGGTGCATTGGTAAGGCCAAAAGGCATGGCCAAAAATTCATAATGACCCTCATGAGTTCTAAATTTTGTTTTTAGAATGTCTTCAGTCTTCATTCTGATTTGATGATATCCTGAATGAAGATCCAACTTGGTGAAGTAAATTGATCCATGCAATTCATCAATGAAAGGAATGGGAAATTTATCTTTAATAGTGAGCTTGTTGAGCTCCCTATAATCTGGACACATGCACCAAGATCCATCCTTCTTGTGCACCAATACTACTGGAGCAGAGAAATAACTTTGACTAGGTTGAATTATACTAGCCTCTAGCATTTCTGCAACCATACGTTCAATTTCACTCTTTTGGGCATAGGGATATCTGTACGGCCTGATGTTTGGAGGAAAACTTCCTGGAATCAAATGAATAGCGTGATCATGATCACGAATAGGTGGAATAACTTTGGGATTCTTAAATACCTTGGAATGATTTTCCAAAACTTTTTGGAGATCTGGAGAAATAGATGATTTCAATGTGGAAACATCTAGTGAACATAATTGTGCAATTACACCTCATTGTTCCTTCTTTAGAAGTTTTTTCATACCATTAGAGCTGATTATTTTTCCTGGTTTCCTTGCAATACCCCTTAATTCAACTTCCTTTCCTTCCGTAGAAAATTTAATGAAAAGTTCTTGAAAATTAAAAGCTATTGTACCCAAGGATTGTACCCATTGGACTCCTAGTACAACATCAGCACCACCCATTGGAATGGAAAGCATTGGGCTATTCAATACATATTCTCCCATGGATAGCTTGATATTATGGCACTTTCAAGAGCAATTTATGGTTCCTCCACTGGCAACCATCACTTGACACTTTGGTGTTGGATATAAGAAGCAATTCAATTCTTTTGCTATCTTACAATGAATAAAATTGTGGTTACTTCCTGAATCAATCAACACTATTACCCTTTTCTTCTTGATATGTCCTTCTATCTTGATGGTTTGAGGAGTGGTAATTTGTTATGAAACCAACTCAAGAAAAGATAGAAAAGATATATCAATGCCTTAGAATTCAGCCTCTTCGAGGGGGCAACCTCCTTTACATTACATAAATGAACAATTCTTGGATGATTCAAATGACAAAACTGTTATAGACATTTTTGTGCCTTACAGCATGAAGCATGAAATGTCAATAATCTAAGGGATCCAAAGTCCCTAAACATGTTGTTCCTACCCCTAGAGGAACAAGGTCAACAAACCACAGCACTAAATATCAGTTCTCCACCTGAAAACATTCAAAAACAAGCAAATTCTGGATCATGTCAACTGCTCCACTGAGCATCTGCGCTGAATGTCAACTGCTCCACTCTGTACCTGTGCTGAATGTCAACTGTAATGAAGGCTACCTGCGCTGGGCGAGATTGGCCAAGTGGCACAGTCATTCCTCAAGGTGTCAATGCCCAGGAAGCTTCCAAAATGACACTTGGATCAGGGAATTTGCCTAGTGATGAGTAAGAGGATCTAGATCTCCAAGTGGAAGCAAGAACCTCCAAGTGGACTCAAGAACTGAAGAATAACTGAAGTGGGAGAGGACACTAGTCAGCTTCATGCCAGCCTCAAGCTGACTCATCCTTTCTCCAAAACTCCTATATATAGAGCTCTCTCATGAGGTCTAGGGAGGCTGGAATCTTTTGAATGTAAGGAAGTGCTGTTGGTTTGAGTATAGAACTATTGGGTGATTTTCTTGAAGGAGGTGAAGAGGAGATTTCTTTCTGCTGGGAGGTGTTGCTGGATTGGGCCTCTTATGGTTGTAACACTCTCAGAACTTTACTTCTTCCATTAATAAAGCATTTGAGGTTCTTCTATATGCATGTGTCTCAATGGTGAATTGTTATACTTATGTATTTGATTTATTCTAATCCTTGAATCAATTATGAATGTATGCTTCTTGTAGTTTCCTTCTCTTGCCCTTTTGCAGGATCTTTGTGTAGCTGGGCCAGTGAAAGAGCAAGGAGCTGGGAGCAAGCAGCAAAGAGAGAAGATTGGATCAATCATTAGCGGAAGACAACGGTTAGTGGATCTCTTTCTCCCCTCTCTTACATCTCATAAAGAAGTAATCTCGAATAGCTTTGCATTCGGTTGTTGCTGAGGTACTATCACCCTTAGAGTGGGATAGGGTCATTCCGTATTGGATACTTTTCCCAACAACAAATTGGCGACTCCACCGGGGATCGTATCTTGTTGGTTGTTTGTGTTTTTGCTATTCATTTCATAAACAAAGGGAGTACCGAATCGAACTGCATTTGAATCTTTCAAATGCAAAGTAGAGGGCAGCTACTCTAGCTCAGTTTCTGGGCAAGTTTATGATTTGAAGAGCTGATCCACAAGGACTCTAAATAGCTCTTAGTGATAGCTTTTCATCCTCCTTTTCATCCCTTAGTGTGTACTTGACTGATAGCTTCTGATTTGGCCAAAAACTGTGAATTTTTGAGCAATCTGTGACCCGGAAACCAAGAGAAACGAAAGTTTCGTTCTTCAGTGCAGGTGCTGTGAAGGCAGTCTGCATTTCAGCGCAGTTCCTGAAGGGGCTACCTGCGCTGAAGGTCAAACTGCCAGTGTACTACCTGCGCTGGACCAGTTTTGCCTAGTGCTACTGGGGTTCCCTCCTGTTTATTGCCCTGTTTTCACCTTTGTTTTTGCAGCCTGTTACCAGTCAATGTACCTATCTGAAACCAACTTTCCTTGCCACTATTCCGCCTCGGTTGTATAAATAAACTGTGTTTGTTCTTTGTGTATTTCTTGTATCATTTACAGTTTCCCATAACGAAAGTGAACTAGTCTTGCTGTGGCCTCTTAGATCTAGACCTGTGATAAGTGTCGTTCTGATCTTAAGAGTTAGTTTATTTGTTGTTCATAGCTGATTGAGCTTTTGCTTTCGTCATATGGTTTGAATTTGTATATTTCTAGTGTCGAAACAAGTAAATCTTAAGGTGTCTTTTGATTTTGGACAAGCTTGTTTGCTTTCACTTGAAATTGAATTCAAAGTTATACAACAGCTTTCTTTTTGTATCACACCAACATTAAGAAAGAGAAAAGAAATACCTGCATTGTGCATGTGCATTATGACAGTTTGCATGTTGATTTAGGAAAAAGTGCATTAGTGTGTGCTCTATGATCTGTGTGAAAAGATGTTGTCTTTCTTTTCCCTCAGTAGTTAAGATTTTCAAAGTTGAAAGATTGAAAAGCTTGCTTATCATCTTAGACTGCATTTAGGAGTGTTACTATACATCTCGTGGTGATCCATAAAGGCAAACTGCTAAACGAGATCAACCTTAAAATAAATTGAATTTACATAACAACGCATTGAAACATAATGCAAACACATAGAGGTCTAAGCTAGAGACGTGTTCCGGCGTCGTTAAACGTGATATCTTAGCGTTGAGTGGTTGGGTGATTCCTCCACGATGAAGCGATAAGTATCAATACGGACTTGTGCTCCCACGTACCGTCGCGTATATATTGGGAGACCGCTATAGGAACAAAGCCTTTATCCATAGGAAGCCGTGTCGGCCGCCCTACTGATCGCAATGCAGTGAACACAGCATTCACGAAGATCGAACACTCGTACCGTAAAACGTATTCTATGGTTTTGCGAAAAGTTTGGCACACCCTCTGCCTAGAACTCCAGAGCAGTTTCTTTTGGCCTTTTTCAAACTCTATAACTGAAAAAAGTCCATCCGAGCATTTTTCACTTCGGGCTCGTTAAAACATCGAAGGAGACTAGAGTCATCTTTAGCTTTTTCTCGACTCTTTAAAAGTGAAAAAGCAAGTTGTGTCTAAAGCGTCGTTATAAATTTATTTTAAACGGAACATAATCACCTCCTATTCCTGCGTTGATCTGTAGGTTGAGAACATGGAACGCCCCAACCAAGGAATTCCACATGATGGAAATCCTAGTCCTTTCTCCTCTTGGGGAGAAGTTGGTGCGCCCCACATGGCCACATTGTCGCTTCCAGGACTGACAATTGGCCTGCCTATTTGGCTATTCTCAACTAATGTAGTTCAGAACACCATGGTTCCTGAACAGTCGAGTCAACAGTTAGATGAGTCTAGAGCTGCCCACCAGCCTTCTACTTCCTATAACTCTTCCTCCAATCCTTCCTCTTCGCAAGGTAGAGCCAGCAAAAGCCAAGCTCCCATGAAGAAGAAGGAGAAGAAGGAGAGAGAGAAGAAGAAGAAGGAGCCTAAGGCGACTGGGGGCAAGCAAAAGACATCTGACAAAAATCCACACACAGCACAGACCGGGCCTAAATTGCCATGTGTCATATGTAGAGGAGACCACTTCCATAGAGATTGTCCCTGTATTCCCCGGATACTAAGGGACTGGTCACCTCGTTTGCACAATTCGGGAGCATCAACCTCTGATAGCCATGTTGAATGCTTACCGTCAACCAGCGAAAGTGAAGGTTCAAGACAAAGAGGGGGAGCAAGATCCCCCTGCAAACTGTGTAAAGGCGATCACGCCATCCACTGTTGTCCCTTCTTAGACGAAGCGAAGAGAGTTTTGGAAGATCGTCCGGTTTCACCGTTGAGACTTCCTCCTGGATACAAAAAACTTGTGCCAAGTCCTTCGTTGGTTGAAAATACAGCTGGCCCGCTCAAGTGGTCAGCTGAAGCGTCAGTCATTGAAAATGAACCTACTGAATCCAGACCAGACGAAAGTCTAAAGGTCGATACGGCAGTTGACCCGGTTCTTCCTTCAGAGGTTTCATCCCCAAATGACACCGTCACTGAAGATTCATCTTCAAATGACACCCTCACTGAAGAGAATAAGGATGACACCATCCAGATTCTTTTCATCAACACAGACTCTGATGAGCATCAGGGAAATGCGCCCATTCCTTTATCGCAGGAAGGAACATCGTCAGGGTCATATCCGGCCGTGTATTCGGTCCCACCACCAAGCAACCTGGTTGTATCCTTTGATTGGAACCAACTAGGCAGACCCTGGTTACCAGCCAGTATACCATTCAGACTCATAGTCCAATTCTACAGAATGGTAATGGCTGGAACTATCATTGATGAAGGGGAATCTGTGAGCATCCTTTCCTCTATTGCTTGGAAAGCACTGGGTTCCCCGGAGCTTTTGCCTGAGATAAGAAATCTCTCGGGTTTTGACAAAGGAACCAGTCAACCATTAGGGATCCTCCCCAATGTACCTGTTACATTGAAAGGGAAGACCGTTCAAATGAACGTGATGGTTGTTCAAGGACCCTTGGATTATAACCTACTCCTTGGACGAGACTATATATATTGCATGGGAGCTATAGTCTCCTCACTCTTTAGAGTAATGTGTTTTCCACACGAAGGAAGAATGGTCAAGCTCGTAGACCAACTTTCATTTCCGGGATCACGCATCGCAAATAGTCACATACCAACCCTCAATGGTCTATTCACTCAAGAAATGTCTCCACCCCCAGTCCTCCTTCCCGATGAGTGCGAGTGATTCGGAAAGATGGGACTGGAACCCAGGGGGCATGCATCCTGGTCTGCTTCGGGCAGAGGAAACCTTGGGTATAAGGTAGAATTTCCGCGAAGGAATATGACTAGTCCGTACCCCGTCCGTGGATGGAAGAGGGGTTGTTCTAGAACAGGATTCTTTTGTTAAGGTTACTTGTTTGACAAGGGTCATTCACCATTGTCTACTTCGGTAGACAGTGCCGAGGAAATGTTTTCGTTTGATGGTGTTAACAAAACAATCTTTGGGTAACCAGAAAGAGGTATGCCTCTCTCGGTGAAACGAAAGTTTTGGCGGAAAGAAGTAGGGGTAACCTTGAAACTCTGTCTTATACCTGGGGGCATGCAACCTTTTGGAGTGCAAGCAAGGGACGACTATTTATTTTTTTAAATTTTTAGGTCCTCCCTTTAAACCTGTAGGTCTAACCCTTTAAACTCGTAGGATTAGCCGTTTCCGAACTTGCATAAAGAAAGGATGAGAAGGAGCATAGCTTATGTGAGGTGCGAGCTCTATAAAAAATGGAATCTTGTAGGAGACATTCTTATCCTATGACTGGTATTCCAAACAGTTTTACTGCGGAATTTATGCTCGTTAAAAAATAGAAAAGCGAGATCCGAGCAGTTTTAGCACATAGTTCATGCTCGTTAAAAAATAAACATAAGATTGAGCAAGAGTTTCCTCCAGAGTTTAAGCTCATTAAAAAATGAACCTATTCTAGTAAATAACCATTGTGATCGTAAATTTATTAGCCATAAAAAGCCTTGGTTGGTTTATTAGCCATTCCATTTGGCCAATTGTTCACCTCCATATGATTGTTTACCCATTTTGAGGAACAGCTGCGAAGAGTGATTTCACTTAGCCATCCTTGTGACACTGCCGTGATTGGAAAATTCCAACCTGTACCTGGAATCTGCTGCTATCCCTGTTTATCACTCGTTCCTCAAAAGACGAGTCTTCTTTGAGCTCTTTTCTCCTGACTCGTAAAATATGAAAAGTTTGCCGAGTTCTGGCCTTCCAGCTCGTTAAAAGGACCGGAAGAGCTATCCATCCTCTAGATTTTAATCTTTTTGGACCTGAGGGATTATTACACAAAAAGGTCGAGCGCTTGTTTTATTCGGCTCGTTAAAGTTATCGAAAACTCATCCCTTCTGTATTGTTTTATACTTTTTCGGACTTAAGGGATTAGATGACGAAAAAGGAATTTTGGAGTTAACTTTCTGTACCTTTTCAGACTCTCTAAAAATGAAAAGGACCGAGTTTTCCTTGTCGTTAGACTCGTTAAAATGATTAAATAGCGACAAACTTGTCTTTAGACGAGAACGAGTTTCCCTATCGCTAGGCTCGTTAAAACATAGCGATGGGCTTGCCCGAAGGGCAGGTTATAGAACAAGCATATGTTATCCTCCTCAAGCTTGACAAAAATAAAGAGGTACTGGTCAGAAATGACTGGGGAAAAATTGGGAGAACCTCAAAGCTTTAATGGTAGCAAGTCGCTCTTGAACATGACACTTTTCCTCCGTATCACATCGGGTTGGGTTGTTTCATTCACCGGTCTCATCACCATGGTCTTCGCCAAACCATCCACATTTGGGGTAATGCTACCGATCCATCGCATCAGTGTCGTTATGTGTTCAAGAGATGTTGTTCAGAAAGAGTCAACCGTGTCCCATCCACTGCCATACATTATCCTTCATCCACCCATGATCGCCACCCTGAATCATATCTCACAGATTGTTTTCACCTCCACTAAAATCATTAGCTCCGTTCCGTGTCACTGATGTGGGATTCATTAAGGCCCTCCTTTGACGGATCGCTTCTTGTCGACTTCAGCTCATTATCCAAGAAGTTGATCTAGGAACACCCCCCTCAGTACTTTGAAGCTTGCATGCCTCAATGGCAAGTTTCTCACTTCCGGCGACAGGTATACATCAATGACCTTCGACCAGAAGATTTTGCGTGGTGTTCGACGCCAAGTCCTTTATTCACACCATGTGAATTGTACTGCAGTACCTTGAGGGTCATTATCATTATCGGTGATTCCTCTCGCGCTTGTTAATGGTTTACATTATTGACCGGTAATCAAGCGATGTCTTTCCATGTTCGACTTCAGCGCAATTCTCACATGGATCGACTTGTACTTAGAGTGAAGATCGAACGAGTTTGAAGACCCCGGATCTAGTTTCATCCATCCGAGCTGCGATATATATTCAGGAAATATAAAGACATTTGATATGTACATTATTACAGCAGATGATCATCCTACTCAAAGGATGATAATTTCAGCAGAGAATTATCAAGTCTACCATCAGACGGTCGTCTGTTATATGTACCGAAATGAATTTATAAAGCTGAGCATGGGAATGCCCGCCTCAACTAGATCATGAAAGCAGAATGAAAAATAATGTATTGTATTGTATTTTATTACAGGTCACCTCTCAGCGATTGAATGAACTTCGGATCCTCCTGATAAAGCATTTCACCCGATAAACGACCTCATACTTTAGGGGGCAACTGTTATAGACATTTTTGTGCCTTACAACATGAAGCATGAAATGTCAATAATCTAAGGGATCCAAAGTCCCTAAACATGTTGTTCCTACCCCTAGAGGAACAAGGTCAGCAAACCACAGCACTAAATATCAGTTCTCCACCTGAAAACACTAAAAAACAAGCAAATTCTGGATCATGTCAACTGCTCCACTGAGCATTTGCACTGAATGTCAACTTCTCCACTCTATACCTGCGCTGAATGTCAACTGTAATGAAGGCTACCTACGCTGGGCGAGATTGGCCAAGTGGCACAGTCATTCCTCAAGGTGTCAATGCCCATGAAGCTTCCAAAATGACACTTGGATCAGGGAATTCGCCTAGTGATGAGTAAGAGGATCTAGATCTCCAAGTGGAAGCAAGAACCTCCAAGTGGACTCAAGAACTGAAGAATAACTGAAGTGGGAGAGGACACTAATCAGCTTCATGCCAGCCTCAAGTTGACTCATCCTTTCTCCAAAACTCCTATATATAGAGCTCTCTCATGAGGTCTAGGGAGGCTGAAATCTTGTGAATGTAAGGAAGTGCTGTTGGTTTGAGTATAGAACTATTGGGTGATTTGCTTGAAGGAGGTGAAGAGGAGATTTCTTTCTGCTGGGAGGTGTTGCTGGATTGGGCCTCTTATGGTTGTAACACTCTCAGAACTTTACTTCTTCCATTAATAAAGCATTTGAGGTTCTTCTATATGCATGTGTCTCAATGGTGAATTGTTATACTTGTGTATTTGATTTATTCTAATCCTTGAATCAATTATGAATGTATGCTTCTTGTAGTTTCCTTCTCTTGCCCTTTTGCGGGATCTTTGTGTAGCTGGGCCAGTGAAAGAGCAAGGAGCTGGGAGCAAGCAGCAAAGAGAGAAGATTGGATCAATCATTAGCGGAAGACAACGGTTAGTGGATCTCTTTCTCCCCTCTCTTACATCTCATAAAGAAGTAATCTCGAATAGCTTTTCATTCGGTTGTTGCTGAGGTACTATCACCCTTAGAGTGGGATAGGGTCATTCCGTATTGGATACTTTTCCCAACAACAAAAACCTCCTTTCTATATATAGGAGTCTAAGGAGTCACAATATAATCCAGCCGACCTAACAATAATAATATAAAGCCACAAAAATAACAATAGAGGGATTCTATGGGGCACAGTAATAACAATATGGGGGCAATAGGGGCACAACAATATTAATAAGGGGTATAACTACAATAGTAATGCGGTAATCACTAGTATTATGGGGACCCAACATGCCCCTCTCCTTCAAAAAAGTGTTGTCCTCAATGCTTGAGTGGTTCTGGATACTTCTGCATAAAATTCTCATCCTCCCATGTGGAATCTTCAGCGTATAAGTTCTTCCACTTGATAAGATACTTTGAAATTGATCGATTTCGTAGCTGTTGAGTTCTTGTTTCTGTGATTGCTTCCGGTTCCAATATAATTTTTCCTTCCTCGTCAAGTTCTGGCAATATTGTTTGAACTGGGAGCTTGTCACCTATAACCTTCTTTAAACATGAAACATGGAAAACTGGGTGCAATCGAGAAGTTGCAGGAAGCTCCAATTTGTATGCCATAGTACCAATCTTTTGCAACACCTTGTACGGACCATAATACTTTGGTGATAATTTATTATCCTTCTTAGCTTGCTTGAGGGACATTTTCTTATATGGTTGTAGCCGTAGGAATACCCAATCACCTACATCAAAACTTCTTTCACTGTGATGTTGATCTGCCTGTTGTTTCATTCTATTTTGTGCCAACACGAGGTTATCCTTTAAGAGTTGGAGGACTTGTTGTTGATGTTCAATGTGATGTTCCATTGCCTGAACCTTAGAATTTTCTCTTAAATATGATGTGATGGATGGTGGTTGATACCCATAAAGTGCCATAAATGGGGTCATTTTTGTTGTTGTATGGAAGGAAGTGTTATACCACCATTCAGCCAGAGGCAACCATTTGACCCATTGTGTCTGTTTATCAGATACAAAGCAACGAAGATATCCTTCCAAACATTTGTTTACTATCTCAGTTTGCCCATCAGATTGAGGATGATAAGATGAGCTATGAGCTAACTGAGTACCAAGACAAGAAAATAATTCTGTCCAAAAATTTCTAGTGAAAATGGGATCTCTGTCACTTACAATAATCTTTGGGTTTCCATGTAGCTTTTGAATTGTTTCCATAAATGCAGTAGAAACTGTACTGGCTTTAAATGGATGTGATAATGCACAAAAGTGTGCATACTTGGTAAGTCTGTCAACTACCACCATGATGACACTCTTTCCCTCAGACTTGGGTAAACCTGTGATAAAATCCATTGAAACCTCCTCCCAAAGTTGGCTTGGAATGGATAAAGGTTGTAATAGACCCGGTGTCTTAATTGTTTCAACTTTATTTTGTTGGCAAACCAAACATTCTGCCACAAACTTTTGAATATTTGATTTAAGGCCATCCCAAAAAAATTCCTTCTTAACCCTGTGGTAAGTTTTTAAAAATCCTGAGTGCCCTCCTAAGGGAGAAGTGTGCAATTCCATAAGAATCTTTTGTTTTAGCTGGGAATTCTTACAGAGGTATAAGCGATCTTTGTACCATAACGAATCATTTTGCCAGCTAAATGTATCAGATGTACTGGAATCTTGTTGTAACTTTCGAATAAGTGCCCACACTTCTTCGTCATTCTTCCATTCCTCCCTTGCTTCATTTATCCAATCTGGTTGGATAATAGAAATGGTGCACAACAATGCTTCCACATCCTCATCCTTTCTTGAGAGTGCATCTGCCACCACATTTTGCTTCCCTTTTTTGTAGATGATTTCAAAGTCATAACCCAACATCTTTGTGACCCACTTTTGTTGCTCTTCAGAGGATAATCTTTGTTCTAAAAAGTATTTAAGGCTATCATGATCCGTTTTTACCTTGAAGTGTCTTCCCATTAGGTAGGGTCGCCATTTCTTAAGTGCATGGAGTATTGCCAACATTTCCTTCTCATAAATAGCTTTGCTTAAAAACTTTCCCTTGATTGGACGACTTTCAAAAGCAATGGGTCTTTCATCTTGCATTAGAACAGCACCAATTCCATTTCCTGAAGCATCACATTCCACAATAAAGGTTTTTGTGAAGTCCGGTGTAGCTAAGACGGTGCTTGGCACATTGCCTCTTTAAGATGTTCAAAGGCCTTTGTTGCTTCCGGAGTCCATGAAAATGCATCTTTCTTCAATAATGTTGTTAGAGGTGCTGCTATTCTCCCATAATTCTTAACAAACTTGCGATAATACCCTGTCAACCCAAGAAATCCTCGCAGATGCTTTATGGATGTGGGGATTTTCCATTCCTTAATGGCTTTAATTTTGCTAGGGTCTACCTTAACTCCTTCATGAGATACAATATGACCCAGATATTCCACCTCTTGGACTCCAAAGAAACATTTGGATCTTTTTGCATATAATTGTTTCTCCTCCAATAGTTGTAGCACCTTGTCAACATGTTCAACATGATCCTTCCAAGACTTGCTGTAGATTAGTATATCATCAAAAAATACTAACACAAATTTTCTAAGGAATGGTTTGAAAATTGAATTCATCAAACCTTGAAATGTTGAAGGTGCATTGGTAAGGCCAAAAGGCATGACCAAAAATTCATAATGACCCTCATGAGTTCTAAATGTTGTTTTCAGAATGTCTTCAATCTTCATTCTGATTTGATGATATCCTGAACGAAGATCCAACTTGGTGAAGTAAATTGATCCATGCAATTCATCCAGTAATTCATCAATGACAGGAATGGGGAACTTATCTTTAATAGTGAGCTTGTTGAGCTCCCTATAATCCGGACACATGCGCCATGATCCATCCTTCTTGTGCACCAATACTACTGGAGCAGAGAAAGAACTTTGACTCGGTTGAATTATACCAGCCTCTAGCATTTCTGCAACCATACGTTCAATTTCACTCTTTTGGACATAGGGATATCTGTACGGCCTGATGTTTGGAGGAACACTTCCTGGAATCAGATGAATAGCATGATCATGATCACGCATAGGTGGGAGACCTTTTGGAGTCTCAAATACCTTGGAATGATTGTCCAGGACTTTTTGGAGATCTGGAGAAATAGATGATTCCGATGTGGAAACATCTAGCGAACATAATTGTGCAATTACACCTCTTTGCTCCTTTTTTAGAAGCTTTGTCATACCATTAGAGCTGATTATCTTTCCTGGTTTCCCTGCAATACCCCTTAATTCAACTTCCTTTCCTTCTGTAGAAAATTTGATGAAAATTTCTTGAAAATTAAAAGCTATTGTACCCAAGGATTGTAGCCATTGGACTCCTAGTACAACATCAGCACCTCCCATTGGAATGGAAAGCATTGGGCTAGTCAATACATATTCTCCCATGGATAGCTTGATATTATGGCACTTTCCAGAGCAATTTATTGTTCCTCCATTTGCAATCATCACTTGACACTCTGGTGCTGGATATAGGAAGCAATTCAATTCTTTTGCTACCTTACAATGAATAAAATTGTGGGTGCTTCCTGAATCAATCAACACTATTACCTTTTTCTTCTTGATTTGTCCTTCTATCTTGATGGTTTGAGGAGTGGTAATTCCCGCCAATGCATTACAAGATATGGTCGGATTTATTTGTTCTTCATCTAGGCTTTGTTCCTGGAGTATATCCTCTTCTTTTGACCTTTCTTGCTCCTTTTCTTCTTCCTCTTCACAATCTATGTAGAATAATTTCTTCTCAGCACACTTATGACCTTTAGTGTATTTGCTATCACAACTGTAACAAAGCCCTTTTGCTCTTTTTTCTTCCAATTGTTGTGGTGTCAACCTTATAGGTTGTGGAAGACTAGGGGCAACAACACTTCCGTCTTTATAGTTGTGAGTGGTATGCTTCCTGGTTGCCATAATTTTGCTTTCCATTTTTCTTGCTAACCTGAATGCCTTCTCTAATGAATCAGGTTCCCAAAGGCAAACATCATGTTGGATATTATCCTTTAAATACCCTATGAACACATCAATCCTATGCTCCTTTGGAATATCTTTTACCCTTATGTTCAATTTTTGGAACTCCTCAATGTGCTCCATTATTGAACCCTTTTGTTTGAGACTTATCAATTGGCTAAAAAAAGTGTTGCTTTTTGTATCCTCATAATGTGTTATCAATTCTTCCGTAAAAATTTCCCAAGTGATAATTTTTTTACGAGAGCAAAGCCATTGATACCATACAAACTGATTTGGTTCCAAATATAAATTTGCCATACGTACCTTTTGTGTGTTTTGCACATTATTGAGATCGAAGAATTGCTCCATCGGGATCCTTGCCATCAAACTTCCTCATATCGATTTTTGGAATATGGTGGGTCTTAAATCCAACATTAGAGTCTATGGAATCATGATTAACATTTCTTTTGTTCTCATCATGAGTTTCCTTTACTACCCTTTCACCATTAGTGACCCTTTCTTGTAGCAACTTCTTCAATTCTTCCATGTCTGTCTTCAAACCTATCTTCAAATTTTCCATCTTAGCTTCTACGCCTTTCTTTCAACCATCCATCTTATCTTCTACATCTTTCTTTAAACCATCCATCTTAGATTCTGTTCCTTTTTGTGCAAGTGACACTTGTTGCACTTGGTCTCGTAATTTTGCTATATCATGTTGCATTTATTCCTCTTCTTCATAAGTCATGCTAGAGCTTTCAGGTTGCTTACTAGGTGTTTGCATTTTCTTTCCTTGGGGCATCAATTATCGATAATAATGCTTTACTATGCCCTTTGAATTCCTTCAAACCAAGCTTACGCAAAAATTTAAAAAGAACTACACACCTTTTTTCACTTTGTAGAAGCCTGATATTGAATCTGATGTATCTCTGTAATTTCTAATCATCTAGTTCTATAATTGTGACCTGTAGTAGCCTTCTGTGTCCTCTCTCCAATGCCACTAGTCTGATCCAAATTGGATTCTCCAAGAAAGATTTATGCACAATCTCTCGCAGTGACCTGATTGTAGACTAGTTAAGTAGAGCGAACTTGTATGAAGTTCCACGTGTCACTGTTTTGACCTTTGACTCTAAAAAATATATAAAAGAAAGCTACAGTCCGTCTTCTTTCTGCGACTTCTTGCGAAATTTCAATCTGATGCTCAGAAAGAAAGTTATGACAATTTTCCCCAGGTCACCTGTTTGGAATGTAATTCAGGAGTCTGCAAAAAGACCAACTTCCTCGGATCATATCTCCGCAAATGTAGTGCGAAAAGATTTGAAATTTGGACCTGAGGTTCAGCACGATTTCTTCTCAAATGGGTTTTTTTTTGCAACTTTTGAAACATCGCAGAAAAGAGTTATAGCGAAAATGCCACGATGACCTGTTTGGAGCAGCGAAACCCTAGAATCCAAAGCTCTGATACCAAATGTTATGAAACCAGCCGAAGAAAAGATAGAAAAGATATATCAACGCCTTAGAATTCAGCCTCTTCAAGGGGGAAACCTCCTTTACATTACATAAATGAACAATTATTGGATGATTCAAATGACAAAACCTCCTTTCTATATATAGGAGTCTAAGGAGTCACAATATAATCCAGCTGACCTAACAATAATAATATAAAGCCACAAAAATAACAATAGAGGGATTCTATGGGGCACAATAATAACAATATGGGGGCAATAGGGGCACAAAAATATTAATAAGGGGTATAACTACAATAGTAATGGGGTAATCTGTTATGCTCTTAACCTGCAAAACAATACCCAAGCGAATAGAAGATACCGAGAACACAGAATATGCGAAGAAAATATACCCAGAACACAGAATAGCAATGATTTTATTATTCAGAGAGAAATGTTCACAGGCCTCTTCGAGGGGGCAACCTCCAATAGAGTAGAGCTCGATTACAAAACAAGACACAATGCTCCTCGCAGGGAGTCTCTATCCTTTATATATGACTCATACATGCAATACCACGAGCCAATATCGTGGGTTTTATTAATACCATCTATCTAATACTACCGCCCATTTGCAACTAACTGTGGTCCCGTCATTAATTGCGGGTTAACCGCTTACAAATATTAATATGGGCTTTATTGACTCTTGACTATGACGTGATCCCATGACATAAATAAGGGGGTTAGGGTGGGACCCTAACATGCCCTCCCCCTTAAGACTAGCCTTGTCCTCAAGGCTGAAGCTGCGGAAACTGCTGAAGAATAGTGGCTGGTTCCCAAGTTGCATCTTTCGGAGAGGTGTCTTTCCATTTGACGAGGACCTCCTTAAGCATGCGGCCGCGCAGGTGCTTCTCTCGTGTGTATAGAACCTGTTCAGGTTGAAGCCAGATTGACCCTTCTTCGTCCAATTCAGGTAGACTGGTTTAAACTCGGCAATTGTTCCCAATCACTTTCTTGAGGCACGACACATGGAAAACTGGGTGGATTTTTGCTGTAGGTGGCAAAGCCAACTTGTAAGCCACTTCTCCAATGCGCTGAAGTACTTGGTATGGTCCGTAGAATTTTGGAGAGAGCTTTTGACAACCCTTGTCTTTGAGTGATGTTTGCTTATATGGTTGCAGCCTCGAAAAGACCTGATCCCCTTCTTGAAATTGGCGCTTTGAGCGATGTTGGTCAGCCTGTTGCTTCATACGGTTCTGAGCTTGATGAAGATTCTCGCACAGATGGGCAAGCATGGTTGCGCGGTGTTGTAGGAGTTGATCCACGGCTTGTACTTTGGAGCACCCCGTGAGATAAGAAGTAGGGGAAGGCGGAAGTTGTCCATAGACTGCTTCATAGGGAGTCATTTTGGTAGTGGCATGATAGTTGGTGTTATACCACCATTCCACCAGAGGTAACCATTGTACCCAAAGGTGTTGTTTTTCTGAAGTGAAACACCTAAGGTAGGTTTCTAGACATTTGTTGACTGCTTCGGTTTGACCATCTATTTGCGGATGATATGAAGTACTGAGTTTGAGTTGAGTGCCTTGTATTCTGAAGAGCTCCTGCCAAAAATTACTGGTGAAGATTGGGTCACGGTCGGACACAATAGAAGTGGGCATGCCATGCAATTTGAAGATCTGATCCATGAAAGTTTGAGCAACCAAAGTGGGTGTGAATGGTTGGGGTAGGGCACAGAAATGAGCATACTTCGACAGTCGGTCCACAACCACCATGATGACTGACTTGTTCCCAGACTTTGGAAGACCTGTAATGAAATCCATGGAGACCTCCGTCCAAATTGATGCCGGAATGGGCAATGGTTGTAATGTGCCTGGTGTGTGGACGGTTTCCCCTTTGTGGCGTTGACAGACGTCACATTCTGCTACGAAAGTAAGGATGTCCTATTTCATGCCAGCCCAAAAAAATGATCTTCTGGTGCGAGCATATGTCTTCTGAAAGCCCGAATGTCCTGCAATGGGAGATTAGTGCAATTCTGCTAAAATGCGACTTTTGAGGGTGGATGTTGGTGATATTACGACTCTATCCTTGTAGCGAAGAATATCATTCTGCCACGAGTAGCCCTTGCTGGAATTAGGATCTACCTGCAATTGAGAAATGAGTTGAGAGATCCCGGGATGTGAAAACCATTCCCTGCGAGCCTCTTCAATCCAATCTGGAATGGGGAGTGAAATTGCGAGCAGAGTACTTTCCTCCTCAAATTGGTGCGACAATGCATCTGCTACCCTGTTGTCTTTCCCTTTCTTGTAAATGATCTCATAATCATATCCCAGCATTTTGGCTAACCATTTATTTTGTTGTGGGGAAGATAGGCGTTGCTCCAGAAAATATTTAAGACTGTGATGATCTATGCGGATTTGGAAACGTCGCCCCAACAAGTAAGGTCGCTAGGTCTCGACTGCATGTAAGATGGCCATCATTTCCTTCTCGTAGGTAGATTGGCCCAGATTCCTCCCACTTAGTTGTTGGCTGGTGAAGGCCAATGGTCGCCCTTCCTGCATTAAGACTGCTCCAATACCTATTCCCGAAGCATCAGATTCAATGACAAATGATTTGGTGAAGTCCGGTAGTGCTAAGACAGGAGTGGAACACATGGCGGTTTTGAGAGCGGTAAATGCCTGTTGTGCTTCTTCGTTCCAAAAGAAGGAATTTTTCTTTAGGAGTTGCGTTAGGGGCTTCGCTATGCGGCCATAGTTGCGGACAAATTTACGATAATAGCCTGTGAGACCCAAAAATCCTCTCAAGCTATTCAAGGTCTTAGGTTGAGGCCATTCTTGCATTGCCTGGATCTTTTTTGGGTCCACCTTGACATCTTCACGCCCCACAATGTGGCCCAAATACTCAACTTCTTCCATGCCAAACGAACACTTAGACATCTTGACAAATAATTTATGCGTGCGGAGCAGTTGCAAGAGTAGATCTACATGCTGAAGATGTGCCGCCCAAGTGCCACTATAGATGAGGATGTCATCGAAGAAGACAAGGACAAATTTTCTGAGATATGGTTTGAGGAGGTGATTCATAAGGCTCTGAAAAGTAGAGGGGGCATTACAGAGACCAAATGGCATGACCAGGAACTCATAATGGCCTTCATGAGTTCTGAAAGTTGTCTTGGGAATGTCGACTTCCTTCATGCGAATTTGGTGGTAGCCTGAGCGAAGATCCAACTTAGTGAAGAATTGAGCCCCATTGAGTTCGTCCAGCAAATCGTCAACCACTGGGATGGGAAATTTATCTTTGATTGTTAACTTATTGAGGGCCCTGAAGTCTGGACACATCCGCCACTCCCCATCTTTCTTGAGGACCATGACCACTAGAGATGAATAAGGACTAATGCTGGGACGAATGACACCTGCTTCCAACAATTCCTTGATGATTTTTTCTATTCATTCTTTTGGGTGAACGGATATCTGTATGGCCTCACATTTGGGGGTTGGGCCTCTGGAACCAATGTGATGCTATGATCATGTTCCCCTCGCGAGGGTGGAAGCTCATGAGGCTTGTCAAAGACCGTCCGATGTTTATTTAAAATCTGTTGCATCTCAGGATGAATTGGCGGGGGCATGGTATCGACTACCTGGATGGCATTAAATTGAGCTACCACTCCATGATGGCCCTTTTTTAACAATTTTTCCATCCTATGCGAGCTGATGATAGAGGGGGCTCCCGCCTGTAGTCCACGGAGGGTATGTGTGGAGTTGTTCTGCTTAAAACTCATATATAACTCCTGGAAATCCATTGTGATTGGCCCAAGAGTGCGGAGCCATTCCGCGCCGAGGACAATGTCGCAACCCCCCATGTGTATTGCAAACATGTGGGTTTTCAATTGATAATCCCCCATTTGAATTTTGACATTTTCACAGCGACCTTCACATTTCATTGTGCCCCCATCTGTAATCTGGACTTGGAAGTTAGAAACTGCCTGGACGAAACAATGTGCTGCTTCAGCGATCTTTTGGTGGATGAAATTATGGGTACTTCCACTATCAATCAAGACTACTACTGGGCGATGTTTAAGAAAACCCCTGATTTTGAGAGTTTGAGGGGAAGAAATTCCTGCCAATGCATTCAACGAAATAATTGGTTCATCAGATACAATCTCCTGTTGGTTATCTTCTTTGATCGCCTCCGGTTCCTCAAGTGGTGGATCTTCCTCTGTGGAGTGGTAGTCAGTGGCATCTATTTGAAAAAACTTGTGCTCTTTGCATTTATAACCCGGGGAATATTTTTCATCACAGTAGTAACATAGTCCTTGCTTCCTTCTTTCGGCCATTTCCGCAGGTGACACCTTTTGAGTCTTAAGTGTCTGAGTCATATTGGGAGCCTGTGAGGGACGACCTTTAGCGGGGAAGTTGGGGCGGCTGGATTGGGCTGTTAATGCACGTTCCACCTTACGGGCTACCTGGCAAGCCTCTGTCCATGTGGGAGGGTGGTGGAGTAGAACCTGAGCTTTGATGGCTTCTTTAAGACCGCTGATAAAGCATTCCATGTAGAACTCATCTGTGAGACCCTTAGTGTGGAAGGCTAAGGCTTCAAAAGCAGTAATATATTCCTCCACTGTACCCATCTGTCGGAGCTTAGTGAGACGCCCCAAAAAAGAGTCTTCCTGTTCAAAGCGATTGCAAAGAGTTTTGGAAAATTGGGCCCAATTCTGAAAATGTCCATTGCAACGCTGATGCCATTCCTTCCATTGCCATCGTTCATTGTCCAAGTACATGGTGCCAACCATAAGCTTAGTCCCCTCATCTGTGATATGATTCAATTGGAAATACTGCTCCATTTGTGCTAGCCATGCGGACGTGTGAGAAACGTCAAATTTCTGCATATCCAACTTGGGAGGTCACTGACTGGGTGGTGGATGGGAGTGCCAAATGTGAGGAGAGTGGCTAGACTCACCCTCATGGTATTCATGGCCATTATACGCCTCCTCGTGGGCTGGCTTCTTGCCCTTTGAGAATGCCTCCTGTAACTGGTTACTCATTCCTTTAAGCTCAAGTTCTATGTGGTTACTCATTCCTTGAAGGTCAAGTTCGATCTTGTTCACCATAGTTTGGAGGGAGTTGACATAGCTTTCAATTTTGTCAATCCTTTCATTGGCCATCGCTTGAGCGCGAGTTTCTACCATACACCAACCTGATGAAAAATTGGGACCGCCTAAAATTTTTTACTAAGAAATTGAATGGTACCACCTTGCTCAGCTCGTCGTCCTGATACTGATGGGCTAGGTCACCAATAAGCGCCCCAGAAGATCTCAGACTTTTTTTTTTTTTTTTTTGGAAAACTCCTAACGGAGTTTTACTCCTTCCTGATCAATACTGCTGTCGCCAAATCCTCAAAATGTCAATGCCGCCAAAAGTCCTGCGAAAATTATATCCAGGTACAGGAACCCTTCACAACGACTCTGATCTGGTGGATCTGAGAGATCTGAATGGTGGAACACTGCTGCTGCTGATCTGGAATATCTGATCTGGTGGATCTGAGAGATCTGAATGGTGGAACAACTGCTACTGCTGATCTGGAATAGATGATGTGTGATCCCCCGATAGAAAGGGAACTATGGTCTTGGGGAGTGTCAGGTGCTACAGATCGCAATATACATAAGGGTCTGACAGTAGTACTTGGCCCAATGTTTCAGGGCTCTAACTAAGGAGGATCGATCGTACCCTTAGCCGTACAACCCGACTACCCTATCGTACGGGCGAGTAATCTCTCCGAGTGTTGTTCTCGGTGTACTGTAGCCACAAGACGGCTGAAGGTTTATCTATGGCGAGGTTTCAAGGGAGCTAGGGGGCTTCCTATATACCCAGAGGGTACGTGGAAGACAGTCCGTGCGCGGTTCTGTCTAATGCGCTACTACTCGAAGGGGTACCCACAGGGGTTACAAGGGAGTCCAACAGACGTGACCACCTCTTGTATTTCCTGCGTGCATGCCTCCCCAAATCCGCAGATTTATGCGCTTAACGACAGATCCCGTGGTTTAAAGACGCCGAAACACATCTCTAGCCAAAAAAAAATTTGCTAAAATTTGGAGATCCCACCGAGCCCTGGAAAGTGCTCTGATTCCACTTGTTATGCTCTTAACCTGCAAAACAATACCCAAGCGAATAGAAGATACCGAGAACACAGAATATGCGAAGAAAATATACCCAGAACACAGAATAGCAATGATTTTATTATTCAGAGAGAAATGTTCACAGGCCTCTTCGAGGGGGTAACCTCCAATAGAGCAGAGCTCGATTACAAAACAAGACACGATGCTCCTCGCAGGGAGCCTCTATCCTTTATATATGACTCATACATGCAATACCACGAGCCAATATCGTGGGTTTTATTAATACCATCTATCTAATACTACCGCCCATTTGCAACTAACTGTGGTCCCGTCATTAATTGCGGGTTAACCACTTACAAATATTAATATGGGCTTTATTGACTCTTGACTATGACGTGATCCCATGACATAAATAAGGGGGTTAGGGTGGGACCCTAACATAATCACTAGGATTATAGGGACCCAACATAATTCCAGCCAATGCATTACAAGATATGGTCGGATTCATTTCTTCTTTAAATCTAGGGTTTGTTCCTAGAGTATATCCTCTTCTTTTGAAATTTCTTGTTCCTTTTCTTCCTCCTCTTCACAATCTATGTAGAATAATTTCTTCTCAGCACACTTATGACCTTTAGTGTATTTGCTATCACAACTGTAACAAAGCCCTTTTGCTATTTTTTCTTCCAATTGTTGTGGTGTCAACCTTGTAGGTTGTGGAATGCTAGGGGCAAAAACACTTCCATATTTATAGTTGTGAGTGGTAGGCTTCCTGGTTGCCATAATTTTTCTTTCCATTTTTCTTGCTAACCTGAATGCCTTCCCCAATGAATCAGGTTCCCAAAGGCGAACCTCATGTTGGATATTATCCTTTAAAGTCCCTATGAACACATCAATCCTATGCTCCTCTGGAATATCTTTTACCCTTATGTTCAATTTTTGGAAGTCCTCAATGTGCTCCATCATTGAACCCTTTTGTTTGAGATTTATCAATTGGCTAAAAAAAATGTTGCTTTTTGTATCCTCATAATGTGCTGTCATTTCTTTCGTAAAAATTGCCCAAGTGACAATTTATTTATGAGAGCAAAGCCATCGATAACATATAAATTGATTTGGTTCCGAATATAAAGTTTCAATAGTTACCTTTTGTGTGTTTTGCACATTATGGAGATTGAAAAATTGCTCCATCTGTAGTATCCATGTTCCGGGATCCTTGCCATCAAACTTCCTCATATCAATCTTTGGAACATGGTGGTTCTTCGATCCAATGTTAGAGTTTACGAAATCATGATTAACATTTATTTTGTTTTCATCATGAGTTTCCTTTACTACCCTTTCGTTATTAGTAAGCATTTCTTGTAGAAACTTTGTCAAATCTGTCTTCAAATCTTCCATGCCAATCTTCAAATCTTCCATGCATGTCTTCAAATCTATCTTCAAATCGTCCATCTTAGCTTCCATGTCATTCATATTAGCTTCTACCCCTTTCTTTAAAGCATCCCTCTTAGCTTCCACGACTTTCTGTAAACCATTCATCTTAGCTTCTACATCTTTCTTTAAATCATCCATATTAGATTCTATTACTTTTTGTGCGAGTAACGTTTATTGCACTTGGTCTCGTAATTTTGATATATCATGTTGCATTTCTTCCTCTTCTTCATGAGTCATGCTAGAGCTTTTCAGGTTGCTTACTAGGTGTTTCGATTTTCTTTCTTTGGGGCATCAATTAGCGGTAATAATTCTTCACTATGCCCTTTGAATTCCTTCAAACTAATTTTTCAAACCAAGCTTATGCAAAAATTTAAAAAAAATCTACACACCTTTTTTTTCACTTTGTAGGAGCTTGATATTGCATCTGATGTATCTCTGTAATTTCGGATCTTCTAGTTCTAAAATTGCGACCTGCAGTAGCCCTCTGCGTCCTCTTTCCAATTCCACCAGTTTGATCGAATTTAGATTCTCCAAGAAAGAGTTATGCACAATATCCCAAGATGACTTGATTATATACCTTTTCAGAAGAGTAAAATTGTATGAAGTGCCGCATGTCACTGTTTTGACTTTAGGATCTGAAAAATATACACAAGAAATTACAGTCTGTCTGCTTTCTGTACCTTCTTACGAAATTTCAATTTGATGCTCAAAACAAAATTTATGACGATTTTCCCCAGGTCACCTGTTTGGAATGTAATTTGGGAGTCTGTAAAAAGGGCAACTTCCTTAGATCATATATCCACAAATATAGCGCGAAAAGCTCTGAAATTACGACTCAAGGTTAAGAATGATTTCAACCCAAATGGTTTTTTTTTAGCATCTGAAACGACGCAAAAAAAAGTTATAGTGCAAATTCCACGGTGACTTATTTAGAGTAGTGAAACCTTAGAATCCAAAGCTCTGATACCAAATGTTATGAAACCAACTCAAAAAAATATAAAAAAGATAAATCAACACCTTAGAATTTAGCTTCTTCGAGGGGGCAACCTCCTTTACATTACACAAATGAACAATTCTTTGATGATTCAAATGACAAAACCTCCTTTCTATATATAGGAGCCTAAGAGGTCACAATATAACCAAGCCGACCTAACAATACTAATATAAAGGCACAAAAATAACAATAAAGGGATTCTATGGGGCACAATAATAATAATATGGGGACAATAGGGACACAAAAATATTAATGAGGGATACAACGACAATAGTAATAGGGGAATCACTAGTATTATAGGGACCTAACATCAAGGGTCTCCAAGTTAGTTATATTATTTTAATTATATTATCTCAAATTATTGAGCACGTGGTATTAATAAACCATAGTATTGTAGAAAAGGAAAATCTCCATCGTAAAGTGGGGTGAATGTCAAGATTTAAGAATATTGTTTAACTCATATATTAATTGTTTTTATAATTAATAATAATAGTAATTTAAAATAAAGTTATAGTTTAGCTAATTTTATAAAATCATTTAATCTAGGCAATGTGAGATGTATTGTGAGCTAAGTGTTTTGATGATTATGAAGGATTGATTCCTATCTATTTATTAGCCATTTAATTTATATGGTTGTGCCTTTTTTATATTACTTTTATTAGGAAGTAATTTGATTTTTTTACTTTAAGTAATTTTCTTCTTTGGGTACCTCCCCCGCCTCCTTCTCAATCTCTCAAAGTTTTACTTTTAATTCCTTTAACTCTTTCGAAAGTTGATATAAAATTATGTTACTTCACATGGACATGGACATAGAAATATTTTATTGCGAGTGAGATCTACCATGAAATATTTTTATCACATTACCACATTTCCTTCATATTGGTTTGTAATATCAACAACAAACTAGTTATCCTTCAACTAACAGAGTGAAGTGAGAGTGAGATTATTGATTTTTATAGCATTTTTAATTAAAACTAACCAAATATGTATATTCGTTTTTAATTTTTATTGACATAAATTGTTTTCTATTTAGACAATATTTTATTTTTATTTAAAAAAAGACAATGTCTACCACAGAAAGAATTACACATCTCCCTCATATTGGGATGTAGAATGCACCTCTTCGACCAACAACATCATCCATCAAACAACATATTGTAATTATCCATTAAGTGTAACCCAAAAATAACTAAGTACCATCATAATCCATTGATCCAACATCTAGCATCCTATGCATCATCAAGACTGACCATAAGTGAACCATAACTCAATAAAAGGATGTGTGTATCCCTATATCTCATGCTTGAAACATTTGTTATGTGATGAGAATCATAATTTACCATTGATATCAATATGAGGGATAACACAATCCATTACAATAACACTAAGAATTCGCCACCATTACAAATTGAATGTTCAGGTCATTAGGAAATGAAAAGTGTTGGTGATTTCATCCAAAGCTTCACTTCAAAAACTACATTGGTAAGATAAGAGTGTAGAGAGTGAAGATGGAAGAAGATGTATAATTTCCTACCTCTTTAGTATAGGGGGTGTTGAAGCACTAAGATGACTTTTGAAAGCAAACTTAATACCTACGTTAGTTATCAAACTATGGTAAGTTTGTCTATTTCAGGAGTGTTCAACATTGTCTATGCAAGTGAATTCAGAGGTTAATTCCGAATGACATGATTTAGAATCATTGCAATGATTAATATCTGATTCTCGAATTTCATTCCAAGTAAATCTGAAAGAAAAACCTTAAAACAGTTTCAAATCTATTTTAACCTATTGTGCAGAAAATTGAATCTGAATGCAAGTAAAAGCAATCACTCTTAATAGATCTAAATAGAATCAACAATCACTCATTCAGTAAGAAAGGAAAACTACAAAAGATGCACAACAAATAACTATTCACACATTTAACTGAAAGCAATCAATTATAAACTTAAGATATCTGATAACACTACTTCAGAATGAACAATAATCAAATACTTAAACTAATATGATAAATTCATTAAAGGTTAACACACAAATGTGAACGCAACAAGATCTAGAATATAGTTTGAACGACAAAGGTAAATTATAGCTCACAACAATCAAAATAACTCTAATTTCATGAAATAACAATAATAAATAATTGTAAGAGTAAACAAAAATAAATATGACACAATTAAAATAGTAAATATCTTATCGACCGAGCCTAGAGTCTAAAGAAGTCACTATCGAAAGACACTCATAATGTGATTATAGGTAAAACAAAGTCTTATTCATTAAATTTGATAATAAAGTTACAACATCACAGTAATGAGAATACTCTGTGTCAAAAATGAGTAGTTACAATCTCCAAATTTCTAGCTAGCTGTTCATTTTGCCCGTCAACTTTATATAACCTAGGAAAGACAAACGAATAGAAGTGAATCCTCACGATCAGGAGATCCTGAGGATTTCTCAATTGACAATCTGATTTCATTACACAATAGACTTGATTTCCCTAGTCTTCCATTGGCCTTCATAATTAAGACGTTGTCCTTTTTCCTTTCTTGGTTGCTATTGTTCCATCATTTGAACAACAATCGTCCTATTCACATTCCTACATATAAAAATAGCGAAATTTAGCCATAATTACACAATTCGTTAATGTTTGATTTTATCCAACTTCTGTAATCGTTTCTTCTAAATTATTTTATCGAATGAAGATAAAATTAATGATTCATTAAGCTAAAATGAGGATAAAACATACCTTTTCTATGGCCCAACATACTCCCTTGCATACCTTTTTGCATGTCCTCATGCAATCAAATGATTGAGGTGCAGTTGAGTCAAAGAATAGGCAGGATAAACTTCTTCCTTATATAGCCTAAAACCATTTTTGTGTTTAAGTATGCAAAATACTGGTTCACATGGTAATTTGGAAAATCATAATCACTGTAATACCCATCAAGGGGTACCAGATAATAGGACATCTGTAATGGCATCCTATCCAGTCAGGACCCATGCTTAGGACCATATTATTGTACTTGTGTATGCGAGTAGCAGCAACTTTAAAGTTTCTGTACCCAAATGGCTCCCAGTTCTTGACATTGTTAATGGAAGCTTCCCATCTTTGCCTTGCTGCCAACAAAGCTTCCTCCTTAATTTCCTGAAATTATTCTTTTCCTTCCTGTATGATATCTGTATGGAGTGGTCACGACTCCTTTTCATTACATGCACTGTTTATGTTGGACCGAAAGATGTAAGGGTTTCGTGGATTCTCCTCTGACCCATAAATCTACACCATATTCCCTTTTCTAAGAAGTGTTATAGGCTTTAACCCATTTAACCTGATTGGTAGCAAAAGAGAGGAAAGCTTGAAATTGAATGTCCCTAATGAAGGGGTGAGGATTACTATCCAGTTCATCCTCCAAGAATAAATTGTGCATGTAACATTCACATAGAAGGTGTTGTAACTGCTCATTTTGTTGCTTAAAACATTTTACAAAGTCTGGAGTGGTCTTGAATTCTGCTGACTTACCAGCCCTGACAACCTTAACCTTCAGTAGTGGGTACCTTTCCAACAAGAATAGCAAATAATTAGTTGTAGTGACTGGAAAGACAAAGCATCAGAGTAAAGAGAAAAAATAGTTTCCATTTGTTCCTTGGACTTTTGAAGCTTGGCTCGTGCCTTCTCTAATTTCTTCTGCTCATCTTTGAAGTTGGAAAAATTTTTGTCTTCTATTACAATCAGTTCATTAAATTTCTTCTGCAACTCCTGGTGTATTTGTAATGGTACTACTTCTTCCTTATGTTGATCCAACTCCTATTGGGTCTTGGTTAATTCATTATGCAATTTCATGATAACAACTTCCCTTACCAGAGGAACGTAGTGAGGTGTTTGCTCTGTCTGAGTTTCATTATCATGTGTTATCATTGAATTAGTTTGAAAAAAAACTTTGGTTGTTTCTTGAGACACACAACAATCTTCTTGAGCATTTTCCTCACAATCAGTTTGAACACGAACATCGACGATTTATTGGAGCTTACAGTAGTCTGCCTAGGAATTATCCTCAAAATTGGTTTGAACAACAACTTCTGTGGTAGGAAAGTCAGTTTGGGTCATCATTGAATAAACGCAAGGACTTTCAGTTTGAGTCCCAGCATGCTCCAAAGAACATGTTTCTATTTGGGTCCCTATAGTTTCCAATTCCACTTTTAGTTTCTGAGCCTGAACTGCTTCCTTTAACCACTCTCTCAATTGCTTGATTGTTTTCTTCTATTTCCTGTATTTATTAATCATCTTTCTCAATATTTCCTTGTACTATTTCTTCTTTGGGGGGTTATCGATTGGAGGTGGCACAGTTGTGTTTATTTCTGGTTTATGAGGAGCTATGCCAATATCAGGGTTATGTTCCAATGGAACAATATCTTATGATTGATTCTCATCTACAAGGCCTTCTTCTACATGGGCTTCTTTCTTAGGGGACTTCAATGGAACAATGTCTCTTGATTGATTTTCATCTTCAAGGTCTTCTTCATGGGTCTCTTCCTCTGTGGTTTCTTCTACATGGGCCTCTTCCTCTGGAGACTCCAATGGAACAGTAACCTCTGGTTGATTTTCATCCCCAAGGGTTTCCTCTGCATGGGCCTATTCCTCTGGCGACTCCATTGGAACAGTGATCTCTGGTTGATTTTCATTCTCAAGGGTTTCTTCATGGGCTTCCTTCTCAGGAGACTCCAATGAAATAATATTCCCTGTTTGATTCTCATCATCAAGGGTTTCTTCTGCCTGTACTTCCTTTTCAGGAACAATATCTCTTGGTTGGTTTTCATCCTCAAGGACTTCTTCTGGATGATCTTCTTTCTCAAGGGACTCATTTATAAAGGGAAATGATTCACTTTGATCAGTAGATGGAAAAGATTCAGTATGGCCAGAACTGCCTATAGAGGAGGACTGGTTAAGGGAAGGATTTTGCCTATTAGAGTTTCCAGATGGATCCCTTTCTTCATAGTATGTACCCATATTCTCTAATGCTTGACCCATTTCTTCCTCATATTCCTGCAGAAAATCATCTTGTGGGATTGGAGAGGGCATATGAGACATCTGTGCTTCTTCTGTTGGAATTGGGGTGCACTGTTGTGATTTTATCCTTACAAAATATCTATGTTTCATTGGGCTAGAGGCCAAAGAAGGATTCCTTCTTTTTCTTGCCCTTTTTGGACCTGATACCTTTTCTCTCTATTGTTCAGTATCTATGTCTTCCATGTTTCTATCATTTATCCCTGTCTGCACATCTGGGTTTCCTTCTAGTGGGGTTAAGGTAGGATTGTTAAGGTTATCCAAAGTTAATTGATGCTGGGCAAATCCATGAATAATGATTAACTTAATCAGGCCATGATGGCTAATGAAATAATGTTGGTCTTTAGCCTTCCTAACCTGACTAATGACATCTTGTAATAAGTAATTTAAGTGGAATGATAAATTAATAGTAATTTTATACTTCAGAATAGCTAACAGTTTGAGTTGTTGAGGTTTTACCACATCTTGACATCCATCACAAGCGATGTACCTCTGAACAATGGTCGCCAATTCTTGCCATGGTTGCTTTAAAGTTGTGGGGTGAATCCCTTTTCCTTTGCATACCAATTGTTCATTTGAGTCTTGGAATACTGCAACTACATCCTGCAAGAGAACATGCTTATCAGCCCATCTTGTGCCTTCTTTTGGAATTCCAGAGACTTCAACTATAACTGCTTCAGAAATAGTTATATTTCTGCACTCCACCATCATGTGTCCATCCTATAGATTTTGCAAGAATTCAAGTGTTATTTCCTCATGGAATCCCCGTAATTTGGCCAAGTATTGAAGCCAACCAACGCGCTCAAGAATTTCACAAGCATGTTCTCTTACTCAGAGTAATGTAGGTTAACTGCAAATAGCTTTTCCTTCCATGGTTGTTATTTCTCAGTAGCTGGTTCACTTGAACTTTTTCATGCGCTTTTATCACAATTTCATAGTTTGTAACATCACAATAAATCATATACAAAATGTTAAAGTTATGAATGAGAGCAGTGACATTGTTTTAGAGTTTTTGTTAAAGGCAACTGTGTTGTTTTTCACACCAGTAGTTTTTGGCGCAACTTAATAATTAATTCACATGCTATTCATAATCCTTACCTCCCCCACCCTCCAATCATAAAACAATTTAATAATTATTACGCACGCTTATTCACAATGCAGTCCTTCCCCCCTCCAATTAGAAAATGTTTTAATTATTATTACACACGCTATTCAAAATGCAAACCTTCCCCCTCCAATCAGAAAAGGGCATCCACAACCATAAAGCATGGGAAAAAGGGAAAGGGCGTCGGGAATTCATAAATGCGTCTAGTCAACAATCAAAGTGAAGTAAATATGACCGACAATGGTTAAAGCAGTACAGGTCACAAAGATTTGAAATGCCCATAAAAGGAATAAAACAAAGAATGGATAATTATGTGAAGAGATATTTGCCTTAGGTGAAAAAATGTGATGAATGCATGGCCGACAATAGGTAATAATGACTGCTGGTATCAATTTGAATAACAGTTGTTCAATCGATTTGAACAACATTTGTTCAATTGATTGAATAGAAAAACACACGAAAATAAAGAAATTGGATCCGTTCAATCGATTTGAACAACAATTGTTAAATTAACTGAACAACAACTGTTGAAATGATTAAAAAAAAACACATGAAAATAAATCGGAGTTGTTCAATTGGTTGAACATCAATTGTTCAATCGACTGAACAACAAATGTTCACTGATTGAACAACAAAACACACGAAAACAATAAATTGGAGTTGTTCAATTGATTTGAACAACAACTGTTCAATTAACTGAACAAAAAATGTTCAATTGATTGAACAACAAAACATGCAAAAAAGAAATCGAAGTTGTTTAATCTATTTGAACAGTAGTTGTTCAATTGATTAAACAAAAAAACATACAAAAAGAAATTAGAGCTATTCAATCAATTTGAATAGAAGCTTTTAATTGATTGAACAACAAAACATACCAAAAGGAAATTGCAACTATTCATTTGATTGAACGACAACTGTTCAATTGATTGAACAACAATTATTAAACACACCCCAAAAAAAACAAGAGAAATCCTCGTATTTACATAGTATTGCCGAAACTAAATTACAACCAACCGTAAGAAAAATATATACATTATTTACAGCTGAAGAGAGATAACTTTTCATGAAATTAAAGTTGTCGGGTCATCACTCCCTACGGCTAAGATTTTCATAGTGGGATCATCACTTTGGCAAAAATACTCTTTGGTGAGTGGTTTATGATAAAGACGTACTCGATGTCCATTCACCTGGAGAGAATGGCCCAACACATCAATGGTAGTCAGAGTGAGAGTGCCATTGTTGTGCACCTGTTGAATTTCATATGGGCTAAGCCTCCTTGTCTGTAACTTACCTGGAAAGTCTTGAAATCTGGAATCATAGAGGAGTGCCCAGTCTCCTTTCTGAAACGTCTTATTTTTAATAAGACTGTCATGTCACTTAGACCTTTGCTACTGAATAATTGTGGTGCATTGTAGAGTAAGTAGTTGATCCTCATACAATTCATTTATTTGTTGAAGTTGTTTAGTTTGGGCCTCTATCAGATCCAATCCCACTTCCTAGGTTGTTATGGAAGTCTTTATTTCAAATTCAATAGGAAATATAGGTTTGTTGGGCACGAGATCCCCCAAGGTAAGTTTTAGGGCTGAAAGCCCAGATTTTGACCAAATTCGATGTAAAGACTCCGCTTTTGTGGGCGTGGAGCACGAACTTGTAAATGAGTCATAGGGTTGTTCGCCCTCATTTTTGTAAGTTTAATGTCGGCTTTAGAGATCCACCCATGGTCCATGGACCATGGGATTGTATAAATAGAGCGAGGATCTAAGTTATAAATAAGTAAGAGAAATGGAAGCAATAGATGGAGAATTGAGTCTTATCTAAGTGTTCAGTCGAGTCTTTGGGTCATATAGTAGGAGAAGGATTTGCAGCTGAGTGCGTAGAGGCCTAGTAGTCCACAGACCCCTACAGCTGAGTGCGCAGGGTGAGTCGAGTCAGTAACCTTTGGAGAAGTAATAAAAAGAAGTTTTACATCATTTCTGTGTATCTTTTCCTATTTTGTGCATTGAATGTATCAGATATAAATTGCATTTCTATTGTTTATATGATGTGCAAACTTACATGAAGGTGTTGATAAAGTGAATATAAGATAAAGTATCTGTTTATGTGAAGATAACTAAATGTTATAAGAATATACGTAAGATATGTAGTGTAACTTAGGGAAATAGCACAAAACGCTGCCCTAGTAATGTGAAAGCACCTTAGCCCCTGGTTCGGGCTGCGTGAAAGCGATTATAACAGATTGTGAAGGCCTCATAGGTCAAGATAGTGCGCGAAGTAAACTGCGTGAAGGTATTCACAGTTGGACTAAACTAACCCCTTAGATATCTCAAGGGTGCGGAAGCTTGGTTCCAACATTCCCCCATACTGCTTCGGGTGAGACCTCAGTCCGCGCTTCGTGGGTTGTTGCCGAAAGGGTCAATAGTGTAGGGATTTATTTGGCTAATTAACTTTGAACCTGGGTCAGGCCCCCTCAAGCCAACAAATGGTTCCATTTCCAGGACCGTAATCTGCATAGAGATGTCTGATGTCGTATCATTGGAATCCAACTAAGAAGGAAATTGAAGGTTCATGAGTTTGTGGCATAGGAGAACAGGAACCCGTGACTGACGAAAAAAAAGTGGTTAGATTGCTACCTGTACATAGAGATCCATGAAATCTTTTTCGCATATTTCCCTACCGAGTTGTACGAGTGGATTGCGAAGCTAGCAGATAGTCAAAGAAGGTGGAAACTCGACAATCCTATTGTTTGGACCCCAGAGTTGGTGCGCAAATTGGAAGCATCAGATGATAAGATCGCACGCGTTGTTGATCACTGGCTTGACCAGTTTATAGGAGGATTCATTACTGAGTTTACAGTAGATACTTCAGCTAGCTATAGTGAAATGGAGCGACTCTTTCTCAAAGGACCGTGAGGTAAGTATGTAAAGTCTTTGAATACTTGGATTAAAATTCTATTGTGTGAAAAGAGGGTTATGAAATTACCTTGATTGCAGGAGCAATGCGAAGTGGAAAAACCTACAGAAACGAAGGAAATAAGGGACTAGAGAATAGCCCTTTGATTTCACCTCCACGAGGGGATGAGGAAGAGCTTACGAAGGTCTCGCCGTGAAGTGAGATCCATTTGATAAGGCAAAGGATTCCACGCACACCACCATCACCTTCACCACCATCACCTTCATCTTCACCCCTACCACCTCCACCGCCACCGCTAGTCAATATGGCAAGCACGATAAAGTTTCCTATGTTCAAGGGAGTAGGAAATGAAGATCCGGACCAATTTTGGTTCGTGATAAGAGCTGTATGGGAAGCACAGGGAGCTACAGGTGATAATATAAAGAAAGTGACGCTGGTCAGTGCTCTGTAGGATTACACACTAACCTGGTATATTAAGCATTCTAATGATAATCCAAACAAGGGAATCATGAATATCCAAGTAGCGCTAAACAAAGAATTTAGTATGCCAAAGTCAGAAGCATAGTCGATCATTGGATTCAAGGAGATCACAATGATACCAAGTGAGACTCCTTGGGAGCTAGATCAGAGACTGGAGTGTACGATTCGTAAAGCTAATATGACTTTGATGGATGGAAAACATCGCGAATGGTTTGTAGCATCGTTAATACCACATTTGAGGAATGCGTTGTCACAATAGAGGTTAACGACTCAAGCATAGGGCTTCAAGATTGCGATGAGGCTGCATGAAACCCCGATGCAAGATCCTAACTTGGGAGTTCAGTAGATCCATTCACAGTTGAAAAACTTATGTCTTCTGATGCAGATTCTGAAACAAGACATGACAGCTCAACTAGAAGTGTGCAAAGAGCTGTGCTGCATAAAATGCAAGGGTCAGGGTCATGATAAGGACCACTGCCTTGTGTTCGTGAATTACCTCGCAGGAGGAGGATTGATGTCATTAAGGCTAGAAGTAAAATCAGTACCCAGTGCGGCACCTTCTTTGTGGTGCACAATTTGTCAAATATGAGAAAAGCATGTTACGGACAACTGCCATTTTTTACAGAAGTACACGAAGAATTCGCAACAGTTGTTCTGTAATTTTTGTAGATCAGTTGGACACAATGAGTGCACTTGTAGAAGCTATGAGCTGATGATGGATAGAACTCCCACCTATAAAGTTTAGGCCGAAACGGGGCCCCTAGACCCGAATGCAGGAGTGGCGTGAATTGGATTTCAAGGGCGCGGACAAGGCCGAGGTGGAGGAGGACCTGGACGAGGTCGTAGATAGCTGATATGCTACAATTGCGGAGGGTCAGGACATTATGCCCATGATTGTATGAACCCAAAGTGTCCATCATGTCTGTATTGTACCTTGTTTGATCATGAGATGGAAGATTGTCCTACGCTAATAGCTAGGATATGCGACAAGGGAGCTACCACCTCCCTCGACTCAGAACCTGCAAATGATTAGGTCTGAGTTGCATGAGGAATATCCAAATGTGAACATTGTGCTCCGAAGTGGAATCGCGATGGGAGATGATAAAGGCAAACAACCCAAAAATAGTACTTGGGTTTGCAAGGCTTCGACGAAAGAAGTTGAGTTTGATTTGGAGCGCGCTAAGGAAACCTTCATGGAAGCTAAGAAGAGCTTCGCTCATGCCTCCACTTCAGAAAGAAAAGGTAGAACGGAGCCAGAAATGGACCCATCTATGCTTATGACGTTCTTGGAAACACGCATGAAGCTACTATGCAATGGTAAGGTTGCAAAAGGATTGCAGGAACTCATTAACAGATGCGTTGGGACCACACCAGGAGAACCACAAGCAGTGTGGAAGATTGGAAAACACAAGACTAGGATAGTGAGAGAAATGAGGCTAACTGCACAAACTAGAGAATATGAGATTGACCAAGTAATTTTGGACTTAGGATCAGATGCGAATGTTCTACTGAAGCATAAATGGGAGCCCATGGGGAGGCCTACGCTGCAATGGTCTCCTATCCAGCTATGAATTGTGAACCAATAGAAGATAATACCCATGGGGTGATTGCAGGGAGTCACTGTGGATATTGATGGAGCGAGCATGCTAGTAGACTTTGAAGTAATAGAGATTGTTGATGACAACAATCCCTACCTTGCGCTATTAGGAATTGATTGGGCCACTCACATGAACGGGGCGATTAATCTGAAGAAGTGCAAGATGATTTTTGAAAAGAAGTCTCTGCATGGAGTTATTAATCCAGGTGGATGTTGGTGGCCACCCACCTATCCCATTTGGACCCCCATGACTGTCTCTTTCAATTTTTCAGTTTCCATAATTGTAGCATAATTTACTATTTTTAGCAGTTTTTTGGACCCTGAACTTTCGAAGCCGTTTTGAGGCCCTAAACGACATTTTTTGGGAAATATGGGAGCAGCATGGGTCCAATAGACTAATGTTGCTCTTCTAAAAGTTATAATTCTCAGGTAGATCTTTCTAATGAGCTATTGAACGCATCAAACAGAGATTGGGTGCCAAAGGTACAACCCCAGGAAATTGATGGACCAATTTACCCAAATGGGGCCCATAATTTGGTGCTTCATCTTCTAGGGTTAGGTTTTGGGATGTTAAGGTTTTTCCATTGTTTCTAAAAAATAAATAGGCCTTCGAGCCTCATTGTAACATAGTTCAGAGGCATGTAGCTGCAACATCTCTTCTCAGAGATAAGCTACCATCGCCCTAGTTGGTTTATTTCCATTGTTGTTTGTAAGCATATTTAAGTATTTTACATTAATGAAATGAAGTATTATTTCCACTGCATATCTATGTTCATGGTTATCTCTATAATTTATTGCGTTCTTGTTTAAATCTGGATCAGTGGTATCAGAGCGATCCGCTTTTTTTTATTTGTTTTTCTTTGGATGTCCCAACGAGGTCGGGATATAAGGAGTTAGGGCTTGAACTGGTCAAACCTTTGCAAGACCAGCCTCACAAATCCCGATGGCATCCCATGGCAGATGAAAAGAAAGACAAGGGGACAGGAGATCCTATCAAAATCTTGCTCAAAGAAGCCCTCGAGCAGCAAAGGAATGCGATGATGGACAACTTTGCGCAGATCCTTCAGCGACTACCCAGAGGCGACGCATCAGCTTCCAAAAGCTACTCTAGAAATGCCACACCATTTAAGGTACAAATTAATTTTGAAATCCACATCTTCGATGGTCAAATAGACGCAGATGCCATAGATAGATGGTTAAATCTACTAGATGGGTATTTTTCTATTCTTGAATTTTCGAGTCGGGAAAAGATCGTTTTCGCTCTTCTCAAAGCAACCCCCCACATCAAGGACTGGTGGGAAACCTACTGCGAGAAAAAGAATGAAAGTACGAGATCACTATTTTCAGCCGCACCCACTTGGGATTCATTCCATGATGCCATCAAGGAGCAATACTACCCTATCAAAAGCTATGAGGAAAAATACATCAAATGGACCACACTGCAACAAGGAAGGGACCAAGATGTGCCGGAGTTCACAAACATTTTTCATACCCTTCCCACACAGTTGGGTATCAAGGACTCTCAGTTACATTTGGTACTCAAATACCGTGGCTACCTACACAGATACATCCAAGAAGAGATGGAGTTCTTGAACATATCCTCACTCGG
This sequence comes from Pinus tabuliformis, assembly GCA_031772625.1. Taxonomy (NCBI): domain Eukaryota; kingdom Viridiplantae; phylum Streptophyta; class Pinopsida; order Pinales; family Pinaceae; genus Pinus; species Pinus tabuliformis. The sequence goes on along the minus strand of CM062817.1, from coordinate 2,022,453,315 downwards.
CACGACGTACCGATACACTGTCAAAATCGAGCAAAAGTTCAAACAGAAGAAGCTAGACTTTGGATCTGCAAATCCAAAGACCAGCGGACAAAGCCAAGGTAGGGTGACCCAAGACAACCCGTGAAGCTGCAAGAAAATAACAACACCATGAAGCCAAAGAAGAACACATGAAAGTGGTGTGAGTTCCACAAGAGTCCCACTCATAACACAAGTGAGTGTTAGACCAAGCAGTTGTTGGTGGTCGAGTTGAAGGCTTCAACATCATATTCATGTTCCGACCCTGAGTCAGAACCTGACAAAAGGAATGGCAAAGGGAAGTAGATCATTGATGCTGAGCCCAGCGTCACTGTTGCCACCGCCAAGATCTAGAAGAATGAGCCTGAAGACCCAGAGGAGGGGGAATGTTTTTTCGACTCACAGATGTGGGTGAAGGGTTCACCGTTGCAATTCATTGTTGACAGTGGCAGCCAAAAGAACCTCGTTTCAGTAGAGGCCGTGACGCATTTGGGCCTACTAACTACACCACACCCGCAACTGTATAGTATCGGGTGGCTTCATGAAGGACGAGATCTCAAAGTTCGCCAGCAGTGCCACCTTCCCTACAACATCAAGCCCTTCACAAACGAGGTATTGTGTGATGTTACACCTCTGGATGTTTGTGATGTACTATTAGGCCAGCCATACTTGTGGAGGCGACATGCTGTGTATGAGTCAAGGCCTTGTGCTGTTATTATTTCTTTAGGTAATTCATTATACAGGATATCGGAGGTAGCCCCACCTACCGCCACCTCTTTGATCACTGCTAAGAAAGGCAACAAGCTCATTTCAAAAACTAGGAAATTTATTTTCTGTCTGGTTCGCTCCCAAAGTAAGGGGAAGATCGTTGCTATATCCATGACCTATGCAAAGGGTTCCTCCATGCAGCAACAAAAGCAAATGGATATGGTCATGATAGAACATAGGAGCAACTTCTCCTCACCCACAGGGGTACCACACAAGTTTCAGGTGGACGACAAAGTTTGGTTACATCTGCAGAAAGAACGCCTTACAAGAGCCCATCAGAAGCTAAGACCACTCCAAAATGGTCCTTATAGCAGTACCAAGGCTGTGGAGAACAATGCTTTGGAGCACAACATTCCTCCATTCCTTCACCTACACCAAGTGTTCAATGTGGACTGTTGTCGACCATGCTTCCCACCATTATTGGACACATTAGAGATTGCAGAACAAATTCAGCAGATGGAGGAACTCAACGCAATGGGGACCATTTCTTCCTAAGGGGGGAGGAATGATCTAGGTGGATGTTGGTGGCCACCCACCTATCCCATTTGGACCCCCATGGTTGTCTCTATCAGTTTTTCAGTTTCCGTAATTGTAGCACAATTTACTATTTTTAGTAGTTTTTCGGGTCCTGAACTTCCGGAGCCATTTTGAGGCCCTAAATGGCATTTCTTGGGAAATCTAGGAGCAACATGGGTCCATGGACCGATGTTTCTCTTCCTAAAGTTATAATTCTTAGATAGATCTTTCTAACGAGATATTGTACGTGTCAAACAAAGATCGGGTGACAAAGTTAGAACGCCAACAAATTGATGTACCAATTTACCCAAACGGGGCCCACAATTGAGAGAAAGTTTACGGTAACCAGTTGGAAATTCTTGCTGTGGAACAGTAAGTTTTTCCAACAATGTTGAGGCTTCATCCATGTGAGGGCAAATGTGAGTTTGATGACTCCCTTTGCATAACTTACAAGGAAACCTAACTTTACCCTTTTTCCCAGGAACCTGACTATCACTGGCTGATGGATCAACAGAAAGTTGATGAGGTTTTTCTGACCATACTTCCAAGACCTTTGGAATACTAGGACAATTGACAAGGAAGTGGTCACCCTTACAAAGCCTGCAAGGGTATTTAGGTTTACGGTGCATGTCGGAGTTTTCCTCAACACAACTAACACTTACAACCATGGTTGGTTGGTTGACTTCTTTCTTATCTTGCTTCTTCTTCTTCTTTTTCTTCTTCCCTTTCTTCTTCTTCTTAGCCTCCTGGTTACTAGCATCAAGGCTTTTACCAGGCGAAGAGGAAGAAATGGAGGAAGAAAGATTAGGCGAAGAAGGTAAAGGGTCAACAGAAGGTTGGTGATGTTGAGATGGTGAACTCTGTTGAGGTGAAGCATCCGGCTGAGATGGAACAATTGGAGTACTTTGGGCCAACGAAGTTGAAAATAACCATATCGGTAATCCTATTGTAAATCCAGGTAATGACAAAGTAGCCATATAAGGAGGACCAACATTTCCAAAGTAAGGAAAAGTACTAGGATTCTCATTAGGAGGGGTTCCTAGGTTGATAAATTACGGAACATTTGCCATTATATTCAACTTCAGTGAATTTTATTAACAATTTAAAACTAAAATTAACAATTCACAATTCACACTTAACAACTAAAATTCACAAATCACACCTATGGTCTCTAAAAGTAAAAACAAACAAATTAACACGCGCTATCAAATCTAGGAGTCAAACCACACACAAACAGTAAGCTCTCCGGACCGAAAACACTAGTTGGTGATGAAGCCCAACCTCGCAGAATTCAGTACAGAAATGGTGGGTGGAACAGTTACCCCGGTAACCTGCTTAATGAATAGACCGACACAAGTTCCTCCACTTTAACTGTCTCGAAGTGAAGTGAACCCCCCGGAAAATCCAAGTGAGTATAACCGACGTCTGCTCCAGGTACAGTGGGACCTTCCCTCCACCGTCACCTCGGTAGAACCCTAAAGATTATGGTCACTAAGGTCACCAACAGTAACAAATACACCTGGGGGAACAGTCTAAACTCCGACAGCACGCAAGGGCAGAGTAGCAAGCTCAATCCCCTTACCGGTTCCTTGACAACAATCCAAGGTTTACCGATAAGTGACCCCTAGCTCCTCGACAATGGTTAATCCGAGGTTTACCGTTTGTAATACGTACTGTCTGGCGTCGTTCCCAACGAGGGGGGAATGATCCCCTCACTGGTTCGGACACGAGCTCGTGCTTCTCCTTTAAGAGGAGCTTTCCCAGAGTGCAATTGAAACAATTGGATTTATTCTACTCAAGATAAACTATCCGTTTGGTTTTGTAGTCTTGGAGAGTTAAGTACTCACCTACTCCAAGACCCTAGCCTAAGCTATGTTGGTGTTTCAGAGCCCTAGAAATGTAAAAATTACTAGATGAATTTTAATTAAGCGCTGTGTTATTAAGGCTGTTATTACTCAAATGGGTAAATGGACATGAAACCAATGGTGTTATGACCCGACTCAACTGAATGCAATCGAATATGATAATGTAATCTTTTCAATTCGATGAATCCTAACTAAAGTAAGGAGAGAGTTTCCATTCACGTCCAACAATGCAAAAAATTGATCATTAAGAGAAAATTTAACAAATTCTCTAATGCACTAATTTCATCAAGAAAAACTAATGCAAATCAATTCCAAACCAATTTTTATTTTTATTTTTGTGTAAATTCAAATCAAAGAAAGCTGATCTAAATCTACGATTGATTTTTCAGAATGTAAACTATGCAATTGTAATCTATGCACAATTCACATGAAAAGTATGCAAATGTAACCTATGCACATTTTTCATTCACATTCTGAAACTGAGAACTCTAATTATGCAAATGTGATCTATGCAAGAGAATTCTCAAACACAAGATGATTCTAATGTAATCTAAGAACCAATCAAGTACAAGTCGAGAAAATTGGGTGAGAGTTCCAAAGATCAAAACATAAAAACACTCAAAGGCGATTAACACTCATACACAATTTAGCCCCCCCCGGCGAATGAGGGGGAAATTTTTTTGCAAAAACAAAAGCAAAAAGATGCAAAATTGTGAAAAGACTGAGAGAAACCTCCAAGTAATGACCAAAGGAAATCAAATTAAGAATTTCTCAAAAAGAGACTCAAAACACCCAATTGATGAAAGCTAAAAGCAGGAATGCTAATGAAACAAGTTCAGGTGAAAATTTTTGACAGGGTACTAAAGGATCTGGGCAGAAAACACTAAGAAAAATCAAAATCTAAAAGCAATTAAAGCAAAAAATGGAATTTTCCTAAATTTTACAGGAAGACGCAGGCAACCCGTTATAACAGGTGCGGGCCCGCTCTGTGCAAACGGCAACAGCGCGTCCAAAGACGCACTGTGCAGTACTCAGAGTGTGCGTCCTTCTGGAAAAGTTAAGAAAAACCAAATCTAACTAAATCTAAAGCTAAGCCACCCAAATACTAATTCTCACAGTCAAAAACCAGAAAATAAAAATGATTTTCTCAGAGCAAAGTTCACACAAAGGAAAAGACTCTCTCATTAATGGATTCCCCAGCGGAGTCGCCAATTTGTCACACGGAATTGGTCAAGGGTGCGGACACGACTGACCTTCCTAGAAGTCTAAGACATTCTAATGACAAACAAGACAAAATGGAGTGATCTTTCTCTAAATACACCTTTTACAACATGAAAACTACAAGTGTTTAGGCTTACCTTATTCCAAAACGCTGTTGTTGAAGTCCGTTCTTGACGATCCGGATGAGCTCCTCCTTCAAGTCAATTCCTGCAACCACAAACAATCAAACAATTACCAAGCACTTGCATTTCATATAATAAAACATATATTCAACATGCAGACCAAGGAACACATGAAATAACTCATTAACACAAGCTATTGAGAAAAATAAACCAGTTTGTATTAATAACGAAACAAAGAAACTCTTACAACCTGGCCTTGGTGTTGTGCAAGTTCCTCCTAGGGTTCATCAAGGGTTTTCCTCTACTTTGACAAAGCTCACCCTCTTCCAAGTAGAATCAAGTAAAGACAATCTCTCCTCACAAAGGCTCTAATGGAAGACCTAAATCCTGCAGCATTTACCCAAAGAAAATGTATAGCTCCAACCTCCTCTCCCTCTGGCTCAATGTCTTTATTTATAGTGCTGTAAAGAGGTTATTCAGGTCCACTATCAATGGGATCATCCCCCTCTTTGGGTGGGATAGCTCCCTTATTGATGGGATAAGTTCCCCCTTAATAGAGATACATGAACCAACTGGAGGCGCATCCATTTCATCAAACCGACCTCTAGAATGTTCTAGAAGTAACCACAAGTAACTTTTTCAAGATAAAACTCGCGCATTTTGCCTTTTACAGAGGGACGCACCTGTCCCTTAACATACAGAGCGTCCATGGACGCAGATTTTGTGAACATGGTCAGCGTCCCCGCAGGTAAGGCTAGAGAGAACCTGGGACCCCAGAGATAAACATAGTTTTTACAAGACTTTCTCTCTTCTTTGAGTTTGAGATGGATAACAGAGGCATGAGACTTGCCTAAGAGGGTAGCATGACTGTTGATTTGAGCCATACTAACTGTAAGTAGTCAAGGTGACATTTTTTAGTGTAACAGATTGCCCCCTAAAGTGCGAAGCCTGGAATAGAGTAGGGTTTTGTAATTCTAGGAAGGGTGAAGCGCTTTATCATTTCAAGGATTGTCTTGTGGATGACCTGGTTGGAACCTGCAATTTTCAACACAAAATACATGTATAAGATTATATCATCACTGAGGTAGGCATTCCCATACTCAGATTCAAAACTTTAACTAATGGACTAACTATTCTGATACAGGAATGATCTTGCAGTACATCATTTTTTATAGACTTTTGTAGACACAGTATGGACGCAGCCATCTGTTTATGATTAGTCTACATAGATAATGAATACAAAACTCCTCGCAGCCTGGATGGTAGAAACTAGATCCAGGGTCTTCACTTCTACTTCCCGAATTGGTACGATTCTAGCCATGTGATTAAATGATTCGATGTCGAACATGTTAGAAACCACTTGATTACCAGTCGATTATGCAAACTGTTAACAAGCGTGAGAGAAACCACCAGTAATGTCAATGGTTCTCAAAGTACCAAGCACAACCCGTGAAATGTGAATAGATGTTTTGATGTCGAACACTTCACGGAATCCTTTGATCGAAAGTCAATGATGTAAACTGACGTCAAAGGCGAGAAACCTGCCATTGATGCATGCAGACTTCAAGGTACTGTCGATTCCTAAGTCATCTTTCTAGATAATATGTCGATGTCGATAGAAAGCGACCCGTTGCAGGCAAGCCCACAACACGAAATCATTGTTCAAGTTGAAGAAATGTTGCTGTAAGGACTGACTCAGGGATGGTCAAATGGATGACAAGTATTTTGCAGATGAAAGTTTTGCTTGCAGACCTCTTGAACACATAACGACACGACAGATGGCTTGGTGACGAATAACTCAAAGTTAATCCCCGAAACCCGGTTAAAGACTTTCAAAGTGGTTTGGTCAACTGTGAGGTAAAAGATTTCCCAACCCAGGTGAATGAAAAGTGTCGTGTTCAAGAGCGGTAATAAAGTTTCTTTTGAGATAAAAGGTAACAAATAGGCTCATTCTTCTCTCTTTTCCCCCACCATTTCTGGCAAGTACCTCTTTATTTTTAACAAGCTTGAGGAGGATAACATATGCTTGATTATAAGCTCATCCTTCGGACGAGTCCAACCTAGTTTAAATTCGAACCCTAGGAAGGAGTGGTTCGTTCCTGTTTGTAATTGAACAGGTCCTCTACTGTAAAAGTTTAACGAGCCCAGTATAGGAGAAACTCAGCGTTTTTCAATTTTAGAGAGTCTGAAAAAACTAAAGGAGACTCCACGTTGAACTTTTTCGTACATTTGTGTCCCTCAAGCCCGAAAAAGTATAAAATAATACCTGGGGGAACCGCTTGATCTTGCGACCAAGGAGTACTTTCATAATTAGTGCCACTGACCTGAAAAGTAAAAAGCGATCAAGGACACGTCGTTTTATTTCCGTATCGAGTTTGAAACGACAAAAACCCGGCAATCTTTTCCTGATTTTGCGGTCAGAAAAGAGCTATAAGGGGACCGTCTTTTAATTCCGTTTTAACGAGTGTAAAAGAAACGCTCGGCAATATTTTCATATTTTAGGAGTCTGAAAAGGGCTTAAAAGAGAACTCCAAGGTTTCACTTTTTCGTAAGTTTTAACGAGTTCGAAAAAGGGATAAAAATGTACTCATGGTTTTCACTTTTTCATAAATTTTAATGAGTTCGAAAAAGGGATAAAAATGTACTCATATGGCCGACTTTCAATTTAAATTACGAGCAGGAAAAGACGGAAAGAACTCGGCATTTTCATTTGTTTTACGAGAATGAAAGATAGCAAAATAATCTCGGGATTTTCATGAGTTTAACGAGTCTTGAAAATAACTGAAATTGACTCGAAATAGGTTTCATTTTTACAAAAGCTTGAAACAAAGAAAAACTATGCTTCAAAGTAGTTTCATTTTTAGACAAGCTTGAAACAGAGAGAAAATTGTGCTTGATGCCCCCTAAGCGTAACTGCTAGAGTGCATGCCCCCCAGCTTCATTTCATTCAACCAGTTGGATGAAATGAAGGTTCAAGTACGAGATCGTTTGAAAGACTCGACCTAAAACTGTAAGAAAATTATGCAAAAACTGAAATAACTAACCTAAATATACAACTTAAAACTTACGAGATCTAGTCAAACTCTCGACTCAATTAGAGGAGGATTTGTTTCATTTTTTAACGAGCTTGACACAGGAAAAGAACTATGCTCGGATTCAGTTTCATGTTTATGCAAGCTTGAAACGAAAAACTATGCTTGTTATAAGTTCACATGCCCCCAGCATAATGATGCAAATCAAGGTACATGCCCCCCAAGCTTCGTTGCATTCAATGAGGTGGATGGAATGAAGCTTTACTTTCAAGATCTTGGAAAGACTTGTGAGAGTTGTTTCATTTTTAACGAGCTTGACACAAGACAAGGAACTTTGCTCATAACTACTTTCTACAATCTACTTAATAGAAAACTATACTCTAAAAAACCTTGATTCATTTTTTAACGAGCTTGACACAAGACAAGGAACTGTGCTCTAAAAACCTTGATTCATTTTTTAATGAGCTTGACACAAGACAAGGAACTATGCTCTAAAATCCTTGTTTCATTTTTTAACGAGCTTGACACAAGACAAAGAACTATGCTCATGACTACTCTCTACAATCTACCTACTTAACCTACCCTTGTTTCATTTTTTAACGAGCTTGACACAAGACAAGGAACTATGCTCATAAAGTTCGCATGCCCCCAGCATAATGATGCGAAATGAGGTACATGCCCCCCAGGCTTCATTGCATTCAACCGGCTGGATGAAATGAAGGTTTACTTTCAATATTTAACTTGAAAAGGGAGTTGTTTCATTTTTAAAGAGGTTGACACAAGAAAAGAACTATCCTCATACCTGATTCATTTTTTAACGAGGTTGACTCAGTAACAGGAACTATCCTCAAACCTGATTCATTTTTTAATGAGGTTGACACAGTAACAGGAACTGTCCTCAAAACCCTACTTTCTACAATCTACCTACATATCCTAAAATCTAGCTGATTCATTTTTTAATGAGGTTGACTCAGTAAAAGAACTGTCCTCATGCTAGCCTATTTCATTTTTTAACGAGGTTGATACAGGAAAAAACTATCCTCGTAACATTGATCATGGCTTCCAACTGGAGGAAAGACATGTCAATGGACACACCTTGATCATGGCTTCCAAGAGGTCTTCATCCGAAGGAAGAATACTTCTTGGGAAGGAACACATGTCAAGGGACTCAAAAGGGATAAGAACATCGTGTTCAAGTAATCCCATAGAGTTTTCCATGTCAATTACCGGAGCTAAATCAAAGGAAGATGAGCAAACAGTGAGAGGCTCACTTACATCGGTAACTGAAATCATGGGACCGGTTGCCACATAATTAACCCGTGGCAGGGTAGATACCACTTTAGAATCAGGAACATTTAGGGGTGTCATATTATTGGTAGTTGAAAAAAGACTAGGGAACGAAAGCTGGTCTACAGTCACAATACTGCCATTGTGAGGGAAAGACATCACGCGAAAGAGTGTCGATACGACAGCTTTCATTGCATAAACATAGTCTCGCCCAAGGAGTAAATTGAAATCCAAGGGACCTCGAACTACCATAAGATCAACACAGACAGATTTACCTTCCAAGGTAATAGAAAACTTAGGAAGGATCCCTAAAGGTTCACTAATGGTTCTGTTAAAAGCTTTCAGATTCTGCGTGATAGGCGCAAGCTGAGGGGAACCCAAAGCTTTCCAAACAGTTGAGGATAAAATACTAACAGAAGCACCTTCATCTACCTGAGTACGATGTATGTCCCTACCACCAGCCTTGACAATGATTTGGAAAGGGATGGAGGAAGGAAGACGAGGTTCTGTCAGTCTATTCCAATCAAAGGAAAAGACCTCAGTACTTGGAGGGGGTTCTGTAGAAACAGGTGAAATGCCCCCCGGCATAGAAGAATCCGATGTAACAAGAAGAACATCAGCGGTATGAAATTTACTCTCGAAAAGGAGAGTGTGATCGACCGAATTTGAAATTGAATCGACCACTTGATCAACTAAAGGATCATCAACCTGAGTGACATGAGTTTCACTCTCCAATGGAAGAGTGTGATTGACTGTACTTGAAGTTAGATCAATCACTCCGTCATTTGACGGTAGGTTGAGAGAAAGTTTACGGTAACCAGTTGGAAATTCTTGCTGTGGAACAGTAAGTTTTTCCAACAATGTTGAGGCTTCATCCATGTGAGGGCAAATGTGAGTTTGATGACTCCCTTTGCATAACTTACAAGGAAACCTAACTTTACCCTTTTTCCCAGGAACCTGACTATCACTGGCTGATGGATCAACAGAAAGTTGATGAGGTTTTTCTGACCATACTTCCAAGACCTTTGGAATACTAGGACAATTGACAAGGAAGTGGTCACCCTTACAAAGCCTGCAAGGGTATTTAGGTTTACGGTGCATGTCGGAGTTTTCCTCAACACAACTAACACTTACAACCATGGTTGGTTGGTTGACTTCTTTCTTATCTTGCTTCTTCTTCTTCTTTTTCTTCTTCCCTTTCTTCTTCTTCTTAGCCTCCTGGTTACTAGCATCAAGGCTTTTACCAGGCGAAGAGGAAGAAATGGAGGAAGAAAGATTAGGCGAAGAAGGTAAAGGGTCAACAGAAGGTTGGTGATGTTGAGATGGTGAACTCTGTTGAGGTGAAGCATCCGGCTGAGATGGAACAATTGGAGTACTTTGGGCCAACGAAGTTGAAAATAACCATATCGGTAATCCTATTGTAAATCCAGGTAATGACAAAGTAGCCATATAAGGAGGACCAACATTTCCAAAGTAAGGAAAAGTACTAGGATTCTCATTAGGAGGGGTTCCTAGGTTGATAAATTCCGGAACATTTGCCATTATATTCAACTTCAGTGAATTTTATTAACAATTTAAAACTAAAATTAACAATTCACAATTCACACTTAACAACTAAAATTCACAAATCACACCTATGGTCTCTAAAAGTAAAAACAAACAAATTAACACGCGCTATCAAATCTAGGAGTCAAACCACACACAAACAATAAGCTCTCCGGACCGAAAACACTAGTTGGTGATGAAGCCCAACCTCGCAGAATTCAGTACAAAAATGGTGGGTGGAACAGTTACCCCGGTAACCTGCTTAATGAATAGACCGACACAAGTTCCTCCACTTTAACCGTCTCGAAGTGAAGTGAACCCCCCGGAAAATCCAAGTGAGTATAACCGACGTCTGCTCCAGGTACAGTGGGACCTTCCCTCCACCGTCACCTCGGTAGAACCCTAAAGATTATGGTCACTAAGGTCACCAACAGTAACAAATACACCTGGGGGAACAGTCTAAACTCCGACAGCACGCAAGGGCAGAGTAGCAAGCTCAATCCCCTTACCGGTTCCTTGACAACAATCCAAGGTTTACCGATAAGTGACCCCTAGCTCCTCGACAATGGTTAATCCGAGGTTTACCGTTTGTAATACGTACTGTCTGGCGTCGTTCCCAACGAGGGGGAATGATCCCCTCACTGGTTCGGACACAAGCTCGTGCTTCTCCTTTAAGAGGAGCTTTCCCAGAGTGCAATTGAAACAATTGGATTTATTCTACTCAAGATAAACTATCCGTTTGGTTTTGTAGTCTTGGAGAGTTAAGTACTCACCTACTCCAAGACCCTAGCCTAAGCTATGTTGGTGTTTCAGAGCCCTAGAAATGTAAAAATTACTAGATGAATTTTAATTAAGCGCTGTGTTATTAAGGCTGTTATTACTCAAATGGGTAAATGGACATGAAACCAATGGTGTTATGACCCGACTCAACTGAATGCAATCGAATATGATAATGTAATCTTTTCAATTCGATGAATCCTAACTAAAGTAAGGAGAGAGTTTCCATTCACTTCCAACAATGCAAAAAATTGATCATTAAGAGAAAATTTAACAAATTCTCTAATGCACTAATTTCATCAAGAAAAACTAATGCAAATCAATTCCAAACCAATTTTTATTTTTATTTTTGTGTAAATTCAAATCAAAGAAAGCTGATCTAAATCTACGATTGATTTTTCAGAATGTAAACTATGCAATTGTAATCTATGCACAATTCACATGAAAAGTATGCAAATGTAACTATGCACATTTTTCATTCACATTCTGAAACTGAGAACTCTAATTATGCAAATGTGATCTATGCAAGAGAATTCTCAAACACAAGATGATTCTAATGTAATCTAAGAACCAATCAAGTGCAAGTCGAGAAAATTGGGTGAGAGTTCCAAAGATCAAAACATAAAAACACTCAAAGGCGATTAACACTCATACACAATTTAGCCCCCCCCGGCGAATGAGGGGGAAATTTTTTTGCAAAAACAAAAGCAAAAAGATGCAAAATTGTGAAAAGACTGAGAGAAACCTCCAAGTAATGACCAAAGGAAATCAAATTAAGAATTTCTCAAAAAGAGACTCAAAACACCCAATTGATGAAAGCTAAAAGCAGGAATGCTAATGAAACAAGTTCAGGTGAAAATTTTTGACAGGGTACTAAAGGATCTGGGCAGAAAACACTAAGAAAAATCAAAATCTAAAAGCAATTAAAGCAAAAATGGAATTTTCCTAAATTTTACAGGAAGACGCAGGCAACCCGTTATAACAGGTGCGGGCCCGCTCTGTGCAAACGGCAACAGCGCGTCCAAAGACGCACTGTGCAGTACTCAGAGTGTGCGTCCTTCTGGAAAAGTTAAGAAAAACCAAATCTATCTAAATCTAAAGCTAAGCCACCCAAATACTAATTCTCACAGTCAAAAACCAGAAAATAAAAATGATTTTCTCAGAGCAAAGTTCACACAAAGGAAAAGACTCTCTCATTAATGGATTCCCCAGCGGAGTCGCCAATTTGTCACACGGAATTGGTCAAGGGTGTGGACACGACTGACCTTCCTAGAAGTCTAAGACATTCTAATGACAAACAAGACAAAATGGAGTGATCTTTCTCTAAATACACCTTTTACAACATGAAAACTACAAGTGTTTAGGCTTACCTTATTCCAAAACGCTGTTGTTGAAGTCCGTTCTTGACGATCCGGATGAGCTCCTCCTTCAAGTCAATTCCTGCAACCACAAACAATCAAACAATTACCAAGCACTTGCATTTCATATAATAAAACATATATTCAACATGCAGACCAAGGAACACATGAAATAACTCATTAACACAAGCTATTGAGAAAAATAAACCAGTTTGTATTAATAACGAAACAAAGAAACTCTTACAACCTGGCCTTGGTGTTGTGCAAGTTCCTCCCAGGGTTCATCAAGGGTTTTCCTCTACTTTGACAAAGCTCACCCTCTTCCAAGTAGAATCAAGTAAAGACAATCTCTCCTCACAAAGGCTCTAATGGAAGACCTAAATCCTGCAGCATTTACCCAAAGAAAATGTATAGCTCCAACCTCCTCTCCCTCTGGCTCAATGTCTTTATTTATAGTGCTGTAAAGAGGTTATTCAGGTCCACTATCAATGGGATCATCCCCCTCTTTGGGTGGGATAGCTCCCTTATTGATGGGATAAGTTCCCCCTTAATAGAGATACATGAACCAACTGGAGGCGCATCCATTTCATCAAACCGACCTCTAGAATGTTCTAGAAGTAACCACAAGTAACTTTTTCAAGATAAAACTCGCGCATTTTGCCTTTTACAGAGGGACGCACCTGTCCCTTAACATACAGAGCGTCCATGGACGCAGATTTTGTGAACATGGTCAGCGTCCCCGCAGGTAAGGCTAGAGAGAACCTGCGACCCCAGAGATAAACATAGTTTTTACAAGACTTTCTCTCTTCTTTGAGTTTGAGATGGATAACAGAGGCATGAGACTTGCCTAAGAGGGTAGCATGACTGTTGATTTGAGCCATACTAACTGTAAGTAGTCAAGGTGACATTTTTTAGTGTAACAGATTGCCCCCTAAAGTGCGAAGCCTGGAATAGAGTAGGGTTTTGTAATTCTAGGAAGGGTGAAGCGCTTTATCATTTCAAGGATTGTCTTGTGGATGACCTGGTTGGAACCTGCAATTTTCAACACAAAATACATGTATAAGATTATATCATCACTGAGGTAGGCATTCCCATACTCAGATTCAAAACTTTAACTAATGGACTAACTATTCTGATACAGGAATGATCTTGCAGTACATCATTTTTTATAGACTTTTGTAGACACAGTATGGACGCAGCCATCTGTTTATGATTAGTCTACATAGATAATGAATACAAAACTCCTCGCAGCCTGGATGGTAGAAACTAGATCCAGGGTCTTCACTTCTACTTCCCGAATTGGTACGATTCTAGCCATGTGATTAAATGATTCGATGTCGAACATGTTAGAAACCACTTGATTACCAGTCGATGATGCAAACTGTTAACAAGCGTGAGAGAAACCACCAGTAATGTCAATGGTTCTCAAAGTACCAAGCACAACCCGTGAAATGTGAATAGATGTTTTGATGTCGAACACTTCACGGAATCCTTTGATCGAAAGCCAATGATGTAAACTGACGTCAAAGGCGAGAAACCTGCCATTGATGCATGCAGACTTCAAGGTACTGTCGATTCCTAAGTCATCTTTCTAGATAATATGTCGATGTCGATAGAAAGCGACCCGTTGCAGGTAAGCCCACAACACGAAATCATTGTTCAAGTTGAAGAAATGTTGCTGTAAGGACTGACTCAGGGATGGTCAAATGGATGACAAGTATTTTGCAGATGAAAGTTTTACTTGCAGACCTCTTGAACACATAACGACACGACAGATGGCTTGGTGACGAATAACTCAAAGTTAATCCCCGAAACCCGGTTAAAGACTTTCAAAGTGGTTTGGTCAACTGTGAGGTAAAAGATTTCCCAACCCAGGTGAATGAAAAGTGTCGTGTTCAAGAGCGGTAATAAAGTTTCTTTTGAGATAAAAGGTAACAAATAGGCTCATTCTTCTCTCTTTTCCCCCACCATTTCTGGCAAGTACCTCTTTATTTTTAACAAGCTTGAGGAGGATAACATATGCTTGATTATAAGCTCATCCTTCGGACGAGTCCAACCTAGTTTAAATTCGAACCCTAGGAAGGAGTGGTTCGTTCCTGTTTGTAATTGAACAGGTCCTCTACTGTAAAAGTTTAACGAGCCCAGTATAGGAGAAACTCAGCGTTTTTCAATTTTAGAGAGTCTGAAAAAACTAAAGGAGACTCCACGTTGAACTTTTTCGTACATTTGTGTCCCTCAAGCCCGAAAAAGTATAAAATAATACCTGGGGGAACCGCTTGATCTTGCGACCAAGGAGTACTTTCATAATTAGTGCCACTGACCTGAAAAGTAAAAAGCGATCAAGGACACGTCGTTTTATTTCCGTATCGAGTTTGAAACGACAAAAACCCGGCAATCTTTTCTTGATTTTGCGGTCAGAAAAGAGCTATAAGGGGACCGTCTTTTAATTCCATTTTAACGAGTGTAAAAGAAACGCTCGGCAATATTTTCATATTTTAGGAGTCTGAAAAGGGCTTAAAAGAGAACTCCAAGGTTTCACTTTTTCGTAAGTTTTAACGAGTTCGAAAAAGGGATAAAAATGTACTCATGGTTTTCACTTTTTCATAAATTTTAATGAGTTCGAAAAAGGGATAAAAATGTACTCATATGGCCGACTTTCAATTTAAATTACGAGCAGGAAAAGACGGAAAGAACTCGGCATTTTCATTTGTTTTACGAGAATGAAAGATAGCAAAATAATCTCGGGATTTTCATGAGTTTAACGAGTCTTGAAAATAACTGAAATTGACTCGAAATAGGTTTCATTTTTACAAAAGCTTGAAACAAAGAAAAACTATGCTTCAAAGTAGTTTCATTTTTAGACAAGCTTGAAACAGAGAGAAAATTGTGCTTGATGCCCCCTAAGCGTAACTGCTAGAGTGCATGCCCCCCAGCTTCATTTCATTCAACCAGTTGGATGAAATGAAGGTTCAAGTACGAGATCGTTTGAAAGACTCGACCTAAAACTGTAAGAAAATTATGCAAAAACTGAAATAACTAACCTAAATATACAACTTAAAACTTACGAGATCTAGTCAAACTCTCGACTCAATTAGAGGAGGATTTGTTTCATTTTTTAACGAGCTTGACACAGGAAAAGAACTATGCTCGGATTCAGTTTCATGTTTATGCAAGCTTGAAACGAAAAACTATGCTTGTTATAAGTTCACATGCCCCTAGCATAATGATGCAAATCAAGGTACATGCCCCCCAAGCTTCGTTGCATTCAAATTTAACAAATTCTCTAATGCACTAATTTCATCAAGAAAAACTAATGCAAATCAATTCCAAACCAATTTTTATTTTTATTTTTGTGTAAATTCAAATCAAAGAAAGCTGATCTAAATCTACGATTGATTTTTCAGAATGTAAACTATGCAATTGTAATCTATGCACAATTCACATGAAAAGTATGCAAATGTAACCTATGCACATTTTTCATTCACATTCTGAAACTGAGAACTCTAATTATGCAAATGTGATCTATGCAAGAGAATTCTCAAACACAAGATGATTCTAATGTAATCTAAGAACCAATCAAGTACAAGTCGAGAAAATTGGGTGAGAGTTCCAAAGATCAAAACATAAAAACACTCAAAGGCGATTAACACTCATACACAATTTAGCCCCCCCCGGCGAATGAGGGGGAAATTTTTTTGCAAAAACAAAAGCAAAAAGATGCAAAATTGTGAAAAGACTGAGAGAAACCTCCAAGTAATGACCAAAGGAAATCAAATTAAGAATTTCTCAAAAAGAGACTCAAAACACCCAATTGATGAAAGCTAAAAGCAGGAATGCTAATGAAACAAGTTCAGGTGAAAATTTTTGACAGGGTACTAAAGGATCTGGGCAGAAAACACTAAGAAAAATCAAAATCTAAAAGCAATTAAAGCAAAAAATGGAATTTTCCTAAATTTTACAGGAAGACGCAGGCAACCCGTTATAACAGGTGCGGGCCCGCTCTGTGCAAACGGCAACAGCGCGTCCAAAGACACACTGTGCAGTACTCAGAGTGTGCGTCCTTCTGGAAAAGTTAAGAAAAACCAAATCTAACTAAATCTAAAGCTAAGCCACCCAAATACTAATTCTCACAGTCAAAAACCAGAAAATAAAAATGATTTTCTCAGAGCAAAGTTCACACAAAGGAAAAGACTCTCTCATTAATGGATTCCCCAGCGGAGTCGCCAATTTGTCACACGGAATTGGTCAAGGGTGCGGACACGACTGACCTTCCTAGAAGTCTAAGACATTCTAATGACAAACAAGACAAAATGGAGTGATCTTTCTCTAAATACACCTTTTACAACATGAAAACTACAAGTGTTTAGGCTTACCTTATTCCAAAACGCTGTTGTTGAAGTCCGTTCTTGATGATCCGGATGAGCTCCTCCTTCAAGTCAATTCCTGCAACCACAAACAATCAAACAATTACCAAGCACTTGCATTTCATATAATAAAACATATATTCAACATGCAGACCAAGGAACACATGAAATAACTCATTAACACAAGCTATTGAGAAAAATAAACCAGTTTGTATTAATAACGAAACAAAGAAACTCTTACAACCTGGCCTTGGTGTTGTGCAAGTTCCTCCCAGGGTTCATCAAGGGTTTTCCTCTACTTTGACAAAGCTCACCCTCTTCCAAGTAGAATCAAGTAAAGACAATCTCTCCTCACAAAGGCTCTAATGGAAGACCTAAATCCTGCAGCATTTACCCAAAGAAAATGTATAGCTCCAACCTCCTCTCCCTCTGGCTCAATGTCTTTATTTATAGTGCTGTAAAGAGGTTATTCAGGTCCACTATCAATGGGATCATCCCCCTCTTTGGGTGGGATAGCTCCCTTATTGATGGGATAAGTTCCCCCTTAATAGAGATACATGAACCAACTGGAGGCGCATCCATTTCATCAAACCGACCTCTAGAATGTTCTAGAAGTAACCACAAGTAACTTTTTCAAGATAAAACTCGCGCATTTTGCCTTTTACAGAGGGACGCACCTGTCCCTTAACATACAGAGCGTCCATGGACGCAGATTTTGTGAACATGGTCAGCGTCCCCGCAGGTAAGGCTAGAGAGAACCTGCGACCCCAGAGATAAACATAGTTTTTACAAGACTTTCTCTCTTCTTTGAGTTTGAGATGGATAACAGAGGCATGAGACTTGCCTAAGAGGGTAGCATGACTGTTGATTTGAGCCATACTAACTGTAAGTAGTCAAGGTGACATTTTTTAGTGTAACAGTTGGTGGCTTGGGAATTGCCTTAGGGCAGCTAGTTCCCCACAATTGCGTGGGATCTTCTAGAGGCAGTGAAGTACGCTTCACTGTGGGCCACTAAAGATGCACGAAGGATACAAGACAATAAGATATCTTGGGTGTTCATGGAGATGAACATCAAAATGGGGATTAAATGCAAGCTGCAGTTATCACCCACTGTCTACAATAGCCTACAAAGCTTTGCGGAGTTCAAGGTGGACTTCCATCATGTGTACATCAGGGCACACAAGGACCCCACGAAGAAGTGGAATGAACTACCGTACCTGACCACGTATGATGTTATATTCGTCATACTGGAGTCATGGTCGCCAGAGTGGCATGCTCCAACCATCTCTACAACAGAAACAGAAAAGTCTGCTCACAGTCTACTGCACAATGGAAGAAGGAGGAGGAAAAAATGCGGATGGTGCAGTTGGTAGAGAAGAGAAGGACCGAGGCAACAATACCAAAGGCACAGGAGGTGCGGGACACTATGAAGGCAGCCACAGAACAACAACAGGCAGTAGAGAAGGAGTGCGAGGGCCATAAGTCGCCCTAAGAAGAGCCTAAGACAAAGGAAGGTGGTGCAGACCCAGAAACAACATCTACACAGTTGAAGCACCAGTTCCTGAGAGAGCAGGTGGGGCCGTGAAAGAAGTCAAAATCTTCTAAGACTTCTTTTGACCTGATCACCCTCACCAAAGGAGATCTCCATGATATAGGGGAGACGATGCGCGACATCACCGCGGAGGCCCCCCAGTAGTTCGCGGAGGAGAATCAAATTGTGTTGGGGGCTCTCTAGGCACAAATATAGGAGTTGCAGGTGTGCACTCCTCAGGCTGGTACTCCCTCGAACAGCCTTACAGTAGGAACTACCACAGCTGAGGAAATGTTGCGTGCCTGCATGACAAACACCATAGTGCTGCCAGAGGGGGCACTGGTTAGAGAATGAGGCTGACAGGCCTATAGTTAGCACGTTGAAGGGAGTAGGGATTAACATGGTTGCACTCCCTCAGGAGACACTCTAGGTCCTGCAGGACGGAGTGACTATAGAACTGCATGCTAGGGAGGGCCATGCACTACAAGTGTTGAGCAAGCAGAAAATTAATATGGAACAACTAAACATGCAACACGATAAGGTAGTGGCGTAGAACCGGAAGATGATGTAGGTTGTTGAGGAGGCTTGCTAGATGGTCTCTTAGTTGGCTATCCCAGTAGAGGCACCAATAGAGGTGCACATCTAGAGGTTAGCATCAAGGGTGCATGAGGAGTGAGAAGAGATGGCTAAGGTTCAGCTAGAGTTTAACCTTCAGATAGCAGAGCTGCGGTTGAAGACGTAGCCTTCAACTCCTCCAGAGGTGGGGGAGCAATGTGCCAACACCATTACATTGGGGATGGAGGAGATCAACAGTGCAGTAAAGGGCTACACCAAAATGTTGGAAGAGTCATTCAAGGTCCTCACCACTCTACAGGAGGACTCGAACATACAATGCTTAGAAACATAGGTGCATGAGCTACAGAAAAGATATGATGATATAAAAGGGACCGTGAAAATGGTTTCCCTTACATAGAGGTTCACGTGGATGAAATAGGCAAAAGCGCTTAAGGAGCAGGTAGACGCAGCGCGACATAAAGAAGCAGTTTTAAAGGTGTGCATCTAGCCTTAGATCGATGAGGCATTCGTCATAATAGCCTTGATCGAAGCCAAGCTTGCGCAGATGCAGGGAACATAAGAGCAGATGTAGGGAAGAAGTTCAGCAGTCTCTGAACAAGGTGTTGAGGAGATACAACAGGTAACTACTGAGTGCACTACCGACCTTGCAGCAGTTCGAGTAAAGTTGGGAGGTCTCCGCGCAAAGATCTCCGCACTGACAAATTGAGTCAAGGGGGAGTCACGAAGTTTGTGTTGGGGGCCTATTGGGTGTGGGATCCCCCAAGGCAAGTTTTCGGGCTTAAAGCCCGGATTTTGACCAAATCCGATGTAAAGACTCCACGTT
Source organism: Pinus tabuliformis (assembly GCA_031772625.1). NCBI lineage: Eukaryota > Viridiplantae > Streptophyta > Pinopsida > Pinales > Pinaceae > Pinus > Pinus tabuliformis. The sequence goes on along the minus strand of CM062817.1, from coordinate 2,022,433,515 downwards.
TTGTGGGCGCGGAGCACGAACTTGTAAATGAGTCATAGGGTTGTTCGCCCTCATTTTTGTAAATGTAATGTTTGCATTAGATATCCACCCATGGTCCACGGTCCATGGCATTGTATAAATAGAGCGAGGCTCTAAGTTGTAAATAAATAAGAGAAATGGAAGCAATAGATGGAGAATTGAGTCTTATCTAAGTGTTGAGTTGAGTCTTTGGGTCGTAGAGTAAGAGAATGCTTTGTAGTTGAGTGCACAGAGGCCTAGTAGTCCGCAGCTGAGTGCGCGGACCCCTGCAGTTGAGTGTGTAGGGTGAGTCGAGTCGGTAACCTTTGGAGAAGTAATAAAGAGAAGTTTTACATCATTTCTGTGTATCTTTTCTTGTTTTGTGCATTGAATGTATCGGATATAAATTGCATTTCTATTGTTTATATGATGCACGAATTTACATGAAGGTGTTGGTAAAGTGAATATAAGATAAATTATCTATTTACGCAAAGATAACATGTTATAAGAAGATACGTAAGATACACGGTGTAACTTGGGGAAATAGTGCAGAACACTACCCTAGCAACGCAAAATCACCTCGGCCCCTGGTTAGGGTTGCGCGAAAGCATTATAATAGATCACGAAGGCCTCGCAGGTCAGGATAGTGCACGAAGAAACCTTTGCAAAGGTATTCATAGTTGGACTAAACTGACCCCTCAAACATCACAAGGGTGCGGAAACTTGGTTCCAGCATCCCCCCATACTACTTCGAGTGAGACCTCAGTCCACGCTCTGTGGGTTGTTGCCAAAAGGGCCAATAGTGTAGGGATTTTTTTAGCTAATTAACTCTAAACATGGGTGAGACCCCCTCAAGCCAACAAGGTTCTTTGCTAAATACAAGTTGGTATGGAGAATATCCAATAGTATTTCACCAAGTTGTGCCATAGGCCCATAAGGCCTCTGGCAATCTAATATCCCAGTCCCATCGATGTGTCAAAACTGTCTTGGTCAAAATTTCTTCGATGACCTTATTGGTGCTTTCAACCTTCCTGTTCACTTGCGGGTGATATGGGGAAGTGACTCTAAAAGTGATGTGGTGGTTCCAGAGAGTGGTTGTAATCTTATGTCCTACAAATTGTCCCCCTCCATCTATTATTGCTTCCCTAGGTAAACTATATCGCATAAATAACCTAAAAAGGAAATTAATTACGGTTTCTTTTGTAGCTCTTGGAAAATCTACTGTTTCCATCCACTTTGTTACATAGTAGGCCTTTTGGTTTGATGGTGGACGAAATGGGCCAAAAAAATCCAATGCCCATCGTTCGAAAGGTTCTATTACCAATTGGGACTACAACGACATTTCGTTAGACTGACTAGGACGATCCATCCTTTAGCAGCTATCACAAGCCTGGACATATTTCTTAGCATCTTTAAACATGGTGGGCCAATAATAGCCCATCTGTAGTACCTTGTGCCCAGTTCTGCGATCTGCGAAGTGTCATCTGCAAGACTTGTCATGGCAGGCCTTCAGGATGTCGTAAATTTCATCTTCACGAATGAATCTACATATGCACATATCAGATCCTGTATGAAAAAGGTATCCACCAATCCAAGAAAATCGGTCACTGCGCTGGATGATATGTTTCCTTTCCCTTGCTGTCAAGTGTCTGGGAAACTTTCCTACCACTAGATAGTTTTCTACATCTACATACCATGGCATTATAACTGCTACAACAAACAAATGTTTGTCTGGAAACTGGTCATCTACTGCTAGCGGATCATTTATCTTTGGAACCCAAGACAGAAAATCCACGATTGGGTTTTCCTTCCATGGACTGTCTTTAATGGTGATATCAAAATCTTGCAAAAGTAACAACCAGTGAGTCACTCGACTATTTTTAATTGGTTTGTTAACTAATTATCTAATGGAGGAATGATCAGTATAAAGAAAAACTTGATAGCTAGTTATATAACGTCTAAATTTTTTTATGGCATAAATGACAGCTAAAAAATCATTTTCTATTACTGTATAATTAAGTTCAGCAGGAGTAAGATTTTTGCTGATATAATAAATAGCATAAGGCTTCCTGTCCTCCTCTTGGCTGAGGACCTTGCCTATTGCTGCATATGACATATCCATACAGATGTGAAAGGGAATCTCCCAATTGGGTCCACACAATACTGGTGCTGTCGAAACTAATTTCTTCAAATCTGTAAAAGAAGTGTCACATTTATTAGACCATTTAAATTCAACATTTCTTGTTAAAGGATACAAAGGCGCAAAAATTTGTGATTTTTTTTTATAACCCTACGATAGTAACTTGCATACCCAAGGAAGCTACGTACCTCCGTCTGAGTATAGGGTGTAGGTAGTAGGATAAATACTAGTATCTTTGCTAGATCTACCTGTATCCTAGCTGTAGAAATGTAGTGTTCTAGGATTACGCCTTCCATCATCATCATGTGACACTTGATGTTACTTAAACACAGCCTGGTGGCAATGCATCATTCCAAAACCTTCTTTAATGTCTATAGCGCTTGATCAAAGTCGTCCCCATACGGGGTAAAGTCATCCATGTAAACTTCAAGTCCTTAATTTATCATATCAGCAAAAATACTGAGTACGACCCTCCAAAATGTAGTTGGGGCATTGCATGAACCAAATGATAACACTTTGTAAGAAAACGTACCCCATGGGAAGGTAAAGGTCATTTTGTCTTGGACTTTAGGGGTGATTTGGATCTGATTATAGCCACTGAAGCCATCCAGAAAGGAAAATAATTTCTTCCCTGCCAGTGTATCAAGGACTTGATCAATAAATGGAAGAGGGAAGTGATATTTCTGCACGACTTTGTTCAATTCCCGATAATTCACAAAGATACACCATTTCCTATTTTTCTTGGGAACAACTACCAGTAGAGAGACCCTCTTACTTTCCAAAATGGGATAAATAAAATTCACATCCAACAACTTTTGTAGCTCTTCTTTTACAATATCTTTGAGATGCGGATTTAATCTCCCTTAGGTTTCTCAATAGGATGAGCATCCTTTTCAGTGTAGATATGATGTGTACATAATTGTGGGTCTATTCCCTTCATGTCTGGATAGTCCTAAGAAAAACCCCTTTATATTTTTGCAAAACTTGAATGAGCTTTTTCTATTGGTCACTGTCCAGACTATCATTGATATTTAAAACCTTTCTTGGTTCAATTTCAATAGGCTTGCTGTTATGAACAGCAGTTTTCAGAATATACTGATCATTAGTATCTTTCAAAGGGTCTTCCAAGGCTTCATTGTCATGGATTTCTTTTAACATTTGACATTTGACGTTATTTACAGTGGCTGGTTGATTAATAAAGTTATTGATCACATCATCTCTAGTCTGATCCTTGAATTCCAATGCTTCTGCTACTGTAAGTGGTGAATGAATACTTTCTTCCAGGTATGTGGGTGGTTGTTTATGTATTTTTAAAATGGGTGGACTTGGTTTTTTAGGACGATATAGAACAAGATTCTTTACAACATATCCCTTAGAAATGGTCATGCTGACCGAACAGAAACCTATATAACCATCGGCTGTTGCCAGCCAAGGTCGGCCCAAAATTAAAGGCTGCCCATATAATCAACTTTTTGGGCTTATAACTAGAAAATCCACTAGTTACTCCCATGAATCAACAGAAGCCATAATGTCTGATAAAGTTCCCTTTGGTCTTACCACCGAACGATCAATGAGTTCTAGCGGGGTGGTGGTTGGTTCCATAGCTGTGATACCAAGTGTCTCACAAGTTTTTGTGGTTAAGATGTTAATGGCAGCACCCAAGTCAACTAGTGTTTTTGGAAAGGAGCGGACTTATATTTGGATTGTAACTATGGGATTCCCAGGATCTTCATATTTTATCAATGTTTCCCTACCCAAGAGTAAATCAAACAAGGTCCCTACAACATGGATAGTGGGTGGAGCCTTTATTTTCCTCTCAGACATTTTCACATATAGTTCTTTAATTGCTTTAGCATATATAGGAATATCTTGGATGGCCTGGAGGAGAGGAATTTTAATGCAAAGTTTTTTCAGTTCCCCTACGAGATCAAAGCCTCGATAAACAATAGGTTTAGGTATTATTAATCTTTCAGGGAATGGGGGAGAAGTAATTACGAGGTTTTTCAGGATCTTTATGCTCAACTATGTCTTTTCCTTGTTTGATTTCTGTGTCAGTCATAGTCGATGGTGTATTTATAGGTGGGGTTTCTCACTCAATAAGTGGCTGGTCTCTATATTCCTCAGGAGTGTTAATGCATCCTGACCTCAGTCTAATTTCGTTGCATTATTTTTTTTCGATCTCAAAGTCCAAGTTTTCAAAAATTTGCACTAGCTGAACTGGTCTGTTATTGGGGTTTGGATTTGGTTGAGCTGGTAGTTGGGGATGTAGAAGGGGCTAAGGATTTTGCTGTAATGGATATGGGGCTGATAATGTAGGTTGAGGTTGAGGACCTATCCCAATAGGTGAATTGGTTATCCCTAGAGGTCATTGCCAATTCAGAGACCAGTTTGAACTTTGTGAAGTAGAGGCAGACCACTGGGATAGGTATGGATTATTTTTCCAAAAAGGAATAAAAGGAGAATTTGGCTAGCCATTACCTGGAAAGGACTGGGTTGGCCAAGGTGACATAGGAAATGGTTGGGATTGCTAATTCAAGAAAGGGGATTGACCTTACCATGCTATTCCAGAATTCTGATGTCGATTTAATAACAAAGAAGGAAAGACCTGAGATGTGTCTGGTGACATACCTATAGGTCGGCCTTTCCATTGTCGACGTTGGTTTATTAAATATATTGGTTCTGTCTCATCTTTTGCTTCTTTAAAAATTTCTTTCAACCTTGGAAGTGATGGACACTTCTCGATGGCATGGTGCTTGGTGCAGATAGTGCATGTCTAAACCATGTCCAATGGACACTCTCATTGACTATTCTTCTTCTAGCAGCGTGTGAAAAAAAAGGCCAAATTCTGTTCTGCTAAGGCTTGTTTCTATTTGGCCTGCAGGATGCCCAACTACATTGTAAGGGTGCCTAGGATGTTTGTCTTGAAGTCCTCTAGGAGGTTACCAATTTCCATTCTTGTTACGCCTCCACTAGGCGGTTTTCTTCCTCTAGTCACAGGATCTCAGCTCCTTGACCTGGTGCGTGTGCTACCTTGCGAACACCTGATACACAAGCGAACAATTTCATCATAATCCTCTTAAGAAATGTCTCCCTTCCCCATCAAATTTAAACTTTTTATCCATTCTTCTTTCATTCCTTTAATTAAGATGGCTTTCAAGACTTATTTTGGTAATGTGCAGTGAGGGGATCTCTACAAATTGTAGTGAAACCACTTGACATATTCCTCTAGCGTTTCATTATCCTTTGCAGAAATCTTAAAGATTTCATCTTTTAATTCCCCAGTCCTACAATAGTTTTGATATTTTGTGAGAAAATAAGTTTTCATGTAATCCCAATAGTTAATAGTGCACCTACCTAAACCCATGAACCATCGCAAAGCTGCTCCTTTTATAGTAGAAGGGAACAACTTCAATTTTTGAGGATCAGTGGTGTAATCTTATCCTCTGCAGAGGCCGTCAAACTCAAATAAGAAGGCATATAGATCCTTTGTGGTCATCCCATGAAAGGTTGGGAGGTTTTGCAAGGGAATAACTTTCGTTGGGGCATTGGCTACTAGGTCGACTATGGGATATTCCAACGTCGAGGTCTGACATTGAGGTTGTTGATTCGCCATTTGGTCGAAAATATGCTAATATCCTTCAAGGACTTCAGGGGGTGCTATTTGAGTAAGTGGAGTATTCTCAATCTAAAGTGGTTTTGAGGCACTGCCAGATTTGGGATCACAGGAGATCCCAGTTCAAACAACTGTGGCTATACCTTAGCTGTTCCACTGGTTTCTCCCTCTTCTTATCTTAGATTGCATGATTTTCCCTCTTATGAAGGATCATAATGTAAATTTTCTGTAACTTGGAAGCTCTATTCAGATCCTCCAGTTTGGCTATGAATCTTAGCGTAGGCTGCAAATGGTGAGCTTGCTGCTTGAGGGATTATAGTAGGGATTTTTCCAGATATAGTCCGGGTCTTACTGATGCCTGAGATTATGCTTTTCTTATGATTTCGTTTATAAAATTTGATCTTCCAAGGTTCAACGATCCCTTTGGTTTTTTGGATTTGGATGGGGGGTTATGATATTTTTCTATATTTTTATTCCTAATCATTCATTAAGAAACCCTACTCCTATCTAACCTCTATGCATTTGCTGAAAAGTGAGCTGATGAGCAAGCACATTACTTGTTGGTTATGCAGGTTCTTACCTCCCATTTTTAAAACCCAATTCTTTTACAACAAGAAAAATAAAATGAAATCACTTTGAAAAACTCTCCCCAGCAATGAAGCCAAAATGTTGGTGCACTAAGATGAATTTTAAAAGCAACCTTAATACCTACATTAGTTATCAAACTAAGGTAAGTTTGTTTATTTCAAGAGTGTTCAACATTGTCTATGCAAGTGAATTCGGAGGTTAATTCAGAATGACATGTTTTAGAATCATTGCAATGATTAATATCTAATTCTTGAAGTTCAGTCTGTAGAAATTTTGAATAATTTAACACATATTCAACAAAGATTATCCTGATCATGTACTATTGCGGAATACATACCCAATACATAAGCTCCTCTACGTTGATCATCAATATAGCGGCATCAATAACAATAAAACATCAAGAGCATTCACACATTAACACAATATGTAACCCGGGGAAAGCATCTCGCTAAAAACCCCAACTATCTGTATATTAATGATCGAGACCATGTAATATTAGAAAGTACAATGCTTATCACAAGAAATCTAGTATCAGCTCCACCTGTTACACACAATACAGCTAAGATCTGATCTCCAAATCTATTCCACTGCTTGCCTGCCTCCACTGCTCAATACCTGCTCAAGAATGAATGAGAATGGTTTACCAAACTCGTATTTCACTTCCAAAGAATCACTCACACTGTGTTAGACGTGAGCAGAGGCTATAATACTGGGCAAATACATGAGCAAACTCATTGGCATACTCAATCCCTTGATTGTGCAAATCCTTATGAACAACTATAGTCCAAACTGATAGCAATTTGATTCTCTAACACATGTCCCTGTTGAACTGAACATGCAATGACATGCAAATGAGTTAATTGATGTATTCTATAGTTGTATTATGAGTTAATAATTAGTTTAACAACTCATCATTAGTCTATTTGCAGTTAGACTAACTACAACTAGTTTAACCAAGTCAAAGTGAACACAACTCCATCAACTCCACAATCAACTCCACCAAACTCAACTAATTGAGTTCTAACTGAGGTCATGCATGCAACAACTCAACTGACTCATAAGAAAAGTGCACTTCCTTCTGACAATTGCATGGGCCACATCTGTAGCTCAAACTGAAGTGCTCCAAGATAATAAGATCAAGCTTATAGTCCAAATATTATTATGAGACAATAATATTTGACTTTTCTATTTTGGACAGCCAGTCTAAAAATAGACTTTGATCACTCCTGCTGTGACCACTCCTGCTGTGGTCACTCCTACTGTGATCACTCGTGCTGTGGTCACTCCTGCTGTGATCATCCCTACTGTGGTCACTCCTGCTGTGATCATCCCTGCTGGGATCTAAAAATAGAACTTGCGCGATAATTTGCCTGCGGGCCCACTTAGTGAAGGAGACTCTTTTCACTAAGATCCATCATCTTGTTGCAATATCAACACTCCCTCTCGACAAGATATGGATTATCAGCAACGCCTATCCCGCCTCGGTGGTACTCGAATTTGCTCCTGGTGAGAGCCTTCAACAGAATATCAACATCCTGATCCTCTGTTGGAATGTATGAAAGAAGCATGATCCTCCGCTGCACACAATCTCTGATATTATGGTACCTGATGTCAATATGCTTAGATCTATCATGAAATACAGGATTAGCCGAGAGTTTCATGCAACTCTGGTTATCACAGTAAATCACAGTAGGATCCAAATGAGAACCGCACAAACCAACCAGGATCTTCCTCATCCATATAGCCTCGCATGCAGCTAAACTTGCTACCATATACTCGGCCTTCGCTGAACTAAGTGCCACGGATATCTGCTTTCTGCTGTACCAAGAAACTGTTGTCGATCCAATACTGAAGACCCCTCCTGATGTGCTCTTTCTGTCCGTTGGGCTCCCTGCCCAATCTGCATCCGTGAATCCACATAGCTTCACCTCATCCTCCTCTCCATACCACAAACCATATCCCGATGTGCCACTCAAATAACACAATACATGCTTGCCCGCCTTCCAGAAGAGTTTGGTAGGCTTAACCATAGCTTGTGAAAGCTGGTTAACTGCATAGCATATATCGGGTCGTGTATTGACCAAATACATCAGCGACCCCACCAACTGTCGATAAACAGTGGCATCCAATTCTTCTCCCGAAGTGGCATCCTCCTTCCTCCAACCTCCAGGAAGAGGAGTATCAACAGGCTTGCAGCCATGCATGTTGAACTTCTCTAGTATCTCCCGAGCATACTTGCCTTGAGAAACAAATAGTCCACCACTGCGCTGCCATATTTCCAATCCTAGGAAATAGTGAAGGAGGCCCAAGTCCTTCATCTCAAACTCTGTAGCAAGATCCTTCTTGCATGACAGTATCAACAACTCATCACCCGTTGAATTGAGGCTTCTGTGATCCATAATATTAATACGAAGAGCTTCGGTGTAAATCACATAAAGAGAGACATTTGTCGACGTGTTTCGAACCAACCAGTGTGGTTCATTGTCAGGACAAGTCGAAGAAACAGATCCAACTTAGCAAGTTAAATAGACAGAGCAGAGCCTCCAACGGCTAAAAAGACCAACAGCTACTTTGGACTGGGTCCTTAAAAAAGGGGTTTTGATCCCAGTACCCAGTCCAAAGTAGCTGTTGGTCTTTTTATCCGTTGGAGGCTCTGCTCTGTCTATTTAACTTGCTAAGCTGGATCTGTTTCTTCAACTTGTCCTAACGATGAACCACACTGGTTGGTTCGAAACGCGTCGACAAATGTCTCTCTTTATGTGATTTACGCCGAAGCTCTTCGTATTAAGCTCATCACCCGTTAGAATCAAATCATCAACATACAGTACAATGATAAGCAACTTACCCTCCACAACAATCTGGTATAGATTAGGATCCGCCTCGCTCTTGGAGAATCGAAGTCCTATGAAATAGCTGTCTATCCGTGTGTACCAAGCACGTGGTGCTTGCTTCAACCCATACATCGCTCTCTTGAGATTTCACACATGCAACTCGCTGCTGAAGACCTCAAAGCCTTTAGACTGCTCAATGTACACCTCCTCCTCAATGACTCCATTGAGGAACAGAGTCTTCACATCCATCTGATGAATGTGCCATCCCATCTGCACTGAGAGAGCAAGAATCGTCTGTATGGAAGAATACCTTGCTACAGGTGTAAAGGTCTCCTCATAATCAATCCCCTCTATCTATGAAAAGCCTCAGGCAAAAAATCTTGCCTTGTACTTCTCTACACTCCCGTCAGCTGCCTGCTTAACTTTGTAGATCCATCTCGAACCCACCACTGATTTCCCTTCCGATCTAGGAACAATCTCCCATGCACTGTTTTTGACAACAGAATCATACTCTTCCACCATGGCGTCTACCCATGCGGGATCCTCCACAGCTTCCTCGAAAGAGGATGGCTCAGTCACAACACACTTGCTCATAAGAGCCATGTATCCAGTGTACCAATCAGGTGACTGTCTCTGCCTGCGTTGGGCTGTAGGCGGTCCTACAACTTTCTCTGCATCTTGAGCCAGTCGCTTAGCTTCTGTCAAGTGCTTTCGCCCTCTGATGGTTGGCGCTGCATGAGTGGTCGCTTCCACTCCATGAACCTCATCACGTGGCTAATCCACATCCTGAAGCTCATCCTTAGGAACTAATAGATCCTCATTTGCATGCAAGTGTAGCTCCCTCTCAAGCAAACACTTCATGGCTTTCTCCTCCTGAGATTTTATATCCCGTCGCACAACAATTTTACCACTGTCTGGCAAATACACACGATAGTTGTGGGGCGTATCAGTGTACCCCACAAATATCCCAACCTCTGTGGTCGGCTCCAACTTCTTCCTAGCATCCTTCGTCACATGCATGTAAACGTTAGCACCAAAAATCCTCAAATGAGAAAGATCAGGCTTCTTACCAGAATAAGCCTCCTCGGGTGTACTCATGCCAAGTATCCTATGAGGACAACAGTTCTGCACATAAACTGTTGTATTGCATGCTTCCGCCCACAAGTGAAGGGGTAGGCCCTGATCATGCAACATTGCCCGTGCAGTACCCACAATCGTTCTGTTCTTCCGCTCAGCTACCCTGTTCTGCTGTGGGTTATGGGGAGATATGAGCTCTCTACGAATCCCTTCTGCCTTGCAGAAATCCTTGAACTCGTCCGAGATGTATTCACCACCATTATCGCTCCTAAGAGCCTTCACCTTCTTCCCCAACTCCTTCTCGACCAGTGCTTTGAATTCACATAACTTTGAATATGTCTCGCTCTTCTTCTGCATGAAGAAGATACAACACTTACGAGATAAATCATTAACAAAAACCACATAATACCTGTGTTTTGCTATCGAAGCAACTGAGAAAGGTCCACACACGTCTGTGTGAGTTCTCTCAAGGATCGTCATGGCGTGACTATCCTTCTCGTGAAAGGTGACTTTCACAAACTTCCCCAAAGTACACCCCTTGCATTGATCTGACTGCGCAAGTGTGCCTTTAGGAAGCCCTGTAGTGATCTGCTGTAGTATCTTTAAGGCTCCATGGTGAAGGTGACCCAATCTCCTGTGCCACAACTCGCCATCATCTCGGCTCACCAATCCTTCTGCCTTACCTACCATTGCTACGCATCCATCTACATGGAACTGATAAAGGTTCCTCACTCGAACCCCTATCTTCTGGGTCTCACCAGTTTTCTTGCTGCGCAGGAAAGCCTTTCCCTTGCTGAAAACAACATCATACCCCTTGTCTTCTAACATCGCCACTGAGATAAGATTCTTCTTCAATCCTGGAACATGCATGACTTCCTTCAATACGAAGGGTTTACCAGACTCCCTCTCAAAGGAAATGGTATCGATACTGGTCGCACTGTATCTACCATCATCACCCATCTCGATGTGCACTCCAAGATCTTTGTCCTCCAGATCAGAAAAAAAAATCTCTATCTCCCATCATGTGAAAAGACGCACCACTTTCCAAGAACCACACCGATCCCATCACACTTGAAACCAAGCATGCGATCAATGAAAATTCAAGCTCAAACTGTGAGGTTAGAGCCTCTCCTGCGGAAGATCCAGCAGCCTACTTGTTCTTCTTCTTCTGCGGACAATTAGTGGCATAGTGTCCGTGCTGGTGACAGTGAAAACACTTCACCTTGGACATATCCTGCTTCTTGCCTTTCACACCAGACTGAGAAGATTTCTTGTTCTTCCCCTTCTTTGCTTTGGCAGCCAAAGTGCAATTCTCTTCATCAGATACCTTTGACGAAGATCCGTCCCTGGTACTCCGCCTGATCTCCTCCTGCACAAGATCTGACCATAGTCTTTCCCATCCTGGCAATTTCTCCCGACCATTGACAGAGTCCTGATAGGAATGCCAACTCTTCGGAAGACCAAGGAGAGCCAAGCTCACCAAGTCCTCATCATCGACAGTAACCCCCACACTTCCCAGCTCATCTCGACACTGAGTGAACTTCGTGAGATACTTGGGCATACTGTCGCCCTTCTCGCATTTGATGTTTCTGAGTTTATCTTTGAGCGCCAGCTTCCTTTGATCACTCTTGCTTTGGAATAATTTTGTTAATGATTTCCACATCAAATATGGAGTAGCCTTTCCATGGAGGCTGGACACAATGTGATCCTTCACACCCTCCAACAGAATCCTTTGACATTTTGCGGTCTTCTTTTGCCAACCATTAGCTTGAGTAGCATCAGTAGGCTTTGGGACATCCGTATCTATGAACTCCTTTAGCCCGTTATCATCCAATACTACCTCCATCCTGTCCTTCCATGAAATATATTTTGAGCTGCCCTCAAGAGCATACTCCAATCGCAATCCGTTGAAAGACATTGCTGTGTTGCCACCAAGAAAACACTGCTGCAAATTCGAATTCCACCAGCAACCAACTCAACCACCTCGGATCTAAGATTCGTGAGAACACAATATTTCTCGTACAGAGATTGACTGTATGGGCATTCATCGGATATCTCACCTTCCAAAGGAAGGATGAATCCAGAGGCTACCTGGCCCGATTACAGACTCTGCCTGAAGAAATAGAATGTAAACACTTCCTGAATAGTAGATCTGATGATCAACAACTCTGATACCATGTAGAAATTTTGAATAATTTAACACATTTTCAACATAGATTATCCTGATCATGTACTATTGCGGAATACATACACAATACATAAGCTCCTCTACGTTGATAATCAATATAGCAGCATCAATAACAATAAAACATCAAGAGCATTCACACATTAACACAGTATGTAACCTGGGGAAAGCATCTCGCTAAAAACCCCAACTATCTGTATATTAATGATTGAGACCATGTAACATTACAAAGTACAATGCTTATCACAAGCAATCAAGTACCAGCTCCACCTGTTACACACAATACAGCTAAAATCTGATCTCCAAATCTATTCCACTACTTGCCTGCCTCCATTGCTCAATACCTGCTCAAGAATGAATGAGAATGGTTTACCAAACTCTTATTTCATCTCCAAAGAATCACTCACATTGTGTTAGACATGAGCAAAGGCTATAATATTGGGAAAATACATGAGAAAACTCATTGGCATACTCAATCCCTTGATTGTGCAAATCCTCATGCACAACTATAGTCACAACTGATAGCAATCTGATTCTCTAACACCTGTCCCTGTTGAACTGAACATGCACTAACATGCAACTGAGTTAACTGATGTATTCTGTAGTTGTATTATGAGTTAATAATTAGTTTAACAACTCATCATTAGTCTATTTGTAGTTAGACTAACTACAACTAGTTTAACCAAGTCAAACTGAACAGAACTCCATCAACTCCACAATCAACTCCACCAAACTCAATTGATTGAGTTCTAACTGAAGTCATGCATGCAACAACTAAACTGACTCATAAGAAAAGCATACTTCTTTCTGACAGCTGCATGGGCCACATCTGTAGCTCAAACTGAAGTGCTCCAAGAGAATAAGATCAAGTTTATAGTCCAAATATTATTATGAGACAATAATATTTGAATTTTCTATTTTGGACAACTAGTCTAAAAATAGACCTTGATCACACCTGCTGTGATCACTCCTGCTGTGGTCGCTCCTACTGTGATCACTCCTGCTGTGGTCACTCCTGCTGTGATCATCCCTGTTGTGGTCACTCCTGCTGTGATCATCCTTGTTGGGATCCAAAAATAGAACTTGCGCCATAATTTGCCCGCGGGCCCACTTAGTGAAGGCGACTCTTTTCACTAAGCTCCATCATCTTGTTGCAATCTCAACATAGTCCTAGCAAATATGAAAGAAAAACCTTAAAGCAATTTCAAATCTATTTTAACCCACTGTGCAGAAAACCGAATCTAAATGTAAGTAAAAGGAATCACTCTTAATAGATCTAACTAGCATCAACAATAACTCATTCAGTAAGATATGAAAACTACAACAAATGCACAACAAATAACTATTCAAACGTTTAACTAAAAGAAATCAACTATAAACTTAAGATCTCTGATAACACTACTTCAAAATGAACAACAATCAAATACTTAAACTAATCTGATAAAATTCATTAAACATTAACACGCAGATGAGAATGCATCAAGATCTATAATCTAGTTTGAACAACAAAGGTAAACTATAACTCGCGAAATTCAGAATGATTCTAATTTCATGAAAAAACAGTAATAAACAATAGTAAGAGTAAACAGAAATAAATATGACAAAATTAATGCCGTAAATCTTTGATTGACCGAGCCTAGAGTCTCTAGAAGTCACTGCCAAAAGACACTAAGAATGAGATTATAGGTAAAACACAGTCTTCTTCATTAAATTTGATAATAATGTTACAATTTCATAGTAATGAGAGTACTCTGTGTAAAAAATAAATAGTTACAATCTCCAAATTTGATCCGGATTTAAACAGGAACGCAACAAATTATAGAGATAACCATATACACAAAGATCCAGCGGAAATAATACTTCATTTCATTAATGGAAAATACTGAAATATGCTTACAACCATAAATGAAAATAAACCAGCTAGGGCGATGGTAGCTTATCTCTGAGAAGAGATGTGGTGGCTACATGCCTCTGAACTGTGTTACAATGAGGCTCGAAGGCCTATTTATTGTTGAGAAACAATGGAAAACCCTTAACATTCCAAAACCTAACCCTAGGAGATGAAACGCCAAACTATGGGCCCCGTTTGGGGTAAATTGGTACATCAATTTCCCGGGGTCGTAACTTTGGCATACGATCTCCGTTTGACGCGTACAATAGCTCATTAGAAATATCTATCCGAGCACTATCATTGTTGGAACGGGCAACATTGGTCCATCCCATGGACCCATGTTGCCCTTGGATTCCCCAAAAAACGCCGTTTAGGGCCTCAAAACGGCTCCGGAAGTTCAGGACCTGAAAAACTGCTAAAAATAGTAAGTTGTGCTACAATTAAGGAAACTGAAAATGCTGAGAAAGACAATGGTGGGGGTCCAGGTGGACTTGGAAGGTGGCCACCAATATCCACCTGGATCATTCCTCCCCCATTAGGAAGCAATGGTCCCCATTGCGTTGAGCTCCTCCATGAGATGAGGAAACTTCTGCTGAACTTGTTCCCTGGTGAGCCACTTGCCCTGTTGAAGGAGTTGGCTTGCTTTGACAACTGATACAGTTGGATATTCTGTTGGCGAGTGTTCTTGATCTGTGTGTCCATGATCTGATTAGTTGCAACTTGTTCCATGTAATCTGGATTTAATTCTGTGGGTTTGAGCTGTTCTGCAATGTCGGATGTGTCTAGCAATGGTGGAAAGTATGGCCGAAGGCGGTCCACATTGAACACTGGGTGTAGGCCAAGGAATGGGGGAATGCTGAGCTCAAATGCATTGTCTCCCATAGCCTTAGTAATGGTGTAAGGACCATATCGGAGTGGTCTCAATTTCCGATAGGCTCCAGTAAGGCGTTCCTTTTGCAAATGCAACCAGACTTTGTCGCCCACCTGAAACTTGTGTGGCACCCGGTGTTGATCATGTCGCTGCTTGTACTTGGCATTTGATTTCTCAAGAATGTCATGGACCTGCTGGCGAATATGTTGGATGCGCTCAATGAAGCTGGTGGCCTTATCTGTTTCGGACTGGACATGAGCTGAATTCATGTGAGTAGCTGCAAGTGGCATGGCCACATCAATGGGGCATAGTGGCTGGAATCCCAAACCCACCTGAAAAGGGCTATGGCCAATGGAGCTGTGAAGAGCTCAGTTGTAGCTGTGCTGAACATAGGGGAGGCTCTCGTCCCATGTGCGTGGATGCTTTGAGTTATACATGCGTAGAATATGCACAATCATCCTGTTGACAACCTCTGTATGGCCATCAGTTTGAGGATGGAAGGCTGTGGACTTCGTGAGTTTGGTGTCCAACATCGACCAGAGACTGGACCAAAATGTGCTGAGAAACCGACTGTCCCGATCTGAGATGATAGACTGTGGGATCCCAAAGTGCACCCACACTCGTTCAAAGAAGAGTTTAGCAGTGGCTTCTGCTGTGATATTCTTCTTGCAGGCCACCATAATGGCC
The DNA here is from genome assembly GCA_031772625.1 of Pinus tabuliformis. Lineage (NCBI taxonomy): Eukaryota > Viridiplantae > Streptophyta > Pinopsida > Pinales > Pinaceae > Pinus > Pinus tabuliformis. Next base: position 2,022,417,635 of record CM062817.1, on the reverse strand, counting down.
ATCTTCGAGAACCTGTCGACAACCACAAAAACACAGTCATTTCCATGCTTAGTGGAAGGAAGGCCTGACATGTAATCCATGGAGATGGATTCCCAAGGTCGACTAGGGGTAGGAAACGGGGTATAGAGGCCGTGGTTCTTAATGGTCGGTTTGGCAATGGCATAGGCAGTACATGATCGGATGTACTTCCCAACATCCTGTCGAAGATTCGGCCAATAGAAATAATTTTGCAGTACTGCCACTGTTTTCTCGACCCCGAAATGCCCAGCAGCCCGACTGTAGTGTGCTTCCCAAATCATCTTGGCATGCTCGCTTGAAGGAACACAAAGGTGACCGAGGTGGCATAATAGGGCATCCTGGAGGTGAAAATCTGCAACATGCCGACCCTCCAAGAGTGTCTGGTATGTGTGGCCGAATTCTGGGTCGCTTTTGTAGAGAAGTGGCCAATCAGAAGTCTCGTGCCCATAAGAGTTGAGCACGGTGGTTAGCGCCATGATCGGTGGCCGACTGAGGCAATCTGCAACATTATTGGTGCTGCCCTTTTTATACTTGATGTTCAAGTGAAACTGTTGTAGGTATGTAGACCACTTTTGATGGCGATCATTCTGCAATTTCCCTTGGGTCTGTATGAACTGCAGCGGTCGGTGGTCTGTGTGGATGACCGTTTCCTTCCCCAAAATGTAATGCTTCCATTGTCGGCAGGCCTGTACAATGGAATACATCTCTTTATCATAAGTGGGGTACTTCCGGACTGTGTCTGAAAGTGTTTCACTGTGATATGCCACTGGATGTCCATGTTGAGTAAGGACTGCCCCAATAGCATAGTCAGAGGCATCTGTCTCGACCTCAAATGGTTGTTGTAAATCTGGTAACGCGAGCACTGGTGCCGTGCAGAGGCGATCCTTCAACTCCCTGAATGCCTTCTGTTGAGATTCAGACCAAAAGATTTTGCTTTCTTTCCCCGCCCTTGGTGACTTGACTCAAGGGCCAAGAAATATGAGAAAACCCCAACACAAACCTGCGGTAGAAGTTGGCAAGACCTAGAAAGCTGCGGAGCTCTGTTAGAGTGGTTGGAGAGGGCCAATCCCGAATGACTTGGATCTTGGCTGGATCGACATGCACCCCCTGTTCATCAATGATGTATCCCAGATACTGAACCTAGGTCATGCCAAAAGTGCATTTCTCCAAATTGGCACATAGCTTGTGTTGCCGCAGTGTTTGGAGAACCTGTCGGATGTGGTGGAGGTGCTCTTCCCAACTCTGGCTGAAGATCAGAATGTCATCCAAGTATACTACTACAAAGGAGTTGGTGAATGGCCGCAAGATGTCATCCATTAGCCTCATAAAGGTTGCAGGAGCATTCGTCAACCGAAAGGCATGACCAACCATTCGAAGAGGCCCTCCTTGGATTTGAAGGCAGTCTTCCACACATCGGAGGGTTCGATTGGTACCTGGTGATATCCTGACTTCAGATCGATCTTGCTGAAATATTTCGCCCCCTTTAGTTGGTCTAGGAGGTCATCAATCCGCGGGATCGGGTACCTATTACGGACAGTGATCTTGTTCAGCGCCCGATAGTCAATACAGAGTCTCCACGTCCCATCCTTCTTCTGTACCAACACGATCGGGCTCCCACAGGGCGAGGAACTCGGACGGATGTGACCTTTCTGCAGGAGCTCCTGAATCTGCCTCTTGATTTCATCGTTCTCCAGAACGGAGTGCCGATAAATTGGTCCATTGGGTAGCGGCGCACCTGGGGTCAGATCGATGGAGTGCTTGACTTGACAGTGCAGAGGAACCCCTGCCGGGGAGGTGAAGATGTCCTCGTACTCCTCCACAACCTTGTCCATCTGTAGTTGTCGTGCAGAGGGACCTCGTTTGGAGGCCGCGACCACTGTCTTCTTCTTTCTTTGAGGGCGTATCATCAGGAAAACAAATTTCCTGGTTTTGGAAATGATCTTACTGCATTGTTTTGCAGTAATCAAAGAGATGGCGGCAGGTGGTGCTACCTCTGGTATCCTGAACAACTTATTTCCCAATGTAATAATAACAGCACAGGGCCTTGATTCATACATAGCATGTCGCTTCCACAAGTATGGTTGTCCTAGTAATACATCAGAAACTTCAAGGGGAGCAATGTCACACAATACCTCATCCGTGAAGGGCTTGATGTTGTATGGAAGGTGACACTGCTGGCTCACGCGAAGCTCTCGTCCTTGGTGAAGCCACCCAATGGTGTATGGTTGTGGATGTGCTGTGGTCGGTAAGCCCAACCGCTTCACGACCTCTGCCGAAATGAGGTTCTTTTGACTCCCGCTATCAACAATGAACTGTATCGGGGAGCCCTTTACCCACATCTCGGAGTGGAAGAGACGCTCCTCCTCCTCTGGATCTTCGGGTTCATTTTTCTGGATCTTTGCGGTAGCAACAGTGGCGCTGGGATCCGCATCAATGATCTGCTTCCCTTTTTCATACCCCTTATCGGGTTCTGACTCAGAGTCGGAACATGCATCTGATTCTGAAACCTTTAGCTCAACCACCAGTGACTGCTTTTCCCGACACTCACTTGTGTTGTGAGTGGAGCTCTTATGGAACTCGCACCATTTTCCAGTGTCCTTTCTCGGCTTCGCGGCACTGTTCTTTGCTTGCAGCTTTGGCTGGTTGTCTTGGGTTGTCCCGCCTTGGCTTTGTCCTTTGTTCTGTGGTTTAGGGGCACCTTTCCCCTGCTTTGGATTCGCAGATCCAAAGTCTCGCTTCTTTTGTTTAAAATTCTGCTCGACCTTGACGGCATATCGGTATGCTGCACTGAGCGACGGGATGTTTAGGAATTGTATTTCTTCCTGGATGTACTTGTGCAGGCAGCCACGGTATTTGAGTATCAAATGTTGCTCCGAATCCTTGATACCCAACTTTGTGCGAAGGGTATGGAAAAGATTGGTGAACTCCGGCACGTCTTGGTCCCTTCCCTGCCGCAGCGTGGTCCACTTTATGTATTCATCCTCATAGCTTCCGACAGGGTAGTACTGCTCCTTGATGGCATCCCGGAACGAATCCCAGGTGGGTGCGGCTGAAAATAGTGAGCCAGTACTTTCATCCTTCTGCTCGCAGTAGGTTTCCCACCAGTCCTTGACGTGGGGGGCTGCTTTGAGAAGAGCAAAAACAATCTTTTCCCGACTCGAAAATTCATGAACAAAAAAATAACCCTCTAGCAGATTTAACCATTTATCTACGGCATCTGCGTCTATCTGACCCTCGAATATGGGGATTTCAAAATTAACTTGTACCTTAAAGGGTGTGGTGTTTCCAGAGTAGCTGCTAGAAGCCGATGCGTTGCTTCTGGGTAGCCGCTGAAGGATCTGGGCAAAGTTGTCCATCATCGCGTTCCATTGTCGCTCGAGGGCTTCTTCGAGCAAGATTTTGATGGGATCTCCTGCCCCCTCATCTTTCTTCTCGTCCGCCATGGGAGGCCATCGGGATTTGCGAGGCTGGTCTTGCAAAGGTTCAACCAGTTCAAGCCCTAACTCCTTATATCCCGACCTTGTTGGGGACATGCAAAGAAAAACAGAGAAAAAGCAGACCGCTCTGATACCACTGATCCGGATTTAAACAGTAACGCAACAAATTACAGAGATAACCATATACACAAAGATACAGCGGAAATAATACTTCATTTCATTAATGGAAAATACTGAAATATGCTTACAACCAGAAATGGAAATAAACCAGCTAGGGCGATGGTAGCTTATCTCTGAGAAGAGATGTGATGGATACATGCCTCTGAACTGTGTTACAATGAGGCTCGAAGGCCTATTTATTGTTGAGAAACAATGGAAAACCCTTAACATTCCAAAACCTAACCCTAGGAGATGAAACGCCAAACTGTGGGCCCCGTTTGGGGTAAATTGGTACATCAATTTCCCGGGTTCGTAACTTTGGCATACGATCTCCGTTTGACGGGTACAATAGCTCATTAGAAAGATCTATCCGAGCACTATCTTTGTTGGAACGGGAAACATAGGTCAATTCCATGGACCCATGTTGCCCTCGGATTCCCCAAAAAACGTCGTTTAGGGCCTCAAAACGGCTCCAGAAGTTCAGGACCCGAAAAACTGCTAAAAATAGTAAGTTGTGCTACAATTAAGGAAACTGAAAACGCTGAGAAAGACAATGGTGGGGGTCCAGGTGGACTTGGCAGGTGGCCACCAATATCCACCTGGATCAAAATTTCTAGCTAGATGTTCATTTTCCTTGTCGGATTTATATAACCTAGGAAAGACAAATAGATAGAAGTGAATCCTTAGGATCAGGAGATCCTGAGTATTTAGCAACCAACAATGTGATTTCATTATAGAATAGACTTGATTCTCCAGTCTTCCGCTGGCCTTCATAATCGAGACGTTGTCCTTTTTCCTTTCTTGGTCATTGTTGTTCCATTGTTTGAACAACTCCAATTCACATTCCTACATATAAAAATAGCGAAAGTTAGCCAGAATTACACAACGTTAATGGTTGATTTTATCCAGATTTTGCAATAATTTCTTCTAAATTATTTTCTAAATTGAATATAAAATGAATGATTCATTAAGCTAAGATAAGGATAAAACATACCTTTTCCATGGCCCAACAAGGGGTAGAAGATATCCAAGGAATTATAATAGCACATGAAGTCAGTGATACGAACAACACAAACAACACGTTGATGCTAAGTGAATCCACAATAAAGTTTTTATTTTTTTATATTCAATCATGAGAACCAATTCTTCAAGATGTACTAAAGATCAATGACCATGGGGGGTTTCTTGAGAACTCCATGACATTCTTGTAAGAATGTGCAAGAACTAGAGAGTTGTTTCCATGCTAGGAATAAACTAATCCTAGTAGGAGAATCCAATCCACACTTCCCTTCTATAATTTTTATGTGATGGTACAACATGTTGGGGTTACAATGAACAAGAAGACCAAAATTCAACTTGGTTTTATTGGTTGATAAGATGAACCATCTCCAAATCTAAGAAAAAGGTGGGAATGAATGTTGATTTTAGACTTCAAATTTGGATATTTCTTAGAGGTTGAAGTTAGTGAATGGACTTCTACAATATGAGATCAAGTGAGCTAACAACTAGAGCCATAGCCATAGCTAGGACCAAAGATAATAGCTAGAGCTAGAAGCCAAAGTCAAACCTCTATCCAAGAGCCATAGAAAGCCATGTTTTATAGAAATAAATAGAAGATGCAACGATCTAGATTGGTTTCATTAGAGCTTCCTGAGACTAAAAATCCTCTCAGTGGAGAGGTGTGGTCTTAAATGGATTTTATATCCTGGATGGTTATAAGAATTAGTACCTACAAGTAAAATTTCAAAATTTATGAAAGTTATGTCTATTAAAACAATGCAATTGTAAAAACAAGTGAGAAGAAAGAGGGTAAATGAAAAAAGAAAAGAAAAGAAAAATAAGAGAGAATAGATCGAGGGAATGGACAATGAAAGATTAGTGTGTTGGTCTTCCCATTACCCCTTAGCTCTCCCTATTTACTCCTATACTTTCACTCTAAAAGGAGATTCTTGTTGGTTAAGAGAGGAAGATACTCTAGATAGGGGAACCATGAGCTACATTTTTACTAGAGCTTCCAAAATAAATATTGAGCCACCATGTGAAGTTGGTTTTCCAATTTGGTTTCTAGGTAAAATCATTGTGTTTATTATGTGATTGATTTGTCTATAGTATGGATTTCTATGTGGTTTAGTGGATTGTGTCTGTTGTTAGATGCATTAAACTAATTTCTCGTATTTACCTACTTAACCTACTATCACTTACTATTGTGAGAATTATTCATTAGTTTTGGTTTAGTGGATTGTGTTTGTTGTTAGATGCATTAAACTAAGTTCTCATGTGTATATACTTAGCTTACTATCACTTACTATTGTAAGCATTACTCGTTAGCTTTATTGTTTAGTGGGATTAAATGTTCATAGCATCTGTTGAACTACTCTTTTCACATATGTCATATTATACATGAGTTCACATTTCTATAGTATGGATTGCCATGTGCTTTTAATGCTCCCAACTATCAAATCACCTATGTATTTGAAAAAATTGTTGATTCATTCATCATGATTCATCATTGTACATCACTTTTTCCACTGCTTGGTTAAATCCAACAACTAGTAGATGCAGGCCATCCATACAAGGAATCTATGAAAACGATGGCTATAATATTATGGTTTTTGTCATACTTTCCTTTCCCAACTAGATTTCTAGATTCCATTTCCTATTTTAGAAACTATTACAACTCCCTTGGTATTGTTAATGCCTATGGGCTATACAAAGCCCTTCCTTGCTACACATATTCCATTGGAGATGCTTGTTCATATTGATTTTTTTTTTATTTTTTTTTATGATCCAAAGAGAGGTTAGGCCCTCATAGCAAAAAAATAACAATTTTCCATATCCTTTGTTCCTCAAATTTCTTGTTAGAGTTGAGAAAATAGAATGTTGTTTTGCAAGTGAAGGCATTGTAACATACCCTTAATAACCCCAACCCCAAACAAAGTTAGTAGGAGGAAATTACTAAAATGACCCAAACTCTCATATGCTGTTATGGAAATGGGATCTTATTTTATTTATTTATTTATTTTTATCTCTTACTACTTCTTCAAAATGTAAAATAGAAAGCATCATTGTGTTCGTATTGTTGAGATCTTTCCAACAATACCAATTTTGTCTCAATCTGACGCAAAAAAATAAAATATATGATTAATGAAAGTCTCAACCAATGATAATGAGCCACAACATCTTAACCTGAAAAGTGGACATAGTGTCCACGTGGCTAGCAAATCACATCCATGACATGCAAAGTGGTAGTTGCTGACTTGTTCAGACTAAAATCACGTATTAATTCCCTCTCTATGGTCCACATAGACCGACCCATAACAGACACTATATATATATATATATATATATATATATATATATATATATATATATATATATATATATATATATATATATATATATATATATATATATTATTCAAAAGGATGCGAGTGCAGGCCCTCTATGGCCATGTCACCCCGGTAGTTAAATCCCAATGTGTCTTGGCACTGCTACTCGCTAAACTTCAATGGACAATCTTTTGGGCTGCATTGGCAACGCTAGCTCTACATTTGAGCTAGGACTTCCCCTCGACCGTTAATGAATGTGTATGTGCCACACAATGCTTTTCCCCATAGAATGGGTCCCACATGCCGTCATATCAGGTAATAGATATCAATAGTTCTATCAAGCGCTGTATCAAAATTGTAAGAGGCCCTAGTTGATTTTCCATGTACATAAATAAAACCAATGTCATGTGACACATATTGCAAGCTAAATGGAGGGTAAACATTATATAGGGCATCACTAGTGGATTAATTAATAGATATGGAAATTGGAAAAGGAAAAGAGGCAATAAATGCCATTTAATTATGAAAATAAAGGAAAAAAGGAGAAAACAAAGGTGAAGAGACACAAATTTGCTTGCAAGAGAAATTAGAGGAAAAATGAAGGAAAATGAATAAAAAAGAGAGATTAATGATAAAAGGACATCAAAGAATAAGTTGCTAGTTTTTGGTCATCCTTTTAAAAGTTTCGAGTTGAGCTCTCCTTTCATTCTTTCTCTGTGTCTCAGACACTCTTGCAGACTTGAGTATTCTTGGAGCTTGCTTAAAGCACTTTAGCATTCACTTGGATTTGGAGAAGGCAAGCAAGGAAAGAAAGGAAGTGCAAGGAGACAATTTGATTAGCAACTATAGCGGGATTACTTTGCAAGTAATAGGTTGCATATGTGATCTCCTTGCTGATTTTTCAATGTGTGTTATATGCATGTGGTTCCTTGGTGATATGTTGTCCTTGGTATGGAGTTTTCCCTAGATTGACATTGGTTTCAACCTTCCCTTTTCATTTCCTAGAGAGTCATGGTGTTATGGGTTTCCCACTTCTTTTTCTGATTGGTTCTCCGGTTCCCTATGGGTGTGGGTTGGAACAAACACTCTGGAGACCTGAAACAAATTAGATTGAGTTACTAGTTCCTAGAGCCTGCAGGTTGGAAAGAACACTCTAGAGCCTTGTGGGTTGAGTTACTAGTCCCTGGAGCCGTGGTTTGGAACAAATTCTTTGGAGTCCTGAATTGGCTATGGGTTGAGTTACTAGTTCATGGAGCCCTGGACAGCTTGGGTAGAGACTGATCTGGTTGATTTTATTGACTTCTAGATTGTATAGGTGAGATCCCACATTCATGCTTGAAATATGGCTCGAGGGTGATTAGATGAAAGAGAGATTTAGTGTAACCCAATCTATGGTCAGGTGGTACGTGGATGTCCTTGACTTGGTTGGCATTTTCATATATTAATATGAAATATTTGCCTATTTTATTATATCAACACTTATATTAGTTATCATGCTGACATTATGGCTGATGTGTTATGATCTCTATTATGGTTATATGTTGGTTATATACTTGGTTATATGATGTGCATGGACTAAAAACTATTGTTGCAACTAGTTAGAGAGGGCTTGGAGCCTTCTTGGTGAATCTCAAGTGAAATTCATAAGCTTATGATCAGATATGCATTCATGACCTGTAGCTTTCATGTTTACCATATGTTTGACAAAATGCTTGTAGTGTACTAGGCAAGTCATGGTTAATATCTTGTTCAAGTTAGAATGTTTGGCATTGTTTTTGTCTTAATCATGCTTCTAGAAAGTTACAAGCAGTTCTGAGTAGAGGCCTAGAGGCTTTCCTAAAAAAGTGACATAGATTTTGTACTGCATGCTTTGAACTGGGGATTTTGGGTCATAATCATTAGAATCCAGGCTTATGTGTGCAATTATAGCCTTCCAATTGTATACACAAAGTGTCAAGGGTGCGTTTGGGGGCCAAACACTGTGAAAATGAGTACCACCTTAGGGATTAATAATGTAAACTTTGAAACAAGAATTGATACGATTACCCGTTTCGTTGAGGTAGCATAAAAGTCAATTGATTTTGAAAAGTGGTGATGCAGAATACACTCTTTTTTTCGAAGCATATTTTTGACACTTTAAATTTTCTTATGTATCAAATATAAATATTTGTTTCTAAATGTTAGTGATTTTCATGCTGATGTTGAAACGTGTTGATGCAACATCAACCCTTTTCTTAGAGGGCTTATTTTTGACACTTTAAATTTTCTAATGTATTAACTGTGGAATTTTTTTTAATGTTATATTTTTTGACACTTTAAAATTTTTTATGTCCAAATTTTTTTGAAATCATAATTACCTAACAAATTTTTAGATGTCCTATTTTTCTTTTTTTAAATGTTGATTACTTAAAAAAACAAATATAAAAATATATTAAAAAAAAATGTAAAAATAAAAAAATAAAAAATAAACACTAAACAATAAACAATAAATAAATAAAATTTTGTAAACCATAAAAATTTGAAAAAAAATAAAAATAAAAAACTATAAAAATAAGTAAATAAAAATAGAAAAATTTAATAAACCATTAAAAAAAACTAAAAAATTAACAAAAGGAAAACCAACAAAACATTAAAAAACTAATAAAATTAGACTAAAAACATAAAAAATTACTCAAATTTAAAAGAAAAACAAAAAACCATCCACACACACACACACACATATATTAAAGCTTTAAAAAAAAAAAAATGCGCCCCCAAGGGCAGCTGGGTGGTCGTAGGCCAATTTTGAGAATCAGAGCTCGACTGCCTGGCGGCACGTGGGGGTGCGGCCCTAAGAGACAGCGCTGCGTGAAAGTCAGATCTCAGCCGCTTGGCGGCCCATGGGGGCGCAATTTTTTTTTAAGGTTTCATATATATATATATATAGATAGATAGATTTTAATGATTTTTTATTTTTATTTTTAATTTGAGTTTTTTTTTAAATGTTTTTAATTTAGTTTTAGTAGTATTTTAATTTTTTTGGTTTTTTGTTTGTTAATTTTCTAGTTTTTTTTTTCATATATTTATTTTTTTTAATGAGTTTTTAAATTTTTGTATTTTTATCTACTTAATTTTATTCGAATTTAAGCTTCTGTGATCCATATCATGTATAAAGAATTTTTCAGAAGAAATCACATTGAGGATTTTAGTCGACGTGTTTCGAACCAACGAGTGTGGTTCATCTTTGTTTTTTTTCCAATTATTTTTATTTTATGAGATAATTTTATTTTATTTTTACCTTTTTATGTTTTTTTTTTGAAAATATGCTTTTCTTATTATTTATATATTTTCTTTTAGTTTTTTAATTCTTATTTTTATAGGTTAATTTTGTTTGTTTGTTTGCCTTTTTTTTTACATTTTTATGATTGATTTTTTTTTGTTTTTTTATTTTTTTTATGTTTTGTTTTTAGTATATATTTTTATTTACGTTTTGTTATTTTTTTCATTGTTTTAATTTTTAATTATGTTTTCATTATTCTTTTGAAATTTTAATGTTTTTTGGAGTCATGATAAAATCTTTTACGCCATTATTTCAAAGTGTTGAAAATTTATCCTAAAAAAAAAACAAAGCTTATTTCATCAACACATGTTGAAAATTTACCCTAGAAAAATAAACTATTATTCCAGCATCAGCACTTTTCATTTTCAGGGTGATTTTTCCACAATTTTTATACAAAAAATTGGTTTTCACTGCCATTTTTAAAACATGTTGAAAATTTGCCCTAGAAAAAAAAAGTGTTACTCCAACATCAAAGCCTTTTGTTTTGCACTGTTTTCATGATTTTTTGGGGTTTTCTCGCTAGAGTTCTCGTTTCAAAGTTTACATTGTTGATTAATCACCTAGGGTGGCTTGCAAGCTCCTTAGTGGTCTGTAGTCCCGTGGGTTGTTAGTTTGTCGACCCCACTTCCATAGCTGAAGCTTGGAGGTTAGGTCATGTAATAGGAACACTCATCTTATGTTTACCTTGGTGACTGCCTGAGTATAATGTGGTGGTGCCTACAATGATCAACCAATAAACTGAATATTCACTAATAATTAACTCATACATGTCAGATCAGAGAAAGACCCAACTGAGATTGGAGTTCAGGGAAGGTGTACTATCAACTATAAAATAATCTAAATTAAACAGATGGTGCATGTAGTGAGAAGAAGGTCTAAAATAAATCATTCCTTAATTAGAAAACTCACTAATTTTAACAATTCGAATTGCCTTTAAAAGGAGGAATGAAGGCACAAGTTTAATCATTGTTTTGGTGAGCATGAGTTGGTGAGACCAAGCAATAGGAATCAGAAGTTTGTACATGGATCTTACAAGAGCAAGAAAGTAGGAGCTTGAAAGGCTAGGAATTTGGCTAAATATTGACCAAAGACAGCCAGTCAGGCAGACGATAGAAAATACTTGTGCAGGTTGAGCTCAAGGTTGAGCAGAGCATATTGTATTCATCTAGATTCTTTGACTAATTGAAAATATAGATAGTAGGGATATTTTAGCTGTGGATTTCCTCGGAAAATCATTATGTTATGTGTGATTGAACTATTTATCTTATATGCTTTGTGATTTCATCGATCGTTTATTGTTTTCGCTGATGAGTAGAGTAGACTCAAGTTAATTGTTTTAGCATATTACAATCTACAGTTTGAATCTACAAGAAATTTCTACACTATATTAGAGTTATATTTGTAGGAATTTCTACATGGTATCAAAGCTAGATTTGTAGAAATCTCTACATGGTATTGGAGCTAGATTTGTAGAAATATCTACATGGTATCAGAGCTACATTTGTAGAAATTTGTACATGGTCTCAAAGCTATATTTGCAAAAAAATTTACATGGTATCAGAGTTGAAATCACAATAAAAGAGAAGAATTCAAAGTTGTCATTTAAGATTGATGGAGCTATATTTCAAGATAGATCCATAAGACCCTATGTGCAAAATTCTTAATGGAGCTAGAAGGATGCGAGTGGGCAGATTAGTGAGCCAGTGTTTAGTCACAAAAAAATTAGTTGTGATCATTGAAATTGGTAGATTGAGGAGCAGAGAGATTTCCCAAAGGGATATAGAGACTTAGAGGGAGTCTAGTTTTAGAGGGAGAAGCCCTATGGAAGCTAGTCCTTCAGGATCTCGAGAGATCAAACTCATTATTGCAATGGTTGTAGTAGTAGTGTAGAAGCAACAACAAAGTAGTAGCAACAACAATATGAGTAGATCATATTTAGCTCATGCATGCAAAGCCTTGAGGAGAAAGGCATAGGTTAGAGACTTGGTAGTTGAGAGGGATCATGTTAGACTTCAAAACATGCAGCCTCAAAAGAAGGCTCGAGAAGTTGTGGAGAAGCCACAATTGGAGAAGAAGAGAAAGAGGCTTAGTAGTAGAGTCAACAAAAAGACAATTTTCCTAATAGACATCGATCAATGTCAGTCAAATATTGTGCAGCACAGAGTAGGAGGCTCAGTAGCAGAGTCAACAACAACATAGTTTTCCCAGTAAAAAGCTTCAAACAAAATTGATTCAATTTATTTTGTTTGGATACCTTTTAGTTGTAGATGTTGCAGTAGCAATAAGAACAATGACAAGTGTTGCATGCAGAACATTCCAAAGGTACCGAATTGGGATAGAGTTGAATTCCTTTATTGTTGAGAGGGATTATTGAAAATTGCAACAAGAAATGTTAAAAATAGTATCAAGAAAAGCCCTAATTCATTTTTGTCCTTGAATTAAATTGGGAATAAAAATTGTAATTTCACATCTCATGACAACTTGTAATAGTTAACTAAGTTAGTTTGACTTAGTTGGCTTATTTAATTTGAGTTGAGGGTCTAACTAGAGTCATGTAGAGTGTCTCCTATAATTAGGAGCACTAGTTGAGTTTATTTTGAGTTGTAATTATTTAATTCAATCTAACTGAGTTAAATTTAGTTAAACTAGTTCCAACTAATGGAGGAATTAGTGGGAGGTCCAGTAGAGGTGTGTAACCTGCAACTTGTTGAACAATGGGGTGTTGCCTAAAGTACAATGTGGTGCTACCTATAGTGATGAACCAGTAAACTAAATATTCACTCATAATTAACTCATGCATGTGAGATCAAAGAAAGACCCAGTTGAGATTGGAGTTTAGGGACAATGTATTATTAGTTGTAAAATCATATAAATTAAACAAATGATGTATGAAACTAGAAGAAGGTCTAAAATAAACCATTCCTTAATTAGAAAACTCACTAATTTTAACCTTTCAAATTGCCTTTAAAAAGGAGGAATGAAGGCACAAGTTTAATCATTGTTTTGGTGAGCACGAGTTGGTGAGACCAAGCAATAAGAAGCACAAGTTTGTGCATGGATCTTGTGAGAGAAAGGAAGTAGGATCTTAGAAGGCTAGGAATTTGGCTAAGTATTGGCCAAAGGCAATTAGTCAGGCAAAGGATAGAAAATACTTGTGCAGATTGAGCTCAAGGTTGAGCAGAGCATTGTATTCATCCAAATCTTTGACTAAGGAAATATACATATAGTAGGGGTTTTTAGTTGTGGATTTCCCCAAAAAATCATTGTGTTATGTGTGATTGAATTATTTCTCTTATATTCTTTGTTATTTCATCGATCGTTTATTGTTTCCATTGATGAGTAGAGTAGATTCAAGTCATTTTTTTTAGTATATTACAATTTGCAGTTTGAATTTAGAAGGAATATATACATGGTATCAAAGATAGATTTTTAGAAATTTCTATAGTATGTGCCCTACCTCAAGGATGTGAATGAAAAGGTCCAAAGGTTCATTAATGGATTGCCTTCATCATTTAAAGATCAAATTCAGTATGGTGATCCTCGGTCATTAGATGAAGTTATTAGGAAGCTAAAGCATTATTATGAGTAGTCAAAGCACAAGTATGAGGTGTTAGTTTGAAAATTTGTAGCAAGTGCACCAAAAATACTTCAGTTAAGTCACTGGTGACAAATTACCCTAACAAAAATACGTGGTTGTTTATGCTTCAGATCTGTAATGACAAAAGAAGAAAACCCTGCAACAAAAATATCATGTGCAATATAAAACATATAACAACAAATAACTGATACAATAACTCAATAAAAGAATACTTTAAATGAATATTCTTTTTATTAATAACACTTGGTGAAGAATATTTACAACATGGCTTTGTAAATCCCCCTCCGTTGGATGGGTCCTTTGATGTCCTTGTGCTTCAATGATCTGTTTCTCTCTCTCAATATGGATAAAACCCAAAACAAAATAGAACTGAAGTGGGAGCTCAAATGGCACGAGATGATAATGGTGACGATGATAGTGATCATGGTGAAAAATGAACAAAAAACCCTCTTATATATAGAGAAGTATTGGGCTAGATTAGAAATTGGAAAATAATAAAATATTATTGACCAAATCAAGATCTAACCATTAGGAATACTTTATTATATTTTTTGGAGAGGGAAAAGATATTCAAAATGGTCAAATATATTTATTTAGAAAATGGTTGAAGTAATTAACAAATAAAATGATTTATTAATTACTTTGCAATGATTAAGAAAAGTGTGAATTTGAAATAACTATTAAATAATGGTTTAACAATTATTCCAAAAATAAGATTAAGGAATAATAAATAAATAGTGATTTATTTAATTATTCCTAGGTGATTTAGTCAAATGTGTTAAGAAACAATTATCAAATAATGATTTAATAATTATTTCTAGAGAAAATTAAATAAATAATTATTTATTCAATTATTCTCACGGGGTTTTTGATTTTAAACAAAAAATAATTTAATAAAAAATATTTACTAAATTATTTCCTATGGTGAAAGTGATTTTACTATGGTAAAATTAATCCTACATGGTGTATTTCGATCCACCTAGTTATAAATGGCTAGGTGATCATTTTTTAGGTGATAACAGATTTCCCCCCAACGTATGAGTGTCAGGAGAAAATCGTATGACTGAAATACATTGTAGGTTACACTTCCACAAGACACCAAAGGGGAGTCAAAGAGAGAGAGAGAGAGAGAGAGAGAGAGAGAGAGAGAGAGAGAGAGAAAGAGAGAGAGAGAGGGAGGTAAAGCAATGCAAGGAATGATGGAGGAATGGAGGGGGCAAGACCTACTAAGATGATATAAGTCTCCTTTTATTTTGGAGTACATGATCTCAAATGAGGTAGGGGAGGCATACCCATACCCACCAAGATAACTAAATACAAATAATAATGGTGTGCCCAACACTATGGGACTAAGCTACAAAGTACATCATATTCTAGCATTAATGGGATAGAATGTGATACAATAATATAATGGGTCCCAAGTACATAATGAGCCTGGAAAACAAAGGCCAAGATTGAATACAATAACATCTGTTTATCTGAGTACATGAGACATAATGCCCCTCAAGCTGACATGGTGAGGGGGAATAACAACCAAAAAAGCCCTGCTACACAAGAAAGGGTTGTAAAGATATGAATGGATCATATGATTGAGACATCCATGCCATGGGTGCTAAAAGCAGTGGGAACCAAACCCATAAAATCTATGGAATTACATCTGAGGTTAGTGTTGAGGGACAAAGTCCCCTAGGGTTTTGGTCAACACCCTAGTAGAGCAGGGATTATCTACAGTAAGAAACAAGAATTCCACACATCCATGATACTTAAGTAAGAAAACTACGCAAAGAGAGGTGCACCTGGGGGTCCTTCGTTCGGGTAGATCCAACCAGGGTCCAAACCCTCTTGGAGTTCCTTTCGATCTTTAGACCTACAAAACAACCAATTCAAAGAAGTATAGCAATATATGGACCAAGTATCATATAGAAATCAACTTCATAACATATTGAAAGGTAGTTCGTTATACAATTAAAACAATTATTCATACGTAAACTATAACATTAACATCATATGCATGAAGGAGTTTGTTTTCGATAACAAGACAAATGTTTCTTTATTGCAGATAACTAAAACAAAGTAAGGAATGATATCACCTGAATCTTCCTCTCGTTGGCTCCAAGCAGAACTATCCTCTAGATCCGTCCAATCCCAAGTCTTCAAAAGGCTCCTTCCATGACTCATACAAGGATATCTCAACTAGTGAAATAACATCAAAGCTCAAGGAAACAAGGATTTCCTATAATGTGGGGAGTGCTGGAAGCACAAGGATCTTTAGACTTGATGAGGGATAATCTCAGCAGAGTAATTTTCTCTCTATTCTCTTTTCCTTTAGGCCTTCCCATTGAAGCCTTTTATACTTCTCCCAAAGTAGTTTTTTAGTTGGGAATTCATCGGGAACAGTCGGGCCATGGGAACTAATAGGTAATCAATAGGTAAAACCCGTGATCTCCGCCCGAAATTAAGGAGAATTATTTTTTTTAAGTGTTTAAAGAAATATACGTTGGTTGGGTATACACAGACCTGCGTAAATACGTGTTTAGCTGAGGGTAATGTCGCGTATAGGGAGTAAAACACTATTTTTTAAGGATTTGGACCAGGTCTAGAAGGAGGGGTTGCCCTAGGCCATAAATGGAGCATCACAAATATCAAGGGTGAGATTTGGAGTTATAACATATGCCCCCTAATATATGAGGTCAGAAGGGGTACATGATGGCTGAAATGTATCAAGTACATGGAAAGGAAACCTGTCAAAAACTGAGAAGGACTTCACCAGATTTCAGCCTGCCAAGCTACAAAAGGAGATCAGAAAGAAACACTGTCTAAGGCGGGCATACCCATGCTCATAGAAAATAAAGCATGTCCGCATATCAAGTACAAGCGGATCCACAAAGTATACAAGTATAGGAGACTGAAAATGCATAATGGATCACCTGATCACAATCGAACAAGTACATGTCTGAATATCACATATAAGAATGTCAATGATGCTAAAAGATGAAGCTGGTCACTGATATCAAAGACTGATCCCAATAGTACCAAATGAACATGATGGAATAAGATGGTACTACACTGCAAACTTGGGTGCCAGCATATAGGATGTCACCATGAATGACTGCAACATATAAGGTGGAATGGTATCAACTAGTTGCAAAAAGAGCAACTATCAAGCGAACCAATGAATGTTGATGCAACCCAAGGTCTTCACCGACTGTCGTGGTACATTTCTACACAATGGGAATAAATGATCTGAATTTGATCATGTGAGAAATCGTTTGATTACCAGTCATTGATGTATACTGTTAACAAACGCGAGACTACTCACCGCTAATGATAATGAGAGTCAAGGTACCCAGTACAATCTAACAAGTGTGAATAGATGAGCTGGAGTCGAACACCTGTAAGAATCTATTAATCAAGAGACAATGATGGTTTCCCATTGTCGATATCGAAGGATTTTCCACTAATGACTGCAAACCCCAAGGTACTACCAAATGGACTCTAGACCTCTGCCCCAGAGCAATGAGTCATAGTCGATGGGGAAAGGTTTGCTAGAAGGAAGGCATTAAAGCATCCTTTATCAATCTAGCGTGAGTGTAACCTGCAGGCCAATAATGTGGAAGAAATCAGACGAAAAAGATGTAGTGACCTGACCGAAGCACGTTCCCAGTGTACACAAGATGTGGCTAGAGCACGACAGAAACCCTCTAAACCAACCAATAATGAAATTTGACACAGAGGCGAGGTATCCACCAATAGGGTCAAATGGAAACCAAGGTACTGCACAAATCCCAATGTGTGATAGTGTAAGCTGATGTCGAACATAAGGAACCACTCAGTCAAAGACACATGATACTTATCGATGTTGAGAACAAGGTGACCTATCAATAATGAAAATAGGGCCAGGGTGCGGGTCTAGGCTTGCCCTCAGAGCAAGATGTCATCGTCGATAAGGACAAGACCCGCCAGCAAGAATTCAATGGAGACCTTCTCAAACCAGCACGAGTAAAGGACCAATAAAAATGATGTGATGATAGACAAGACATTGACAACCAGGGATGGCCGACTCAAAAATGAGTCAAGAGACACCACAAAGAGGCCGACTCAGGCTAACTTCCCTTGAACAAAAGCATGACTCAACGATGACTATGTGGTAGCATATGATGACTCTATATAAGTTCATCATGCAGGAGGCACGAATGAACTCTCCATATGATTGGAAGAGATAACCAATCGGAGGAGAACTGTCTCAATAACAAAGTTAAGGCATACCTAAGTCAAAATAAATCCTACCCAAATGGAGGAGACTTTTTTTTGAGTGCTTTGTTCAAGGGTGACATGACTGACTCTAGTTGCCAACAATAAATGGAAATATTGTCTCGTTCCCGCTCTTTTTTGGAATATATAATTTTTTTGTCTTTTTCTTTAAGATGGAAAAAGAATAAAATAATGCTATAGTATAGTGGAAAGAACGAGTGTTGGTGAAATAGATGATCTAGTTCCTGGGATTGGAACCATCCTATGCTTAATGCAAGGAGCCGAAAACTGGTCAAAGACACTCAAAGGTATGTTCCTTCCATGGGTCATAGGGTGTCGAGTTTCAAAAGCTAAGGGATTGCAAGTTTGATTTTGCAGATGACATGGTCAAAAAGTGGCTTAAACACGAGTCCAAGTGAAGCTGCTCAAGGCCAAAAGGTGCAAATGGTCAAAATGTAATGCAGTAGTACAACGCAGCACGAAGGAGCCTCTAGGGTATAAGGCTAGAACGAAGCAAAGAAGCAAATATGAATGAGTCTTCATCGCATAAGTCATGGCATGACTACAAAGGACTCCTGAGCCTACTCAAAAAGAAGCAGCATGGGCAACAAATGTCAGTGAGGTGCTAACTATGATGCCCATGAAAAGGATGGCTCTACCATCACGCCATGGTTTAAAAAATCGGCGAGTGAAGATGGTTTACAAACCATAACATGATGGGATCGACCCTATGGGAAGTTTATCGAAAAATGGAGGCTAGTATGCATAATGCAACAGAAAAATGGCTTCCCTAACCTATATGCCAATGAGAAAACGATACCTACCATGATGGGTTAGCAGTCATGGAATTGTCTCAAAACTTTCAAAAAAGCGTCCAAAATGTCGTGAAAAACAAACCATTCTCGACATTCCAAGCTCCTAAGTTAAAATTTATATGAGACAAAACAAAATCAAGTTTTGAAAAAATTTGACATTTTCCAAGCTTATAAAATAGTTTTTTGACTCACCATTGTTATTGTTTGAGTTGAGAGCAAAAGGAGTGGAGAAAAAGAAGAAAGCTTTGCCATTTGCCGAATTCGACCATTCAAATCTTCCAAAAATCACTAGGTAACTCTTAAACTTATCTTGTATTAATTTGTGATTGGTTTTAAGAATTTAATTCAAGTTTCACCATTGAATTTATGTCAAAAATTTTGTTGCGGCGTATACACGGGTTGGATATATGCAACCTGCATATACACAGGCCCTAGACGTGACTGTGTCAATACATAGTTGCATGTATACGCAACTCAGCCCAAATAAACCTGCATATATGCGGGTTCATATGGGGAAACATGCGTACATACGCCACTATAACCTGAAAAAACTGCGTATATGACAGTTCACAAGGAAAAGCAAAAAAGAGGTCTGAAGAAAATGCTCAAACTTAAAGTCTAAGTTCCTACAGGAATAGACAAACCAGTTACAACAAGAACAACTATGGCTGAGCCCTGATTGGCTTAAAATAACCCAAACTAGGAACAACAATATTGTTGACCCCAACAGAGTCACCAATTTTGTTGAGGGACAAGTCCCCTAGGATTTTGGGTCAACACCCTAGCATAGCGGAGATTATCTACAGTAAGAAACAATCATTCCACACAACCATGATACTTAAATAAGTAAACTACGCAAAGAGAGGTGCACCTGGGGGTCCTTCGCTCGGGTAGATCCAGCCAGGGTCCAAACCTTCTTGGAGTTCCTTTCGATCCTTATACCTACAAAATAACCAATTCAAAGAAGTATAGCAATATATGGACCAAGTATCATATAGAAATCAACTTCATAACATATTGAAAGGTAGTTAGTTATACAATTAAAACAATTATTCATACGTAAACTATAACATTAACATCATATGCATGAAGGAGTTTGTTTTTGAGAACAAGACAAATGTTTCTTTATTACAGATAACTAAAACAAAGTAAGTAACCTTGGCTAATACTTAGCCAAATTTTTAAGCCTCCAAGATCCTATTTCCTTGCGTTGTTTGATGAGGAATTAGCCCTTATTAATTAGGGAAATTTTTTATTGAGAATGGTTGTTGGCTTAGGGGGTCCTGACCCAGGTTCAGAGTTAGTTGCACCAACCAACAAAACCCTACATTACTGGCCCTTTTGGAAACAAAGCGCGTAGCCTAGGCTGCAGTCTCACGCAAAGAGAGTCTCTTTTCTATGGAGATTCAAGACAATATGATCACGTACTGAAACTCTGTTAAACAACCTGAAGACCTTCACGAAGGTCTACAATCAGTCTTTGTGGACCTTTAACAATCAATTTGTCCACTTACACGCATCATAGAATAAACCTAAATTAGTGTTCATGCAGATCTACTCAAGTTATTAGTAAACATAACAAGAATTATCAGAGTCTTTGTGAAAGTACTTAAACATGCATTACGTACATCATGAACACTTATTTGAGAGAATCATGCAATTTTCAATCAATATTCCATAAAACACATCATTCATCGATAACATATAGCATTAATAGAAATAAACAGAAATGCATAGTAATTCTTCGGTAACTGTCTTTATTGATATTCAATTCAAGGTTACACACTCGAAACTACCCTGCGCACTCAATTGTAGGGGTCTGCGCACTCATCTGCGAACTCGAATTATGCCTTTGTGCACTCAGCTGCAGAGCCTTTTCTCTTCTATCTAACCCACTTCTTCTCGCTATCACGTCTCAAGCGTCATTCGTTATCACCAAAAACATGCCTTAGACTCTCTAAGACACACCTATTTATAGCCTTTTTCATACAATGCCATCGTCTGCGAACCATGGGTGGATCTCAAATCCAACTCGAAGTTTACATAAAACAAGGGGCTAAACCCCTTTGACTCCTATTCATATACGTGCTTCGCATCCACAAATCGTAGACACTTTACATTATTTACACAAAATGTGCCAAAACCTAGGTTATCTTAACCCCAAAATTGACCCAGGGGACCTCATTCCAACAATTGCATAATTCCTTTAGGTCAATTCTTTGGTTTCATGCACCACCTATACAACTTGAACTAGTATGCAACTAATAATACACTACCCTTGACCTCTAATCTTAACTTGGTAACTTGACTTTTCTACATGCATGAGTTACTTTTAGGCCGATTGATCAGTTAACTAGATGATCACTCAGTTTGAAAAATGTTACACACCCTTGTCACCTAGTGTGAAAAATGTTACACACCCTTAACTTGACCTCCACTAGTTCTACTACCAGTGAGAACTAGTTACACTGACAATAACTCAAACTAACTGAAATAGATTGCTAAAAGTTAGCAATCAATCATGTAGAAATGAACTCAAGTGTCTCCAACTTGAATTTATGGAGTTAACTAGGTGACAAGAGACATGTCACCTCAGTTAACTACCTCCAAGTATTCTGCTGAAATTGAAATTTGAATTTCTCCTAATTTAATCAAGGAAAATATAAATTATGAATTTCTTGCTACATTTTCAACAAATTGGATTTAATTATCTGCTTTAAATGTATTTTCCTATATTTTTTAGAAGAATTGTATATAAGTGATTAGAATGAGGAATATTGTAATCAGATCTACTCTTTAGGAAATGTCCCAAGAATGTTTGAGTAAGTTAGAGATATTTTATAGTTAGTTAGATCTCTTGGAGGATAGGTGAATTTAGAGGATCTAAAAATAGAGATTTGTTGAGTAATAAGTGGATCTGAAATAATTATGGTTTAGAATACTATTTGTATAATTATGTGATCAAAAGTAGAAAATGTATGTAGAAGTGAGGAGAGAAGGTTGAGAGTACAAGAGTGAGGCCAAGTGGGCCAAAAGTACTGAAAGGAGCTAGATTTTTGTAAATTATGCCTAAGGGCATAAATTCCTTTGTAACTATCTATATATAATATAAGAAGACACATTGTTTGAGTGTTTAGAATATATGTATGCCAAGCCTTTGTTTATTATTACATGGAGTTGTATTTCTATTGTTAAGCATAAGTGTGTTACAGGATTATAGAAGACAAACTTAGGAGGGAGAGTGTTTCAAGAAAACATATCAGAGTTAACACAAAGGAGACATAACCCTTTTGAAATGGTGAAGAACCATTCCTTTTACAATAGGAATGATCAAATTTGTTGACCATTGATCCACATAGTGATCAATGATCCAGAGTCATTAAAGAATCAAAGAGGAGTGCAATTTTATGATAGAGACGTGACAAAGACAGTAAAACCTGTGATGGAACCACTTACAAAAAAGACCATAGTGGTGCAACAGAAGTAGTAGAATCCAAAAATCCTGAAGACAAAGAGATAAGGATTGTGAAGTCCATGTTAGAATACTCCCTTCACAACAAGGGCCGAGACTTAAGGGAAGTGCATAGACAAAAGGTCAAGATCATAACAAAA
Source organism: Pinus tabuliformis (assembly GCA_031772625.1). Classification (NCBI taxonomy): domain Eukaryota; kingdom Viridiplantae; phylum Streptophyta; class Pinopsida; order Pinales; family Pinaceae; genus Pinus; species Pinus tabuliformis. Next base: position 2,022,395,097 of record CM062817.1, on the reverse strand, counting down.
GGGCCAAATAGAGAGCATCAAGGGAGAAGAAAAAAATGGGAGAAAATGCTTAGGCTTTTTAGTTTTTGTTCAAAGGTATGTCACTTAACAAGAGTTGGGGAAACATAACCTAAATTTCTATCAAAAATATTCATCACTTAACAGACGTCTAGATGACATTCCCTAGGAATTTTTCCCTTGAGAGATCGAAATAATAACATTTGAAGGTGTAACGAGGATGACTATATGTCGGGATGACGTGGAATCCAATCAATGTGTAAAGCATCGAGATGACATGGAGGTTTCTTATTTGATGCAAGATTAAAAAGGGGTCATGAAGGATTGTTGACTCCTCTTGGAAGTAAATGGGTTTGCACGTAGTTAAAAAGGTTTGGGACAACAGCTGACAGAAGTCAGGGAGACAACAATTGATAGAAAGATTCACTTCTCGAAGTCTATCTCCCAGGAGGAAAATATTTTGTGGAGCTTTGGAAAAGACTAGGGTGACGAGGACTAAGTGGACATGGCATGTGGGCCAATAAGAGTACAAGAGAGACACAGTAAAGGAAAGATAAGAAGAGACGAACCTACATGTTTTTAAATGTAGTTCTTATATCATCTCGAAAGGGAAACCCCAGAATCATCACTTGAGCACACATTTTAGGAAGGTCATGGTAATGAGGCTCTAGGCTTATGTGGAAAGAGGGAATGAATGTCTAATGGAAAAACAGAAGTGGGGCCATGTGTTTGTTGAGTTATCTTGGGGGCAGAGATTGAAATTTTTTCACCATGGAAAGGTTCAGGACCTAGGTTATATATTTTGGTCATATGAAGGGAATTTCCTTGTGCGATGTTATCACTTAGAATTTTCTTAAGGTTAAAGAAAGAAATTTCTAAGGTAACCACAAACCAACCTTTTAAGTATAGGTTCTAGCCAACCTACACTCAGAGAGGGCTCTCTCTTTATAATTTAGCTTTGTTTTATGGGATATTAGGCTAGTTATGAATGCTTTTAAGGGATTTTTGGTTGGATGGTGGGATTCTGAGAACAAATGGACAGAGCAAGGACTTCAAACCATTGTGCTATGGAGTCAATCAAAGAAATGGCTTAACTAGATCAGATCAATTACTTAAGGGAAAACTCACAGGGCAAGGTAGCAAAACAAAAGGCAAATGCCAGGTTTAGATGGATGGATGAAATGGTATTAAACAGGGAGAAAGGGCAATGAAGAATCCTTTAATTAGGTTTAACATGCAGAATAGAGGGTGCTCATTAACAAGGAGAAATTAAGAATTCTTTGTTAAATGGGTCACTGTGATGAACTATGAAAGCAAGGGAGCATTTAAGAATTCCCTAACTATGATAGTCTAGAAGAAAACATTAAGAAGATAAACCATTTAAAACATATTGCAGCAAAGAAACTTCTAAAATATCATTATTCGTTTATCATTCATATTTCATGAAAACACATATGATCATTAATAAACAGAAGGGAAAACAGTAAAACACAAGAGATATAGAATACTTATTTGATTTATGTTTGACACAAGTATCCTGTAAACTGTCTTAGCTTTATTCCTTGATTCAGCAAGCCATACAAATGTTGGTACAATAGAACTTCAGTTCCAGAAGAAAATTTATATAGAAATGTTGTAGAATCCACCCTAAAATACTTCAAATGAAGAAGTATTTATACTAATTGTAAACTGAAATATCTTGAAAAAATATCAAGATTAGTTTCACAAATATCTCCAACTGTTTACATTAATAGATTTTAAATAAAGGACATTCAAAACTAATGAATATATTTGGCACTATTTCTGTGGATTTATGGTGACAAAGAAGAGAAATTCGAATTTGATAGCAACTCTTAGTTGATGATGAGGCATCCCAGTCACACACTACATCCTTCCTTTGTGCATTCTACCCCAGAAATTCTGCAAACTTAGGGTCCAATGATAATATTTTATATCTCAATACGTGATAGATATCTCAAACATGAAAGAGGTTTTTGTAGATAAGAATTTTTTTGAGATAAACCTGTCTCAATTTCCCAAAATGCAGCTCCATCTGTTCACAATATTCTCTGCAAAAAATGTCAAAAACAGGACTTTGCACAAACTGAAAAATAGGCTATGAAGATATGCACTTATATCCCTTTTGGTAATACCTATGTAAAACATGAGATAGGTTTTTTTAAATTAGCCTATTAATAACACAAACCTCCTCCAGTTTCTTGAAATACTACTTGGATGGGCCACAATAGTTTCTGCAAAACTATGACTTAAACAGGAAATTTCTGAAGAATGTGCCATTTCTGCTTTGATTTCATCTTTTAACCTTAAATTTATTTTAACTGTTTTGCACTTTTAATTTGGATAATATTCATTGTTGCTGGTGAAAGTGTTTTCATCTCTATTTAACCCTTAATGCATCCAAGTTTACTTTTATTGTTTTACTTTTACCGTTCTGTTTTTTCATCTGTCTTCACTTTTACATGAATTTGTATGTTATGCTTTGTAACTGTCTTCCCTACTGTTTATCTTCATGCTAGCTGATTTACTTGACTTGGTCTTCAATATGATACTCTTTAACCCTAATATACTTTTACTATTCTTTATTGTGTCCTTTTACCTTCACTGTATATTTTAGGTTTTTATTGTCCATTTCAACAGTAAATCATTTAATTTCATGTTTCCTCTACTTGTCTTTTAACTGTATGTTTTATTTTCCATCTCTATTGAATAGAATTGATAACAATCTCAGAATAAGCAGGTCTTATGACTAGTATTAAGGTTGTTTATCCAAAGCTGTGGTCTTTTTCTCACCTATAAAACAATACAAATTGTTAGGAAAACGTTGGGTTGACAGGGAGGGTCATTAATGGCTTTATTGAGCTTTATAGGTCTATGGAGTGAGTCCAAAGTGATTTCGGTAGGTAAACCATGCTTAAATTGGTTAGTAGAGGCTTCAGGTGGAGCATAAGGGTTTCATTAGTTTACACAATAGAATGGGAGAAGGGGTAGAAAACTCGGGTTCTTGGGGTTTGAACTTTAACGGACAAACTTTCAAAATATGGCTTGAACTGAACAGTATATGGTTTGTCACCTAGCGGGCGTGTGGTAAACGGTTTGTATCGCACTGCTTTTGGGAGGTTGGTGGTTTTGGTAAAGGGTCGCGCATGCCACAAATTGGATGACACGTAGCATCAATGAAAAATCAAAACCGCTCGCACCACGTGGTTAATGTTCGACCAAAAGGCCCACATGATATGGGCGAGAGTCGTCAAATGAGGGAGGGCAGATCGAATGGCAGTCGGTGGTGGAAAGTGTTAGGGAGTTAATGGAGGGGGCCCTCTACATAATTAAAATAATTAAAATGACTTAATTATATCGGGGATGATGGTATTGGCAAAGAGGTTATTAATTAATCTAGATGACTAATTAATCCCTCTTTTAATGTGTCAGAGGGTTTGGCTCTTAATTAATCGCGATTCAATTAACTAATCCAATTTAATTAACTTTATTTATGGTTTATTTTTCAAACCATAGGGACGGGATATTTATTGATTTTTGTATTTTTATTAATAATACAGGAAAAGGTAATTTGTTCGAGATTTAAATAATAAGAAATAAGAGTTAATATGACCATGGAAAAAGAAAATGCACTAAGTAAATGTTTCCGAAAATACTTTCATCATCCAACATTATGACTTAGGCTAAAATGTGTTTAGGGGGTTATTATGAGGAACCATTAATTTTTCCCAAGTAAAAGAGTGATTTAACCCTGGGAAAGGGATTTGAAGGGAATGAATGAATTATGGAGGGGGTAAATTTCGATGAAGGGGCTTTAGCACTTAGGCTTTACAAGTTATTAGGCCAAGGGTCTAGTCCCTCCAGAAGTCAGAGAAATGCTCTGAGCCCCTTTAATTTGGGTAGGTACCTTTTAGTACTTAGGGGAATTTAGTAAAAATTTGGGGAAAAATGAGTAAGGAAGTTAATTAATTTGAATTTTTTTCCTTGATGTGTTGTCTTCAATGTGAGTTATGCTTTGTCCATGTGATGAAAGCAAAAGATTTAAGCATTAAAATTAACCATTCACCACACATTTTTTCTGCAACCATCATCTACTTACCCTACCTACTTTATCCTAACATTTTCACTCCTTTATTAGGGTGCACTTAAACTGGCAAACCCTTTTCAAACTTTCTTTTCTTTTACATAGTGATATCTATCTAAGTCTATGCTTATTACATCCAAGGGCTGAGATTAAACTGTTGAGATCCTTTTATTCACTCTGCCTATCTACTTATCTACCAAGCTTAAACTGTTTGGTCAGATCTTTATTCTCTATATCTAAAACATGAAATTGAAAACATGGAATAACTAAGATTAAGCTATTTGGTTACCATGGATTGTGGCATAGATGACAAGTTGCACACAATCATTATTATGCATAAAGTAAATAGTAGTGGCATTTGGGCTTGCACACTTTCATGGTCTTTTTATGTTTGTTGGGGTTCATTTTCTTTCATTTTTTTGACCTTTTCTTTATTCTTTTTGTCCTTTTATTCTTTTTCTAGGACATACCCTCTTTACATTTTTTAATTTTTTGTTTTTCACAAATATGGAAAACATTTGCAGAAAGCAAAGGTATGTACATATTAAGAGTTAAAATCAGACAATCATAAATTATGACACCTATTGGTATAGGAACCTAACATGCGATGTTACAAAAATCTTGGCTTTGGCAACTATTACAAAGGTAAAGGCATTTAAATTGAAATTTCTCATATGTGCTTGTTTTATAAAAGAGTCCAGGACATGGTGGCTCTGTCTGTGTTTGGGACCATGTATATTATATTTGAAAGGGCTTAAATCTGGTGGTTTTGTATACCCTTGTGGCTCCTCCCACTTAGTTTTAAATGAGAATAAAAAAGATTTTTTCTCCCTAATTTGGGCTTAAGGAAGTGCCTTATGGACATGAGTTTTAGTACTGTGAGTTTTAGACCAGTAAAATTGGCATAACCAATTTTTTCCCAGCATCATTTGATATCAGAGCTAGAAAGCTCTTTAATTTAAAATTATTCTCTAGAGGATATTGAAAACTCCTTGAAGAAATGGATCTCGCAAGAAAACAATTTTGGACATTGTTTTAATTTGTATACTGAATCAAAGGATAAATGATTGCAGAAAGAAGATTGATATTCTTTAAGGTGCATAGTGGTTTAATTTTTTTTTGAATTGGAAGATATTTTTTTTGGGAGGGTATAATTTAAAGAGGAGTTTTATTTTCCTGTGAAGTTTTTTTTGGAAGGAATTTGTAGAAAAAAGTTGAAAATTTTGGAGCAAGTTGAAATGCTCTTAATGGGAGAATATATACAGAGGAATGCATGAGGAAAAGATAGAGACAATTTGCAGAGTGTAGATTTTTAATGTAGATTCAACAAATTATGTGATACACTAAAAAAAAGGACAAGAATCTAATCTACTCTTTAACAGAAACGAAAATTGATCAATGAAAACAATAAGTAGAAAATAAAAAATTTCAATCACACATAACACAATATTTCTCTCGGGAAAGAAATTGTTAAAAACCCTTACTATCTATATTGCATTAACCAGGATATCTGAGAAGAAAATGCAATGCATGTTCAACCTGAACATTTCCTGCACTAGTAAAATCTAACTCTCTGTCTCACAAGCCAACTCAAGACAACAATTAGCCAATTCTGCTACCTGCCAAGCCCTTATTTCCTTGCACAATTCTTGAGAGAATTATCCTGTATTTAATTGGGAAACACTCATGCCATAACTGTGCAATCCTTCCATAGGCCCTCAACTAATTTCATGCTCCATATGTACAACTTCAAAAATTATAAAACTGATAGTACATTGTCCTTGAACTCTAATCTCAACTGGGTCTTCTTTTGAACTGACATGCATGAGTTATTTATGAGTTAATCTTCAGTTAACTGGTGTGGTGCTGAGAATGCACTTGTGCACTTCCCCTCTACTACACTCATACTAGTTGCCCCAACAGTTTAGAACTAGTTTAACTTACTATAACTCAGTTAGACTAAGTTATCTAATTACAACTCAAAAGAACTCAACTTAGGCCCCTAAAATTTAGGGATCACTCTACATGACTCTAGATAGACTTCCAACTCGAATTTCCTAACACAATTAAGTCAATTTAACATAATTAAATATTACAAGTTTCTATGATAATATAATTTCGCTTTAATTCTCAATTTAATTCAAGGACAAATTAAGTTAGAACCTCTTGTTGGTGTTTTTAACACAGAGGAATGTCAAAATAATAAGGTCTTGAAGAATATATTGACAAGTGTTGATTTTTTTATGTTGACACTAGTTATAACTATTTTTTTTTTGCAGGTAGAAACCATACAACAAGCAGAGCTCTTAGAAGGAGAATTGTGACAAAAACCCAACAACAAGATGAAATTGTTGAAGCAAGGATAGTAAAAGAGGAGAGAGAGGTGAGCAGATGAATTGACAAAATCCTGACAACTTTGAACTTTAAGGAGTAGATGTGCTCTAGAAGGAGAAGTTCTACTACAGAGAACCAAAAGAGGAAAACTCCCAGAAATAGAGGTTGGATAAAAGTTTCCAAAGATAGTTCCATAGTGAGTGTGGGTAGAATTGCCAAGAGAAAGGGAAGAGAAGAATACCAATAGGATAAATTGGTATTGAGCCTAGTAACATACTTGTTACAATATGAAGAAGGCTTGTTGCAGCTCAGAGGAGAACACGGAGCGTTCATAAGAATAAAAAGTAAATATGACTATTGATGGTCATGTGATGGATTCAGAGAGGAAGATTCACAATAGAAGGAACAAGAGTGCCAAGACAGGTGGCATAAAGAGGACAAGTGATGAGGAATTCGAGAAGGAGATGGTTGGGTTAAGGGAAAAACTCAATCATATGAAATAGTTTCTATAGGAAATCCAAGAATATCATAGGTATAGTTTTTAATGTGGACTTATCCCTCTTGCGGACAAGAGTGATCTCCCTAGACTCAAGAGAAATATAGTAATAAACAACCAAGGACTACTACCTTTCTCTAGACTATGATTGACTGAAACAAAAACTACGATAGAGGTCACTTACCATTTGATCAAAATGATTGATGAAGTCCCCTATATATCTTTCGATCATTCTCTACTCCTTGATGCTTTAGAGATCTTCCCATCACTTCCCACATCTTCTCCATGTTTTCCTAATGAATATCTACATATACAGAAACATACACAAGATCAAAGCATCAAGTATCTAGCATAAGAGGTAAATGAACTAATTAATTCAATCATGTATCATAAACTGATCAATATGCAATCACAAACTATGTAGGTGATAAGGGAGTCCTACAAATTGTATCAAAAAAGATGTAATTGAAAAAGAAAAATTGCCTTTATACTAATAAAACAAAGAATAGTCTTACAACCATGAAGCCTTGATGTTGCAAGTCCCTTCCCACAATCTCCAACCCTCTCCTTGAATGAATAGTCTTCCAACCTTATTCCTGTAGCATAAGCCTACTTCCAATAGTCCTCCTCAATCCTCAGGCCTAGGTTAGCTTTATAGGCCAAGAGTGGGAATTTTGGGATCCATTTTCCAAGGGATGAGATCCATTAATGGTGGGATAGGGGTTCCACAAAGAGAGGGAGTAGCTCCATGATGGGAGGGATCAGGGTTGAATAGGAAACCATTCCAAGCTTTTTAATTGAATACATATGACTAAAAATGCTTCTAAACTTTACGTTTTATTTTTACGTGTTAAGTCATGTTCACAAGTAAAATTGTAAGATAGTGCATACTTATGCGTAGTTCCTAATGGACTCTTCTACGTATGCACAAAAATTGACTAGGGAACTGCGCAGGAAGCCAAAAATAGGGTTTTTGAACCATGGGATCTAGTAATTCCACTTTCTTTGGGAAAATTTGATTCTAACTTTGTATGGGGAATGCTTTGGGACACATTTATGGATAGAAAAAATCCAAACCTATGTTCATTTTCCTAATGCAACAAAATGACGCGTAACAGATTTACCCTGAAGTGTGAAGTTAGAAGGGATATTTGATGACTGAAGTGCTTTATCATACCAATGTTTGGGTTAGAGACTACAGTCAGAGACCTGAAACAATAAATCAAATGTTACAATGCAATATATAATCATCATTTAGGTAGGCATTCCCATACTCAGATTATAAATGTCTCAAAGAACCAGTATGAAAATACATATGAAGATCCATGTCAATAAAAGAAATAGTATGGATGCAACCATCAATGGATCTATGCTTACAATCATGAATATTTAATAACTCCATGCAACATGGATGGATGAAACTAGATCCGGGGTCTTGATCTCCATCTCTCGATATGTAGTACGAATCTAGCCATGCGAGTGAATGTCTTGTAGTCGAACATGGTAGAAACCACTTGATTATTGGTCAATGATATGAACCATTATCAAGTGCGAGAGAAACCACCAATAATGGAAATGGGTCTCAAGGTAATTCTAGTACAATCTACGAAGTGTGAATAGATGTGTTGATGTCGAACACTCATAGAATCATTTGATTGAAGTTCAATGATGAGAACCTATCATCAAAGGTGAGAAACCTACCATTAAAGAATGCAAGCTCCAAGGTACTGAAGATTTCTAGATCAACTTCCTAGATAATGAGCTAAAGTTGATAAGAAGTGATTCCTCGCAGGAGGGGGTACGACATGAAAGCTCATGTCAAGTTTTGAAGAACAACAGTTTGGAGTAATCCAAGGCTGACTCATGGATGGTCAACGCGATTGAAGACTATGAAAGGAAAAGTATTTTGAACTGAGGTTTCAATTCTTTTGAACATATTGGTACATGACATTCTGACTAGACAACATTTCGCACAAACCAGAATACCTAAAACCAACTGAAGACTTTCAATGAGGTATGGTCAATTAGGAAACAAGTGGATTTCCCAAACCAAACACAAAAGCGATGAAGTGTCATGTTCAAGGGTGACATACTGCCTTTTATAAAACAAAAAATATATATATTCTTTCTCACTTTACCTCACTTTAATTTGATCAAACACAATATTGTGATATTTTCATTTCAATGAATTCTAGCTAAAGTAAGGAAAGAGGTCATAATTCCATTGGTTTCACGTCCATTTACCCTGTGAATAAATAACAACTCTTAAAATCAGCACTAATAAAATAAATCTAGAAATTTTTGTTATTTTAGTGCTCTTTTCCACCTGGATTAGATCGGGTTGTAAGGATTTGGAATAAGGAAGTGAGTTAACTTTCCAAAGTTGAACGTTAGCATCTTGTGGTAGGGAGAAAAATCCATTTACTGCAAATTTTCTATAGGAAACTCCCCTTACAAAGGATTCAAGCACAAGATCGTATCAGACCCATTGAAGTGATCGACCCCACTTCATTGGTTACATTAGAGGGACTTACACATATTAAAAACATTGTTGAAAGGTACTTGGGAGTCACTTGGAAGTAAACCTCATATTAACCATGTTGAGGAACTTTCAAATGGATTGAGATTTGTTACTCTTCCCCTGCATGTGCGTATGATATGTGACTATCCCCCCAGGTTAAATTATTTTACGTGGTTACATATTGAAGATAGTGGACCCGCCAACATGTCAGGGGATCTCCTTGTTAAGAACTCCCAACTAGACCTCGGACTATTTCGAGTAGGAGTCCCATCAGTGGGTAGTAAAACAATGCCTTGACTCTGATAGCGCACAAAGGTATGTGTGATATATTTGTCGAAAGTAAGTGTATGACCTTACAGTGAGTCAAGTTAGATGCATGGGGGTTCTAATAGACGGAGGGGGAAAGGAAGTGTGTCCCTTAGAAGCCTGTCATAGTACGCAACTTGAAAGGAGCTAAATGACATAACAAGATGGAAAGAAAAATAGTCCACAATCCAATGTGACGGATTAAACCAACAACACAATTGCATACAAAATAGTTCATACAAAAATGCGTAAGTTAAATAACATACATTACTAAACAAACCATAATAGTCCAACTAAAATAAAAACATATGCATGAAAATGTGTTGGCTCTATTATATAATATTAAGTGAAATTTCCATCCATACATACACCATTAACAACCACTAGCCCCAATAGTGGAACATTACAATCAACACCACTTGCTCCTCCAAAGAGATGTACTCGCTCTGCACTATGGAGAATCCAAGGCTTGTCACAATAATCTCCAAGCCTTCTCTAAGCAATTCCTAGCCAAAATATTGGCTCTCAAAAGCTTGTACTATGAGTTATGAGGTTCTATTTATAACAAAGGTTTGAGTGACCCTTGACATTCCCCTTTGACTCTTGGACTACCCTCATAACTCTTCACATTACAACAGTGATCGTTCACATTCCACTATTGACACTTGGAATTTCATTTACAATATATTTACAATAATACAATTGCCACATATACCCATGTGGGACAAAAATAGGCTTGAGTCAACCTGACAAGATAAACAACATCACTCGGGGTCTTGTGGAAAGACCAACTCGGTAACCTCCTTGCAGTGATCTTAGGTGACAAACTGATATCAAGCTTGATACTACTTTATTGTGTCATTGTATTGTTTGATGGAATTTTTGTCGAAGTAAACCCTTGCCTCCATGGCTTCCGGGTATATGGTTCTAAAACCTCTGTCCACCTCATCCTAAAGCATGCACAACATTGTCTTGAGTGTGGCTGGACCATTGACGTACCTTTTCATGTTCTCTGCACTGAGATGCAAGTCATCATTGGTGACTATGCACATTGACTGTTCTATGTACTTTTAGACATACAACATGAATTGGTTCTTCCTCATGGGCTAGGTGAGGGTTCCAATGGAAGGGATCTTGTGTGTTCTCACTATGACATCCAAACTCCTGAACAACCATGCATAGGAAGCCTCAATGCTAGTGATGAGCAGAGGGAGTTGCTCATAATTTTATATCTGTATCCGAATATGTGCTTTGTCTAGCTCATCCTGTGGCTTCATCTTCTTGTGAAAGTAAAGTGAAGCTCCCTTGTACTTCATTGTCCATTCTTGCATGTGCACAATAACAATGTGAATGTCTTTGAGAGTTTGGGTTGTCTACGCATAATGCTACTAAAATTTGTATAGCTGGACAATTTCTTTGTGCACGGTGACTAATATGCTATAGACTATCTACATGGTTACCTCTAAAGTTGATATCTCCGCCACTATTTCTTTTTTCATCTCTGTCATGGTGAATCTCACAGACTACTCTGTTCTCTTCCTAGCCTCTTGCAATTACTTCACCATTCGATCATTCTCTGCTATCAAGAACTTGATTGTTGAACTTGTGGCTTCTGCATAAGCCTTAGAATCCTCGTCCGTGGAAACTGGATGTCTTCTAACATCTTGTATAATCACCCTTTCTTTTGTGTTTGTAGGTGATGTATTATCAAATGGGATTTTATTTCTTCGTTCCTATACAATCCTCTGTTGTGTCTTGTCAAATTCCAGATTGTACACATTCATCTCTGGATCATCATCAAGGAGAAAAACTTCTCCTTCCTCACTCGGGATTGGTTGTGGTTCTTGAGGTGGCAAAGATTTTGGTACAACCTCAGATGTCCTTGGCATGAGATCAATATCTTGATCCTCTAGCTCATATTTTGTCTCCATGTTTGCTACCTCAACCAACTTCTCAACCTATTGATCAAGTTCTCGAACCTGCACCTGCTCACCTTGTTCATCATCTACTAGTTGTTCTGTTGTCTCAACCTATATCTGTGCAATTTTCTCTAGCAGTGCACCTTGCCTTTATTCCTATTCATGTTTCTTACTTTCTTCATTCTCTCTCCTCATGAGCTCTTGTTCTACTTTCATCTTCTTCTCCATTTCCTACAACTTACTCTCTCTTTCTTCCAATCTTTGCTTCTCCCTCTTTCTTTGTGCTACTTTCCTATTGCATTGTCGCCTCTTTACTTCTATCTCCAAAGCTATTATTTCAAAAAATGGATCTTCTTTGAACTTGTATCTTTTCTCAACCTTTGTGCTCTTGACAATCTTCGTCTTGCCTTTTTCGTGCATCAGTTTTCTTCTCACTACTATTGTCATTGTGGCTTCCTATTGTGATGTTGCCTACAGTGTCGCTTTCCATTCTAGAACCATGCTGACTAGTTCATTGAGCCTAGAGGAGTTATAGAAATACCTCCAAGGATCTTCCTTTGGACAATGACATTCCCCATGGACCCGTGGGAAGTACACCTCCACACAGTGGTTCTTGCATATGCAGTGAGGATCATATGGATTGAAACTCTTGGTGTTGAATCTGAACTTCTTCAAGTCCTAAGTCTCGACATCTGCATCTTTCAAGGTACGGTTCACGTACAATCCAATCCGTAAAGGAAGAGTAGGCCATGGTACCTTCTTCCTCCTGTGCAGTGCTACTAATAACCCTATGGAGTTGTGGTATGAAACCTATTTCATGACTAGCTCATCCATGGAAAACCTCAGTAGCTCATGCAGAGGATTCTCTATGCCAAACATCCTAACGAAGGTGCCACTGGGTGAGGCATACTAATATGCAATGTTGAGAATGCCTACATCACTTCCTGGGACATGAAAGGTGGTTCCTTCTCAAACATCATTTTGTACAATGGGGTGATGAAATGGTCAGATAGTGTCATCATGACTCCTCGGTAACTAAACTCAGAGAAACTTGCAATAAACATTCACAGCTTCCTCTGATGGTGTCCATGTCCAACCCATTCTAGGGAACTGTTGTTGGGAACAGATTGCATCAAGAAGGCATGCGAACATATAGAATATTGCTTGTCCATCCCTAGGCAGATTTTGGGAATTTGAGACATGCACTTTTAGCTAGAGATCCAATATGTACGACCAGTTGAAAGGCCTTCCTTCATTTCCAAACCGATCTAACATAACAACCCAACTCTGCGGGAAGGTCTATGTGCTCTCCTGGCCATATAAGTGACATGAAAAGATGACAAGGAGTTGGTAAACTCTCCTGACTGACTTCATCTTATAGACCTGGTTGAGTGTTGTCCTAAACTTTGTTGGCCCTTTTACCCAACACTTCAAGATACCTCTTGAGTTCACAATGTTGTTGGGAGTGAACAACAGTGCATCCATGTATCTCACTGGGTATGGCAATTGGTACATATGATGGTATTTTTCTGTCCTAAAGGTGGCAAGCTGATTTCCACTGGTGTTTCTCAATGTCATCGTCTCGAGATCGGTATGTGAGACAACCCAATGAATGATATCTGCACATGGGAAGGCTGGGTACCTGCATGCAACCCTGTACAAGCCTGACTTATGAATGTTGACATAGCCTTGATGATCTTTCAGATCTTCCTTGAAAGTGCCTGACAATATGTCCTTTATCTCTTGACATGTGATATTCATGTCCTTCTCTATGAAATACTTCACGTCTCCATTGATGGGCAAGTTTATTGGCACCTATTCAACAACATCTCTAGTACTGCTCTCTATAGTGTACTTTGATCCAACTCTCTTGGAAACCATGATGTCTGTACTACTGAGGGACTTCTAAACAACTGATGTACCTGGAGACATAGCAGACACTCACGGAAAGCAAATGTCAGCTTAAAAACACAATGCACTTCAAGGATCGATCATACAACAAATTGGGTGATTGTTGGGCAAGATTATGCAATATTGACTCTCAAGGCTAGGAGACTGTCAGCTGGAACTACACATTGCACAGTCTGAGATACCAGTGAGCTATAATGTTGAATATAACTACGCAGAGCACGGTCCAGTTGGGTTTACTATGGATTGGAATTGTACAATGTGAAATTCAGTCTGGCTTGATTGCTGGCAAGAACTGTACATTGCGTAATCCTAATGGGAAAGACTGGGCACTAACTCCCAGAACTGCATAGATCACAGCTGAAGGTGAGTGGCAGATAGCCTCTGCACAATTCCTAGAGCTAAGGCAGAACCTCAAGTTCAAGAACGTGCAGATCATGCCGGGGAAAGCAAGATCTGAGCTAAGGCAGCCCAAATTTGCCCAAGGTCAACTTGAAAATGATTAGATCTAAATGCAAAAGAAAAGGATGGTGTAGATAGGAGTGAATGATCATGTATGCAATCAAAAAAAATGCAAGAATCAGTCAAACAAATTAAAAATAAAGCTGGTGGAGAGGACTGTCGCAAGACGACCATTAGTGCAAAAATAGTGTTATGCATGCGACACTTAAGAAAGATAATGAAAAAATTGAAACAACACTTCTACAAGTTAAAATAAACTAAAACTCTAGTGGTCATTCACTAAAACATGAAAAACAACACTCACACAAGCCAAGGAAACAAAAGCGATAGAAAAAGCAACAAAAGACTTGAAAAGAAAAAATTACCCAAAAAACTTGTTCCGACTGTGCCAAAGTTTCCTAGATTCCTTGGGAATGCCATAGCTCCAAGATCGAATGTGTAGAATGAACTCTGGGGAGTCATTTAAATATATTTGGTAGATTTAGGTTTATGATGTGCATGCCACAAATCTAGGAAAAAGCGACACTTGGCAGGAAGTTTCTAAAATCAACTTTCCTGTAACTCCCAACGCTAAAAATAGATCCCTATTTTTAGGGATGTTTCTTTGCTTTTTTGTTTTTTGAGTTTTTTCTTTTTTGGGAAAGGGATGCCATGCATGCAATATAATATTGGGTAGTTCATAGAGGGAACTGGGCAACTTTCCAACACATGCATCGAATAACAACATGAGGAATGTTTCTACGCAATTCTTGGACTGAATGACTATGGCTGCCTCTCATGCTCTACACAATTTCCTAGTTGGGTCCGCACAATTCCTGAGTCGAAGCCCAATGTTTGGATGTTCTGTGTAATTTCTTTGAGCAAGGTTGTCTTTCATATTGCTTTGCACATTTCTGGAGAGAAAGGTTGACTGTCGGGCTACTCTACGCAATTCCTGAGAGCAAGTTTGGTTACCCTCCAAGATTGCACAGTTTGCCAAGACAATACAAGAACCAGAAGTGAACCAATTCATGGGATCAGCTTGTGGTTGGTCATCAAAACAAGTTAGTGAACACAAGCTGCAAAGTGAAAAATAACTTCAAATAGAAAAGCACATAAGTAGTGCAAGGCACGCTGCTAGGACCTTAAGGAGGGAGGCTGAAAAACAAAGCAAAGGCAAAATTTTGGAGGGTGGTTGTAGCCACTACAGCATTGAAAACACACTGGTAGAACTCCATATCTCTGTATGGACCTTATTTCGTGAAACAAAATTCTAACTCCTCTGGAAATATTGTTCGATTCTTTGATCGCCATGGGTTCTACACTAGCTTTTGTTAAATATATAGTCCCTGTCATTGTCTTGATCAGTCAGTACACATACCAAGCTAAGTCAACTAAGTTGTTTCAATTGGGGAAGAGGGGTATATTGATGCACAAGTAATATAACTGTCAGAGTTTTAGTTTCATCTATGGTGTTACGCCACTGTCAGCAAGCCTGGACATTACCCCAGAGGAGTCAAACAAGAACACAAGCATCACTTCGCCACTAGTGAGCCTAGTCAGTACCC
The DNA here is from genome assembly GCA_031772625.1 of Pinus tabuliformis. NCBI lineage: Eukaryota > Viridiplantae > Streptophyta > Pinopsida > Pinales > Pinaceae > Pinus > Pinus tabuliformis. The sequence goes on along the minus strand of CM062817.1, from coordinate 2,022,379,505 downwards.
TAGCAGAGTTACTTCCATCACCTCTCTGCTTAGGAATCCTTACCTATCTGCTTAGGAATCCTTTTTTTTTTCCAGAGAACTGTGCATAGGCACTTATTTATTTTTCATGAGACAGAAGATGGATCCCGACTTATTGAGAGAAGAAGAGATTGTCCCTTTAGAGAAGTATGTTATATATACCTTTGACATACTTGCTAAGGTTTTCCCCCTCACCTTACTCTACCTAAATGAGCTAAAAAGGGTTAATTGAATATAGAAGAACTAATTAGAGTAGGTGGTACTAGTTAAAAGTGAAAGCATTGTGTTTTCACGAAGACTCACTCTAAACAAAACATATTTTTCATTAGGGTATCATCGACTGAAGAAAACAAGATCTTCATAAAGAGAGAGGACAACAGATAACCAATTTTTGGTAGTTGTAAAAGTCCTCTTGTACTTCACATTGCTTGTCTTAAGAGCCAAACATGGTTTCATGTGAAGCTAAAGCTACGAGTCCATAACAAGAAAACAAAGAAAACAAGCAAAAGACCTAAGTAAAATAAAGAAAAACAAGAAAATAAAACATACAATAAAAGAAAATAAGAAAGCAAACATTACTCCTACTCCTACGCTAAATTGTGCATGGGTCTACTCACATAAAGTAATATTTCCAATGAAGCTACCAGTGCATTGGTTGTCCCATGTTGGTGAAGGCATAGTCAACCAGAAAGATATTCAAGTAAACCAGCACACAAGAAAGATAAGACACTAAATACCAACATGCTCAAAGTTTGAATTCGTCCACAAAAAAGAAAAGAGTAAAAGCACAAGACAAAAATTTTGCAGACATACCATGGTGTTGCAACACACTATGCACAGACGATAAGCATGTATACTCTTTTGACCACGACAAACGAGCAAACATGAAAAAGGAAGAAAACTTATGTTTCTCAAGAGTGCTCATTGTGTATTATTCCTCTAATGCATGAGCGATGGGATCATGTGATTGTGGAGGATGTGAAATATGTGGATGAAATTGATCTTTAATGAAAATAAGAGAGTGATGAGGATCCTAGGGTGTTTCAATAGATTTCTAATCTGAAGTGGAACTGACCTCAGGACAGTGAGAACCTGACATAACCATCAGGTCGCACTGAATTGCCTCGACAGCTTGAGGGGTTTCCACTTCATCATTTGGTAGATCATCAGAGACCGGTGGCTTAAAAATATCAACAATGAATGAATCAACATTGTGATCGAATGAATGAGTGAAGGGATCACAACAACCACGATAAAAAAAATTGAGATGTTCTTCAGCATCCTTACGATCTAACGAATCATACAAAGGGGTTGATGACAAACAAGAATGTTCACCCTCCGAGTTTCTAGAAAGAAAATATGATAGATTGGGTGGATTTGGAAGGAAATATGTGTCCTCTCTAGAATGAAATGACATACTGACATCCTGTGTGTCCTATGAATGGTTGAAAGTAAAAACATCTGAGGATGGATTTTCACAAGAAAAATTAGAAATGGAAGAATCACAAAATATGTCACGAAATAGTGGATGAGGTGCAGAAAGAAGGAGGTCATCCTTCACCTTGGTTTCTTCTTCATATTCCCACACATACTCATCATAAATGATAGCATAGGTTGGCTGCTCAACACCAACTCTGTCGACAATTTTATCCTCATGAACAACAAGTGTGGAATTCGGAATACGAGAACAATACAATATGGAGGATCAATGGAACGAGAGTACGGAGGTTGAGAGAACAAGTTCACATGACAGCCAACAAGCTTGCAAGCACAATCTGTGTATATCTCCAGAGCAGGTGGGGTGGGCGGATGTGACAGTTCAATAGATGGGTTCACAATTTCTCCCACATTGCACTGCGAAGCTAGAGCTATTTGATGAGAAGTAGACAGAGGCTCACTTGTGAGAGCAACACCGTCTTGGGTTTGGAAGCTCTAACACCGAGGTATGCTAGGAGGGGTTCGAATGATTCTAACACATGTGGATTTCCATATATGTGAAGAAGATACTGAAATATTTCATTGATAAATTTCCAATCAATTTTATCTTCTGGAATTTGAAAAGTGATATTTTGGAACTATTTCAAAAATTGCGAAAGGGATTCATCGGGTGCTTTATGCAATTCCAGAATTTTCTTATTGAGTCCTTTTTAGTCATAATGATAGAAAGCATGGGCCAACTCTTCGATCATCTGATCATAAGAGTGGATGGATGTTGCGACCAATGTGACACACCATTCTAGTGTGTTCCCTCGAAACATGAATGTGAACAATGGTTAGGCAATGTGATCCTCATGGATATCATTCCTTTCATAGAATCCCATGAAGGCCATTCCATGACCAAGAAAATTTTCTCTGACTTCACCATCATATGTATTACATGACAAGTCAATGAAGAGATCCTCCGAAACTTCAAAATCATGCCAGTGAGATAGACATGTCGGAGGTTGGATTGTAATGTAAGTCATGAAAGATGTGCAGAGATTCAAAACAGACTTTGAAGACTCAACTTTTCATCTAGCCCTCCTTCTAGAACTAGAAATTTTGACAGTGCTAGACTCACCAACATGTGAGGGGATCTCCCCGGTAATAAGTCCCAACTAGACCTCAGACCGTTTGGAGTAGGAGTCACAACAGTGGGTATTAAAGCAATGCCTTAACTGCAATAGCGCGTAGATTTAAGTGTGATGTCTTTGTCGAAAGCAAGTGTGTGACCTTGCAGTGAGTCAAGTGAGATGCATGGGGATTCTAACACACTGAGGGGGAAAGGAAGTGTGTCCCTTAGAAGCCTGTAATAGTACGCAGCCTGAAAGGAACACAAGAGGTAAATGACATCACAAGCTAGAAAGCAAAATAGTCCACAATCCAAAGTTAAGGGTTAAACCAACAACATGATTGCAACAAAATTAATACATTTGCATATAAAATAGTTCATACACAAATGCATAATTTAAATAACATACATTTCTAAAGCAACCAGAATCATCCAACTACAATAAAAACATATGCATGAAAACATGTCGGCTTTGTTATATAATATTAAGTGAAAGTTCCATCCATTCATACACCATTAACAACCACTAGCCCCAATAGTGGAACATTACAATCAACGCCGCTTTCTCCTCCAAAGAGATGTACTTGCTCTGCACTATGGAGAAGCCAAGGCTCGTCACAATACTCTCCAAGACTTCTCTAAGCAATGCCTAGCCAAAATCTTGGCTCCCAAAAGGTTGTACTATGAGTTATGAGGTTCTATATATAACGAAGGGTGGGGTGACGCTTGACATTCCCCTTTGACTCTTGGGCTGTCCTCATGACCCTTCACATTACAACAGTGATTGTTCACATTCCACTAATGAAATTTGGAATTTCATTTATAATATATTTCCAATAATAAAATTTCCACATATACCCATGTGGGACAAAAATAGGCTTGAGTCAAATTGACAAGACAAACAACATCACTAATCTAGGTGGATATTGGTGGCCACCTACCAAGTCCACTTGGACCCCCACCATTGTTTCTTTCAGCTTTTCAGTTTCCTTAATTGTAGCACAGTTTACTATTTTTAGCAATTTTTTTGGTCCTGAACTTCCAGAGCTGTTTTAAGGCCCTAAACAACGTTTTTTTGGAAAACTGGGAGCAACATGGGTTCACAATCTAATGTTTCTCTTCCCAAAGTTGTAGTTCTCAGATAGATCTTTCTAATGAGATATTGTGTGCGTCATACGGAGATCGTATGCCAAAGTTATGACCCCGGGAAATTGATGTACCAATTTACCCAAACGAGGCCCACAGTTTAGCATTTCATCTTCTAGGGTTAGGTTTTTGGATGTTTAGGGTTTTCCATCACTTCTCAACACTAAATAGGCCTTCAAGATTCATTGTAATACAATTCAAAGGCATGTAGATGACACATCTCTTCTCAGAGATAAGCTACCATCTCCCTAGCTATTTTATTTCCATTCCTGTTTGTAAGCATATTTTAGTATTTTATAATAATGAAATGAAGTATTATTTCCACTGCATATCTATATTTATGGTTATCTCTGTAATTTTTTGTGTTCCCATTTAAATCCAGATCAGTGGTATTAAAGCGGTCTATTTTTTCTTTGTTTTTCTTTGCATGTCCCCAACGAGGTCGGGATATAAGGAGTTAGGGCTTGAACTGGTCGAACCTTTGCAAGACTAGCCTCACAAATCCCGACAGCCTCCCATGGCAAATGAAAAGAAAGACGAGGGAGCAGGAGATCCTATAAAAATCTTGCTCGAAAAAGCCCTCGAGCGGCAAAGGAATGCGATGATGGACAACTTTTCCCAGATCCTTCAACGGCTACCCAGAGGCGACGCATCGGCTTCCAACAGCTAGTCTAGAAATGCCACACCCTTTAAGGTACAAGTTAATTTGGAAATTGCCATCTTCGAGGGTCAAATAGACGCAGATGTTGTAGATAAATGGTTAAATGTGCTAGAAGGGTATTTATCTATTCATGATTTTTCGAGTCACGAAAAGATTATTTTTTCTCTTCTCAAAGTAGCCCCCCACGTCAAGGACCAGTGGGAAGCCTACTGTGAGTAGAAGGATGAAAGTACAGGCTCACTATTTTCAGCCACACCCACTTGGAATTCATTCTAGACTGCCATCAAGGAGTAGTACTACCCTATCGGAAGCTATGAAGATCAATACATAAAGTGGACCATGCTACAGCAAGGAAGGGACCAAGACGTGCTGGATTTTACCAATATTTTCCATACCCTTCACACAAATTTGGGTATTAAGGACTCGGAGCAGCATTTGGTACTCAAATGTCATGGCTGCCTACACAAGTACATCCAGGAAGAAATAGAATTCCTAAACATCTCCTCGCTCGGCACGACATATCGATATCCGGTCAAGGTCGAACAAAAGTTTAAACAGAAGAAGCGAGACTTTGGATCTGAGAATCTGAAGCAAGGTAAAGGTGACCCCAAACCACAGAACAAAAGAAAAATCCAAGGCTGGGCGGCCCAAGACAACCCATGAAAGCTTCAAGCAAAGAACAACATCGTGAAGCCGAAAAATGACACATGAAAGTGGTGTGAGTTCCATAAGAGCTCCACTCACAATACAAGTCAGTGTTGGGCCAAGCAGTCACTGGTGGCCAAGCTAAGGGTTTCAAAATTAGATGCATGTTCCGACTCTAATTCAAAACCTGACAAGGGTAATGACAAAGGGAAGCAGATTATCGATGTGGAGCCCAATGCCACCGTTGCCACCAGGAAGATCAAGAAGGAGGAACCTGAAGATCCAGAGGAGGAGGAGCGTCTCTTCCAGTCCCAGATGTGGGTAAGGGACTCCCCACTACAGTTCATTGTCAACAGTAGGAGCCAAAAGAACCTCATTTCGGCAAAGGTCGTGAAGCGGCTAGGCTTACTGACCACAACACATCCACAACCATACAACCATTGGGTGGCTTCACCAAGGACAGGATCTTCGCGTAAGCCAGCAGTGTCTCCTTCCATACAACATCAAGCCCTTCATAGATGAGGTATTGTGTGACGTTGTTTCCCTTCATGTTTGTGATGTATTATTAGGACAACCATACTTGTGGACACGACATGTTGTGTATGAACCAAGGTCCCGTGTTGTTATTGTTACTTTGTGAAATAAGTTGTACAGGATACTAGAGGTAGCACTACCTATGACCATCTCTTTGGTTACTGCAAAACAATGCAGTAAGCTCATTTCCAAAACCGAGAATTTTTTTTCCTGATGATATTCCCTCAAGGAAAGAACAAGATGGTGGCCATGACCTCCAGACAAGGTCCCTCCGCATGACAACTACAGATGGACAAGATCATGGAGGAGTACGAGGACATTTTCACATCCCCTGCAGGGGTTCCTCTGCACTGTCAGGTCAAGCACTCCATTGATCTGACCCCAGGTACGTCGTTGCCCAATGGACCAATCTATTGGCACTATGTTTTAGACAACAGTGAAATCAAGAGGCAGATTCAGGAGCTGTTGCAGAAAGGTCACATTCGTCCAAGTTCAACTCCTTGGGGGAGTCTGATCGTGTTGGTACAGAAGAAGGATGGGACTTGGAGACTCTGTATTGACTATCAGGTGTTGAACAAGATCACTGTCCATAATAGGTACCCGATCCCACATATTGATGACCTCCTGGACCAATTGAAGGGAGGAAAATATTTCAACAAGATCAATTTGAAGTCAGGATATCACTAGGTACCAATCGAACCCTTCGATGTGTGGAAGGCTACCTTTAAAGCCAAGGAGGGCCTTTTCGAATGGTTGGTTATGCCTTTCGGATTGACGAATGCTCCTGCAACCTTCATGAAGCTAATGTATGACATCTTGCAACCATTCACCAACTCATTTGTACTGGTATAATTGGATGACATCCTGATCTTTAGCCAGAGATGGGAAGTGCACCTCCACCACATCCGACAAGTTCTCCAAACACTGCGGAAACACATGTGCCAATTTGGAGAAATGAACTTTCAGCATGACCCAGGTTCAGTATCTGACACACATTATTTATGAATGGGGGGTGCATGTGGATCTAGCCAAGATCCAAGTCATTCAGGATTGGCCATCTCCGACCACTCTAACAAAGCTCCGTAGCTTTCTAGGTCTTGCCAACTTCTACCGCAAGTTCGTGTTGGGAATTTCTCATAACACTTGGCCCTTGAGTCAAGTCACCAAGGGAGGAGCAAAAGAAAAATTCTTTTGGTATGAGTCTCAACAGAAGGCATTCACATAGTTGAAAGATCACCTTTTCTCGGCACTAGTGCTCACATTACCAGACTTGCAACAACCATTTGAGGTCCAGACAGATGCCTCTGACTATGCTATTGGGGCAGTCCTTACTCAACACAGGCATCCAATGGCATATCACAGTGAGACACTTTCAGACACAGTTCAAAAGTATCCCACTTATGAAAAAGAGATGTATTCCATTGTACAGGCCTGTCGACAATGGAAGCATTACATTTTGGGGAAGGAAACGGTCATCCACACAGAACACCAACCCCTGCAATTCATACAAACCCAAGGGAAATTGTAGAATGATGACCATCAGAAGTGGTCCACATACCTACAACAGTGCCATTTGAATATCAAGTATAAGAAGGGTTGCACCAATAACGTTACAGATTGTCTCAGTTAACCACCGATCATGGCGTTAACCACCGTGCTCAACTCTTGTGGGCACAAGACTTTTGATTGGCCACTTCTCTACAAAAGCGACCCAGAAATTGGACACGCATACCAGACACTCTTGGAGGGTCAGCATGTTCCAGATTTTCACCTCCATGATGCCTTGTTATGCCACTTAGGTCACCTTTGTTTTCCTTCAAGCGAGCGTGCCAAGATGATTTGGGAAGCACACTACAGTCGGGATATTGGGCATTTCAGGGTCAAGAAAATGGTGGTAGTACTACAGAAGTATTTCTATTGAACGAATCTTCGACAAGATGTCGGGAAGTACATCAGATCATGCACTGCCTACACCATTTCCAAACTGACCATCAAGAACAAGGCCTATATACCCTTCTGCCTACCCCTAGTTGACCTTGGGAATCCATGTCCATCGATTTCATGTCGGTCCTTCCTTCTACTAAGCATGGAAACGACCGTGTTTTTGTGGTCATTAACAAGATCTCGAAGATGGCCATTATGGTGGCCTACAAGAAGAATATCACAACATAAGCCACTGCTAAACTCTTCTTTGAACGAGTGTGGGTACACTTTGGGAACCCACCATCTATCATCTCAGATCGGGACAGCAAGTTCCTCAGTACATTTTGGTCTAGCCTCTGATCAATGCTGGACACCAAACTCACTAAGTCCACCGCCTTCCATCCTCAAACTGATGGCCAGACAAAGGTTGTGAACAGGATGATCATACACATTCTGCACATGTACAACTCAAAGCATCCATGCACATGGGATGAGAGCCTCCCCTATGTTCAACACAACTACAACCGAGCTCTCCACAGCTCAACTAGCCATAGCCCTTTTTAGGTGGGCTTGGGATTCTAGCCACTATGTGTTGGGTCCCTATAATACTAGTGATTACCCCATTACTATTGTAGTTATACCCCTTATTTATATTGTTGTGCCCCTATTACCCCCATATTGTTATTTCTGTGCCCCATAGAATCCCTCTATTGTTATTTTTGTGGCTTTATATTATTATTGTTAGGTCGGCTGGATTATATTGTGACTCCCTAGACTCCTATATATAGAAAGGAGGTTTTGTCATTTGTATCATCCAAGAATTGTTCATTTATGTAATGTAAAGGAGGTTTCCCCCTCGAAGAGGCTGAATTCTAAGGCGTGGACCTCTCTTTTCTATCTTTTTGTGAGCTGGTTTCATAACATTTGGTATCAGAGCTTTGGATTCTAGGGTTTCGCTGCTCCAAACAGGTCATCGTGGAATTTTCGCTATAACTTTGTTTCTGTGACGTTTCAGAAGTCGCAAAAAAAACCCATTTGAGAAGAATTGGCGCTGAACCTTGGGTCCGAATTGCAGAGCTTTTATCGCGATATTTTCGGAGATATGATCTGAGGAAGTTGGTCTTTTTGCAGACTCCTGAATTACATTCAAAACAGGTGACCTGGGGAAAATCGTCATAACTCTCTCTCTGAGGATCGGATTGAAATTTCGTAAAAAGGTACAGAAAGAGGACGGACTGTAGTTTCTTGTGTGTGTGTTTCAGATTCAAAGGTTGAAATAGTGACTCGTGGCACGTCGTACAAGTTTGCTCTACTGAACCAGTCTAAAAGCAAGTCACTGTGGGAAATTTCACATAACTCTTCCTTGGAGAATCCAATTTGGCTCAGACTTGTGGCATTGGAAAGAGGACATAGAAGGCTACTATAGGTAGCAATTTCAGAATTGGAGGATCCGAAATTACAGAGATACATCAGATTCAATATCAGGCTTCTATAAATTGAAAAAAGGTGTGTAGTTTTTTTATTTATTTTTGTGTAAGCTTGGTTCAACGGATTCAAAGGGCATAGTAAAACTTTATTATCGGTAACTGATGCCTCGAGGAAAGAAAATGCAAACACCTAGTAAGGAACCTGAAAGCTCTAGCATGACTCATGAAGAAGAGGAAGAAATGCTACATGATATATCAAAATTACAAGAACAAGTGCAACAAATGTCACGCTCACAAAAGCTAACAGAAGCTAAGATAAGTGGCGTGGAATCTAAGGTAAATGGCGTGGAATCTAAGATAAAGGGAATGGAAGCTAAGATGGATGGCATGGAAGCTAAGATTGACGCTAAATTTGATGGCATGGATGATAAGATGGATGAATTGAAGAAGTTGCTACAAGAAAGGGTCACTAATGGTGAAAAGGTAGTAAAGGAAACTCATGATGAGAATAAAAGAAATGTTAATCATGATTCCATAGACTCTAATGTTGGATCGAAGACTCACCATGTTCCAAAAATCGATGTGAGGAAGTTTGATGGCAAGGATCCCGCCACATGGATATTATAGATGGAGCAATTCTTCGATCTCAATAATGTGCAAAACACACAAAAGGTACGTATGGCAACTTTATATTTGGAACCAAATCAATTTGTATGGTATCAATGGCTTTGTTCTCGTAAACAATTTATCACTTGGGCAATTTTTACGGAATAATTGATAGCACATTATGAGGATACAAAAAGCAACACTTTTTTTAGCCAATTGATAAGTCTCAAACAAAAGGGTTCAATAATGGAGCACATTGATGAGTTCCAAAAATTGAACATAAGGGTAAAAGATATTCCAGAGGAGCATAGGATTGATGTGTTCATAGGGTCTTTAAAGGATAATATCCAACATGATGTGCGCCTTTGGGAACCTGATTCATTAGAGAAGGCATTCAGGTTAGCAAGAAAAATGGAAAGCAAAATTATGGCAACTAGGAAGCATACCATTCACAACTATAAAGACGGAAGTGTTGTTGCCCATAGTCTTCCACAACCTACAAGGTTGACACCACAACAATTGGAAGAAAAAAGAGCAAAAGGGCTTTGTCACAATTGTGATAGCAAATACACAAAAGGTCATAAGTGTGCTGAGAAGAAATTATTCTACATAGATTGTGAAGAGGAAGAAGAAAAGGAGCAAGAAATGTCAAAAGAAGAGGATATATTCCAGGAACAAAGCCTAGATGAAGAACAAATAAATCCGACCATATCTTGTAATGCATTGGCAGGAATTACCACTCCTCAAACCATCAAGATAGTAGGACAAATCAAGAAGAAAAAGGTAATAGTGTTGATTGATTCAGGAAGCACCCACAATTTTATTCATTGTAGGGTAGCAAAAGAATTGAATTGCTTCCTATATCCAGCACCAGAGTGTCAAGTGATGATTGCAAATGGAGGAACAATAAATTGTTCTGGAAAGTGCCATAATATCAAGCTATCCATGGGAGAATATGTATTGACTAGCCCAATGCTTTCCATTCCAATGGGAGGTGCTGATGTTGTACTAGGAGTCCAATGGCTACAATCCTTGGGTACAATAGCTTTTAATTTTCAAGAACTTTTCATGAAATTTTCTGTGGAAGGAAAGGAAGTTGAATTAAGGGGTATTGCAGGGAAACCAGGAAAGATAATCAGCTCTAATGGCATGACAAAGCTTCTAAAAAAGGAGCAAAGAGGTGTAATTGCACAATTATGTTCACTAGATGTTTCCACATTGGAATCATCTATTTCTCCAGATATCCAAAAAGTCCTGGACAATCATTCCAAGGTATTTGAGACTCCCAAAGGTCTCCCACCTATGCGTGATCATGATCATGCTATTCATCTGATTCCAAGAAGTGTTCCTCCAAACATCAGGCCGTACAGATATCCCTATGTCCAAAAAAGTGAAATTGAACGTATGGTTGCAGAAATGCTAGAGGCTGGTATAATTCAACTGAGTCAAAGTTCTTTCTCTGCTCCAGTAGTATTGGTGCACAAGAAGGATGGATAAATTGGAGCTTCCTGTAAAATAACCAGGAAGAACCTGGATAATGCAGGAGAAGAACCTGGATAATTGGGATATCTGTACGGCCTGATGTATTGGAGCTTCTTGCAGCTTCTCGATTGCACCCAGTTTTCCATGTTTCATGTTTAAAGAAGGTTATAGGTGACAAGCTCCCAATTCAAACAATATTTCCAGAACTTGATGAGGAAGGAAAAATTATATTGGAACCGGAAGCAGTCAACTTTGACTCGGTTGAATTATACCCGCCTCTAGCATTTCTGCAACCATACGTTCAATTTCACTTTTTTGGACATAGGGATATCTGTACGGCCTGATGTTTGGAGGAACACTTCCTCCAAACTCCTTCCTGGAGGAGATTCCAGGAAGAACCTGGATAAATTGGAGCTGCCATTGGATGTGCTCAATGAAGTTGTTTTCCTTTTCTGTTTCGGACTGGACATGAGTCGAATCTGTGTGAGTAGCTGCAAATGGCATGGCCACATCAATGGGACATAGTGGTATAATTCAACTGAGTCAAAGTTCTTTCAACTTTTCATTTTCATTAATTGTAGCACAGTTTACTATTTTTAGCAGTTTTTCGAGTCCTAAACTTCCGGAGCCATTTTGAGGCCCTAAACGATGTTTTTTGGGAAAATTTGGAGAAACATGTGTCCATGGGCTGATGTTGCTCTTCCCAAAGTTGTAGTTCTCATATAGATCTTTCTAACGAGATATTGTGCGCATCAAATGGAGATCGTATGCCAAAGTTACAACCCCGAGAAGTTGATGTACCAATTTACCCAAACGGGGCCCACAATTTGGCGTTTCATCTTCTAGGGTTAGGTTTTTGGATGTTTAGGGTTTTCCATTATTTCTCAACACTAAATAGGCCTTCGAGCCTCATTGTAACACAGTTCAAAGGCATGTAGTTGGCACATCTCTTCTTAGAGATAAGCTACCATCGCCCTAGCTGGTTTATTTCCATTCCTGTTTGTAAGCATATTTCAGTGTTTTATAGTAATGAAATGAAGTATTATTTCTGCTTCATCTATGTATTTATGGTTATCTCTATAATTTGTTGCATTCCCATTTAAATCTGGATCAATCACTCGGGGTCTTGGGGAAAGACCAACTCGGTAATCTCTTTGTGGTGATCTTTGGTGACAAACTGATACCAAGCTTGGTACTGCTCTATTGTGTCCCCATACTGTTTGATGGCATCTTTGTCCAAGCGGACCCTTGCCTCTATGGCTTTTGGGTATATGGTTCTTAAACCTCTATCGAGCTCATCCTAAAGCATGCACAACATTGTCCTAAGAGTGGCTGGACCACTGATGTACCTTTGCATGTTCTCTGCACTGAGCTACAAGTCATCACTAGTGGCTATGTGCATCAACTACTCTATGTACTTTTTGACATCTAGCATGACTTGGTTCTTACTCATGGCTTGGGTGAGGGTTCCGATGGAAGGGATATTGTTCATTCGCACTATGACATCCAAACTCCTGAACAACCGTGCATAGGAAGCCTCAATGCTAGTGATGACAGCAGGGAGCTTCTCATAATTTTGTATCTGCACCTAAATATGTGCTTTGTCTAGCTCAGCCTATGGCTTCATCTTCTTATGAAAGTAAAGCAGGGCTCCCATGTACCTCATTGTCCATTCTTACATGTGTGTAATAGCATTTTGAATATCTTTGAGAGTTTGGGCTATCTGCGCGCACTACTGTTGAAAGTTGTATAGATGGACAACTCCTTTGTGCATGGTGACAAATCTATTATACATTGTCCACATGGTAGCCTCTAAATTTAATATCTCTGCCACCATTTATTTCTTCATCTGTGTCATGGTGGATCCCGTGGACTGCTTTGTTCTCTTCCTAGCCTCTTGCAAGTCCTTCACCATTTGATCATTCTCTTTTATCCAGAACTTGATTGTCAAACTTGTGGCTTCTACATAAGCCCTAGAAGCCTCAGCCATGGAAATTGGATGTCTTCTAACATCTAGTACAATCACCCTTTCTTATGTGTGCGCAAGTGATGTATGGTCATCCAAGAGTTTCTTTCTTCGTGCATGTACAATCCTTTGTTGTGTCTCATCAAATGCCATATTGTACACATCCGTCGGTGGATCATCATTAAGAATAACAACTTCTCCTTGCTCGCTCGAGACTAGTTGTGGTTCTTGAGGAGTCAAAGACTGTGGTACAATCTCGGATACCCTTGGGATGAGATCGATGTCTTGATGCTATAGCTCATATTCTATCTCCATGTCTGTTGTCTCAACCAACTGCTCAACCTGTTGAGCAAGTTCCCGAACCTACACCTGCTCACCCTATTCATCATTTGCTAGTTGTTCTACTATCTCAACCTACATCTGCATGGTTTTCTCTATCAGTGCACCTTTTCCTTCTTCCTATTCCTATTCCTACCTTTCTTCATTCTCTCTCCTCTTTAAATCTTTATTTTCTTTCAGCTTCTTCTCTGTTTCCTGCAACTTTCTCTCTGTTTCTTCCAATCTTTGCTTCTCCCTCTTTCTTTGCACTAATCTCCTATCACATTGTCGCCCATTTGCTTCTATATCCAAAACTACTCTTTCAGCAAGTGGATCTCATTTGAACTTGTAGATTTTCTCAGCCTCTATTCTCTCGACAATCTTCCTCTTGCCTTTGTCTTGTGGTGTTTTGTTGCTCAGTGTTGTTGTTGTTGTTGCTTCTTATGGTGTTGCTACCTGCACTACCGCTTTCCATTATACAACCATGTTGACTAGTTCATTAATCCTAGAGGAGTTATAGCAATACCTCTAAGGATCTTCCTCTAGCTAATGGCATGCCCCATGGACCCATGGGAAGTACACCTTCACATATTGGTTCTTGCATATGCAGTGAGGATCATACAGATTGAAACTCTTAGTGTCGAATCCGAACTTCTTTAAGTCATCGGTCTCGATATCTACATCTTTCAATGTACGAATCTCATACAACCCAATCCAGAAAGGAAGAGTAGGCCATGGTGCCCTCTTCCTCCTATGCAGTGCTATTGATAACCATGTGGATATGTGGTATGAAACCTCTTGCATGACCAGCTTGTCTATGGAAAACATCGATAGCTCATGCAGAGGTGTTTTCTCGCCAAATACTGTGATGAAGGTCCTATTCAAATATCATCTTGTACAATGGGGTGATGAAATGGTCAGACAACGTCGTCATGACTCCTCAGTAACTACACTTAGAGAGAAACTTGCAACAAAAATTCACAACATCCTTTGATGGTGTCCATGTCCAACCCATGCCAGGGAACTACTATTGGGCACATATTGCATCAAGAAGGTACGCGGACATATAGAATATTGCTTGTCCATCCTTACGTGGAGTCTAGGCATTTGATAAATGCACTTTTAGCTGAAGAACCAACATGTTCGAATAGTTTAAAGGCCTTCCTTCATTTCCCAACTGATCTAACATAACAACCCAACTTTGTGAGAAGGTCTCCATGCTCCCCTGGCCTTATAAGCAACATGCAAATATGCCCAGGAGTTAGTAATCCCTCCTTAATGACTTCGTCTTGTAGAACTAGTTGGGTGTTGTCCTGAAATTTGATGGCTCTTTTATCCAATGCTTCAAGATATCTCTTGAGTTCACATTGTTGTTGGGAGTGAAGAATAGTGCATCCATGTAGTTCACTGGCTGCAGAAAGTGATACATCTGATGGTATTTTTTTGTCCTGAAGGTGGCAAGTTGCTTTCCACTAGTGCTTCTCAATTTCATCATCTCAGGATCAATATGTGAGACAACCCAGTGAATGATATTCGTTCACGGGAAGGTGGTGTACATGCATGGAACCATGTACAATCCTGACTGATGAATGTTGACATAGACTTGACGATATTCCAGATCTTCCTTGAAAGTGCCTACTAATATGTCCTTTATTTCTTGCCATGTGATCTTCATGTCCTTCTCTATGAACAACTATGTGTCTGCATAGAAGGGCATGTTTATTTACACCTGTTCAACTACATCTCCAGTATTTCTCTGTATAATGTCCCTTGATCCAACTCTCTTGGAAACCATGATGCTTGTACTTCTGAGGGACTGCTCAACAACTGATGTACTTGGAGACAGAGCAGACACTCACAAAAAGCAAATGTCAGCTTAAAAACACAATGCACTTCAAGGATTGATAGTGTAACAAACCGGGTTACTGCTGGGAAATATTGTGCAGTAGTGACTCTCAAGGATGGGAGACTGACAATTGGAACTACACATTACATAGCCCCACCTATCAGTGAGCTATACTATTGACTAGAATTGCGCAATGCACATTTCAGTGTGGCTTGACTGCTGGCTGGGACTGCGCATTGTGCAATCCCAGTGGCAAGACTGGGTACTGAATCCCAAAATTGCACAAAGCATAGGTAGAGACCAGTGACGGGCAGCCTATATGCAATTCCTGGAGCCAAGGAAATGTTGGAAATAATACTGAGAGGGGGGGGTGAATCAGTATTATACAATTCTTTTAATAGATCTTCTTTGTTTGTTCTTTGAATTATTTTTGCATGTCAGTACCATAAAATAATGAGCATGAACAAAAGAAAACAGATAGTCACACCAAAGAACACAAGATGTAAGGTGGAAACCCAATGTGGGAGAAAACCACCTGCTGCAATATGTCTCTATCTTCTTTCAAATTAGAAACTCCTTTTACAATGGTTTTATACTGGTGCAGTCCTTTACCAGTACGCAGGCTGCAACCTGCAGAGAGCTACAACTCTCTCTCGTTTTCCAGTTTTTCCTGGAAGGGAGCTACAACCCCCTACTTCTTTTCATAAAGCATCAAATGATCATCAAGTACATAAAGGTTACAGTCCACTACAGTTATCAGATCAGCAATAACAGAACTAACCCAGAACACCTTATCAACAGAAAAATTCAATCAACAGAACTTTTTAAGACAGGTACGCAGTTTTCCCTTCTGTGGCCTGCGTCGCTACGCAGTTCACCTTCTGCTTTCCTGCGTCTACCCGCAGAGATCCTTCTGCCACACTGCGTGCCCACGCACTGTTCCTTGAACTGCGCTGCGTACTTTTACTGGAGGGACGCACCCAAAGATACTATCACGCCGCGTACTGTTACTGCAGGGACGCACCCAAAGATACTATCGCGCCGCGTACTGTTACTGCAGGGACGCACCTGAACCTTAGTCGCTTTGCGTACCCACGCAGCTCTTCTTCTTCTGCTCTGCGTACCGACGCAAGTCTCCTGTGTCTGCTCTGCGTACCGACGCAGATCTCCTGTGTCTGCTCTGCGTACCGACGCAGATCTCCTGTGTCTGTTCTGCGTACCGACGCAGATCTCCTATTTCTGCACTGCGTACCCCCGGGCATAGATGATTTCAAGACTTCAGAAGTAACCCAGACAGTCAGATCTACAGATCTGAACATGCACCGAAGAGATCTCGGTCCATCAGTAGATTCGCCTTGTTTAGATCTAGACCAGATCTAGCCCTCATGAGATATTCAACCCAAAAACTTGCTCAAGCCAAATGATCTCCTTTGCTTTATATAGGCAAGCTCCTCCTAAAATCATGGAACAATACCACGAGCCGACACCATAGTAACCCAATACCGTCGGCTAAATACCAAGAGTAACACATAAGAAAACCCCACATGTGAATTTCTTTGCCTTGAAATGTGTGCACTGGGGGGACGCACCTCCTGAACGGCTGGCCTGCGTGCCTGGACGCGGTCCCTGCATGGTGTACCTGCGGGTACACACCTTCTGAACTGATTACCTGCGTACTTCTTAATTTTCAACAAATTGAGAGCCTTGCCACGGGAGTTGCCATCAAGTACAACATCTGTAACATATAGCCATACCAGAAACATAATGCCAACAATCTCCCCCTTTGGACTTGATGGCAACCTCACAAACTTCAGCTTCATTCACCCCCTTTGACATCAAGGACAAAGGGGTATGCTCCCCCTAAGATCATGCACCCCCTGAAAATGAACCAGATCTGCAGCAAAGAACCATAATCCACCATGAAAGAGATAGAGACATATTGCAGCTATTTCCAAGATCTCCTTCTGACCATCCTCCATAATGCCAACAATGCATTATATGCTCCCCCTGAACCTGTACCATCAATTAGAAAAGGTTCAACAATAAGATGATGCATCAACAACCCCCAGCTTTTGCCTGAGGTATTCAAAAGTGTCCCTGGGCAATGGTTTGGTGAAAATATCAGCAACTTGTTCCTTAGAAGGAACATACTCCAACTTGACCTTCTGTTCAAGTACTTGTTCCCGGAGAAAATGGTACTTGATTGGTATGTGCTTGGTTTTTGAATGCATAACCGGATTCTTTGAGATGCTGATTGCACTTGTGTTATCACATAAGATGGGGATAGGTGGTGTACAAGTGATTTGAAAATCCTGCAAAGTCTGCATCATCCAAAGGAGTTGAGTGCAACAAGATGAAGCAGCGACATATTCCGCTTCAGCTGTAGACAAGGCAATCGAACTCTGTTTCTTGCTGAACCAAGATACCAGTCTGGAACCCATAAAGAACGCACCACCACTTGTGCTTTTCCTGTCATCCACGCTTCCGGCCCAATCTGCATCTGTATAAGCATGAAGTGTAAGATCTGTATCTCTAGGATACCATAAGCCATAATTTTGAGTCCCTTGAAGATATTTGAAAATTCTCTTCACTGCCTGAAGATGAGTCTCCTTCGGATTTGCCTGAAATCTTCCAACTATTCCAACTGCATGCATGATGTCCGGTCGGGTACCTGTTAAATAAAGTAAACTTCCAATCATAGATCTGTAGGTTGGTTGATGTACTGCTGCAGATTCATCATTTGCACTGAGGCTACATCCTGTGACCATGGGTGTACATACTGGTTTTGCATCTTCCATACCATATTTCTTCAAAATCTGTTTGAGATATTTGGTTTGAGATAAAAAGATTCCTCCTTCTTTTTGTTGGATTTGCAAACCAAGGAAATATGTCAATTCTCCTAGCAAAGACATTTCAAATTCTTTCTGCATGACCGAGGCAAAGCTTTGACTCATAGCTTCTTCATTGCTCCAAAAAATAATGTCATCTACATACACAACAAGTATTAGCAATTTGTCATTTTCAAATTTTATATAAAGATTGCTATCTGCTGATCCTTTTGAGAAACCTTGTTGATGAAGATATTTGTCTAAACGGTAGTACCAAGCCCTTGGAGCTTGTTTGAGACCATAGAGAGCCTTTTTCAATCTGCATACAAGATTTGGATCATTTCCAAGAATGAACCCATCTGGCTGTTCAATGTATACTTCTTCTTCCAAGTCTCCATTCAGAAAGGCTGATTTCATGTCCATTTTAAATACTTTGAAGTTTTGAAAACTTGAGAGAGCAAGGAACATTCGGATGGCCTCAAGTCTTGCAACAGGAGCAAAGGTTTCTTCAAAGTCTATTCCTTCTTGCTGCGTATACCCTTTACAAACAAGTCTGGCTTTGTTTCTAATTACTTCTCCATTTTCATTCAATTTGTTTTTGAAGACCCATTTTGTCCCGATAACATTCTTATCTTTTGGTCTAGGAACCAGCTCCCAAGTGTTGTTCTTTTCGATCTGCTCAAGTTCTTCATCCATTGCTTTCACCCAACATTCATCTTTGCATGCCTCTTTCACATTTTGTGGTTCAGTAGAGGAGAGTAATGCCAAATAGCTTGAAGCTTCTGCAACTGTTCTTCTTGTTTGTACACCTGCTTCTTTCTGCCCCATAATCTGAGATTCTGGATGATTCTTCTGAACATATCTGGATGGAGTCTTTTCTTCTATCCTTGTTTGCTCCTCTGGTTCTTCTTGAGGTTCTCCTTAAGGTTCTTCTTCTTCATCATTCTGTTGTTGGGGGTAGCCTTCATCTTCTTCGATGTCTTCATGATGTACTTGCCTAGGAATGTATCCCTTTTCATCAACCACTACATCAATGCTATCAACAATTCTGCCAAGTCTTTTATTGTAGAATTTGTATGCTTTGCTATGTGGAGAGTAACCAAGAAGAATGCCTTCGTCTGCTCTAGGTTCAAGTTTGCCAAGCTGCTCATCCGTATTCTTGATATAGCATTTGCTCCCAAAGATTTTGAAGTGCTTTACCGAAGGAGTCCTACCACTCCAGAGTTCATGAGGAGTTTGAGTGATGTTCACCCGGACATTTTTTTTGTTGAGAATAACAACCGCAACATGTGCAGCTTCACCCCAGAAAGTTGCGGGAGTTCCTGATTCATCAAGCATAGCACGAGCCATTTGTTGGACTGTTCTGTTCATTCTTTCCACAACTCCATTTTGCTGAGGAGTTCTAGCTGTAGAGAATTCTCTTCTTATCCCATGTTCTTCACAAAAATCGAAAAATTCATTTGAAGTAAACTCCCCACCTCTGTCGGATCTGAGGCACTTAATTTTGTGACCTGATTCATTTTCAACCAAGGCTTTGAAGGATTTGAATTTTTTGAATGCTTCATCTTTGTGCTTCATAAGTCCTAGCCAGACAAACCTGGAGAAATCGTCAATGAATAATATCAAGTATTCTTCTCCTCTAGGTGTTCTTTTCCTGAATGGACCGCATGTATCTGTATGTACTAGCTCAAGGGGCATGCTAGCTAATCCTTCCTTCTCTGGAAAGTTAGTTCTGGTTTGTTTTCCAAACTGACATGATTTGCATATGGTGTTGTCAGGAATTTTGATATCTGGAAGATCGCGAACTCCCTGATATTTGCATGCTTTCCTTATTTGTGAAAAGCTTAGATGCCCCAGCCTCCGATGCCATAACCAGTGCTCATCATCCTTGCTCAGATAACATTGTTGTTGTCCTTCTTCAAATATGTACAGATTATTTGGAGTTCTTTTGCCTTTGATCACTGTTTTACCTGTATCAAGATCACGAACAAGACATCCATTTGATCTGAATATAACCTCGGTTCTTTGATCACACATCTGGCTGACACTTAGAAGATTATGCTTCAATCCATCAACATACAAAACATTTCCAGCCTTGACCTTTTCTTTTAACTGAGAAATGCCTTTTCCTTTTATAGTTGCAGGAGTATCATTTCCAAAAGAGACTTTCTTTCCCTTTTCTAGAGCAGAATAAGACTCAAGTTTTTCTTTATCACCTGTCATATGCTTCGAACATCCACTGTCAATGTACCATAGATTTTCCTGTCCCTCTGCATAGAATGCTATCCCACATCTTTCTGTTTGAGGTTCCTTTATTCTCCATGTTTTGGTGCCTGAGGCTTGTTCCTTTTTCTGCTGAAACCTGCTCCTGCATTCAGAGTCTTCATGACCAAAGTTATTGCAAATAGAGCATTCAACTTCATTTTCAAGAACCGAAAAGTTGTTATAGGTCCTTTTTGTAATCCCTGTCATACTTCTTTGTTTTTGAGCTTCCCTAGTCATGATCGTTTTATATGCAACACATTGAGCTGCTTTGTGACCAAAGTTATGGCAAGAAAAGCATTGTCCATTGAAAAAACTTCTGCGGTTATTGAATCTACCAGCCAACTGATTGTAATTTTCATCTATTCTTGAACCAAATTGAGAAGATTTTACCTGTGGTTGGTTGTAGCTTTTGTTCACCCTTAAGATGGATTGCCCTTGATAGTTTCTGTTTGTAATTCGTCCCTGCTTTACCTGTTGATCTTCATTGTTCTTTTGTTCATTTCTTCTTTCTGCATCAAGATAACTTTTTGAGGTGGATGCTTGAGAAGTTTCTCCATTATAGCCCAGACCTATCTTGTTTAGTGGAGACCGCTGCACATTGATAATCTCATCCAAAGTTTCAGATCCTTTGACAAACTTGAGATTAATAGCTTTTGTTTTCTCAATCTCTTTTCTAAGACCAACAATTTCACCTTCTAGTTTTTCAAGATGTTTTTCCTTTTCATCAATTTGAAATTGTAGAGTATCAATGATCATGTTCTTTTCTTCTATACATCTCTTGAGTCTAGTAATTTCATCATACAGGTTATCCACATCTACAGCATCCATATAATCATCATCTTCAAATGCCATTAATAACTTATATTCATTACCTTGTTCATCTTCATCACTGTTTGATAGACCATCACTATCTTCATGAGTGTAGTAGCTTTTCTTATTTGCGTTCTGTTTCTTGTTCCATCTAGCAGGTTCCTTTCCTTTATCCTTATGAGGACATTTTGCAGCATAATGACCTACTCTTCCACAAGCAAAGCATTTAAAAGGTAACTTACCTCTGAACCTTCCAGAACCCCTTTGAAGATTTCTGACAAAA
This sequence comes from Pinus tabuliformis, assembly GCA_031772625.1. NCBI lineage: Eukaryota > Viridiplantae > Streptophyta > Pinopsida > Pinales > Pinaceae > Pinus > Pinus tabuliformis. The sequence continues at coordinate 2,022,358,196 of CM062817.1, read as the reverse complement.
TTTGATTCTTCTTCCTCTTCTTCTGGGATGTGGCTTGCTTCATAATAATCTCCTTTGCCTGATGCCTTGAAAGCAGCTTCTCTTCTGTCTGATGGACCTCCCTTTCTCATTTCATAAGCAGTTAGAATTCCATGTAGCTGAGACATAGTAAGAATTCGTAGATTTTCCTTTTCTTCTATTGCAGATACTTTAGATTCAAACTTGGGGGACAATGATCTTAGGACCTTTTCAACCACAATAGCCTCTTTTATTTCTTCACCCAAATTTTTCATACAATTAACAACCTCATCTACCCGAAGAAAATAGTTAGCCACACTTTCATCATTATACATTTTGAGAGTCTCATACTGAATTCTGAGAGTTTGAAGTTTAGCACGCTTTACCTGTTCGTCTCCTTCATAGCTCGTGACAATTATGTCCCATATCTCTTTTGCGGATTTATAGTGCATTACCTTCATGAATTCTGATTGAGATATACATCCTAATAGAGTACTGACTGCTTTCGCATTTGTTTCATACTTCTTTTTCTCGGCTGCATCTGTAGGAGTAGCTGAAGGAAAAGCATAGCCTGTCTCTACAATGTCCCAAACTTCTGTACCAAGAGATTGAAGATAGGCAGTAACTCTTACCTTCCAATAGTTGAAGTTTGTCCCATCAAAAAACGGTGGCCTGATTGATCCTTCTCTCTCGTAGTTGCTCATGATGAACGATCTACCTTCAAGTGATCAAGCTTCTCTGAAGGACCCGCTCTGATACCAATTGTTGGAAATAATACTGAGAGGGGGGGTGAATCAGTATTATACAATTCTTTTAATAGATCTTCTTTGTTTGTTCTTTGAATTATTTTTGCATGTCAGTACCATAAAATAATGAGCATGAACAAAAGAAAACAGGTAGTCACACCAAAGAACACAAGATGTAAGGTGGAAACCCAATGTGGGAGAAAACCACCTGCTGCAATATGTCTCTATCTTCTTTCAAATTAGAAACTCCTTTTACAATGGTTTTGTACTGGTGCAGTCCTTTACCAGTACGCAGGCTGCAACCTGCAGAGAGCTACAACTCTCTCTCGTTTTCCAGTCTTTCCTGGAAGGGATCTACAACCCCCTACTTCTTTTCATAAAGCATCAAATGATCATCAAGTACATAAAGGTTACAGTCCACTACAGTTATCAGATCAGCAATAACAGAACTAACCCAGAACACCTTATCAACAGAAAAATTCAATCAACAGAACTTTTTAAGACAGGTACGCAGTTTTCCCTTCTGTGGCCTGCGTCGCTATGCAGTTCACCTTCTGCTTTCCTGCGTCTACGCGCAGAGATCCTTCTGCCGCACTGCTGTTGGCATTATGGTTCAAGTGTTGTCCTTGATGGCAACTCACTCAGTGGATGGTACAGGTGCTCAAAGGTTAGTACAGGTGATGGCAACTTAATCAGAAGACAGATCTCAGTACAGCATGGCAAGAAAGCTCATACACGCTGTTTCGTTAAGCCCAAGTCGCGTGTACACGCAAGTTCGATTCAGAAAAAGCGCGTGTATGTGGAAAGGTTCCTTTGGTTCATGGTGGTTAGACCTTGGAAGTTGTGCCTATGATTTCGGACCATTATGTCTCGACGGGCGTGTCGATCCCTAGTTTTAAAGTTGATGGTATTGTGTTACTATGGTTTTGGCTCTTGGTATTGAGAAAGGCCTAAGGCTATATAAGGAGAAGAAGATCATTAGGCAAAGATCATCTTTCGACAAGGCATGAATATCTAAGAGAGAAAGAGATCTGATATGCAGGTTCTGAGTTGGTTGATCTGAGCTAAGGAGAGATCTCATCGGTTGATGGAGAACTAGATCTAAGGAGAGATCGGGATCAAATGGTTTGAAATGCACTATCATGTTATGGTTGATTATGCGTATTTCTAGATCTGCATATTGTCGCAATGTTACGTTCTGAGTCTAACTAATATCTGGTACAGCTGCAAGTTGAGAAAGTTTATTTTTAGATCTGTACGCAGGTTGGCTTCGGTAAAAACGCGTGTATACGCGGTTTCTGCTCATTAAAGTAGCGTATATCTTTTGAAGCTTGATTTGGGTTTACAGTGGGATCTGACTGTTATTACAGAGTTCTGTAGTCTGCTCTGTGTTCTGGTAACTGGTGATTGACAGGGTTCAGTGGTTCAGTGATTCAAAGTTGGTTGTTTTATGCTTCAATGATCTGTTGTGAAAATTGAATGAATTGTGGTCTTCAGATTGTAATGTTGTGCTTCAGGAATATCCAAGTCTGAAAATGTATGAAAAGTGATACCTGGAAGAAGGAAGATTGTAGGTCAGCACCTACGTACTAGTATCTTGGCTAGTACAAAAGCAAAAGGGGGTTGGAGCTCCCTTCCAAGGAAGTTTGGAGAACGAGAGAAGGTTGAAGCCTTCTGCAGGTTGTAGCCTGCGTACTGGTATAAGGCTGCACCAGTACAAAAGATTGTAAACTGAAGTTTCATATTAAGAAAGATAGAGACAACTTGCAGCAGGTGGTTTTCACCCACATTGGGTTTCCACCTTATATCTTGGTGTTCATGTGTGTGGCTTTTTATCTGTTCTGTTATACTGCACATGTTTACTGTTAATATGATGAATAATGTCCTGATGCACTTAATTGAAGAATAAGCCAACTAAATTGTGAGTTTTCTGCTTATACGCTGTTTTACTTCGTCACAGTAGCGTGTACACGCTGGTTCACTTAACTGAAGTAGCGTATATGTTTTGGGCATTTGAAAAGTTTGATTAATCTGATAATACTGATTCACCCCCCCTCTCAGTATTATTTCCAACAACTGCGTGCCCACGCACTGTTCCTTGAACTGCGCTGTGTACTTTTACTGGAGGGACGCACCCAAAGATACTATCGCGCCGCGTACTGTTACTGCAGGGACGCACCCAAAGATACTATCGCGTCGCGTACTGTTACTGCAGGGACGCACCTGAACCTTAGTCGCTCTGCGTACCCACGTAGCTCTTCTTCTTCTGCTCTGTGTACCGACGCAAGTCTCCTGTGTCTGCTCTGCGTACCGACGCAGATCTCCTGTGTCTGTTCTGCGTACCGACGCAGATCTCCTGTTTCTGCACTGCGTACCCCTGGGCATAGATGATTTCAAGACTTCAGAAGTAACCCAGACAGTCAGATCTACAGATCTGAACATGCGCCGAAGAGATCTCGGTCCATCAGTAGATTCGCCTTGTTTAGATCTAGACCAGATCTAGCCCTCATGAGATATTCAACCCAAAAACATGCTCAAGCCAAATGATCTCCTTTGCTTTATATAGGCAAGCTCCTCCTAAAATCATGGAACAATACCACGAGCCGACACCATAGTAACCCAATACCGTCGGCTAAATACCAAGAGTAACACATAAGAAAACCCCACATGTGAATTTCTTTGCCTTGAAATGTGTGCACTGGGGGGACGCACCTCCTGAACGGCTGGCCTGCGTGCCTGGACGCGGTCCCTGCATGGTGTACCTGCGGGTACGCACCTTCTGAACTGATTACCTGCGTACTTCTTAATTTTCAACAAATTGAGAGCCTTGCCACGGGAGTTGCCATCAAGTACAACATCTGTAACATATAGCCATACCAGAAACATAATGCCAACAGGAAAAGCCTCAAGTTTAGGAATGCGTAGAGCATGCCGGGGAAAGCAAGATCTGAGCTAAGGCAGCCCAGATCTGCCTAAGGGAAACTTGAAAACTAATAGATCTCAATGTAAAAGAAAAGGATGGTGCAGACAAGAGTGAATGATCATGCATGCAATCAAAACCAAAGCAGGAATCAGTCAAACGGATGAACAATAAAGTTGGTGGAGAGTGTTGCCATAACAACGACCATTAGTGCAAAAACAATGTTATGCATGTGATACTTAAGAAATCCAATGAAAAACTTGAAACAACACTTCTAAAAGTTAAAACAAGCTAAAACACCTGTGTTCATTCAATAAAACATGCAAACCAACACTCGCATAGGCCAAGGAAATAAAAGCAACAGAAAAAGCAAAAAAATACTTGAAAATAAAAACTTACCCGGAAAAGTTGTGTTGATTATGCCGAAGTTTCCTATATGCCTTGGGAATTCCAGAGCTCCAATATCAAATGTGTATAACGATCTATGGCATGTCGTTTAAATAGATTTGGTAGATTTAATTTTATGATGCGCATGCCACAAATCTAAGAAAAAGTGACACTTGGGGGGAAGTTTCTAAAATCTATTTTCATGTAACTCCCAGTGCTAAAAATAGATCACTATTTTTTACGGATTATTTTTTCTTTTTTCTTATTTGGGAAAGGGATTCCATGCATGCATGGGAATATTGCGTAGTTCTGGAGGAAACCAGGAAACTTTCCGGCACATGCATCATACAACAACATGATGAATGCTTCTGCGCAATTCCTAGACTAAGTAGCTCTGGATGCCTCTCATCATCTCCACAATTTCCCAGCTGAAGACAAGATACCAGATAGGTCTACATAATTACTAAGTCAAAGCCCAGTGTCTGGATGTTCTACGCAATTTCTCTGAGCAAAGTTGTCTTCCGAACTGCTTTGAACATTTTTGGAGAGCAAGACTGATTGCCAGGCTGCTCTGCACAATTCTTGAGAGAAAGGATGTTTTCCCTCCAAGATTGCACAATTTTCCAAGACAACGCAAGAACTAGATGTGAACCAAGTCACGGGATCAACTTGTGGTTGGTCAACAAAACAAGTTACTGAACACAAGCTACAAAGTGAAAGATAACTTCAAATTAAAAACACAAGTACTTGAGTGGTGCAAGACATGCTGCTAGGATCTTGAGGAGGGAGGCTCCAAGGCAAAGTGAAGGCAAAATTTTGGAGGGTGGTTGTAGCTGCTACAACATAACGTTAGAGACCATAACCTTATGGCTTTTACCTGAGGTGATGGTGGAGGGGAAGTCTCTATTGTATTTGGAACAAATGTTGGCTAGACTCACTTCAAACTTTCTGGAGGGTATTATTCATTCGAGATGGTGTAAATGAAGTTTACTTGCACCAAATAATGTACATTAAGTAGGTTGTCAGTGTGGCTGGTTCCACCCACTCTATCTATATCCACTTTTCACTTTGATCTCTATGACGTTGGGTTTCATCACCAACTTGTGACTTCACTGTGAAAAGTTTGTTTGCATGGTTTGAATCCTTAGATTTTTTAGCATGTGTTAATTGTTTGTTTTTACTTTTTATTGACCTTAGGTGTGAATTGTGATTTTTAATTTTAATATTGATAGTAAATTTATCTAAGTTGAGTCTAATGGCAACAATTCCATAAGTTACCAGTAAACACCTCCCTTTTAACGGGAACCCTAATCATCTCCCTAATTTTGAAAATTTCAGTCCTCCTTGTATGGATACATTGTCACTTCTTGTATTCATGATATGTTTACTGATATGGTTGTTTTCAAATTCTTTGATCCAAAATACCCAAACTATTCCACCTCAATTGAGTTTTTCACCTCAACTGAGTACATCATCTCAACATCACCAGCCTCTTGTTGACCCTTTACCTTCTTCACCTAACATGTCCTCCTTTCTTTCTTCTTCTTCGCTTGGTAAAAGCCTTGATGTTAGTAACTGGGTGACTAATAAGAAGAAGAAAGGGAAGAATCAGAAGATGCAAGATAAGAAAGAAGTCAACCAACCAACCATGGTTGTAGGTAATGGTAATGTTGAGGAAACTTCCATTATGCATCGCAAGCCCAAATACCCTTGCAAGCTTTGTAAGGGTGACCACTTCCTTATTGATTGTCATGGTATTCCTAAGGTCTTGGAAGTATCATCAAAAAATTATTATCAATCTACTGTTGATTCATCAACCAGTGATTGTGAGGTTCCCACGAAAAAGGATAAAGTTAGGTTTCCTTGTAGGCTATGCAAAGGAATTCATCATAGTCACCTTTGCCCTCATATGGATGAAACCTCAAAATTGTTGGAAAAACTTAATATTTCACAACAACAACTTCCAACAGATTACCATAAACTTTATCTCAACCTACCATTAGTTGACAAAGTGATTGATCTAATTCCAAGTACTTTCAATCCCACTCTTCCATTGAAGAGTGAAATACATATCACTCAAGTTAATGAGCCATTTGTTGATTAAGTGGTCGACTCAATTCTATCTTCAATTGATCCCACTCTCCCTTTAGAGAGTGAACTTGATACTACTTAGGTTCTTCTTGTACTTCAAATTATTCTACACATGGGGGCATTTCACATGTTTCCATTGATCCCCCTCCAATTTATGAGGCTACTTCCTTTGATTGGAGTAGACTAAAAATACCTCGTCTTCCTTTGTCCACCCCTTTCCAAATAATTGTGAAAGAGTATGGCAAAAAAGTGCGTTGAACAAATGTAGATGAAGGTGCTTCTATCAATATTTTATCCTCATCTTCTTGGCAGGTTTTGGGTTCCCCTCAACTTGTGCCTATTACATATAATCTTTTGGCTTTTAACAAAACCATTAGCAAGCCTTTACAGATCCTTCCTGAGTTACCTATTACTCTGGAAGGTAAAACTATATTTATTGATCTTATGGTAATCCAAGGTCCCTTAGATTTCAATTTTCTCCTTGGGCGAGACTATGTCTATGCCATGGAAGTTTTCGTATAGACAATCTTTTGTGTGATGTCTTTTCCTCACAATGGAAACAATGTGACTATTTATAAAATTTCATTTGTTGATCTTGATTCAACTACGAACCATCCGGCATCCCTAAATGTTCCGTATATGCAAGTGGTATCTACCCTGCCATGGGTTAATTATGTGACAACCACTCCCATGTCTTCGATTACTGATTCAAACAAGCCTCTCATTGTTTGCTTGACTTCTTATGACTTAGATCTAGTAATTGGAATAGGTAACCTTATGGGGGAATTTAAAATGGATTTTCTTAAGCCTTTTTATTCTCTTCAGATGTATTCCTTCCAGAGAGCTATTCTTCCTTCTGATGAATATCTCTTGGAGGCCATGGTCAGGAAGCATTCCTTGGCATGTGTTTCTTCCAAATGGAAGCCATGATACAAGTGGTTGTTAGGATGGTTCTTTTAATGTGTCAACCACATTAAAAAATGAAACAGGTTCTTACGAGCATAGTTATTTTTGTTTCAAGATCACATAAACATGAAACAACCCACGAGGATGGTTCTTTTACTGTGTCAACCTCATTAAAAAATGAAACAAGTCCCCTGAGGATAGTTCTTTTACTATGTAAACCTCGTTAAAAAATGAAACAAGTTGTTATGAGAATGGTTCTTTTATTGTGTCAACCTTGTTAAAAAATGAAACAAATACTTGTGAGGATGGTTCTTCTATTGTGTCAACCTTGTTAAAAATGAAACAAGTGCCTAAGACAATGCTTCTTTTATTATGTGAACCTCGTTAAAATATGAAAAACTTGACTATGAGGATAGTTCTTTTACCGTGTCAACCTCGTTAAAAAATGAAACAAATCCTCCTCTACTTGAGTCGAGTCTTTGACTAGATCTCATAAATGTTGATTCAAGTATTTCATCTAATATCATGAATGAACCTTCATTTCATCTGCCTATTAGTAACCAGTAGTCCACTCGGGCAGATCAAACAAATTTTGGGGGGAATGTACCTCTATAGGTTATGCTTGACAGGCATTAAAAGCACTCTCAAGCACAGTTTCCTCTTTGTTTCAAGCGTGTGTAAAAATGAAACCACTCTCAAGCACAATTTCCTCTTTGTTTCAAGCTTGTGTAAAAATGAAATCACTTTCAAGCATAGTTTTTCTCTATTTCAAGCTTGTATAAAAATGAAACCTATTCGAGTCCATTTTGGTTATTATTTTCAAGACTCATTAAACTCCTGAAAATCCCAATCTTCTTTTGTTGTATTTTCATGCTCGTAAAGGCACATGAAAATGCAGATTTATTTCTGTCTTTTCTTGCTCGTTAATTAAATTGCAATTTGGTAAAATGAGTATACTTTTATCGCTTTTTTGGACTTGTTAAAACTTATGAAAAAGTGAAACCTAGGAGTTCTCTTTACGCCCTTTTTAGACTCCTTAAACATGAAAAGATCATCGAGTACTTGATTATTTGAACTCATAAAAGTAAATGGACAATCTTCTATTCAATATAAGTTTACCCCTTTTACGGACTACACTAGACTATTTACGAAAAAGGTATATGTTTACTAATCATGGTCAATAGAGTTCTCTCCTGCATTATTTTACCCATTTTCAGGCTTGAGGGACTCAATTTATGAAAAAGGAAACTATGGAGTTTACTTATGTTTTTCTCCTAACTCCTTAAAACTGAAAAACATTGAGCTTTACTTTCTCCGGGCTCGTTAAAATTTAAGTTGAAAGAGTTGAAGGAGTTTTTGTTTTTTGTCTTTTCAAACTCTTTAAACATGAAAATGACATCGATTTACCCCTTCACTAGACTCATAAAACTTAAACAGTGTAGGACTCGTTAAGCATGACGAGACCGAACCACTCCCTGTTAGGGTTTGTTAAAATACTTCGAAGGATTCATCTGAAGGATGAGCTTATAGGACAAGCACATGTTATCCTCCTCAATCTTCTAAAAAATAAAGAGCTACTTTCCAGTAATGGTGGGGGAAAGTGAGAAAGGATCTTTATTTTTTGTTTAATAAAAGGCAGTATGTCACTCGTAAACATGATACTCTGTCACTTTTGTGTCCGAGTTGGGAAATCCATTTCTTTCCAAATTGACCATACCTTATTGAAAGTCTTTAGTTGGTTTTGGATATTCTATTTTGATTCAAATACTGCCAAGTCAGAATGTCATGTTGCCAATATGTTCAAAAGAATTCCAACCTAAGTTCAAATTACATTTCCATTCATGGTCTTCAATCACTTCAACCATCCCTAAGTCAGACCTATATTACTCCAAACTATTTCTCTTCGAAACTTGAGATGAGTTTCATGTCGTAGGCCCTCCTACGATGGATCGCTTCCTATCGACTTCAACTCATTATCTAGGAAGTTTATCTAAAAACCTTTAGTACCTTGGAGCCTGCATGCCTTAATGGTAGGTTTCTCACCTTCGACGAAAGGTTCTCATCATTGACCTTCGATCGAACGATTGTATGAGTGTTCGACATTAGCACATCTATTCACACTTCATAGATTGTACTAGAAGTATCTTGAGAACCATTTCCATTATTGGTGGTTTCTCTCGCACTTGTTAATGATTCACATCATTGGTTGGTAATTAAGTGGATTCTACCTTGTTCGACTATGAGACATTCACTGACATGGCTAGATTCATGCTACAGATCGAGAGATGGAGATCAAGACCCTAGATCTAGTGTCATCCATCCAGGCTGTGTGGAGTTATTAAATATTCATGATTGTAAGCATAGATCCATTGATCGCTGCATCCATACTATCTTCAATTGACATGTATCTTCATATGTATTTTCGTACTGGTTCTTTGAGACATTTATACTCTGAGTATGGGAATTCCTACCTCAGCAATGATTATATATTACAGTGTAACACTTAATTGATTGTTTCAGGTCTACGACTACAGTCGCTAACCAAAACAGTGGTATGATAAAGTGCTTCATTCATCAAATATTCTTTCTGACTTTGCACTTTTGGGGGGAAATTTGTTACACATCATTTTATCGCATTAGGAAAATGACCATTGTTTTGGATCTAGACATGTTAAACCAGATATTTTGGGTTCGATCCCCAGTGGAGTACCCAATTTATTGTGTGGACTTATCCCTCTTGTGGACAAGAGAAATATCCCTAGACTCCAGAGAAATCTATTAACAAACAACCATGAACTATTACCTTTCTCTATATTATGATTGACCCAAACAAATACTATGATATATGCCACTTACCATTTAATAGAAATGATTGATGAAATCCCCTTCAGAGATTTCGATCATTCGCTCCTCCTCGATGCTTTAGAGATCTTCCCATCGCTTCCCACAACTTCTCCATGTTGTCCTAATGAAGATCTACATAGATAGGAACATACACGAGATCAAAGCATCCAATATCTAATATAAGAAATAAATTAACTAATTAATCCAAAGATGTATCATAAACTAATCAATATGAAATCACAATCTATGTAGGTGATCAAGGAATCCTACAAATTGTATCAACGAAAGTGTAATTGAGAAAGAAAAATTTCCTTTATACTAATAAAATGGAGAATAGTCTTACAACCATCAAGCCTTGATGTTGCAAGTCCCTTCCCACAATCTCCAACCCTCTCCTTGAATGAATATCCTTCCAACCTTATTCTTGTATCATAAGCATACTTCCAATAGTCCTCCTCAATCCTCAGGCCTAGGTTAGCTTTATAGGTCAAGAGTGATCACGAGCTCAAAATTTGCAAAAAAATTAAAAGTTGTCAGAAAGGTGTGGAACCTAAATGAACACATAGAGCTCGTCATTTTGATTCCAACAGTGTGAATAACACTCAGATCCGAGATCGTATGCAGAATTTAGAGTAAATAAAAGTTCAGGTTTGACTTGGAAACGTGGTAGGATTGGATGACATAGCAAAGGTCCCAGTGAATGGGGAAGCACCAAGTGGCAGGTTACCATTAGGTCCCACATATTGCATATCGGGAAAAAACAGTGTTCACGGCTTAAGAATCAGACCCCAACAGTGTCGAATTTTGATTTGTGATTTGCGGAATGTTAAGGAAATGAGCCCCCAAAGCAGTCAGAGTTGCAATTTGCGATAATCGCAATCGCATATCACACCAATACCCCACCAATATATATGTTACCTAGGGACTCTACCAATGCGATTTTTGGACACGATATCATTTCATAGTTGTAGTTTATAACTCATCGGGTTTGTTGAATCGCCAGATCATATATTGATATGAGTTAAGTCCCGAACATAAGAATCACCCTCAGCAAAGCCAATTGTGATTTATGACAGAGTTTCGGAACCGTCACATTTTCTGCCAGACCAACCACTTTGTATGTGACCATTCGGCCTTAACCGCGAGATAGGTTGGGAAGTAGGCGGGATAGCCAATTTCGGCGGAACTGCCAGAATTAACTCCAGATAATGAATTTAACTGGCATTAAGCCAGATTTGGAGGTGAAAATTGTGGAAAGACTGATAGAAGTCATAACTAAGGAAATTTTCAACCAAATGGGATGCAAAAAGAGGTTAGATAGCCATTTTTTTATCATTTTGAACTCATTGGAACAGGTTTTAGGATCAAAGGGGAACTTTTGGATATGTGTTTTGTAAAGTGAAGCCTATGGGTGTCATGGTCAACCAAAGTGTTGATTCAGTTTATGGAGGAGTTTGAAGATGGAGATGACCTTGCAGGGGTCTTCCAACCTGCATGTACTTTTTGCAGCAGCCATTACAACAGTGTTGTATCTTTATTTCTTCTTTTCTATATATGTGCTTTCGAGAAGAGACTTGTTTATGTACTTCAAGTGGATTGTGGTACTGTTTATGCGCTTTGAAGTTGGAGTATGGGGTCTAGGTGTAAGATGAATATGTTTGCTAAAGTTTTACATGTTTGACTATAGGTTAACATGTGTATGGAATGAGAACTTTTGCAAAAGTTGTTTTTTTGAAGGAGAAACTAGCCATTCCATTTCAGTAGTTTATGTACTCTTCTTTTCTAGATATTGAGCATAATGAGAAGGGGTCATCCATTTAGAGTTGATCCAAGGAGATGTAGCCTAGGAGGGGTGAACTCCTTTAACAATGGCTGGTGTATTACTGCTTGATGCATGCTTCCATTCATTATTTGGTTTCATGTTTTAAGTTTTAGTCATGAAACTAACTAGAAACATAAAATTCATGTGTTTTACTTGCTATTTTGGAGTACAAACCTCAAGCACATTTTTATATTCTGATGAGGATCTTAGCACAAAAATATAATATTCCAAATTCAAATCAAAGAGTGGGAAGTTTGGGATCCATTTTCCAAGGGACGAGATCCACTAATGGTGGGATAGGGGTTCCACAAAGAGAGGGAGTAGCCCCATGATGGGAGGGATCAAGGCTGAATAGGAAACCATTCAAAGCTTGTTAGTTGGAATAGATATGACTAACAATGCTTCTAGACTTTACTTTTTATTTGTACATGCGTTAAGCCATGTTCGCAGGTCACAGTGTAAGACAATGCATACTTATGAGTAGTTCCTAATGGAATATTTTGTGTATGCGCATAAATTTACTAGGTAACTATGTAGGAAACCAAAAAAAGGGTTTGGAACCATGGGATCTAGGAATTCCATTATCTTTGGGATAATTTGGATTCTAACTTTGCAGGGGAATGCTTTGGGACACATTTATGTATAGTGAAAGATCCAAACCAACGGTCATTTTCCTAATGCGACAAAATGAAATGTAACATAGTTGGATAATGAAGTAAGAGAAGGTGAGGTGGGATCCACTACAGAAAGAGTTGAGATAGAGAATTTATGATAAGGTGAAGGAAGAACTCAGAGCAGCTGAGTATAATTCAATTGTTTATGGACAAAACTTGTACATATATGAAGGAGAAGCCAAAGATGTAGAGAAGATATTTATTAACAGTCTGATAAACTATTGGGTTAGTTTATATCAACATAAGGATATACTAACATAGTCATTACACGAGGCTAAGGATCATTATGTTCTTAAAACTAATTATTTTTGTATGATTGTAGATGATGAACACCACTCAATTAAGATGTTTATACAGATTGATGAAGAAATGATGTTGCTAGAAGAGAGGGTTGAGATCGAGGAATTTCTGCCTAATAATGTGTTTGCAGATGTCAGAGATAGACAATTATTGGACGCTGCCCTGGAAGATGATGATGGTGCATAATTTCTTCAAGAAAATAATTCTATGGAATATGGAGTAAGGAAAAATAGTCCCATGAAAAAGGAATCATAATTGAAAACTTTTGAAAAATATTAGGAAATGTTAATGATCTCATAGTAAAGCTCATTTCCTTAGAAGATTGGTTGGACAATCTAAAGCCAAGTAGTGAAAAAAGTGAAAATAGGGAAAGTTCTAGTAGTTTGAAGGAATATGAGATGAAGATGAAGTTGTAACCAATAAGGAATATTTATAGAAAAATTAAATAATAAAATAATAGATATTTTCAGAGTATGTACCAGCCAGAGGATAGGATGGTCATAAATATTGAAGAAATGAGGAAGCTAATGTTAAAGGTGTCCCAGAGGAGGCATATCGCAGAAAGAAGGTTAATAGCATATTGCATCTGACTGAACAGGTCTACATCAACAACAAAGGAGAACTGAAACATAAAGTTTGGAAGCTTAGAAGAATGAAGAAGACAACAACATAACAAAAACAACATCACTGAACAAATGATTGTTTACAAAATAAATTTTAGGATCTAGGAGGACTTCCTCAACATATAAAGGAACGTGGTCAAGAGAACATGAATTTTATTCACCCTGTAAGTATGATGTAGGAGCATCTAACCTCCAAGTCAAAACTCTTTTTTACTAGACCTAAGGGTTTCATTTACCAAGGGAGTTGGTTCCATAAATTGGATTTAATTATTTACTTTAAATGTGTTTTCCTATGGTTTTCAGAAGATTTGTATATAAGTGATGAGAGAGGAATATTGTAATCAAATCTACTCTTTAGGATAGATCTCGAAATTTTTTTAGTAACTTAGAGATATTTTAGAGTTAGTTAGATCTCTTAGAGGATAGGTGGATCTATAGGATCTAAAAATAGAGATTTCTTGAGTAATTCATGGATCTGAACTAATTATGGTTTAGAATCCTATTTGTATAATTATATAATCAAAAGCATAAAATGTATTTATAAGTGATGAGAGCAAGTTTGAGAGGAGATGAGTGAGGCCAAGTGAGCCAAAAGTGAAAAAAGGGGCTAAAACATTGCCTAAGAGGGCATAAAGGCCTTTGTAAATATTTGTATATAATATAAGAAGCCACTTTGTTCAAGTGTTTAGAATTTGTCTATGCCAAGCATTTGTTTATTATTCTATGGAGTTGCATTTATGTTGTTAAGCATCGGTGTGTGTAGGATTATAGTAGATAAGCTCAAGAGGGAGAGCGTTTGAAGAATTCATATCAGAGTTAACACATAGGAGACAAAACCCTTTTGAAAAGGGGACGAACCAATCCTTTTACAATCAAAATGATAAAAGTTGTTGATCATTGATCCACAAAGTGATCAATGATCCAAATTTAATAAAGAATCAAAGAGGAGCGCAAAAGTATGACAGATACGTGACAAATATGGTAAACTTGTGACAGAAGCAGTTACAAAAAGATCAGAGTAGCACAACGGAAGTAGTGGAATCCAAAAATCCTGAAGACTAAGAGATAAGGAGTGTGAGAGTGGGGTTGAAATCCATGTTATAATACTCCCTTTGCAGCAGGGGTTGAGACTTAAGGTAAGTGCACAAACAAAAGGTCGAGATTAGAACAGAAGGGTCGAATAAAGAGCATAAAGGGCAAAGACATAAAAGGGAGCAAAGACCTAGTCTTTTACTTTGGAATAGAAGGTTCGTTACTTCACTCCCAGGATCTATGGCCTTCCTAAAATCCACAAAGAGGGATTCCCCCTTAGACCCATTTTCAACACCATTGGTGGGCCAACCTATCTTTTAGCTAAATATCTAGCCATGAAGCTGAAGCCCCTGGTGGGGCGGACAGAATCCTTTGTCAAAGACTCCTCTTCATTTGTTAAAGAGTTAAAGGATATGAAATTTGATCCAGGTGACATTATTGTAAGTTTTGATGTTGTTTCCCTGTACACTAACATCCCCATTAAGGAAGCCCTTGATGTCATCTTTCGCCTTACTGATCCTGACACTACTAAATTAGTTGAGATCTGCCTCACTTCTAATTTTTTCTGTTTTGAGGGTGAGTTCTATGAAAAAACCTGTGGGGTGGCCATGGGCTCCCCCTTGTCCCCTATTTTTGCTAACCTATTCATGGAAGATTTTGAATCCAAGGCTTTATCCTTAGCTATATTTAAACCTAAGCTTTGGAAAATATTTGTTGATGACATCTGCACCATATGGCAGCACGAACCTGATAAGTTAGATCTATTTTTCCAACATCTTAATAATCAGTCTAACTCCATAAATTTTACTATGGAGTGTGAAGTTGATGGTTTCCTTCCTTTCCTTGATGTCCTCATTGTATAAAATCTATCATAGGTTAACTTGATAATGCAATACAAATCAAAGCAGAATACTATAACCTAATTCTACTATCAATTTGCGGAAGCTTAAAGATCGAGTTGAACAATATAACCAAAAGAAGAAGAATCAATGACACAATACACATGAAAATACTTTGGGGAAAGCCTCGGGTAAAAACCCCACACTATTGTATTAACATACATGGTGGAAATACATAGGAATTATACAAAGCCTTAGCTCTCACAGCTAGCCATCTCTTAGTACAATCCTCACAGATGCTCACAAGAAATCTTGGCTTCTCTCCATCCTTCCTCTCTGCCCTCCAAGCTCCTATTTCCTTGCGTTGTTCCTTGTGGATGGTTTTCCTATTACCAAGTGGAACACCACTCCTTCAAAACTACGCAATCCTCAAGGACGAATCCTTGATTGCATCATGAGTTTTCTCCATGAGAAAACACATGCAACTGATAGTACACTGTCCTTGAACATTAATCTCAACTGGGTCTTTCTTAGAATATACATGCATGAGTTTCTGATGAGGGAATCTTCAGTTAACTGGAGTAGCACTAGTTGAGTGCATTAATTCATCAACTGACTGTTAACTCACTATTAGTTCCTCAAACAGATTGGAACAAATTTAAATAGACTTAACTCAATAAACTAAGTTAACTAATTACAACTCAAATATAACTCAATCTTATCTCCTTAATTTAAGGGATAACTCTTGCATGACTTCAGAAAGACTTCTAACTTGAATTTCTCCAACTAATTAATTTAAAATAAATTAATTAATTATTTCCAAGTAGCTATTAAGACTAAATTCAATTTTAATTCACAATTTAATTCAAGGATAGATTAAATTGGAATATTCTTGTTGCCATATTTCAACACTCACTTCTAGGAAAGTTGATGGATCTTTCTCCCATGAGGTGTATCAAAAAAATACTCATACTGGGCAGTATCTTCATGCCAATTCCCACCATTTTCCTACTCATAAGATTGGTGTTCTCAGCACGTTAGCCACTCGTGCTCTAAAAATTTCTGATGAAGACCACCTTTCTAAAGAAAATTCCTATCTTCTTAATGTTTTTGTCCAAAATGGTTATAGTAGGCAGCAAGGTGTCAAAGATTTCCTCAAAGCGAGTAAGGGTCCTAAGGTCAAGAAAGACCCCATTGATCACAGTTCAAGAGTTCACCTCCCCTTCATCTAAGGGACAACAGACAAGATTGCGAGAATCCTGAAAAAGAATAATATTCCCTCGACCTTTAGACCCCTCAGCACCATTAGAAGTTCCCTAAAATATGTTAAAGACCATGTGAACCCTATGGATATGAAAGGTGTTTATATCATCCCTTGTTCTTGTGGAACCTCATACATTGGTGAAATTGGTCATTCTATTAACTAGAGGATCAAGGAACACACTGCTGATATCAAACACGAGAGGACTAGATCTTCAGCTCTGGTCGAGCATGCGGAGAAGACCAAGCATCATATATGCATTGAGGAGGCTAGGGCTATCACAAAGATTTCCCATTTTCATCATCGTAAGTTTATGGAAGCCATTGAAATTGAGAGGTCTTACAGTAATATTAATAGGGATGACGGCTGGAAAATTAGTAATTGTTGGATTCCCACCCTCTCTTCTTAGTTTCTCTCCGTCATTGTCTAGGCCTTTTGTCCCATTTCTTGTTTGTGTACTAATCCCACCCCCCGGCCTTTTTTTCAAAAAAAAATTATTTTCCTTAGGTAGAGAGGAATACACTCATTTATTTATTTATTTAGTTTTTATTAGTATTATTTTTTTATTTTTTATTTTTTTTAGCTTGTCCCCTAATTAAAAATTTGGCAGCATCCGTGCTATTTATTCCTTTTTGAATCTTAAATATATATATATATATATATATATATATATATATATATAGAGAGAGAGAGAGAGAGAGAGAGAGAGAGATAAAAATATTTTTTCCCTAATCAGATTTAGTCGTTTAGATAAATTATTAAATAAATATAAATATAAATATAAATAAATAAATAAAAATTTAAACAATATAAAATATTTCACTTTTCCTCCCCTAGTCAAATATAGCCTTTTTTTCTTCTAGTCGTTAGGATGGCCTGTCTCCCTATTTAACCTCCTTCCTAGATCTATTTCTTCATCCTGTCCTGAAGATGAACTGCACCTGTTGGTTCGAAACATGTCGACCAAAATCTTCAATGTGATTTCTTTCGAAAAATATTTTATACATCAAGATATAGATCACAAAAGCTTGAATTCGAATAAAACCTAAAGTTCTTTTTAGAAGAAGTCGGCACTTAACAACCGCTGAGATGACGTGCCCTGGGAAGTATTGCCCAAGAGATAGAAAGAATAACATGCAAAGGCGTAGTCAAGATGACTAGACATCGAGAGGACTTGGATGAAAATCATTGTGTAAAACGTCAGGATGATGTGGAGGTTTCTTATTTGATGCAAGACTCAGAAGGGGCTATGAAGCACTGATCCTCATCCCAGAGGTAAAGGAGTTTACGCGTAGTTAAAAAGGTCATGGGAAATAGCTGATGGAAGTCAGGAAGACAACAGTTCATGGAAAGACTCACTTCACGAAGTCTATCTCCTAGGAGGAAAATCTTTTGTGACCTTTGGAAATGATTGGGGTGACGACAATCGGGTGATGTGGCATGTGGGCCAAGATGAGTACAGGAGAGCGAAAATAAAGGAAAGCTAAGTGGATATGGGCCCACACATTTTTAGCCATAGTGATTATAACATCCCATAAGGGAAACACTGGAAGGATCGCTTGAGTGCACAGTTGAGGAAGGTCAGGGTGACGAGGCTCCGGGCTTACATGGAAAGAGGGAATGAACATCCAATGGAAACACAAAAGTGGGGTCATGTGTGTGTTGAGTTGTCCTGGGGAGGATTGAAAGTTGCACAACATGGAAAAGTTCAGGATCCAAGTTATATAGTTCGATGGTATGAAGGGTCTTTCCTTACACAGTGTTACAAAAATATTTGCTATGGTGGCTATTACAAAGGTAAAAGGCTTTAAATTGAAATTTCTCTTGCACACTTGTTTTATAAAAATGTTGTGGCCATGGTGGTTCTATTTTTGTTTGGGGCCGTGTATATAATATTTGAAAGGGATTGAATCAGGTGGTTTTGTATTAGCCTTGCAACTCCTCCTACTTAATTTTAAATGAAATTTAAAAAGGGATTTATCTCCCTAATTTGGGTGTAAGGAAGCGCCTTATGAATAGGAGTTTTGGTATTGTGGGTTATAGGCTAACATAATTGGCACAATAAATTTTTTCTGGGAATCATATTGTACCATGATTCTAAGTCTTTTCTCCATTAATGGGTTACTCTCCCCACCTTATAAAGAATACCCCAATGCCCATTGCATTGATGGTTTATGCCATTGGTCTCTTTTGGTGTTAGTTTCTACCCACATCACTATTTTGTTGTGATAATGTTAAAGGGAAATTTATAACATGTGTTAGTCATTTTTAAGATATTTTGATTGTACATGTTAACCATCCCTTTGTCAAGGTGTTTTTAGTTCATAATATCATATACAAAGTTTTTTTCTCATGTCAATGTGGAAGGCACATTTCCTTGCACTTAGTAGATGTCATTCATCATTTGTTGTTGATTGAATGGTTTTCCTTGTGTTTGATGATAATACCTTTATTTACAAAGTAGGATTTGTATTCTACATTAGATTCCATTTTCCTTATTGGTGGAAAGCCTAACCTCAATTATTTTCGTCATTGGCTATTATTGGGAGGGTTTTCCTTATGTGTTATTTTCATCTAGTGCATTTGGAAGTCATACTTGGCAATATGGTGTTTCATTTATTATTGGAGACCTAAAATCAAAGATTTTCTTGATATTTTCTCTTGTTTGTTGATGCCAAATACGTTAATGACCTCCTTCCAATGGATATATTCCTATAGAATCCAACTCATTTGCTCGAGAAACAATATTTAGAGACATTTATAGTACCTTTGGGCTAATAGTTATTAGTGTCAATTTCCCTCACACTTGATAATGAGTATTTGTCACTGACCCCTAATCAATTGATTCTATAGGTGTTTGACATCAACACATATGTTCACACTTTTAGAATGTACTAGGTACCTTGATTCCCATTATCATTATTGATGGGTTACCTTGAGATTGGAAATTATATACATGAATGATTGGTGATTAGATGGTTTTTTTCCAATATTCATCTTCAAGTCCTTTATTCACATGGTGTACATTTGTACATATAACATATTTGGATTGAAGACCTTTCAATGTAGTGGCATCCCCTTTGATGCTACTACTTGAATTGATTATAAAATATTAATATTCTATCTTACATTGGTACTTTAGGCCAATTTTTGTAATCTTCACAATTCTGAATTTCTCTTGATGTATACTGAAACATAGACCCACTTTGTATTTTCTTGTGGCTACAATTATATTTTTGCATGGATCCAATATGCATTCTTTCATGGTCATGATAATGCATCTCATATAACTTAAATATCCATAGTGTACTTAATGTGGTTCCATGCTTATTTTCCACGTAAGCCTAGGTATGCCCATCTCAAGGAAGAGAGACATCTAATACTTTGATTTTTGTTTGAAAGTATCTTTTAGATTCCTAGTATGATGGACTTCACCTTGGTTCACTTGTTAGATCATTTAAGCCCTGTATTGTATTTTAGCCAACAACTCCCCTTCTACCCTAACACATTAGGGGACATCCATTATAGTTATATTTGGTCAGTTTTGACTACATCCATTGAAGCAAACCATTGGTTTGCAATTTCTTCATGATGGACAACTTCTTCCATAAGTTTTCTAAGCCCTTTACTTTATGCTTGTGAGTTTCCTTCATGCAACCAATAAGTGGCTCACATGTTGCTCCTTATCAACTTGCAAACTCCTCAAATGACGTTAAAAAATATTGTGTAAAATGCACATTACTTAGTGGATAACATGGAAGTTGTAAAATTATATGCCTCATATCTTGAGCCCCAATGAGAAAAACTACTTCACAACCATATAAATATAATATCTACAATCGAAACAAATGGTTAAGACTAGTCATAGACATGTTAATCATGAGCATTAATTATTGTTCCTCATAATTTTGGCTATGATAAAATACATTATCTTCGCATATTTAAATATTATTATAGTTGTGATTGCTTCTCCTCAATTTTTGTATGGTCAACTATTAGACTCCAAATAGATAATTGTAGTTGGTGACATTTGGGTGTAGCTGAGGAAATATTATATTCATCATTGAATTAAACAAGATGTCAATTCTTAAGTATAATTATAAAGGACTTAATTGTGAAATATATCAAATTCATTCGATCCAAATGTAACAAGTGTTGTCCATGACATTCATGGATTTGATTTTATATATTTTAATGCAGATAATGATCCATAAGTCAATAATGTGACACAGTGACCAAGGGCTACCATCAATTTTCCTTGGTGTATTCCATAGTCCTAACTCTCCACTAAAATTGACTAAAGTTAAAGAGTAGGAATAAGTAAAAGGCCTGGAATTTCAAATTTATTCTTGTCATTTAAGTGAAAATTGAATGATGGTGATTTGTTTTAATTAGTAATTTTATGTTTCAAATATATCATATTATTATTATTATTATTAAGAGGTATTATTATTAACTTTTTAGTATGAATATAAAAGTAAATTTTTATTAATATAAGCGTAATTTTTTATCATTATAAAATATTTTTAAACCAAATAATATAATATATGTACATGTTTTATATTATTTAGGGAAAATTAACTAATTTAATTTTGTTCACTGTTATTATCATATTACTCAATAATTTGATGCATGTTGTATAGTAAATGTTTATTTAATTTTAAAATTTACAAACTATATTGAATCATTCTCATAAAAAATTTCAAAGTGGCTTGGTCAAACCCATTGACTATAATGTATTTTCAAACCCATTAACTATAATGTATTTTGAAGAGAAATAATCAATCTCAACTTTTTAGTTAAATTCATTAATTATGAAGAACAATTAATCTCAATTTTCAAGGTGATGCATTAGACTCGAGAATGACCATATAGACAATAAACAAGTTTGAACCTCACTTTCAAATAGGGATTTCGGAGGATTCTAACATTTCAAGTAATACAAATATATATAGCATGCATTTTGAATAAATTCATAAATCTTCCAATAAGTAACAAGAATCGAGGGTCAAATTCAATTATAAATGTATCCATTTTCTAGTCAAATTGATAAACTCACCCATTTAAATTTATTTAATTTGGTGTGTTGAACATCTCTTATTTAAATGGTTTGTTGAACGTTTATTATTTAATTTATTTCTATCATCTTTAATTTTTTAATATATAGTTTAATTTTAAATTATATTTTTCTTACATCATCAATGACAACTCGGCAAGATTAGGGAGTAGAATCTAATTTGACTTAGTATTTTTAATTAAGAATGTTTTTTGTTGTTGTATAAGTACTTTATGTTTGAAAAAAAAATACACTAAGAGACCTAACTTCATTATAAAAAACACATTTGCAATAGAGCTTCAAAAGAATATATAAAACATAGAAGTTAAATGCTAATGCTAGACAAGGGGTCCCTAATCAATAATTTAGAATAATCCAATAACGTTACCTTAATCATTAACAATAGTTTTATGCATAAGATCAATATAAAAGTTGATTTGCTTCTAGAAGGTAATAGAAGTAACTTTGCTACTCAATTACTTTTTGCTTAAGAGGCAGGTACTGTTATCACTCCAAGAAACTCTCCTATGTTGCAGTTCGGAGATGCCTGGTAACATATAATCTTCAATATTGTTCTCAGAACTATTGGAAAGGATGATGGTTTGGATCAAGTCAGATAACCATTTCAACTCTATTCTCACTCAAGACATTCATGAACACTCTCACCAATATAAGTCTTTAGACCACTAATGCTCAATAATTTATAGATTCAATGGATAGATGGAGAATACTGACTGTACCAACAGATTGCATACATAAACACATATGAATGACCAGCTATAGGAAGTAAATAAGACTTGCAAATCTATTTTATCAATGCAAAGATAAGATGACAGTTATCTGGCATTAGACACAGCAAACAACCTGAATAAACTATTTAGGTGCAAGCATAGAACAACAAAGAGAATGGACATTAAACATATAATAGAAAAAGAAGCATACATTGCTAGAATGAAGATGAGAAGTTTGAAGGAACAGAGAAGGAACAATCTCTAGAAGTTTGAACCCCTATTACATCTTACTTCCAGCTATTTATAGCCTGTTTACAATGCTCCTGAGCTCTAAGAGGCTCGGAGTCTTAATGTGTCTGATCTGCCTTGTTAACTGATTTGATGCCCTCTAGGCAAGCATGGGCTCGTAGTTTTCTGCTTCTGACAGAAGAGTAACCATTTTAAGATATTTTGGGTGGTTTGTTGTGCTGTCTAGGAGTTCTCCCGTGCCAGAGATACCCCACAATCATTCTATTTGTTATGGTTGTGTCGTTCTGTGGCTCCATGATCGTTTCTGGTAGATTTAGCTATGTTGTTGTGGCTCCACGATCGCTTTGGCTTGATTCGGCCTCTGCTCTGTGTTGGAATGGCTCTTCGGGCCTATGAAATCCTTTTGAAATGCGGACAATGACTTCTTTCTGTTATGAACAGAAAACACAGCATTACTGCAAAAATCCTGCCTTCTCTGTGTATTTTGGACTTCAAAAGTCGTAAAATATGGTTTAATTGTCTATTGGGTCCGGCCTTGTCCCCATCGCAAGTCGCAAAAAGCCTGCTCCTATGTATTTCCCTTGTATTATGAAACACGTGAAAAATGCATGAAAATGGGTTTGACAGACTTCAGATATTATATATTTCACTTCCCGGACCCTTACGGGTTCGGGACTCATCGCAATCGCTGCTGGCCAATGCTCCCTTCGTATTTTCGTTATATAACGAAAATACACAAAATACATTAAAAATTGGGCTTTTGCGGACTTGAAAATATATATATTTTGCTTCTTGAAACCCATCAGGTCTGAGTTCCATCGCTATCGCTATCACACTGCCCTTTTTTCCCTTTGTATTTCGTTATATAACTAAATACATGGAAAATGCATTAAAAATGGCTTTGGCGTGGACTTCAAAATTTATGAACTCTCATATATAATGTCGTCGGGTTCGGCTACCGGGTTGCCCATATGTCTGTGCATAAGCCCCACCCGTGGTATAGTGCCGATGCGATAAATCACAGTCACGTGTCGCTCACTCCTTGGGTCCTTTATATAACATGGCATATGCTCCCCGCCGATGCAACCCGCCGATTCGATCATCGACGATCGCTGATCGGCGGTGTCATGCGCCCAACTTTAAGTTGTCCTTTCTTCTTGGTCGATTGCGATTAGTCTCTTAGATCTGGGTTGTTGATCGGCCAGATGTAATGGCTGTTGTTCATTCCTCTGTTTAAGCTTGCGATTGTGGGTTTTTTATGGGTTTCAAGCATTTTTGCCTCCCGATAGTGTATTTCCGCCCTTCCAAGGGCTCTCCTCTTGCGCTGATTTTGATCATTGGATGATCTTTGAGCAAATCTTGAAGATTTCAAAAGCATTTTTGGATCCATTGGCATGATTTTAAGCAAATTTAGAGACTTTAAGAGACTATATGGATCCATTTTTGGGCCTTTTTCCAGCAAGGCTAACATTGGCTCCTTCTAGGGATGAAATCCTCCCTGTGGGGTTTCAAGGATCATAGATCAATGCCTTTCCTGAAAAACAAAGTCAAATCTTCCTTCTAGTGTTCCATTTGGCATGGAGTTTATTTTGTAATGAAATAAAAACTGGAAAAACATATTTACAATGACAAGGCTTTAAAGCCTTAAATGAAATAAAGTTTCAAGAACCGCCCATTTATTGGGCTACCAAAAGTATCTCCTCCTTCCAGACTATGCAGAATGAATGTATTGTTCTGCTGAATTTGAGCGATGACAAACGGACCTGTCCATAAGGAGTCAAACTTGCCATGATTACCTTTCTTTTCCTTAAATGCATCCCATTTAAGCACCCAATCACCAACTTGGAAATTGTCCACTTTTGCCTTCCTGTCAAAGGTTTCTTTGATTTTCTTCTAATGAGCTTTTGACTTCTCAACTGGCTACTCTCTGATCTGTTGTATTTCAACCAGGTTATTCATTCTTCTTACCATGCCATTCTCTTGATCTTGTTATTCTTGCAAGAACTTAGCCACAAGGAGAATCAGTTGGATGGGGAAAACAACATCAATGTCATAAACCAATTTGAATGGAGAACTCCCTATGGACTTTTTGATGGTAACTCTATCAGCCCATAGTGAAAACTTCAACTTGGAATCCTAGCTCTTTTTGTTGTCCTCTAATAGTTTTTTGATTACCCTTACCAGACTCTTGTTAGATGATTCTGCCAGGCCATTGCCTTGAGGATAATATGAGGTAGAATGCACCACTTGAATGCCCATGGATTCAGTCATGTCCACCAATTCTTTTTGTTGAGAATGCAACAAGATGATGGAGCTTAGTGGAAAGAAGTCGCCTTCACTAAGTGGGCCCGCAGGGTATTTTTGGCACAAAATCTATTTTTAGACATATGGATCATGGTCTATGAGTTGCAGGATGTTGTTTATGGATGATTGGTCATGTTGGGAAAAATAGATGGACTTCTATTTCTGGTTCACAGCGGAGTGATCAGAGTCTATTTTTAGACTGCCAGGCTAAAAATAGAAAAGTCAAATATTATTGTCTCATAATAATATTTAGACTATAAACATTATCTTATCCTCTTAGAGAACTTTAGTTTGAGCTACAAATGTGGCACATGCAGCTGTCAGAAGAAAATACGCTTTCTTTGTGGGTCAGTTGAGCTATTTCATGCATGACATCAGTTAGAACTCATGCATGTGAGTTCTGTGGAGTTGGATGTGGAGTTGATGGAGTTGTGTTTAGTTTGACTTGGTTAAACTAGTTGTAATTAGTCTAACTGAAAATAGACTAGTGATGAGTGATGTGAATTAATTGATTAAATTAATTCACTAATTATTAACTCATAATGCAACTGAAGAATACATCAGTTAACTCAGTGCATGTACAGTTCAGTGGAGACAAGTGTTAGAGCTTGAGATTGCTATTAGTTGTGACTATAGTTGTGCATGAGATCTTGCACAATCAATGGATTGAGTATGCCCATGAGGATTTCTCCTTATATGCCCAGTGAAATAGCCTGTGCTCACATGATTTTCAGTGTGGATGATTTTCACTTGGTATTTTGCAATAGAGGCAGGCAAAGCAGTGGAGAAGATTTGAACCTGTGACTTGTTTGGATCTGAGCTAGTTTTGTGTGTAACAGGTGGAGATAGTGTTGGATACATTAGAGGAGTATTGTACTATGTATTGTTACATGTTCTCAATCATTAATATATACATAGTGTGGGGTTTTCAGCTATAAGCTTTCCTCAGGTTACATACTGTGTTAATGTGTGCATGCGATTGATGTTTCATTGTTTTTTATGCTGCTAAATTGATGATCAACGTAGAGGAGATTATGTATTGTGCATGTATTCCGGAATAGTGTATAATCAGGATAATCTCTGTGAATAAGTGTTTATTATTCAAAATTTCTACATGGTATCAGAGCTGTTGATCATCAGATGTATTATTCAGAAAGTTTTTACATCTTATTTCTTCAGGCAGAGTCTGTAATCAGGCCAGGTAGCCTCTGGATTCATCCTTCCTTTGGAAGGTGAGATATCCGGTAAAAGCCCATACAGTCAATCTCTGTATGAGAAATAATTTGTTCTCACGAATTCTAGATTAGAGGCGGTTGAGTTTGGAGCTGGTGGAATTCGAATTTGCAGCAGTGTTTTCTTGGTGTCAACGCTGCAATGTCTTTCAACGAATTGCGATTGGAGTATGCTCTTGAGGGCAGCTCGAACTATATTGCATGGAAGGATAGGATGGAGGCGGTGTTGGATGATAATGGGATGAAGGATTTCATAGAGGCTGATGTCCCAAAGCCTACTGATGCTACTCAAGTTGATGCTTGGCAAAAGAAGAGAGCAAAGTGTCGAAGGATTCTGTTGGAGGGCGTGAAGGATCACATTGTGTCCAGCCTGCATGGAAAGGCTTCTCCATACTTGATGTGGAAAGCGTTGACAGATCTATTCCAAAGCAAGAACGATCAGAGGAAGCTGGCGCTCAAAGATAAACTTAGAAACATCAAATGTGATAAGGGAGACAGTATGCCCAAGTATCTCACAAAGTTCACTCAGTGCAGGGATGAGCTGGGAAGTGTGGGTGTGACTATTGATGATGAGGACTTGGTGAGATTGGATCTCCTTGGTCTTCCGAAGAGTTGGCATTCCTATTAGGACTCTGTCAATGGTCGGGAGAAATTGCCAGGATGGGAGAGACTTTGGTCAGATCTTGTGTAGGAGGAGATCAGGCGAAATACCAGGGACGGATCTTCATCAAAGGGACCTGATGAAGAAAATTGTGCTTTGGATGCCAAAGCAAAGAAGGGGAAGAACAAGAAAGCTTCTTAGTCCGGTGCGAAAGGCAAGAAGCAGGACATGTCCAAGGTGAAGTGTTTTTATTGTCACCAGCACGGACACTATGCGACTAATTGTCCGCAAAAGAAGAATAACAAGCAAGTTGCTCGATCTATAGCAGGAGAGGCTCTAGCCTCGCAGTTTGAGATTGATTTTTCATTGATCACATGCTTGGTTTCAAGCGTGATGGGATCGGTGTGGTTCTTGGACAATGGTGCGTCTTTTCACATGACAGGAGATCGAGATTTGTTTTCTGATGTTGAGGACAAAGATCTTGGAGTGCACATCGAGATGGGTGATGATGGTAGATACAGTGTGACTGGTATCGGTACCATTTCCTTTGAGAGGGAGTTTGGTAAACCCTTCGTATTGAAGGAAGTGATGCATGTTCCAGGATTGAAGAAGAATCTTATCTCTGTGGCAATATTATAAGACAAGGGATATGATGTTGTTTTCAGCGAGAGAAAGGCTTTCTTGCGCCGCAAGACAACTGGAGAAACCCGGAAGATAGGGGTTCGAGTGAGGAACCTTTATCAGTTGCATGTAGATGGATGCGCAGAAATGGAATGCAAGGCAGAAGGATTGGTGAGCCGGGAAGATGGTGAGCTATGGCATAGGAGATTGGGTCACCTTCGCCATGGAGCCTTGAAGATACTGCAGCAGATCACTACAGGGCTTCCTAAAGGCACTCTTGCGCAGTCAGATCAGTGCAAGGGGTGTAATTTGGGAAAGTTTGTGAAAGCCACCTTTCACGAGAAGGATAGTTGTGCCACGACGATCCTTGAGAGAATTCACACAGATGTGTGTGGACATTTCTCAGTAGCTTCGACAGCAAAACATAGGTATTATGTGATTTTTGTTGATGATTTCTCTCGTAAGTGTTGGATCTTCTTCATGCAGAAGAAGAGCGAGACATACTCAAAGTTCTGTGAGTTCAAAGCACTGGTCAAGAAGGAGTCGGGGAAGAAGGTGAAGGCTCTTAGGAGCGATAATGGTGGTGAATACATCTCTGGCGAGTTCAAGGACTTTTGCAGTGCAGAAGGGATTCAAAGAGAGCTCATAGCTCCCCATAACCCACAACAGAACGGGGTTACTGAGCGGAAGAACAGAATGATCGTGGGTGTTGCACGGGCGATGTTGCATGATCAGGGCCTACCCCTTCACTTGTGGGCGGAAGCATGCAATACAGCAGTTTATGTGCAGAACCGTTGTCCTCACAGGATACTTGGCATGAGTACACCCGAGGAGGCTTATTCTGGTAAGAAGCCTGATCTTTCTCAATTGAGGATTTTTGGTGCTAACGTTTACATGCATGTGACAAAGGATGCTAGGAAGAAGTTGGAGCAGACCGCAGAGTTTGGGATATTTGTGGGGTACACTGATACGCCCCACAACTGTCGTGTGTATTTGCCAGACAGTGGAAAAACTGTTGTGCGATGGGATATAAAATTTCAAGAGGAGAAAGCCATGAAGTGTTCGCTTGAGAGGGAGCCACATTTGCATGCAGATGAGGAACTATTAGTTCCTAAGGATGAGCTTCAGGACGTGGATCAGTCAGAGGATGAAGTTCATGGAGTGGAAGATACCACTCATGCAATGCCAACCATCAGAGGATGAAAGCGCTTGACAAAAGTTGAGCGACTGGCTCAAGATGCAAAGAAAGTTGTAGGACCACCTACAGCCCAAAGCAGGCAGAGAGAGTCACCTCATCAGTACACTGGATACATGGCTCTTATGAGCAAATGTGTTGTGACTGAGCCATCCTCTTTCGAGGAAGCTGTGGAGGATCCTGCATGGGTAGACTCCATGGTGGAAGAGTATGATTCGATTGTCAGAAACAGTGCATGGGAGATTGTCCCAAGACTAGAAGGGAAATTAGCGGTGGGTTCGAGATGGATCTAATAAGTTAAGCAGGCAGCTGACGGGAGTGTGGAGAAGTACAAGGCAAGATTTTTTGCCCGAGGCTTTTCACAGATAGAGGGGATCGATTATGAGGAGACCTTTACACCTGTCGCAAGGTATTCTTCCATATGGATGATTCTTTCTCTCTCAGCGCAAATGGGGTGGCACATTCATCAGATGGATGTGAAGATTGCGTTCCTCAACGGAGTCATTGAGGAGGAGGTGTACATAGAACAGCCCGAAGGTTTTGAGATCTTCAGCAGCGAGTCGCATGTGTGCAGGCTCAAGAGAGCGTTGTATGGGTTGAAACAAGCACCACGTGCTTGGTACACACGGATAGATAGCTATTTCACTGGACTTGGATTCTCCAAGAGTGAGGCGGATCCCAACCTATACCAGATTGTGGTAGAGGGTAAGTTGCTTATCATTGTACTTTATGTAGATGATTTGATTCTAACGGGTGATGAGTTGTTGATACTTTCATGAAAGGATGATCTTGCTAAGGAGTTTGAGATGAAGGACTTGGGCCTCCTTCATTATTTCCTGGGATTGGAAATTTGGCAGCGCAGTGATGGACTATTTGTTTCTCAGGGTAAGTATGCTCGAGAGATACTGGAGAAGTTCAACATGCATGGCTGCAAGCCTCTTGATACTCCTCTTCCTGGAGGTTGGAGGAAGGAGGATGCCACTTTAGCAGAAGAAGTGGATGCCACTGTTTATCGACAGTTGGTGGGGTCGCTTATGTATCTGGTCAATACACGACCCAATATATGCTATGCTATTAACTAGCTTTCACAAGCTATGGTTAAGCCTACAAGCTCTTCTGGAAGGCGGGCAAGCATGTATTGTGTTATTTGAGAGGCACATCGGGATATGGTTTGTGGTACAGACAAGAGGATGAGATGAAGCTCTGTGGCTTCACGGATGTAGATTGGGCAGGGAGCCCAACGGACAGAAAGAACACATCAGGAGGGGTCTTCAATATCGGGTCGACAGCAGTTTCTTGGTACAGCAGGAGGCAGAGATCCGTGGCACTCAGTTCAGCAGAGGCCGAGTATATGGCAGCAAGTTTGGCTGCATGCGAGGCTATATGGATAAGGAAGATCCTTGTCGGTTTGTTCGGTTCTCACTTGGATCCTACTGTGATTTACTGTGATAACCAGAGTTGCATTAAACTCTCGGCTAATCCTATATTTCATGATAGATCTAAGCACATTGACATCAGGTACCATCATATCAGAGATTGTGTGCAGCGGAGAATCATGTTACTTTCATACATTCCAACGGAGGATCAGGATGCTGATATCTTGACGAAGGCGCTCACTAGGAGCAAATTCGAATACCACCGAGGCAGGATAGGGGTTTCTGATAATCCATATCTTGTTGAGAGGGAGTGTTGAGACTGCAACAAGATGATGGAGCTTAGTGGAAAGAAGTCGCATTCACTAAGTGGGCCCATAGGGTATTTTTAGCACAAAGTCTATTTTTGGACTATGTCTATTTTTAGACATATGGATCATGGTCTATGAGTTGCAGGATGTTGTTTATGGATGATTGGTCATGTTGGGAAAAATAGATGGACTTCTATTTCTGGTTCACAGCGAAGTGATCAAAGTCTATTTTTAGACTGTCAGGCTAAAACTAGAAAAGTCAAATATTATTGTCTCATAATAATATTTAGACTATAAACATTATCTTATCCTCTTGGAGCACTTCAGTTTGAGCTACAGATGTGGCACATGCAGCTTTCATAAGGAAATATGCTTTCTTTGTGGGTCAGTTGAGCTATTGCATGCATGACATCAGTTAGAACTCATGCATATGAGTTCTATGGAGTTGGATGTGGAGTTGATGGAGTTGTGTTCAGTTTGACTTGGTTAAACTAGTTGTAATTAGTCTAACTGCAAATAGACTAGTGATGAGTGATGTGAATTAATTGATTAAATTAATTCACTAATTATTAACTCATAATGAAACTGAAGAATACATCAGTTAACTCAGCGCATGTACAGTTCAGTGGAGACAGGTGTTAGAGGTTGAGATTGCTATCAGTTGTGACTATAGTTGTGCATGAGATCTTGCACAATCAATGGATTGAGTATGCCCATGAGGATTGCTCAGTATATGCCCAATTAAATAGCCTATGCTCACGTGATTTTCAGTGTGGATGATTTTCACTTGGTATTGTGCAATAGAGGCAGGCAAAGCAGTGGAGAAGATTTGAACATGTGACTTGTTTAGATCTGAGCTAATTTTGTGTGTAATAGGTGGAGATAGTGCTGGATACTTGAGAGGAGTATTGTACTATGTATTGTTACATGTTCTCAATCATTAATATAAAGATAGTGTGGGGTTTTCAGCTGTAAGCTTTCCCCGGGTTACATATTGTGTTAATGTGTGTGTGCGATTGATGTTTCATTGTTTTTGATGTTGCTAAATTGATGATCAGCGTAGAGGAGATTATGTATTGTGCATGTATTTCGCAATAGTGTATAATCGGGATAATCTCTATGAATAAGTGTTTATTATTCAAAATTTCTACACTTTTGCCCTGAAAGCTACTGCATTATTAGTGACTAGTTTGGTTGGGCAACCAAATCTAGTGAAAATATTCTCATTCAAGAACTTTATGACAACTTGATGATTGGCATTCTTAGTGGGTATAGCCTCAATCCACTTGGTGAAATAATCAGTGGTTACTAAGATCGATTTGTGTTGGCCACTGGAATGTGGGTTGATCTCACCTATAAAGTCCAAGCCCCACTTCTGGAAGGGACCATTGACATGTATTGGCTTCAAGAGCAGAGATTTTAGTTGTTGTCTTCCTGCAAACCTCTGACACTTGTCACAAGCTTTTAAAAAAGAAAACACATCAGAGAACAGAGTAGACCAATAATATCTAGCCCTCAAGATTTTGTGATTTGTGGTATTCCAATAATGATGCCCTCCACAGATGCTAGAATGGAACTGGTGTATGACTTCCAAAGATTGTTATTTATCTAGACATCTCAAGAGGATTCCTGATGGGTCTTTCCAATAACGAAGATTTTTGTTAATGCAGAATTTGGCTGATCTGAGTTTAATGGCATGAGCTTGACTTAAGCTAAGCCCTAGAGGGACTTCTAGCTTTTGCAAGAAATGAACTATGTTGTAATACCATTCACATGTGGCTAGATTTTCAGCCAAAGACTAATTCTACTTTCGCTCTTCTGCTGCTCCCTCTGTCTGCTCATCATCTGAATTTTAGACCCGTGCAATTTATGTCTAACAAGCTGCAATTTTCTTCAACTATAAGTTTAGCCAAGCCCTGGCCTTTGACAAGCTTAGTGGGCTTCACCTTTATGTTAAACTATATGAATTTTACAATCCATTTAGCTCTCTTCCCATCAATATATGGCTGAGTTAAGACATCTTTTACTGAGGCTGAAGGTACATATGCAATTACTTTGGAATGCAGAATATAAATTCTGAATGCCTTTAAAGATTTTATGAGATCATAAGCTTGTTTTTCAATAAGGTCATACCTTAATTCAACACCCCTTAAAGTTTTTCTGAAAAAAGGCCATGAGGTGCTCTATGCCTTCATCAGTTTTCTGCAACAAAACTGCTGCAAGTGTATCATAAGAGGAAAACGAGAAGATACAAAACTCCTTAGTGTAATCTAGGCTAATTAGAGTGGGAGATTCCATGATAGATTGCTTGATGACTTCAAAAGAGCTTCTTGAAGCATCTATCCATTTTATTTTGATCCTTTCTTCAGCATGGAAGTGATGTGCTTTACTAGCTTTGCAAAGTTTGGAATGAACCTCCTTACAAAGTTAATCTTACCCAGGAAAGATTGAATGTCCCTTTTTGACCTTGGGATGGACAATGTCTGAATTGCTTGAACTCTTGCTGGATCAATATTCACACCTTCAGCAGAAACAATATGTCCCAAAATTTTTCCTTCTTCTAGAGCAAATTGTGACTTCTTTGGGTTAACCGAAATTCCAAACTGTCTGCACTTTAGAAAGACCTTATTCAAATGTTGTAAATGGTCTTTGTGGCTGCTGGAGAAGACTATTATATCATCAAGATAAATAAGGACAAACTTGTCCTTCTCTCCCACAAAGGCTATGTCCATGGCCCTCGGAAAAGTAGCCCCAACATTCATCAGTCCGAAAGGCATCTTGGAGTACATGAAAGTGCCCCAAGGAGTAGTGAAGGAAATCTTTTCCTGATCTTCTAGATGTACAAAAACCTGATTGTAACCTAAAAATCCATCTAAGAAAGACATGACTCTGGCCCCTGAAACTCTTTGCAATAAGTGTTCCATCTTAGGCAGGGGGTAGTTATCTTTTTTAGAGCACTTGTTCAGATTTCTGAAGTCAACACAAAGCCTGATTTCTCCATTTTTCTTTCTTACTACCACAAGGCTAGCTATCCACTTTGAATACCTTAGGGGAACTGTGATTTTGGCATCCAACAGCTTCTTGATCTCTTTCTCAATCAAAGGCAATAAGAGAGGGCTGATAGGTCTTAATTTCTGCTTAAAAGCGGTGGTATTCTTTTCTAGTGGAATCTTATGCTGAATGATGTTTGTATCATAGGTTTTAAGATCATTATATTCTGGGCAGAAGACAAATGAGTGGACAGATTGATGTATTTCGGATGGGCTGGGCCCCCTATATTATGTTTACAAATAGCAGACTCATTTTTTGTTTTGGCAGGCTTATAAGGCACATCATTATGGTCGAACAATTTCTCTAGTTACTAGGCAGCTATATGATGCTTCCTCGGCCGACCTCGTTTTTTAGCTTGGACTGGCCACATTCTTCCATGGTTTGATTTTCTTGGTCGATGTGTGTTTTAGCGAATTCCTCAATGACTTGTAAAAATCTGTTAATTTCCTCATCGTCTTCAAAAACTCTCCAATATTTAGCATTGTCAGGCAAATACGGTCTGTATTTTACTTGAACTTCATATGTCAATTTAGGAGGCAAAGGAGGAATAAACATGCTAGCAGACACAGTAAGGGATTTGGCAAGCTGGTTCTTCACTCTCGAGAAGGTGGTGTACATGCATGAAGCCATGTACAATCCTGACTAATGAATGTTGACATAGACTTGACGATCTTCCAAATCTTCCTTGAAAGTGCCTACTAATATGTCCTTTATCTCTTTCCATGTGATCTTCGTGTCCTTCTCTATGAACAACTATGTGTCTGCATATAAGGGCATGTTTATTTTCACCTGTTCAACTACATCTCCAGTATTTCTCTCTACAATTTCCTTTGATCCAGCTCTCTTGGAAACCATGATGCTTCTACTGCTGAGAGACTGCTCAACAACTGATGTACCTGGAGACAGATCAGACACTCACAGAAAGAAAATGTCAGCTTAAAAACACAATGCACTTCAAGGATTGATCGTGTAGCAAACTGGGTGACTGTTGGGAAAGACTATGCAGTAGTGACTCTCAAGGATGGGAGACTAATAGCTAGAACTACGCATTCCATAGTCCCACCTGTCGGTGAGCTATACTATTGACTGGAATTGCGCAATGCACATTTCAGTGTGGCTTGATTTCTGGTTGGGACTGCGCATTGTGCAATTCCAGTGGGCAAGACTGGGTATTGAATCCCAAAATTGTGCAAAGCATAGCTAGAGGTCAGCGACAAGCAACCTATATGCAATTCCTGGAGCCAAGGTAAAGCCTTAAGTTCAAGAATGCATAGAGCATGTCGGGGAAAGCAAGATCTGAGCTAAGGCAACCCAGATCTGCCTAAGGGCAACTTGAAAACTAATAAATGTGAAGAAAATGATGGTGCAGACAAGAGTGAATGATCATGCATGAAATCAAAACCAAAGCAAGAATAAGTCAAATGGATGAACAATAAAGTTGGTGGAGAGGGTCGCCGCAACAACGACCATTAGTGCAAAAACAATGTTATGCATGTGATACTTAAGAAATCCAATGCAAAACTTGAAACAACATTTCTAAAAGTTAAAACAACCTAAAACACCTATTTTCCTTCAATAAAACACGCAAAACAACACTCACACAAGCCAAGGAAATAAAAGCGACATAAAAAGCAAAAAAATACTTGAAAAGAAAAAATTACCAAGAAAAGTTGTGCTGATTATGCCGAAGTTTCCTATATGCCTTGGGAATTCCAGAGCTCCAATATCAAATGTGTAGAATGATCGATGACACGTCGTTTAAATATATTTGGTAGATTTAAGGTTTATGATGCGCATGCCACAAATATAGGAAAAAGTGACACTTGGGGGGAAGTTTCTAAAATCAATTTTCATGTAACTCCTAGTGCTAAAAATAGATCACTATTTTTTAGGGATTTTTTTTCTTTTTTATTATTTGGGAAAGGGATTCCATGCATGCATGGGAATATTGCGTAGTTCTGAAGGGAACCGGCAAACTTTCCGGTACATGCATCAGACAACAGCATGAGGAATGCTTCTGTGAAATTCCTATACTGAGTGGCTTTGGATGCCTCTCATCGTCTCCATAATTTCTCAGCTAAAGACAAGATACCAACTAGGTCTGCATAATTCCTGAGTCAAAGCCCAGTGTTTGGATGTTCTGCACAATTTCTCTAAGAAAGGTTGTCTTCTGGACTGCTCTACACATTTCTGGAGAGCAAGACTGATTATCGGGCTGCTCTGCGCAATTCCTGAGAGAAAGGATGGTTTCCCTGCAGGATTGCACAGTTTTCCAAGACAATGCAAGAACTAGATGTGAACCAAGTCACAGGATCAACTTGTGGTTGGTCAGCAAAACAAGTTAGTGAACACAAGCTGCAAAGTGAAAGATAACTTCAAATTAAAAAACACAAGTACCTGAGCGGTGCAAGACATGCTGCTAGGATCTTGAGGATGGAAGCTCCAAAGCAAAGCGAAGGAAAAATTTTGGATGGTGGTTGTAGCCGCTACAACATAACATTAGATACCATAATATTATGGATTTTACCTGAGGTGATGGCGGAGGGCAAGTCTCTATTGTAGTTGGAACAAATGTTGGCTAGACTCACTTTAACCTTTCTGGAGGGTATTATTCATTCGAGATGGCGTAAATGACGTTTAGTTGCACCAAATAATGTACATTAAGTAGGTTGTCAGTCTAACTGGTTCCACCCACTCTATCTATATCCACTTTTCACTTTGATCTCTGTGACGTTGGGTTTCATCACCAACTTGTGACTTCATTGTGAAAAGCTTGTTTGCATGTGTTAATTGTTTGTTTTTAATTTTTAGTGACCTTAGGTGTGAATTGTGATTTTTAAATTGTTAATATTGATAGTAAATTTACCTAAGTCGAGTATAATGGCAACAATGCCATAAGACCAATAAACACCTCCCTTTTAACCGGAACCCTAATCGTCTCCCTAATTTTGCAAATGTCGATCCTCCTTGTATGGATACATTGTCACTTCTTGTATTCACGATATGTTTACTGATGTGGTTGTTTTCAAATTCTTTGATCCAAAATACCCAAACTATTCCACCTCAACCAAGTTTTTCACCTCAACTGAGTACATCATCTCAACATGACCAGCCTCTTGTTGACCCTTTACCTTCTTCACCTAACAAGTCCTCCTTTCTTTCTTCTTATTCGCTTGGTAAAAGCCTTGATGCTAGTAACCTAGTGACTAATAAGAAGAAGAAAGGGAAGAATCAAAAGATGAAAGATAATAAAGAAGTCAACCAACCAACCATGGTTGTAGGTAATGGTAATGTTGAGGAAACTTCCATTTGTTGGAAATAATACTAAGAGTGGGGGGGGTGAATCAGTATTATCAAATCAAACACTTTTTCATTTTCATACGCTACTTCAGTGAAGGGAACCTGTGTGTACACGCAACTGTGTCTAATGCAACTAGCGTATATCCAGTAAACTTATGAATCAATTAATCCATTAAATGTTGATCTTTAGTTAGTGCATCAGAACTCATCAATAACCAGAACCACATGTAACTTCAAACATCATAGTTCATATGTTATATGCTACTTAGATGTATCTAACCTACATATGTACGCACTTTTATCATAGTCAACCAGCGTATACATCTGTAAATATTCATTCATGATTTGCAGCTATTCCAAAACTTGAGTTATACCCAGATCATAATATTTACAGAATATTAGATGCGTTAGTATACAAATCTAGAATAAGCATGATCAAACTGTATAGAGATGATTCATTCCAAGCCTTTAGATCCCAATCTATCCTTAGATCTTGTTCTCCTTCAGCCGCTGAGATTCCTCCTTAGCAAAGCATTATGAACCCATAACCTGCATACTAGATCTCATACTTCATCAGATATTCAAGACTTTCTGAATGCTCTTGCCTAATGATCTTCTTATCCTTTTATAGTCTTAGGCCTTACTCAATACCATGGTCCAAAACAATTTAGAACCAATATTAGGGACCCAATACCTGGGTTCAACACTTCGAACGCAACACCAAGGTCTAAATACCACGGACCCAAAAATAATCTTTCCCACATGTACGCGCTTTTCCGTGCATGAAATTGCGTGCATACGCATATGCAACTTTTGATTAGCAATCCCGCGTGTATACACGCCTTTGTATATAGTGAACCTGCGTGTATACACTACTTGGTATATAGCGAACCTGCGTATATACTTTTCTTTCTTCATTCTTTGTAGTCTGATCATTAATTCTTTGCTACTGACCTGCTGCACTATGATCTGTTATCTGTGTGAGTTTCCATCAAGGACAACACTTGTATCATAATGCCAACAATCTCCCCCTTTGGACTTGATGGCAAAGCTCATTTGCCATACTGAGAACTGTCATCTTAATGAGTTGTCATTGTTCATTACATATGAACTAATTCCTTTGACCTGTCCTGCATCCCATGTATTCTGTCACATCTGATATCTCTTATGTAGATTTATCTAGTTATATATAAGTGGGTTTCCATCAAGTACAACACATGCATCATAATGCCAGCAATCTCCCCCTTTGGACTTAATGGCAAAAACCATACCAAGTCACTCTCCCCCTTTGACATCAAGGGCAAAGGGCGGACCAAGATATTCTCTTCCTTGATATACATCCCGATGTCCATACTCCCCCTGAGTACCTGCTGAAATCTCTGATTGAGCTCCCCTTTTGTATATGCCAAGGTGTACCAATCTGTCCATTCTCCTTCTGAGTACATGCTGAAAGCTCTACTTTGCTGAAGTGTGTTGTTCATGCTCCCCCTGACTGTAAGCAAGGTCTGCAAAAAGATGTTCTATAAGAAAGAACATGACTCTATACATCATAAGTGACCTTCCTATCACCAAAGACTCATACATACATCCATCTCCCAACCAAGTGGGGATATATCAATATTGACTCATCCACCCAACCAAGTGGGGATACACCAGATACCAAATGTTTATACATGACTAAAATATTACATCATCCTTCCCATGCATAGTGGGGGTACAAATTACAAAATATGACCAAAGGGGATTCATCAAATGACTACAATATATAGAGACAAACTATTACATCAAGAGTCTTGTTATGACCTTTACATGACATTTATAATAGAGACCAAACATCTAAATAAGACCATGATAGTCACAATGTATGATCTGCTCCATAAGCATCTATGAACAGCATCTAGACCAACAACTGAATCATTCACATTATATCATATGTGAAAAATGCCATAGCCATCTC
This sequence comes from Pinus tabuliformis, assembly GCA_031772625.1. NCBI lineage: Eukaryota > Viridiplantae > Streptophyta > Pinopsida > Pinales > Pinaceae > Pinus > Pinus tabuliformis. Next base: position 2,022,319,773 of record CM062817.1, on the reverse strand, counting down.
ATCAACATCAAGATCTGCATGATCTTATATATCATCCAAGTATCATCACTTGGGAACATCTGCATCAATCAACATATGTAAGTATCAACCTATCATAATATAGGTAAGAAATCTCATCATCATGTCTACAACAATGCAACTTTGAGTAATCATCCATGTATCCAGCACACTGTATATAGCACTATGTATCTGTTGTCAAGACTTCTTGATATCATCAATAGCAGCAATCCTCATCCATGTGAGTGCCAAGAACTATAGGAATCCTGCATACCAATTGTTGGAAATAATACTGATAGGGGGGGGGGGGGGGTGAATTAGTATTATCAAATCAAACAATTTTTCATTTTCATATGCTACTTCAGTGAAGGGAACCTGCATGTACACGCAACTGTGTCTAATGCAATTAGCGTATATCCAATAAACTTATAATTCAGTTAATCCATTAAATGTTGTTCTTTGGTTAGTGCATCAGAACTCATTAATAACCAGAACCACATGCAACTTCAAACATCATAGTTCATATGGTATATGCTACTTAGATGTATCTAACTTGCGTATGTACGTGCTTTTATCATAGTCAACCAGTGTATACATCTGTAAATATTCATTCATGATTTGCAGCTATTCCAAAACTTGAGTTATACCCAGATCATAATATTTACAGAACATTAGATGCGTTAGTATACATATCTAGAATAAGCATGATCAAACCGTATAGAGATGATTCATTCCAAGCCATTAGATCCCAATCTATCCTTGGATCTTTTTCTCCTTCAGTCCCTGAGATTCCTCCTTAGCAAAGCATTATGAACCCATAACCTACATACTAGATCTCATACTTCATCAGATATTCAAGACTTTCTGAATGCTCTTGCCTAATGATCTTCTTCTCCTTTTATAGTCTTAGGCCTTACTCAATACCATGGTCCAAAACCATTTAGAACCAATACTAGGGAACCAATACCTGGGTTCAACACTTCGGACGCAATACCAAGGTCTAAATACCACAGACCCAAAAATAAGCTTTCCCACATGTTCGTGCTTTTCCGTGCATGAAAGTGCGTGCATACGCATATGCGACTTTTTATCAGCAATCCCGTGTGTATACGCGCCTTTGTATTAAGTGAACCTACGTGTATACACTACTTGGTATAGCGAACCTGCGTATATACTTTTCTTTCTTCATTCTTTGTAATCTGATCATTAATTCTTTGCTACTGACCTACTGCACTATGATCTGTCATCTGTGTGAGTTGCCATCAAGGACAAAACTTGTATCATAATGCCAACACCATTATGCATCGCACGCCCAAATACCCTTGCAAGCTTTGTAAGGGTCACCACTTCCTTATTGATTGTCATTGTATTCCTAAGGCCTTGGAAGTATCTTCAAAAAATTATTATCAATCTATTGTTGATTCATCAACCAGTGATTGTGAGGTTCCCAGGAAAAAGGATAAAGATAGGTTTCCTTGTAGGCTGTGCAAAGGAATTCATCATAGTCACCTTTTCCCTCATATGGATGAAGCCTCAAAATTGTTGGAAAAACTTAATATTTCACAACAAAAACTTCCAACGGATTACCATAAACTTTATCTCAACCTACCATCAGTTGACGAAGTGATTGATATAATTCCAAGTACAGTCAATCCCACTCTTCCATTGAAGAGTGAAATACATATCACTCAAGTTAATGAGCCATTTGTTGATTAATTGGTTGACTCGATTCTATCTTCAGTTGATCCCACTCTCCCTTTAGAGAGTGAACTTGAGACTACTCAGGTTCTTCTTGTTACTTCAAATTATTCTACACATGGGGGCATTTCACATGTTTCCATTGATCCCCTCCAATTATGAGGCTACTTCCTTTGATTGGAGTAGACTGAAAAGATCTTGTCTTCCTTTTTCCACCCCTTTCCAAATCATTGTGAAATCGTATGGTAAAAATGTGTGTCGAACAAATGTAGATGAAGGTGCTTCTATCAGTATTTTATCCTCATCTTCTTGGCATGTTTTGAGTTCCCCTCAACTTGTGCCTGTTACATATAATCTTTTGGATTTTAACAAAACCATTAGCAAGCCTTTACAGATCCTTCTTGAGTTACCTATTACTATGGAAGGTAAAACTATATGTATTGATCTTATGGTAGTCCAAGGTCCCTTAGATTTCAATTTTCTCCTTGGGCGAGACTATGTCTATGCCATGGAAGTTGTTGTATCGAGACTATTTCGTGTGATGTCTTTTCCTCACAATGGAAACAATGTGACTATTTATAAGCTTTCATTTGTTGATCTTGATTCGACTATGAACCATCTGGCATCCCTAAATGTTCCGTATATGCAAGTGGTATCTACCCTGCCATGGGTTAATTATGTGACAACCACTCCCATGTCTTTGATTACCGATTCAAAAAATTCTCTCATTGTTTGCTTGACTTCTTATGAATTAGATCTAGTAATTGGAATAGGTAACCTTATGGGGGAATTTGAAATGGATTTTCTTAAGCCTTTTTATCCTCTTCACATGTATTGCTTCCAGAGAGCTATTCTTCCTTTGATGAATATCTCTTGGAGGCCATGGTCAGGAAGCATTCCTTGGCATGTATTTCTTCCAAATGGAAGCCATGATCCAAGTGGTTGTTAGGATGGTTCTTTTAATGTGCCAACCACATTAAAAAATGAAATAGGTTCTTATGAGCATAGTTATTTTTGTTTCAAGCTCGCATAAACATGAAATAACCCATGAGGATGGTTCTTACTGTGTCAACCTCATTAAAAACTGAAACAAGTCCCTTGAGGATAGTTCTTTTACTATGTTTTTACCTCATTAAAAAATGAAACAAGTCGTTATGAGAATGGTTCATTTATTGTGTCAACCTCGTTAAAAAATGAAACAAATACTTATGAGGATGGTTCTTCTATTGTGTCAACCTTGTTAAAAATGAAACAAGTGCCTGAGATGATGATTCTTTTATTATGTGAACCTCGTTAAAATATGAAAAACTTGAATATGAGGATAGTTCTTTTACTATCTCAACCTCGTTAAAAAATGAAACAAATCCTCCTCTACTTGAGTCAATTCTTTGACTAGATCTCATAAATGTTGATTCAAGTATTTCATCTAATCTCGTGAATGAACCTTCATTTCATCTGCCTATGAGTAAACAATAGTCCACTTGGGTATATCAAACAAAGTTTGGGGGGCATGTACCTCTATAGTTTATGCTTTGGTGGCATTAAAACCGCTCTCAAGCACAGTTTCCTCTTTGTTTCAAGCTTGTGTAAAAATGAAACCACTCTCAAGCACAATTTCAACTTTTTTTCAAGCTTGTGTAAAAATGAAACCACTTTCAAGCATAATTTTTCTCTATTTCAAGATTTTACAAAAATGAAACATATCTCGAGTCCATTTCGGTTATTATTTTCAAGACTCGTTAAACTCATGAAAATCCCGAGCTTCTTTTGCTGTATTTTCATGCTCGTAAAGGCACATGAAAATGCACATTTCTTTTTGTCTTTTCTTTCTCGTTAATTAAATTGAAATTATGTAATATGAGTATGCTTTTATCACTTTTTTGGACTTGTTAAAACTTACGAAAAAGTGAAACCTAGGATTTCTCTTTACGCCCTTTTCAGACTCCTTAAACATGAAAAGATCGTCGAGTACTTGACTATTTGAACTCATAAAAGTAAATGGACAATCTTATATTCAATATACGTTTACCCCTTTTATGGACTAGACTATTTACGAAAAAGGTATATGTTTACTAATCATGGTCAATAGAGTTCTATCCTACATTATTCTACCCCTTTCTAGGCTTGAGGGACTCAATTTATGAAAAAGGAAACTGTGCAGTTTACTTATGTTTTTCTCCTAACTCCCTAAAATTGAAAAACACTAAGCTTTACTTTCTCTGGGCTCGTTAAAATTTAAGTTGAAAGAGTTGAACGAGTTTTCGTTTTGTGTCTTTTCAAACTCTTTAAACATGAAAATGACATTGAGTTACCCCTTCACTGGACTCATAAAACTTAAACAGTGCAGGACTCGTTAAGCATGACGAGACCGAACCACTCCCTCTTAGGGTTTGTTAAAATACTTCGAAGGATTCATATGAAGTATGAGCTCTTTGTTTTTTGTTTTATAAAAGGCAATATCTTGCTCTTAAACATGATACTCTGTCACTTTTGTGTCTGAGTTGGGAAATCCATTTCTCTCCAAATTGACCATACCTAATTGAAAGTATTTAGTTGGTTTTCGATATTCTATTTTGATTCAAATACTGCCAAGTCAGAATGTCATGTTTCCAATATGTTCAAGAGAATTCCAACCTAAGTTCAAATTACTTTTCCATTCATGGTCTTCAATCGCTTCAACCATCCTTAAGTCAGACCTATATTACTCCAAATTGTTTCTCTTCGAAACTTGAGATGAGTTTCATGTTGCAGACCCTCCTACGATGGATTGATTCCTATCGACTTCAGCTCATTATCTAGGAAGTTTATCTAAAAACCTTTAGTACCTTGGAGCCTGCATGCCTTAATGGCAGGTTTCTCACCTTCGACGAAAGGTTCTCATCATTGACCTTCGATCAAATGATTGTATGAGTGTTTGACATTAGCACATCTATTCACACTTCATACATTGTACTGGAAGTATCTTGAGAACCATTTCCATTATTGGTGGTTTCTCTCGCACTTGTTAACAGTTCACATCATTGGTTGGTAATTAAGTGGATTCTACCTTGTTCGACTACGAGACATTCACTCACATGGCTAGATTCATGCTACGGATCGAGAGATGCAAATCAAGACCCTAGATCTATTGTCATCCATCCAAACTATGTGGTGTTATTAAATATTCATGATTGTAAACATAGATCCATTGATCGCTGCATCCATACTATGTCTTCAATTGACATGTATCTTCATATGTATTTTTGTACTGGTTCTTGAGACATTTATACTCTGAGTATGGGAATTCCTACCTCAGCAATGATTATATATTGCAATGTAACACTTAATTGATTGTTCCAGGTCTCTGGCTACAGTGTCTAACCAAAACCTTGGTATGATTAAGCACTTCATTCATCAAATATTCCTTCTGACTTTGCACTTTTGGGGGGGAATCTGTTACACATCATTTTATCACATTAGGAGAATGACCATTGGTTTGGATCTAGTCATGTTAAACCAGATATTTTGGGTTCGATCCCCAGTGGAGTACCCAATTTCTTATGTGGACTTATCCCTCTTGTGGACAAGAGAAATATCCCTAGACTCCAAAGAAATCTATTAACAAACAACCATGAACTATTACCTTTCTCTAGATTATGATTGACCCAAACAAAAACTATGATATAGGCCACTTACCATTTAATCGAAATGATTGATGAAGTCCCCGTCAGATATTGCTATCATTCGCTCCTCCTCGATGCTTTAGAGATCTTCCCATCGCTTCCCACAACTTCTCCATGTTGTCCTAACGAAGATCTGCATAGACAGGAACATACATGAGATCAAAGCATCCAATATCTAACATAAGAGGTAAATTAACTAATTAATCCAAAGATGTATCATAACTGATCAATATGAAATCATAATATATGTAGGTGATCAAGGAATCCTACAAATTGTATCAACAAAGATGTAATTGAGAAAGAAAAATTTCCTTTATACTAATAAAATGGAGAATAGTCTTACAACCATGAAGCCATGATGTTGCAAGTCCCTTCCCACAATCTCCAACCCTCTCCTTGAATGAATATCCTTCCAACCTTATTACTGTAGCATAAGCATACTTCCAACAGTCCTCCTCAATCCTTGGGCCTAGGTTAGCTTTATAGGTCAAGAGTGATCAGGAGCTCAAAATTTGAAAAAAAAATAAAAGTTGTCAGAAAAGTGTGGAACCTAAACAAACACATAGAGCTTGTCATTTTGATTCCAACAATGTGAACGACACTCAAATCCGAGATCGTATGAAGAAGTTAGAGTAAGTCAAAGTTCATGTTTGACTTGGACACATGGCAGGATTGGATGACATGGAAAAGGTCCCAACGAATGGGGAAGCACCAAGTGGCAGGTTACCATTAGGTCCCGCATATTGCATATCAGGAAAAAACAGTGGTTGCGGCTTAAGAATAAACCCCCAATAGTGTCGATTTGTGATTTGTGATTTGTAGAATGTTAAGGAAATCGACCCCCAGAGTAGTTAGGGTTGAAATTTGCAATAATCGCAATCGCATATCGCACCAATACCCCATCGATATATATGTTACTGAGGGACTCCACCGATGCAATTTTTGGATGCGATACCATTTCAAAGTTGTAGTTTATAACTCGTCGAGTCTGTCGAATCGCCAGATCATATATTGCAATGCGTTAAGTCCCAAACAAAAGAATCACCCCCTATAAAGCCGATTGCGATTTATGACAGGGTTGTGGAACCATCACGTTTTCCGCCAAACCAACCACTTTGTATGTGACAACTCGTCCTTAACTGCGAGATAGGTTAGGAAGTAGGCAGGATAGCCGATTTCAGCAAAACTGCCAGAATTAACTCGAGATAATGAATTTAACTAGCAATAAGCCAGATTTGGAGGTGAAAATTGTGGAAATACTGACAGAAGTCATAAATAAGGAACTTTTCGACCAAATTGGATCCAAAAAGAGGCTATATAGCCATTCTTAAGCATTTTTAGCTCATTGGAACAGGTTTCAGGATCAAAGGGGAACTTTTGGATATGCGTTTTGTAAAGTGAAACCTATGGTTGTCATGGTCAACCAGAGTGTTGATTTAGTTTATGGAGGAGTTTGAAGATGGAGATGACCTTGCAGGGGTCTTCCAACCTCCATGTAATTTTTGCAGCAGCCATTACAACATTGTTGTAGCTTTATTTCTTCTTTTCTCTATATGTGTTTTGGAGAATAAACTTGTTTATGTACTTCAAGTGGATTGTGGTACTATTTATGCTCTTTGAAGTCGGAGTATGGGGTCTTGGTGCAAGATGCATGTGTTTGTTGAAGGTTTACATGTTTGAATGTAGGTTAACATGTGTATGGAATGAGAACTTTTGCAGAAGTTGTTTCTTTGAAGGAGAAACTAGCCATTCCATTTCAGCAGTTTATGTACTCTTCTTTTCTAGATATTGAGCATAATGAGAAGGGGTAATGCATTTAGAGCTGATCCAAGGAGATGTAGCCCAAGAGGGGTGAACTCCTTTAACAATTGCCGGTGTATTACTGCTTGATGCATCCTTCCATTAATTCTTTTGGTTTCATGTTTTAATTTTTTATTCATGAAACTAACTTAAGTAAAACAAACATAAAATTCATGTGTTTTACTTGCTAGTTTGGAGTACAAACCTCAAGCACATTTTTATATTCTGATGAGGATCTTAGCACAAAAATATAATATTCCAAATTCAAATCAAAGAGTGAGAAGTTTGGGATCCATTTTCCAAGGGATGAGATCCACTAATGGTGGGATAGGGTTCCACAAAGAGAGGGAGTAGCCCCATGATGGGAGGGATCAAGGCTGAATAGGAAACCATTCAAAGCTTGCTAGTTAGAATAGATATGACTAACAATGTTTCTAGAATTTAATTTTTATTTATACATGCGTTAAGCCATGTTTGCAGGTCACAGTGTAAGACAATGCATACTTAATGGAATCTTCTGCGTATGCACATAAATTTACTAGGGAACTACGCAGGAAACCCAAAAAAAGGGTTTGGAACCATGGGATCCAGGAATTCCACTATCTTTGGGATAATTTGGGTTCTAAATTTGCAGGGGAATGCTTTGGGACACATTTATGTATAGCGAAAGATCCAAACCAATGGTCATTTTCCTAATGCGACAAAATTACATGTAACATAGTTGCATAATGAAGTAAGAGAAGGTGAGGTGGGATCCACTACAGAAAGAGTTGAGGCAGAGTGTATGATAAGGTGAAGGAAGAACTCAGAGCATCTGAGTATAATTCAATTGTTTATGGACAAAACTTGTACATATATGAAGGAGAAGCCAAAGATGTGGAGAAGAGAGTTATTAACAGTCTGATAAACTATTGGATTAGTTTAGATCAACATGAGGGTATACTAACATAATCATTACACGAGGGTAAGGATCATTATTTTCTTAAAACTAATGAATTGTGTATGATTGTAGATGATGAACACCACTCAATTAAGATGTTTATACAAATTGATGAAGAAATTATGTTGCTAGAAGAGATGGTTGAGATCGAGGAATTTCTACTTAATAATGTGTTTGCAGATGTTAGAGATAGACAATTATTGGAAGCTGCCATGGAAGATGATGATGGTGCATAATTTCTTCAAGAAAATAATTCTATGGAATATGGAGTAAGGAAAAATAGTCCCATGAAAAAGGAATCAAAATTGAAAAATATTGAAAAATATTAGGAAATGTTAATGATCTCATAGTAAAGCTCATATCTTTAGAAGATTGGTTGGACAATCTAAAGCCAAGTAGTGAAAAAAGTGAAAATAGGGAAAATTCTAGTAGTTTGAAGGAATATGAGATCAAGATGCAGTTGTAACCAATGAGGAATATTTATAGAAAAATTCAACAATAAAACAATAGATATTTTCAAAGTATTTACCAACCAGAGGATAAGATGGTCATAAATATTGAAGAAATGAGGAAGCTAATGTTAAAGGTGCCTCAAAGGAGGCATATTGCAGAAAGAAGGTTAATAGCAGATTGCATTTGAATGAACAGGTCTACATCAACAACGAAGGAGAACTGAAACATAAAGTTTGGAAGCATAGAAGAATGAAGAAGACAACAACATAACAAAAACAGCATGACTGAACAAATGATTGTTTACATAATAAAGTTTAGGATCTGGGAGGTTTTCATCAACATATAAAGGAACGTGGTCAAGAGAACATGAATCTTTTTCACCCTGCGAGTATGATGCAGGAGCATCTAACCTCCAACTCAAAACTCTTTTTTACTAGACCTAAGGGTTTCATTTACCAAGGGAGTTGGTTCCATAAATTGGATTTAATTATTTACTTTAAATGTATTTTCCTATGTTTTTAGAAGAATTGTATATAAGTGATGAGAGAGGAATATTGTAATCAAATCTACTCTTTAGGATAGATCTCGAGAATGTTTGAGTAACTTAGAGATATTTCAGAGTTAGTTATATCTCTTAGAGGATAGGTGGATCTATAGGATCTAAAAATAGAGATTTCTTAAGTAATTCATGGATCTGAACTAATTATGGTTTAGAATCTTATTTGTATAATTATATAATCAAAAGCATAAAATGTATTTAGAAGTGATGAGAGCAAGTTTGAGAGTAGAGGAGTGAGGCCAAGTGAGCCAAAAGGGGAAAAGGGGCTAAAGCATTGCCTAAGAGGGCATAAAGGCCTTTGTAAATATTTGTATATAATATAAGAAGACACTTTGTTCAGGTGTTTAGAATTTGTCTATACCAAGAATTTGTTTATTATTGTATGGAGTTGCATTTATGTTGTTAAGCATGGGTGTGTGCAAGATTATAGTAGATAAGCTTAAGAGGGAGAGCATTTCAAGAATTCATATCAGAGTTAACACATAGGAGACAAAACCCTTTTGAAAAGGGGACGTACCAATCCTTTTAGAATCGAAATGATCAAAGTTGTTGATCATTGATCCACAAAGTGATTAATGATCCAAATTTAATAAAGAATCAAAGAGGAGTGCAATTATATGACAGATACGTGACAAAGATGGTAAACTTGTGACAGAACCAGTTACAAAAAGATGAGAGTGGCACAATGGAAGTAGTGGAATCCAAAAATCCTGAAGACTGAGAGATAAGGAGTGTGGGAGTGGGGTTCAAATCCATGTTATAGTACTCCCTTTGCAGCAGGGGTTGAGACTTAAGGTAAGTGCACAGACAAAAGGTCGAGATCAGAACAGAAGGGTCAAATAAAGAGCATAAATGGCAAAGACATAAAAGGGAGCAAATACCTAGTATTTTTACTTTGTAATAGAAGGTTCGTTACTTCACTCCTAGGATCTATGGGCTTCCTAAAATCCACAAAGAGTGATTCCCCCTTAGACCCATTTTCAACACCATTGGTGGGCCAACCTATCTTTTAGCTAAATATTTAGCCATGAAGTTGACGCCCCTAGTGGGGCGGACAGAATCCTTTGTCAAAGACTCCTCTTCATTTGTTAAAGAGTTAAAGGATATGAAATTTTATCCAGGTGACATTCTTGTAAGTTTTGATGTTGTTTCCCTGTACACTAACATCCCCATTAAGGAATCCCTTGATGTCAACTTTCGCCTTACTGATCCTGACATTGCTAAATTAGTTGAGATCTGCCTCACTTCTACTTTTTTCTGTTTTGAGTGTGAGCTCTATGAAAAATCCTATGGGGTGGCCATGAGTTCCCCCTTGTCCCTTATTGTTGCTAACCTATTCATGGAATATTTTGAATCCAAGGCTTTATCCTCAGCTGTATTTAAACCTAAGCTTTGGAAAATATTTGTTGATGAGACCTGCACCATATGGCGGCACGAGCCTGATAAGTTAGATCTATTTTTCCAACATCTTAATAATCAGTCTAACTCCATAAAGTTTACTATGGAGTGTGAATTTGATGGTTTCCTTCCTTTCCTTGATGACCTCATTGTATAAAATCTGTCATTGGTTAACCTGATAATGCAATATAAATCAAAGCAGAATACTATAACCTACTTCTACTATCAATTTGCGGAAGCTTAAAGATTGAGCTGAACAATATAACTAAAAGAAGAAAAATCAATGACACAATACACATGAAAATACTTTGGGGAAAGCCTCAGGTAAAAACCCCACACTATTGTATTATCATACATGGTGGAAATACATAGGAATTATACAAAGCCTTAGCTCCACAGCTAGCCAGCTCTCAATACAATCCTCATAGATGTTCACAGGCAATCTTGGCTTCTCTCCAGCCTTCCTCTCCACCCTCCAAGCTCCTATTTCCTTGCGTTGTTCCTTGTGGATGATTTTACTATTACCAAGTGTAACACCACTCCTTCAAAACTGCGCAATCCTCAAGGATGAATCCTTGACTACATGCATGAATTTTCTCCATGAGAAAACACATGCAACTAATAGTACACTGTCCTTGAAGATTAATCTCAACTGGGTCTTTCTCATATTAGACATGCATGAGTTTCTGATGAGGGAATCTTCAGTTAACTGGAGTAGCACTAGTTGAGTGCATTAATGCATCAACTGACTGTTAACTCACTATTAGTTCCTCAAACAATTTGGAACTAATTTCACTAGACTTAACTCAGCAAACTAAGTTAACTGATTACAACTCAAATATAACTCAATCTTATCTCCTTAATTTAAGGGATAACTCTTGCATGACTTCAGAAAGACTTCTAACTTGAATTTCTCCAACTAATTAATTTAAAATTAATTAATTAATTATTTCCAAGTAGCTATTAAGACTAAATTCAATTTTAATTCATAATTTAATTCAAGGACAAATTAAATTGGAATATTCTTGTTGCCATATTTCAACACTCATTTCTAGGAAAGTTGACGGATCTTTCTCCCATGAGGTGTATAAAAAAATACTCATACTGAGGAGTATCTTCATGCAAATTCCCGCCATTTTCCTACTCAAAAGATTGGTGTTCTCAATACGTTAGCCACTCGTGCTCTAAAAATTTCTGATGAAGACCACCTTTCTAAAGAAAAGTCCCATCTGCTTAATGTTTTTTGTCCAAAATGGTTATAGTAGGCAGCAGGGTGTCAAAGATTTCCACAAAGTGAGTAAGGGTCCTAAGGTCAAGAAAGACCCCATGATCGCAGTTCAGGAGTTCACCTCCCCTTCATCCAAGGGACGACAGACAAGATTGCGATAATCCTGAAAAAGCATAATATTCCCTCGACCTTTAGCCCCTCAGCACCATTAGAAGTTCCCCAAAATATGTTAAAGACTGTGTGAACCTTATGGATATGAAAGGTGTTTATATCATCCCTTGTTCTTGTGTAACCTCATACATTGGTGAAATTGGTCGTTCTATTAACTAGAGGATCAAGGAACACGCTGTTGATATCAAACACGGGAGGACCAGATCTTCAGCTCTAGTCGAGCATGCAGAGAAGACCAAGCATCAATATGCATTGAGGAGGCTAGGGCTATCGCAAAGATTTCCCATTTTCATCACCATAAGTTTAGGGAAGCCATTGAAATTAAGAGATCTTATAATAATATTAATAGGTATGAAGGCTGGAAAATTAGTAGTTGTTGGATTCCCACCCTCTATTCTTAGTTTTTCTCCATCATTGTCTAGGCCTTTTGTCCCATTTCTTGGTTCTGTACTAATCCCCCTGCCCTTTTTTTCAAAAAGAAAAATATTTTCCTTAGGTAGAGAGCAATACCCTCATTTATTTATTTAGTTAGTTTTTATTAGTATTATTTATTTTTATTTTTATTTTTTTTAGCTTGTCCCCTAATTAAAAATTTGGCAGCATCCGTGTTATTTATTCCCTTTTGAATCTTATATATATATATATATATATATATATATATATATATATATATATATATATATATATATATATATATATATATATATATATATATATATATATATATATATATATATATATATATATATATATATATATATACATATATATATATACATATATGTAAATATATGTATATATATACATATATATACATATATTTACATATATGTATATATATATATGTATATATATATATATATATATATATATATATATATATATATATATATATATGTATATATATACATATATATACATATACATATACATATATATATATATATATATGTATATATATGTATATATATGTATATCTATATATATATATGTATATATATATATAGATAAATTATTAAATAAATAAATAAAAATTTAAACAATATAAAATATTTCACTTTTTCTCCCCTAGTCAAATATAGCCGTTTTCTTCCCTGGATGCGGGTGGTAGATAGGCAATCAATGCAGATATGCCACCGGACAAGCAGGTGGCTGAACCACATGGTAACCTGCACCTTCCCCTGTGGGAATTTAAGGCAAGCCACTGCCCCTCGGCCGGCACCATCAATCCGATGTGCAGATCGAGACATCACCTGCAAATATAGAAATATGGAGCCAAGCCCTCTACAATTCTCCATTTGGCCTCTAAGTTTCTCTTGCCACTCTGTCGCTATAGAGCCAAGCCTTCGCACTGTTATGAGTAGATGTTGCAGACTCCTCTGCTACATCGACCTGGGCAATGGTCATCACTTCTCTCAGTCCATTCATTGCGCCCTGCAAATTGAGGTTTCGGCCCCTGTCTCTGGCCCAGACTTGACTCCCCCTGTTCTTCACAATTTCCCCTCTGTTGTTCTCGCCCCGCTCCCTACCCCTGTGGCTCATCTCTCGCTGCAGCTTCCAACCCAAGGAATTATGTGTCGACGCCACCGCATGCGATGTAGGCGAGGTGGTAGTCATGGCAGTGCCACCCGCCCCCCGTCTTTGCCTCCATCTGTTTCGACCTCCCCTTCAGCCTCCCCACCCCCCAGCCCTTCCTCTTCCCGCCTCCATGGCAGATATCCGGATACTCGCAGCGGCCGAGGTCGAGCTGGCTCCCGTGAGTTTCGGCGTACTGGTGGAGCCACCCAGCACACCAATTTCACTGCTTCTTCCCAGTAGGCTCAATTTCGGTTTCTCTGCTCCATGGACAGACCGATTATTATTGCTACCGTCTCAGTGGACTTCAAGGAGGAAACTGGCTTGTGCGTAGATCCAGAACAAAGCCCTGGGATGTACCAGGTCCCTCCTTCGCACGTCAATATTCAGGGGGAGCTGAGCTCCAGCCATCCGCCGAAAGACTTGGACCATCCATCCAGCAGCAGACAGAAGACTCCGGGAGGCAACGCCACCAACAAAGACAAAGGCATATAGGTGGAAGACCATGAGCCACAAGACACTGCAGGTGGCAGGCAGTCAGTGGAAACCGATTCAGGAGAATATGGCTGGTGTCCGATCGTGGAAGAGAAGCCACCATCCTAAGACACCTTGCAGCTACATGCAATAGGTTGTCCAACTCGGGTTCTGAGTTTTGTTTTTTCTGTTTTACAGTGGTTAATCTTGGCCGCCGTTTTTGAATTTTACAGTGGTCAATATTGGCAGCATTTTTTGAATTTTACAGTCTTTTCACAGTGGTCAATTTTGGTAGTAAATTTTGAGTTCTGGAACTGTAGCCCCTGCGTGGGTAGAATGAACTTATTTTTATCTCGTTCTCGGACTGGTTTCCCCATCTGGGGCAGTCTCGATTTCAAGACTTGATGTTTAAAATGGTCATATGGCTGACCTAGACCCATAGAGGCCGGTGCCTCACTGTACATTATGTTTTTATTAATAGATTAGTTTTACATAGAAAAAAAAAGATATAGGCGTTTTTTTCTTCTAGCAGTTAGGATGGCCTGTCTCCCTATTTAACCTCCTTCCTAGATCTGTTTCTTCATCCTGTCCTGAATATGAACTGTACTTATTGGTTCAAAACACGTCGATCATAATCTTCAATGTGATTTCTTTCGAAAAATATTTTATACATCAAGATATAGATCACAAAAGCTTGAATTCGAATAAAACCTAAAGTTCGTTTTAGAAGAAGTTGGCACTTAACAATCGCTGAGATGACGTGCCCTGGGAAGTATTTCCTAGAGATTGAAAGAATAACATGCAAAGGCGTAGTCGACATGACTAGACATCGAGATGACATGGATGAAAGTCATTGTGTAAAACATCAGGATGATGTGGAGGTTTCTTATTTGATGCAAGACTCACAAGGGGCTATGAAGCACTGATCCTCATCCCAGAGGTAAAGGGGTTTACACGTAGTTAAAATGGTCATGGGCAATAGCTGATGGAAGTTAGGGAGACAATAGTTCATGGAAAGATTCACTTCCTGGAGTCTATCTCCTAGGAGGAAAATCTTTTGCACACCTTTGGAAATGATCGAGGTAACGAGAATCAGGTGATGTGACATGTGGGCCAAGATGAGTACGGGAGAGCAATAGTAAAGGAAAGCTAAGTGGATATGGGCCCACACGATTTTAGCTATATTGATTATAACATCCCATAATGGAAACACTGGAAGGATCACTTGAGTGCACAGTTGAGGAAGTTCAGGGTGATGAGGCTCCTAGCTTAATTGGAAAGAGGGAATGAACATCCAATGGAAACACAAAAGTGGGGTCATGTGTGTGTTGAGTTGTCCTGGGGAGGATTGAAAGTTGCACAACATGGAAAGGTTCAGGATCCAAGTTATATAGTTCGGTCGTATGAAGGGCCTCCTCTTACGTAGTGTTACAAAAACATTGGCTCTGGCGGCTATTACAAAGGTAAAAGGCTATAAATTGAAATTTCTCTTACACGCTTGTTTTATAAAAATGTTGTGGCCATGGTAGTTCTATTTTTGTTTAGGGCTATGTATATAATATTTGAAAGGGATTGAATAGGGTGGTTTTGTATTAGCCTTGCAACTCCTCCTGCTTAATTTTAAATGAAATTTAAAAAGGGATTTATCTCCCTAATTTGGGTGTAAGGAAGCGCCTTATGAATAAGAGTTTTGGTATTGTGGCTTATAGGCTAAAATAATTGGCACAATAAATTTTTTCTGGGCATCATATTGTACCATGATTCTAAGTCTTTTCTCCATTAACGGGTTACTCTCCCCATCCTTATAAAGAATACCCCAATGCCCCTTGCATTGATGGTTTATTCCATTGGTCTCTTTTGGTGTTAGTTTCTACCCACATCACTATTTTGTTGTGATAATGTTCAAGGGAAATTTATAACATGTGTTAGTCATTTTTAAGATATTTTGGTTGTCCATGCTAACCTTCCCTTTGTCAAGGTGTTTTTAGTTCATAATATCATATCCAATGTTTTTTTCTCATGTAAATGTGGAAGCCACATTTCCTTGCACTTAGTAGATGTCATTCATCATTTGTTGTTGATTGAGTGGTTTTCCTTGTGTTTGATGATAATACCTTTATTTACAAATTAGGATTTGTATTCTACATTAGATTCCAATTTCCTTATTGGTGGAAAGCCTCACCTCAATTATTTTCGTCGCTGTTTAGTATTGGGAGGGTTTTCCTTATGTGTTATTTTCATCTAGTGCATTTGGAAGACATACTTGGAAATATGGTCTTTTATTTATTATTGGAGACCTAAAATCAAAGATATTCTTGATATTTTCTCTTGTTGGTTGATGCCAAATGCTTTAATGACCTCCTCCCAATGGATATATTCCTATAGAATCCAACTCATTTTCTCTAGAAACAATATTTAGTGACCTTTATAGTACCTTTGGGCTAATAGTTATTAATTGTCAATTTCCCTCACACTTGACAATGAGTATTTGTCACTGACCCCTAATCAATTGATTCTACAGGTGTTTGACATCAACACATATGTTCAAACTTAAAGAATGTACTAGGTACCTCGATTCCCATTATCATTATTGATGGGTTGCCTTGAGATTGGAAATTATATACATGAATGACTGGTGATTAGATGGTTTTTTTCCAATATTCATCTTCAAATCATTTATTCACATGGTGTACATTTGTACATATAACATATTTGGATTGAAGACCTTGCAATGTAGTGGCATCCCCTTTCATGCTACTACTTGAATTGATTATGAAATGTCAATATTCTATCTTACATTGGTACTTTAGGCCAATTTTTGTAATCTTCACAATTCTGAATTTCTCTTGATGTATATTGAAACATAGACCCACTTTGTATTTTCTTGTGGCTACAATTATATTTTGGCATGGATCCAATATGCATTCTTTCATGGTCATGATAATGCATCTTATATACTTCAAATCTCCATAGTGTACTTAATGTGGTTCCATGCTCATTTTCCATGTAAACCTAGGTATGCCCATCTCAAGGAAGAGATCTAATACTTTGATTTTTGTTTGAAAGTATCTTTTAGATCCCTAGTATGATGGACTTCACCTTGGTTCACTTGTTAGATCATTTAATTTTTGTATTGTATTTTAGCCAACAGCTCCCCTTCTACCCTAACACATTAGGGGACATCCATTATAGTTATATTTGGTCACTTTTGACTACATCAATTGAAGCAAACCATTGGTTTGCAATTTCTCCATGATTGACAACTTCTTCCACAAGTTTTCTAAGCCCTTTACTTTATGCTTGTGAGTTTCCTTCATGCAACCAATAAATGGCTCACATGTTGCTCCTCGGCAACTTGCAAACTCCTCAAATGACGTTAAAAAATATTGTGTAAAATGCACATTACTTAATGGATAACATGGAGGCTATAAAATTGTATGCCTCATATCTTGAGCCCCAATGAGAAAACCTACTTCACAACCATATAAATATAATATCTACAATCAAAACAAATGGTTAAGACTAGTCATAGACATGTTAATCATAAGCATTAATTATTGTTCCTCATAATTTTGGCTATGATAAAATACATTATCTTCACATATTTAAATATTATTATAGTTGTGATTGCTTCTCCTCAATTTTTGTAGGGTCAACTATTAGACTCCAAATAGATAATTGTAGTTGGTGACATTTGGGTGTAGCTGAAGAAATATTATATTCATCATTGAATTAAACAAGATGTCAATTCTTAAGTATAATTATAAAGGACTTAATTGTGAAATATATCAAATTCATTCGATCCAAATGTAACAAGTGTTGTCCATGACATACATTTTTTGAGGAATTTAACAAGTTGATCATATATCTCTTATTAGTGTTATTAATGTAAAGCATTTATAAGTATGGATCTTCAATTAATCCCACTCTCCCTTTAGAGAGTGAACTTAATACTACTCAGGTTCTTCTTGTACTCCAAATTATTCTACACATGGGGGCATTTCACATGTTTTCATTGATCCCCCTCCAATTTATGAGGCTACTTCATTTGATTGGAGTAGACTAAAAATACCTCGTCTTCCTTTGTCCACCCCTTTCCAAATCATTGTGAAAGAGTATGGTAAAAAAGTGCGTTGAACAAATGTAGATGAAGGTGCTTCTATCAGTATTTTATCCTCATCTTCTTGGCAGGTTTTGGGTTCCCCTCAACTTGTGCCTATTACATATAATATTTTGGCTTTTAACAAAACCATTAGCAAGCCTTTACGGATCCTTCCTGAGTTACCTATTACTCTGGAAGGTAAAACTATATGTATTGATCTTATGGTAATCCAAAGTCCCTTAGATTTCAATTTTCTCCTTGGGCGAGACTATGTCTATGCCATGGAAGTTGTCGTATCGACAGTCTTTCTTGTGATGTCTTTTCCTCACAATGGAAACAATGTGACTATTTATAAGCTTTCATTTGTTGATCTTGATTCGACTACGAACCATCTGGCATCCCTAAATGTTTTTTATATGCAAGTGGTATCTACCCTGCCATGGGTTAATTATGTTAGAACCACTCCCATGTCTTCGATTACTGATTCAAACACGCCTCTCATTGTTTGCTTGACTTCTTATGACTTAGATCTAGTAATTGGAATAGGTAACCTTATGCAGGAATTTAAAATGGATTTTCTTAAGCCTTTTTATTCTCTTCACATGTATTCCTTCCAGAGAGCTATTCTTCATTCTGATGAATATCTCTTGGAGGCCATGGTCGGGAAGAATTCCTTGGCATGTGTTTCTTCCAAATGGAAGCCATGATACAAGTGGTTGTTAGGATGGTTCTTTTAATGTGTCAACCACGTTAAAAAATGAGACAGGTTCTTACGAGCATAGTTATTTTTGTTTCAAGCTCACATAAACATGAAACAACCCTCGAGGATGGTTCTTTTACTGTGTCAACCTCATTAAAAAATGAAACAAGTCCCCTGAGGATAGTTCTTTTACTGTGTAAACCTCGTTAAAAAATGAAACAAGTTGTTATGAGAATGGTTCTTTTACTGTGTCAACCTCGTTAAAAAATGAAACAAATACTTGTGAGGATGGTTCTTCTATTGTGTCAACCTTGTTAAAAATGAAACAAGTGCCTGAGACGATGCTTCTTTTATTATGTGAACCTTGTTAAAATATGAAAAACTTGACTATGAGGATAGTTCTTTTACTGTGTCAACCTCGTTAAAAATGAAACAAATCCTCCTCTACTTGAGTCGAGTCTTTGACTAGTTCTCATAAATGTTGATTCAAGTATTTCACCTAATCTCGTGAATGAACCTTCATTTCATCTACCTATTAGTAACCAGTAGTCCACTCGGGCAGATCAAACAAAGTTTGGGGGGAATGTACCTCTATAGGTTATGCTTGGCGGGCATTAAAACCACTCTCAAGCACAGTTTCCTCTTTGTTTCAAGCTTGTGTAAAAATGAAACCACTCTCAAGCACAATTTCCTCTTTGATTCAAGCTTGTGTAAAACTGAAATCACTTTCAAGCATAGTTTTTCTCTATTTCAAGCTTGTATAAAAATGAAACCTATCTCGAGTCCATTTCGGTTATTATTTTCAAGACTCATTAAACTCCTGAAAATCCCAATCTTATTTTGTTGTATTTTCATGCTCGTAAAGGCACATGAAAATGCAGATTTCTTTCTGTCTTTTCTTGCTTGTTAATTAAATTGAAATTTGGTAATATGAGTATACTTTTATCACTTTTTTGGACTTGTTAAAACTTACGAAAAAGTGAAACCTGGGAGTTCTCTTTACGCCCTTTTCAGACTCCTTAAACATGAAAAGATCATCGAGTACTTGACTATTTGAACTCATAAAAGTAAATGGACAATCTTCTATTCAATATAAGTTTACCCCTTTTACGGACTACACTAGACTATTTACAAAAAAGGTATATGTTTACTAATCATGGTCAATAGAGTTCTCTCCTGCATTATTTTACCCATTTTTAGGCTTGAGGGACTCAATTTATGAAAAAGGAAACTGTGGAGTTTACTTATGGTTTTCTCCTAACTCCCTAAAACTGAAAAACATTGAGCTTTACTTTCTCCGGGCTCGTTAAAATTTAAGTTGAAAGAGTTGAACGAGTTTTTGTTTTGTGTCTTTTCAAACTCTTTAAACATGAAAATGACATCGATTTACCCCTTCACTGGACTCATAAAACTTAAACAGTGTAAGACTCGTTAAGCATGATGAGACCGAACCACTCCCTCTTAGGGTTTGTTAAAATACTTCGAAGGATTCATCTGAAGGATGAGCTTACAGGACAAGCATATGTTATCCTCCTCAAGCTTCTAAAAAATAAAGAGGCACTTTCCAGTAATGGTGGGGGAAAGTGAGAAAGGATCTTTGTTTTTTGTTTAATAAAAGGCAGTATGTCATTCTTAAACATGATACTCTGTCACTTTTGTGTCCGAGTTGGGAAATCCATTTCTTTTCAAATTGACCATACCTTATTGAAAGTCTTTAGTTGGTTTTAGATATTCTATTTTGATTCAAATACTGCCAAGTCAGAATGTCATGTTGCCAATATGTTCAAGAGAAGTCCAACCTAAGTTCAAATTACATTTCAACCATCCCTGAGTCAGACCTATATTACTCCAAACTATTTCTCTTCGAAACTTGAGATGAGTTTCATGTCGTAGGGCCTCCTACAATGGATCGTTTCCTATCGACTTCAACTCATTATCTAGGAAGTTTATCTAAAAACCTTTAGTACCTTGGAGCCTGCATGCCTTAATGGCAGGTTTCTCACCTTCGACGAAAGGTTCTCATCGTTGACCTTCGATCGAACGATTGTATGAGTGTTCGACATTATCACATCTATTCACACCTCATAGATTGTACTAGAAGTATCTTGAGAACCATTTCAATTATTGGTGGTTTCTCGCACTTGTTAGCGATTCACATCATTGGTTGGTAATTAAGTGGATTCTACCTTGTTCGACTATGAGACATTCACTCACATGGCTAGATTCATGCTACAAATTGAGAGATGGAGATCAAGACTCTAGATCTAGTGTCATCCATCCAGGCTGTGTGGAGTTATTAAATATTCATGATTGTAAACATAGATCCATTGATCGCTGCATCCATACTATGTCTTCAATTGACATGTATCTTCATATGTATTTTCATACTGGTTCTTTGAGACATTTATACTCTGAGTATGGGAATTCCTACCTCAGCAATGATTATATATTACAGTGTAACACTTAATTGATTGTTTCAGGTCTATGACTACAGTCTCTAACCAAAACAGTGGTATGATAAAGTGCTTCATTCATCAAATATTATTTCTGACTTTTCACTTTTGGGGGGAAATTTGTTACACATCATTTTATCGCATTAGGAAAATGACCATTGTTTTGGATCTAGTCATGTTAAACCAGATATTTTGGGTTCGATCCCAATGGAGTACCCAATTTCTATGTGGACTTATCCCTCTTGTGGACAAGAGAAATATCCCTAGACTCCAGAGAAATCTATTAACAAACAACCATGAACTATTACCTTTCTCTAGATTATGATTGACCCAAACAAATACTATGATATAGGCCTCTTACCATTTAATAGAAATTATTGATGAAGTCCCCTTCAGAGATTTTGATCATTCGCTCCTCCTCGATGCTTTAGAGATCTTCCCATCGCCTCCCACAACTTCTCCATGTGTCCTAATGAAGATCTGCATAGACAGGAACATACACGAGATCAAAGCATCCAATATCTAATATAAGAGGTAAATTAACTAATTAATCCAAAGATGTATCATAAACTGATCAATATGAAATCACAATCTATGTAGGTGATCAAGGAATCCTACAAATTATATCAACAAAGGTGTAATTGAGAAAGAAAAATTTCCTTTATACTAATAAAATTGAGAATAGTCTTACAGCCATCAAGCCTTGATGTTGCAAGTCCCTTCCCACAATCTCCAACCCTCTCATTGAATGAATATCCTTCCAACCTTATTCCTGTAGCATAAGCATACTTCCAATAGTCCCCCTCAATCCTCAGGCCTGGGTTAGCTTTATAGGTCAAGAGTGATAAAGAGCTCAAAATTTGCAAAAAAATTAAAAGTTGTCAAAAAGGTGTGGAACCTAAACGAACACATAGAGCTCGTCATTTTCATTCCAACAGTGTGAATGACACTCAGATCCGAGATCGTATGCAGAAGTTAGAGTAAGTAAAAGTTCAGGTTTGACTTGGACATGTGGTAGGATTGGATGACATAGCAAAGGTCCTAGCGAATGGGGAAGCTCCAAGTGGCAGGTTACCATTAGGTCCCACATATTGCATATCAGGAAAAAACAGTGTCATCAGCCCCCAACAGTGTCGAATTGTGATTTGTGATTTGCAGAATGTTAAGGAAATCAACCCCCAAAGCAGTCAGAGTTGCAATTTGCGATAATCGCAATCGAATATCACACAAATACCCCACCGATATATATGTTACCAAGGGACTCTACCAATGCGATTTTTGGACATGATATCATTTCATAGTTATAGTTTATAACTCATCGGGTCTGTCGAATCGCCAGATCATATATCACTATGAGTTAAGTCCCGAACATAAGAATCACCCAAGGCAAAGTCGATTGTGATTTATGACAGAGTTGCGGAACCGTCACATTTTCCGCCACACCAACCACTTTGTATGTGACCATTCGGCCTTAACCACAAGATAGGATAGGAAGTAGGTGGGATAGCCAATTTCGGCGGAACTGCTTGAATTAACTCCAGATAATGAATTTAACTGGCATTAAGCCAGATTTGGAGGTGAAAATTGTGGAAAGATTGACAGAAGTCATAACTAAGGAAATTTTCGACCAAATGGGATGCGAAAAGAGGCTAGATAGCCATTTTTGATCATTTTGAACTCATTGGAACATGTTTTAGGATCAAAGGGGAACTTTTGGATATGCATTTTTTAAAGTGAAGCCTATGGGTGTCATGGTCAACCAAAGTTTTGATTCAGTTTATGGAGGAGTTTGAAGATGGAGATGACCTTGCAGGGGTCTTCCAACCTGCATGCACTTTTTGCAGCAGCCATTACAACAGTGTTGTATCTTTATTTCTTCTTTTCTATATATGTGTTTTGGAGAAGATACTTGTTTATGTACTTCAAGTGGATTGTGGTACTGTTTATGCGCTTTGAAGTTGGAGTATGGGGCCTTGGTGTAAGATGAATGTGTTTGCTGAAGGTTTACATGTTTAACTGTAGGTTAACATGTGTATTGAATGAGAACTTTTGCAAAAGTTGTTTCTTTGAAGGAGAAACTAGCCATTCCATTTCAGCAGTTTATGTACTCTTCTTTTCTAGATATTGAGCATAATGAGAAGGGATCATGCATTTAGAGCTGATCCAAGGAGATGCAGCCTAGGAGGGGTGAACTCCTTTAACAATGGCTGGTGTATTACTGCTTGATGCATGCTTCCATTCATTATTTGGTTTCATGTTTTAAGTTTTATTCATGAAACTAACTTAAGTAAAAGAAACATAAAATTCATGTGTTTTACTTGCTATTTTGGAGTACAAACCTCAAGCACATTTTTATATTCTGATGAGGATCTTAGCACAAAAATATAATATTCCAAATTCAAATCAAAGAGTGGGAAGTTTGGGATCCATTTTCCAAGGGATGAGATCCACTAATGGTGGGATAGGGGTTCCACAAAGAGAGGGAGTAGCCCCATGATGGGAGGGATCAAGGCTGAATAGGAAACCATTCAAAGCTTGTTAGTTGGAATAGATATGACTAACGATGCTTCTAGACTTTACTTTTTATTTGTACATGCATTAAGCCATGTTCACAAGTCACAGTGTAAGAAAATGCATACTTATGAGTAGTTCCTAATGGAATCCTCTGTGTATGCGCATAAATTTACTAGCTAACTACGCAAGAAACCAAAAAAAGGGTTTGGAACCATGGGATGTAGGAATTCCACTATCTTTGGGATAAGTTGGATTCTAACTTTGCAAGGGAATGATTTGGGACACATTTATGTATAGTGAAAGATCCAAACCAATGGTCATTTTCCTAATGTGACAAAATGACATGTAACATACTTGGATAATGAAGTAAGAGAAGGTGAGGTGGGAACCACTACAGAAAGAGTTGAGGTAGAGAATGTATGATAAGGTGAAGGAAGAACTCAGAGCAGCTGAGTATAATTCAATTGTTTATGGACAAAACTTGTACATATATGAAGGAGAAGCCAAAGATGTGGAGAAGAGATTTATTAACAGTCTGATAAACTATTGGGTTAGTTTAGGTCAACATAAGGATATACTAACATAATCATTACACGAGGCTAAGGATCATTATGTTCTTAAAACTAATTATTTGTGTATGATTGTAGATGATGAACACCACTCAATTAAGATGTTTATATAGATTGATGAAGAAATGATGTTGCTAGAAGAGAGGGTTGAGATCGAGGAATTTCTGCCTAATAATGTGTTTGCAGATGTCAGAGATAGATAATTATTGGACGCTGCCCTGGAAGATGATGATGGTGCATAATTTCTTCAAGAAAATAATTCTATGGAATATGGAGTAAGGAAAAATAGTCCCATGAAAAAGGAATCATAATTGAAAACTATTGAAAAATATTAGGAAATGTTAATGATCTCACAGTAAAGCTCATATCTTTAGAAGATTGGTTGGACAATCTAAAGCCAAGTAGTGAAACAAGTGAAAATAGGGAAAGTTCTAGTAGTTTGAAGGAATATGAGATGAAGATGAAGTTGTAACCAATGAGGAATATTTATAGAAAAATTCAACAATAAAATAATAGATATTTTCAGAGTATGTACCAGTCAAAGGACAGGATGGTCATAAATATTGAAGAAATGAGGAAGCTAATGTTAAAGGTGTATCAGAGGAGGCATATTGCAGAAAGAAGGTTAATAGCAGATTGCATCGGACTGAATAGGTCTACATCAACAACAAAGGAGAACTGAAACATAAAGTTTGGAAGCTTAGAAGAATGAAGAAGACAACAACATAACAAAAACAACATCACTGAACAAATGATTGTTTACAAAATAAATTTTAGGATCTGGAAGGATTTCCTCAACATATAAAGGAACGTGGTCAAGAGAACATGATTTTTTTTCACCTTGTAAGTATGATGCAGGAGCATCTAACCTCCAAGTCAAAACTCTTTTTTACTAGACCTAAGGGTTTCATTTACCAAGGGAGTTGGTTCCATAAATTG
This sequence comes from Pinus tabuliformis, assembly GCA_031772625.1. Taxonomy (NCBI): domain Eukaryota; kingdom Viridiplantae; phylum Streptophyta; class Pinopsida; order Pinales; family Pinaceae; genus Pinus; species Pinus tabuliformis. Next base: position 2,022,294,541 of record CM062817.1, on the reverse strand, counting down.
GATTTAATTATTTACTTTAAATGTGTTTTCCTATGGTTTTCAGAAGAATTGTATATAAGTGATGAGAGAGGAATATTGTAATCAAATCTACTCTTTAGGATAGATCTCGAGAATGTTTGAGTAACTTAGAGATATTTCAGAGTTAGTTAGATCTCTTAGAGGATAGGTGGATCTATAGGATCTAAAAATAGAGATTTCTTGAGTAATTCATGGATCTGAACTAATTATGGTTTAGAATCCTATTTGTATAATTATATAATCAAAAGCATAAAATGTATTTAGAAGTGATGAGAGCAAGTTTGAGAGTAGATGAGTGAGGCCAAGTGATCCAAAAGAGAAAAAAGGGGCTAAAACATTGCCTAAGAGGGCATAAAGGCCTTTGTAAATATTTGTATATAATATAAGAAGCCACTTTGTTCAAGTGTTTAGAATTTGTCTATGCCAAGAATTTGTTTATTATTATATGGATTTTCATTTATGTTGTTAAGCACGGGTGTGTGTAGGATTATATTAGATGAGCTTAAGAGGGAGAGGGTTTCAAGAATTCATATCAGAGTTAACACATAGGAGACAAAACCCTTTTGAAACGGGGACGAACCAATCCTTTTACAATCAAAATGATCAAAGTTTTTGATCATTGATCCACAGAGTGATCAATGATCCAAATTTAATAAAGAATCAAAGAGGAGCGCAATTGTATGACAGATACGTGACAAATATGGTAAACTTGTGTCAGAACCAGTTACAAAAAGATCAGAGTAGTGCAACGGAAGTAGTGGAATCCAAAAATCCTGAAGGCTAAGAGATAAGGAGTGTGAGAGTGGGGTTGAAATCCATGTTATAATACTCCCTTTGTAGCAGGGGTTGAGACTTAAGGTAAGTGCACAGACAAAAGGTCGAGATCAGAACAGAAGGGTCGAATAAAGAGCATAAAGGGCAAAGACATAAAAGGGAGCAAAGACCTAGTATTTTTACTTTGGAATAGAAGGTTCATTACTTCACTCTCAGGATCTATGGGCTTCCTAAAATCTACAAAGAGGGATTCCCCATTAGACCCATTTTCAACACCATTGGTGGGCCAACCTATCTTTTAGCTAAATATTTAGCCATGAAGTTGAAGCCCTTGGTGGGGCGGAACGGAATCCTTTGTCAAAGACTCCTCTTCATTTGTTAAAGAGTTAAAGGATATGAAATTTGATCCAGGTGACATTTTTGTCAGTTTTGATGTTGTTTCCCTGTACACTAACATCCCCATTAAGGAAGCCCTTGATGTCATCTTTCACCTTACTGATCCTGACACTGCTAAATTAGTTGAGATCTGCCTCACTTCTACTTTTTTCTGTTTTGAAGGTGAGTTCTATGAAAAAACCTGTGGGGTGGCCATGGGTTCTCCCTTGTCCCCTATTTTTGCTAACCTATTCATGGAAGATTTTGAATCCAAGGTTTTATCCTCAGCTGTATTTAAACCTAAGCTTTGGAAAATATTTGTTGATGACATCTGCACCATATGGCAGCACGAGCCTGATAAGTTAGATCTATTTATCCAACATCTTAATAATCAGTCTAACTCCATAAAGTTTACTATGGAGTGTGAAGTTGATGGTTGCCTTCCTTTCCTTGATGTCCTCATTGTAAAAAAACTGTCATAGGTTAACTTGATAATGCAATATAAATCAAAGCAAAATACTATAACCTACTTCTACTATCAATTTGCGGAAGCTTAAAGATCGAGTTGAACAATATAACCAGAAGAAGAAGAATCAATGACACAATACACATGAAAATACTTTAGGGAAAGCCTCGGGTAAAAACCCCACACTATTGTATTATCATACATGGTGGAAATACATAGGAATTATACAAAGCCTTAGCTCTCACAGCTAGCCAGTTGTTAGTACAATCCTCACAGATGCTCACAAGAAATCTTGGCTTCTCTCCAGCCTTCCTCTCTACCCTCCAAGCTCCTATCTTCTTGCGTCGTTCCTTGTGGATGATTTTCCTATTACAAAGTGGAACACCACTCCTTCAAAACTGCGCAATCCTCAAGGATGAATCCTTGATTACATCATGAGTTTTCTCCATGAGAAAACACATGCAAATGATAGTACACTGTCCTTGAACATTAATCTCAACTGGGTCTTTCTTAGAATAGACATGCATGAGTTTCTGATGAGGGAATCTTCAGTTAACTGGAATAGCACTAGTTGAGTGCATTAATGCATAAACTGACTGTTAACTCACTATTAGTTCCTCAAACAGATTGGAACTAATTTAACTAGACTTAACTCAATAAACTAAGTTAACTAATTACAACTCAAATATAACTAAATCTTATCTCCTTAATTTAAGGGATAACTCTTGCATGACTTCAGGAAGACTTCTAAGTTGAATTTCTCCAGCTAATTAATTTAAAATAAATTAATTAATTATTTCCAAGTAGCTATTAAGACTAAATTCAATTTTAATTCACAATTTAATTCAAGGATAGATTAAATTGGAATATTCTTGTTGCCATATTTCAACACTCATTTCTAGGAAAGTTGATGGATCTTTCTCCCATGAGGTGTATCAAAAAAATACTCATACTGAGCAGTGTCTTCATGCCAATTCCCACCATTTCCCTACTCAGAAGATTGGTGTTCTCAACACGTTAGCCACTCGTGCTCTGAAAATTTCTGATGAAGACCATCTTTCTAAAGAAAAGTCCCATCTGCTTAATGTTTTTGTCGAAAATGGTTATAGTAGGCAGCAAGGTGTCAAAGATTCCTCAAAGCGAGTAAGGGTCCTAAGGTCAAGAAAGACCCCGTTGATCACAGTTCAAGATTTCACCTCCCCTTCATCCAAGGGACAACAGACAAGATTGTGATAATCCTGAACAAGAATAATATTCCCTCGACCTTTAGACCCCTCAGCACCATTAGAAGTTCCCTAAAATATGTTAAAGACCGTGTGAACCTTATGGATATGAAAGGTGTTTATATCATCCCTTGTTCTTGTGGAACCTCATACATTGGTGAAATTGGTCGTTCTATTAACGAGAGGATCAAGGAACACATTGCTGATATCAAACATGGGAGGACTAGATCTTCAGCTTTGGTCGAGCATGCAGAGAAGACCAAGCATCATATATGCATTGAGGAGGCTAGGGTTATCGCAAAGATTTCCCATTTTCATCACCGTAAGTTTAGGGAAGCCATTGAAATTGAGAGGTCTTCCAGTAATATTAATAGGGATGACGGATGGAAAATTAGTAGTTGTTGGATTCCCACCCTCTCTTCTTAGTTTTTCTCCGTCATTGTCTAGGCCTTTTGTCCCATTTCTTGTTTCTGTACTAATCCCACACCCCCCCCCCCAGGCTTTTTTTTCAAAAAAAAATTATTTTCCTTAGGTAGAGAGGAATACCCTCATTTATTTATTTAGTTAGTTTTTATTAGTATTATTTATTTTTATTTTTTTATTTATTTATTTTAGCTTGTCCCCTAATTAAAAATTTGGTAGCATCCATGCTATTTATTCCTTTTTGAATCTTAAATATATATATATATATATATATATATATATATAGAGAGAGAGAGAGAGAGAGAGAGAGATAATAAATAAAAATATTTTTTCCCTAATCAGATTTAGTCGTTTAGATAAATTATTAAATAAATATAAATATAAATATAAATAAATAAATAAAAATTTAAACAATATAAAATATTTCATTTTTCCTCCCCTAGTAAAATATAGCTTTTTTTCTTCTAGTCGTTAGGATGGCCTGTCTCCCTATTTAACCTCCTTCCTAAATCTATTTCTTCATCTTGTCCTGAAGATGAACTGCACCTGTTGGTTCGAAACATGTCGACCAAAATCTTCAATGTGATTTCTTTCGAAAAATATTTTATACATCAAGATATAGATCACAAAATCTTGAATTCGAATAAAACCTAAAGTTCTTTTTAGAAGAAGTCGGCACTTAACAACCGTTGATATGACGTGCCCTGGGAAGTATTCCCCAAGAGATTGAAAGAATAACATGCAAATGCGTAGTCAAGATGACTAGACATCGAGAGGACATGGGTGAAAATCATTGTGTAAAACGTCAGGATGATGTGGAGGTTTCTTATTTGATGCAAGACTCAGAAGGGGCTATGAAGCACTGATCCTCATCCCAAAGGTAAAGGAGTTTACGTGTAGTTAAAAAGGTCATGGGCAATAGCTGATGGAAGTCAGGAAGACAACAGTTCATGGAAAGACTCACTTCTCGGAGTCTATCTCCTAGGAGGAAAATCTTTTGCGCACCTTTGGAAATGATTGGGGTGATGACAATCGGGTGATGTGGCATGTGGGCCAAAATGAGTACAGGAGAGCGACAATAAAGGAAAGCTAAGTGGATATGGGCCCACACGTTTTTAGCCATAGTGATTATAACATCCCATAAGGGAAACACTGGAAGGATCGCTTGAGTGCATAGTTGAGGAAGGTCAGGGTGACGAGGCTCTGGGCTTACATGGAAAGAGGGAATGAACGTCCAATGGAAACACAAAAGTGGGGTCATGTGTGTGTTGAGTTGTCCCAGGGAGGATTGAAAGTTTCACAACATGGAAAGGTTGAGGATCCAAGTTATATAGTTCGATGGTATGAAGGGCCTTTCCTTACACAGTGTTACAAAAATATTGGCTCTGGCAGCTATTACAAAGGTAAAAGGATTTAAATTGAAATTTCTCTTGCACACTTGTTTTATAAAAATGTTGTGGCCATGGTGGTTCTATTTTTGTTTGGGGCCGTGTATATAATATTTGAAAGGGATTGAATCGGGTGGTTTTGTATTAGCCTTGCAACTCCTCCTACTTAATTTTAAATGAAATTTAAAAAGGGATTTATCTCCCTAATTTGGGTGTAAGGAAGCGCCTTATGAATAGGAGTTTTGGTATTGTGGCTTATAGGCTAACATAATTGGCACAATAAATTTTTTCTAGGCATCATATTGTACCATGATTCTAAGTCTTTTCTCCATTAATGGGTTACTCTCTCCATCCTTATAAAGAATACCCCAATGCCCATTGCATTGATGGTTTATGCCTTTGGTCTCTTTTGGTGTTAGTTTCTACCCACATCACTATTTTGTTGTGATAATGTTCAAGGGAAATTTATAACATGTGTTAGTCATTTTTAAGATATTTTGATTGTACATGTTAACCTTCCCTTTCTCAAGGTGTTTTTAGTTCATAATATCATATCCAAAAAAAATTTCTCATATCAATGTGGAAGGCATATTTCCTTGCACTTAGTATATGTCATTCATCATTTGTTGTTGATTCAATGGCTTTCCTTGTGTTTGATGATAATACTTTTATTTACAAAGTAGGATTTGTATTCTACATTAGATTCCATTTTCCTTATTGGTGGAAAGCCTCACCTCAATTATTTTCGTCATTGGCTATTATTGGGATGGTTTTCCTTATGTGTTATTTTCATCTAGTGCATTTGGAAGTCATACTTGGAAATATGGTCTTTCATTTATTATTGGAGACCTAAAATCAAAGATTTTCTTGATATTTTCTCTTGTTTGTTGATGCCAAATGTGTTAATGACCTCCTTCCAATGGATATATTCCTATAGAATCCAACTCATTTGCTCGAGAAACAATATTTAGAGACCTTTATAGTACCTTTGGGCTAATAGTTATTAGTGTCAATTTCCCTCACACTTGACAATGAGTATTTGTCACTAACCCCTAATCAATTGATTGTATAGGTGTTTGACATCAACACATATGTTCACACTTTTAGAATGTACTAGGTACCTCGATTCCCATTATCATTATTGATGGGTTACCTTGAGATTGGAAATTATATACATGAATGATTGGTGATTAGATGGTTTTTTTCCAATATTCATCTTCAAATCCTTTATTCACATGGTGTACATTTGTACATATAACATATTTGGATTGAAGACCTTGCAATGTAGTGGCATCCCCTTTGGTGCTACTACTTGAATTTATTATAAAATATCAATATTCTATCTTACATTGGTACTTTAGGCCAATTTTTGTAATCTTAACAATTCTGAATTTCTCTTGATGTATACTGAAACATAGACCCACTTTGTATTTTCTTGTGGCTACAATTATATTTTGGCATGGATCCAATATGCATTCTTTCATGGTCATGATAATGCATCTCATATGCTTCAAATCTCCATAGTGTACTTAATGTGGTTCCATGCTTATTTTCCACGTAAGCCTAGGTATGCCCATCTCAAGGAAGAGAGACATCTAATACTTTGATTTTTGTTTGAAAGTATCTTTTAGATCCCTGGTATGATGGGCTTCACCTTGGTTCACTTGTTAGATCATTTAAGCCCTGTATTGTATTTTAGCCAACAACTCCCCTTCTACCCTAACACATTAGGGGACATCCATTATAGTTATATTTGGTCACTTTTGACTACATCCATTGAAGCAAACCATTGGTTTGCAATTTCTTCATGATGGACAACTTCTTCCATAAGTTTTCTAAGCCCTTTACTTTATGCTTGTGAGTTTCCTTCATGCAACCAATAAGTGGCTCACATGTTGCTCCTTAGCAACTTGCAAACTCCTCAAATGATGTTAAAAAATATTGTGTAAAATGCACATTACTTAGTGGATAACATGGAAGCTGTAAAATTCTATGCCTCATATCTTGAGCCCCAATGAGAAAGCATACTTCACAACCATATAACTATAATATCTACAATCGAAACAAATGGTTAAGACTAGTCATAGACATGTTAATCATGAGCATTAATTATTGTTCCTCATAATTTTGGCTATGATAAAAGACATTATCTTCGCATATTTAAATATTATTATAGTTGTGATTGCTTCTCCTCAATTTTTGTATGGTCAACTATTAGACTCCAAATAAATAATTGTAGTTGGTGACATTTGGGTGTAGTTGAGGAAATATTTATTCATCATTGAATTAAACAAGATGTCAATTCTTAAGTATAATTATAAAGGACTTAATTGTGAAATATATCAAATTCTTTCGATCCAAATGTAACAAGTGTTGTCCATTACATACATTTTTTGAGGAATTTAACAAGTTGATCATATATCTCTTATTAGTGTTATTAATGTAAAGCATTTATAAGTATGGATCCAACTTATTCAATATTTTGCATGAGGAACTCCTAGTGTTGGTGCTACTTTCCATCTGAGATCATGGAGAGTGCAAAACAACGTATAGAGGAGAAGGATCAATGGCAAGCTTCTTGAACTTAAATCTTGTCCAAGTAGGAACCCAATAAGTACACTATGCTACTTATGCATCTATATCTATAAATACATCATCTAGAAATAAGTTAGGTCAAAGTCATCTAAGCTTTCATACCAATGATATGGTAGCCAAGAGGTATTAGAATTATTGGTATACAAAGCATTTGAGTGTACTCATTATGAAGTTATTATAGATCCCTATCACATGAACCTTCGCAAATAAGGTTAGGAAGAAATCATAATTGATATAGATTAAGAAATAATCATAATGAAGATATTAATGGATTGGAGATTTATGTGGTGTAATTGTTGGTTTTGAGAGCTTGAATAATCCACAGTGTGTATGAAGATATTGATTGATTCCTTTATTAAAAAAAAAAAACCTTTTAAAACTAATCTCTAAATTCTCATTCCACAACTTCCACAAAATCCCTATTATCAACATTCCAACAACTCGTATAAAAATTATATTATCAACAAAATATTAATGATTAATTAAAATCAAAAACTTAATTATCAATTAATGTTCTTGCATAAGTTTGAGTATAGGTTTCTTTCGTCACAATTATTACTCTTTATCCATGTCGTACTTCTAATTCATGTGGAATGTTTTGTGATCTTTATAATAATTTACATGAAACTCACCCTAAAAGATAATAGTTCTTGATTATTTTGAACTTGTATTGATATGTACCATAAAGTTGAATTGAATATAATCTTGTGGAGATGTTGATATTTAAATTCTCTTAAATATCTTGCCCCCCAGATGTTGATATTTAAATTCTCTTAAATATCTTGCCCCCCCACCACAGTCTTTGGTATATAATATTGTATAACGATTATTTTTATAAAGAGATAACAATCTACATAATAATATTATTTATAGAGTTAAGTTATCTATAAAGCAATGTGATGGGTAAAGCTCATTTATTATATTGGTGGAAGGCAAGATATATTGTAATTAGTGGGAAGTTAAATTGCTTTGAGTTTTGTTAAATCTAAAAAAAAATACTATTTTGAATATTGACAAGTCATACAGCAATACAATCTACATAATAATATTATTTATAGAGTTACGTTATTTATAAAGCAATGTGATGGGTAAGGCTCATTTATTATATTGGTGGAAGGCAAGATATATTGTAATTAGTTGGAAGTTAAATTGCTTTGAGTTTTATTAAATCTTTAAAAAAATACTATTTTGAATATTGATTTGACCATTTTTATTTAGTATAAAATAGAATTGTGTGATTACAAAATAAATTTATTATTTAAAATATATATATATATATATCATTATATATGGTTTACAGTTTTAAATAATTTTATTATCTGTCTTTTAGTCATATATATTTTAATAAATATAAAATTTATAAAAACCATTATCACTACACCCGGCAATGTACTTCATCAAGAAAAGTAATAGTATATAAAATAGAATTGTGTGATTACAAAATAAATTTATTATTTAAAATATATATATATGGTTTACAGTCTTAAATAATTTTATTATCTGTCTTTTAGTCATATATATTTTAATAAATATAAAATTTATAAAAACCATTATCACTACACCCGGCAATGTACTTCATCAAGAAAAGTAATAGTATATACCATTAAATTCTATCAGCTGCATTAAAAAATGTCATTGTGAGTTTGGAGAAATATACATATAAGCATTGTATCTAGATTCTTTTTTATATTTTAATCGTATTTATGGGTAGTAATCTCAAAATAAATGGTTCAATTTTGATGCTTGCATTTTCGGATTTTAGCGTTTTAAAGTTTCCACCAAATAATTGAATATTGAATTTTATTTTGCAGTAGTATAATTCATGGATTTGATTTTATATATTTTAATGCAGATAATGATCCATACGTCAATAATGTGACACAGTGACCGAGGGCTACCATCAATTTTCCTTGGTGTATTCCATAGTCCTAACTCTCCACTAAAATTGACTAAATATTCCATAGTCCTAACTCTCCACTAAAATTGACTAAAGTTAAAGAGTAGAAGGAGTAAGTAAAAGGCCTGGAATTTCAAATTTATTTTTGTCATTTAAGTGAAAATTGAATGATGGTGATTTGTTTTTACTATTTGTAATTTTATGTTTCAAAGATATCATATTTGATATTTATTATTATTATTATATAAGAGGTATTATTATTAATTTTTTTAGTATGAATATAAAAGTAAATTTTCATTAATATAATCATCTTTTTATCATTATAAAATATTTTTAAACCAAATAATATAATATATGTACATGTTTTATATTATTTAGGAAAAATTAACTAATTTAATTTTGTTTACTGTTATTATCATATTATTCAATATGCATGTTGTATGGTAAATATTTATTTAATTTTAAAATTTACAAATTATATTGAACCATTCTCATAAAAATTCTCAAAGTGGCTTGGTCAAACTCATTGACTATAATGTATTTTCAAACTCATTAACTATAATGTATTTTGAAGAGAAATAGTCAATCTCAACTTCTTAGTTAAATTCATTAATTAAGAAGAACAATTAATCTCAATTTTCAAGGTGACGCATTAAACTCGAGAATGACCATATAGACAATAAACAAGTTTGAACCTCACTTTCAAATAGGGATTTCGGAGGATTCTAACATTTCAAGTAATACAAATATATATAGCATGCATTTTGAATAAATTCATAAATCTCGAGAATGACCATATAGACAATAAACAAGTTTGAACCTCACTTTCAAATAGGGATTTCGGAGGATTCTAACATTTCAAGTAATACAAATATATATAGCATGCATTTTGAATAAATTCATAAATCTTCCAACAAGTAACAAGAATCGAGGGTCAAATTCAATTATGAATGTATCCATTTTCTAATCAAATTGATAAGTTCACCCATTTAAATTTATTTAATTTGGTGTGTTGAACATCTCTTATTTAAATGGTTTGTTGAACTTTTATTATTTAATTTATTTCTATCATCTTTAATTTTTTAATATATAATTTAATTTTAAATTATATTTTTCTTACATCATCAATGACAACTCGGCAAGATTAGGGAGTAGAATCTAATTTGACTTAGTATTTTTAATTAAGAATGTTTTTTGTTGTTGTATAAGTACTTTATGTTTGAAAAAAAAATACACTAAGAGAACTAACTTCATTATAAAAAACACATTTGCAATAGAGCTTCAAAAGAATATATAAAACATAGATGTTAAATGCTAATGCTAGACAAGGGTTCCCTAATCAATAATTTAGAATAAACCAATAACGTTACCTTAATCATTAACACTAGTTTTATGCATAAGATCAATATAAAAGTTGATTTGCTTCTAGCAGGTAATAGAAGTAACTTTGCTACTCAATTACTTTTTTCTTAAGAGGCAGGTATTGTTATCACTCCAAGAAACTCTCCTATGTTGCAGTTTGGAGATGCCTGGTAACATATAATCTTCAATATTGTTCTCAGAACTATTGAAATGGATGATGGTTTGGATCAAGTCAGATAACCATTTCAGCTCTATTCTCACTCAAGACATGCATGAACACTCTCACCAATATAAGGCTTTAGACCACTAATTCTCAATAATTTATAGATTCAATGGATAGATGGAGAATATTGATTGTACCAGCAGATTGCATACATAAACACATATGAATGACTAGCTACAGGAAGTAAATAAGACTTGGAAATCTATTTTATCAAAGCAGAGATAAGATGACAGTTATCTGGCATTAGACACAGCAAAAAACCTAAATAAACTATTTAGGTGCAAGCATAGAATAACAAAGAGAATGGACATTGAACATATAATAGCAAAAGAAACATACATTGTTAGAATGAAGATGAGAAGTTTGAAGGAACAGAGGAGGAACAATCTCTAGAAGTTTGAACCCCTATTACATCTTACTTCCAGCTATTTATAGCCTGTTTACAATGCTCTTGAGCTCTAAGAGGCTCAGAGTCTTAATGTATCTGATATGCCTTGTTAACTGATTTGATGCCCTCTAGGCAAGCAGGGCTCGTAGTTTTCTGCTTCTGACAGAAGTGTAACCATTTTAAGATGTTTTGTGTGGTTTGTTGCGCTGTCTAGGAGTTCTCTCGTGCCAGAGATGCCCCACAATCATTCTATTTGTTATGTTTGTGTCGTTTTGTGGCTCCATGATCGTTTATGGTAGATTTAGCTATGTTGTTGTGGCTCCATGATCGCTTTGGGTTGATTCGGCCTCTGCTCTATGGTGGAATGGCTCTTTGAGCCTATGAAATCCTTTTGAAGTGCGGACAATGACTTCTTTCTGTTATGAACAGAAAACACAACATTACTGCAAAAATCTTGCCTTCTTTGTGTATTTTGGACATCAAAAGTCCTAAAATATGGTTTAATTGTCTATTGAGTCCGGCGTTGTCACCATTGCAAGTCGCAAAAAGCCTGCTCCTGTGTATTTCCCTTGTATTATGAAACACGCAAAAAAAACTGAAAAATGCATGAAAATGTGTTTGACGGACTTCAGATATTATATATTTCACTTCCCGGACCCTTACAGGTTTAGGACTCATCGCAATCCCTGCTGGCCAATGCTCCCTTCGTATTTTCCTTATATAACGAAAATACATGAAATACATTAAAAATTGGGCTTTTACGGACTTGAAAATATATATATTTTGCTTCCTGAAACCCATCAGGTCCAAGTTCCATCGCTATCGCACTACCCCTGTTTCCCTTTGTATTTTGTTATATAACGAAATACACGGAAAATGCATTAAAAATGGCTTTGGCTCGGACTTCAAAATTTATGAACTCTCATATATAATGCCGTCGAGTCTGGCTACTGGGTCGCCCATATGTATGTGCATAAGCCCCGCCCATGGTATAGTGCCGATGCAATAAATCACAATCACGCATCGCTCACTCCCTGGGTCCTTTATATAACATGGCATATGCTCCCCGCCAATGCGACCCACCGATCCGATCATCGGCAATCGCTGATCGGCGGTGTCATGCACCAAAATTTAAGTTGTCCTTTCTACTCGGTCGATTTTTATTAGCCGCTTAGATCTGGGTTGTTGATCGGCCAGATCTAACGGCTGATGTTCATTCCTCTATTTAAGCCTGCAATTGTGGGTTTTTCATGGGTTTCAAGCATTTTTGCCTCCCGATAGTGTATTTATGCCCTTCCAAGGGCTCTCCTCTTGCGCTGATTCTGATCATTGGATGATCTTTGAGGAAATCTTGAAGATTTCAAGAGCATTTTTGGATCCATTGGCATGATTTCAAGCAAATTTGGAGACTTTAAGAGCCTATATGGATCCATTTTTGGGCCTTTTGCCAGCAAGGTTAACACTGGATCCTTCTAGGGATGAAATCCTCCCTGTGAGGTTTCAAGGATCACAGATCAATGCCTTTCCTGAAAAACAAAGTCAAATCTTCCTTCTAGTGTTTCAATGGGCATGGAATCTATTTTGTAATGAAATAAAAACTGGAAAAACAAATTTACAATGACAAGGCTTTAAGGCTTTAAAGCCTTAAACGAAATAAAGTTTCAAGAACCACCCATTTATTGGGCTACCAAAAGTATCTCCTCCTTCCAGACTATGTAGAATGAATTTATTGTTCTGATGAATTTGAGCGATGACAAATGGAGTTCTCCATAAGGAGTCAAACTTGCCATGATTACCTTTCTTTTCCTTAAATGCATCCCATTTAAGAACCCAATCACCAACTTGGAAATTGTCCACTTTTGCCTTCCTGTCAAAGGTTTCTTTGATTTCCTTCTGATGAGATTTTGACTTCTCAACCAGCTGCTCTCTGATCTGTTGTAGTTCAACCAAGTTATTCATTCTTCTTACCATGTCATTCACTTCATCTTGTTCTTCTTGCAAGAACTTAGCCACAGGGAGAATCAGCTAGATGGGGAAAACAAGCATCATCGCCATAAACTAGTTTGAATGAAGAATTCACTATGGACTTTTTGATGGTAACTCTATCAGCCCATAGCGCAAACTTCAACTTGGAATCCCAGCTCTTTTTTTGTCCTCTAATAGTTTTTTGATTACCCTTACCAGACTCTTGTTAGATGATTCTGCCAGGCCATTACTTTGAGGATAATATGAGGTAGAATGCACCACTTGAATGCCCATGGATTCAGTAATGTCCACCAATTCTTTTGCCTTGAAAGTTGTTGCATTATTAGTGACTAGTTTGGTTGGGCAACCAAATCTAGTGAAAATATTCTCATTCAAAAACTTTATGACAACTTGATGATTGGCATTTTTAGCGGGTATAGCCTCAATCCACTTGGTGAAATAATCAGTGGCTACTAAGATCCATTTGTGTTGGCCACTGGAATGTGGGTTGATCTCACCTATAAAGTCCAAGCCCCACTGTTGGAAGGGACCATTGACATGTATTGGCTTCAAGGGCAAAGACTTTAGCTGTTGTCTTCCTGCAAACCTCTGACACTTGTCACAAGATTTTACAAAATAAAACACATCAGAGAACAAAGTAGGCCAATAATATCTAGCCCTCAAGATTTTGTGAGCTGTGGTATTCCAATAATGATGCCCTCCATAGATGCTAGAATGGAACTAGTGTATGACTTCCAAAGATTGTTCTTTATCTAGACATCTCAAGAGGATTCCTGATGGGTTTTTCAAATAAAGCAGATTTTTATTAACGCAGAATTTGGTTGATCTGAGTTTAATGGCACGATCTTGACTTGAGCTAAGCCCTGGAGGGACTTCTAGCTTTTGCAAAAAATGAACTATGCTGTAATACCATTCACAGGTGGCTAGATTTTCAGCCAAAGGCTGATTCTGCTTTTGCTCTTCTACTGCTCCCTCTATCTGCTCATCATCTGAATTTAGACCCATGCAATTTATGTCTAACAAGATGAAATTTTCTTCAGCCATAAGTTTAGACAAGCCCTGGCCTTTGCAATCCATTTAGCTCTCTTCCCATCAATATATGGCTGAGTTAAGACATCTTGTACTGAGGTTGAAGGTACATATGCAACTACTTTGGAATGCAGAATATAAATTTTGAATGCCTTTAAAGATTTTATGAGAGCATAAGCTTGTTTTTCAATAAGGTTATACCTTAGTTCAGCATCCCTTAAAGTTTTTCTGAAAAATGGCACAAGGTGCTTTATGCCTTCATCATTTTTCTGCAACAGAACTACTGCAAGTGTATCATAAGAGGTAAAAGAGAAGACACAAAACTCCTTAGTGTAATCTGGGTTGATTAGAGTGGGAGCTTCCATGATAGCTTGCTTGATGGCTTCAAAATAGCTTCTTGAAGCATCTTTCCATTTTATTTCTAATCATTTCTTCAGCATGGAGGTGATGTGATTTACTAGCTTTGCAAAGTTTGGAATGAACCTCCTTACAAAGTTAATCTTACCCAGGAAGGATTAAATGTTCCTTTTTGACCTTGGGATGGGAAATGTCTGAATTTCTTGAACTCTTGTTGGGTCAATCTTCACACCTTCAGTAGAAATAATATGTCCCGGAAATTTTCCTTCTTCTAGAGCAAAATGTGACTTCTTTGGTTTAACCGAAATTCCAAACTATCTGCACTTTAGAAAGACCTTCTTCAAATGTTGTAAATGGTCTTTGTGGCTACTGAAGAAGACTGTTATGTCATCAAGATAAATAAGGACAAACTTGTCTTTCTCTCCCACAAAGGCTATGTCCATGGCCCTCTGAAAAGTAGCCCCAACATTCATCAGTCCAAAAGGCATCTTGGAGTACATGAAAGTGCCCTAAGGAGTAGTGAAGGCGGTCTTTTCCTGATCTTCTAGATGTACAGCAACCTAATTGTAACCAAAAAATCCATCTAAGAAATACATGACTCTGGCCCCTGAAACTCTTCGCAGCAAGTGTTCCATCTTAGGCAGGGGGTAGTTATCTTTTTTAGAGCACTTGTTCAGATTTCTGAAGTCAACACAAAGCCTGATTTCTCCATTTCTTTCTTACTACCAAAAGGTTAGCTATCCACTTTGAATACCTTAGGGGAACTATGATTTTGGCATCCAACAATTTCTTGATCTCTTTCTCAATCAAAGTCAATAAGAGAGGGTTGATAGGTCTTAATTTCTGCTTAAAAGGGGTGGTATTCTTTTCTAGTGGAATCTTATGCTGAATGATGTTTGTATCATAGGTTTTAAGATCACTGTATTCTGGGAAGAAGACAAATGAGTGGACAGATTAATGTATTTCGGATGGGTTGGGCCCCCTATATTATGTTTACAAATAGCAGACTCATTTTCTGTTTTGGCAAGCTTATAAGGCACATCGTTATTATTATCACCCCAATAAACTCTCCTAGGTTGTACCTTAGAGATGCTCGGGAACATTACAAACTCAACAAAAAGTTGGATAAATGGTGGATGAATGAAAGAAATGTTGCATATTCAAGCCAGATAACCACTTCTACTATGCTTGACCCTAGACATGGGTGAACACCCCCGGACTACAAGGCTTTAGACCACCAATTACTCACAGTTTTAAGAAAATGTGATAATGGAGAATATTGATCACACCAGCAGATGCACAAGACCCTGTGATGGCCAGCTACAACCAGTTAAAAGGTCTGTAAAGTTGTTTCCTAATAGACAAACAGGATGAAAGCTCTGTAGAATTAAAACAACAAAAACCTGCATACAAATTCAATGAAACTAACTAGATTCTAACACAGAGGTGGGATGACAACCCCTCTAATGCTAAACATCAGCAACACATGCATAAATTCACAACAGGCACAACCTGGAACAAAGAAGAAGAAGTGGAAAGTGAGCAATTAACAGCAAAAGAAGCTTGTATTAGCTGAAAATGAAGACCAAATGCTGCAACTATCATAGTAGTTACAGTCTCCAGAAGTTGAACTTTACAACAAAATAACACTCATCAACCCGATTACATCTTTTTTCTGGGTATATATGGAGGTTGAATACAAAAATCTTTGCTAACCTATGCGTGGAGGGGTCATAACTAACCACCAACTGCATTTACAATTAGATATGGGTCTCTGATACAATTTGATTGTTTTAATGGACAAAATGACCTTTACTGGTACTTTTTTGTCCTTCCTAAACAGGTGAAGTATTATTTGAATGAATTTCCATAACTTTTGCAATCATTGAGCTGCTCGAGGATCGTCCTTATCATCCTTGACTGTGTTGTTCTTTAAATGTGGTAGTTGAGGAATTCATGTGCAGATTGTCGGATCATCCCTTCCTTCTTCGTGTGCATGGGACAAGCCAAAAACACTAAAAAACATATTGAAAATGGACGATGAATTGGGCATGAATGTTGACCATTGGATAGCTCAGATGGACGGCCTAGATTTTATGGCGGGAGGCGATGGAAGACACAGAGGCGCAGTTGATTATTAGCCGTTAGATCTGGCAAATCGAACGACGAGGATTGGATCTGAGGGGCTATCAGGAGCAAACGGGAATGGAGGGACGTGGGCCATCAGATCGCGGGATGAATGATCGGACGGCTGACGGGCGGTAGAGATGATCATGGGTTAACGAACGAGGGGGCGTACCGGAAGGGCGGTAAGCAGTTTCCCCGCACCGCTTTCTACGAAGAGGCGATATTCATACCACGAGGCGCGATCCAGTAATTAGGCACCACGTGGCAGATGGGATGGCGGGGAAACAACTTTCCCCGCTGGTTATCGTTCTTTCAGGTTTGTGGGGTGGGGGGCTGCGTACGTCGTCGGATCATGAGGTGGAGGATCGAACGGCCCAAGATTAACGCACATGTTTCGGGGTTGATGTGATAGGTAAAGCCGCGATGAGTTATGATTTTCTTTGTATGCGCGGTGTTATAAAGGATTAAAACATTAGTGCCGGGGGATTGAATGGTATACACAGGGTTTAAACGGGTTAACAGGGTTTTTAATGTTTAATAATAAAAAAAGCTCGGGAGTCAGTAAAAGAAGGGTTTAGGTGAGGTTTCATAGTGTTAAAACAAAAACGCCCGGGAGCCAGAAAAAGGGCTTGAGCGGGGTTTAAAGGAGAATGAGGAAGATTAAGAGGAAGGAGGAAATGGAGGTGTGGGGAGTTATAAGGGAATAAGGCAAATGAGAGGGAAAGATAAAATAAACTATTGCAAACCCTTTGCAACCCAAACCAACACTACCTGACCTAACTTTATCCGTCAAATATTGCAAACTGTAGCAGAGCTAACACTGGCTCCTTCTGGGGATGAGATCCTCCCTATGAGGTCTCAAGAACCTGTAGATCAATGCCTTTCTAGCTGAAAACAAATTAGCCAAAATTCCTAGTGTTCCATTGGGCATGGAGTCTACTGCATCTATACTAAAACTGATAAAAACACAATATTTACAGCTTTAAGGCCAAAGACCTTAAACAACATAAACTTTCAAAAACCGCCCATTAACTGGGCCATCAAAAACTGTTTCTCCTCCCATACTTTTCAGTATGAAAGTATTGTTTCCTTGAACCTGTGAAATAATGAAAGGCCCTTTCCAAAAAGCATCAAATTTCCCATGATTTCCTTTCTTTTCTTTTAATGCATCCCACTTCAAAACCAAGTCTCCAACCTGAAAATTATCTGTTTTTGCCTTTTTGTCAAAGGATTCCTTGATCCTTCTCTGATGTGTTGCAGCCTTTTCAACCAATTGTTCTCTAATCTGATGTATTTCTGCTAGATCAGTGATCCTCTTTGCCATGTCTTCTTCCTCATCCTGCTCTTCTTGAAGGAATTTTGCCACAGGGAGAGTTAGCTAAATTGGAAATACAGCCTCAGTGCCATATACCTGCTTGAAAGGAGAATTGTCTGTGGATTTTTTAATGGTCACTCTGTCAGCCCATAGTGCATACTTGAGCTTTGAATCCCAATTCTTCTTATTGTCCTCTAACAGATTTTTAATTATTCTGATCAGACTTTTATTAGAGGATTCTGCCAGACAATTTCCTTGAGGATAATATGAGGTGGAATGAACAAGTTTAACTCCTATTGAATCACACATTTCCACCAATTCTTTTGCCCTGAAGGCTGTTGCATTATCTGCTATTAATTTATGTGGACAACCAAATCTGCTGAAGATATTCTCTGCCAAAAACTTCATGACCACATTATGATCAGCCTTCCTGGTAGGGACTGCCTCAATCCACTTAGTGAAATAATCAGTGGCCACTAATATCCATTTATGCTGGCCACTGGAATGTGGATTGATTTCTCCAATGAAATCCAAAACCCCACTGCTCAAAAGGTCCTTTTGCAAGTATTGGTTTTAGGGGCAGGGACTTCAACTGTTGTTTTCCTTCAATCTTTGGCACCTATCACAAAATTTAACAAAAGTAAATACATCAGAAAATAAAGTGGGCCAATAGTACCCAGCTCTGAGAATTTTATGGGTTGTAGTCTTCCAATAATGGTGCCCTCCACACATGATGTTATGAAACTGCTGCATCACTTCAATTGACTGTTCTTTGTCCAGACACCTTAAAAATATTCTAGATGGATCTCTCCAATAGAGCATATTTTCATTGATACCATACTTTGCTGCTTTAAGTTTTAAAGTTCTGGCTTGACTTGTGCTTAAGCCTGAAGGGATTTCTAGCTTCAGCAAGAAATTAATTATTTCAGTATACCAATTACAAGAAACTAGATTCTCAGCCACTGACTGCTTACCCTCTGTTTCAGCTGCTTCCTCTTCTTTATCTGTCTGATAGTTTTCTGCAATTGTGCACAAGAAATTAACATCTAAAGACCTGCAATTTTCTTCAGCCAATAACTTGGAAAGCCCCTGACCTCTGACTAGCTTGGTGGGCTTCATCTCTATATTAAATTAAATCATTTTTGCAATCCATTTTGCCCTTCTTCCATCAACATCAAGTTGTGTTAAGACATCTTTTATTGCAACAGAGGGTACATATGCAATTATCTTTGAATGAAAAATATAAACTCTAAAAGCTTTCAAGGATTTGATAAGAGCATATGCCTGTTTTTCAATAATATCATACCTCAGTTCATCATCCCTCAAGTTCTTGCTGAAAAATGCTATTGGATGTTCTGAACCTTCTTCATTTTGTTGCAATAAAATTGCTGCAATGGTGTCTTAAGAGACAAATGAAGATATGTGGAACTCCTTGTTGTAGTCTGGACTTATTAATGTGGGAGCCTCTATAATAGCTTTTTTAATAGACTCAAATGATTTTCTTGCTGTATCAGTCCATCTTACCTCTGATCCTTTCTTCAACATGGAGGTTACATGCTTCACCAATTCTGCAAAATTCGGAATAAACCTCCTGACAAAATTAATTTTGCCCAGAAAGGATTGGATATCCCTCTTTGATCTACGGACAGACAAAGTCTATATTGCTTTGACTCTTTCTGGGTCAATCTGAACACCTGCAGTAGACACAATATGTCCTAACAACTTGCCTTCATTTAAAGCAAATTGAGATTTTTTGGGATTGACTGAAATTCCAAACCTCCTGCATTTCATAAACACTTTCTTCAAATGCTGCAAATGATTTTGATGGCTGCTAGAGTAAAATGTTATGTCATCAAGGTAGATAAGGACAAAATTGTCCTTCTCTCCCACAAATGCTATATCCATAGCTCTCTGAAAGGTGGCTCTAGCATTCATCAACCCAAAAGGCATTTTATCATACATAAAAGTGCCCCAAGGAGTGGTAAATGTAGTCTTTTCTTGATCATCTGGGTGCACAACAATCTGATTAAAGCCTGAAAAACCATCCAAGAAAGACATTACTTTGGCACCTGAGACTTTTTGCAGCAAATGCTCCATCTTGGGTAGAGGATAGTTTTCTTTCTTGGAGCATTTGTTTAAATGTCTAAAATCAACACACAGACTGATTTCTCCACTTTTCTTCCTTACAACCACCAAATTGGCTACCCATTTGGAATATCTAAGAGGAACTATAATCTTGGCAGCCGGCGATTTTTTAATTTCTTTTTCAATCAAAGGAAGAAGCATAGGATTTATCGGTCTTAGCTTTTGTTTGAAAGGAATGGTGTCTTTCTCTAGAGGGATTTTATGCTGAATTATGTTCTTATCATACGTTTCCAGATCACTATACTCCTAGGCAAACACATCAACAAAATGCCTCATTAAATTGTAGTATTCAGCGCTTTGATCAGCAGACAAATGAGTGGACAAATTCACATACCTAGGCTGACCTGGACTTCCTATATCGTGCTTACAGACTGCAGATTGGTCTTCTTTTTGGGCAACCTTATAAGGCACTTCATTTTGGTCAAACAGTCTTTCTAGAGGAACGAAACCCTTAGGAATATGATTGTTGGGAAGATGACAATGTTGTTTTTGCCAATTTTATTTCTAAGCTGGGATTGAGAGTTTTCTAACAAGGTTTCATTCTCTTGGTCAATTTTCATTTCGGAAAACTCATCAATGACTTGAAGGAACCTATTTATCTCATCATCGTCTTCAAAAACCTTCCAATGGTGGACATTGTCAGGCAAGGATGGTCTATACTTCATTTGGACTTCATAAACTAGTCTGGGAGGCATGGGAGGAATAAACATAGTAGCAAAAACATCAAGGGAATCAGCAAGCTAATTTTGGGCTCTAGGAATGCATGAAATACAGAAATAATCAAAAGAGTCTCTGATTCTCCATACCTCATCTTTGTATGCTTTCAGCCTTGGGTGCTTTGCCTGAAATGTTTTATTTACTTGTTGTATAATTAAATCAGCATCTCCAAACACCTTCAGATTCTTGATTCCTCTGTCTTTTGCTGCATTAAGGCCCAATAGTAGAGTTTCATATTCTGCTATGTTATTTGTGACTTGAAAAGCCAGTTTAAAAGACAGTTGTGTGCTTTCCTTTTGTGGAGATACTAGCACCACCCCTGCTCCTGCAGTCTCCCTGGAATATGCTCCATCAAAGAACATCTCCCAAACCTAACTTCCTTGCTCTTCTTTGGCCTAAATTGTTGGTTTCTTGCGCTGCATTGAGGCCTTCTAAGATTCTTCTATTTGGAGGATACATGCTCCAAAATCAGTGTCCACTGCATATATGGGATGATTTGTAGGATTCTTCTCATCATTTATGATGTATGCCAACTGTGCTTCTCTATACAATCTGTCAGGCCAGGGTAACTCCTCATTTGAACGAGAGAAAACTCTGATTGATGTTTTATTCATTACCTAGCACTTTATTTATACAAATACAAAACGGATCAGTTCATCTTCTAGATGACTGTTCGGCTTCACCTCATCCGTTTCGGATTAGGTGTCAACATTCCCCCCCTTAATCTGAAGGGATGTTGGTGAGTCCAAGCATCATTCTGAATCTTTCAAGCTTTTCTCTTCCAAGCGCTTTGGTGAAGATGTCTGCAATTTGCTCGTTTGTGGAACAATGATGGAGATGGATTGTTTTGGCCTCAACATGATGTCGGATCAGATGATATTTAGTATTGATGTGCTTAGTACGATCATGGAACTTTGGGTTCTTGGCCAATTTTATTGCAGATGTGTTATCAATCATGAGTGGAGTTGATTGTATTTGTTTTACCTGCAAATCTTCAAGAATTTTCCTGAGCCACACAATTTCTTTCGTTGCTTCAGCTGCTGCCACATATTCTGCTTCTGTTGTGGAATCTGCTGGTACTGATTGTTTGCGTGATCTCCAGGAGACAGCTCCCGATCCAAGACTCATAGCATATCCTGAAGTAGATACCCCAGTTTCTTTGTCTCCATCGAAGTCTGAATCAGAGTATCCAATCAAGTTGAAGTCGTCCACCTGTGTATACTTGATTCCAAGGTCTTGAGTTCCCTTCAAGTACCTTAGAACTCTTTTTGCAGCAGACCAATGTCCCTCACAAGGCCTTTGCATAAACCTGGAGAGGATTCCAACAGCAAATGAAATGTCTGGTCTGGTAGTAGTGAGGTAGATGAGACTTCCTACAAGCTGTCTATACTTTGTTGCATCCTCAAATTCCTTTCCTTCAGTAGATGTGAGCTTCAAGTTTTGTTCCATTGGAGTAGAAAGGGGATTGCACTCTATCATGCCAAATCTGTATAACAAATCTCCAATGTATTTCTTTTGAGAAAGAAATATGGACTTTGGATGTTGGGTTACTTCAATGCCAAGATAGTAATGAACATAGCCCAAATCAGTCATTTCAAAAAATTTTCCTAATTCTTTCTTTATGGATGCAATATAGCTTTCATTGTTCCCTATCATTAAAAGATCATCTACATATACCACAAGATATACAACTGTTTTGCCAACTTTCTTGACAAATAAAGTTGCATCATCAAGATCAAAATGATTGAAGTTGAGTTTCAGAAGATGCTCAGTTAGTTTTTCATACCAGGCTCGTGGTGCTTGTTTGAGGCCATACAAGGACTTCACAAGTTTGCATACTTTGTGTTCATGTCCTTTCACAGCAAATCCTTCAGGCTGGGACATAAAAACATTCTCTTTTAGATCTCCATTCAAGAATGCAGTTTTTACATCCATTTGATGGACTTTCCAACCGTTCTGAGCAGCTAGTGCAAAGAGTGTCCGGATGGTGGCCCATTTTGCTGTGGGAGCAAAAGTTTCCTCATAATCGACCCCTTCCTTCTGTGCAAAACCTTTTGCCACAAGCCTAGCTTTGTGCTTGTCAAGTGAGCCATCAGCTTTGTACTTGTTCTTGTAGACCCACTTGCAGCCAATTGGTTTGGTTCCAAATGGAGGATCAACCAGCTTCCAAGTGCCATTCTTTATGAGGGCATCATACTCCTTCTGCATCGCTTCTTTCCATTCATCATGAGAAGCAGCTTCTTTGAAGGAAGTTGGTTCAAAATCTGTAGACAAGTTCAATTCACAATCATAAGTAACATCCATATCAACGGGTGAATTATAATTATCTACATCACCTCCATCTTGTCGGTTTGAATTTCTGGTTCCTGTTTTTCCAATTTCATCAAGATGAACACTTTCAAGTGTCTTTGTCAGCCATTTTGGGGGACCTTTCTGAGATGGTCCAGGCTGTTCTGTTGATTGAGTTGGGTCTGAATCAAGATTGAGTCTCCCAATTCTATCAATTACATCACTTAAAGCATCATCCGTTGTTGGAGTGTCATGCAGGGGAGATTGTTATTCAGAAGAAGATTCCACATGTTGATCTAGTATAGGAATCCCCCCTTCAAGATGTGGAATCTGATTATCAAACTCTTGAAATGATTTTGTTTTTGTGAATCTATCCAAGCGATCAAGTTGCCGCTCAACAACACTGTCAGATTTGGATGATTCAAGAAAAATGACATCTCTAGATAAAACAAACTTTTTATTTACTTCATCATAAAGGCGGTATGCTTTAGATGTGTTTGAATACCCCAGAAAGATACACTTACGACTTCTAGCACCAAGTTTGTTTCTATGTACCTTTGGTATTAAAGCATAACAGGTGGAGCCAAATATCCTGAGATGTTTTACCGAAGGAACATGTCCATACCACAATTCATAAGGAGTCTTGTTTCTTATAGTACTAGATGGACATCTATTCTTTATATATGCAGCACATAGAACAGCATCAGCCCAAAACATTGTCTTTACATTTTTGAAGAAAAGCATGGATCGTACCATATTCAAAATTGTTCTGTTCATTCTTTCAGCTACACCATTCTGTTGAGGATTATAAGGCACAGTTGTTTGATGTTTAATCCCATGTTGGCGAAGATAGTGTTCAAATTCATTTGATGTATATTCTTTTCCATTATCAGTGCGAATAGACCCAATATGAGATTGTGCATCATTTTCAATCCACTTATGAAAATTCTTGAATGTTTGAAAAGCATCAGATTTGTTCTTCAATAAGTAAACCCAACACATTCTGGTGTAATCATCAATAAATGTCATGATATATTTATTTCCATTTGCAGAAGGAACAGGCATTGGACCACATAAATCTGAATGAATAAGTTCAAGCTTCCTATGTGCTCTTGAATGTGAATCATGAAAAGACTGTTTGCTATGCTTTCCTAGAATGCAAGCATCACATTGTTTATGTTTTCTAGGAATTGTAGGCAAACCAGCAACACCATTTTTCTTCAACAAGCGGAGACTATCATAGTTTAAATGTCCAAATCTAGCATGCCATAATAAACTTGATGGAAGTGCACCTTCTTCATGATGAGAAATATATGAGAAATGTTGTGCATGAGCAGAGGTTCCTTGCAGTTTAAGGAGTCTTTCTTCTTCTATACCCCTCATGACAAGTGAGTGGTCAGATGCCTTTCTTACCTCAAGCTTGCCATCAAACATGTGAATGGAGTGACCTTGCTGGCGGATGTGGACCAGGGACAGCAAGTTTCTCTTCAGCTGTGGGAGATATAGAACATGATCCAGAAGAAAGTCTGGAAGACCAGGCAATTTAAGCCTGATTGTGCCAAGCCCTGATGGCTTGATTTTTGACTAATCTGCAAAGTATACTGCTCCATCAACATTGTCAGTGAAATCTTCAAAGAAATCTTTCCTATGAGTCATATGACAGGTTGCTCCTGAATCAAGCAACCAGTCATTTTTCGAAGAAGTAAGTGAAGCATTAAATAGATCTTCATTTACTCCAATGTTACATTGTGCCTCAATATAGTGAGCGGATTCAGGTGCTTTACCTTTGTCTGTGTCATCAGTTTTACCTTTCTGCTGATTTCTTCTCTGCTCAACTTTATCCCATGGTATCTTGCATGTAGAAGCATCATGTGATCCATTTCATTTGCAGCGAATGCCATGCAGATCTGCCTTTTCTGCTTGAGGATGTCTGCCCCCCCGCCTCTGAAGTATCTTCCTCTTCCTCTTCGTCCACCTCTTCCTCTTGTAGAATCTTGAGCAGGATGTTTTTCTTTATGAGCAAGGCAAACAGTCTCTTCAGAAGATTCAGGGACTGTTTTCTTTCCAAAGGCTTTCTCTCTTTCAGCAAACTTTTTCACAAGAGTGTCAAAGGTTATATCTTTAAGATTTCCATTTGCTTGTAAAGACTCAAGATAGTTAGAGTAGGTAGGATAGAGTGCTTTGAGAAAGGAAATAAGAGAGATATCCAGCTCAACCTTAGTGGATTTAATATCATGCACTATAGACTTTATTTCAGAAGCAAGAGTAAGAGGATCATTATTTTTCAGTTCAAGGGTGAAGAGTTTAATCATGAGCTGAACAACTTCAAGTGCAGAATGTGTATCATAGAGTTCTTTCAGCTTTTGTAAAGCTTCAAAGGCAGTGGAATAGGATTAAATATGACGACTTACTTCCTCATTTACAGATGCTGCGATCAATGCAAAGGCCTTGTTGTTCTTGTTTTCCCAAATGGCGAGTTCTTTGTCTGATGTGGGCTGCACAGGGTCTCTGTCTTCTTCTCCGACACACACTCCTTTCCATAGTTCATTGTAGATAAGGGTGTGTTTTACCATCCGGGACCATTCAGAATAGTTCTCCTTGCCAGTGAGAACTATTCCGACCATAGAAATGATTGAATGCATTCTGTAAAAAAAATCTCTGCCAAAAACACTTCTGTTGAGAGAGAAAAAAAAAATCCTTATATGATAGCCTTATGCATTTTATTTTTCTTCTAACATTCCAACAGTATATATATATCACTGCTCACATATATATCATTGTTCAACAAAACAAGTGCGCTTAAATATATATCACTGCTCACATATATCACTGTTCAAAAATCAAAGGGCGCTTAAATATATTTCACTGCTCACATATATCACTGTTCAAAAAACAAAGGGCACTTAAATATATCTCACTGCTCACATATATCACTGTTCAAAAACAAAGGGCGCTCAAATACATATAACTGCTCACATATATATCATATATATATCACATGAAAACGCTGTGGTATCCTGGAGGGGCTTCACGCCATGGTAGCCGCTGCCCATATCGATTTCTGGAGGGGCTTCACGCCATGGTAGGCGCTGCTGGATGACGGCTAGCACAAAAAACTGTTATTCAAACAAGCCTCAAAACATACCACTGGATTGCTGGACGCTGGATTAATGAACGCAGTTCTTTATAATAGAAAACGATACCTCTGTTCTTACCAAGATACCACTGTTCTTACTGCGTTAATGCGCATATACCACTGTTCTTAATAAAAAACGCAGTCACAATTTAAGACAGTCTTAGGAGGATCAATAACAGACCATATCAATCATCGTATTGAAATGAAATCATGGTGAAAAGAAATGTATCAACGCTTCCATACATCAATACAACGTATTCTATAATACATCAATGCAGTCGCAGTAATAAAAACGCAGTCTTCATAAACTGTTCCGCTGCTATCTCAACGCTAGTTACAAACAAATGGAGCAGCCAATACCATGGAGCAACTTACAACCAAACGCAGCCAATACCACAGTTCTTTACAGTCTTCAAACGCAGTTCTTTATAACCTTCAAACGCAGTTCTTTATAAAAAACGATAGTCTTCAAACCAAGCCAATACCACAGTTCTGGAAACGCATACCATTTTGTTTGAATGGAATGAGGTAGGTTTGAGCAGAAACGCATCAACGTACAGTTCCACGGACAGAGGGCGCAGTCTTCATGTCAGAACAGAGGGCGCAGTCTCATGAGAGGGCAGTGTCAGTCTCAGAGGCGTTCAGGACAGAACAGACCAGGAGTTACAACTAATTTGGGACCTGTGCTCTGATACCATGTCAGGCTAGGGTAACTCCTCATTTGAACGAGAGAAAACTCTGATTGATGTTTTATTCATTACCTAGCACTTTATTTATACAAATACAAAACGGATCAGTTCATCTTCTAGATGACTGTCCGGCTTCACCTCATCCGTTTCGGATTAGGTGTCAACACAATCTCCTGCTTTCTCTTCCAAAAACTGGGACAGTGGCATAAGATAGGTCATTCTGGAATGTCCCACATAGTCTCTTAATCCATCCTCTGGATAACAGCATGTCAAACCTAGGAGAGACATATGCCACCACAATATCCATTATCATACTCTTCATAGGTTTATTGTTGATATTTAAATTCTCTTAAATATCTTACCCCGTCTTTGGTATATAATATTGTATAACGATTATTTTTATAAAACAATAATATTGGCAAGTCATACAACAATACAATCTACATAATAATATTATTTATAGAGTTACGTTATTTATAAAGCAATGTGATGGATAAGGCTCATTTATTATATTGGTGGAAGGCAAGATATATTGTAATTAGTTGGAAGTTAAATTGCTTTGAGTTTTATTAAATCCAAAAATACTATTTTGAATATTGATTTTACCATTTTTGTTTTCTATAAAATAGAATTGTGTGATTACAAAATACATTTATTATTAAAAAAAACAATTATCATTATATATGGTTTGCAGTCTTAAATAATTTTATTATCTGTCTTTCAGCCATATATATTTTAATAAATATAAAATTTATAAAAACCATTATCACTACACCCGGCAATGTACTACATCAAGAAAAGTAATTACGCCGTAACGCGTTCCCTCTGGGAAAGACATCCCTAAAATATAACGTGTGCGATTTTGAGCCATTGATTATGTGTTAGACGATTGAGGTGTTTTCAGCCGTTGATTTAATATATTTTTTTGTTTATAATGTTTTTTTTTCCAACACACCACACGAAACGTGTCTTTGTTTCTTCCCTGCATGACGGCCGCGTAGCTCGCGTAGCGTTCTGCTTCCTACCAGAGCGGCTGTCTCGCGTAGCGTTCTGCTTTCTACCAGAGCGCGTAGCGTTCTCTTTTTTTCCACCGCGCGTAGCAATGATGAAATCCTCGGTGAGATGCGAATTGCCAACAGAAATAGGAAAGACTGCAACGAAGAGAAAGGTGCAGAAGTGTTAGCTACCTATACCAATAGGTTTCATATTTCATGATTGGCTATGGAAGGTCCAAATATGCTCTGCTTTGATGATTCAAAGATCACATATTTCCTAGAAAGTCTGATCTGTGCTTATAGCTTGGTATGGACTCAAAGTTTTGATGGATGGTCCAAAAGTCTAATCTGGATCATTCCATGGTTTAAATTTGCAGTTGTAGAATAGAGAAAGGAGTCTGTCCAAACTGTTCAATCTTGGCAGACAAGTAGTTCAGGTAGAGAAGAAAAGGCTCCCAACAGCTTAATCTGGGACCTTGGAAGAGATAAGGGTAGAAGTAGATAGAAAAGACAAAGAAAAAGCCAAAGAAAAGAAAAAGGCAAGTAAGGGTTTGCAAGTCCAAGTGCACCCTCCAAGGAGAAATAAAAAATGCTAGGTAAGTAGCTGGGTAAGTAGTTGGGGTTGCAGAAAGGTTATCTTTACCATTGCACATATGTTAACTGTGTTTACCAGAGTAAAGTCAATTAATTGACAAGGTGTTCACCTCCATCAAGTTACAGCAAGGAGCATGACTAACCTCCCTCCTTCCCCCTTCCAGTTCATTACTAACATCCCCTCATCAGCTGAGATTCATGGAAGAAGATCATGGTTTCATGGCGGTTCTTGTTCATTCAAAAGCCACATTTCTTGTCTAAAAATCTTTTCATTTTGATCTACTCTCTAAACTAAGTAAGCTTCAAATAAGCTTAGTGGTTTCCCCTCCATTTACCCCTTCATCCATATTAACTCTAAAACTACTATGTAAATCCCCTACAGTACCTTTTCCCCTACTAGTATCTAACACCATGGTGTATAAACCCCAAATTTTGTATAAATATCCCTCCCCTTGGTATTATAGCCAATAAGTTCTGTGTCAGGGATCAAATGGCATCTGGCCACTTCGATGAACCTAACCCTAAACCCCTCCCCTCTTCTGAAGTCATTTAGCCCCTTGGAAAGCTTCATCTGCCAAAAGAAGCCTCATAACCAACCTTGTTTTACCTATACCCCTTCATTTGCAAAGATAACCCCTAAATACCCACTTTGTTCTTATCCAAAGTATCGGGCCTGCATTGTTGCGCATTGAAAACCTTTATAAATCCCCTTTACCCATAAACCCCTTTGCAAATTATCAAAGTCCAAAAACCCACCTTTGGCATTTATCCAAAGTATCAGCGCGCAATTTTGATTTGTTAAAATACATTGAAAACCTTATAAAAAAACCCATATCCGAAGGTTTCCGCCCGTATGCATATCCCCCGAACACATCATTACCCCGTCCACCGTCGGATCAGATCCAAGAGATCCGACGGTCCGTATCAATATCGGAGCAGCCCCCGCGGCGGACGTTTAGCGCCCGAGAACATGACGTTGCGTCACGTCAGGGCGCAGCCACGCGTCGCCCATTGAGGGCTCTCGGAGCAAACTCTGACAATTGCGGGGCCGTACCCTAACCTCCCCGAGAAACCGTGGCGGCTATCCTTAACCGTAACCGCTACGGCCCTAACCGCCAAGTTACTATCCCACGTCATGCCCACGTCACCTCCACCCTGCCATCGCATCAGTCCTTTGTCCGCCCCTCCGCCGACGTGGCTGCCACCGCACCATCCCCCATGGACCAACAGCATCTCGCCACGTCACCCGATGATGTCAGCTGACGTCATCCGACCTTGACCCCACCAATGACGTCATGCTGACGTCATCACAAAAAAGCGCCAAATTGCAAAAAGTCCATATTTAGCCAAAAAACGCAATTTTTTGTACTTTTCGCTCATTTTGCTACTGTTTCCTTTGCATGCTGTTTTTACGTTCTTAACTCTGCCAACCTGCTAAATCGACCAAGGAGACCTCCAGAGTACCAATCCTGCACGCATACGCGACCTCTGCTCGCTGTTTACCAGGTATTTTTCATCTTCTATCCTCCGTACGCCTGAAGTTGTCTATAAAATTACTCAGAGGGCTTAAGGAACGACGAAACTCACAATTTCACCAGCAATTTCCCTCTGCAAACACCCCATTTACAATTGTGAATTCCAAAACACCAGCTGAGCCTTGTTTGCCCGCATTGTCACAAATAAGCAGTATTCTGTTCGCGCATTCGCGAAAGACTCATTTACACTGAATTCACCTGCTAAGGAAGACAAAGTGAGACCAGACAGTAGTCCTATTCCTAATTTAAACAGTATTTCAATTGCTGTTGCATCAATTCTCCCTTTGGTACCTGAAACTCAAACTGTCATTATAAAAATCACTTCTGTGCTGTGCTGCTCCCTTCAAGCAGTTCACTTACAGTTTACAAGCTTAAAGAAGACCATGGACACCCCCATTGCTCTGAACATCAAGCCTCTCAATGCCCCTCACCAGGAATTAGAATGGAAAGCCCTGGGAGATATGGATTATCAAATGATAGACTGGTTTCCATTGGGCTCCAAATATAATATTCAGATGCTGAATGAGTTGAAAGCCCAGCACCTTAGTGGAGCAGACATCTTGGGGATTTGGGACTCAAACTTGCCCATCTACAACCTCCCCCAGGTAAATCCTATGCCAGAGTTGGTCTACAGATGCCAGGAGTGCTATGACCCAAGCCAAAGAGCTGTCATCAGCCCTACAGGCTCAGTCCTGTTCCATATCACCCCAGAGAGTATAAATGAGATGCTGCACTTCCATACTGCAAAGCTATTGACCCCCCTCCACATGTAGAACTTGATAAAGAAGGGGAGCAAGTTGTCAAATGACCAACTCATCAAAATCAACCAGCTGTTTGTAAAACCAGGCTCTGAAGCCATCAGAACTCCTCCTATTGGATATCAGTACTTGAATGAATTGGGCAGGATGTTAGTGGATTTGATCAGCTACGTCCTAGGGTTCAAGGGACTGGAGGATGTGGATGAAATCATAATGGCAATGCTGTCTCTATTCTCTCCTGGTAAGCCCCCAGCTGTACATTATGATTATGCTACATACATTGCAGATAAGATCCATGACCAGTTTATGAATTTGAAGAGGGAAAGACTGTTCAGGTATACCTCATACATATACCACCTATTCTTGTTTTATCAGCCAGCCAGCTTCTCTATTCCCTTGAAACAAGTCAATGCCCAGGGAAATCCAAGGTCAGTTGTGTTTTGGACCTCTGTCTTTCATTGTGCCTCTGTATCACCTTACACATACTCGGAGTTCATTGACTTATTCATTCATCCAGCCATGACAGTATTGCATGGTGTTCCTCCTCCAAGGCTAACTGATGACATGAGGAGAATTCTCCACCTGAACAAAACCTACAGCATTGGTAATTGGTACCTCTACCAAAACCACACAGTCATCAGAATATATGGCTGTGAGTTGAAGCCTTTTAGGTTGCCAAGGTATGTCCCCATGAGGCTTTTTGCCTTAGAATATTTCAGGCAGTTTGGGAATGCCGACTACCTCCACTTTCAAAGCAAGAACAAGAAGTCACAGTTAAAGGTAAGGAGCCAGCTGGGCCCTTTCCTATACAACAGAAAAGAGGAGGGGTGGAAAGAGGCAAACAGTATCCTAGAGGCCCTCAGACTGCAAACTAGCTTTGAATGGATACCCTATGACCCCAATCACTTTGTCTCCCTCAGGAGGATAAAATACAAATTGGGCAGCTATTCACACGTAAGGCAGCCTGAGATTGAGCAGCATGCCAATGCATTAAGCTGGGAAGAAGGTACCCTAGAAGAGGAAATTACTAATGAAGAGCTGCTAGAGAGAGAGGCTAGAAATATTCAAAAGGAAGCTGACTTAGAAACTTGTGGACAGGTTCCCCTCTCATACAAAAAACAACTTGGAGCAGCTACTTCACCATCAACAACACATCAGCAAGCTGCCGGGAATACTGCAGAGACAGCCAGCAAAGGCAAAGAAAAGCAGGTGGAACAGCCACCTCTTTTGACAGAAGAGCAAGTGGAAACATTGCTGCAGCAACAAGAAGAGATGGAGCAGCAGGGAGAAGGGCAGCGGCAAGAAGGAGAGCAACATGACAAACAGCAGCCCCTGCAGCAAGAAAGAGTAGTTGATACTCCAAGCTCCACTGAGCAACAGGCTCAAAATATAGTGCCTCCTAGGCCAGAGACTACCTTTGATGCCTCGGTCCTCCAAACTCCTCAAAAGGAGGATACATTTGTTTTTAGGAAAAGGGATAGAGAAACTCCCCTGACATCACCTATAAACCAGGGAGAGAAAAGGCAGAGGTTGAATGACTCTTCTGAGGATGACATAGCAATAAGGCAAGCATTGGGCATGGGCCCACCCAGCAGAGAAGTTTCAGCCAGTTCCTTCCAGCAGGAACAGGACAGAGCTATAGGAGGAGAGGTCAGCTCCTCCAGCCAGCAAAAAGAAGGACAAGTAAGCATCAAACAGCAATTTATAGACATCAAAAGGAGGAGTGATCCTATCAAAATACAGCTGTACAATCATCTGCTAAACTTGGCTCCCACCAATCAGCAAAGACTCATGTCTGCCTTCGATGTAAGTGAAGGCAAAATGATCATGAGTCACTTTATGCCCACAGCTCTGCATCCCCAATCTGCCTCAGATTACCTCAGGACCAACATGGAGGTCCTGGCCAAAGACATACACCCAATGGACAAAATCGAACTGCACAAACAGACTGGTGAGATGGTGTATGCCTCCTTGGCAGATGAAACATTGGAAAATTACAAACTAAAAAGCAGCCTTGATAATACAGCCTCTCAGCTGGAATTGGAGAGAGCATCATCACAAGCTAAGGACAACAGAATCAGGTCCTTGGAAGATATAATTATAGAGATGGGACATGATCCCAAGGATGTTAAGGGTATCCAAGAAATATTGAAGTTGAGGGATGCAGACATGGCGGCCTTAAGGAGGAAAATCAAACTCCCAGCCACAATCCACCCTCAGACAGATGATGTTGCCCAACAAAGACTTGAAAAAGATGCCACAGATCTAATGATATCTCTGTACAAGGAGCTGATCCGGACTCAAGACAAACTAGGAGAATCAGAGGCTGCAAAGGCAGCACTACAGACAGCATTGAAGCAAAGAGAAGAGGGTCAAACCTCCCAGCCTCCTCCTGAAATAATCAATCTTGAGGAAGCTCCTCCAACAACTGCCCCTCCTCCTCAGCAGACAGGGCCTACAGCACCAACTACATCAACAACTGCACCAACAACAGAGCAGACTCATAGTCTGGATATGCAGAAGCTCCGAAATGAAATTCAAGTCCTGGAAGCTCAAATGTTGGAGCTCAATTCAGCCAAAGAATCTTTGGCTAAAGTAAATGAGAGATATGATAAGAGCAAGCAGAGTGAAGCTGTAAAGGAACGAGAAATAAAAGCTCTAAAGAAGAGGATAACTGAGCTTGAGAAGGAGCTCACACTAGAAAAGGTGACAGCAGAGCTAAAAGCAGTCCTCTGGGCAATATTGGCCGGTCTATCACCAATCAGTGGCAGTATATTGAGACTATGGATGAACAATCAGTACTCATTGCAAAGGCAAACAGGGAAATACACAGAGCTAGAGCAAGCCTTGGCAACATGCCTGATGCTGCCACCAGAATGATCAATATTTTAAATAACAGGACAAGCTCTCAACTGGCCACCATGGGAATTGCTCACAGGACTGAGACAATCTCAATGGTTAAAAGGGTCCTGACACTACGAAACCTGGTTGGAACGCTGGAAAGGAGAACCCAGGATATGCAGACCGAAATCAACAAGTTCATGGACAGATTTCAGGCATTACAGAACAGAGGCCTCCCCAGTATATTAAGCAGTGTAGGAAGACTGCTTACCCTTGAAAACTACATCAAAAGGGTTGATGCCCATGCTGCAGGACAAATTGCAAGACAGCCCAGCACTTCAGCAGAATCAGGGCCAGCATCAGGGCAAATTTTGTACAATAGGGTGGACAACCTATTTTTTATTATGAATGAGATCAATCATCTGTTTGATGTGCCTCCAAATTTCTTTAAGTATACAGAAGCAGATGAAACCATAGAGGCAATTGTGAAGCACCAATTGCCCACACAAGAAGTCTGGAAGAATTTGACACAGATAATATTATCAAGCCAGAACCTGTAATGTTAATTTTTGTCCAGTTTATAAGTAGTCATGCACAGGCAGAATTTTGGTAGATAAGCATACAAAGGAAAGACAGAAGCTGAGCCAACTCAGCAGGGCTATTCGGTCACCACAGCAGCAATCACAATCACAGGTGGCAAACCCGAGAAAATACAGCGCGGCAAGCATAAAGACGTGTTCTCCAGCATTTAATCAAAGCATTCCAACCGACTCAGTGGCCTCCAAAGGCCAGAATATCTTCTGACAAAGCATAAAGACACCTTTACTTTGTATTCAATGTTGTAATAACTTTCTGATTTTAATATCTTAGAAGTTGGTGAGAGTATTAAATCTGAGATAACTTAGAACTCAGATATTTTTGTAAAGACCGAGAGTATATATTTGCCCCTCGCATAAGCTTGAGGGGTTGTTGTTGATTTCTCCTAAAGAAATTCTTATGCTGTAATCCTTTCAGAAGTTTAATAAAGAAAGTGATGGAATTTCTCGGATTTCTGAAGTGTTGAATGCGTTCTGGTGTCTGTTGATAACTGCTGGATTCCTGTGTATTTCACCATACAATAAGTCTCTGTAACTCTCTCTGTCAATTAGTTGTTTGTTAAAATTCATATATGTTATCTGATTTTCAATGCTAATCAACAAGGAAAAAGAATAACTTTCAGGATTTATTCACTGAGTACCCTGAGTTCAATCTATGTTGTTTATGAATGTTTTCTTCGGCTGTAATCTAGATAAGTGTAATTCTTAATTGCTGCACTTTCAGAATACATCTTTCATGTTGGCCTTTGTCCCAGGAATTCAAGTTTTGCTCCTGTGCACCGTGCTACACTTTCACCTCACCAATTTAACAGAAAATTCTTAATTGCTTTCTGTTGGTTGACATACATCACTATTTAAGCTAATTTTGTTTGTCTAAAAATACACAATAGGCCCTGCAGTTTGAACACCACCAATCCAGCGTATCAGATCATTCCACAACTCCAGACTCCATTGCCCAATGGTATTTCACCATCTAAACACTATGTCATAAGACCTGAAAGAAATCCTTCAACCAAAATATAAACCAAAACCTGAGTATAATAACTAGCCTAAAACATCATCATAACAGAGACAAATCATAAAGAGAGAGCCCTCTCTGATCACAGCTTGGCTAGAAACTGTGATCCAAAGATTGGTTAGTGGTTACCCCGGCCGTATTCCCTTGGGAGTCATAGGGAACAACCTGGGTGCTAACAT
This sequence comes from Pinus tabuliformis, assembly GCA_031772625.1. Taxonomy (NCBI): domain Eukaryota; kingdom Viridiplantae; phylum Streptophyta; class Pinopsida; order Pinales; family Pinaceae; genus Pinus; species Pinus tabuliformis. The sequence goes on along the minus strand of CM062817.1, from coordinate 2,022,259,103 downwards.
AATTGGCGACTCCGCTGGGGACTTCTTAGGATTTCTCAATTACTATCTATCTTCCAAAGCTACCATCAAGCTTGAAACCAGCCAAGAGGGCTTAGAACTGTTTCTGTACCACAGTGACAACTTTAGGGAAGAGCTAGTTAGGGAATCTTCATCTTAGCTTTGAAACATATATAGCCATTCCAAAATCTTCATCCAGTCCTTGCATATATAAAAACTTCCTATAAAAGTCCTGAAAAACAGTTAGAAACTGGCTCCTAAGAAAAATCCTCGACATACTAGGGCTAATCCTGACCCTAATCCACCCATCATTGTTGATAATCCAAACACTATTCCAAGAAACATCAGGAAGCAACAAAAGCAGGACCAGCCTGCTATTTTGACCTCAGTTGCAGATTTTCCCAACCTTTCTACTCCACTTAAAGTCCTCTTTAGGTCTGTTCCAAGTTCTCCTAGTTCACCATCCACATCTCAAAGTCCTCCTCCCTCATCCTCATTCACTGCACATATCCCCTTCAACCATCATTCAGGTTCAGCTTCACCTGTTACCCCTGTGGTACCCACTGTTCCTATTATCCCAGCAGTCCCTATAAATACACCCAACCCACCAAATATGGCAAATAGATATGCACCCTTGCGGCTACCTGCTAATCCACCAGCTCTACCCCAGGATTACCAAACCAAAATCTCATATTTTGACTCCACTGGCCCTTACTCTGCCATCCAACATGCTAAGAGGATGCAAGACCATTTTGAAAACTATGAGATAGATGATGACAGTGTGAGAATGAGAATTTTTGTCCAAAGCCTGACAGGTGATGTTAGAACCTGGTTCAGGTCGATTGCTGCAAACACTATTACAACCCCTGATGAGCTCTATCAGGCCTTTACTACCAGGTGGGAGAAGAAGAAAGATCCCCTGCACATACTTGGTGAATATGAAACAATCAAGAGAGGTCCTCAAGAGACTGTTCTGGAGTATTGTGCCAGATTCAACAATGTGTACAATGCAATACCACAAAACTTGAGACCCCCCCCTGATTTGGCCTTGTACAAATTCCCTGATGGATTTGATTCTGACATAGCATTTCAGTTAAGGGAGAGAGAACCTGAAACCCTTGAAGACGCTCAAAAGGCTGCTGTCACAGTAGAAGCAAACCTGATTGCCAAGAGAAACAGGGCAAGGTTAGAAAAGAGAAGCATATACAAAGAAGAACCCACAGCCTTTGATCAAAAACTTGATGCCATACTCAATAGCATGAAGAGACTAGGTGATAGAGTGGAATCAGTTGAAAGAAAAGCATCATGGGAAGCTCCACAAAATAACCCTCCTAGAAATCCAAATTTTAGGAGGAACCCAAACACAAACAATGGCAGGGCCAATGCTGATCCGGAAATCAGACCTCCATTCCAAGAAAATTATGCTGAAACCTCCACTTCGGTCGAACCCAATGAAGATCCTGAGATTAATTTAATAGGGCTGGATGGTGAAAGTCAAGTTTTCTTAACACAAGAAGATCATGAGGATGAGGAAATCAAACTGTTCCAAACTAAATCAGGTGAATCCTTTGACTTTAAACAAGGCTATGACACTGCTGTTTATGAAGTCCATAAACAGTACAAGCTAGGGAGTAGAACTGTGAATGTCAACCAGCCTGAAAAGAAAAAGGATAATCAGCAGCCTGAAAGAGTTATAGTCACACAACCTAGTGACAAACTAAATTCACTTACAGAAGAAGTAATTGTTGAAGAAATCACTGAGCCACTGTCCTTAAGACAGCAGTCCCTGGACACTTCATCATCTCATCCTAATTTAAATGTTACTCCTCAAGAGATGAGTAAAAAGGATAAATCTCAAAGTCAAGATAAAAATCTAGAAGGAGACTTAATGAACAAGGAAAAAACTGTCACCTATAACCCCAAGACCCAATCTGAGAAACCTTTTGATCTTGAAACAGAAATTGGTAAAATAAAAATAGCTATTCCTCTCTTGGAATTAGCCAAGCATGACAGCTATAAATTGCAAATCAAAAGGTCCCTTCAACTCACTAGCAACAAAGATGATGTCAATGTACTGGATGACACCCCAGAACTCCTGTTCGGCCCAGAAGTGGATGGAAAAACAGTAGTCACAGGGGTACTACCTTTTTATGTCAGTTTACATATTCATGACAAAATACTACATAATGCAATGTTTGACTCAGGTGCTTCTCACAATCTTATGCCAAAAGCAGTCATGGAGAGACTGAATTTAGACATAACAAGACCATATAAGGATCTGTTTTCCTTTGATTCCAGCCAAGTCAAGTGTCTAGGTCTCATAAAAGACTTATGTGTCTCTCTAGTTCAATACCCAAACAAGACAATCCTAATGGACGTGGTAGTTGCTGATATCCCACCTAAGTATGGAATGCTGTTATCAAGATCATGGGGAGCCAAACTCCAAGGTTCCCTACAATTAGACATGTCATATGCCACCATCTCTGTGTTCGGGCAACCAAAAAGACTGTATAGAGAAACACTAATGAAGTACATGGTCAGCAGTGAAGAAAAACCTCAAAATTTTCCTATATATGCTGTTCATTCAGACATAGACTCATACATTCTCTTCAATAATACAACCACTCCCTCAAAAGGTGAAGTTGAAACCAAGATATTAATACAGGAGGAAGATGCAAATGAGAGTAGTATCACTCATGAAACAACAGTCAATCAAACATTGGATAGTACTGCTGCCTTAATTGTCAAGAACATCCAATTAAATGATGACACTGTCCTAGAAGACAAGCTAGAGAAAAAACCACAATTGCTACTTACATTACCAGCCCATGAACAGATCATAAAACCTCCTCCCCAACAAGATATTCTATGGTTCCTTGAATTTGATGGCTCAGTCAACAAGTTAGGGGCAGGAGCTGGAGTTTGGGTACACAATAAAGAAAATAGTCATGCAGAAGGCCGAGCCTATAGATTGAATTTCAGATGTACTAATAACATGGCAGAATATGAAGCTCTTTTACTAGGACTCAAGTTGGCAAAATTCTTGCAAGCTGCCAGGGTTTCAATCATGGGTGATTCAGATTTAGTGATTCAACAAGTAAAGGGACATTTTGTCACCAATGACAAAAGACTAAGGACTTACAGGTCTGCTGTTGCTGAGATACTAAATTTTTTCTCTGAATTCCAAATTACGAAAATCCCCAGAACCCAAAATCTACATGCTCATAGTTTAGCCACCTTTGCAAGTACCTGCAAGTTGCCCTTTGAGCCCCACCACTGTTTCACAGCTGAAGTAAAACACAGACCCTCTATTCCGAACAACATCAACGATTGGCAAGTATTTGAGGATGACAAGCAAATAAACCAGTTTTTAACTCTGCAGCAAGAATTTGCAGGATTAAATATTGACAATGAGACAGCAAGTCAATCACAAATACTTAAGTCAGCAAGTCAATTACAAATACATGATGGAGCAAGTCCATCACAAATACAGTTTCGACAAACTGCTCAGCCAATATCACCTAGAATTGCAAAACAAATGTTGAATCCAACTATTTTTAATACAGAAAACATCCAGCAAATTCAACAAGTTGACTGGGAAGAGGGAGTGTCCAATGCTGAAACTGAAATCATTGAGCTAAAAGACAATTTTTTACCAACAGGCCTAACTCCACTAGAGGATATCTTTGATTCAAATGATATTCCTAGAAAACCAAAAATGCAGCCCTTAAATGCAGCCATTGAAGAATGTAACATAGGTACAATTGACAAACCCAAGATAATTAAATTATCTGCTTCTTTACCTCCTGACCAAAAGCCAAAGTATATTGACCTCTTCAAAGAGTTCCAGGATGTTTTTGCATGGAGCTATGAGGACCTAAAGTCCTATGACACCTCTGTAATCCAACACACCATCCCTCTCAAACCTGATCAAAAGCCCTTTAAACAAAAACTGAGGAGAATAAATCCTATGCTCCTCCCAGCGATGGAACAAGAGGTACAAAAAATGTTCAAGGCAGGCATCATAGCACCAATCAGATTCTCTGAATGGATCTCCAACTTAGTCCCTACAAGAAAAAAGACTGGTGAAATCAGGCTGTGTGTGGACCTAAGGAATTTGAACCAAGTATCCCTTAAAGACAACTACCCCTTACCCAAGATGGATCACATTCTTCAAAGGGTGGTAGGGGCCTCAAGGATCTCATTACTGGATGGATTTTCAGGTTTTAACCAGATCTTAGTTCACCCTGATGATCAAGACAAAACAGCATTTACAACCCCATGGGGAACTTTCAAATATGTAAAGATGCCTTTTGGCTTGAAAAATGCAGGGGCAACATTTCAAAGAGCAATGGACATTGCTTTCGCAAAGGAGATTCATGACTTTTTAGTTATTTATCTAGATGACCTAACACCTTTTTCAAAATCAGACCAAGAACATATAAAACATCTAAGACAGATCTTCCTAAAATGCAGAAAGTATGGAATCTCCTTGAACCCTAAGAAATCCCTCTTTGGTTTAGAAGAAGGCAAGCTCTTAGGACACATCATCTCAAAAGATGGCATTAGAATTGACCCAGATAGGATACAAGCTATCCTGCAAATGCCTCACCCAAGGAATGTCAAAGAATTACAAGGATTCTTGGGAAAAATCAATTTCTTGAGAAGGTTTATCCCAAACCTAGCAGAGCTAACCCGATTATTAAATAACATGCTGAAAAAGGATTCAAAAGTGAAGTGGACTGTTGAAGCCAATCAAGCATTTGAAGGTATAAAATTGGCCCTTACCCAGACCCCAGTCTTGACCAATCCACAGTTCGACAGAGAATTTATCATTTTCTCTTTTGCTTCCCAACATACTATTGCTGCTGTTTTATTACAAAAGGATGACCAAGGAAATGAGAAGCCAATTGCTTTCTTTAGCAAAGCTCTCAGAGATGCACCTTTGAAGTATCAAATCATGGAAAAACAAGCTTATGCTTTAGTCAAAGCAATCAAAGACTTTAGGATTTATATCCTTTATTCCCATGTCAAAGCATATGTGCCAAGTCCTATTGTCAAAGACATTCTCACCCAAGAAAATTTAGAAGGCAGAAGAGGAAAATGGATTGCCAGCATTTTGGAATTTGACATTGAGATAAAACCTACAAAACTAATAAAAGGGCAAGGTCTAGCCAAATTAATGACAGAAACAAATTTTCAAGCCTTAGACATCAATCAGCTGGACAGTGAAACAGAGCTGGCGACTCCAAAGATCAATGTAGCCTTTGAACAATCCCCCTGGTACTCTGATATCTGTTATGTGTTACAAAACCTGTGTGCTCCCCCAGGACTGTCCAAAACTAAGTGTAGGTTCCTAAAAATGAAAACATCAAGATTTTGTGTGATGGATGGCAATTTACTTTGGAAAAACCATGAAGGTATATTGCTGCACTGTTTAATGGAAAATGAAACTAACCATGTCATGCAAGAGTTTCATGCAGGAGACTGTGGTGGACATTTGTACTGGAAGTCCACTGTGGACAAGATACTGAGGGCTGGCTACTACTGGCCCACCATGTTCTCTAATGTCAAGAAATTCACAACATCATGTCATAAATGCCAAATGTTTGAAGGAAAGAGACAACTGCTGCCACTTCCTTTAAGGCCTATTACAACAGAGAGACCTTTTCAGCAATGGGGCTTGGACTTCATTGGGGAAATTCATCCCTCATCTTCAGGCCAACATAGATGGATCTTAACAGCAACAGACTATTTCACCAAGTGGATTGAAGCTATTCCATGCAGGCAAGCAAATGATTCCACTATCATTCAGTTCTTGGAGAATAATATTTTGGCTAGATTTGGATGCCCGGACAAAATAATAACAGACAATGCTGCTGCATTCAAATCCAAGAAAATGGTGAACTTCTGCCACAAATTTCATATTACTTTGGGCCATTCTACGGCATACTATCCCCAAGGAAATGGCCTTGCTGAATCATCAAACAAAAGCCTTGTAAACATCATAAAGAAAGTACTTGAAGAAAACAAAAAGAACTGGCACAAGAAACTAGTCAATGCCTTATGGGCAGATAGACTAACAACCAAGAGATCAATTGGGACCAGCCCATATGAATTGGTTTATGGACTAGAGGCCAAATTCCCCTCATCACTAGGGGTACCTGTTATGAAACTTCTTCAAGAAAGCCAATCTGAACCAAATGATATGCAAAGAAGGATTAACCAAATCATATGTCTGCAGCAAACCAGAGATCAAGTTTTCAGCAGAGTTCAAGTGCTACAAGAGAAATTAAAAAAGGCCTTTGATAGAAGGACTAAGGCAGAAGATTTCAACATGGGAGACAAAGTCCTCAAGTGGGATGCAAGAAGAGAAGACAAAGGAAAGCATGGAAAATTTGATTCTTTATGGAGAGGACCATTTGCTGTCCAAGCAGTGCAAGGTAACAACACTTACTTTCTAAAAAGCCTTAATGAAACTGACTTGGATGAAGGTCCTGTCAATGGCAGGATGCTGAAGCACTATTTTGAATATCACCCATAAGTGCAGCTTGAGGTTCCCTTGTATATATGCGGATGTACATATTATTTTCTGTTTAGATTATAAAAGTGCAGTTTTTCAAGTTTATTGACTGTCAGCAAAGGTAGATAGAATCAGAGGACTACCAAGAAGAGAAGCACACAATTTAGCACTTCAAAACAGCAAACTTCAAGAATGATATGGGCAGCCAAAGAGCAAGGCAATCTGACCTGCTGTTCTTGGTCTTTCAAATGAAAAACCATCCCCATGTGGAGCCACTGTTAGCTACCTATACCAATAGGTTTCATATTTCATGATTGGCTATGGAAGGTCCAAATATGCTCTGCTTTGATGATTCAAAGATCACATATTTCCTAGAAAGTCTGATCTGTGCTTATAGCTTGGTATGGACTCAAAGTTTTGATGGATGGTCCAAAAGTCTAATCTGGATCATTCCATGGTTTAAATTTGCAGTTGTAGAATAGAGAAAGGAGTCTGTCCAAACTGTTCAATCTTGGCAGACAAGTAGTTCAGGTAGAGAAGAAAAGGCTCCCAACAGCTTAATCTGGGACCTTGGAAGAGATAAGGGTAGAAGTAGATAGAAAAGACAAAGAAAAAGCCAAAGAAAAGAAAAAGGCAAGTAAGGGTTTGCAAGTCCAAGTGCACCCTCCAAGGAGAAATAAAAAATGCTAGGTAAGTAGCTGGGTAAGTAGTTGGGGTTGCAGAAAGGTTATCTTTACCATTGCACATATGTTAACTGTGTTTACCAGAGTAAAGTCAATTAATTGACAAGGTGTTCACCTCCATCAAGTTACAGCAAGGAGCATGACTAACCTCCCTCCTTCCCCCTTCCAGTTCATTACTAACATCCCCTCATCAGCTGAGATTCATGGAAGAAGATCATGGTTTCATGGCGGTTCTTGTTCATTCAAAAGCCACATTTCTTGTCTAAAAATCTTTTCATTTTGATCTACTCTCTAAACTAAGTAAGCTTCAAATAAGCTTAGTGGTTTCCCCTCCATTTACCCCTTCATCCATATTAACTCTAAAACTACTATGTAAATCCCCTACAGTACCTTTTCCCCTACTAGTATCTAACACCATGGTGTATAAACCCCAAATTTTGTATAAATATCCCTCCCCTTGGTATTATAGCCAATAAGTTCTGTGTCAGGGATCAAATGGCATCTGGCCACTTCGATGAACCTAACCCTAAACCCCTCCCCTCTTCTGAAGTCATTTAGCCCCTTGGAAAGCTTCATCTGCCAAAAGAAGCCTCATAACTAACCTTGTTTTACCTATACCCCTTCATTTGCAAAGATAACCCCTAAATACCCACTTTGTTCTTATCCAAAGTATCGGGCCTGCATTGTTGCGCATTGAAAACCTTTATAAATCCCCTTTACCCATAAACCCCTTTGCAAATTATCAAAGTCCAAAAACCCACCTTTGGCATTTATCCAAAGTATCAGCGCGCAATTTTGATTTGTTAAAATACATTGAAAACCTTATAAAAAACCCATATCCGAAGGTTTCCGCCCGTATGCATATCCCCCGAACACATCATTACCCCGTCCACCGTCGGATCAGATCCAAGAGATCCGACGGTCCGTATCAATATCGGAGCAGCCCCCGCGGCGGACGTTTAGCGCCCGAGAACATGACGTTGCGTCACGTCAGGGCGCGGCCACGCGTCGCCCATTGAGGGCTCTCGGAGCAAACTCTGACAATTGCGGGGCCGTACCCTAACCGCCCCGAGAAACCGTGGCGGCTATCCTTAACCGTAACCGCTACGGCCCTAACCGCCAAGTTACTATCCCACGTCATGCCCACGTCACCTCCACCCTGCCATCGCATCAGTCCTTTGTCCGCCCCTCCGCCGACGTGGCTGCCACCGCACCATCCCCCATGGACCAACAGCATCTCGCCACGTCACCCGATGACGTCAGCTGACGTCATCCGACCTTGACCCCACCAATGACGTCATGCTGACGTCATCACAAAAAAGCGCCAAATTGCAAAAAGTCCATATTTAGCCAAAAAACGCAATTTTTTGTACTTTTCGCTCATTTTGCTACTGTTTCCTTTGCATGCTGTTTTTACGTTCTTAACTCCGCCAACCTGCTAAATCGACCAAGGAGACCTCCAGAGTACCAATCCTGCACGCATACGCGACCTCTGCTCGCTGTTTACCAGGTATTTTTCATCTTCTATCCTCCGTACGCCTGAAGTTGTCTATAAAATTACTCAGAGGGCTTAAGGAACGACGAAACTCACAATTTCACCATCAATTTCCCTCTGCAAACACCCCATTTACAATTGTGAATTCCAAAACACCAGCTGAGCCTTGTTTGCCCGCATTGTCACAAATAAGCAGTATTCTGTTCGCGCATTCGCGAAAGACTCATTTACACTGAATTCACCTGCTAAGGAAGACAAAGTGAGACCAGACAGTAGTCCTATTCCTAATTTAAACAGTATTTCAATTGCTGTTGCATCAATTCTCCCTTTGGTACCTGAAACTCAAACTGTCATTATAAAAATCACTTATGTGCTGTGCTGCTCCCTTCAAGCAGTTCACTTACAGTTTACAAGCTTAAAGAAGACCATGGACACCCCCATTGCTCTGAACATCAAGCCTCTCAATGCCCCTCACCAGGAATTAGAATGGAAAGCCCTGGGAGATATGGATTATCAAATGATAGACTGGTTTCCATTGGGCTCCAAATATAATATTCAGATGCTGAATGAGTTGAAAGCCCAGCACCTTAGTGGAGCAGACATCTTGGGGATTTGGGACTCAAACTTGCCCATCTACAACCTCCCCCAGGTAAATCCTATGCCAGAGTTGGTCTACAGATGCCAGGAGTGCTATGACCCAAGCCAAAGAGCTGTCATCAGCCCTACAGGCTCAGTCCTGTTCCATATCACCCCAGAGAGTATAAATGAGATGCTGCACTTCCATACTGCAAAGCTATTGACCCCCCTCCACATGCAGAACTTGATAAAGAAGGGGAGCAAGTTGTCAAATGACCAACTCATCAAAATCAACCAGCTGTTTGTAAAACCAGGCTCTGAAGCCATCAGAACTCCTCCTATTGGATATCAGTACTTGAATGAATTGGGCAGGATGTTAGTGGATCTGATCAGCTACGTCCTAGGGTTCAAGGGACTGGAGGATGTGGATGAAATCATAATGGCAATGCTGTCTCTATTCTCTCCTGGTAAGCCCCCAGCTGTACATTATGATTATGTTACATACATTGCAGATAAGATCCATGACCAGTTTATGAATTTGAAGAGGGAAAGACTGTTCAGGTATACCTCATACATATACCACCTATTCTTGTTTTATCAGCCAGCCAGCTTCTCTATTCCCTTGAAACAAGTCAATGCCCAGGGAAATCCAAGGTCAGTTGTGTTTTGGACCTCTGTCTTTCATTGTGCCTCTGTATCACCTTACACATACTCGGAGTTCATTGACTTATTCATTCATCCAGCCATGACAGTATTGCATGGTGTTCCTCCTCCAAGGCTAACTGATGACATGAGGAGAATTCTCCACCTGAACAAAACCTACAACATTGGTAATTGGTACCTCTACCAAAACCACACAGTCATCAGAATATATGGCTGTGAGTTGAAGCCTTTTAGGTTGCCAAGGTATGTCCCCATGAGGCTTTTTGCCTTAGAATATTTCAGGCAGTTTGGGAATGCCGACTACCTCCACTTTCAAAGCAAGAACAAGAAGTCACAGTTAAAGGTAAGGAGCCAGCTGGGCCCTTTCCTATACAACAGAAAAGAGGAGGGGTGGAAAGAGGCAAACAGTATCCTAGAGGCCCTCAGACTGCAAACTAGCTTTGAATGGATACCCTATGACCCCAATCACTTTGTCTCCCTCAGGAGGATAAAATACAAATTGGGCAGCTATTCACACGTAAGGCAGCCTGAGATTGAGCAGCATGCCAATGCATTAAGCTGGGAAGAAGGTACCCTAGAAGAGGAAATTACTAATGAAGAGCTGCTAGAGAGAGAGGCTAGAAATATTCAAAAGGAAGCTGACTTAGAAACTTGTGGACAGGTTCCCCTCTCATACAAAAAACAACTTGGAGCAGCTACTTCACCATCAACAACACATCAGCAAGCTGCCGGGAATACTGCAGAGACAGCCAGCAAAGGCAAAGAAAAGCAGGTGGAACAGCCACCTCTTTTGACAGAAGAGCAAGTGGAAACATTGCTGCAGCAACAAGAAGAGATGGAGCAGCAGGGAGAAGGGCAGCGGCAAGAAGGAGAGCAACATGACAGACAGCAGCCCCTGCAGCAAGAAAGAGTAGTTGATACTCCAAGCTCCACTGAGCAACAGGCTCAAAATATAGTGCCTCCTAGGCCAGAGACTACCTTTGATGCCTCGGTCCTCCAAACTCCTCAAAAGGAGGATACATTTGTTTTTAGGAAAAGGGATAGAGAAACTCCCCTGACATCACCTATAAACCAGGGAGAGAAAAGGCAGAGGTTGAATGACTCTTCTGAGGATGACATAGCAATAAGGCAAGCATTGGGCATGGGCCCACCCAGCAGAGAAGTTTCAGCCAGTTCCTTCCAGCAGGAACAGGACAGAGCTATAGGAGGAGAGGTCAGCTCCTCCAGCCAGCAAAAAGAAGGACAAGTAAGCATCAAACAACAATTTATAGACATCAAAAGGAGGAGTGATCCTATCAAAATACAGCTGTACAATCATCTGCTAAACTTGGCTCCCACCAATCAGCAAAGACTCATGTCGCCTTCGATGTAAGTGAAGGCAAAATGATCATGAGTCACTTTATGCCCACAGCTCTGCATCCCCAATCTGCCTCAGATTACCTCAGGACCAACATGGAGGTCCTGGCCAAAGACTACACCCAATGGACAAAATCGAACTGCACAAACAGACTGGTGAGATGGTGTATGCCTCCTTGGCATATGAAACATTGGAAAATTACAAACTAAAAAGCAGCCTTGATAATACAGCCTCTCAGCCATCATCACAAGCTAAGGACAACAGAATCAGGTCCTTGGAAGAGAGATGGGACATGATCATCCAAGAAATATTGAAGTTGAGGGATGCAGACATGGCGGCCTTAGGAGGATCAACTCCCAGCCACAATCCATCAGACAGATGATGTTCAAAGACTTGGAAGATATAATTATAGAGATGGGACATGATCCCATAGAGCAATTGTGAAGCACCAATTGACTCCACACGAAAGAAGTCTGGAAGCTCAAATGTTGACACAGATAATATTGAATAAAGGAACAAGCTCAGGATAACTGAGCTTGTAATGTGACAGCAGAGCTAAGTCCTCTTTTGTCAGTGGCAGTATTTATATGGATGTAGTCATGCACAGAGCAGCCTTGGAATTTTGCCACCAGAATGTAGCTCTCAACTGGCCACCATAATTGCATACAAAGGACAACGACAGAAGCTGAGCCAACTCAGCAGGGCTATTCGGTGAAAACTACCACAGCAGACAAATCACAATCACAGGTGGCAATAAAACCGAGATCAAAATGTGCCTCCAAATTTCTTTAAGTATACAGAAGCAGATGCAAGCAATTGTGAAGCACCAAGCCCACACGTGAATTTGACACAGATAATATTATCAAGCCAGAACCAGTTAATTTTTGTCCATTTAAGTATCAAAGCATTTTGGTTCCAACCGACTCAGTGGCAGCTCCAAAGGTGGCCAGCAAATATCTTCTGACAAAGCATCTTCTGACAAAGCATAAAGACACCTTTACTTTGTATTCAATGTTGTAATAACTTTCTGATTTTAATATCTTAGAAGTTGGTGAGAGTATTAAATCTGAGATAACTTAGAACTCAGATATTTTTGTAAAGACCGAGAGTATATATTTGCTCCTCGCATAAGCTTGAGGGGTTGTTGTTGATTTCTCCTAAAGAAATTCTTATGCTGTAATCCTTTCAGAAGTTTAATAAAGAAAGTGATGGAATTTCTCGGATTTCTGAAGTGTTGAATGCATTCTGGTGTCTGTTGATAACTGCTGGATTCCTGTGTATTTCACCATACAATAAGTCTCTGTAACTCTCTCTGTCAATTAGTTGTTTGTTAAAATTCATATATGTTATCTGATTTTCAATGCTAATCAACAAGGAAAAAGAATAACTTTCAGGATTTATTCACTGAGTACCCTGAGTTCAATCTATGTTGTTTATGAATGTTTTCTTCGGCTGTAATCTAGATAAGTGTAATTCTTAATTGCTGCACTTTCAGAATACATTTTTCATGTTGGCCTTTGTCCCAGGAATTCAAGTTTTGCTCCTGTGCACCGTGCTACACTTTCACCTCACCAATTTAACAGAAAATTCTTAATTGCTTTCTGTTGGTTGACATACATCACTATTTAAGCTAATTTTGTTTGTCTAAAAATACACAATAGGCCCTGCAGTTTGAACACCACCAATCCAGCGTATCAGATCATTCCACAACTCCAGACTCCATTGCCCAATGGTATTTCACCATCTAAACACTATGTCATAAGACCTGAAAGAAATCCTTCAACCAAAATATAAACCAAAACCTGAGTATAATAACTAGCCTAAAACATCATCATAACAGAGACAAATCATAAAGAGAGAGCCCTCTCTGATCACAGCTTGGCTAGAAACTGTGATCCAAAGATTTGTTAGTGGTTACCCCGGCCGTATTCCCTTGGGAGTCATAGGGAACAACCTGGGTGCTAACAAGAAGGACGATTTATGAATGCCAAAACATTTATGTTCGGTGGTCATATATCAGGTGTTGCAGACTCGATTAAAGTCCAGGTAAGCCATAACTACAACCCTTAGTGCATTAAATTTATGGTGTCTGTGATAACGAGGGAGGCAATATATGTATGTCTAAAACTGCCTGATTCCTTACAGGAAGGGGAGAGTGTGGGCATATGGAGAACGGTTGTTTTAGCTTATCAAACGCTGGGAGTGGCGTTTGGGGGTCTGGTCACTTCTCCACTGTACGTGTACCCGTCTATGAACTTGAAATCTCCAGATGAGGAAGATTATTTGGGTATTCTCAGCCTCATGTTTTGGACTCTTTCTATGATTGGGGTAGTCAAATATGTCTGTATAGCCCTCCGTGCAGATGACCGCGGTGAAGGTTTGCAGATCGATACCCACAAACCAATTAGTTGTATAGTCCAGAATGATATTTTCAAATGCTTTTTCTTTGCTACATTGTGTCTGTATTCCTCCATGCAATGAATGTGTAGTAACAAAAATGAGGGTACATGTATCTGTAATTTATTTATAATGGTATGTTTACTGCTTTGCTTGTGTGCGAGTTCATTTTTATTGTTGATAGTGTTTAAATCAATTACTAACAGAGTCTTGTGATCATGGATTTTAAATCAAGTTATTTCAAGAATTTTTATATTTTATTTTTATTAGGGCAGACGAATGATATCCATGATGGAAATTTAGGATTTCGTCATTCTTATGCTATAGTGATAAATCATTATGATTGGTGGAAATAATTCAAGCTGCTGGATTTTCTCAGAGATATCGGGAAGCATGCAAGAGTGGGCACCGTGATTGCCAAGGAGAGTGTGAAGAAGAGGCTGCAGTCAGAGGAGGGGATGAGCTTCACTGATTTTTCATATCAATTGCTGCATGGTTATGATTTTCTTCACCTATTTAAGAATGAGAATGTTTCGGTTCAGATTGGGGAAGTGATCAGTGGGGGAATATAACTGCAGGGACTGAATTGATTGGGAGGGTTCTTCAGCAAGAAGGGACTTATGGGTTGACATTTCCACTTATTTTGAGAAGTGATGGGACCAAGTTTGGGAAGTCAGAAGATGGGGCGATTTGGCTCTCTGCTTCCATGCTTTCCCCTTACAAGTTTTACCAACATTTTATTGGGATCTCTGATGCAAACGTGATAGTATTTTTGAAAAAGCTTGCTTTCTTGATCCTGGAAAAATTTTCTGAGCTTGAAGAAGGCATGAGAAAGCTTGGGTACGTCCCCAATTCTGTTCCAAGCAAACTTGCTGAAGAAGTGAATTGTTTCGTTCATGGTGAAGAAGGATTGGAGGCCTTGAGGGCAACATAGGCTTCGGCTCATGGTTCAAAGACTCACTTAGAATGGAAAACTATTGATGCCATTGCAAATGAAGTACCATCCTCCTTGTTGTCGTATAATGAGGTGTTGAGTTCATCTCTGGTGGATTTATCTGTGAAAGTCGGGTTGCTGCCAACTAAAGCAACAGTGAAGCGTCTCATTAAGACAAGGAGGTCTCTACATGAATAACCAAAGAGTAGACAACGAGGGGAAAATTATTGAAGCAACTGATATTTTCGATGATAAATTGTTGTTTCTATCAGCAGGCAAAAAGAACAAGTTGGTTGTAACGATAGCTTAATTCATGCGGATGGCTTTCAGGACATTGATTGTTTGAATGGATAAATTACCTAAAATTTGTTTTCAATGAACCATGATAGTAGGCTTGAGATTGTTTCAGTTATGTGTGTCTTTGCTTCAAACGACTGATGTAGTCAAGTTGTCAATGTTCATGATACACACTTAACTGATTTCAAATAGACATCTGTAGGTGAATTGTTCTAGCTTGGCACAATTTTCTTAGATTCATAGATGCAGTTTGACATGTATGTTCACTCGAGGTATTCTCATGAGATTTTGGGCAATCGAAACAGTTACAGTAAATTTATACATTTCTTAACATTTTAAGGCGTAGGGATATCTTTCATAAAGTTAAAAGGTCATTTTCATATATAGGCAATAGACCTGATTGACTGGTTCCTCAGCGAGCACTGTAATATCCTGGTCCCCAGCTCTTAACCCACATTGACATTGTAATATCCCGTTCCCCAACTCTTAACCCACGTTGACATTGTAATTGTAATTAATTACGTTATTGATTCTTGTATGGGAATATAATCCCCAGCACTTAACTCCCATTGATGTTGCTATTATAATTAATTATGTTAGTGATCCCTTTGTATGGGCATGTAAATGTAAATGGGCAAAGACCTAGAATAATTGTAATTATAATCTAATAACAACTGATGAAGAGGTGAAGCCTTGATATGAAGACATATATAATTATAATCTAATAACAACTAATGAAGAGGTGAAGCCTTGATATGAACACATATAAGTCCCACTATGCCATGATCTTTATGCCAATGAGGGATATAAGTCCCACTATGCCATGATCTTTATGCCAATGAGGGTGTTCACAGTGGTATGTTAAATAACACTGCAACTACTTAGTGGATTACTGAAAACTGAAACCAAATTTACTTCACAGTGGTATGTTAAATAACACTGCAACTACTTAGTGAATTACTGAAAACTAGGCAACTGAAAACTGAAACCAAATTTACTATACCATGATCTTTATGCCAATGAGGGTGTTCACAGTGGTATGTTAAATAACACTGCAATTACTTGGTGAATTACTGAAAACTAGGCAGCTGAAAACTGAAACCAAAGTTACTATACCATGATCTTTATGCCAATGAGGATGTTCACAGTGGTATGTTAAATAACACTGCAACTACTTAGTGAATTACTGAAAACTAAGCAACTGAAAACTGAAACCAAATTTACTTTCACCAAGATACAGAGTAACTTTACTAAATTCTTGTAATCTGTTGCATAAATTCAACCACATTTCTTCATTTCTTGTAATCTGTTGCATAAATTCAACCACATTTCTTCATTTCTTGTAATCTGTTGCATAAATTCAACCACATTTCTTCATTTCTAAGGTAACTCAGAGTAGACCCTGTATTGATGTCAATGCATCATCCCATAATTTTATCTTCTTCCCATTGTTTACACCCCAAAACACATGATTGTCCAATGTCAACTAAATGTTTGCTGCTCATAATGTTATATCGATGAGCCCCTTTAGGGAGAGTGGATTGGCCTTCTAATGATGTTAGGCTTTTGTTACCTAGATTAATTTTTAAGATTCCGATCCAAAGCTTCTCACCTTCCACTAATAGCCTCCAATACACTTTCTTTTTAATTGAATTCTAGAATACAGGGTGAGAATGTGAGTTTTTGAACGTGAGTTGTCGACTTTGCAAGCGCTGCAACTTGCCACTTCAATACACTTTTGCACAAAGGGCTTTCTTCATTTGCTCCAATTTTCTTATCCCTGCACCTCCAGCTCAAATGGGGCTTGATATCACGGGAATTGTTGAAGGATGCCTTCTATTTCATTGATCACTCTCTGTGGTGCCAGAACACTGGAGCTTTGATAAATCGGAATGCCTTACATGTCAGGTTGAATGAGGAGAGTTCTACCTACTAGGGAGAGGGAATTGTTTGTTCATACTTCTACCCTCTTTCTTATATTATCAAAAACATCTTTCCATTTTTTGCAGCATGTCTTCCATTTGCTACTGAAGAGTAAACGGTAGGAAGAGTATCTTCCTTAATTCCCATCATTGTCAGGATTTTGTTCTCCAGCCCCAGGTTTACATTCAGGAAAAAAATAATTTATTTGTCTTTATTCATGTCAAATAATCTGACCTGTGGGTGTTTTAAATACTTTGATGGCGTGTCTATTGCTTTGGCTTTTTTCAGACTAGCAGATCCCAGAAGTAGGGGATCTTCTTCATTTGTACATGGGAAATAGGGCCAAAACTAGCAAAGGAAATGTTGAAGTGAGTTTGGGCGGATATTTTGTTTGAGTATCTGAAACATGCACACCATCAATTTGGAGAAGAGTTAATGGTCCACACAGTGTTGCTGGATCTAGAGCCAAAAAGAAGATAGTGAAGATTCAAGAAGTTCATCTTTTGTGCAGTTGACAAAGCTACCGACCGCTGGTTATTTGGGCATCACCAAATGTGACAACCATACATTACAGGGCAGAGCATATGAACATGTTATCCAAAAAAAATTACATTTACAGACGTGTATACTTTTTCTTTACCTTTATTCTACAAGCACAGGTCCTTTCGATTCCTTGTTATGTCAATATGTAGTCTTTTATGAGGTCTCCTCACGACATTGTTAAAGATTCGTCGTCCTCAACAGAACAGGTGTCGCTTTATCTTTATCAACGTGATGCACACAAATTTAGGAACTTCGGCTTATTACTTCTTGCACACAGAGACCCAGTCTTTAGACTTGGTGCTGGCCCCTTTCGCTATTTTTCTTCTCACACGCTTTCCCTTACTCTACTCCTCACAGACCAACATGCCTCAATCTTTGTTAAAAACTTCGGGTGCCATAGATTCGCCAACAAGTTTGCGGTAGGAAATACATTTGGTTTTTTGTTTGGGTGGTTTTGGTTTGCAATGTTCTGGTAAAACTGCCAACATCTGAACCAATTTCTATACCATAGAAACCCCAGAAGCTCACTGCCGTCATTGACGTCCTGATATTCAACTAAAGGGAGCCTGCATCTTCATCACCTTATCGTGCGAGAGTCCCCATTATCTCAAAGTACTAGGAAACCCCCACTATGTCAGTTGAACAGAGGAGAGGCACCTAGTGATCAAAAAAGAAGGGCAGGTCTTAATTTCATTTAGAAGGGCACACATTTAACATTGAACTGATTTACTTCCTCTGTAGCAGGCGACTGAACAACACGTCTAGAAATGGTCCTTGTCAAGGTCATTATCACCGATAGAGATATTTTGACAAAGGAAATTTGACACTGCACACAATCTACAATCACAAACAAATAAGAGATGGATTAAAAATAAAATTCCTATTTCCCACAGCCAAAGTGATGATCAAAGATTTTAGTCGATATTTTCAATACAGCATAACAACACTAAACATTGATAAATCATAAACAAAAAGAGGCATACCTTCATTGCAAGTTCCTGATCGATGTTGCAACGATATCTAGCAGCACCTTCTAGGGGACAGTTTGTTCCTTTATACAAAAGATTGATATTACAAAGAGTTGAGAGCTGCATAAGAGCATCAGCCATAGGCCCCAAACCATTTTCATCAGCTGCAGATATATTGTCAGATTGTAGATTTTCCAATTCTTCATTTGCCACTGCTGTGATGCATTGGAAGATTGCAAGCAGCCTCTCCAGAGGGAAACTCCCTGGACCTTTAAGGAACTTTTCTTGCTCCTCATGTTCCTTTCTCTCTGTGGATTTTACACTCCTATTCACAAACCAACAAAAGAGAGTATACAATAATTACTCCCAAAGTGATGATTGGGATTGCATAATTATATGGAGGAAACGTTAACTTCTTGCTGCCATGAAATGGGAAAGAGGGCATAGTATTCAGATGAGCTGGAACTTGTAAATAAAGAAAAATATCATTTCATTAACAAAGACAACTGATTATTTAAATTGTACAATCTATTTCAATTAGTAAACCAACAATTTTTTTTGTTTCAGTCCTAGGAAACTAGATAGTTACATCATACATGGCTTTGAACATATCAGATTAAAGATATCTCGAGGACTATTCTGCATACCATGAATTTGTATGGGCAGGGGTAAGAGAATTTTGCTCCAATTTACATACCCCACAAACCCATCCAATAATGTCATACATTCTGTCATGTGATACCCCAGAATATAGTTATGGATTAGCTCAAGCATCCAAGGTTTCTGATTTTCCAAGACTTGAGTTTGCCTTGCTCATACTTACACTTTCTTAAGAGGCAGTACCACTGCAGGCACTGCTGTGGGTGGGATGATTCTTACAGCATGCATTCTGTTTTTCAAGCAAAAAGAATAAGATGATATCCATGCCTGTAAGATGACATCTTTGAGGTAAAAAATCTTTGTCAATGTATCATCAAAGGAAACGCAAAGGAAACCTTATGCCTTACTGTGTTTTCTTTGGGCATCAAAAGGAGGTTCTTTCACACCATTCCCTCCCTCTATTAGAAACCTCTCTTGCAGATAAAACAACAACAATTTCTGCAGAGCAGAGATCTCTCTATCCTTGCCTTCCAACTCACCTACTCTGGTTTCAAGCTCTCCTGCTCTTTCATTCATTTTTGTATCCAACAGCCTTATGAGCTCATCTTGAATCACCTTCTGTATCATCTGGGACCTCTTATACTCGTCCACTTCCTGAAGCCACAGGTCTGCGAATTGACAATCTTTCCAGGCGTCGAACCAAGGACCTCCCATTGTATAATGTATAGCTTTGGGAATTTTTTTTTGTTTATTTAGTTGTCTAATACCAGATATTCAATAAGAACTTTTCTTGCAAGGTGTGCTTCTAGTTAGTATAACTTGAATCCCCTGTTGTCAATTAATTTGCTGATTCATTGTGGTCAAAATTTTCTTGGGCAGAATTTGGCAAAAGAAATTGTAAGATCGAGGCAAGCTATTCAACGCCTTTATGAGAACAGGGCACACCTGAATTCAATATTCTACGCACCTTGGAGGAAGTGTTGGTAATTTTTTCTTTACTACTTGTTCTCGGATCATCTTGCATGCAGTTTAATCTCTGTTCTGTTATTGAATTTGGATGCTATGCGTAATTTGGAAAAGGCTTACAAGGTAACATTTCCCCAATTTTTTTTTAAATCATGGTATATATTCTGAGATTTTGAGGAGCCATTTACCTGAGGCATTGTGGTTGTTTGTGTTTTTAGTGTCACTGCTAATCTAGATAGTATCATAAGGAGAATCCTCACTAGTGCATTGAACAGAGCTGTCTTGTTGTCCATCACATAGAAATATGCTGGCTTCTTGGAGGCCGTCTTCAATAATTAAAGCTGAGAGCACCCTTTGAACCAAAGCCACCATTGTCTAACTACTAATGCTTTCAAGCCTGACTGTAGCTAACCTTAGCATAGAAAAATTAATAAAACTTGAGATAAATATAATGCCTCAAATAGACCTGTGTCATTCTTGTATCTTATGATTTGGTGTATTTAACTTGGAAAGATACACCTTCAAAACAAATGGTTACAAATGCCACCAGATGTATCTATAACATTGCCTTCACGTGAGAACTTATTGATCTACACTGCCTGCACATGTTTCTAAATGTATTTTTCCCACATCAATACCACTTGAGACTATATGGACTACATCCTGGTTACTCATGGGTTCACCATTCTCTTGATATCTTTTTGCACACCTTTAGATTAGTCATCCATTGGTGATTCACCAACATTCATTTTAACTAATTCCACGAGCTTACTTATCATTGAATCAAAATGTACAGTTTGGGCATAGTTTTGTACTATAAGCCTTGATCATTGTAAAAGAGGCATCTCTGTTTAGCTGGGAATCTGTAGCTAACCTTAGCATAGAAAAATTAATAAAACTTGAGATAAATATAATGCCTCAAATAGACCTGTGTCATTCTGGTATCTGATGATTTGGTGTATTTAACTTGGAAAGATACACCTTCAAAACAAATAGTTGCAAATGCCATCAAATGTATCTGTAACATTGCCTTCACGTGAGAACTTATTGATCTCCTTCACGTGAGAACTTATTGATCTACACTGCCTGCACATGTTTCTAAATGTATTTTTTTCCACATCAATACCACATGAGACTATATGGACTACCTCCTGGTTGCTCATGGGTTCACCATTCTCTTGCTATCGTTTTGCACATCTTTAGATTAGTCATCCATTGGTGATTCACCAACATTCATTTTAACTAATTCCAGGAGCTTACTTCTCATTGAATAAAAAATGTACAGTTTGGGCATAGTCTTGTACTATAAGCCTTGATCATTGTAAAAGAGGCATCTCTGTTTAGCTGGGAATTTTTTTTGTTTATTTAGTTGTCTAATATCAATGATTCTATTTGCAATTCTGAGACAATAGAGGAGAGTTATGTTCGCCTTCCCATTCCAACCCCCTCAAAGTGCTTACTATCACTAAGTTAATTGTGTGCACACATCAAATACCAATGACTTATAATTCTTGCCACGACTGCAATTAATAAACTATTGTTCTTCAACATCACAAGCTGGTTGGAATTCACATCAAGTACAGGCTTTGAATTGCACATTTCAACAATCAATAAATTGTCTTTCTCCCACAAATTGAGCTGATTTACTTCCTCTGTAGCAGGCGACTGAACAACACGTCTAGAAATGGTCCTTGTCAAGGTCATTATCACCGATAGAGATATTTTGACAAAGGAAATTTGACACTGCACGCAATCTACAATCACAAACAAATAAGAGATGGATTAAAAATAAAATTCCTATTTCCCATAGCCAAAGTGATGATCAAAGATTTTAGTCGATATTTTCAATACAACATAACAACACTAAACATTGATAAATCATAAAAAAAAAAGAGGCATACCTTCATTGCAAGTTCCTGATCGATGTTGCAACAATATCTAGCAGCACCTTCTAGGGGATAGTTTGTTCCTTTATACAAAAGATTGATATTACAAAGAGTTGAGAGCTGCATAAGAGCATCAGCCATAGGCCCCAAACCATTTTCATCAGCTGCAGATATATTGTCAGATTGTAGATTTTCCAATTCTTCATTTGCCACTACTGTGATGCATTGGAAGATTGCAAGCAGCCTCTCCAGAGGGAAACTCCCTGGACCTTTAAGGAACTTTTCTTGCTCCTCATGTTCCTTTCTCTCTGTGGATTAAAAAAGAAGGTTTAAAAAAGAAGGTTCGACTGCAGCTTCTACATCTTTGACAACAAGATCTCCTTTTGGCCACCAACAAAAAAAAATAACAATTGCTGACATTTACAGTATGGATTCCTTAGAGAAACCAACATTTTTCCAGCTAAAGGGAACAATAACAAAAATTGGGATGGATAGTTTTTACTACATTTCTTGCCCGTCGATCATTGGTGGGAAAAAATGCATGAAAAAACTTATTCCACAAAATACAGGGATGTGGTTCTGTCCAAAATGCAACGCTGAAGTAAGCGACTGTGATTACAGATACTTATTGAAAATCGACATACAAGATCACACTGGTGAATTGGCTTCAACTGTTGCTTTTGAAGACGCGGGATCTACAATTCTTGGAAATAATGCCAAAGACTTCTATCTATTATCTTCAAATCCAAAACTGATCAAGGAATTTGTCTCTAGAGCTCTATGGACAGATCATATCTTCACACTATCAGTGAAGACAGAAACTTTTAAAGAAGTCCCACGATTGAAATGCGTTATCATAAAAGAAGAAAAGCTGCATTTCACGACAGAATGCAACAACATCCTTCGAGAAATTCAGAACATCTCGTCATTGTAAATAAATATTGCAAAATGTATTCCTTGCTTTTTGGAAATTCCTATTGTCCATTTTTATAAATACAACTTTACAAGATATACTGTTGCATGCCTTCTTATGAAATTTTCTTATATACCATTGAAATAAGTATTCGTTCTCCATTGTATCTATCTTTATGTGAGTAGAAAAATTCACATTTTTTTTCCCTTTTATCAGCTTTACACATGAAACTACCTACATGTATACAGAAAAAATACTAATACGTTCTTTCAAAAACATTACTTAAATAAAAAAAATTCACATAACACTATTCAGAACTTAGATTTTTTTCCCTTCTTTCGCTTTCGCTTCCATTTTTTTCCCTTCTTTCGCTTTCATACAATAACATGGTTGTTGTCTCCAAATAACATTCTTCTTTTCCCCTCTCTTGCTTATAGGTACCATAAATTTTGCGAATGGCTTCTTCTTCTAATAAGGAACGTGCTCGAAGATACTATGCAACAAATAAAGAACGAATAAATGCACGGCGCCGTGAGCTTTACCAAGCAAAAAAAAACACCACAGAATGTCAAAAACACAAAAAACAAAAGGTTGACCAACCTTCCTCGTCTGAAATGGACCACCCTGAAAACAATCCTCCCTTGCAATTATCAGACTCTTTATCTTCTCAGCAAACCTCTCAAACAAATACATCCATGCCTCATTACCCTAACCCCTCCTTCGCACATGCTTTCAATGTTTATACTAATCAAGCACATCGAGATTTTTGTGCAAAGATTGATAAACTTCCACCTAAATGCCCATGCTCCATTTGTCTTGAATCATATCCTGGAATACATATCCGCAATTCCAACCACATGTATTGTTGCTCCAAATGCGTCTCTGAAACAAAGGGTAATCGCTTCTCATTATCAAACAACATGGACCCTGGTCCTCAGCCAGCTGCCCTTACATCTCTTTCACAAATAGAAGAAATGCTCATTGCTAGGGTTAACCCTATACTGCAAGTAACACATGCACGCGGTGGCCAGTATAAATACAGTGGCCACACAATTTGTTTTCCTCAAGACATTACAAAAATCGCAAACATGTTGCCACGTCGTGTTGAACACTTGGACATCCTAATTGTCACGCGTCATAGTAATGACCATAAGGCTTATGATTTCATTGTCAGTAGACATCGCGTTCTCACTGCATTGGAATACAAATTGGCAAATGACCCATACTATAAGAATGTTCGTATTGATACCAACGCACTGGCATCCTTACCAGCGATCCCCACCGATGTCTCCTCCTCCCTTCACCATTCCAATACTACAGAAACCGCTGTCCGCCTTCCACTTGAGCCACCCCATGAGCTCACCGAAGATTTCACAGACCCATCAGTAGACCAAATATCATCGTTCGTACCCATCATACCTAATACAAATATAGAAATCCAAGAAATCTGCCATTATTTGCATGCTTACAACCACCAATATGATACTAGAATTGAGTGGCCAACAATTGGTTTATCGCCAGTCAATGAATACAACACAGAAGGTCTACTCTCTATGGCTTTCCTCGCCCTTTTCCTGACAGGCGCTGCAATGCCAAATCAGCCAAGGATGAAAGCAATGCAGCTACATGAATATGCACTTCATCTCATACGTTACTACGACAACATATTTGGAAACCACCCACGCTTTCGTTATTACATATATAATCTCATGATGCTGCATCGCAGTCAAGCAACAACGTCGTTTTTTGTGAAAAAAAACATCACAGATAGCTTTCCAATATCTATTCAAGATTTGAACATCCGATTAGAACAATTTCCAGATGAACAATTGGCAGAGCAAGTCATGCGATTCGGTAGCTCTTTACGTGGAACAAGGTCATTTTGGCACAAAGCTAAAAATGAACTAACTAACATGATATCTCAACTCGGTTGCCCGACGTTCTTCTTCACATTAAGTGCAGCTGATACAAAATGGCCTGATCTTCATGCAATCATGCCCGGATGTCTTCCTTCTGATATTGCAAAACAACAAAAGTGGAGAAATGATAACATTATCTCTAACCCACATTTAACATCACTATATATGCACCATAGATTCACAGCATTTCGTGAGATTATCTTAGAGAAACACTTGAATACAAAAGATTACTGGTACAGTTACGCATTCTACTGCATTTTTTTTTTCTCCAATAACTCTAAACAAAATTCCTCACCTATTGCAAAATTATCTTACAAAAACGCATATTTGATAGGTATGAATGGCAACATAGGGGATCTGCGCACATCCATGGTTTCCTTTGGATAGAAAATGCACCTGATATGGAAAACCTCTACTGGGAAGACACAGAAGCAGTCGATATTGCAAGGCAGTTCTTTGACAAATATATTTCCGCTTGGAACCCTCGTGCTCCTTCGACTTCAAACCAGCCAAATGCTTGGACAAATCCCGAAGACCCTTGTCTATTGTCCACACCGCAAATCTTTAAAACCAATCCTTTCAATTGTGTTGAACGTCACACAAAATGCTCAGAAAGCACGTGCCTAAGAAAAAATGGATCCTCACTCCAATGTCGTTATAAAGCACCGTGGGAATTACATCCAAAATCGGCCTTATTCATTGATTCCAATGGCCAAAAAACATACACCCCTGCTCGCAACGACGATCGAATCAATAGCCATAACCCTACCATCCTATCTATTTGGCATGCAAATGTTGACTGCCAACCAGTACTGTCCATACACGCTGTACAAAAATATATCGCTAAATATGCATCCAAAGCAGAAAAAAAATCTGAAAGCTTCCACCACGTGCTACGTAGAATTGTCCTCGCTTCACCCATTGTTGACCCAGCAACATCCGCATTTCGAAAATTTCTTGCAGAAACCCTTGTTGATCGTGACATTGGAACACAAGAAACCTGCCATATGCTACAAAAATTACCATTAACATTATGTAGTCGGCCATTCATTTCTTTAAATGTAAACCAAAAAATTCTTATGCGCCTTCCACAAACGAACACCACCTACATGACATCCCCGCACATCATAGATACATATATCCAACGCCCTTCTACCCTAGAGTCCACATCACTAATAGAATTGGCAAGATCCTGGTCATATGATCCTCGTCGCAAAACAAACAAATGGAAAAAAAGGCCTACAAAAGCAATTGTTCGGGTCGTACCACGTTACTCCTCCATACCATCCACAACAGAACCTTGCTACGCTGACTTTTGCAGGGTTGAGCTTATGCTATACAAACCTTTTCGCCATATCGTACAAGATATAGGAGATTCTGCTGCAGAATTCATCGCAAATTGGAAAACATTTCGTCCATTCTACAATCCTTGGCATCGACATCGTACACTATCTGATATTGAATCTGCCACAAATGATCCCTGAACTATACATGAAACCAATCCAACAGACACCATGGAAATAAATGAATGGGAATTACTTTCCCAATTATACCCTACAAATGAGCTTCTCATAAATGACCTTGACATGCTTGGTCTTCGTGGCTTTGATGACACCCATAACTGGAATCATACCACTATCCCATTCGATCTACAAAATAGTGCAATATAATTCATTGAGAATAGCCGCTCCATCCACCGCATTCTTCAAACAAATCGACATATCCTGCCGACCCTTACTACATTGTCTCCAATGCAAAGAAAAGCTCTAAATATTATTTCTAATCATTTTTCTAGGAAGGATTATTTACCCGCTCGTTATTAATTGCATCAAAGATATGCTCATACGCCTTGCAAGCCTGGAACCTTCGTCGATCATGCTCCTCGACCCTACAGGGGTTGCTGCCTTCAACATACAAGCATCAACAATCCATTCTGCTTTGCACCTTCCTATAAAGGATCTTATGCCCTTAGAAGGTAATGCTCTTGCAAAATTCCAGGAAGAACTCAGGCATATAAGATACATACTAATCGATGAAATGAGCTTCATTGGGCCAAAGCTTCTCAGCCATATTGATGAACGTCTTCGCAAGGCATTTCCCCACCAAAGAAACACTCCTTTCGGTGGTTGTTCCCTGATATTGGTTGGTGATCTTGGTCAGCTACCACCTGTCAAAGACATACCTCTATATGCAGGGACGAGCCACGGAAGCGCACTGTGGAACACCTTCAACACAGTCATCACATTAGACACAATATTTCGTCAACAAGACGACGACATCGCACAGGTTACTTTCAGGAGCATTCTCCAGAACATTAGAGATGGACATCCAACAATCGATGGCTACAACATACTCATGTCGCGCACAGATTCCTTTTTATCAGAAGAAGAAATATGTTCATTCCATGATTCCATGCATCTATTTCCAACAAATGCTCAAACAATGGTCCATAATAAGCAAATGATGAAATCTCTAAACACTCCTATCGCACGGTCCATTGCTGAAGATGACAACACATATTCCAATATTTCCTCTGAAGACGAGCAACTTGAGCGAATTGTATTACTATGCAATGGCGAAAAAGTTATGTTGACTTCCAACCTTTGGGTTTCAGCCAGACTTGTTAATGGTTCCCTCGGAAAAATTGTATCCATCTTTTACAAAGATTCAACTGCACCACCCCAAATTCCAACATTTGTTGTCGTAGATTTCCCCAAATACATTGGGCCTCCTTGGGATGAAAGAAACCCCACTCACTTGCCTATTCCAGCAGTAAAAAGAAATGGTCGTACACAAATTCCACTGAAGATGGCTTGGGCTTTAACCATACATAAATCTCAAGGTATGACACTTCCAAAAGCAACAATTGACATTGGAAAAACAGAACGTCAAGGTCTCACATTCACAGCTATTTCAAGAGTGCCTTCTCTACAAGATCTTCGGA
The DNA here is from genome assembly GCA_031772625.1 of Pinus tabuliformis. Taxonomy (NCBI): domain Eukaryota; kingdom Viridiplantae; phylum Streptophyta; class Pinopsida; order Pinales; family Pinaceae; genus Pinus; species Pinus tabuliformis. Next base: position 2,022,231,519 of record CM062817.1, on the reverse strand, counting down.
TTAACCCCGCATTCAGTTTCGATCGTTACAGTAAAATGAAGGACAACAAAAACATTGCTCGCAGAAAAAACACCGAAGAAATTCTCCGTTCAATGCCGCCCCCAGATAATCTGCTCCAACCCATACTTTGACTTCACCAAAAGGTTTCCTCCATTTATTTATCTCATTCTATTTCATAACATACTTTTCATATCTTTCAACAACAACCAACTTTAATCAATATTAGTAAATAAGCAAATATTTGAATGTATTTATATTATCTATACATCTCATTCTAGCCTTCTCTTTCTTTTGCAGCAGGCCACATGGACTCAGAAATAACATACCTGCACAACTACAAGTCGCCTGGCAAGCAAAAAAACTGCATCTCTAGTGACGCATTAACCTCCAATGGTGTTCAATATGCCATTATTCACCATGCATCTTCCACTAACAATATATAAATCTCCTTAGCAAAGGTAACTTCATTTCCATTCATTCCAGATTCATTTTAACACAGCTCAACTGCAAAGTATTACTAATAAATTTCCGCAACTGATTTACCTATTGCTAATTCTAACTAGATATACATTTTGCAGGTCCATTACTGCTTCTTCAGGTCTTCACTACCTCCACCATTTTTTCATACAACTTCAAATATGGAATGACAAGCACAATGTTCTTTAGACTATTATATTCCTTCTCGAACCTCTTTTGTTACAATTCACTGTTTGTATTTTCCATTTCAAACTTGAAAAAGGATGTTTCAAGATCAAATACCGTTTTCATGGTTTGTTTCCTCACAACTATTTGTGTTTTCCATTTCAAACTTTACAAAGGATGTTACAATACACTATTTGTATTTTCCATTTCAAACTTTAAAAAGGATGTTACAATACACTATTTGTATTTTCCATTTCACACTTAGAAAATGATGTTTCAACATCAAATACCATTTTCATAGTTTATGTCTTCACAACTATTTCTGTTTTCCATTTCAAACTTAAGAAGGGATGTTTCAAGATCAATACCATTTTGATAGTTTATGTCCTCACAACCAATTCATTGCCAATGGGTTTTAACATATTTTGTTGACAAAGTCAATTGATTTTAACAAATATAATACATGTTTTCAATATATCTTCATATTAATTTAATTTCCCATTTGAATAATGATTTCTTAACTAGCCCTTTCCAAATCAATATGGCTTCCTGGTTGTTGTTCGCATATTAATTTAATTTCCCATTTGAATATTGATGCATATTTATGGCTACTTGCATTCCATTTCAATGGTTTTTGGCATGGCTTCCTCAAATTAAAACTCGAAATCATCGACCCTTGCTTTCAAAAAAGCCCACAAAAGCCTATTCACATTTCAATATTCTTCCACACGCTATGCCTTACGGCGTCTTCTTTGCAACATTGGGTGCAAATGCTAGTAGTATATACTATTAAATTCTATCAGCTGGATTAAAAAATGTCATTGTAAATTTGGAGAAATATACATATAAGCATTGTATCTAGATTTTTTTTATATTTTAATCGTATTTATGGCGCCAGCAGGGTAGTAATCTCAAAATAAGGGTAGTAATCTCAAAATAAATGGTTCAATTTTGATGCTTGCATTTTCGGATTTTAGCGTTTTAAAGTTTCCACCAAACAATTTTATATATCACATTCAAGTCCTACTATTGAATTTTATTTTGCAATAGTATAATTCATGGATTTGATTTTATATATTTTAATGCAGATAATGATCCATAAATCAATAATGTGACACAGGCCTACCATCAATTTTCCTTGGTGTATTCCATAGTCCTAACTCTCCACTAAAATTGACTAAAGTTAAAGAGTAGGAGTAAGTAAAAGGCCTGGAATTTCAAATTTATTTTTGTCATTTAAGTGAAAATTTAATGATGGTGATTTGTTTTTATTATTTGTCATTTTATGTTTCAAATATATCATATTTGATATATTTATTATTATTATTATTATTATTATTATATAAGAGGTATTATTATTAACTTTTTAGTATGAATATAAAAGTAAATTTTTATTAATATAAGTGTATTTTTTATCATTATAAAATATTTTTAAACCAAATAATATAATATATGTACATGTTTTATATTATTTAGGAAAAATTAATTAATTTAATTTTGTTCACTGTTATTATCATATTACTCAATAATTTGATGCATGTTGTATAGTAAATGTTTATTTAATTTTAAAATTTACAAATTATATTGAACCATTCTCATAAAAATTCTCAAAGTGGTTTGGTCAAACTCATTGACTATAATGTATTTTCAAACCCATTAACTATAATGTATTTTGAAGAGAAATAATCAATCTCAACTTCTTAGTTAAATTCATTAATTAAGAAGAACAATTAATCTCAATTTTCAAGGTGATGCATTAGACTCAAGAATGATCATATAGACAATAAACAAGTTTGAACCTCACTTTCAAATAGGGATTTCGGAGGTTTCTAACATTTCAAGTAATACAAATATATATAGCATGCATTTTGAATAAATTCATAAATCTTCCAACAAGTAACAAGAATCGAGGGTCAAATTCAATTATGAATGTATCCATTTTCTAATCAAATTGATAAACTCACCCATTTAAATTTATTTAATTTGGTGTGTTGAACATCTCTTATTTAAATGGTTTGTTGAACTTTTATTATTTAATTTATTTCTATCATCTTTAATTTTTTAATATATAATTTAATTTTAAATTATATTTTTCTTACATCATCAATGACAACTCGGCAAGATTAGGGAGTAGAATCTAATTTGACTTAGTATTTTTAATTAAGAATGTTTTTTGTTGTTGTATAAGTACTTTATGTTTGAAAAAAAAATACACTAAGAGAACTAACTTCATTATAAAAAACGCATTTGCAATAGAGCTTCAAAAGAATATATAAAACATAGATGTTAAATGCTAATGCTAGACAAGGGGTCCCTAATCAATAATTTAGAATAATCCAATAACGTTACCTTAATCATTAACAATAGTTTTATGCATAAGATCAATATAAAAGTTGATTTGCTTCTAGCAGGTAATAGAAGTAACTTTGCTACTCAATTACTTTTTGCTTAAGAGGCAGGTACTGTTATCACTCCAAGAAACTCTCCTATGTTGCAATTCGGAGATGTCTGGTAACATATAATCTTCAATATTGTTCTCAGAACTATTGCAATGGATGATGGTTTGGATCAAGTCAGATAACCATTTCAGCTCTATTCTCACAAAAGACATGCATGAACACTCTCACCAATATAAGGCTTTAGACCACTAATGCTCAATAATTTATAGATTCAATGGATAGATGGAGAATACTAATTGTACCAACAAATTGCATACATAAACACATATGAATGACTAGCTACATGAAGTAAATAAGACTTGGAAATCTATTTTATCAATGCAGAGATAAGATGACAGTTATCTGGCATTAGACATAGCAAAAAACCTGAATAAACTATTTAGGTGCAAGCATAGAACAACAAAGAGAATGGACATTGAACATATAATAGCAAAAGAAGCATACATTGCTAGAATGAAGATGAGAAGTTTGAAGGAACAGAGGAGGAACAATCTCTAGAAGTTTGAACCCCTATTACATCTTACTTCCAGCTATTTATAGCCTGTTTACAATGCTCCTGAGCTCTAAGAGGCTCGAAGTCTTAATGTGTCTGATATGCCTCGTTAACTGATTTGATGCCCTCTAGGCAAGCATGGGCTCGTAGTTTTCTGCTTCTGACAGAAGTGTAACCATTTTAAGATATTTTGGGTGGTTTGTTGCGTTGTCTAGGAGTTCTCCCGTGCCAGAGATGCCCCACAATCATTCTATTTGTTATGGTTGTGTCGTTCTGTGGCTCCATGATCGTTTATGGTAGATTTAGCTATGTTTTTGTGGCTCCACGATCGCTTTGGGTTGATTCGACCTCTGCTCTGTGGCGGAATGGCTCTTCGAGCCTATGAAATCCTTTTGAAGTGCAGACAGTGACTTCTTTCTGTTATGAACAGAAAACACATCATTACTGCAAAAATATTGCCTTCTCTGTGTATTTTAGACGTCAAAAGTCCTAAAATATGGTTTAATTGTCTATTGGGTCCGGTGTTGTCACCATCGCAAGTCGCAAAATCCTGCTCCTGTGTATTTCCCTTGTATTATGAAACACGCGAAAAAAACTGAAAAATGCATTAAAATGGGTTTGGCAGACTTCAGATATTATATATTTCACTTCTCGGACCCTTACGGGTTCGGGACTCATCGCAATCACTGCTGGCCAATGCTCCCTTCGTATTTTCGTTATATAACGAAAATACATGAAATACATTAAAAATTGGGCTTTTGCAGACTTGAAAATATATATATTTTGCTTCCTGAAACCCATCAGGTCTGAGTTCCATCACTATCGCACTACCCCTGTTTCCCTTTGTATTTTGTTATATAACGAAATACATGGAAAATGCATTAAAAATGGCTTTGGCACGGACTTCAAAATTTATGAACTCTCATATATAATGTCATCGGGTCTGGCTACTGGTTCGCCCATATGTATGTGCATAAGCCCCACCCATGGTATAGTGCCGATGCGATAAATCACAATCACGCATCGCTCACTCCCTGGGTCCTTTATATAACATGGCATATGCTCCCCGCCAATGCGACCTTCCGATTTGATCATTGGCAATCGCTGATCGGTGGTGTCATGCGCCCAAATTTAAGTTGTCCTTTCTACTCGGCCGATTTTGATTAGCCGCTTAGATCTGGGTCGTTGATCGGACAGATCTAACGGCTGCTGTTCATTCCTTTGTTTAAGCCTGCGATTGTGGGTTTTTCATGGGTTTCAAGCATTTTTGCCTCCCGATAGTGTATTTATGCCCTTCCAAGGGCTCTCCTCTTGCGTTGATTCTGATCATTGGATGATCTTTGAGGAAATATTGAAGATTTCAAGAGAATTTTTGGATCCATTGGCATGATTTTAAGCAAATTTGGAGACTTTAAGAGCCTATATGGATCCATTTTTGGGCCTTTTTCCAGCAAGGCTAACACTGGCTCCTTCTGGGGATGAAATCCTCCCTGTGAGGTTTCAAGGATCACAGATCAATGCCTTTCCTGAAAAGCAAAGTCAAATCTTCCTTCTAGTGTTCCAATGGGCATGGAATCTATTTTGTAATGAAATAAAAACTAGAAAAATAAATTTACAATGACAAGGCTTTAAAGCCTTAAACGAAATAAAGTTTCAAGAACCACCCATTTATTGGGCTACCAAAAGTATCTCCTCCTTCCAGACTATGTAGAATGAATTTATTGTTCTGATGAATTTAAGCGATGACAAACGGAGTTCTCCATAAGGAGTCAAATTTTCCATGATTACCTTTCTTTTCCTTAAATGCATCCCATTTAAGAACCCAATCACCAACTTGGAAATTGTCCACTTTTGCCTTCCTGTCAAAGGTTTCTTTGATTTCCTTTTGATGAGCTTTTGACTTCTCAACCAGCTGCTCTCTGATCTGTTGTAGTTCAACCAAGTTATTCATTCTTCTTACCATGTCATTCTCTTCATCTTGTTCTTCTTGCAAGAACTTAGCCACAGGGAGAATCAGCTAGATGGGGAAAATAGCATCATCGCCATAAACCAGTTTGAATGGAGAATTCACTATGGAATTTTTGATAGTAACTCTATCAGTCCATAGCGCAAACTTCAACTTGGAATCCCAGCTCTTTTTTTGTCCTCTAATAGTGTTTTAATTACCCTTACCAGACTCTTGTTAGATGATTCTGCCAAGCCATTACCTTGAGGATAATATGAGGTAGAATGCACCACTTGAATGCCCATGGATTCAATAATGTCCACCAATTCTTTTTCCTTGAAAGTTGTTGCATTATTAGTGACTAGTTTGGTTGGGCAACCAAATCTAGTGAAAATATTCTCATTCAAGAACTTTATGACAACTTGATGATTGGCATTTTTAGTGGGTATAGCCTCAATCCACTTGGTGAAATAATCAGTGGCTACTAAGATCCATTTGTGTTGGCCACTGGAATGTGGGTTGATCTCACCTATAAAGTCCAAGCCCCACTACTAGAAGGGACCATTGACATGTATTGGCTTCAAGGGCAAAGACTTTAGCTGTTGACTTCCTGCAAACCTCTGACACTTTTCACAAGATTTTACAAAATAAAACACATCAGAGAACAAAGTAGGCCAATAATATCCAGCCCTCAAGATTTTTTGAGTTGTGGTATTCCAATAATGATGCCCTCCATAGATGCTAGAATGGAACTAGTGTATGACTTCCAAAGATTGTTCTTTATCTAGACATCTCAAGAGGATTCCTGATGGGTCTTTCAAATAAAGCATATTTTTATTAACGTAGAATTTGGTTGATCTGAGTTTAATGGCACGAGCTTGACTTGAGCTAAGCCCTGGAGGGACTTCTATCTTTTGTAAAAAATGAACTATGATGTAATACCATCACAGGTGGCTAGATTTTTAGCCAAAGGATGATTCTGCTTTTGCTATTCTACTGCTCCCTCTATCTGCTCATCATCTGAATTTAGACCCATGCAATTTATGTCTAACAAGCTGCAATTTTCTTCAACCATAAGTTTAGCCAAGCCCTGGCCTTTGCAATCCATTTAGCTCTCTTCCCATCAATATATGGTTGAGTTAAGACATCTTGTAGTGAGGTTGAAGGTACATATGCAACTACTTTGGAATGCAGAATATAAATTCTGAATGCCTTTAAAGATTTTATGAGAGCATAAGCTTGTTTTTCAATAAGGTTATACCTTAGTTCATGATGCAGGAGCATCAAGGCCAACTTTTATTTTCTATTTATGTAATAAAGGGGGGTGTGACATTTTAATTGTTTTATTAATTAATTTGGTATTTTTAAATAAAATAGGAGATAAATTATAAAAGTGAGGATTTTGTAAATAATTCTCAAATATGAGAGAATTTGGTCAGTTGAGGATGTAAAGGGATGAGAGATTTTAATTTAGAAATTAGTTTCATTAATTTTGGGTAAGAAATGATCCTTAGGGATTCAAAAGTGATTTTAGGATTTGTTGAGATATTTGGGGATTTTGTTGAGTGATCAAAGGGATATGAACCAGAATTGGTTCAATTCAAATTGTATAAATTTATGAGCCTCAAAGGAAAATTAGGGTAGATAGGATAGAATAGAGAGGAGAAAGTGAAGCTTGGACAGCCAAAGCTTGAAAGCCTCTGGGCAATTGTAAGGCCATCAATCTGGAATATCAGGCCAATAAGAGTTTGTAAGTAATTTGTTTTGATTTCAGATTATATATATACATTCGGTGATTGATTGTGAAAGTTATATTTATTTCTGGTTAAATGTATATATATGGTTGAGGAATTGATTGTTGGAAAGATCGACCAAAGGAAGGTGCAATAAAAGAATTTGTGAGGTTGATTTATGCGTACAAGCTAAAAGGATCGATATTCATATAACAATTGTCATCTGTGTTAAATAAATGAGCTTATCTATGTCGAATGAGTGGTTATGTTAAATCGATCTGAATTTGATTGATAATGGAAAGAGGAGAGCGCCAGTAAATGTGAAAACCGTTATGCATACTTGGTGAGTATAAAAGGCGTTAAACCTCTGCGTAAGGGGGTATTTTAATACATTTTAGGTTTACAGTTTGGTGAGGAATCTTGTACGCAAAACTCTGTTATGTCAGGCTTATATATTTCTGAGTGATCGATAGCAGAAATTGCTATTCGTTGGTGCGTTGAGACCATTGTTGAACTGAATGGAAAGCGTTAAGCTGTATAGGAACAGGGTACTTTTATATGCATTGATTAAAAAAAAATCCAACTGCTATATGACTGTGCGGTAATGTAGAACAGTAGCAGTTTTAAATCGATCTCATCTATGGAGAATTTGGATGCGCTGTTCTATGTGGATCAATATTGTAATTGTTAATTGCAGAAATCGATGGGATTATAATTGTTTGCAGCTTGTTGAAAGTTTTAAATAAAGCGCAGATTTAATTACAATTCAGTGGCAACAAAAGCGTGGAGTGAAAACGCTGGTGCAGAGGACGAGTTTATTATCAAAGGTGTCAGGACGGATTGATGATAGGTTGTATAAATCAGAAGCACTGGTATGGAGACAAACCAGTTCGAATCCAATGCAGATGTTGAAGCGCCAGATGTGAACAAGGTAACGCAGGTAGGCACAGCATTCAATTAGCAATTGTATTGATGTGTTGAGTTTTGTATTAGACTTTGAATTAGAGCGCTGGCATGTTGAAGAAGTCAATATTGAATCTGGGTTTTACACGAATTACTGGTGTCTGAGGGACGCAGTAAGTCAATTTCTGAACTTTGTGGATATGTTGCTGAAATCGATTCCACTAGTGGCATCGATTGGAGGAATTCTGTTCGATTAAATATGTTGTAGACGAGTGAATACCATTGAAGTCGATTTCAGGTCCGTGTAATTTAGATTCAGAGGAATCGAATGTCAGTTTGAAGCGGCAGTTCGAATATTTAAAGATCCAGTTTGGAAGCAGTGTCAAAGAATTGTGTCAGCGCTGGAGAATTGGGGAAATACAAGTCGGGTAAATTCGCTGAAGGCAGCGTTGGGTAAGCATGAAATTCTATGAGTTTGGTTGGTTTGGTTTAAAACAGTGTCTAATGGAATATTAGAACATGGCGCATTTGTTTGGTTGAAATCTGATCATAAAAAGAAATCTGATCTTAAAAGGCTCATGTACAAGATTGAGCTTTAGAATGAATGATGTTTATGTGATTTGAAGGCAGGTAAACTGGGATTGGAAATACAAATATGTAAATTGGGATGATGTGTATAAACACATGTGCATGAATGATGTTTATGATTGAAGTTAAATGAGTTTCCGCAGAAATGAATTTGCCAGAGATTGATATTTGGATTTGAGTATTACTGAGCATGCATTCTTATAGGCACAGATGTTGAAGATCCTGGGTATTGCAGGTTTAGGCCTGCATCAGTTCAGCATCACTTAAAGTTTTTCTGAAAAATGCCACGAGGTGCTTTATGCCTTCATCATTTTTCTGCAACAGAACTGCTGCAAGTGTATCATAAAAGGCAAAAGAGAAGATACAAAACTCTTTAGTGTAATCTGGGATGATTAGAGTGGGAGCTTCCATGATAGCTTGCTTGATGGCTTCAAAAGAGCTTCTTGAAGCATCTGTCCATTTTATTTCTGATCCTTTCTTCAGCATGGAGGTGATGTGCTTTACTAGCTTTGGAAAGTTTGGAATGAACCTCCCTACAAAGTAATCTTACCCAGGAAGGATTGAATGTCCCTTTTTGACCTTGGGATGGGCAATGTCTGAATTGCTTGAACTCTTGCTGGATCAATCTTCAACCTTCAGTAGAAACAATATGTCCCGGAATTTTTCCTTCTTCTAGAGAAAACTGTGACTTCTTTAGTTTAACCGAAATTTCAAACTGTTTGCACTTTAGAAAGACCTTCTTCAAATGTTGTAAATGGTCTTTATGGCTGCTGGAGAAGACTGTTATGTCATCAAGATAAATAAGGGCAAACTTGTCTCTCTCCCACAAAGGCTATGTCCATGGCCCTCTGAAAAGTAGCCCCAACATTCATCAGTCCAAAAGGAATCTTGGAGTACATGAAAGTGCCCTAAGGAGTAGTGAAGGCAGTCTTTTCCTGATCTTCTAGACGTACAACAACCTAATTGTACCCAAAAAATTCATCTAAGAAATACATGACTCTGGCCCCTAAAGCTCTTTGCAGAAAGTGTTCCATCTTAGGCAGGGGGTAGTTATCTTTTTTAGAGCACTTGTTTAGATCTCTGAAGTCAACACAAAGCCTGATTTCTCCATTTTTCTTTCTTACTACCAGAAGGTTAGCTATCCACTTTGAATACCTTAGGGGAACTATGATTTTGGCATCCAACAGTTTCTTGATCTCTTTCTCAATCAAAGTCAATAAGAGAGGGTTGATAGGTCTTAATTTCTACTTAAAAGGGGTGGTATTATTTTCTAGTGGAATCTTATGCTGAATGATGTTTGTATCATAGGTTTTAAGATCACTGTATTCTAGGAAGAAGACAAATGAGTGGACAGATTGATGTATTTCGGATGGGTTGGGCCCCCTATATTATGTTTACAAATAACAGACTCATTTTCTGTTTTTGCAGGCTTATAAGGCACATCATTATTATTATCACCCCAAGAAACTCTCCTAGGTTGTATCTTAGAGATGCTCGGGAACATTACAAACTCAACAAAAAGTTGGATAAATGGTGGATGAATGAAAGAAATGTTGCATATTCAAGCCAGATAACCACTTCTACTGTGCTTGACCCTAGACATGGGTGAACACCCCCAGACTACAAGTCTTTAGACCACCAATTACTCACAGTTTTAAGAAATGTGATAATGGAGAATACTGATCACACCAGCATATGCACAGGACCCTGTGATGGCCAGCTGCAACCAGTTAAAAGGTCTGTAAATATGTTTCCTAATACACAAACAGGATGACAACTCTCTAGAATTAAAACAACAAAAACCTACATACAAATTCAATTAAACTAACTAGATTCTAACACAGAGGTGGGATGACAGCCCCTCTAATGCTAAACATCAGCAGCACATGAATAAATGCACAACAGGCACAAACTGGAACAAAGAAGAAGAAGTGGAAAGTGAGCAATTAATAACAAAGGAAGCTTGTATTAGCTGAAAATGAAGACCAAATGCTGCAGGTATCATAGTAGTTATAGTCTCCAGAAGTTAAACCTTACAACAAAATAACACTCATCAACCCTATTACATATTTTTTCTGGGTATATATGGAGGTTGAATACAAAAATCTCTGCTAACCTATGCGTGGAGGGGTCATAACTAACCACCAACTGCATTTACAATCAGATATGGGTCTCTGATACAATTTGATTGTTTTAATGGACAGAATGACCTTTACTGATACTTTGTTGTCCTTCCTAAACAGGTGAAGTATTATTTGAATGAATTTCCATAACTGTTGCAGTCATTGAGCTGCTCGAGGATCGTCCTTCTCGTCCTTGACCATGTTGTTCTTTGAATGTGGTAGCTGAGGAATTCATGTGCAGATTGCCGGATCATCCCTTCCTTCTTCGCCTGCATGGGACAAGCCAAAAACACTAAAAAACATATTGAAAATGGATGATGAATTGGGCATGAATGCTGACCGTTGGATAGCTCAGATGGATGACCTAGATTTGATGGCGGCAGGCGATGGAAGACACAGAGTTGCAGTTGATTATTAGCCGTTAGATTTGGCAAATCGGACAGCGAGGATTGGATCTGAGGGGCTATCAGGAGCAAACGGGAATGGAGGGACATGGGCCATCAAATCGCGGGATGAATGATCGGACGGCTAATGGGCGATAGAGATGATCGCGGGTTAACGATCGGGGGGTCGTACCGGAAGGGCGATAAGCAGTTTCCCCGCACCGCTTTTCGGGAAGAGGCGGTATTCGTACCGCGGGGCGCGATTCGGTAATTAGGCACCACATGGCAGATGGGATGGCGGGGAAACATCTTTCCCCGTGGGTTATCGTTCTTTCAGGTTCGCGGGGCAGGGGCTATGTACGTCGTCAGATCATGAGGTGGAGGATCGGACGGCCCAGGATTAACGCACATGTTTCGGGGTTGATGTGATAGGTAAAGCCGCAGTGGGTTATGATTTTCTTTGTATGCGCAGTGTTATAAAGGATTAAAACATTAGTGCCGAGGGATTGAATGGTATACACAGGGTTTAAATGGGTTAACAAGGTTTTTAATGTTTAATAATAAAAAAAGCTCGGGAGTCGGTAAAAGAAGGGTTTAGGCAAGGTTTCATAGTGTTAAAACAAAAACGTCCTGGAGCCGGAAAAAGGGCTTGAGCGGGGTTTAAAGGAGAATGAGGGAGATTAAGAGGAAGGATGAAATGGAGATGTGGGGAGGTATAAGGGAATAAGGCAAATGAGAGGGAAAGATGAAATAAACTGCTTCAAACCCTTTGCAACCCAAACCAGCACTGCCTGACCTGACTTTATCCGTCAAATATTGAAAACTGTAGCAGAGCTAACACTGGCTCCTTCTAGGATGAGATCCTCCCTATGAGGTCTCAAGAACCTATAAATCAATGCCTTTCCAGCTGAAAACAAATTAGCCAAAATTCCTAGTGTTCCATTGGGCATGGAATCTACTGCATCTATACTAAAACTGATAAAAACACAATATTTACAGCTTTAAGGCCAAAGACCTTAAACAACATAAACTTTCAAAAACCACCCATTAACTGGGCCATCAAAAACTGTTTCTCCTCCCATACTTTTCAGTATGAAAGTATTGTTTCCTTGAACCTGTGAAATAATGAAAGGCCCTGTCCAAAAAGCATCAAATTTCCCATGATTGCATTTCTTTTCTTTTAATGCATCCCACTTCAAAACCAAGTCTCCAACCTGAAAATTATCTGTTTTTTCCTTTTTGTCAAAGGCTTCCTTGATCCTTCTCTGATGTGCTGCATCCTTTTCAACCAACTGTTCTCTAATCTGATGTATTTCTGCTACATCAGTGATCCTCTTTGCCATGTCTTCTTCCTCATCCTACTCTTCTTGAAGGAATTTTGCCACAAGGAGAGTTAGCTAAATTGGAAATACAGCCTCAGTGCCATATACCAGCTTGAAAGGAGAATTGTCTGTGGATTTTTTAATGGTCACTCTGTCAGCCCACAGTGCATACTTGAGCTTTGAATCCTAATTCTTCTTATTGTCCTCTAACAAATTTTTAATTATTCTGATCAGACATTCATTAGAGGATTCTGCCAGACCATTTCCTTGAGGATAATATGAGGTGGAATGAACAAGTTTAACTCCCATTGAATCACACATTTCCACCAATTCTTTTGCCCTGAAGGCTGCTGCATTATCTGTTATTAATTTATGTGGACAACCAAATCTGCTGAAGATATTCTCTGTCAAAAACTTCATGACCACATTATGATCAGCCTTCCTAGTAGGTACCGCCTCAATCCACTTAGTGAAATAATCAGTGTCCACTAATATCCATTTATGTTGGCCACTGGAATGTGGATTGATTTCGCCAATGAAATCCAAACCCCACTGCTGAAAAGGTCCTTTTGCAAGTATTGGTTTTAGGAGCAGGGACTTCAACTATTGTTTTCCTTCAAATCTTTGGCACCTGTCACAAAATTTAATAAAAGAAAATACATCAGAAAATAAAGTGGGCCAATAGTACCCAGCTCTGAGAATTTTATGGGTTGTAGTCTTCCAATAATGGTGCCCTCCACACATGCTGTTATGAAACTGCTGCATCACTTCAATTGATTGTTCTTTGTCCAGACACCTTAAAAATATTCTAGATGGATCTCTCCAGTAGAGCAGATTTTCATTGATACAATACTTTGCTGCTCTAAGTTTTAAAGTTCTGGCTTGACTTGTGCTTAAGCCTGAAGGAATTTCTAGCTTCAGCAAGAAATTAATTATTTCAATATACCAATTACAAGAAACTAGATTCTCGGCCACTGACTGCTTACCCTCTGTTTCAGCTGCTTCCTCTTCTTTATCTGTCTGACCGTTTTCTGTAATTGTGCACAAGAAATCAACATCTAAAGACCTGCAATTTTCTTCAGCCAATAACTTGGAAAGCCCCTGACCTCTGACTAGCTTGGTGGGCTTCAACTCTATATTAAATTCAATCATTTTTGCAATCCATTTTGCCCTTCTTCCATCAACATCAGGTTGTGTTAAGACATCTTTTATTGCAACAGAGGGTACATATGCAATTATCTTTGAATGCAAAATATAAACTCTAAAAGCTTTCAAGGATTTGATAAGAGCATATGCCTGTTTTTCAATAATATCATACCTCAGTTCAGCATCCCTCAAATTCTTGCTGAAAAATGCTACTGGAAGTTCTGAACCTTCTTCATTTTGTTGCAATAAAACTGCTGCAATGGTGTCTTCAGAGGCAAATGAAAATATATGGAACTCCTTGCTGTAGTCTGGACTTATTAATGTGGGAGCCTCCATAATAGCTTTTTTAATAGACTCAAATGATTTTCTTGCTGTATCAATCCATCTTACCTCTGATCCTTTCTTCAACATGGAGGTTACATGCTTCACCAATTCTGCAAAATTCGGAATAAACCTCCTGACAAAATTAATTTCGCCCAGAAAGGATTGGATGTCCTTCTTTGATCTAGGGACAGACAAAGTCTATACTGCTTTGACTCTTTTTGGGTCAATCTGAACACCTGCAGCAAACACAATATGTACTAACAACTTTCCTTCATTTAAAGCAAATTGAGATTTTTTGGGATTGACTGAAATTCCAAACCTCCTGCATTTCAGAAACACTTTTTTCAAATGCTGCAAATGATTTTGATGGCTGCTAGAGTAAAATGTTATGTCATCAAGGTAGATAAGGAAAAAATTGTCCTTCTCTCCCACAAATTCTATGTCCATAGCTCTCTGAAAGGTGGCTCCAGCATTCATCAACCCAAAAGGCATTTTAGCATACATAAAAGTGCCCCAAGGAGTGGTAAATGTAGTCTTTTCTTGATCATCTGGGTGCACAACAATCTGATTAAAGCCTGAAAAACCATCCAAGAAAGACATTACTTTGGCACCTGAGACTTTTTGCAGCAAATGCTCCATCTTGGGTAGAGGATAGTTGTCTTTCTTGGAGCATTTGTTTAAATGTCTAAAATCAACACATAGTATGATTTTTCCACTTATATTCCTTACAACCACCAAATTGGCTACCCATTTGGAATATCTAAGAGGAACTATAATCTTGGCAGCCAGCAATTTTTTAATTTATTTTTCAATCAAAGGAAGAAGCATAGGATTTATCGGTCTTAGCTTCTGTTTAAAAGGAATGGTGTCTTTCTCTAGAGGGATTTTATGCTGAATTATGTTCTTATCATACATTTTTAGATCACTATACTCCTAGGCAAACACATCAGCAAACTGCCTTATTAAATTGTAGTATTCAGCGCTTTGATCAGCAGACAAATGAGTGGACGAATTCACATACCTACGCTGACCTGGACTTCCTATATCATGCTTACAAACTGTAGATTGGTCTTCTTTTTGGGCAACCTTATAAGGCACATAAATTTGGTCAAACAGTCTTTCTAGACGAATGAAACCCTTAGGAATATGATTGTTGGGAAGCTGAACAATGTTGTTTTTTCCAATTTTATTTCTAAGCTAGGATTGGGAGTTTTCTAACAAGGTTTCATTCTCTTGGTCAATTTTCATTTCGGAAAACTCATCAATGACTTGAAGGAACCTATTTATCTCATCATCATCTTCAAAAACCTTCCAATAGTGGACATTGCCAGGCAAGGATGGTCTATACTTCATTTGGACTTCATAAACTAGTCTGGGAGGCATGGGAGGAATAAACAGACTAGCAGAAACAGCAAGGGAATCAACAAGCTAATTTTGGGCTCTAGGAATGCATGAAATACAGAAATAATCAAAAGAGTCTATGATTCTCCATACCTCATCTCTGTATGCTTTCAGCGTTGTGTGCTTTGCCTAAAATGTTTTATTTACTTGCTGTATAATTAAACCAGCATCTCCAAACACCTTCAGATTCTTGATTCCTCTGTCTTTTGCTGCATTAAGGCCCAATAGCAGAGCTTCATATTCTGCTATGTTATTTGTGACTTGAAAAGCCAGTTTAAAAGACAGTTGTGTGATTTCTTGTTGTGGAGATAGTAGCACCATCCCTACTCCTGCAGTCTCCCTGGAACATGCTCCATCAAAGAACATCTCCCAAACCTGACTTCCTTGCTCTTTTTTGGCCTGAATTGTTGGTTTCTTGAGCTGCATTGAGGCCTTCTGAGATTCTTCTATTTGGAGGATACAAGCTCCAAAATTAGTGTCCACTGCATATATGGGATGATTTGTAGGATTCTTCTCATCACTGATGATGTATACCAACTGTTTTTCTCTATACAATCTCCTACTTTCTCTTCCAAAAACTGGGACAGTGGTATAAGATAGGTCATTCTGTAATGTCCCACCTAGTCTCTTAATCCATCCTCTGGACAACAGCATGCCAAACCTAAAAGGGACATATACCGCCACAATATCCATTATCATACTCTTCATAGGTTTATTGTTGATAATAATAGATATTTAAATTCTCTTAAATATTTTGCCCCGTCTTTGATATATAATATTGTATAACGATTATTTTTATAAAACAATAATATTGACAAGTCATACAACAATACAATCTACATAATAATATTATTTATAGAGTTACGTTATTTATAAAGCAATGTGATGGGTAAGGCTCATTTATTATATTGGTGGAAGGCAAGATATACTGTAATTAGTTGGAAGTTAAATTGCTTTGAGTTTTATTAAATATAAAAATACTATTTTGAATATTGATTTGACCATTTTTATTTAGTATAAAATAGAATTGTGTGATTATAAAATAAATTTATTATTTAAAAAAAAAAATTATCATTATATATGATTTACAGTTTTAAATAATTTTATTATCTGACTTTTAGTCATATATATTTTAATAAATATAAAATTTATAAAAACCATTATCACTACACCCGGCAATGTACTATATCAAGAAAAGTAATAGTATATACTATTAAATTCTATCAGCTGGATTAAAAAATGTCATTGTAAATTTGGAGAAATATACATATAAGCATTGTATCTAGATTTTTTTTATATTTTAATCGTATTTATGGGTAGTAATCTCAAAATAAATGGTTCAATTTTGATGCTTGCATTTTCGGATTTTAGCGCTTTAAAGTTTCCACCCAACAATTTTATATATCACATTCAATTCCTACTATTGAATTTTATTTTGCAGTAGTATAATTAATGGATTTGATTTTATATATTTTAATGCAGATAATGATCCATAAATCAATAATGTGACACAGTGACCGAGGGCTACCATCAATTTTCCTTGGTGTATTCCATAGTCCTAACTCTCCACTAAAATTAACTAAAGTTAAAGAGTAGAAGGAGTAAGTAAAAGCCTGGAATTTCAAATTTATTTTTGTCATTTAAGTGAAAATTGAATGATGGTGATTTGTTTTTACTATTTGTAATTTTATGTTTCAAAGATATCATATTTGATATTTATTATTATTATTATATAAGAGATATTATTATTAACTTTTTAGTATGAATATAAAAGTAAATTTTTATTAATATAAGCTTGTTTTTTATCATTATAAAATATTTTTAAACCAAATAATATAATATATGTACATGTTTTATATTATTTAGGGAAAATTAACTAATTTAATTTTGTTCACCGTTATTATCATATAATTCAATAATTTGATGCATGTTGTATAGTAAATGTTTATTTAATTTTAAAATTTACAAATTATATTAAATCATTCTCATAAAAATTCTCAAAGTGGCGCCCACGAGGCTTTGGATTGACGGTGAATGGGTGCATTGTTAAGGCACTCCTTGCGATAGGTCACCGGTTCAAATCCCCGTGGTTACTTAGGTTAGTCTTAACTAAAAAAAAAATTCTCAAAGTGGCTTGGTCAAACCCATTGACTATAATGTATTTTCAAACCCATTAACTATAATGTATTTTGAAGAGAAATAATCAATCTCAACTTCTTAGTTAAATCCATTAATTAAGAAGAACAATTAATCTCAATTTTCAAGGTGATGCATTAGACTCGAGAATGACCATATAGACAATAAACAAGTTTGAACCTCACTTTCAAATAGGGATTTCGGAGGATTCTAACATTTCAAGTAATACAAATATATATAGCATGCATTTTGAATAAATTCATAAATCTTCCAACTAGTAACAAGAATTGAGGGTCAAATTCAATTATGAATGTATCCATTTTCTAATCAAATTGATAAACTCACCCATTTAAATTTATTTAATTTGGTGTGTTGAACATATCTTATTTAAATGGTTTGTTGAACTTTTATTATTTAATTTATTTCTATCATCTTTAATTTTTTAATATATAATTTAATTTTAAATTATATTTTTCTTACATCATCAATGACAACTCGGCAAGATTAGGGAGTAGAATCTAATTTGACTTAGTATTTTTAATTAAGAATGTTTTTTGTTGTTGTATAAGTACTTTATGTTTGAAAAAAAATCACTAAGAGAACTAACTTCATTATAAAAAACACATTTGCAATAGAGCTTCAAAAGAATATATAAAACATAGATGTTAAATGCTAATGCTAGACAAGGGGTCCCTAATCAATAATTTAGAATAATCCAATAACGTTACCTTAATCATTAACAATAGTTTTATGCATAAGATCAATATAAAAGTTGATTTGCTTCTAGCAGGTAATAGAAGTAACTTTTCTACTCAATTACTTTTTGCTTAAGAGGCAGGTACTGTTATCACTCCAAGAAACTCTCCTATGTTGCAGTTCGAAGATGCCTGGTAACATATAATCTTCAATATTGTTCTCAGAACTATTGGAATGGATGATGGTTTGGATCAAGTCGGATAACCATTTCATCTCTATTCTCACTCAAGACATGCATGAACACTCTCACCAATATAAGGCTTTAGACCACTAATGCTCAATAATTTATAGATTCAATGGATAGATGTAGAATACTGATTGTACCACCAGATTGCATACATAAACACATATGAATGACCAGCTACAGGAAGTAAATAAGACTTGAAAATCTATTTTATCAATGCAGAGATAAGATGATAGTTATCTGGCATTAGACACAGCAAAAAACCTGAATAAACTATTTAGGTGCAAGCATAGAACAACAAAGAGAATGGACATTGAACATATAATAGCAAAAGAAGCATACATTGCTATAATGAAGATGAGAAGTTTGAAGGAACAGAGGAGGAACAATCTCTAGAAGTTTGAACCCCTATTACATCTTACTTCCAGCTATTTATAGCATGTTTACAATGCTCCTGAGCTCTAAGAGGCTCGAAGTCTTAATGTGTCTGATCTGCCTTGTTAACTGATTTGATGCCCTCCAGGCAAGCATGGGCTCATAGTTTTCTGCTTCTAACAAAAGAGTAACCATTTTAAGATATTTTGGGTGGTTTGTTGCGTTGTCTAGGAGTTCTCCCGTGCGAGAGGTGCCCCACAATCATTCTATTTGTTATGGTTGAGTCGTTCTGTGGCTCCATGATCGTTTATGGTAGATTTAGCTATGTTGTTGTGGCTCCACGATCGCTTTGGGTTGATTCGGCCTCTGCTCTGTGATGGAATGGCTCTTCAGGCCTATGAAATCCTTTTGAAATGCGGACAATGACTTCTTTCTGTTATGAACAAAAAACACAACATTACTGCAAAAATCTTGCCTTCTCTATGTATTTTGGACTTCAAAAGTCCTAAAATATGGTTTAATTGTCTATTGGGTCCGGCCTTGTCACCATCGCAAGTCGCAAAAAGCCTGCTCCTGTGTATTTCCCTTGTGTTATGAAACACGCGAAAAAAACTGAAAAATGCATGAAAATGGGTTTGGCGGACTTCAGATATTATATATTTCAATTCCCGGACCGTTACGAGTTCGGGACTCATCGCAATCGTTGTTGGCCAATGCTCCCTTCGTATTTTAGTTATATAACTAAAATACACGAAATACATTAAAAATTGGGCTTTTGTGGACTTGAAAATATATATATTTTGCTTCTTGAAACCCATAAGGTCTGAGTTCCATCGCTATCACACTACCCCTATTTCCCTTTGTATTTTGTTATATAACAAAATACACGGAAAATGCATTAAAAATGGCTTTGGCACGGACTTCAAAATTTATGAACTCTCGTATATAATGTCGTTGGGTCTAGCTACTGGGTCGCCCATATGTATGTGCATAAGCCCCGCCTTTGGTATAGTGTCGATGCGATAAATCACAATCACGCATCGCTCACTCCCTGGGTTCTTTATATAACATGGCATATGCTCCCCGCCAATGCGACCCGCCGATCCGATCATCGGCAATCGCTGATCGGCGGCGTCATGCGCCCAAATTTAAGTTGTCCTTTCTACTTGGCCGATTTCGATTAGCCGTTTAGACCTGGGTCGTTGATCGGCCAGATCTAACGGTTGCTGTTCATTCCTCTGTTTAAGCCTGTGATTGTGGGTTTTTCATGGGTTTCAAGCATTTTTGCCTCCCGATAGTGTATTTATGCCCTTCCAAGGGCTCTCCTCTTGCGCTAATTCTGATCATTGGATGATCTTTGAGGAAATCTTGAAGATTTCAAGAGCATTTTTGGATCCATTGGCATGATTTTAAGCAAATTTGGAGACTTTAAGAGCCTATATGGATCCATTTTGGGGCCTTTTGCCAACAAGGCTAACATTGGCTCCTTCTGGGGATGAAATCCTCCCTGTGAGGTTTCAAGGATCACAGATCAATGCCTTTCCTGAAAAACAAAGTCAAATATTCCTTCAAGTGTTCCAATGGGCATGGAGTCTATTTTGTAATGAAATAAAAACAGGAAAAACAAATTTACAAATGACAAGGCTTTAAAGCCTTAAACGAAATAAAGTTTCAAGAACCACCCATTTATTAGGCTACCAAAAGTATCTCCTCCTTCCAGACTATGTAGAATGAATGTATTGTTCTGCTGAATTTGAGTGATGACAAACGGAGTTCTCCATAAGGAGTCAAATTTTCCATGATTACCTTTCTTTTCCTTAAATGCATCCCATTTAAGAACCCAATCACCAACTTGGAAATTGTCCACTTTTGCCTTCCTGTCAAAGGTTTCTTTGATTTATTTCTGATGAGCTTTCGACTTCTCAACCAGCTACTCTCTGATCTGTTGTAGTTCAACCAGGTTATTCATTCTTCTTACCATGTCATTCTCTTCATCTTGTTCTTCTTGCAAGAACTTAGCCACAGGGAGAATCAGCTAGATGGGGAAAATAGCATCATCGCCATAAACCAGTTTGAATGGAGAATTCACTATGGACTTTTTGATGGTAACTCTATCAGCCCATAGCGCAAACTTCAACTTGGAATCCCAGCTCTTTTTTTTGTCCTCTAACAGTTTTTTGATTACCCTTACCAGACTCTTGTTAGATGATTCTGCCAAGCCATTGCCTTGAGGATAATATGAGGTAGAATGCACCACTTGAATGCCCATGGATTCAGTAATGTCCACCAATTCTTTTGCCTTGAAATTTGCTGCATTATTAGTGACTAATTTGGTTGGGCAACCAAATCTAGTGAAAATATGCACATTCAAGAACTTTATGACAACTTGATTATTGGCATTTTTAGTGGGTATAGCCTCAATCCACTTGGTGAAATAATCAGTGGCTACTAAGATCCATTTGTGTTGGCCACTGGAATGTGGGTTGATCTCACCTATAAAGTCCAAGCCCCACTGCTGGAAGGGACCATTGACATGTATTGGCTTCAAGGGCAGAGACTTTAGTTGTTGTCTTCCTGCAAACCTCTGACACTTGTCACAAGATTTTACAAAATAAAACACATCAGAGAACAAAGTAGGCCAATAATATCCAGCCCTCAAGATTTTGTGAGCTGTGGTATTCCAATAATGATGCCCTCCATAAATGCTAGAATGGAACTAGTGTATGACTTCCAAAGATTGTTCTTTATCTAGACATCTCAAGAGGATTCCTGATGGGTCTTTCCAATAAAGCAGACTTTTATTAATGCAAAATTTGGTTGATCTGTGTTTAATGGCATGAGCTTGACTTGAGCTAAGCCTTGGAGGGACTTCTAGCTTTTGAAAAAAATGAACTATGTTGTAATACCATTCACATGTGGCTAGATTTTCAGCCAAAGACTGATTCTGCTTTTGCTCTTCTACTGCTACCTCTATCTGCTCATCATCTGAATTTAGACCCATGCAATTTATTTCTAACAAGCTGCAATTTTCTTCAACCATAAGTTTAGCCAAGCCCTGGCCTTTGCAATCCATTTAGCTCTCTTCCCATCAATATATAGCTGAGTTAAGACATCTTGTATTGAGGCTGAAGGTACATATGCAACTACTTTGGAATGTAGAATATAAATTATGAATGCCTTTAAAATTTTTATGAGAGCATAAGCTTGTTTTTCAATAAGATCATACCTTAGTTCAGCATCCCTTAAAGTTTTTCTTAAAAATGCCACGAGGTGCTCTATGCCTTCATCATTTTTCTGCAACAAAACTGCTGCAAGTGTATCATAAGAGGCAAAAGATAAGACACAAAACTCCTTAGTGTAATGTGGGTTGATTAGAGTGGGAGCTTCCATGATAGCTTGCTTGATGGCTTCAAAAGAGCTTCTTGAAGCATCTGTCCATTTTATTTCTGATCCTTTCTTCAGCATGGAGGTGATGTGCTTTACTAGCTTTGCAAAGTTTGGAATGAACCTCCTTACAAAGTTAATCTTACCCAGGAATGATTGAATGTCCCTTTTTGACCTTGGGATGGGCAATGTCTGAATTGCTTGAACTCTTGCTGGATCAATCTTCACACCTTCAGTAGAAACAATATGTCCTTGGAGTTTTCCTTCTTCTAGAGCAAACTGTGACTTCTTTGGTTTAACCGAAATTCCAAACTGTCTGCACTTTAGCAAGACCTTATTCAAATGTTGTAAATGGTCTTTGTGGCTACTGAAGAAGACTGTTATGTCATCAAGATAAATAAGGACAAACTTGTCTTTCTCTCCCACAAAGGGTATGTCCATGGCCCTATGAAAAGTAGCCCCAACATTCATCAGTCCAAAAGGCATCTTGGAGTACATGAAAGTGCCCTAAGGAGTAGTGAAGGCGGTCTTTTCCTAATCTTCTGGACGTACAGCAACCTAATTGTAGCCAAAAAATCCATCTAAGAAAGACATGACTCTGGCCCCTGAAACTCTTTGCAGCAAGTGTTCCATCTTAGGTAGGGGGTAGTTATCTTTTTTAGAGCACTTGTTCAGATTTCTGAAGTCAACACAAAGTCTGATTTCTCCATTTTTCTTTCTTACTACCAGAAGGTTAGCTATCCACTTTGAATACCTTAGGGGAACTATGATTTTGGCATCCAACAGCTTCTTGATCTCTTTCTCAATCAAAGTCAATAAGAGAGGGCTGATAGGTCTTAATTTCTGCTTAAAAGGGGTGGTATTCTTTTCTAGTGGAACCTTATGTTGAATGATGCTTGCATCATAGGTTTTAAGATCACTGTATTCTGGGAAGAAGACAAATGAGTGGACAGACTGATGTATTTTGGATGGGTTGGGCGCCCTATATTATGTTTACAAATAGCAGACTCATTTTCTGTTTTGGCATGCTTATAAGGCACATCATTATTATTATCACCCCAAGAAACTCTCCTAGGTTGTATCTTAGAGATGCTCGGGAACATTACAAACTCAACAAAAAGTTGGATAAATGGTGGATGAATGAACGAAATGTTGCATATTCAAGCCAGATAACCACTTCTACTATGCTTGACCCCAGACATGGGTGAACACCCCCAAACTACAAAGCTTTAGACCACCAATTACTCATAGTTTTAAGAAAATGTGATAATGGAGAATATTGATCACACCAGCAGATGCATAGGACCTTGTGATGGCCAGCTGCAACCAGTTAAAAGGTCTGTAAATATGTTTCCTAATACACAGATAGGATGATAGCTCTCTAGAATTAAAACAACAAAAACCTACATACAAATTCAATTAAACTAACTAGATTCTAACACAGAGGTGGGATGACAGCCCCTCTAATGCTAAACATCAGCAGCACATGAATAAATGCACAACAGGCACAGCCTGGAATAAAGAAGAAGAAGTGGAAAGTGAGCAATTAATAGCAAAAGAAGCTTGTATTAGCTGAAAATGAAGACCAAATGTTGCAGGTATCATATTAGTTACAGTCTCCAGAAGTTGAACCTTACAACAAAATAACACTCATCAACCCTATTACATATTTTTTCTGGGTATATATGGAGGTTGAATACAAAAATCTCTGCTAACCTATGCGTGGAGGGGTCATAACTGACCACCAACCGCATTTACAATCAGATATGGGTCTTTGATACAATTTGATTGTTTTAATGGACAGAATGACCTTTACTAGTACTTTGTTGTCCTTCCTGAATAGGTGAAGTATTATTTGAATGAATTTCCATAACTGTTGCAGTCATTGAGCTGCTCGAGGATCGTCCTTCTTGTCCTTGACCGTGTTGTTCTTTAAATGTGGTAGCTAAGGAATTCATGTGCAGATTGCCGGATCATCCCTTCCTTCTTCGCGTGCATGGGACAAGCCAAAAACACTAAAAAACATATTGAAAATGGACGATGAACTGGGCATGAATGCTGACCGTTGGATAGCTCAGATGCACGGCCTAGATCTGATGGCGGGAGGCGATGGAAGGCACAGAGGCGCAATTGATTATTAGCCATTAGATCTGGAAAATCGGATGGCGAGGATTGGATCTGAAGGGCTATCAGGAGCAAACGGGAATGGAGGGACGTGGGCCGTCAGATTGCGGGATGAATGATCGGACGGCTGACGGGCGGCAGAGATGATCGCGGGTTAACGAGCGGGGGGCCGTACCGGAAGGGCGATAAGCGGTTTCCCCGCACCGCTTTTCGGGAGTGGACGGTATTCGTACCGTGGGGCGCAACCCAGTAATTAGGTGCCACGTGGCAGATGGGATGGCGGGGAAATAGCTTTCCCCGTGGGTTATCATTCTTACAGGTTCGCGGGGCAATGGCTGCGTACGTCGTCGGATCATGAGGTGGAGGATCGGATGACCCAGGATTAGCGCACATGTTTCGGGGTTGATGTGATAGGTAAAGCTGCGGCGGGTTATGATTTTCTTTGTATGCGCAGCGTTATAAAGGATTAAAACATTAGTGTCGGAGGATTCAACGAATAATGGTATACACGGGGTTTAAACGGGTTAACAAGGTTTTTAATGTTTAATAATAAAAATAGCTCGGGAGTCGGTAAAAGAAGGGTTTAGGTGAGGTATCATAGTGTTAAAACAAAAACACCTGGGAACCGGAAAAAGGGCTTGAGGGGGGTTTAAAGGAGAATGAGGAAGATTAAGAGGAAGGAGGAAACGGAGGTGTGGGGGGTTATAAGGGAATAAAGCAAATAAGAGGGAAAGATGAAATAAATTGCTGCAAACCCTTTGCAACCCAAACCAGCACTGCCTGACCTGACTTTATCCGTCAAATATTGCAAACTGTAGCAGAGCTAACACTGGCTCCTTCTGGGGATGAGATCCTCCCTATGAGGTCTCAAGAACCTGTAGATCAATGCCTTTCCAGCTGAAAACAAATTAGCCAAAATTCCTAGTGTTCCATTGGGCATGGAGTCTACTGCATCTATACTAAAACTGATAAAAACACAATATTTACAACTTTAAGGCCAAAGACCTTAAACAACATAAACTTTCAAAAACCGCCCATTAACTGGGCCATCAAAAACTGTTTCTCCTCCCATACTTTTCAGTATGAAAGTATTGTTTCTTTGAACGTGTGAAATAATGAAAGGCCCTATCCAAAAAGCATCAAATTTCCCATGATTGCCTTTATTTTCTTTTAATGCATCCCACTTCAAAACCAAGTCTCCAACCTGAAAATTATCTATTTTTGCCTTTTTGTCAAAGGCTTCATTGATCCTTCTTTGATGTGTTGCAGCCTTTTCAACCAGTTGTTCTCTAATCTAATGTATTTCTGCTAGATCAGTGATCCTCTTTGTCATGTCTTCTTCCTCATCCTGCTCTTCTTGAAGGAATTTTGCAACATGGAGAGTTAGCTAAATTGGAAATACAGCCTCAGTGCCATATACCAGCTTCAAAGGAGAATTGCCTATGGATTTTTTAATGGCCACTCTGTCAGCCCACAGTGCATACTTCAGCTTTGAATCCCAATTCTTCTTATTGTCCTCTAACAGCTTTTTAATTATCCTGATCAGACTTTTATTAGAGGATTCTGCCAGACCATTTCCTTGAGGATAATATGAGGTGGAATGAACAAGTTTAACTCCCATTGAATCACACATTTCCACCAATTCGTTTGCCCTGAAGGCTGCTGCATTATCTGTTATTAATTTATGTGGACAAACAAATCTGCTGAAGATATTCTCTGTCAAAAACTTCATGACCACATTATGATCAGCCTTCCTGGTAGGGACTGCCTCAATCCACTTAGTGAAATAATCAGTGGCCACTAATATCCATTTATGCTAGCCACTGGAATGTGGATTGATTTCTCCAATGAAATCCAAACCCCACTGCTGAAAAGGCCCTTTTGCAAGTATTGGTTTTAGGGGCAGGGACTGCAATTATTGTTTTCCTTCAAATCTTTGGCACCTGTCACAAAATTTAACAAAAGAAAATACATCAGAAAATAAATTGGGCCAATAGTACCCAGCTCTGAGAATTTTATGGGTTGTAGTCTTCCAATAATGGTGCCCTCCACACATGCTGTTATGAAACTGTTGCATCACTTCAATTGATTGTTCTTTGTCCAGACACCTTAAAAATATTCTAGATGGGTCCCTCCAGTAGACCAGATTTTCATTGATACAATACTTTGCTGCTCTAAGTTTTAAAGCTCTGGCTTGACTTATGCTTAAGCCTGAAGGGATTTCTAGCTTCAGCAAGAAATTAATTATTTCAGTATACCAATTAAAAGAAACTAGATTCTCGGCCACTGACTTCTTACCCTCTATTTCAGCTGCTTCCTCTTCTTTATCTGTCTGACCGTTTTCTGCAATTGTGCACAAGAAATCAACATCTAAAGACCTACAATTTTCTTCAGCCAATAACTTGGAAAGCCCCTGAACTCTGACTAGCTTGGTGGGCTTCAACTCTATATTAAATTCAATCATTTTTGCAATCCATTTTGCCCTTCTTCCATCAACATCAGGTTATGTTAAGACATCTTTTATTGCAGCAGAGGGTACATATGCAATTATCTTTGAATGCAAAATATAAACTCTAAAAGATTTCAAGGATTTGATAAGAGCATATGCCTATTTTTCAATAATATCATACCTCAGTTCAGCATCCCTCAAGTTCTTGCTGAAAAATGCTACTGGATGTTTTGAACCTTCTTCATTTTGTTGCTTAATAAAATTGCTGCAATGGTGTCTTAAGAGACACATGAAAATATGTGGAACTCCTTGCTGTAGTATGGACTTATTAATGTGGGAGCCTCTATAATAGCTTTTTTCATAGACACAAATGATTTTCTTGTTGTACCAGTCCATCTTACCTCTGATCCTTTCTTCAACATGGAGGTTACATGCTTCACCAATTCTGCAAAATTCGGAATAAACCTCCTGACAAAATTAATTTTGCCCAGAAAGGATTGGATATCCTTCTTTGATCTACGGACAGACAAAGTCTATATTGCTTTGACTCTTTCTGGGTTAATCTGAACACCTGCAGCAGACACAATATGTCCTAAAAACTTTCCTTCATTTAAAGAAAATTGATATTTTTTGGGATTGACTGAAATTCCAAACCTCCTGCATTTCAGAAACACTTTTTCAAATGCTGCAAATGATTTTGATGGCTGCTAGAGTAAACTGTTATTTCATCAAGGTAGATAAGGACAAAATTGTCCTTCTCTCCCACAAATGCTATATACATAGCTCTCTGAAAGGTGGCTCCAGCATTCATCAACCCAAAATGCATTTTAGCATACATAAAAGTGCCCCAAGGAGTGGTAAATGCAGTCTTTTCTTGATCATCTGGGTGCACAACAATCTGATTAAAGTCTGAAAAACCATCCAAGAAAGACATTACTTTGGCACCTGATACTTTTTGCAGCAAATGCTCCATCTTGGGTAGAGGATAGTTGTCTTTCTTGGAGAATTTGTTTAAATTTATGAAATCAACACACAATCTGATTTCTCCACTTTTCTTCCTTACAACCACCAAATTGGCTACCCATTTGGAATATCTAAGAGGAACTATAATCTTGGCAGCCAGCAATTTCTTAATTTATTTTTCAATCAAAGGAAGAAGCATAGAATTTATCGGTCTTAGCTTTTGTTTGAAAGGAATGGTGTCTTTCTCCAGAGGGATTTTATGCTGAATTATGTTCTTATCATACGTTTTTAGATCACTATACTCCCAGGAAAACACATCAGCAAACTGCCTCATTAAATTGTAGTATTCAGCGCTTTGATCAGCAAACAAATTAGTGGACAAATTCACATACCTAGGCTAACCTGGACTTCCTATATCATGCTTACAGACTGCAGTTTGGTCTTCTTTTTGGGCAGCCTTATAAGGCACATCATTTTGGTCAAACAGTCTTTCTAGAGGAATGAAACCCTTAGGAATATGATTGCTGGGAAGCTGAACAATGTTGTTTTTGCCAATTTTATTTCTAAGCTGGGATTGGGAGTTTTATAACAAGGTTTCATTCTCTTGGTCAATTTTCATTTCAGAAAACTCATCAATGACTTGAAGGAACCTATTTATCTCATCATTATCTTCAAAAACCTTCCAATGGTGGACATTGTTAGGCAAGGATGGTCTATACTTCATTTGGACTTCATAAACTAGTCTGGGAGGCATGGGAGGAATAAACAGACTAGCAGAAACAGCAAGGGAATCAACAAGCTAATTTTGGGCTCTAGGAATGTATGAAATACAGAAATAATCAAAAGAGTCTCTGATTCTCCATACCTCATCTCTGTATTCTTTCAGCCTTGGGTGCTTTGCCTAAAATGTTTTATTTACTTGCTGTATAATTAAATCAGCATCTCCAAACACCTTCAGATTCTTGATTCCTATGTCTTTTGTTGCATTAAGGCCCAACAGCGGAGCTTCATATTCTGCTATGTTATTTGTGACTTGAAAAGCCAGTTTAAAAGATAGCTGTGTGTTTTCTTGTTGTGGAGATACTAGCACCACCCCTGCTCTTGTAGTCTCCCTGGAACATGCTCCATCAAAGAACATCTCCCAAACCTGACTTCCTTGCTCTTTTTTGGCTTGAACTGTTGGTTTCTTGAGCTGCATTGAGGCCTTCTGAGATTCTTCTATTTGGAGGATACATGCTCCAAAATCAGTGTCCACTGCATATATGGGATGATTTGTAGGATTCTTCTCATCATTGATGATGTATGCCAACTATGCTTCTCTATACAATCTCCTGCTTTCTCTTCCAAAAACTGGGACAGTGGCATAAGATAGGTCATTCTGTAATGTCCCACCTAGTCTCTTAATCCTTCCTCTGGACAGCAGCATGCCAAACCTAGGAGGGACATATGCCACCACAATATCCATTATCATACTCTTCATGGGCAGTTGAGTTAAGGTAATGGCCAGGTCTTTAATCAATCCAAGACATTTCACCTTCCTTGAATCAAAAGAAAATAAATCATGATAGGGTCTAGTGATATCAAGGCCTAACTCTTCCATGACAACTTTAGGCATTAAATTGTGGCTAGCCCCTGTGTCTAGCAGGAAATTATGGAGGATTTTGTCATGAATGGTCAATGAGACATAAAAAGATGGAGAATTATTATCAGTAGGTTCAATCATAGGGCTAAGCACAATGGCATGCTTGTCATCTTGCAAATTGACAGAGTCAGTGGAGGTTTGTGTGGTTTCTAGCTCAAGGGCTTCAAGGATAGGCTTTCTAAATACTTCACTCTTCACCAACTCTACCAGAGGCACAGATATTTTCAATTTCTGGACTTCTAACTCAAAGCTTAAAGAAGAAGATAACTTATCAGAACCTTTTACCTCTTGAACTGGAGCTTTGAGGATGACTGGATTAGCTGTTGGTCTTCTCTGCCTGTTATTTTGTGACTCTATTTAGACAACAGCTCTTTGAGCAGAATTCTCTCTGACATTTTTTGCATTGGACCTCAGGTTATATTTCTACTACTGTTCAGCTTGTAGGACAACTTCTCTATCCCATTCCTGACTGTTTTGTTCTTGCAGCAATGATTGTTCATACTCAGCCAATGTCAAAAATGCAGCACTGCCTTTATATTCCATGCAGTGAATTTCATCCTCATCTTCTTCAAATTGTTCCTCCTCCATGACTACATTTTGGAAAGGAGATTTAACTTTCTGATCTTATTTTGATTCTTCACCCCTCTGCATAATTTGTAATTGCTCATTTTCTCTTCTGAATGGATTCTGATTTCTTGGAGCAAATTTGTTCTGCTGCCTTGTTTTCCCTTAATTCTGTTCAACCTTTAGCTTAGAAATTTCAGCAGCCAATGACTCTATCATCTTAGTCAGTTTGTCTAATTTAGGCTCTGAAGATGATACAGAAGACGAAGAAGCCTGATTTCTCTATCTCCCTCTGTCAGCTTGATTTTTTAGCTTTTCTGCAGCCATGATATTAGATTCCACCTCTAGTGTTGCATCTTGCATATCAGCTAGAGTGGCACATCTTCTTTCTCTCAATAACAGGCAGAAATCGGAGTCAAAAGCATTGGCATAAGTGAGTTTGGCAGAGGTGGGGGTAGGATTTACCTCAGCTAGTAACTTACTATACATATGACTAAATCTTTTATTAAAATCAGGCAGTGATTCCCCATTTTCCCTCTTCAGGTTACCAAACTCAGTATGGTAATACAACAAGTCTTTTTTATCTCCCCATTGCTTCAAAAATGCATCATATAAGGCTTCAATATTTATTATAGATCTCTGGGGCAATTCTCTGAATCACTTCATAGCCTCTCCATCAAGGCTCTGGACAAAAACTCTCATCCACACATCATTTTCACTTATATCTAAATTATCAGCATAATTGTAAAAAGCTTCAAGGTGTTCTTCTGCTATTACTCCCTCTGTGCCAGTGAATTTAGGCATATATTTCTGATATTCTCCCATAGGCATAGGATTTAAAGGGACAGGCAAGACCAAAGGTCCATATCTAGCAGCAACAATTCTCTCTATCTCCATGGGTGCTTGCTGGCCAGCCATGATTGGAATATGTGGAGGAGTACTAGCATCTTGAATGGTAGGGAGTAATGTGATGAATGGTCGAGAAAAAGGGATGTTTTGGACTGAATGGGAACCTCTCTTTGGACTAAGATTCAAAGGGGAACTAACTGCACAAGGGGCTGAACTAATCTTTGAATGAATTTTCTTATTAACAGTGTTGATTTCTAAATCTTCAAACTATACATCTTTAGCTATGACTTTGTCTTTCAGAGATGAATGATATTTCTTAGGCTTACCTGAGCCTGATTCCCCTTTCTGTGATGATTTGTTCGATTTGACAGTCCTCTCAGGGTCAGGCACTGGTTCAACTAGATATTTCTGAGGATTTCTTTGAGTATGTCTCACAAACTGAGCCAGAACTTCAATGTGGAGTCGCCAGATAGATGATTACAACCAGAAACTGTGTTCAAACCTTTTCTATCATCGAAGCTTGAAGATGTGTCGTTCTCCCATGGAAGCTAAGCTTCAATTCTCCTCTCCCCGGCAACGATGCCAATTAATGTTATCAAACCAAGAAACTCTCCTAGGTTGTATCTTAGAGATGCTCAAGAACATTACAAACTCAACAGAAAGTTGGATAAATGGTGGATGAATGAAAGAAATGTTGCATATTCAAGCCAGATAACCACTTCTACTATGCTTGACCCCAGACATGGGTGAACACCCCAAGACTACAAGGCTCTAGACCACCAATTACTCACAGTTTTAAGAAAATGTTATAACAGAGAATATTGATCACACCAGCAGATGCATAGGACCCTGTGATGGCTAGCTGCAACCAGTTAAAAGGTCTGTAAATCTATTTCCTAATACAGAGACAGGATGACAGCTCTCTGGAATTAAAACAACGAAAACCTGCATACAAATTCAATGAAACTAACTATATTCTAACACAGAGGTGGGATGATAGCCCCTCTAATGCTAAATATCAGCAGCACATGAATAAATGCACAATAGGCACAGCCTGGAACAAAGAAGAAGAAGTGGAAAGTGAGCAATTAACATCAAAACAAGCTTATATTAGCTGAAAATGAAGACCAAACGTTGCAGGTATCATAGTAGTTACAGTCTCCAGAAGTTGAACCTTACAACAAAATAACACTCATCAACCCGATTACATCTTTTTTCTGGGTATATATGGAGGTTGAATACAAAAATCTCTGCTAACCTATGTGTGGAGGGGTTATAATTGACCACCAACTACATTTACAATCAAATATGGGTCTCTGATACAATTTGATTGTTTTAATGGACAGAATGACCTTCACTGGTACTTTGTTGTCCTTCCTGAATAGGTGAAGTATTATTTGAATGAATTTCCATAACTGCTGCAGTCATTGAGTTGCTCGAGGATTGTCCTTCTCGTCCTTGACCATGCTATTCTTTAAATGTGGTAGCTTAGGAATTCATGTGTAGATTGTTGGATCATCACTTCCTTCTTCGCGTGCATGGGACAAGCCAAAAACACTGAAAAACGTATTGAAAATGGACGATGAACTGGGCATGAATGCTGACCGTTGGATAGCTCAGATGGATGGCCTAGATATGATGGTGAGAGGCGATGGAAGACACAGAGGTGTAGTTGATTATTAGCCGTTAGATCTGGAAAATCAAACGGTGGGGATTAGATCTGAGGGGATATCTGGAGCAAACGGGAATGGAGGGACATGGGCCGTCAGATCGTGGGATGAACGATCGGACGGCTGACAGGCGACAGAGTTGATCGCAGGTTAACGAGCGGGGGGCTGTACTGGAAGGGCAGTAAGCGGTTTCCCCACATCGCTTTTCGGGAGTGGGCAGTATTCGTACCGCGGGGAGCGATCCAGTAATTAGGCGCCGCGTGGCATATGGGATGGCGGGGAAACAGCTTTCCCCGCAGGTTATCGTTCTTACAGGTTCGCGGGGTGGGGGCTGCATACGTTGTTGGATCATGAGGTGGAGGATCGGATAGCCCAAGATTAATGCACATGTTTCGGGGTTGATGTGATAGGTAAAGCCACGGCGGGTTATGATTTTCTTTGTATGCGCAGCGTTGTAAAGGATTAAAACATTAGTGCCGGGGGATTAAACAAAGAATGGTATACACAGGGTTTAAACAGGTTAATAGGGTTTTTAATGTTTAATCAAAAAAAATCCTGGGAGCTGGTAAAAGAAGGGTTTAGGCGGGGTTTCATAGTGTTAAAACAAAAACGCCCGGAAGTTGGAAAAAGGGCTTGAGTTGGGTTTAAAGGAGATTGAGGAAGATTAAGAGGAAGGAGGAAATGGAAGTGTGTGGAGTTATAAGGGAATAAGGCAAATGAGAGGGAAAGATGAAATAAACTGCTGCAAACGCTTTGCAAACCAAACCAGCACTGCCTGACCTAACTTTATCCGTCAAATATTGCAAACTGTAGCAGAGCTAACAGTTATGGTCGAACAATTTCTCTAGAGGCACCAATCCTTTTAGTATATGATTACTAGGCAGCTAGATGATGCTTCCTCAGCCGACCTCGTTTTTTAGCTTGGACTGGCCGCATTCTTCCATGGTTTGATTTTCTTGGTCAATGTGCATTTCAGCAAATTCCTCAGCGACTTGTAAAAATTTGTTAATTTCCTCATCGTGTTCAAAAAGTCTCCAATATTTGACATTGTCAGGCAGAGACGGTCTGTATTTTATTTGAACTTCATATGTCAATTTAGGAGGCAAAGGAGGAATAAACGTGCTAGCAAACACAGCAAAGGAGTCAGAAAGATGGTTCTTCACTCTCAGAATATAAGAAATGTTGAAATTATTAAAAGAATCCTTGAGCCTCCATACCTCATCTCTGTATGCTTTCAGCCTTGGATGCTTTGCTTAGAACACTTTATTGACCTATTGAATGATGAGGTCTGCATCTCCAAACACTTTCAGGCCTTTGATACCCATTTCTTTAGCAGTGCTTAAGCCCAAAATCAAAGCTTCGTATTCTACTATGTTATTTGTGACTTGAAAGGTTAATTTGTAAGATAAATGAATGTATTCTTGTGTGGGGGACATAAGGACTACACCTGCCCCAGCAGCTTCCTTAGAGCAAGCTCCATCAAAGAACATGTCCCAAATCTGTGGGCCTTCTTCCTTAGCGATTTGGCAAACTGGTTTTTTAAGCTGTGTGGAGACCAACTAGGATTCTTCACTATGAAGAATACATGCTCCAAAATCAGTGTCAACAACATAGATGGGATGATTAGTAGGGTTCTTCTCATCGTTGATGATATAAGCCAACTGCACCTCTCTTTATAATCTCTTGCTCTCACGTCTCAAAACTGGGACAGTAGCATAGGGCAGATCATTTTTTAATGATCCACCTAGTCTTTTGATCCAACCTCTGGAAAGTAACATGCCAAAATTGGGAGGTACATCTGCTACCACAATATCCATCATCATGCTTTTCATAGGCAACTGAGACAAAGTGATGGCTAGGTCCTTGATTAATCCTAGACACTTCACTTTTCTAGAGTCAAAAGAGAACAGGTCACGATAAGGCTTGGTGATATCAAGACCCAACTCATCCATGACAGCCTTAGGCATTAGATTATGGCTGGCTCCAGTGTCCAAAAGGCACTTGTGAAGGATTTTTTCATGAATAGTCAGAGAGACATAGAATGATGGCGAGTTGTCTTCACAATTTTCAATCATTGGGCTAAGAATAATAGTTGGCTTGTAATCTTGCAGATTTACATGGTCAATAGAGGCTTGGATGGCTTTAGGCTCAATGGCCTCGAGGTTGGATCTTTTGAAGGACTCATTCTTCACTAGTTCAATTAGAGGCATAGGTATTCTTAGCTTCTGAATTTCTGATTGAAAAATGAAAGGAGGAGACTTGTCAAGGCCTCTTACCTCATGAGCTAGAGCTTTGAGGACGATGGAAGCAACTATCGGTTGTTTTTTCTTATTAGCTTGTTGTCCTGCAGGGACAACAACTCTTTGAGCAAGAGTTTGCTTGGCATTTTTTATCTTTGACCTCAAATTGTATCTTTGCTGATCTACAGTTTGTAGAATAGCTTTACCATCCCATTCTTGGTTGATCTGGTCATTGCATAATGAATTTTCATAGGCAGCTGAGGTCAAAAAGGAAGCATTGCCTTTGTCTTCCAGACAATGGATCTCATCATCTTCTTCAAACTGCTCTTCTTCCATGACTGCATTTTGAAAAGGAGCCTTCACCCTTTGGTCTTCATTTGCATCTTTGTTTCTTTGCAAAATCTGCAACTGCTCATTAGTTATTCTATATGGATTTGGATTTGGATTTCTAGGAGCAAAGGTATTGGGCACTCTTACTTTCCCCGGGTGCTACTCAACCTTTAATTTGGAGATTTGAGAGGCTAATGAATCGATCATTTTGGTCATTTTATCTATCTTAGGATTAGAGGATGATGAAGACTTGCCCCTCTGTCTTCTTCTATCAACATTTCCCTTGAGGTTCTCTGCAGCCATGATGTTTGACTTTACTTCTAAGGTTGCATCCTGCATGTCAGCCAACGTAGTACATCGCCTCTCTCTCAACAGTAGGCATAAGTCATAATCAAAAGCACTAGCATAGGTGAGTTTAGCAGAGGTAGTAGTGGGTTTTACTTCAGCTGGTATCTTGCTATAGATACGGTTAAACCTCTTATTAAAATCAGACAGAAACTCACCATTTTCCCTCTTTAAGTTCCCAAACTCAGTGTGGTAGTAGAGGAGATCCTTCTTATCCCCCAATGCTTTAGGAATGCATCATCTAAAGCTTCAATATTTGCTATAGATATTGGGGTTAGTTCTCTGAACCATTTTCTAGCCTCTCCATCTAGGCTTTGGACAAAGACTCTCATCCACACATCATCTTCACTAATGTCTAGATTATCAGCATAGCTATAGAATGACTCAAGATGTTCTTCAGCAGTAACACCTTTCAGTCCCAGTGAACTTAGGCCTATATTTTTGATATTCTCTAGTAGGCATGGCATTCAGAGGAGTGGGTAGTATTAGAGGTCCATACCTAGCAGCTATGATTCTTTCAATTTTGGTAGGTGCTTGTGGACTTGCCATAGCTGTGGTGGCTAAAAGAGTACTAGAAGTCTGAATAATAGAGGGCTGAGGAATGACTGACAGGACTAAAGGAGTGTGATGGATAGGAGGTGAGGTTTCCTTTGGGCTTACAACAAAAGGAGAACCTAAAGAATAAGGAGCTTTATGAATCTCTCATAGTTTTTCTTCACTGCTAGTATTAGATGCTATACTCTCAACATGTATTTGTTATATTACATGCCTTTCTTGAAGAGATATAGGAGATTGTTTAGGTTTACCTGAACCTGATTCTCCTTTCTGCAATACCTATCTCTCTTTGATGATTTTTTCAGGGTCAGGTACTAGGTCAGCTTGTGTCTTCTGAGGATTTCTCTGAGTATGCCTCACAAACTAAGCGACAACTATGAAGTGGAGTCGCCAAGAGGTTTAGCCTCCACTAGAGTTGCCAGATAGATGATTACAACCAAAAAAGTTCCCAGACTTTGTCTATCATCAAAGCTGGATCTATGTCATTTCCCAGGGAAGCTGAGCTTCAGTTTCCTCCAAGGATAATTTTAGGGGCCAATGTTCGCCCTTTGGCGAAATTAAGGGGTTTTAAATTTTTAGTGGGCGAATATTTTGTATCATAGTACATTTTTACAAATCACCTCAAATAACCCACCTTATTTTAAGGGAGAGGGTAAAAAAGGTAAATTTAGCCCTTGAAATTAGGACTTACAACCTTCCATTCGCCCATTTTCAAGAATAGGTTTTATTTAAGTGAATCCATTCGCCCATTTTCAAGAATAGGTTTTATTTAAGTGAATCCTATGGGCCAAATACCATATTTATAAAAAAAGGTATGGTAAATTAATAAAAATATAAATAAATGAGAGTTATGGTAAATAAATAAAACATTTTTTATATTTACTCCATAAGTCACCTTATATACATGTAAGGGTGTAAACAAATAAAAATATAAGTAAAGTGGAGGTATGGGAGGTATGGTAAATAAATAAAAATATAAATAAACTAGACATATCGTAAATAAATAAAACCTCTTTTTATATTTAGTCCATAACCCTCGTTCTATTTATGAAGGCTCAAGAAAGAGGTTTTATTTAAGTGAATCCTATGGGCCAAATACCATATTTGTAAAAGAGGTATGGTAAATTAATAAAAATATAAATAAACGAGAGGTATGGTAAATAAATAAAACATTTTTTATATTTACTCCATAAGTCACCTTATATTTACGAACACTCAAAAAATGAGTTATATTTAGGTGAAACCTATGGCCAAAATACTATGGGACAAATACCATGGACTAGATTGTTATTAATACCATGCAAAAAACCATTATTAACCCTAATATTAGAATTAATAAAAATAAAAATGGCTCATGGTATTGACCCATGGTATTCACCAAAATGGCACATGGTATTGACCCATGGTATTCACCAAAATGGCACATGGTATTGACCCATGGTATTCACCTAGAATGTAGCCTATTTAAATGGGGGAATTAAACCAGCATGTAGCCTATGCTAAGATTCACTAGGACTTTACAAAGTTTTATTATTTAGTGAAAGACTCGCCAAGATCTTACAAGATTTTATAATTGAGTAAAATATTTGCCATGCCTGGTAAGAGATTCGCCAAAAAATTATATATACATATTATATTATTGATAAAATCGCCTTCCATTTTTCCTATATACCATGGAGATTCACCCATTTATTATATTTATAAATTTAGGGGGGGTTCTTAAAATTTTCCCTGGTTTCCTCTCCCCGACAATGGCGCCAATTATGTTATCACTCCAAGAAACTCTCCTAGGTCGCAGTTTGGAGATTCCTGGTAACATATAATCTTCAATATTGTTCTTAGAACTATTGGAATGGATGATGGTTTGGATCAAGTCAAATAACCATTTCAACTCTATTCTCACTCAAGACATGCATGAACACTCTCACCAATATAAGGCTTTAGACCACTAATGCTCAATAATTTATAGATTCAATGGATAGATGGAGAATACTAACTGTACCAGCAGATTGCATACATAAATACATATGAATGACCAACGACAGGAAGTAAATAAGACTTGCAAATCTATTTTATCAATGCAGAGATAAGATGACAGTTA
Source organism: Pinus tabuliformis (assembly GCA_031772625.1). Taxonomy (NCBI): domain Eukaryota; kingdom Viridiplantae; phylum Streptophyta; class Pinopsida; order Pinales; family Pinaceae; genus Pinus; species Pinus tabuliformis. The sequence goes on along the minus strand of CM062817.1, from coordinate 2,022,193,390 downwards.
TCTGGCATTAGACAAGCAGAAAACTTGAATAAAATATTCAGGTGCAAGCATAAAACAGCAAAGAGAATGGACATTGAACATATAATAGCAAAAGAAGCTTATATTGCTAGAATGAAGATGAGAAGTTTGAAGGAATAGAGTAGGAACAGTCTCTAGAAGTTTGAACCCCTATTACATCTTACTTTCAGCTATTTATAGCATGTTTACAATGCTCCTGAGCTCTAAGAGGCTCAGAGTCTTAATCTGTTTGATCTTCCTTGTTAAGTGATTTGATGCCCTCTAGGCAAGCATGGGCTCGTAGTTTTCTGCTTTTGACAAAAGAGTAACCATTTTCAGATATTTTGGGTGGTTTGTTGCGCTGTCTGGGAGTTCGCCCGTGCCAGAGATGCCCTACAATCATTGTGTTTGTTATGGTTATGTCGTTCTGTGGCTCCATGATCGTTTCTAGTTGATTTAGCTGTGTTGTTGTGGCTCCACGATCGCTTTGGATTGATTTGACCTCTGCTCTATGGTGGAATGGCTCTTCGGGCCTATGAAATCCCTTTAAAATGCGGACAGTGACTGCTTTCTGTTATGAACAGAAAACACAACATTATTGCAAAAATCCCGCCTTCTCTGTGTATTTTGGACTTCAAAAGTCCTAAAATATGGTTTAATTGTCTATTGGGTCCGACCTTGTCGCCATCGCAAGTCGCAAAAAGCCTGCTCCTGTGTATTTCCCTTGTATTATGAAACACACGAAAAACACTGAAAAATGCATGAAAATGGGTTTGGCAGATTTCGGATATTATATATTTCACTTCCCGGACCCTTTCGGGTCTGGGACTCATCAAAATCGCTACTGGCCAATGCTCCCTTCGTATTTTCGTTATATAACTAAAATACACGAAATGCATTAAAAATTGGGCTTTTGCAGACTTGAATATATATATATATATATATATATATATATATATATATATATATATATATATATATATATATATATATATATATATATATTTATTTATTTATATTTCTTCCCAAAACCTATTGGGTCCGGGATCCATCGTTGTTGCACTGCCCCTGTTTCCCTTTGTATTTCATTATATAACGAAATACACAGAAAATGCATTAAAAATGGCTTTGGCACGGACTTTAAAATTTATGAACTATCATATATAATGCCATCGGGTTCGGCTACTAGGACGCCCATATGTATGTGCATAAGCCCCGCCCGTGGTATAGTGTCGATGTGATGAATCGCAATCGCGCATCGCTCACTCCCTGGGTCCTTTATATAACATGGCATATGCTCCCCGCCGATGCGACTAGCTGATCCGATCATCGGCGATCGCTAATTGGTGGTGTCATGCACCCAACTTTAAGTTGTCCTTTCTACTCGGCCGATTGCGATTAGATGCTTAGATCTGGGCCATTGATCGGCCAGATCTAACGGTTGTTGTTCATTCCTCTGTTTAATCCTCTGATTGTGGGTTTTTCATGGGTTTCAAGTGTTTTTGCCTCCCGATAGTGTATTTCTGCCCTTCCAAGGGCTCTCCTCTTGCGTTGATTTTGATCATTGGATGATCTTTGAGCAAATCTTGAAGATTTCAAGAGCATTTTTGGATCCACTGGCATGATTTTAAGCAAATTTGGAGACTTTAAGATCCTATATGGATCCATTTTTGGGCCTTTTTCCAGTAAGGCTAATAGGTACTAAGCAGCAAAGTTGCATATCACACTTGTATTAGAAATGAAATTATTTAAAAAGTGAACAAATTCAACTATTCCAATATTATTGTTGCTATTTTTCTTTCGAATGAACAAAATTCCTCTTTATATTTTTATAAAATGAGTTAAAATCCTAAAGAATAAAATTTCAATAATTAAAAATATAGCTTCTAATAAAATTTCTATTGAATTTGGAAAAAATCTAAATCAAAAGATAGTTGAATTTATCATTCTTAAATTACTCCAATAAAAATTAACTTAAAAACAAATTCATAATCCCATTCCATAATTTGACCTTTCCCATTATAAACCTATAGTATTTTTTTCCCTTGAAAATATATCTTCAAAAAATTCTTTTTATTTTAAACATGACATCTCATGTAAATTGTGTTATATAAACTAATGTACACATACACAAAAAGTAACGTGTCTAAAAACACATACAAAGTTTGTTTTTGTAAATTTCAGCTATAGATATTTATTAATAACAAAAAAGAAGATTACATAGATTACAAGATTGTGAGACAGTATTGTAGGCAAAAATAAGTTAATTGTAGGAACCTTATAGTGTCATCCAAAAAAAAACTATACTAGCAAGTCCAAGAGTAACCAATAGATAGCCATCAACACCTAGTGTGAAAAAACCAGTGGAAAAAACAACCAATAAATAGCCATGAATAATTATTGAGTCCATCATAAAAAAATAAGCAAAAATACATAGAAACATAATGGACATGTTAGTCCAAGATGATGATTGGAGAAAGTGGAGGAGAGTGTGCATATGACGTGTTCAGGGGTGGAACATTGTTTAAGGGAGGAGCGTTGATGACTGTGTAATTCACCTGTTGGTCGTTAGATTCAGTGTCTGAGTCAGAAACCATATATTTTTCCACACAATTCAATCTGACCATGATATCATCAAGATCATACCTGATGTCCCTCATAATTCTCTTGATATACTCTTGTCCAACAAAAATATTATAATTTTCAATTTGTTTGTCCCATATAACCATACTTAACAATGTTTCCATCTACTGGTGAGTTGTGATGGAGTGAAGAAAGTGAAATCTTCTTTTCCTGAACTTTCAAGGATCAGGAACCCATTTCAAAGAGCTACTACCAATTTCAGAATTAGAGTGATATATCTGGTTCCCAAACTCCCTCGCTTGTAGTTGTAAAATCTTCTTTCGAGCTTCTAGAAGAGCTGAGTAAAAAAACATGGCTATCGATTCCTAGCCAAATATTCGTCAGTGCCTAGAGGAGGAGCTGCTCAAAACACCACCCCGATGGTTGGGAAGCCTTTACCGTGGAGGCATCTCCACCGAAAACCTACCAAGAAAACACAAGACCAAGACTTGAAAGAAGTGATAAAGAACATTTATATAGGCCTTACCAGATAGACATAACCTATGGAAGAAGTTCCACTAGAAGAAATTTTGTAAATTGACCCTTGAAGAAAAATACCTCTGAAAAGACAAAACCCCAAACGTTTTAAGGAGCGATAGGAGACACGATGTTTCAAAAGAAGAACTGCCTTCACGCTGGTAGACTATGCGTAGAAAGGAGATTTGCTTCTAGTTAGAGAAAAACCCCTAAGCCTGAAATGACAAATACACATAGCCGAATATGGCCACTGAGTCCCAAGAAATGGAAGAAACAAAATTGAACAAAGTGTTATTTATTGGACAAAGCAAAGGGTAAGAGAGGGAAAAGTGTCTATTAAAACTAGGCCAAGAAACTACCTTGAAACCAAACTCCGCTAACCAACACTGGAAAATGAAAAGAAATGTCCACCAAGTTAGAATTTTGGGAGGTTATTGAAGGAAGAACTGCAACCAGTTTGAATCAGGGCCCTAACCCACAACTATGTAGAAATAGTACAAAAAACATGGACACCGTAGGTGAAACCAAATGCGAGACTAACATAAACTTCCATAGTACACAATCAAAGGATTTAGGATTACCCAAGTATGCAAGACTGGAGAATTCTGAACAAGAGAGTGAGGTTGACAAAGGGTCGGAGGGCACTGCTTTTCCAACCAAGATGCCACTACAACCTTTTGAAGATTGAAATACAACCATGCACCTAGTCGTTGCGGCAAGAGAACGTGAAGATGAGAAAACCCAATTTTTCGCCAACCCGAGCCAACGCAGAGTTGCATATAAATAGCAGAATGCATAAGTACACAAGCTTCACAAGTAAAAAATGGCTCCTTCATTACCCTTAGTTATGTTATAGCCAAATGTAAGGCAAACTCCTCACTTTTACGATCCCAAAACAATGATGAGGAGTGAGGTAATAAATGGGCATTCCCTCCTTTACAGTACGAAGGCTTGCACCAACCAATCTGCTTTAGAGACGAATCTGTATGCCTACACAAGCGAGAAGAGGTTCGTTCACTAAGACAAAAATCCAAAAATCAACATTAACCTCATGCACACAACATTTAAAGTAATTGATCCTAGGTTTGTGGCTCCCATGGTAGGAGCCCTCGACATGCCACATGTTACCCATGCTATGCCATGTGGAGAGGCTAGCTCTCTCCTAGAGGGTCGTCACCTCCCACCCCACACAAAATCCTCACATGCGAATGATATTCTCTACCAAAACACGGATGCTGGAAAAAATTATCATGCCAATAATACCATGCCATTCTATACTATCATAAAAACTTTGAAACACCCCCATAAAAACTTAAACACACACAAAGTTACTCCTCCAAAGTATAACACCATATACAATATTTTTAACTTTTGAAAAAAAAAGAAATTACTTTATTATTAAGATTAACTTTTTTTTTTTTTTTACACAAACATAATACAAACTATTCACCTTATAATAGTTCCTTTTTCATATCGATACCAAATCTTTGTGGGTCAAACCTTAACAACTAAAAATAATTAACTAATCATAAATCCCTTTCTTGCGTGACAATAATATGTTTTTTTTTACATGCAATTAAATAAAAAGAATCTCAAATTTATGTTCAAAATGTTCTCATGAGTTCGCCGACACTAAACTTGTCTCCTTCCGTCAACTTTGACGTCCAATCATGTGACACTCACGGGAATTTTAGTGTGACGTGAGGCGGCCTGTCACCATCTTACTTTTTGAGTTGTGTGATTGTGATCAATCATATTGTCTTTCATTCGATGAACTCATGGAAAGCAGGTGTGGGAGCTATATGGTTGGTACAGCGATGTATCAATTTATTTAAAGTTGTTTTTAACGTAAGTTTAGGTTATAAGTCTTTTATTATTCGTTAATGATAAAGTAATTCTTTTAATTTTTTCTTACTTAATTAGCTTTTTGAAGTTTAAGTTTTAATTAATTTACTAAAGCCATCCATTTATGAGGTAAACTGTTGTATTTGAATCTTTTTCTCTTAAAAAGATGATAAGATGGATAATTCGCTACCTTGCCTCTTAAACAACTACAAATCCTAGCGAGTTATAAAAAACCTAATATTTACATTTTTGAAGCTTACTTTTACTTTTGGTTGTACAAAGTACATCAATTTGATTACCATGTTAGAAAAACCTAAGATTCATAGTTTTACTCATTGGTTGTACAAACATTTTGGAAGATTAGTTTTACTCATTGGTGGTACAAAGTACATCAACTCGATTACCTATGAAGTTCATGTTAGGTGATAATGTTGATAAAGATAATGTCGATTGTATTAAATGAAGATAATTTCTTTGAAGGTTAGGAGTGTTTATGATCCACAAAAAAAAAAAAATTCTACAAGATAAAGATCTACTACAAAAATTGAATTTTGTGTTAAGCTATTGTCTCTTGAATCATTTATTATTGATTTCATGGTGAACTGTGACGAGGGAACAAGCGGTTCTTTTTTTAATGGATGCTTCTAGTCAACATGAGCATAGACATGTGATTTGTGAAAACAAGTCTACCTTTGGTTAAGTTATCGTGATTGTGGGGTATCTATTTCATTAATTCTCCTAGTATTTGTACCTAATCGTAATTATTGTTGCAGGAATTGGTGTACAACAATCCTAAGAGTATCTTACACGAGACTTGAACCTTGGTGGGGGCTTTAACAATGCTTACTTGTGCTAAATCGATGAGCCATCAATGACCAAAGGTGGAGTTATGACTTTGGTCACGCCTCGACTTTCCTCCTTAGCCATATGTTAATAAAAAATGGATACAATGGTACCATATGAATTTAATGGTGCTCTAAATGAGGCATGTTTTAATTTGGGACATCTCAAAGATGGTTTTGGTTTTGTTAAATTTAGTTCATCCACTTCTAATGCATTTGTAAAACCCTAAACAACAATTTCTAGGCTTGTTTCCAAATAAAGATTGTCGTAGGCTTTCCTCATCCATGGTGGGAATTGTTCATCTTAATAAGATATTTCTAGCAAACTATCATGCAACTAAAACAAAATTTGCATGTAAAAGTTGTGGCCTTTACAAGGTAATGGTCCAAATATTCGCTATGCATGCAGTGGCAACTATGCCAATTCACCATAATTTGAATATGGGGGGTGTTACGGGAGTTGGGGGTTAAGGTTAGTAATGTGTGTGGATCCACTAAATACTTCTACAAGAATCATGGATGTTCCAAGAAGGATAACAAATCCTAAACCTAACCCTAATTCTAGCTAACAAAAACCTAGCAGAATGTAGGAAAAGGGTTCACTGTTTCACTAGTTTTCTATTGTTCCATAGTATAAGTAGGGATTTGGATGAGATCTCAACAACATAGAGAGGAAAAGGTATATTCTAGAGGATTCTTGAAGGGCATAATGTTTGATGGCTTCTTAGTAAACTTTGAAAGCTTTTTAATCTATATAGTAATCTCCATAATGTAAGAAGATGGAAGGCATGATCTTTTAATGAATGTTGTTTTCTTGGCTAGGGTAGAAAAATGTTTTCCATTGTGTGTGAATTTCAAAAAATTGTAGTTTGTTTCACATATCACAATAGTTAAAGAATCTGAATGGTTTATTTAATCATGTTCACACATTCTCCTTGTGTGCGGTGACAATTGGGCCTACCAACCATGAACTAGGATTTTATACCCTCCCACCATTGTTGAGCACCACATGCAACCATGATGATCCATTAAGAGTTGTTTCCATGCAAGTGAGGTTTAATGGGGAAATGAGTTCGGAGGGTTGGGACTTGAGCATTCAAGGGAACTCATGTGAAATGGTTCAAGGGAGGAAAATGGCAATAATGAGCGAAATAGGGAAAGTCCCCTTTAGATTGATGATGCTTGTCCTTTTTCTGTGGCCCTTCATGCAGAGTAATTTTCCTCTTTTATTTACCACTTAACTCATGGTAAGCCAACACTCTCGTAATTTCACCACTTTGGATTTCATAGCTTTGCTCATTCATTTTGTTTATAAACCCTCTACAACCATGGCCTTGTTGGCTTTATTCACGGCTCCACATGCTTACACGAAAGGCAAGTATCCTTTACATCTTACCAAAGAAAAATTCGATGCTATTACTGCAACCTCAACATATAACCATAATTAAGTTAAATCCATTGAAGAAAAGGTGAAATTTGAATAGAAACATATGCAAGAGGTGGATGTGGATGAACTGATACAAAACATTCTTTATAAACTAGGTTTAGGTCACACTTGTGACACAAAATTTCATAGAAATGTTGAACACTACCTGCACATGAAGGCATTTGTGGCTTGTGCTCTATTGTCTTGTGAAGCTAACTATGAAGAAATTTGGAATAGATTGGAAGCATTAGATAAGAAAAACATGTTCCTTATTACTCGATGCTCCTAGTTGGTGAACAAGAATGGAGGCATTGTTGAAAATGGCAACAAGAAATGGTAAAAATAGAAGTGCTAAAAATAGCACTACTAAAAATAGCAGTTTGGGTACCAGTGCTGGATTGGGAAACAGGGAATGAAAAATGGAAGTGCTAAAAATAACATTCTATTTTTAGCAGTTCGGTATGGATTCCTATTTTAGTCAGTCCCTGGACTGGCAATTGGAAGTAAAATTCGAATTTGATATTAACAACAGTTTGTAAATTAATTAATTAATTCATCTTGAGTTAATTAGTTAAGGAAAAACAAACTTGAATTCTATGTGAGGACATGCAACAGTTTATCTATTAATTGAGGAATTTATCCATCAGTTAAAGAGATAAGGATGAGTTGTAATTAGTTGGCTCAGTTAACTAAGTCAAGTCCAGTTAGATTAATTTACCAGTTTGTTAAATTAATGAGAGTTCTATTAGTTAATGCTTGCATGCATGTAACTATTGTATTTCAGATAATTGAGTATTCACTCATGGATAACTCATGCATGTCAGTTCAGACAGAGACCCAGTTGAGATCAAAGAAGGGACAATGTACTATCAGTTGGATGAATATTTTTCCTATAAAGGAAGCTCATCCATGATGAGGATTTATCTCCTTAAGGACTGCGTAGTTGGATCATAGGTTAGTGAGTGTGTGAAGAGGCAAATTCACACAATTGGTTGCACTGGACCCAAATCAAAATTGCGCAAAGAAATAGGAGGCTTGGAGGGTAGACCAGAGGTTAGATAGAGGCCTTTGACTGTCTATGAGCAGCAGAGGTATTGCAGAGAGAGCAAGATAGTTTTTGAGTTGATTCTTTTTGTAATACTGGCTATATTTCCACTTGTATGATAATACAAAGTTGGGGTTTTAGGCTGAGGCTTTCCCCGGGTTATATGTTCTGTGTTATGTGTGATTGATTCCTTCTTATGAGTTATATGTGTTCGTATTGATGTTGTTCATGTTCGATTAAGCTTCCGCTAAATTGGTTGTAGAAGTAGATCAAGTATTTTGCTTTAGTATATTGCATTATCAGGTGATCTACAGTGGGAATTTCTATATGGTATCGGAGCAAAGGTGATCAAAGGAGAGAATAGTATACTAAGAGGAGATTTCAAAGTTTTGAGTTTTGGGCTGAGAGTTTGCAGAGTAGATCTGAAAATTTCTGTACAAAATTTTCAAAAAAAAAATAGCAGATTTGGATTCCTTGCAGAAAAAAGACCCAAATTAAAAAAAAATAAAAAAATTGGTTGAATCAGAGTTCGAATGAGGGAGATATTGTTGATTTAAAATCAGCTCTTTTTCCAAAAAAATTTGTGACGACAAGAAAGTGGAAATAGATTGGTGTGCTAGCCAAGAACCTGTATGCACTTGAGGTACAATATGCATACAAAGACTTGAGGAGCAAGGCAAAGGTTAAATACTTGGTGGTTGAGAGGGAGAGTAAATTACCTCTCACCATGCAGCGCCAGAAGAAGTCCCAGACAATTGTGGAGGAGCCACAATTGGTGAAGCAACTTCAGCAAGTTGTGGAGCAGCCACAATAGGGGAAGCTGAGTGGAGATAGAGTAGAGACATCTACTCATGTAGAGACCTCCAGTAGGGGGAAACTTCGAGCCCGGTGCGCAGAGGGATCACATGTAGCCATACCTCTAGGTAGGAGGTGGGGCGATGTGGAGTGATCGTCCCAAGGAGGAGGGGCAGGATCCTTGAGGTACCCAACCTTTTTGATTTGACTTTGCTACAGGAGCCCTGATGAGGAGTAGCAGGACTGGCTAATTGGGTAGAGAGAGATGCAGAGAGAGCTACAGTGTAGGAATCCCAAGACATTGCAGAGCTAGCAGGCTGCAGCAATGCGAGAGGCACAAGTGTGTTGCACAATGCAGGATGGCACAGAGAGGTGTGCAACGGTGCGAGATGCATGGAGATGTTGTAGTAGTGTAGAGGTGAGAGAGGGAGCACTTGTCAGCAGTAGGTAGAGCTTCAACATCAGAGTATGTTTCTAGCCCAACAGAGAGGTCAGTTGGGAGTTTTTTGTTTGTTTGTTTCGAGAGTTGCTGGAGTAACCGCACTTGGTAGAAGTGTTCCATGCAAAACATTTCGAAGGTACAAGATCGGGTTCGAGAGGAAGCCTTTCTTGTTGAGAGGGAGTGTTGAAAATGGCAACAAGAAATGGTAAAAATAGAAGTGCTAAAAATAGCTCTACTAAAAATAGCAGTTTGGGTACCAGTGCTGGATTGGGAAACAGGGAATGAAAAATGGAAGTGCTAAAAAAAACATTCTATTTTTAGCAGTTCGGTATGGATTCCTATTTTAGTCAGTCCCTGGACTGGAAATTGGAAGTAAAATTCGAATTTGATATTAACAACAGTTTGTAAATTAATTAATTAATTCATCTTGAGTTAATTAGTTAAGGAAAAACAAACTTGAATTCTATGTGAGGACATGCAACAGTTTATCTATTAATTGAGGAATTTATCCATCAGTTAAAGAGATAAGGATGAGTTGTAATATTGAGTTGTAATTAGTTGGCTCAATTAAATGAGTCAAGTCCAGTTAGATTAATTTAATAGTTTGTTAAATTAATGAGAGTTCAGTTAGTTAATGCTTGCATGCATGTAACTACTGTATTCCAGATAACTGAGTATTCACTCATGGATAACTCATGCATGTCAATTCAGACAGAGACCCACTTGAGATCAAAGAAGGGACAATGTACTATCAGTTGGATGAATATTTTTCCTATAAAAGAAGTTCATCCATGATGAGGATTTATCTCCTTCAGGACTGCGTAGTTGGATCAGAGGTTAGTGAGTGTGTGAAGAGGCCAATTCACACAAGTGGTTGCACTGGACCCCAATCAAAATTGCGCAAAGAAATAGGAGGCTTGGAGGGCAGACCAGAGGTTAGATAGAGGCCTTTGACTATCTATGAGCAGTAGATGTATTACAGAGAGAGTAGGAGAGCTTTTGAGCTGATTCTTTTTGTAATACTAGCTATATTTCCACTTGTATGATAATACAAAGTTGGGGTTTTAGGTTGAGGTTTTCCCCGGGTTATATCTTCTGTGTTATGTGTGATTGATTCCTTCTTATCAATTATATGTGTTCTTATTGATGTTGCTCATGTTCGATTAAGCTTCCGCTAAATTGGTTGTAGAAGTAGATCAAGTATTTTGCTTTAGTATATTGCATTATCAGGCGATCTATAGTGGGAATTTCTACAGGCATGATCCAAGTCCAAGTGTGGTGATCCTCTAAGAATACTCCAATGGTGCTCCACTCTTACGAAGACGCTAGTTGTAGCAATCACATCTAATCATATGTTCCTTGCCATCGTTTACAATTTGTTTAAGTTTCATTGATTTTTCTCTTTGAACTCATATTTAGTCTCCACAATTATAGTATGTTTGGTTTCCTCCTTGGAAAGCTTTTTAGATACGAGTTTTTGGACCTGTCTTAATACCCTGTCAATTTTTGGACTGGGTTGACCCATATTCACTCTAGTTAGGTCTCGGTGTTATTTTTGTCTTTTTGAGGTTGTTTGTGATGCTCTCGAAGTACAAAATATAGGCTTTAGTTTTCTTTGATAGTTTTTCTAGCTTGGATTTAATGATGACTATTGTGTCAACATAGTAGACTTTTGAATCCCACAATATTTATATATTTGATCTTGACTCTAATAGAATAACATATCTTACTTAAAAAAAATAGGTTCATGTGTTAAAAATACAAAAAGATAGTCATGTATAGTGAAGCATAGGCTTAGTGTAGTCATTTATAAGTTTATGTTTGTTTTGGTGGGCTGGCCATTGGATGCAAGGTAGTTTATAAATCATGAATTTAGTATATGGTCCTTCATAGAAATTGGTTTGGATATATTGAATCTCGAGAGTTGGATTTAAGTTTGGTCAATTTCTATGTATTAAATGACTTCGAGAATTAGGCACTTCCCTGGAACTAGACGACCAACAAAATCCTTAAATCTCATTGTATGGTGTGTGGGGATTTTAATATAGTAGATAACTAGGAAGATAATGCTAAAATGTTGTTTGTTAGAATGCCTTGTAGTGAGAAAGTTGTTGGGATTCTTGATAGGTGGTGAATAATTGGCAATCATGAAGCATCTAAAAGTTTTCTAGATAAGAAAAAATAATTAACATGGATCTCAAAATTCAAGGTTTCAAAGTATTAGGATTAATAGCCAAGAGTTTCTTGTCAAGATGGTTAGGGTGGTGTGTTGTTATCACCCCACCAAAGTTGAAATGTAACAATGAAACACTTGTGCTTGCAAAAACTAGCGGGGCTAGTTGTGAGCATTGGGTGGCTTTAACAGGATAGATATCTATGACCAATGGCTTCTTAGTCGGACACCACACTTATGCAACATGGCAAGATGTTCCTGTTCCATTGTTAAATATGAAATAGAGTAGCTGCCACTTACTCATGTTGATTGGAAGCTTGAGTCAATAAATATGCGCTAATATCTATTGTGGATCTCATAATACAGAGAACATGAGAAAATACATTGCTCTTCCAATTCATGCTCCATAAAACATAGTGTGTACAAATACAATGATGCATGTGAAGATTAGTCTCTATGTTAGTCGATGAGAACAAATCATGATCTAAGCCTATGAGCAAATTTCCCCTTCAAATAACTTAGAGTGATGATAGAATCATTTTCAATATGAAAATAAGTAGCATAATAATAATGAAGTTTAGGAGAAAACAATGCTCATGATAAAATGCAAATATATTTCAAATCTATTGTGGGAATCCTCCATAATCAATGTATAGATATCTCTTTTATTTCTTCCAATTCTTGCATATATTTCTTCCATAGAAGGTTCCAAAAATAATTGAAATTGAAATTGAAAATAAAATAAGAATATTTATTAACAACAAACAAAGAAATAATTACTATTTTATTGTTGAAAATAACAAAACTATCAAAATGCGGAAAAGATTTTAAAATTGTTTGTAATAGATATATTTAAATGTAATTATGTTAACAAAAATAAAGTACATTTAATAAAGAAATATAATCTTTATATGAGATTAAACTGATATTTTATTTTTATATATAACATAGTTCAATATAAATAAAATATTTAATATATTTATAAATATAAATAAATTAAGAAAATTATGAGTGATTAGAGATTTCCGGAATAACAGTGTAATATATGTGATCTCTCTAACTTTTTCGGATGGTGATTCCATCCATCATCAAAGACCACAGGGGTTGTGGTCCCTGATGATGAATGGAGATTCCTGTGGTCCTTGATGATCGATAGAGTCACCATTAAAAACCTTGGGCAGATGACATATATTACACAATGTTATTCCAGAAATCTCTAACACTAAAAAAAATTAATCAAAATTTAAAAAAATAAACATGATTATGATATATTTAAAAAAATTGTATTTTTTTAGTCTCTTAAAAAAAAAACATAATTACCGTTGAGTTAATTTTTCTGATTTCTTATTTTTGATAATACGAAGTATATTATAAATGTATTAATGTGTTTAATAGTATTAAACATTAGGCTATCCCAATATCCTATATTACTTAAAATTCAAGAAAATAGATAAAAACATAACTCTGAGGAGAGAAAATGTTGTCTGACGTTTAAAGTATTATCCTTGATTACTTTCCACATATCACTATATCTGTAGTTGAACAATGTCTCCTTTGGCTGATTATGTTTTGCCTCTAATTATATTAGACTACATAATATTTGCAGATAGCCTTGTTTTCTGTTTTACAACATTGGGCAACCAGGCATTTTGGTCCATATTCCAAGTGGTTTCACTGATATATGTTTTTTATTGTGCAATTTATGACTGAAACAGGGCACTACAGGACATCAATTTCACAAGTAATGCAAATACCGAAACTGTGCTACCAATATCCCGTTTCATGATGCGATGTTTCTTAAAACCAGACTGATGTAAAGCATTCAAGGCACTGCGTATCTGCCACAACACTGACTTATGACTGGAAAGAAACTGACATGAACATATGTTGTAGAATCTGTCATGGGCCGATTTTGCGGCCAGACAAATTTAGGGTTGAAACAATGTAGAATCTACATCTGCCGCTAGCACTGACTCATATGGGAGCGAAATTGGAGAATCTCCATGAGCACCAACGTGGGCTAAAAATGAAGTAAAACGCCTCTATTTAGGAATTTGGTACCTGCAATTTTAGTAGGGTAAATATTAAGCAGTGTGAATTTGGTACTTGCTGTACCTGCAATTTTAGTAAGGGGTAAATATTAAGTACTATGTTGTAAGTTATTTGCTAGGATTTTTTATTTTGTTAATTGAATATCATTTTATTCTAGTCCAATGAACCAGATGAAAAAGTAATAAACTAATGATTAACTTATTGGGTGGTGTTGGTTATTTACAGCAATCTCAGAACCTAAAAATGCAATTTCATCACTTCAAAAATACAACTATTTGCAACAATCTCACAACCTCAAAAATGCAATTTCATCACTTCAAAATACAACTGGGTTTTTCCTGGGTTTTCTATTTGTCCCAGTACTTCTAAAATGCAATCTATGAAATGGATTAGTCAGAAATTAGAATCGTATCATTTTGGTTTACCGGATTCCAGAGAGAGTGGCAGGAAAGGGGTGTTTTAGTTAATGCATAGACAACGCCATTGGCACGTAGGGAGTTTTCAGAAATTTCTAGCTCATGTTTGGCCCAGGTTTAGAATGAATCGGTGCCAGTGAGTCAGCACAGACAACATAAAAATAGTTGTTAAACATAATGATAAAACCATTGAATGATATATCAGAAAGCTTAATTTGCAACATTGGCTTAGGAAGGATGAGAACAAACCTACTGTGAAGGGTATGGACACAACATGATTTATATACAAAAATTGAATCAGACAGTAATGAATTTCCCTTGGCTTATCATCCACTGGGACGTGGTTTCTGTCACATTTTCATCCCACCTGCTAAGCTGAAAAATCTTCCTACAATGACTTGAATTTTTATTTCTGACTTCTGATTTCGAGTCAAGAAGCTTATACTCAAAAATCATTTTGTGCTTTTTAGACATCCACGTTTTTTCTTGGGCTGTCTGGACTGACAACTTACAAACAAGGACTGACAACTTACAAACAATCTTCGAGAAAAGAAGTTCGTTTTGCTGGAGCGGGTGATTTGAGAACATATATTTCTTGTGCTAACCACCCAAGTCCTCCAAACATGAAATCTACTCCTCACCGTACATAAATGACGCTGATGCTGCAATGGCAAGTAAGATTGCTTGTGGGTAGCAGAAGGCAATGGATGAGTGTGGCAGTGAAATGCTGCCAGTTGCAATTTTAGTTCTTGTGATCATATACGTCCTTGTTATCTCCCACCAATCATTACTACTTTTGTACAAAATACAACATCAAGGCCAATGCCAGGACCAATTTTAATAACATGGAACTAGCATTTGCTTGCTTGCCTTCCTGTAAGCACGAGGATGCAGCTCAAATTGCTTTGATTAATTTATCTGTTCAAATACTTAGCTTGCTTTGATGGCTTCCACATGGGTTCTTTTCCGTATTGCATCATTCTCATGCAATTTTCTCCATTCCACCTGCAGACAGATGAAAGAAGGGGATGAGATGAAATAAAATATATTGGCTTCAGTGAATTTGAAATTTGAGATTGTAAAGGTTGTGTTTATGTCGAAATGTCAATTGACACATGAACACTGTACTGCCCTTCATCCCAGAGTACATAAATCTCAGTGATAGAGCAGGGGGCAGGTCCTGGTTTCTATTTGTAACTTGTCCAACGTTTTCACATGGAATTGGAGACATGGTGACTTGAGAAGGGGTCTTGGATTGAAATGACTAAATGACAGATGTGGCTTGAGAAACGGTGTTGGAGTGTCAATCCACAGCTGAAACATGGTTAGGGCATTCACATGGTATCAGGTGTGGATTCGATACTCCAACACCCTCTCTCAATCCACATCTGTCATTTAGACATAGGGCTGGGAAATTCTTAGTCACTACCATACTTTGGAGGGGACAAGTTAGGAATACCTGCCCACAAGAATGACTGTGCTCAGGTGTGGACTGACACTCCAAACAATTTCATATAATGACTGTCAAATATTACAATTAGTTTTTGGCTACTAAGACTTCATTTGCTTCGAGGAAAGTAGAAAGCTACCTGTATTTTTTGACGGTTGGAAAGAGAAGACCGTTTATCTCTATATCTGTTGTGACTGGTTGTATGAGTTCCAGTTCTTGAAGAGCAGCAATTGATAGTGTTGCTTGCACCAGTGGAGCAACAGCCAGAAATCTTCATCCTCTGCTGCTGCTACAACACACTTATTTTTATTAGTTGTCTCTTTCTTGTACATTGGATGAAACAAACTTAATGACCACTTGTTTGAAGATTATAAATGGCAGTGGTTAAGATTCAGAGAGCAAGTAAGCATGCAGAATATAAATACTAATGTACTAGAAACTTATTCATATTAAACCCTGGGCAGTCGTCTGCCATGGGCCAGGAGGTTTCAAAAACCCTTGAGGTGCTCACTGCCAATCCCTAGTTTTGCGCAATTACATAATCCAATCTCCTAAATTGGAGATTGCCACCTCAAGGATTTTTTAAACCTCTCAGTACATGACAGACACTGGTTTAATATGGGTTCATTGCCGCTGACAGTGAGGGCAGCAAACACAGATTTAAAATGTCTATTTTAGGTACAAAACAGACTATACAATCTCATTTGTAACAGAAATCTACCAGGAATAGAGGCCATCTCTTAACTCGAACCTTCACCCTTGGGGAAATTTCTCGTTGGCTTTCTATCAACTTTTTTCTCCCATTGTCTTCCACAATTGAATCCTGGAAATCCCTCGTTTTGTCCGACTGCCTGGTTAGTCCTGGAAAGCTTGGGAAGCTTTTAGGGTCGCTTCTCGAACTCGGTTGATGTCCAAAACGAACAGATTTAATATAGGAATCGCTGCTTCTAGAGGACCCTGATGTTCCAGAAGCTAGGCAAGTAGAAGACCCAGTTGTATTAACTCCATCAGAAGCTGAGGTTGACACCAGAGAAGCAGCTGCAGAAGCATTATCTGAAACTTTCTTATCCACATGACTTGGTTGGCAATCTTCCTGTTTCACTTGTTTTTCAACTTCTAGCACTTTAGTGGGCTCAGTAAAGTCTTCCCGGCTAACAGATTCCATGCCTCCCCAAGATACAGACCTGCATGAATTCCTTGCACTCTTCAGTGCCATGGCTGGATCTCCTCTGCTCAATGTATTCAGACAGGTTCTGCCTTCGAAGGATTGGACTCTGTCAATTTTTTGAGGATCTCCTCCGTTTGAGTCAATTAGTCGTAGAGTGGAATCCCTAATCATATTTGATCCATGAATGTTCTTAGACGGGGTTGAAGTAGGTAGAATCCTCTGAGAAAGTGAGCCTGAATTCTCTACAGGAACTGCATTGACAATTTCTGCAACAGGAATGAGGCGATTTGCAAGGAGGGCAGAAACAGAGTCCTGCCTCTTTGAAGATGAAGACAATGGCCTCCTACTGCAGTAAGACAGAAGACTGGATGAAGAAGACGGGCTACAGTCTGGGCCCTCGAAAACACTGGCTGGAGATGCAGCCCTCATAGACCTCCATGCAAATTCTTCAGGATAGTGCAGATTGCCGTCCCAGACTACTTTCCCTTCACTATTGATTTCTCCACTGGAACTCCCAGACAACTTCAATTTAGGCTGCAGAATGCCTCTGAGCCTGGACGACAGAGGCATAGGGGAGGTTCCGATCAAATGGGTATGAGCATGGGTATTCGCCAGATGGGGAATATTCAAGTTAGACTTTCTAACTGGAGGCAATGAGAGAGACATGGTAGGTTCTTGTATGGATATGTTATTCTTGGGTTTTCCCGGTTTTTCTTCCCATTCAAATGGAATTGAAATATTACAAGGTCTTCGAAAACCCCCTGATGAGCACTCTGAATTCGTGTCTGTAAAATCTTTCCTGGTGTGCAACCGGTTGAAAAACTCTCTTTCGGATTCCAAATGAAGATTGAGCTCTCGTGATATGGTACGAGAAATCGCTTCTCCATTGCATTCAACCCCGCTGATTTTTGAATCCAGTGACTCTGCTATTGAATTTCTGATGTCCAAGCGATTGGGTTCTCTATTACCAACACCGTTTTTCTCTGAGAGCTCTGCAATTACCTGTTCAAGCAACATCCTTGTCTTGCAATTATCGTCGCATAACAAATTGGGATAACACCTAAGCCGCAGTACTATCAACTGACCTATATTAAACCCGGGTTAGTGGAAAAACCCTACAGAGAAAGGTGCCAAAATTGCTATCAATTCAGTAGCTTCGAATCTATCACTGCATCAGACACATCTCTGTGGATGTCAATAATGGTTTTGAAAAGCCTTTGAGGTGCCAGCCTCTAGTTGGGACCTTAGATTTTAGGCAGTACGCGATTATGACTGGATTCATAGGAGAAACTGCAAAACTGGTAAAACAAATTTCTGAAGAAGTTAAGAAAATTGAAAGCAAATTCAGCTTGTTTGTGCCTCAGATGTCACTGTCTCCTTTATAAAACTGGCTGGTCATAAGAATCCCATTATTTCCACCATGTTAACAAAGCGTATTGAATACGGTATGACAAAGGCCACTGGCAAAGCCATTTTCGGCCTCTGATCCGTGGAAAAGAAAAAGCAGAGAAATTGGGTAGACTGAGAAGTGATGGCGAGTGATCACGAGATATACATATCTCTCTTAAACATCACCGTCTCTTCCTCTTTATCACACCAACTGGTCACGCAAACCATAATATAACAACTCAGCACGCAAACTGCCAAATCCTTGATGAATTTGTAGTCGTATGGAAACAAAAAGAAGATCAAACATGGACTGTGAGGGGAGGCCATGTTGTGGGCTTGATTGTGTTTTTCACACAGGGTTTATTTTTAGTTATAGCGGAGGGTTTTGTTATGCCTTGCTTACTCTTGCTTCACAGTCATCGCTTTGATTGTACGCAAAGAAATGAAAAATGTGTTCAAACTTTATTCCTCAGACATTCCAAGCATCAATAACTATCCCCATGATCATCATATTGGGATTGGGATATTCCTTTCTGATTTTAAATTTCTGTTAACATTTATACCGTTATGCCTTTGTTGCAAATAATGCAAGCTCTAATGGAGTCACTGATCCCGTTGTTAGATGGTTTCACAGATTCATTCAGAAAACAATTTGGATTCGCGCATATTTTTCATGTAATTTCCTTGACCAGCAGGCAAACAATTGCCATATGTGTTTCCCGGGCCGTTAATGTTCTGTCATCACCCTGTTCATTTTTGGCCGCACAAGCAAGACCAAGAAAGAGTCAGGTTGCAGCGATTCGTCGTTTGTTGTTTCTGTGCGTGCTTGGCAGGCAAAGAAAAAGATCTATAATGTTCTTTCTCTTGTATGTGTCCTAACTCAAGGAATTATTGGCAATCACAACAAACATGGCCTCACAATGCCAGAAAGGAATCAATGTTTTTATCCAATGTGGCCTAAGGTCTATGCAATGTGTAGAATTGATATCGTAAGGTCACTGTAAGAATCTAAAGGTATAAGTTATCTACATGTGAGCGAAGTTATCTACATGTGAAGGAGAACGCAGTTTCGCTATCGATATATATCAGCATCACACCTCAAAAGGAAAAAATTGCACCATTAAAAGTAAAGGGTGTGTATATCAACCCAACACTCTGCCCTTGACGGGTGAGGGGCTCAGTGTTGGGCAGTGCATGGTGCGATAGTATATATATTTCAGAAGGAAAAGGTATATGAGTAGAAAGAAAAGGGGTGTATATCAACCTCTACACTCTACTTTTCCGAGGGTACTTTACCGAGGGTACTTTACCGAGGGTGAGGGTTGGTATTGGGGAAGTGCAGGGTGGAGAGTATATTATATGTCGGTATGAGAGGTGTGAATGTGGATGTGGGTGTGTGGGAGAGGGTGAGTCTAAGGACAGTAATGGTGTGTATGACTTAGGTGTGAATGTGAATGTGGATGTGGGTGTGTGGGAGAGGGTGAGTCTGGGAGAGTAATGGTGTGTATGATTTAGGTGTGAATGTGGATGTGGGCGTGTGGGAGAGGGTGAGTCTGGGGAGAGTAATGGTTATAATTTGAAAATTTGAAAATATAGGAAGCCAAAGTTTTTATTGATTCGAAATTTTGATTTTTTATTTGGATGATTTGGGTTAATTTAGAATTTAGCTAATTTTTTTATCACACATTCCACCTTGCATGCATCTTGGATCATAATGCAACTCTATTCATGTCTAAATTTTTTTGTTGAATTCTTATTAAATTTGTGGCCGAAAAGAGGTTCATTTAGTTAGGAGATTAACTTACTCCCTTCATGGGTGCATGCATTGGTAAGAATGTACATGAGGATGCGTAGGTGTACCTACATGCACACCCTCATGTGTGCAACCATATGCACACTTTCTACGTGAGGGTGGGTAGAGTGGGGTGAAGGCATATATAGGTGAGGGTGGGCAGTTAGGGGCAAGTTAGGGGCAAGGTGTTCTTCTAGGGGTGTTACATGGGTGAGAGTGGGTGTTGGGAGGTATAGATGCCAATGTGAGTGTATCTACACCATAAGAGCTCATGTATCCACAAACATGTAGTAAATTTCCCTCCAATCGTTGGAGTTTGATATTTGAGCTCCCACAAGTACACTCTCACACATCCATGTACATGTAGGTGCATGGTAGACGTGTGAGACTCATCTAATCATATAGCAAAATTCTCTTCAGATATTTCAATCCAAAAAATAATGAAATGAATTCCCTTCTAATGTTTCAATCCAGGAAAACATGAAATAAGAGCTCTTAATCATTTTAAACTCTAATTATTTTTTCAAAAATTTAAATTCATCCAAAATTTGGAAAAAAAAATCTCCAAAGCATCATTCCACCACACACAGAATTTCAATCATAATATAACTCTAATTATATTTATGTTTTTTTTATTAAACCATTGTCAAATTTATAACATTTTTTTTTTATTATAAACTTAACATATTCTAAATGCACAATCTCACCATCCATCTTTTCTAAAATTATATCTAATGATGAGATATATATATATATATATATATATATATATATATATATATTCTCATCAAAATTAAAATTCATACATAAATACATTGAATCTAAATTTTTTGATTTAACACTTAAATCTATAATATTTATTTTTTAAAATATTTTTCAATCACATGTTGAGTAGAAGCATTACTTCTTTAAATACATCAATTACCTCTTTTGAAGTGAAAAGAGATTTGATCCCTCTCAACACTTGATAGATCTAGGGTTAAGATGGATCTAAGCTTGGTTTTATATACACATCTATATCTAGTCTAGATCCATCTCTCTCTCTCTCTCTCTCTCTTAAGTGTCTTCTCTCTTCTTTCTCTCTTAAGTCCCTTCTCTCTCCCTTTCTCTGCCCCCCCCCCCCCCAATCTCTCTCTCTCTACCCTCCATCTTTGTCACTATCTTCTTCCCTCTCTCCTTCTCTCTCTCCGCCCCTCTCCCCGTCCATCTCTATGTCTCCCTCTCTCTCACCTCTCCTCTCTATCTTCCCTCCTATCCTCTTTCCTT
Organism: Pinus tabuliformis; assembly: GCA_031772625.1. NCBI lineage: Eukaryota > Viridiplantae > Streptophyta > Pinopsida > Pinales > Pinaceae > Pinus > Pinus tabuliformis. The sequence goes on along the minus strand of CM062817.1, from coordinate 2,022,172,193 downwards.
CTCTACCTTGTCACTTCATCTCTCTCTACCTCTATCCCTCTATGTCTTTGTTCTTCCTTCCTTCTCGCTCCCCCTCCAACTCCATCTTTCTCTCCCTCCCCTCTTCTCTCTCCCTCTCTCTCCCCTACCCATCACTCTCTCTCTCCACCCTCCATCTCTGCCACTATCTCCCTCCCTCTCTCCCTCCCCTTTCTCTTTCTCTCTCTCTATTTCTCTCATTTTTCATATGTTGGCCCATTGTATTGTAACAAAACCTATTTCCAAGTTAATAATATCCATGGTAAAGTGGGGGTGAATATCTATGATTAAGAAACTTGTTATATTGTACGTATATTGTAAGTATTAAGTTTTTATGTGTTTATTAATTAAATTTAAAAATGGTTATGGAATCATTATTAGTCACTCGTAAGGCTAGACTCTACGATTTATCTATTGATCACTATTAGTTTAGCATTTACCAATGAAAATTATAATACAATTTAACATTGAAAAATAAATATTTATTTTTCAGTATTAATAAAAAATAATTTTCAAGCGTTTGATTGGATATGGTTGCAATATTCATGCATGATTTTTAGATATTTCTGTAATGATTTTTTATTCTTAAGCTTTGCAGAAACCGTCCAAAAATAAGATACTTGAAAATAACTTATACTCAAATAAATAACATATCTACCAGCAATTACTTCTCACCATAATTTAAGGTGTAAATAATATACTTGTGGGAGTTATTTCCCACCATTATTTATGTTTTCTTTAACACTTATGTACAAGTAAAATTGTAAATGTGTAGACTTTTTGATGAAAACGAAGTCTAGGTGATCTTCATTTTCAGTATTTTTATGAGCTCGATCTTGGGACCTATGGGTTATGGGCCCACGAAGCCTTTCTGAGACTTCTCAGAGTCTTCTCAACGTGACTGCGTAGCACTTCCTACTAATCCAACCACAAGAAAAAAAAACATCTCTCGCCAGGCAGCAGCTTGACTTGCAAGTTCCTGAGTGGAACAAATGACAAGAACAAGAATGTACAGTCTCACATTTTACCTCCACCATTGTGACATCGTTCGCGTACTTCAAAAACTTCGCTACTGGGCACTATCGACACTCCAGTGCAGATTCCCCACAAACACTCTGATGTTTGCACAGAGAATGCGATTCTCAATCTCTTCTTCTTCGGCAGTTTCTCATCGTTCTCCAGAATGCGCTGACAAATCAACTGAATGGCATCCAGGTTTTAACAAAAAGGAAAACAGACAAACGTTCCACGTCATCATCTTCAGCAGCCGCTTCCTTTAACAACGTCTTCTCTCATAGCTTTCGTATTCGCCTCTCCTTCTGAGACAGCTTGAACAGAGACAAAAAAGGAATCAGGCTCCTGCAACATAACCCCATCGAATTCCGGTGATAGCCTTTTCAGCTGCAGTTTAGCCGGCGGGAAAAAAAGAAAACTGACTGTGACTAAGAGTATTCATACACATCGAGCCACTTCATTAAATAACAACCTGTCAACTCTTCGACCTGTTCATCTCGACAAACACTTCTTCATGGGGTTCTAGGGAAACCTCTTGGTTACACTGGTAACACAATTACGCCATGGATCCTTCATCGTTTTCGGCTCCCAGGCATTAAAAACGAACAGTTAAGGTGGGGAATCAATTGTCTTAAATCACAAAATTGCCACAAGGGCCTGACAAATAAAATAAAAATACACAGAAAACTTAAATTCACTTCAAACGCATTTCTATTGTTTACAGAGTCAATTACAATTTAAGGCATCTCAGCCTTAATCAAGGATCCACCAGCAACTACATTTTTGCCCTCTCTCACACTTCTATTGTTTAGAGAGTCAATTACAATTTAAGGCATCTTAGCCTTAATCAAGGATTCACCAGCAACTACATGTTTGCCCTCTCTCACACGCACAGATTTCTCTTTTCTTTTTTTCTTGATTCCCTCAGGGATCTTTAAGTTCTTTATACATACATTCAGTCGTAACTGATTTTTTTTAACTAAAATTAGTTCCTTGAACAGAATTCAGTTGTGGTTGGCCTAGCTGTCCATGTGATTGTCCACGCGTCTTCTTCCTTTAATTTTTTTTATTGAGGTGTCCAGATGCTCCTGCATCATACCTCCGAGGTACAAAAATTATGACCTCCTGGTCATATGCTCCCGAGGTACAAAATTATGACCTCCTGGTCATATGCATTTCCTGAGCAATTCTACCCACTGTTTCTCTTCTTCAGTGGAACTGCCTTCTGTGAGCTGCAACCAAACCTCTGCAATAGCAAGTCCTCCCTGCTACCAGATGCCCTACCAAGCTTCGCTCCTGAGCTTAGTCCTCTCGGCATCTCCGTGGTTCTCTCCTTTGGAACCCATTGAGCACTCCTGCTCCAGGTTTTCTGCAATCTTCTCACCTTCACAAACAAACTGTACCTCTTTTTTCTTCGTACCTCCTTTCTTCACATGCAAAAACTCCTCTCCGCAGGAAATCTTTCCCGCTCTGATACCACTTGATGAAAACGAAGTCTAGGTGATCTTCATTTTCAGTATTTTTATGAGCTCGATCTTGGGACCTGTGGGTTATGGGCCCACGAAGCCTTTTTGAGACTTCTCAGAGTCTTCTCAACGTGACTGCGTAGCACTTCCTACTAATCCAACCACAAGAAAAAAAAAACATCTCTCGCCAGGCAGCAGCTTGACTTGCAAGTTCCTGAGTGGAACAAATGACAAGAACAAGAATGTACAGTCTCACATTTTACCTCCACCATTGTGACATCGTTCGCGTACTTCAAAAACTTCGCTACTGGGCACTATCGACACTCCAGTGCAGATTCCCCACAAACACTCTGATGTTTGCACAGAGAATGCGATTCTCAATCTCTTCTTCTTCGGCAGTTTCTCGTCGTTCTCCAGAATGCGCTGACAAATCAACTGAATGGCATCCAAGTTTTAACAAAAAGGAAAACAGACAAACGTTCCACGTCATCATCTTCAGCAGCCGCTTCCTTTAACAACGTCTTCTCTCACAGCTTTCGTATTCGCCTCTCCTTCTGAGACAGCTCGAACATAGACAACAAAGGAATCGGGCTCCTGCAACATAACCCCATCGAATTCCGGTGACAGCCTTTTCAACTGCAGTTTAGCCGGCGGGAAAAAAAGAAAACTGACTGTGACTAAGAGCATGCATACACATCGAGCCACTTCATTAAATAACAACCTGTCAACTCTTTGACCTGTTCATCTCGACAAACACTTCTTCATGGGGTTCCAGGGAAACCTCTTGGTTACACTGGTAACACAATTACGCCATGGATCATTCATCGTTTTCGGCTCCCAGGCATTAAAAACGAACAGTTAAGGCGGGGAATCAATTGTCTTAAATCACAAAATTGCCACAAGGGCCTGACAAATAAAATAAAAATACACAGAAAACTTACATTCACTTCAAACACATTTCTATTGTTTACAGAGTCAATTACAATTTAAGGCATCTCAGCCTTAATCAAGGATCCACCAGCAACTACATTTTTGCCCTCTCTCACACTTCTATTGTTTAGAGAGTCAATTACAATTTAAGGCATCTCAACCTTAATCAAGGATTCACCAGCAACTACATTTTTTCCCTCTCTCACACGCACAGATTTCTCTTTTCTTTTTTTCTTGATTCCCTCAGGGATCTTTAAGTTCTTTATACATACATTCAGTCGTAACTGATTTTTTTAATTAAAATTAGTTCCTTGAACAGAATTCAGTTGTGGTTGGCCTGGCTGTCCATGTGATTGTCCACGTGTCTTCTTCCTTTAATTTTTTTTATTGAGGTGTCCAGATGCTCCTGCATCACTTTTACTACCCGCCAAAATTTATGCAAGTTTTTGTGCTTGAGCAAGAAATTTACTTATCCAATTCACATCTCTATTTACTAGTTATTACCAAAGCAATACTATAGGATGATTTTCCTGTCAACCATTATTAATTTAGCATTGACCAATGTAACTTATAATTATAATCTAACAAAATGAATTTTATTATTTTTATTAGTTTTATTAATTTTAACTTTTTATTGAGCCAAGATTACACTCCAATATCTCCACCATACTCAACTTTATATTACATTTAACATTTTATTAATTTTTAATTGAACCAACATATAAATGCTAAATGTTAAATATTTAAGCCTACACATTTACCTTTATATCAATTTTTAATTAGGGCAAACATTGACATTAAATTAAATTAAATTTATTAAATGATAAATGTTAAATATTTACACTTGAAATCTACCTTATATTGTAAAAACATTTTAACACAACAATTATATATCCCAACTGTGAGAACTATAAGGTTAAATGGAATATTAAGCAAGGAAAGAATAGGGATAAAATATTTGTGTCATTGTATATGCACGATAAAAAAAGGTTAATGTGTTATATAATTAAATTCATTCTCATATATAATTTGAATCTGAAAGTTAAATGGAATGTAAGAAAAAAATAAATAATACAAATTTTTAATCAATTGAAAAATGTATAGGTTAAAATTGTTTAGGTTTTGTTTTCAAGAATATTAAATTTAAGATTAAGTTTTTGCTTAAAAAAAAAAAATTAAAATAATGCTATAAAAATTTAGGAATTTGAAAGTTTTATGTTTATTTTTCATATTTATAATTTTATTTTTCAAATTTAATAATGAAACTAAGTTTCCAAAAATTTGAATTAAAAACTTTATTATCAATTGAAAAATGTATATATTAAATTTGTTTATTTTTTATTTTTTTAAAAGTATATTAAATTTAAGATTAAGTTTTTGCTAAGAAAAAAGAAAATAAAATAGTTGAAAGATTATTATATAAAAATTTAAAAAATTGAAAGTTTTATGTTTATTTCTCATAGTTATAATTTTTTTAATTTAATAATGGAACTAAGTTTTCCCAATTTTGAATTATTTTTTTATTATTTTTGTTTTAAAAAGTAGCGAGAAAAATATATAGTCTTGTTCAATATTAGATCACAAGACCTATAGGACCACACCTCTCACCTAACCATTGAACCACATTCTCAAGACTTGCTTTTTAGCTAGTTATATGAGATTATTTTTGAAAGAAAGATTAAGTTATGGTTCAAAATCTAGACAAAACTTGTTAAAGGTCAAGTTGGTTTTAGAAACTATCATTAAGCCATAGATCATTTAATTACTCTTATGGTTATTAAGGGGAAATGTTAAAGATAATTATTATTATTATCCATTTTTAAGGTTATGGCCAAGCCAAACACCAAATTTGTGTATGAGACCCCCTTGTTTGTGGGACAAGGGACCCACCTCCGCGCAATGATTTGACTGCGAAGTCTACGAAGGCATATATACTGTACCCCCCTCTGGTTTTGAACCTGTGATCGCTTAGGAGGAAACACATGCTCTTAACCATTAGGCCCACTCAAGTTGTATTCATATGCTTTGTTACTTTATTTACTACAAGAAAACTCTTGACATGGTGTTTCGGAAAAACATTTATAAGATTTTAAAAGCTCTAAAATAACCTTTAGAGTTGAGAGTTGTAATGATGAGTGTGTATGATAAAGTTGTTGCTAACTTTAAGAATAACAAGGATTAGTCCTAATAAATTAGTTGTAATATTAGGGTTAAGTAATGTTGCCGTTTGTTACTTTAGAGTTGAGAACTATAATGATGGGGTTGTATGAGAAAGTTATTGCTAACTTTAAGAGTAATGAAGGCTCATGAGAACAAATCAATTATAAAATTGAGATTAAATAATGGTGTTCCCTCTCCCCTACCATTTAGGAATTTATACTAAGTTAGAATTATGCTTGGAAGAAGTAGAGGCCCTATATTAATTGGGATAACCATCACTCTTCTTCCTTATGTGGGTGATATTTTTCTCTTGCTAGAAGCCTTAATGACCAATTAGAGAAATTTTGATGTAAAAAATAAGTCTCAAAACAAAATATGTGTTATTAACATTAACTTCAAAAGACCCAATAGGATTCAAAATTTTGATATTAACCATAAAGGTAAATAGTTTGGAGGGAAAGAAAGAAAAATACTTTTCCCTTATTGTATTTTCAAGTTAGATTTTCATAGGTTTACTCAAATTTCAAGTGTAGGCACACACTAGATGCAAAATTAAATTCTACATCCAATGAGTAGCCAGTTTGCATTCTTTGATAGATCCACTATGAGGTAAACTAGAAACACATAAAATAATGTATTACTTGAAACAATGAGATAATCTAGAAACAAATAAAAGAATGTATTACTTGAAACAATTAGATAAATTGGACATACATAAAATATAGTATTACTTAAAACAATGAGATAAACTAGATATACATGAAATGACGTGTTTCTTTTTAAGAAACATATATTTTCATGTATTTTTGTTTATCTCACAATAATTCTATCAAAAGTATGTAAAGTGGTGACTTGTTGGATGTAGAATTTAATTTTTCATCCAACAAGTGTCTACATTTGAAATTTGAGTAAATTGTTTAAATGATCAACAAATAGATGTTACTAGTAGGATCTTTTTTCCAAGGCTTAAAAAATGTAATATTTTTTAAACTAAAGAAAAGTAGTTATATTTAACTTGCTGTGAGTGGAATTAAATCCTAGTTCTAATGAGTAGTCACTGTAATTAAATTCTAGTTCTAATGAGTAGTCACTCTGCATACTTTCAATAAATCCATAATGGAATAAGCTCAGAATATACAAAATAATGTATTTGTTAAAAAAGTGACATAAATTAGAAATAAATGAAAATATGTGTGTGTGTTTTTTTAAGAAACACATTTTTCATGTATTTCCAACTTATCTCACCATATAAAAATATGCAAAGAGGTGACTCATTGGATGAGAATTTAATTCTGCATCCAACGCACATCTACACTTGAACTTTAAATATCATGACATAAACCATAACATCCATCACAAAGAAAGAAATACATCAATAGAGATCACATCAGTAGAGATGCATGTTACAAATAAACTATATATCATCATCATCAAAAGGCATATAGTTTGTGTACATAATAGGTTATCAACCTGTTGATGGTGTTGGACCCACCAACATTTAGCGGATCTCCTCGGTGTGAAGTCCCAACTAGACCTCACACCTTTTGGTGTAGGAGTTCCATCCGGTACGATGGCCCAGTTGCAATTATCTTAAAGATATGCCTTAGCTCTTGCTTGTTAGCATGTGAGATTGGTTTTCTTTGTCTTTGAATAGCGAGGTTCGTGTGCCTGGTGAGTTCTTAGTGCCATTTGTGTCAAAGTTCTTTCACTGCAAAGGGAGAGGGTGGAAGTGAGTCTCAGGTTGAGAGGGAATAGTCCCAACTCTGCTAGAGATACTCAACACAACAAGACATGCACAAATTCTGGCGGAGTAGTCCACATGGATGCGGTAGTCACAAACACAAGGCAAGCACATTGCACGTACAACACCCAACAGAATAGTCCACACGAGTGTGACGAGAGCTATAACAAGTTTACACGAATGAATCTGTTGAGTGTCCGATGGGATAGCCCACATGGGTGAGACAACGTTAACAACCAATACAACACATTTCCAACAGCATATGTGCTAAAACAACCAAAATAGTTGAACTGTCTTAATATAGGTTGACGCAACATTCATTACAAACATCCAAAGCATAGTCTTACAAACAAATATAATATATGTGTGAAAATGTGCTGGTCTGTTAACAAGCTTTTGAATTAAGTGAAAGTTCCAAGACACATATGTAAACCATTACATCACTAATCCCGATAGCGGGGTGTTGGAGCCAAGAAAAGAAAAGATTACAGACTCTCAAGGCTATGTGGGAGGAGCTAAGGTAAAAAGGTCTTTTGCATGTACAAATGAAGGGTATTTATAGCCAAGGGTAAAACTGGCCCTTGTGACTGTTCGACTTCCCTCATGATTGTTTGACTTACATGACTCTTCAACTTTACATGTGGATCTCTTGGACTTCCACGTTACATTACATTTATTACAATAGTGTGGCCCACAATAGTGATGTGGCTGAGATGACTCATGACATGAATCGACACGACAGAGCTTGGTATGTTCATGCTGGTGGTGCTGTGCATGTTGAGTTGCAGTGCTGCAGAGTGATGGATGTCCTTTTGATGTATCATAGATTCACCTCCGCATGGCAAGGTGTGTGAAGTCTTCGATGGTCTTGGTGTTTGCTTGATGTTGCATGTGCACGTTTCTCCTTCGCTTTTACTTTAGCATGCTTCATGTGTTCATCCGTTCACGAACAAATCCCCTCCCATGCATTCCTTGTTCGTCTATTCACGAAAAAATCTCCTTGCATGCGGTCCTTATTCATCCTGTTCGTCGTTGCATCACGTCTCATCCATGTACTTTTATTTGCAATCACTCATGACGAGACGACATCAAATCCAAAAATAACTTAGTCTACCATGAGTCATTATCATTCACTTTTCGATGTAGGTGGTTGGGAGAGAGGACAAGGCTATAAAACTGTGCAAGGAAAATTTCAAGCTGGGATGCAGGCTCCGAACATTGTTCATGAAAATTGCGTAGAGGTCGCTGCGAGGCTGAGATGGGAAATCTGGATCAGGTGTGACTATCCGCAGGATCTGGCTCGGCTGGAGTGCATATCTGCACAATTTTTTGAGGAAGACAGTGCAGGTAACAAAGGGATACTGGCAGTGAAAACTGCGCAATTTCTCTGGGGAGCCGGCAGTGAGCTGCGGGTGGTTTCTTGGAAGAATTGAGAAATTTTTCTAGGTAGTTGGCAACAGGATGTTGGAAAATAAACATCACAATTCTGGGAGGCTAGCCTATAGGACATCCTTGTGTAGTTTCTGAGCTAAGTAGGATGCTGGGTAGCCGGGAGACTGTTCATGAAAACTACGTAGTTTTCTAGGTGAGCAGTAGGCCGACTGACTGAGTGAATAGATGGAAAAACAACACAATTTTTTGAGGGAGACAATGAATGACACTAGGTGTATGTCTGACATGTATACACAGTTTCTTTAGTTAGCGTAGCGGGCATGCTTGGCAGCGTTTGCGCAATTTTTTGGAGGAGTGAGGCCTAGGGTCATTGCCCAGTCAAACTCTCTGGTTGGCCAACTTGAGACTTGGTTGATGTGCTTGAGGGAAACGTAGATTGAAATGGATTGTTGGGGAACTTTTGCATTGCTCTGGGTGACAGTCAGTCGAGTTGATTCCAGGGTTGCGCAATGCAGACTGCTTGGGCTGCAACCTCAAGCTCTATGTAATTATGGGAAGTAGTACATAATCACTGAGAGCTGAAATTGTACAATGTAGCTCAACGGATGTCAAATTGTTCGAGGTTGGTTTGGTCGACAGAGTTTCAACAAAATGACCAAGTGTGTGAACTAGTGATTTCATACATGCATGACATCGCGAACACACACTCAACATGACTTGACGACAAGACACCTCAAACCATCAAGAAAACATACACTAAGTGTGACTGAACGACGGTGTGAGCGACAAGTGCGACACTTGTGATAGATCATTGAATGACCGTGAAGATGCTTATGCGAGAGAGTATACAACTTCGTGTGTGAGTGAAAAAGATGTTTATATAGCAGACACAACTTGTACACATGAAGGCAGACCTTGTGCGTGGCCAGAACATGATTGCAAGAATGACATTGTGACCAATATGCAAAAAAATGTTTGATGAACGGTTAAGAGAGGACAGTGCAAAGGCTCAACATCGACTCATAGGATGAGCCCAAGTTCTTGTAAACATCAAGAAAAGAACCCAAGGAAGGCTCCAAAATTGGATGTAGGCCAAAATTTTGGAGGGTGTTGCGACTGCTACAACACTTGGCCACACACTAGTTGAACTCTAGCTTCTCTGTTTTGGTCCATTGACAGCACATGGCCTTGGTCTTTCAGGGAGTATTGAATCACTGTGTAGGTTACTTCGGCTTCCCCACTTACCCCATGGACAAACATGGTTCATCTTTCACCAACTTAATCAAACATAACAATAAGTTTTAGCTTGATCACAATGTTTCGAAATTGGGAAGGGTAGTTTGACTCGCGAGTTAAAAAGTTTCAGAGTATAAGTTTTCATCTATGGTGTTGCTCCACTTCTTGCAGACCTGGACGATACCCTGGCAGAGTCATGCAAGAACACATGCATTTCTCCATTGCCAACGAGCCTGGTTAGTATCCTGGTGGAGTTGCATGCTTCACCTCTCTACGTAGGAAACCTTTCTCTTATTTCACCTTTGCATTTTTTTTTAAAAGAGGACTGTGCATAGGCACTTATTTATTTTTGGGGTGGAAGAGGGATCCCAACTTATTGAGAGCAGAAGAGATTGTTCCTTCAGAGAATCATGTAAGACCTCTGACTTATATTTTCCCCTTCTCCGTTTCTACTAGTTGGATGAGCTTGAACACATAAAGCAGAAGGCTGAGTGTAGGCATGGGGTTTCCCAGTGTGGAAACAGGTTCATGGTTGGACCCAAGCTTCCCTTGTAGATGGCTCGTATTTTCGTTAAGACTTCATCGGCTGAAGGTTATAACCAGGCACAAAGAAGATAGACGCGGGACTAGCCAAGTGCTGCAGTGTCACAAGACTCTTTAGATCTCAGCCACATACTCATTCAAAAGCCAGAACTCAGTAGAGGGCAACACTTATTTACAAAACCAAAAAAAGCATGATATTAAGCAAACAAAACAAAGTGAATCAAAAAGAGTAAAGTAGAGTGAAAGGACAACAAGCAAACAAAGTGAGCAATCAAACAAACCAAGCCAAGTCAACAAGCGAACAAACATGCAAAATAGAAAGAAAAGACAAGAAAGAAAGAAAACACTACTCCTACTCCTACGCTGAATGGTCGGGGTTAAATGAAATGAAATTTACATTGAAGCCACTGTAAGCATACCTGACCTGCGACCACAAAGATACAGATGACTAAAACAGATAAAAAATAGTGTGCAATAGAAAATACGAAAACTTGACAAACTTTCACACGAGAGAGAAGGTCTAGCCCGTGGGAAAAAAGATGTGTCACAACCACCCAACACACATGCTTACCTCTTCGATGACTACCATTTTTCAACAAATATCAAAGGCATCTTGTGAGTGTGTGTTCTTCTGCACCAATTTTCTTAGCAAGTGCGAGGAATGACTGAAGCTTGTTACCTGCAACATGACTCGCCAAGTAAGATTTTTCTAGCCATTCAACGATTGGATCATAAAATTTGTAATGGTTCTTTTGAAAGACTCGTGATCTTTGAGAGGACGAGTTCCTAATTCGAGAGAGGGGATCATGATGGGAATTTGGTATAGATAGATAGATCTGATCATTCTCATTGGTCATGTCAAGCTAGTGAGGACCTGCCTTAGCTATCAGTGTAGGCCAAAGTGCCTCACCTACTTGACAAAAGTCTGAGGAGAAAGATGTTACATGGTGACGATCATAATGCATGAAGCGACAATCATTAGATGTACTGTTGGGAGAATGATAAACTGCATGATAGTCATCCAAAGTAGAATAAAGATCAGACGAGTTGGTCGAGATGCCAGATTCCCAGTTTGACATGAACATAGAAGATTTTTGAACAATCTTGCGAATGCTCTGGATGATGGAACCAAGTTCATTGTGCGCTAGATATGACAGAGCACCCGCCTACAATTGGGAAAAATTACGCAGGCATCATGGTCATCACATAAATGTGGAAATGATGCCAGTATTGTGAATGTGTGAAGCCAATTGGGATGCAGTGAAGTGAGAGTAACTTGATTCGCATGATAGGTTGTGTGCTCTTTATCACACAGGGAGATCACTGGTGTGATGAGTGGAAGATTTGATGTCTAAAATTTTCAAGAAGGCTAAGGAGCTGATCACGAGAGAGAACATCCGATAAGTATGATTCCAGATAATGATAGTCTTTCAGATGATAAACTTCACAGTTCCATGATTGCATGAGAGACAGACACTTCCAACCCGAATTGGATGTAAGAGAAGTGCATGAAGATGAACATGCTGTAACAGACTCGTGGATTCAATTTTTAGTGAAAATTTGAAATTTTTAAATATCACACCCGGAATAGTAAATATTTTTAACACGGGGATCAATGTCGAGTGCAACCATGTAGATAGATGGATTGTGCGTGAGACACAAGATCTGATTTGGTTCGAGGGGCTTACCAGAGTTGCGAGGTCCCAACATAACCATCAACAAACGTTGAAGTACCTTGACCCCTTGGCACATCCAAAAACTTTCCAAAACTAATAATTTGAATTTTGAGATGTGAACCAGATCATGCTTGGCTTGAGGATGGTTGTTGTTGCTGATTTAAAAACTGCTCTTAGGATGGAATCCATCTCTATCACAAACCTCATCAAATTTTCCAGCTTCAACAAGCTGACTTGACGAGTTGTCTTCATGCAAAAAACAAGATGATGAGGAGTGGGAAGAGTTTTGCGTGTTGAGACAGTTCTCATCATGGATAGCCTCACTGCCTGGTATCGATCAAGGAGATAACTCATCAGATGAAGAAGCAAGAGAATAGGGAGTATCTCTGCCACATGTAGATGCGTTGTGAATGGTAGGACACACAGGAAAGTGAGGTGAAAAGGAAGTTTCGATATGGACATCTGCTTTGACTGGTGCGCATTCCAGATCTGAGTTAGAGTGTACATGAGAGAACAACAGATCACATGATGTGCTTGGGCATTCATCACAAAATATGGAAGCATGGGATTGATGACAACTCAAGATTGGAGGTCGATCAAAAGAATTAATTGTGCACGATGTTTCACCAATATTAGCGGATTGAGAATCAATCAAGAATGGAAGCTCAATGTCTTGATGTGAACCATTTTGAAGCATAGAAGAGGAATTGATTGTGTCTTCACCTTCCTACTCCTCCACCTATATAATGAGATTTCCTTTCACATGACCACAACTTGAGCCAACAGCTTGAGAATCAAGAGAATGTGTGCAACTAGCTTGTGAAGCGAATTGATCAAGTGAGTCATGGTACAAGGAGTCATGGTTTGTAGAATATGGAAGATAGCAGAGACATAGATTAGACTCAAGACTTGGGTTATGAACAGTGGTGTCCTCTTGCAAAATGGAGGAATGAATATTCACCATAAGCTTTTTGAGCCATTCTAGAATTTCCTCCATGGGAGCGAGAGACGTTTGAGAAGATGGGTTGGGAGCATGCTGTGCAAATTTCTTAACTTTCTGACCACTACGAGGGGGCACCCTCTGTGCATATTTCTTAGCTTTGGGACCACTGCGAGGGGGCACCCGCTTTGATACCAGAAATGGTGCAGAAAAAGGAACAAATGAGGTGTTTGGGTCCTCCTCTGCAAACTCAGGGGTCTCATGATTTGCAAGAGTTGAGGAAGAAGGGAAATCAGGAGGTTCACCATTTCAGGAGACATGAAACAAGCGTTTCAACTCTTGGCTCATGAAGTCAAGATCCAAAAACTGCTTAGGAATTTCATGACAAAGATGAAGAAAGTAGGTAGCAAAGTCCTCAACTGATTTGCCAGGCTTCATTCTCAAACAAGAGATTCTTTCATGGACATCTTGGTGGTTATAATTATTGAAGGCTTGATCGAGCTTCCTGAGGAGAGTGAGAAGGGAATGGATGGAAGCAAGGAGATTAGCGCAAGACAGAGGTTGGTCTTTCTGTTCCTCTCTATCTATAATTCATAAAGGAAAAATGAAAGTAGCTTTTCTCTGTTTGTTTCTAAGGCAGCTGTCACACCTTAGTGGGATAGAGCAGTTCTATATAGACACTTTTCCCTGTAACAAAATGGCGACTCCGCTGGGGAAGTAATTAGTTTGTTTGTTTATCATTCTTTGTTGTTTGTTTCATAAACTTACAAGTAGCATTCGAACTGCATTTGCCATAACAATTGCAAAGTAGATAAATGCTGCTCAATCCATCCACTGGATCTGTTTATGATTTAAACAACTGATTCACAAATTATCTGATTGCCCTTGTGATAGCTCTTAGATCCTCCTTAGATCTACCCCTGATTGTTGCATTACTGATTGCTTTTTACTCGGCCAAAACCCAAGAACTGAACTGCAAACTGTGACCCGGAACCCGAACAGAGTATCGTTTCTGGCCCAGCGCAGGTACTGTTCAGAGATTCTGAACTTCAGCGCACTTCGCGAGTGGACAAGCTGCGCTACATTTCAAATTCTCTGTGTTACAGGTGTTTGGTCAATTTAGTGTTATCTAAATTGCTATCATAAATTGTCAACCCGGGGCTCGTAAGCTGATGACGTGAAGTGTACAATATATACTTAAGTAGCCTTTCCTAGTTCTTTTTGTCGTTTTTAGTTTGTGTTTGACTTATCTTCCTAAGATGGAGTGATGGATTTATAAACAAATGAGTGCGTGTGTGTGCATATGGTGGTTTCTAAATGCTTCTAGAACTTTTTAAAGAGAAAGCTTGAAAAGTGACTTGCAATGGAATTGAAACTTCAAATGAAAGCAAAGCATTAAACAAAGTGACTAATGGCACTAGTCCACTATCTACGCTGCTGATAAGAACAAAAATAGCATCTATGTTAACTCAATGGAAAATGAAAAAACACTACTTTAACTGCAAAACTTAAATGACAAATCATAACACTTCATTCTTTCTTAACACTCTGCCTCTAGCTGCAATTGTTCATGTGAAAAACAGTTAAGAAGGAATCAGTAATATGAGTCAAAAAGCTAATCAAACCAAGCTGCCACTCAATGATATTTTGGTCCAATAAAGGTTAGTCAATTATGATTAGAAGACCATCAAAAGGTTAGTAAGCAACTTGTCAAAAACTTGATAAAGTAAACTAGCAATGAAACGAAGTAAGCAAGGTAAAAATCAGCAGCTAAGACAAGACAACTTCAAATACCATCAGTGATAACAAGAAATAAAAACACACTATCCCGGGCTCCTAACACACCTGCATAAACAAACTGATCAGTTCTGAAAAGTGCTGGAAATGTAAAGGCATGAAACCAAACTGTACATTATTATACATGTTCAAAGAAATGAAAAACTGCAGAAATCAAACTATACATTATTGTACATGTGAAAATGAAAACAAAGAAAGGCAGGAAAATAAAGTTAAATGCTACTGTACATAGGTTGTGGTAGATGGGGTCCTCCATCCACTCAACCAGCTAAAGATCAGCTACGCAGAGATGAGCAGAAACAATCTTCTTATATTAAATCAGCATGTCAAAATACAGTCAAAAAATGCTGTAGAAACAGTCTTTAAAACAGAGTTTGATAACCAAAACAATTACAACAATTACAATATCAAAAAGCTAATCTCTAAGCGTTGGCAAACACTTTATTTATAGGCACAGAGACAAACTGTCCTCTGCGTAAACTAAGCAACTACAGTCTTAACTAATTAACTACGCAGCAACACGCAGGCAACTCCGTGCACGTTTGGAGGAAACGGTCATCATGGGGAGTAAATCTATGGTTAGATCCTGTCCCTTGCTGTCTTCGTGGCATGGAGGAAGTGCCAGCTGTGGTTCCGTGTCTCAGTTGCTCACGCAGAGTCGTGCCACCGTCTGGAACTTAACTGTTTGACCGTGGGTACTCCTGTGTTGATCGGGGGCATCCGTGACTGATTTGGCCCAACCAATAGCATACGAACCATGTATACATCCATACCAACGTACCCATGTGGCCCGTTCCTTGAGAAGACACGTGGAGTATAGCAAACAACAAAAAGGCTGCGGAATCTCTGAACAGCTGCAGAATTGCTGAGTAGTTTCGGAATTGCAGAACAACTGCGGAATTGCTGAACATGTACCAAAATTCTAAACAAACAGTCAATCATTAGCACAGTCAACAAATCATGTTAAAAAGACATATAATGCAATGAATTGAACAAGTTTATGGAGGAAATGATGTCAGAAGAGAGAAGTGAATAGGGAAAAGCTGTTGGGAGGACAGGTAAATGAGTGCAAGGTTGAGGCTCAACATACCCCCACTGCGAGGGTGTTGCATGTCCTCATGCAACCAAAATTTTGTCATAATCTTTCAGTTCACATGCTCAGATGCCTCTGCCAAGACATCCAACCTTCTCCTTTTCCTTCCTGTTGCCAAATTTGTTCTTGGTTTCCTAACCAAGCACCTGAATTTCAAGTTGACCAAGGCCCTGCTTAATTTCTTGCATTTCCTCTTCAATTTCCTGTTCTTTCTTTGCCAAAGACCCAAATGAAGCATTGTGTTGTCGTGGACCATTTTGTCCAGTTTGCTCTGTTGTCTCAATGCTTCGTTTTCCTGTTTGATATGGCGATTGAGGACTTCTAGCTCAAATATTTCTTGCTTCAGAGATTGAACCTGCTGTTCAAGGGGCAAGACAGTGTTAGGACCAACAACAGATTGCTATAATGTTTCCAAATAATCATATGCCTCCTGCTGGACAGGGTCAATGTCAGGTATTTGTCTTGGCCTAAATTCAAATCCTTGAAAACTGCTTTCTCTCTCTTGTTGGAAAGGACTTTCCTCTCTTGGAGGACTTAGCTCAATATCTAGCCGAATTGGAGTCTTCTCAGGTGTGCCCAAATCAATGAAATGGGACTGTTTCTTTTTAGTCACACTCTTCTTCTCTATAAGTCTACTGCTTCTTCTCACTTGCAGGCTAGTACTCTTTGGCTTTTGCTGTTCTTGCTTTTGTTTCTTTTTGGAGATGGCAATTTCTTGGAGCTGAGCAAGCCTATGAGCTAATGTTTGGGTATCTTCTTCAATTGAGGGCTCAAGTGAAGGGTATGACTCTTGCAAAATGGCTTTCCCTTTATCCTTTTTTTTTCTTTTAGTTCTGCCTCCCTTTTTCTTTTCCTCTTGAACAATTTATTGGACAGTTTCTTGGGCAATTTCTTGAAGAGTTTCTGCAACAATTTCTTGGGCAGTTTCTTCAACTTCTACAGCAGTGTCTTGGGCATCAGTCTCTTCTATAGCAATTTCTGGGGCAGTTTCTTCTACAGCAGTTTCTTGGGTAACCATTTCTTTCCCTTTTCTTCTACTTATTTTTGGCACCCTAGGAGAGCTACTAGAGGCTTCTGCTGCCTCTTGAAAATGGTTTCTAACAAGGAATTTCTCCCATGTATCCTTTCTAATTTTTAACTGCTCCTCAATCAAGATTTTAATGAGTCCATGGTGATATAGGTGGGGCTCAATGTTTCCCACGTGTTTCTGAACAGTGGCACTCATTTTTCTTAGACTAGCTAGCAAGAAATAAGGAAGATTGATGGTATGTTCACCCATAAAATGCATCATTATCTTTGTATGATAAACATACATTATACCAAATCTGCCTTCACATGTTAAAAATTTCTGAACTAGCAAAAGTAAGGCAGTCCATTCCTTTTTAATGACACTTATAGGTATTCCTTTGGTGAAGATAGTGGTATCCATACCTGGATTTTTCAACATGTTCTTCCACTCTTGGCCTTCAACAGTTCGATTTTTGAACCAACGTTCCCCAGTACGAGGCAAAGCAGTTGCTTGAGCCAAGCTGCTCTCTCTGACAGTGAATTGTAGGTCTCCAATCTCCACAGTATTTGTTTTTCCATCAAACGACCGAGCAAAGGCCTTGGTAACTTCCTTGTGATATCCTTTGAACTTCTGAATAAATTTTAACCACTTGGCCTTCTGCAGGGCATTCTTCGTTTGTGGGTAACCATCTAGAAACTTAGAACCTTCCGGCTCTGCTCTTAATAACTTGCCCATTTCGGTTACCAGCTCTCTTGCTGCTCTGACAGCGTTGTTTGAATACTGGAGAGAGAGCTATACGGGAAAAACAGTGCTCAACAGTGGGTATTACGGCTACAACAGAATGGAATTACGACTATAACAGAGTGGTCGTGATGCAATTACGAGACTGGTGGTCAGGGTTTTGAGCAGAGAGGTGAGGAAAATAGAACAGAGTATGTTCACGGTGAAACAGAGTAGTGAATGAAACCGAGAGTGAAAAACGATGAAATCGAGGGAGTGAACGACAATAGAAATGGGGTTATGCATGCGTAGAAGGGTGTTAAAGGATGAAACGACCGAATCCCATGGACGTCGGGTGGCTGTGTACACCTGGCTGCGGAATGATTAATTGGAGAGCCGTGGTACAATAGTACACGTCACTCTGGTACGAAGAATTAATGAGAGAGCAGGCCGTATTACGTTTGAATCAACAACAATTAGGGAACCGTTAGGAAGGTGGTGAGGTGGATTACGCAGAATAATGGATGAGGAGTGGACGGGGATCTTGTCAATCATTACATTAAGTGCCTCATACCATAATCCGAAAACCATACATAAATGATATAACTGTTAGTTAGAAATTTAGAACATACCTTCGTGTATTTGCATTTTGATCCCTAACCTTTGATTTATTGCTGGCTTTGTATATGCTATGTGTCCTTGCTCTTTAATGATGCTGGTGCTTTTGACTGTAGATTTTTTTTTTTTTTGAAAACAGAGTTGTTTTATTTGCAGGAACAGAGTGTATTGGCTGCGGAATCTTGATATCAGTTGCGGAATTGGCTCCTAGCTGTGGAAATTGCAGCAACACTTTTCTGCCTGCACAAAGAGGATTAAAACAACTTGATTGAATGGAATAGTCCTGAGAGGGACTTTATTGGTGAAAATGAGATGGAATGAATGGACTGGAAGAAAATGAAGTGGAATGAAAATGATGAGATGGATGAAATGGATGAGATGGATGAAATGGAAAGAGAAAGAGAGATTTTTTTTTTTTTGGAAAATATAAAGTGTCAGGTGACCCTGATTTTCACTTCATATTTTCTGCATAAGACCGCCAATCCAAGATTGGTTTTCAGGCTTATACAAGAGATTTTTTTTTTTTTTCAACTGAAAGAAACAAAGATCACGCTGATGGAGGAGAAGAATTCTTCTCCACTAGCCTCATTGCAGAATCTTCTTGGAACAACTTAACAAATTCCTTCCTTGAGAGTGGCTTGTGGTAGACTTTCAATCTATGGCCATTCACAATGAGAGGAGTCTGAAGCTCGTCAATGGTATTCACTCGAACTGCTCCATTGTTAAAGACTTCATCAATCTCATATGGCCCAAGCCAATGAGTTTGAAATTTTCCTTTGAAGTCCTTAAACTTGGAATCAAACAATAGTGCCCAATCTCCCTTCTGAAACTTTCTTTCTTTGATGTGTCGATCATGCCATTTTGTTCTTTGGTGCTGAACTAGATCGGTCCTTAGAATTGCATCTTGTCTTATTTCATCTAGCTCATTTAGCTGGTCCATTCTGTGTTTTTGGGCTTCTGATAGGCTCATCCCCAATTGAACTGCCATTTTGAAGGTCTTGATTTGGAACTCAATGGGGAGCAGGACTTCTTTCCCATAAACAAGTTCATAGGGAGAATGTCCTGTTGTGTTCCTCCATGTAGTTCTATAGGCCCATAAGGCTTCAGGAAGCCTTTCTGCCCAATCTCTTCTATGAAGATGAACAGTCTTGGTGATGATGCTTTCAAGAACTTTATTTGTAGATTCCACTTGACCATTTGCTTGCGGATGGTATGGAGTAGATGTTCTGTGCTTGATTTTGTATTCCTCCATCAGCTTCTCCATCAATTTAGATGTAAATTGGCTTCCCTGATCTGTCAACAATTTCTCTTGGGACACCAAAACGAGTAAAAATATCCTCAAAAAGAAATTGAACAACTGAATTTTCAGTGGCAGAAGGCAATGCCTTGGCTTCTACCCACTTAGTAACATAATCAGTGCAAACCAATATATACTTCTTTTGCTTAGATGATGGATTAATAGGTCCAACGAAATCTAGAGCCCATTTCTCAAAGGGTTCGATGCGTACCTGTGGCTGTAGTGGCATTTCATTTGAAGGAGTTGGTCTCCCAACTCTTTGGCAGATGTCACACCTTCTAACATACTGCTTTGCATCTTTAAAGAGAGAAGGCCAATAATATCCTAAAGAAAGGATTTTATAGGCTGTCCTCTTGTCAGCAAAGTGTCCGCCACACGGTTCATCATGACATGCCTTAAGGATGTCAGGCATTTCATCTTCCTGAACACATCTTCTGATCATACAATCTGGCCCTGTTTTGAACAATTCATTAGAAATCCAAGAATAATGTGAACTCTCCTGAATGATTTTCCTTTTCTCATTAGGAAATAAGTGTAGAGGTAGCTTCCCTGTAACTAGATAATTAGCAATATCTGCATACCAAGGAGTCTTGGTAGTTACTGCAAACAAGTATTCATCTGGAAACTTATCCTCTACAGGAGAATCTTCGTTAGTGTTTTGGATTCTAGACAAGAAATCAGCTACTGTGTTTTGTTTCCCTGGTCTATCTAACACAGTAATGTTGAATTCTTGTAAAAGTAAAAGCCATCTTGTAACTCTGCCATTAGTAACAGGTTTGTTCATGAGATATCTAATTGCAGAGTGATCAGTATGGACAAAAGTTTCATAGCCGGTTATATAATGTCTAAACTTGTTGATTGCATGAACAACGACTAAGAATTCTTTTTCAGTCACAGTGTAATTTAACTCGGTGGGAGTCAAATTTTTACTAGTGTAATAAATGGCATAAGGGACCAAATCCTTTTGTCGCAAGACAGCTCCTAGAGTTGTATCTGAAGCATCAGTAGAAATGTGGAAAGGGAGTTTCCAATTTGGCCCTCTCAAAATGGGTGCTTCAGATATTCTAGTCTTTAAAGTTTCAAAGGCAGACTGACATTCAGGATCCCATTTGAACTCACAGTCTTTGGTAAGTAATTTGAAAAGAGGAGATGCTATCTTAGTGAAGTTTTCAATAAATCTTCTATAATACCCAGTAAACCCAAGAAAACTTCTAATATCTTTTTGGCAATTTGGAATAGGTAACTTGGAGATAACTTCAACTTTGGATCTATCAACTTTAATTCCATCTCCTGAAATATGATGTCCTAAAACAATTCCTTCAGTAAACATCATAAAACACTTTTCATGACTTAATGAAAGATTTGTTTCTTTACATCTAATTAGAACTTTTTCCAAATTTTCTAATGCTTCTTCAAATGTGTTACCATAAACTGTGAAATCATCCATGTAGACCTCTACACAATCATGAATTAGATCTGAAAAGATTCCTAGTACATCCCTTTGAAATGTAGCAGGTGCATTGCATAATCCAAAAGGAAGTACTCGGTAAGCAAAAGTTCCCCAAGGACAAGTAAATGTGGTTTTGTCTTGATCTTCAGGTGCTACCTGAATTTGATTGTAACCACTAAAACCATCCAAAAATGAGAAAAACTTTTTACCTGCTAAAATATCTAATACTTGATCAATAAAGGGCAAAGGAAAGTGATCCTTCAAGGTTGCTTTGTTTAATTCTCTGTAATCAATGCAAACCCTCCATTTACCATTCTTTTTAGGTACTATAACCAAGGGAGAAACCCATTGGCTATCTGAAATAGGGTAAATGAAGTTTACATTGAGTAACTTCTGGAGCTCTTCTTTCACTATCTCCCTAAGATTTGGATTCATCCTTCTTTGAGGTTGTCTGATTGGTCTACTGTTTTCCTCAATGTAGATGTGATGAATGCAAGTCTTAGGGTCAATACCTTTCATGTCGGTATACTCCCATGCAAAAGCAGTAGAATGTCTTTGCAAGACTTTGGTTAGCTCTTCCTGTTGGGATTTTTCCAAGTTTTTGTTAATGTTTAATGTTTTTCCTGGAAAGATCTCAATGGCAGAACTACCAAATTCTTCCATAGAGAGAAGAGACATTTGTCTAGATGATAGACACTCTATGTTAGAATCCAACTGAAATTGTGTAGAGTCATATTCTGAAGATGGTTCAAAATTTTCTAATGTATTCAGAATTTGACTATCTTCACTAATCTCAGAAATGGTAAAGACAGGTTGTATAGTATCTTCATCATCAACCCACTCATTATCTCCTATTTCTGTAATTGCTTTCGCTGGAGGATACAGATTGAACTTCTTTATTGAATTGCCATAAGAAATATACATATCCCCAGACCTACAACTTATGAAAGCATCAGCTGTGGCCAGCCAAGGTCTTCCTAAAATAAGAGGATGTCCTCCTAGATTGTTCTTGGGAGTTAAAATCATAAAATCAACTGGATATTCCCAAGAGTCTAGGGAGACTGGAATGTCTTCCAATACACCATCAGGTTTAATGATTGATCTATCTGCAAGCTGTAGTAAAGTAGGTGTAAAGAGAAGGTTAGGAAGTTTTAACTGGTCCATGGTATGTCTACTCATAATGTTGATAGCAGCCCCTAAATCAATCAAAGTATTTGGTATTTCTACCCCATTGATATGTGTTTTGACAATTGGACTACCGGGATCTACATATTTCTGCATGGTAATCTTTCCCATCATAATGTCTGCAATTTTTCCTACCAGGTGGATCCTTCTGGTATCTCTTGGTTTCCTTCCTGGTCTTTTAAGGCTCAACTCCTTTATTGTTTTGGCTAGAATGGGAATTTATTTAATGGCTTGTAACAAGGGGATCTTGATACAAACATTCTTCAATTCATCTAGAAAATTATAGTCAGGCAACCAAATTTTCTTTTCCACTCCTTTGTCGATTTGTAACCTTTCAGGAAAAGGAGGTGTGGATGAAGATGTAGGTTGCTCAACTATGGGAGTTGTGGGGGTTGATTCTTTTTCTTTTTCTTTTTCTTTTTGAGTGTTTGGGTGTTGAAGGGATGCTTCAGAACCCTTATTAGCTCTAAGAGATTCTTCCTCAGAAATGCTTGGTTGTTGAACATTTATAGAAGGTTGATCTAAGATTCTACCTGATCTGAGTTGTACTTCATTGAGAGGAACAATCATATAGGTAGGGAATGGTTGACCTTCCATCATGTAAGAATTTTGAGGGTTCCTATTATTGGGGTTTGGCAATGGCTGAGAAGGAAGTTGATTTGACTTTTGTTGGGATTGGAGCAAGAGTTGAGAATTTTGATTTTGTGGAGAAGTTTGTTGTTGTTGAGGGAATGGTAATGATAGTTGTTGACTTTGATTTGGAAGTTCTGGAGCTTGCTGATTCTGAAAAGATGGAGGATATTGATAGAATTGAGCAAATCTCCCATAAGGATTTTGCATGCTTTGCATCCATGATTGAAAAGGATTTTGAGGTTGAGGCCAAGGTTGTTGCCAAGGATTCCAATTTGGTTGGGGTTGAAAATTCATAGAGTTGTTAAACCCTTGATTTTGTTGCCCCTGCCAAGGTCTCCTTGCAACAAAACAGAGAGATTCAAGTGTATTTGGATCTTCTTGAAAGACTGCTTTGAGCTCAGGGATTGAAGGACAATCCTTGGTCTCATGGTTTTCTGAGCAAATTACACATGTTTCCACAACTTGTGCTTCCAAGGGACATTCCCTTAAAGCATGTTTCTTCCTACATTTCGGGCAAAAGATGGCCAAGGCCTCGACTTCTGCTTTCTGTTTATTGTGGATCTTAAGGGTGTTTAATTGTTCACTCAGACTCCCTAAGATGTCAGTTTTGAATTCATCAAGCATATTGCCGATCTCAGCCCTACTTACTGATCCAGTTGCAGATTTATTTGCTCTGAGGAGAGAAGGATCTCTAGGCCCTTTTTGAGTTTTCGATTTGCCCCTTGAGAGATGGACACATAATTCTGCTATATCAGAAAGTGGAAGCTGAGATATATCTCCCTTCCCCATCATATTCAAAATATCTATCCATTCATCTCTAATGGCTTTTAGTAATAGGGATTTCAAGGTCTCTTCATCCAAGTTACTCATTTTTTCTCTTTTCAAATTATACTGAAATCTTTCAATCAATTCCTCCAAATTCTCATCTTCTCTTTGTACCATTTTAAATACCTCATCCTTGTGATTGGTGGGCATACAATAGTCCAGGTACCTATCCAAAAATGTCTGTTTCATATCATTCCAAGACCTAATGGATTGAGTGACTAACCCCATGAACCATTTCAAAGCTTGTCCTTTCAATGTGGAAGGGAACAATTTGAGTTTTTGAGTGTCATCCAAATAGTCATAAGTTCTACATACGACTTCAAACTCAAATAAAAATGTTTCAGGGTCCTCATTCCTTGATCCATGAAAGTTCAGGAGGACAGATGGTGAGATGTTCTTCATGGTGGCTCGGGAATCCTCATCAACTATACGGAATCCGAATGAGTTATCCCCATCCCTATTTCCTCCAATATTACCTCTACCTCCTCCATTGTTTCCTCCTCCTCCTCTACCTCTACCTCTACCAAATCCAGCTGCTTCTTCCTCTGCCATGGTAGTTTCCCCAGAGACTTCAGAGTCTTCTGGTTCTTCTACTAAGGGTGTATGAGAAGGATTCCCTCCTTCTTCAAGTGTTTCTACTTCTTCAATTATAATTTGCCTCTCTGGAGAAAGAAGGAAAGGATCTCTTTCAGACTCGATGGAAGGTATGGGAGAGTCGACTCCTGCTTCTTGAATTCCGGGAACCCTAGGGCTAGGAGTGTCAGTTGGAGATAAGGGAGGTGTCTCTTGTCTATCCCTTGAAGTAGATGGACTTGTAAAAATCGAACTCTTGGCTCTAGCTAAAAACCTTCCCCTAGAATCTCTAGCTCTATGCATGTCATTTTTTATTTTATCTTCAAGTCAGGCTAATAATTCTTTTTCTGATCTTCCAGGTCACTCTAGGTGCAAGAAGAGAGCATACTTAAGAAACTATTAAACCAATAACTTTCTCTTTTCTGATCCTCCAGATCACTTTAGGTGCAAGAGGAGAGCATACTTTGAGAAGTTATCAATTTCCCTTTCTTGAAATTTTCTTAATTTTTTTTTAGAATTGGCTACCTAATTTCACTTCCCCAGCAACGATGCCAAAATGTTTGGTCAATTTAGTGTTATCTAAATTTCTATCATAAATTGTCAACCCGGGGCTCGTAAGCTGATGAAGTGAAGTGTACAATATATACTTAAGCAGCCTTTCCCAGTTCTTTTTGTCGTTTTTAGTTTGTGTTTGACTTATCTTCCTAAGATGGAGTGATGGATTTATAAACAAATGAGTGCGTGTGTGTGCATATGGTGGTTTCTAAATGCTTCTAGAACTTTTTAAAGAGAAAGCTTGAAAAGTGACTTGCAATGGAATTGAAACTTCAAATGAAAGCAAAGCATTAAACAAAGTGACTAATGGCACTAGTCCACTATCTACGCTGCTGATAAGAACAAAAATAGCATCTATGTTAACTCAATGGAAAATGAAAAAACACTACTTTAACTGCAAAACTTAAATGACAAATCATAACACTTCATTCTTTCTTAACACTCTGCCTCTAGCTGCAATTGTTCATGTGAAAAACAGTTAAGAAGGAATCAGTAATATGAGTCAAAAAACTAATCAAACCAAGCTGCCACTCAATGATATTTTGGTCCAATAAAGGTTAGTCAATTATGATGAGAAGACCATCAAAAGGTTAGTAAGCAACTTGTCAAAAACTTGATAAAGTAAACTAGCAATGAAACGAAGTAAGCAAGGTAAAAATCAGCAGCTAAGACAAGACAACTTCAAATACCATCAGTGATAAAAAGAAATAAAAACACACTATCCTGGGCTCCTAACACACCTGCATAAACAAACTGATCAATTCTGAAAAGTGCTGGAAATGTAAAGGCATGAAACCAAACTGTACATTATTATACATGTTCAAAGAAATGAAAAACTGCAGAAATCAAACTATACATTATTGTACACGTGAAAATGAAAACAAAGAAAGGCAGGAAAATAAAGTTAAATGCTACTATACATAGGTTGTGGTAGATGGGGGCCCTCCATCCACTCAACCAGCTAAAGATCAGCTACGCAGAGATGAGCAAAAACAGTCTTCTTATATTAAATCAGCATGTCAAAATACAGTAAAAAAATGTTGTAGAAACAGTCTTTAAAACAGAGTTTGATAACCAAAACAATTACAGCAATTACAATATCAAAAAGCTAATATCTAAGCGTTGGCAAACGCTTTATTTATAGGCACAGAGACAAACTGTCCTCTGCATAAACTAAGCAACTACAGTCTTAACTAATTAACTACGCAGCAACACGCAGGCAACTCCGTGCACGTTTCGAGGAAACGAACATCATGGGGAGTAAATCTATGGTTAGATCCTGTCCCTTGCTGTCTTCGTGGCGTGGAGGAAGTGCCAGCTGTGGTTCCATGTCTCAGTTGCTCACGCAGAGTCGTGCCACCGTCTGGAACTTAACTGTTTGACCGTGGGTACTCCTGCGTTGACCGGGGGCATCCGTGACTGATTTGGCCCAACCAATAGCATACGAACCATGTATACATCCATACCAATGTGCCCATGTGGCCCGTTCCTTGAGAAGACACGTGGAGTATAGCAAACAACAAAAAGGCTGCGGAATCTCTAAACAGCTGCGGAATTGCTGAGTAGCTGCGGAATTGCAGAATAGCTGCGGAATTGCTGAACATGTACCAAAATTCTAAACAAACAGTCAATCATTAGAACAGTCAACAAATCATGTTAAAAAGACATATAATGCAATGAATTGAACAAGTTGATGGAGGAAATGATGTCAGAAGAGAGAAGTGAATAGGGAAAAGCTGTTGGGAGGACAGGTAAATGAGTGCAAGGTTGAGGCTCAACAACACGTGCGCTAATCAGACTAGCTCTGTGCAGTTGTGGCTTCTGTGATTCATTCTTTCCAGTTCTATTCCTGAATTTTGCTGCCTGTGATCAGTATATGTCTATTTGAAACCCCTTTTCCTTGCTGTTATTCTGCCTCCTTTGTACAAAAGAACTGTAGATGTTTTTGTGTGTTTGTTGAGTCATTTACAGTTCTCCTTTGCAAAAGTAGCGTAATCGTACTGTCGTCCTTTGATTTGAAATTGTCACAAGTGTCGATTTCAATCATAGGAAAGAGTTTGATTGCTGTTGATGGTCGATTATCCTGTTACTATTGCTTTTGGTCTGAATTTGTAATTTTCTAGTGTCTAGAACAAGTATTCATTTCAAAATCGTAAGGTGTTGTGATCGTCTCCATTTTTTAATTTCGAAAAGAAACTTGCTGATATTTGTCGCTTGAAAATAAATTCAGATTTGTGCATCATCTTTCTTTTTAGCATTCATATACTAAGAAAGTCGAAAACAAATACATGCATGTGCATTTGCATATAGACAGTTTGATTGGCTTGATTTAGGAAAGTGCATTTAGAGTGTGCTCTTTGCTCTTTGTGAAAAGATTCTATCTTTCTTTTCCTTAGTAGCTAGGATTTTCATTGCACAAAGAAGATAAATTTTGCTTATCATCTTAGATTTCATTTTAGGAATTACATCTACATCTCGCGGTGAACCTGAAAGGCAAACTTCATAAACAAGATAAAACATAAAATAAATTCAATGAATCTAACAACGCTTTGGAACTTAACGCACAACATTTAGAAGTCTAGGCTAGAGACGTATTCTGGCATCGTAAAGCCTGGTAACTGTTGTTCTCACTGATGGTTGGGTGATTCCTCCACTTTGAGACGATAAGTGCCAGTAGGGAC
Source organism: Pinus tabuliformis (assembly GCA_031772625.1). Taxonomy (NCBI): domain Eukaryota; kingdom Viridiplantae; phylum Streptophyta; class Pinopsida; order Pinales; family Pinaceae; genus Pinus; species Pinus tabuliformis. The sequence continues at coordinate 2,022,144,641 of CM062817.1, read as the reverse complement.
TTGTGCTCCCACGTACCGTCGAGTATATTTTGGGAGACCCCAATAGGCTTAATCCTTTATACATAGGAAGCCGTGTCTGCCGCCCTATCGATCGCAATGCATTGAACACAACATTCGGGAAGATTGACTGCCGTACCGTAAAAAGTATTCTGCATTTTTGCGATTGGTTTGGTAATCCCTCTACCTAGATTTCCAGAGCAGTCCCTTTCGTTCCTTTTCAGACTCTTTAACAGAAAAGGTCCATCTGAGCACTTGTCACTTCAGGCTCATTAAAAATCGAAGGCGACTAGAGTCATCTTTTGTTTTTTCTCGACTCTTAAAAATTGAAAAAACAAGTTGTGTCAAAGCGTCTAAAATTTATTTTAAACAGAATAATTATCACCTTTCCCTTGTTGGTCTTTGAAGTTAGTCTCCCTTCATCGCAAGTTCTTGTGGAATTGCTAGGAAATCTTTTGGATAGGCTAGATATGTCTGAATAACCATCGACATCTAGGACTATGTCATCCGACACAGCAGCAGCAAAACCTCCTGCTGCTACTCCAACAATGTTCGCCGGTATACCATCTGTCCCGGTAAGTTATCAACAACAAGCCGGAGTCGAATCAGGGACTGTTTCGACGACATGGTCTGTTCCTATTTCTTCATCCGGATTATCATCTGGTATTTCTTATGTTGAAACTCAACAAATTGATCCAATGTGTCTTCAAAGGCCAATCTACTCTTTAAGTACTAGATTGCCACCATATGGAGGACAGTATGCCTTTTCATTGTTCCCCCCGGAGAACAACCATATGGGAGTTTACAATAAAGTTTAGGTCAAACTGGAATTACATCCAGCGGTTGGGTACCAATACTGCCTCAGCAAACAAGGGTTGTATATTCAATGCAACCAGTCCACCCTGTGTCGAATATTCCCACTATACCTGCTATGGTGACTGCGTCACAAGTACAAGCGCTACCTGTTGTATGTCAACCCCGAGTTTCTCAGGTTGCAATACAACAACCTCTTGTCTCAACGACTCAATCACAACCTCAGGTTAGTGCCTCCTTATCTAGAGCGACTCAAGCTTAAACAAGTACTATGACTCCTCATCTTGATCAATCATCCAGTATTGGAAAACAGCAAATGGTCCAACAACCAGTGCTGGTTCAATCTCAACAACCACAATTCCAGCAATCATATCAAGGACCTGAGCAACAAGTCTTTGTAAGTAATGGGCAACTGCATTTCCAAAGCGGTTATCAACAACCATACTATAATGGTTATTCGCACCTTGTCAAAGTTGCCAACATTAAATACATTATGCTGGTATGCAAAGACCCACTGCTCAGGCGATTCCATCTTATCCTGGGTATGCTTCACCTAACCTGAATCAACAATTTCCCTTTGTAGCAACTCTAGAATTACTAGATCTAAACCGGTTGACGAATGATCCAATTGCTTATGCCCCTTGGTGGCCAGCGATTCTGCATAAACTTCCGTCAGATATTCCTAAATTTAATGGAAATCCAGGTGAAGACCCGTCGAATCATGTGATGACATTTCATCTGTGGTGTTCATCAAACACCCTAAACGATGATTCGATTAGGCTTCGCCTTTTTCAGAGGACGTTAACTGGTCCGACAAAAAACTGGTATATCGAATTGCCTAGAGCTTCGTTTGACAACTTCAGTACCCTAGCCACAATCTTTTTAACCCATTTTTAGTTACCAATAAGGTACGAAACAGGAACAGAGCTTCTTACCAATTTCAAACAGACAACGGCCACTCACATATCTGATCATATACATGAGTGGCGATGTCGTCGTAGAATGGTAAAAACGTATGTTCCTGATCAGCTTTTAGCTGAATGGTTTATTAAGTCATTATTGCCTTCCATCACGGAAGATGTGGCAAAAGAGGGAGTCGTCACCGAAGAGCAAGTTATTGCTCGTGCACAATATTTGGACTTGATTTACACTCAGTTTGGCATGCTCTACGATAAAATACCTGACGCTCCTAGACCGGAATCTCCTCTTCCTAAATCAAACAACGACTCTCATGCCGGCGATGGCGTGATAGGCGCAACAGACACGAAATCGACGAAGGCTACATCTAAAAAGGCCCGTAAGATTTCTAGTCAAAATGCAAATGAGGAACTTCTTGCCTCGGAAGTAAATGCCGTGTCGACCGACAAGGGCAAACAACTGAAGCAACCAGGGGGCAAGAAGAAAAAGAAAGGGAGAAAAAAGAAGCAGGATGAGTCATCTCCTGAAAAACCTTCTACAAACCCTTCTGGGCAAAGGAAACCCCCTGCGGGGTGTCATATATGCGATGAGGATCATTGGACGAGAGATTGTCCACATAAAGTTGAAGTTAAGAAACTCTTTAAGAGTTCAAAAACCTCAGCAGTATTGACTGATCCGTTTCCAAACCCGGGAACCAAACTGGTTGCTAATCAAAATGCTTCCCGATCCCAAGTGCTTATGTTGTCTATCTCAAAGCAGCAAAATGATGCTTTGACAAGGAATAAAGATTACGGGAATCCACAACTGTTGAATAACAAGGCTAATGAACAACCTAGTAGTTCGACAACAACTTTGACCGAAGTTGTGCCACCCATCATTCCTGAACAAATGATAAAGTCGCCAAAGGGAGTAGTACACACATTGACATTTAATCCTCGTGCAAAAATAGCACAGAATTATAATATAATAGAGGACCTGGCCCAATCACCGCCCGCTATGTCGACACTTGAGGTACCGCAAAATTGCCCCTCCCAAAACCAAGCTTTATTATCAGCAATAGGTGGGATCGACCCAATGGATTCAAATCTTGTGGCCTTTGATCATAAATGATATGACCCTCAATTACCGGCTCAACTAGCTTTCCTTATTCAAGTGAAAGCCCTCAACAAAACTGTTCATCTAACAATTATTGATTAGGGGGCATCTACATGTATTATGTCGATGAGTTGCTGGAAAAATTTAGGCTCACCACCCTTGTCGAGATCGTCAATGACATTAAAAGATTTGATGGACGATCATACACTCCATACGAGATTTTAAGTAACTTGCAAGTTGAACTGGGGGGCAAAACAATAGAAATTGATGTTGAGGTTATCCATGAAAACCTCGATTACAACATCCTACTGGGAAGGCCCTGGATACATGCCATGGCCGCAGTTGTGTCGACCTACTTCAGGAAGATTGCATTTCCCTTTCAAGGAAAAATTACAATCGTCGACCAACAAACATTTCTCCCCAACAGTTCATAAGTTTCGGGAAGCATTCCAATGATCCATGGAAGCAATCATTCGCTTCAAAATATTGGAGTAGGCCTCCTAAAAGACCCTGCCTTAATGGGTACTTTTTCCCTACCACCTACGAGAAATTTGGCGGAAGTGGCTACAGTGGAAACCTGCAATATGAAATCTTCTATATCTAATGGATTCGAAAGATTCCTAAACATTTTGTCAGCATGGATCATCACCATTTTAGAAATATTGTAGCAATCAATTTTCTTGTCCTGGGGGGAAAACCCAAATCAACGCTCATCGAGTGTTTGGATAGATAGGTCTAAGGAATATGGCACCTTTTCAGATCCTTGGTCACATGTACATTCTACAGACGAAGTAATCATTAAATCAATGATGATAGGAGAGGCACCATGGGAAGATTACCACCATCGCTCCCATCTTCCGGATTACCACGAAGATTATTCCGACAACCTTAATCATCCATTAGTTTTTTATTTTCTATCAAATAATGTAAATATGGTGGACTATGAGGATAGTTCTTTTACTGTGTCAACCTCATTAAAAAATGAAACAACTCCCTTTCCAAATCGAGTCTTTTATTATAGTCTTGTAAAATCCAAGTCGAGACTTTCAAAGATCTCGGAGGTAAACCTTCATTCCAACAACCATGTTGAATGCAATGAAGCTTGGGGGGCATGCACCTCGATTTGCGTTATTATGCTGGGGGCATGCAAACTCGCCACGAGCAGTGTTACTGCAAGGTTCAAGCTCGTTAAAAAATAAACTCGCATCGAGCAGTTTTAGCACATAGTTCAAGCTCGTTAAAAAATAAACATAAGCCATGAGCAAATGTTTCCTCCCGCATTTAAGCTCATTAAAAAATGAACTATTCCCTGGTAAATAACCATCGTGAATGTAGTACTTCAGCCATTAAAGCCTTGGTCGTGTTTGCACCGTCACCTCCACTTTTTCATTGGCCGATCATTCACCTCCATTTGATTGTTTACCCATTTTGAGGAACAGCTGCGAAGAGTGATTTCACTAGCCATCCTTGTGACACTGCCATGATTGGAAAATTCCAAACCTTACCTGGAATTAGCTGCTACCCATTTTATCACTCGTTCCTCAAAAGATGAGTCTCCTTTAAGCTCTTTTCAACTGACTCGTAAAATATGAAAAGATTGCCGAGCCATTGGCCTCTCCAGCTCGTTAAAGGGACAGGAAGTGCTATCCCTCCTCTAGATTTTAATCTTTTTGGACTTGAGGGATTATTACACAAAAATATCGAGCTCTTGTTTTGTTCGGCTCGTTAAAAGTATCGAAAATTCATCCCTTCTGTATTGTTTTATACTTTTTCGGCCTTAAGGGATTAGATGACGAAAAAGGAATTTTGGAGTTACCTTTACGTTCCTTTTCAGACTCTCTAAAATTGAAAAGGACCGAGTTATCTTTGTCGTTAAACTCGTTAAAAGTATAATAGCGACAAACTTGTTTATAGACGAGAACGAGTTTCACTATCGCTAGGCTCATTAAAACATAGCGATGGGTTTTCCCGAAGGGCAAATTATAGAACAAGAATATTTTATCCTCCTCAAGCTTGACAAAAATAAAGAGGTACTGGTCAGCAATGACTGGGGAAAATTGGGAAGAAAACTTGAAGAAACTTTGTTGGTAGCAAGTTGCTCTTGAACATGACACTTCCACTCCGTGTCCAAGTCGGGTTGGGTTGTTTCATTCACCAGTCACATCACCATGGTCACACCATACCATCCACATTTGGGGTTAATGCTACCAATCCATCACATTAGTGTCGCCGATATGTTCAAGAGAAGTCATTCAGAGAATTCACCTGTGTCTCACCCACTACCATACATTATACTCCATTCTTTCATGACCGCCACCCTGAACCTTATATCACCAGATCGTTTTCACCTCCATTAAAATCATTTTCTCCGTTCCGTGTCATTGATGTGGGATTCATTAAGGCCCTCCTGTGACGGATCACTTCTTGTCGACATCAGCTCATTTTCCAAGAAGTTGATCTAGGAACACCCCATTCAGTATTTTGAAGCTTGCATGCTTCAATGGCAAGTTTCTTACTTCCGGCGATAGGTTTACATCAATGGCCTTCGACCGAAATATTTTACGTGGTTTTCGACGCCAAGTCCTTTATTCACACCACATAAATTGTACTGCAATACCTTGAGGGTCATTATCATTATCGATGATTCCTCTCGCGCTTGTTAACAGTTTACATCATTGACTGGTAATCAAGCGATGTCTTTCCATGTTCGACTTCAGAACATTTCTCACATGGATCGACTTGTACTTCGAGTGAAGATCGAACGAGATTGAAGACCCCGGATCTAGTTTCATCCATCCGGGCTGCGATATATATTCAGGGAAATACAGACATCAAATGTACATCATTACTGCACAGATAATAATCCAATCAAAAGGATGATGGCTATATCAGAATCATCAGTCTACACTCAGACGATTGTCTGTCCTATGTACATGAAAATGAATTTATAAAGTTGAGCATCAGAATGCCCGCCTCAACTAGATCATGAAAATATTATGAAGATAATGTATTGTATTGTATCTTATTACAGGTCTCCTCCCAGCACTGAAAGAACTTCGGATCCTCATAATAAAGCATTTCACCCGACATCAAAAGATTAACGACCTCATGCTTTAGGGGGCAACTGTTATAGACATTTTTGGGCCCTACAACCCCAAGCATGAAATGTCCATAAACCAAGGGATACTAAGTCCCTAAAAGTGTTGTTCTAACCCCTAAAAGAACAAGGTCAATAGATTACAGCTTCTCCCAGAAGTTCTCCATGAAAAACTGCTCAGAACTGGTCAAAACTAGATCATTTCACTTTCTCCATGGCCAGGGTACGATGCATTGCACCTTGTACACACGGGAAGTGCGTTGCATTTCAAAAAGCCCTTCTATGGGGTGCGATGGATGAGAAAAGACAAGTGGCGGAGACAGTTTGCGAGGTGGATGATCATGGAATCTTCCAGAAACTTCTCCTGGGACACTTGCCTCTCAGAATCTCCCAAGGATGAGTAAGAGATCAATGAGATCTCCAAGTGGCATCAAGAACTATCAGAGAGAAGACACTAATCAAAAACCCAGAGCTGACTCACACCTCTGCAAATATCTATATATAGATCTCTCATCCCAGAGATCCAGAGGTTAGAGGCTGGAATTTTGCATATTGTAAGGAATTGCTGTTGGTTTCTTGAGACAAACATCAGATTGTTGGGTGATCTAAGCTTTGTCTGAGGTGAAGAGGGGCTTCTTTGCTGGGAGGTTGATGCTGGGTTAGAACAACTGGTTGTAACTCCTCTTGGCTCTTTTCTTGTTTATCAATAAAAGCTATTTGAGTTTTCCTCCATGCTTTTGTGTCATTGATGCTTGTTACATTTGTATGGTCAATTTACATCTGATCCTAGATTGTTTATGATCATAGATCCATGTCTTTGTATAGTGCTATGCTTCTGTGATCTTACAGGTACTTTGCGAAGCTGGGCGTGCAAGGGAGAAGGTAGCTGAGGACTATCAAAGAAGAGAGGGATCAAATCAGGAGATTAGCACAAGACAAAGGTTGGTCTTTTTGTTCCTCTCTATCTATAATTCATAAAGGAAAAACGAAAGTAGCTTTTCTCTGTTTGTTTCTAAGGTAGCTGTCACACCTTAGTGGGATAGAGCAGTTCTATATAGACACTTTTCCCTGTAACAAAGGGTATGACACCACCGATTAGCACGACCTTCAAGGATGAGGAAGAAAAACATGAAAACAAGCTCTTCATTATCGATTTCATGAGATTTGTAGAAATGAAGAAAATAAAAAATATGCTTGGTTAGGGATATTCTTTCCTCACTGTCAAACTTTAAAAAGGACAAGTGATCGAGAAGCTCATCGGGGATTGATAGTTGATTAAGGGAGAAATGAGAGAAACACCCCAAGAGCACGAATTGTGTATGATCCATTTGGTAAGAGATTCAAACCAGATGTAACGGGCTCAGCTTGTCATTTGGCCCTCCTTCTAGCACCATAAATGTTGACGGTGATGGACCCGCCAACATTCAAGGGATCTGCTCGGTGTGAAGTCCCAAATAGACCTCACACCGTTTGGTGTAGGAGTCCCATCTGGTACGATGGCCCGGTTGCCATTATCTTGAAGATATGCCTTATCTCTTACTTGTTAGTACGTGAGAGTGGTTTTCTTTGTCTTTTAACATCGTGGTTCACGTTCTTGGTGAGTGCTTAGTTCCATTTGTGTCAAATTTCTTTCGCTGCAGAGGGAGAGGGTGGAAGTGAGTTTCAAGTTGAGAGGGAATAGTCCCAACCCTGCTAGAGACACACAACACAACAGGACATGCGCAACTTTTGGTGGATTAATCCACACAGATTGTGGAAGTTACAAACACAAGGCAAAAAATAGCACGTACAACACCTAGTGGAATAGTCCACACAAGTGCGATGGGAGTTATAACAAGTTTACAAGAATGAATTTGTCAAGTGTCTGGTGGGATAGCCCACACAGGAAAGACAACGTTAACAAATGATACAACACATTTCTAATAACATAGGTACTAAACACAACTGAAATAATTCAACTGTCTTAATACAGGTTGAGGCAACATGCGTTACAAGCATCCAAATAATAGTCTTACAAATGAATACAATACATGCGTGAAAACTAGCTGGCCTATTAATAAGCTTCTGAATTAAGCAAAAGTTCCAAGACACATCTGTACATTGTTACATCACTAACCCTGAGAGTGCGACATTGGAGCTACTGCTCGCTCCTCAAAGAAAAGATCATAAACTCTCAAGACTATGTGGGAGGAACCAAGGTGTAAAGGTCTTTTGCGTGTACAAATGAGGGGTGTTTATAGCCAAGGGTCAAACTGGCCCTTGTAACTCTCTGACTTCCCTCATGACTATTTGATTTAAATGACTCTTCAACATTACATGACTCTTTAGATTTACATGTGGGTCTCTTGGACTTCCACGTTACATTACATTGATTACAATAGTGTGGCCCACAATAGTGATGTCGCCGAGATGACTCATGACATGAATCGACACGATAGAGCTTGGTGTGTTCATGTTGGTGGTGGTGTGCATGTCGAGCTGCAGTGCTGCTGAGTGATGGATGTCCTCTTGATGTATCATAGCTTCACCTTTGCATGATAAGGTGTGCAGAGTCTTTGATGGTCTTGGTGTTCACTTGATGTTGCATGTGCATGTTTCTCCTTCACTTTTCCTTTGGCATGCCTCATGTGTTTGTTCGTTCGCAAACAAATATCATTTAATTCTTTCCTTGTTCACCTATTCACAAAATAATCTCCTCACATATGCTCCTTGTTCATCCCGTTTACCATCGTGTCACGTCTCATCCATGTACCTGTATGTGCAATCGCTAATGATGAGACGACATAAAATCCAAAAATATCTTAGTCTAGCATGATGAATTCTCATTCTCTTTTGGATGCAGGTAATCGAGAGAGATGATAAGGCTCTGAAATTGCAGAAGGCAGATTTCAAGCTGGGATGCAGGCTTCGAGCACTACTCATGAAATTTGTGTAGAGGTCACTACGAGGCTAAGATGGAAAATCTGGATCAATAGTGACTGTCTGCGGGATTTAGCTTGGCTGGAGGGCAGATTTGGACAATTGTTTTAGGGAGATAGTGCAGGTAGCAAAGGGAGACTGACAGTGAAAACTACGCAATTTCTCCAGGGGGCTGGAAGCAGGCTGCAGGTGGCTACTTGGAAGAATTGCACACTTTTTCTGGGGAGCTGGCAGTAGGTTGCTAGAAAAAAAACTGTGCAATGCTAGGAGTCTGGCTTGCTCGACATCGTTATGTAGTTTTTGAGTTGAGCAGGATGCTAGGAATTGGAAGACTACTCATGAAAACTGCGTAGTTTTTTGGGTGAACAGCAGGCCGACTGACTGGGTGACTGGCTGGAAAAGATGCACAATTTAATTTTGAGGGAGATAGTGATAGACAATGGGTGTATGTCTAACATGTTTACGTAGTTTCTTTAGTCAGTGGAGTGGGCATGCTTGGTAGCTTTTGCGCAACTTTTTGGAGGAGTGAGGCCCGACATCACTGCTTGGTCAAACTCTCTGGTTAACCAGCTGGAGATTTCGTTGATGTGTTTGCAGGAAACACAAATTGAAATGGCTTGATGGGAACCTCTACACTGTTATGGGTGATAGTCGATCGGGTCGATTCCAGGGTTGCACAGTGCAAAATGCTTGGGAGGTAGCCTCAAGCTCTACGCAATTCTGGGCAGCAATACATAATCATTGAGAGATGAAACTGCGCAATGCAGCTCAGTGCATGTCTGATTGTTGGATTTTGGTCTGGTCAACATAGTTTCAAAAAAATGACCAAGTGTGTGAACGATTATTTCATACATGCATGACATCGCGAACACACACTCAACATGACTTGACAACAAGACACCTCGAACCATCAAGACAACATACACTTAGTGTGATTGATTGACAGTGTGAGTGACAAGTGCGACACTTGTGATAGACTTTTGAATGACCGCGACGATTCTTGCGTGACAATGCATGCAACTTCATGTGTGAGTGTGATGAATTTTTACATAGTGGACACAACTTGTACACATGAAGGTGGACTTTGTACATGGCCAAAACATGACTTCAAGCATGACATTGTGACCAACATGCAAAAATATGTCCAATGAAAGGTCAAGTGAGGAAGGTGCAAAGACTCAACATGGGTTTGTAGTATGAGTCCATGTGCTTGCAATCATGAAGAAAAGAACCCAAGGAAGGCTTTGAAATTGGATGCAGGCCAAAATTTTGGAGTGTGTTGCAGCCGCTACAACATAACCATTGAAAAAGGGACATAACAAAAGAGCATGGGGAGTATTCTCATACTAGATGCTTCCCCTCATACAAAATATAAGTACAATAACCTCGCCTAAGGGGGCAACAACTTTGAGGACCACTCTACCCCCCTCTCCCTCCAACTAAATGGCCTCGTCCTATGCCTCTACTTGGGGCCTAGATAGGCATAACTATCGCCGCCACCACTACTTCCCTCCTCAATGTTGGTCATTTCTCTTGGTTTGGTGTTGCCATAGTGTCCATGATATTGATCCATAAATTGTCGTGGATATTACAATGAATAGTTTATCACAAGAGATATGTTAAAATTGTGCTTAAAATATGAAATCTACACTATGAGGGTTAATTTCTCCTTAGATATATAGATTTGTTAATTATCGTGTTATGATTGTACATCCAAAAGATAAATATACATAAAATAGAGAACAATGAAATACAATAATGACCACAAATTAACAAAAGACGTAACCTAAAAAACCCTATTGGGAGAAAATCCAGTTGGAAGGTGAGGTCACTCGACTCTCTTTCTCTGAATGGAAATGGATGAAAGTATAAAGAAGTGATGCATGTGGTTTGTGTGCTACTATAGTGCTCAAAACCTATCTATTTTCTCTCTCCATATCCACTCTTATCTACTTTGATAATCTATGCAACACAATGCTCTCAAATAAAATGGAACCCCTTTTCCTCCTAATGGCCCAGTTATAACACAATCTGATAGCTTACTAGTGGTTATGTTTGAATCCTTCCACTTTTAACTAGAGTTATAATATTGACCCTTATAGATTATTCTTCATCATGATCACATGGATTCCCATTTTTCATGAATAGTGAGGGTTGATGTGGCATCCTCTCAAATTATGGTGGTCAATTTTGATATGTCAACTTCTAGGAAGCATAACCTTCTCATATGACCTTTGATTAAGTAAGTTCTTACACCATTGGAATGGTATTAGCATGCAGATTATGAAATGCAGGTCCAAAGTAAGGTCCTAACCATAAAAGTGTTCGTAAGTCCCCAAAATGGCAACTGATATTTTCGGCCTATAATTTTCCATATTGGGACCACTAGTAAAAATAGTCCTATACACTAATTCCTCCACTTTTTCCACTTTGAAAGCATGATTATGGATGAAAAATAATACAGTGATCCAATCCATGTCACACCTCCATGTTTTGGTAGAATTTTGGTTGCCAAAAGATTCTATTGAATGAGGTTAGAAAATTTTCCCTCCACCTTCTCTTAGGTGTACCATTCAACTTTGCCTGGAATTTTCCTTTTCAACCTAATATACCAAAGGTCATCGTTAATGCTGAAAAATCATACACCCAATTTCACTTTCCAGGAATTACCAATACCAAAGAATGACATGTGCAAGCGTACTAGTGAAGATTGAAAAAGCATCATGAACCATAATAACTGAGGGTTCCTAAGGTTCTCATTTAGAAAATTGAATTACACAAAGTTACTTTCGCAGTTTTGCATGGATCAGTCCATCTGTTTTTTTTAGTATCTACATGGATATCAAATAAGTGAAAACTCAATTGGACATGGGCCACTTCACATTAAATGGGTATCCGTCTACTGATAAGACAAACTTATATAGATTAGTCTCAAGCTATTCCACTCTTGAATTAACATTAAGGAGCCTCTAAAGGCACCTCTTGTGTCCCACTAGATCGAATCTCATAAATATGCTTAGGGGGAGCCAAATATTCAGATCTAGCTTATAAATACTAGTGGAATTGGGACCCTAACCAAAGAGAAATTTATGCAAATCTATGCTACCAAATTGCCAAGCCAATTAGCATTACTTTGCATTGTGAGAGCTTATAATTGAGGGCTTTCATATGACTTCTTTAAGATGATATTTCGCTTGTAAGGAGAGGGAAAGACAAAATTTTATTTAGGAGAGTCATAAAGACCCTTTTCTCTATCAACTCACTTTAGTGTCTCTAGTAAGATTTGTATCTCTTTTCACCAAATAATAAAGAGGGTTTTTGCTTCCCAAATTCCTGTATTCATTTTTTTGTGTGTTTTACATTGTTTCTTTCATTGTATCTCATTTATTTAATAGAAACAGTTACATTTCTTGTTGGTTGTGTATTCAAATTTATAACCATCTACTTTTTGGTTTTATGTATGGAAAAACAACCTTGAAATAGTTTGTATTTTGGTCCACCATTGCACCAAAATAAAAACAACAAATTGACAACTCCACTTCCTCTTTTCTCCTACTTTTTGTTATTTGCAGGCTCTCCTATCAACATTTTTTCACATTTTTTTGTTCTATTGTTATCATGTCAATTCATTGCAAGCCACCTTTGGGCCTGCATGCACCAAAATTCTACTAGTTTTTATTTTATTTTTTTATTTCTATTTTTGGGGTGGTTGCATGGTTATCGAAGACATAGTCATGGTGATTTCCCTATGAATGTTAGTACAGGAACTTGTGTATATTGAAAGAATGACCAATAATTGTAATTTCCTTGTTTGATTAGAGTTGGATGACATCCATTAGTGACCTTCCCCACTCTTTCAAATTTTAGCAATTTAGTGGACTTTGTTTTTGCTTTAATTGACCATTAGAGTAGAATAATTTAGGTTCTTTTGCCATGTGGATGGACTTTCTTTTTTGAATAGCCAAATTGCAGTATTAGGACTAGGAGTGGCATTAGTAGAGCAATGGAGAATGCCTCCCTGTTGCACTTAAAGAGAACTGGGGGAATCATAAACATATATGAAAATACCATTACCTTCTTGCTTTAGGATTGGTGGAACTATCACATAGACCAATTAGGGGAAAGTAAGCATCACATTACACACTCATATTTTCCTTTCATGCAAGGTGCAATTCACATAGTTTAATAAGGTGAAAAAGCAAAGGATCACACAATATCCACATTTTTACATCTCATCAACATTTATGATGTTCACTTAAATACCGTTGCACACACCACATCTCACACACGAATTTCACGTATTATTCACTTGACTAGTATGCTTTTCCCCTTGCACTCATCATGACCTACAAGAATTAGAAAATAAAGTTTATGCTATTTGAAATTGATCTGCAAACTGTCGTGGATATTCCACTAGACTATTCATCACAAAAGATGTGAAAATAATATATTAATATACTAAAATTTTACACTATTACAATTTTATTTAATTTCTATATCTACATATTTTACTTTAATTAGTGCATGCATGTGAATGGAAATTATGCAGAAAAGTAGAGAATGAAAAAATAATCTCGCACACACATAAGACACAATATATTCTCTCTTGTAAACCCTTTCGGGAGAAAAACCAGCTAGAAGGTGAGGTTGCTTCACTCTCTTTCTCTGTCTAGAAATATGGCTGCAGGTACAAAGAAGTAATGCCTGTGGCCCATTGGCTGCTATAGTGCACAAATCCTCTCTGCCTGCTCTACCTCCTATCTCTCTTGGCTATCTTTGCTCAGCTATGGAACAAAATTCTCTCGAAACAATGGAATGCCTCTTCCTCCTAGTGGATCAGCTATACCACAACCCGATAACCTACTAGTGGTTAATTTTGACTACATAAACTCTTAACTAGAGCTACAAAATAGACTCTTCTAGAGTATTTTACATAAAAAAATTGTGGCTAGCTCCTTTTCCATAAATAATGGGAGTTGGCATCCACCCAAACCATAGGTGTGAAAACAGTAAGGTCAACTTCTGAGTGGCATAACTTTTGCATATAGACTTCGATTGACACACTTCTTGCACTGTTAGAAAGGTATTTGTGTGTAGAATATCATAAAATGATGTTGTGTCAAAGAAAATTTTTTTTACCCCCAAAAAATGTTGTTTGATGCGTCAAAACATTCCCGGAAGGTTTCAGAGCTCGTTTCGCTAAACTGGGCCCCGCTGGTAAAAATGGTCTCGTGAGCTGATTCCTCCCATTTTTCCACTCCAAATGCATCAATATGGATGAAAAACAATATAATGATCCAATTCAGATCAGAAATTCATCATTTTTCACACCTTAAGTAAAAAACAAGTTTTGGGCCATCATCCTAAACTCTTAGAGCCTCGTAAATGCATCCTAACTTAAGCACAATAATTTACCCCATTGCGGGGCCATAAAAGAAATTATAGTATATGTTATGACCTTGGGGGTAGGCATCCAAATAAATCCCATTGGTCATTCTCATTTGAAACATAGAAAGTTTTCTTTTAAGGAACCTTAAAATACTCCATAACATAGTATTACAAAGATAGTGGTGAGAAGAAACCCTTGAAGGGGGTAAGGCATAGACCAACTATTATCGTAAGCCTCCTTGAGTATCTCGACTCTTGTTAGGGGCTCCAAATATTTGGTTGATACCTAGAAACTAAGGTTATGTCACTTGCATTGGAGGGAGGTAGCTTAGTGACAAAAACCTAGGGCATCTTACCAGATGTGGAGGGTGAGGAGAAATTGCACCTGGAGGTGATTTTGAATGGATGTTGGAAGTGAGACCCTATCTTTGTAAAAGTTTTGGAAGGCCTTATGAAGTTTGAATGGAATGAACTAAAATTATTTGGGATTATCATACGTAAAACACTCACGCAAAAAATGGGTTTGTTTCATCATTAAAACATCATTTAAAAGAAATTAACCTTTGGTTTTTTTTTGTTTTTGTTTTAATGCATTGATACCTTGGCTTCTGAAAATCCCCTTCATAATTCACACACTCATTTTTGCACCATAGGGAACCACTTAGCACCCTGTCACTCTAGATGTATTCATTGCCTCCTACCTTTGGTAGGAGGAGTTCCAAGTCTTGTAGCATCATGTACTTGACCTTCCCCTTAGAGATTGCCTCTTAATCCAACTTTGTTAGGATCTTCTATTCATGAAGCTAATTTTTTAAGAACCTCTTTACCTCAAAGTAATACTTCATGACATATGGGTCACATCAATATGGCTTCACCTACACATAACCTATCATTTGTACCTTCATTGAATATACCTAATATTTTGAAACTTATAAATGATCCATAGCCCACGATGTTACATTATTGTCCATGCTAGCCAAATTTTCCTTAATCATACCAAAAGTCCAAGGAAAGATGAAATAAGATACCAAAAATCACATGATGACCTTTTATTTATGGTGTTCTTTAATGGTATCACTGATGAATCAATTCAATTAAGGAATTCTCAATGCACACTCATTGGCCCCTCAGTTAAATGGCACGTCAGTGAGAAATTAGGTGCACATGCTAATTTGAATCCTTATCCAAGTAATTTCTCACATTTTTCCAACTCCCTATTTTTCATGACACTAGGTTAGAATGATTTTCTCAGTTTCGACAAACATCCTCCACCCACATAGTGGATCCTATCCATGAGTAACATAAACACTATAGTATATGCAAAATAAAAGTTCCCAACAAACTTATTTTTGAATTTTTACTCAAATTTCGTTTGCCTATTATAGCAAAATACATTTCTGCCGCTATGCCAGAAGATGAGAAAGAAGCCATAAATTAATATAAAAAATTTAAACTTATTTACGCACAATCAGGGTACCTTTACATAGTAATACCTTACACCATGACCTCAACATTTAAACAAAGAAAAACTAGGGGCATCAAATGTTGTTGATGTATTAACTGGAAATATTACCCAATTATAACCTAGGAATCATATCCCCTACAAAGAGAGTTCATATAGACCTCCTCCATCATTTTCCTAAGAAACTGGAACATCGTTACCACCACCACACCCACAACATGGTATTATCATAATGCACCTGCAGAAGTACCTAGTCACCCCATGCAGGGGGAACATTACCCTATGTGTACATATGACAAAGTATCAACATCCCAACCCTGTTGTGGAAATACTCCTCTAGTAATTTGATTTTTCCCTTTCTCAAGTCAGCAACAAACTAAAACTACTACGTCTCATCAATGTGTTGATGTGAACTTTGTTCAACCCTATTTACCTCAATAACAATAGGAACTTGAACAACTCAACACTGCAAACCCATCTAATATAACTAAGAAGAAAGGAAAGAATAAGAAAAATTGAAACTAGGGGCAAGATGGGAACCTACAACAAAAAAATACGTAGAGGGGGAAATCCCCCCTAACCAAAAACAAAATATGAACCAAGGCACAAACAACCTGTAGAAAGAAGGAAGTAATAGTTCCCTATGCACTAACTACACTTTCATTCTCTGTGGAAAGTATGGCCATTACACCCATCATTTCCCTGAAATCCTCGAATTTAAACACATGTGAGAGGCTATGAGAAATCATAATGCTCAAATTGGAGGAAATCAACAACTAGCTATTACAACATTATTGGCAAATCATAATTTGAGGCAACATATATTGACCCCCCCATTCACCTTTTGTGACATGTTTTTCCACCCTACCAATGAATGCCTAGCATTGGACAAATTAAAAGTCATTCTTCACGCCCCCATGACACCTACATCATTTTCTCCCCCATTAGGTGAAAAGGTCAGTGCCTCATGTAGCAAAGGTCTCCACACGTTTTGCCTCTACATCCTGTAACAAAGGTCTTTGCACCAACCATTTATGTGCCCATTTACATGTATCACTGAACATTACACACATTGTTGTCCTAATCTCCCATGATATAAAAATGCATTGGTATCCCCACATCACACTTCGATAGTCACACAACCTTTTCCACCAACCTAAAATTATGATGCTGCACCAAACACCATTTAATATACCACCTCTTCAGCCAATAAACATGAAGCGCACTCTTGTGGTCTTTGTTCTAAAACCAATCATTACATGTATATGTGCCCCTTTCTCATAACGCATTGACACAATCACTCAATTACAGTGACACCCTCTCAATCAATGAAGAATACTCTCCCCTACCACACCAAATCCTTCAACCATGTTGAGGGATGAGGCCATATCCTAGCAAGGTTTATGCAACATCTGTGTTATTCACCATGTTGACCTTACTCCCAAGGATTTTAACTCCTTAAACATATCAATTGAGGAATACATCTCCATCACGGTTCCCATTAGAACAACACAACCATCGAAAACCTCCTTTGACCCGTCAACCGAGTTCAGACATTGTTGTAGTGGCTACAACCACCCTCCAAAATTTTTCCTTCACTTTTTTTTGGAGCCTCCCTCCTCACATTTTGGAAGCATGTCTTTCACTGCTCAAGAACTTGTGTTTTTATTTAAAGTTATCTTTTACTTTGTAGCTTATGTTCGCTAACTTGTTTTGCTGAGCAACCACAAGTTGACCTCGTGACTTGATTCACATATGGTTCTTGCGTAGTCTTGGAAAACTGCACAATCCTAGAGGGCAACTAGCCTTGCTCCCAGGAAATGCACAGAGCATCCTGATAGTCAACCCTTCTCTCCAGAAACGCATACAATAGTCTGGTAGATAAACTTGCTTAGATAAATTGCACATAACATCCACACAGTGGGCTGTAGCTAAGGAATTGTGCAGACCCAGCTGGCAGCTTGTCTTCAACTAGGTAATTGCGTAGAGAATGAGAGGTAGCAAGAGCCACTTAGCCCAGGATTTATCCAAAACATTCCTCATGTTGTTGTCTGTTGCATGTGCCGACAAGTTGCCCGGTTCCCTGTTATCGGAAAAACTAGTGTCCATTCAGAGCTGCTAGTCCCACTATGACAGGTAGCTATCTTAGAAACAAACAAAATAAAATCACTTGTGTTTTCCTTTATGAGAGATAGATGAGAGAGAAGCAGAGAGTACCAACCTCAGTATTTCGCCAGTCTTTTTTCTCATTTACTCTCTCCCTTGATAGAGCTTTTGCCACACATTTCTCACTTGTCCCACTTCAAAGAACACTTGTAGAGTCAAAGCAGCAAAATACCATCAAAGCATAGAGATCTATAACCATAAACAATGTAGGATCAGATGTACATTAACCATATAAATGCATATACAGATACAGAATTCAGAGATATACAAGCATATTGAGGAAAAATCAAATAGCTTTGTTGATAGAAGTAGTAGAAGAGAGGATTACAACCAAGCTGTCTGATCCAGCATCATCCTCCCAACATGAAAGCCCTCTTCACCTCATACAAAGCAAGATCACCCAACAATGTCTTCAAAGAGAAACCAACAAAACTTCCTTGCAAATTACAAAATTCCAGCCTCTAGATCTCTAGGATGAGGGATCCATATATAGATGTTTATAGGAGAGTGAGTCAGCTTCTGGGATTTTGATTAGTGTCATTTCACTGATAGTTCTTGGTTCCACTTGGAGATTTTAGATCTCTTACTCATCCCTGGGCGAATTCAGAGAGGCAAGTGTCATATGAGCAGTTTCTAGAAGATTCTCTGGGTTTCCACCTAGCAAACTGCTTCTGCCATTTGTCTGCTCTCGCTCATCGCACCCTACAGAAGGGATTTCCAGTATGCATCGTGCCCCCCGTGTGTAATAGGTGAGATGCATCACACTCTATGCATGGAGCAGTCTGTATGGTCCTATTTTGACCAGTTCTGAGTGGTTTTTCATGGAGAACTTCTGGGAGATGATGTAATCAGCTGACCTTGTTCCTTTAGGGTATGAAAAAACAATTTTAGGGGTTTATAAGCCCTTGGTTTATGGACATATGTGATTGGGGTTGCAGTGCCCAAATATGTCTATAACAGTTGCCCCCTAAAGCATGAGGTCGTAAATCTTTTGATGTCGGGTGAAATGCTTTATAATGAGGATACGAGGTTTTTCGAACTGGAAGGTGACATGTAATAAGATACAATACAATACATTATCTTTACAATATTTTCATGATCTAGCTGAGGCAAGAATTCCCATGCTCAACTTTATAAATTCATATTTATGTACATAAGATAGGAAATCGTCTGTGTGGTAGACTGATGATTCTGGTAGAGCCATCATCCTTTAGTTTGGATGATTATCTGTGCAACTGTGATGTACATTTAATGTATTTATTTTCCGGAATGTATTGTAGCCCGGATGGATGAAACTAGATCTGGGGTCTTCAAACTCATTCAATCTTCGCCTAAAGTACAAGTCGATCCATGTGAAAAGATGTTCTAATGTCGAACATGGAAAGACATCGCCTGATTTCTAGCCAATGATGTAAGCTGTTAACATGCACGAGAGGAATCACCGATAATGATGATGATCCTCAAGGTACTATAGTACAATTCACGTGGTGTGAATACATGAGTTGATGTTGAAAACCACTTAAAATCTTTCGGTCGGAGGCCATTGATGCAAACCTGTCGCCGGAAGTGAGAAACTTTCCATTGAGGCATGGAAGCTTCAAAGTACTGAAAGGGTTGTCCCTAAGTCAACTTCTTGGATAATGAGCTGATGTCGACAAGAAGTGACTTGTCATAGGAGGGCCTTAATTAATCCCACATCTACGACACAGAACAGAGCAAATGATTTTGTGGAGGTGAAAATGATCTGATGATATAAGGTTCAGGGTGGCGGTCATGAAAAATGGAGAGTGAAGGTATTGCAACGGATGAGGTGTTAGCTAGGTTGGTGAATTCTCTGAGCAACTTCTCTTGAACATAACAGTGAAACTGAAATGGATTGGTAGCGTTAACCTCAAGGTGGATGGTACATCGGACCAATGGTGATATGACTGGTGAACGGAATAACCCAACTCGACTCAATCATGGTGACAGAGTGAAAGTGTCATGTTCAAGAGCGACCTGCTACCAATGAAGCTATTCAAGTTTTCTTCCCTTTTTCCCTAGTCATTGCTGACTAGTACCTCTTTATTTTTGCCAGGCTTGAGGAGGATAACATATGCTTGTTCTATAATTTTCCCTTCGGGCAAACCTATCGCTATGTTTTAACGAGCCTAGCAATAGTGAAACTTGCTCTTGTCTGCATGGACAAGTTTGTCGCTATTGTTTTAACGAGTTTAACGACAAAGATAACTCGGTCCTTTTCAATTTTAGAGAGTCTAAAAAGAGACATAAAAGCAACTCCAGTAGTCCTTTTTCGTAATATAATCCCTTAAGTCTGAAAAATTATAAAATAATACGAAAGGGATGACGTTTTCGATAGTTTTAACAAGCCAAACAAGACAAGCGCTCGATCTTTTTGTGTAATAATCCCTCAAGTCCAAAAAGATTAAAATCTAGAGGAGGGATGGCACTTCCGATCATTTTAACGAGCTGGAGAGGCCAATTTCTCAGCAATCTTTTCATATTTTATGAGTCAGATGAAAAGAGCTTAAAGGAGACTCATTTTTTGAGGAATGAGTGATGTTTTTGGATAGCAACTGGTTCCAGGTAAGGTTTGGAACTTTTCAATCACGGCAGTGTAAAGAAGGTGGCTAATAGAATCACTCGTCGTAGCTGTTCCTCAAAAGGGTAAACAATCAAATGGAGGCATATGATCGGAAAGAAAAGAGTGGAGGTGATGGTAAGAACATGACCAAGGTCAAAAGCTGATAATTATGCGATCGCAATGGTTATTCACCGAAGGTGGGGTTCATTTTTTAATGAGCTTGAACTCTATGGGAACACTTGCTCATTGCTAGGTTTATTTTTTAACGAGCTTGAACTTCGCATAAAACTTCTCATGGCTAGGTTTATTTTTTAACGAGCTTGAACTTCACGTAAAACTGCTCGTGCCAGTTGTATAATAAGGATGTCTCATCAGTAGGTTCATTTTTTAGGGAGCTTGCCCCATGCGCAACTTTTCTCCTGAGCCTTTCGTTATGCAAGGTAGGAACGACCAACCTACGAGTTTAAAGGGTTAAGAGTCTAAAAACTATGAAAATAAATGGTTTCCTTTCACTTGCATGCCAAAAGGTTTGCATGACCCAGGTATAAAGTAGAGTTTCTAGGTCACCATATGGAAGTTCTTGCATTAGCAAGATTGTTCCATCCGCATTGCAGACAAAACAGTTCCTTGGCGATGTCCATCGAAATGGACAAAGGTGACTATTTTCAATGCCAATCACATAACCTTTGACGGGGGAACCCTTTTCCAGTCCAAATCCATTTTCCAAATTGGACAGGGGTATCAGACTAGTCATATTCCTACATGGAAACCTACCTTATATCTAGGGTTTTCCTGCCGAAGAAGACCAGGGCACATACCTCCTGGGTTTCAGTCACAATCACCGAATCACTCGCGATCATCAGGTGGATGGACTGGAGATTGATTAGACATTCCTTGTGTAAAAAGACCAGTTAGGGATAGCATTTGACTAATAGCTGTGTTTGAACTAGGGAATGAAAGTTGATCAACTAGGTGGACCACTTTGCCTTCATGTGGAAAACACATCACTCGGAGGAGTGAGTAAACGATAGCTCCCATGCTATAAATGTAGTCATGCCCAAGGAGTAGATTGTAACCTAAAGGTCCTTGGACTACCATCACGTTTAGATGAACGATTTTCCTTCTCAAATTTATAGGCAAATTTGGAAGGATCCCTAACGGTCGACTGGTTCCTTTGTTGAAGCCTATCAGATTTTGAATCTCAGGCAGAAGTGATGGCGAACCAAGTGCTTTCTAAGCAGTTGAGGAAAGGATACTCATAGAAGCCCCTTCATCTATAATAGTACCAACCATGATCATTCTGTAAGCTTGTACTATGATTCAGAATGGTACATTAGATGGTAGATGGGGTCTGCCTAGTAGATTCCAATCAAAGGAAATGACTAGATTGCTTGGAGGTGGGACCGAATAAACGACCAGATAAATCTCTGACAAAATTCCTTCCTGTGGTAAAGGAATGGGTAGATTGCCCCCATGTTCATCGGAGTCTGTGTTTACAAATAGAATTTGAATGGTGTCATTCTGATTCTCTTTGGTGACAGTATCGTTTGAAGGTGGACCTTCTGAAGACAAGATTGGTTTGACTACCGTCTTGACCTATTGAATTTGGTCTGGGGTGGACTCAGAGGGTTTATCTTCAATGATAGGTGCTTCAACCGACAACAAAGGTGTGTCAGTCGGATTTTCAGCTAGCTATGGAGTCGGCAAGAGTTTCTTGTATCGGGGAGGAAGTCGCTGCGGTGAAGCAGGACGGTTATCCAAGACTCTCTTAGCTTCGTCTAGGAAGGGACAACAGTGGAGGGCATGATTGCCTTCACACAGTATACATGGAAATTTGGATCTTCCTTTTTGTCCATTGACTTCGTTTTCACTACTTGATGGTGTGCTCTCAACATGATCCTCAGAGGTTGAAGACACCAGATTGTGCAAGCAGGGGGACCAGTCCCTTAGGATCCATGGGATGCAGGGACAATCTCGATGGTAGTGGTCTCCCTTGCAAATGACACATGGAGATTTAGGTTTGGAGGGTGCAGTGTGTGGATTTTTTTCCAGATGATGCATGGTTTCCCCCTTTTGTTGTTGTATTCTTCTTCTTCTTCTCCTTCCCTTTCTTCTTCTTCTCAGTTACTTGGTTTTTAGCATCACTAGCTTCACCAAGTGAAGAGGAAGAAGGAGAGGGAGAAAAAAACGAAGTAGAAGGTTGGGGAGCAACTTCATCTGATTGTTGAGGAATTGTGGTGTTTTGAATGACAAAGGTTGAGAAAAGCCATACTGGCAGGCCAATTGTGAGTCCTGGAAGGGACAATGTAGCCATATGTGGAGTACCAACATCTCCCCAAGAAGAGAAGGGACTAGGACTTCCTCCAAGGGGAAATCCTTGATTGGTAGACTCCATTTCTCAACCTAAAGACCAACGAGGGAACAATGACGTTATTCCGATTAAAATAAATTTTATGACGCTTTGACACAACTTGCTTTTTCAATTTTTAAGAGTCGAGAAAAAGCTAAAGATGACTCTAGCCACCTTCAATTTTTAATGAGCCTGAAGTGACAAGTGCTCAGATGGACCTTTTCTCTTAAGGAGTTTGAAAAGGAACGAAAGTGACTACTCTAGAAATATAGACAGAGGGATTACCAAACCAATCGCAAAACTGCAGACTACTTTTTACGGTACGACGATTAATATTCCCGAATGTTGTGTTCAGTGCATTGTGATCGATAGGGCGGTAGACACAGCTTCCTAAGGATAAAGGATGTAGCCTATTGTGGTCTCCTAATATATACTCGACGGTACGTGGGAGCACAAGTCTGTACTGGCACTTGTCATCTCAAAGAGGAGGAATCACCCAACCTACGATGAAAGCGATAATTACTTGGCTTTACAATGCTAGAATACGTCTCTAGCCTAGACTTCTAAATGTTGTGCATTAGGTTCCAAAGCATTTTTATGTTCATTGAAGTTTATTTTACAGTTGATCTTTTCTTAAGAAGTTTTCCTTTAAGGTTCACCGCGTGATGTAGATACATAATTCCTAAATATGCAATCTAAGATGATAAACAATCGTTTACTTTCTTTTTGCAATGAAAATCCTAGCTACTAAGGAAAGAGAGATGAAATTATTTCAACATAGAGCAGAGAGCACACACTAGATACACTTTTCCTAAATCAACTTTAGCATGCAGTCTTAATGCAAATGCACATGCATGTATTGTTTTTCAGTTTCCTTAATGTGAGAATGAAAAATAGAAAACTAAGTATAGATCTGAACTATCTTCTTTCAAAGCGACAGTACTAACAATTTTCTTTTCAAAAAACGAAAGTAAGGTCAAGTTGACACTTTGCAATTTTGAATTTAAAACTGTTTTCGACACTTTAAATACTAATGATTCAAATCAAATACAATGGCAAAAATGTAATCGCCTATCTAAAAGAGGAATGCTTTGTGACACTCTTTTTCTTGACTGAAAATGACACTTGCGACACTTTCAAATCAAAGGACGATAGTTCGATTAAGCTACTATTTTCAAAGCAGAACTGTAAATGATGAAAAATACATAAAAATCATTCACAATTCCTTCTGATGGAGGCTGAATAATGCAAAGGAAGATGGTTTCAACATAGATATACTGATCATAGACAGCAAAACTACTGAATAAAGTTGAAGACAATGAAGAAAAACCAAAATCTGGAGGCAGAAACAGTCTTAGTCAATCATCACACCTGTAACATAGGGAAATAGGGATGCATCTCACCTACAACACACGGGAGGTGTGATGCATCCAGGTTGCCAAGAAGAGACAGTGCGATGGTCTAGGGACAAGACTGAGCTTGGTTTTCACTCACAGTTTGCAGCTAAGTTCAGGAATTTAGGCTAAGCTAATGATTGTCAATAAACAAAAAGTATAGGAGCTGATCTAATGAGGTTATTTGAGCTACCACCAGGGCACTTAGGATGTTTGCAAGCTAGATGTTCAGTTTATAAACCAACCCGGAGATTGACGGAAGCAGCGTTGATCTACTTTGCAGTTGCATAGCAAAAGCAGTTCGAAGGCTAGTTGGATTGACTTCAGACTCCATCTGTGGTTTATAAAGCAAACAATAGTAACAAAACAAACAAACTATTCATTCCCCAGCGGAGTCACCATTTTGTTATTGGGAAAAATAGTGTCCATTCAGAGCTGCTAGTCCCACTAAGATGGGTAGCTATCTTAGAAACAAAAAAACTAAATTCACTTGTGTTTTCCTTTATGAGAGATAGATGAGAGAGAAGCAGAGAGTACCAACCTCAGTCTTTTGCTATTCTCCTTGCTCGTTTCCTCTCTCCCTTGATAGAGATTTCACCACTCCTTTCTCACTTGTGCCGCTTCAAAGAACACCTGTAGAGTCAAAGAAACAAAATACCATCAAAGCATAGAGATCTATAACCATAAACAATGTAGGATTAGTTGTACATTAACCATATAAATGCATATACAAATACAAGATTCAGAGATATACAAGCATATTGAGGAAAACTCAAATAGCTTTATTGATAGAAGTAGTAGAAGAGAGGATTACAACCAAGCTGTCTGATCTAGCATCATCCTCCCAGCATGGAAGCCATTTTCACCTCATACAAAGCAAGATCACCCAACAATGTCTTCAAAGAGAAACCAATATAACTTCCTTGCAAATTACAAAATTCCAGCCTCTAGATCTCTAGGATGAGGGATCCATATATACATGTTTACAGGAGAGTGAGTCAGCTTCTGGGATTTTTATTAGTGTCATTTCACTGATAGTTCTTGGTTCCACTTGGAGATTTTAGATCTCTTACTCATACCTGGACGAATTCAGAGAGGCAAGTGTCATATGAGCATTTTCTAGAAGATTCTCTAGGTTTCCACCTAGCAAACTGCTTCTGCCATTTGTCTGCCCTCGCTCATCGCACCCTACAAAAGTGCTTTCCAGTATGCATCGAACCCCCCGTGTGTAATAGGTGATATGCATCGCACCCTATGCATGGAGCAGTCTATATGGTCCTGTTTTAACCAGTTCTGAGTAGTTTTTCATTAAGAACTTCTGGGAGATGATGTAATCAGCTGACCTTGTTCCTTTAGGGTATGAAACAATGCTTTTAGGGGTTTAGAATCCCTTGGTTTATGGACATATGTGATTGGGGTCGCAGTGCCCAAATATATCTATAACATTCCCTCCCGAACCATGCAATATTCCCATGCATGCATGTAAACCCTTTCTCGAAAAAGAAAAAAGAAAGAAAATAAAAAAGCATCCCTTGAAAATAGGGATCTATTTTTATCACTGGGAGTTACATGCAAGATGATTTTAGAAACTTCCCACCAAGTGTCGCTTCTTCCTAGATTTGTGGCATGTGCGTTATAAACCCTAAATATACCAAATCTATTTAAACAATGCCCCATAGCTCTTTCTATACATTCATTATCAGAGCTCTAGCATTCCAATGGTATCTAGGAACCTTCAACACAGTCTGCATAACTTTTCCAAGTAAGTTTTGATTTTCAAGTCTTTTGCTGCTTTTTTTGTTTCTTTTATTTCCTTCACTTGTGTGAGTGTTGTTTTTCATGTTTTATTGAATGACCGCTAGTGTTTTAGTTTTTTTTTAACTTGTAGAAGTGTTGTTTCAAGTTTTGCATTGTCTTTCTTAAGCGTTGCATGCATAACACTGTTTTGCACTAATGGTTGTCATTGCGGCGAACCTCTCCACCAACTTCGTTGTTCGTCCATTTGAATGATTCCTGCATTGGTTTTGATTTCATGCATGATCATTCACTCTTGTCTACACCATCCTTTTCTTTGGCGTTCAGATCTACTTGTTTTCAAGTCGCCCTGGGGTAGATATGGGCTTCCTTGGCTCAAAATTTTCTTTCATAGGCATGCTCTATGCATTCCTAAACTCGAGGCTCTTCCTTGGCCCCAAGAATTGTGCAGAGATTGCCTATCACCGACCTCCATCTATGCTTTGTGATATTCTGGGAGTCAGTGCCCAACCTTTCCCATTGGGATTACATAATGTGCAGTCCCAACCAGCAATCAAGTCATATTGAACTGCGCATTACGTAGTTCCAGTCCACAGTCAACTCAACTGGGTTGTGCTCTATGCAGTGCCAGTCAGTAGCAGGTCTCACTGGCAACTGAGACTGTGCAATGTGCAATTCCACCTGACAGTCTCCTAGCCTTGAAAGTCACTACTATGCAATCTTACCCAGTAGTCACCCAACTTGTTGCATGATCAATCATTAAAGTGCATTGTGTTTTTAAACTGACATTTGATTTCCATGAGTGTCCACTCTCTCTCCAGATACATTAGTTGTTGATAAGTCTCTCAACAATACAGACATGATGGTTTCCAAGAGAGTTGGATCAAGGGACACTGTAGAGAGTAGGACGGGAGATGTGGTTGAACATATGAGAGTAAACTTTCCCATCTATGTAGAAACACAATGGTTCATAGAGAAGGACATAAAGATCACATGGAAAGAGATAAAGGACATATTTATAGGCGCTTTTAAGGAAGATCTAGAAGATTGTCAAGTCTATGTCAACATTCATAAGTTAATCTTGTACCGGAACATGCAGGTACCCGCATTCTCGTCTGTGGATATCATTCACTAGGTTGTCTCACATACTGATCCAGGTGGATATTGGTGGCCACCCACCTATTCCACCTAAATCCCCTAGTCAATTTCATCTGTTTCCTTGTTCATTTCAGAATTTACTATTTTTAGCATTTTTTCAGGTCCTGAACTTTTGGAGTAGTTTTGACCCCCTAAACGACCTTTTTTGGGGTCCACGACAGGCCCATAGCCACAGGCATGTGCCTACAATGAAACCTGTAATACTTAGAGAGACCTTTCCAATAGTGTATCGTATGCAACAAACATAGATAATATGACCAAGTTACGACCCTGGGAAGTTAGCTGCCCAACTAACCTCAATAGGTCCCACAAACCCTTGGTGTTACATGTCCTGGGGTTAGGGTTTTCTCATGTTTTCAAATAATAAATAGGCCCTTGAGCCTCATTGTAACACGCTTCAAAGGCATGTAGCCGACACATCTCTTCTCAAAGATAAGATACCATCGCCTGAGCTATCTTATTTCCATTTTGTTTGTAAGCATAGTTCAATATTTTTCTATTAATGAAATGAAGTGTTTTTCTGTTGCATCGATGTGTTTATGATTATATTTGTAATTTTTTGCATTCCTGTTTAATTTCAGATCAGTGGTATCAAAGTGGTATACTCTTTCTCTGTTTTTCTTTGCATGTCCCCAACGAGGTCAAGGTATAAGGAGTTAGAGCTTGATCTCATTGAACCATTGTAATATCAGCCTCGTAAAACCCAACGACCTCCCATGGCAGAAGAAAAGAAAGATGAGGGGGTGGGAGATCCTTTCAAAATTTTGCTCGAGGAAGCCCTCGAGCGACAGAGGGATGCAATGATGGATAGCTTTGCCCAGATCCTTCAATGGTTACCCAGAGGCGATGCATCTTCATCCAGCATCCACTCTGGAGGTGCCACTCCTTTTAAGGTACAAGTTAACTTCAATATTCCCATATTCGAAGGTCTGATATATGCAGACGTCATAGATAAATTGTTAAATCTCTTGGAAGGATATTTTTCAGTTCATGACTTTTCCAATCTGGAAAAGATCACTTTTGCACTTCTTAAAGCCACCCCACACGTTAAGGATTGGTGGGAAACCTTCTGTGAACAAAAGCAGGAGAGGGAACCCTTGCTGTTTTCAGCCATAACAACTTGGAATTCTTTTCTAGACGCCATCAAGGAACAATATTACCCTGTGGGGAGATATACACACAAATACATAAAGTGAACCATGCTACGATAGGGAAGGGACCAAGATGTGTCAGATTTCACAAATACTTTCCATACCCTTCACACAAAGTTGGGTATTAAGGATACTGAGTGGCACTTGGTGCTCAAGTCCCGCGAATCTCTACACAAGTACATCAAGGACAAGATGGAGTTCCTATACATTTCCTTGCTCTACACAACGTATCAGTATGCTGTCAAGATTGAGTAGAAGTTTAAACATAAGAAGCAGGACTTTGGATCTGTGAATCCAAAGTAAGGAAAGGGCACCCCCAAACCATAGAACAAAGGACCAAGCCAAGACAACACTACCTAGGACAGCCTGCCAAATCCACAAGCAAAGAACAACACCCTGAAGATGAAGAAGGACACTAGAAAATGGTGTGAGTTCCATAAGAGCTCCACTCACAATACAAGTGAGTGTCATGCCAAGTAGTCAATGGTGGCCGAGATGAAGGCTTTTGAATTAGATGTAGGTTCTGACTCTAAATCAGAACCCAATAAGGGAACTGGCAAAAAAAAGCAGATCATTGATTCAGTGCCTAGTGCCATCGTGGCCACCACCAAGATTCAAAAAATTGAACCTCGAGACCTAGAGGAGGGGGAACACCTCTTCCACTCACCGATGTGGGTGAAGGGTTCTTCACTACAGTTCATTGTCAACAGCGGGAGCCAAAATAAAATCATTTCAGCAAAGTTCATGAAGTGGCTGGGCTTAAAGACTATATCACATCCATAGTTGTACACCATCGGGTGGCTTCACCAAGGACGATATCTTCGTGTCAGCCAACAATTTTTCTTTTCCTACAACATCAAGCCCTTCATGGATGAGGTATTGTGTGACGTTATTCATCTTGAAGTTTGTGATGTATTGTTAGGAAAACCATACTTGTGGAAGCGACATGTTGTATATGAGTCTAGACCCCACTCTATGATTATTACTTTGGCTAATAAGTTGTACAGGATACCGGAGGTAGCCCTGCCTACCGCCATCTCTTTGATCACTACAAAGCAATGAAGTAAGATCATTTCCCAGACTAAGAAATTTGTTTTCCTTATGATGAACCCCCCAGGGAAAGAAGAAGGTTGTGGCCACGACTTTGAGGCAGGGCTCCTATGCATAGCAGTTGCAAATGGACAAGGTCGTGGAGGAGTATAGGGACATTTTCGCCTCACCCACATGGGTACCTCTGCACTGTTAGGTCAAGCACTCCATCGATGTGACCCTAGGTGTCCCACTGCCCAATGGACCGATCTATCAACGCTCTGTTATGGAGAACGATGAGATCAAGAGGCAAATTCAAGAACTATTGCAGAAATGGCACATCAGGCCAAGCTCATCACCTTGTGGGAGCCCGATTGTATTGGTACAGAAGCAGGATGGGACCTGGAGGATCTGTATTGACTATCATGTGCTGAAAAAGATCACTATCTGGAATAGGTACCCAATCCCGTGGATTGATGCCCTTTTGGACCAACTTAAGTGGGCAAAATATTTCAACAAGATTGACTTGAAGTTAGGTTATCACTAGGTGCCTATTGAACCCTCTGATGTGTGGACACTTCAACAAATCAGGAAATTTGCACTAGATTTAGCACCAGATTTTAGTGCATTTTTTTCTCAATTGGGATGAGTAGTCTGGCGCTAAATCTCGCTCTATTGTACAATTTTTAAAGAGTCCCTTTTTGCGCCAAATTTTGCATCCTTTTTTACACCAAACTTTTCATCACATTTTGCACCAAGACTTGCATTTGGTTTTAAGACAGGTTTTTCTTCTAATTTTTGCCATTTTTTGCATCATTTTTTCTTCCTATTTTGTGCCAGTCTTTCCTTCAAGTTTTGTGTCGTAATTTTCATCGAGTTTTACACCATCTTTTGCATCTGATTTAGTGCCTTTTTTGCATCCATTTTGTGCTAGTTTTTGCATCTAGTCTTATGCCATTTTTTGCTTCTAATTTTGTACTTATTTTTACATCTATTTTTGTGCCAGTTTTTCTGCCTTTTTTTACACCATTTTTTGCATCCAATTTTGCACCATATGTTGAATCTGATTTAGTGCCAAATTTTGCATCCATTTCTGCACCATTTTTTGCATCCACTTTTGCATTTTATTTGTCTCCCTTTTTTGCATCCTATTTTGCACCATATTTTGCATCATTTGTTGCATCCAATTTAGCATCATTTTTAACACCATTTTTGCTTCCTTTTGAGCATCTGAATTTGCATCCTATGTTGAACCATCTGTTTCATCCTCCTTTGCATCCCATTTTGTGTCTAATGTTACATTCAATTTTGAGCCATTTTTTCGTCTACTTTTGCATTTTTTTTTGCACCAAGTTTAATAATTTGTTACATCTCATTTTGCATCCAATGTTTCATCTCAATTTGCATCCAAATTTGAGCCATTTTTATGCCCATTTTTTCACCATTTTTTCTACTTTTGTGTCCACTTTTGATTCATTTTTTTCTACTTTTGTGTCCAATTTTGTACCATTTTTTATTTCCAATTTTGCATTCTTTTTGGTGTCTAATTTTGCATCCTTTTTGGCATCCAAATTTACATCTTTTTTTTCTGCCACATTTTGTGTCCACATTTGCATCTCATTTTTCACCTAGATTTTAGTTCAATTTTTCATCTAGGTATGCATCATTTTTGGCATCCTTGGTTTCACCCTTTTTTAGTCCCACTTTGCATCTTGTTTTTGTGTCTTTTCTTACATCCTTTTTGCACCCAATTTTGCATCCTAATTTTACACGATTCTTTGCATCCTCATTTTGGTGTCCATTTTTGAATCCTTGTTTGCGCCCAATTTGGTATCCTTTTGTATGCCCTGTTTTGTTCCCTTCTTTGTGTCTAGTGTTGCACCCTCTTTTAATTCTACTTTAAAACCATTTTTGTGTCATTGTTTGCATCTTGTTTTGATGGCTAATTTAACATCCAATTCTACTCCCAATTTTGCATGCATGGTTATATCCACTTTTGGCTTCTTGTTTAGAGTTTTAATTTTATTTCTATTTATGACCCCCTTTATGGGTTCATTTCACTAATTTCAATTACATAGTGAAATATATTACAGTTTCTAAATATCATTTTGTTGTAGGATTTAATGCATGGTTAGATGAACATAAAACCCTCTTAGTTTATCTCGTAAACCTAGGACATAAGAGAAAGGTTGTTCTAAGGCTCAGGATTCTTAGTAGATCAAGATGTAGAGTATAGAATAAGAAAAAGAGAAGGAATTATTGTGAGTCCTCGCATGTAGGTCTTGTTGGAGTTTTTAGTGTAGTCGGGAAGCGCTCCTACCTAGCTCCAAATCTTGGTCCTACACATAGGAGAGAGAATAAAGAAACCTTCACAACATAATATCTTGATAATCAAAACTATCAACAACATATAAATATTACTGATTAAATAAATATAAACCAAAATCACGTGCACTCATTAGTTAAATAGAATAAGTAAAGAATGAATAGCAGCATATGGAAGGAAGAACAACCAATCTATATTAATAAAGGAGTTGGAGGAAAGTTACAACCATGAGATGTAGTTGCAACACTACCTCTCCCAACTCCTAGCTCCAAAACTCTCCCTCTCAAGATAGATCTCAGCAGCTTGACAATACAAGAATTCCTATCCTTTTCTCAATGGCCAAGCCTCCAATATATAGGAAAGTAAAGGCTATGAATATTTCCCAAATTCTGCATTAGTTCAATTTGGGAAAAATATTTTGGGTGAATAAAGTTTCCTCATATAAAAATGGCCTTTTCCACTTTTTATATGCTTTTGTGCTTAGGAAAAATCTTTTCCATGCTTTATGTCTCTTTCCCACTTTTGTATGCTTTTATTTTTTAGGAAA
Organism: Pinus tabuliformis; assembly: GCA_031772625.1. Lineage (NCBI taxonomy): Eukaryota > Viridiplantae > Streptophyta > Pinopsida > Pinales > Pinaceae > Pinus > Pinus tabuliformis. The sequence continues at coordinate 2,022,112,492 of CM062817.1, read as the reverse complement.
AAGCTAAAGATGAGGATAAAGAGATCACATTCCACCATATGAGTTTCTGAAAGTGAACAAGAGTGTCACATTCTAGTTAACTCGAGCTTTTTTCCTCATGACTGAGTGATAATTTTGGTAACAAAAGTTAGATGAAGGGGACAACTTGTTATAGACTAGGATAACGTGGTCCTCATGGTACATAACTTGCATTATAGTCTTATATAGTCTAGGAGAAAGGGATATTTCAACCAACAACATAGTATTCTCCTCCAAGATGATGAGGAGGTATTTTCATGTATAACACATTTAAGAAGATATCACAATTCAAATTGATAACTTAATATTTGTAAACAAATTTAAGGGTAATTGACAACATTCATAAAAAAGATAGCAGTGTCCTCATATATAACAATTCTCCATCAAAAAATCATTGACAATTTTCAATATACATATATGACTACTAAATCAAAACTTATCGTAGATATCATTATTCCAAGATAAATTCACAACATTACATCCAAAAATAGTAATATTATCATACATAATGATTCTCCATCAAAAAGCATTGACAGTTTTCAACACATATATAAAGTAACAAGATAATAATAATAATATCCTCATCATATTTAATCAAATCAACTAAGATTCAAATGTGTGATTATCATATCAAAATCTTTCGTGAACACCATTATTCTAAGGTAAATTACAACATCCATCAAAAGATTGTAATATCATCATACATAATAATTCTCCATCAAAATAATGTTGATAATTTTCAATATATACATAAAATAACAAGATAAAAATGATAATATCATCATCATATTTAATTAAATCAGCTAAAAGTCAATGTATGATTATGAAATAAAAATGTTTCATAGATATCATTATTCTAAGGTAAATTCACAACATCCATAAAAAAATAGGACTCTCATCATACACAATAATTATTCATTAAAAAACTGTACACAATTTTCAACATATTCATAAGGTAACAAAATAGTACTGATAGTATCATCATCATTATTTGAATCAACAAAAATTCAAATGTATGATTACCATATTAAGACATCTCAACTAAATATAAAAAATAATGCATAGCTAGCTAGCACCACGAAAATCATAGTCAAGATCATCCTCATGATCATTTCCATGATTATCATCCTAACCATCCTAATAATATCATTCACATAATCGTCACCAATGCCATCGCCATCCTCATCATCATTATCTCCGATATATGATGTAATCTAAGCATAGTATGTATCATCATCTTCATGGTCATTACCTGTAGTGTTCTGAAAAAAAATCAATATTACATGTTAGTACTAATTCTATAGCACAATGCATATTTTTATTACAATGCTAAACATAAAATAAGGTGGGACATAATAAAATTTAATAATACTAAAAAATAAAATGAAAATACGGTTTAAGATATATTAGATATCCAACTAAGATTACACTTGTAATTCAATTAAATAGTAGAAGCATTTATTAAATCATATGAAGTAGGTACCCATTTGTTCTTCATATTATATTATGAATGTTTCTTATGATGTCCATCCATGATTGGTAAATTAAGAGTTACTGGAAGCTTTATTTGAAATTACAATTGTAGTTCACATTAGAAATAGAAGAAATTTTGACAAAAAAAGAATGTCACATGAAAAAGTAAATTGTTTTTAATGAAAAATAAGTCGCATACAATATGAATGTCACGTCAAATATTGAGTTGTTTTTAGTGCATGTAATTTTCTCTATGATAAAATGGAGCCTAATATTCATTCAAGAACAAATGCTCGCAAATAATTACTTCATTTTATCCATTATCACACTTAATCCATTATACCTAGTGACGACAATGATTCCATTCAAATTGCTTTGAACTCCCTAAATATAATGTAAAAGAGAAAACTCCATGACCACGACTGCAACCCCCTCCCTTGCCTCGTCCACCATCATAGACAATGAACTTGGAGTTATGAACACGATAGAAACATCTTCCTTGGCTCGTGTCCACCATCACAGGCATTGAACTTGGAATTAAGAGTACTCATGTTTTCTTTGCTATAATTAATCTCCAAGGAAGCAAAAATTGATCAATATATCAAGGAGCCCATCAAGGAATAGAATATCACAGGTAAAGCTCAATAGGCTTTGCCAAAAGAGTGTGAAATAACACTTATCTCTATTTTATGAAATAACTCGAATGAGTGGAATGAATGGTTGGAAACACTTACCAGGGAAAGGAAGATTTTTGGTCTGTCCTTATTTGTATTATTATTTTTTCTTCTTAGAAAGGAGGGAAGTGTTTAAAAAAAATCTAGAAATTATTTTAAATTAAAAAAATAAAAATTATTTGCTTATGTTTTAGTTTTTTTTTTTAATATATATTTAGTTTTAGTATTTTTTTTTTATTTTCTAAAAAAAAACATTTAGTTTTTGGTATTTTTTTATATAAAAAAATATATTTTGTTTTTATAAAAATGGATTTTAAACATTCCATTCGTGCTAAATTTGTGATTTTATGATAGAAGTTTAAATTATATATAGAAAAGTAACTTAATGCCATGTGTTGTGTCATTGAGATGGGTATTATACATCTCTTCCTTGGTAAGTTATAGAATGTGCTTGGGTTTTCTTAATGCAATAAAATTAATTCTACTCTTCATTATATCTTGAGATGTTCAACTTGCACCTAATAAAACAATAAAGTTAAAATAGGTTTTCCTTTTTCCTTTATAGATCTTTGTCCCCATTAATCTTGGTCTTAATAGATTAATTGTCTTATGGTGGCCATGAGTGGTCACTCCCATTAATTGCATGATTTTTAGTTTTCTGCTGGCGACATATCTTAGGATTCATAACATGTTATTTAATTTATGAAAATGTGTTATTGTCCATATTAATGTTAAATATTAATACTAAATATGTTGGTTTTGAGCATGGTTTAGAAAAAGTTCCCAAAAGGTTTATAGATTGTATTTTATAATGTAATGAATCATTGCTTTATGAAATTGTTTTGGATATTTTTTTTTAATGATTCATTGATTGATGAAATTTTTATGGATACTCTTTTTTAGTATATTAACTTGTATGCGATAAAGTCAAAAGTCACCTCTTCTTGAGATTTTCGTTGGTCAATTTCCCTTAAGGCCATCAAGTTCACCATTTGGTCCCATGTTAAGGAAATATAAGAGTCATGAAGTGGCATTGTCTAAGCACTTAAATATTGAAACTTGTATTTTTTAGTCACATTATACTTCCTTTCTGTGTAAATTCTCCATGAAAATAGTCTTATGGAACACAACAGGCCTCAATAGTAAAGGAAAACAAAGACTCCTAAAATAAAAATGGTATGCAAAGCACCCATCAATAATGTTGATATAAGAAACAAAAATATTAAGTGAGGTTCTACATCATATAATTATGAAATGGGGGAGGAATTGCCAGGTAGTAGTGATTGATGCTTAGAGATACTTGGGTGGAATGGTTATTATTTGGAATGAACAAGACAACAAGGTTACTAATAATAGAGTTTAGGCTTCTGTGATCCATATCAAGTTAGAGAAAGATTTCGGCGAAAATCACATGGAATCTCATTTGTCGACGCATTTCGAACCAACTAGTGTGGTTCATCGTCAGGACAAGTTGAAGAAACAGATCTAGCTCATCATGCTAAATAGTCTGAGCAGAGCCTCCAACAGCTAGCATATCTAACGGCTAGTTTGACTTAAGGACAAGGGTCAAAATTATTATAATATTTTAATTCGTAAAAATAAATAAATTAAGGTAAATGGTACGAGACCTAATAATTAAAAACTATAAGTTAATTAATAATTAGTTACAAAAAAGGCCTAAAAAATATAAATAATTTTAATTTAAAAGTATTAAGAATAAAAGGTAATAAAGAAAATCAAAGTTAATAATTATAATTTAATTAATAATTAAAAGGAAAATTAGTTAATTAAATGACCTAATGGATGAATAAAAAATTATATGAGACCTAATAAATAAAATTTTTATAAGTTAATTAATAATTTAAAAAGGAAATTGGTTAAATGAAGAAAATATAATCTTATTTAAAAGTATTATTAAAATTGTAAGTTAATTAAAATAGTAGAAGGTAATAAAGAGAATCAAGGTTAATAAAAATTAATAATTTAAAAGGAAAATTAGTAAATTAAATGACCTAGTAATACAGGATGGAGTAATATATAAATTAATTTTATATAAAAGTATTATTAAAAAGGTATGTTAAATAATAAAATGTAATTAAGGTAAATGGTACGAGACCTAATAACTAAAAACTATAAGTTAATTAATAAAAATGACCTTGAAAGGCCTAAAAAGTATAAATAATTTTATTTAAAAGTATTAAGAATAAAAGGTACTAAAGAAAATCAAAGTTAATAATTAAAAATTATAATTTAATAATTAAAAGGAAAATTAGTTAATTAAATGACCTAATGGATGAATAAAAATTATATTCGGCATGAGAGCTAATAAATAAATTTTTTTATAAGTTAATTAATAATTTAAAAAGGAAATTGGTTAAATGAAGAAAATATAATCTCATTTAAAAGTATTATTAAAATTGTAAGTTAATTAAAATAATAAAAGGTAATAAAGAGAATCAAGGTTAATAAAAATTATAAGTTAGTTAATAATTTAAAAGGAAAATTAGTAAATTAAATGATCTTGTAATAAAGGATGGAGTAATATATAAATTAATTTTATATAAAAGTATTATTAAAATGTATGTTAAATAATAAAATGTAATTAAGCAATAAAAAGGATCAAAAGACCTTATAATAAAGGAAAAGTTAAATGTATAGAGTAATGTATAAATTAATTTTATTTAAAAATATTATAAAAATTGTGTGTTAATTAATAAAGGTAATAAAGAAAATCAAAGGATGATATGATAGATCGGAAATTAGTTAAAAATATAAGCAGTAAAGAGTTAGAAAGGAAAATTAGTTATATGGAGGCCCTTAAATAAAATAATTAATAAAAATAATAGGAATTAAAATGGAAAAAAAAAGGCATAAAGGACCTTGAAATATCAGAAGAAATAGGTTGCTATACACACGATTAAAAATAAAAAATAAAGAAAAATAATAATAATAATAATAAATAGATAAATAAGTGAAAATAAAGATAAAAGACACCAAAAACCAAAGAGGACGAAAAAACGACTAGGAAGAGAGGGCTGGGACCCAACACCTACTGACTTTCCAACCATCCTCTCTATTCAGATTGCTTGGTCTTTTTTCAATCTCAAGCACTTCCCTGAATTTTCGATGATGGAAATGCGAAACCTTAGCAATAACACTGGCTTCTTCAATACAAACACGATGATTGGTTTTCTCAGCATGTTCAGCCAAAGCGGAAGACTTAGATATCCTATGCTTCAGATCTGCTGCGTGCTCGCTAATCCTCTGATTAATGGAACGACCAGTCTCCCCAATATAGGGGGTCCTACAGGAACAAGGGATCATATAAACACCCTTCATATCTTTAGGTTCGATGGGATCCTTCACCGATATGAGGGACGAACGAATGGTGTTCAGGGGCCTGAAGGACACAGGGATACTATGTCTCCTGAGAATCCTACCAATTCTATCAGTGGTCCCTTGAACATAAGGAAGATGGACACCAGGAACACGATCTTTTGGTTCTCTTTTCGCCAGAAAATTCTTGGAAGCTTTAAGGAAAGCCCTATGACCCATGTCTCTACTATAACCATTCTCCACAAATACATCCAGCAGATGGGATTTTTTCCTTCTCAAAGCTCTTCTTGTCCGAGATCCTCAGGGCCCGAGTAGCAAGGGTACTAAGAACACCCATCTTTTGAGCCGGGAAATGGTGGGAACTGGCATGAAGATACTGTTCTGTATGAGTTTTCTTTTGAAAAACTTGATGGGCGAGGGAACCATCATCATTCCTAGAAATAAGAATATCAAGGAAAGGAAGGCATCCCTCAACTTCCTGCTCCTTAGTGAACTTAATGGCCGAGGACTGCCTGTTAAGATGATCAAAGAAGAGATCAAGCTCATCCTGGCCATGAGACCAGATGACATTGGTGTCATCCACATACCTCTTCCATAGCTTAGGAAGGAGCCGGGAAGAGTTCAGAGCCTTGGACTCAAAATCTTCCATAAACAGATTAGCAACAATAGGGGAAAGGGGGGATCCCATTTCAACGCCACATGTTTGCTCGAAGAACTCCCCTTCAAAACTGAAGAAGGTGGAAGTGAGACAAATCTCAACCAACCTAGCCGTGTTAGGATCTGTTAGGCGGTTGATCACATCCATGGCCTCATTAATAGGGATGCAAGTGAACAGGGAGACAACATCAAAACTGACAAGAATGTCCCCAGGATCAAGCTTAATGTCCTTGAGCTCCTCGATAAAGGAAGCAGAGTCTTTTAAGAAGGACTCCGTCCGACCAACAAGCGGCTTAAGCTTTAAATCCAGGAACTTCGCAAGAGGATAGGTAGGACCTCCAATGGTGTTGACGATAGGCCTTAAGGGGGCTCCTTCCTTGTGAATCTTTGGGAGGCCATAGATTCTAGGAGTAATAGGGTTGCTTTCAATGAGCTTATGGTGCAAGGAACTCAACGAGCCAATGGATTTAATGGCCAAAGCCACATTTCTAGCAACCTTCTTCAAGGGATTTTTGGAAAGCTTTTTGTAGCTACCACTATTATGAAGATGATCCAACATCTTGCTACGGTAATCAACCATGTTAAGAATCACGGCAGCACCACCCTTGTCTTCCTTAAGAACAATGATATCCTTGTTCTGGTTTAAGGATCTGAGAGCTAAAGATTCTTCTCTGGTTTAAGGATCTGAGAGCTAAAGGTTACTAATATGTTTACCTCTTTTCGCATTATGACAATAAAATCTTAGTTAATTGACATCAAGGGCTGCTACCATGTATCCAATGTCTGTTAATTCAATATCGCAAAAGGAAAACCTCTATTTCTCAATTCTATTTCCATCACAAGTAATTTATTCTCCCAATATCCATGGATTATTGGGAGTGAATTCAATATTGTCAACTGTCTCGAGGAAAAGAAAGGATGAATCACAATGTTTAACAAGAGATTTTGTAAGTTATACCATCATAGCCCTTGTCACATGGAATGAGTCGATCTTGCGGACAAGATAGACCTTCCTAGAATCTAACGATATCCAGTGACAAGCAAGCCAATCAAAAACTATCTTTCTCTAAATATGCATTTATAAACAAAGGCAAACAAGTGTTTAGGCCTACCTTGGGTCCAATGCAAGTTCGTGGAAGCCTCGCTCCTTTGATCCAAATGAGCTTCCTTGTTGTGAATCTGCAAACACGAACAAGCAAACAGATTAAATATCACCTGAAAAGCCAATATCATAAAGCATACTTAACATGATGATCGAGGAATTCATGAAACAAATGGCATAAGACATTTTGTTGAGAAAAATGAATCTGATTGTATTAATTCAAATAAAAGAAGAACTTTACAACCTGTGCCTTGATGCTGTACAAGCTCCTCCCAGGGTCCAACAAGAAGTCTCCTCTACTTTTACAAGTTTCACTCTCTTCCCAATGAAGCCAAAAAGGTATGTGATCTCTCCTCTCAAGCTCAACTAGGAAGTCTCAATTCCACCAACATTTACCCTAAAAAATGTTCAGCTTCTAACCTCCCTAGAAAACAGCCCAATGCCTTAATTTATAGTGCAATGGAGGGAAGTTACTAGGTCCTCCTTCAAAGGGATAAAGCCCTCCTTCAAAGGGATAGCTCCTCTCATCAAGGGATTAGCTCCTTCTCTTTTGGGATGCATGAACCACCTAAGAGCGACCTATCCACGTCAAAATTCCTTCTAGAATCATCTAGAATTAACCCAAAGTGAGTCTTTTAGAATAAACTTGCGCCTTTTTGACTTTCACAGGGGTCTGTACCCACTCCTTTAGGGACAGAGCGGGAAGGTCCGCAGTTTTTGTGAACAGGAGGTGCGGGACCGCAGGCAATATTGAGAGAAAGTACAAAACCAGAGCTTTGTTGATTTTCAATGTCTTTCTCTCATTTTCAAAGCTTGACTTGAAGAGCTGAGGTCTGAGACTTGCTTAGGAGGACAGTACAAGTGATGGTAGACCCATACTGACTGCAAATAATCATGGTGACGATATTTTTGTGTAATAAATTTCCCCCTAAAGTGTGAAGTCTGTAGTAGATGAGGATTTCATTTATCATTTACGAAGAGTGAATTACTTTATCATTTCGAGGATCATCTTGTGGAGATCCTAGTCGGAACCTGTAAAAACATTCAATGCAAGATATATAAATGAGATCATATCATTGCTGAGGTAGGCATTCCCATACTCAGATCAAAATTGACTTAGAAAACTAACTTCTGCTCTGATATAGGAATGATCTTGAAATACATCACAAGTATAGACACATGTAGACACAGTATGGACGTAGCCATCTGTTTATGAATAGTCCACAATATAATGAATACAAAATTCCTCGCAGCCTGGATTGCGGAAACTAGATCCAGGGTCTTCATTTCTACTTCCCGAAACAGTATGATTCTATCCATGCGAATGAATGTGTGGAAGTCGAACATGGTAGAAACCACTTGATTACCAGTCAATGATGTAAACTGTTAACAAGTGTGAGAGAAACCACCAGTGATGTCAATGGCTCTCAAAGTACCCAGTACAATCCATGAGATGTGAATAGATGTGTTGATGTCGAACATGTCACAGAATCCTTTGATCGAAGGTCAATGATGCAACCTGTCGTCAAAGGCGAGAAACCTACCATTGAGGCATGAAGATCCCAAGGTACTGACGATTTCTAGATCATCTTTCTAGATAATGAACTGAAGTCGATAGAAAGCGATCCGTCACAGGCAAGCCCACAACATGAAATCATAGATCAAGTTAAAGAAATTTAGTTGCAAGGACTGACTCAGGGATGGTCAAGATGGATGACAGATATTTTGCAGATGAATGGCTTATTGGCACTGACCTCTTGAACACATAAGGACACAACAGATGGCTTGGTGACAATTGACCCAAAGTTAATACCCAGAAATCGGCTGAAGACTTTCAATGTGGTTTGATCAACTGTTAGGCAAAGGATTTCCCAACCCAGGTGAATAAACGTGTCGTGTTCAAGAGTGGTTACAAAGTATGACAAACAGGCTCATTTTTCTCTCTATTCCCCCACCATTTCTGGCAAGTACCTCTTTATTTTTGACAAGCTTGAGGAGGATAACATTTGCTTGATTATAAGCTCATCCTTCAGATGAGTCCAACTTAGTTTAAATTCGAACCCTAAGAAGGAGTGGTTCGTTCCTGTTTGTAATTGAACAGGTCCTTTACTGTTAAATTTTAACGAGTCCAATATAGGAGAAACTCGATGTTTTTCAATTTTAGAGAGTCTGAAAAAACTTAAGAAGACTCTAGGGTTGACCTTTTTCGTAAATTTGTGTCTCCCAAGCTCGAAAAAGTATAAAATAATACTTGAGAGAACCGATTGATCTTTACAACCAAGGAGTACTTTTCGTAATTAGTGCCCCTGATCTGAAAAAGTAAAAAAGCGATCAACGACACGTCGTTTTATAGCCAATATCGAATTTGAAACGACAAAAATCTGGCAATCTTTTCATGTTTTTACAGTCAGAAAAGAGCTGTAAGTGGACCGTCTTTTTAGTTCCGTTTTAACGAATTTAAAAAGAAAAACTCGGCAATCTTTTCATGTTTTAGGAGTCAGAAAAGAGCTTAAAGGCGACTCTAAATGTTTTTCGTCGAAAATGATCGATTTCTCCTGAACAATCCGTTATCTTGAACAAAAATTGCAAACATTACTCATACCTATTTGAGATGGATAAAAATGCTGCAAAATCTACCTTTCTAAAGTGAAACATAAACAAATTTACAATTCATTTATTCAAAAAACTTATAAAAAGGGCTTTCGTCAATTCATTTTTACCATTTAAGATTTGGGTGAGAAAATAGTGCTTTTGTTCAGAAACTTCCCGTGAAGATTGCCGAAAATCCATCCATCGGAATCGAATGCCGTCTTCTCCAGGTAATCCACATCATCCTAATCTTCAATTTCAACCATTTCAATTTGTGTTTTATGGTTTTATTTCATTTTTTAGAGGGTTTTAAGGCTAGAAACCCGCGCGGGGGGGGCCCGCAGGCATAACACTGGCAGCCTGCGGACCCCGACTTTTTCTTAATGGGGAAAAAGTCAGGGGTCCGCACCTTCCATGAAGGCAAGGTGTGGACCCACGCACTGTCTCTAATAGAGAGGGTGCGGTCCTCGCAGCAAGGGTTTTTAACCCAAAAATTCTCAAAATTGACCCAAACAATTTAATTTCTTGCATTCTAATTTGCCTTTTTGTTGGATGTAGAGTGTACATCATGCTTGATTGGCGAGAACGGGAGCATGAGGACGTAGATATTGCCGCGTTAAATCACCAACCTTCGATCGATGCATTGAAGGCATGCGGCTTGTACAAATTCTGGGCCATACCTGGCATGAGGGCCCAAGTGGACTTCTTGCAGTGGTTGGTAGACAGGTGGAGCATACAGGACCAGTGATTCTTCATTGGTGGCCACCAACTCGAAATTGAGCCAACAGACATATACTTTTTGACTGGTTTTCCTAAGAGAGGCGAAGACTTGACTCTATTCGGGACTAGGCCAGGTGGCCAGTCTGTCGATAGCCTCCGGCTAGAGTTCTGCAACAGCCAGGCTAGAGACAAAGGGATAGACATTAAAACCATATCCCGTCCTAAACTCATGGTGATTGCATTTACTGTTACTAGACTTTGCGGGAGTGCCGCACTACATATTGCCACCAGATCCCAGATGCGGATGGCAGTTGACTGCTTTCGAGGCACCATCTTCAACTGGTGTGATGCTGTGTTGGCTAATGTAAAAGGCCAACTGACCAGAGCCAAGAACAGACAACTGAAGACTTTTGGTTATGGGGCTTTGGTTGTGAGCTTTGGTCTAGAGAGGGTCCCAATGTTGGTCCCGCAGCACCTTACTGTTGGAGCTGGGCTTTCTCGAGAGCCCAAACTGATGCGATGTGTTGCAATTATGGCCTGTCATCTTGACGAGGGGAAAAAGGTCGTTCGATTCAAACCTGAGTATTTCCATTGGTTGGAAAAGCAGGTTTTTGCTATTCAAGACTTCCCTTATGCTGGGGTAGATTTTCGCGGTGACCCAGACATGGCTCTTCCACCAGGAGAGCAATGGGATGATTCAGGTAAAATCATTTTCAATATTTTCCTATTTTTTTTTTTTTTTTTATGTCGTCCCAAAACTGATAGTAAAAGTTTCAATGCAGATGTGGGTCCACAACGACCAGCCGCTCTCCGGCCTTACGAGAGAAAACAACCAGCTGCAGCGGCACCAGCCCCACAGGACGAATCAGCAGAGACCTTGGCCGAGTTGGAGTCATCTAGAGCACTTGATAGGGGACATTCCAGAGACCGGCATAGATGACATTCCTCGTCGACTACAACACTATGTGATTGGGGTTCCAGGACCTTTTAGGAGGTTCCTTTGTAAGGTGGCCCGTAAAGTGGTTTCTTATCGAGATCATCACCAGTGATAGGATGATCGCCTATTGTAGACACATATGACATTTTTGCTTTTTGTACTTATCATTTTTGCCGATCATAAGGTGTTTTTCAACCTATGATCGAGGACGATGTATATTTTGACACACTCCTATATATATCACTATTACCAGCTTATCTTGTAAATCATGTTATGGAATGCTTTTAAATTTACATGTATGATTATTGCAAATGTCTACTTAACATTCAATAAGCAATTTCATCTGCTAATGTATTTAAAGATCTTGGAATATGCTGATATTCAATATAATCAAATTCACGTTCCAAGAGACGCACTCTAAAAAATAATCTCAATAACACTGGATTTCTAATGGCATACACTCTATTAAGCTGTAATACAACGAGTTCAGAATCTAACCTCACTATCAAACTCCAAATCCAAAATTAAATAGATTCAGATAATAACTCAATCACTGCACTATACTCGGCAATGCTGTTCGTTGTTTGACCGAGGCTTACCCCATGCATAGATACCAACTCGTCAGAGGGAAAATAGATAACCCAAGTTGCGGAAGAAATGTTTCGTGTATTACGACAAGCACCATCATCGAAATCTGCAATATCAAGAGTAAAACCAAGATAAGCAGGAATAATGACGAAAAACACTCTTTAAGCTAAGCACACTTTTTAAACTTAAAACACACCAGCTAGAAAGAAAACTATCCTAACTAAAAATCTCCATACCCATTCTTTAAGCATAATACCTATTCAAGTAAAGACCATTTCTGGGTTTACCTAAAGAGTCCCCGTCAAAGTCTACCAATTCATAGGCCCCTTTTGCTAGCTTTCGCTTAACAACATAGGGACCATGCCACATAGGAACAAATTTTCCAGCGCCTAATCTATCATTAGCTTGGTCGTACAATAAGACTAGGTCTCCTTCCGAAAAATTTCGAGGGGTCACATTTCGATCATACTGAGCTTTAATACGTTTTGCGTGAGTTTCGATCGCCAATGTAGCATCACGTTGATTCTCATCTAATTGAGCCAAGTATAACAAACATTTTTCCTCTTTGGAAGTGGCTGGAAGTAATTCGATGGCCATTTGCAATCACGGGATTTCGCATTCAATGGGTAACACAACTTTCAGACCATAAACTAGTTGGAAATGAGTGAACCCTGTTGATGTTTTTATTGAGGTTCGATATGCCCAAAGCACTGAAAATAGTATGTTATGCCAATTCGACCGATGAATCCCAATGATTCATCGGATCATGATGACTAAAAATTTGTTGATGGATTCAACCAGACCATTAGCTTGTGGATAATAGGGAGTTGAACTATTGTGACGCAAGCCAAGCTGGCCTGTAAGTTCGGTCATCATAACGTTTCGAAAATGACGCCCATGATTAGTGATAATCGCTTGTGGAACACCAAACCTAGCAATTATATGATTGAACACGAAAATTGCAGTTGTTTTGCCGTCTGCCTCAAATGTAGGCATCGCCTCAGCCCACTTGGTAAAATAATCTACCGCAAGGATGATATACGCATGCCCCCCGGCCGAGTGAGGGTTACATGTAATAAATTGATACCCCATTTGGCAAAAGGACCAATGACAATTATAGGGTGGAGAGGAGCAGGTGGAGGGCACATCTTTCGATCAAACATTTGGCAGTTGTGGCATTTTTGGACCGCGTTAATACAATCTTTAAACAAAGACGGCCAGAAGTAGCCAGCGCGCAATATATTTTGGGCTGTGGCATACCCAGACATATGACCGCCACACGCTCCAGAGTGACAGTCATTTAGAACCCTTTCAGCTTCCTCGTGAGTTAAACAACATCGAAAAACAGAGTCCGCCCCACGACGATAAAGAGTATCTCCAATAATTTGGAATTGTTGAGACTGGAAACGTATTTTTGGATGTTCTGACCTTTAAATTTCTGGCCGAAAGGATTGGTTCTGGAGATAAACGATGATATCCCCATACCACGAATCTAAAGTGTTGATTAGAAACAAGGATTCGTCTGCAATGGGCTCCTCCACCACAGTTTCCGTGTCAGCACGCGGGAAGTCACACATTAACTCCGCAAAAACTAAAGATTTCTTAGACTTAGATTTTTCAAATTCCAAGTTGAACTCCTGCAAGGATCACAATCCATTTGGAGTACTTGTCCCCTAGAAATTGCTTGGTCAAAATGTAGATCATAGGGTTGCAATCAGAAATTACTGTAGTTTTACGTAGTAAAATGTAGTGACAAAAACGTTGGACAACTTGAACAGCTGCCAATGCCAATTTCTTCACATGTGAGTATTTTAGCTCAGTTGGATTTAAAGTTCGACTAAGGTAATATATCACATGTTCAGTACCGAATTCATCTTCCTGAACTAAGACTATTCCAATGGTGGAATGAGAGGCGGCGAGAAACAAGAAGTAGTCCTAGTTGTAGTTGGGAGGATGCAATAATGGTGCATGGGTCAACGCATGTTTTAGTGCATCAAAATATTTCTGAGCTATCTCATCCCAATAGAATGGAGTATTCTGTTTCAACAACCAGGTAAAACCCTTTGTAAGCTCGGCGTAGTTAGGAATGAATCGTCGTAAAAAGTTTGCTTTCCCTTGCAAACTTTGGAGTTGGTGAAGACTCGAAGGAGGAGGCAATTTGACAATAGCTTCAACCTTCGAGGGATCGACGCGAATGCCGTCTTTCGAAACAACAAACCCCAACAATCGACCCGTTTCTATACAGAAAACACACTTGTGTGGATTCAACCTAATCCGATAATGCCTACACCTCATAAAGATTGCTCGTAAATGGATGAGATGATCAGCTCGATGTAATGAATGAGGAGGCAAATCATCGAGATAGGGTTGCACAATGTGCTTGATGTCATGAAACGCATAAGACATGGCCCTTTAAAAAGTTGCCTCTGCATTCTTGAGCCCAAAAGGTAATTTGCAATAAGCAAATGTCCCCCATGGACAAATGTAAGTCGTTTTTGGTTGATCGGTAGGTAGAATATTGATTTGATTGTATCTGGAAAAACCATCCATGAAGGAGAATATTTCGCTGTCGGCACAATCATCAATGATTTGATCAATATAACAAGTTGGGTAATTGTCCTTTGGACAGGCTCGATTAATGTCCCTATAGTCGATACATATTCTTATTGTCCCTTGCTTTTTGTTAACCGGAACAATATTCGATACCCAATCCGTTAACGGGATCGGATAAATGAAACCTGCTTTGAGTAATTTTTCAACTTCTGCTTTAATAGCAGCAACTTTTCTTGGGTGAATCTGACGCAAACGTTGCCGGACGGGTTTAGCATCCGGGTAAGTCTTGATTTCATGAACAACAATTGCAGGGTCAATTCCCAGCATTTCCTCATATGACCAGGCAAACACGTTGGGGAATTCTTGAAATAGGGCCTTATATATTTGAATTTCATCTTATGTACACGAGGCACCTATATGAATGTTTTCAACAATTCCAGGCTTAACCGAAATGTCAATAGGAATAGTTCGAGAAATGTTTCCCAAATTTAACTCTGAATCAGGATTTTTGATTGGATTCTGAGGTTCCTTGACATATTCAGTCATAAAAATTGATGAAAAATCATTTTCAAAACGATCATTCTCGGGTAAGAACGAAGATCTTCCCATGGTAAATCATCTACACATAGGATTTCACGAATTTGATCATCAGAGTGAACAAGTTCGGAAAACGTTGTTGAATTCGAGTTTGATGTGAAAAGTGATTCCTCATGGACCACATTCATTAAGTCAATTTTGGTTGAAGATGGGTTGGAAAATGACTGCACGACCTAATATGCAATTTCATATGGACTCAAAGGCATAACATCACCAAATGAGTCTATCTCAGATTCAGAAGGTACGATCCAAGGATCATCATAAACAATGGTGTCTGACGAAATCATATGAATGGTTGCAAAAGAGGACGACGCATTGATAGGAGGAAAAGGAAAAGTTCCTAGTAAACCGACATCTTTAACTAGTTCTACTCCAACATCCTTATACGGGATAGTCGTTTTACCGACATGCTGAATGCTTTCAGAAGAGGCTGGGTCGGACGAAAAGTAAGCCAGCTGGTCTATTGTTACGATCTTTCCATTATGAGGAAACTTTATAACCTGAAAGACCAATGAAACGACAGCTGTCATAGCGTAAGACCAACTACGACCCAAGAGAAGGTTGTAATCTAGAGGGGCATCAACCACCTCCACATCTAGATTAACTATTTTTCCTTCAACCCCTATAGTAAATCCTGTAGAATGCCAAAAGGATGAAACCTACGACCATCAAAGGCCTTTAGAATCATCGGGGATTGACTTAGTGAAGGAGAACCAAACGATCTCCAACACTGTATCGACATAATACACGTTGAGGCTCCCTCATCAATCACAGTCCTGTGAATAGGCCTGTTTTTGACTATCACTGGGATCTGGAAAGCCATTTGATGAGGTAAGCACGGTGTACTTTTTTCTAGATAAAAAATTATTAGGTTTGAGTCCTGAACGTCAACAGCTCCTATAGCCGACAAAATTAATTTACGCTGTGCTGGACATGATTGTAGCACTTACAAAGCCAACATTGCTGAAGGTGAAACAGCTAAATCTTCAACAATGTTATAGTTCTAAGCCGCTCTCGCATGTGGATTGAAAGTTGACTTTTGAAGTATACCCTTGGCGGACGGTTTGATTACTAAGTCTGGATTAGGTTTCTCGATCTGTAGTGGATTGGAACCGGGAGCTGAGGTTGATGGGTTAGAATGAGAAGATTCTGCTTCTTTACCATCAACATGAATTTTACTACCATAATCATGCGATCGAGTCGCAATCCTAACATGGGACATCATCAGTATGGGTTCTTCATTGGCATTCGAGGAAGGACCTATCATCTTACTGTCTTGACTTGGAAAAGGATCCTTCAAAACAGCAGGCGTTTGGGAACCTTTGAAAATCTTCGCAACCTCTGCACGATGAGGGCAGTCTCTTGTAAAATGCTCTTCGTCACAAATGAGACAAGGATAACGAGGTTTGCATTTCTCATCATTGGATTCTACTTTTTCTGGTTTCTCTTTTGAATTTTTATCTGTTTTATTTTTCTTCTTACCACCGGATTTTGATTTGGCTGTAGATGACTCTACAACATGAATATCGGCAGAAATCTCTGCGGAAGAATCACCTGTCGGGGAATCTGGCAAGGTTATGATAGGAGAAGAATTCTTGGAAGACTTCTTCTTACTTTTGGTGTTAACCTTACCAATCATACCATCAGCGGCATGAGATCCTGAAGGAGCTGCAACGCTTTGATTTTGCTTAGGAAGATCGGGGATTTTCTCGTGTAACGTACCTGAGTGAGTATAAACCAAGTCAAGGTACTGTGATTGAGCAATTACCTTCTCATCAGTAACGACTCCGGCCTTAGCTACATCTTCAGTGATCTTTGGCAATAAAGATTTTACAAACCATTCAGCTAAGATCTGATCTGAAATAAAAAAACTTCACTAAACATTGTCGACGTCTCCATTCATGAATGTGATCTGAAATGTAAGTGGACGTCGACTGCTTTAATGAAGTTAGTAATTCCGTGCCATTGTCATATCTGACTGGCAACTGAAAATGAGTTAAAAACGAGGTAGATAACTGACTAAAGTTATAAAAAGTGGCTCGCGGTAACTCAATGTACCACTTGGCCGCAAGACCAATTAGAGTGCGCTGGAAAAGCCTTAGACCGATTGAATCATCTGAAATGGAGTTAGACGCACACCAGAGGTGATAAGTCATCACATGGTTCGACAGGTCCTCTCCTGATTTGCCTTCAAACTTAGGAATATCACTAGGCAACTTATTCGGCATTGGCGGCCAAAACGGAAGATAGTTAATGGGATCGTTCGTTAGGCGCGACAAGTCAGGCAAGTCCAAAGTTGCGATAAACAGTAACTGACGATTAGGGTCCCTAAAACTCTGGGTCATGAGACCAGCCCCAGGAGGAGGATATCCAGGATAACTAGGAATAGGAATTGCATTTGGGATATTGTATCCTCCCGGAAAACTAGGATTAACCGGACCGTACTGGTGTTGTTGAGGTTGTTGATGTATACCCAGGGTATGGTTGATACTGATAGACTGGCTGCTGCACAGCAGGACCGAATTGGTACTGTCCCTAGTACGGTTGATAAGTAAATTGTGGTTGACTTGTGACAACCGTACTTGAACCAGGTTGTCATACAGGCATCTGAACCGAAGTTTGAATTGTGGATCCAGACTGAGGTAAAGATGTCTGAGGAGTAGATACTGGAACAATAGAAACCAGAGCTATCGATACTCTAGAAGTAGGTGGGGTTGATTGAACAGATGTTGCGGCAGTTGCAGCAGCCGTTTGAGGCGGAGTACGAGGCGTACTAGGCCCAGGCTGAGAAACTACTGAAGGTACAGAAGTTTGAATAGTAGACTGGACTGGTTGTTGGGGTGAACCAGAAACTAAGGGTTGTCCAGTTTGAGATGACAACTATATATTCGGTTGCAAGACCTGTTGAATTTGTGATGGATCCCACACTAAGTTCATTCTGGGGTACGAACCCATAACAGGTTGAGAATATTGAGGACCGTAACCAGGTTGAGGGTAGGGTTGATAATTCAAAGGTACATTTCTCGTTCCTTTAACATATGATTGACCGGAGGGTGGTTGGAAACCTTGGTTCGAGTACTGACCTTGGGGTTGATACCCTTGAGGAACATATTGATACTGGGGTTGACGTTGAGGTACATATTGAGTCTGGGGTTGACCTTGAGGAATGTACTATCCCGTAGGTGTGTACTATCATTGAGGTTGCCCCCCAGGCGCAAATTGGGTACCTTGAGGTTGCCCCCCAGGTGATAATTGAGGATTTTGAGGCTGCCCCCCAGGCGGTAACTAGCCACCTTGAGGTTGAGGATTAGGAATAGTACCTAACATCATGAGAATATCTTCTACACTCAGCGGCTTAGTACCATTATTTCTAGTTAATAACCCTTGTTCAATGGGTTGAGGATATGCTCTCGCAAAAGTACCAGAAAGTGACTGATACCCAGAGGGAACAGAAGGACCGCCGTACAAAAACGATTCTGGTGATTGAGTAAACATGGACGATTGTCTTGACATATTTAACGGAGGATAGTAACCTCTAGGTGTTGGGTGATAAGGAATACGAGGTGGTGAAAAACTTAGCCCTAGGTTTTCCAAAAAATTAGCCAATGAAAGATACCAAGCACTGCTCCTAGGCGGACTGTAAAAAATTGATTCACGCTCCCTAAGTTCAATAACAGGTTGATTTTCAGGGATAGGGATGCCTACTTCTTCTTCCAGAGTAGCAAGTTCTTCGATAGCTATAAGTCCAGAAGGAAGATTTTGGGTAATTATTCTTTCTACCCTGGGTGAACCAGGACCACTAGAAGTTGGAGAGGTAAACCCCGATGTTGAAGTAGCAGCAAATTCACTTTCAGGTTCGGATATTTCAGGTTCCTCACCTATATCACTAGTAGATGAAAAGCTACCAGTAATTTCGGAAACAGACACTGATTGTGGATTATAATCTGCTACTAAAGCTTGAAAATCAGGATGTACCACCAAAGAAGACTCTCCTTATTCAGGTGACCCAACTCTACTGTCTCTAGGAATTATGAGGGCTCTTAACCCTTCAGGCTGGCTCGGTGAAAACTCAGGTGGTTGGCCTCGAAGTCTACGGGACTTCCTCGGTAATTCAGCCACGATTAAAAATTTTTAACTACTTCACATGCAAATAAAGTAAAATCTCAATGAAAACCACCTAAAGCCTCTAAATATCCAAACAAATTTGAATCACATGCCTAAAGAATCTAGGAGATCAAACCACACACAAACAGTAACTTTCCGTACTGAAAACACTAGTTGGTGATGAAGCCCAACGTCGCAGAGTTCAATACAGAAATGGCGGTTGGAACAGTTACCCTGACAACCTGCTTAATGAATAGACTGGCATAAGTTCCTCCACTAAACCGTCTCGAGTGAAGAGAACCTCCCAGAAAATCCAAGTGAGTCTAGCCAACGTCTGCTCCAGGTACAGTGGGATCTTCCCACCACTGTCACCTTAGGAAGAATCCTATAGAATATGGTCATTAAGGTTACCAATGGAAACAAATATACCTGGGGGAACAGTCTACGATCCAATACGCACGCAAGGGTAGAGTAACAAGCTCAATCCCCTTGAAGGCTCCTTGACATAATCCAAGGTTTACCAACAAGTGACCCCAGGCTCCTTGACAATGGTTAATTCGAGGTTTACCATTTTTAATACGTGAATATCTGGCGTCGTTCCCAATGAGGAAGGATTGATTCCCACACTGCTTCAGACACGAGATCATGGTTCTCCTTTAAGAGGAGCTTTCCCAGAGCATAAATGCAACAATTGGATTTCTCTTCTACCACAAGATACAACTACGTGTTTGTTTTACTGTCTTGGAGAGTTAATTACTTCCTACTCCAAGACACTAGCCTAAGCTATGTTGGTGTATCAGAGCCCTAGAAATAAAAATATTACTAGATAGATTTTACTTTAAGCATTATTTTTATTGGTTTTTGTTTAAGTCAAGAGGTGCGGAGATGAAACTCGTGTTGTGAAGAATTGACTCGAAATCACTAAAAAATGCATTTAAGATGATTAAACAATCTTTTCCCTTCAATGAACTTCTAGCTAGGAAAGAGTTTGAGAATGAAAATACTTGTAAACACAAATCTTTCTTAACAAACAAACTAAAAGAAGAGCCTTTCGTCTTTTCCAATGCACTCAAAATGAGACAACTAGTTATTTTCACAAAAATTTCCCTTTTCTTTCAAAACACTCAACCACTACAAAAACAAACTTTTTCCAAAAGAGATTTTTTTTTTTTATAAAACACTCAAAACTATGGAAATGACTAATCTTGAGATCTATAAACTATAAAAAACTATTTGAAGTCAAAGCTTACAAGATGTCTTTTTCAAGGATGTTTTACTTAGCTACAAGCAAACTAAGGACTAATTTGTCCAGAATCACAAATTAGTCAAAAAACAACCAATTTTTGTTTTCTTTTCTAAAAATGAAATCCAAAATTTTAACACAAGCTTTTTCGAAGTTTCGTAAAGAGAAAACACAAGGTGGATTCCTCAACAAAGGTAGATTTTGCAAATGGTCAGACTCATAAGAAGGCTAGTAAAAACCAAGGTGATCTTAGGTTTCTACGGCTTCTAAGCTCAGAGCTACTACAAGACCAAAAGGAAAACCAAACCCAACAATCAAAACTTCTAGCAATTTCACCTAAAACCCTAACACCAATGGAATTAACCTAAGAAAATCTTCTGACAAGTTATATGCAGGTCTGGGCAGGGGATAATAACATCTAAACAAAAACTAAGCTGACTAATAGAGAAAATCTTAGGTTTTCCAAAATTTTGACAAGGTCCGAAGGCCCACAGTTAACACAGGTGCGGTACCACTCTGTGCTAAAAGCAAAAGTGCGGATAGATCCGCACTGTGTCCCAAGCTGAGGGTGCGGTCCTCTCCCAAAGTTATGAAAAACAAAAAATAATCCTAGATCTACTAAATCTATCCAATTCCACACACAACAAGCCAAAAACAAAAAAAAAAACAAAGTTTCAGGTCAAAGTAACAACAAGGAAAAAATCAAGTCCCCAGTGGAGTTGCCATTTTGTCACATGGAATGAGTCGATCTTGCGGACAAGATAGACCTTCCTAGAATCTAACAATATCTAGTGACAAGCAAGCCAATCAAAAACTATCTTTCTCTAAATATGCATTTATAAACAAAGGCAAACAAGTGTTTAGGCCTACCTTGGGTCCAATGCAAGTTTGTGGAAGCCTCACTCCTTTGATCCAAATGAGCTCCCTTGTTGCGAATCTGCAAACACAAAAAAGCAAACAGATTAAATAGCACCTGAAAAGCCAATATCATAAATCATACTTAACATGATGATCAAGGAATTCATGAAACAAATGACATAAGACAATTTGTTGAGAAAAATGAATCTGATTGTATTAATTCAAATCAAAGAAGAACTTTACAACCTGTGCCTTGATGTTGTACAAGCTCCTCATAGGGTCCAACAAGAAGTCTCCTCTACTTTGACAAGTTTCACTCTCTTCCCAATGAAGCCAAAAAGGTATGTGATCTCTCCTCTCAAGCTCAACTAGGAAGTCTCAATTCCACCAGCATTTACCCTAAAAAATGTTCAGCTTCTAACCTCCCTAGCAACCAGCCCAATGCCTTAATTTATAATGTAATGGAGGGAAGTTACTAGGTCCTCCTTCAAAGGGATAGCTCCTCTCATCAAGGGATTAGCTCCTTCTCTTTTGGGATGCATGAACCACCTAAGAGTGACCAATCCACGTCAAAATTCCTTCTAGAATCATCTAGAATTAACCCAAAGTGAGTTTTTTAGAATAAACTTGCGCCTTTTTGACTTTCACAGGGGTCCGCACCCACTCCTTTAGGGACAGAGTGGGCAAGTCCGCAGTTTTTGTGAACAGGAGGTGTAGGACCGCAGGCAATAGTGAGAGAAAGTACAAAACCAGAGATTTGTTGAATTTCAATGTCTTTCTCTCATTTTCAAAGCTTGACTTGAAGAGCTGAGGTCTGAGACTTGCTTAGGAGGACAGTACAAGTGATGATAGACCCATACTGACTGCAAATAATCATGGTGACGATATTTTTGTGTAACAACCCTAAAGTAGTCTCCATTAAATTTCACAAGAAATGATTATCCAACCCACACACGTGGATCAATGAGATGTAAGTGCCTAGAGAGGTAGTGGTGTCCAAATTTATCCCTCCCAACATTGTTCTCTGATATAATGGAGATATAGAAATTGTTAGTTAGGGCCTGCTATTTTGACAATGTTGGATATGATGATGTAAATCATCCTTAATGCTTATCGATCCAGATCCCCTTTTATGAATATTTAAACTTGAGAGTACTTTTTTGTCTCATTATGAGTAACTCCATAATTTAGAGGGAGTATCATCATCTTCATTATCATCATCATCACCACCATCATCATCATTGTTATTTTCATGATTGCGTTATCATCATAATCACCATTCATGTCATCATCATCATCATGATTATGGACATTGTCGTCAATTGTTCATAATTATAGGTGTCATAAGAAATATCATCAACCCAAAAAATGTTATGAGTGATCGAAAAGGGTTTTTAGGACACATGATATATGCAAGAGAAATAAAAACTTCATTTTTGAGAGATGATCGATGATCATCATCATCACTACCATTATCATCGTAATTATAATTTTCATCATCCCCATTATCATAATTAATGTAATTTCTATCATCATTGTTGTCATCTTTGTCATGAACATCATAATCATAATTTATGCCATTATTTTTGTTGATGATGACCAAGATGAAAATAATGATAATGATGATTAGATGATGATGGCTTGGAAGACGACGCCAAATATAATGATTATGATTATGACCATGACAACATTTAAAAATTGGGAAAATAGGCCAAGGTCATTAGCATCGTCATCATCATTGTCATTGCAACCCCCATTGGCTTTATCATCATTGCCATTATCATAATAATCACAGTTCATGTCATCGTCATCATCTTCATTATTATCATCATCATAATTATTGACATTTTTATCAGTTGTTCATAATTGTCAATGTCATAAGAAATATCATCATGCAAAAAATGAGGGTTGGAAAATGGATTCAGAAGTGAACAAAAAAAGGGGGAAACAATAGACGTAAAATTGGATGAAGAGTGGACACAACATAAGTAGATGTGAAACAAGACATAAAAATTGACACAAAAGTGGATGAAAAAGTAGATGCAATAGTTGATGCAAACTTGGACACAAAACATGATGTAAACATGGATGAACAAGTGGAAGAAAACATGGGTGCAATAGTAGGCATAAAAATTAGCATGAATTGTGGTGAAACAAATGTGGATACAAAAACGAACGCAAAAAATGACACAAACTTGGATGAAAAAGGAGGAAAACTTGGATGCAAAAATGGATGTAAACATGGACCAAACATGGGTGCAATAGTGGAAACAAAATTGGACGCATTAGAAGTGGATGTAAAAGTAGATGAAAAATGGGATGCAAAAATATAAACAATATCTTATGCAAACTTGGACACAAAAGATGATGCAAATGTGGATGCAAAAGTAGAAGAAAATGTGGGTTGCAACGATAGGCACAAGATATGGCACAAATTGTGGCACAACCAAAGTGGATGAGAAAGTGGATGTAATAACACACACAAAAAAGATGCAAACTTAGATGAAAGACAATATGCAATAAGGGATGTAAACATGAATGCAGACATGGGTGAAATAGGAGAAACAAAATTGGATGCAATGGAAGTAGATGCAAAAGAATATACAAAATGAGATGCAAAACCCAACACAAAAGTGGATTCAAAAATAGATGCAATATTTGATGCAAAAGAGGATTCAAAGATGGATGCAAAATTGGAAGAAAATGTAGGTACAATAGTAAGTACAAAACATGGCACAAATTGTGTCACAATAAAAGTGGATGTAAAGATAGATGAAAAAAAAGAAGCAAATGAAGATGCAAAATAAGATGCAAAAGGGATGCAAAAGTGGACATAAACATGGGTGCAACAATGGATGCAAAAGTTGATGCAACAAAATTCGATGCCAAAGTAGATGCAATATGAGACACAAAACCTGATGCAAATCTTGACGCAAAAGTGGATACAAAAAAGGATGCAAAAATAGATGTAAAAGTCGATAAAAACCTAGATGTATATGAGGATGCAATCATGGATGAAAATTTAGAAGGAAAAATGGGTGCGAAGGGAGGTGCTAAATTAGGTGAAAATTATGGAATAAGAAAATTGGATGTAATAGTGGACAAAATAACAGATGAAAAAGAGGATGTAAATATGGATGCAAAACAATATGTAAAAGAGGATTCAAAAAAAAAAAGATGCAAAAGTATATGCAAAACTAGACACAAACCTTGATACAAAACTTGGCGCAAAAGGGATGCAAAAAATGATTTTAAAAACGATGCAAAAGAGGATGCAAGAGATGACGCAAAAGTTGATGCAAGTGTAGGTGAAAAAAGTGGATGCAATAGAGGATGCAAAAGTTGGTGAAAAAAATTAGGTGCCAAACTTGATGCAAAACATGGTGCAAAGGATGGCACAAAACTTGGCATAAAACCTGGTGTAAAATCTGGTGCAAAACCTATTACAATACATGGTGCTAAACTTGGTGTAATACTTGGTGAAACATTTGCATCAAGTGTTGCACCATATTTGATAAATGGACACAAAAAGCACCAAAATTGGGCTCTAGATGCAAAAAAGGAAGCAAAAAGGGATGTTAATCATAGGGTCTTGTTGTAGTGGTAAGACTTTGTTCAAATCCAAGGAGGGCCTTTTCAAATGGTTGGTCATGTTGTTCGGATTGACAAACACCCCTGTAACCTTCATGAGACTGATGGAAAACATCTTGAAACCCTT
This sequence comes from Pinus tabuliformis, assembly GCA_031772625.1. Classification (NCBI taxonomy): domain Eukaryota; kingdom Viridiplantae; phylum Streptophyta; class Pinopsida; order Pinales; family Pinaceae; genus Pinus; species Pinus tabuliformis. Next base: position 2,022,087,325 of record CM062817.1, on the reverse strand, counting down.
CACCAATGTATTCGAGGTGGTGTATTTAGATGACATCTTAATCTTCAGCTAGAGTTGGGAAGAGCACCTCCACCATATTCGACAGGTCCTTCAAACCTTGTGTCAACACAAGCTATGTGCTAACTTGGATAATTGCACCTTTGACCTGACCCAGGTTCAATATCTGGGGTACATCATTGATGAGCGAGGTGTACATGTGGACCCATCCAAGTTACATGTCATTCGGGATTAGCCATCCCCAACCATTCTAGCAGAGCTCTGCAACATTTTGGGTCTTGCCAATTTCTATCGTAGATTCATGTTGGGATTCCCTCATATCACTTGGCCTTTAAGTCAAGTCACCAAGGGCGGAGCGAAAGAAAAGTTTTTTTGGTCGGAAACCTAACAAAAGGTGTTCTCTGAGTTGAATAATCGCCTATATTCTTCACCAGTGCTCACATTACCAAACCTGCAACAACCATTTGATATTGAGACAGATGCCAAAGAATATGCTATTGGTGCAATTATTACTCAACATGGGCATCTAGTGGCTTACCAGAGTGAGAAAATTTCAGACAAAGTATGAAAGTACCTCACTTGAAACAAAGAAATATATTCCATTATGCAGGCCTACCGTCAATGGAAGCATTACATTATGGGGAAGGAAACAGTCATCCACATAGACCACCGACCTCTACAGGTAATACAGACACAAGGGAAGTTGCAGAATGATCACCATCAGAAATGGTCCAAATATTTGCAACAGTTCCATTTGAACGTTAAGTATAAGAAGGGAAGCACCAATAATGTTGTTGATTGCCTCAGCCGATCACTGGTCATGGTGTTGATCACTATGCTCGACTCCTGTGGGCATGAGACATCGGGGTGGTTGCATCTTTATAAGAGAGATCCAAAATTTGACAGCATATACCAAAAACTCCTGGAAGGGAAGAAAGTTTGAAATTTTCACCTTCAGGATGCACTATTATGCCACCCGGGACACATTTGTGTTCCTTCAAGTGAGCGTGCCAAGAATATTTGGGAGGCACACTACAGTTGGGTCGCTGGACATTCCGGAGTAGAGAAAACAATGGCGGTATTGCAGTGTTGGATGTGGAACCTGATTATCTTCTGTATTCAAAGGTTTTAACTGGATGTATACCCCAAGAAGACTGTACACCCCTCCACGCGGGGGGGTGCGGGGGGGACTTGTCCCCCCCGCGGGGGTCTGGGGGGGCTAATCCCCCCTGGTTGGGGGGTCCAGGGGCCAGTGGTCCCCTGGCAGGGGTTCAGGGGCAGCGCCCCCGAAGCTAAAAATTTATGTAAAATTGCCTTGTAAAAGTCTAGTAATTTCTAGTCAATCTGGGTCGTTCATTAGGCGGATGATCTGATGGTAGAAGTTATGTTTAATTTAGGGTTTTTTTCCCTAGAAGGCAACCCCTCACTATATATGAGGGAATTGTATTGCATCTATGCATATCTGTATTCTGAGTGAATAAGAGAGAGGAGATTGACAACAAAGAGGGTGTTACAGAGGATCTGCTGTAGGTTGTATCTCTTCAGTTTGCTAGATAATATAAAAGGAAGGACTGGTTGTTTCTCCTTGGACGTAGCCCAAACTAGGTGAACCACGTATATCTGTGTCTCTCTTTTTTTATGCGTTTTCTGTGTTTATATTTTTGCAATATTTTATGTGTTCCATTGCTCTGTAATATATAATTTTCTAACATGCAGAAGTATTTTTATTGGCCAAAACTTCGTCAGGATGTTGTGAAGTACATTTTGGTGGTGCATCGCCTGTGCCATTTCCAAACCAACCATCAAGAATCAAGGCATATATACTCCTCTACCTACTCCTAGTTGGCCTTGGAAATGAGTCTCCATGGATTACATGTCGGGAGTTCCTTCTACTAAGCACGACAACGATTGCATTTTCGTGGTCATCGATAGATTCTCTAAAATGGCCATCATGGCAGCCTGTAAGAAGAGTATCACAACAGATACCATTGCTACGATATTCTTTGAGATAGTATGGGTACACTTTGGGATCCCACAGTCCATTGTCTCAGATCAGGACAACAGATTCTTGAGTGTATTTTGGTCAAGTCACTGGTCGATGCTGGATACAAAATTTTTTAAGTCCATGACTTTCCATCCCAAAATTGATGGCCAAAAAAAGGTTGCCAATAGGATGATCATACACATTCTGCACATGTACAACTCGAATCATCCACACACATGGGATGAAAGTCTCCCCTATGTGCAACACAACTACAATAGAGCTCTCCACAACTCAACATCAACCCCTTTCATGTAGGGCTGGGATTTCAGCCGTTATGCCCCATTGATGTGGCCATACCATTTGTAGCCACTCAAGTACATTCAACTCACGTTCAGTCTGAAACTGAAAGGGCTAACAACTTCATTGAGCGCATTCAACAAATCTACCATCAGATCCATGATATATTGGATAAAGCCAATGCTAAGTACAAGTAGCACCATGATCGACATTGTGTGCTGCTCAAGTTCCAGGTGGGCGACAAAGTTTTGCTACATTTGCAGAAGGAGTGCCTTGTTGGACCCCACTGCAAGCTTCGCCTGCTACAATGTGGGCCATACACCATATCCAAGGTCATCGGTGACAATTCCTTCCAGCTCAACATCCCACCGTTCCTTGGTCTACACCTAGTGTTCAATGTAGATCGCCTTCGGCCATACTTTCCACCATTTTTGACACATCTAACATTGTAGAACAACTCACACCAAAAGAGCTCAGATAGAACTGCATGGAACATAAGACAACTAATTAGATCATGGACTTATAGATCAAGGACACTCGACAACAGAGGATACAACTATATCGAGTTGTCAATGTAGGACAACTCCTTCACTAGGGCAAGTGGTTCACCAGGGACCAGGTTCAACATAAATTCCCTCACCTCATGGAGGCTCTGAACGTAATGGGGATCATTGCTTCCTAAGAGGTGAGGAATGATCCAGGTGGATATTGGTGGCCACCTGCCAATTCTACCTAAACCTCGCAGTCAGTTTCATCTATTTCCTTGTTCATTTAAGCATTTACTATTTTTAGCAGTTTTTTGGGTCTTGAACCTCCAAACGACATTTTTTTCGGGTCTGCAGCATGCCCATATCCATAGGAAATGACATGTAGTGAAACCTATAGTACTCAGAGATACCTTTCCAACAAGGTATCGTACGCACGAAACAGAGATAATATGACCAAGTTACGACCCCAAAAAGTTGGCTACCCAACTAACCCCAATGGGCCCACAAACTCTTGGTGTTACATGTCATGGGATTAGAGTTTTGGTAATTTAGGGTTTTCTCATGTTTTCCAATAATAAATAGGCCCTAGAGCCTCATTGTAACACAACTCAAAGGCATGTACCTGTCACATATATTCTCAGAAATAAGCTACCACCACCTGAGCTATCTTATTTCCATTCTTTTTGTAAGCATAGTTTAGTATATTTCTATTAATGAACTGAAGTGTTTTTCCACTAAATCTCTATGTTGATGATTATATGTGTAATTTGTTGTGTTCCTGTTTAAGTTTGGATCACATACTGATCCTGAGAAGATGACAATGAGAAGCACCAATGGGACACAACTTGCCACCTTTAGGACAAAAAAATACCATATGATGTATCACTTTCCACAATAGGTAAACTACATGGATGCACTGTTCTTCACTCCCAACAAAAATCTGAACTCAAGAGATATCTTGAAGCGTTAGGTAAAAGAGCTATCGAAGTTCAAGACAACACCCAACTAGGCCTACAAGACGAAGTCACTCAGGAAGGCTTGCCAACTCCTGGTCATCTTTGCATGTCGCTTGAATGGCCAAGAGAGCATGGAGACCTTCCCCTAGAGTTGGGTTGTTATGTTATATCAGTTGGAAAATGAAGGAAGGCCTTTCAATTGGTCATACATGTTGGCTCTTTAGTTGAAGGTGCATGTGTCAAATGCCCAGAATCTACCTAAGGATGAACAAGAAAGATTCTATATGTCTGCGTACCTGGTTGATGCAATCTGTGCCCAAAAACATTTCCTTAGCATGGGTCGGACATGGACACCATCAAAAGAAGTTGTGAAAGTTTATTGCAAGTTTCTCATCGAGTGTAGCTATCAAGGAGTCATGACGAGGTTATCTAACCACCTCATAACCTCGCTGTACAGGATGATATTCGAACAAGACCCACCTTGCATGTCCCAAGAAGCGATGCAGGGATTGATCAACATTGTATATTGGTATGCCTCACTCAGTGGTGGATTCATCAGGATGTTTGGCGCGGAGAAGCCTCGGCATGAGCTACCAAGGTTTACCATGGACAAGTTCGTCATGCAAGAGGTTGCATACTACATCTCCACAAGGTTGTTAACAACACTACACAAGAGGAAGAAGGCACCATGGCCTACTCTTCCTTTGTGGATTAGGTTGTATGAGATCCGTACCTTTGAAGATGTAGATGTCGAGACAGAGGACTAAACGAAGTTCAGGTTCAACACCCAAAGTTTCAATGCATATGATCCTCACTGCATATGCAAGAACCACTATGTGAAGGTGTACTTCCCATGGGTCCACGGGGCATGTCATTGGCTAGAGGAAGATACTTGGAGGTATTTCTATAACTCCTCTAGGATCAATGAACTGGCCAGCATGGCTGTAGAATGGAAAGCGACACTACGGGCAACATCACCACAAGAAGAAGCAACAAAAACAACAGTGAGAAACAAACAAGCGCAAGACAAAGGCAAGAGGAAGATTGTTGAGAGCACAGAGGTTGAGAAAAGCTACAATTTCAAATAAGATCCACTTGTTGAGAGAGTAGCTTTGGAGATAGAAGTAAAGAGGACACAATGCGATAGGAGAGTAATGTAGAGAAAGAGGGAGAAGGAAAGATGGGAAGAGAAGGAAAGGAGATTGTAGGAGACAGACAAGAAGCTAAAAGCAGAACAAGTGCTCAGGAGGAGAGAGAATGAAGAAAGGAAAAAATAGGAATAGAAAGAAGGACAAGGCACACTAATAGAAAGAAAACTATACAGATATAGGTTGAGACAATAGAGCAACCAACAGATGATGAACAGGGTGAGAAGGTACACGTTTGAGAACTTGCCTAGAAGGTTGAGCAGTTGGTTGAGGTAACAGACATGGAGACAGAACAGGAGCTAGAGGACTAATACATTGATCTCATGCCGAGGGCATCCGAGTCGTACCACAGTCTGTGCCACCTCTAGAACCACAACCAATCCTGAGTTGAGTAATTAGTTTCATCATATCTATTTTCTGATCTTCATCTTCTGCAATGTCCTTGGTCATTGGATCTTCTGTAGCTGGTAGCTTGAGCTGTTTCCTCAATGCTGCAATGTCCAAGTTTTTCTTCTTAATAATTACTTCAGTAGAAATAACATCCTTAGGGTCATACCCTATCTTGATCAACAAGTTTTCCAACGACTTGATCCTGTCGTCTTTGGCCAAGGAGGACACCTTCTCCATCTTCAATTGTGACTGTACATTTGCAAAAGAAACCTACAATTTGGATAAAGACATGGCAATATTAGTGAGAGTGGAGGATATCATCTCACAAGTTTGTTTGTTCATCTCCATTTGATCAATGGGATGTATGTCCTTTGTGCTAAACTCAAAGGTGGTGCTCTTGTAGTCAACTGCTGATTTGGGTTGTGAAGTCTGGGCCTCAAGGAAGGAAATTTGCATTCTGCCATGCTTAGTATCATATACTGACAAAAGTCTACTTTTTGAACTGGAAGTTTGCTTCCAGAATTGGTTGTAGGTGTTTTTGTTCAAAATATCATTTCTGAGCTTCATTTCCCTATACTTGTCAAACACTATTTTTTCTTTTTCTATCTAGACAGTGTGAGTTTCCACCTCGGTCTCGTTATGAACCTATGAAGATGAAGGTTCAGAAGGAGAAGTAGTGAACTTCATGGTGGCTGGTGGAGAATCTGTGATAATGATAACTGTCTGTTCTTCCATTTCTTTGTCTACTTTTGGTTTGTGAGCATGGATAATTTTAGGGGCGAATGTTCGCCCTTTGGCGAAATTAAGGGGTTTTAAATTTTTAGTGGGTGAATATTTTGTATCATAGTACATTTTTACAAATCACCTCAAATAGCCCACCTTATTTTAAGGGAGAGGGTAAAAAAGGTAAATTTAGCCCTTCAAATTAGGACTTACAACCTTCCATTCGCCCATTTTCAAGAATAGGTTTTATTTAAGTGAATCCATTCGCCCATTTTCAAGAATAGGTTTTATTTAAGTGAATCCTATGGGCCAAATACCATATTTATAAAAGAGGTATGGTAAATTAATAAAAATATAAATAAATGAGAGGTATGGTAAATAAATAAAACATTTTTTATATTTACTCCATAAGTCAGCTTATATACATGTAAGGGTGTAAACAAATAAAAATATAAGTAAAGTGGAGGTATGATAAATAAATAAAACGTCTTTTTATACTTACTCAAAAGGTATGGTAAATAAATAAAAATATAAATAAACTAGACGTATGGTAAACAAATAAAACATTTTTTTTATATTTACTTCATAAGTCACCTTATATTTACGAACACTCAAAAAATGGGTTATATTTAGGTGAAACCTATGGCCAAAATACTATGGGACAAATACCATGGACTAGATTGTTATTAATACCATGCAAAAAACCATTATTAACCCTAATATTAGAATTAATAAAAATAAAAATGGCACATGGTATTGACCCATGGTATTCACCAAAATGGCACAATGTATTGACCCATGGTATTCACCTGGAATGTAGCCTATTTAAATGGGGGAATTAAACCAGCATGTAGCCTATGCTAAGATTCACTAGACTTTACAAAGTTTTATTATTTAGTGAAAGACTCGCCACAAGATTTTATAATTGAGTAAAATATTCTAATAAAAATAAAAATGGCACATGGTATTGACCCATGGTATTCACCAAAATGGCACATGGTATTGACCCATGGTATTCACCTGAAATGTAGCCTATTTAAATGGGGGAATTAAACCAGCATGTAGCCTATGCTAAGATTCACTAGGACTTTACAAAGTTTTATTATTTAGTGAAAGACTCGCCAAGATCTTACAAGATTTTATAATTGAGTAAAATATTCGCCATGCCTGGTGAGAGATTCGCCAAAAAATTATATATACATATTATATTATTGATAAAATCGCCTTCCATTTTTCCTATATACCATGGAGATTCGCCCATTTATTATATTTATAAATTTAGGGGGGGTTCTTAAAATTTTCCCTGTTTGTGAGTCACCTTGGGCCTCTTTCTGTAACTGATTCTAAATTCTCTGGCTTCACTCCTAGTTGTAGATGATGACTGTTCCTCCCTCTACATTTTTTTTGATTTTTCCTGAGGAACAAGAGTTTGCAAACTAGAAGTGGAAATCATCTGCTCTTCAGCTTCCTGTAGGGTATTTTTTACCCACTCCAATTGATTGGCATATTTTTCTATACTTCGCCTAGAATAATGAATATAGGGAGTGTTCTTGTTATCCACTATGAGTTTTGAAATGATGCCGCAGGGGTCATAAGACCATGTGAAGCTCAAACTCAACTTCATTTCCTTTAGTATCCTATCTTCCTCCTCCCCAGTTGTTCTTGTGTTGCATACAAATGGGCCTACCTGTGTTTTAATCCTGAATTGTGCCTTCTTCTTTATTACTACAAAGTGGATCTCATCTGAGTTTAACATTTGCCTGATATATTTTAGTGCAAAGCTCCTCATTGGGAGGTACTTGGGGAGCTTGTAGGGGGCCAATTCACATCCATAGACCCTAATCTCTATGTAATTTTGGTACAGGTACCAATCTCTAGTCTTTGCTTGGTCTGATAGATGTAGTATTTGTTTGATCTCCTCACTGATCCTCAGCTACATTTCACTATGGAGAATGTTCATATCTAGATGAACAAAATCTTCTACAAATTTCTTGTAGGTGAATTATTGTTGTTCTTTCATGATCAGTGATGTTGAAAAGATCACTAGTTTTTGATCACTCGGATCATCCAATTTTTGCAATGCAAAACTAATCATTTTTTATTGGTAATAGATGAACATGCAAACTAAAATAGAGGTGTAACTGAACACTTGCTCTGTAGGAAACTTGATGAACTCCTCATGGATATTCTCAGCCAAAAATTGACTAAAATTGAAAATTGTAGAGGGCTTGCTATCCGTGGAAAATGTGGAAAGAAATACTAAAATAGGCTCATCCACCCACTGATCAGAATGGTAGCCCAGGATATGAGAAAGGATAGAAATGATTTGTTTGGCCTTATTAGGGAAAATGGAAGAAGGATAAGGAGAATTATTCTTGGGCAATTGGGCATTTTCTGGCAGGAAAATCTAAAAAATCCTAGCTCTGGTGGCAAAATCCAGCTTTTGATAAAGCTGGATCCGGTAATCCCTGTCTTCCAATGGTGTGTGATCCAGGTCTACAGAAGGTAGAATCAATGGGTTAATGGCCTCGTCCTATGTTGGCTTGTTGGGGCTTGACCCAGGTCTGAAGATGATTTAGACAAACAAATCCCGGTACTACTGGCCCCTTTAGTAACATTCCGTGGAGCGCGGACTGAAGTCTCATCCAAAGTAGTATGGGAGGGTGCTAGAGCCAGGTTTCCGCACCCTAGAGATGTCTGATGATTTCAAGTGGTCCACGGTTTGACCCTGTGCGTGTGTCACTACGCACACTTATCAGTACCTTGCAGCCTGTGATGATGCCCTCACGCAACCCTACTCGGGGCCGAAACAGTGTTACTACCCAAATCCTTATTAGTAACCCGGTATTAGTTGATCAACTTAGCTTATCTGTATGATTTTAGTTATACTTAACAATACTCACCATTCATATACGTACGCGCAGTAAATAAACAGTATAATTGCAAATGATATCAAATAGGAAATAACACAAGAACAGATGCACGGAATTCAGATAAAAATTCTCTTTATTATTCTTCTTCCTTGGTTACAGACTCGACTTTGCCCTGCGCACTCAGCTGCAGGGGTCCGCGTAGTTAGCTGCAGACTCTACTAGGCCTCTGCGCACTTAGCTATAGAGCCTCTTCCTACTACTATGACCTAACACACTTAGAGTCTTACTTTATGCTCGCTATCTTCTAGACTCCATCCATTTGTTTTCTTCTCTCTTTACAACTTATAGCCTTGCTCTATTAATACAATCCCATGATCTGCGGACCATGGGTAGGTCGACACTACATTCAAAACTTAGGGCAAACGGCCCTATGACTCTAACATACCATTCGCACTCTGCGCCCACAATTCACAGAGTTTTTACAATAATGCTAACTCAAACATGGTCTTTAAGCCCCAAAACATGTCGTGGGGGGATTCCCCGCCCAGCGGGCCCCCAACACAAACATTCTGACTCACCCTCGAGTCACTCGGTCAGCGCGACGATCTTGGCGCGGAGTCCCTCCAGATGGTCTCGAACGGTCTGGATGTCTACAACGCACTGAGCTGCTGCTTGCTGAACTTGATGCAGTCTCCCTTCTGAACCCTCTATTTCCGGCGTCCTATGTTGCATCTGTTCGTGCATCCCCTGAATCTGTGCGAGCTTTATTTCAATGTATGCCGTGATTGTGAAGGCTTCGTCAATCCAAGGCTGGACGCACGCTTTGAGAATGGTTTCCTTATGGCGCGCCGCATCCACCTGCTCCTTTAATGCCTTTGCTTGCTGCATCCGTGTAAGCCACTGAGTAAGGACTACTGTATGTGCAGTCCCTCTGATGTTTTCATACTGTTGTTGAAGTTCGCGTGCCTCGGTCTCCAGCTGCTGGATGTTGGGTTCCTCCTGCAATGTCATGAGGACCTCAAGCACCTGTTGTGAACTTAAGGGCTCTATTATTACTCGGTTCTCAACACTTTGTGCTCTATTCAACCGCTCAAGTCTCAAATGACCAAGTGTTGTCTGTTGGCTAGCCCTTTGAGTTTTATACTGCCTTTTGAATCCAAATTTGACAATTCCCCCCAATTCCGGGCCATCAATGCTCTCTTGGCGGCAGATTTTCCCAAATCTTGCCCATAAATCGCATCTTAAATGCCTGCCGCCCACTCCATTTGGCCTCAAATCGGACATCCCGTCATGAATAGTGACATCAACGGTCACTTCCTAGCCAACCCATGCAGCAACGCAGCCCTCCATGCATGGGCGCGAACCCTGTGACATTCTGTTCCTCCGCGCTCCTCTCATGGCACGTAGCTCACAGGTAGAATAATTTATAGTCCCGTGCTCCCTTTCAGCTACTTGGAGCACTAATACTGTTCTTCCTACAGCTAGTCAAGTGGTCGCACCACTCGTGCGGGGCTTCATCTTGCCCTCCACCATGGTTCACGGAAAATCCCCATCTTCCCTTGTAGTGATCGGCATCACGCACACTACTATGTGTACTGTGCTTCCCTGGTCACTACGTTTAGGGAGATACGGTCTTAGCCACGACAACAGACTAACCAATTCATGACGATAGCTTTCCAATTTGTCAATATGACTGTATGCACCTTGCCATGCCATCCTCGGTTTCTTGACGAGAAATGCTTCCTTTAGTTTGTTTTCCAGCTTCTTGACCTCTGTGTCCATTAAAACGCTTTTCTCCCTTAGCCATACACGGTCTTTTTCAAGTTCCCAAAGTCTAAAGTTTCCCCGTCAGATTTCCTCAAGTCTTATATGTTCTGTTTCGCGCAATTGTGTGATTTCTTCATTCCGGTCGGCGCGAACCATCGTATCTACGGGTGCTATTAGGCGAGGACTCGTCTTCGCATGCTTCACAGGGACTACAACCCCTGCTTCATCCTTCAACTTCAAAAGTGCTTGTGCGGTTAGAGTTTTGCACATGGTCCTATAAGCCCATACAACTGCTGGTACACACAGGTACTAGTTTGTGTGTCTCACATGGTCAACCCTGTTCAGCACTTCGCACACCTTGTCAAAGGCTTCCCCATGTATGATGTTTTGAGTGCTAGGTTTTATCATGCTTTGTCATTTGCACACTTGTCTTGCCTGCTTCTACTTGGTGTTCCTGTTCCCTATCGTGATAGCGGTGTGCGTTCGTGTGGGCTACGTACCATACGCCTATACCCATCTGGAAAGGTGGGTGCGCAAGCTGTTTTGTCCGTCATAACTAGCTCTCATCCGTAGCTGAGGTTTTCCAAATCATAAAATAATCCCCCTTCTGCATTCGCGCTAGCTCTCAAATAGTTCTCTGATGCGTACCCCACCACCTTGCGGGTGTCGCGCGCAGTGCACATTTTAGAGCATCAAACTACTGCTATTCTGGCACTGAGCTTCCAAATCTATTCAGGAATTCATCCGCCGCTGTCAACCCATCATACATAGGTAGATCCCTTACCTCTGTTGTCATGCAGTGATCTAACCATCATGTTGCAATTGAGCGTGGTTACCTTATATAACCGGTTCTGCCATCGTTCTATTTCTTCATCTGAATCCAAGTGTAAGAGCTTTCACGCTCCCTCGAAATCCTACCATCTACTGTTGGATTCACCTAATCTTGTTCTCACGTAGTTATCTTATAAATACAATCGAGATCGTCACCACTATCATCGTCACACACCGGTTCAATGTATTGCACTCCTTTGGCAGGATCTAGTGGTACTATTATGCGTAGTGACCTTTTCTCAAAGATCATTTTGCGCTTCTTCAAATTTATGACTCCATTCATATCAGTGGCCCAAGATATGCATAGTAGCATGGGATAAGGATTGCTATCATCGAAAATCGATGTCACTTTGAAATCTGCTAGTGCACTCGCACCTTCAATATCCACCGTTACCACCTGCAATATTCCCATGGGTAAGATCTTCTGCTGGTTTGCCATTCGCAATTGAATAGGAGACCATTGTAGCATGGGTCTGCCCATGCATTCCCATGTTTGTTTCGGCAGTACATTCGCATCCAATCCTAGATCCATAATTACCCGATCCATTTCGTACTCTCCGATTTACGCAGTCAATCTCATTTCCATTCCTGTTCACAATGCATGCTTTCCAAGTTTCTTGACTATGCGTGGTTCTCCTAACTCTGCGCACCTAGTGATAAGTTCCTGTGGTCCTTTTACAACCTTGCTGTCACACAACAGTTTCATGCATGTCTGCAGAAAGGTAGTGAGAATTGAAGGATCCATCCCTGGTTCTAGTTGATCCTTACTACCTGAAGTGGAGGCCTCTATGAAGCTCTTCTTAGCTTCCATGAATGTCTCCTTCGCGTGCTCCAAATCAAATTCAGGTTCCTTTGTAGGAGCCTTGCGAACCCATGCACTTTCTTCTGGCTACTTACCTTTGTCATCTCTGGTTCTGATACTGCTTCTAAGCACTATGTTCACATTCGGGTCCTCTGTGTGCAACTCAGACCTCATCATTTGTAAATTCTACGTCGGGGGAGGCTGGAGTACCCCTTTCTCACGTAGCCTCACTATCAATCTAGGGCAGTCTTCTGCCTCATGATCAAACTGAGTACAATATTCGTGAAATCCTATGTGTAGATGATTTACCATGGGAAGATCTCCATCACAGATCTTCGTTTTTACCTGAGGATGATCGTTTTGAAAATGATTTCTCATCAATTTTTACAACTGAATATGTCAAGGAACCTCAGAATCCAATGAAACATCCCGATTTAGAGTTAAGTTTGGGAAACATCTCTCAAACTATTCCTATTGACATTTCGGTTAAGCCCGGAATTGCTGAGAACATTCATATAGGTGCCTCGTGTACAGATGACAAAATTTAACTATATAAGGCCCTATTTCAAGAATTCCGCGACGTGTTTGCCTGGTCCTATGAGGAAATGCCAGGAATTGATCCCGGGATTGTTGTTCATGAGATCAAGACTTACCCGGACGCTAAACCCGTCCGACAACGTTTGCGTTAGATTCACCCACGAAAAGCTGCTGCAATTAAAGCAGAAGTTGAAAAATTGTTGAAAGTAGGTTTCATTTATCCGATCCCGTTAACGGATTGGGTATCAAATATTGTTCCGGTTGAAAAAAAGCAGGGAACAATAAGAATATGCATCGACTATAGGGACATTAATCGAGCCTGTCCAAAGGACAATTACCCAACTCCCTATATCGATCAAATTATTGATGATTGTGCCAGCAACGAAATATTCTCCTTCATGGACGATTTTTACGGATATAATCACGCATGCCCCCTGGCCGAGTGAGGGTTACATGTAATAAAATCGATACCCCATTTGCAAAAGGACCAACGGCAATTATAGGGTGGAGAGGAGCAGGTGGAGCGCGCATCTTACGATCAAAAATTTGGGAGTTGTGGCATTTTCGAACCGCCGTAATACAATCTTTGAATAAAGACGGCCAGAAGTAGCCAGCACGCAATATCTTTTGGGCTGTGGCAAACCCAGACATATGACCACCACACACTCCAGAGTGACAGTCATTTAAAACCCTTTCATCTTCCTCGTGAGTTAAGCAGCGTCAAAAAACGGAATCCGCCCCACGGCGATAAAGAGTATCTCCAATAATCCTGAATTGTTGGGACTGGAATCGAATTTTTCGACGTTCTGCCCTTGAAATTTCTGGCCGAAAGGATTGGGTATGGAGATAAACAATGATATCCCCATACCACGGATCTAAAGTGCTAATTAGAAACAAGGATTCATCCGCAATGGGCTCCTCCGCCACAGTTTCTGTCTCAACACGCGGGAAGTCACACATTAACTCCGCAAAAACTAAAGATTTCTTAGACTTAGATTTCTCAAATTCCAAGTCGAACTCCTGCAGGATAATGATCCATTTGTAGTACTTGCCCCCTAGCAACTGCTTGGTCAAAATGTAGATCATAGGGTTGCAATATGAAATTACCGTAGTTTTACGTAGTAGAATATAGTGACGAAAACGTTGGACAGCTTGAACAGCTGCCAATGCCAATTTCTCCACATGTGAGTATTTTAGCTGAGTTGGATTTAAAGTTTGACTAAGGTAATATATCACATGTTCAGTTCCAAATTCATCTTCCTGAACTAAGACCATTCCAATGGTGGAATGAGAGGCGACGAGATACAAGAAGTAATCCTGGTTGTAGTTGGGAGGATGCAACAACGGTGCATGGGTCAACGAATGTTTGAGTGCATCAAAATATTTTTGAGCTATCTCATCCCAATAGAATAGAGTATTTTGCTTCAACAACCAGGTAAAATCCTTTGTGATCTCGGCGTAGTTAGGAATGAATCATCATAAAAAGTTTGCTTTCCCCTGCAAACTTTGGAGTTGGCGAAGACTCGAGGGAGGAGGCAATTTGATGATGGCTTCGACCTTCGAGGGATCGACGTGAATGCCGGCTTTCAAAATTACAAACCCCAGCAATCGACCCGTTTCTATACAGAAGACACATTTGTGTGGGTTCAACCGAATACGATAATGCCTACACCTCATAAAGATTGCTCGTAAATGGACGAGGTGATCAGCTCGATGTAATGAATGAGCAGGCAAGTCATCGAGATAGGGTTGCACAATGTGCTTGATGTCATGAAACGCATAAGACATCGTCCTTTGAAAAGTTGCTCTGGAATTCTTAAGCCCAAAAGATAACTTTCAATAAGCAAATGTCCCCCATGGACAAATGAAAGTCGTTTTTGGTTGATCGACAGGTAGAATATTGCCCTAGCCCTCTGAAATTGTAACAAATTAGTTGTCCGTGACCCCTTCCTAGTCCCATTCCACCTCGAACTCATCTGCGCCCCTAAACTCCATAGCGCACCATTCCTGCATTTGGGTCAAGGGCTTGTGTTTCAGTCTGTACTCTGTAGGCAGAAGTCTGATCCATCATTAGTTCATAGCTTCTGCACATGCGCTCATCATCGCCTACCAACCTAGAGAAATTACAAAACAATTGTTAGGACATATACGTATACTTTTGCAATAGATGGCAATTATCCGTAGTGTATTTTCCTCCTATTTGACAGATCATGCACCACAATGTAGGTGCCACGCTCGGTCCTACTTATGCCTTAGGTACTAACGGCATCGGCCCTCCTCCCACCAAGTAATTCGCGAAAACTGGACAATGGTCCTTGTCATGCCCTTGGCCTTTGTATTTTATGCACCATACCTCCTCGCGCTCCTCTGGCTGAGGTGTCTTGGCCTGTTTCAAACTCTGCATTTCTAGACACAAATTTTGCAGTTGCGCATGGATTTGTTGGAATCCCAGACCAGGATCTTGTATAAGGGTCTTGTGGAATCTCATTGCAATCTCCAAAGCTTCGGCCTGGGTGGATAGCTTTTGTTGTGACAACGCTGTCCTTAAATGCGGGGTTAGTGATGCTACAAACCATGCCCAGTGCTACCCATCCGTCAAGGTCATGTTGGCTTCGTGAATCATACTCTTTAGTCTCTGGTCCAGATCCCAAGGGGTCTCTCCTGGAAGCATCGTGATTTCCTTAAACTTGATAATCGATTGTGTCTCTAATTTTGTTTGCTAAATTCCCTGTTCAGCACGGCTTGGGTATCTGTGATTCCTGCATTTGGATGGTCATTAGAATGCTTAATGTACCACGTTAGTGCGCGATCCTACAACGCGCTTACCAGTGTAGCCTTCTTTGTATTTTCATCCATGACTCCTTGTGCTTCCCATACCGCCCTTACTACGAACCAAAATTGGTCTGGATCTTTGTTCCCTACTCCTCTGAATACCAGTAGTTTGATCGGGCTCACCATATTGAACTGTGGAGGTGGCAGAGGTAGGGTGGGTGGAGATGGAGGTGAAGATGGTGAGACTTGTGGCGGTGTAGGTGGAGGTGGTATGTGCGGAATTCGTTGCCTTATCAAACTGATCGTGCTTCTTGGAGAAACTTTATCATAATTTATCATATAATTCTATTTTACAATGATTTATGCTCTTATGTAAAAATATTATTTATTCTCCTTTATTTCTAATAAATTGATGATTATGCATGATTTTATCAATGAAAGTCTAATAAATTGGTTATAACATTATTCAACATTTTTAGCCTTCAAGATAATTTCCAGATTGAAGATTTGATCATTAAAAATGCCAACCCAGAAATGCGCTGGAATAAGAAGTGACAGTTTTGCGGTTGAGATTATAAGAAAATGAAGCAGAATATGGAAAATCTGGAACATGGGTTTTGTCCAGAATGGACCCAATTAACTTAATGAAGAACGGTTTGCCAAAATTCGGCTTGTACTGAGAGAAACATAGGGTTCTTTGAGCACGATTTTCTCAGATTTGTTTTTGCGGCCGTCCTCCAAATCTCAGTTGCAAAGCAAAATTCGTCTTTCTCTTGTTGAAAGCTGGATGGAAATATATCTTCTTGTTTATCAATTGGTTGGAAACAATCCAATATCATGTTGTACTTATATTTATTGTAACTTCTCTCTGATCTCTCTCTATTTAAATGAAAACAAAGATCAAAGATGGGGATGATTTGGGGGATGGAAAAATGATGGAATTGAGGATTTAGAATTAGAGATTTAGAATTAAGAATTCATGATAGGATAGGAGGAAGAAAGGATTGTTTCAGGCTGTAAGTCTCAAAGCTGCTGCTGTTGTAATGATTTTACCATTTAATGATTAATACCTGATTTGGGAGTTGTTGTTCATTCTTTTCATTTGAAGTAGCCCAGCAGCATCCGCTGGCGGCTAAGGGCCCAGCCTCTGGTGGAGTATGCTGCTGCTGTATTTTATCTTTCCGATTTCTGCCGTGTGATGGTTTGGTTTCCTTCTCATTTCTTCAAATTTTGTTATTCAACAATCTTTTGTTTATGAACATTTTGCAGAATTGTGAAATCATAATTGGATTGCGTAGTGACAAAGTTATTAATTATAACTTGAATTGTCCTGCTCTTAATTCTAATCTAATACTGCGCTGTTTGATTAAGACTGTGGTTCATTTAATTGTTGTTCATTTGTAATTGCAATTGTTGTTCAATTATGTTACTATTTAATTATAACTGCAATTGTTGTTGCTTCAATAACTGTGATTAATGTTCATGCTGCCGGGTTAAGGTTGCTAATTCAATTACATTTGTAGTTGCTGCATATTTCTATTTCATTAGCTTTTCTGTTCAGGTTTCCGATAGATTTAGTTGTTGTTCCTTTTCCGCAAGGATTTGTTTTTGCCTTTTAAATGTTATTACAACAAGTATGTTTATTCCATTTCTGTTAGCAGCATTATTGATTTATCATTTTCAATTTATTGCTTTAGTATGGTGTGAGAGATCAACAATTGTAATTAAAATGTTCAAGTAAATCATTGATTTCAGCTCTTATGTCTCCTATTCTTGTAGCAGATTTGGAAAAAAAGAACAAACATCTCTAGAATTCTTACTAGCCTTGGAGATTCCTCTTGAATACCTTATGCACAATTCACAAACATCATCATATGACAACTGAAAAACAACACCTTTTCCTATCAGATTTAAGAGTTCTAAAAATTTATCTTTGATTCCTTTAAGAAGGAGTGTTTTTAAGATCGATTTTTCCAAATGCTTATATTTTGATTTTTGAAGGTTGTATTGAAATCGATCTACATAGTCCTCCAAGCTTTCATCTTCCCCTTGTATCATACCAAAAATATCTTCATTGGATATGCAATAGTCTTGGTACTTTTTCAAGAATATGTTCTTCATGTCCTCCCATGCTTGGATGCAATTCCCACCTAGGCTCATGAACCATCAGAGAACTGCTCCTTTTAGAGTAAGAGGAAACACTTTCAATCTTTGATCGTTAGTGTAATAATCATATCCTCTACAAAGTATTTCGAACTCAAATAAGAATGTTCTGGCTCTTCATTTTTCAAGCCATGAAAATTTGGTAGAGACAATGGGGGAATTATGTGCATTTGTGTCACTCCTCCTAGATCTTTGATACGAAATTCAAAAGTAAAAATGTGATCCATTTCTTATCATAATAGAAGATGTTCTTCATGTGTTTCTTTGAGGCTCCTTCTTCAAATGTTCCTGTCAATCGGTTAGTGAAATGGGTGGTGCTTACATCACCACTTGAGAGAAATAATGAGATTTACTTTTCAAAATTTCTAATTTTTTTTCTTTTAAGTCATTTACACAAAAATTCAAACATCTATTTCTACCCTAGGTTCTTTAACAGTCCTGCTGGAAAGCGGGCGGGGGAGCAGGGCTTTTACATGCTCCGTACGCAGGTTCTTACCTTCCGTTTTTAATACCCAATTCTCTCCTAACAGGCACTCATCAGATGCACACTACTCTTTAAAAATGGCTACACTCTCCTCGGCAACGACGCCAAAATGTTGAGCGATAAAAAGGTTTCTTTTTAACTCTTAATTACCTTCACATTAATTATCAACCCAGGGACGACTTTTTATTTCAAGAGTGTACTCAGTCTGAGGCGGCTATTTACTCAAGAGTAATGTTTTGCAGTATAGTGCTTAAAATCCGAAAGTAAATGAATGCTTGAAAAAGAAATCTAACAATAACATAAACTCAAATGCCCTGAAATCCAACTATTCACTCAACAAACATCAATTGAGGATACAGTAGCAATAACTCATTCCTCTAGAGATTGATGCAATTGAAATCAAACTAGAACAAGAGAATCAATCTGGGGACGAGGAAGCAATAACCAATGTTCTCTATAGTTGACAGTCCTGCTTTAAAGCAATTAAAAGGAAATAGAAATTGAACTAAAGCTGCCATTGGAAGTAAACTAGGAAAACTCTTTAAAAGCAAACTATTGCAATTAATCAACAGAAATGAACAACAAAGTAAATGGGTAGGAAACTGTAATTAAAGGAATCTGAACAACAAACTCTAATTAATGGAAATCAACAACAAAGCCAAATTAATAGCAATCTTTACTCTAAGAATATATCGGACAGCACACAGAAATAGAACAACATTGATTAATGATAGAATATGAAACAACGTTGGAAAGTCAAATATAGATACACAATGACTTAACACACGGCACACCTTAATAGTAATATGATCTAGTTATCAATCTCAGTTAGAAAGAGTATGAATGCATTTCAAAGTAGAACAACATTGTTTATAGATCCAATAATCGCAAAGAACATAATTCCTAAGATGAATTCTGTAATGTCAATGAATAAGTGCACAGCACAGAGGCTCTATAATTAAACAGCAACAATATTCTGTAAAGACCGACAGTATTATATCAACACTTAAAAGAACAGTGATACGTTGCAGAGTTAATACAATAGTTCTGTCTTTAGAAACCTTAATAAATTAAACATAACAGAGCATGTGATGTAAACTAAAAAACACATTAGATTACCAAATAATGTCGATTAAGCAAACCACGCATAAAACAGAAATATAATATACAGCAGCAGCAACGTACTCCACCAGAGGCTGGGCCCTTAGCCGCCAGCGGACGCTGCTGGGTTACTTCAGATGAAAAGAGTGAAAAACAACTCCCAAATTAGGTATTAATCATTAAATGGTCAAATCATTACAACAGTTGAAGCTTTGAGACTTACAACATGAAACAATCCTTTATTCCTCCTATCCTATCATGAATTCTTAATTCTAAATATCTAATTCTAAATCCTCAATTCTCCATTCTCTTAGCCATCTGAAATCATCCCATCTCTGATCTCTCTATTTAAATGAAAACAGAGATCAGAGATGGGATGATTTCAGATGGCTAAGAGAATGGAGAATTGAGGATTTAGAATTAGAGATTTAGAATTAAGAATTCATGATAGGATAGGAGGAAGAAAGGATTGTTTCATGCTGTAAGTCTCAAAGCTTCAACTGTTGTAATGATTTCACCATTTAATGATTAATACCTGATTTGGGAGTTGCTGTTCACTCTTTTCATCTGAAGTAACCCAGCAGCGTCCGCTGGCGGCTAAGGGCCCAGCCTCTGGTGGAGTACGCTGCTGCTGCTGTATATTATATTTCTGGTTTATGCGTGGTTTGCTTAATCGATGTTATTTGGTAATCTGATGTGTTTTGTAGTTTACATCACATGCTCTATTATGTTTAATTTATTAAGGTTTCTAAAGACAAAACTATTGTATTGACTCTGCAACGTATCACTGTTCTTTTAAGTGTTGATATAATACTGTCGGTCTTTACAGAATACTGTTGCTGCTTAATTACAGAGCCTCTGTGCTGTGCACTTATTCATTGACATTACATAATTCATCTTAGGAATTATGTTCTTTGCAATTGTTGGATCTATAAACAATGTTGTTCTACTTTGAAATGCAGTCGTACTCTTTCTAACTGAGATTGATAACTGGATTAGATTACTATTAAGGTGTGCCGTGTGTTAAGTCATTGTGTATTTATATTTGACTTTCCAATGTTGTTTCATATTCTATCATTAATCAATGCTGTTCTATTTCCGTGTGCTATCCGATTTATTCTTAGAGTAAAGATTGCTATTAATTTGGCTTTGCTATTGATTTCCATTAATTAGAGTTTGTTGTTCAGATTCCTTTAATTACAGTTTGCTACCCATTTACTTTGTTGTTCATTTCTGTTGATTAATTGCAAATGTTTACTTTTAAAGAGTTTTCCTAGTTTACTTTCAATGGCAGCTTTAGTTCAATTTCTATTTCCTTTTAATTGCTTTAAAGCAGGACTGTCAACTGTAGAGAACATTGGTTATTGATTCCTCGTTCCCAGATTGATTGTCTTGTTCTAGTTTGATTTCAATTGCATCAATCTCTAGAGGAATGAGTTATTGCTACTGTATCCTCAATTGATGTTTGCTGAGTGAATAGTTGGATTTCAGAGCATTTGAGTTTATGTTATTGTTAGATTTTTTTTTCAAGCATTCATTTACTTTTGGATTTTAAGCACTATACTGCAAAACATTACTCTTGAGTAAATAGCCGCTTCAGACTGAGTACACTCTTGAAATAAAAAGTCGTCCCTGGGTTGATAATTAATGTGAAGGTAATTAGGAGTTAAAAAGACACCTTTTTATCGCTCGATAGTGGTCCCTTGAGGAAACGACGTTCCGCCTCGCTGTAGCTGACTGTCGTGTCTACCGTGAACTCAATGATAAATCCCCCTATGATTCGATTGAGCCAATGGTCCACAGCTCGCGTGATCTTATTTTCTGATTGCATAGTCCACACAATTGTTTTGGTGAGCCTACAACTTCCCTAACTGTCCGCTAGTTTCGCGGTCCACTCATACAGCTCAGAGGGAAAGGACACAAAGAAAATTTCATGGATTTTCATATATAAGTAGCACTCCAATCACTATTCCTTAGATACTTGCGGATTCTTGTTTTCCTACGTCGCGAACTTGTGAATCTTCTTGTCCAACCACCCTTCAATTTCTTTCTTTGTTGGATTCCAGTGACACGACATCAGACATCCCTTATGCAGATCCTAGTCCCGGCAATGGAACCTTTTGTTGGCTTGTTGGGGCTTGACCTAGGTTCAGAGATGATTTATCCAAACAAATCCTAGTACCACTGGCCCTTTCAACAACAGTCCATGGAGTGTAGACTGAAGTCTCACCCGAAGTAGTATGGGAGGGTGCTAGAACTAGGTTTCCTCCCCCTAGAGATTTTTGATGATTTCAAATGGTCCGCGGTTTGACCCTACGTGCACATCGCTACGCGCACTTATCAGTACCTCGTAGCCTGCGATGCTGCCCTCACGCATCCCTACTCGGGGCCTGAACAATGTTATTACCCAAATCCTTATTAGTATCCCGATATTAGTTGATCGACTTAGCTTATTTGTATGCTTTCAGTTATACTTAACAATATTCACCATCCATATACGTACATAAACAATATAATTACAAATGATATCAAATAGGAAATAACACAAGAACAAATGCACGAAATTCAGATAAGACTTCTCTTTATTATTCTTCTTCCTTGATTACGGACTCGACTCCCCCCTGCACACTCAGCTGCAAGGGTCCACACACTCAGCTGCGGACTATAATAGGCCTCTGCGCACTCAGATGGAGAGCCTCTTCCTACTGCTATGATCCAAGACACTTAGACTTTTACTCTATGCTCGCTATCTTCTAGACTCCATCCATTTGTTTTCTTCCCTCTTTACAACTTAGAGCGTCGCTCTATTTATACAATCCCATGGTCCGCAGACCATGGGTAGGCCGACACTACATTCAAAACTTAGGGTGGACAACCT
Organism: Pinus tabuliformis; assembly: GCA_031772625.1. Taxonomy (NCBI): domain Eukaryota; kingdom Viridiplantae; phylum Streptophyta; class Pinopsida; order Pinales; family Pinaceae; genus Pinus; species Pinus tabuliformis. The sequence continues at coordinate 2,022,065,134 of CM062817.1, read as the reverse complement.
ATGACTCTAACATACCATTTTTTCTCCGTGCCTGCAATTCACAGAGTTTTTACAACAATACTAACTCAAAAATTGGGCTTTAAGCTCCAAAACATGTCATGGGGGGATTCCCTGCCCAACATCCTAGGTCTTAGCTTTAGGAGGCATGGATGCAGTAGTTTCTGAAATAAAATGGATAGACAAAGGAGGCTTACTAGGCTTTGAAATAATTATGTTAGGTGGAAATGGACTGAGAGGTTAGTGAGTGTCAGGATGTTGGTGGTGAAGAAGCTCTAATACAGATTGCAACAAAAAATTATGAATAGAAGAAAGAGATTGCGAAGTGAAAGATTGGCAGTGAAAAGCTCTGGATCATTTTAAAAGCAGAGGCATAGTCCTGTTGGAAATGGCATGGGGCCATTACTAAACGGTTACCTAGAAAAATTAAATGCGGAATGGGTATCAGGTGGGAAAGCATTTACTTTGAGCAACGGCACTCGGGACAGGTGGCAAGCAGAGAGTGGTGGAGGAGGAGTGGTGGGGGCGAGGTAGGAGAGGATGCAGGATGGTGGTTTCTAGAGGGGGTGATGGGTGGTAAGTGGTATCAATAGGGGGGGGGGGTCAAAATCACTAGGACATGCCACATAGAGAGTAGGGCCCGACAGAAGAAATGCCTTCTGAAGCCCCCCTGGCCTTGGTGGTAAAGGAAGAGTGCAAAGGGGGGGGGACAAAAAATAATGGTGGCTGTGGATGTAATGGGGGACCAGATCCTGAAGTGTCAGAGGCGACGAAAATTTAACCACAAACGAAAAAATTCTTTGTCTACTTGTGCTCACATAATTTTTCTTTCAAAATTAGGATAGGGGAAAAAATACGGAAATGAAATACTTTATCCTTGTGCATATTTATCCTCTAAATGTAGGATAAGGGATTAACAATAAAGTTTTTGAAATAGATAATCCATAACATTTAAGGGATTAACAATAAAGTTTTTGAAATAGATAATCCATAACATTCACTTTTCTCCTCTTTCCCTATCCTCAAATTTAGGATAAAATTTATGCATGTTGACATTTAAGAAACCCACCAAATCTACCTACCCTTAGCTAGACTAGCATTTTTTATTTTAATTTATAGGGTGCACTTAGACTAGGAAACCCATTTTCATTTTATTTTATGCAAAAGGAAAAAAATTATCTAACCTGTCCCTTATTTCTCCTATTGACCGAGATTAAAATGTTGGGTCAATGTCATTTTCTACCTAACTAATGATTTATTGAGATTAAACTATTGGATAAACCTTCATTCTCTATCCAATTTACATAAATTTAAAGAATTCTAATCATGATTAAACAATATGATTAAACTAAAGCAATTGATTGTGGCATTTTGAGCAAGTTGCACACAACTTTATTTTATAGAAATGAAACAAAAAACTATGTATACGTAGTGGAATTTGGACTTGCAACACTTCCATATTATTCTTTTTTTTTTTCTTTCTTTCTTTTTGGTGGGGTTCACTATTTTTCGTTTATATCTATATATATATATATATATATATATATATATATATATATATAGATATATTTCTTTATTCTTCTTATATTATACCCTCTTTTCATTTTTTTTTTCATTTTTTCTTTTTATTTGGAAATCATTGGCAGATTGACAAGTATTTACAAAATAGGATCATGAGATACATCACTCAATTCCAGCTGGGGATGGCACTCTCCCTGTGAGGTGCCAAGAACATATGATCAGTAGCCTTGAATTTTTATTTCAAAAATATCCACCTGATTTCTTTGTTGTAGTAGTTATGGTAACTCATCAATAGAATCTCAGGGCATTCTCTACGGGCTTCAACTTCTGTTAATAGGTCAGCCAATCCACACAATAAAGATATTGATATATACAATGATAAATGGTAAGAAAACCATAATACTCAGAAAAATAATGTTTGAGCATCCTGCCATTAACAGGTCCACCAGGTAATTCTGTCCCTTCCAAATTTCTGATAAAGAATTCATTATTTCTTCTGAAAGCATAAATGACATAAGGACCCATCCATAGGTTATCAAACTTTCCATGCTTCCCTTTATCCTCTCTTATTGAATCCCACTTTAAGACTTTATCACCAATGTTGAAATCATTTTCCTTTGTCCTTTTGTTAAACAATTTCTTAATATTGTCATGGATGACTTGAGCTTTGTTATAAACTTCTCCTCCAGATTGTTGCAACTGGATTGTTTGATCAATCCTTCTTTGAATGTCATTCAGCTCAGTCTGCAATTCTTGAATTAACTTCATGACTGCTACTCCCAAAGAGGGTGGAAAAACAACATCCATTCCATAAACCAGTTGGTATGGTGACATGCCAATTGATTTCTTTATGGTGAGCCTATCAACCCAAAGTGCATTTATGAGCTTGGTGTGCCATGACTTCATATTATCTGCTAACAATTTCTCGATAATATTTACCAGAATTATGTTTGAAGATTTAGCTAACCCATTACCTTGTGGGTAAGAAGCAGTTGAATGCCCCAAAGTAATATGGTATTTATTACAGAAATCTATCATTTTCTTAGATCTGAAGGTTGCAACATTGTCTATAATAAGTTTGTTTGGGCAGCCAAATCTAGATAGGATGTTGGTTTCCAAGAATTTGATAATCACAACATCTGTGGCTAGTCTAGAAGGGATGGCCTCAATCCATTTGGTAAAGTAGTCAGTAGCAGTAAGGATCCACTTATGTTGAGCAGAGGATGGAGGATGGATTTCTCCAATGAAATCCAATCCCCACTGTTGGAAAGGGCTCTCAACAGATATGGGATTTAAAGGTAAAGGTAAAAGTTTTCTTTTTCCCTCAATTATTTAACACTTATGACAAGAGGTTTCCTTTTTATGGACATTTGGAAAGAGTGTAGGACAGTAAAAACCAGATCTAAGGATCTTATTGGTAGTGGTTTTCCAATAGAGATGGTCACCATAGTCACCTTCATGGAATTCTTGCATAATTATTTCTGCATCATCACTCAATAGACACTTTAGTAGGAGACCACCAACATCTTTCCAATATAAAAGATTTTATATGATGTAAAATTTGATTGCTTTTAATTTAAAAAATATAGCCTTTATTTTGGTTAGATCAGGAGGAGAATTTAAATTAAATAAAACATGAAAGCCTCATCAAGTTGTGGAGTCGCCTATTCCTCTTGATCATCCAACTCAGCTACAATGTTAATATCTAACGCATTAAAATTAGATTCAACCATCAATTTGGATAATCCTTGTCCTTTGATGAGCTTGGTTGGCTTGATTTCCATGTTATATTCCAGAATGATGGCAATCCATTTGCCTCTTTTTCCATCAGGTCCATTCTGTGTAAAATTATCTTTAACAACAACATTAGGTACATAAGAAATTATATGGGAATGAAGAATATATACTTTGAAACCTTTAATTGCTTTTCCATTATGTTATACTTGAGTGCAACATCCATTAAAGACTTGCTAAAGAAAGCAATGGGCTACTCATATCCATCATCATTTTTCTGCAAAAGAACAACTGCAACAGTATGCTCTGAAGCAAAGGAAACAAATTATAAATCTTTAGTAAAATCAGGGCTAATAAGGACCAGTGCCTTTGTCAATTCCTGCTTAACTTGGTGAAACGATTGCCTAGTTTCGATGTTCCACTTGATTTCATAATCTCGTTTTAGCATGTTTGTGATATTTCTAAGAAGTTCTGCAAGTTTAGGTATGAATCTTCTCAGGAAGTTTATTCTCCCATTAAATGAATGAAGCTCTTTAATATTCCTTGGGTGATTTATTTTTAGAATAGCTTTAATCCTTTTAGGATCAATTCTTATACCTTCCTTAAATATAATGTGACCAAGAAGTTTTCCTTCTTCAAGACCAAACACTGTTTTCTTAGGATTCAAAGAGATCCCAAACATTCTGCGCTTTTCAAAAACTCTTCTAAGGGGCATGAGATGTTCTTCATTAGATTTAGAATATATAGTTATGTCATCTTGATATATTACAATAAATCTACCAATTTCATCAACAAAAGATATATCTATTGCTCTCTGAAATGTGGCTCCAACATTCATTAATCCAAAAGGCATCTTTACATACATGAAGGTACCCCATGGAGTAGTGAAGGTTGTTTTGTCCTGGTCATCTGGATGAACTAAAACCTGATTATAACCTGAGAATCCATCTAATAAGGAAATCCTAGAAGATCCAACTACCTTTTGTAAAATATGATCCATTTTGGGTAAGGGATAGTTGTCTTTTAGTGAAACTTTGTTTAGGTTTCTGAAATCTATGCACAATCTGATTTCGCCTGTTTTCTTCCTGGTTGGCACAATATTGGAAACACACTTAGAGTACTGTTGATGCCTCGAAAATTGTTGTATCAACATTGGGGGATAACCACCCGGTCCGGACCTTAATACAACTCCTTTTCTGTTTGGAATGGTGGCTCCGACTGGGGATAATGGGACCAGTTTCCCAGAAATGGATAAACGGAATGAATGAATGAATGATTGACTAATCTAATGATAGGCGAATAACTTAATCTATCAGCGAACTAAAAGAACTACTACTAATCCCGGGAACTATTGTACTTTGAAGTGTAGCACTTGATGATCTATGTTTATAAACAGGCATGTAGATGACTCTATTTAATAAACATGGACTTTTATTCATTCAAGGATTACTTTGCTTAAATCGTTAAACAAAGTGATTAGCGCAATATTGCTACACTTATATATCATCGATACATATATGATCAAAAGAAAAGCATCCCATAAACATCCAATAGTGGAGGGAATAAAGAAATGCTGTTAAAACACATACATATATTCGATAATAGCAAAGGTGATCAAATAAAAATTCATATGAAAAGAATGAATTCAGACATAGATAATAGTACCATATGAGCTGCTAGTCACTCCCAATATAAATCGCTATTTGAGATTCTTCTTCCAATGCAGAAATACTTTCAAACAAAGATAGTAGTGCACATTTGCATAAAAGCTTCCTTGTCAAAATTAGAATAACTGGTCCAGTTTTATAAAAGAATATGGTTGAAGTACAGTAGTGCAACTTCAGTCTTTAAGTCAGGTACAAAACTTTACGACCCTTTCCAAAACAATGAAAGGGTCTATAAATACTAAATTAAACTAACTATCTATGAAACTGAAATCCTACTTAATTGGTATCAAATGATCTTGAACATATTCTTCTCAGCAACCTGGCAGTCGGCGGCATGAATCATCAAGTAGGCTGTTTGCCTTTAAACCTGAGCTGACTTATCGAAAGCATCGGCTCCACTTCGGGCAGTCTGTTGAGGCGAGAGTTAAGCTGGGCGGCATAGGTGGCATCCTGAATATCGGGGATAATATACCCGATTGCATCTGTAAGGCATTTGAGTGCGGCTCTTTGACTGTGTGGTTTTACCAAGAAGAACCAATAGGTGTCCCATGTTAAACTGTTAATTCCAACAATTAATCTCCCCTTTTCTTCTAGATTTGGATAACATGACTGCTCCAATGTTTTCATCGCTGTCAATTTACCTGGAGTGCATTGGGAAATCATGTTTGACAAGTAGAGAGTATTATTAACCAATTCAACCAAATTACTTGTAGTTGATTTGCACCTTGAAATTGCCCTCTCTGCTTTCATTATCTGGGACTGCCATTCTGTAAACAATATATCTTTATGTGACTCTAAAATTCTTGGTAAATTTTTTGCTTGTCCCTGATCAGTATCTTGCCAGTCAAGAAATGCAGTTATCGTTTCTTCAGCTTGATCCAATTCTGTTCTAGCCTTTTCTATTTTTTCACTTATTGATGCCGTCAATTCGCATAGTGGTTCCGCCTGGGCGATTTGTTGACATAGAAGCTTGATTTGGGCTATTAATGCCGTATTTATCTGTAATGCCTCTACTCTGAATTCAGTTATTTGTGGAATGCCCTTTGTCTTCTCAAGCTGTGCTGATAGTTGAGCAATCTGCTCATCTTTTGTCTTCAGCATTTGTTCATTTGCTGCCCTCAGTTGTGCCAAGGCTTCAGACAACTCTTTTTGCTTCTGGATTGCGCTGTGATCAATCCTTTGTTTCTCTGCCTGCAATTGTTGAGTTAATTGATTATTGACTTGCTGTTGTGTCAACAATTGCTGTTCTGCCTGCTCCGCTTTCTGCTGTGCTTCTGTTAGCTGTGCCTGCAATAAAAATATTTCCTGGTCTTTTGTTTTCAATAAAAGACTCACCTCTAATGCTTTGTCTATTGTTGCTGCCGAATAGGCTCCAGTATATTGTGATAGTTTTGTTAGGTCATCAGAGGGGTCAAATTCCTCCTTGCAAACCACATTGCCCGTGACCGTCTGTTCTGGGAAAAGGGAAGGTTGATCGGTCCTTCTTCTCTTCCTTTGTCGTTTTACTACAGCTTTATGCCTTGGGCTATAGAAGACATCCAAGGGAGGAATCTCTTCTACCTGCAAAATGATTTGATCGGAGGGGTCCTTTGGTATTATTTCTACTTCCTTTGAACTGGGTAGGCCGCTCGTTCCACTTGGAACCTGTTGTGAAGTGGTTTCCTGTGTGTCTGCTGCTTTCAAAGTTTTTGTGTCCTTTGAACATTCAAGACTACTGATAATAGAATCAAATTTCGCCATTCCTGGAGCATTTTTGGATCAATATGAGTATCCACATTTACTTCTATGTTGCTCTGTTTCTGCTCTTTAGTCTGGGTCTCCTCCCGCACTTTCTCCTTCTCTCTAGTCTGGGTTTCCTCCCGCACTTTCTCTTGTTCTTTTGTTGTAACCAGAGGTTCCCTTGAATGTTGCCGTTCAGGCTCGCTTGATGCTGTTGTTGGGGTTGTTGCTAACAGATCTAGAGGCAGAGTTTGCAACCCCTGTTCTCTAAATCTGTTGAATTCAACTAACTCTTCATCCTGATATTTCATTCTGGCTAGTGATTTAACCTGAAATATTGACTCGGCTGAGGATAACAGGTCATCGAACATATCTTCTTTATGATCAAACTTTGTCAATTTGGCCTGTTCAAGTGCATTATAGGCGACTTTGTTGGGATCAAATCGCCTATTAGGGAGAGTTGCTAGAGTTAATGATTTTATCTTTGTAGCTTCTTTCTCTGCATGTTTGAAATCATGCAACGTGTAGACACCACATCTCAAAGGAAAAGAGGGCCAAACCTGCTTCTTATTTTTCTTGAGAGTCTGTGTAACTCCCTCGGTAATGATCTGATAGGTTATTTCCCTCGCCAGTAGTTTATCAGATATGTGCAAAGGAAGGGCATGAGGTTCGTCTTGGCTGCTGAAAACTCTTATATAAGTAAACTTTTCCTCCCCGAAACATCTTCCTATTGATGTTAAATCAATCCCTGCTTGGTAGGAAATCTTGGGAGCAGGTTTATCAAAAATAGAGTAATGAATGGGTAACATAAAACCATTGCAGATTTGGTATAAATGGTGCTTATAGGAAGTTTTCCACAATTTCTGATGGTATATGTGAAGAGGCATGGGGTCTTGTGATGTCCACCTCCAGTCGAGCATGGGAAATTCAGAATTAAAACACAGGGTATCTAGAATATAGGAACTGTAGTAGAACGGGGGAATTAACCTTTCAGTAACACATGTCTTGTTTCTAAAATCAAGAACAGCTGTTGCTAGCTTATCTGACAGTATAGTTGCCCAATTTCAATCGTTTGGACATAGGGATATCTTTCTGTGACTCCTTAGACTCCTATATATAAAAAGGAGGTTTTGTCATTTGTATCATCCAAGAATTGTTCATTTATGTAATGTAAAGGAGGTTGCCCCCTCGAAGAGGCTGAATTCTAAGGCGTTGATCTATCTTTTCTATCTTTTCTTGAGCTGGTTTCAGAACATTTGGTATCAGAGCTTTGAATTCTAGGGTTTCGCTGCTCCAAACAGGTCATCGTGGAATTTTCGCTATAACTTTTGTTATGTGATGTTTCAGAAGTCACAAAAAAAACCCATTTGAGAAGAAATCATGCTGAAACGTGGGTCCTAATTTCAAATCTTTTCGCGTGATATTTTCAGAGATATGATCTGAGGAAGTTGGTCTTTTTGCAGACTCCAGAATTACATTCAAAACAGGTGACCTGGGGAAAATCGTCATAACTTTCTCTCTGGGGATCGGATTGAAATTTCATAAGAAGTTACAGAAAGAGGACAGATTTTAGTTTCTTGTATGTGTGTTTCAGATTCAAAGGTTGAAACAGTGACTCGTGGCATGTCGTACAAGTTCGCTCTACTGAACTAGCCTAAAAGCAAGTCACTGTGGGAGATTTAACATAAATCTTCCTTGGAGAATCCAATTTGGGTCAGACTTGTGGCATTGGAAAGAGGACACAGAAGGCTACTACAGGTTGCAATTTCAGAACTGGATGATCTGAAATTACAGAGATACATCAGATTCAATATCAGGATTCTATAAAGTGAAAAAAGGTGTGTAGTTTTTTTTAAAATTTTTGTGTAAGCTTGGTTTAACGGAATTCAAAGGGCATAGTAAAGCATTATTATCGGTAACTGATGCCTTGAGGAAAGAAAATGCAAACACCTAGTAAGGAACCTGAAAGCTCTAGCATGATTCATGAAGAAGAGGAAGAAATGCTACATGATATATCAAAATTACAAGAACAAGTGCAACAAATGTCACGCTCACAAAAGCTAACAGAAGCTAAGATAAGTGGCGTGGAATATAAGATAAATGGCGTGGAATCTAAGATAAATGGCGTGCAATCTAAGATAAAGGGCATGGAAGCTAAGATGGATGATTTGAAGACAGATTTGAGGACAGATTTGAAGACAGACATGGCAGATTTGAAGACAGATTTGACAAATTTTCTACAAGAAATACTTACTAATGGTGAAAATGTTGTAAAGGAAACTCATGATGTGAACAAAAGTAATGTTAATCATGATTCCATAGACACTAATTTTGGATCTAAGACCCACCATATTCCAAAAATCGATATGAGGAAGTTTGATGGCAAGGATCCCGCCACATGGATATTACAGATGGAGCAGTTCTTCGATCTCAATAATGTGCAAAACACACAAAAGGTACGTATGGAAACTGTATACATGGGACCAAATCAGTTTGTATGGTATCAATAGCTTTGTTCTCGTAAAATTTTTATCACTTAGGCAATTTTTACGGAAGAATTGATAGCACATTATGAAGATACAAAAAGCAACACTTTTTTTAGCCAATTGATAAGTCTCAAACAAAAGGGTTCAGTAATGGAGCACATTGAGGAGTTCCAAAAATTGAACATAAGGGTAAAATATATTCCAGAGGAGCATAGGATTGATGTGTTCATAGGGTTTTTAAAGGATAATATCCAACATGATGTTCGCCTTTGGGAACCTGATTCATTAGAGAAGGCATTCAGGTTAGCAAGAAAAATGGAAAGCAAAATTATGGCAACCAGGAAGCATACCACTCACAACTATAAAGAAGGAAGTGTTGTTGCCCCTAGTCTTCCACAACCTATAAGGTTGACACCACAACAATTGGAAGAAAAAAGAGCAAAAGGGCTTTGTTACAGTTGTGATAGCAAATACACTAAAGGTCATAAGTGCGCTGAGAAGAAATTATTCTACATAGATTGTGAAGAGGAAGAAGAAAAGGAGCAAGAAAGGTCAAAGATATACTCCAGGAACAAAGCCAAGATGAATAAAAAATAAATCCGACCATATCTTGTAATGCATTGGCAGGAATTACCACTCCTCAAACCATCAAGATAGAAGGACAAATCAAGAAGAAAAAAGTAATAGTGTTGATTGATTCAGGAAGCACCCACAATTTTATTCATTGTAGGGTAGCAAAAGAATTGAATTGCTTCCTATATCCAGCACCAGAGTGTCAAGTGATGATTGCAAATGGAGGAAAAATAAATTTCTCTGGAATATGTATTGACTAGCCCAATGCTTTCTATTCCAATGGGAGGTGTTGATGTTGTACTAGGAGTCCAATGGCTACAATCCTTGGGTACAATAGCTTTTAATTTTCAAGAACTTTTCATCAAATTTTCTACGGAAGGAAAGGAAGTTGAATTAAGGGGTATTGTAGGGAAACCAGGAAAGATAATCAGCTCTAATGGTATGACAAAGCTTCTAAAAAAGGAGCAAAGAGGTGTAATTGCACAATTATGTTCGCTAGATGTTTCCACATCGAAATCATCTATTTCTCCAGATCTCCAAAAAGTACTGGACAATCATTCCAAGGTATTTGAGACTCCCAAAGGTCTCCCACCTATGCGTGATCATGATCATGCTATTCATCTGATTCCAGGAAGTGTTCCTCCAAACATCAGGCTGTACAGATATCCCTATGTCCAAAAAAGTGAAATTGAACGTATGGTTGCAGAAATGCTAGAGGCTGGTATAATTCAACCAAGTCAAAGTTCTTTCTCTGCTCCAGTAGTATTGGTGCACAAGAAGGATGGATCATGGTGCATGTGTCCGGATTATAGGGAGCTCAACAAGCTCACTATTAAAGATAAGTTCCCCATTCCTGTCATTGATGAATTACTGGATGAATTGCATGGATCAATTTACTTCACCAAGTTGGATCTTCGTTTGGGATATCATCAAATCAGAATGAAGATTGAAGACATTCCGAAAACGACATTTAGAAATCATGAGGGTCATTATGAATTTTGGTCATGCCTTTTGGCCTTACTAATGCACCTTCAACATTTCAAGGTTTGATGAATTCAATTTTCAAACCATTCCTTAGAAAATTTGTGTTAGTATTTTTTGATGATATACTAATCTACAACAAGTCTTGGAAGGATCATGTTGAACATGTTGACAAGGTGCTACAACTATTGGAGGAGAAACAATTATATGCAAAAGATCCAAATGTTTCTTTGGAGTCCAGGAGGTGGAATATTTGGGTCATATTGTATCTCATGAAGGAGTTAAGGTAGACCCTAGCAAAATTAAAGCCATTAAGGAATGGAAAATTCCCACATCCATAAAGCATCTGCGAGGATTTCTTGGGTTGACAGGGTATTATTGCAAGTTTGTTAAGAATTATGGGAGAATAGCAGCACCTCTAACAACATTATTGAAGAAAGATGCATTTTCATGGACTCCGGAAGCAACAAAAGCCTTTGAACATCTTAAAGAGGCAATGTGCCAAGCACCGGTCTTAGCTACACCGGACTTCACAAAAACCTTTATTGTGGAATGTGATGCTTCAGGAAATGGAATTGGTGCTGTTCTAATGCAGGATGAAAGACCCATTGCTTTTGAAAGTCGTCCAATCAAGGGAAAGTTTTTAAGCAAAGCTATTTATGAGAAGGAAATGTTGGCAATACTCCATGCACTTAAGAAATGGCGACCCTACCTAATGGGAAGGCACTTCAAGGTAAAAACAGATCATGATAGCCTTAAATACTTTTTAGAACAAAGATTATCCTCTGAAGAGCAACAAAAGTGGGTCACAAAGATGTTGGGTTATGACTTTGAAATCATCTACAAAAAAGGGAAGCAAAATGTGGTGGCAGATGCACTCTCAAGAAAGGATGAGGATGTGGAAGCATTGTTGTGCGCCATTTCTATTATCCAACCAGATTGGATAAATGAAGCAAGGGAGGAATGGAAGAATGATGAAGAAGTGTGGGCACTTATTCGAAAGCTACAACAAGATTCCAGTACGTCTGATACATTTAGCTGGCAAAATGATTCATTATGGTACAAAGATCGCTTATACCTCTGTAAGAATTCCTAGCTAAAACAAAAGATTCTTATGGAATTGCACACTTCTCCCTTAGGAGGGCACTCAGGATTTTTAAAAACTTACCACAGGGTTAAGAAGGAATTTTTTTGGGATGACCTTAAATCATATATTCAAAAGTTTGTGGCGGAATGTTTGGTTTGCCAACAAAATAAAGTTGAAACAATTAAGACACCAGGTCTATTACAACCTTTATCCATTCCAAGCCAACGTTGGGAGGAGGTTTCAATGGATTTTATCACAGGTTTACCCAAGTCTGAGGGAAAGAGTGTCATCATGGTGGTAGTTGACAGACTTACCAAGTATGCACACTTTTGTGCATTATCACATCCATTTAAAGCCAGTACAGTTTCTACTGCATTTATGGAAACAATTCAGAAGCTACATGGAAACCCAAAGATTATTGTAAGTGATAGAGATCCCATTTTCACTGGAAATTTTTGGACAAAATTATTTTCTTGTCTTGGTACTCAGTTAGCTCATAGCTCATCTTATCATCCTCAATCTGATGGGCAAACTGAGATAGTAAACAAATGTTTGGAAGGATATCTTCGTTGCTTTGTATCTGATAAACAGACACAATGGGTCAAATGGTTGCCTCTGGCTGAATGGTGGTATAACACTTCCTTCCATACAACAACAAAAATGACCCCATTTATGGCACTTTATGGGTATCAACCACCATCCATCACATCATATTTAAGAGAAAATTCTAAGGTTCAGGCAGTGGAACATCACATCGAACATCAACAACAAGTCCTCCAACTCTTAAAGGATAACCTCGTGTTGGCACAAAATAGAATGAAACAACAGGCAGATCAACATCGCAGTGAAAGAAGTTTTGATGTAGGTGATTGGGTATTCCTACGGCTACAACCATATAAGAAAATGTCCCTAAAGCAAGCTAAGAAGGATAAGTATTATGGTCCATACAAGGTGTTGCAAAAGATTGGTACTATGGCATACAAATTGGAGCTTCCTACAGCTTCTCGATTGCACCCAGTTTTCCATGTTTCATGTTTAAAGAAGGTTATAGGCGACAAGCTCCCAGTGCAAACAATATTGCCAGAAATTGATGAGGAAGGAAAAATTATATTGGAACCGGAAGCAGTCACAGAAACAAGAACTCGACAGCTACGAAATCGGTCAATTTCAGAGTATCTTATCAAGTGGAAGAACTTATCCGCTGAAGATTCCACATGGGAGGATGAGAGTTTTATGCAGAAGTATCCAGAACTACTCAAGCGTTGAGGACAACACTTTTTTGAAGGAGAGGGGCATGTTGGATCCCTATAATACTAGTTATTACCCCATTACTATTGTAGTTATACCCCTTATTTATATTGTTGTGCCCCTATTACCCCCATGTTGTTATTTCTGTGCCCCATAGAATCCCTCTATTGTTATTTTTGTGGCTTTATATTATTATTGTTAGGTCGGCTGGATTATATTGTGACTCCTTAGATTCCTATATATAGAAAGGAGGTTTTGTCATTTGTATCATCCAAGAATTGTTCATTTATGTAATGTAAAGGAGGTTGCCTCCTCGAAGAGGCTGAATTCTAAGGCGTTGATCTATCTTTTCTATCTTTTCTTGAGCTGGTTTCATAACATAGCCATAGATAATTAGGAACATTACAAATGATAATGTTTAGATAAAAAAATATTCTTCCCCAGTATCGTCGCCACTATGTTGTCATTATGTATTTTTGGGGTTGAGGGAGTAAACACATAGGATAACATCAAAACCACTTTGGAAGCTAGTATCTAGCCCTGCCAGCGTCAAAGAGGGTTCTCTTTGTTTGATTTAGCTAGGTTTTATAGATAATTTTTAGGATATCTATGATTGTACTTGTTTGTTTTATTTGAAAGGTTTGGTTGATTTGAGTGTTATAATTCCATTGGGCTATGAATCTATAAACTAAACTGGAGTTTGTTCATCAATTTTTAAATGAGTTCTCACAGGGCAAGCTAGGTGGCAATAAATGGATCTTTTTAGAGTTTAAATGGATGGTGGAAAACCATAAATGTAAGGTTTAGTAGAGAACAAAGAGAAATTAAGAATTTTTTATCTTCACTTCAGTGGAAAACATTAAAATTAACAAGAACCAAAATAAGGTGGTCTTGATAACGAATCATATTTATCATAGTTTATGTTGATTAATTCATATTTAGAAAAAACAAAGGAGATAAATAACAACGTTTAAATAGATAAAGACAAGAAACACATCACCATTCAAGACACCACATGAATCCTGTAAAAGTCCCTATATTATTGATGCTCCAGTACTTCAAAATTACAATGTTTAACAGAAATTACATTTAGAAATCAACCCTTAATACTTCCAAAAATAAAGTATTTATAATAAAAATTACAACAATGCTTTACAAAATCGCTGTCAAACCGACTGTGTATTATTAGCCTAATTACAAACTAATATAATCTAATATGGTAGAAAAAATAGGCCATGTAGGCTATTGAGGAAAATGGTGGCCCTGTTTGAGTGGTTTCAGTTGCTGAGTCATCCAAACAGAATGCGATGTTGAACTAAAAATTGCGCTGGAAAATGCACTGGAAAAATATTTCATTGCTCCTGAGTTACTGCTTAGTCCAGTAAATCAAGTAACTCTTCCCATCTATTTTCATCTGGCAATGTTAACTTTGTCACCCTATGATAGATTTCGTCTACCTCTGTATACATAGCAAAATTTGGTTTCACGATAAAAATATGTTTTACCTCATTCTGCACATGGAAGTCATTTGACATGGTCTCCAGAAAGGCTTTTGTCATACTTCCTCTTATTCCACTGAACTTAGTGCTACTTTTGGCTACCTCTTTCATCTTCTGAATGTAATCCTCCTAAGTGATCAACTTGTCATTGATAACATAAATACTGGGTAGCCCCTTCTGCATTAAGGTTTCAATCCTGTTGGTAAATCTATTCACCTGTAGCTCCAAGGTCTCACACTTTTCCTCCAACTGGTCAATAAGATTTCTTTTAGTCAAGACTTTATTTACTTCTAGAATGGTGGCAGTTCTGTCACTGACTCCCACTTCCTCCAACTGATATCTAGATTTTGAATTTAAGAACCTGATAATATTGGCAGCTTCAGTTGGCATTTCTCCTAGCTTTTCCCTTCCTTGCACAATGGTCTGAGTGGCCTTCTCTATTAACTCTTTCTATTCAAATATAATCTGAATAGAAGGCCAAATCTCATTCATTGAGTCAAGTATGTTCATCCAAATTGTTTCCTTGGCTTGGGCCAAGGTCTGGCCAATAGATGTGTCTCTTTCTACCTGGCGCAAATTTTCCAAAAGTCTCTGATTTTTGTCCAATTCAGCAGCCCGAGTAGCTTCAGCTTTGACCTTCTGGACTTCCAAAGTTTTGAGTTGGCTCTACAAAGTCTCAATTTCCTTTGATTGCAAGGACATGTTTTGCAATGTCTGTGTTACTTGTTCATCACTAGGGGTCTGAGTTGAAATAGTAAGTGCAGTAGTTGTTCCCATTGATGGAAATTTAGAAAGAGGTATAGCATCTAAGGGGACAATGGCCTTCTTGAAGCTATCTTCCTTCTCCTTTACTAGCTTTTCCAACTCTGCTTCCATCTGCCTGATCTGTATGTTTTGATCAATAATCAATTTCATCATAACTGTATTATGAGCTTCATATCTTATAATGTCCTTGGTCATTGGATCTTCTATAGCTGACAGCTTGAGATGTTTCCTCAATGCTACAATATCCAAGTTTTTCTTCTTAATAATTTCTTTAGCAACAATAACATCCTCAGGGTCATACCCTATATTGATTTCCAATTCTTCCAAAGACTTGATCCTGTTGTCTTTGGCCACAGAGGAGACCTTCTCCATCTTCAATTGTGATTGTACATTTTCAAAAGAAACCTGCAATTTGGATAAAGACATGGAAGTATTAGTGAGAGTGGAGGACATCATCTCACCAGTTTGTTTGTGCATCTCCATTTGATCAATGGGATGTATGTCCTTTGTGCTGAACTCAAAGGTGGTGCTCTTATAGTCAGCTGTTGATTTGGGTTGTGAAGTCTGGGCCTCAAGGAAGGACATTTGAATTCTGCCATGTTCAATATCATATACTGACAAAATTCTACTTTGTGAACTGGAAGTCTGCTTCTAGAATTGGTTGTAGGTGTTGTTCTTCAAAATATCATTTCTAAGCTTTACTTCCATGTACCTGTCGGACACTATTTTTTCTTTTTCTGTCTGGACAATGTGAGTTTCTAGCTTGGTCTCCTTATGACCCTATGAAGACGAAGGTTCAAAAGGAGAAGTAATGAACTTCATGGTGGCTGGTGGAGAATTTGTGATGATGATAACTGCATGTTCTTCCATTTCTTTGTCTACTTCTGGTTTGTGAGTCACCTTGGGCCTCTTTCTGTAACTGATTCTAAATTCTCTGGCTTCACTCCCAATTGTAGATGATGACCCTTTCACCCTATACCTTTTGCTTGATTTTTCCTGAGGAATAAGAGTCTACAAACTAGAAGTGGAAACCAGCTGCTCTTTAGCTTCCTGTAGGGTATTTTCTACCCACTCCAACTGATTGGCATACTATTCTATCTCTAGCCTAGAAGTATGAAAGTAGGGAGTGTTCTTATTGTCCACTTTGAGTTTTGAAATGATGCCATAGGGGTCATAAGACCATGTGAAGCTCAAACTCAACTTCATTTCCTTTAGTATCCTATTTGCCTCCTCCCCAGTTGTTCTTGTGTTCCATACAAATGGGCCTACCTGTTTTTTAATCCTGAATTGTGCCTTCTTCTTTGATACTACAAAGTGGGTCTCATCTGAGTTTAACATTTTCCTGATATATTCTAGTGTAAAGATACTCATTGGGAGGTACTTGGGGAGCCTTTAGGGGGCCAATTCACATCCATAAACCCTAATCTCTGTGTAATTTTGGTACAGGTAGCAATCTACAGCCTTCGCTTGGTCTGATAGATGTAGTATTTGTTTGATTTCCTCACTGATCCTACGCTGCATTGCACTGTGGAGAATGTTCATAGTTGGATGAACAAAGTCTTCTACAAATTGGTTGTAAGTGAATTCTTATTGTTCTTTCATGACCAGTGATGTCAAAAATATCATTGGTTGTTTATTTTGGAAATAATACTGAGAGGGGGGGTGAATCAGTATTATTAAATCACACAAATTTTCATTTTCATACTCATATACATATACACTACTTCAGTGAAGGGAACCTGCGTGTACATGCAACTGTGTCTAATGAAACTAGTGCATATCCAGTAAACTTATGATTCAGTTAATCCATTAAATGTTGATCTTTAGTTAGTGCATCAGAACTTCTATTAAGCATATGAACAGTAAACGGGTGTAGCAAAACAGAATAGATCATCACACACAAAAAGCACACATGAACACCATGATGTAAGGTGGAAACCCAATGTGGGTGAAAACCACCTGCTGCAAGTCGTTTCTCTCTTCCTTTAATAAGAAAATTCTTTTTACAATATTTATATATTGGTGCAGTCTTATACCAGTACATAGGCTTCTACCTACAGAAGGCTACAACCTTCTCTCATTTTCCAGCTTCTCCTGGAAGGGAGCTGCAACCCCCTTAACTCTTGTACTAGCTGATCCTTTTACTAGTATGTAGGTGCCAACCTACTGAATGCTCCAACCTTCACTCGTTTTCCAGCTGCTACTGGAAGGGAGCTACCACCCCCTTAGCTCTTGTACTAGCTGATGTACTAGTACGTAGGTGCAGACCTACAGAAGGCTACAACCTTCTCTTTCTTCCTCCAGGTACCACGTTTCATAAATTTTCAGACTGGATTCTCCTGAAGCACAACACCATAATCTAAAGGCTATGTTTCATCCAATTTTCATACTGGACCCATCAATATCATTGAAGCACATAATCAATCAACACTAGCATCATCAATCTCTGCATCACACAATACTGAAACACTGAAACCCCGTCAACAAACTGCAATCACCAGAACACAGATTTCCTCAACAATATTCAGAACCAACTGTATCATCAAAAATCATGCATCAGAGTGCACACGCTACTTGGAAGAGCCGAACCAGCATGTATACGCAACTTCACCAAAGCGAACCAACGTATATGTCATTAATTACTTACTTATGTCTTCGCTGCACTTCCTGACTTCAGACATAACCAAATCATTACATATACAAGGATAATATGCATGTTAGCAGCTAGATCTTAGTCTATCAGATCACATAAGTCATTATGATCCTGATCCATTATAAATCTCATCCATCAACACTGAAGCTAAACATAATCAACCAATTTGAATATGCAGAATACTGCACTAGTAAACAATCACCAGAACTTAGACTTTGCATCAACTACCAGAACCACCTGTAACTTCAAATATCATAGTGTATATGGTATACGCTACTTAGATGTATATAACCTACATATGTACACACTTTTATCAAGGTCAACCAGCGTATACATCTGTAAATATTCATTCATGAGTTACATCTATTTCAAACTTAAGTTATACCCAGATCAGAACATTACATGCGTCAGTATACAGATCTAGAATAAGCATAATCAAACCATATAGATATGATTCATTTCAAACCATTTGATCTCGATCTATCCTTAGATCTTGTTCTCCATCAACCTGTGAGATTCCTCCTTAGCTCAGATCAAGCAAAGCATCCTGAACCCATAACCTGCATATTGGATCTCATACTTCATCAGATATTCAAGACTTTCTTAGTGCCTTTTCCTAATGATCTTCTCCTCCTTTTATAGTCTTAGGCCTTACTCAATACAATGGTCCAAAACCATAGAGAATCAATACCATGGACCCAATAAATGGGTTCAACACATCGGACGAGATACCATGGTCCAAAACCATAGGTCCAAATACTAAGGACTAAGTACCATGGACCAAAACCTAATGTACGCGCCTTCCCTTGCATGAAAGTGCATGTATACATATACACACCTTTCGGTCGGCTAACACACGTGTATACACGGTTATCAAAGGGAACCTACGTATATCTCTTTTTCTTCATTCTGTGATCCTGAACTGTGATCTGTTATCTTAGTGAGTTGCCATCAAGGACAACACTTGTATCATAATGCCAACAATCTCCCCCTTTGGACTTGATGGTAAAGCTAACTTGCCATACTGAGAAATGTCATCTTAATGAGTTGTCATTGTTCATTACATTTGAACTGATTCCTTTGAGCTGTCTTGCATCCCATGTATTCTGTCACATCTGATATCTCTTCTGTAAATTCATCTAGTTATATATAAGTGAGTTGTTCTTCCAAAAGGGGTTTCCATCATGTACAACACATGCATCATAATACCAATAATCCCCCCTTTTGGACTTGATGGCAACAATCATACCAAGTCAGTCTCCCCCTTTGATATCAAGGGCAAAGGGCAAACCAAGATATTCTCTTCCTTGATATACATTCCGCTGTCCATACTCCCCCTGAGTACCTGCTGAAATCTCTGATTGAGCTCCCTCTTTGTATATCCCAAGGTGAAACAATTTGTCCATGCTCCCTTTGAGTACATGCTAAAATCTCTGCTTTGCTGAAGTGTGCTGTTCATGCTCCCCACGACTGTAAGAAAGGTCTGCAAAATGATTTTCTACAAGAAGAACATGACTCTATCATAAATGACCTTCCTATCACCAAAGACTCATACATACATCCATCTCCCGACCAAGTGGGGATATACCAATATTGACTCATCCACCCAACCAAGTGGGGATACACCAGATACCAATTGTTTATACATGACTGAAATATTACATCATCCTTCCCATGCATTTTGGGGGTATAAATTCAAATTACATCATATGACCAGAAGAGATTCATCAAATGACTACAATAGATAGAGACAAACTATTACATCATGAGTCTTGATATGACCTTTACATTGAATGATATACATGACATTTATAACAGAGACCAAACATCTAAATAAGATCATGATAGTCATCAACGACTATCATACACAGTGTATGATCTGCTCCATAAGCATCTGTCAACATCATCTAGACCAGCAACCTGTATATGTCCATTAGTGTAGATAGCATCAACCTATGACAAGATATGTATGCATATAGATATCAATTCATCCTCTTGATCTTGAGCATTATCATAGCCTTCCATGAATGAATTTTGCATATGACATACAAAATCGTTCACATTATATCATATGTGAAAGACACAATAGCCATCTCATCAACATCAAGATCTGCATGATCTTATATATCATCCATGTATCATCACTCGGGGACATCCCTCATCTGTATCAATCAACATATGTAAGTATCAACCTATCATCATATAGGTAAGAACTGATCATCATCATGTCTCCAACGATGCAACTTTGAGTAATCATCCATGTATTGAGCACACTGTATATAACACTATGTATTTTGAGATCAAGATCATTTGTCAAGACCTTTTGATATCATCAACAGCAACAATCCTCATCCAACTATAGGAATCCTGCATCATAACTGCATTATATGATATTTATGCATATGACAACAGCAGCATATGAGTGACTCATCATCAAGTAATGAAGTATTCAAGCTTTGTAATTCTCCTTATCCTTATGAAGATCACCATGTAAGAATCATATATGCATCATCAGAGAATCAACCACAAATCTGATCTGAACATCAACTAGATAACCTCAAGAATCATATGAGATTTTGTCATGGACAACTCATAACCATATTATAGCAAGATATATCATTTAGCCATATAAGCATCATCACCAAGGACTACTAACCGTAATGCCAACAATGCATTATTGAAAGTATATGCTCCCCCTGAGCCTGTGCCATCTTGTTTACTATTAGATCTGATCATGCATATATCAGCAAGAACTATCAAGGCATCATCATCATCAAGTTAGGATCAAAAGACCTCTAAAAATCTTATAAGTATCAAGATATTTCCACACATCATCAGCAGATTGTAACCATTATCAAACAGAGCAAATAATGGACACAATCATATCAGACCCTTTTCCTGAGCCTGTCCCACTACTTTTCTCAAACTGACATATACGCGACTATGCACGGTCTAACTCGCGTGACTTTTCTTCATGAAACTTGCGTATGAGTTTAGAACACTGAAGTTTGGCACTTTCAGTTCCCTCTGAGTTTGCTATGTCTGTACATTGTGCTGTGCCACATTTTCCTGACTGTACTTCCTTCTTCTTCCATATCTTCAAGTGTGATGATGTTTTCTCCTTTTGGTATGGTGCCCGTACTTTGTCCTTGCATTCCTTTGCTATATGTCCCAGCTTGTTACATGCATAAAATCTTACATGTTTCATATTTCTTCTGTAGCAATCAACAACTTTGTGACCAAACATATTGCAAGAAAAACAATATCCCTTAAAGTACCTGGAACGTGAAGATATTTCTGTGTGATGGTCTTGAACCATTCTACTTCTGCATCTGGCTGCAACATGTCCAAGATTATGACATACATAACATTCAACATTATTCATCGGAGGAGTAAAATATTTTCTTTGAAGAATTTCTTTCCTTGGTTGTTGATAAGATTGACCTCTCATCTCCTTGTTGAGTATTTCAGATTGTGTATTAGAGTTTCTTGTCTTAATTTGTGAACTAGATTCACCTTCAACAGATTCATGAAAACCTGGACCAGATTTGATAGCAGGAGACCTTTGACTACAAAGAATATCATCCAAGATCTTAGTACTTCCTTGAAATCATAAGAGATTATCCTTTTCTTCTAGGTTGTCTTTTAGAATATTTACCTCAACCTGATGTTGCTCTTCCTTTTCATGATATTGCTTCTTCATGTTTTCTTCATGTTTGCTTCCTTCTTCCAACTGATGTCTTAATTCAAGAATTTCATTTTCTTGTTTTTCAAGAGCTTGGAGTAGTTCTTTATTCTGCTTATTTGATTCTTGAAGATCTTCTTTTAGCGAGAGGATCGTAGCTTCAAGACTTTCATAGTAACTGGATCTTTCTATGAGTTTCTTAATTATTGTGCTTCTTTCATTTACTTCATTTCTTAATGATGTTACTTCATCCAGCAAATTTTGACATTGATCCTCCTTTTCCTTGAATAACTTCCTTACCATGTTTCCTTCCTCTAGTTGAGCTTTTAGTTTGGTAACCTCTTCTTTGGAGATACATTCCCTTTTGTGCAATAGATCTTGCTGATCTCAAATTTTGTCTGTAAGCCTTTTAAATTCTGCCTCTATTTGATATCTTTCTTTCTCACCCAAAAGAGGAAATTCAGTTGTTTCGCTATCACTTTCATCATCTTCAAATGGATGGATAAATGTGTCACCAGAGGATAACAAATTCATACCTGATAGTTCTTTTGCTTGTTCATCTTGATTCTGAAGTGATTCTAAATCTGAAGTGCTTCTTCCACATATTCCCCAATCGATTCTCCCACTGTCATAGTTCTTTTGAGATGTCGTCTTCTTATTAGGCGCTTTCTTCTTAAGCTTCTTTCCCATTGTTCTACGGATCTCCTTCAAGCGATCAAGCTTCAACCAAAGGACTTACTTTGATTCCAATTGTTGGAAATAATATTGAGAGTGGGGGGGGGTGGTGAATCAGTATTATCAAATCACACAAATTTTTATTTCCATGCTCAGATACATATATGCTACTTCAATGAAGGGAACTTGCGTGTACACAAAACTGTGTCTAATGCAACTAGAGTATATCCAGTAAACTTATGATTCAATTAATCCATTAAATTTTGATCTCTAGTTAGTGCATCATAACTTCTATTAACAATATGAACAATAAACAGGTGCAATAAAACAGAATAGACCATCACACACAAAAAGCACACATGAACACCATGATGTAAGGTGGAAACCCAATGTGGGTGAAAACCACCTATTGCAAGTCGTTTCTATCTTCCTTTAATAAGAAAATTCTTTTTACAATATCTCTATACTGGTGCAGTCTTATACCAGTACACGGGCTTCTACTTGCAGAACTCTACAACCTTCTCTCATTTTCTAGCTTCTCCTGGAAGGGAGCTGCAACCCCCTTAGCTCTTGTACTAGCTGATCCTTTTACTAGTACGTAGGTGCTAGCCAACTGAATGCTCGAACCTTCACTCATTTTCCAGCTACTACTGGAAGGGAACTACCACCCCCTTAGCTCTTGTACTAGGTAATGTACTAATACGTAGGTGCAGACCTACAGAAGGCTACAACCTTCTCTTTCTTCCTCCAGGTACCACGTTTCATAAATTTTGAGACTGGATACTCCTAAAGCACAAAACCATAATTTGAAAGCCACTTTTCATCCAATTTTCATACTGGACCCATCAATATCATTGAAGCACACAATCAATCAACACTAGCATCATCAATCTCTAAATCACACAATACTGAAACACTAAAACCCCATCAACAAACTGCAATCATTAGAACATAGAACTCTGCAACAATATTCAGAACCAACTGTATCATAAAAAATCATGCATCAGAGTGCATACGCTAGTTGGAAGAGCCTAACCAGCGTGTATACGCAACTTCAACAAAGCGAACCAGTGTATATGTCATTAATTACTTACTTATGTCTTCACTGCACTTCCTGACTTCAGGCATAACCAGATCATTACATATACAAGGATAATACACATGTTAGCAACCGGATCTTAGTCCATTAGATCACATAAGTCATTATGATCCTGATCCATTATAGATCTCATCCATCAACACTAAAGCTAAACATAATCAACCAATCTGAATATGCAGAATACTGACACCAGTAAATAGTCACCAGAACTCAGACTTTGCATCAACTACCAGAACCACCTGTAACTTCAAATATCATAGTGTATATGGTATACACTACTTAGATGTATATAACCTGCGTATGTACGCACTTTTATCAAAGTCAACCAGCATATACATCTGTAAATATTCATTCATGAGTTACAACTATTTCAAACTTGAGTTATACCCGGATCAAAACATTACATGCGTCAGTATACAGATCCAGAATAAGCATAATCAAACCATATAGAGATGATTCATTTCAAACTATTTGATCTCGATCTATCCTTAGATCTTGTTCTCCATTAACCGGTGAGATTCCTCCTTAGCTCAGATTAAGCAAAGCATCTTTAACCCATAACCTGCATACTGGATCTCATACTTCATCAGATATTCAAGACTTTCTCAGTGCCTTTTCCTAATGATCTTCTCCTCCGTTTATAGTCTTAGGCCTCACTCAATAAAATGGTCCAAAACCATAGAGAATCAATACCATGGACCCAATACCTGGGTTCAACACATTGGAGGAGATACCATGGTCCAAAACCATAGGTCCAAATACCAAGGACTAAGTACCATGGACCAAAACCCAATGTATGCACCTTCCCTTGCATGAAAGTGCGTGTATACGTATGCACACCTTTCGGTTGGCTAACACGCATGTATACGTGGCTTTATCAAAGGGAACCTACGTATATATATTTTTCTTCATTCTGCGAGCCTGAACTGTGATCTATTATCTTAGTGAGTTGCCATCAAGGACAACACTTGTATCATAATGCCAACAGTTGATCACATGCATCATCCAATTTTTGCAATGCAAAGATGAACTTTTCTGATTGGTAATAGATGAATATGTAAACTAAAATAGAGGTGTAACTGAACACCTAATTTGTAGGAAACTTGATGAACTTCTCATGGATATTGTCAGCTAAGAATTGACTATTTAAAATTGTAGAGGGCTTGCTATCTGTGGAAAATGTGGAAAGGAATCCTAAAATAGGCTCATCCACCCACTGATTAGAATGGTAGCCTAGGATATGAGAAAGGATAGAAATAATTTGTTTGGCCTGATCACAGAAAATGGAAGAAGGATAAGGAGGGTTCTTCTTGGGAAATTAGGCATTTTCTGGTAGGAAAATCTAAAAAATCCTAGCTCTGGAAGAAAAATCCAGCTTTTGATAAAGCTGGATGAGGGCTTCTAGGGGGAAAAGGGTAGCATTTTCCACAGAAGGGGCCAACATAATTTGGTCAATTGATTTGGCTATAATGGTGAAAAGGATGTCCCCTGTAGGTGAAATTATGGATCTTTGGGCAGGGAAATAGCAATCTTGGCATCTTCTAGTGAATTATGGGGCTTGAAAAGTCATAAGAAAGATATAGTGGGGAAGGTTTAACTCCCAAACTAATATATCATCAATTTTATCAAAGTGTTTCTCCTCTAACCAACAATATAGCTTGAGGAAATCAGTCACATAGTGCTTCAGTGATCTGGTAATCCCTGTCTGCCAATGGTGTGTGACCTAGGTCTACAAAAGGCGAAATTAATGGGTTAATGGCCCAGTCCTAGGTCTTAGCTTTACAAGGCATGGCTGCAATAGTTTCTAAAACAAAATGGATAGAAAAAGGAGGCTTACCAGGCTTTGAAAAAATATTTTGTTAGGCGAAAACGAACCGAGAGGTCAGCAAGTGTCAGGATGTTGGTGGCGAAGAAGCTCTGATAGAGATTGAAACAAGAAATTATGAATATTAGGAGAGATTGAGAAGTGAAAGATTGGCAGTGATGGGCTCTGGATTGTTTTAAAAGCAGAGGCATAGTCCCATTGTAAATGGCACGAGGTTGTTACTGAACGGTTACACGTGAAAATTAAATGTGGAACATGTATCAAGCGGGAAATAATTTACTTGGAGCAATGGTCAAGACAAGTGGCGGGCAGAGAGTGGCAGAGGAGGAGTGGTGGGGGTGTGATAGGAGCGGTTGTAAGATGGTGGTTTCCGGAGGGTGGGATGGGCGGTAAGTGGTATCAGCAGGCGGGTGCGAAATCATTGGGAAATGCCATGTAGGGAGTAGGGACCAGCGGAAGAAACCACCTTCTAGATCCCCCCAGTGGTAAAGGGTGAATGCGAAGGGGGGGGTGAAAAATAATGGTGGCCGTGGATGAAATGGGGGACTGGATCCTGAAGTGTCAGAGGTGACAAAAATTTAACCACAAAAGACAAAATTCTTTGTCTGCTTGTGCTCACATAATTTTGCTTTCAAACTTAGGATAGGGGAAAAAATAGGGAAATTAAATACTTTATCCCTATGCATATTTATCTTATAAACTTAGGATAAGGGATTAGCAATAAAGTTTTTGAAATAGATAATGCATAACATTCACTTTTATCCTCTTTCCATATCCTCAAATTTAGGATAAAATTTATGCATGTTGACATTTAAGGAACCCACCAAAGCTACCTACCCTTAGCTAGACTAGCATTTTTTATTTTGATTTCTAGGGTGCACTTAGAGTAGCAAACCCATTTTCATTTTCTTTTATGCAAAGGGAAAAAAATATCTAAATTGTCCTTTATTTATCATATTGACCCAGATTAAACTGTTGGGTCAATGTCATTTTATACCTAACTAATGATTTATACAGATTAAACTGTTGGATAAACCTTCATTCTCTTTCTAATTTATAGGAATTTAAAGAAGTCTAATCATGATTAAACAACATGATTAAACTAAAGCAATTGATTGTGGCATTTTGAACAAGCTACACACAACTTTATTTTACAGAAATGAAACAAAAAACTATGGGTGAGTAGTGGCATTTGGACTTGAAACACTTTCAATATTATTCTTTCTTTTTGGTGGGGTTCAATCTTTTTCCTTTTTCAATCTTTTTGTTTTTCTCTCTATTCTTCTTCTTTATACTCTCTTTTCATTTTCACTTCATTTTTTCTTTTCTATTTGGAAATCAATGGCAGATTGACAAGTATTTAAAAAATAGGATCCTGAGATACATCACTCAATTACCTTGAGATCCTATAAATTATAGGACCCTAACGCACAGTGCAGAGCGAGTACATCTCTTTGGAGGAGTAGGCGGTGTTGACTGTAATGTTCCAATATTGGAGCTA
The DNA here is from genome assembly GCA_031772625.1 of Pinus tabuliformis. Classification (NCBI taxonomy): domain Eukaryota; kingdom Viridiplantae; phylum Streptophyta; class Pinopsida; order Pinales; family Pinaceae; genus Pinus; species Pinus tabuliformis. Next base: position 2,022,038,419 of record CM062817.1, on the reverse strand, counting down.
GTGGCTATCAATGGTGTATGTATGGATGGAATTTTGACTTTATATATGTATATATATATATATATATATATATATATATATATATATATATAAAACAGAGCCAACACATTTTCATGCATATGTTTTTATTGTAGTTGGATATTCTAGTTTCTTTAGCATTGTATGTCATTTATCTTATGCATTTGTGTATGAACTATTTTGTATATGATTGTATGAATCTTGTTGAAATCATGTTGTTGGTTTGATGCATCACTCTGGATTGTGGACTATTCTTGTTTCCAGCTTGTGATATCATTCAACTCATATGTTCATTTCAGGTTGCATATTATTACAGGCTTCTAAGGGACACACTGCATTCCCCCCTTCGTGTGTTAGAGCCCCCATGAATCTCACTTGAATCGCTGCAAGGTCACACACCTGATTTTGACAAAGATATCACACTTACCTCTGCGCGCTATTGTAGTCAAGGCATTTCTTTACTACACACTGTTGTGACTCCTATTCTAAATGTTTTGTGGTCTATTTGGGACTTCTTACCAGGGAGATCCCCTGACATGTTGGCGGTTCTAGCATCGTCAACATTTTTGGTTCTAGAAGGAGGGCGAGATGACAAAATGAGTCCTCAAAGTCTATTTTGAATCTCTGCACATATTTATTGACTTACATTATAGTTAATCCTCCAACATGTTTGTCTCACAGATGTGATTTTGAAGTGTAGAGGATCTCCTTGATTACTTGTCACGTAACAAATATGATGGTGAAGGTAGAGAAGATTTTCTTAGTCACGATGTTGCCTTCATTAGTTTCTGTGAAAGGAATGAAATCCATGAGGATCACATTCACTGTTCATTGTTCGCATTCACGTTTTGAGGGAACACATTGTAATGGCGTGTCACATTTCCTGCAACCTCCATCCACTCTTATGATCAAATGTTCAAAGATTTGGCCCATGATTTCTATCATTATGATCGTAAATCACTCAATAAAAAAATTCTGTAATTACGAAAATTAGTTGATGAATCTCTTTTAAAATTTATGAAACTCTTTCAAAATATCGCTTTTCAAATCCCAAAAGATGAAATTGATTGGAAATTTCTCAATGAAAGATTTAAGTAGCTTCTTCACATATATACAAGTCCACATATCTTAGAATCATTCAAAATACTCCCAACATACCTCGATGTTAGAACTATCGAATCTAAGACAGACAAGGTTGTTGTCACAAGTGACCTTTCGTATCCTTCTCATCAAATGGATCTAGATCTATAGTGCGAGGTGGGAGAAGGTGCGCACACATACGTTGAGTTATCACATCCTCCCACCCCACCTGCTCTAAACATTTGTGTAGATTTGGACTGTAAGCCTGTCGTTTGTCACATTGTCTTGCCTTCTCAACCTCCGTCCTCTGGTTCCTTTGATCCTGTGGATTGTACTATGTTGTGTTCTCCCATCCTAGACTCCACATTTTTTGTTCAAAAGTATCAAGTTGTTGATAGAGTTGGTGTTGAACAACCATCCTACACTATCATTTATGATGAGTATGTGTGGGAATATGAAGAAGAGCCCAGGGTGAAGGATGACCTCCTTCTGTCCGCACCTCATCCCCTATTTCGTGATTCTTCCATTTATGATTTATCTTGTGAAAATTCATTCTCGGATGTTTCTACTTTCGAACATTCACTGAACACAACAGATGTCAGTTTGTAATTTGATTGCAGAGAGGACACATCTTTCTTTTTGAATCTGCCCAATCGATCATCTTTTGATTCTGAAACTCAGAGGGTGAACATTCTTATTTCTCATCAACCCCTCTGTATGATTCGTCAAATCATGAGGATGTCGATGAACATATTGGATTTTCTGATCATGGATGTCATGATCTCTTTACTCTTCATTCGATCACATTGCTGATTCATTCGATGTTGATCTTTCTAAGCCACTAGTCTTTGATGATCTACCTGATGATGAAGTGGAAACCCCTCAAGCTATCAAGCCACTTTAGCCCAAGCTGATGGTTATGTCAAGTCCTCATTGTCTTGAGGTCAGTTCCACTTCCGATCAGAAATATGTTGAAACACCCCAGGCTCCTCATCACTCTCCTGTTTTCATTGAAGATCAATCTCATCCATAGATTTCACATCCTCCACTTGAATCACATGATCCTATCGCTCATGCATTGGAGGAATCATACACAATGAGCACTCTTGCTAAATGAAATCTGTCTTACTTTTTCATGTTTTCTCATTTGTCGAGATAAAAAGAGTGTGCATGTATGCCATTTGTGCACAGTGTGTTGTATCACCATGGTGTGTCAGCAGAATGTTTGTTTTTCTTTCTGTGGACACATTTAAACTTAGGACGTGTTGGTCTTCACTACTTTACCTTTCTTGTGTGCTCATTTACTTGTATATATTCCTAGTCAAACATGCCTTCACCAACATGGGTCAACCAATGTGCCGATGGCTACATTGGAAATATCACTTTACGTGAATAGGCCCATGCACTATTTAGTTTGGGAGCAGAGTAGTCTTTGCTTTCTTGTTTGTTTGTTTGGATGTTTGTTTTGCTTTCAAGCTACTTTTCTTGCATGCTTTACTTTTATTACTCGTTTTTATTTTTCTTACTTCTCTCATTTTCTTGTTTGTTTCATTTTCTTATTATGCACCAATAGGTTTAGCTTCACATGAAACTGTGTTTGGCTCTTGAGGCAAGCAGGATGAAGGACAAGAGGACTTGTACAACTATCAACAATTGGTTATCTTTTGTCCTCTCTCTTTACGAAGATCTTGTTGTCTTCAGTTGATGATACCTTGATGGAAAATACGTTATGTTCAGAGTGAGTCTTGGTGAAAACACAGCGCTTGAATTTTTAACTAGTACCACTTACTGTAATCGGTTTTTCTATATTTGGTTAACCCTTGTCATCTCATTCAAGTAGAGTAAGAGGAGGAGGAAAAATTTAACAAGTATATCAGAGGTATATATAATATACTTCTATGAAGGAACAACCTCTTCTGCTCTCAATAAGTCCGGATCCCTCTTCCACATCATGAAAATAAATAAGCGCCTATCCACAGTTCTCTAAAAATGAAAAAAATGAAAAAATAAAATAAAGGTGAAAGAAGAGAAAGGCTTCTTGCGCAAAGATGTGATGCAAGTAACTCTGCCGAGGTACTGACTAGGCTCACTAGAAGTAGATCGATGCTTATGTTCCTATGTGACTCTGTTGGGGTACTGCCCAGGCCTGTTGGCAATAGAGCAACACCAGAGATGAAACTAAAACTCTGACAGTCTATATTAATTGTGCATCAATATACCCCTCATCCTCAATGAAAAAAACTCAGATGACTTGACTTGGTATGTGTTCTGACCGATCAAGAGAATGACAGGGACTATATCTTTAACTCAAGCTAGTGAGGAGGCCCTGACAATCAGAGAATTAAACAATACTTCTAGGGGAGTTACATGTGACTGACACGAAACAAGGTCCATACAGAGAGCTAGATTTCTACCAGTGTGTCGCCAATGTTGTAGTGGCTTCAACCACTCTCCAAAATTTTTCCTTCACTTTTTTTTAGAGCGTCCCTCCACAAATATTAGCAGCATGTCTTGCACTTCTCAGGTACTTGTGTTTTTATTTGAAGTTATCTTTCACTTTTCAACTTATGTTCGCTAACATGTTTTGCTGGACCACCACAAGATGACCCCATGATTTGGTTCACATATGGTTCTTGTGTTATCTTGGAAAACTGCACAATCCTGGAGGGAAACCAACCTTGCTCTTAAGAAATGTGCAGAGAAACATGACAGTCAGCCCTGCTCTCCAGAAATGTGCAGAGTAGTTTGGTAGACAACCTTGCTCATAGAAATTACACAAAACATCCAGACACTGGGCTTCGGCTCAAGAATTTTGCAGACCCAGCTGGAAGCTTGTCTTTATCTGGGTAATTACGTAGAGCATGAGATGCAATAAGTGTAGAAATTTTGAATAATTTAACACATATTCAATGGAGATTATCCTGATCATGTACTAATGCGGAAAACATACACAATACATAAGCTCCTCTACGTTGATCAAGAATATAGCAGCATCAATAACAATAAAACATCAAGAGCATTCACACATTAACACAGTATGTATCACGGGGAAAGCATCTCGCTAAAAACCCCACACTATCTGTATATTAATGATTGAGTCATGTAACATTACACAGCATAATACTTCTCACAAGTATCTCCACCTCTGTTACACACAATACAGCTCAGATCTGATCTCTAAATCTCTTCCACTGCTTGCCTGCCTCCACTGCTCAATACCTGCTCAAGAACTGATGAGAATAGCTTCCCAAACTCGATTTTCACCTGCAAAATAGTCACTCACTCTTTGTGGACGTGAGCAAAGGCTAAAATGCGGGCCAAATACGTGAGAAAACTCATTGGCATACTCAATCCCTTGATTGTGCAAGATCTGGTGCACAACTATAGTCACAACTGATAGCAATCTGATTCTCTACCACCTATCCCTGTTGAACTGAACATGCACTGACATGCAACTGAGTTAACTGATGTATTCTTTAGTTGTATTATGAGTTAATAATTAGTTTAACAACTCATCATTAGTCTATCTGCAGTTAGACTAACTACAACCAGTTTAACTAAGTTAAACTGAACACAACTCCATCAACTGTACCTCCAGTCCACTAAACTCAACTCACTTGAGTTCTAACTGAAGTCATGCATGCAACAACTCAACTGACTCATAAGAAAAATGAATTTCCTTCTGACAGCTGCATGTGCCACTTCCGTAGCTCAAACTGAAGTGCTCCAAGAGAATAAGATTAAGTTTATAGTCCAAATATTATTGTGAGATAATAATATTTGACTTTTCTATTTTTGACAGCCAGTCTAAAAATAGACTTGATCACTCACACTGTGATCACTCACACTTTCATCAAAAATAGAAGTCCATCTATTTTTCCCAACTTGATCAATTATCCATAAACATAGACATGATCCATATGTCTAAAAATAGACATAGTCTAAAAATAGACTTGCGCCAAAAATAGCCTGCGGGCCCACTTAGTGAAGGCGACTCTTTTCACTAAGCTCCATCATCTTGTTGCAATCTCAACACTCCCTCTCGACAAGATATGGATTATCAGCAACCCCTATCCTGCCTCGGTGGTACTCGAATTTGCTCCTGGTGAGAGCCTTCGTCAGAATATCAGCATCCTGATCCTCCGTTGGAATGTACGAAAGTAACATGATCCTCCGCTGCACACAATCTCTGATATGATGGTACCTGATGTGCTTGGACCCGAAAAACCCGACCAGGATCATCCTCATCCACACAGATCTCTGCTTCCTGCTGTACCAAGAAACTACTGTCGATCCGATACTGAAGACCCCTCCTGATGTGCTCTTTCTGTCTGTTGGGCTCCCTGCCCAATCTGCATCCGTGAAGCCACATAGCTTCACCTCATCCTCCTGTCTGTACCACAAACCATATCCCGATGTGCCTCTCAAGTAGCGCAATACATGCTTGCCCGCCTTCCAGAAGAGCTTGGTAGGCTTAACCATAGCTTGTGAAAGTTGGTTAACTGCATAGCATATATCAGGTCGTGTATTGACCAAATACATCAGCGACCCCACCAACTGTCGATAAACAGTGGCATCCACTTCTTCTCCCGAAGTGGCATCCTCCTTCCTCCAACCTCCAGGAAGAGGAGTATCAACAGGCTTGTAGCCATGCATGTTGAACTTCTCCAGTATCTCCCGAGCATACTTGCCCTGAGAAACAAACAGTCCACCACTGCGCTGCCATATTTCCAATCCTAGGAAATAGTGAAGGAGGCCCAAATCCTTCATCTCAAACTCTGTAGCAAGATCCTTCTTGCATGACAGTATCAACAGCTCATCACCCGTTAGAATCAAATCATCAACATACAGTACAATGGTAAGCAACTTACCCTCCACCACAATCTGGTATAGGTTCGGATCCGCCTCGCTCTTGGAGAATCCAAGTCCTGTGAAATAGCTGTCTATCCGTGTGTACCAAGCACGTGGTGCTTGCTTCAACCCATACAACGCTCTCTTGAGCCTGCACACATGCGACTCGCTGCTGAAGACTTCAAAGCCTTCGAGTTGCTCAATGTACACCTCCTCCTCAATGACTCCGTTGAGGAACGCAGTCTTCACATCCATCTGATGAATGTGCCATCCCATCTGCGCTGAGAGAGCAAGAATCGTCCGTATGGAAGAATACCTTGCGACAGGTGCAAAGGTCTCCTCATAATCGATCCCCTCAATCTATGAAAAGCCTCGGGCAACAAATCTTGCCTTGTACTTCTCCACACTCCCGTCAGCTGCCTGCTTAACTTTGTAGATCCATCTCGAACCTACCACTAATTTCCCTTCCGGTCTAGGAACAATCTCCCATGCACTGTTTCTGACAATAGAATCATACTCTTCCACCATGGCGTCTACCCATGCGGGATCCTCCACAGCTTCCTCGAAAGAGGATGGCTCAGTCACAACACACTTGCTCATAAGAGCCATGTATCCAGTGTACCGATCAGGTGACTGTCTCTGCCTGCGTTGGGCTGTAGGTGGTCCTACAACTTTCTCTGCATCTTGAGCCAGTCGCTCAGCTTCTGTCAAGCGCTTTCGCCCTCTGATGGTTGGCGCTGCATGAGTGGTCTCTTCCACTCCATGAACCTCGTCCTGTGGCTGATCCACGTCCTGAAGCTCATCCTTAGGAACTAATAGCTCCTCATCTGCATGCAAGTGTAGCTCCCTCTCAAGCGAACACTTCATGGCTTTCTCCTCCTGAAATTTTATATCCCGTCGCACAACAGTTTTACCACTATCTGGCAAATACACACGATAGTTGTGGGGCGTATCAGTGTACCCCACAAATATCCCAACCTCTGCAGTCGGTTCCAACTTCTTTCTGGCATCCTTCGTCACATGCATGTAAACGTTAGCACCAAAAATCCTCAAATGAGAAAGATCAGGCTTCTTACCAGAATAAGCCTCCTCGGGTGTACTCATGCCAAGTATCCTATGAGGACAACGGTTCTGCACATAAACTGCTGTATTGCATGCTTCCGCCCACAAGTGAAGGGGTAGGCCCTGATCATGCAACATTGCCCGTGCAACACCCACAATCGTTCTGTTCTTCCGCTCAGCTACCCCGTTCTGCTGTGGGTTATGGGGAGCTATGAGCTCTCTACGAATCCCTTCTGCCTTGCAGAAATCCTTGAACTCGTCTGAGATGTATTCACCACCATTATCGCTCCTAAGAGCCTTCACCTTCTTCCCTGACTCCTTCTCGACCAGTGCTTTGAATTCACAGAACTTTGAATATGTCTCGCTCTTCTTCTGCATGAAGAAGATCCAGCACTTACGAGAGAAATCATCAACAAAAATCACATAATACCTGTGTTTTGCTGTCGAAGCAACTGAGAAAGGTCCACACACGTCTGTGTGAATTCTCTCAAGGATCGTCGTGGCGCGACTATCCTTCTCGTGAAAGGTGGCTTTCACAAACTTCCCCAAAGTACACCCCTTGCATTGATCTGACTGCGCAAGTGTGCCTTTAGGAAGCCCTGTAGTGATCTGCTGCAGTATCTTCAAGGCTCCATGGTGAAGGTGACCCAATCTCCTGTGCCACAACTCGCCATCATCCCGGCTCACCAATCCTTCTGCCTTGCCTGCCATTGCTGCGCATCCATCTACATGCAACTGATAAAGGTTCCTCACTCGAACCCCTATCTTCCGGGTCTCACCAGTTGTCTTGCTGCGCAGGAAGGCCTTTCCCTCGCTGAAAACAACATCATACCCCTTGTCTTCTAACATCGCCACTGAGATGAGATTCTTCTTCAATCCTGGAACATGCATGACTTCCTTCAATACAAAGGGTTTACCAGACTCCCTCTCAAAGGAAATGGTACCGATACCGGTCGCACTGTATCTACCATCATCGCCCATCTCGATGTGCACTCCAAGATCTTTGTCCTCCAGATCAGAGAACAAATCTCTATCTCCCGTCATGTGAAAAGACACACCACTGTCCAAGAACCACACTGATCCCATCACACTTGAAACCAAGCATGCGATCAATGAAAAATCAAGCTCAAACTGAGAAGCTAAGGCCTCTCCCCCTGCAGATCCAGCAGCTTGCTTGTTCTTCTTCTTCTGTGGACAATTTGTGGCATAGTGTCCGTGCTGGTGACAGTGAAAACACTTCACCTTGGACATATCCTGCTTCTTGCCTTTCGCACCGGAATGAGAAGCTTTCTTGTTCTTCCCCTTCTTTGCTTTGGCAGCCAAAGCGCAATTCTCTTCATCAGATACCTTTGATGAAGATCCATTCTCACCTTTATTGTTACTGAGTTTATCCTTGAGCGCCAGGTCGCTCTTGCTTTGGAATAACATTTGCAATCCGTTGAAAGACATTTCAACAACACTGCTGCAAATTCGAATTCCACCAGCAACCAACTCAACTGCTTCCGATCAACCCTCGCTTGATATCCTGTAAAAATCTCTTCTACAAATCAAGCTGCTCCGATACCATGTAGAAACTTTTTCTACAATTATCTAGCTCTGATACCATGTAGAAATTTTTTCTACAAATCATCTAGCTCTGATACCATGTAGAAATTTTGAATAATTTAACACATATTCAATGGAGATTATCCTGATCATGTACTAATGCGGAAAACATACACAATACATAAGCTCCTCTACGTTGATCAAGAATATAGCAGCATCAATAACAATAAAACATCAAGAGCATTCACACATTAACACAGTATGTATCACGGGGAAAGCATCTCGCTAAAAACCCCACACTATCTGTATATTAATGATTGAGTCATGTAACATTACACAGCATAATACTTCTCACAAGTATCTCCACCTCTGTTACACACAATACAGCTCAGATCTGATCTCCAAATCTCTTCCACTGCTTGCCTGCCTCCACTGCTCAATACCTGCTCAAGAACTGATGAGAATAGCTTCCCAAACTCGATTTTCACCTGCAAAATAGTCACTCACTCTTTGTGGATGTGAGCAAAGGCTAAAATGCGGGCCAAATACGTGAGCAAACTCATTGGCATACTCAATCCCTTGATTGTGCAAGATCTGGTGCACAACTATAGTCACAACTGATAGCAATCTGATTCTCTACCACCTGTCCCTGTTGAACTGAACATGCACTGACATGCAACTGAGTTAACTGATGTATTCTTTAGTTGTATTATGAGTTAATAATTAGTTTAACAACTCATCATTAGTCTATCTACAGTTAGACTAACTACAACCAGTTTAACTAAGTTAAACTGAACACAACTCCATCAACTGTACCTCCAGTCCACTAAACTCAACTCACTTGAGTTCTAACTGAAGTCATGCATGCAACAACTCAACTGACTCATAAGAAAAACGAATTTCCTTCTGACAGCTGCATGTGCCACTTCCGTAGCTCAAACTGAAGTGCTCCAAGAGAATAAGATTAAGTTTATAGTCCAAATATTATTGTGAGATAATAATATTTGACTTTTCTATTTTTGACAGCCAGTCTAAAAATAGACTTGATCACTCACACTGTGATCACTCACACTTTCATAAAAAATAGAATTCCATCTATTTTTCCCAACTTGATCAATCATCCATAAACATAGACATGATCCATATGTCTAAAAATAGACATAGTCTAAAAATAGACTTGCGCCAAAAATAGCCTGCGGGCCCACTTAGTGAAGGCGACTCTTTTCACTAAGCTCCATCATCTTGTTGCAATCTCAACAATAAGAGCCACTCAACCCAGGAACTGCGCAAAAGCATTCCTCATGTTTTTGACCATTACATGTCCCGGCAATTTGCTGATTCCCTCCAGAACTGTGTAATATTCACATGCATGCATGGAAACCCTTTCTTGAAAAAGAAAAAAATCAAAAGAGAAAAAGGCATCCCTAGAAAATAGAGATCTATTTTTAGCATTGGGAGTTACATGCAAGATGATTTTAGAAACTTCCCGCCAAGTGTTGCTTTTTCCTATATTTTTGGCATGCACGTCCTAAACCCTAAATCTACCAAATATAGTTAAATGACACCCCAAATCTCATTCTACACATTTGATCTTGGAGATCTGATATTCCCAAGGAATTTAGGAACCTTCGGCACAGTGGGCACAACTTTTCTGGGTAAGTTTTTCTTTTCAAGTCTTTTGCTATTTTTTCTATTGCTTTTATTTCCTTGACTTGTGTGAGTGTTGTTTTGCATGTTTTATTGAATGACCTTTGGTGTTTTAGTTTTTTTTTAACTTGTAGAAGTGTTGTTTCAAGTTTTTCATTGTCTTTCTTAAGCATCGCATGCATAACATTGTTTTACCACTAATGATCACCATTGCGGCGACACTCTCCACCAACTTCGTTATTCATCTGTTTGATTGATTCTTACATTGGTTTTGATTGCATGCATGATCATTTAGTCTTTTTTGCACCATCCTTTTGTTTCACATTCATATCTACTCATTTTCAAGTCACCCTTGCCTAGATCTAGGCTTCCTTGGCTAAGATCTTGCTTTCATCGACATACTTTGCGCATTCCTAAACTCGAGGCTCTGCCTTGGCCCCATGAATTATGTAGAGACTGACTATAACTAGCCTCTAGCTTCGCTCTGTGATGTTATGGGATTTAGTGCCCAACCTTGCCCATTGGGATTGCAAAATGCACAATCCCATATAGAAGTCAAGCCAGAATGAACAGTTCCAGTCCATAGTCAACTTAGCTGGACTTCGCTTTGCCCATTTCCAGTCAGTAGCAAGCCTCACTGGTAGTTGAGACTAAGCAATGCACAATCCTAGCTGACAGTCTCCCAGCCTTGAGAGTCACTACTGTGCAATCTTGTCCAACAGTCGCCTGACTTGTTGCACAATCAATCCTTAAAGTGAATTGTGTTTTTAAACTAACATTTGCTTTCCGTGAGTGTCCCATTTGTCTCCAGGTACATCATTTGTTGAGAAGTCTATCAACAATACATGCATCATGGTTTCCAAGAGACCTGGATCAAAGGACACTGTAATGAGAAGTATTGGAGATGTGGCTGAACAAATGCCAATAAGATTTCCCATCTATGCAGACACACAACTATTCATAAAGAAGGACATGAAGATCACATGGAAAGAGATAAAGGACATATTTACAGTCACTTTCAAGGAATATCTGGAAGATCATCAAGTCTATGTCAAAATTCATAAGTCAGGCTTGTCTAGGATTTCATTCAGGCACCCCGCCCTCCCATCTGTAGATGTCATTCACTGGGTTGTCTCACATAATGATCTTGAGACAATGACATTGAGCAGCACTAGTGGGACACATATTGCCACCTTCAGGACAAAAAACTACCATCTGATGTATCACTTGCCGCAACCAGTGAACTACATGTAATCACTGTTCTTCACTTGCAACAACAATGTGAACTCAAGAGATATCTTGAAGCATTGGGTAAAAGAGCCATGGAAGTTCAAGACAACACCTAACCAGGTCTACAAGATGAAGTCACTCAAGAAGGCTTACCAACTCTTGGTCATCTTTGATTTCGCTTGTATGGCGAAGAGAGCACGGAGACCTTCCCGCAAAGTTGGGTTGTTATGTTAGATCAGTTGGAAAACGAAGGAAGGCCTTTCAATTGGTCGGACATGTTAGCTCTTTAGCTAAAAGTGCATGTGTCAAATGCCCAAAATCCGCCTAAGTATGGACAAGAAATATTCTATATATCTGCGTACCTGCTTGATGCAATCTGTGCCCAAGAACATTTCCCTAGCTTGGGTTGGACATGGACACCATCAGAAGAAGCTGTGAATGTTTAATGTAAGTTTCTCTTCGAGTGTAGCTATTGAGGAGTCATGATGGGTTTGTATGACCACTTCATCAACATTCTGTACAAGATGATATTTGAATAGGGCCCACCTTGCATGTCCCAGGAAGCGATGCAGGCATTGCTCAACATTGCAGATTGGTATGCCTCAACTGGTGGCACCTTCATCAGGATGTTTGGTGCGAAGAAGCCTCCACATGAGCTACCGAGTTTTTCCATGGACAACTTGGTCATGCAAGAGGTTGCATACCACATCTCCACAAGGTTGTTAGTAGCACTGCATAGGAGGAAGAAAGCACCATGGCCCACTCTTCCTTTGCAAATTGGGTTGTACAAGATCCGTACTTTGAAAGATGCAGATGTTGAGACCGAGGACTTAAAGAAGTGTGAGTTCTGCACTAAGAGTTTCAATTTGTATGATCCTCATTACATATGCAAGAACCACTTGTGAAGGTGCACTTACCATGGGTCCACGGGACATGTCATTGGCCAAAGGAAGATCCTTTGAGGTATTGCTATAACTCCTCTAGGCTCAATGAACTAGTTAGAATGGCTGTAGAATGGAAAGCGACACTGCAGGAAAAAACACTACAGGAAGTAACAACAAAAACAACTGTGAGAAAAAAACTAACACAAAAGAAATACAAGAGGAAGATTTCTGAGAGCGCAGAGTCTGAGAAAAGCTACAAGTTCAAAGAAGATCTGCTCGTTATGAGAGTATCTTTGGAGATATAAGGAAATAGGTGACAACACGAAAGGAGAGTAGCACATAGAAAGTGGGAGAAGAAAATATTGGAAGATACGGAAAGGTGATTGCAGGAGACAAAGAAGAAGCTGAAAGAAGAACAAGAGCTCAAGAGGAGAGAGAATGAAGAAAGGTAGAAATAGGAACAGGAAGAAGGACAAGGTGGACTAACAGAGCAAAATGTGCAGGTATAGGTTGAGACAACAGAGCAACCAGTAGATGATGAGCAAGGTGAGTAGGTGGAGGTTTGGGAAATTTCTTAGCAGGTTGAGCAGTTGGTTGAGGTAACAGACATGGAGATGGATCAAGATCTAGAGGACAAAGACATCGATCTCATGCCGAGGGCATCTGAGGCCATACAAAAATCTCCGCCACCTACAAAACCACAACTAGTCACAAGCGAGCAAGGAGAAGTTGTTCTCCTTGAAGATGATCTTGAGATAGATGTATACAATCTGGCATTTGACGAGATAGAGTAGAGGATTGTATAGGAATGAAGAAAGAAACTCCGAGATGATCATACATCACTTGTGCACATAGAGGAAAGGGCGATTATACTAGATGTTAGAAGACATTGAGTTTCCATAGCTGAGGCTTCTAAGCTTATGCAGAAGCCATGAGTTCGATAGTCAAGTTATTGATAACAGAGAATGATCAAATGGCGAAGGAATTGCAAGAGGCTAGGTAGAGAGCACAGAAGTCCGTAGGATCCTCCATGATAGAGATGAAGAAAGCAGAAGTGACAGAGATATCAACTTTGGAGGCCACCATGCAGACAATGTATAGAATATTTGTCATCGTGCACAAAGCAGTTGTCCATTTATATGGATTTCGGTAGTAGTGCACACAAACAACCCAAACTCTGAAAGACATTCACACTACTATTGCGAACATGCAAGAATGGAAAATGAGGTACATGGGAGCCCCAATTTAATTGCACAAGAAGATGAAGCCATAGGATGAGCTAGAAAAAACACAGATTCAGATGCAAATATGGAATTATGAGTAGCTCCCTCCATTCATAACTAGCATTGAGGCTTCCTATGCATATTTGTTCAGGAGTTTTGATTTCATAGTGTGAATGCACAAGATCCCTCCCATAAGAACCCTCACTTAGGCCATGAAGAAGAAGGAAGTCATGCTGGATGTCAACAAGTACATAAAGAAGTTGATGCGTGTGGCCATTGGCGTTGACTTGCAGCTCAACGTAGAGAACATGTAAAGGTACATCAGTGGTCCAGCCACACTCAAGACAATGTTGCACATGCTTCAAGATGAGCTAGACAGAGGTTTCAGAATCATATAACTGGAAGCCATGGTGGCAAGGGTCCACTTTGACAAAGATGCCATCAAGCAATACGGGGACATAATAGAGTAGTACTAAGCTTGGTATCAGTTCGTCACTGAAGACCACTGTGAGGAGGTTACCGAGTTGGTCTTTGCCAAAGACCTTGAGTGATGTTGTTTGTCTTGTAAGGCTAACTCAAGCCTATTTTGTCCCACATAGGTATATGTGGAAATTGTATTATTGTAAATGTATTGAAAGTGAAATTCCAAGTGTCACTAATGGAATGTGAACAATCGCTATGTAATATGAAGAGTCATGAGGGTTGTCCAAGAGTCAAAGGGAAATGTCAAGGGTCACCTGACCCTTTGCTATATATAGGACTTCATAACTCATATTACAGGTTTTTCGGAGCTAAGCTTTTGGCTAGGCATTGTTTAGTGAAGGCTTGGAGAGTATTGTGACAAACCTTGGCTTCTCCACAGTGCAGAGCGAGTACATCTCTTTGGAGGAGTAGGCAGTGTTGATTGTAATGTTCCAATATTGGGGCTAGTGGTTTTCAATGGTGTATGTATGGATGGAAATTTCACTATATATATATATATATATATATATATATATATATATATATATATATATATATATATATAAAACAAAGCCAACACGTTTTCATGCATATGTTGTTATTGTAGTTGGATTATTCTGGTTGCTTTAGCAATGTATGTTATTTAGCTTACACATTTGTTGTAGAATTTCTCTACAAATCAGCTAGCTCACTGATATCATGTAGAAATTTCACCTGTAGATCCAACTAATATATGAAATGTACTAAAGCATAATACTAGATCTACATCTACCATAAACTCAACGGAAGCTTAATCAAACATGAGCAACATCAAGCATGAACATATATAACTGAGAATGAGAATTAATCAACCATAACACAGAAGATATAACCTGGGGAAAGCACCAGCCTAAAACCCCATCTCTGTATTATCAATTAAGTGGAAATCCTTAACAACATACAAAAAGAATCAGCCCAAAAGCTATCCTGCTCTCTCTGTACTCTGATGTTGTAGCTCATGGACTATCTAGGCCTATACATATAGGCTGAACAAGTCCTCCAAGCCCTTATTTCCTTGCGCAGTTTTGATTGGGGTCCAATTACATAACATGTGTGAATTGGCCCAAATCATACCTGCCGTCACCTCAAATCCAACTACGCAGTCATAGAAGGAAGAAGATTCCTTAATCATGCAAGGAATATTCACAAGGAATATCCTAGCATCTAATAGTACACTGTCCCTCATCTGACCTCAACTGGGTCTCTATCTGAACTTCATGCATCTGTTATCCATGAGTGAATACTTAGTTATCTGAAAATGCCAGTTGTCACATGCATGCAAGCATCAACAAACTAAATCTCATTAATTTAACAACTTGTTAAATTAATCTAACTGAAATTGACTAAGTTAAACTAAGTCAACTGATCCTCTCAATATAGAACTCATCCTTAATTCCTCAACCAATGGAGCAAATCAAGGATGCATTCCCCAACCAGTGGAGAAATTATTGCATGTTCTCACAAAGACTTCAAGTTTGATTTTCCTTAACTAATTAACTCATGGAGAATTAATTAATTAATATTCAAACTACTAGTAAGACCAAATTCGAATTTTACTTCCTATTTTAGACCAGGGACTGTCTAAAAATAGGAATCTAACTTGAACTGCTAAAAATAGAACTTATATTTTTAGCACTTCCATTTTTCATTCCTTGTTGCCAATTCGGCACTGATGCCCAAACTACTATTTTTAGTAGTGCTATTTTTAACAATTTCTCATTGCCATTTTTCAACACTCCCTCTCAACAAGAAAGGCTTCCTCTCGAACCCGATCCTGTACCTTCGAAATGTTCTGCATGCAACACATCTACCAAGTGTGGTTGCTCCAGCAGCTCTCGGAACAAAAAAAAACTCCAAACTGACCTCTTTTTTGGGCTAGAAACATACTCTTTGCGCTACTGCAACACCTCCATGCATCTTGCACCATTGCACACCTCACTGTGATACCCTGCACTGTGCAACACACTTGTGCCTCTCGCATTGCTGCAGCCTACTAGGCTCTGCACTATCCTGGGATTCCATGCACTGTAGCTCTCTCTACCACTCCATTCGCATCTGTCTCTACCCAATCAGTCAATTCCTACTACTCCAAATCGGGGCTCCCATAGCAAGGTCTCATCCAAGAGGTTGGGTACCTCAAGGATCTTGCCCCTCCTCCTTGGGATGATCATTCCACATCACCCCACATCCTACCTAGAGGTATGGTTGCATGTGATCCCTTTGCTCACCTGGCTCTAAGTTCCCCCTACTGGAGGTCTCTGCATGAGTAGATGTATCTACTCGATCTCCACTCAGCTTCCCCTATTGTGGCTGCTCCACAACCTTTTGAAGCTGCTGCACCAATCGTGGCTCCTCCACAATCGTCTGAGACAGCTTCTGGCGCTGCATGTTGAGAGGTAATTTACTCTCCCTCTCAACCACCAAGTCTCCATCAGTTTCCTTGATGCTTAAGGCTTTGCATGCATCTTGAACCTCAAGAGCATACAGGTTCTTGTCCCATGAACCAATCTGCTTCACCTGTCTAGTGATGATGTGTCTAAGGAAAACCTTTCCCTTACTGAAGACTACAACATAGCCTCTGTCTTCTAGCATCACGATCGACACCAAGTTTCTCTTCAGCCCTGGTACACACTTAACATCGGTCAAGGTAAGGTGAACTCCATGCTCCCTCTAAAAAATAACTATGCCTACCCCCGAGACACTATACTTTTCATCATTACCCATCACTATGAGTATTTGGAGATCTTTCTCCTCCAAAGTACTGAACAAACTCTTGTCACCGGTCAAGTGGAAAGAAGCTCCACTGTCAAGAAACCAACTACTTCCCACCATGGATGAAAACATGCATGCGAAGAGTGTGAAATCCAACTTGAACTGTGAAGCAAGTGCCTCACCTTTAGATCCTTCCCCGGATCCCTTCTTGGATTTCCTCTGTGAACAATTTGTAACAAAATGATCCACCTCATGACAATGAAAGCATTGCACTTTCGATTTGTCAACCTTCTTCCCACCATGGGAAGAAATGGATTCGGAAAGAGAAACCTTATCCTTCCCCTTCTTTTCCTTACTCGCTAAGGCATAGTTCTCTTCATCCTCCATGGATGAAGAACCGTCTTTGGTGCTCCATCTGATCTCCTCCTGCATCAAATACGACCATAGTCGTTCCCAATCTGGCAGTTTCTCCCTTCCATTAACCGAGTCCTGGTAGCTGTGCTAGCTCTTAGGAAGGCCAAGGAGTGCTAGACTCACCATGTCATCATCAGATGTCACGACCCCTACACTTTCAAGCTCATCCTTGCATGAGGTGAGCTTGTTCAAATACATAGAGATTGTGTCCCCACTTTCACACTTGATCTTTCGGAGTTTGTCCTTCAAGGCCAACTTCCTCTGATCACTGCTATTCTGATAAAGATCTTTCAATGTTTTCCACAGTGAAAATGGAGTCTCCTTCCCATGGAGGCTCGAGACAATGTGATCTCGAACTCCCTCCAAGAGGATTCTCCTAGCTCTAGCCACACACTTCTTCCATTTCGCCAGTTGAGTAGCATCAATCGACTTCTGGACTTCTTGATCAATGAAGTCCTTAAGGCCATTATCTTCTAACACTACCTCCATGTGATCCTTCCAAGCTATATAATTCGAATTGCCATTAAGGACATATTCGAGTCTCAAACCATCAAACACCATCGGTGAAATAGATGTGTTAAGAACTCAATTCAATATTCAGAAACCACAAACTTCAACTTCTACCTTCTTGTATACTATTCTTCCTTGATCACCTATGCTCTGATACCATGTAGAATTTTCTTTACGAATTAGCTAGATCATTGATATCATGTAGAAATTTCACCTGCAGATCCAACTGATATATGCAATGTACTAAAGCATAATACTAGATCTGCATCTACCATAAAATTAGCAGAAGCTTAATAAAAAATGAGAAAAATCAAGCATGAATAGATATAACTAAGAATGAGAAGTAATCAACCATAACACAGAAGATATAACATGGGGAAAGAACCAACCTAAAACCCCATCTTTGTATTATCAATCAAGTGGAAATCCTCAATAACATACAAAAAGAATCAGCTCAAAAGCTATCCTTCTCTCTCTGCACTCTGACGATGTAGCTCATGGACTATCTAGGTCTCTATATATAGGCTGCACATGTCCTCCAAGCCCCTATTTCCTCGCGCAGGTTTGATTGGGGTCCAATTACATAACATGTGTGAACTGGCCCAAATCATACCTGATGTCACCTTAGGTACAACTACGCAGTCATAGAAGGAAGACGATTCCTTCCTCATGCAAGGAATATTCACTAGGAATATCCTAGCATCTGATAGTACACTGTCCCTCATCTGATCTCAACTGGGTCTCTGTTTGAACTGCCATGCATCAGTTATCCATGAGTGAATACTCAGTTATATGAAAATACCAGTTTTCACATGCATGTAAGCAACAACAAACTGAATCTCATTAATTTAACAACTTGTTAAATTAATCTAATTGAACTTGACAAAGTTAAGCTAAGTCAACTGATCCTCTCAATATAGAACTCTTCCTTAATTCTTCAACCAGTGGAGCAAATCAAGGACACATTCCCCAATCAGTGGAGAAATTATTGCATGTTCTCACAAAGACTTCAAGTTTGATTTTCCTTTACTAATTAACTCATGGAGAATTAATCAATTAATATTCAAGCTGCTGGTAAGACCAAATTCGAATTTTACTTCCTATTTTAGACTAGGGACTATCTAAAAATAGGAATCCAACCTGAACTGCTAAAAATAGAACTTCTATTTTTAGCACTTCCATTTTTCATTAGCTTGACTATCTGCATTGAGTTATTAGCTTGATGGTCTATCATACCATTGGTCTATCATACCATTGGTCTATCATCCAGTCAAAATCCATCTTTTGTAATACCATAAACCTTCATTTTAATGATTGCCATTCCTGAACCTTGTGTTGTTAGTCAAATTCCATCTCTAAAATCACTACACTTGTTTCGTGTCATTCATGTGGGATACATCAAGGCCCTCCTACGACGAGTCATTTCTTATCGACATCAACACATTATCCAAGAAGTTGACTTAGAAACACCCATTCAGTACCTTGAGGCTTGCATGCATCAATGGCAGGTTTCTCGCTTTCGGTGATAAGCATACATCAATGGGATTTGACCAAAAGACTTTGTATGGTGTTCGACATCAAATCATCCATTCACACCATGCAAAATGTACTGTAGTACCTTGAGGATCATTATCATTATCGGTGTTTTCTCTCGCATCTGTTAACAACTTACATCATCGGCTGGTAATCAGATGGTGTCTTCCCATGTTCAACTTCAATCACATATTCACATGTTTAGACTCGTACTTGAGTGAACGGTTGAATGAGATTAAAGACCCCGGATCTAGTTTCAGCCATCTAGGCAGTGATATGAGGAGTACTAAATCATATGTACAATGGATTTACATTGATATTCATTCCAATCATGGGTCTATATCTGTAGACGAATGTTTATGTACACGTAATGAAATTTTATAAGCTGAGCATGGTTACGCCTTCCCTCAGCAATTCATGTAAAATCAAATATCATGATATATGTATTGTAATTGATGCAGGTCACCTTCCACTTTGATACCTCCTCATCATATCGTAAAGCATTTCATTCGACATTGGCATTTTTTTGACTTCATGCTTTAGGGGGAAACTGTTACAGATCCATTTGGGCACATCAAATCCCAACATTTAGATTAGTGTTTTAGGGCTCATCAAACCCTAAATTCAATTGTTTCATGCCCTAAACAAGTCAACCCTTTGAATGCCTCCTTCCTAGATAGTTTCATGACTTGAAGACATCCAGAAATTGCCTCTAGAGGACCAACGCAGGTAAGCCCTTATGAAGGTGCGATGCAAAGCAGTTCAGTCAACTGCCAGGGTGCTCTATAGAGCACTTAGGCTTCCTTTCACCTGTGCTAGGTGAGAATGAGCGAAATTCACATAGGGTTTAGGGAATATTCCTATCTTTTGGAGTCATCTAGAAGTTTCCCTGTCTTATCAACTCCTATGAGCTCGAAAATGGATGAGGAATGAGTTAAGGAGCAACATATCCTCTCATACCTTCCTCCATGGAACTAATTCTAAGTATGGAGGGCCATTCAATGTCACCATTAATGAAAAAACCTCCTTCATCTTCCTAAAAAATGACCACTCATCTAAGTGATTAGGGGTTGGATTATGGTGAATTATAAGGAGATAATGCTGCTATGAGACTTGACTTTGGAGCAAATGATGTGATGCCACAAGCTTGTCTTGATTTTTATGTGATGTGGATGGGATCCAAGTTGGAGGAATGACTTTGAATCAGACATTGATGGTTGTAATTCCTTCTTCTATCTAATAAAGTGTTTGAACCTTTTTCCATATGATGTGTTCTTTCATAATGCTTATATGTATGAATTGCTTCTGATTCCTTTCATTTATATTCAATGGATCGTATGCTTTGATCGGTTTTCATCTTTTGTTGTGTTGATAGGGTACTTTTCAAGCGGATTAAGTATGGGAAAGAGTGACGGAATCGATACAAGGGAGATGAGAGGAAAGCAGAACTACAGGTAGGCCTTCTATCCTCTCTTCTTATCTATTGCTTATAGGGAAAGTCTAAAACACTTTAAACTGTTGCTCTAGGCACAACTATAGGTCTAGTGAATTAGTGTTTATCTGTAGATGCTAAATTCTCCAAAATAGTTCTGACTCTTATTGCAATTCCATGTCTGTCACTTCAATCAATTGCTGATCCGAGTTGGCTCAACTCCCAGATTTAGCCAATATCTTTTTCTTTTGTGATGTAGTTAGAATTATATTTTATAAGAGTATAAATGAACATATATGCATGCTTAAGCAAATGGAGACATAATGATGATCAACAAATCATAAACAAGAGACATTGATAACGGAGTTCTCCCAATGTGGACTATGTCTCCGGGCCTGGTGTTAAGATGGTGTTGGCCACTTCATTTAGTGTTGGAAATGGTGAAGATGTACATGGACTATGTTTTATTTCATACAAGGACATGTGCCCTCTACATAAGTGGAAAATTATCTCCATGAGATGTTATGCTACTGCAACTATCACACACAATATACCTCCTATCAACATGACATAATCTTACACATGGTGACAATGACTATCCCACCATCATGGCATCAAAGGGCTCTCAACCAAAACACCCATGGTGACAATGAGTATCCCACCATCATGGAAACAAAGGGATCTCAATCAAAACATGCATAACAATCCATGATGAATACATCTCACATGAAATAGACACAAAGATTCTGCATCATACATCAAGAAGGAATCAAAACAACATAGTACATCTCACAACAAGTGATCAAAGAATTACATGACAAAAACACTTCATATGCCTAAAATATAATGTTGGTTGAAGAATAGAATACTTCGCTGCTGGATCTGAATGCACCATCGAAATCGTAGCATCGAATGCATAGAATCGACTGTCCATGCTTTGAAATCTGACACCATTGCTCCAATCTGGAAAATCACGGAAACATAGAAGACTTAGCAGCAAAATCTGATCACACCACTAAATTTGTGTTGTTGAGAGGTGTAAAATTGACTACCCATTTGTCGAATTTTGACACTGACAAAATCTGGGCCTGTAGGAATCTTTTATGTTCCCTTGTGATTCTCCAAAGATTCCCTCCTCTGGGTTGATTGGAGATCTGAAATTTAAATCAGCAAACTGATCTTTCCATTGAGATCCTTGTGAAATTATGAGAAGAATGAGTATAAATTTGGTTACATTTTAGATCTGGCGAATTTTAGCCTCCAAGGGATCTGGAAGATTCCCTCAATATTCTTCAAAGATTCTTCTATCCTGGGAATCTACAAATCTCTTGCTCAGAGGGTGGTTTTGTTTTCACCATCACGTTCCCTACAAAATTCCAGTGAAAATGACTTTAAACTTCATATTGTTTTGATAAAATGAAATTATACCTCCCCATGGAATCTTTGAGGCATGAAGGAATATTCTTTGCAAAAGATTCTCTGTCTCAAAAAACGTGCTATCATTCTTCCTCCTGAAACTATGTCAAGGTTCCACCCGGTTCATGGTTCCACTTTTCAGTTCTACCCTGGGGTGCACAGTTCCGTTGCTCATTTGTTTCTCTGTTCTGCTCTCCCTCTCCTTTGGTCGAATTAAGGGGTGAGTTTATATATTAAATCATTGGCGGATTAACCAACAATTAGCTGTTGGCTCAATGGCTAAATTCAATGGTTTGTTAACAAGGGGTTGGGGGAGAAAATCTTTCCCCTTCCAAAATGGGTGTGATTTTTGTGGTTTGTTAATTGCGCGCTTTGTTTTTTTATGTTTTGTTTTGAGTGGAGGCACTCGAGAGGCAGGTCGGTTAGGCTAGTTGGGTAGGTTCAAGCCCCACTGCCTTCGACTCTTAACACATGGCAGCATACAATATATATGGTGCGATGGGGGTGGTGGGGATTATGGCCCACCCCCACCCCTGCACCGCACCCCCCCCCTAATTTAATATTTTTTCTTTTATTAAACAAATGGGCTTTTTCTTTTAATTTTCCGAAAATAAGGGTCATTGGGAATTTTAAAGAGGCAACAATTTTTCCCTTCTGGTGGCCGAATTCTAGTGACCGTTGCAATTTGTAGGTCCATTAACCCTGCCACTTGGAAAATTCAACCCTAAAATTTTACTGACCCTATCTCCTCCATACAAGCTTGGATTCGAGTGTCATTCGCACCATTGGAATCAGGACAACGAGCACTTCAATTTGGTTCTTGTTTGAGAGAAATATGACCACTTTGAATATTGACCATTTCTAAACCCTCTTGGACTTCTACATGTGTTTGGATCCATCTAGATCAATCATCCCAACTAAGGAGCTTTTGGTCCTCCGAAAACATGAAAAATAAGCTGTAAATTATTTGTACATTGTTTGCACCACAAGTGTCTGATAAGTCACCCTTCCTTCTCCTTCACTTTTGTCCTTTGGAGCCATAAGTGATGAGATGACACCTGCACCCTCTGCAAACTTGTAGTACAATTCTACAAATTACATGCTTAATTTACATGAACAACTAATTACCCAAGCATCCCATACTTGCCACGAGTTTATAACACATACTCTGTGGTCAAGTTTACATCAAAATGGAAATAATACCCCAACTATAAAAACAAGGCCAAAATATCATTGTTGCTTCAACAAGTGATGGAAACACATCATCACTTTTACATTATAAATTGTAACAAATGATTTACAAAAACACGGTCATAACAAGCTAACATATCTAGAAACCATTTTTCACTTATCAATTAGAATGGGTTATCCCCCTGTGGTGGTTTTTCTTGTCGAATGACTTTTTCAACTAGTTCATGCACCGACGCTTTGTCCTTGTGACGCAGCTATGGATGGAGCCTCCAACACGTGGCCCTTTGATGACCACTTATGTTGCAATGAATATAGAAAGTCTTCTTCCTCCAGATTTGCTTAACATGTTTCTTCCCTTGTGGTGGAGAAGGCCTTTCACTCCTCATCCTCTTTCATGCTGCCATTCGCTTCCAACCCTTAGCAAACACTTGGTTATGTAAACCACAAAAATGACATGTTTTTCGATGCCATGTTTTATGTAATGGAAGAAGTGTCCTCAGACACGTAATTTTATTAATCAGAAAAAACAATTACATAATTGATTTGCAAGAGCTTACACCCGAACAACCAAACACTCTTGCAATGAGCTATTTATAAGCTCCATGTCCTAACTACCTCTAATTATGGATCACTTACAAGTGTCCATTTACAATAAATGCTATTCAAACCAACTAGCTAACTAATCTCCTATAATAGATCCTAAGATACGACTCATTTGGAGAGTCATATCTTGTTACAACAATATACTAATTCTAATTGTCTCTAGAATAATTAATCATTCTAGAATAATTATTAATTTAATTTCTTAAATTAATAATTATTTTATTTCAATTTTATAACCTATGATAATAAAGTATTTTTGGATCATCTAACATTCCCCCCTATGATCCAAGGATACATTACAACAGATACCAAGTTCATCCCTGAACTTAGTAAATTTTATTCTGCCAAGCGGTTTTGTGAAAATATCGGAGATCTGATCTTCGGAAGGACAATAAACTGGTTTGAGGACATCTTTGGCAATGAGCGACCTGATATGATGATACTTGGTGTCCACATGCTTTGTCTTGGAATGAAAAACTGGGTTCTTGGCAAGTTTGATAGCTGACTGGCTTTCAATGAACAATGATGTAGCTTCTCCCTGAGAAATGCCCAAGTCCTGCAAAATTCGGCGTAACCAAACAATTTCACATGCTGCTTCCCATGCTGAAATGTACTCTGCTTCTGCTGAAGAAGTGGCCACAGTAGCTTGTTTTTTACAACTCCAAGATACTGCTGCTGACCCCATGTTCATTAAATAACCTGATGTTGATGCTCGATCATCAATACTCCTAGTAAAGTCGGCATCAGAATATCCACCAAGTACAAAATTTTTAGTCTTTGTGTAAAGAAGACCAATATCTTTTGTTCCTTGGATATATCGAAAAACTCTTTTGGCTGCATTCCAGTGGCTGTCTCGTGGTTCCTGCATAAAACGTGAAAGAATACTGACTGCATAAGATAGATCAGGACGAGTATTGGTCAAATAAATCAAGTTGCCAATCAACTGTCTGTAAGTTGTACTGTCCACCTTTTCCCCCCCTTCAAATTTTGAAAGTTTCAAGTCTTGCTCCATGGGGGTGAGAATGGGCTTGCAATCTTGCATGCCAAATCGTTGAAGAACCTCTGCGACATACTTACTCTGAGAAATGAAAATATGATGTGGACGTTGGAAGACTTCAACTCCAAGATAATAGTGAAGTAATCCCAAATCTGTCATCTTAAAACCTGCATGTAACTCCTTTTTTACCTGTGCAATATGATCATCATGATTGCCAGTGATGATAAAATCATCTACATACATAACAAGAATTACCAGATATTTTCCTTGTTGTATGATTACATAATGGATGGTGTTCCATTTAGTTGTTGGAGAAAAAGTTTCTTCATAATCAATGCCTTCCTGCTGCGCAAAACCTTTTGCGACAAGTCGTGCTTTATACTTGTCAAGTTCACCCTTCTGATTATACTTAATTCTGTAAACCCATTTGCACCCTATGGGTTTAACATTTGCTGGACAATCAACAAGTTTCCAAGTGTTATTATCAATTACTGCTTGATATTCTGCAACCATTATGTTCATCATTAACAACATGATTGTAATCAAAATTAACATTATGTTCATCATTAACAACATGATTGTAATCAAAATTAACATTTAAATATTAAGACTTACTATACCTTTCCTTGTTGTTGTTGGTGTAACTATGGCGATGAGAGCTTGCCTCAGCTCTTTCCCTTTAATGGGCACTACCCCGGGATGATGGTGATGTGTTCCCATCATTCTCTTTCCTCTATGATTTCAATAATGTCATGGAAGCTTCTGGCATCTTCAAGAATTCTCCTTTGGTGTATCCCAAGCCTGCAAATCGAGGTCTCTACTCAACCTCCAATGGCTATGTTATGCCTTGGTTGTTAACACCAAGTCCTTCTTCTTCCTTGTACCTCATCCTAGTAAGGAGCCTCAGGTTTGTCCTTGTAATTGGTATATTCACATTTCCAATAGAAATTATACTATGTGAAGATGAAACTTAAGGGAATTCAACATCTTTTACCTCCACTGTTGAGATGGAAAGAACTAATGAGGGCTTCACATCATTTGTTATTGGTGGTTCGCTGGTTGTCTTGGCACATTCCCCAACTTCCTTCCCGACATACCCAAGTCCTGTTTGATGGGGTAATTCCTCTACTTTGATGGGGTTGACAATGCCTTGGCCATTAATTCCCAAGCCTTTTCCTTCATACCCCATTCTCTTCAGTAGTTTGGAGCCAATTCTTGTGGTATGATTTTCAAAAGAAGCGAAATCATAATAAGGAAACATACATGAAGTTAGAGAATTACTTTTTACATCAAAGGGGTCACATTACATCTTTTCCAAGGCTTCGTACTTAGCTTGCAGCAGTCATAGAAAATTATGTTTCTCCTGTTTCTCTTCTCATAGAAGCATCTTAAATTCAATGTTATCTACTTGAAGAATCTGGTTGTTGTGCTTCAGTTCTTCCAGGGCCTCTTCCGTGGCTCGCAACTAAAGTTGCAATCACTGCCTTTCCTCTGTCTCTTCTTGTAGACCTTCATACATTATTTCCATATTTTTAGACACTCTGAGCATGGCCTCTTACATCTCTTTGTCATCCTCTATAGCTGCACGTTCCATTGTTCACGCTCATAACTCACATCCATGTGAAGACCGCTCTAATACCAAACTTGATCCGAGTTGACTCAACTCTCAGATTTAACCAAGATATCTTTCTTCCATGATGGAGTTAGAATTTCATTTTATAAGAGCACAAATGAACATATATGCATGCTTAATAAGATGGAAACATAATGACGATCAACAAATCATAAAAAAGAGAAATTGATAATGGAGTTCGTCTAGTGTGGACTACATCTCCGGTCCTAGTGTCAAGATGGTGTTGGCCGCTTCATTCAGTGTTGGAAATGGTGAAGATGTATATGGACTATGTTTTCTTTCATATAAGGACATGTTCCCTCTACATGAGTGGCAAATTATCTCCATGAGACGTTCTGCTACAGGAATTATCACTCACAATAGACCTCCTATTAGCATGACATAATCTTACTTTTGGATTAGTGGGGCCTGACCCAGGTTCGGAAGTGATTTAGCCAAGAAAATCCCAGTACTACTGGCCCTTTCAGCAATAGTCTGCTCAGCGCGGACTGAGTTCTCACCCAAAGTAGTATGGGAGGGTGCTAGAACCAGGTTTCCGCACCCTAGGGATGTCTGATATGTGGTGATTGGTACGCGGTCCACTATTCGCACTTACTATGCTACGCACACCTGCGCGCACCCCGCCCCTGTGATACTGTCTTCATGTAGTTCTAGTTGCAACGCGACCCATGTTATTTACCCAAGTCTTGTTGAAAATGGCAACAAGAAATGCTAAAAATAGAAGTGCTAAAAATATCACTACTATAAATAGCAGTTTGGGTACCAGTGCTTGATTGAGCAACAAGGAATGAAAAATGGAAGTGCTAAAAATAGTATTCTATTTTTAGAAGTTTGGGATGGATTCATATTTTAGTCAGTCCCTAAACTAAAATAGTGAAGTCAATTTGAATATGAACTTAATAGTTGTTTGAAAATAAATAAATTAATTCACCATCAGTTAATTAGTTGTGAAAATCAAACATGAAGTCTATGTGAGGACATGCAACAATTTCTCTATTAATTGAGGAATTTATCCATTAGTTAAAGAGATAAGGATGAGTTCTAATTTGAGTGGTAATTTGTTGGCTTAGTTAACTGAGTCAAGTCCAGTTAGGTTGATTTAAATAGTTTGTTTAAATTAATGTGAGTTCAGTTAGTTAATGCATGCTTGCATATAACTGCTGCACTTCAGATAACTAAATATTTTCTCTTGAATAACTCATGCATGTGAGTTCAGATAGAGACCTAGTTGAGATCAGAGGAGGGACAATTTACTATCAGTTGGATGGTTTTTTCCTATAAAGGAAACTCATCCATGGAGAAGGATTTGTCTCCTTCAGGATTGCGCAGTTAGATCAGAGGTTAGTGAGTGTGTGAAGAGGCAAATTCACACAAGTGCTTGCATTGGACTCCAAGGAAAATTGTGTAAAGAAATAGGAGGCTTGGAGGGCAGAGGAGAAGGGCCTTTGACTATCTATGAGCAGCAGAGGGATTGCAGAGAGAACAAGATACCTTGTGAGTTGATTATTTTTGTAATTTAGACTATATTTCCACTTGTATGATAATACAGAGTTGGGGTTTTAGGCTGAGGCTTTCCTTGGGTTATTTCTTCTATGTTATGTGTGATTGCTTCTCATTCTTAGTTATATGTGTTCTCATT
The DNA here is from genome assembly GCA_031772625.1 of Pinus tabuliformis. Taxonomy (NCBI): domain Eukaryota; kingdom Viridiplantae; phylum Streptophyta; class Pinopsida; order Pinales; family Pinaceae; genus Pinus; species Pinus tabuliformis. The sequence continues at coordinate 2,022,010,298 of CM062817.1, read as the reverse complement.
GATCGTGCTCAAATTGATTAAGCTTCTGCAAAGTGTTGTAGAAGAAGATCTTGTATTGTGTTTTAGTATATTACATAATTTGTTGATCTACAATGGGAATTTCTACATTGTATCAGAGCAAAGGTGATCAAGGCAAAGAACAATATACAAGAAGGAGAAGTTCGAAATTTGGTTCCTGAATATAGAAATCAAGTTCTTATCACATCTCTATTTCACCTATTGCATTCAATGGTTTAAGAATCGAGTATGCCCTTGATGGCAGCTCGAATTATATAGCCTGGAAGGATCGCATGGAGGTAGTATTAGAGGACAACGGTCTAAAGGACTTCATTGATCAAGAAGTCCCCAAGCTGACCGAGGCTACTCAACTGGTAGAATAGAAGAAATGTGTGGCTAGAGCAAGGAGGATCCTCCTAGAAGGAGTTTGAGACCACATTGTCTCGAGCTTCCATGGGAAGGAGACACCATTTTTAATGTGGAAAACATTGAAAGATCTATATCAGAATAGAAGCGATCAGAGGAAGCTAGCACTGAAGGAAAAGCTTCGAAAGATCACGTGTGACAAGGCTGACACGATCTCTACGTATCTGAACAAGCTCAACACATGCAGGGATGAGCTTAGAAGTGTAGGGATCATGATAGCTGGGGAGTCTTTCACTCCTTGGTCTTCCTAAGGGCTGGCATAGCTACCAAGACTCAGTTAATGGAAGAGAGAAATTTCCAAATTGGGAACGACTTTGGTTAGATTTGATGCAAGAGGAGATAAGAAGAAGCACCAAAGATGGTTCTTCATCCATGAAGGATGAAGAAAACTGCGCCTTAGTGAGTAAGGCGAAGAAGGGGAAGGAGAAGGATTCTCTCTCCCAATCCAGTTCTTCCCAAGGTGGGAAGAAATTTTACAAATCGAAAGTGCGAGGCTTTCAGTGTCATGAGGTGGGCCATTTCACTACAAATTTCCCATTGAGCAAATCCAAGAAGGGATTTGTGGAAGGATCAGAAGGTGAGGCACTGGCCTCACAGTTCAAGGTGGATTTCACATTGTTCGCATGAATGGTTTCATCCATGGTGGGAAGTGGTTTCTTGATAGTGGAGCTTCTTTCCACATGACCGATGACAAGAGTTTGTTCAATACTTTGGAGGAGAAAGATATCCAGATACTCATATTGATGGGTAATGATGAAAAGTATAGTGTCTCAGGTGTAGCCACGATTGCTTTTCAGAGGGAGCATGGAGCTCGCATTACCTTGACCAATGTCAAGTATGTACCAGGACTGAAGAGAAATTTGGTGTCGATCATGATGATGGAAGACAGAGGCTATGATGTAGTCTTCAGTAAGGGAAAGGTTTTCCTTAGACACATCATCCCTAGATAGGTGAAGCAGATCGGTTCATGGGTCAAGAACCTGTATACTATTGAGGTTCAAGATGCATGCAAAGCCTTGAGGAGCAAGGGAACTGATGGAGACTTGGTGGTTGAGAGGGAGAGTACATTACCTCTCAACATGTAGTGCCAGAAGAAGTCTTAGATGATTGTGGAGGAGCCACGATTGGTGAAGCAGCTTTAGGAGGTTATGGAGCAGCCACAACTAGAGAAGTTGAGAGGAGATCGAGTAGAGACATCTACTCATGCAGAGACCTCCAGTAGGGGGTAATTTTGAGCCAGGTGGGCCGCGAGATCACATGTATCCATACCTCTAGGTAGGAGGTGGGGCGATGTGGAGTGATCGTCCTAAGAAGGCTGGAATAGGGGTAGGATCCTTGAGGTACCCAACCTCTTTGATTTGAATTTGCTACAGGAGCCTTGACGAGGAGTAGCAGGACTGGCTGATTGGGTAGAGATAGATGCAGATGGAGCGGCAGAGAGAGCTACAGTGCAGGAATCCTAGGACTGTGTAGAGCTAGCAAGATGCAACAATGCGAGAGGCACAAGAGTGTTGCACCGGTGCAGGATGGAACATAGAGGTGTGCAACAATGCGAGATGCATGGAGTGTTGTAGCAGCTCAGAGGTCAGAGAGGAGCACTTATTAGCAGCAGGTGGAGCTTCAGCATCAGAGTATGTTTCTAGCCCAATAGAGAGGTCAGTGGAGAGTTTTTTTTTGTTTCTAGAGTTGCTGGAGAAACCACACTAGGTAGAAATGTTGCATGCAAAACATCCAAAGGTACAGGATTGGGTTCGAGTTCAATGCCTTTCTTATTGAGAGGGAGTGTAGAAAATGGCAACAAGAAATTCCAAAAAATAGAAGTGCTAAAAATAGCACTACTATAAATAGCAGTTTGGGTACCAGTGCTGGATTGAGCAATAGGGAATGAAAAATGAAAGTGCTAAAAATAACAATCTATTTTTAGCAGTTCGGGATGGATTCCTATTTTATTCAATCCCTAAACTAAAATAGTGAAGTAAAATTCGAATTTGAACTTAACAACTGTTTGAAAATAAATAAATTAATTCACTATGGGTTAATTAGTTGTGAAAAATCAAACATGAAGTCTATGTGAGGACATGCAACAATTTCTCTATTAATTGAGGAATTTATCCATCAATTAAAGAGATAAGGATGAGTTCTAATTTGAGTTGTAATTAGTTGGCTCAATTAACTGAGTCAACTCCAGTTATATCGATTTAAATAGTTTGTTTAAATTAATGTGAGTTCAATTAGTTAATGCATGCTTGCATATAACTACTGCACTTCAGATAACTGAATATTCTCTCGTGAATAACTCATGCATGTTAGTTCAGACAGAGATCCAGTAGAGATCAGAGGAGGGACAATGTACTATCAATTAGCTGGATTTTTCCTATAAAGGAAACTCATCCATGGAGAAGGATTTATCTCCTTCAGGATTGCGTAGTTAGATAAAAGGTTAGTGAGTGTTTGAAGAGGTCAATTCACACAAGTGGCTGCACTGGACCCCAAGGAAAATTTCGCAAATAAATAGGAGGCTTGGAGGGTAGAAGAGAAGGTTTGAGAGAGGCATTTGATTGTATATGAGCAGTAGAGGGATTGTAGAGAGAACAAGATAGCTTGTAAGCTAATTCTTTTTATAATCCAGATTATATTTCCACTTGTATGATAATACAGAGTTGGGGTTTTAGGCTGAGGCTTTCCTCAAGTTATTTCTTCTGTTTTCTGTGTGATTGTTTCTCATTCTCAATTATATGTGTTCTCATTGATCATGCTCAAATTAATTAAGCTTCCACAAAGTGTTGTAGAAGTAGATCTTGTATTGTGTTTTAGTATATTTCATAATTTGTTGATCTACAGTGGGAATTTTTACAAGTCTTCCTTATTTAGTCTCTATTAGCTGATTACTTAGATTATATTCACTTATAACCAATCGTACAAGTAATTATCAATAGTGCACAGTAACTGACAGAGTAAAGTAACGCATAACATCAACATAGATGCACATAATAAACTTCTCTTTATTAGCTTTCAAATCCAAGTACAATCCCACTTACAGACCTGACTCTGCCCTGTGCACTCAGCAGCAGGGGTCCGCACACTCAGCTATGGACTCTACTAGGCCTCTGTGCACTCAGCTGCAGAGCCTCTTCCTACTGCTACGACCTAATACACTTAATATTTCACTCTATGCTCTGACCACGCTTTCACATCTATCTATTACTTTCTTACCAAAAGCTATCTTTACACTTAGAGCCTCTCTTTATTTATACAATCCCATGGTCTGCAACCATGGGTAGGCTGACACAACTTTACATTATTTTACAATTCTTAGGGCAGACAACCCTATGACTCATCCTAGACTTTCGCGCTTCGTGCCTGTACTTCGTGGAGTCTTACAATACAATTGACCAAAACTTGGGCTTTAAGCCCCAAAACCTACTACAGGGGATCCCATGCCCAACAGGCCCCCAACACAATCATCGTGACTCATCCCGAGTCACTCTGTTGGTGCGGAAATCTTGACATGAAGCCCCTCCAACTGTGCCTGTGCTGAGAGAAGGTCTGCAGCGCACTATTCTGTTGTCTGCTGGATCTGTTCTACTCTTTCTGCCGAATGCTCGCTGTCAGGGGTAGATCCTTGTCTTAAGGCATGCATCATCTTCATTTGTGTGAGATTTTCTTCAATATTGGTAGTGTTACGGAAGGCCTCATCAATCCATGGCTGGACGCGCGCTTTAAGTACTGCCTCTTTTTGTTGCCCAACATCCACCTGTACCTTCAACGCCTTCGCTTGTTGTAGCTTCACTAACTGCTGAGTCAGGACAACTGTCTGCTCCGTTCCATGCACATTGTCATACTACACTTGGAGCTCCCGCGCTTTTGTTTCTAGGTGCTGTATGGTGGGGTCCTCCTGAAAGGAAGTGAGGACCGCTAGGGATTCTTCTAGCATTACAGTACAGTCCTACACTACCTGTCCTATTTCTTCTCGCCCCTTTTGGATAGTGCCAACTCATTGTTCCGTAACTTCTGGGGGCATGGATGGCTGGACCTTTAATCGTAGTTTGACAATCTGAAGGTTGAGGTCCAACTGTATCCTCATTGCTTACTCCTTTGCCTCGTGGAATCCACTAGACAATTTGTGAATTCGCACTCCTACTTGTAGGTCTGTCGCAATTTCTAGCTCTGGGGTGCGGCGACATGCTTCCTCTACTATCTGTTCTAGCTGTTGATTTTGCGCCAGCGCTTCATCGCATTGTATACTAAGCTACTCGATGTTGATTCGTTGTTCGCTGAGCATTTTTACAGCTCATCCATCCCTAGCGCAGAGTTCTATGGTCGCTCTGTCCTGTAGCTAGTATAATATATCCCTCGGAAGGGAAGCCGAGTTTATGCCAAGTCCCTTGACTCGGCCTACCACGGCTTTGTCCTTCATGCTATCCACTGTCAGTGCTCCTTCTGGTAGTGCGATGGTGTTAGTAATTTTGGCCCACAACAACTGCTCCATTGTTGAGTACCTACGGCGCCATAGACGACTATCATTCCTTCCTGTGGGGGTCGCACTTGAATTTGCTGCAGCTGTGCCTTGAGGTCCCCAAACACATTCTTCTGGTCTGTCATTGCTTCCTAGAGCACTTCCCTCGTGACCTCGTGAACTATGTTGCCGATGTTGTATAGGTCACCCTCTGTCAATGTAATGGGTTCACCATCCAGTTTGGAAGCAATGGTCTTCTTTCGTGGCCTTGTTCATTCTGTACCACGCAGCCATTTCAGTTGTGTAGATGTCGTGATTGGGTTCGCACCTTCTTCTATCCCTTGCCTTGTGTTCAGGTTTAGGCCTCTTTCCTCCTACGTCATGGTGGCCTTGGTTGCCAGTGTTGCTGCTGCTTTTTTGACAGCCTTGGTCTACTCTACGGTGGCCTTCATTGCCTCTCGGGAAGCCCTTACCTCCTCAGCCAATTGCTCATTGCGATTTTGTTGTGCCAGTAGCTTGGTGGCACCCTTCTATTTTTGTATCGATGTCTAATCGTGCACCGCTAGATCCAAGGTGTGCCACTTGGGTGGCCATGGGTCGAGCACAGTGAAAATGACATCATCAATCATGATGAAAGGAATTTTGGTCCAAGTCTATGTCGGATCCTTACGCGCCTTGATATACACATTGTGCATATCCGCCTTGAAGTATGCAAAGTTCCACAGACTGTCGTACACTGTGGGGGATAGGTGTGGCCTTTTGTTGATCCACATCCGGACGCTTGCCTCCATAAGCACCCAGAAGATCTTGGTCTCGCTAATTCGCGTGACGTTTTTTGTCGCCTAGAGCGACGCATACTTTGCCGCCTCTGGCAAGTCCTGTTCAAGGAGAGGGAACTGACTGTCCTACGACAGTTCCCCTGTCACCAATAAGATAGACAATAGAAACCACCCGTAGTGGAAGGTCTTGCCCTTCTCCTGAGCTTCTTTGCAGTTGGTTAGGAATTCCTCCCAGAGGAATTCCACCTAGTTGAATTAGACCCCCTCCGTGCAATGTTTGGCTAGCGTGATGACCGTTGCTGGTACCTTGTTGCTGCAACATTTTCTCATCACCTTCCCAGCTAGCAACTGGGTGGCTACGCGCACCCCTTTGTATTGAATTCTACTGACTATGTAGCCTCTCTGCTTCTTTTCCAACTTGTATTTCCTCTTCATGGCCTCTGCGAGCGCCAAATCTTCGCTTTTGATAGTTATTTCTGCAGGGTCCCTTCCCATACATAGAAGCCAAGAAATCCTGTGAATAAGCTCTGCTGTGATGGGAATAGGCTCCTCCAGCCACAAGTACCCATCGTGCAACAGGCAAAGTAGTTGCCTAATGAAAAAGATCGTGATCGGTGCCTAGTGAAAGTGTGGAATCCATAGTAGGTGGAGTAGCCCGGCCTCCTCCACACCGTACAACCATTTCCATGGTTCTAGCACTGTAATTGACCCCTCCTTGCTCTGTTTCATGAGTTTTCTAGTCTCCAAATGTGGGAACTTTTCGCTGTCCGCGAGGTCCCAATCTTCAAATTTCATCATGGGCACGCGGCCTAGAACCGAACCTTCAAACAAAATTCCATTTGGGAGGAGGGGGTTTGGAGGGCGCTCTTAACAACATCCAAATCCTTGGGTAATTCTACTTTCCATCTCCGCAGGGGCCACACTTGGGCAGTTTTGCTGTAGCACGCACTAGATGAATGTCTTCCTCCATTTCTTCATCTGCCTCGATTTCTTCTACGAAATCCTGGAGATACTCCTCCTCATCATTTGTCTTAAGATTAACAGTCTTGCCCTTGTCTTCCATAGACAGTTTACCAAACCGTGGATTTCACGGAGACGTGCGGACTGGTCCTATTGCCTGTTGATCCTTTTTGGGCCTCGGTATTCGGGGTGATTTTGGAATTTCCAGTGCATCCCCCACCAGCAACGTAGGGCTCTGCGTGGCTTCCTTGGTTGTTGACATCATTCTATTCAAGAATTCCTGCATCTCCTTCGACAATGTCTCAAACATTGAACTTTCTCTCAAAGCCTCCAAATTCGTAAGGTCCATACCCACTTGATTGTGCAACAAATGAATTCTCAAAATGCCAAGGGTTGTTTGCTGGATAGCCACCTGTGATTTATAGGCCTTTTTGAATTCAAATTCGACCGTTCCCCCCTTATTCGATCCATTAATGTTAGATTGGCAGTAGACCATCCCAAATCTAGTTCTAACTTCGTGTCTTAATTTCCCACCACCCACTCCTCATTGCCTTAACTTGGACATCTTGTCATGAACAGTGACACCAACGATCACTTCCTAGCCTACTCGCGCGGTAGCACAGCCCCCTATGCGTGGGCATGACCCCTGTGGCATACTGATCCTGCGCGGAACCTCCTTATCACGCAGCTCCTCTACAGACTCTTTTATAGTCCTGCTCTCTCTTTCAACTGTTTGGAGCACTAAGACTGTGCTCCCTACGGATAGTTAGGTGGTCGCACCACTTGTGCGAGGCTTCAATTCACCTTCCAACCTAGTTCTCGGGTACTCCTCAATTAACCTCGTGACAGTCAGTGCCTCGCGTTCTTCCTTATATGGTGCACTCCCCTGCTTACTTTGTTTAGTAAGGTGCAATCAAAGCCATGGTAGTAGAGCCACAAATTCTCAGCGGCCATATTCTAATGTAGTAGTATGGCTACCCATATCTTGTCTTGTCATTCTTAGTTCCTTAGCACAACATGCTTGCATGATTTCGGTTTCTAGTTTGTTGATTTCTGCATCTAGTAACATGCTTTTCTTCCTTAGTCGTACCCGATCCTCTTTGAGTTTGTGAAGCTTAATTTTCCCTCGCCAAATGGCTTCCTGAATCCACATGTGTTCACCCTCGCGTACTATCCCAACTGTGAGAGCTATTGCGTGAGGATTCCTTTCCTCCACAATTTTGGTCTCAACTCTGCTCTTCACCTTCAGAATCATCTTTGTGCTCAGGTTTTTGCACATGGCCCAATAGGCCCATCGAACCGCTGGTACATGTAGGTCCCAATCAGTTCATCTCGCCCAGTGAACCTTGTTCAAGACTCTGCATACTTTCTTAAATGCTTCTACGTGGAACTTTTGTGGTGCGTGTTACTTTTCCTGTTGCTGCGTCTTGTTATGGTTTTCGATCCTTAGTTTGGGGTGTGCTTGTGTGGACTACATAGCACACGTCTGTACCCATCGACATAGGTGGGCACACAAGTTGCTCTATCTTGGTTGCCCAACTCTTGTTTGAAGCTAGGGAGTTCCAAACTATAGGTGCATCATCCTTCTGCATCCGCACCAGTCCAAAAAATTTCCTTAATGTGTACCCCACCATCGTGCGGGTGTTGCGCGGAGTGCCCATTTCAATGCATTGAACTATTGTTGTTCCGGTACTGCGCTTTCAAATTTTCTCAAGAATTAATCCACTGCCATTAATCCATCATATGTTGGCAACTCTTTTGCCTCTATTGTCACACAATGCAGTGATCTAATCATCATGTTGCGATTCAGTGTTGTCACTTCGTGCAACCGATTTTGCCATCACTCTACTTCTTCGTCTGAATCCGAAGTGCAGGAGCTTTCATGCTCCCACGAGATTCTCCCATCTGCAATTGAATTCACCTGACCCTGGTCTCATGAAGTTATCTTCTAAATACAATCCAGCTCATCATTGCTTTCATCAACGCACACTGGTTCATTATAGCGTGCTCCTTCGGCTGGATCTAGCGGGACTACTATGCGTAGTGACCTTTTCTCAAATATCATCTTTCGCTTCTTCAGGTTGATGACTCCATTTATATTAGTGGCCTAGTCTATTCCTAACAATGCAGGATAAGGATTGCTGTCATCGACAATCTCTATCACTTCAAAATCCGTTTAGGTTCTCGCACCTTCAATATCAACTATTACCCCTTGCAACATCCCCATGGCAAAAATCTTCTATTGGTTCATCATTCATAATTGAATAGCGGAACACTGTAATGCAGGCCTGCCCATGCGTTCCCATGTTTTTTCGGTAACACATTCGTGTCCAAACCCATATCTAGGATTACTTGTTCCATTTCATACTCACCAATCTGCGCAGTCAATCTCATTTCCCTCCCAGTGCGCAATGCATGCTTTCCCAATTTCTGGACTATGCGGGGTTATCCTGACCCCGCGCACTTGGTGATAAGCTCATGTAGGCCCTTAACTGCCTTGTTGTCATGCAACAGTTTCATGCAGGTCTCCAAAAAGGTAGTAAGCATTGAAGGATCTATTCCTGGCTCTAGTTGATCCTTACTACCTGAAGTGGAGGCCTCCGCGAAGCTCTTCTTAGCTTCCATGAATGTCTCCTTTGCATGTTCTAAGTCAAACTCAGGTTTATTTACAGGAGCCTTGCGAACCCATGTATCTTCCTTGGATTGGTTCCCCTTATCCTCCCCTGTGGTTGCACCACTTTTGAGCATCATGTTCACATTCGGGTCTTCTTCGTGCGGTTTAGACCTCATCAGTTGTATATTCTGAGTCGGAGGAGGCTGGAATACCCCTTTTTCGTGCATCCATGTGATCAACGTAGGGCAATCTATTATTTCATTATCAAACTGAGCACAATACGAACAAGATATCCTTGCCGGGTTCGTACAATCAAGGGCATAGTGCTCTAGCCCTCCACAATTATAACAAATTAACTATCTGCAACCCCTTCTTGGTCCCATTCCTCCTCGTCCTTGACCTCGCCCTTGAAATCCAGCATCACCATCCCCACAGCTGGGTCGATGGCTTGTGTTTCTGTCTGCATCCTATAGGCTGGGGTCTGATCAATCATTAGCTAGTAGTTACGACAAGTGCAGTTGTCGTGGCCTACCGAACTGCAGAAATTACAAAAAAGTTGATGGGAAGTCTGTGTATACTTCTGCAACAAATGACAATTATCCATCGTGTGTTTTCCTCCTATCTGACAGATCGCGCACCTTAACGCGGGTGCCGCACTTGGCCCTGCCTGTGCCTCTGGTCTCAATGACATTGGCCCCCATCCTACCAAGTAGTTTTCGAACACTGGACAATGATCCTTGTCATGGCCCTGACCTTTGCATTTTATGTACCATACTTCCTCGCGTTCCTTTGGCCACGGTGCTCTATCCTGGTTCAAACTTTGCATTTCCGGGCATAGATTTTGTAGTTGCGTGTGGATTTGTTGAACTCCCAACCTAGAGTCTTGTATCAGCGTCTCATGTAATCTCATTGCCATCTCCAACGCTTTGAACTGGGTAGAAAGTTTCTGCTGTGACAACGCTGTCCTCAAGTGTGGTGTCAGAGATGCTACAAACCATGCGTGATGTTGTGCATCCGTTAGCATCATATTGGCCTCACGGATTGTAATCTTTAGCCTTTGGTCTAGATCCTAGGGAGTCTCACCTAGAAGCATCATGATCTCTTTAGACCTGATGATTGACTGCGTCTCTGATTTAGTCCTGCTAAATTCTTTGTTCAACGCATTCTAGATCTCTACTATCCCTGCATTTGGGTGGTTGTTAGAGTGCTTGATGTACCACGTTAATGCGCAATCTTGCAATGCACTCACCAATATATCCTTCTTAATAGTGTCGTTTGTGACACCTTGTGCTTCCCATACTGCTCTTACCATGAACCAAAATTAGTCTAGATCCTCATTCCCTACTCCTCTGAATACCAGTAGTTTGATCATGCTTGCCATACCAAAATGTTGAGGTGGTGGAGGTGGAGTGGGTGGGGATGGAGGTGAGGGAGGTGAAGCAGGTGGTGGGGTAGGTGGAGGTAACTGAAGAATTCACTGCCTTATCAAACTGACCACGCTTCTCGGAGAAAATTTCGTGAGCTCATCCTTGCTTTCCTACGAGGGTGAAATTAAGGGACTATTTTCTAATTCTTCAATACTTGCGCTTCTGTAGATTCTTCTACTCTGCGTAGTCCCAAACATTAATTTATTCGCATAACCCACTTTTCACATAAGAGCATCTTAATCCAGGTATTCAAAGATTTAATATACTTACCTCGCAGTCCCTTGAGAAAACGTCATTCTGTCTCGTTGTAACTAACGGTCGTATCCACTGCGAACTCAGTGATAAATACTCCTATTATTTGGTTGAGCCAGTGGTCCACAAATTGCACTATCTTATCCTCTGAGGCTTCTAATCTACACACTAGCTCCAGAGTCCACACTATCGATTGGTCGAGATTATACCTAATCCTTCTTTGTTGGGTTCCAGTGGCACAACATCAGACATCCCTTATGCAGATCCCGGTCCTAGCAACGGAACCATTTTTTGGCTTAGTGGGGCTTGACCCAGGTTCTGAAGTGATTTAGCTAGGAAAATCCTGGCACTACTAGATCTTTCGGCAATAGTCCGTGGACCGTAGACTGAGGTCTCACCCGAAATAGTATGAGAGGGTGCCAGAATTAGGTTTCCACACCCTGGGGATGTCTGATATGTGGTGATTGGTATGCGGTCCACCCTTCGCGCTTACTGTGCAATGTACACCTGCAAGCACCCCGCGCCCTGTGATACTGTCTTCGCGCAGTTCTAGTCACAATGCGACCCATGTTAGTTACCCAAATCTTCCTTATTTAGTCTCCGTTAGCCAATTACTTAGATTAAATTCACTTATAAGCAATCATACAAGTAAATATCAATTGCGCGCAATAACTAACAGAGTAAAGTAACGCATAACATCAACATAGATGCACAGAATAAACTTCTCTTTATTAGCTTTCAAATCCAAGTACAATCCCACTTATAGACTCGACTCTGCCCTGCGCACTCAGCTATAGGGGTTTGCACACTCAGCTGCGGACTCTACTAGGCTTCTATGCACTGAGCTGCAGAGCCTCTTCCTATTACTACGACCCAATACACTTCAACTTTCACTCTATGCTCTGACCATGCCTTCACATTTATCTATTACTTTCTTACCAAAAACTATCTTTACATTTAGAGCCTCGCTCTATTTATACAATCCCATGGTCTGCAAACCATGGGTAGGTTGGCACAACTTTACATTATTTTACAATTCTTAGGGCGGACAACCCTATGAATCATCCTAAACTTTCGCGCTTCGCGCCCGTACTTCACGGAGTCTTACAATACAATTGACCAAAACTCAGGCTCTAAGCCCCAAAACCTACTGTTGGGATCCGATGCCCAACACTTACACATGGTGACAAGGAGTATCCTGTTATCATGGCATCAAAGGGATCTCAATCAAAACACTCATGGTGACAATGAGTATCCTGCCATCATTGCAACAAAGGGATCTCAATCAAAACATACATAACAATCCATGATGAATACATCTCACATGAAATAGACATAAAGATTCTGCATCATACATCAATAAGGAATAAAAACAACATGGTACATCTCACAAGAAATGATCAAAGAATTACATGACAACAACACTTCGTATACCATCGAAATTGTGGCATCAAATGGAATAAAATCGACTATCCATGCTTTGAAATCTAAAACCGTCACTCCAATCTGGAAAATGGTGGAAACATAGAAGGATCAGTTGCAAAATCTGATTACACCACTAAATTTTTGTCATCGAGAGGTGTAAAATCGAGTATCCATTTGTCGAATTTTGATGCCAGCAAAATCTGGGCCTGTAGGAATCTTTTAGATTCCTTCGTGATTCTCTAATGATTCCCTCCTTTGGTTTGATTGGAGATCTACAACATAAATTAGAAAACTGATCTTGCCATTGAGATCCTTATGAAATTCGGAGAAGAATGAGTATAAAGTTGGCTACATTTTGGATCTGGCGAATTTCAGCCTCCAAGGAATCTAGAAGATTCCCTCAAGATTCTTCAAGCATTATTCTTTGCTGGGAATTTGCAAATCTGCTGCTCAAATGGTGATTCTTATTTCACCATTGTGTTCCCTGTGAAATTATGGTTAAAATGACTGTAAACTTCATATCATTGTGATAAAGTGAAATTTTACCTTCCCATGGAATCTTTTAGGCATCAAGGAACATTCTATGCAAAAGATTCTCTGTCTTGAAAAACGTGCCATTATTCTGCCTCCTCAAACTAGGTCAAGGTTCCACCCAGTTAATGGTTCCACCTCTAAGTTCCACTCTGGGGTGCACAATTCCATTGCTCATTCGTTTCTCTATTCCGCTCTCCCTCTCCTTTGGTCAAATTAAGGGGCGAGTTTATATATTAAATCGTCAACAGTGAAGAAATTTAACAAACTAATAGTAAAACACTCACACTCATAAAATAAATATCAGAAATATAGAAAAACTAGACATGGCAGAAAAGGCACGAGAGACTTTCCTGTAGTCTCTCATTGTCATGGATTTCATTATTAAAATATTGTTTATGACCCCTATAAATACATGAGGAAGATGTCTCAAGATAGTGCATCTATCTTGAACAAACTTGGTTGAGAAAATATATCAACAAAACACTAATCTAGGAGCCTAACGAGTTGGAGAGAATCTCTCAATCAACTAAGCCTAAACTGACTCCTAACCATGAGGAACAAACTTAATCTAGAAAAGTAGGATTAAATCCTAACTTTCATGATTTTAATTAATTTAATTATTTGGAATTAGAATTGTTTTTAGTGTGAGAGTGAGGCTAACATTCCCCCCCTCAATGATAAGTCCAAATTAAGAAGAAGGAACCCTCTTCCAAGTTCTCAAGTTGATCCTCAAAAAACACTGCATGGAAAACCGCCAAATCTGGATGCTAAAGAAACTGCAATATGAAGAGACCATGAGTCAGCTGCATGTCTGATTCATCTCTGAATGTCGCTTGACAACTCCTTCATGTGCTAAGCTGCAAAAGAATCCAACTGTCCTTTGCTTGAACTCAACATCCTGTGTCCACTAACAAAATATTGAGAACGTCCACTAGTTGCTTCACTGATTTTGTCGAGACTTTCAGTCTGACAAAAACCATCAATTTCATTGAGATTTCCCCCCCTTTGTTCGCTAAAAGGAGAGATAATATTTCACTTGATTTCTGAATTCTGAACTCCCCCCTTCAGGTGTAGCTTTGACTTTTATTACAATCCAACTTACAAATTATGATTTGCAAGTTACAGTTTTGTATTGAGCTTATTAAAAAATGGTGCAAATGCAATTTCCAAAAAATTGTTGTTGAATTGCTGCAAAAATTGTTGATGTAGATGATAGCTTGATTGGATGTTGATGTAGAAATGTTGTGGGCAACTTGATTATGTATTTTTGCTTCTTGATTGCTTGTAGTTTGATTTATTACATAAGCTTTAATGGAATTTATTATGTGCATGCAATTCGCTAATTTTTTGTGTGCTACATGTGTACCATATTAAAAAGATACCACATGAAGGTTAGTGTCAAAACTAGACACAAAACAAAAACAATATCAAGAATCATGCACCATCACAAACATACAAATGGTGTACCTAAGATCCCCTTATTCAGTTTCAGGCAGATCTAGGACACAATCACCACCAAAAATATATGTTTTTATTTAAATATGGGAGTACATCAACCTTCACCTTCTCAAGCAATGAGAATGTCATACTTGCAAACTTTGGAAGCAATTTGTCTTCAAAAACTGCCTGTAGTGACTCAATTTCTCTCAAAGTAAAATATTACTTTGGATTACAATAATGAATTTCACCCAAACAAATTCACTTATCACTCCAAATAACAAAATATGCACCTTATGACTCCACAAAATCACTTATTACTCCATTACATAAGGAATTAGAAATACTCCTTATGTCTCCTTAAAATTCCATAAAAACTTTATAATCACTCTTTAAAAATGCCTTTACATACTTCCCATTAAAATAATTATTAAAACTTTATGAAATCACTTGAATTCACGTTGCTTATGTATTTAAAGGTGTATGCACCATTCCCTTTATGCATATAAAAAAAGATGTACCATACAATATGTGTCTTTTCAAAAACTTTTCACCATATACTTTGAACAACACCCATAACTTGGAACGATAAAAAAAGGATGCAGAGATGTTAACTGATCCAATGCAGAGACATCAAACAATGCGCACCTCATGCAACTAGGTTCCACACATACTCCTCTGGATCTTCTAGCAATTGCAGCTACAACCCAGTACCGACTCCTTCACCTCACAAATTCACGTACAATGTTGATCTCCATGTTAGCTAATCTCCTCACGGTGATTCATTGTTGGCTACACTTCCACGTTGATCATTTCTTGAAACTAGACTCCACATTTGTCATTTCTTAAACTCGACTCCACCACGTGTAACTATGTTCATAGGCAAACATATTGGATTCTTTGCACTGCTTCCATTTATTTTTCCTGGCAATTGTATTTTGTATACTCCAATGGTTTCATTGTGGATTCTGCAATGATGATGATTAATAACAGTATAAAACTACACCATTTTACACAAACTATGATATTGGGCATTCAAGTAAACTGATAAATTGCATAGACATGTGCAAAAAAGTGATTTTTCACATTTGTATGGATTCATATTAGCACCAATCGACTCAGGTGCACATAGATCAACAAGTCTACATCAACATATATGCACAACGATCTATCATGTTTTGTTTCCTCTCTCGATCTCTCTTTGGAATTTATCTGGGATTATTGCTAAAACTCCTATAGATAGTTTAGGGCCAATTCATTTGCATTATACCACACAATCCATATAAACTCTAGGCATAACAAGTCCACAAAAGTTCTCCATGTAGGAAATTTTCCACATCTAGGCTCCACAAAGATAGATGGTCCAATGTTATTTTCAAATATGTAATCACTAGCTTGTGCTTGCATCGTTTGAAATTACTAATAAACATTGGAAATAAAAAAAAATTGCAGATCCTATATGGCTCTTATCTCCATCGACATCTTCCATTAGATCCACCCACTTTTTGCTTCCCTCAAAGCCATCGCATGGGAGAGATGTGCAATAAATAAAACAAGGCCGCTACAAATTCATACTCAACTGCATTGCACACTACAGTTGCTAAGAATGAAACTCTCACACCTTTTGCATTAAATTCTCAAGATCCTCCTCAATATTTTGTTGTGACACCAAAATCTCAACAACTCCTTACTTTTTCTGAACACAATTCTTTTCGGTACCCTTCAAATCTCGTCGACTACATGGTTACTTGTACTTGCAACTACACACATCACCTGCTTATAGACAATAGGTTCAACACTGGATCTTAATGGTATGGTGACATTCCACAATTCCACGATGATCGTCATCCAAAAAGCTTTTGAGATGAGTCTCATCCAAGATCAATGCTTTAACTCCGACAATGATCTATGGAGATCTGATCTTGATCTACACCACATCACATTCTCATCCTTGCTAATAACTTTAACATCACTGCAACAATATGACTATTGTATATTTCTTCTTGTGACGTTGAATCTAAGATTCATTGTTCTAAATTATTAATAAGTTTAATCTGAAAAGATACATAGATCTACTAAGAACTCCAACGACATGTGCTACAGAGAAAAAATATATAGAAGTTAAATAATTTCCTTATCGTAACCTTGTTGGCACCGTATTCTCTATTTTCATTGCCAAATCTAGCGCCATTGACATAGCTTCCACCACTGTAACCTGAACCAATAACAACACCATTTCACAGAGCATCTGCCAGAAATAACACAAATCACCAAAAAATCCACAAAGAAGAAATTTGGACTCTATATCTACAGGAAGGAATTGTGCCGATGAGAACTGACATGTAAAATATCATGGCTGATGACGTTCCTCCTTACAATCCAAGTGATGCTATTCTACCCACATATTTATATCTCACACTAGTACAAAAACACCAGAAATATGTGCATACCTATTCTATTCTATATACGGAGTATCAATATTCAAACTTTTTCGTTCAATGAACAATTCTTCTTGGCACAAGTTCTCTTCTTCCATGTAGACTGTTCTTCACGTGCTAGTTTCTTTCATGAACTAATAGTTTATGTAGTGATTTCCACAACAACATCTCCCACAATCATCACGTAGTAGTGATTTCTCGGTCTTCATCAACCGTAGGAAAATTCTTTCTCCCATATAACTGAATTCAATGTATTTCATTGTGCAACCATGAACCAAGTCGCACATTATATATTCGACTTTAGACTTTCTGCACTCACTCCAAAATCACTCCATGCTTCAGATGCTCATAGAGGTGTCCACTCTAAATAGCATATGACGAAGTCTCCTGTGGCTAGCATAAGACTGCTACAAAGGCATAGTAGATTACGACAATCACCAAGCACGCATTGATCCGTTCTAGCTCTAATACCGATTGAAGAAATTTAACAAACTAATAATAAAACACTCACATTCATAAAATAAATATAAGAAATATAGAAAAGCCAGACAGGACGGAAAAGGCATGAGAGACTTTCCTGTAGTCGCCCATTCTAATGAATTTCATTATTAAGATAATGTTTATGATACATATAAATACATGAGGAAGTTGTCTCAAGATAGTGCATCTATCTTGAACAAACTTGGTTGAGAAAATACCTCAACAACACACTAATCTAGGAGTCAGACTAGTTGGAGAGAATCTCTCAACCAACGAAGCCTAAACTCACTCCTAACCATGAGGAACAAACTCAATCTAGAAAGGTAGGATTAAATCCTAACTTTCATGATTTTAATTAATTTAATTATTTGGACTTAGAATTGTTTTTAATGTGAGAGTGAGGCTAACAGACAGATTAACCAACAATTAGACGTTGTTTCAATGACTAAATTCGGTGCTTTGTTAACAAGGGGTCAGGGGATCAAATAACACCCCTTCCAAAATGGGCACGATTTTTGTGGTTTGTTAATGGTGCATTGTGTTTTTTTATGCTTTATTTTTAATGGAGGCGCCCAAGAGGTGGCCCGATGAGGCTGGCTAGGCGGGTCAAGCCCCACCTCTAGTTCTTGACAGATGGAATCATACAATATATATGGGGGTGGCAAGGGTTATGACCCCCCCTCCTTTTTGTGGTTTGTTAATGGCGTGTTGTGTTTTTTTATGTTTTATTTTGAGTGGAGGTGCTCGGGAGGTGGGCTGGCTAGGATGGCTAGGCGGGTGCAAGCCCCACCTCCGGTTCTTGACACATGGAAACATACAATATATATGGTGCAATGGGGGTGGTGGGGGTTATGCGGCCCCCCCCCCGCCCCCCATATTTAATATTAATTTTGTTTTGTTATAAAAATGGGCTTACTTTTTTTAATTTTCCAAAAAGAAGGGCCATTGGGCATTTTAAATAGGCAACAATTTTTCCCGTTCCAGTGGCTAGATTCCTTTGACTGCCATCGATGCAATTTGTAGGCCCCTTAGCCATGCCACTTGGCCAAGTCAACCTTGAAATTTGACTGGCCCTATCTCCTCCATACGAGCTTGGATTCAAGTGTCGTTCACATTGTTGGAATCAGGATGATGAGCACTTCGATCTGGTGCTGGTTTGAGGAAAATATGACCACATTGAATTTTGACCCAATTTGAGCCCTCTTGGACTTCTACATATGTCTAGAGCCACTTGGATCAATTGCTCAATCTGTTGAGAAAGCTATCAATCCTACATCTGTTCACCTTCCTCCTCAGTTGTTGGATGTTCCATCTCATCAACCTGTATCAACATTGTTTCCTCTATCATCGCGCCTTGACTTTGTTCTTCTTCATGCTTCTACTTCTCTTCTTGTTCTCTCCTCCTCAACTCTTGTTCTTCCTTCAAGTTCTTCTCCGTCTCCTGCAACTTCATTTCTTCTTCCTATAACCTCTGCTTTCCTCTCTTCCTCCACTATGCTCTCTTCATCTATTTCTCCCTCTTTTCTTCTGTTGCCAAAGCTTCCCCTACTATAATAGGACATGCCATGATTTTGCATCTTTGATCTCCCTCTAGATCATTAGAAAAATTCCTCTTTCCCTTGTCCTGCACTCAATTATTGCCTTCTACTGCTGTTGCTATTTCTTTCAGAGCTATTGCTATTTGTAGAGTATCCTTCCAAGATCTTGCTACACTGAATGGCTCATTGTGTCTGGAGGCATTGTAGCATTACCTCAAAGGATCCTCCTCTAGCCAATGAGATGTCCCATGGATCCATGAAAAGTAAATTATCATATAATGGTATTTGAAAATACCATGGGGATCATACAGATTAAAGCCCTTGGTGCCGACTTGAATTTCACTATATCCTCAGCTTCATCATTTGCATCTTTCAAGCTCTTAATCTCGTATAATATGATCTGCAAAGGAAGAGTAGGCCATGCAAGGTGGATCTTGCTCAAATATAAGATTATATAACAAGATGACAAAGTGCTCTGTTGGCCTTGCCATCACTCCATGATAGCTGCAGTGGGAAATAAATTTGCAATAGATGTTCACGATAGTCTCTTGTGGTGTCCATGTCCAACTCATGCTAGGGAATTGCCAGTGTGTACAAATTGAATCCAATAAGTATGCTGACATGTAAAACCTTGATTTCTCATTCTTAGGTAGATTCTGAGCCTTAGACTCATGGGAATTCAACTGTTGAACCAAAAAATCTGACCAGTTGAATGACCTCCCATCACTTACCAACTATTCCAGTAAGAATGCCCACCCTTCAGGGAAGGTCTTTGTGCTCTCTTGACCATACATCCTATAGGAAAATATGATTAAGAATTGATAAGATTTCCCGATGAACTTTGTCTTGTAAACATGGGTGGGTGTCTCTCTAAACTTCGATGACTCTTTCTCCCAGCGCTTGACAATGTCTCTAGTGTTCACATAACTATGGGTGCCATAGAAGAGTGAGTCCATTTGCTTCACCAGATCGGGAAAGTGATACATTTTTTGAAAGTATTCTACCTTGAAGGTGGAAAGATTTCTTCCATTGGCACTACTCAATGTCATAGTCTATTCATCTGTATGTGAGACAATCCAGCTGATGATGTCTGCACACGGGAAGGTGAGATACCTGCATGCAACCTTTTATAACCCTAACCGTTGGATGCTAACATAAACGTGCTGGTCCTCTATGTCTGCCTTAAAGTTCTCTACAAAAGGTTCTTTGAACTATTTCCATGGAAATGTTGTTCCCTTCTCAATAAACAACTCAGTATCTGCATCAACTGATATTTGCTCAACTTCTTCCCAAGTACTACTATCGATAGTTTCCTTTGATGAAACTCTCTTGGATTCCATGTTAACTGTGATTGCTGGAGAGATGCTCAACAACTATTGTACCTGTGGGACAGAGAGGGCACTGATGGCAAGAAAATGTTAGTTAAAAACTAAAACAACTTCAAGGTGATTTCACGTAGCAAGCCAGGAACTGGATGTGAGGGATTTCACAGTTTTAGTTGAAAGGGGTCAATGACTAACTGTGGGAACTACACACTGCACAATCCCAATAGTTAGTGTCGAATCTTGATGGCTGTCATTATGAAATGCATAGTTTAATCTGGGAAAAAGCATAGGAGAGACAACATGCACAGTCTCATTGGCCAAGTTGGGAGACTAGCTCCTGGAACTACGCAGTGCACAGTTGGAGCTAGCCTAGGCTATGCTCTCAGAAAATTCAGAATCTAAGCCAGAGGCTTGAGTCTCCAAATTGCACAAGAAAAGCTGTGTAAAGTGAGATCTGGGTAAGTGGCCCTAGATCTGCCCAAGGGGAGTGTGAAAAACAAGAATATTTGAAAGATAGTGTGAAGTTGAGTGCATATATGACTAAAAGTTGATATATGCATGTGAAACAAGTGAAATAATTGATTAAGCATGTGAGGAGAGTCGTCGCAATTAATACCATTGGTGCAAAAATAGGAAAACACATGCAACACTTGGGAAATGCAATCTATAACTTGTGATATGGAAGTCAGCCCAACATACCGCCTCTTAGCAGCTTCTAGACCTTATTTTAGAGTTTTAAAATCAAGGTGCCGTAAGGCCGCTCGACCATATTCTTTTTGATCAGCTCCCTTGGCGGAGGTTTTGGACATTATCCCAACTAATTTGGCCGTTTTAGTTTGGCGGAGGATGCGTAAGCAGGCTCGACCATAAGGTCCGTCAGAGGCTCGACCATAAGGACCTTTAGGTACTCGACTGTTAAGGACCCTTTAGGGGGCTCGACTGATAAGGACCCTTTAAAACACTTCTACAAGTTAAAACATGTTAGAAATCCAGTAACCATGTCAAGAAACAAGTGAAACAACACTCACATAAGCCAAGCAACCAAAAGCAACAAAAAAGAAGTAAAAGATGACAAAAGAAAAACTCACTCGGAAAAGAGACGATGATCGCACCAAAGGTTCCTTGATCTCCTCGGGAATGCTAGAGCTCCAAGATCAAGTGTGAAAATGATATCTAGTAGTGTTTATTAAATAGATTTGGATAAATTAGGGTTTATGACGTGCATGCCTAAAATCAAGGAAAAAGCGACACTTCACGGAAGTTTCTAAAAATAACACAAGTGCCTCCTTTGGTATATTAAAAATAGATCCATATTTTTTAGGGATGGTTTTTCTTTTTCTAGGGAAAGTCTCCATGCACACTACTGGGAAAGACAACATAGCTCTGGGAACTGGGAAACTTTCTAGCTTAGTGCACTGCGCAGTTTTCAAGCTTAGTGAGGATTACAGAATTTCTAGGCTCAGTGCTGGGTTTCCCCCTAATGACTACACATTTTCTAAGCTCAAATATCATTGACAGTCAGGACTGCAAAATTCCTAAGGACAAGGCTAGTTTCCCTTAAGAATAGCCGAGTTTTCTGGGGCAAGCCCATAACTGTTGAGGGACCAAGTCAGAAGATCAACCTGTGAGTCAGAAAATAAACTAAGTAATACAACACAAGCCAAAATTAAAAGGACAAGTCTCAGTTGAAGCACGAATACTTGGATCAGTGTAAGATGAGTTGCTATGGTTAAGAAGGAAGGCTCCAAAATTAATGCATAGGAAAAATTTTGAAGGGTGGTTGTAGTCGCTACAACATTGGTGACACATTGGTAGAACTCCAGGTATTTGTATGGACCTTGTCTCAATAAAAGCGAGTCTAACTCTTTCGGAAGTATTGCTCAATTCTTTGATTATCATCGCTTCTTCACTTAGCTTGAGTTAAAGATGTAAGCCCAACCATTCTCTATATCGGAAACACACATACCAAGCCAAGTAAAAATGAGTTGTTTCGATTGAAGATGATGGGTATATAAGTGCACAAGTAAAATAGACTTTCAGAGTCTAAGTTTCATCTTTGGTGTTACTTCGCTGCTAGTAGGCCCCGAAAATACCCTGGCAAAGTCACTTTAGGAACAAAAGCATTACTCCTCTACCAATGATCCTAGACAATACCACAATGGAGTTACTTGCTTCACCTCTTTGTGCATGAAACCTTTCTCTTCTTTCGCCTTTTATATCATTTTTTTATTTTTCAAAGAACTGTGCATAGGCACTTATTTATTTCATGAGGTGGAAGAGGGATCCCAACTTATTGAGAGCATAAGAGGTTGTCCCTTCAAATAAGATATTTGGTTATACCTCTGACATACTTGTTAAGGTTTCCCCCCTCTCCTTACTCTAATTGACTGAGTTGACAAGTCTTAACCGAAAATAGAAAATAGATTAGAGTAGGCAGTACTAGTTAAGAGTGAAAGCATCATGATTACACCATGTCTCTCTCTGAAAGGAACGTATTTTCCATGAGGGTATCATTGACTAGAAGAAATTCAAGATTCACATAAAGAGAGGGAATACACAGATAACCAAGTGTTGATAGTAGTAGAAGTTCCTCTTGGAATTCACCGTGCTTGTCTAAGAAACCAATCATGGTTTCATGAGAAAACTAACTTACGGGTGTGAATGCAAAAAAACAAAGGAAAGAAGCAAGAAAAAGTAAAAAATCAAGAAAGAAGCAAGAAAAGAAAAACTAGTCCTACTCCAAACCTAAGAAGAAATTATGCCAACTCATGTAAAGTGATACTTCCAATGCAACCATAGATGCATTGGTTGGACCATGAAGGCGAGAGCATGACCGACAAGAAATATATGTAAGAAAACCAAGAAACAAGAAACATAAAACAATGCAAACCAAGACGTTCGAAGCTTGAATGCGTCTTTGGAAAAGTAAAAACAGAAAGCACATGAGAGGCACTCTGAGGATGTGCCATGGTGTCCTAACATAGTGTGAGTGGAAGACAAGCATGTACACACTTTCGAATGTGAGAAATGAGTAAACATGAAGAAAGAAGAAAAAATTCGTTTTACAACAGTGCTTGCTATGTACGCCTCCTACAGTGATTGAGCAATAGGTTCGAGTGGTTCTGGTGGAGGATGCGAAAATTGTATCAATACAATTTTCAATGTGAACAATAGAGTGATGAGGAGCCTCGAGAGATTCAACACATTTCTGATCAGAACTAGAACAAACCTCAAGGCTACGAGAAGTTAGAACCAAACATAACCATCATCTCAGGCTAAAGTGCCTTGACAACTTGGGGAGGTTCCAATTCATCAGAAGATGGATCATCAAATAACGATGGCTTGGAAACATCAACAATGGACAAATCAGAATTGTGATTGAATCAATGAATGAAAACATCATGAAAACCATGCTCATAAAGTTCAAGATGATGAACAGAGGAATCCTCATGATCTGACAAATCGTACAAAAGGGATAATGAAAAAGGATAAATATCACCCTCTATGTTTATGGAATGGTAAGATGAGAGATTGGGTGGATTCGTGAAGACAGATTTGTCCTCTCCGGATTCAAATGAAAAACTGATATTCCACGTGTTTTGTGAATGATCTGAAGTAGAAACATCCAAAAATGAATTTTCACAATATTGAATAGAAATAAAAGAATCATGGAAGATGTTAGGATAAAGTGGACAAGGTGTAGATAAAAGGAGGTCATCCTTCACCGCAGATTCTTGTTCAAATTCCCACACATACTCATAAGAAATGATATCGCATATTGACTGTTCAACACCAACTCCGTCCAGAACTTGATCCTCAAGAAAATCATAAGAGGGATCCAAAACATGTGAACAAACAAACTAAAATCCTGAGGATCAAAGGGACCAAAGGATGGAGGATGAGGAGATAGCATCTCATGACAACCATAGGAGTTACAGTCCAAATATGCATTGAAATTTTGAGCAGGTGGGGTAGGAGGATATAGAGGTAGATAAATAGGTGGATGGTCAAATTCTCCCACCTCACCCTGTGGAGATAGATCTATTTGATGAGAAGGGGGTGGAGGGTCACTTAGGACACAAACCTTTCCCATCTCAGATTTAGAAGCTCTAACACTGAGGTATGTTGGGAGAGGTTCGAAAAATTCTAACTCGTGTGGATTTTCAGAAATGTGAACAAGATATTGAAATATTTCGTCCAAGAATTCCCAGTCAACTTCATCTTCAGGAAATTAAAAACAGTAATGAAGGAAATGATCATGAAAATCTTGAAGAGATTCGTTGGTGACTTTAAAATTTTCTGTTAAGGGATTTATGATCACAAAGAATGAAAGCACGACTTGATTCACTAAGAAACTGATTGAAAGAGTGTATAGAGGTTGCAGGCAATGTGTGACACCATTTCTTTGTACGACCTTCAAACATGAGAGAAAACAACCCATAGGAAAGATCCTCAGATGGGATGTCATGCCTGTCACAGAAACCAAGAAAAGAAAATGCGTGCCTTAGCAAGGTTATCCCACCCTCGCCTTTGAACTTAATTATGGAAAAGTCATTTGAAATTCTTACTGACACTTCAAAATTTGCAGAGTTAGAAAAATATGTCAGGGTTATGATTGTTGGTCAATAAAAGGTGCCTTTTAAAACTCCTAATTATCCTCACATTAATTATCAATCCATGCAAGTCTTCTTATTTCAAGAGTATACACAGTATGTGGCTGCTATTTAACTCAGAGAGTAATGTGTCCTAAATTGCAGTATAGATCTTTTAAATACAAGAGTAAACGAATACATTTAGTAAATTCCAATTGCAATTAAAGAAAACTCAATCCTTTAACGAAATCAAATCTTACATTCATCAAAGTAACAACAATATTAGTTGAGAGTACAATAGTGATAACTCATCCCTATTTAACTGATTTAATCTAAATCAAACCCAGTCCTCAATAAATAATCTAAACAGAAAATGATATCAATCTGAGAGTTTCAACAGTGATAGTTAATACTCTTTACAGTTGATTATATCAAGAGGAATCTTTATCTAAGTAACTTGATCTGAAATGAAAGTAAACTGAATCAACGAAAACACTGCAAATTATATAAAGCAAAGAGATTTTGTTAACACTGGAAAATAATAAACAGTGAAGCGATAAAATCACAGAAAGCAAGAATACTATCAAACCATCACACTTGCGAGAATTGGAAATGTATGACATAAGAAAAGCAGTTGAATCCACCAGAGGCTGGGCGCTTAGCCGTCAGTGAACACTGCTAAGTTACTTCAGGGAACGTGAGGGAACAACGTTTTTACTTATATATTAATCATCAAACTGAATGAGCATTACAATATATTCGTGTTATTCTTGACATTGAGAGTCTGCAATTACAATTACAATTTCAATAATACAAAAATTCATCCTCCCTTCCTTCTTACAAAACATCGCCTTTTATAATAGGAAAGGATAAAAAGATAAATGATAAACACGATCCCTCAGGATCTCTCGATCCTAAGGGATTCGCAATAGTTTTCCATCTTCAGACATCGTTTCCTTTCTTGTGTTGATTCTTCTGATTTGCTTTTGGCCTTATCTTTAACTTCCACATTCCTTCCTTAGCTTGCCGATTTTTTCTGTTCCTTCATAGGGAACAACATTTGTCCCTTTTGTTGTTTTCCTGCATAAAGAAAGGTAATAGTTAGCCAAGTCGTAACTGTAGATAATTCCTTCATTTCTTACTGTAATTCCTTAATAGATTAGCACATTAAGATATAGAAATGATAAGAATAAAGGAAAAGGATGATGAGTTTAACAGTAAATGCATACCTTTTCCATGACTCAACATACTCCCCTGCTTATGCTTTTTCATGTCCTCACGAAAAGCATGTAGCTTGTATGCAGAGCAGTCAAAGAATAAACTGGAGAAGGAATGTCGTAAAGTGGTCTGAAACCATGATTCTTGGCCAAGAGCTCAAATAGTGCCCTGTCTGTCCTTCAGGCGGTTCATATATAGCTCGATACCCTTCAGCAGGATACCAAACAATAGGGCTGCAGAATTGACAACCTAGCCAATAAGGACCTTCTCTTAAGATGAGATTGCTATAAGTGACAAAGCGTTCTGCGGCCAATTTAAAAGTTTTATAATTAAATGGCTCTCTATTATGAACATTACTATTGGAGACTGTCCACTTGAACTTAGCGGCAGCCAAGGAACTTTCTTGAATGTAAAGGAAGTATTCTACTCCCCTCTGGACAATCTCTTTCTGAATAGGCCCCAATTTTTTGATCACTCCTTCCCTTTTCATTAGACTTTTGTGATTGCCCAGCATTTGTAATGGGTGTTTTGGTTCACCTCTGACTCAAAGGTCCAGTCCATTCTCCTGCCTCTAGAACGTGTTATGAGCCTTGAACCATTTCAGTTGATTGACAACGAATGAAATAAAATCTTGGAATTTCACATCCCCCACAAAAGGATTGGGGTTCTTTTCGAATTCTTCCTCTTGTACAAAATTATGTAGGTAAAATTCACACAACAATCTTTGAACTTTTACCCCATGCTATTTGCAATAGTTTATGAAATCCTCAATTGTTTTTAATTCTATCGGTTTTCTAGCCATGACAGCTTTGATTTTCAACTGCAAGTATTTTTCTAACAAAAATAAGGCATAATTATTGGCAGGAGATCTACATGCCAAGACATTAGTGTACAATGAGAAAATAGTGTCCGTTTGGCTCATGAACTTCTCTAATCCGAGCTTCATTTTTTCAATTCTTTCTTCTTCCCTTCAGTATTTGTCGAAGGTCTCACTTTCTGATGTATTCATGTCTCGAAGCTGCCTATATTATTCTTGGAATTTTTGTTGGGAGACAGTTTCTAGCTCAAGCCGTTCTATGGTAAGCCGATCCTATTCCAAATCTTCTTGAAGATCCACTATACTGGGGTCGTTGCTCATCATAATATCTTTGGCTTGAGTATTTGTCTACGTACTCTTGATATGAGAATGGATGCTTATTTTCTGTGTTTCTTTGTTATGGGAGGCCCAAGCCTCCGTCTGTGTAGCTATGCTGTAGGAGGGTAACACCTCCGTCTGAATAACTAAGTCATAGGAAGATATAGCCTCTGTTTGGGTAGCTGCTTCTACAAGAGTTGCATGCTGTTCCTTAACAAGTTGAGTGAGTGTGGGCTTAGTTTGAGTCCCTGTAGCTTTTGTTTCATATAATTTAGTTTGAACGGCTGCATTTATTATTTCTAGGGTTTTGTTTGGAACCTTCCCCGCTGATAATTTTCTTATCTTTCGTTTGAGCCTTTTTACCATTTTCCGCAGCCTCTGCTGTTCCTTCCTAAACATGTTAATTTTATCTCTCTGCCTTTTAGGAGGAGCCACTGTTCTGTTAATCATCTCTGCTCCTAACGAGCTCAGTTGATCATCTTGGCTTTGTTCTATAAGAATTATGTCCCCAGATTGGTAGTCATCTTCCTACTTTATTCCTATTTTTTTTGTTTGGCCTATGTTCTCTGTATTTAGGCCTACCTGACTGGGTTCTCCTGGAGGCATATCACCAGGTTGGTTCACCTCTTCTTGAGTGGCTTCTGCCCTTTTTTCTACTTCACAGCTTACATTTTCTGATATAATTCTATCATGGCCAGAGTTCTTTTCAGATTAGGTTGCTCTAATGTTAAAACTGAGCTTGCTTTCGGGCTATATGAAATCATCCATATTGGCCAGGATCTAGGCCAATTCTATATCATGCAGTAAATCACCTGGGGGACTTGATGTTGAGGGGAGTTATGATTCATTTCTTTCTTCTTCTCTAGAATTCATTGATTCTTCCTCATGGTCCGACTTAGGGTTATCCTGGCCTTCTATCTGCAATTGCTATTCACTTCTCAGGCTAGACAATTCTATGGGCTGGCTAATACTTCCCTGGGGGTTTTCAGCCACTCCTAAGTTTGTCCTCAGCCTAGCGGAATGTTTACACTTTTGGGAAATGTTTGCTATAAGGGTAGTCCTCTTCCTTTTCGGAACAAGGTTAGGCGCAGGCAGAGCTAGGCCCCCTTCAATGGAAAATACTAATTCCTCCCAACTTGATTGTTGCTGGGTGAGGTTGTAACTCACTATCAGCCTAATCAAGCAGTGGTGGCTCACAACAGTTTCTATATGTTGGGACTTTTTTATGCTTCGAGCGGTGTCATGCAATAGGAAATTCAAATATGCAGGCAAATTCATAGAACATTTTTGTTTCAGAACTGCTAAGAGTTTAAGTTGACGCGACCTTACCACGTATTTTCGCCCATCACATGTGATGTAGTTATGGACAACTTTGGCTAGTTCTCCCCACGGTTCTCCAATGGATGATGGTCAAACTCCTTTGCCTTTGATGATCAGGTCCTATCCCTTGTCCTTAAAGACTACAATAGCATACTGCAACTTCAATATTTTATTAGCCCATATGGGTCCTTCTACTGGTAATCTAGACACTTCAACTATCACTGTGATTTTCCTCCCTCTTATCATACATTGTCCATTTCGTAAATTTTGTAGGAATTCGATAGAAATTGCTTCGTTGGGTTGCTTAAATCATGTGAAGTATGTTATCCACCCAACTCAGGCTAGAATTTCTTTGGCTGCATCAGAAACGACTAGTATTAGCGGCTCCCAACACACTGTTCTTCCTCCCATACTCCCTAGATTCTACAAATAGTTATTATAGTAGAGATATCATAGCAATAGACAGAGACAAGTGACGGAACAACAATTTGTTATAATGGTTATTTCGGATGATACTTTACAGGCAGAAATACCATTATCTGGGACTTGCTATTATACCACATATTTCGTAATCATGGAATGTTGTATTGCCCTGCACAATCGAGTAAAGGACTGACACACATACATAAATACACTAGAGTTTGCTCCTCACCCCCCTTTGAAATGATAGGTCACCTTCGACCGAATGAGTGAAGGAATGACGTGCTGGTGGTGAAGTACAAGGGTGATAAAAGTGGCAAGGTACACATATTAATGATAGGATCGCAAAAGATATCGAAGTGCTGAAATCAATGCATATAACGAAAATTATGAATAAATGTGGAGATGCCGTGAGGTGATTCGAAAAGAAAAAAGGACATCTGACGCAGGAAAGATACTTTGCCATCATCATTCCACTTAAACTACTATGATTGATTTTTAAAAGATATCGCATGCATAAAGGTTCAAAAATAGATTAGGAACATAATCTCTCTGTAGTAAAGGTAAAAAATAAGAAAAGGGAGTTATAATAACTATTGATGTTGAAAATACGACTCCAATACCATCAACAGAGCTTTTGTTGCCCACGGGCATTTATAGCCTCGACAGAGTTGCTTTTTCACCCTTTGGAACCATGATCCTCTATGTATAATTAGGGAAGTGAATTATGATGTTAGAGTAGAGACCAATGTGCTGGCTTGGTAACTAGATGAACACATTGCCATTCACTGGGAAGGAGCGAAAGGTGGGCAGGCTGGCTCGTGATGAGACCCCCTATCCTCCATCTATAAAAACCTTATAATTGTTAGTAAACATATATATATATATATATATATATATATATATATATATATATATATATATATATATATATATATATTTATTTATTTTAGCACTTCCTATTTATATATAGAGCGTGGCTCAAAACTCCTTAGGAATAGGGATGGTGGAAGAAGTCTGAACATATCAATAGAAAAATGTATTCCCTTAACCTTATTTGATGATAATGAACAGAGAGATTTATAGGGGTTAGGGGAGAACCAACATAGTACAAATAATTAATCAATTCGATTTATAGTGAAAATAAGGAAAGTGAAGTGATATAGATGGTTGTGTACTTTCTTTTTAGATCAATACAAAACAATCTCATTAAAGATGATAATATTCAATTTTCTTGTTCCAGTAAACTTCAAATTTATATCCTTACATATATATTTGTATCCTTGCCCTATAGAGGATCATAAAGAGTGAGCAAAGGAGGGAAATGATATTCACAAAGTGCTTATTTCCTAAAGGAAACAACAAAAGAAAACCTCACACAAAGAGTGTTGTTCCTTATAGGGAATAGAGAAAAAACACACAAAAAGGTGTTTTTCCTTAGAGGGAACAAAATTTGTTCCTTATAAGGAACAACAAATGAAAAATACACGCAGATGATGTTGTTCCCTATAGGGAATAACAAAAGGATATATACACAAAAGTGATGTTCCTTAAAGGGAACAACAAGAAGGAAAAACTGCACATCGAAACTGATGTTCCTTAGAAGGAACATCAGTTGTCCCTGTAGGGAACAACAAAAGAAATACATGCCAAAAAAAATCACTGTTCCTTAGAGGGAACAAAAGCTATTCCTTGTAAGGAACAACAAAAAGAAAGAAAAAATTGGGCGTGAAATTCTTGTTCCTTAGAGGGAACAACAGCTGTCCCTTAGAGAGAACAACAAGAAAACGAATACACACAAAATTGATGTTCTTTAGAGGGAACAAAAACTATTCCTTAGAGGGAACAACAGCTGTTCCTTAGAGGGAACAAAAACTGTTCCTTAAATGGAACAATGGAAAAACAAATACACATGGAATTGCTATTCCTTAGAGGGAACAACAGCTGTTCCTTAGAGGGAACAACAACTGTTCCTTAGATGGAACAACGGGAAAACAAATACACATGAAACTGCTATTTCTTAGAGGGAACAATAGCTGTTCCTTAGAGGGAACAACAGTTGTTCCTTAGAGGGAATGGCAGTTGTTCCTTAGATGGAATAGTAGTTGTTCCTTAGAGGGAACAACAAAAAAACAAAAATTACACACGAAATTGTTGTTCCTTTAGAGGGAACAACGACTATTCCTTGGAGG
This sequence comes from Pinus tabuliformis, assembly GCA_031772625.1. NCBI lineage: Eukaryota > Viridiplantae > Streptophyta > Pinopsida > Pinales > Pinaceae > Pinus > Pinus tabuliformis. The sequence goes on along the minus strand of CM062817.1, from coordinate 2,021,979,333 downwards.
GAACAATAGCTATTCCTTGAAGGGAATAGCAAGAAAATATGCACCCAAAATTGTTGTTCCTTAGAGGGAATAGCAAGAAGAAAATCCACATGGACATTGCTATTCTTTAGAGGGGATAGTAGTTGTTCCTTAGAGGGAACAACAACTGTTCCTTAGAGGGAATATCCGCTATTCCTTAGAGGGAACAACGGATGTTCCTTAGAGGGAACAACAAAGGAAAAGTAGAAAAAAGAACTTATATACAATTGATACAAGAAAATTCAATCAAATCGAAAGGAAAATTTATGTACAAATTTAAAAAAAAACTAAATTCTTCACTAGACCGACGCTGTGGATGGGTTGCCCTCCTCAGCTAGAATTTTTATGGTGGAATCTTCCCGTAGTTGTTGGCAAAAGGACTCCCTAGTAAGCAATTTGTGATAGAGTTGTACTCGGTGTACATTCGATTTAAAAGAGTAACCAGACCCATCAATGATGGCTAATGTGAGGGTGCCATTATCATGCACCTCTTGTATCTCAAAAGGCCCTAACCATCTAGTCTGGATTTTTCCTGGGAAATCCTAGAACCTAGAATCATACAGGAGTGCCTAATCTCCTTCGTGGAAGATCTTCTTCTTGATAATGGCATCATGCCATTTCTCTCTTTGTTGTTGGATCAGTGCAGTGTGTTGAAGAGTTGATAGCCAGATTTCATCCAATTCATTGATTTGATGTAGCCTATTAATCTATGCTTCATTTAAGTCCAAGCCTACCTCCTGAGCTATCCTCAATGTCTGGATTTCAAATTCGATTGGGAAGATATGTTCTTTGCCAAACACTAACTGATATGGGGAATATCCCGTGGTATTTCTCCATGTTGTGCGGTATGCCCACAGGGCTTCTGGAAATCGGGTAGCCGAGTCATGTCTATGTGATGCAACTATCTTTGTGAGTATTGCCTCGATTACATTATTGGTGCTTTCTACCTGGTCATTTTCCTGCGAGTGGTATGGAGTTGTGATTTTGGTAATGATATGATGATTTTTTAATGTTGCAGCAATATTATGGCCTAAAAATTGTGGCCCTCCATCCATGATTATTTCTCTAGGCAAGCCATATCACACGAATAGCTGGAAAAGAAAGTGGATTACCGAGTCCTCTGTTTCCCTTGGTAATGCTTTTGTCTCCACCCATTTAGTCACATATTCTATTGTGACCAGTATGTATGTCTTTTTATTAGATGATGGGTTTATTGGACAAATGAAATCTAATGCCCATCGTTCAAAAGGTTCAATGACTAATTGCGGATGCAGGGGCATCTCATTAGACTACTTAGGCCATCCCATTCTTTGGAAACTATCGCATGCCTGGACAAAATTCTTGGCATATTTAAAAATGGTGGGCCAATAATAGCCCATTTGTAAGACTTTGTGATCAGTCCTACGGTCTGCAAAATGACCACCAAAAGACCCATCATGGCAAGATTTCAGGATGTCGAAGAGTTTTTCTTCCCTAACACATCTTCGAATGTGCATATCGACCCCTGTATGAAATAAATATCCTTGATCCAGGAGAACTGAGTGCTACACTGTACTATTTGTTTTCTTTCATTAGGCGTCAGGTGCTTGGGGTAATTTTCTCACTGCTAGGTAGTTTGAGATATCCGCGTACCATCGTGTTTTCACGGTGACAACGAATAAGTGTTCATCAAGGAACTGGTCTTCTACTGCTGCCAAGTCATTTGTCTTTTGCATTCGTGAAAGGAAGTCTGCTACTGGATTTTCGTTTCCTGATCGATCTTTGATTGTTATGTCGAATTCCTATAAAAGGATCAACTATCTTGTCACTCTTCCATTTGTAGCAGGTTTATTAGCTAGATACTTAATAGTAGAGTGATTAGTACACAAAACCATAGGGTATCTTATTATATAATGTTTGAATTTATTGATAGCATAGATTACAGCCAAAAATTCTTTTTCAGTCACAGTATAATTTAATTCAGCAGGAGATAGATTTTTGCTGATGTAGTATATTGGATATGGCTTCTTATCTTCCTCCTGGCTGAAAACTGCTCCAATGGTTGTATCTGAAGCGTCAGATGAAATCTGGAATGGCAAATCCCAGTTTGGGCCCCGTAATACTAGGGCTATTGATACAAGTTATTTTAGATCTTCAAAAGCAATGTCACATTTGTTAGTCCAAATGAAATCGATATTTCCTGTTAATGCATATAATGGTGTAGCAATTTGAGAAAAATTCTTTATAAATATTCTATAATAGCCAAAATCCCAAGAATCTGTGTACCTCAGTTTGTGTGGAAGGGGTAGGTATTAAAAGAATTATTTGAATTTTTGCTGGATCTACCTAAATTCTAGCTACTGAGATATAGTGACCCAAGATGAGGCCCTAGGTCATCATCATGTGGCATTTTTCATGGCTTAAATAGAGTTTGGTAGCAATGCATCTTTGTAGAACTTTATCTAATGTTTGTAATTCCGGTTCAAAGTCATCTCCGTAAGGTGTAAAGTCATCCATGTACACTTCAAGCCCTTCATTTATCAGATCTAAAAAAATGTTGAGTATAGCCCTTTGCAATGTGGCAGGTGCATTGCACAGCCCAAAAGGTAAGACCCTGTAAGAAAATATCCCCCAAGGGCAGGTAAAGGTAGTCTTATCCTGGTCTTCAGGGGAAATTTGAATTTGATTGTAGCCGCTGAAACCGTCTACGAAAGAAAATATTTTTTTCCTGCCAATGTGTCCAAGACCCGGTCAATGAACGGAATGGGAAAATGGTCTTTTTGGGTTGCTTTATTAAGCTCTCTATAGTCAACACGTATACGCCACTTTCCATTCTTTTTAGGCACCACTACTAATGGAGAGACCCATTTGCTGTCAAATATAGGATAGATGAAATTTACATCTAACAGTTTTTGTTGTTCAGCTTTAACAATATGTTTAAGGTGAGGGTTTAACCTCCATTGAGGTTGTTGAATGGCCTAGCACCTTTCTCTGTATAGATGTGGTGCATGCATAATTGGGGATCAATCCCTTTCATGTCTGGGTAATCCCATGGGAAGGTCTCTTTATATTTTCTCAGAAGTTGAACAAGCTTCTGCTCCTGGTCAATAGTCAGGTTTTTGTTAATATTTAAAGTTTTTCTTGGCTCAATTTCTATGGTTTTGCAATTATAAACAAAAGTTGTTGGCATTTACTGGTCATGAATATCTTTTAATGGATCTTCTTCTATTTCATTATCGAGGGTTGCTTCGATCATGTGACAATTTAGATGGGATACGACATCTGGTTGGTTAATGTAAGTGTTAATGATGTCATCTTCTATTTGATCCTTGAATTTGAGAGAATCTTCTATAGTTAGCGGTGATCTAATGTTTTCAGTTAGATATGATATAGGTTGTTTTCTGGTTTTTATTATTGTTAAACTTGGCTGAGCTGGAGGATATAAGGCTAAATTATTCACATTGCTTCCTCTTGCTATAGTCATGCTACCTGTTTGACAACTTATGTAAGCATCTGCGGTTGCTAGCCAAGGTCTACCTAGAATTAGGGGATGTCCATCGAGCCAGTTTCTAGGATTGATGATCAGAAAATTTGCTAGGTATTCCCAATAGTTTACAGACACCATTACATCCTATAATGTGCCTTTTGGTTTGACTACCGATCGGTCAGCCAGTTCCAACAAGGTCGTGGTTGGGTCCAAGGTTGTAATGCCAAGCTTTTGACAAGTTGTTATTGTAAGAATATTGATTGCTACTCCTAAATCCACTAATGCATTGGGGAAGGAGCATCCATTTATTTGCGCCATGACTATAGGGTTTCCTGGGTCCTCATATTTTACAGGGGTTTCTCTGCCTGATAGCAAATCATATAAGGTACCAACTACATGGACAGTTGGGGTTGTTTTTATTATCCTCTTTGGAATTTTTGTACACAATTCCTTAATAGTTTTTCATAAATTGGAATGTTCTGAATAGCCTGGAGGAGAGGTATTTTTACACACAAAATTTTCAATTCTCCCAGAAGATCAAATTCGGGATATTTGATTGAGTAGGGTATAATTAATCTCTCTAGGAATGGTGGAGAAGAGGTGATTGTTTGATCGTGAGTTTTTTGTTTAACCAGATTCTCCACTTGTGGTACTTGTTCTACAAGTAATAGGTCTTCAATTTGGATATTTTTATTCCCCTCTAATTCTATTATCCGTCTAGACCTTAATTGAAGCTCATTACACTCCCTCAACTCGGTTTCTCTCTCTGGTCGTTCAATAATTTGCACAGATTGGACCGGTCTATTGTTGGGGTTCGGGTTGGGTTGGGCTGGGAGTTGTGGTCGTGGGTTGGTCTGAGGGTTCTGTTGCAATGTGTAGGGTGTTGGTAGTGTAGGTTGAGGTAGGGGGATTGTTCCTGCTAGCTGGTTTGTAGGTCTTTGCCAGCTTGACTGCTAGTTCTGGTTCTATGAAGTGGAGGATGACCATTGAGATTGATATGCATTATTCTGCCAGAATGGTGGGAAGTAAGAGTAATTTGGCCAATTGTTATTTTGATTTGATTGGTTGGCCCAAGGTGGCATAGAGATTGGTTGCTGTGACCAATTGGGAAAAGGTGGCTGGTTCTACCTCATAGCTCTTGGGTATTGTTGTGAATTATATTGCAAGGGCTGAAAGAAAGAAGATGGATCAGTAGGCATACTTGTTTGTCGTGGTTGCCATTGGCGATGCTGATTTAGTAGGTAGATTGGTTCTGTTTCTTCCTCTACCTCCTTATAGACTACTTTTAACCCTGGGAGTGATGGGCAGCTTTCTGTGGCATGATCTTTAGTACATATGGCATAGGTTTGCACCATATCCAACGAGCACTCTTTGTGACTATGCTTCTTCCTGCATCTAGGACAAAATATCACCAAGTTTTGTTCTACTTCAGCTTGATTTTGCTTGTCTTGCATAATGTCTAATTGTGTTGTCAGAGTTCCCAAAATATCTGTTTTGAAATCCTCTAGCAGGCCACCAATTTTTGCACGAGTTATACCTCCAGCAGAGATTTTGTTGTCCCTAGTGGTCATGTCGCATTTTGTTGGTTTCGATCTCATACTGCCTCTTGAGCACTTGATGCACAATTTAATAATGTCAACATACTCTTCTTGATATATATCACCTTTACCCATAATATTTAATGTCTCTATCCATTGTTCTTTCATCCCTTTAATCAGTGTAGTTTTTTGATCCAGGTGGATATTGGTGGCCACCTGCCAAGTCCACCTGGACCCCCACCATTTTCTTTCTCAGCATTTTCAGTTTCCTTAATTGTAGCACAACTTACTATTTTTAGCAGTTTTTCGGGTCCTGAACTTCCGGAGCCGTTTTGAGGCCCTAAACGACGTTTTTTGGGAAATCTGGGGGCAACATGGGTCCATGGACCGATGTTGCCCTTCCCAAAGTGGTAGTGCTCGGATAGATCTTTCTAACGAGCTATTGTACGCGTCAAACGGAGATCGTATGCCAAAGTTACGACCCCGGGAAGTTGATGTACCAATTTACCCAAACGGGGCCCACAGTTTGGCGCTTCATCTCCTAGGGTTAGGTTTTGGAATGTTAAGGGTTGTCCATTGTTTCTCAACAATAAATAGGCCTTCGAGCCTCATTGTAACACAGTTCAGAGGCATGTAGCCATCACATCTCTTCTCAGAGATAAGCTACCATCGCCCTAGCTAGTTTATTGCCATTTCTGTTTGTAAGCATATTTCAGTATTTTCCATTAATGAAATGAAGTATTATTTCCGCTGCATCTTTGTGTATATGGTTATCTCTGTAATTTGTTGCGTTCCTGTTTAAATCCGGATCAGTGGTATCAGAGCAGTCTGCTTTTTCTCTGTTTTTCTTTGCATGTCCCCAACAAGGTCGGGATATAAGGAGTTAGGGCTTGAACTTGTTGAACCTTTGCAAGACCAGCCTCGCAAATCCCGACGGCCTCCCATGGCGGACGAGAAGAAAGACGAGGGGGCAGGAGATCCCATCAAAATCTTGCTCGAAGAAGCACTCGAGCGACAACAGAACGCGATGATGGACAACTTTGCGCAGATCCTTCAGCGGCTACCCCGAAGCGGCGCATCGGCTTCCAGTAGCTCCTCTGGAAACGCCACACCCTTTAAGGTACAAGTTAATTTTGAAATCCCCATATTCGAGGGTCAGATAGACGCCGATGCCGTAGATAAATGGTTAAATCTGCTAGAGGGTTATTTTTCTGTTCATGAATTTTCGAGTCGGGAAAAGATTGTTTTTGCTCTTCTCAAAGCAGCCCCCCACGTCAAGGACTGGTGGGAAACCTACTGCGAGCAGAAGGATGAAAGTACTGGCTCACTATTTTCAGCCGCACCCACCTGGGATTCGTTCCGGGATGCCATCAAGGAGCAGTACTACCCTGTCGGAAGCTATGAGGATGAATACATAAAGTGGACCACGCTGCGGCAGGGAAGGGACCAAGACGTGCCGGAGTTCACCAATCTTTTCCATACCCTTCGCACAAAGTTGGGTATCAAGGATTCGGAGCAACATTTGATACTCAAATACCGTGGCTGCCTGCACAAGTACATCCAGGAAGAAATACAGTTCTTAAACATCCCCTCGCTCGGCGCAGCATACCGGTATGCCGTCAAGGTCGAGCAGAAGTTTAAACAAAAGAAGCGAGACTTTGGATCTGCGAATCCAAAGCAGGGGAAAGGTGCCCCTAAACCACAGAACAAAGGACAAAGCCAAGGCGGGACAGCCCAAGACAACCAGCCGAAGCTGCAAGCAAAGAGCAACGCCGCGAAGCCGAGAAAGGACACTGGAAAATGGTGCGAGTTCCATAAGAGCTCCACTCACAACACAAGTGAGTGTCGGGCCAAGCAGTCACTGGTGGCTGAGCTAAAGGTTTCAGAATCAGATGCATGTTCCGACTCTGAGTCAGAACCCGATAAAGGGTATGAAAAAGGGAAGCAGATCATTGATGCGGATCCCAGCGCCACTGTTGCTACCGCAAAGATCCAGAAAAATGAACCCGAAGATCCAGAGGAGGAGGAGCGTCTCTTCCACTCCCAGATGTGGGTAAAGGGCTCCCCGATACAGTTCATTGTTGATAGCGGGAGTCAAAAGAACCTCATTTCGGCAGAGGTCGTGAAGCAGTTGGGCTTACCGACCACAGCACATCCACAACCATACACCATTGGGTGGCTTCACCAAGGGCGAGATCTTCGCGTGAGCCAGCAGTGTCGCCTTCCATACAACATCAAGCCCTTCACGGATGAGGTATTGTGTGACATTGCTCCCCTTGAAGTTTGTGATGTATTACTAGGACAACCATACTTGTGGAAGCGACATGCTGTGTATGAATCAAGGCCCCGTGCTGTTATTATTACATTGGGAAATAAGTTGTTCAGGATACCAGAGGTAGCACCACCTGCCGCCATCTCTTTGATTACTGCAAAACAATGCAGTAAGATCATTTCCAAAACCAGGAAATTTGTTTTCCTGATGATACGCCCTCAAGGGAAGAAGAAGATAGTGGCCGCGGCCTCCAAACGGGGTTCCTCTGCACGGCAGCTACAGATGGACAAGATTGTGGAGGAGTATGAAGACATCTTCACCTCCCCGGCAGGGGTTCCTCTGCACTGTCAAGTCAAGCACTCCATCGATCTGACCCCAGGTGCGCCGCTACCCAATGGACCAATTTATCGGCGCTCCGTTCTGGAGAACAATGAAATCAAGAGACAGATTCAGGAGCTCCTGCAGAAAGGTCACATCCGTCCGAGTTCTTCGCCCTGTGGGAGCCCGATAGTGTTGGTACAGAAGAAGGATGGGACGTGGAGACTCTGTATTGACTATCGGGCGCTGAACAAGATCACTGTCCGTAATAGGTACCCGATCCCGCGGATTGATGACCTCCTAGACCAACTAAAGGGGGCAAAATATTTCAGCAAGATCGATCTGAAGTCAGGATATCACCAAGTACCAATTGAACCCTCAGATGTGTGGAAGACTGCCTTCAAATCCAAGGAGGGCCTCTTCGAATGGTTGGTCATGCCTTTCGGATTGACGAATGCTCCTGCAACCTTTATGAGGCTAATGGATGACATCTTGCGGCCATTCACCAACTCCTTTGTAGTAGTATACTTGGATGACATTCTGATCTTCAGCCAGAGTTGGGAAGAGCACCTCCACCACATCCGACAGGTTCTCCAAACACTGCGGCAACACAAGCTATGTGCCAATTTGGAGAAATGCACTTTTGGCATGACCGAGGTTCAGTATCTGGGATACATCATTGATGAACAGGGGGTGCATGTCGATCCAGCCAAGGTCCAAGTCATTCGGGATTGGCCCTCTCCAACCACTCTAACAGAGCTCCGCAGCTTTCTAGGTCTTGCCAACTTCTACCACAGGTTTGTGTTGGGATTTTCTCATATTTCTTGGCCCTTGAGTCAAGTCACCAAGGGCGGGGCGAAAGCAAAATTCTTTTGGTCTGAATCTCAACAGAAGTCATTCAGGGAGTTGAAGGATCGCCTCTGCACGGCACCAATGCTCGCGTTACCAGATTTACAACAACCATTTGAGGTCGAGACAGATGCCTCTGACTATGCTATTGGGGCAGTCCTTACTCAACATGGACATCCAGTGGCATATCACAGTGAAACACTTTCAGACACAGTCCGGAAGTACCCCACTTATGATAAAGAGATGTATTCCATTGTACAGGCCTGCCGACAATGGAAGCATTACATTTTGGGGAAGGAAACGGTCATCCACACAGACCACCGACCTCTGCAGTTCATACAGACCCAAGGGAAATTGCAGAATGATCGCCATCAGAAGTGGTCTACATACCTGCAACAGTTTCACTTGAATATCAAGTATAAAAAGGGCAGCACCAATAATGTTGCAGATTGCCTCAGTCGACCACCGATCATGGCGCTAACCACCGTGCTCAACTCTTGCGGGCACGAGACTTCTGATTGGCCACTTCTCTACAAAAGCGACCCAGAATTCGGCCACACATACCAGACACTCTTGGAGGGTCGACAGGTTGCAGATTTTCACCTCCAGGATGCCCTATTATGCCACCTCGGTCACCTCTGTGTTCCTTCAAGCGAGCGTGCCAAGATGATTTGGGAAGCACACTACAGTCGGGCTGCTGGGCATTTCGGGGTCGAGAAAACAGTGGCAGTACTGCAAAACTATTTCTATTGGCCGAATCTTCGACAGGATGTTGGGAAGTACATCCGATCATGTACTGCCTGTGCCATTGCCAAACCGACCATTAAGAAGCAAGGCCTCTATACCCCGTTGCCTACCCCTAGTCAACCTTGGGAATCCATCTCCATGGATTACATGTCAGGCCTTCCCTCCACTAAGCATGGAAATGACTGTGTTTTTGTGGTCGTCGACAGGTTCTCAAAGATGGCCATTATGATGGCCTGCAAGAAGAATATCACAGCAGAAGCCACTGCTAAACTCTTCTTTGAACGAGTGTGGGTGCACTTTGGGATCCCACAGTCTATCATCTCAGATCGGGACAGTCGGTTTCTCAGCACCTTTTGGTCCAGTCTCTGGTCAATGCTGGACACCAAACTCACGAAGTCCACAGCCTTCCATCCTCAAACTGATGGCCAGACGGAGGTTGTCAATAGGATGATTGTGCACATTCTGCGTATGTATAACTCAAAGCATCCACGCACATGGGACGTGAGCCTCCCCTACGTTCAGCACAGCTACAACCGAGCTCTTCACAGCTCCACTGGCCATAGCCCTTTTCAGGTGGGTTTGGGATTCCAGCCACTATGCCCCATTGATGTGGCCATGCCACTTGCAGCTACTCACATGAATTCAGCTCATGTCCAGTCCGAAACAGATAAGGCCACCAGCTTCATTGAGCGAATCCAACATATTCGCCAGCAGGTCCATGACATTCTTGAGAAATCAAATGCCAAGTACAAGCAGCGACATGATCAACATCGGGTGCCACACAAGTTTCAGGTGGGCGACAAAGTCTGGTTGCATTTGCAAAAGGAACGCCTTACTGGAGCCTATCGGAAATTGAGACCACTCCGATATGGTCCTTACACCATTACTAAGGCTATGGGAGACAATGCATTTGAGCTCAGCATTCCCCCATTCCTTGGCCTGCACCCAGTATTTAATGTGGACCGCCTTCGGCCATACTTTCCACCATTGCTAGACACATCCGACATTGCAGAACAGCTCAAACCCACAGAATTAAATCCAGATTGCATGGAACAAGCTGCAACTGATCGGATCATGGACACACAGATCAAGAACACTCGCCAACAGAATATCCAACTGTATCGAGTTGTCAAAGCGGGCCAACTCCTTCAGCAGGGCAAGTGGCTCACCAGGGAACAAGTTCAGCAGAAGTTTCCTCATCTCATGGAGGAGCTCAACGCAATGGGGACCATTGCTTCCTAAGGGGGGAGGAATGATCCAGGTGGATATTGGTGGCCACCTGCCAAGTCCACCTGGACCCCCACCATTTTCTTTCTCAGCATTTTTAGTTTCCTTAATTGTAGCACAACTTACTATTTTTAGCAGTTTTTCGGGTCCTGAACTTCCGGAGCCGTTTTGAGGCCCTAAACGACGTTTTTTGGGAAATCTGGGGGCAACATGGGTCCATGGACCAATTTTCCCCTTCCCAAAGTGGTAGTGCTCGGATAGATCTTTCTAACGAGCTATTGTACGCGTCAAACGGAGATCGTATGCCAAAGTTACGACCCCGGGAAGTTGATGTACCAATTTACCCAAACGGGGCCCACAGTTTGGCGCTTCATCTCCTAGGGTTAGGTTTTGGAATGTTAAGGGTTGTTCATTGTTTCTCAACAATAAATAGGCCTTCGAGCCTCATTGTAACACAGTTCAGAGGCATGTAGCCATCACATCTCTTCTCAGAGATAAGCTACCATCGCCCTAGCTAGTTTATTGCCATTTCTGTTTGTAAGCATATTTCAGTATTTTCCATTAATGAAATGAAGTATTATTTCCGCTGCATCTTTGTGTATATGGTTATCTCTGTAATTTGTTGCGTTCCTGTTTAAATCCGGATCATTTTTAGCACATTATCAGGTAAAGGCAGAGTTGCATAGGCAGACCGCTGGATGTTATATTGAAAACATTCCACGTATTCTTCTAATGTTTCACTGGCTCTTGCTACCATTTTGAATATTTCGTCTTTCAATTCCCTAGATCTGAAATAGTCCTGATATTTTTTAAGGAAAGCAGTTTTCATTTGATTCCAATCATTTATTGTGGCCCCACCTAATCCCATAAACCAATGCAAGGTTGCTCCTTTTAATGTAGAGGGAAACAACTTTAGTTTTTGGGGGTCGGTGGTATAATCATAACCCTGACATAATACCTCAATTTCAAACAGAAATACATCTAGATCCTCTGATGTCAGTCCATGAAAGGTGGGAATATTTTAGAGAGGGATAGCTTTCATGGGTGCATTGACAACTGTGTCAACATGGGATACTGTAATGTAGAGGTCCGGGGTGCTTGTGGTTTGTTGGCCATTTGATCAAATATATGACAGTACCCTTCTGAAATCTCTAGAGAGTTATTCCTAGGATGATTAGAAGGGGTGGGAATGATCTTAACAACACTCCCTCGGTCTGTGATACTGGGTGTTCCTTACCGAATTATTACCTGAGGAGATATTGGCTCCTCTGTTTCCCCTGTTTCTCCTCCTCATTAACAAATATTACAAGAATCCCCTTCTTGTGAGGAAATTGGGTGTGAATTTTCAATTTCTTGAAAACTCTGCTCAGTCCCTACTATTTTGCTGTGGACCTCAGCGTAGGCTATAGATGGTGAGCCTGTGGCCCAAAGGGAGACAGTAGGTTGTCTGGAAGCAATGTTTCTAGGACCTACTGATGGCTGAGATTCGACTTTCTTTAAGATTTCGTCTATGAAAGTTGATCATCCAAGGGTCACTGGTCCCTTAGATCTATCAGGTTTGGGTAGTGGAATTGGATTGTTTTTGGGTTTTTTCTTCTTAGTCATTCATGCAAACAATTCAAATGTTTATCTCTACCCTAAGTTCCTAACAATTTTGCTGGAAAGCAGGTGGGGGAGCAGGCATTTTATGTGCTCCATACGTAGGTTCTTACCTTTCATTTCTAATACCCAGTTCTCTCTCAATAGACAAGTAGTAAATACCTACTTCAGTTTCCGTAATTGTGCTTAAAAGCGGGCGGAGGAGCAAGCACTTTACTTTCTCGTTATGTAGGTTCTTACCTTACATTTTCAATACCCAATTCTTCTTCAACAACAATCATCAGTCGTACATTACTCTTTAGAAATGGCTACACTCTCCTCGACAACGGCGCCAAAATGTTGGTCGATAAAAGGTGCCTTTTAAAAGTCCTAATTATTCTCACATTAATTATCAATCTGGGCAAGTCTTCTTATTTCAAGAGTGTACACAGTATGTGGCTGCTATTTAAATCAAAGAGTAATGTTTCCTAAATTACAGTATATATCTTTTAAATACAAGAGTAAATAGATGCATCTAGTAAATTCCAATTTCAATTAAAGAAAACTCAATCCTTTAACGAAATCATATCTTACATTCATCAAAGTAACAACAACATTAGTTGAGAGTACAATAGTGATAACTCATCCCTCTTTAACTGATTTAATCTAAATCAAACCCAGTCCTCAATAAATAATCTAAACAACAAATGATATCAATTTGAGAGTTTCAACAACGATAGTTAATGCTCTTTACAGTTGATTATATCAAGCGGAATATTTATCTAAGTAACTTGATCTGAAATGAAAGTAAATTGAATCAATGACAACAATGAAAATTATATAAAGTAAAGATATTTTGTTAACACTGGAAAATAATAAACAGCGAAGCGATAAAATCACAGAAAGCAAGAATACTATCAAACCATCACACTTGCGAGAATTGGAAATGTATGACACAAGAAAATCAGTTGAATCCACTAGAGGTCGGGCCCTTAGCTGCGAGTGAACACCGCTAAGTTACTTCAGGAAACATGAGGGAACAACAACTTTACTTATATATTAATCATCAAACTGAATGAGAATTACAATATATTCATGTTCTTCTCGACAACGAGAGTCTGTAATTACAATTACAATTTCAATAATACAGAAATTCCTCCTCCCTTCCTTCTTACAAAACATCTCCTTTTATAATAGGAAAGGGTAAAAAGATAAATGATAAACACAATCCCTCAGGATCTCTCGATCTTGAGGGATTTGCAATAGTTTTCCATATTTAGACATCATTTCCTTTCTTGTGCTGATTAATCTATTTTTCTTTTGGCCTTATCTGCAACTGCCGCGTTCCTTCCTTAGCTTGCGGATTTTTGTTGTCCCTTCATAGGGAACAATAGTTGTCCCTTTTGTTGTTTTCCTGCATAAAGAAAGGTAATAATTAGCTAAGTCGTAACTGCAAATAATTCCTTCATTTCTTACCGTAATTCCTTAATAGATTAGAGCATTAAGATATAGAAAAGATAAGAATAAAGGAAAAGGATGATGAGTTTAATATTAAATACATACCTTTTACATTACTCAACAATGATTATGGTGTTATCACTCATATTTTCCTTAAATTTGTTGGGAAAAGGAAAGGGGTCCGAGGTAACGACAAACCAACTTTTAGGTATAGAATATAGTCAATATGTACCCAGAGAGGGCTCTCTCTTTAATTTTAGCTTTGTTTTGAATGATATTAGGCTAGTTATGAAGTTTAGGAGTTTTGATTGTGTTTGGTGGTAAAATTCAATAGCAAAGGGGTAGGACTGAGTCAAAGAAGATGGCTTAATTGGATTTGGTTTCTTAACAAAGGATGTTTTCATAGGGCAAGATGGTCAATCAGGGAACAAAAAAAGACTTGGGATAGATGGAATGGACTCAAAATGGGTGAAGGGCAGTTAAGAATCCTTCAAACTATCTGAAAAGGGAACTTGAATGATTACAAATAAAGAGCAGTTGAGTATTCTTTACTAAATAATCAAAGTGAACAAACTATAAAATAGAAGCAATTAAGATTTCACTGTTTATGCTAGTTCAGAAGAAAACATTGAGAATAATAATGATTGAAAACAGAGTGCAATCAAGCATTTTTCGAATTACTCTTTTTCGTTTATCATTCAGATATGAACATAGATGATATAAGAAACAAGAAAAGCTTTAAAACATAAGGTATAAAGGACTTATTGATCCAGTGTTTGAACCAAGAAATCTGTGGAAAGTCCTTTGCATCAATTATTTATCCAGCAAGCCATACAAAAGTTGGTCCAACAACACTTTATTCCAAAATAATCAGTACTATAGCAATGTCTAAGAATCCCACCCTCAATACTCCAATTGAGGCAGTATTTATACAAAAATTTTACAAAAAATATCTCATAATAGAGTGAGATATATTTTAGGATGACTATGAATAAGTTACAAGAAAATAGAAACAAATGGTCTCAAAGATAGGAGAAAAGGTGAACTGATGTTGTGCTGTTCCTATTCTTATGAGTGTGCTGGAGGTAGGCCCTATGATTTGGCTTGCTGTTGTCTTCTTTAGTAACTCTGTGCTGGCTGCCCTGTTTTCATTGATACTCTTTACCTGTTCTTATACACTTCAACTTGTTTGATCTTTGTTCATCTTCTTTACCATTACTTACTGCAGTAAATAACCAAAATTTAAATTTTACCAAGGATAATTTTACAACATTTCCAAGATGTCTTCCCACCATTTTGCTTCTGGCAATCTGTTTTTCTAAAGTTTTCTCAGGCTCTCATTGGTTTCTGTGTACTTGAAAAAGGTAGGCTGAATTGGGAACAAGTGCTTTATCTCATGCTCGACATAGAACAAGTTCTCCAGACTGTCATAGAGAACACTACCTGTAGGTAATGCTTTTGTTCCTGAGGCACTTGTTGATGAACTTGCTTGGTTGCCTGCATACTTATTAAATTTTTCAACATAGTCTTTATGAGTCATTAGTTTATCATGAATAACTAAAGGACTTGGCAACCCTTTACCTTGAAAAATATCAAATCTCTTCATGAAGGCATTAATTTCTTCCTGCATGTCATGGCACTTTCTTTCTAAGTTTTGCATTAGATTTCTTTTAGTAAAGACCCTTTTTATTTCCAAAATTTTACCTATTCTATCTTGAATGCCCAGCTCTTCAAGCTGGTACTTATTCCTGGTATTCAAAAATTGTATGAGCCTGTTGGCTTCCTCATGCATATTTCCTAATTCTGCCCTTGTCTTCTGAATTTCTTCCTGAGCTAGTTTCACTAAATCAATTTGCTCAAAGATTATTTGAATTGATGGCCAAGAATCATTTATTGATTGAGTGATGTTGGTCCAAAGAATTCTCTTGATTTTTGACAGAGGCTTGTCAAAAGTAAGATTTTTTTCCAACGATTTCACTTTGTTTTCTAATACTTAATCTCTCTTGTCTTTTCTGCAACATTTATTTTTGAGAGATGATATCTTTGCTCTAAGTTGGGATACTGCTCCTTTACCTTATTTAGCTCTGAAACTTGTAGTTTCAGGTCCTCCATTGATTTTATTAGCTCCTCTGTGCTCAAATTAGCAATGTTGCCCTGTGCTACTCATGCTATTCCTGTTGTTGTTGTACCTGTAACCACCTCCGCTGTAACTACTAGAATATTTGGGGCCAATGCTACTCCAAGAGTTGATGGGACTGTTGTTGAGACTACTGGTATCACATTGGGAGGCTGAGAGGTTGACTCTCCCTGCTTGTCCTTCAATGCTTTTTCGAGTTCTTGCTCAGTATCATTTAGTATTTCATTAAGTTTTAAGAGAAAATCCATCATTTCTTCTTCATATTTTTGCTTTATAACCTTTGTAGTCTGTGGATACCTGGAAGGTGGCAGCTTTAATTTGTTCCTTAGGGCTACAATATCTTCATCTTTCTTTTTGATCAAGGCTTCTATATACTTAACATCTTTGGGATCCTGGCCCAATCCAATAATTATTTCTTCTAAGGATTTTATTCTATTATCTTTGGCCTGATAGGAGGCCTTCTCCAAGTGTAGTTGAGATGTAGTGTTATCCAAAGAATTCTGTAGCCTTTGGGCCATCATTGCCTTACCATTCAGGGTTGAATAAACCATTTCTCCAGTTTGTTTATGAAACTCAATCTGATCCAAAGGATGAAAATCCTTTTCCATGACTTTAAAATTTGTTCCGAGATAATTTGCTGCTAATTTAGGCTGCTGCACCTTTGGCTTGAAATAGCTCATTATCATCTTACCTTCTTTGATGTAATAGGCTGAGATCAATCTTTGTTGATTTGTAGGAGCCATTTTAAAATATTGGTTATAAACCTGCAGCCTCAATGGATCATTCCTGGATTTTATTTCTATAAATGTCTTCTTGATATGTAAGGCATCTGTCCTTGGTGGCCTGAAAGAAGATATCTCTGCACTTTTCTATCTTTCTAGCTCCTGCCTTTGTGAGCTAGTGGATGTTCCTCTCGCTGGAAAAGTTTGCTAGCTTTCCACTCTTTCTTCTCTCTGACTATCTGTAGCGTCTTCAGCAAATTCCTCCTCTGAAAGGGGATTTAGTCTTTGTCTTTTTGTTCCAGGCTATCCTGAAGGTTCACTGGCAGGGGTAGTTGTTTCCCTGTCTCTCTTTTTGTTTCTTTCCTCATTTAGAGGAGTTTGCAGAACTGGAGGCTCTCCCATATTGATCTGAGTGGAAGGATTATCTATTTGAGGCTGTTCTTTGGAAGTCTTAGGCTTCTTAGACATTGTAGAATGTTCTATGGTTTGAAAGCTAGTCTCTAATTCTTTGCCATTTAATGTTCCTGTGGCTGGTGTGCTTGTTTCCTGTGAAGGTTGCTGAGAAGTTCCAACATGGGAGGCACCAATTCTTGAACTTTGAGATAACTCAAATGGTACCTACCCAAAAGAATCCAGGTCAAGTGTTTTCTCAAGATCTCTCATAACATTCCCAATATTGACCTATTCACTATCATGTTCTACTAGGGTACCTTCCCTCCATTCATCCATATTTGCAAATTGTTCAATCTCTGGAATCCTATGGTGAATGTATGGTGACAACCTATTTTTCATTCTCCTATCACAGATGAAACTATTTGGGTCATATGGCCTCCAACCAAGACTTTTGTTCAACTTAAGATGATCTTCTAGAATTATCTTTGCTTCTTTACATGCTTCCCTATCATTACAGACAAAAGGGCCTAGTTGATTTTTTATTTTGAGTTGAGCTTTATTTTTGGCTTTGTAAAAATGAACCATGTCTATATGTATCATTTGTCTAAAATATTCCAACGCAAACAGTCTCATTGGAACGTATTTGGGTAACTTGAAAGGGTAGAGATTGTTGGCATTATGTTTTCTGGTATGAATGTATGTTACAAATGTTGTACTTGATGGCAACTCCAGTGGTAAGGCTCTCAATTTGTTAAAAATTAAGAAGGACGCAGACTATCGGTTCAGAAAGTGCGTCCCCGCAGGTATACCATGCAAAACCCGCGTCCAGGGACGCCGGCCAACCGTTCAGGGGGTGCGTCTACCCAGTGCACACATTTCAAGGCAGAGAAAAGCACGTGGGGGTTTCTTGTGTGGTATCTAGCCGACGGTTTTGTGTTTCTATGGTGTCGGCTCGTGGTATTGTTCCATGTTTTGGGGAGGAGCTTACCTATATAAAGCAAAGGTGTTCATTTGGATTGTGCAATTGTCTTGGGTTGAATATCTTATTTGGTGAGATCTAGTCCAGATCTAAGAGGGCGAATCTTCTAATGGACTGTGATCTCTATGGCGCATGATCAGATCTGTAGATCTGACTGATTGGGTTTGTCTTGAAGTCTTCATATCATTTATATCTGAAGGGTTGCAGGATCAGTGAAGGGAAAGTGCGCCGGGACGCAGGTACTGTAAAGGGCAAGTGCGCCGAGACGCAGCACAGTAGAGAGAGACCTGCGTGTGGACGCAGGGCGATCAAGGTTCAGGTGCGTCTCTGAAGCAGAAGGACGCGGCGCGATAGTGTTTTCAGGTGCGTCTCTGTAGCGAAAGACGCGGCGCGATAATATATTTGGGTGCGTCCCTGAAGCAACAGAACGCAGAGCAGTCAAAGGAACAGTGCGTGGACACGCGGCTGAGCAGAAGGATATCTGCGTGTGGACGCAGAGTAGCAGAAATTTAACGGCGTCTGGTCGCAGGCCACAGAAAGAAAAACTGCGTCTTTGTTTTAAGATGTTCTGTTGATTGAATTTCTCTGTTGATAAGGTGTTCTGGGTTGGTTCTGTTATTGCTGATCTGATCATCTGATGCTTTATGAAAAGAAGTAGGGGGTTGTAGCTCCCTTCCAGGAGTAGACTGGAAAACGAGAAAGAGAGAGAGTTGTAGCTCTCTGCAGGTTGCAGCCTGCGTACTGGTAAAGGACTGCACCAGTACAAAATCATTGTAAAAGAAGTTTCTAAATTGAAAGAAGATAGAGACATATTGCAGCAGGTGGTTTTCACCCACATTGGGTTTCCACCTTATATCTTGTGTTCTTTGGTGTGATTATCTGTTTTTCATGCTCATTATTTTATGGTACTGACATGCAAAAATAATTCAAAGATCAAATAAGGAAGATTTATTAAATTGCTTGATAATACTGATTCACCCCCCCTCTCAGTATTATTTCCAACAATTGGTATCAGAGCCGGTCCTTCAGAGAAGCTTGATCGCTTGAAGGTAGATCGTTCATCATGAGCAACTACGAGAAAGAAGCATCGATCAGGCCACCGATTTTTGATGGGACAAATTTCAATTATTGGAAGGTAAGAGTTACTGCATATCTTCAATCTCTTGGTACAGAAGTTTGGAACATTGTAGAAACAGGCTATGCTTTTCCTTCAGCTACTCCTACAGATCCAGCTGAGAAAAAGAAGTATGAAACAAATGCAAAGGCAGTCAGTACTCTATTAGGAAGTATATCCCAAACAGAATTCATGAAGGTCATGCACTTCAAATCAGCAAAAGAGATATGGGACAAAATGATCACTAGCTATGAAGGAGATGAACAGGTAAAACAAGCTAAACTTCAAACTCTCAGGATTCAATATGAGACTCTCAAAATGTATAATGATGAAAGTGTGGCTAATTATTTTCTTCGGGTAGATGAGATTGTTAATTGTATGAAAAATTTGGGTGAAGAAATAAAAGAGACTATAGTAGTTCAAAAGATTCTAAGATCATTATCCCCCAAGTTTGAATCGAAAGTATCTGCAATAGAAGAAAAGGAAAATCTCCGTGTTCTCACTATGTCTCAGCTACATGGAATTCTAACTGCTTATGAAATGAGAAAGGGAGGTCCATCAGACAGAAGGGAAGCTGCTTTTAAGGCATCAGGCAAAGAAGATTACTATGAAGCAAGCCATGTTCCAGAAGAAGAGGAAGAAGAATCAAATTTTGTCAGAAATCTTCAAAGGGGTTCTGGAAGGTTCAGAGGTAAGCTACCTTTCAAATGCTTTGCTTGTGGAAGAGTAGGTCATTATGCTGCAAAATGTCCTTATAAGGATAAAGGAAAAGAACCTGCTAGATGGAACAAGAAACAAAGTGCAAATAAGAAAAGCTACTACACCCATGAAGATAGTGATGGCTTATCAAACAGTGATGAAGATGAACAAGGTAATAAATATAAGCTGTTAATGGCATTTGAAGATGATGATTATGAGGATGCTGTAGATGTGGATAATCTCTATGATGAAATTACTAGACTCAAGAGATGCATAGAAGAAAAGAATGTGATCATTGATACTTTGCAATTTCAAATTGATGAAAAGGAAAAACATCTTGAAAAACTAGAAGGTGAAATTGTTGGTCTCAGAAACGAAATTGAGAAAACAAAAGCTATTAATCTTAAGTTTGTCAAAGGATCTGAAACTCTGGATGAGATTATCAATGTGCAGCGGTCTCCTCTAAACAAGACAGGTTTGGGCTATAATGGAGAAACCTCTCAAGCATCCACCTCAAAAAGTTATCTTGATGCAGCAAGAAGAAATGAGCAGAAGAACAATGAAGATAATCAGGTAAAGCAGGGACGAATTACAAACATAAACTATCAGGGACAATCCATCTTAAGGGTGAACAAAAGCTACAACCAGCCACTGGTAAAATCTTCTCAGTTTGGTTCAAGAATAGATGAAAATAGAAATTACAATCAGTTGGCTGGTAGATTCAATAACCACAGAAGCTTCTTCAATGGACAATGCTTTTCTTGCCATAACTTTGGTCACAAAGCAGCTCAATGTGTAGCATATAAAACAATCATGACTAAGGAAGCTCAAAAACAAAGAAGTATGACAGGGATTACAAAAAGGACCTATAACAACTTTTCGGTTCTTGAAAATGAAGTTGAATGTTCTATCTGCAATAATTTTGGTCATGAAGACTCTGAATGCAGGAGCAGGTTTCAGGAGAAAAAGGAACAAGCCACAAGCACCAAAACATGGAGAATAAAGGAACCTCAAACAGAAAGATGTGGGATAGCATTTTATGCAGAAGGACAGGAAAATCTATGGTACAATGACAGTGGATGTTCGAAACATATGACAGGTGATAAAGAAAAACTTGAATCTTATTCTACTTTAGAAAAGGGAAAGAAAGTTTCTTTTGGAAATGATACTCCTGCAACTATAAAAGGAAAAGGTATTGCTCCTTTGAAAGAAAAGGTCAAGGCTGGAAATGTTTTGTATGTTGATGGATTGAAGCATAATCTACTAAGTGTCAGCCAAATGTGTGATCAAAAAACCGAGGTTATTTTCAGATCAAATGGATGTCTTGTTCGTGATCTTGATACAGGTAAAACAGTACTCAAAGGCAAAAGAACTCCAAATAATCTGTACATATTTGAAGAAGGAGAACAACAATGCTATCTTAGCAAGGATGAAGAGCACTGGTTATGGCATCGAAGGTTGGGACATCTAAGCTTCTCACAAATAAGGAAAGCATGCAAATATCAGGCAGTTCGCGATCTTCCAGATATCAAAATTCCTGACAACACCATATGCAGATCATGTCAGTTTGGAAAACAAACCAGGACTAACTTTCCAGAGAAAGAGGGATCAGCTAGCATGCCTCTTGAGCTAGTACATACAGATACATGTGGCCCGTTCAGGAAAAGAACACCTAGAGGAGAGGAATACTTGATATTATTTATTGACGATTTCTCCAGGTTTGTCTGGTTAGGACTTATGAAGCACAAAGATGAAGCATTCGAAAAATTCAAGACCTTCAAAGCCTTGGTTGAAAATGAATCAGGTCACAAAATTAAGTGCCTCAGATCCGATAGAGGTGGGGAATTTACTTCAAATGAATTTTTCGATTTCTGTGATGAACATGGGATAAGGAGAGAATTCTCTACAGCTAGAACTCCTCAGCAAAATGGAGTTGTTGAAAGAATGAACAGAACAATCCAACAAATGGCTCGTGCTATGCTTGATGAATCAGGAACTCCCGCAACTTTCTGGGGTGAAGCTGCACATGCTGCGGTTATTATTCTCAACAAGACAAATGTCCGGGTGAACAGCACTCAAACTCCTCATGAGCTCTGGAGTGGTAAAACTCCTTCGGTAAAGCACTTCAAAATCTTTGGGAGCAAATGCTATATCAAGAATACTGATGAGCAGCTTGGCAAACTTGAACCTAGAGCAGATGAAGGCATTCTTCTTGGCTATTCTCCACATAGCAAAGCATACAAATGCTACAATAAAAGACTTGGCAGAATTGTTGACAGCATTGATGTAGTGGTTGATGAGAAGGGATATATTCCTAGGCAAGTACGTCATGAAGATATAGAAGAAGATGAAGGCTACCCTCAAAGACAGAATGATGAAGAAGAAGAACCCCAAGGAGAACCTCAAGAAGAACCAGAGGAGCAGACAAGAATAGAAGAGAAAACTCCATCCAGATATGTTCAGAAGAATCATCCAGAATCTCAGATTGTGGGGCAGAAAGAAGCAGGTGTACAAACAAGAAGAACAGTTGCAGAAGCCTCAAGCTATTTGGCATTACTCTCCTCTACTGAACCACAAAATGTGAAAGAAGCATGCAAAGATGAATGTTGGGTGAAAGCAATGAATGAAGAACTTGAGCAAATCGAAAAGAACAACACTTGGGAGCTGGTTCCTAGACCAAAGGATAAGAATGTTATCGGAACAAAATGGGTCTTCAAAAATAAATTGAATGAAAATGGAGAAGTAATTAGAAACAAAGCCAGACTTGTTTGTAAAGGGTATGCGCAGCAAGAAGGAATAGACTTTGAAGAAACTTTTGCTCCTGTTGCAAGACTTGAGGCCATCCGAATGTTCCTTGCTCTCTCAAGTTTTCAAAACTTCAAAGTATTTCAAATGGACGTGAAATCAGCCTTTCTGAATGGAGACTTGGAAGAAGAAGTGTACATTGAACAGCCAGATGGGTTCATTCTTGGAAATGATCCAAATCTTGTATGCCGATTGAAAAAGGCTCTCTATGGTCTCAAACAAGCTCCAAGGGCTTGGTACTACCGGTTGGACAAATATCTTCATCAACAAGGCTTCTCAAAAGGTTCAGCAGATAGCAATCTGTATATAAAAATTGAAAATGACAAATTACTAATACTTGTTGTGTATGTAGATGACATTATTTTTGGCAGCAATGAAGAAGCTATGAGTCAAAGCTTTGCCTCGGTCATGCAGAAAGAATTTGAAATGTCCTTGCTAGGAGAACTGACATATTTCCTTGGTTTGCAAATCCAACAAAAGGAAGGAGGAATCTTTTTATCTCAAACCAAGTATCTCAAGCAGATTTTGAAGAAATATGGCATGGAAGATGCAAAACCAGTATGTACACCCATGGTCACAGGATGTAGTCTCAGTGCAAATGATGAATCTGCAGCAGTACATCAACCAACCTACAGATCTATGATTGGAAGTTTACTATATTTGACAGGTACCCGACCGGACATCATGCATGCAGTTGGAATAGTTGGAAGATTTCAGGCAAATCCGAAGGAGACTCATCTTCAGGCAGTAAAGAGAATTTTCAAATATCTTCAAGGGACTCAAAATTATGGCTTATGGTATCCTAGAGATACAGATCTTACTCTTCATGCTTATACAGATGCAGATTGGGCCGGAAGCGTGGATGACAGGAAAAGCACAAGTGGTGGTGCGTTCTTTATGGGTTCCAGACTGGTATCTTGGTTCAGCAAGAAACAGAGTTCGATTGCCTTGTCTACAGCTGAAGCAGAATATGTTGCTGCTGCATCTTGTTGCACTCAACTTCTTTGGATGATGCAGACTTTGCAGGATTTTCAAATCACTTGTACACCACCTATCCCCATCTTATGTGATAACACAAGTGCAATCAGCATCTCAAAGAATCCGGTTATGCATTCAAAAACCAAGCACATACCAATCAAGTACCATTTTCTCTGGGAACAAGTGCTTGAACAGAAAGTCAAGTTGGAGTATGTTCCTTCCAAGGAACAAGTTGCTGATATTCTTACCAAACCATTGCCCAGGGACACGTTTGAATACCTCAGGCAAAAGCTGGGGGTTGTTGATGCATCATCTTGTTGAACTTCTTCTTATTGGTGGTACAGGCTCAGGGGGAGCACATAATGCATTGTTGGCATTATGGAGAAGGAGATCTTGGAAATAGCTGCAATATGTCTCTATCTCTTTCATGGTGGTGCATTGTTGCAGATCTGGTTCATATTCAGGGGGAGCATGAGCTTAGGGGGAGCATACCCTTTGCCCTTGATGTCAAAGGGGGAGAATGAAGCTGAAGTTTGTGAGGTTGCCATCAAGTCCAAAGGGGGAGATTGTTGGCATTATGTTTTCTGGTATGAATGTATGTTACAGATGTTGTACTTGATGGCAACTCCAGTGGTAAGGCTCTCAGTTTGTTAAAAATTAAGAAGGACGCAGACTATCGGTTCAGAAAGTGCGTCCCCGCAGGTATACCATGCAGAACCCGCGTCCAGGGACGCCGGCCAGCCGTTCAGGGGGTGCGTCTACCCAGTGCACACATTTCAAGGCAGAGAAAAGCACGTGGGGGTTTCTTGTGTGGTATCTAGCCGACGGTTTTGTGTTTCTATGGTGTCGGCTCGTGGTATTGTTCCATGTTTTGGGGAGGAGCTTGCCTATATAAAGCAAAGGTGTTCATTTGGATTGTGCAATTGTCTTGGGTTGAATATCTTATTTGGTGAGATCTAGTCCAGATCTAAGAGGGCGAATCTTCTAATGGACTGTGATCTCTATGGCGCATGATCAGATCTGTAGATCTGACTGATTGGGTTTGTCTTGAAGTCTTCATATCATTTATATCTGAAGGGTCGCAGGATCAGTGAAGGGAAAGTGCGCCGGGACGCAGGTACTGTAAAGGGCAAGTGCGCCGAGACGCAGCACAGTAGAGAGAGACCTGCGTGTGGACGCAGGGCGATCAAGGTTCAGGTGCGTCTCTGAAGCAGAAGGACGCGGCGCGATAGTGTTTTCAGGTGCGTCTCTGTAGCGAAAGACGCGGCGCGATAATATATTTGGGTGCGTCCCTGAAGCAACAGAACGCAGAGCAGTCAAAGGAACAGTGCATGGACACGCGGCTGAGCAGAAGGATATTTGCGTGTGGACGCAGAGTAGCAGAAATTTAACGGCGTCTGGTCGCAGGCCACAGAAAGAAAAACTGCGTCTTTGTTTTAAGATGTTCTGTTGATTGAATTTCTCTGTTGATAAGGTGTTCTGGGTTGGTTCTGTTATTGCTGATCTGATCATCTGATGCTTTATGAAAAGAAGTAGGGGGTTGTAGCTCCCTTCCAGGAGTAGACTGGAAAACGAGAAAGAGAGAGAGTTGTAGCTCTCTGCAGGTTGCAGCCTGCGTACTGGTAAAGGACTGCACCAGTACAAAATCATTGTAAAAGAAGTTTCTAAATTGAAAGAAGATAGAGACATATTGCAGCAGGTGGTTTTCACCCACATTGGGTTTCCACCTTATATCTTGTGTTCTTTGGTGTGATTATCTGTTTTTCATGCTCATTATTTTATGGTACTGACATGCAAAAATAATTCAAAGATCAAATAAGGAAGATTTATTAAATTGCTTGATAATACTGATTCACCCCCCCTCTCAGTATTATTTCCAACAGAGATCACATCCATCTATCCGGATCTCTGTATGGTTCTTGTACAGGTACCAATCACCTACTTTGTATTGCTTGGAGAGCTGTAGGATTTTCTTGATGTCACCACTGATTCTAGGAGGGGAAACCCCTGTCAATAGAGTGGTTGCAGGATGAAAAAAGTGGTCAATAAACTCATTGTATGAGTAAGGAGACTCATAGGATGCATGGAAGATGGGTCTCAAAAAGTTAACAAACCTTGGATTGCCTTTATTGTCAAGTTTCTTCACAGGGAAAGGGAAGTTCTCAGACTGATAATACAACATAAGATGATAAATGAAAGTGTTTTATTTAAAGACTCGTTCATTTTCCAGTCTCAGGAATTGGTCATGAATTTTATTGGCAATATAGGAGGCATAATCATATTTAACAGCAGGGGGCTGTCCAGGAGTAAAAATTGACAACAACACTAAGGTTACATCATCAACATACTCATCGAAGTTGAATCCCATGATTAGGCTATCATATCAACAATGAGTTTTCCTATGTCTATGAAGAAAGTCTGCAGATAGGGAGGTGGGCCTTTAGGCTGATGTTTACGCTCCATGAAAAATCTGATAGATGCGAGTCAATTCTGATTGGGACAATTGGGTAGATTTCTCAAGTAAGTATTCCATAGAAAGAGGAGTGAGAGCTTGTTTACGGGAAAATTGCAACATTTCATGAATGGATGCAGCTGTTATGGGGAAAAGGACTGTTTGACTTGGGGACATAATAGCTCTGAGGTTAGGGTCATATTGCCTGGCATTGATGAATCAGATCAGGGAAACTATAGAATGAGGGGAGAAAATACCTGGGAAGGTTTGATTCCCACAGTCCCAGGATATCTGAGCCATTTAGGTATTGGTTTCTGACTTGGAAAAATAATTTCAAGTGGTTTATGTCACTAGATAAGTCCCTTATCTGAAAATCTTTATCTACAAGAGGCATATAGTCTATGTCTTTATGAGGGGCATTCATGGGTGCAACAGACAGAGCCACAGGGGTTTCCATTTCTGGTTCTTGTGGATTTAGAAAGGAATTTCGGTTTTTTATGAAAAATGGGCGAATTAACTGTTCTGAGAACTTATATTGGCAAAATAAAGACTGAATTTGCAATGAATTTTTCCTTTCTCTGTGGATTTTATACTGTAAAATCAAACTTGCAGGGTTTCAGCGGAAATCGGCTACATACCTGTATTTGAGGAATTAACAAAGTATTAAGAGGTGCTGATGCTGACTAACAGGTTCTGGCTACATCGGCTACAATTTTCTCAGGAAGGTGGTGGTTGGAAAGCTAGGAAGCTTGACTTGAACGTTTTTTGCATGGGAGCACGGTTGCAATACAACATAATAGACAAAACGACGCTTTATTGGTTTTATTAACAAAGTCAAAGGTGGCGAGAATTTTCTATTTGGGTGAATGACGTAAGCAGAAGGAAAGGACTTTTTTTCACATGTGGAGGGCAATAAGTGGTATGGTATCGCACCGCTTTTGGAGACAGGCAGGTTTCGGCTGGGAGCCAACGATGCCATAGGTTTTGCGATGCGTGGCAGGGTACTGTGCAAAAACTGCTTTGTGATCACGCACTAACGTGCGGTCACAAAGTGGCACGCGATATTGTTAAGGACCGTTGGATGATGGAGGTGCGATTGGATGGCTAACAGGAGGCGTGATACGGCGGGGTTTAATGTGCACGGGCCTAACCCAATTAAAAATTATTTAATCGTATCAAGTGCAATATGATTGGTTGGGAAGGGTTCTTAATTAACCATGAGGGTTAATTAATCCCTATTAATGGAGCGGGGGGATTAGGCTCTTAATGAACTACAGATTAATTCCTTAATCCCTTTTTTAAACGTGTTTATGGTTATAACTAACTGGGGGGGGGGTATATAACAATTTGGGGATTTTAATATATTTAAATAATACAGGAAAAGGTAATACTTGTGCGGGATTTATATAATACCAAAGTTAATAGTTAATATGACCATGTAAATGTAAAAAGCGCTAAGTAAAACATTAGAATGAGTATTTAACTTAGGCTTGAGTGAAAAATAGGCTTTTATGTGATATTGTTTATTTTTCCTAAATAAAATGGGATTTTAATTAGGAAAAGACTTATGAGAGTAAATGAATGATGATTTTAAATACTTAAGCTTTTAAATTATTGGGCTGAGGGTCCGGTCCCTCCAGAAGTTAGAGAAATGCTTGAGCCCCTCTAATTTTCAAAGACCTTAGTACTTAGGGGAAATTAGTGAAATCTTTACAGAAAAATGAGAAGGGTGTTATCGGGAAATCTAGTGTCTATGCAGAGCTGCTAGTCCCACTAAGACGGGTAGCTATCTTAGAAACAAACAGATTAAAGTTACTCTCATTTTCCTTTATGAGAAGTAGATAGGAGAAGATCAAAGAATACCAACCTCAATCCTTCGCTCAGTTCTTTGCTTATTCCTTCTCCTCACCGACCGGTCTTTGCCATTTCTCCCTTGACCGCTCCGCTTCAAAGAGTACCTGTAAAGTGAAAGCAACATAATACCTTCAAAGTGCAGAGATCTATAGTCATAAACAATATAGGACCTGATATATATTGACCACACAAATGCATATACTATGAGTCATACAAGAATGTGGAGGAAAACTTGAATAGCCTTATTGATATGAAGATTAGAAGAGAGGATTACAACCCATTGTTCTGACCCAACGCCATCCTCCCAGCATGAAACCCCTTCCTCACCTCATGAAAAGCTTAGATCACCCAACACTTTGATATTCCACCAGGAAACCAACTACACTTCCTTACAAGATACAAAATTCCAGCCTCCGGATCTCTGTGATGAGGGATCCATATATAGATGATTGCAGGGGGGTGAGTCAGCTTCTGGGATTTTGATTAGTGTCCTCTCTCTGATAGTTCTTGATTCCACTTGGATATTGATGATCTCTTACTCATCCCTGGGTGAATTCAAAGAGGCAAGTGTCACAGGAGAAGTTTCTGGAAGATTCCATGACGATCCACCTTGCAAACTGTTTTTGCCATTTGTCTACTCTCGCCCATCGCACCCTACAAAGGGATAGGCAGTCTGTATGGTCCAACTTTGACTAGTTCTGAGCAGTTTTCTGTGGAGAACTTCTGGGAGATGATGTAATCAGCTGACCTTGTTCCTTTAGGATGTGAAGCAACACTTTTAGGGACTTAGGAGCCCTTGGTTTATGGACATGTATGATTGGGGTTGCAGTGCCCAAAAATGTCTATAACAAAGGGGAGTTAATTATTTGACATTGTCTTGCTTGAAATGCATCAAGTGTAATGTCTGCCTTGCACTTGTGATGAAAGTGAAAATTAACACATCTAGAGACATTATCCATCACATGTAACCCTGAGACATCATCTACCTATCCTACCTACTTTAGCCTAACATTTTTCTCTTTTATTAGGGTGCACTTGGACTTGCAAACCCTTATAAGATTTTTTTCTTTTACATGTAGATATCTATCTAAGTCTAGCCTTATTACATCCAAGGGCTCAGATTACATTGTTGAACTCCTTTTATTCACTCTACCTATCTACTTATCTGCCAAGATTAAATAGTTTGGTCAGATTTTATTCTCTATCTCTAAAACATGAAATTGAAAAATATGAACTAGTCAAGTTTAAGCTGTTTGACTATTTATCAATTGTGGCATAAGTTACAAGTTGCACACAATTTGTTTATTACATAAGAGTAAAAATTAGTGGAATTTAGACTTGCACACTTTCCTTGGTCTTTCTTTTGGTGGGGTTCATTTTCTTTCACCTTTTTTTGGACCATTTTATTCTTTTCACCCTTTGATTTTTCTTTTAGGGTATATCCTCTTTACATTTTTTAAATTTTTTGATTTTTTGACAATATGGAAAACCTTTGAAACAAGTAAAGGTATGAACATATTACATAGCCCATCAAGTCAATCATGAAATATGACACCTATTGGTATAGGAGCATAACACTGGCTCCACTTGGGGATGGCTTTTCCTGGTGGGAAGTCAAGAACAATAGGTCAGATGGATTTTGAATGATTTTGACTGAACTGTGAAATCTTCTTCTGCTTGTTGCTTTATTGTATCTATGACAGTGACATTTCTTAAGCTTAGGGCCTTCTCTTCGGGCTTCAACTCCAGCAAGTTACCATCCAATCAAAGCTGTGACATTACCAAGGATATAGTATGTACATGTTAAAATTAAGATAAATTAA
This sequence comes from Pinus tabuliformis, assembly GCA_031772625.1. NCBI lineage: Eukaryota > Viridiplantae > Streptophyta > Pinopsida > Pinales > Pinaceae > Pinus > Pinus tabuliformis. The sequence goes on along the minus strand of CM062817.1, from coordinate 2,021,949,906 downwards.
AAAGTAGGATCAAAGTAATTTCAACATCTGACATTAACTGGCCCTTCTTCTATTTCTGTGCCATCCAAGTTCTTCAGATAGTAAGTATTGTTTCCTTGTAAGGCATGGATAATAAGAAGTCCTTTCCATAGGAAGTCAAACTTCCCATGTTTTCCCTTATCCTGTCTCTTGGAATCCCATCTTAAAACTTTTTTTCCAAGGTAGAAATCTTCTCCCTTGGTTCTTTTATCAAATATTTTCTTAAGATTCTCCGACAACACTTGGGATCTTTGATACACTTCCTCTCTAGTCTGCTGCAGATGGATGGTTTGGTTTATCCTCCATTGAATATCATTGGGTTCCACCTGAGCTTCTTGAAGTAATTTCATTACAAGAACTCCTAAAGATGAAGGAAATACAGCTTCCATGCCATAGACTAACTCATAAGGACTAGTTCCAATAGATTTCTTGGTGGTGAGTCTGTCTGCCCATAGTGCATTTGTAAGTTTCTTGTGCCAATTTTTCTTATTCTCTTCCAATAATTTTTTAATAATATTAATTAGGCTCTTGTTGGAAGACTCAGCCAGACCATTACCTTGAGGGTAATAGGCTATGGAATGGCCTAAAGTGATATGGTACTTGTTACAGAAACTTATCATCTTCTTGGATTTGAAGGCAGCAACATTGTCAATTATGATTTTATCAGGACAACCAAATCTAGAAAATATGTTGGTTTCTCAGAATCCTATAATCACTGTGTCATTGGCCTATCTGGAAGGAATGGCTTCTATCCATTTGGTGAAATAGTCTGTGGCAGTGAGAATCCATTTGTGTTGGCCAGAAGAGGGAGGATGAATTTCTCCAGTGAAGTCCAAGCCCCATTGTTGGAAGGGTTTTTCAGTGGAAATGGGTCTCAGGGGTAAAGGTAATAGTTTTCTCTTGCCTTCAAAAATTTGACATTTATGGCAAGCAGTGACAAATTTCTTTACCTCAGTGAACAAGGTTGGCCAATAAAATCCAGCCCTTAGGATCTTGTCTGCAGTCGATTTCCAGTAAAGGTGTCCACCATAGTCTCCTGCATGAAATTCTTGGAGAAATTCTTCTTTTAATAAACAATTCAATAGAATACCTTCATGATTTTCCCAAAAAAGAGCATTATCTAAAATACAAAACTTTGAAGCTTTCATCTTTAAAACCTTTTCTTTGTTCTGGATAACCTTGGAGGAGCCTACAGGTTTAATAGTACATAAATTATATTAGCATACCAAGGTGAATCTAAGAAGGCCTGGATGATTTGTGGAGTCGCCATCTCCTGTTCGTTATCCAGTTCATTAATATCCAGGGCTTGACAATTTGTTTTAGTCATGAGCTTGGCCAATCCCTATCCTTTTATAAGCTTTGTAGGTTTTATTTCAATATCATACTCTAATATAGTAGTAATCCATTTACCTCTTTTTCCCTCAATTCCATCTTGGGTTAAGATGTCTTTGACAATAGAATTTGGTACATAGGCTATTACACGAGAGTACAATATGTAGACTCTAAAGTCTTTAATAGCTTTTACAAGTGCAAAAGCTTGTTTTTCCATTATTTTGTATTTTAATGGTGTATCTCTAAGTGCTTTACTAAAAAAGACTATGGGTTTTTCACATCCTTGATCATCCTTTTGTAATAAAACAGTTGCTATGGTGTGTTCTGATGCAAATGAAAATATTATGAAGTCTCTATCAAACTTTGGACTTGTAAGGACTGGTGTTCTGGTCAAAGCCATTTTAATTTCTTCAAATGATTGTTTGGCTTCAACTGTCCATTTAATACTTGAATCCTTTCTCAACATATTATTAAGCAATCTGATTAATTCAACTAAGTTAGATATGAGTCTTCTCAAAAAATTAATCTTCCCTAGGAAAGCTTGAAGTTCTTTGACATTTCTAGGGTGGGGTATTTGCAAAGTTGCTTCTATCCTAGCAGGGTCAATTCTAATGCCATCTTTTGAAATGATATGGCCCAAGAGTTTGCCTTCCTCTAGAACAAACAAGGACTTCTTTGGATTCAAATAAATACCATATTTTTTGCATTTTTGTCTAAGATGATCCAAATGGTGCTGATCTGATTTAGAGAAAACAATTAAATCATCTAGATATATGACCAAAAAATCATGAATTTCTTTTGCAAATGCTATTTCCATTGCTCTTTGGAAGGTAGCTCCTGCATTTTTAAGTCCGAATGGAATTTTGACATACTTGAATGTGCCCCATGGTGTTGTAAAAGTAGTCTTTTCCTGGTCATCAGGATGAACCAGAATTTGGTTATAACCTAAAAACCCATCTAAAAGTGAAATCCTAGAAGCACCTACTACCCTTTGTAAAATATGATCCATCTTGGGTAAAGGGTAATTATCCTTCAAAGAAACCTTATTTATATTTCTTAAATCAATACGTCATCTGATTTCTCCATTTTTCTTCCTAGTAGGTACTAGATTAGACACCCACTCTGAAAAAATTATGGGAGAAATTATCCCTTCTTCATACAGTTATAGTTTGGATTTCCTTTTCAATTAAGGGAAGCAGTACAAGGTTAATTCTTCTGCGCTTTTGTTTGAATGGTTTCTCACTATCTTCTTTCAGTTAGGTATGGATGGTCTGTGCCTAATCTCAGTTGTGAACTAATTAGGTTCGAATGGTATTTGTAGGTGTTGGCAAACACTACTATGAGCTTGTAGGTTATGTTTTCTTGAGATTTTCTTGGTTTCAGAAATGTATTGAGCTCCAGGAAAATCTGTTGATCAGAATCCTAGAACAGAATTAATCTCTTGACATTAGCAACAGAGCTTCATAACATATTATTAGTTAAAGTTTTTGGTCAGGGGGCAAAGAATTTAGATAACAGGAATCTGTTTAATAGGGAGATCTGGTTTTTTACTTCCTTCTGGTTTCTCTTGGGTATCTGCTGTTTCATTGTTCTCAGAGATTTCCTAGATTTGAACACTAGACTTTCCATTTGTAATTTCTTTTGGTTCTTGTTGACACCTAATCTTCATGATTGGGGAATTTGTAACATAAATAAATCAGGACTGTGAACAATCATTGGAAGATGAACTGAACAATCACTCCTAATGTATAAAACAAGAAGATACCTATGAAATAAACACACCAATCAGATTTTTTGCCCTTGGAGAGTTACTGCCTGGCCTGACATGGTATTAGAGCCAGCCCTTTTTTTAGCTGTTGTAACTCCCTATTCTGCTCCTCTGCTTTCCATTCAAAAATGCTGCCTGTTCATAAATATGGTAGCCTGCTCCACACTGCCACCTGGACGCTGGTGCCTGACATTTCCTGCGCCCTCTTCTCTGACCATTTTTTTTCATATTCACTGTAAGTTGCGTTGCTCATCCTCTGAAATACATTCTAGACGTTGTCATAGGCGTTAGAGGATTTGACAATCCTAGGCGTTGGAGGCAGGCAGAAGCGAGCACACATTGGAATGAGTCTATCTACATGCCAAAGGAATGTATGAACGCTGCTCCTGATTTGAATGCTGCTCCTGAGTTGAGTGGTAACCCTATATTGAATATGCTGCTACTGATTTGAATGCACTCTGTAATGCTGCTCTGTTCTGAAGAACACTGGTATATATACGTTGAATGTGTTTTGGCTATACGCTGTCATGCTGTGTTAAACGTTGCTTTATATAAACACTGCTTTATATAAATTCCAGAAATGTTGTGTTAAAATGCTGCTTTATATAAATTCCAAGATTGAATTTGTAATCACGTGAAAGGTAAACTAAGAAGTAATCCATGGACATTGAATAATCGATGCAATCATCTATTAACTGATCACATTTCTGAGCATTTCACAGATTTGGAATTTATGGTGAGAGCTGGTTATTTATTCATCTTCATCATACGAGCTGAATATAAGTCGTATGATCCTTTTTTTGTGGTTTTCATTATATTTGAAATTACCATCTCACGTGGTAATTGAGTTTTTAAAAGGAGACGTATGCCATATGCATATATAATAGTGGATTTATATGGATTTATATAAAACTTATATGAAGTTTATATGAGATTCATATGGTGGATTCATATGAGATATATAAGATTTATAAGGTTGAGTTTTTTTAAGATTTATAAGGCAAAGTTTTATGAGATTTATATGATGAACTTATATAAAACTTATATGAGGTTTATGTGAGGTGAATTTATACAATGATGGATTTATATGAGTCACATTGTGGATTTGAAATCCTTTGAGAATGCTTTTTTGAGTACACTGGCAGAAGTATTCTTTTCTATCAGCAAAAGTTTTTTTTACAGAATGCATTCAATCATCTCTATGGTAGGAATAGTTCTCATTGGCAAGGAGAACTATCCTGAATGGTCCCGGATGATAAAACACACCCTCATCTTCAATGAGTTGTGGAAGGGAGTGTGTGTCGGAGAAGGAGACAATGACCGAGTACAGCCTACATCATACAAAGAGCTCGTCATTTGGGATAACAAGAACAGCAAAGCATATGCATTAATCGCAGCATCTGTAAATGAAGAAGTAAGTCACCATATTTCATCATAATCAACTGCCTTTGAAGCTTTACAAAAGCTCAAAGAACTCTATGACTCACATTCTGCACTTGAAGTTGTTCAGCTCATGATTAAACTCTTCACTCTTGAACTGAAAAATAATGATCCTCTTGCCCTTGCATCTGAAGTAAAATCCATAATGCATGATATCAGATCCACTAAGGTTGAGCTAGATATCCCTCTTATTGCTTTTCTCAAAGCACTCTATCCTACTTACTCCAATTATCTTGAGTCTTTACAAGCAAATGGAAATCTTAAAGATATAACCTTTGACTGTCTTGTGAAAAAGTTTGCTGAAAGAGAGAAAGCCTTTGGAAAGAAGACAGTCCCTGAATCTTCTGAAGAGACTGTTTGCCTTGCTCATCAAGAAAAGCATCCTGCTCAAGATTCTACAAGAGGAAGAGGTGGACGAAGAGGAAGAGGAAGATACTTCAGAGGCAGGGGGGGCTGACATTTTCAAGGAGAAAAAGTAGATCTGCATTGCATTCGCTGCAAACGAAATGGATCACATGATGCTTCTACATGAAAGCTACCATGGGACAAAATTGAGCTGAAAAGAAACCAACAGAAAGGTAAAATTGATGATACAGACAAAGGTAAAGCACCTGAATCTGCTCACTATATTGAGGCACAATGTAACATTGGAGTAAATGAAGATTTGTTTAATGCTTCACTTGCTTCTTCGAAAAATGATTGGTTGCTTGATTCAGGAGCAACATGTCATATGACTCATAGGAAAGATTTTTTTGAAGATTTCACTGACAATGTTGATGGAGCAGTATACTTTGCAGATCAGTCAAAAATCAAGCCATCAGGGCTTGGCACAATCAGGCTTAAACTACCTGGTCTTCCAGACTTTCTTCTAGATCATGTTCTATATCTCCCACAGCTCAAGAGAAACTTGCTGTCCTTGGTCCACATCCACCAGTAAGGTCACTCCATTCATATGTTTGATGGCAAGCTTGAGGTAAGAAAAGCATCTGACCACTCACTTGTCATGAGGGGAATAGAAGAAGAAAGACTTCTCAAACTGCAAGGAACCTCTGCTCATGCACAACATTTCTCATATATTTCTCATCATGAAGAAGGTACACTTCCATCAAGTTTATTATGGCATGCTAGATTTGGACATTTAAACTATGACAGTCTCCACTTATTGAAGAAAAATGGTGTTGCTGGTTTGCCTACAATTCCTAGGAAACATAAGCAATGTGATGCTTGCATTCTAGGAGAGCATAGCAAACAGTCTTTTCATGATTCACATTCAAGAGAACATAGGAAGCTTGAACTCATTCATTCTGATTTATGTGGTCCAATGCCTGTTCCTTCTGTAAATGGAAATAAATATATCATGACATTTATTGATGATTACACCAGAATGTGTTGGGTTTATTTATTGAAGAACAAATCTGATGCTTTTCAAACATTCAAGAATTTTCATAAATGGATTGAAAATGATGCACAATCTCATATTGGGTCTATTCGCACTGATAATGGAAAAGAATATACATCAAATGAATTTGAAAACTATCTTCGCCAACATGGGATCAAACATCAAACAACTATACCTTATAATCCCCAACATAATGGTGTAGCAGAAAGAATGAATAGAACAATTTTGAATATGGTACGATCCATGCTTTTCTTAAAAAATGTAAAGATAATGTTTTGGGCTGATGCTGTTCTATGTGCTGCATATATAAAGAATAGATGTCCATCTAATGCTATAAGAAACAAGACTCCTTATGAATTGTGGTATGGACATGTTCCTTCGGTAAAACATCTCAGGATCTTTGGTTCCACCTGTTATGCTTTGATACCAAAGGTACATAGAAACAAACTTGGTGCTAGAAGTCGTAAGTGTATCTTCCTGGGGTATTCAAACACCTCTAAATCATACTGCCTCTATGATGAAGTAAATAAAAAGTTTGTTGTATCTAGAGATGTCATTTTTCTTGAATCATCCAAATCTGACAATGTTGTTGAGTAGCAACTTGATCGCTTGGATAGATTCGAAAAAACAAAATCATTTCAAGAATTTGATAATCAGATTCCACATCTTGAAGGGGGGATTCCTATACTAGAACAACATGTGGAATCTTCTTCTGAAGAACAATCTCCTCTGCATGAAACTCCAACAATGGATGATGCTTTAAGTGATGTAATTGATAGAATTGGGAGACTCAATGTTGATTCAGTCCCAACTCAATCAACAGAGCAGCCTGGACCATCTCAGAAAGGTCCCCCAAAGTGGCTGACAAAGATACTTGAAAGTGTTCATCCTGATGAAATTGGAAAAACAGGAACCAGAAATTCAAACCGACAAAATGGAGGTGATGTAGATGACTCTAATTCACCTGTTGATATGGATGTTACTTATCATTGTGAATTGAACTTGTCTACAGATTTTGAACCAACTTCCTTCAAAGAAGCTGCTTCTCATGATGAATGGAAAGAAGCGATGAAAAAGGAGTATGATGCCCTCATAAAGAATGGCACTTGGAAGCTGGTTGATCCTCCATTTGGAACGAAACCAATTGGCTACAAGTGGGTCTACAAGAACAAGTACAAAGATGATGGCTCACTTGACAAGCACAAAGCTAGGCTTGTGGAAAAAGGCTTTACACAGAAGGAAGGGGTCGATTATGAGGAAACTTTTGCCCCCACAGCAAAATGGGCCACCATCCGGAAACTCTTTGCACTAGCTGCTCAGAACGGTTGGAAAGTCCATCAAATGGATGTAAAAACTGCATTCTTGAATGGAGATCTAAAAGAAAATGTTTTTATGTCCCAGCCTGAAGGATTTGCTGTGAAAGGACATGAACATAAAGTATGCAAACTTGTGAAGTCCTTGTATGGCCTCAAACAAGCACCACGCGCCTGGTATGAAAAACTAACTGAGCATCTTCTGAAACTCAACTTCAATCATTTTGATCTTGATGATGCAACTTTATTTGTCAAGAAAGTTGGCAAAACAGTTGTGTATCTTGTGGTATATGTAGATGATCTTTTAATGGCAGGGAACAATGAAAGCTACATTGTATCCATAAAGAAGGAATTAAGGAAAAGTTTTGAAATGACTGATTTGGGTTATGTTCATTACTATCTTGGCATTGAAGTAACCCAACATCCAAAATCCATATTTCTTTCTCAAAAGAAATACATTGGAGATTTTTTAAATAGATTTGGCATGACAGAGTGCAATCCTCTTTCTACTCCAATGGAACAAAACTTAAAGCTCACATCTATTGAAGGAAACGAATTTGAGGATGCAACAAAGTATAGATAGCTTGTAGGAAGTCTCATCTACCTCACTACTACCAGACTAGACATTTCATTTACTGTCGGAATCCTCTCTAGGTTCATGCAAAAGCCTTGTGAGGGACATTGGTCTGCTGCAAAAAGAGTTCTAAGGTACTTGAAGGGAACTCAAGACCTTGGAATCAAGTATACACAGGTGGACGACTTCAGCTTGATTGGATACTCTGATTCAGACTTCGATGGAGACAAAGAAACTGGGGTATCTACTTCAGGATATGCTGTGAGTCTTGGATTAGGAGTTGTCTCCTGGAGATCACACAAACAATCAGTTCCAGCAGATTCCACAACTAAAGCAGAATATGTGGCAGCATCTGAAGCAACGAAAGAAATTGTGTGGCTCAGGAAAATTCTTGAAGATTTGCAGGTAAAACAAGTACAATCAACTACACTCATGATTGATAACACCTCTGTAATAAAGTTGGCCAAGGATCCAAAGTTCCATGATCAAACAAAGCATATCAATACTAAATATCATCTGATTCGACATCATGTTGAGGCCAAAACAATCCATCTCCGTCATTGTTCCACAAATGAGAAAGTTGCAGACATCTTCACCAAAGCACTTGGAAAGGAAAAGCTTGAACGATTCAGAATGATGCTTGGACTCACCAACATCCCTTCAGATTAAGGGGGGAATGTTGACACCTAATCTTCATGATTGGGGAATTTGTAACATAAATAAATCAGGAATGTGAACAGTCATCGGAAGATGAACTGAACAATCACTCCTAATGTATAAAAAAAGAACATACCTATGAAATAAACACACCAATTAGTTTTTCTGCCCTTGGAGAGTTACTGCCTGGCCTGACAGTGCTGCTACTAAAACTTCTAATTCATTTGAGGGATCACTTTTAGCATTGTAAAGAATGAAAGAATCCATATCAGAGTGTACTGAGTAGATAGGGAAATTTTGGGGTTTTTCCTGACTACTTACTACATATTTCATTAAGGTTTCTCTGTATAGTTTCTTAGGTTGACCAAACATTGAAATAGTAGCATAAGACATGTCCAATTGTAGAGATCCTTGAAGCTTTGCACCCCAAGATCTGGATAATAACATGCCATACTTTGGTGGAATATCTGCTACTACTATGTCCATTAAGATTGTTTTGGCAGGATATTGAACTAGTGATACACACAAGTCTTTGATTAATCCTAAACATCTCACCTGACTTGAATCAAAAGAAAAGAAGTCTTTGTACGACTTGGTGATGTCTAGGTCTAATTTATCCATTACAAACTTAGGCATTAGGTTATGAGATGCCCCAGAATAAAAAATGGCATTATGAAGTATTTTATCACGTATGTTCAAACTTACATAGAAAGGAGGAATTCCTCCATCTACTGGTTTTCCATTCACTTCAGGGCCAAATATTAATTCAGGTTGGTCATCAAAAACATTTACTGAGTCTTCATTTACAGAGATTTTGAGTGATCTATTGATTTGGCTTCGGTAGACATCATGTTTAGCTAATTTAGACAATGGAACAACTATTTTTAATTTGCCTACTTCAGTCTCCAGATTAAAAGGTTTTTCAGTCTGAGTTCTTGTATTTTGAACAGTTGGATTCTCTTTATCTTCTGTATTCTCTGTGTTTTTCTCCTTTTCAGGAGTGGGGTTATGGGCTGAAGTTGTTTCCAAATCAACTTCTGGAGGTTCTTCCACGTTTCCTTTGGGAGGAAGAGAAGTGGAGAGTTGTCTATTATTTGGTTGATTATCAGATACATCTTCAATAATTGGGTTAACTGGATTAGGATCTGTTCGAGAAAGAATATGTACAGGGGTGGTACTGGTCTTACCTTTGTTGGTCTGTTTTGTAGCTTTCTGTTTGCTGGTTTCAGGGACATCAATTCTTCTGCTCCTCAGATTATATTGCTTGTGGACTTCATAAATGGCTGTATCATATCCCTCCCTGAAGTCAAATGATTCACCTGACTGAGTTTGGAATTGTTTAAGAATGTGAGCTTCTTGATCCTCTTGGGTCAAGAAAACTTCTTGTTCATTGTTGAGTCCCATCAAGTTTATCTGAGTATCTTCTGATGGTTCATTAAAAGTTGAGGCTTCGACATAATTTTCCTGGAATGGGGGCCTAATGTTTTGGTCAGGCCCAGTCTTTCCAGTGTTCTGGTTTTGGTTTTTCTTGAAATTTGGATTTCTTCTAGTATTACTTGGTTGACCATCCCAAGGGGATTTCCTTTCAATTGTTTCTACTCTATCTCCTAGCCTATCCATCCCTTTAATAATAGCATCTAGTTTCTGTTCAAAGGCTGAGGGTTCTTCTTTCAATCGTATCCTCCTTTCACTTCTGGCTTTAGCTCGTTTGGATATCAGGTTGGCTTCACCACTTACAAATATACTTTCCATGTCTTCTAAATTTCGAGGAGCTCTTTCCCTAATCTGGTATGTCATATCAGAATCAAATCCATCAGGTAATTTGATCAATGCCAAATCTCGAGGAGGTCTGAGGTTTTGAGGGATAGCATTGTAAACATTATTGAACCTAGTGTAGTAATATTGCATAGTTTCTTGTGTTCCTCTCTTTAGGTTTTCATATTCTGATAAGATTTGGAGAGGATCTTTCTTCTTTTCCCATGTGTTTAATAATGTTCTATAAACAGATTCTAGGTCATTGACACTGCTTGTAGGGAGGGCTCTAAACCAGGTTCTAACTTCTCCAGTCAAACTTTGAACAAATATTCTCATTCTGACAACATCTGTATCAATTTCACATATCTCAAAGTAGTCAGTCATCTTTTTGGTATGTTGTTATGTAGTGTAAGTGTCAGAGCCATTGAAAGGAGTGATTTTACTTTGATAGTCTTGGGGCATAGCCCCTAGATTGGCTAGTAATACTGGAGGAGTATATCTGTTTGCCATTGTAGTAGATAGTGTTGAAACAACAACTGGGGTTGGTCTTGGAGTGGTGGAAGGGGTGGCTTGAGGTTGGGATGTCTGAGGTACTGATGATGAACTTGGAGAGGATGTTGTGATTGTTAGCACCTAAATCTGCCTTAGGCTGAAGGAAGGCAAAAATTAGGGTAACCACAAACCACGCTCAGTCTGGTAGCTAGCCCTACCAGAGCAGGAGAGGGCTCTCTCTGAGTCACGCTCAGTGAATAGATAGTCGAAAATGGTTTGAGATGACTTACAATGAAATAGTTACCTTAGGCTAGTAAGTGAATAGGGATTCTGGAAACAATTTTCATGAATGATCGAGATTCTGGGATGTTATGGGACCGGCGCTCAGCAAAGAACAGAGAATTTAATACAAAGGCACATATTATTCCATGAGGCAAGGTAGGCGGAAAATGTAACAATTTAGATTGAGGTACCATGGCATGAATAAATTACTGAAGAAAGTGAAAAGCGCATAGTGACATGAATCCTTTTCAACAGAAGAATAACACTGAACATGAAATTTTCCCACAGGTGGAGTAATAAAATTGAATTCTACCTAATCTCACTCAGAAAATTTCACTGGAAATGAACATTAATAAAATTATGAAACATAATGAAATACATATGAAAACATAATAAACACATTTTCTACACTCACAACCACAAGAATCTCATGAAACAGAGCCGCTGCCTTTCATTAATTCTCTGTCAAAAATACACAGTGAAGAAACAAAGTTTCTTTCCCACAGTCTCGCAGAAGTTACAATCCAACCAACCATTTGCAAATAGCTTGCATACAATATATAGAATGTGTGACGAAGAGGTACAACACCCAAGGGTTGGGGAGTTACTTGAATCATTACAAAATGGAGATGGAGAGCCAACCATCAGCTACAGGTGCGGCGCTCACAAACATGACTTTGGCCTGGGTAACCCTTTGCCTTCCTTCGCCACTTGGATAGATGCCAATTTGGAGAAAAAAACAATTTAAATGCTGCCTTTGGTGCCAAGAAACCAAAGTGTAGATGACCGGGCCCACTTGGAGAAGTCGCGAACCGAAATTTTGCGAAACGGGAGCAAATTGGCAGTTTTTCCTCTGTGCGCCGCGCCAATTTCTCCATGCGTCGCACCAATTTGGGGCCTATTTTGGGGAGATTTCAGGTGTCCAAAATGTGCCGAAGTGGGCTTGTTGGAAATCCTATCCTGTCTACTTTCTAACCCAACTGGAATTTTTGAATTTGGTGCTCATTTTCCCCTCCAAATCTCCTTTCTCCCAAGACTGCTTTTTGTGTGTCAAAAAAGTGGCAGAGAGGCCATTTTTTGGGTGTTTTTGACCTCTAGGAGGCTCAGATCTTGCCCAAATTTCTTACCTGGAAACTGGTGGTGGTGATTTTCCATGCTGAATCCAAAACTACAAGCCATTCCTCATTTGGAGCTCTAGAATTTTAGGGTCGCGCCAGTGGCGCGGCGCACAGGGAGAAAATCCCTGTTTTTTGCCCAAAAAATTTCCATGTGACCAAAAGTTCCCCAAATTTCTTGAAATTTGGGCTGGAGGTTCTCTATGGGGTGCCATGCTGAGCTAAGGAAGCCTTAGCCAAGATTCTAAGCCTATCTTGCTCTTTTGCCTCTTTTTCCCTCCTTGTTGCTTTCCTCAATTTTGCTTTTAAACTCTTTATTCGGGCCTTGGCGCTCATGTTTCGTGCCCTGTAATGAAATGCCATGTGTCTCAATAGAGGAAGGTCTTTGTCGGCCTTATCTAGCAGCCTCTCCAAATGCATGTTGACCCTCTCAAGGTTGGCCTCCCTATCCTCATTGATTTCTTGATCCAAAGATGTGAGCTCAACCTTTCTTCTTTGAGTAGCTTGGCGATGCTCTCGAATGTTTTGCAGCTCCATGATCGTCTGCTGGTCCTCAAGCTGCTTGTTTCTATGCCCCAGGTACTTCATGTTCCACTTGGCCCTCTCCAAGTCAAGGGAAAAGGCCTCAATCTATGATTGTTGTTCCTAGATGACCTCTCTAAGCTTTGAATTTGTTGGCTCTGTATCGGTCCAATCATCGTGAAGGAGAATGAACTCGGTCTCTCGTTCACCTAATGGCTCTCCTGAAGGCCCCTCATCATGTGCTGGCTCCTTACCTCTGTTTTGGGAGAAAACACAATCCTTATGCCTCTTTGATATGTATTGGTCACCTGAGTCCTAGGTGCCTTGGAACCTCATCATTATTTCTTGATGACCCAACCTCCATTGACTGTGCTGACATAGTTTGGTGCTGGCTTGGTGAAGTAGTTATATGCATGTTCAAAGCTGCCTCAATGAAAGTGTCCCATGTCATGTTATTTTTTGTCAACAGATGGAGAACCATAACCTTTATCAAGCTATGACTAAAGAGACTAGGATAATGCACTTTTCCTTTCAATTTCACCTTTTTAGACATCTTGGTTAAGCTCCTATACAAGTAACGACTCAAATTGAGCGACTTGGTTGCTGTAAAGTGCATGAGTAGCCTTATGTGATATTGATGCAACCTAGAAAATTTTCCCTCACATGTGAAGAATTTCATGACAACCTTCATTAATGGTGCATATATCTCCAAAAAATATCTGAATGGGAAAACATGTGAGTGAGTTTCTTTATATTATGATTTCAGTTAGGGTTTGTACTCTTCTTGTCCTAGGTTCATGTATTTGAACCAATTTTCACCATGGTTTAGTATGCCTGTAGCTTGAGAGATGGAATCTACTAAAAACATGAAATAATTCCCCGCAATGGTGATTTTGTCTTCCGTTAAGGTGAGGGAAACTATACATCTGAGATGCTCATGGTGAAAAACTCGTTGTTGGCCTTTTTCTTGCCACATGTTCTTCATGGTGCTCAATGTTATCATGGTCCACCAATTCCTTTCCCTTCGTCTCTTGTTTCTTGACTTTGAATTGTTCTTTCTCCATAGGTAGATGTTGTGCTTTAAGCTGACTATTTTCTTGATCAAGGTATGAAATGATAAATTTGGCCCTTATCAAATTGTCCTTGACCTACATGATCTGAGAATACTTCTCTTTGATGACTTCTTGTATGGATTTATGCTCATCTTGTGCCTCCAAGTCAACTAGGTCAAAATCATGCTCAATGAGCTCCTCATCATGCAAAGAAGCCTCATGATGTGATGGTGATCCCTGTTCTTGTTTACTTTCACTAACAACTTCTATAAGTGGATGTGGATCCTCTCGAGCCAAACCTCTCAATCAGCCTCTATCTCCTCCTCAATAGGGGTCTTCTTGTGGTTGTCTTTATGAAATTTGTTGCATTCAATCATAGGCATATAACCACCATATCACTCATAAAATTTGATAAACAAGTGATGTTATAGAGCCTACCTTGCAATTTGATGGGCTTCACAAGAAATTTGAGGCAAAATGGCACAATTTCAGGCCTTTTTTTCCTTGTGCGCCATGCTATTTTCCAGGTGACCTTTTGAGGCCTTCACAGTGTCCAAATTGGGTTCAGGATAGATTGTTGGAAAGGTCTTTGAGTCTTCTTTCCAACCCAACTGGAATGCTTCAATTTGGCATTCATTTTCCCTATCAAAAGTCAAATCTGCCAAGAGTGGTCAAAATGTGCCCTGTGAGGCTGCCTCAAGGAAGAGTGTTGTTACAATCAACTTTTGAATGCCTTCCTCAACTCCCAATTGAGCTCATGATAGCTCATTGGAAATCTATTTGTGTCTAGTTATCATTTGACTTATCAAGTAAGTCATTTGGCCAACTTAGCTAGGAGAAAACGTGATTTTCCCAAGGTCACTTTAGAGGTGCATCAACAATTGTATTGTTGACATTTCTCTAAAACCATGACACCTGTGTAAAAAGTGAAGGAGGTTTTTCGTCCTTGGCCTATTTTGGACAAAAGCCTCTCTCCGTTTTCCTAAATTCATCTTTGATTGCTCAGAAAAATCATTTGAGGGAAACCTACCCCGATGTGTGGAACAAGGGATTTGTTGAAATGAAGCGAAATGAATGGGATAGGGAGCTTCTAAATTATTGAGGAAATTTTGGGAAGTAGGGAGGGGTGTTAGGAAGTAGGGGAAGTGGAATCTCTGAAATTGAGTGAGGGGAAGGGGTCCAATAAGGCAAAACACAGGCCCAACCTAGAAAACTGCTGGGTTGTAGCAAGAAACTAGGGTTTGTGCGAAAATGAGGAATTTGGGGGATCGATGGGAAGTGTTTTATAAGGTACTTTAAGGATAGGGGAAGGTGTATGAACATTAGGATACAAGTTTTTCCTATGATTTGACCGTCCAAGAGAAATTTCCTTCAAAACCCTAGGAGAGGGAAATGACCTTACCTAGGCACAACTGAAGCATGAAAAAGGTGTAAAATGACCCATTGGAACCTGACATGACGATGAAAACCCTCTGAATGATTGTAGAATCAGCTGAATAGTGACATAGACCGACATTTGGACGAATTTGGAAGGAGTGAAAGCAAACCCTAGACCTAATGCCTAGTGATCAAATTTTACTTGAAGACTCACTGAAATGACAAAAATTGACCTTGACACCTTAAAACCACTCTGTAAGAGCATGTTTGATCACTGGAGGAAGGTTGCAAAGGCTAACACTAACAGTGATCATAGAAAGGTTTGGTGTTCCTTCAAACGTAAGCTCAGATTCTATGGAGTTCTGCAAATGTCTATCAAGATGTGAAGTGACAACTTCAAGTTGTAAATCTTCAATAAATAATGGGTCATGAACCGTGCTGGCTAACCCAGAGTTAGAAAAGGTTACAAATAAAGAGGTCTCAAAATACTCATCAAAGGGTTTGTCCTCAAGATAGATCCACTGCACAGGACATGATCTTGATCTATATAGAGGCCGAGAATTACCAGAAATTTCTTGGCTTTCTGTCTCCTAAGAATTCTGGGGATCAGATTAGGGTTTTCAAACATAGGTGGTGGATTTGGATCAGGATTAGCTCTGGTGTAATGAGTCCTTTCTGAAGCCAAGTTTCTAGGTATATTTTTGGGTTTTTTTTTTTTTTTTTTTTTTCTGAGTGGGTTGGACAATACAACTTCTACAGTTTCTTTAAGAGGCTTTACGTATGGGATTTGAACCTTCTCAAAGACTTATTTGACAAGAGGAACTGATTAAGTATTTGAAACCAGTTGTTCAATCCATAAACTAGACCAGAGATAGACTGAAGTAGCATTCATTTACTTATGCAATTACAAAGCAAGAGCAGTTCAAAGGCTACCTGGCTAACTTCAGGCTTTGTCTGTAGTTTATAAAGTAAACAATAGTAATAAACAAATTATTCAGGTCCCTAGCAGATTCGCCACTATGTTATCACTTAGATTTTCCTTGAAGTTGTTGGGAAAAGGAAAGGGGTCCAAGGTAACCACAAACCAACTTTTAGGTACAGAATCTAACCAACTTGTACCTAAAGAGGGCTCTATCTTTAAGTTTTAGCTTTGTTTTGAAAGATATTAGGCTAGTTATGAAGTTTAGGAGTTTTGATTGTGTTTGGTGGTGAAATTCAATAGAAGAGGGGTAGGATTGAGTAGTTTAGGCCATTGGGATAAATGGATTCAAAGAAGATGGCTTAACTGGATTTGGTTTCTTAACAAAGGATGGTTTCACAAGGCAAGATGGTCAAACAGGGAACAAATAAAGACTTGGGATAGATGGAATGGACTCAAAATGGGTGAAGGGTGAAGTTGAATGATTACTAATAAAGAGCAGTTGAGTATTCTTTACTAAATAATCAAAGTGAACAAACTATAAAACATGAGCAATTAAGATTTCACTGTTTATGCTAGTTCAGAAGAAAACACTGAGAATAATAATGATTGAAAACAGAGTGCAATCAAGCATTTTTCGAATTACTATTTTTCATTTATCATTCAGATATGAAAAATAGATGATATAAGAAACAAGGAAAACTTTAAAGCATAAGGTATTTAGGACTTATTAATCTGGTGTTTGACTCAAGAAATCTGTGGAAAGTCCTTTTCATCAATTCTTTATCCAGTAAGCCATACAAAAGTTGGTCCAACAACATTTTATTCCAAAATAATCAGTATTACAGCAATGTCTAAGAATCCCACCCTCAATACTCCAATTGAGGAAGTATTTATACAAAAAATTTACAAAAAATATCTCATAACAAAGTGAGATATATTATAGGATGACTATGAATAAGTTACAAGAAAATAGAGACAAATGGTCTTGAAGATAGGAGAAAAGGTGAACTGATGTTGTGCAATTCCTATTCTCATGAGTGTGCTGGAGGCAAGCCCTATGATTTGGCTTGCTGCTGTCCTCTTTAGTAACTCTGTGTTGGCTGCCCTATTTTCATTGATATTCTTTACTTATTCTGATACACTTTGACCTGTTTGATCTCTGTTCATCTTCTTTACCATTACTTACTGCAGTAAATAACCAAAATTTAAATTTTACCAAGGATAATTTTACAAAATTTCCAAGATTTATTCCCACCATTTTGCTTCTGGAAATCTATTTTTCTGAAGTTTTCTCAGGGTCTCATCGGTTTCTGTGTACCTGAAAAAGGTAGGTTGAATTGGGAACAAGTGCTTTATCTCATGCTCGACATAGAACAAGTTCTCCAGATTGTCATAGAGAACTCTACCTGTAGGTAATGCTTTTGTTCCTGAGGCACTTGTTGCTGAACCTGCTTGGTTGCCTGCATACTTATTCAATTTTTCCACATAGTCTTTATGAGTTATTATTTTATCATGAATAACTAAAGGACTTGGCAACCCTTTACCTTGAAAAAAATCAAATCTCTTCATGAAGGCGTTAATTTCTTCTTGCATGTCATGGCACCTTCTTTCTAAGTTCTGCATGAGAGTTATTTTAGCAAAGACCCTTTTGATTTCCAAAATTGTACCTATTCTATCTTGAATGCCCAACTCTTCAAGCTGGTACTTATTTTTGGTATTCAAAAATTGTATGAGCCTGTTGTCTTCCTCAGGCATATTTCCTAATTTTGCCCTTGTCTTTTGAATTTCTTCCTCAGCTAGTTTCACTAAATCAATTTTCTCAAAGATTATTTGAATTGATGGACAAGCATCATTTATTGATTGAGTGATGTTGGTCCAAAGAATTTTCTTGATTTCTGACAGAGGCTTGTCAAAAGTAAGATCATTTTCCAATGATTTCACTTTGTTTTCTAATACTTTAATCTCTCCTGTCTTTTCTGCAGAATTTATTTTTGAGAGATCATACCTTTGCTCTAAGTTGGCATACTACTCCTTTACCTTATTTAGCTCTGAAACTTGTAGTTTCAGGTCCTCCATTGATTTTATTAGCTCCTCTGTGCTCAAATTAGCAATGTTGCCCTGTGCTACTCCTGCTGTTCCTACTGTTGTTGTACCTGTAACCGCCTCTACTGTAACTACTAGAATATTTGGTGCCAATGCTACTCCAAGAGTTGATGGGACTGCTGTTGAGACTACTGATATCACATTGGGAGGCTGAGAGGTCGACTCTCCCTGCTTGTCCTTCAATGCTTTTTTGAGTTCTTGCTCAGTATCATTTAGTCGTTCATTAAGTTTTAAGAGAAAATCCATCATTTCTTCTTCAAATTTTTTCTTTATAACCTCTGCAGTCTGTGGATGCCTGGAAGGTGGCAGCTTTAATTGTTTCCTTAGGGCTACAATATCTTCATCTTTCTTTTTGATCAAGGCTTTTGTAGCCTTAACATCTTTGGGATCATGGCCCAATCCAATAATTATTTCTTCTAAGGATTTTATTCTGTTATCTTTGCCCTGAGAGGAGGCCTTTTCCAAGTGTAGTTGAGCAATAGTGTTATCCAAAGAATTTGGCAGCCTTTGGGCCATCATTGCCTTACTAGTTAGGATTGAATAAATCATTTCTCTAGTTTTTTTATGCAACTCAATATGATCCAAAGGATGAATATCCTTTGCCATGACTTCAAAATTTGTTCTAAGATAATTTGTTGTTGATTTAGGTTGCTGCAACTTTGGCTTGAAATAGCTCATTATCATCTTGCCTTCTTTAATGTCATAGACTGAAATCAATCTATGTTGATTTGTAGGAGCCATTTTACAGTATTAGTTATAAACCTGCAGCCTTAATGGATCATTCATGGCTTTTATTTCTATAAATGTCTTCTTGATATCTGAGGCATCTGTCCCTAGTGGCCTGAAAGAAGATATCTCTGCACTTTACTGTCTTTCTAGCTCCTGCCTCTGTGAGCTAGTGGATGTTCCTCCTGCTAGAAAAGTTTGCTGGATTTCCACTCTTTCTTCCCTCTGAATATTTGTAGTTTCTTCAGGAAATTCCTCCTCTGAAATGGGATTTAGTCTTTGTATTTTTGTTCCACGCTCTCCTGAGGGTTCACTGGTAGGGGTAGTTGTTTCCCTGTCTCTCTTTTTGTTTCTTTCCACATTTATAGGATTTTGCAGAACTGGAGGCTCTCCCATATTGATCTAAATGGGAGGAGTATGTATTTGAGCCTGTTCTTTGGAAGTCTCAGGCTGCTTAGACATTGTAGATTGTTATGTGGTTTAAAAGCTGGTGTCTAATTCTTTTCCCTTTAATGTTCCTCTGGCTGGTGTGCTTGTTTCCTATGAAGGTTGCTAAGAAGTTCCAGCACTAGAGGCACCAATTCCTAATATTTGAGACAACTCAAATGGTACCTTCCCAAAAGAATCTAGGTCAAGTGTTTTCTCAAGATCTCTCATAACATTCTCAATATTGACCTGTTCGCTATCATGTTCTACTAGGGTACCTTCCCTCCATTCATCCATATTTGCAAAATTTTCAATCTCTGGAATCCTATAGTGAATGTATGGTGACAACCTGTTTTTCATTCTCATATCATGGAGGAAACTATTTGGTTCATATGGCCTCCAACCAAAACTTTTGTGCAACTTAAGACGATCTTCTAGAATTATCTCTACGTCTTTCCATGCTTCCATATCATTGCAGACAAAAGGGCCTAACTGATTTTTTATTCTGAGTTGAGCTTTCTTTTTGGCTTTGTAAAAATGAACCATGTCTGTATGTATCATTTGTCTAAATATTCCATTGCAAACAGTCTCATTGGAACGTATTTGGGTAACTTGAAAGGGCAGAGCTCACATCCATATATCTGGATCTTTGTATGGTTCTTGTACAGGTACCAATCACCTACTCTGTATTGCTTGGAGAGTTGTAGGATTTTATTGATGTCACCACTAATTCTAGGAGGGGAAACCCCTGTCAATAGAGTGGTTGCAGGATGAAAAAATTGGTCAATGAACTCATTGTATGAGTAAGGAGACTCATAGGATGCATGGAAGATGGGGCTCCAAAAGGTAACAGACCTTGGATTGCCTTTATTGTCAAGTTTCTTCACAGGGAAAGGGAAGTTCTCTAACTGATAATACAACATAAGATGATAAATGAAAGTGGTGTATTTAAAAACTCCCTCATTTTCCAGTCTCAGGAATTGGTCATGAATTTTATTGGCAATATAGGAGGCATAATCATACTTAACAGCAGGGGGCTGTCCAGGAGTAAAAATTGACAACAACACTAAGGTTACATCATCAACATACTCACTGGAGTTGAATCCCATGATTAAGGCTATCATATCAACAATGAGTTTTCCTATGTCTGTGAAGAAAGTCTGCAAATAGGGAGGTGGGCCTTTAGGTTGATGTTTAGGCTCCATGAAAATCTAATAGATGCAAGTCAGTTATGATTGAGACAATTGGGTAGATTTCTCAAGTAAGTATCCCATAGAAAGAGTGAGATCTTGTTCAGGGAAAAATTGCAACATTTCATTAATGGATGCAACTGTTGTGGGGAAAAGGATTGTTTTACTTGGGGACATAACAACTCTGAGGTTAGGGTCATAGTTTGCCTGGCATTGATGAATCAGATCAGGGAAAATATGGACTGAGGGGAGAAAATACCTGGGAAGGTTTGATTCCCACAGTCCCAGGATATCTGAGCCATTTAGGTATTGGTTTCTGACTTGGAAAAAGGCTTTCAAGTGGTTTATGTCACTGGATAAGTCCCTTATCTGAAAATCTTTATTTGCAAGAGGCAGATAGTCTAAGTCTTTATGAGGGGCATTCATGGGTGCAACAGATAGAGCCACAGAGGTTTCCATTTCTGGTTCCTTTGGATTTAGAAAGGAATTTGGTATTTTGGTACAAAATGGGCGAATTAACTATTATGGGAACTTATATTGGAAAAATAAAGACTAAATTTGCAATGAATTTTGCCTCTCTGTGGATTTTATACTGTAAAATTAAACTTGCAGGGTTTTGGCGGAAATCGGCTACATACTTGTATTTGAGGAATGAACAAAGTAATAACAGGTGTTGATGGTGACTAACAGGTTCTGGCTGCATCGGCTGCAATTTTCTCAGCAAGGTGGTGGTTGGAAAGTTGGGAAGGTTGACTTTAATGTTGTTTTGGGAGCATGGTTGCAGTACAAAATAATAGAGAAAACAACACTTTGTTGGTTTTATTAACAAAGTCAAAGGTGGCGGGGATTTTCTTATTTGGGCGAATGACGTAAGCAGAAGGAAAGGATGTTTTGTCACATGTGGAGGGTGGTAAGTGGTATGGTATCACACCGCTTTTGGAGATGAGTGAGTTTTGGCTGGGAGCCAGCGATTCCATAGGTTTTGTAATGCGTGGAAGGGTACTGTGCAAAAACAGCTTTGTGATTGCGCGCTAACGTGCAGTAACAAAGTAGCGTGCGATATTGTTAAGGACCGTTGGATGATGGAGGCACGATCAAATAACTGAAGGGAGGTGTGATACAGTGGGGTTTATGTGCGCGGGCCCGACCCAATTAAAAATTATTTAATCGTATCGGGTGCAATATGATTGGTTGGGAAGGGTTATTAATTAACCATGAGGGTTAATTAATCCCTATTAATGGAGCGGGGGAATTAGGCTCTTAATGAACTATAGATTAATTCCTTAATCCCGTTTTTAAATGTGTTTATGGTTATAACTAATCAGTGGCGGGGTATATAAAAATTTGGGGATTTTAATATATTTAAATAATACGGGAAAATGTAATACTTGTGCAGGATTTATATAATACCAAACTTAAGAGTTAATATGACCATGTAAATGTAAAAAGCGCTAAGTAAAACATTAGAATGAGTATTTAACTTAGGCTTGAGTGAAAAAGAGGCATTTATGTGATATTGTTTATTTTTCCTAAGTAAAATGGGATTTTACTTAGGAAAATACTTATGAGAGTAAATGAATGATGATTTTAAATACTTAGGCTTTTAAATTATTGGGCTGAGGGTCTAGTCCCTCCAGAAGTCAGAGAAATGCTTTGAGCCCCTCTAATTTTCAAAGACCTTAGTACTTAGGGGGAATTCGTGAAATCTTTAGGGAAAAATGAGAAGGGGAGTTAATTATTTGACCTTGTCTTGCTTGAAATGCATCAAGTGTAATGTCTGCCTTGAAATTGTGATGAAAGTGAAAATTAACACATCTAGAGACATTATCCATCACATGTAATTCTGCAACAACATCTACCTACCCTACCTACTTTAGCCTAACATTTTTTTCTCTTTTATTAGGGTGCACTTGGACTGGAAAACCCTTATCACATTTTTTTCTTTTACATGTAGATATCTATCTATGTCTAGCCTTATTACATACAAGGGCTCAGATTACATTGTTGAGCTCCTTTTATTCACTCTACCTATCTACTTATCTGCCAAGATTAAATAGTTTGGTCAGATTTTATTCTCTATCTCTAAAACATGAAATTGAAAAATATGAACTAGTCAAGTTTAAGTTGTTTGATTGTTCATCAATTGTGGCATAAGTTACAAGTTGCACACAATTTGTTTATTACATAAGAGTAAAAAGTAGTGGCATTTAGACTTGCACACTTTCCTTGGTCTTTCTTTTGGTGGGGTTCATTTTCTTTCACTTTTTTTTTGGACCATTTTATTATTTTCACCCTTTGATTTTTCTTTTAGGGTATACCCTCTTTACAATTTTTAAATTTTTTGATTTTTTGACAATATGGAAAACCTTTGCAACAAGTAAAGGTATGGACATATTACATAGCCCATCAATTCAATCATGAAATATGACACCTATTGGTATAGGAGTATAACATATGGTAGAAGTCATGAAATATGTGAAGAAACTAAAAAAAACCTTTAAGGGCTCAACTTGTCATCTATCCCTCCTTCTAGCACCAAAAATGTTGACGGTGCTAGACCCGCTGACATTCAGGGGATCTCCCTGATATAAAGTCCCAACTAGACCTCACACCATTTGGAGTAGGAGTCCCAACCATGGGTGGTAATGTAATTCTTTGACCATGGAAGCATGCAGAGGAAAGTATGATAAATTTGGGTGAGAGAAGGTGTGTGACCTTGTGGAGAGTCAAGTGTGATGCATACAGGTTCTAACACACAGGGGGGAAGAGGAATTATGCCCGTTAGAAGCCCGTAATAGTACGTAGCTTGAAAGGAACACATGAGCGAAATGACATCACAAGATAAAATGCAAAATAGTCCACAAATTAAAGTGATGAGTTAATCCAACAACACTCATCCAACAAGATTCGTACAAATGCATAAAAAGTAGTTCATAAGCATATGCGTAAGTTAAATAACATACATTTACAAAACAACAAAAATATCCCTACTATATTAACAACATATACATGAAAGTGTGTTGGCTCTTATTTTATTATTATAAGTGAAATTTCCATCCATACAGAAACCATTGACAACCACCAGCCCTAATAATGGAACATTACAATCAATAACACCTACTCCTCCAAAGAAGTATACTCGCTCTACGCTATGGAGAAGCCAAGGCTCTTCACAATACTCCCAAGCCTTCTCTAAACCTAACACTAGAAAAAACATTGGCTCCCAATAGTCCATTCTATGAGTTATGAGGTTCTATTTATAACAAGAGGGGGTGACACTTCAACTCCCCTTTGTGACCTTTGGACTATCCTTATGACTCTTCAACTTATTTACAAAATGAAAAATTACATTACATGGTGATTTTTCATATTCCAATATTAGCACTTGGAATTTCACTTACAACATAATTACAAATAATATTACATTTTCCACATGTACCCATATAAGAAAAATAGGGTAGAGACAACCTAACAAGAAACAACACTATGATTCTGGAGTTTGGGGGGAAGTCCAGCTCAACAACCTCCACTTGATGCTTCTTGGTCACATATCGGTGCCAAGCTTGGTACTTTGTGATAGTGTCCCCAAATTTCTTAATGGTGTCTTGTTAAAAGCGGACTCTAGCTTACATGGCATCTGGGTACACTATCTTGGAACATGTGTCCAAATCATTCTGAAGCATGAGCAACATTGTCTTGAACTTGACACGACCACCGATGTACCTATCCATGTTATGTGCATTCAACTCCAAGTCTTCCCTCATGGATTCTAGTCTTAGCTACTCCAAGTACTCATCGATCTCCAACCAGACTTGGTTCTTGGGTTTAACATAAGTGAGGGAACCAATTAATGGGATCTAGTGTTTTTTGACGAAGACATCCAACCTAATGTACAACCACACATATGATGCCTATGTGTTACCAATGAATAAGGCAAGCTGCTTGTTGTTCTGAATCAACATTCCGCCCTTCGCTTTCTCAAGCTCTTCTTGTGGCTTCATCTTCTTCACCAAGTCAAGTGAACCCCCCTTGTACTGAATTGTTCACTCTTGTACATGAGCGAATGTAGCATGTATGTTCTTGAGAGTTTGAACAAACACTTTGTTCCACTGCTGTATGCCATGAAAATAGACAAATTCTTTATGCACGGTGACAAATCTATTATAGAGCTTTCGAATGGTATCACCAAGTGTTGATACTTCAACAAGTATTGTTGTCCACATCTCTCCCAATGCAGAAAATGTATTCTACACTGATGCTTGGAGTTGTTTTGCCTCTTCCTAGCAACCTGCAAGTTCTTTACCAGTTGTTCATTCTCGGATGTCAGATAATGAACATTTTAGCTTGTTTCTCATGCATATGCCAAGCTGGCTTAAGAAATGGCATTTGGATGCTTCCTGGTTTCTGACACTATCAACCATTCCTTGATGAATGCAGGTGATGCATGATCATCTGAAAAGTGCTTTCTCCATGCTTGTATAATCCTCTTCTAGAACTCATAAAATTATATATTGTACACATCCATGACCGAATCATAATCAAGGATAAAAACATCTCCTTGCTTGCTCGGGGTTAGCTCTGCTGCTGGGGGTGGTGGAGACTGAGGGATGACCCGTGGTTCTTTTGAAATCATGTCACTATATTCATGTTGCTACTCCTGTTCCAACTCCATGGCTGTCACTTCAATCAATTACTCAATTTGCTAAGCAATATCCTTATCCTACATCTGTTCACCTTCCCCCTCAGCTACTACTTGTTCTGTCTCATCAACTTGCATTGACGTTGTTTCCTTTGTCATCGTGCCTTGCCTTTGTTCTTCTTCTTGCTTTTGCTTCTCTTCTCATTCTCTCCTCCTCAAATTCTGTTCTTCCTTCAAATTCTTCTCTGTCTCCTTCAACTTCAGTTCTACTTCATGCAACCTTTTCTTTTCTCTTTTCCTCCACTCTTCTCTCTTCATCTATTACTCCCTCTTTGCTTCCACTACCGAATATGCCTTTGCTATAATAGGATCTGCCATGATTTTGTAGCTTTCCTCTCCCTGTGGATCATAAAAGATCTTCCTCTTTCCCTTGTCCTGCATTGGATTACTGCCTTTTGATGTTGTTTTTGATTCTTTCAAGGTTGTCTCTATCTATAGAGAAGCCTTCTAAGCTCTTGCTATACTGAATGGATCATTGGGTCTAGAGGCATTGTAGCATTACCTCCAAGGATCCTCCTCTGGCCAAGGAAATGTCCCATGGATCCATGGAAACTAAACTCTCGTACAATGGTCTTTGCATATACCGTGGGGATCATATGGATTAAAGTTCGTGGTGCCAAACTCAAATTTCACTTTGTCCTTAGATTTAGAATCAACATCTTTGAAGCTCTTAATCTCGTATAATCTGATCCACAAAGGAAGAGTGGGCCATTGAACATTCTTCTTCCTATGCAGTCTTGCTGAAAACCCTATAACAAGGTGGTATTAAAATTCTTGCATGATCAGTTTCTAGTGGAATCACCTGGTAAGATATGTGGAGGCTTCTCTCTGCCAAACACTCTAATGAAGGTGCTACCTGGTGAGGCATAAAAATCTGCAATTTTTATTATTTCCTCCATTGCTTCTCGGGACATGCAAGGTGGATCTTACTCAAATATAAGATTGTATAACAGGATGATAAAGTGGTCAGTTGGCCTTGCCATCACTCCTCAATAGATGTAGTTGGAAATAAACTTGTAATAGATGTTCACGAAAATCTCTTGTGGTTCCCATGTCTAGCTCATGTTAGGGAACTGCTACTGCGAACATATTGCATCCAATAAGTATGCGAACATGTAAACACTTGCTTGCTTGTTCTTGGGCAGGTTATGAGCCTTAGCTACATGGGACTTCAACTGTTGAGCCAACAAATCTGACAAGTTGAATGGCCTACCATCGCTTACCAAATGGTCTAGTAAGACTTCCCACCCTTCAGGGAAGGTCTTTGTGCTCTCTTGACCATATATTATGTAGGAAAAGATGATCAAGAATTGATAAGCCTTCTTGAGGTATGTTGTCTTGTAAACATTGGTGGGTGTCTATCTGAAATTTGACAACTCTTTCACCCAATGCTTTCCAATGTCTCCGGTGTTCACATAACTATGGGTGGCATAGAAGAGTGATTCCATGCACTTCATTAACTCGGGAAAGTGATACATCTGTTGAAAGTATTCTGCCCTGAAGGTGGCAATATTTCCTCTGCCGACACTGCTCAATGTCATAGTCTGTTCATCCGTATGTGAGATAATCCGGTTGATGATGTTTGCACAAGGGAAGGTGGGGTACATGCATGTAACCTTGTATAACCATAACTGCTGGATGCTAAACTAAACCTGCTGGTCCTCTAAGTCCACCTTAAAGTTCTCTGCAAAAGTGTTTTTGATTTGTTGCCCTGTCAGTGTTGTTCCCTTCTCAATAAACAACTCAGTATCTACATACACTAGTAAATCAACTAATATCTGCTACACCGCTTCCTGAGTGCTGCTCTAAGTGGTTTCCTTTGATGCAACTCTCTTGGATTCCATGTGAACTATGATAGCTGGAGAGATGCTCAACAACTATTGTACCTGCCATGACAAGAGAGGACACTCATGGCAAGAAAATGTTAGTTAGAAACCAAAACAAGTTCAAGGAAAGTTCAAGTAGCAAGAGGGTCACTTGATGTGTGGGATTGCGCAATTTTTCTTGAGAGGGGTGCCTAACTACTATGGGAACTACACACTATGTAGTGCCAGTAGTTAGTGCGGAAGCTTGATGACTGGAAGTGCGCAATGCACCGTTTAGTCTAGGCTAAGGCTTGGGAGAGACTGCATGTTGTGTAGTCTCAGTGGCCAAGCTGAGAGACTAGCTCTTGGAACTATGTAGTACATAGTTGGAGCTAGCCCAGGCTATGATCTACGCAATTCCAGAAGCCAAGCCAGAGGCTCGAATCTCCAGATTGCGCAGGGAAAGCTGTACAAGGTGAGATCCAAGTAACGAGACCCAGATCTACCCAAGGGGAGTGTGAAAAATAAGAAGATATGAAATATAGTGTGAATATAAGTGTAGATCTAACTAAA
This sequence comes from Pinus tabuliformis, assembly GCA_031772625.1. Lineage (NCBI taxonomy): Eukaryota > Viridiplantae > Streptophyta > Pinopsida > Pinales > Pinaceae > Pinus > Pinus tabuliformis. The sequence continues at coordinate 2,021,922,366 of CM062817.1, read as the reverse complement.
TTTTGATGCATTCATGTTAAACAAGTGCAACAATTGATTAAATTGAAGGAAACGAAGCATGTGAGGATAGTTGCCACAGTGATAACTGTTGGTGCAAAAATAGGAAAACGCATGTGACACTTGGGAAAGTCAATATATAATTTGAAACACCACCTCTACAAGTTAAAACAAGTTATAATGCCAACAAACATGTAGAGAAAGAAGTGAAACAACACTCACATAAGCCAAACAACCAAAAGTGACAGAAAAAGCAACAAAAGACAACAAACGAAAAACTCACCCAAAAAAATGACGATAATTGTACCGAAGGTTCCTTGATCTCCTCGGGAATTCTATAGCTCGAAGATTGAGAGTGAAAATGAGCTCTAGCGGCATCGATTAAATATATTTGGACAAATTAGGGTTTATGACATGCATGCCTAAAATCAAGGAAAAAGTGACACCTGGAGGAAGTTTCTAAAAATAACACAAGTTTGTGCTTCGGGATACTAAAAATAGATCCATATTTTTTAGGAATTATTTTTTCTTTTTTTCTTTTTCTGGGGAAACTTTACATGCACATTGTCGGGAAAGACAACACAATTCCAGGAACTGGGAAACTTTCCAGCTTAGTGCACTGCACAATTTCTTAGGTGATTGAGGATTACACAATTTTTGGGCTTAGTGGTGGGTTTCCCCCTCATGATTGCACATTTTATGAGCTCAAGGCCCACTGGTAGTCAGGACTGTGCAATTCCCAATAGGAAGGCTATTTTCCCTCAAGAATAATGTTGTTTTCTTGGGCAAGCCCATAACCTTTGTGGGACCAAGTTAGGAGATCAACTTGTGAGCTAGAAAATCAACTAGGTAAGAAAACAAAAGCCAAAAAGAAAAGGATAAGTCTCAGTCGACGAACGGATACTTGGATTAGTGTGAGATGAGATGTTGTGGTCAAGAAAGAAGGCTCCAAAATCGAAGCATAGAAAAAATTTTGGAGGGTGGTTGTAGCTGATGCAACATATTGATAGAGTAATATTCTAAGACAAAGATGGTAATAAAGAGCATGCCTTTTATTACATAAGAAAAAACTCTCGATCCATTCTCTTAATTATGATCCAATTGAAAATACTACTCTTCCATTAATACATGTAGTGCAAAGGCTTAAACATTACATTGTTCTTAGGACTACCATAATTTTTGCAAGTTTGAACCCCATTCGATACTTACTTACTTACAGAATGATAAACCATAAGTTTTCTTGAAGGATCATCATCCTACAATAATTTGACATTGATCTTTCTTTCTTGAAAAGTGAGAAGGCCATTATCCTTGTTGAATTCATTACCAATCTACCATCTAATACAAAGCATTCACCAATGAATAACACTATCCCTAATGAATATCCATTCATCGTCTTGTTTGATGACCCTGGATATGGTGACATCCTTATATACATATGGACTCAAAATTTCAATCCTCACCTTTCATGATATGATTGATGATGCAATTTTGACCAAGTACCCCATTATCTCCTTATATGAGATGTACTATATCGATGAAGAGTAGATACCATTCTACCTTGATGCCTCATTATCAAGGACACTGGGTGGGTCTTTATGAATACCATAAAAATGCATACAACAAAAAACTCTTATAAGGCATTTCTACCACCCAAATAATTCTTCATGAAGGATATTTCTATCACACTATATTTTGAGACTACATTCAAGTTGTCAAAAGATGCACCAGGTGCCAACTCTATTCCAAGAAAACAAGAGCCCCATCATCTCCCTTACACTTTTTTATCAGAGTCGACCCATTTTGAAAATGGGGTATTCAATTCATGACTTACAACTCGCCATCAAAAAATTTCCACAAGTATATAACAGTGAGTATGGACTACTTCACAAAATGGGTTAAAGCCATGCCCACCTTCAACAAACAATCAACATAATGAACCACTTATTATATGTCATTACGCAATTTTGGGTCCCTAAGGAGTTAGTATCTAAATGTGGAAACATTTTCAAAATGAGATATTCTAAGAATTATCTTATCTCCTTAGGTTCACCAATAAATTTGATTCACCATAATACCCCCAATTTAATGGTTAGGTAGAAGCTATTAACAAATTTCTCAAAACTATGCTATAATATATGGTGAAAAAACATAAAACCCATTGGCACCATATGTTATTTTATTCCTTATGGGCATACTTCACATCGGTCAAAGTTTCCATAGGCTGCACTCCCTTCCATCTTGTTCATGGGTTCGAAGTAGTTCTCCTAATTGAGTGTGAGATCCCTACACTATGCACCACAATGAAACTAATACCTGACATTGCTCCCCTTGAGTAATGCCTCATACAACTGGAACACATCAACAAAAATTGACAAGCCTCTCTCTAGCATAATGAGGGCACTAAGAAACAACCCATAGCCACCGTTGACCATAATATAGCCCCTCACACATTTAGCAAGGGAGATATAGTCCTATGATATTATATTACCCATGAAGCCTTGGGTCCTAGGAAATTCAAAATGTTATGGAAAGGACCTTACATATTCAAACATTGTGAGAATACATTCTCGTTGAACCTTAATAAACAGGTCTAAAATATACCATTAATCGGCTCCAGATGAAAAATTTCCACCCATGAATACCAAACCTATTACTTCTTATGATGTTGTTTTTTTACTTAATTTTCATTTCTTATGTGTTGATAACCCTTTCATTAGGGTTTCTAATATCTATCCATTTCATTGTGTTGCAAATGTATCACCCACTAGCTTACTTCTTTGGGTTTGCTGTTGGCACTTCTCAATGGTTGCAAAACTTAGCTTCTACTTCCACTACAACAAAACAGGTTGCGCTAGATTTTAGTGCATTTTTCCCCAATCGGGATGAACAACCTAGCACTGAATTTGGTGCTATTGTATTGTTTTTAAAGCATCATTTTTTCACCAAAATTTTCATTCTGTTTTACGCCATATTTTGCATCCTTTTTTGCATCAAAATTTTCACCAGGATTTTCATCTACCTTTATGATAGATTTTTCTTTTATTTTTTGTGCCATCTTTTGTGCCTTTTTCTATCATTTTTTACTTCTTTTTTTGTTCCATTCTTTTCTCCCAGTTTTGTGACATCATTTGCATCAAGTTTTACACCATATTTTTCATCCAATTTAGTTCCTTTTTTGCATCGAGTTTGTGCGAGTTTTTGCATCTAGTCTTACACCATTTTTTGTATCTAGTATTATGCCAGTTTTTGCTTCTAAATGTGTACTTGTTTTTGCATCTTGTTTTGCACCAATTTTTGTGCCTAGTTTTTCACCATTTTTTGCATCCAATTTTGAACCATATCTCACCGAGTGCCTAATTTTGCATCCATTTTTGTGCCCATTTTCTACATTTTTTTGCACCATTTTTTGCATTTGATTTGTCTCACATTTTTGCATCCTATTTTGCACTTTATTTTGCATTGTTTTCGCTGCCATTTCTTGCATCAAAATTACATCCTTTTGAGTGTCCAAATTTGCATCCTATGGCGATCCATGTGTTGTGTCCACCTTTGCATCCAATTTTGTGTCTAATGTTACATTCAATTTTGAGCCATTTTTTACGTCCACTTTTGCATTAATTTTTGCATCACTTTTTACACCACATTTTGTATCCAACATTGCATCTCAATTTTCATCCAATTTTGAGCCATTTTTATGCTGATTTCTCACAAATTTTCATGTCTACTTCTATGTTTAATTTTGCACCATTTTTTACATCCATTTTTTCATCTAATTTTGAATCCCTTTTGGTGTGTAATTTTGCATCCTTTGTGGAATTCAAATTTGCGTGCTTTTTTCTGGCTTTAATTTCTATCCACATTTGCATCTCATTTTTCACCTAGGTTTGATTCTAAATTTGTGTCTAGTTATGAATCATTTTTGGAATCCAATATGGTAACCTTGGTTTCAACCGTTTTTTGGCCTCATTTTTCATCTTTTTTATGTATTTTCTTACATTCTTTTTTGCGCCCAATTTTTAATCCCAATTTTACACCATTTTTGCATACTGATTTTACATCTAAATTTGCATCTTTTTAGAAACCAAATAGACATTCCCTTTTTCATCCAATTTTACTTCGATTTATCTATCCTTTTTTGCATCTATATTGGTGTCCATTTTTGCATCCTTGTTGGCACCCAGTTTGGAATCCTTTTGTATGCCTTGTTTTGTTCCCTTATTTGTGTCTAGTGTTGCATCATTTTTTACTTCTAGTTTAAAACCCTTTTACGTGTCCTTGTTTACATATTTTTCTGATGGCTAGTTTAGCTAATAAACAATTATTGAAATTTCAGTAAAATAGTATACTTCCATGGTAGGAGGAGAGCATTATGGAAAAATCATTTTTATCACTACTCCTATAAAACCAACAACTACCTACATTTTGGTATTGTTTCGAGAGCCTTATCAACGTGCCATTCCACAATCCATTCCCATGCATCAATATCACAATAAGTTTACCCTATGTTTACAATAAAAAAAAATCTAATTCAAAAAATACGGTGAATTAGCTTTTCATTTTGCATTTTCTGAAAAATACCATAACAATGGATATAGATATTTAAGATGGGAGGGTGAGGGAAAGGGAAGGAAAACCCTCCAAGAATCTAAGGCAATGATCAGTTTATGAACATATAAAACCCATGTAAAGAAGATAACAAGGAAACATAATCCTTTCTATAGATCGAAAATGTAATAGAGAAAACATCGCCTAAAAAAATACAGTCTAAAGATGACAACTAACATGCCATAATGATGTCCACATGGGGTAGCTCAAGCGGCAAGGGCCGTGGAAATGAAGTCTCACCGAACCGGAAGTCTTGGGTTCAAATCTTGGGCTACCCTTCCCCCGTAGAGGGGTACATAATGGTCATGTAAATCAGAGAGTCCCACCCCAGCTTACAAAAAAAAAACATGCCATAATGATACCATGTCAATAATTGGTATTGAAGGAAAAAATTATATCACAAGTGGCTAAGCATATTAGCATTGGATTGAAAATGAGACAGACAAATACCCAATTACAATATTATTTTTTTTTCGAGGAAAGAAATCAACCTCCCTCTCAGCTTGAGGGTTAGAGTGAGGTTGTTGGTAATAGGCCAACCCATGGGTATGCTCGCTTAAGAGTTACAAATACCCAAAGACAATACAACAATATTCATAGAAACAAAGTGATTACATCAATATTTGTCAAGGCATTATAGCTGATCATGTCAATAATGGGGACTTGAATCTGGGCGGGGAAGATAACAAACATTCTGACCAACCACCTAAGATAATCCCAATTGACCTTTCCAATTACAACATACCATAAAAATAGATCAAATTCTTGAATGTGTCATTAAGGAAAGATCAAGGATTGTCATGTCCATCAGGTTGTGGTCTAGTGGCAAGTTAGAACATTCACCACAATGATGACCCATGTTCAAAGCCCAATGGGCATGATTTTTGTGATAATCCAATTGACTTGTATTTTCTTAGGTGTTATGTCCTATTAATACATCAAACATAAAAAACACCACTAAAAAAATGCATTTGACTAAATATTTGTGAGGTGTTAAGTCATGTTTGTCAGTGTACATGCATAGTTGTAAGTTACATTAGGTAAATCATTAAATGATTAGTTGGTCTACCTACAACTACCCTTTTGAAATGTTGGATTCCTCCAAATTTGTTAAAAATAGAGCGTCTCTTTGTATTTCAAACACAATAGATCTAACATATGTAAAGATTCTAACGTTCCTTCAATATCTTTTGAGTATTTGTTAATTTTATGAGTCTTGTTGCTTAAGACCATTATGATCCTAATGTATGTGGTTTGGTTTGACATGGTACCATAGTTGCAGGGCATAATCCTCCTCCATCTTGCTTATATATGTTAGCTTTGAGTTTTGGACATTTCTAAGCTTCTACACTTTAGGCATATTTTCCTTTTCCCCTATGCTACAAGCTTTTTATGCCTTCTTCATATGTGTGAGAATATTAATGCTTTCTTCTGATGTGTTGTTCAATAGCTAATCTCCAACAGATAATTGTGGTGATAACCACCTTGGGCCAATCACCCCCCATAACCATTTTTTATGAACCTTCTATCACATCAAGATTGTATTTATTTTTTTATTTTTTTTGTGGAGCTAATTTTTTGGGGCTATGAATACATATTTGTAAAATGAAGTGTTTGTTGATTTATGGGTTGTGCTATTATAAATTGCCTCTTTGATAAATTTTTTTGAGGATGGGAGTAATTTTTAGGAGGCCTCTTTAGTGCTTGTTCTATTGGTTATTTGTCTCTTATTTAACACTTTCATTCTCTTGCTATAACAAATAAGTTCTCTGCACCTATCTTAGCTCCTTACAACCACTTCACCTGAAAATATGTAATGGTTGTTTTATTGTGGAGTAAGGGCCTCTATAGGTTTTCTATTAGTACAAAAAAAAGAACCCAAAAAAATATTGCAAAAACTAAAGGGCATAGTATTGTGATGAAGCATTAGGTTAATATGCCTTTCTCTTCCACAAGATGTTTCATCTTGAAGGCATAGATACTCATGAAACATGGACGAAACTAGATCAACTATTTGGAAAAACAAACGCAATTCGTGGTACTCAATTGGAAAATGAATTAATTAGTCTCAATCCTAATAATTTTGATATTAATCAATATTCCATTTCCAAGTTCAAATCTCCTCAGCTTCAATTAAAATATTTTAATATTGAGAAAAAGAATTAACAACTCATAAGTTAGGTGAGTCCCATTTAGTTTTTTTCCACATATTATTGAATTGAGAATGCCAGAATGCAAGATTTTGTAATGCAAATGGAGGAGCTAGGTTATGTGCTTGAAACACATTTTATGTTGCATGACATTGAGGAGGACACACAGGAACACATGCTCTACAATCATAGTTAAAAGTTGGCCATTGTTTTCTGGATTATCAACACATTCCCTACTACTGCTATCCGAATTACAAAGAATCTTCTTGTATGTGTTAACAATATTCAAGTACATTAATTGCAAAATTATCCCATTTATTTGGTCATATAATCCCATAAAAACATGTTTTTCGATGCACAACTTAGGATTTATAAAATAAGATGAACTAGAAAATAATGCATGATAATGAATTTTATATAGTGTTTAGAATATACAAAATACACTAAAAAAATAGAAAATATTATTATTAACAAGAACTCCATAATCAAGTGCTTCATATCTACATGCAACAATTGCCTCATAAACTCTAATATGAAAATTCTTGGGGTGAGGAGTTTGGGGAGTCTGTAGGGGATTATGTCTAATGCATATAACCCAATTAATTTTAAATATTATCCTAAAAACCATTCAAATTTATGTTGCGTAGTTACCTGTAAGTATGTTCTAATTTCTGTCCCCCACTTTCCCTACAATAATATAGTGTATATTATACATTTTTGTATATGTAAATAAAGATGAAGGAGTTTTGCTCATTATTTCTTATTCGAGGGATCTAGTCTGTGCACTTGGTTAGTTTATTGCTTTTTGAAAGTTGCAACCTAAATGAGATAGGGAATCTCATTTATGGAAGATGAATAAGTACCAGGCAGGAAGGATACGAGAATACTTTTACAAAATGAAATTGGGAAAATTTCTCCCTCATATTTGTGGTGATAAACTCAACAAATTAGTAAGGGTTTTCTTACTGTGGAATATATAAGGAATAATGAAAAAATCCTCATCTACATCATAATCATGAACACAGGAAATGCATAGAACATTTTCCATGGCAAGGGATATTATAGCAACACTCCCCTTTAACCTACCAGGTTGAACTCTTATGGCTGCAATTTTGTTCAAGTGGAAAAATGAACATATAATTGCCCTCTGAGACAAAGAGACTACTAACTTAGTGATTTGTTATTGAATGTTAGTTTTGCTGTGCTAATTTCAATTAACATGTTCCTATCCATTGCTTCCCGTGCATAAGTTTCCTTATATTGTTTGGTGTTTGAAAAAGGTAAATTTCAACAAGTTTAATGTGACAAACATGAACAAAATAGCTTCAAAAGAATTGAAATTACAACATAAGGAAACCATCAAAGAGACACTTTAACATAGTGTTGTGATGAAGGAGTTCACCCCTCCTAGGCTACATGTCCTTGGTCCATCTTCCATGGCTTGGGCCTCTATATTAGCTCAATATGGAAAAAAATGTTGTTTACAAAGCTCTACTACTCCTGATACCTGAACCAATGTGTTCAGAATGTCGAAATTAGCTAGGAACAACCTTTCTTGAGCTCAATTTGGTCGAACATTGCGCCAGTTATGCCTCTCACAGTTTTTCCCTTGAAAATCTCCTCTAAGATCTGTGGCTTGAGTCTTTTGAATCATTGACTGGAGAATCCACAGTTTTATCATTTTTGTACCAACGTTTCAAATCCCAAATGGGATCCATCTTCAGGATATGAGAATGATGATGACAGAAGAGCAGCGGAGAAATAATAAATAGTGATGAGGATAAAACTTTTGGATTAACAAGATCATTCCTCCATTTGCTCAGGTTAAGCATAAACTTCAAAACAAATATAATAATAAAGCGTTTCTTTTCTTGTGTCTTCAGTCTTTGTTTTCATTTAGATCTAGGTATAGAATTTCGGTTAATTCTAGAATTTATTAACCCTAGATATTAAATTAATTTCCTATTAGTATCATTATTCCCTAGGTTAAAATCAATTTCATATTAGAATTAATATCTCCCTAGGTATAATATTGATCTCATATTAGAATTAATATTATATATTAAAACAAATTAATATTAGTAATATAATTAATATTAATAATACAATTAATAGAATTAATATTAATATTATTATAATTAATAATAATATAATTAATAATAATATAATTAATATAATTAATATTAATTAATACATTAATAATAATAATATAATTAATATAATTAATATTAATAATATATTGATAATATAATTAATATTAATAATATAATATAATATATGAATAATATTATTAATATAACTAATATTAATAATTTAATATTCCCTAGGTTAAAATCAATTTCATATGAGAATTAATATTTCCCTGGGTATAAAATTAAATTAATTTCATATTAGAATTAATATTATATACTAAAACAAATTAATATTAATAATATAATTAAAATAATATAATTAATATAATTAATATTAATAATATTATAATTAATAATAATATAATTAATATAATTAATTTAATTAATTTAATTAATATTAAAAATATATTAATAATTTGTCTTGACGATGAACCACACTGGTTGGTTCGAAACGCGTCGACAAATGTTTTCTCATGTGATTTTCGCCGAAAAATCCATCATAAAAAATAATAATATAATTAATATAATTAATATTAATAATATATTAATAATAATATAATTAATATATTTAGGAATAATAATATAATAAATAATAATAATATAATTAATATAATCAATTAATAATAAAAATTAATATAATTAATATATAATTAATATAATTATTATTAATTAATATATTAATGATAATATTATTTAATATAATTAATATTAATAATATATTATAAGAGGGTCATCAACCCCACCCTTGAAGATCAAAAGTATCTCTCTATTTTAACTAGCTCAAAGAAGAAAATTAATATAGCAAAGATTAGAACGAATTATCATGAGCTCCATAGTGAAATTGGCCGTTGGGCAGTTCCTAAAACGCCATGGATAGAAAGGATCTTCCATATTTGTGAGAATAGGAGCATCGAGGATGAAAACCACTTCCTCTTAGAGTGCCCTGCATACAACCACATTAGATCTCAATTTCACAACCTTTGTTACAATACTGACCTTCCGAGCCTTTTACAATGCCAAAATTATAGTGAACTCGGGAGGCTTCTCTCCAAGCTTTTTGAGCATAGGAATAAAATCTTAAATCAAAATAAATAATTTGTCTTTTTAGGTCCTATAGATCATTATTTGGTCTCAGCGGACGTTAACCATCATCATCATCATCAATATAATTAATATAATTAATATTAATAATATATTAATAATATAATTAATATAATTAATATTAATAATTTAATTAAATTAATTAGAAATTAATTTCATTTTAGAATTAATATTATATATTAAAACAAATTAATTTTTAAAACATATTAATATTATATATTAAAACAAATTAATATTAGTAATATAATTAATATTAATAATACAATTAATAGAATTAATATTAATATTATTATAATTAATAATAATATAATTAATATTAATTAATACATTAATAAAAATAATATAATTAATATAATTAATATTAATAATATAATATATTAATAATATAACTAATATTAATAATTTAATATTCCCTAGGTATAAAATTAAATTAATTTCATATTAGAATTAATATTATATACTAAAACAAATTAATATTAATAATATAATTAATATAATTATTATTAATTAATATATTAATAATAATATAATTAATATAATTAATATTAATTAATACATTAATAATAATAATATAATTAATATAATTAATATTAATAATAATATAATTAATATATTGAGGAATAATAATATAATTAAAAATAATAATATAATTAATATAATTAAAAATAATAATATAATTAATATAATTAATATTAATAATATAATTAATATAATTATTATTAATAATATAATTAATATAATTAATATTAATAATATATTAATAATATAATTAAATTATTTAGGAATTAATTTCATTTTAGAATTAATATTATATATTAAAACAAATTAATTTTTAAAACATATTAATATTATATATTAAAACAAATTAATTTTTAAAATCATATTAATATTATATATATAATATTAATAAAACAAATTAATATAATTAAAATTAAAAAAAATAACAATATTAAATTATATAAAAGTAAAAATTAATTAAAATAATTAAAAATTATTATTTCAGCCGACAGTTTGTTAATCCAAAAGTTTTATCCTCATCACTATTTATTATTTCTCCGCTGCTCTTCTGTCATCATCATTCTCATATCCTGAAGATGGATCCCATTTGGGATTTGAAACGTTGGTACAAAAATGATAAAACTGTGGATTCTCCGGTCAATGATTCAAAAAAATCTCCTCTAAATCTGGAATGACTCCAGTTAGGGCTGCTAATTTTGGGGTTGGAGAAAATTTTTTCTGAGTCCACTAAAACTCTGCCAATTTAAACTCCAAATTAATTAAATATAAGTCAAGTTTAATTGGAGTGATTAGCATTAATCACGCAGATTAGGTTGATTGTCTCTCAAAACCGCTGGCGGTCTCGTCGAAGGGTCACATGTCATGGCTAGTGTCACATTCTTCGTCGGGTTAGTTAACCTCCATCGTAGCCGTTGGATCTATTCACATGGTGCTAACTATTAGCGTTAAGTTTTATGGAGCTGGTGGCTTAAACCGTTTGTTGTAACCATGGCCTGTTCAGATGCTTAACCGTCACATTAACGTTTGTGGAACTGCCAAATGAGATAACTGTTTGGTGTAACAGCAACTACATTCACATGTTGTAATGACTATTGTGGTTATGGGTTTATGGTGCCGCCTCCAAAACCATTTACGGTAATGTTTGTTGTGATCACATGGGTAGGGCTGGCCTACAGGCTGGCCCTCCCCTAACCGCCATACCAAAAACCGTGTTGTAGCGGCTACAACCACCCTCCAAAATTTTTCCTTAGCTTCGTTTTGCAGCCTCCCTTCCAACCTTCATAGTAGCATGTCTTGCTTCCTCAAGTACATAAGGTTCAATGTTTTTCTTTCACAAAGGTAGCATGTCGATCACAGCTCAATGCATTCCCCTCATAGGCTAATCACCCAGACTTGGTCCAGCTATAGGTTGAGGAGTTCCCTGAAGAAATTGCAAAATTCTGGAGGGCAACCAACCTTCCCTCCAGAAATCGCGCAATCCTGACTGGCAACCTGCTGGGCTATAGAAAATCCGAGCAGCAGTCAGCTACTCTGCCTAGAAATTGCACAAATCCCCTGTGCAGCTAGCCCAACTTCCAGCTAGAAATGCCCATTTAATCTTAGCAGTCGATCAGTCTATTTCACATGCAACTGAGTTGACCAATTCCCTCCGGGACCGAGAAAAATGGACTTGCATGCATGGGTTGCTTCTCCCAAGGTAGCATTTAAAGGCATCCCTTGTTTTAGGGATCTATTTTTAGCAGTTGGAGGTTACATGCAAGGATCATTTTAGAAACCTCCCCCAAGTGTCGCTTTCCCTAGATTTGTGGCATGTGCGTCACAACCTTGATGTTATCAAAACTCATCAACCGTACATTGCAGAGCTCATTCCTCACATTAACCTTGCAACTCTGACATACCACATCACATCTAGGAGCTGTTGGCACACTTAGCTCGGTTGTTTTGGGGTAAGCCCGCTTTCCATGACTTGTGTTGCATTTCTGGCGCTTTTTGCATTTCGCTTCGAATGAACACTGTATTCTTGATTTCGGTGAGTGCTTGTTGTAATTTTGATACATTTTAGCTTGTAATAGCACCATTTTAGTTTTATTCAACATCTCACTGCTGTCGCATACATGAAACTATTCACTGATTCAACGATTCACCTCACCCACACACATGCTGTTCCGTTTTCTAAATATGTCATTCACCATTTGCATGCATGACCATTCACTTATGCTTACACTTAGTATCACCATGCATTCGCACTCACATTCACGTCCAGTTTCCCCTTGGCGAGTTTGGGCAACCTTGGCCCGGGCTCTACCTTAACTGAGACAACATTGAGAAATCCGTGGAAGGAAGCCTATGTCTTCCTCTCTAGAAATATGAATTTATTCCTAGGCACTGTCCTCCAAGAATGTTTTATGCATTTCTGAGGGACAATGACTACTAGCCTAGAAAATTTCACAGTGCAGTGACTGAGCTTGCAACCATTGCTAGCTGAGATTGTGCATTGCACAATTCCAGCATTCAACAGCCAGACTGGACTGTGCATTATGTAGCTTCAGTAGTCATTCAGTCCCCTAGCAACCCAGACTGTGCCTTTGTAGTATTTGCAGTCAGTCTCCTGACCTCTCGGCAGAAATTGCATAACCTTCATGATCAGTCACACAGGTATGTTGTAAGTCAGTTCTCAAGTTCATTTTGGTTTTTGACTAAAAAATTGTTTTCCATGAGTGTTGCCATGTCTCCAAGTATTGCAAGTGTTCATTTGCCTCTCAGTAGTGAAGGTACAATGGTTTCAAGAGAGCAGAGTCAAAGACACCATTTGGAGCACACTTGGGGATGTTGTCGATCAAATGTCTATGAACTTACCTACCCATGAAGACATCAAGTTGTTCGTAGACAAGGCCATCAAGATATTACGGCAGCAACATCATGCACACCAACTGAAGACAACACACTAGATGTAGTGAACACGAGAGGAAGGTTGTTGAAAATATAGAGGCAGAACAAGGTTTCAATCTCAAGGAGATCCACTGGTGATAAAAGAAACTTTGGAAACTCAGGCTATGAGTTTGCAGTGTGACATGAAGATCTGCAAAGACAAAGAATGGAACAAAGAAGGAGTTGCATGTGCTGATGCAGCAACTCAATAAAGAACATGAAGCTGCATAGACAAGTGAATGAGTGCAACAGGAATAGGAACAACAGGGGAAAAACATACATTCACAGATGAAATTTCGCCCATACAAGTTAAAGATCCATTCCAACAGTTGGCATGGAGCAGACATGGTGAGTAGTGTTGTTGGTCACATGCAAGGGTTTCAACAACATGCATCTCATTGTGTGCACACATGTAATTGTACGCATGCATGTGATCCAATTCATTCAGCACACTCACCAAGGTGAAGAAAATAAGCAAGTCGAACTGGAGCTGAACATGTACTTCGGTAGGTTGATGCGCATGACCACCAACAAACACTTGAAGATCAACACAGACAGTATGCATCAGTGCGTTGTCGACCATGGGCATGTTAGCAGACAAGTTGGATGAAGGAGCCATACCAATGCACCGGATGCAACAAAGGCAAGAGTGTGCTTCGGCAAGATGTCACCATGGGGTGCATGCACACCATCACAGACAACCAATCTTGGCATCAGCTCATGACCTTCACCATCACAAGCATGTCAAAGAGTTGGTCTCACCACAATCGACCAAGTGTCAGTGATGTCTTGCATGGATTTCTCAAGCCATTTTGTCTCACATGAGCACATGTGCATTGTAATGTAACGTCATGTCAAGTGGAAGTTCAAGTTTCAATAGTTGGATGTAACAGTCATAGAGTAGATGAAGAGTCATGAGGGTAGATGAACTGTCACAAAGGGGAATGTCAAGGGTCACCCCACCCTTTGCTATAAATAGAACCTCATAACTGATTGTAAAGGATTTTGATCAGCCAAGCTTCTGATAGGGCTATCCTTTAGAGAGCTTGGTTAGTATTATAATGTGCCTTGGCTTCTCCATTGCACAGAGCTAGTACGTCTCTTTGGAGGAGTAGGCAGATGTGGTTATAACATTCCACTATTGGGACTAGTGGTTGGACATGGATGTATTGTATCATTGGAACTTACACTTCTTTATATAATAAGAGCCAACACATTTCATGCATATGTGATATTGTATTCCAACTATCTTGTTTACTCTAAATGATATATGTATATGTTTGCTTATGCATGCATGTATGGAATATTTTGTATAAGTATGTATGAATCTTATTGAAATGTGTTGATTGGTTTAACCATCACTTTGGATTGTTAGCTAATTGGATTTCCAGCTTGTGATGTATCTTCGCTCGTGTGTTCCCTTCCCATCTGAGTACTATTACAGGTTGCCAAGGGGCGCACACATCTCAACCCACATGTGTTAGAACCTCTCATGCACCTTCCTTGACTTATTGGAGTTGTCACACCCTTGCTACCAATAGAGTCATCTTACTTGCCTCTATGCAAAATCGCGGTCAAGGTATTACCATATGAGCCCCTGCTGGGACTCCTACACCAAACAGTTTGAGGTCTAATTGGGACTTCTTACCAGGGAGATCCCCTTACATGTTGGTAGGTCTAGAAACTTCAACATTTTGGTGATAGAAGGAGGGCCAGATGACAAGCTGAGTCCTCACATCTGTTTTCAATCCCTACATATCTATCATGACTAACTACCGAGTTTCTCTTCCGGAGTGTATGTCTTATGGAAACGATTTCATCATCTTGGAAAAGCTCTCGGATAACTTGTCTCATATAACATTTGATGGTGGAGGCTACATAGCCTTAGTTAGGCACATGATCAACATTGTAGGCTCATGCGAAAGACATGGATTCTTTGAAGAATACATGAGTTGCGCGCTGTGCGTCTACACACTTTGAGGGCACCCAATGCACTAGTGTGTTACACTGCCTGAAAAATCTATTCATTATCTTGCTCATCTGGTCGCAGATATGGACCGTGCTTTCAATCACTTTAACTATCAAGAACTCAACAAAGAAATTCTAGAATTACGAAAATTACCCGATTAATCTGTTGAGCAGTTTTACACATGCTTTTGTAATCTTGCATATCATTTCCTCAAAGATGATATCGATTGGGAATTTCTTGATGGAAGATTTGAGTATCTTCTTCGCATATCCAAACCCCACTCAACACACTTTGGTGATGGAGCTGCGCAATCACAGGAAAGCACAGTTGTTGTCATAAGTGACTGTTCGCCTTCACCTCATCAAACAACTCCACCACCGCAGAGTGATGTGGGATATCATGAACACACATCTATTGAACTATCACATCCTCCCACCCCACCTGCTCTTGAGATCTGTGTAGATTTGGATTGCAAGCTTGTTGGTTGTCACATGGATTCGTTCCCTCAACCTCTGTCCTCACGTTCTACCAATCCTCTAGATTGTACTATCTTTTGTTCTTCCATTCTAGACTCCTCACCTATTGTGAACGAGGATCAAGTTGTCGACAAAGTTGGTGTTATGAAGCCAACCTGTGACATCATTCATGATGAATGTGTCTGGGAATCTAAAGAAGAACTCACGGTGAAGGATGAATCCTTTTCAGTTGTGCCTCATCTGCTTCATCCTGTCATCCTTTGTGATTCTGCCACTGTTGATTCCTCTCATGAAAACCCATTTTTGGATGCTTCTACTTACGATCATTCACAGGAAATGTGGGATGTTAGTCTATCATCACAGTGCAAAGAAGACACATCTTCCTCCAGAAATCCTTCCAAACTGTCATCTATTTTCCCAGAAAACATAGAGGGTGAACATCGTTTCTTCCCATCTAGCCCTCTGCCTGATTCATCAAATCATGAGGATGCTAACGAACATCTCAAATTTCCTAATCTTGGTTGTCGTGATCTATTCACTTCCTCATCTGATAACAATGTTGATTCAATAATTGTTACTTTGGTCAAGGCACTGGTCTACGATGATCTATTTGTCAATGAAGTCGAAAGCCCCTAGACTGTCGAGGCACTTCAGCCCGAATTGATGGTTATGTCAAGCCCTCGTTGTCCTGAGGTTGGTTTCACTTCCAGTTAGGAAATTGTTGAAACACTTAAGGATCCTCATCACTCTCTTCTTTGCATAGAAGATCAACCCAACACCTAGATTTCACTTCCACCACTCGAACTACACGATCGCATCGCTCATGCATTGGAGGAATCTTACACAGCAAGCACACATGCACAACATAAGTGGTCTACCTTTCTCATGTTTGCTTGAATGTCATAGTCAAGGGTATGCATACACTCAACATATGCACACATTATAGAACAGTACCATGGCAATGCCACAGAATGCATGCCATGCACTTTCACTCATCTTTGTTCTGTATTTGCTTATAAGCTCAGAGTGTGTTTGTCATCACTGTTACAATCAAGCTAGTGTGGAAACCAAGAGGAGCTGAGAACTGAACAATAATTTTGAGTGTTAGACTTTCTTTTCATGAACAAAGTCCATTCAGAGAGCTGGAGTTCTACCAGTGTGTCACCAAGTGTTGTAGTGGATACAACCACCCTCCAAAATTTTTCCTTAGATTCATTTTGGAGCATCCCTTCCAACCTTCACAACAACATGTCTTGCTTCATCAAGTACACAAGCTTCAGTGTTTTTCATACACAAAGGAAGCCTGTTGATCACAGCTCGATGCATTCCCCTCTGTAGGCTGAGCATCTCCCACAAGAAATTGTGCAATTCTAGAGGGAAACCAACATTCCCTCCAGAAATTGCACAATCCTCACTAGTAGCCTATTGGGCTCCATATTTGCGCAATTATGGTAGTCAACACTCACAGTAAAAATTATGCAATTTTACCCAGCAAGGCTGCTTAGCCCAAAATTTGCATAAATCTAGGTAGCAGTGAGCTGCTTTGCCTAGAAATTGTACAAAGCCCCTGGGCAGCCAGCCCAGCTCCCAGCCAAAAATGCGCATTTTTCTCCTAGAAGTCGAGCAGTCTCTTGCATGTGCAGTTGAGTTGATCGGTTCCCTCCAGGACTAAGAAAAATTGATTTTCATGCATGGGCTGCTTCTCCCAAGGGGGCATGCAAAATCATCCCTTGCTTCAGGAAGCTATTTTTAGCAGTTGGAGGTTACATGCAAGGATCATTTTAGAAACCTCCCATCAAGTGTCGCTTTCCCTAGATTTGTGGCATGCGCGTCACAAACTCGATGTTATCATAACTCATCAATCAGATGTCGTATAGCTCATTACTCACATCAACCTTGCAGATCTAACATCCCACATCACATCTTGGAGCTTTCAACACACTCAGCTCAGTTGTTTTGGGGTTAGCCTGCTTTCCATGACTTCTGTTGCATTTTTGGCGCTTTTTGTATTTCGCTTCATGTGAACATTGTCTGCTTGATTTCAGTGAGCGCTTGTTGTCATTTTGATACATTATAGCTTTTACTAGCACCATTTCAGTTTTCGTCAACATCTCACTACTGTCGCATGAATGAAACTATTTTTCATGAAATGTCATTGATTCGATGACTCACCTCACCCACACGCATTTTGTTCCGTTTTCTGAATTTGTCATTCACCATTTGCATGCATGATCATTCACTTATGCTTAAACTTAGTGTCTGTTAAGAAATTTACTGCATGACATAAATAATTACTGAGAGGAATAAATATAAAAGAATAGCCAGCAACAACCATAAACACATAAACAAAAATGTTTATCCAGGAAAACCCCAAATCTGGGGAAAACCCAACCTAATAATATCTCATTAGCATTGGCCAAAACCCTAGCCAATCCAACCAAGTGAGCTTTCACTGCTCACCTCCAGGTCTTGCATTACAATGAAGTATTCCCAGCCTTTTATAGGTTCCATTACATGCAATACCATAGGCAAAAAACCATGGGTTCACAATACCATGTGCCCCAAAACCATCACTGTTTAACCTGGTCAACTTCGACTCTATCCCGAGTCAAGTTTACCTAACAATTCCCCCCTTAAACTTGACTTGGGGTTCCTTGACTAACTCCAGCCAAAACTGCTAAGTGAGACAATCCCGCTCACTCTAGCTCTTACACCCTTCAAAGTTTTTACCCTAGGTATTGTTAACCCGACATCCCCCCTATCACTTATGTCTAACCTAGACTTTACTGGTGATCACCGAGGGGTACACAATTCCCCCCTTAAACTTGACTTGGGGTTCCTTGACTAACTCCAGCCAAAACTGCTAAGTGAGACAATCCCACTCACTCTAGCTCTTACCCCCTTCAAAGTTTTTACCCCGGGTATTGTTAACCCGACATCCCCCCTATCACTTAGGTCTAACCCAAACTTTACCGGTGATCACCGAGGGGTACACATGCCTTACTAGGTCTTATAGTAGTATTCCCATTTACATGCAATAATTTTGACTTCATTAAATTTTTTTTTGTTTATTGCTGCTATGATTTTGATCCATCCTCTCTCAATTTGATTTGCTCAAAAAAATTTATCAAACCGCTCCAACTGTGAGCCCGACGATAACCTCATAGATTCCAACACTAGTGGCCTCACGTAGTAGAAAACGAACAATTTTCGAAACCGCATGAACATTTTTCTTTTGCTGACCTTCTTTAAATAGCCGCATGAATCCCGAACAATTCCTCAACATGTTCCAAACTGCTAAATATCGCAAATGCACTATGATCACTGACAGTTACGGCACTATCTTCCACACATTCTCTTCGAGGTTCTTCCACGTACGATTGTTCCACCATTATTTTCAGACCTAGATCTGTAAAAACGCTGCATTGGTCTCATCAGGCACTATAAACCCTTGCCATCAAAGAATCCATTTGAAGCCAATATCTGGCTCTGATACCAGTTGTTAAGAAATTTACTGCATGACATAAATAATTACTGAGAGGAATAAATATAAAAGAATAGCCAGCAACAACCATAAACACATAAACAAAAATGTTTATTCCGGAAAACCCCAAATCCGGGGAAAAACCCAACCTAATAAGATCTCATTAGCATTGGCCAAAACCCTGGCCAATCCAACCAAGTGAGCTTTCACTGCTCACCTCCAGGTCTTGCATTACAATGAAGTCTTCCCAGCCTTTTATAGGTTCCATTACATGCAATACCATAGGCAAAAAACCATGGGTGCACAATACTATGTGCCCCAAAACCATCACTGTTTAACCTGGTAAACTTCGACTCTATCCCGAGTCAAGTTTACCTAACAGTGTCACCATGCATTTGCACTCACATTAGCGTTCAGTTTCCCATTGGCAAGTCTAGGAAACCTCAGCCCAGGCTTTGCCTTCACTGTGACAACATTATGCAATCTAGGGAAGGAAGGTTCTATCTTCCTCTCCAGAAATGCACATTTCTTCTTAGGCACTGTCCTCTAGGACTATTTTGCGCATTTCTGAGGGACACTAACTACTAGCCCAGAAAATTACGCAATGCAGTCACTGACCCTGTAGCCATTACCAGCTGAGATTGCGCATTGCACAATTGCAGCAATCAACAGCTAGAATGGACTTTGCATTGTGCAATTCCAGCAATCAGTTAGTCTCCCAACTATGCTTTGCGCAGTCTTGGTAGTTAGTCTCCCGACCTCCCGGCTAAAATTGTGCAACCTTCATGATCAGTCACACAAGTATGTTGCAAGTTAGTTCTCAAGTTCCTTTTGGTTTTCGACTGACAGATTGTTTTCCATAAGTGTTGCCATGTCTCCAAGTATTGCAGGTGTTCATCTACACCTCAGCAGTGCAGGTACAATGTTTTCAAGAGAGCAAAGTTGAAGACACAGTTCAGATCACACTTGTGGATGCAGTTGATCAAGTGTCTATGAACTTGCCTACCCACGAAGACATCGAGTTGTTCGTAGACAAGGACATCAAGATATGACGGAAGCAACATCACAACAAGAAGCATCATGAACACCAACTAAAGACATCACATTGGATGCAACGAACATGAGAGGAAGGTTGTTTACAACATAGAGGAGGAAAAATGTTGCAATCTCAAGTAGATCCACTGGTTATGAAAGCAACTTTGGAGACTTAGACTATGAGGTGACGACACGACATGAAGATCACGCGAAGATAGATAATGGAACAAAGAAGGAGTTTCATGTGCTGAATCAAAAACTCAAGAAAGAACATGAAGCTGCACAAACAAGCACATGAGTACAGCAGGAATAGGAACATCAAGGGCGCAACATATGTTCATGGATGAAACTGCACCCATACAAGTTAAAGATCCATCCCAATAGCTGGCATGGAGTAGACATGGTGAGAAATGTTGTTGTTCACATGCAAGGGATTCAACATCATGCATGTCATTATGCACACGCACGTGAACCAATCCATTTAGCACACTCACCAAGGTGAAGACAATAAGCAAGTCCAATTGGAGCTAAACATGTACTTTGGAAAGTTGATGCGCATGACCACCCACACACACTTTAAGATCAACATGGACACTATGCATTAGTGTGTTTCCAGTTCATCCGCACCCAAGAAGACCATGTGCATGTTAGCAGACAATTTGGATGAAGGAGCCATACCAATGCACTGGATGTAATGGAGGCAAGAGTTCGATTCGGCAAGATGTCACCATGGGGTGCATGCACACCATCACGAATGACCAAGATTGGCATCAGCTCACCACCTTCACCATCACAATCATGTCAAAGAGTTGGTCTCACCTCAATCGACCGAGTGTCAGTGTTGTCTTGCATGGCTTGCTCAAGCCATTTTGTCTCACATGAGCACATGTGCATTGTAATGTAATGCCATGTCAAGTGGAAGTTCAAGTGTCAATAGTTGGATGTAACAGCCACATAGTAGATGAAGAGTCATGAGGGTAGATGAACTGTCACAAAGGGGAATGTTAAGGGTCACCCCACCCTTTGCTATAAATAGAACCTCATAACTCATTGTAAATGCTTTTGGTCAGCCAAGCTTCCGATAAGACTATCTTAGAGAGAGCTTGGATAGTATTATAACGCACCTTGGATTCTCCACTGCACAGAGCTAGTACATATCTTTGGAGGAGCAGGCGGATGTGGTTGTAACATTCCACTATTGGGACTAGTGGTTGGGCATGGATGTATTGTATGACTGGAACTTACACTTCTCTATATAATAAGAGCTGACAAATTTCATGCATATGTCATATTGTATTCAAACTATCTTGTTTACTCTAAATAATATATGTATATGTTTGCTTATGCATGCATGTATGGACTATTCTATATAAGTATGTATGAATCTTACTGAAATGCATTGATTGGTTTAACCATCACTTTGGATTGTTAGCTAACTGGCTTTTCTGCTTGTGATGTATCTTCACTCGTGTGTTCCCTTCCCATCCGAGTATTATTACAGATTTCCAAGGGGTGCACTCATGTCAACCCACATGTGTTAGAACCTCTCATGCACCTTCCTTGACTCACTATAACTGCCACACCCTTGATACCAACAGAGACATCTTACTTGCCTCTTTGCGAAATCACCATCAAGGAATTACCATACGAACCCCTGCTAGGACTCCTACACCAAATGGTTTGAGGTCTAATTGGGACTTCTTACCAGGAAGATCCCCTTAGATGTTGGCCGGTCTAGCACCATCAGCAAACCATTACTGTTTAAATATGTATGGTCCGCTATAGGGGTAAAAAACATCTAGTAGTGGAGTTGGTAGAAGGCTTTGGTTTCAGAGGGAGGTTGTGAGGTTGAACCCCAACACCTCCAATAAAATTTTTCTCCAATTTGAATCTACCTAGGCTATTGGGAGGTGCCAGGTGGCGACCTCCAGGCTTTCCATGTGGCATTCTTTCATTGGTCCAAAAACTAACCAATAGAATTGCACCAACGCACCAATCTGAAACCCAATAAGAATATGCCACTTGTCAAACAGTGATTGAATGTTGACCAAATTGACGCTACACACTTACCTACCACGTCAGTAGTACGGACTGCTGATTGTGCAGTGACTATGTATTTTTTTGCAAATTTCATCTGTTTATCAAAGTGAACAGAAAAAAATAACCTCATATGAACTTGGTTTTCAGTGAAAGGAGTTGCGTTAAGATCATTTTTCTGAGACGACAAGATCATTCAGGTTTTGAGCCATTTTGAGAACTTTGATGTTTGAGAGAAATATTGAGCGCATGATCATTCCTCCCCACTAGAAGCCTTTTGGATCCCAAAAGATACTATTAATTTTTAAACAGGTGAGGATAAAACTCCCTCACCTTCTCAATCTGCAACAATTTGTATTTATAAGGCTTTTGTCCCTTGAGTCCCACTCTAAGGTATTTAACATCCTCTCTTTTCAAAGTTCTGGTTCTTTTGTCAAGTATGAGATCTTGCTAAAGTTCATCAAGATATTATGGAGAGAAATCATCTATTGATGGCAGCTGAACATGTTCTCCTTGATCATCAGTCAAAGAAGGCTCAAACAATCTCAAATTCTCAACATTAACAACAAAGTATATTTGCATATAAGGAGGCAAATCAAGCTTAAATGCATTGTTACCAATCTTTTCCAAAATTTTAAAAGGTCCATAATGGATTGGCTTAAAATTTTACCTTCCCCTTGAAGTCTCTCCTTGCTAATATATAACCACACTTCATCGGAAACTTGAAATTTATTAAATAGTGAATCCATACAGGTGAGGATGGTTTTAGAAAGAGGAGGAATGACCTGTTGTAGAGTTTTGTGAACCCAATGTTTCGGACTACAAAGTGAGTCCATCATCAGGGGATGCGACAATAGATAATCTTTACAGGTGAGGATGGTTTTAGAAAGAGGAGGAATGACCTGTTGTAGAGTTTTGTGAACCCAACGTTTCGGACTACAAAGTGATCAACCTGGTGCTTATCATGCCTTGCCTTGTAGTTGCTTTGAATTTTCTCAAGTTGTTCCTGCACTATATGATGTATCAACTGAATTTTCTCTATGAATTTCCTTGCCTTATCGATGTCCATGTGACCATCGATGGTGACATCTTTCTCAAAGATGAAGTCCAATGTTGATCTTGGCATGTACCCATAACATGCCTCAAATGGCGATGTGTTTGTGGAAGAATTCTTTGCCTTGTTGTATGTAATGCAACTGTTCATCCCACAACTTGGGATGTTTGCTGCAATATCCTCTAAGAAGATTAACGATTGCTATGTTTACCACCTCGGGTTGTCCATCTATTTGCAGATGAAAGGTTGTATTCTTCTTTAACTTTGTGTCCATCATGTCCCAAAAATTTGACCACAAATTCTCAACAAATCGAGAATCTCGATCACTTACAATAGAAGTAGGAAGACCAAAATGAACCCAAATGCTTTGGAAGAAAAGATGAGATGTTTGTTCCGCTGTAATTTTCGTTTTACATGGTGTTAATATGCACATTTTGCTAAACCTGTCTACAACTACATACACGTAATCATGACCTTTCGTTGACAATGGAAGACCTCCTACACAAACCATTGAAATACTCCCCCATGGACATGAAGGTACCCGAAGTGGAGTATACAATCCAAGTATTGGAGTGAAATACTCTCTTATTTCTAGGCCTACTTGTTGCACACAAAGAGCATCCTCTTATGAAACAAGAAACATTTTCAAACATGCATGACCAATAACAATACCTTTGGAGATTCGCTAGGGTCTTGCCTACACTAAAGTGTCTAGCAATCAATGAAGTGTGCACCCCCCTTACGATACTGTTTCTTTCTCCCTGTGGAATACAAAACTTACCCAAATGATACAACAAACTGTTATGTACATGATAATCCAACTCTTCAATTTGGTTTCCTTGACTCAAGCTTGCATACACATCTTGAAAGTCACTATCATATGAATATTTTTCAATGTAACATTCATGCAAGACAGAATTATGCTTGAGTATAACAGATGAATTTACAATAGGCCTTGAAATCATATCAACTACCTTATTGTAGATTCCCTTTTTATACCTGATAACCAAATGAAATTGTTGTAGAAAAACCATCCATCTAAAATGTCGTGACTGTAAATACTGCAATGGTTGATGGTTAGTATGGATAATGGTCTCTTTTCCCATCAAGTAGTGTTTCCTCTTCTTAACACTTTGTATCAATACATAAAGTTCTTTGTCATAAGTGGGATAGCTAGTTACAACTCCATTAAAATTTTTAGAATGAAATGAAATGGGCTTACCATGGTGCATAAGAACTGCTCCCATGGCATAATCACTAGCATCCGTTTGAATCTAAAATGGTTGTCTAAGATCTAGAAGAGCCAATAGTGGTGCTGAACTGATCTTTTGCTTCAAATCATCAAATTCTTTCTGCTGTACATCTCCCCAATGGAAGAATATCTTGACACTTGTCAATGCATGTAATGGAGCTGCGTTTGAAGAAAAATTAGCAATAAACTTTCTCCAATATGTGCCGCCCCTAAAAAGCTTCTTACCTCTGTA
The DNA here is from genome assembly GCA_031772625.1 of Pinus tabuliformis. Taxonomy (NCBI): domain Eukaryota; kingdom Viridiplantae; phylum Streptophyta; class Pinopsida; order Pinales; family Pinaceae; genus Pinus; species Pinus tabuliformis. The sequence goes on along the minus strand of CM062817.1, from coordinate 2,021,897,392 downwards.
ACTGTATTGGGCTTGGGCCAATTCAGAATGACCTCAACATTAGAGGGGTCTATCTTCAACTCACCAACTCCAACAATGTGTCCCAAATACACTAAAGAAGTATTTCCAAATTCACACTTTGTCATCTTTATAAACAATTGTTCTTTTCTCAAGACATCAAGTACTTTGTTTACATGCATGACATGTTCATCTCTAGATTTGTTGAATACGAGTGTATCATCTAAGTACACAATGAAAAATTCATCTAGGAATGGTCCCAATACATCATTCGTTACTCTCATGTATGTAGCCGGAGAATTTGTAAGACCGAAAGGCATAACAAGTCACTCAAACAATCCTTGTTCAGTTTTAAAAGAGGTTTTCCAAATGACCTCTTCAACTATTCTAACTTGATGATAACCACTTCATAAATATAGCTTAGTGAAATACTTGGCATACCTCAACTGATCAAGCAAATCATTATTGGGAGTGGATAACAATTCTTTACCATGATTTTATTCAGTGCATGAAAATCCACACACATGCACCAAGTTCCATCCTTCTTTGGCACCAAAATAGTGGTCGAACCACATGGAGACGTAGATGGGTGTATGATACCTTTGTTCATTAGTTATTGAATTTTCTCTTTGATTTCCATGCTCTCCATAATCAACATGCGATACATGCCAATGTTAGGAAGTGGAACATCCCGCTGCAGCTATATCTCATGTTGAATTCCCTTCTTGGGAGGTGACCCCTTTAGTTCTTGAAACATCTCGCCATGCTTGCTTACCACATCAAACAAATAATATTTCAATTTGTCATCACAACCTTCAAAAGATTCATAATCAATATCATTCTTTTTCTTGATCATGAGAAGCACAAAATTTTTACTTGCATTTACTAGTCTCTTCATCTGCCCTACATTAACCAAAGAAATGTTCAGTTTTTTTTGATGGGCTCTCACAATGTACTCCACCCCATTCTTGAGAAATAAGTATTTGTTTTCATGGTGAGAAAATACTTGTTTCCTAGCATACAAATAAGGACTACCCAAAATGATTCCAAATATTTCAAGTGGAACTACATCTAACTCAACTTCATCAATGAACTTTTCAGTAATGGCGAACTTGAACAAACACTTCCTTGTAACCTGTAAGTTTACATTGTTAACTATCCAACCCAATGGATATGGCTTATGATGAGGTATAGTTTCAAGGTTGAGCTTTTTGACCAAGTCTTTTGAGATTAAGTTTGATTGTGAACCACTATCGAATAATGCATCAATCTTTGTATGATTTGAAATGACCCTTACATGAAACAACTCTATTATTGATTCTTCATTTGGAGTATTGTGTTAACTGTTTAAGGAACTAGTGCTTGCAGCAACTTCTTTCCCTTTTGTGACCGTGGTTGAAATCTTGGTCTCGTCACCAGAATTTGAACCAAGGTCATGTTGTGGGGTAGAGGTCATCTTTTATTTCCCTTATTGGTTTGTTTCTTGGGCTTTCGTTCGGGATGTAATTTCCAACAATGGGCTTCATCATGCCCAGAGTTGGAACAATGTTGGCATATGGTTTTCTTCCCTTCTTTCATCACACTTGAATTTTTCTTTCCCTTCCATTTTCCTCCCTTCTCTTTCTCCTTACCCTTGAAAGGATTCTTCTTACTACCCTCTTCCTGAATGTTCTTTCCCCTTGCTTCAAGGTCTGTGGCTTGCACAAATACCTCATCCAAATCGCTTGGATTGAACATGAGGATAATATGTTTCAATAGGAATGTAAACCCCAAATATATTTTAACAGTGTATCTTGCGAATTCAAGTTTACTCCTAACAACAAAGCCCTCTTTCTAAACTCCTATGTATAGTCTTGGACTGTTTTGCCTTTAAGCTGCCTAAAATTATGCTAACTCATAATGGCTTTTTTCATATAGGCTAAAGGCTAAAATTGTCTTTTAATTGAAGAAACAAATTCAACCCAATAAATGGATATCTTACCATGAATTCACATTTCCTATTGAGTCTTTGCTTCCCACCAGACTAATCCTGCTCCTTCTAGCCTCAATGAATCCAATTAGATATTTATGTCATCTTCTTGAAGGTTTTGAATCCTGCAGTATGCCTTCAATTGTCGAATCTAATTGCCTAACTTTTCTGCATTCACCTCTCCATTGTACATGGGAAGTTCGAATTTTATGTCCAATTTGAGTAAGGGAGTTTTTCCTTTTAGGGTTTTTGAATTAGTATGAACAATTTCAGTGGTGGTAGTGGAAGATGATACTATGTGAGATTATGAAGATTATGAGGATGGTGGAGATGGAGGTTGCTTTCCATCATTACCCTTGGAATCCTTCTTATCATCTTTTTTGTCTCCTGAGCTTCCTTCTCCATGTGGAGGTTTAGAACTCTCTTGAACCGTTCTAGTGTTCCTCTCTTCATAGAGGACTTTAAACATCTTAGTTAAAGTGAAGAAAGTTTTCTTGAATTCTTCCTCTTCTAAAGAAGGACCTTTAGGCTCTCTTTCTCCAGACATAATGGCTATGGATCCAGCTCAGAAATGGGTACCACTTGTTCCTCTTCAATCTCAGTTGAAGGCAAAACTTGAGGAGTTTCAAGTGCAGCTAGAATTGGAACTTTGGGTGGTGGATATTGTGGCCTTATGGCTCTGCTTCTTCTAGGCATAACTTTAGGAGTTGCAACCAAAAATTTTCTTTCTCCTCTCTGCAACTTTAACGTTGTAAGCATCACAATTTTGCAGCCATTAAAACCCTAATTACACAAAACTCAAGAAGTCAAGCAAATCAACCTTTGCTCTGATACCAACTTGATATGTTATTTAATGTTAACTTTTCTATGCTAATTTACATATTTATAAACATGTGGTTTTTCATTTCTTCCTGTGCATAAGTTTCCTTAGGTTGTTTGGTGATTGAAACAGGTAAATTTTAACATGCTTAATGTGACAGACATGAGAAAAATAGCTTCAACAAAATAAGTACTGAATAAAAAATATTCAAAGTACAACAAACCATTAAAGAGACACTCTAACACAATGTTTTGATGAAGGTTTTCATCCCTCTTGGGCTACATCTCCTTGGTCCAGGTTCCATGACTTGGGTCTCTATATTAGCTCAATATGGAAAAATGTTTTTTACAAAGCTCTACTTCTCTTGATACTTGCACAAATGCGCTCAGAATGTTGAAATTAGCTAGAAACACTTTTTCTTGAGCTCAATTTGGTCGAAAATTGCTCCAGTTATGCCTTTGACAGTTTTTCCCTTGAAAAACTCCTCTAAATCTAGAATGACTCCACTTAGGGCTGCTAATTTTGGGGTTGGCTCCAAAATTGTAAGAGTCCGCTAAAAAAATGTCAATTTAAACTCCATATTAATTAAATATAAGTCTAGTTTAACTGGAGTAATTAGCGCTAATCACGTGGATTTGGCTAACTATCTCCCGAAACCACAGGCAGTCTCGTCGGAGGGTCACATGTCGTGGTTAGTGTTGCATTCTCCATGGGGTTGGTTAACCCCCACTTTAGCTGTTGGATTCATTCACATGGTGCTAACTGTAAGTGTTAAGGCTTATGGAGTCGGTGGATTAAACCATTTGGTGTAACTGTGGTTTGTTCACATGCTTAACCATTGCATTCATGTTTGTGGAACCGCCGGATGAGATAACTGTTTGGTGTAACTGCAACTACATTCACATGTTGCAGTGACTATCACGGGTATGGGTTTATGGTGCCACCTCCAAAACTGTTTATGGTAATTTTTGTTCTGATCACATGGGGAGGGCTAGCCTACAGGCTAACCCTCCCCTAACTGCCATACCAATAACTGTTACAGTTTAAATATGTATGGTTCTCTATAGGGGTAAGCAAAAATTGGTAACAGAGTTAGTAGAAGCCTTTTGTCTATGGAGGGAGGTTGCGAGGTTGAACCTTGATGCCTCTAATAAAAGTTTTCTCTACTATTGACTCTGCCTAGGCTGTTGGGAGGTGCCACATGGCAGCCTCTGAGCTTGCCATGTGGCATTCTTTCATTGGTCCAAAAACTAACCAATAGAACCGCTCCAACATATTAATTTGAAATCCAATGAGAATATGTCACTTGTCAAACTATGATTGAATGTTGACCAAATTGACCCTACAAAGTCTCCTTCCACGTCAGCAATGTAGACTACTGACTGTACAGTGAATGTGTATTTTTTTTGCAAATTTTGCTTGTTTAGTAAAGTGAACATAACACAATAACTTCCTCATACAAACTCGGTTTTAAGTGAAACGAGTTGAGTTAGGATTTTTTTTCGAGATGGATGCAGTCTTTCAAGTTTTAAACCATTCTGAGAAATTTTATTTTTGAGATAAATACTGAGTGTCTGACCACTTAGATATATCACGCACCCCCTTTTCAAAGTGCAATGACAAGGAAAATTTCAAGGCAACATCTTTTATCTACTCCAAAAATTAAGAGTTGTGTCAAATGGTTTTCAATGATCAAAATATTACTTTGGGGAGAACTCATGGCCATAGTAATGAGATTTGTCAAAATGGCTACCAAGCTTATGCCAATAATGTGAAGAGTTCTAATATATCTTTAGATTTCAAGCACATCAACCTGACTGATGCAGGAGCATCCTAACTTCCAAAGCTACCAATATTTTGGAGACAAAGTTCAAAGAAGGGGTGTTAACATTTGTGGAGGAATTCTAATTCCTAAATGAAAATAATTGTATTTTCTAAATTAATGAATGCATTTCTAGAGAAGATAAGTCATAATATAAAATATTAGAAAATATAGAATTTGTTGAGTAAGAATCTATCATGTCATGGGCATGAAAAATTGTAGGAAGTGATATTGGAGAGATTGTAGGATTAGTTAGCAAGATATTGTCATCTAAGACCAATCTAGTTTATTTCTAAATTATATTTATCTATAAACCTATAGGAATTAGGAGGTAGAGAAACATAGAGGAAAGGAGGGGAATACAAAGAATACATATAGAGAATGAGTGTGAGAGGAGAAAGGAGCCCACGTATGCATATGCATGTATCATATATTAGGCCCGATGTAACATATATTTGAAATGGTTAAATAGAAAAGCATATTAACATGCTTTCGTATTGATGTAATATCTCTTTCTAAATGTTAGTGAATGATTGAGCTAATGTTTGTATAACATGGAGATTATATACAATGCTTATGACTGAAATATGAATACAAGGTTTTAGTAATGGGTTGGTTTTGCAGCAATCAACAACTACAGGAAATTCTAGTGAAGAGGATTAAAACATGTAAATTTGTGAACTCAATTTGCAGGAGATTTCCAAAGAAAGCAATGGAAAATGACGTTATATTCCAAATTGGTATTATGCAATTGTGTTGTTCAATTCACAAAAGGGAATTATTCATAGTAAAATTATAGTCCAACAAGGGATACTCTCCATCAATCACATTGAGCGAAATCATGTTTGAAGAATGGGCTTGAGTTGAGGAAATCGAGTTCCTCATATGTAATGGGAATTACAAAAGGGTTACCAAAGTAATGAAGGAAAATAGTCGTTGATGAATAGAGGAGATGTTGAATAATAGAGAAAGCGAACGATTTCATGTTAAAAGATAAATCTTGTGCATTAGATCATTGACCAAGGCATGGTTAATCAATGTTTTAGGTTCAGTTCAAAGTTTTTCCTTGGTATGGTTTGTTGTACTTTCTAGACCCATTGACCTTTACTAAAATTATTTCATCTATCATTATGAAATTCCTAGGGGCAACAATTTTCTATAAAGGGACAACTAGGAAGAATAACATGGCCTATGCATATCCAGGTCGACAAGTTAAAAAGTGTCAGCAATGAAGTGATTGAAGTGCCTATTAAAAGTGCTAATAAATTACAATGATATTGCTAAATGTGTCCTATAGCAGTGGAAGTTGGCAAGACTAGTTACCAGGGCAGTCTGATAGATGCTATAGCACCATAAGTACACTGCAATTAAAGTTGTGGTGAGGCTAATTTTCTTATTGGTACAAGCTATTGATGCTGGTATCTAGGAAACATATTAATATTGTACCAAAGAGGGATGTATTTGGAAGGGAATTCAATCTAAAAGGTATCCTCGATATCAAATATTAAATATGTAGGTAAATATGTGAAACAATTAATAAAGAGTTCTAACTATCATCAACAACCTACAAAATGTATAGATCTGTATAGAAAGATATGGGAGAAAAAATAGGTAGATCTATCCTAGTTGATTGTGTGAAAATGTTCGTCTCCTTTGGAGGTATTCTAAACCATCTATGTACATTTTTTTTCATCATTATAAATTTGCTATTCTATACTTTTTCTGTATTCATTTTTTGAGATTTGTTGGTGTACATGGCTTACACTTGGTGAACAAATTTGTCTGCAAAAATCTTCTATATAAAGTTACAAATTGGTTAGAACATATCATTCTATAGTATAGCTCAAGAATCAAACCAAATTGATTAGTACCTTAAAAAATGTTAACCTTAGACAAACCTTGTGTGGCCTCCCTATGCGTTAAAACCATATATGTTTGCCTTATGTTCAAAGATGTTTTCCCCATTTTCTAGTCATTCGTGGAATCATTCTTATGGAAAGAAATGGTTTCTAACCTTGGGGAGTTGTTTCCTTCCACATGCTACATTTCCACGAAAACCCTAGGCGATTCCTCTTACATGATAAAATATTTCTAGATCAGAAATGTATCCATACACTAGAAACAAGTCCATCGATTGGAGACAACAAAATGTAGGAATGATTTGGACTAACATTTCTATAGTCTTGATGTGATTTTGGGGTGATTGTGGGCATATGTAGAGCCGAATCTGCTTACATGATTAAAATATTTCTACATCAAAAATGTATCCATAAACCAGAAATAGGTCCATCAATTGAAGAGAACAAAATTGCAGGAATGATCCAAATCAATGTTCTGTGGTTCTAATGTGATTTTGTTATGAAACCAGCTCAAGAAAAGATAGAAAAGATAGATCAACGCCTTAGAATTTAGCCTCTTCGAGGGGGAAACCTCCTTTACATTACATAAATGAACAATTCTTGGATGATACAAATGACAAAACCTCCTTTCTATATATAGGAGTCTAAGGAGTCACAATATAATCCAGCCGACCTAACAATAATAATATAAAGCCACAAAAATAACAATAGAGGTATTTTATGGGGCACAGAAATAACAATATGGGGGTAATAGGGGCACAACAATATAAATAAGGGGTATAACTACAATAGTAATGGGGTAATCACTAGTATTATAGGGACCCAACATGCTCCTCTCCTTCAAAAAAGTGTTGTCCTCAACGCTTGAGTAGTTCTGGATACTTCTGCATAAAATTCTCATCCTCCCATGTGGAATCTTCAGCGGATAAGTTCTTCCATTTGATATGATACTTTGAAATTGATCGATTTTGTAGCTGTCGAGTTCTTGTTTTTGTGACTGCTTCCGGTTCCAATATAATTTTTCCTTCCTCGTCAAGTTCTGGCAATATTGTTTGAACTGGGAGCTTGTCGCCTATAACCTTCTTTAAACATGAAACATGGAAAATTGGGTGCAATCGAGAAGTTGCAAGAAGCTCCAATTTGTATGCCATAGTACCAATCTTTTGCAACACCTTGTACGGACCATAATACTTTGGTGATAATTTATTATCCTTCTTAGCTTGCTTTAGGGACATTTTCTTATATGGTTGTAGCCGTAGGAATACCCAATCACCTACATCAAAACTTCTTTCACTGCGATGTTGATATGCCTGTTGTTTCATTCTATTTTGTGCCAACACGAGGTTATCCTTTAAGAGTTGGAGGACTTGTTGTTGATGTTCGATGTGATGTTCCACTGCCTGAACCTTAGAATTTTCTCTTAAATATGATGTGATGGATGGTGGTTGATACCCATAAAGTGCCATAAATGGGGTCATTTTTGTTGTTGTATGGAAGGAAGTGTTATACCACCATTCAGCCAGAGGCAACCATTTGATCCATTGTGTCCGTTTATCAGATACAAAGCAACGAAGATATACTTCCAAACATTTGTTTACTATCTCAGTTTGCCCATCAGATTGAGGATGATAAGATGAGCTATGAGCTAACTGAGTACCAAGACAAGAAAATAATTTTGTCCAAACATTTCCAGTGAAAATGGGATCTCTGTCACTTACAATAATCTTTGGGTTTCCATGTAGCTTTTGAACTGTTTCCATAAATGCAGTAGAAACTGTACTGGATTTAAATGGATGTGATAATGCACAAAAGTGTGCATAATTGGTAAGTATGTAAACTACCACCATGATGACACTCTTTCCCTCAGACTTGGGTAAACCTGTGATAAAATCCATTGAAACCTCCTCCCAACGTTGGCTTGGAATGGATAAAGGTTGTAATAGACCCGGTGTCTTAATTGTTTCAACTTTATTTTGTTGGCAAACCAAACATTCCGCCACAAACTTTTGAATATCTGATTTAAGGCCATCCCAAAAAAATTCCTTCTTAACCTTGTGGTAAGTTTTTAAAAATCCTAAGTGCCCTCCTAAGGGAGAAGTGCGCAATTCCATAAGAATCTTTTGTTTTAGCTGGGAATTCTTACAGAGGTATAAGCGATCTTTGTACCATAACGAATCATTTTTCCAGCTAAATGTATCAGAAGTACTGGAATCTTGTTGTAGCTTTCGAATAAGTGCCCACACTTCTTTGTCATTCTTCCATTCCTCCCTTGCTTCGTTTATCCAATCTGGTTGGATAATAGAAATGGCACACAACAATGCTTCCACATCCTCATTCTTTCTTGAGAGTGCATCTACCACCACATTTTGCTTCCCTTTTTTGTAGATGATTTCAAAGTCATAACCCAACATCTTTGTGACCCACTTTTGTTGCTCTTCAGAGGATAATCTTTGTTCTAAAATGTATTTAAGGCTATCATGATCCGTTTTTACCTTGAAGTGTCTTCCCATTAGGTAGGGTCGCCATTTCTTAAGTGCATGGAGTATTGCCAACATTTCCTTCTCATAGATAGCTTTTCTTAAAAACTTTCCCTTGATTGGACGACTTTAAAAAGCAATGGGTCTTTCATCTTGCATTAGAACAACACCAATTCCATTTCCTAAAGCATCACATTCCACAATAAAGGTTTTTGTGAAGTCTGGTGTAGCTAAGACCGGTGCTTGGCACATTGCCTCTTTAAGATGTTCAAAGGTCTTTGTTGCTTCCGGAGTCCATGAAAATGAATCTTTCTTCAATAATGTTGTTAGAGGTGCTACTATTCTCCCATAATTCTTAACGAACTTGCGATAATACCCTGTCAACCCAAGAAATCCTCGCAGATGCTTTATGGATGTGGGGATTTTCCATTCCTTAATGGATTTAATTTTGCTAGGGTCTACCTTAACTCCTTCATGAGATACAATATGAACCAAATATTCCACCTCCTGGACTCCAAAGAAACATTTGGATCTTTTTGCATATAATTGTTTCTCCTCCAATAGTTGTAGCACCCTGTCAACATGTTCAAAATGATCCTTTCAAGAATTGTTGTAGATTAGTATATCATCAAAAAATACTAACACAAATTTTCTAAGGAATGGTTTGAAAATTGAATTCATCAACCTTGAAATGTTGAAGGTGCATTGGTAAGGCCAAAAGGCATGACCAAAGATTCATAATGACCCTCATGGGTTCTAAATGACGTTTTCGGAATGTCTTCAATCTTCATTCTGATTTGATGATATCCCGAACGAAGATCCAACTTGGTGAAGTAAATTGATCCATGCAATTCATCCAGTAATTCATCAATGACAGGAATGGGAAACTTATCTTTGATAATGAGCTTGTTGAGCTCCCTATAATCTAGACACATGCACGATGATCCATCCTTCTTGTGCACCAATACTACTGGAGCTGAGAAAGAACTTTGACTCGGCTGAATTATACCTTCCTCTAGCATTTCTGCAACCATATGTTCAATTTCACTTTTTTGGACTTAGGGATATCCGTACGGCCTGATGTTTGGAGGAACACTTCCTGGAATCAGATGAATAGCATGATCATGATCACGCATAGGTGGGAGACCTATGGGAGTCTCAAATACCTTGGAATGATTGTCCAGGACTTTTTGGAGATCTGGAGAAATAGATGATTCCAATGTGGAAACATCTAGCAAACATAATTGTGTAATTACACCTATTTGCTCCTTTTTTAGAAGCTTTTTCATGCCATTAGAGCTGAATATCTTTCCTGGTTTCCCTGCAATACCCCTTAATTCAACTTCCTTTCCTTCCACAGAAAATTTCATGAAAAGTTCTTGAAAATTAAAAGCTATTGTACCCAAGGATTGTAGCCATTGGACTCCTAGTACAACATCAGCACCTCCCATTGGAATGGAAAACATTGGGCTAGTCAATACATATTCTCCCATGGATAGCTTGATATTATGGCACTTTCCAGAGCAATTTATTGTTCCTCCATTTGCAATCATCAGTTGACACTCTGGTGCTGGATATAGGAAGCAATTCAATTCTTTTGCTACCCTACAATGAATAAAATTGTGGATGCTTCCTGAATCAATCAACACTATTACCTTTTTCTTCTTGATTTGTCCTTCTATCTTGATGGTTTGAGGAGTGGTAATTCCCACCAATGCATTTTTTTTTCTAGGTTAAGACTAAACTAAGTACCCATGGGGAATTGAACCAGTGACCTATCGCAAGGAGTGCCTTAACAGCGCACCCATTCACCGTCAATCCAAAGCCCCGTGGGCTATTCCCACCAATGCATTACAAGATATGGTCGGATTTATTTGTTTTTCATCTAGGCTTTGTTCCTAAAGTATATCCTCTTCTTTTGACCTTTCTTGCTCCTTTTCTTCTTCCTCTTCACAATCTATGTAGAATAATTTCTTCTCATCACACTTATGACCTTTTGTGTATTTGATATCACAATTGTAACAAAGCCCTTTTGCTCTTTTTTCTTCCAATTGTTGTGGTGTCAACCTTGTAGGTTGTGGAAGACTATGGGCAACAACACTTCCATCTTTATAGTTGTGAATGGTATGATTCCTAGTTGCCATAATTTTGCTTTCCATTTTTCTTGCTAACCTGAATGCCTTCTCTAATGAATCAGGTTCCCAAAGGTGCACATCATGTTGGATATTATCCTTTAAAGACCCTATGAACACATCAATCCTATGCTCCTCTGGAATATCTTTTACCCTTATGTTCAATTTTTGGAACTCCTCAATGTGCTCCATTATTGAAACCTTTTGTTTGAGACTTATCAATTGGCTAAAAAAAGTGTTGCTTTTTGTATCCTCATAATGTGCTATCAATTCTTCCGTAAAAATTGCCCAAGTGATAAATTGTTTACGAGAACAAAGCCATTGATACCATACAAACTGATTTGGTTCCAAATATACGGTTGCCATACGTACCTTTTGTGCGTTTTGCACATTATTGAGATCGAAGATTGCTCCATCTGTAATATCCATGTGGCGGGATCCTTGCCATCAAACTTCCTCATATCTATTTTTGGAATATGGTGATTCTTCCATCCAACATTAGCGTCTACGGAATCATGATTAACATTCCTTTTGTTCTCATCATGAGTTTCCTTTACTACCTTTTCACCATTAGTAAGTATTTCTTGTAGAAAATTTTCCAAATCCATCTTCAAATCTGCCATGCCTGTCTTCAAATTTGTGTTCAAATATATCTTCAAATTGTCCATCTTAGCTTCCACGCCATTTATCTTAGATTCCACGCCATTTATCTTAGATTCCACGCCACTTATCTTAGCTTATGTTAGCTTTTGTGAGCATGACATTTGTTGCACTTGTTCTTGTAATTTTGATATATCATGTAGCATTTCTTCCTCTTCTTCATGAGTCATGCTAGAGCTTTCAGGTTCCTTACTAGGTGTTTTCATTTTATTTCCTCGGGGCATCAGTTACCAAGAATAATTCTTTACTATGCCCTTTGAATTCCGTTAAACCAAGGTAACACAAAAATTAAAAAAAAAACTACACACCTTTTTTCACTTTATAGAAGCCTTAAATTGAATCTGATGTATCTTTGTAATTTCGGATCATCCAGTTTTGAAATTGCGACCTGTAGTAGCCTTCTGTGTCCTCTTTCCAATGCCACAAGTCTGACCCAAATTGGATTCTCCAAGGAAGAGTTATGTGAAATCTCCCACAGTAACTTGTTTTTAGACTAGTTCAGTAGAGCGAACTTGTACGACGTGCCACGAGTCACTGTTTCAACCTTTGAATCTAAAACACACATACAAGAAACTATAGTCCGTCCTATTTCTGTACCTTCTTATGAAATTTCAATCCAATCCCCAGAGAGAAAGTTATGACTATTTTCCCCAAGTCACCGGTTTTGAATGTAATTCAGGAGTCTGCAAAAAGACCAACTTCCTCAGATCATATCTCCGCAAATATCGCGCAAAAATCTCTGAAATTCGGACCCAAGGTTCAGCGTGATTTCTTCTCAAATGGGGTTTTTTTGCGACTTCTGAAACGTCACAGAAAAAACGTTACAGCGAAAATGCCACGATGACCTGTTTGGAGCAGCGAAACCCTAGAATCCAAAGCTCTGATACCAAATGTTATGAAACCAGCTCAAGAAAAGATAGAAAAGATAGATCAACGCCTTAGAATTCAGCCTCTTCGAGGGGGCAACCTCCTTTACATTAAATAAATGAAAAATTCATGGATGATACAAATGACAAAACCTCCTTTCTATATATAGGAGTCTAAGGAGTCACGATATAATCCAGCCGACCTAACAATAATAATATAAAGCCACAAAAATAACAATAGAGGGATTCTATGGGGCACAGAAATAACAATATGGGGGTAATAGGGGCACAAAAATATAAATAAGGGGTATAACTACAATAGTAATGGGGTAATCACTAGTATTATAGGGACCCAATAGATTTTGGGGTGAGTGTGTTGGCATTATGTTTCTAGTATGGCTATATGTTACAGATGTTGTACTTGATGGCAACACCCGTGGCAAGGCTCTCAACTTGTTGAAAATTAAGAAGTACGCAGGAGAACAGTTCAGAAGATGCGTACCCGCAGGTACACCGTGAAGGGACCGCGGCCAGACACGCAGGTCAGCCGTTCAGGAGGTGCATACCCCCAGTGCACTCACTTCAAGGTAGAGAAAAGCACACGAGGGGTTTCTTATGTTTAACCCTTGGTAGTTAGCCGACGGCATTTGTGTTATTTTGGTTTTGGCTCGTGGTATTGATCCATGATTTTAGGAGGAGCTTTCCTATATAAAGCAAAGGAGATCACTTGGCTAAGTATCTTTTGGCAATTGAATATCTTAAGATCTGAAATATTGGGTTAAAAGCTTGATCTATATATAAGAGAAGTGGAAAGAGAATCTGTGAAGGGTGATCTCTCGAGCGCATGATCAGATCTGAGCATCCGACTAACTGTGCCACACTGGTGGACTGCCATTTCGGCCCTAATCAGAAGTACGCAGGTGTTTGACGGTACAACTGCGTGGGTACGCAGGGCAGAAATAGGAGAGCTGCGTGGGTATGCAGAGAAGAAGAAGGAGAACTGCGTGGGTACGCAGAGAGACAGAGGTTCAGGTGCGTACACACAGCTAAAGTGTGAGGCGCGATAGTATCCTTGAGTGCGTGGTCCCAGTAATGGTACGCGGCGCGATAGTATTTCTGGGTGCGTACCTACAGTGACAGTATGTGGCGCGATAGTAACCCTGGGTGCATACCTACAGTGACAGTACGCGGCGCGATAGTATCTCTGGGTGCGTACCTACAGTGACAGTACGCGGCGCGATAGTATCTTTGGGTGCGTATCTACAGTAACAGTACGCAGCGCGGTTGAAGAAAACAATGCGTGGACACGTAGTGTGGCAGAAGGGTCTCTGCGGGTATACGCAGGGGAGCAGAAGGTGAAGTGCGTACGCACGCAGACCAGAGAAAGAAAAACTGCGTATCTGTCTTAAGACCTTTTGTTTGGCTATACTTTTCTGTTGATAAGGTGTTCTGGGTTTAGTTCTATTATTGTTGATCTGGTTACCACAGTTGACTGGGTGATTTTCTTATACTTGATCATCATTTGATGTTTATGGATCCAGTTTGAAAATTTATGAAAAGTGGTCCTTGTAAGAAAAGAAGTAGGGGGTTGTAGCTCCCTTCCAGGAGAGACTGGAAAACGAGAGAGAGTTGTAGCTCTTTGCAGGTTTCATCCTGCGTACTGGTAAAGGACAACACCAGTACAAAACCATTGTAAAAGGAGTTTCTAATTTGAAAGAAGATAGAGACATATTGCAGCAGGTGGTTTTCACCCACATTGGGTTTCCACCTTATATCGGGTGTTCTTTGGTGTGACTATTTGTTTTTCTTGTTCATGCTCATTATTTTATGGTACTGATATGCAAAAATAATTCAAAGTATAAATAAGGAAGATTCGTTAAAATAACTTGATAATACTAATTCACCCCCCTCCTCTCAGTATTATTTTCAACTATTGGTATCAGAGCCGGTCCTTCAGAGAAGCTTGATCGCTTGAAGGAATATCATTCATCATGAGCAACTACGAGAGGGAAGCATCAATCAGGCCACCAATTTTTGATGGGACAAACTTCAATTATTGGAAGGTAAGAGTTACTGCCTATGTTCAATCTCTTGGTACAAAAGTTTGGGATATCATAGATACAAGCTACGTTTTTCCTTCAGCTACACCTACAGATTCGGCCGAAAAGAAGAAATATGAAACAAATGCTAAAGCAGTCAATACTTTGCTGGGATGCTTATCTCAAATAGAATTCGTAAAGGTTATGCAATATAAATCCGCAAAAGAAATATGGGACAAGATTGTCTTGAGCTATGAAGGAGATGAACAGGTAAAGCGTGCTAAACTTCAAACTCTCACGATTCAGTATGAGAATATCAGAATGTATAATGATGAAAGTGTGGCTAACTATTTTCTTCGGGTTGATGAGATTGTAAATTGCATGAAAAATTTGGGTGAAGAAATAAAAGAGGCTATTATGGTTGAAAAGGTTCTAAGATCATTGTCCCCCAAGTTTGAATCTAAAGTATCTGCAATAGAAGAAAAGGAAAATCTACGAATTCTTACTATGTCTCAGCTACATGGAATTCTAACTGCTTATGAAATGAGAAAGGGAGGTCCATCAGACAGAAGAGAAGCTGCTTTCAAGGCATCAGGCAAAGGAGATTATTATGAAGCAAGTCACGTACCAGAAGAAGAAGAAGAAGAATCAAATTTTGTCAGAAATCTTCAAAGGGGTTCTAGAAGGTTCAGAGGTAAGTTACCTTTTAAATGCTTTGCTTGTGGAAGAGTAGGTCATTATGCTGCAAAATGTCCTTATAAGGATAAAGGAAAGGAACCTGCTAGATGGAACAAGAAACAGGGTGCAAATAAGAAAAGCTACTACACTCATGAAGATAGTGATGGTCTATCAAATAGTGATGAAGATGAACAAGGTAATGAATCTAAACTGTTAATGGCATTTGAAGATGATGATTATATGGATGCTTTAGATGTGGATAACCTTTTTGAAGAAATTACTAGACTCAAGAGATGTATAGAAGAAAAGAATATGATCATTGATACTCTACAATTTCAAATTGATGAAAAGGAAAAACATCTTGAAAAATTAGAAGGTGAAATCGTTGCTCTTAGAAAAGAGATTGAGAAAAAAAAAGCTATTAATCTTAAGTTTGTCAAAGGATTTGAAACTCTGGATGAGATTATCAATGTACAACGTTCTCCTCTAAACAAGATAGGTCTGGGCTATAATGGAGAAACTTCTCAAGCATCCACTTCAAAAAGTTATCTTGATGCAGCAAAAAGGAACGAGCAAAAGCACAATGGAGACTATCAGGTAAAGCAGGGACGAATTGCAAACAAAGACTATCAGGGGCAATCTGTCTTAAGAGTGAACAAAAGCTACAACCAGCCACAGGTAAAATCTTCTCAATTTGGTTCAAGAATGAATGACAATAGAGATTACAATCACTTGGCCGATAGATTTGATAACCGCAGAAGTTTCTTCAATGGACAATGTTTCTCTTGTCATAACTTTGGTCACAAAGCAGCTCAATGTGTTGCATATAAAACAATCATGACTAGAGAAGCTCAAAAACAAAGAAGTATGACCGGGATTACAAAAAGGACCTATAACAACTTTTCAGCTCTTGAAAATGAAGTTGAATGTTCTATTTGCAATAACTTTGGTCATGAAGATTCTGAATGCAGGAGTAGGTTTCAGCAGAAAAAGGAACAAGCCTCAAGCACCAAAGCATGGAGAATAAAGGAACCACAAACAGAAAGATGTGGGATAAAATTTTATGTAGAGGGACAGGAAAATCTATGGTACATTGACAGTGGATGTTCGAAGCATATGACAGGTGATAAAGAAAAACTTGAGTCATATTCTTCTCTAGAAAAAGGAAAGAAAGTTTCTTTTGGAAATAATACTCCTGCAACTATAAAAGGAAAAGGCATTGCTCAGTTAAAAGAAAAGGTCAAGGCCGGAAATGTTTTGTATGTTGATGGATTGAAGCATAATCTTCTAAGTGTCAGCCAAATGTGTGATCAAAGAACCGAGGTGATATTCAGATCAAATGGATGTCTTGTTCGTGATCTTGATACAGGTAAAACAGTGATCAAAGGCAAAAGAACTCCAAATAATCTGTACATATTTGAAGAAGGAAAACAACAATGCTATCTGAGCAAGGATGATGAGCACTGGTTATGGCATCAGAGGTTGGGGCATCTAAGCTTTTCACAAATAAGGAAAGCATGCAAATATCAGGCAGTTCGTGATCTTCCAGATATCAAAATTCCTGACAACACCATATGCAAATCATGTCAGTTTGGGAAACAAACCAGAACTAACTTTCCAAAGAAGGAAGGATCAGCTAGCATGCCTCTTGAGCTAGTACATACAGATACATGCGGTCCATTCAGGAAAAGAACACCTCGAGGAGAAGAATACTTGATATTATTCATTGACGATTTCTCCAGGTTTGTCTGGTTAGGACTTATGAAGCACAAAGATGAAGCATTCGAAAAATTCAAATCCTTCAAAGCCTTGGTTGAAAATGAATCATGTCACAAAATTAAGTGCCTCAGATCCGACAGAGGTGGGGAGTTTACCTCAAATGAATTTTTCGATTTCTGTGAAGAACATGGGATAAGAAGAGAATTATCTACAGCTAGAACTCCTCAGCAAAATGGAGTTGTGGAAAGAATGAACAGAGCAGTCCAACAAATGGCTCGTGCTATGCTTGATGAGTCAGGAACTCCCGCAACTTTCTGGGGTGAAGCTGCACATGCTGCGGTTGTTATTCTCAACAAAACAAATGTCTGGGTGAACAACACTCAAACTCCTCATGAGCTCTGGAGTGGTAAGACTCCTTCGGTAAAGCACTTCAAAATCTTTGGGAGAAAATGCTATATTAATAATACTGATGAGCAGCTTGGCAAACTTGAACCTAGAGCAGATGAAGGCATTCTTCTTGGTTACTCTCCACATAGCAAAGCATACAAGTGCCACAATAAAAAACTTGGCAGAATTGTTGACAGCATTGATGTAGTGGTTGATGAGAAGGGATACATTCCTAGGCAAGTACATCATGAAAACATCGAAGAAGATGAAGGCTACCCTCAACGACAGAATGATGAAGAACCTCAAGAAGAACCAGAGGAACAGACAAGAATAGAAGAAAAGACTCCATCTAGATATGTTCAGAAGAATCATCCAGAATCTCAGATTATGGGGCAGAAAGAAGTATGTGTACAAACAAGAAGAACAGTTGCAGAAGCCTCAAGCTATTTGGCATTACTCTCCTCTACTGAACCACAAAATGTGAAAGAAGCATGCAAAGATGAATGTTGGGTGAAAGCAATGGATGAAGAACTTGGGCAGATCGAAAAAAACAACACTTGGGAGCTGGTTCCTAGACCAAAGGATAAGAATGTTATCGGAACAAAATGGGTATTCAAAAATAAATTGAATGAAAATGGAGAAGTAATTAGAAACAAGGCCAGACTTGTTTGTAAAGGGTATGCGCAGCAAGAAGGAATAGACTTTGAAGAAACCTTTGCTCCTGTTGCAAGACTTGAGGCCATCCGAATGTTCCTTTCTCTCTCAAGTTTTCAAAACTTCAAAGTATTTCAAATGGACGTGAAATCAGCCTTTTTGAATGGAGACTTGGAAGAAGAAGTATACATTGAGCAGCCAGATGGATTCATTCTTGGAAATGATCCAAATCTTGTATGCAGATTGAAAAAGGCTCTCTATGGTCTCAAACAAGCTCCAAGGGCTTGGTACTATCGTTTGGACAAATATCTTCATCAACAAGGTTTTTCAAAAGGATCAACAGATAGCAATCTTTATATAAAAGTTGAAAATGACAAACTGCTAATACTTGTTGTGTATGTAGATGACATTATTTTTGGTAGCAATGAAGAAGCTATGAGTCAAAGATTTGCCTTGTTCATGCAGGAAGAATTTGAAATGTCCTTGCTGGGAGAACTAACATATTTCCTTGGTTTGCAAATCCAACAAAAAGAAGGAGGAAGCTTTTTATCTCAAACCAAGTATCTCAAACAGATTTTGAAGAAATATGGCATGGAAGATGCAAAACCAGTAAGTACACCCATGGTCACAGGTTGTAGCCTCAGTGCAAATGATGAATCTGCAGCAGTTCATCAACCAACCTACAGATCTATGATTGGAAGTCTACTTTATTTGACATGTACCCAACCGGACATCATGCATACAGTAGGAATAGTTGGAAGATTTCAGGAAAATCCAAAGGAGACTCATCTTCAGGCAGTGAAGAGAATTTTCAAATATCTTCAAGGGACACAAAATTATGGCTTATGGTATCCTAGAGATACAGATCTCACACTTCATGCTTATACAGATGCAGATTGGGCCGGAAGCATGGATGACAGGAAGAGCACAAGTGGTGGTGCGTTCTTTATGGGTTCCAGATTAGTATCTTGGTTCAACAAGAAACAGAGTTCGATTGCCTTGTCTACAGCTGAAGCAGAATATGTTGCTGCTGCATCTTGCTGCACTCAACTCCTTTGGATGATGCAGACCTTGCAGGATTTTCAAATCACTTGTACACCACCTATCTCCATCTTATGTGATAACACAAGTGCAATCAACATCTCAAAGAATCCTGTCATGCATTCAAAAACCAAGCACATAACAATCAAGTATCATTTTCTCCAGGAACAAGTGCTTGAACAGAAAGTCAAGTTGGAGTATGTTCCTTCTAAGGAACAAGTTGCTGATATTCTCACCTAACCATTGCCCAGGGAGACTTTTGAATACCTCAGGCAAAAGCTGGTGGTTGTTAATGCATCATCTTATTGTTGAAACTCTTCTGATTGATGGTTGTACGCATGATTCATCTAGGGTATATGCGTACATGTGCTGGGTTGCGGCACAGGTTCAGGGGGAGCATATAATGCATTGTTGGCATTATGGAGGATGTACAAAAGGAGATTATGGAAGCTGGTCTGAATATAGCTGCAATATGTCTCTATCTCTTTCTTGGTCATTGATGGTGTCTGGTGGATTATGGTTCTTCTTTGCAGATCTGGTTCATGTTCTTAGGGGGAGCATAACCCTTTTCCCTTGATGTCAAAGGGGGAGAATGACGCTGAAGTTTTTGAGGTTGCCATCAAGTCCAAAGGGGGAGATTGTTGGCATTATGTTTCTGGTATGGCTATATGTTATAGATGTTGTACTTGATGGCAACACCCGTGGCAAGGCTCTCAACTTGTTGAAAATTAAGAAGTACGCAGGAGAACAGTTCAGAAGATGCGTACCCGCAGGTACACCGTGAAGGGACCGCGGCCAGACACGCAGGTCAGCCGTTCAGGAGGTGCGTACCCCAGCGCACTCACTTCAAGGCAGAGAAAAGCACACGAGGGGTTTCTTATGTTTAACCCTTGGTAGTTAGCCGACGGTATTTGTGTTATTATGGTTTTGGCTCGTGGTATTGATCCATGATTTTAGGAGGAGCTTGCCTTTATAAAGCAAAGGAGATCACTTGGCTAAGTATCTTTTGGCAATTGAATATCTTAAGATCTGAAATATTGGGTTAAAAGCTTGATCTATATATAAGAGAAGTGGAAAGCTAATCTGTGAAGGGTGATCTCTCGAGCGCATGATCAAATCTGAGCATCCGACTAACTGTGCCACACTGGTGGACTGCCATTTCGGCCCTAATCAGAAGTACGCAGGTGTTTGACGGTACAGCTGTGTGGGTACGTAGGGCAGAAACAAGAGAGCTGCGTGTGTACGCAGAGAAGAAGAAGGAGAACTGCGTGGGTACGCAGAGAGACAGAGGTTCAGGTGTGTACACACAACTAAATTGTGTGGCGCGATAGTATCCTTGAGTGCGTGGTCCCAGTAATGGTACGCGGCGCGATAATATTTCTGGGTGCGTACCTACAGTGACAGTACGCGGCGCGATAGTAACCCTGGGTGCGTACCTACAGTGACAGTACGCAGCGCGATAGTATCTATGGGTGCGTACCTACAGTGACAGTACGCGGCGCGATAGTATCTCTGGGTGCGTATCTACAGTAACAGTACGCAACGCGGTTGAAGAAAACAGTGCGTGGACACGCAGTGTGGCAGAAGGGTCTCTGCGGGTATACGTAGGGGAGCAGAAGGTGAAGTGCGTACGCACGCAGACCAGAGAAATAAAAACTGCGTATCTGTCTTAAGACCTTTTGTTTGGCTGTACTTTTCTGTTGATAAGGTGTTCTGGGTTTAGTTCTATTATTGTTGATCTGGTTACCACAGTTGACTGGGTGATTTTCTTATACTTGATGATCATTTGATGTTTATGGATCCAGTTTGAAAATTTATGAAAAGTGGTCCTTGTAAGAAAAGAAGTAGGGGGTTGCAGCTCCCTTCCAGGAGAGACTGGAAAACGAGAGAGAGTTGTAGCTCTCTACCGGTTGCAGCCTGCGTACTGGTAAAGGACTGCACCAGTACAAAACCATTGTAAAAGGAGTTTCTAATTTGAAAGAAGATAGAGACATATTGCAACAGGTGGTTTTCACCCACATTGGGTTTCCACCTTATATCTGGTGTTCTTTGGTGTGACTATCTATTTTTCTTGTTCATGCTCATTATTTTATGGTACTGATATGCAAAAATAATTCAAATTATAAATAAGGAAGATTCGTTAAAAGAACTTGATAATACTGATTCACCCCCCCCTCTCAGTATTATTTTCAACAGAGTGTGGGTATATGTAGAGCTAAATTTGCTTACACAATTAAAGTATTTCCAGATCAGAAATGTATCCATAAACTAGAAGCAGGTCCATGTTGGAGACAAAAACGTTCCAAATCAACATTTTGGTGGTTCTGATCTAATTTTAGGGTGAGTGTGGGTATATGGTGAACTGAAATCGATAATTTTACTTCCTATTTGACCCTTTATAAAAAAATATTGGCCCTGGGAATTTCATAGTGATAGATGAGGTAATTTTATTAAAGGTTAATGTGTCTATAAAGAACAACAAACCATGCCAAGGCAAAACTATGGAGTGAACTCTGTATAAAATAGAATTTTTCCTTGGAATATGGTGACTAATGTAGCCACCCCTCCCACATATACCCAGTTTCACGGCCTGCTAGGGTAAACATGAGACAAAGAGATACCATGACATGAATCAACCTCCAAGCTTCAGTTATGAAAGTGGGGCCGACAATTGACGACAAACTGACAACCCACCTCATCCCTTAGGGCTACAAGACACTTAGGGGCCAAAGGACCACCCTAGGTGACCAAGCCCTAAGTTATGGATGCATTTATCACTATTTAACCCTAACTGCATGCATGGAATTCACTTCATGTAGTTATAGGCCTCCAACCGCATGTATAACACTACCTGGGTGTAGTTATGACCCAACTTGTCTAGTGCAGAGCATGCGGTCCCAAGATTAGTGCCACCTTTTAAGACCAGCCTCCAGACCATCGCCCATAACTTCTTGAAACTTCTTAGAGTCATCAATGACATGAAAACAAGGCCAAACATACAAACTTGAGTCATAAAATTGACCTAGCGCAGCCAGAAAATACTAGACATTTCATCAAACACATGGAAAACACATAAGCTATAGATCATGAATGCATATTTGACCATAAACTAATAGTCTTCACCTGAGAATCACTAAGAAGGCTCTAAACTCTCTCTAGATATCTATAATAGAACTTGTTATTCCATGCATTCATCAACCATTCATATATTCATCAAACGTGTCAAGAGCCACCATCTTTGGTATTGAAGCAGTGATGAAGGTCGCAAAGAAGCTGTCTATTCCATCTACAAGCAGAAGTGTATAGAGAGAGCAAGCCTCAGGAGTTTCTGTTGAAAGAGGTGGTTTCTCGGATTATAATTGACGCTTCTAAAATTTTATCTTGGTTGCCGTTATTGCAAGGCACTACTAATGTGGACACTAGTGAATGGAGACGGAATAGAGTCTCTGTTGCGCTCATAATCCATGGCACGTACTGTAGAGTCTCTACTTTACACCTTATCATCCATCATTACCTACTGTTTTCATCACTTTCCTCTCTCTTTTGCCTCATTTTCCACCCAGATCATTACATTAGTTGTCATTATACATGATCAAGTGAGCTTTGCTAATGGGTAATTGTTTTGTTTAGTTTTTGACGTATTTGCAGGCATTCCGCAGCCTTCTGCTGATTCCGCAGCCATCTGCTGATTCCACAGCCATCTGATGATCCCGCAGCCATTTTGTTGATTTCAAGGTTCCACGTGCTATTTTGCAGAACGAGCCACATGGGCATGTTGGAATATACGTGCTCGAGGTTCCTGTGCCATCAGTTCAGCCGGCCACGTCATCTGTACCTCCGGTCAAAGGGGGTCAAGTTCCGGTCAAATAAAGGCAGCTTAACGTTGATACGTAAGCTGTTTGATCACGTCGGTGGAAAAGGTGACTTGTCCGTGTTTTGAAAGCCGTGGGGGACATGATCTAATGCTGGATTCATTGCCCATATCGACCAGGACCTCCAGCTCGACCATGAAGCCTATGACGTGTTAACTGCACCTTTAATACGCATGACAGTTAGTTTATTTTCTGTTTTATGCTTACGCATTAGGCCATCTTGCAGATGCCTATATATACTTGCGTCTGCGTACGCTTATGTTAACTTTTTAGATGCTGTAGTTTATGAACTTGTGAGAATTTTAGCACGTTTTTGAACTCTGTTTTTATAAGAGTTGTTCCAGCACTTTTTGACTATGTATTTCTGCATATAAAGTAATGGAAACAATGTTGTTTTGAAGTTTTAAGAGCATCTGAGTTTTCTGTGGATGATATGAATGGAGGGCCCCTGTTCGTATTAGCCTTGTAAAGTATTTCATTTTTATACTTCTGCAATTTCTTTATTTTACATACATAATTTCCTTTCTTGAGTTATGTATAGCTTGATTTCTTTTCATTGCTGCAGCCTTTATTTTCACTGATCAGATTTTTTCTTTGCAGGTTTTCACCCGGGATTGAGTGTGTTGTATTTGCTTTAATATCTGATGGTAGTTGCAGTTGTCTTGTTCATAATGCTGCCCTTTTTACTCTGTTTTCTAGATTAGTTTTAGCTTATTTTTACAAGTTGGATGCTAACTAATTTATGCTCTCTTTATCATGAATGGCTTATCTTTCAAGAGAACAGAACACTAATTAATTGCAGCTTGTCTTTGAGTAGTCTTGGCTTGTGACACTAATACTTTTTCCACTTGTTACACATAATCACATATGTAGGAAGCAGTATGATGGAAAAGGCTTAGTAGTGTTACAATTTGTCAATTAGAGTTTTTATCAATTCTTGGATTTGTCTTCAGCTACCTCCTAATCGTGTTTTACGCAGTACTATGTGGTAGAAGCAGGGAGTTAGGAGGAGATAACCATTATCATCAATCCTTGAAGTGATTTTCTTGTTTCTTTTATTTGCAGCAATATGGATAGAGACTAATGCCATTAGAACGTGGTCATTTACTTTCAAGTCATTTCAATTTATTCATTTCTTTCAAGATTCTTTTTTTCTTTACAAATTCAGCAAGTAATTAGAATCACCAATCACACACACTTTCACTCATCTAGAACTCACTTTTCACACACTTGCACTCATCTGTCTACAATCATCACTCCACCTTAGGAAGATAAGTTAACCATAAACAACACCCCAAACGACAAAAGCTCTAAGAAAGTTGCTTAAGTACATATAGTACACCTTCACTTCATCAGCTTACGAGCCCCGGGTTGACAATTAATGACATCAATTTAGGAACACTAAATTGACTAAACATTTTGGCGCCGTTGCCGGGGAAGTGAAATTAAGTAGCCATACTTAGAGAAAAAAAAATATAAAAATTTCAAGGAAAGAAGTTAATAACCTATCCAAGTATGCTCTCCTCTTGCACTTTAAAGTGATCTGGAGGATCAGAAAGGAGAAAGTTATTGATTTAGTAGTTTCTTGAGTATGCTCTCTTCTTGCACCTAGAGTGACCTGGAAGATCAGAAAAAGAACTATTAACTTGACTTGAAGAAAAAATAAAAAATTACATGCATAGAGCTAGAGATTCTAGAGGACGGTTTTTAGCTAGAGCTCGAAGTTCAATTTTTACAAGTCCATCTGCTTCAAGGGATAGACAAGAGACACCCCCCTTATCTCCAACCGAAACTCCTAGTCCTAGAATTCCTGGAATTCAAGAGCCAAGAGTTGACTCTCCTACACCTTCTATTGAGTTTGAACCAGGAAGAGACTCTTCTCTTTCTCCTACAAGAAGACCAATTGTAATTGAGGAATTGGAATCATCTGAAGAAGAAGGAGAAATCTCTTCTCATTCACCTTTTGTAGAGGAACCAGAAGATTTTGAAATCCCTAGGAGAATCATCATGGCAGAGGAAGAAGGAGGAGGTAGAGGTAGAGGTAGAGGTAGAGGAGGAGGAAATAACAATAACAATAATGGAGGTAGAGGTCCCATTGGAGGAGGAAATAGAAATGGGGATAATTCATTTGGGTTTCCCATTGTTGATGAGGATTCCCGAGCTACTATGAAAAAAATATCACCATCTGTCCTCCCTAACTTCCATGGGTTAAGGACTGAGGACCCTGAAACATTCTTATTTGAGTTTGAAGTGGTGTGTCGAACTTATGACTACCTGGATGACTCTCAGAAACTCAAGTTGTTCCCTTCAACACTGAAGGATCAAGCCTTGAAATGGTTCATGGGGTTACTCACTCAATCCATTAGGACTTGGGATGAGATGAAACAGACATTTTTGGATAGGTATTTAGACTATTGCATGCCTACTAATCACAAGGACGAGGTTTTTAAAATGGTACAAAAAGAAGATGAGAGTCTAGAAGATTTACTTCAAAGATTTCAATATAACTTGAAAAGAGCAAAAATGAATACCTTGGATGAAGAGACCTTAAAAGCCCTCTTACTAAAGGCCATCAGGGATGAATGGATAGACATCTTAAACATGATGGGGAAAGGGGATATTTCTCAACTTTCTCTCAATGACATAGCAGAACTTTGTATCCATCTCTCAAGGGGCAAATCAAAAACTCAAAAAGGGCCTAGAGATCCTTCTCTCCTTAGGGCGAATAAATCTGCAACAGGATCAGTGAGTAGGGCTGAAATCGGCAGTATGCTTGATGAATTTAAAACTGACATCTTAGGGAGTCTTAGTGAACAACTTGATACCCTTAAGATTCACAATAAACAAAAAGCAGAAGCTGAGGCTTTGGCTATCTTTTGCCCGAAATGTAGAAAGAAACATGCTTTAAGGGAATGTCCCTTAGATGCACACGTTGTAGAAACATGTGTAATTTGCTCAGAAACTCATGAGACCAAGGACTGTCCTTCAATCCCTGGCCTCAAAGCAGTCTTTCAAGAGGATCCAGATACACTTGAATCTCTTTGTTTTATTGCAAGGAGACCTTGGCAAGGACAACAGAATCAAGGGTTTAACAACTCTATGAATTCTCAATCCCAACCAAGTTGGAATCCCTGGCAAAAACCTTGGCCTCAACCTCAAAATGCTTTCCAAGCATGGATGCAAAGCATGCAAAATCCTTATGGGAGGTTTGCACAATTCTATCAATATCCTCCATCATTTCAGAATCAACAAGCTCCACAACTTCCAAACCAAGGCCAACAACTATCATTACCATACCCTCAACAACAACAACCTCCTCCACAAAATCAAAATTCTCAATTAGCACTTCAATCCCAGCAGAAATCTAATCAACTTCCCTCTCAGCCATTACCAAATCCAAATAATAGGAACCCTCAAAATGCTTACATGATGGAAGGTCAACCATTCCCTACCTACATGGTTGTTCCTCTTAATGAAGTACAACTTAGATCAGGTAGAATCCTAGATCAACCTTCCACAAGTGTTCAACAACCAAGCATTTCTGAGGAGGAATCTCTCAAAGTCAATAAAGGTTCTGAAGTATCACTTCAAAACCAAAATATCGAAAAAGAAAAAGAAAAAGAATCAATCTCTACAACTCCCCTAGTTGAGCAACCTACACCTACAACTACACCTCCCTTTCCTGAAAGATTGCAAATTGATAAAGGGGTGGAAAAGCAGATATGGGTGCCTGACTATAACTTCCTAGATGAATTGAAGAATGTATGTATCAAGATCCCCTTGTTACAAGCCATTAAGGAAATTCCCATTCTAGCGAAGACAATAAAGGAGTTGAGTTTGAAGAAAACAATAAAAAGAACCAGAGATACTAAAAGGATACATCTAGTTGGAAAAATTGCAGACATAATGATGGGTAAGATTACCATGCAAAAATATGTAGATCCCGGTAGCCCTATTGTCAAAACTCATATTAATGGGGTTGAAATCCCAAATACTCTGATTGACTTAGGGGCCGCGATCAACATCATGAGTAGACAGACCATGGATCAGTTAAAGCTTCCTAACCTTCTCTTTACACCTACTTTGCTGCAACTTGCAGATAGATCAATCATTAAACCTGATGGTGTATTGGAAGATATTCCAGTCTCTCTAGATTCTTGGGAATATCCAGTTGATTTTATGATTTTAACTCCCAAGAACAATCTAGGAGGACATCCTCTTATTTTAGGAAGACCTTGGCTGGCAACAGCTGATGCTTTCATAAGTTGTAGGTCTGGAGACATGTATATATCAGATGGTAATTCCACCAAGAAGTTCAACTTGTATCCCCCAGCAAAAGCTATAACAGAAATAGGAGAAGATGAATGGGTAGAGGATGAAGATACTATACAACCAGTTCTAACCATCTCTGAGATCAGTGAGGATAGTCAAATTCTAAATACATTAGAAAATTTTGAAGTATCTTTAGAATATGACTCTGAACATTTTCAGATAGATGCAGACATTGAATATCTCTCCTCTAGACAAATGTCTCTCTTCTCAATGGAAGAGTTTGGTAGTTCTACAGTTGAAATCCTCCCAGGAAAAACATTAAACATTAACAAAAACTTGGGAAGACCACAACAAGAAGAATTAACTAAACTGTTGCAAAAACATTCCACTGCCTTTGCATGGGAATACACTGACATGAAAGGAATCGATCCTAAGACTTGTATTCATCACATCTACATTGAAGAGAATAGCAGACCTATTAGGCAACCACAAAGAAGGATGAATCCAAACCTTAGGGAAATTGTGAAAGAAGAACTCCAGAAATTGCTCAAGGTAAACTTCATTTACCCCATCTCAGACAGCCAATGGGTTTCTCCCTTGGTTATAGTGCCCAAAAAGAATGGTAAATGGAGAGTTTGCATTGATTATAGAGAATTGAACAAGGCAACCTTAAAGGATCATTTTCCTTTACCTTTTATTGATCAGGTACTAGACACTTTAGCAGGTAAAAAGTATTTCTCATTCTTGGATGGTTTTAGTGGGTACAATCAAATTCAGGTAGCACCTGAAGATCAAGAGAAAACCACATTTACTTGTCCTTGGGGAACTTTTTCCTACCGAGTACTCCCTTTTGGATTGTGCAATGCACCTGCTACATTTCAAAGGGCTGTATTAGGAATCTTTTCAGATCTGATTCATGATTGTGTAGAGGTATACATGGACGATTTCACAGTTTATGGTAATACATTTGAAGAAGCTTTGGAAAATTTGGAAAAAGTACTGGGAAGATGTAAGGAAGCAAATCTTTCTTTAAGTCATGAAAAATGTTTTATGATGTTTACTGAAGGGATTGTTTTAGGACATCATATTTCAGGAGATGGGATCAAGGTTGATAAATCCAAAGTTGAAGTCATCTCTAAGTTACCTGTTCCAAATTGCCAAAAGGATGTTAGAAGTTTTCTTGGGTTTACTGGGTATTACAGAAGATTTATTGAAAACTTCACTAGGATAGCATCTCCTCTTTTCAAATTGCTTACCAAGGACTGTGAGTTTAAATGGGATCCTGAGTGTCAATCTGCCTTTGAAGCTTTAAAGTCTAGAATATCTGAAGCACCCATCTTAAGGGGGCCAAATTGGGAACTCCCTTTCCACATCTCTACTGATGCTTCAGATACAGCTCTAGGAGCTGTTTTGGGACAAAAGGATTTGATTCCTTATGCCATTTATTACACAAGTAAGAATTTGACTCCTACTGAGTTAAATTATACTGTTACAGAAAAAGAGTTCTTAGCTGTGGTACATGCAATCAACAAGTTTAGACATTACATAACCGGCTATGAAACCTTTGTCCATACTGATCACTCTGCCATAAGATACTTAATGAACAAACCTGTCACTAATGGTAGAGTTACAAGATGGCTTTTACTCTTGCAAGAATTCAACATTACTGTGTTAGATAGACCTGGAAAGCAAAACACAGTAGCTGATTTCTTGTCTAGAATCCAAAACACTAATGAGGATTCTCCAGTAGAAGATAAGTTTCCAGATGAATACTTGTTTGTAGTGACTACCAAGACTCCTTGGTATGCAGATATGGCTAATTATCTTGTTACAGGGAAACTTCCTCTACACTTATTTCCTAATGAGAAAAGGAAAATCATTCGGGAAAGTTCACATTATTCTTGGATTTCTAATGAATTGTTCAAAACAGGGCCAGATTGTATAATCAGAAGGTGTGTTCGGGAAGATGAAATGCCTGACATCCTTAAGGCATGTCATGATGAACCATGCGGCGGGCACTTTGCGGACAAGAGGACAGCCTATAAAATCCTTTCTCTAGGATATTATTGGCCTTCTCTCTTTAAAGATGCAAAGCAGTATGTTAAAAGGTGTGACAGCTGCCAAAGAGTTGGGAAATCAACTCCTTCAAATGAAATGCCTCTACAGCCTCAGGTATGCATCGAACCCTTTGAGAAATGGGCTCTAGATTTCGTTGGACCAATTAATCCACCATCAAAGCAAAAGAAATATATACTGGTTTGTACTGATTATGTTACTAAGTGGGTAGAAGAAAAAGCATTGCCTTCTGCCACTGAAAATTCAGTTGTTCAATTTCTTTTTGAGGATATCTTCACTCGTTTTGGTGTCCCAAGGGAAATTGTGACAGATCAGGGCAGCCAGTTTACATCTAATTTGATGGAGAAGCTGATGGAGGAATATAAGATCAAGCACAGAACATCTACTCCCTACCATCCGCAATCCAATGGTCAAGTGGAATCTACCAATAAAGTTCTTGAAGGCATTATCACCAAGACTGTTCATCTTCATAGAAGAGATTGGGCGGAAAGGCTCCCTGAAGCCTTATGGGCCTATAGAACCACATGGAAGAACACAACAGGACATTCTCCCTATGAACTTGTTTATGGGAAGGAAGTCCTGCTTCCTATTGAGTTCCAAATCAAGACCTTCAAGATGGCAGTCCAATTGGGAATGAGCCTCTCAGAAGCTCAAAGACACAGAATGGACCAGCTAAATGAGCTAGATGAAATAAGACAAGATGCAATTCTAAGGACCGATCTAGTTCAGCACCAAAGATCTAAATGGCATGATCGTCATATCAAGGAAAGAAAGTTTCAGAGAGGAGATTGGGCTCTATTGTTTGATTCGAAATTCAAAGACTTCAAAGGAAAGTTTCAAACTCATTGGCTTGGGCCATATGAGATTGATGAAGTCTTTAGCAATGGAGCAGTTCGAGTAAAAACTATCGATGAATTTCATACTCCTCTTATTGTGAATGGCCACCGCTTGAAAATCTATCAAAAGCCATTTTCAAAAGAAGAGTTTGTCAGATTGTTCAAAGAAGATTCTGCAATCAGGCTGGTGGAGAAGGATTCTTCTCCTCCATCAGCCTAAAGCTTTGGTTTTTGAAAAAAAAAAAGAAAAAAAAAAAAGAAAAAAAAAGAATAAATGTATGAGCCTGAAAACCAATCTCTGATTGGCAGTCTCATACAGAAAACCTGAGGTGAAAATCAGGGTCACCTGACACCTCATGTTTTCCAAAAAAAAAAAAATCTCTTTCTTCCCTTATTTCATCTCATTTCATCATCACCACCATTTCATCCACCATTTCATTCATTTTCCACTCCACCTCATTTTTTTCATTCATCCATCCACTCACTACACTCCATTCCATCAATAAAGTCATTTTTAGACAACTAAAGTTGTTTTTGTGCAGTCGGAGGCTACTACTGCAGATTCTGCAGCCATCTGAAGATTCTGCAGCCATCTAATGATTCCGCAGCTCTCTGTACCTGCATAAAAAAAAAAAACACACAGTCTGTTTGAAATTTCTTTACAGCTCAGTAGTCATCAATAATAAATGGAAAATAGTCATGCAAAAATCAGTGAAGGGTTAGTGGCAAGTCATCAAAGGCAAATCTAAGTGGGAATCTGAGGTATGGTTCAAATCCTAAACTTACAGTTATTTCATTATGCAAAGTTTTCTAGGTTATGTTTCTTGCCACTAAGTGTAATGATTATCAGTCATGAGACCATATACCCACGTATCTCCCACGTCTATCAGTCCTTGATTATCATGATTTTGAATTTCACTTGTGGCTGCTTCTTCCATTAAGATCTCGTACTTAGGTGACGTAACCTAATGTACTACGTCTCTACGACATTAACTCACGCAGCCAAGTGTAACTCCGAACCGAAATCTAAGGACATAGCCGTTTCCATTCATTATTCCATAACCCTTCTACCCTCTTACGCTCATATCATTTCACTTTCGCTGTTTCATTTCCACTCACATGTTTCATTCCATCTACGCTGCTACCATTCACCACACTCTGTTATGCTGTGCTCACTACGCTGCTGCCATTCACCATACTCTGTTTTTTTCCCTCTCTGCTAGTTCTAAACACCAGTGGAGGTCTGTTACGGCCGTATCCAGAGCTAAAGCCATAATCCACTGTGTTGAGGCCGTAAATCCACCAAGTCAAGGCCACTTTAAAGCCGAGTTCCAAAACAGAGCCGTGAATTCACTGTGTAAGACCCTTGTTGAAGCCGTGTTCCAAAACAGAGCCGTGAATTTACTGTGTAAAACCCTTGTTGAAGTCGTGTTCTAGAACAAAGCCGTGAATTGACTGTGTAAGGCCGTTTTGAAGCTGTGTTTTAAATAGAACAGAGTCGTAAAAGCCAATGGGGAAGCTCTTAAGGGCAGAACCGGAAGGTTCAAAGTTTTTGGAGGGTTATCCTCAGGTCAAAGAGGCATTACAAAAGGCAAACTGGTTACAATGTATACAGAAGTTCAGAGGCTACCATAAGGAGGTTACCAAGGCCTTTGCAAGGTCCTTCAGAGAAAAAGATAATCACGTGGAGATAGGGGACTTACAATTCACAGTCAATGAAAGCAGCATAGCACAAGCTACCTCACTTCCACAGACTGGAGAAAGGTGGTTTAAGAACCGGTCAGTTCAAGATCAGCAGTGGAAACAAATTTTAAAAAACCCAGGTATGGACACCAGTATCTTTACCAAAGGGATTCCTGTTTCTTATGTTAAGGAGGAGTGGACCACTTTACTCTTGTTAGTGCAAAAATTTTTCACTTGTGAAGGAAGATTTGGGGTCTTATATGTTTATCATGCAAAGGTTATGATGCATTTTCTAGGAGATGATATTAACCTCCCATACTTTCTATTTTCAAGTCTTAAGAAAATGTGTGCAATGGTCCAAAAGAACCCCAGAAATATTGAAGCACATTTATGTCATCACGGTCTTGTGAAATTGCTGGTTGAGGAACAATTGAAATCAAAAAGAGACACATGGGAGAGGTTTCTCATAAGAAATCATTTTCAAGAATTAGGAGAAACTTCTGGAGGATCCCCTCAAGTACCAAAAAGAAGTAGAAGAAAAAGAGGAGAGGGGGTTAACCAAGAAACTACTGCCCAAACAGAAACTATTGTTCCTGATACTACTATGCCTGAAACAACTGCCCAAGAGGAAACCGTTCAAGACCAGTTTGATGAGGAAACTGATATACAGCATCCTGAACAGGAAATTGATCCTGGATTTACTGAAGATGATAACCAAGCAGCCCAAGGAATTATCACTGAAACTCTTTCAGAACTTGCTCAAGAAATTGCTCAGAAAAGAAAAGAAGGAAGGAAGAAACGAAAGCAAGATAAAGGTAAATCTGTAGTCCAAGAAACTCACCTCACTCCTGAAGATACTAGTGAGGAAGACACTCAGCCCTTAGCTCAAAGAATGGCCAGACTTCATAAAACTGCCCTTTCCAAAAAGGAGGAAAAACAAAAGCAAAAAGTACCAAAAGAAAAACAGAGTACCACCTCTGTAAGAAGGAGCAGCAGATTACAAAACAGAAAAGTAGGGGCCACAAAGGGTAAACAGTCATTCTTCATTGACTTAAGCTCACCTCAAAAAGGTGCTACAAGTCCTGACTTAGAGAAAAGTCCTTCACATGCTGAGCATATTGAGACTAGTCCTCCACGTGAGGAAAGTCCGTTTGAACATGAACTTGAGCATGAACATGGATCTGAATTTGATTATGAACCAAGTCCCAAAAAGTCACTTGAGGTTGACCCGGAGCAGCAAAAAGTGTATAATTATCTGGAAACATTGGAGCAAGCAGCCGCTGGCCCAAGCAATGTTCAACCTTTAGAACAACAAGTCCACTCCTTGAAACAGGAAATTTTTGAGATTGAGGTTCTAAATCGACATATCATGCAAGAAAATGAAAAGTTGAAAGAGCAAGCTAAATTGGATAAGATGATTCGTGATAACACCATGTTACATTTGGGCCTGTGGCAAAGAAATAACAAAAAGTTAAGGAAGAAATGCAAAAAGCTAAACAGAGCCTTGATCAACCTAAAGTTCAGATGCTTAGTAAAGAAGCCAAGGGTCAATGTGTCTACACAGAGAAAGAAGAGGAGATTGGATGTCTTGGCAGAGGCATCACAGCAGGTTGATTGATCAGTGTTTTTGCATGAGGACATGCAATGCCCTCGTAGTGGGGGTATGTAGAGTCTCTACTTTACACCTTATCATCCATCATTACCTACTGTTTTCATCACTTTCCTCTCTCTTTTGCCTCATTTTCCACCCAGATCATTACATTAGTTGTCATTAAACATGATCAAGTGAGCTTTGCTAATGGGTAATTGTTTTGTTTAGTTTTTGACGTATTTGCAGGCATTCCGCAGCCTTCTGCTGATTCCGCAGCCATCTGATGATCCCGCAGCCATTTTGTTGATTTCAAGGTTCCACGTGCTATTTTGCAGAACGAGCCACATGGGCATGTTGGAATATACGTGCTCGAGGTTCCTGTGCCATCAGTTCAGCCGGCCACGTCATCTGTACCTCCGGTCAAAGGGGGTCAAGTTACGGTCAAATAAAGGCAGCTTAACGTTGATACGTAAGCTGTTTGATCACGTCGGTGGAAAAGGTGACTTGTCCGTGTTTTGAAAGCCGTGGGGGACATGATCTAATGCTGGATTCATTGCCCATATCGACCAGGACCTCCAGCTCGACCATGAAGCCTATGATGTGTTAACTGCACCTTTAATACGCATGACAGTTAGTTTATTTTCTGTTTTATGCTTACGCATTAGGCCATCTTGCAGATGCCTATATATACTTGCGTCTGCGTACGCTTATGTTAACTTTTTAGATGCTGTAGTTTATGAACTTGTGAGAATTTTAGCACGTTTTTGAACTCTGTTTTTATAAGAGCTGTTCCAGCACTTTTTGACTATGTATTTCTGCATATAAAGTAATGGAAACAGTGATGTTTTGAAGTTTTAAGAGCATCTGAGTTTTCTGTGGATGATATGAATGGAGGGCCCCTGTTCGTATTAGCCTTGTAAAGTATTTCATGTTTATACTTCTGCAATTTCTTTATTTTACATACAGAATTTCCTTTCTTGAGTTATGTACAGCTTGATTTCTTTTCATTGCTGCAGCCTTTATTTTCACTGATCAGATTTGCTTCTTTGCAGGTTTTCACCCGGGATTGAGTGTGTTGTATTTGCTTTAATATATGATGGTAGTTGCAGTTGTCTTGTTCATAATGCTGCCCTTTTTACTCTGTTTTCTAGATTAGTTTTAGCTTAGTTTTACAAGTTGGATGCTAACTAATTTATGCTCTCTTTATCATGAATGGCTTATCTTTCAAGAGAACAGAACACTAATTAATTGCAGCTTGTCTTTGAGTAGTCTTGGCTTGTGACACTAATACTTTTTCCACTTGTTACACATAATCACATATGTAGGAAGCAGTATGATGGAAAAGGCTTAGTAGTGTTACAATTTGTCAATTAGAGTTTTTATCAATTCTTGGATTTGTCTTCAGCTACCTCCTAATCGTGTTTTACGTAGTACTATGTGGTAGAAGCAGGGAGTTAGGAGGAGATAACCATTATCATCAATCCTTGAAGTGATTTTCTTGTTTCTTTTATTTGCAGCAATATGGATAGAGACTAATGCCATTAGAACGTGGTCATTTACTTTCAAGTCATTTCAATTTATTCATTTCTTTCAAGATTCTTTTTTTCTTTACAAATTCAGCAAGTAATTAGAATCACCAATCACACACACTTTCACTCATCTAGAACTCACTTTTCACACACTTGCACTCATCTGTCTATAATCATCACTCCACCTTAGGAAGATAAGTTAACCATAAACAACACCCCAAACGACAAAAGCTCTAAGAAAGTTGCTTAAGTACATATAGTACACCTTCACTTCATCAGCTTACGAGCCCCGGGTTGACAATTAATGACATCAATTTAGGAACACTAAATTGACTAAACACGTACACTACTAAAGGTTGCTAAAATAGAATGAATGCTTATGAAGGACGCGTTTTTGTTATCATGGCTCTGCCTGGGTTTGAAATCTTCGAATCCTGTTGAGGAGAGCAGCTCGAGGGTTTAGGATTTGTAAGTACTTGTTTCTGCAATTGCCCGTGGGTATTGTGCACTGAGCTTCGGAAGCCTCATCAGTCTAACTCCTCTTGCATCCGAGCATTACAATACTTTTATTCGACATCATAATCAATTAATTTGATAGAAATCATTCCAAATCTGGTCAAACTGAGTTCATAATGTGAAGTTTCATGTCATTGTTAGAATGATTGGGTTTATGTTGGCAGATCTCACAGTGGGCTTGGTCACAGTCCAAATCAAGACTAGTGCTCCTTGTTGATCTGAGCGACTTGCCAAATATAATCAGCTCTTACGAATTGAGGAGGAATTGGGGTCGGCAGTAATGTATGCAGGTACAAGTTTCCGCAAGCCTGTAGCATCCTACTATAGAAAATGTTTAGGATGTGAGGAGATAAATACAATTTTACGATTTTTCTCTGTTTTTCTTGGAGATCTGCGTGGAGGTCTGAGTGAGTCAACATTGAAATGATTTTCCTTTGCATGCTAACCATATTTAACTAATCACATGCTTTCTCAACTCATAATTTTTAAATAAGGTTCACTTGGATAAAGTTCTTCCACTCATTATTTTTAAAATCAATTTCACGAGAAGAGTTTAAAAAAAATGAAAATGTGGAAGACATGGATTCAAGGTTTCCATCTTTACCATTTTGGTATTTAAAATATGTGCCACTCTTATTTACCATAAGACTTTGAACATAAATGTAATGAAGTTTATTTACAAAATGATGATAAGGGTGGAACAATTATGGAAGACATGAAAGTAAGATTTGGAAGTCGGTAAAGTTGTTTAAGCTAAAAAGTCATTGGGTCAATTCAAGAAAGTCATGACAAGTCTTCAAATAGACAAAAGTCCTTGCACAAGTTGAGTTTAAATGAAAGAGTATTTCCATCAAGTCAAGATCCATTGATGTAAAAGTTAAGGTTAAATTAAGAGTCTGTGTCAAAAAGTCAAGTCAAGTCAAAAAAATTGAGTCTTTGAATGTAATGGGTGCATTATCGGTGGAGCTCGACACCCAAAGTCTCATCAAAGTGTTGAAGAGTTACTTCAGTTGTTGTTTGAAGAGGAGAAAGGTGTGCTCATGAGCAAGGTTCAAGTGAAAGGAAAAATTGACCAATTTCAGAGGAGTTAACTTGGTAAAATTGCAGGTTACAATGAACAAGGTGAAGTTCACAATAGAAGATGCAGATTCCACAGAAAGGCCATGATGATGCCATAGCAATTGGCATTAATAATGACAAGAAAGAGATTGCTGAATTAAAGGTACGTTTTGACATATTGATAGAGCTATTATAGAGACAGAGACACTGATGGATTATGAAAAGAAAAGTCAAATGGCATAAATTGCAAGTGAAGTGGGAGTGTAAATTGAATGCTCAATTGAATGAAGAGTTACTCAGAGTAAATGAAGTTTTGGTATGTGAACCACAACATGACCCATTTATTATTGAAGATATAAAAGATAAATCTACAGAGAATCTTCTGAATCATATGAATGATTCAGAACAACAAGAAGACCTAGTTCTTGAAGCATTAAATGAGGCCGAAAGGTCTTGTATTTTAAAAAATGATAGCTTGTTTGTGGATGCAGGACATGTTGAAGATGCTGAAGGTGAAAAAATAATTGAAGTTGTTGATAATAATCAAATAATTTCAGATTTAAACATGAGTAATATTGTAGCAGGATTAAATTTTTTAGAAGAATGGTTGGATAATCCAAAATTAGAATGTGACAATATGCCTTGAAAACAAAAAATTTGGTGCAACAGAAGCATAGAGAATGATAGTAAAGTTGAAATTGAAGAAATGAAAATGTTGTTGGAACATGAACATATTGCACATATGGAAGAAAAATGTTCAAATGTGGAACCTGAATGTAATCATGATGAATTGTTATTCCAATTTTGTAACAATAAACTTCAATCAGAAACTAGATTGGATATTGAAATCAAAGATTTAAGGTAACAACATCAGGAGGAAAGACTGAAAGACCAGAAACAAAACATAGTTTGGAATCCTGGAGGTAGCAAGTCATTGAGACTTATAGCTGTCACATTACGATAGAAAAGTGGCATACCTCATAGATAGGAGTCTATGAATTTTTCTTTTCTACATCGGGAGTCTGATGCAGGAGCATCCTGCTTCAGAAAATCATTGTATATTTGGTTGACTTAGGTGGTGTTATGTTTTTAATTTATTTTTATATTTTTAATAAATTAAGTTAAAAATATGAGTGTGAGGTTTTAATTGTAAATATTCTCAATTATCAAAGAATATGAGTGATGATATTCTTGTAAATATTTGATAGAGATCTTAGCGATTAAGGGATCCTAGAATAGAGGATTAGTTGAGTTAAAAGTGGAATTAGAGGATTTTTAGGACTTGGATGAGAGATTTTAGGGATCAAGAGAGATATTGTTGGAGTTTGTTAAGGGATCTAGAACCTCCTTGGGTTCTAATCCATTTGTATAAATTGAGAGGAACCCATGAGGCATGTAAGAGGTAGAAGTGTGAGAGTGAGTGAGAGGCCATGAATAGGCCATGATTTCTTTGGTAGATATTTTATTGATTAATGAATCATTTGTTGAAGAGTTTTATGCACACGTGATTTGTAGTGATTTTGAGTTTAGTTTTACTCTTTTTATGAAGACCCATGGTTAGAGCTGTTGCACCACTCAGCCATAATATCACCATCATAATCAATACATATGCTCATAGATCACAATAGAAAATACCTCTTATTAACTTATGAAAATGCAAACCAAGGCAGGGATTTCCACATACCACCCAACCATATATTGGGATGAACCAAATGTCTCTTTCATCCAATTATCCCCATGACTTATTCTAAGAGTGAATGTGGGATCTCACGGAATAAACCAAACAAAACCAAACCAGGGTATCTAGAGGCAAAACCACCTCAAACCTCAATCAATGATTCCACCTCACTGTCGGACATCACTAAAACCAACCAGATTAGTCTCTACCCAAGATGTCCAGGGCTCCAAGAACTAGTAACTCAACTGACAACCTTCCAAGGCTCCAAAGCATTTTTCTGACCTGACTCTAGGGACTAGTAACTCAACCCACCAAGGGCTCTAGAGAGTTTATCCCAATCTAGGCTCCAGGACTAGTAGCACAACCCAAGTTGTTCCAGGGCTTCTAGATCATTTGTTCCAACCCACAACTATAAGTAATTATGAGAAACAACCAGAAAAAAATGAAGTGGAAAAACTCACAACACCATGGTTGTCTAGGAAATGGAAAGGAAAGCCTAAAAACCACTGTCAATCTAGGTAATCCTCCATGCCAATGAAAACTCATGACAAAATAATCACATGAATATACCTTGCATCCATAAATCAACAAGGAAACCACACAAGCAACCTATGACTTGCGAAGAAATCGAGTTGTAGTTGTTGATCAACTTTTTCCCTTGTGCTTTCCTACTTTCCTTTTCCTTCTTTATCCAAATCCAATGTATGCCAAAGTTCTCCAAGAATTCTCCAAGAATACTCTAAGTGTGCAAGAGTATGAGAGAATAGAAAAGAATATGAGAGAGCTCCATAACCGAACTGACAAAAGTCTGTGAAGTGAACCTCATAAGCATTTTTATAATTGAGGCCTCTATTTTCTTCATTTTCTTTCATTTTTCCTTCAATTTTATTCACATGAAATTCTGTGACTCGTCACCTTCATTTTCTCCCATTTTCTTTTATTTTAGTAAATAAATTTTAATTAATGCGTCTTTGCCTTTGCCAATTTCCTTAGCCATAAATAAACCGAAAGTGACACCCACTAGGATGTTTTCCCCACCATTCAACTTGGAATATGTGTCCCATGACCTTGGTCTTATATTTTTTTTAACATGGAAAATAAACCAAGGGTTATTACAATTAAGAAGTGTATTTACTTTCAATTCATGTAAATACTAAGTATTTATTATCCCTAACTTTTGTGGGTGAAAGTAATACAAGAGATTTGATTCCTTTAGAAATCGAACTTGATGTTATGTGTGAAATTTGACTTCGATACAAAGTTTCTGGGGTTAGATGAATCAATGTTTTGTTCTTTCTATCCAAACCTGAAGTGTATCTGTTATAGACATTTTTGTGCCTTACATCTATAAGAATGAAATGTCCATAATTCAAGCGATCCAAAGTCCTTAAAAGTGTTGTTACAACTCCTAAAGGAACAAGGTCAACAAATTACAGCTTCTCCCAGAAGTTCTCCACCAGAAACTACTCAAAATTGGTCAAAACTGGATCAGCGCACCTTGTACACATGGGAATTGCATTTCAGTGCACCTTGTACACACGGGAATTGCGTTTCAGTGCACCTAAATACACTGTGAGGGTGCGCTGATCAGAAAAAGACAAGTGGCGGAGACTGTTTGCGAGGTGGATGATCATGGAATCTTCCAGAAACTTCTCATGGGACACTTGCCTATCAAAATCGCCCAAGGATGAGTAAGAGATCAATGAAATCTCCAAGTGGCATCAAGAACTATCAAAGAGAAGACACTAATAAAAAACCCAGAGCTGACTCACACCTCTGAAAATATCTATATATAGATCTCTCATCCCAGAGATCCAGGGGGGGCGGCTGGAATTTTGTTATTGCAAAGAATTGTTGTTGGTTTGAGACTGGAATCATTGGGTGCTTAATGCTTTGAAGGAAGGTGAAGATAGGAATTTCATTTGCTGGGAAGGAGATGCTGGATTGGAGCCCTCTGGGTTGTATCTCTTCCTGAACCTTGTTATTCATCAATAAAGCTATCTTGGTTTCTCCTATATGCTGATGTGTCTTTGATGTATGATTGCATTAGTATGTTTAGTTTATTTCTAATCCTGAACTAGTTATGAATATGAATCTATGTCTTTGTGTAGTGTTCTCTTCTTGTGATCTTGCAGAAACCTGTTGAAGCTGGGCGAGCGAGAAGGCAAGTAGCTGGGAACTCTCAAAGAGAAGAGAAACCAGATCGAGGGACAAACGAAAGACACCGGTTAGTCCATCCATCTCTCTTCATTCTTAATTCATAAAGGAAGAATACTAGAATAGTTGTTTCTGTTTGTTGCTAAGGCACTGTCACACCTTAGGTGGATAGGATCGTCCTGCATAGTCAATTTTCCCCACAACAAATTGGCGACTCCACTGGGGAAATCTGTTTATTCATTTTATTTGTGTCTCTATCATTGTTTGTTTCATAGACTCAAGATCAACAATCGAACTGCATCTGCTATTCTCATATGCAAAGTAGACAGCTGTTGCTTTGATCCAATCCCTAGATTTTTCTATGATCTGAACAATGGACTCACAAATGATTTGATGATCCTTTGTGATAGATCTTAGTCCTCCTTCAAAGCATCCCTTTGATTGTACCTTGCTTGTTGATTTGATTTTGCCTGAAACTGTAGATTAAATAGCAAACTGTGACCCAGAACCGAGTGAGAAACTCTTGTTTCTCCTTCAGCGCAGACTCTGTGAAGAGGTTCTGCATTTAAACGCAGGTCCCGTGAAGGATACCTGCGCTGAATGTCAAAACCTCTGTGTTAGGGGTGCGTTGATCCAGTTAGGCCTTGTGCAACTGGGGTTCTCTGCTCTGTTTTGCCTTGTTTTGATCTCTGATTTTTGCAGCCTGTAACCAGCATAGGTACCTGTCTGATAACTCCTTTCTCTGCTTAAATCCCGCCTCCTTTTGTACAAAAAGGCTGTGAGTTTTTTTATGTGTTTGTGGCGTCACTTACAGTTTTCCTTTGCAAGAGTGAAATAGTCATCCTGTAGCCCTTGATTCAGATCCGTTGATTGTGATCTTAGGAGAGAGTTCATTGGCTGTTTACAGTTGATTATACGTTTACTTTTGCTTTTGGTTTGAGTTTGTCTCTTTTAAGTGTCGAAACAAGTGTTCTTTTCGAAAATCGTTAAGTGTTGTATTCTCTTCTACCCTTTCTGATTTTGAAAAAGTAAACTTGTTTGTATTTGTCATTTAAAAGAAAATTCAAAGTTGTACAAAAAAGCTTTCTTTTTAGGCATCAATATCAAGAGAGCAGAAAACAAACACCTGCATTGTGCATTTTCATTTTGATAGTTTGCATGTTTGATTTAGGAAAAGTGCATTAGAGTGTGCTGATTGCTCTTTGAGAAAAGATGGTGTCTTTCTTTTCCCTTTGTAGCTAGATTTTCATTGTTGAAAAAGAGATAAAATTTGATTATCATCTTTTAGATTGCATTTAGGAGTTGTATCTACATCTCGTGGTGAACCTCAAAAGGCAAACTTCTAAGAAAGATCAACCTAAAATAAATTGAATGAACTTAACAACGCTTTGTAACTTAACGCACAACATAGAGGTCTAGGCTAAAGACGTGTTCTGGCGTCGTAAAGCCTGGTGACTGTCAATCTCGCTGATGGTGGGTGATTCCTCCTGAGGGACGATAGCGCCAGTACGGATTGTGCTCCCACGTACGGTCGAGTATATATTGGGAGACCCCTATAGGCATAAAACCTTTATCCTTAGGAAGCCGTGTCGGCCGCCCTACTGATCGCAATGCACTGAATAGAGCATTCAGGAAGATTGACCGCCTGTACCTTAAAAAGTATTCTGTGGTTTTGCGAAAAGTTTGGCACACCCTCTACCTAGAACTCCAGAGCAGTTCCTTTTGGTCTTTTTCAGACTCTATAACGGAAAAAGCCCATCCGAGCATTTGTCACTTCGGACTCGTTAAAACATCGAAGGAGACTAGAGTCATCTTTAGCTTTTTCTCGACTCTTTAAAATTGAAAAAGCAAGTTGTGTCCAAGCGTCGTTAAAATTTATTTTAAACGGAATAATCATCACCATTCCCTCGTTGATCTTCGAAGTTAGTCTCTTTTCATTGTAAGTTCTTGTAGAATCGCTAGAAAATCTTTTGGATAGACTAAATATGTCTGAACAACCGTCGACATCCAGGACTGTGTCATCCGACGCAGCAGTGGCAGAGCCTCCTGCTGCTACTCCAACGATACTCGCTGGTATGCCATCTGTCCCAGCAAATTGTCAACAACAAGTTGGAGTCCAATCAGAGACTGTTTCGACGACATGGTTAGTTCCTATTTCTTCAGCCGAATTATCATCTGGTATTTCTTATGTTGAAACTCAACAAATTGATCCAATGTGTCTTCAAAGGCCAATCTACCCTTTAAGTACTGGATTGCCACCATATGGAGGGCAGTATGCCTTTTCATTGTTCCCTCCCGAAGAACAACCATATGTGAGTTTACAACAAAGTTCAGGTCAAATTGGAATTACATCCAGCAGTTGGGTACCAATACTGCCTCAGCAACCAAGGGTTGTATATTCAATGCAACCAGTCCACCCTGTGTCGAATATTCCCACTACACCTGCTATGGTGACTGCGTCGCAAGTACAAGCGCTACCTATTGTATGTCAACCCCAACAGCCTCAGGTTGCAATACAACAACCTCTTGTCTCAACGACTCAATCACAACCACAGGATAGTGCCTCCTTATCTGGAGCGACTCAGGCTCAAACAAGTACTATGACTCCTCATCTTGGTCAATCATCCAGTATTGGACAACAGCA
Source organism: Pinus tabuliformis (assembly GCA_031772625.1). Classification (NCBI taxonomy): domain Eukaryota; kingdom Viridiplantae; phylum Streptophyta; class Pinopsida; order Pinales; family Pinaceae; genus Pinus; species Pinus tabuliformis. Next base: position 2,021,854,359 of record CM062817.1, on the reverse strand, counting down.
AATGGTCCAACAACTAGGGCTGGTTCAATCTCAACAACCGCAATTCCAACAATCATATCAAGGACCTGAGCAACAAGTCTTTGTAAGTAATGGGCAACTGCATTTCCAAAGCGGTTAACAACAACCATACTATAATGGTTATGCCCATCAACCTTGTCAAAGTTTCCAGCATCAAATACATTATGCTGGTATGCAAAGACCCATTGCTCAGGCGATTCCATCTTATCCTGGGTATGCTTCGCCTAACCTGAATCAATAGTTGCCCTTTGTAGCAACTCTAGAATTACCAGATCTAAACCAGCTGACGAATGATCCAATTGCTTATGCCCCTTGGTGTCCAGCGATTCCACATAAACTTCCGTCAGATATTCCTAAATTTAATGGAAATCCGGGTGAAGATCCGTCAAATCATGTGATGACATTTCATATGTGGTGTTCATCAAACACCCTAAACGATGATTCGATTAGGCTTCGCCTTTTTCAGAGGACGTTAACTGGTCCAGTGGAAAAATGGTATATTGAATTGCCTAGAGCTTCGTTCGACAACTTCAGTACCTTAGCCACGACTTTCTTAACCCATTTTCAATTACCGATAAGGTATGAAATGGGAACGGAACTCCTACCAACTTCAAACAGACAACGGCCACTCACATATCTGATCATATACATGAGTGGCGACGTCGTCGTAGGATGGTAAAAACGTACGTTCCCAATCAGCTATTAGCTGAATGGTTTATCAAATCCTTACTTCCTACAATCACGGAAGATGTGGAAAAGGGGGAGTCGTAACGGAAGAGCAAGTCATCGCTCATGCGCAATATCTGGACTTGGTCTATACTTAGTTTGGCACACTCTACGACAAAATACCTGACGCCCCCAGACCGGAATTCTCAATTCCTCCTCCTCCTAAATCAAACAATGAATCTCATTCCATCGATGGCATGATTGGCGCGATAGACACGAAATCGACAAAGGCTACATCTAAAAAGGCCCGTAAGATTTCCAGTCAAAATGCAAATGAGGAACTTCTTGCCTCGGAAGTAAATTCCGTGTCGACCAACAAGGGAAAACAACTGAAGCAACCAGGGGGCAAGAAGAAAAATAAAGGGAGAAAAAGGAAACCCCCTGCGGGGTGTCATATATGCGATGAGGATCATTGGACGAGAGATTGTCCACATATAGCTAAAGCTAAGAAACTCTTTAAGAGTTCAAAAACCTCAGCAGTATTGACTGATCCGTTTCCAAGCCCAGGAACCAAACTGGTTGCTAATCAAAATGCTTCCCGATCCCAAGTGCTTATGTTGTCTATCTCAAAGCAACTAAATGATGCTTTGACAAGGAATAAAAATTACGGGAATCCACAGGTGTCGAATAACAAGGCTAATGAACAACCTAGTAGTTTGACAACAACTTTGACCAAAGTTGTGCCACCCATCATTCCTGAACAAATGATAAAGTCGCCAAAGGGAGTAGTACACAAGTCGACATTTAATCCTCATGCAAAAATAGCACAGAATTATAATATAATAGAGGACCTGGCCCAATCGCCGTCCGCTATGTCGACGCTTGAGGTACCGAAAAATTGCCTCTCCCAAGAGCAAGCTTTATTATCAGCAATAGGTGGGATTGACCTAATGGATTCCAATCTTGTGGCCTTTAATCATAAAGGATATGACCCTCAGTTACCAGCTCAACTAGCATTCCTTATTTAAGTGAAAGCCCTCAACAAAACTGTTCATCGAACAATTATTGATGAGGGGGGATCTACATGTATTATGTCGATGAGTTGCTGGAAAACTTTAGGATCTCCAACCTTGTCGCGATCTTCGACAACATGAAAAGCATTCGACGGAAGGACATATACCCCATATGGTATCCTAAGTAACTTGAAAGTTGAACTAGGAGGGAAAACAGTAGAAATTGATGTTGAAGTAATCGACGGAAACCTTGATTACAACATCCTATTGGGAAGACCCTGGATATATGCCATGGCCGCAGTTGTGTTAAACTACTTCAGGAAGATTGCATTTCCCTTCCAAGGAGGAATTACAATCGTCGACCAACAAACATTTCTCCCCAACAGTTCACAAGTTATGGGAAGCATTCCAACGATCCATGGAAGCAATCATTCGCTCCAAAATATCGGAGTAGGTCTCCTAAAAGACCCTACCTTAATGGGTACTTTTGCCCTACCGCCTCCGAGTAATCTGGCGGAAGTGGCCACAGTGGAATATGAAACCTTCTATATCTAATGGATTTGGACTCCGAGGACGGTTCTTATCTCGTGTCAACCTCGTTAAAAAATGAAACAAGGAGTCATGAGGATAGTTCTTTTACTGTGTCAACCTCATTAAAAAATGAAACAATCCCCTTTCCAAATCTCAAAGGTAAACCTTCATTCCAACCACCGAGTTGAATGCAATGAAGCTTGGGGGGCATGCACCTCGATTTGCGTTGTTATGCTGGGGGCATGCAAACTTATCATGAGTAGTGTTACCACAGGGTTCAAGCTCGTTAAAAAAATAAACCCGTATCGAGTAGTTTTAGCACACAGTTCATGCTCGTTAAAAAATAAACGGAAGATCTGAGCAGTTTTAGCGCATAGTTCATGCTCGTTAAAAAATAAACATAAGATTGAGCAGTGTTTTTCCGCGTTTAAGATTGTTAAAAAATGAACTATTCCGGTAAATAACCACCGTGAATGTAATATCATCAGCCATTAAAGCCTTGGTCGTGTTTGCACCGTCACCTCCACTTTTCCATTGGCCGATCGTTCACATCCATATGATTGTTTACCCATTTTGAGGAGCAGCTGCGAAGAGTGATTTCACTAGCCATCCTTGTGACACTGCCGTGATTGGAAAATTCCAACCCGTACCTGGAATCAACTGCTAACCCATTTTATCACTCATTCCTCAAAAGACGAGTCTTCTTTAAGCTCTTTTCATCTGACTCGTAAAGCATGAAAAGATTGCCGAGTTTTGGCCTTCCAGATCGTTAAAGCGACCGGAAGTGCTATCCCTCCTCTAGATTTTAATCTTTTTGGACCTGAGGGATTATTGCACAAAAATATCGAGCGCTTGTTTTGTTTTATAATTTTTCGGACTTAAGGGATTAGATGACGAAAAAGGAATTTCGGAGTTGACTTTAAGTACCTTTTCAGACTCTCTAAAAATGAAAAGGACCGAGTTATCTTTGTCGTTAGACTCGTTAAAAACATTAAATAGCGACAAACTTGTCTTTAGCCGAGAACGAGTTTCACTATCTCTAGGCTCGTTAAAACATAGTGATGGGTTTTCCCGAAGGGCAAATTATAGAACAAGCATATGTTATCCTCCTCAAGCTTGACAAAAATAAAGAGGTACTGGTAAGCAATGACTGGGGAAAAATTGGGAAGAAACTCAAAGAACTTTATTGGTAGCAAGTCGCTCTTGAACATGACACTTCCACTCCGTGCCTGAGTCGGGTTGGGTTGTTTCATTCACCGGTCACATCACCATGGTCTCACCATACCATCCACCTTTGGGGTAAATGCTACCAATCCATCACACAAGTGTCGCCGATATGTTCAAGAGAAGTCATCTAGAGAAGTCAACCGTGTCCCATCCACTACCATACATTATCCTTCATCCTTTCATGACCGCCACCCTGAACCATATATCATCAGATTGTTTTCACCTCCATCAAAGTCATTTGCTTCGGTCCCTGTCACTGATGTGGGATGCATTAAGGCCCTCCTTTGATGGATCGCTTCTTTTCGACATCAGCTCATTATCCAAGAAGTTGATCTAGGAACAACCCCTTCAGTACTTTGAAGCTTGCATGCCTCAATGGCAAGTTTCTCACTTCCGGCGACAGGTATACATCAATGACCTTCGACCGAAAGATTTTGCATGGTGTTCGACACCAAGTCCTCTATTCACACCATGTGAATTGTACTGCAGTACCTTGAGGGTCATTATCATTATTGGTGATTCCTCTCGCGCTTGTTAACGGTTTACCTCATTGACTGGTAATCAAGCGATGTCTTTCCATGTTCGACTTCAGAACATTTCTCACATGGAACGACTTGTACTTAGAGTGAAGATCGGACGAGATTGAAGATCCCGGATCTAGTTTCATCCATCCGGGCTGCGATATATATTCAGGAAAAATAAAGACATTGACATGTACAACATTACAGCAGATAATCATCCTACGAAAAGGATGATGGTTTCATCAAAATCATCAGTCTACCATCAGACGATTGTCTGTTCCATGTACAGAAAAATGAATTTATAAAGCTGAGCATGGGAATGCTCGCTTCAGCTAGATCATGAAAGCAGTATGAAAAATAATGTATTGTATTGTATCTTATTACAGGTCTCCTCCTAGCATTGGAAGAACTTCGGATCCTCCTAATAAATCATTTCACCCGATAAAGGACCTCATACTTTAGGGGGCAACTGTTATAGACATTTTTGTGCCTTACAGCTATAAGCATGAAATGTCCATAATTCAAGGGATCCAAAGTCCTTAAAAGTGTTGTTACAACTCCTAAAGGAACAAGGTCAACAAATTACAGCTTCTACTAGAAGTTCTCCACTAGAAACTACTCAAAACTGGATCAGCGCACCTTGTACACATGGGAATTGCATTTCAGTGCACCTTGTACACACGGGAATTGCGTTTCAGTGCACCTAAATACACTGTGAGGGTGCGCTGATCAGAAAAAGACAAGTGGTGGAGACAGTTTGCGAGGTGGATGATCATGGAATCTTCCAGAAACTTCTCATGGGACACTTGCCTATCAAAATCGCCCAAGGATGAGTAAGAGATCAATGAAATCTCCAAGTGGCATCAAGAACTATCAGAGAGAAGACACTAATCAAAAACCCAGAGCTGACTCACACCTCTGAAAATATCTATATATAGATCTCTCATCCCAGAGATCCAGGGGGGAGCCTGGAATTTTGTTATTGCAAAGAATTGCTGTTGGTTTGAGACTGGAATCATTGGGTGCTTAATGCTTTGAAGGAAGGTGAAGATAGGAATTTCATTTGCTGGGAAGGAGATGCTGGATTGGAGCCCTCTGGGTTGTATCTCTTCCTGAACCTTGTTATTCATCAATAAAGCTATCTTGGTTTCTCCTATATGCTGATGTGTCTTTGATGTATGATTGCATTAGTATGTTTAGTTTATTTCTAATCCTAAACTAGTTATGAATATGAATCTATGTCTTTGTGTAGTGTTCTCTTCTTGTGATCTTGCAGAAACCTGTTGAAGCTGGGCGAGCGAGAAGGCAAGTAGCTGGGAACTCTCAAAGAGAAGAGAAACCAGATCAAGGGACAAACGGAAGACACTGGTTAGTCCATCCATCTCTCTTCATTCTTAATTCATAAAGGAAGAATACTAGAATAGTTGTTTCTGTTTGTTGCTAAGGCACTGTCACACCTTAGGTGGATAGGATCGTCTGCATAAGCATTTTTCCCCACAACAGTATTGAGTTGTATAAAGACCCGGACTATGTAAAAATTATGCCCAACTTGACGATTTTGGTAGATAATACCAATGGTAATATATTGGTATTGAAAGTTGAGATTTGAAGATACCCCCAACATATCATAAGGAAATCTGTGAACTATGCCTGAGAAAATTTCTTTGTACAACCATTGTTGAACTTGGTTGACATATAAATGACAAGCAAAGTTTGGATTGGTGTTGGAGCTTGTAGTGTTTCGAGTAGAGAAAAAATTGACTCATAACTTAGGGAAATTATTTGTAATTAATGGATGAATTATAAACCTGTAATGTATCCAACACACATAAATGACTTCAGGTCATAATTTCAAGAACTTCTTGTAATCACAATTGTAAAACAAGCTTAAGAAGGAGGTTACATGTGAATGGATAGTTATTGGTAGCAATAATATCCTACGGGAAAATTTGTTTGCATGACTCACCAATTTTCCATCAAATTCAATACAACAACTGATGTGTTGGAAAACAAATGGTACAAGTGAGGTAACTTACATATGCCATGGTGAGGAGCCATCCTAAGTGGGGTTCATCCTCAATGAAAAGCTCAAACCCTAGATTTCCTTCTAGATCCTCATCTACAATGCGCCTCATCTTATTATTTGTTGTACCTCCACAACCATGACCACAACCCCATCCATTCCTCATCCACCATTAGAGGCATTGAACTTGGAGTTATGACCATGACCGTGACCCCCTACCTTGTCTCACCCACCATTAGACGCATTGATATTGGATTTATGAGTGGTCATGCTTTATTTGGTCTAATTAATCTCCAAGGGAATCAAATCTTGATCAATGTATCAAGGAGTCGATCAAAGAACATATATATTATGGATGATTCTCAATAGGTGTTGACAAACAAGTTTGAAATCACACTTAGTTTTGCTTTTTGAAATATCATGAGAGAGTGGAATAAATGGCGGGAAAAACTTAGGAGGGAAATAAAATATTTTGGTCCTTATTTCCATTATTATTTTTGGATTTTTAGAATGGAGGGAAGTGTTTAAAAAACTAATAAAACTTATTTTCAATTAACAAAATAATTGTTTTCTTATGTTTTAATTAGTTTTTTTCCTTAAAAAATATATATTTTTGGTATTTTTTTTTTTTATAAAAATATATATATTTAGTTTTTGGCTTTTTTTTTTTTAAAGAAAAATTATATTTTGTTTTTATAAAAATAGATTTTATCCATTTCGTTCATACTAGTTTGTGATTTTATGATAAAAGATTAAATAATATATAAAAAATAACTTAATGCCATATCTTGTGTCTCAGGGATGGGTATTATACATCTCTTCCCTGCTAAGTTATAAAATCTACTTGGGTTTTCTTAATTCATTAAAGTTCATTCTACTTTTCTCTCACTCTTCATTATATCTTGAGATGTTCAACTTGCACCTAATAAACAAGTTAAAATAGGTTTTTCTTTGTCCTTTGTAGATATTTTTCCCCATTAATCTTGGTCTTAATAGGTTAATTTCCTTATGGTGGTGTTAATAGTGTTGGACCCACAAAAATTCGAGAGGATCTCCCCAGTAAGAAGTCCCAACTATACCTAAGACTATTTGGAGTAGGAGTTCTAGCAGTGGGTGGTAATGTAGTGCCTTGATCATGGTAGTGCACATATAGAAGTATGATAAATTTGGGTGGAAGAAAGTGTGTGACCTTGTAGCAAGTCAAGTGAGATGCATGGGCGTTCTAACACACATAGGGGAAAAGGAAGTGTGCCCCTTAGAAGCCTATAATAGTACGCAACTTGAAAGGAACACATGAGTAGAATGACATCACAAGATGAAATGCAGAATAGTCCACAAACCAAAGTGATGGGTTAATCCAACAACATGCATTCAACAAGATTCATCCAATTGCATACAAAGTAGTTCATAAGCAAAAGAGTAAGTTAAACAACATATATTGCTAAAGAACCATAATAGTCCAACTACAATAAAAACATATGCATGAAAGCTTCCTAACTCTATTATTATTATTATAATTGAGAGTTCCATCAATACATACACCATTGATAGTGACTAGCCCCAATAATGGATGTACTTATTCATGTTTTGTGTGCTCAACTCCAAGTCATTGTTGATGCCCTCTCACCTTAGCTGCTCCATGTACCTATCAATCTCTAGCTAGACTTGGTTCTTGTGCTTAGCTTTGGTGAGGGAACAGATTGACAGGATCTTGTGTGTTCTTACCATGACATCCAAACTCTTATAAAATCATGCATATGAAGTCGGTATGCTATTGACGAATGGGGCGAGCTTCTCATAGTTCTGGATCATCATCCAGAACTTTTATTTGTTTAGCTCTACCTGCGGCTTCATCATTTTTGGCAAGTAAAGCAGGGCCCTTTTGTATGCATTATCCACTCTTGCACATGGGAAATGACAATATGTATGTCCCTGAGAGTTTGGATAAACATTTTTATCCACTGTTATAAGTCATACAAATGGACAACCACCTTATGCACGGTGATAGATCCATCATAGAGCTTCTGCATGGTAGTCTCAAGTGTTGATACTTCAACAAGTATCTCTTTCCTCATATCTACCATTGCAGAACCTACGCTCTGCTCTCTAGATTGTTCTTCCTCTTTCCTATGTAGGTTTTAACCCCATATAGAAATTATCTACATATGAATTCTAAAACACAGAAAATAAGCAATGCGAGAGCATAACACATAAAACACATATACACATAGATTTTCCCCTAGATCCAAAAATCGAGACTACGAGCTTGATTTTTTCATTATGTTCCTTTCAATGTTATAATACATATTTATACATGCTGAAGCATCCAATACCATGGACCAAAAACCATCGCGTCCAGAAAAATGTGCGAAAATCATGCACAAAACCATAGGTGGGTCTGCCCATCCTAACATAGGGACCCCATAAAGTGGGCTTATGGGTACACCTCAAACCCCTTGTGATCCCCCCCCCCCCCCCCCGCTACACAATCGACACAACGAAGGGGGGCTCCACCCCCCCTTTAACCCCACGGTTAACTACGTGGGTTACTCATGGAAAGAATATAACACAACCCAACATTCTCCCACTTGTTGTTTTCTTTTCATAGGGGGCCACAAAGAGCTTAGTCATTTTTTCAGCCCTGAAATGCCAATTGTCTCTCTACACCAAGAGAACTTCTCAGAGCTCACAGATTTTTTCAATGCTTTTGCAGTATTCTTCAAAGTGTCCACCTTTACCAGCAACACCTTTTTGTCTTCTATCATATCTCTCACAAAGTGATACTAAACATCAATGTGCTTTATCTTTGAATGATATGCGGGGTTCTTAGCCAATCAAATTGCACTTTGGTTGTCACAGTCTATCCTTATAGCTCCCTGTACTAACTGCATACTTGAACACAATCTCTGCAACCAAACTACTTCCTTGCTTGCATGAGTGGCTGCGATGTATTCTGCCTCTGTCGTTGATAGTGCCACTACAAATTGTTTCTTACTCATCCAACTGACTACACCTCCAAATAGGTTAAACACATATCCACTTGTAGATCTTCTTTGATCCAGATCTCCAGCCCAGTCTGCATCAACAAAGCCATGAATATCCAACATTCTGTCCAATCCTGATCTTCCTTGGTAGCACAAACCATAATCGCTAGTGCCACACAAATACAGGAAAACCTGCTTCACTGCTATCCCCGTATAAGTGTATTAAATTTTTGATACCACATCCTTGGTGACTGTTTTAACCCATACACAGACTTCTTTAACTTGCATACCAGTTCTTTCTTACCCTTCACCGCAAATCCTTCAGGTTGCTTCATGTAGATTTCCTCTTCCAGATCCCTGTGAAGAAATGCTATCTTCACATCCATCTGTTCTACCTCAAAATCAAAAGCAGCAACAACAAATAAAAGTAATCTAATAGAAGTTACCTTGGCAATAGGAGAAAAAATATCACCAAAATCAATTCCCGGCACCTGGGAATAACCTTTTTCTACCAACCAAGCTTTGTATTTCTCCACCTTTCCTTCTACATTTGTATTTTTCTTGAACACCCATTTATTGCCAATGGGTTTCCTTCTAGCCAGAAACTCCACCAGATACCAAGCCTCATTTTTGTGCAAAGATGCCATTTCATCAACCATGACCTCTTCCAGAGTTTTCCATCCTCTGAATCTACTACTTCCTTCACAATTTTGGGATCATCGTCAGTAATAGATAAAGAAAAATTTGAACAGAAAGAATATGGACTATACCTTTCTGGTTGCCTTCTTTCTCAAACTCATATTCTCAGCCTCTGAGTTTGTGGCTCTTCATATTTTGATTCCTCCTCTGCTGTAGAGTATAATTCTTCCTCCTAAAGCTCAAACTCTATCTTCTCAAGTTCCTTTGGTTGGACTTCATGTTTAATAACATCTTTTACCTCTCTGAACACCACATCTCGGCTGCACACAACCTTCCGTGTAACTGGTTTCCAAAGCTTATAACCATTTAAACCATCCTTATACCCAATAAAGATGCACTTATCAGATTTACTATCCAACTTGGTTCGTTTCTCTTTTGGAACATGTACATATGCATCACATCCAAATACCCTCAGATGTGAAAGAGAGGGTTTCTTACGAGTCCATACCTCTTGTGGAGTTTTATCCTCCAACACTGATGAAGGTGACTTGTTGACCAGGTAACATGCAATATCGACTGCCTCTGCCTAGAATTCCTGTCCTAACCTGGCACCACTAAGCATGCTTCTTGCCCTTTCCATCAACATCTTGTTCATTCTTTCTGCAACTCCATTTTGTTAAGGTGTATATGGAGCAGTCTTCTGTCGTGCTATACCACAATTCTTACAAAATTCTTCAAATTCCTTGCTGCAAAACTCTCCACCATTATTTGTCCTCAGCACCTTTATCTTCTTCTTTGTCTGATTTTCCATGAGAGCCTTAAATTCTTTAAACCTGTCAAAGGCTTCAGATTTCTTCTTAAGGAAATATATCCATGTATTCCTTGAGAAGTCATCTATAAATGATACATAGTACACAGACTTACCTAGTGATGGAACCTTCATAGGTCCAAACACATCATTGTGCACAAGTTCTAATATCTGTTTCACCCTCTTACTACCAGAGGGGAAACTCATCCGATTCTGCTTCCCATATATACAATTTTCACAGAAATCAAAATCTAGAGAGCTATTACTCATACCTTATACCATACATTTACCATGAAGTATTCAAAGGCCCTTCTCTCCAATATGTCCAAGCCTTTGATGCCACAATATGGTCTTCTCTCCAGAGACCACTAGATTTTCTGCTCCACTTTCAGGAACCACAAAACTATTGCACCCATCAATAACAGTGCTACCTTGCAGCTTGTACAGAGTTCCAATTCGAGATCCCCGCATCAATACTAGTGCTCCTTGAACCATTTTGTAGGTATCCTTCTCAAACACTGTTTTTACACTTGCATCATCCAGCTTGCTTATAGAAATCAGATTTCTAGCCAATGCAGGAATATGTAGAACACCCAGAAGTGTTCTAACCATTTTACCTTCCAACTTCAACTTTACCTTTCCGCGACCAATGATTCTAGCCTTCCTATCATCCCCTAAGAAGACATCACCACCATTGTATTTCTCATACTCGCAGAACCACTCTCTATGGGGAGTGAAGTGAAAGGATGCACCTGAGTCAATCAACCATGCCCCATGATCTACATGTGTACTTGAAGAAGTCAAGTACATATCCCCACCTTCATCTGAGGTGGTTTTCACCTCTACAGAAGGAGCATCATCAGTTCCCTTTCCTTTATCAAGAGTTTTAGATTTACAGTCCCTTCTGTAGTGCCCTTCCTTTCTGCATTTCCAGCAAACCACCTTTACAGGCTTTCTTGGAGATTTAGATCTCCCACTCGATGACATACTTTTGTTCCTGTTCTGGGACTGTCCTCGTACAGACAAGGAATCACCATTTTGGCTCTCCATATTTTTCTGTCTCATCTCCTCCGTCAACAAGGATGAGACTATTTCATCAAAATGCAAGGCAATTGTATTGCTACCTATTGCAATAACCAGACTATCCCATGAATCTGGTAGAGAACACAACAAACTGATGCACTTATCTTCATCTGAAATTTTAATATGAAGAGATGATAACTGACTTACCATAGTATTAAATGTGTTCAGATGCTCTGTCACCGAGTCTCCATCTTTCATCCTCGGGTTATACAACTTTTTCCGCAGGAACAATTTATTCACCGGAGACTTATATTGGTACAAATTCCCTAAATTTTCCAACAAAGCCTTCACCGTAGCTTCCCCTGATACATTCAGCAATACTAAATCTATGACACACAATCGTATTGTGCTCTTTGTCTTCCGATCCAACTTCTTCCATTCTTCATCGAACACTCCCGTTGGTTTAGTACTTAGATCTACATCCACTGATCTTTATCCACCAACAAATCCTCCATCTTGAGTTTCCACAACTCAAAACTCTGACCATTAAATTTCTCGATCTCTATCTTTCCACTACTCGCCATCTTCTTTCACCACCAGAATCGATCTCACAGATCTCCCACTAAACAAGGTCTTCCATAGGCCCGAGTGAAACCCATCAGGAACAAAGGTGTCCCATTGAAGCTGAAACTGCTCTGATACCAAATATATGTTTTAACCCCGTACAAAAATTACCTGCATACGAATTCTAAAACATAGAAAATAAACAATGCGAGAGCATAACACATAAAACACATATACACATAGATTTTCCCCTGGATCCAAAAACCGGGACTACCAGCTTGATTTTTTCATTATGTTCCTTTCAATGCTATAATACATATTTATACATGCCAAAGCATCCAATACCATGGACTGAAAACCATCTTGTCCAAAAACATATGTGAAAATCAAGCACAAAACCATAGGTGGGTCCACCCATCCTAAAATAGGGTCCAAAACCAAAATTTTCTGGGACGCTGCCCTGGACCCCATAAAATGGGGTTACGAGTATGTCTCAAACCCCATGTGTTCCCCCCCCCCTCACCCCCGCTACACAATTGGCGCAACGAAGGGGGGCTCCGTCCCCCCTCTAACCCCCTGGTTAACTACGCGGGCTAGTCATGGAAAGAATATAACACAACCCAACATCCTAGCTACTTGCAATTTCTTTTCCATCTTTTCATTCTTGTCTTCCAGGAAATTGACATTTGAGCTCGTGGCTCCTACATAAGCTAAAGTGGCATCGGCCATAGAAATTGGATGCTTTCTGACATCTAAAATGATCACCCTTTTCTTCATGAATGCAAGTAATGCATGATCATTCAGGAAATTATTTCTCTGCACCTATACAATATTCTTCTGCAACTCGTCAAATGATAGATTGTACACATCCATCACTAGATCATCATTAAGGATAACAAACTCTCCTTGCTCGATCATGATTGGTTTTGACATTGGAGTTGCTGGAGATTGAGAGGTGAGCTCAGGTCCTCTTGGCATGAGGTCAGTGTCTTGGTCCTGTGGCTCTTGCACCAAATCCATGTCCACCACATGAATTAGTTGCTCAATCTGCTGAGCAAGCTCCTGATCCTGCACCTTCTCACCCTCTTCTTCAATTGCCAGTTGTTCTGAATCCTCAACCTGTATGGGTGTTGTTTGTTCTGTCATCATGCCTTGCCTTCTTCTTCTTCCTATTTCTGCTTCTCTTCCCTCTCTCTCCTTCTCAGCTCCTGCTCTTCCTTCAACTTCTTCTTCTTTTCTTGCAACTTCTATTCTACTTCCTCCAACCTCTGCTTCTCTTTCTTCCTTCACTCTACTCTCTTAAGCCACTACTCCCTCTTTGCCTCCACTGCCAAAGATGCTTTCTTAGTGATGGGGTCTTCTTTCATCTTGTATCTTTGCTCAACCTATGGGTTCTCGAAGATCTTCCTCTTTCCTTTGTCTTGCACCAAATTACTGCTTACTGCTGCTATTGTTATTACTTCTTGTGATGTTGCTGCATGTAGAGCAGCCTTCCAAGTTGTGGCTATATTGTCTGGCTCATGGAGCTTGGAGTTATTGTAACAATATCTCCAAAGGTCCTCCTTGTGCCAATTATATGTCTCGTGGATCCATGGATAGTACAACTTTGCATAAAGGTTCTTGCAAATACCATGGGGATCATACAGATTGGATTCTTTGGTGCCAAACTCGAACTTCACTATTTCCTTAGCTTCGGCATCAACTTCTTTCAAGATTTTAATCTCATACAATCTGATCTGCAAAGGAAGGACGGGCCATGATACCTTCCTCTTCTTGTCTAGTCCTGATGATAACCCTATGGAGAGGTGATATGAGACCTCTTTCATGATCAACTTGTTCTTTGGCATACCTTTGTAGAACACACAGAGGTGTCTCTCCACTAAACACTATGATGAAGGTGTCACTAGGTGAGGCATACCAATATGCAATGTCAACCATTGCCTACATCACTTCTTGGGACATGCAAGGTGGATATTGCTCAAATATAACCTTGTACAACGGGATGATGAAATGGTCAGTCAGCCTCACCATAACTCCTCGGTAGCTATAGTTAGAAAGAAACTTGCAATAAATGTTGAGGGAAATCTCTTTGATGTCCATGTCCAAGTCATGCCAGGAAATTGATGCTGGGCAAAGATTGCATCAAGGAAATACACAAACATGTAGAATCTTGCTTAATCATCCTTGGGTAGATTTCGGGCATTAGTCAGATGGAATTTCAATTGAAGAGCCAATAGATCCGACTGGTTGAATGGATTTCCATCACTCACCCGCTGGTCCAATGTAACCACCCATTTTTTAGGAAAGTTCTTCACACTCTCTTTATCATATAATCATCATGCAAAGATGATCAAGAACTAGTAGGCCTTCCTGAGAGACTTTGTCTTGTAAACATGATTTAATGTAATTCTGAACTTCGACGATTCTTTCACCTAGCACTTTACAATATCTCTAGTGTTCATAAACCTATGGGTGGCATAGAAAACTGTGTCCATGCAGTTCACCAACTAAGGTGAATTATACATCTGCTGATAGTTCACCACCCTAAAGGTGGTAAGCTCTGACCTACTGGAATTTCTCAATTTCATAGTCTTTAGATTTGTGTATGAGACAATCCAGTGGATGACGTCCAAACATAGGAAGGTAGGGTACCTGCATGCAAACTTGTGTAAGCCTAACTGGTGGATACTGATGTAAACCTGTCGATCCTCTAAGTCTTCCTTGAAGTCCTCTACAAAGGTATCCTTGATTTCCTGCCATGTTAACTTCATTCCCTTCTCAATGAAAAACTAAGTGTTTTCATAAATTGGAAAATTCAGTGACACCTGCTCTACTGCTTCCCCAGTGCTACTCTCAAAAGTATCCTTTGATGTAGCTCTCTTGGAGGCCATGTTACGTGTAAGATATAGAGATTTTCTCAACAAATGTTGTACCTAGACATAGAGAAGACACTCATGGCATGTAAACGTTAGCTTGAAACCAAAATAACTTCAAGAACATACCAAGCAACAAACTGGGAAAATGATAGGGGGGATTGCACAATATTGGGTCACATAGGTCATTGGATTTCAGCTGGAACTGCACATTGCATAGTCCCAACAGTCAGTGGGGAGGTCTTGCTGACTGGAACTAATGCGCAGTTCAGTCTGGGCATAAGCTATGAGAGAATATGCATTACGCAGTCTTAGTGGCCAAGGCTCGGGGCTGGCTCTTGGAACTGCATAGTACATAGTTGGAGATAGGCCTGGGAAAACTCTACGCAATTCCATAAGCCAAGTCTGAGGCCTTGAGCTCCAGAAATGCATAGTGCATGCTTTGGAAAACAAGATATGGGATAAGGAAGCCCAGATATGCCCAATGGGAGTGAGAAATTGAACAAATCTTAAGGATAGTGGGATGCTGGGTGCAGATCTAAGTGAATGATGATGCATGTGAGTGAAACAAGTGAAATAATAAATCAAACTAAAGGAAAATGAAGCATGTGGAGAGAGTCACCGCAACGACAACTGTTAGTGCAAAAATTGGGTGATGGATGCAACACTTGGGAAAGGAAATGAAAAAAATTAAAACAACACTTCTACAAGCTAAAACAAGTTAAAATGTTAGCATTCATTCAAAAAAATGAGTGAAACAATACTCTCACAAGCTAAACAAATAAAACTGACAAAAAAAGCAACAAAACACTAGAAAAGCTAGACTTATCCAGAAAAGCAACGACGATCGCACCGAATGTTTGTTAATATCCTCGAGAATGCCAGAGCTCCAATATCGAATGTGAAAGTTAGATTTGGTAGCATTGATTAAATATACTTGGTTGATTTAGGGTTTATGATGCGAAGGTCCAAAATCAAGGAAAAAACAGCACTTGACAGCAGTTTCCAAAATAACTCAAGTGTCTCCTCCAGGCTGCTAAAAATAGATCCCTATTTTCTAGGGATGCTTTTTCGCTTTTTTATTTTTTTCTTATTGGGGAAAATCTTCCATGCATGGCTCAAAGAGATTGCATAGCTATGTGAAGGACTGGGTAAATCACTAGCTCATGCACTAAGCCACTTCTGAGGGAGAAGCTTCTACACAATTTCTGGGCCGAGTGGCTCTAGGATGTCTCTTAGGCTCTATCAAATTTAACAACTGAAGGCTGGCTTTCAACTAAGTCTATGAAATTTTGAAGCTGAAGGCTTACTGTTAACTTGGACTATGTAATTCCCACGAGCAAGGCTGGTTGCGCTCAAGGATTGTGTAGTTCACTAAGGCAAGCTTGGAACCAGGTTGAAACCAAGTCAAGAAACTGACTTGTGGGTTAGGCAGTAAACCAAGTGAGAAAACACAAGCCAAAATGAAAAATATAAAGCTCAATGCACTAGTATAAAATGTGAAATTAATGATTAGGTGACTAAAAAAGTTAGTCATTGCAGCTTTTCCAAATGAAATACTACCAAAACTGAGAAATATTAAGTGACCAAACTAAAAAGAAATAACATAAATCACTAATTTAGTCGCGGGTTAAAATATGTGACTAGATAATAATTAATACAACTAAAAATGACTAATTTAGTCTAAGAACAAAAATACAACTACCTAACAAGTACTACAATGATATGAATAAATTTTTTGATGTTAGTCATCTTAATTGTGTTGAGCAATCTAAACTTACAAGTGATAGGGGATTGAAAGTTTGTTAAATATTGGTTGAAAGTTTATCCTTCCTTAAACACTTATTCATCCTCACATGGTATATAGGTGAACCAAATTTTCATTATTTATCTCTAATAATTTGTAATTTTAAAAATACATTTTTTAATAAAAAAAATTCTTTATGTATTTTTTAAAAATCTATTCATTGAACATAATTGGATCTAGTTCCTATTTGAAATTAACTTGAAGAGAAATTTTAATTTTTAAGACTATAATATTAAATAAAAACTAATTTAATTTCATATTTACCTACCTAGAGCCATCTTAACCGTCGATCTATCAAGTGCCGAGAGGGATCCAATCTTTCGAGGTACTTTTCTAGTGCAAAACTTGAGGAAAGGTTTGCACCTCGAGAGGTTGGATCCCTCTCGGCACTTGATAGTTATAGGGTTAATATGGATATAGGTTGGTTATATAATACTATATAATATCTATATTGTATTTGTGTATCTTTGTTATTCCCTCTCTCAATCTCACCCCACAAACATACACACACTCTCTCTCCCTCTCTTCCCCTTCTCTGTCTATCTCTCTCTTATCCTTCTCTCTATTCCCTCCCTCTCTCCTCTCTCCCTCACTCCCACTCCATGAATCCCTTGTCATCCCTGTTGGTCACTATAAATGCTTATTTAATTAAACAATCAAGTGCTACATAAATTGTCAACCCAGGGAAGTTTGTTTATTTCAAAGGCAATCACACACTGTATATGCTCAATCTCAAAAGAAATCCAAAGTTGTAGTAAAAGTTACACTAATCACACCTTGCTCTGAATCAGACTGAAGCTCTACTTTGAATTATAGTAAAAGAAATCTTCCTGTTGCAGAATTCAAGATTCAAAGGAAAACAATTATCAGAAGAATCCTGGATTATATTAAGAAACAACGACCTAGGAAAAAGGAACCTTTCAGCAATGTGCAAAAGAAAAGACTAACTATGCTGCAACAGAGAATAGGACCCTATTCCCCAAAGTAGGAATCTTCAGCACCTGTCTCCAACCATCACACTTTCATCAACTCATTTGGCAAACAGAATCACCAATCGAACGGAAAAACAATTACCTACGAGTGAATTATATGAAAACGATGCAACAATCAGTTGAAACAGAGTTTCAACAACAGATAGCAGAGTTCTAGCAAGGCATGAATAAAAACAATAATTAGCATACTACAAAACTAATGGGTGAATCTTGAGAGGAAGGTGGGCCCTCTCCTTCTCACAAGATTCCCCAAAAATGAACAAGAACTAAGAAGAAGTGCTCATAGTGTTCTTTTATTCATATGTCAAATGTAACATGTTACAATAAGAATAAACATGCCATTCTCTATAATTCCTTTCTAGCTAAGAATTTCGTATACTCTCGTCCCCCTATTGTTGATTTCTCCTCTATTTAAAGAGGAGAAATCCTATTAATACAATGATTACATGTGTACATACAAATCCTATTCTTGATCTAATCTAATCTTCTATGCTGGAATAGGATATTCTGATGTTCCATAGCAAAATGCTGTTAAAGTGGTTGTAATGGTTCTAGCTTTGAGGTACAACTATTGCAGCCAGTGTGATAGCTCCTTTAATTATCCTTTCTTGTTACTGCTTATATGCAATACTATTTCAGCATCGTAAATCATGGTCTGTTTCAGCATCACAGATCGCGGGCTGTTTTAGCATCGTAAATCACGGGCTATGTCAGCATCACAGATCACGATTGTTTCAGCATCGGGATTTGCGTACTGTTTATTGTTTTAACAATGTGGTCTTCAAGAAACAACAATATATTAAATTTAGTCTTCAAAATATTTAGCCAACTATATATTTCCGATTAGTGGCTAAGTATGAAAATAATGTAAATTTACATGTAAGACAAGTTAAACATATAGCAAAGAGAAGAAACGTTTTATACCTTTGAAAAATAGATTGATGTGATAATGTAGGCTTAAATGTGAGTAGGAAAAGGATGTAATGATAGCAAAAAGTATGAGCAAAAAGGTATATTATAGGGTCCTAACATCCCCCCAACTGAAAAGGTTGCATGTCCTCAGGCAACTTCACTCTGAATCATAATCCGAATACTGACTCTTGGCGTGCAAATTACTTAGGCAGTAGCTGTAGAAAGTACTATCTGTTGGAGCTCTGAATCCTTGAACATGTTGTAGTCTTTGCTAGGCTACTGCTTCAACTTTCTTAGGCAATCTATGGTGAGCTTGATACTTTTTTGCTGGCATCCATAGAATGGGAAAATGGAACTGATAACCTATCCAATTTTTAGCGCATTGCTGGACACATTTGATTTAACTGGGTACCCGGAAGATTGTTGTCTCAAGATTGGTAGGACTAAAGGGATTGTGCTCCTACCTTTCCTCAGAAGATTGTTGCCAAAACATGTTATTTTCTTTTAGGGCAACAGTCTCTTTGGATTTAATAAATTGTTTACAATCCTGAAGTACTATTGCCTATAGTTGCCGCATATGTTGAATCATTCTTGGTTTCTTCAAAAATTGATAATATTCTGCAAAAAAGGTGGCAGTGTTCTATGGTTCTGGCCATATCCAGAGGAGACGATTATCTTCATTATGCCTGGCAGCTAGAAAAGAATTCTGCCACGTAATTTGGTTGGCAAGAAAGGAGGCGAGTGCCCGATTTGGATATCACCAACAAGAGGATTAAGATTAAGCTGTCTGTCCTCAGGAATGGCTTCATTATGAAGATATAGCTCACATAGTAGATGTTGATCACTAGTAGAGGCTTTTGCAAAAGTTTGAACAAAATCTGCTGGTTTGAACACTGCATAGGGTCTTCCATCTTTGATTACTTTCATTTGAAAGAATGCAAGTCATTCTGTAAGGAAAAGAGAGTAATTTAGGGATGGTTTCCTAGCAGCCAACAATTTTTGTACCAAATCAAACATCAGGAGCAATTTGCTTTTTAACTCCTTATTCTGCTTCTTATGGGCACGATATTCTTGGAGTGTTTGCTCCAAAGCTTCCCAGTTTGAATATATGTGGTTTAGCCAAAGTAATTTGTGCTCTTGCAAGATTTTGTGCTGTGTAATAGCAGACTCCTTCTTCCATTTGTTCATTATTACTTGCTCATTCCATGGTTGAGTTTGTGTTCCAACATTGCAAGTGGTAAGCTGAGGTAGAGTCTGAGTAGAAGTACTAATAAAAATAGGAGCTTCAGATTTAACAATTGTATCAAGAGGTAGAGTTTGAACATCTTTACTAATAAGAACAGGAGCTTCAGATTTAACAGTTGCTGTAGGACAGGGTTCTTGTAGATTAGCTTTTCTTTTTGGAATTTTTGAAGGTCCTACTGGTTCTTGTGTAACAGTAGGGCATTCCTTTTCTTTAACTGCAAAAGACGTAGGTGCAAGGGAAGCTCCAGGCATTGGGATTTGAACCACTTTATAGCCTACTTGATCATAAATATCCCCACATTGGCTACACATATACTCTCTATACTGATCATCTTTTGTGTTTTTCTCTGCCATGGCCACTGCGCGAGCTAAGGTATACAAATTAAGTTCCCTGTCATAGGCTTCCTTTGCCATTACCAGCTCTTGCTTGTAAGCTTCTAGTTCTGATCTTAGAAACTCATTCTCTTGTAAGAGAGAAGCCATTGTTGGTTCTGGTTGTTGATCTGTCATAGGTGTATCAAGAGGGATGACTGGTTTTTGTGTAATAGTCATAGCTTCAATAGCTAGTTCTTGTGGAGAAGCTACAAAATCAACCTCTGATTCTACTTGATGTAAAGAAAATAATGTTGCCATACCTTGGGCATCTGATTCCTGTATTTCTAGAACAAAATCAGTAGCTGGTTCTTGTGTTTCAGCTGTAGTTGGTTCTTGTGTAACAACTATAGCTGGTTCTTGTGTTTCAACTACTGAATGTAAGGAAAATGATGTCACAACACCCTGAGCATTTGGTTCTTGTGTTTCTAGAACAAAATCAACAACTGGCTCTTGTGTTTTAGTTGTCACTGGTTCTTGTGTAACAGCTATAGCTGGTTCTTGTGTTTCAGCTACTGAATGTAAGGAAAATGATGTCGCGACACCCTGGGCATCTAGTTCTTGTGTTTCAGTGCCCATGGGTGGAACAGGTAAAAATTCAAGGATTTGGGAGGGTGGAGGTGTATGGGGTTTTAGCAAGATAGTTTGGGGATTTAGGGTAGTGGCAGTAGTTGCTGCTATGGTTGAAGTACTCATTCTTCTTCTCGGTAAAAAGGAAGAAAAATTATCAATTTGCTCCTTTCTTTTTGAAGTAGATTTTTCCTCAATAATGGAATGGGGAGGGCTATCAGAAGTGGTTGCTGCTTTGGTTGAACCCCTTGTTCACTTTCTAGATAAAAAATAGTAGTAGTTTGATTCCTTCTTTTGCAAGTGGGTGTTTCCTCAGTGATGGAGCAGGGAGGGTTATCTTGAGAATCATTACTAAGGATATCAACAGTAGGAATAGATGATTGTGGTAAATTGTGAGGTGGACTTGGTATGGTAAGAGGGTCAGTTAGATCAATTGGGTCTACATGAGGGTTAATAGATATTTCCGGAGGGTTAGGAAGGTTTTGTGGTTGCTCTTCATGAGGGTTTTCAGGGTGTTCAGCAGCTTCCTGAGGTTTTATGGGTGGATTTTTTAGGGGAGGATTTTGTTGGGAAAAACCATTTTGGATGAGTAATTGAACAAGATGGTGATGGGTGAGGGAAAGGAGGGGGTTTTTAACCCATCTACAATAATGTGACACATTTCTAAGACATCCGAGCATAAAGTAAGGAATATTCACCAGTCTAGCATGTCGTAAATGAGATAACAAGACAAAGTTGTACTGGTAAACTACCTGGTATCAGCCTTCACAGGTAAGGTAGTGCTTGACAAACTCTACAACTTTTGGCCAAGAAGGTGGCAACGAGCTAAGTCGAACACCCCAAGCTTTAGGCTCAACTTGTTCTCCTGGAAAGAAAAAATCCAACTGGGCATTAAGAATAATGTGTTTGCAACTGAACCAATGAATACCTGTGACGGGAAGACCCAAAACCTATGCTATATCATCCTCTGTGACTGAAATCCAAACCCCTTGAACAATAGAATGATCTTCTTGAAGATTCTAAGAAAATTGAAGAACCTGTTGTTGATCAAATCCCTGGAGCCTCTGAAAATAACCCAGCCAGCCCGCCTGCTAAAAGATTTGGTAGACTTCTGGATACAATTATAGCAGGGTTGTCATGGTGGGTTCGTATCGTATAGCAGGACCTCCCATAGCTATTCAGCTCAGTAAAATGCACAGTCACAGAGCCGAGTAACCGCACCCGAATAGAGTAAATTTTGCAGATGAGGACATGTAAATGATGGTGAAAAGGCGAGATAATGGGTAAAAAGGAGTGACGGTAGTCAATTCGTGTGAAATGATGGCATAAAGTTTCGATACTCCCCCCAACTATGGCTGAAATAATGACTTTAAGTGTATGGGGATCATGGTAATAATGAATTGGCATCTTCTCATTAACTACAGTTTAATTGTATTTACATATAAAGTTTACATACCTCACCTTTACCTTTAATTCGTACTTCGAAAAAAATATAGTGCCTATTCATAATAGATTTGTAGTAATCATGGAAGAACTTTGGAATTATGAGAGAAGTTGTACCAAGGATTTGTTTAATCATGGGAGAAGGTAGTGAAAGGACAGAATGTAGCATGAAAAGTAGGAGAAGTACGAGTGAACGAACTGAAGAAGATGTTTGTATGACAAGAAATGTTGGATAGTTGTGTCTTAGCAACAAAATGGGCGATGCTGAAAAAGTGGTGTTTCAGCAATGGGGAAATGGGGAGAAATGTTGTTGCAAAGTGGTGTTTCAACAATGGGAAAATGGGGAGAAATGTTGTTGCAAAGTGGTGTTTCAGCAATGAGAAAGTGGGGAGAAATGTTGCTGCAAAGTGGTGTTTCAGCAATGGGAAAATGGGCAGAAATGTTGCTGAAGGGTGATATTTCAATAATGGAAAATATTGCTAAAGAAATGGTGTTTCAACAACAGAAAAGATGGGGAAAATGTTGCTGCAAAGTGGTGTTTCAGCAATGGGAAAATGGGCAAAAATGTTGCTACAAAATGGTCTTTCAGCAATGGGAAAATGGGGAGAAATGTTGTTGAAGGGTGATATTTCAATAATGGAAAATATTGCTGAAGAAATGGTGTTTCAGCAATGGTAAAGATGGGGAAATCTTGCTGCAAAGTGGTGTTTCAACAATGGTAAAATGGGGATAGGGAAAGAAATGAGAGGAAATGAATGATGGGGATGTTGAAGATGAATAGATTGAAGAGAGCGGGAGCAATGCTTCATAAGATGAAGCTTAGATCTGCTTGTAATAAGATTGTCCTTTCTTGGTAGGGATTTTCTGGATCGAGAATCTGCAAAAGAATCAATTGTAACATGCCATCCCTTGGCAGGGATTATTAGTAAAAGAAAATTTAATCTAATAATAAAAGTAAAATTCAGAAAAATTAAATGCAATGAGGGGCAGGAGGCTCCTCTAGAAAGAGATAATGTGAATCTGCCATGCATGTGGCCTTAAAATCTTCTTTAGAAATAGGGCACTAGTACAGACGGAGCCGATGACCATTTACTAATAACGATGTTTTAGAGTCATCAATTGTTATGAGCCTTACTGTTCCATTGGGGAAAAAAGTATCCACTTCGTAAGGTCCTAACCATCTTGTACATAGTTTCCCTTGAAATTCTTTAAACCAGGAATCGTATAATAAAGCCCAATTACCTTTTTGGAATTGCTTGTGCTTGATGATTTTATCATGCCATTTTGTTCTTTGTTGTTGAATCATAGTTGTCTGATGAATGACATCTAATCTTTTTTCATCCAATTCATTAAGCTGCTGCAACCTAGCTGTCTGTGCATCAGTCAAATCAAGGTTAACAGCTAAAGCAGTCCTTAAGGTTTTGATTTCAAATTCCACAGGAAAAACAACACTTTTACCATAAACTAATTCATAGGGAGAGAATCCTGTAGTGTTTCTCCAGGTAGTTCTGTAAGCCCATAATGCTTCAGGGAGCCTTTGAGACCAATCCTTCCAGTTTTCCTTCACTGTTTTTGTTAGAATGGCTTCTATTACTTTGTTTGTGCTTTCCACCTGTCCATTGGCTTGGGGGTGGTATGGTGTAGTCATTCTATGATGAATATGATATTTTTGAAGGGTGGCTTTAAAACCATGAGAGGTGAAAGGAGGTCCTCCATCTGTGACTAATTCTCTAGGCACTCCAAATCTGACAAAGATATCTTCAAATAAGAAAGCTAGAACAACTTCTTTAGTAGCTCTAAGGAGTGCTTTAGCCTCCACCCATTTGGTCATATAATCTGTGCAAACTAATATATAAACTCTTTGATTGGATGGAGGATTAATGGGTCCTACCAAATCTAAGGCTCATCTCTCAAATGGTTCATGTAATACTTGGGGGTTTAATGGCATTTCATCTCTATGATTAGGCTGACCCATTCTTCGACCGTTGTCACAGGTCCGAACATATTTCTTTGAATCCTTAAAAAGTGATGGCCAATAATACCCCATCCTTAGAATTTTATGTGTTGTACTTTTGTCAGCAAAATTCCCTCCACAAGGGCCATCGTGACAAGATTTTAGTATATCATAAACTTCATATTCTCTAATGCATCTTCAGATTTCTTGATCAAGTCATGTGTAGAAAAGACACCCACTTATCCAGCTATACCTAGAACTTTGTTGAATGATTTTTCTTTTCTCCGGTGGGATAAGTGTGGTGGTAACTTCCCTGCAACCAAATAATTGGCAATGTCTGCATGCCATGGTGAGTGAGCAGATATTGCAAATAAATATTCATCAGGTAAGGAATCATCTACTGGAGTATTATCATCAAGTGTTAACCAACAAAGAAAATCAGCAACTACATTTTCTTTTCCTGGTCGATCTACAATTGTAATATCAAATTCTTGTAATAATAATAACCATCAGGTGACTCGAGTATTTATGACAGATTTTTTCATTAAATATTTAATAGAAAAGTAGAATAACCAGTGATGTAATGTTGAAATTTATTAATAGCATAGATAACTGCTAAAAATTTCTTTTCAGTGACTATGTAATTAAGTTCAGCAGGAGTCATATTCTTACTAATGAAATAGATAGCATAGGGAGATAATTTTCCTCTTGTCCCAAGATAGCTCCAATTGCAGTATCCGAAGCATCAGTTGATATATGAAAGGGAAGTGCCCAATCAGGTCCCCTTAGAATAGGAGTTGTAGATAACTGATGTTTAAGTGCATCAAATGCTTCCTGGCAAAGATTAGTCCACTTGAATTCAACATTTTTCATAAGTAGCACAAACAAAGGAGAAGCTATTTTGGAATTTTTTTTGATAAATCTTCTATAGTATCCAACATGTCCTAAGAAGCTTCTCACATCTGTTTGGGTTTTGGGAATAGGAAGGTTCTCAATGACTTGTATCTTGGATGGATCTACCTAAATTCCTTGAGATGAAATAAAATGTTCAAGTACCACTCCTTTAGTCATCATCATATGACATTTTTCTATGCTTAAGGAGAAGTGGGCTTGTATACATCGGTTAAGTACTTTCTGAAGATTTTGTAGTGCCTCCTCAAAAGAGACACCATGAGGGGTAAAATCATCCATAGAAATTTTCATAGAGCCATTAATCATATCAGAGAAGATTCCTATAACTTCTCTTTGAAAGGTTGCTAGTGCATTACATAGACCAAATGGGGGACTCTATAAGCAAAGGTTCCCCAGGGGCTAGTAAAAGTGGTCTTATCTTGGTCTTGGGGTGCAATTCTGATCTGGTTATACCCACTGAAACCATCTAAGAAAGAGAAGAATTTCTTCCTTGACAAACTATCTAACACCTAATCAATGAATGGTAACAGAAAGTGATCTTTTTGAGTGGCTTTATTTAAGGCTTTATAATCTATTCACACTCTCCATTTCTCATTTTTCTTAGGAACTATTACCAACGGGGAAACCCATTCACTGTCAGATATAGGATATATAAACCCTGCATTAAGCAATTTTTGAAGTTCCTCTTTAACAATTTCCCTTAAATTAGGGTTCATTCATCGTTGAAGTTAACATATTGGTCGAAAATCTTCCTTGATATAGATACGGTGAGTACATAATTCAGGAGAGATTCGTATAGCCCACGTGAATGCTTCCTTATTTTCAAGAAGTAACTTCATTAATTTCTGTGTTTCAGCAACTGTCAAGTTGGGGTTTATATTCAGTGTTTTGTGAGGTTCAATTTCTACTGGTATACTTTTAGAGGAGATGGTCATTGATGTTTGAGGTAGGTCTTTAGAATTAAGCTTTTCCTGGGTATCTGACTCAAAAAGCAGCTAGCTGATTATGTGTTCCTGGAGTCACAGAGGAGGGTTCGCAAATAAAATTATTAATTACTTCGTCCTCAGTGGCATCTTTAAGGCTTAAAGCTTGTCCGATAGTCAAGATAGGTTGAGTAGTTTGATCATCATAGTCCACCCATAAGGAATTATCATTATTAATCAAGGGTGTAGCATGAGGGTAGAGAGTAAGCTGTTTGGTCTCATATCCATTGGAAACTATCATTGAACTAGATCTGCAGCTGATAAAGGCATCTACTCTGGCTAGCCAAGGCCTACCCAAAATTAGAGGATGACCCCCCAACTTTGTTTTTGGTTGTAATGCTACAAAATCAGCTGGATAATTCCAAGAATCAACTGAGATGATTAGGTCTTCAATAAATCCTTTCAGTTGATTGTAGAATGGTCAGCTAATTATAGAATGGTTGGGGTATCTCTGATTCCATTCTTCATTTGTAACAGTTGTGAAGTTTCAAGAGTCATAATATTTATAGTAGTGCCTAAGTCTATCAAAACTCGAGGAATTACTGTTTTTCCAATTTTTACTGTGACAGTAGGATGGCCGGGATCACCATATTTAACTGGAGGGGCTTTACCCGACATTAGTGCAGACAGATCACCCATGACATGAACTGTGAGGGGATCTTTAGTTTTCCTACCGGGTTTCTTAACAGAAATGTCTCAGATAGTTCTGGCATAAATTGGTACATCTCTTAGTGCTTGTAATAGTGGAATTTGACGTAGATATTTTGTAATTCCCCTAGAAGATTGAAAGCAGGTAGCTCAGGCGTTTTAGTCAAAGCTAAATGCTCAGGGAATGGTGGTTTTGCTGTTTCAGCAACAGTATTAGAGGGTGGCTGTACCTCTTCAGGTGAATAATGTTTTTTTATTTCTTCTTTATCAAAATCAGAAAAGGTAACATCATCAATGATAGGTTCTTCTATTTTCCTAGATCGTAAATGAATATCATTACATTTTGTAGGGAGAACAAAAAGTATAGGCTGGTTTTGAATATCAATAAACTGCACAGCCTTATTATTGGGGTTGGGGTTAGGTTGTATAGGTAGTTGGGGCCACATCATTTGATTATTTAGTGGAGCACCTGATGGTAAAGGGAGTGGTTGTTGAAATTGTGATTGAATTTGAGGAAATTGATTTGGAAATGGGGGTTGTTGACCTCTCCAATTTGGATTCCACTGGTTAAAATGAGGTTGTTGTTGTGGAGGCCAAGGAGTCCACATTGTTGGGTCTACAAAGGGAGGGTTTGTTTGTTGCATGGGTGGGTAATTCATTTGATTGAAGGGTGGGTATTGCATTTGGTTAAATGGAGGGTAATTTGCTTGACTAAAAGAAGGATAATTGTTCCAACGATTAGAAGATGTAAATGGCATATTAGGATTCATACCTTGCCTTCGCGGTTTCCATTGCCTTCTTTGTGTCAACAGATAGACAACTTCAGCTTCTTCATCGGTTGGTTGTAATGCTGCTTTGATTCTTGGTAAAGAAGGGCATTCTTGGTAAAGAAGGGCATTATTGCGTTTCATGATCCTTATCACAAAGGGTGCAGATTGGCATTTTTTCCAATGGGCATTCCCTTAGTGGGTGCTTTTCTTTTCATTTGGGAAAAAAGATGGATAGAGCCACCTCTGTTTCAACTTGTTTCCTTTTAATCTGCAAGGTGTCAATTTGTGAAGCAAAAGAACTTAACATTTTAGTTTTAAAATCCTCAAGTAAATTACCTATTTCGGCTCTTTTTGCTCCTCCACTAGCTGAATTTTGAACTCTTGAAAATGTGGTATCCCTGCTGTTTGATCTATTCCTTACAGCTCCTCTTGAACATCTTTTATAGAGGTTAACAATTTCACCATATGGTTCTTTAGATATGTCCCGTTTACCAAGCGTATTTAGCATATCTAGACAGTCATCCCTTACTACTTTTAATAATATTGTTTTAAGAATATCTTTACGTACATCGGGGTGACTGGATCTTTGTAGATTATACTGTAGTCTTTCCACAAAGTCCTCCAGATTTTCATCCTCTTTTTGTATCATCTTGAATAGTTCCTCTCTTTTTTCTCTCGTTCGGCAATAGTCTTGATATTTGTCTAGAAATTTCTATTTCATTTGATCCCATGTTGTGATTACATGACCTCCAAGACTCATGAACCATCTTAATGCATTTCCTTTTAATGTTGCTGGAAATAGATTTAATTTTTCAGCATTGGTAATGTAATCATAACTTTTGCAAAATATATCAAACTCGAAAATGAATTCATCAGGATCTTCAGAAGATAAACCATGAAAGTTAGGTAAAGATGAAAGTGGAATATTGTTCATAGGAGCTACTCCTCTAAGAAGATCATCAATGGGAAATCTTAAGGTAGGAAAAGAGTTTTCATCGTTTACCTCTCCTTCTACCTGTTCTTCATGGTGCAATTCTTCATTATACCCTTCCATGGTTTCTTCTGTTTGTTCCCCTACTGCACTTTCTTGACACTCAATGTTTCTTGCTGGTTGCTCAACTATTTTAGGGCTCCAAATCTCTTTCTCCATTCCAAAGTTCACTTGAAAGGAAGGTTGAGGCTTTGGATTTTGAGAGCTTGGTCGCTGAGGAACAGAAAATTCAGATTTTGATATAATCTCGTCCTCCTCCTCTTCCTCTGCCCCTACCACCTGTATGGTTAGTTTTTTTGGGGGCTCCACGTCCTCTCATGCAATCTGTACATCTGAAAGAAAAACATAAATGCTTTTGAAATCTATAATTTCATTCCTCGACAACGGCGTCAAAATGTTGGTCACTATAATTGCTTATTTAATTAAACAATCAATTGCTACATAAATTGTTAACCCAGGGAAGTCTGTTTATTTCAAAGGCAATCACAAACTGTATATGTTCAATCTCAAAAGTAATCCAAAG
The DNA here is from genome assembly GCA_031772625.1 of Pinus tabuliformis. Classification (NCBI taxonomy): domain Eukaryota; kingdom Viridiplantae; phylum Streptophyta; class Pinopsida; order Pinales; family Pinaceae; genus Pinus; species Pinus tabuliformis. Next base: position 2,021,825,347 of record CM062817.1, on the reverse strand, counting down.
GTATAGTAAAAGTTACACTAATCACACCTTGCTTTGAATCAGACTGAAGCTCTACTTTGAATTACAATGAAAGCAATCTTTCTATTGCAGAATTCAATCAAAGGAAAATAATTATCAGAAGAATCCTAGATTATATTAAGGAACATCAACCTAGGAAAAAGGAACCTTTCAACAATCTACAAAAGAAAAGACTAACTATGTTGTAACAGAAAACAAGACCCTATTCCCCAAAGTCGGAATCTTCAGCACCTGTCTCCGACCATCACACTTTCATCAAATCATTCGGTAAACAGAATCACCAATCGAACTGAACAACAATTACCTGGGAGTGAATTGTATGAAAACGATGCAACAATTAGTTGAAACAGAGTTTTAGAAATAGATAGCAGAGTTCTAACAAGGCATGAATAAAAAAAATAATTAGCACACTACAGAACTAATGGGTGAATCTTGTGAGGAAGGTGGGCCCTCTCCTTCTCACAATATTCCCCAGAAATGAACGAGAACTAAGAAGAAGTGTTCAAAGTGATCTTTTATTCATCTGTTAAATGTAACATGTTACAATAAGAATAAACACGCCCTTCTCTATAATTCCTTTCTAGCTAAGCCTTCCGTATTCTCTCATCCCCCCTAATGCTGATTTCTCATCTATTTAAAGAGGAGAATTCCTCTTAATACAATGATTACATGTGTACATACAAATCTTATTCTTGATCTAATCTAATCTTCTATGTTGGAATAGGATATTCCTATCTTCCATAGCAAAACACTGTTACAGTGGTTGTAATGGTGCTGGCTTTGAGGTACAGCTATTGTGGCCAGTGTAATAGCTCCTTTAATTATCTTTTCTTGTTACTGCTATATATGAAATACTATTTTAGCATCGTAAATCACAGACTGTTTCAGCATCGCAGATCACAGGCTGTTTCAGCATCGTAAATCACAGGCTGTTTCAGCATCACAGATCACGAATTGTTTTATCATTGGGATTTTTGTACTGCTTACTGTTTCAACAACATGGTCTTCAAGCAACAACAATATATTAACTGCACTCTTCAAACTATTTTGGCAACTATATATTTCCGATTAGAGGCTAAGTATGAAAGTAATGTAAATTTACATGTAAAACAAGTTAAACATATAGCAAAGAGAAGAAACATTTTATACCTTTGGAAAAATAGATTAATGTGATAATGTAGGCTTAAATGTGTGTAGGAAAAGGATGTAATGATGGCAAAAAGTATGACCAAAAAGGTACATTATAGGGTCCTAACAATACCCTCTCTCTCTCCACCTTTCTCCCTCTATGTTTTTGTTACTCCCTCCCTCTCCTACCCCCTCTAATTCCATCTCTCTCTCCTCATCTCTATATTCCTTTCTCTCTATCCCATATCTCCCACCTGCCTCTATCTCTCCCCCAAATCTCTCTCTCTCTCTCTCTCTCTCTCTCTCTCTCTCTCTCTCATCCAACAATATCATTATCTCCCCCCCTTCCTATCCTTCTCCATCTCTATGTCTTTGTCTCTCTTGCTTCCCTTCTCTCCCTATCTCTATCCTCTCCTCTTCTTTATCTTCCCTCCTCTCCTCTCTACTTAACTCTCTCTCCATCTCTCCCTTCTCACTCCTCTCTCTCTCCACCTCTATCTCTCTATGTCTTTGTTCTTTCCTCCCTCTCTCTCCCACTCCAACTCTCTCTCTCTCTCTCTTGCTCCCTCTCTCAAACCTCACTCTCTCCCCCCCATCACTCACTCTCTCTCTCTCTCTCCCTCTCTCAAACCTCACACTCTCTCCCCCCCATAACTCACTCACTCACTCTCTCTCTCTCTCTCTCTTTTCCCTCCAACTTTTTCACTATCTCCCTCCCTCTCTCCGCCCCCTTCCCAAATCTCTCTTAAATTTGATCACATTGTTGTTGGCATTTTGGCACAGGTGTGGCGCTACGATACATGTGTTGTCCTTGATGGCAACTCTCTTTGATGACAGATCTCAGTCCAGACTACAAGAATGAAGAAAAATTTCATATACGTAGGTTCATTAAGCCCAAGTTGCGTATACACGCTGGTACGCTATATACTAAGTCGCGGATACGCAGGCTTGCTATATACGAAGTCGCGTATACACACAGTTTCATGAACAGAAAAGAGCGTACATGTCGAGAAGCTTCCCTTGGTCCGTGGTAGTTAGTCCTCGGTACTTGAGCCTATGTTTTTGGACCAAAGTATCTCGACAGTCGTGTTGATCCCGAGTTTTGAAGTTGATGGTATTGTATTACTATGGTTTTGGACGTGGTATTGAGAAGGGCCTAAGGCTATATAAGGAGAAGAAGATCATTAGGCAATTGTATTGAAAAAGTCTTGAATATCTGATAAAGAAAGAGATCTCGTATGCAGGTTATCGGTTTCTTGATCTAAGCTAAGGAGAGATCACACCGGTTGATGGAAGACTAGATCTAAGGATAGATCGGGATCAAATGGTTTGAAATTAACTATTGGTATATGGTTGATTACGCATATTTTTAGATCTGCATACTGACGCAATGTTATGTTCTGAAGTATGACTCATGTCTGGTACAACTGCAAATTATGAGAAATTATTTTTAGATCTGTACGCAGGTTGTCTTTGGTAAAAGCACGTGTATACGCGGGTTGGTTTCATTGAAGTAGCGTATATATTTTGAAGCTTTATTTTTGGGGCTGCAGTTGGGTCTGACTGTTATTGCAGAGGTTCTGTAGTCTGCTCTGTGTTCTGGTGAGTGGGTGTTGACAGGGTTTCAGTGGTTCAGTGATTCAAAGATTGATAATGCTAGTATTGGTTGTTTTGTGCTTCAATGATTTGTGAATGAATCGTGGTCTTCAGATTGTAATGTTGTGCTTCAGGAGTATCCAGTCTGAAAATTGATGAAAAGTGGTACCTGAAGGAAAGAAGATTGTAGGGCATCACCTACGTACTAGTATCTTAGCTAGTACAAGAGCAAAGGGGGTTGGAGCTCCCTTCCAGGAGAGTTTGGAAAACGAGAGAAGGTTGTAGCCTTCTGCAGGTTGTAGCCTGCGCACTGGTATAAGGCGGCACCAGTACAAAAGATTGTAAACTGAAGTTTCTTATTAAAGAAAGATAGAGACGACTTGCAGCAGGTGGTTTTCACCCACATTGGGTTTCCACCTTATATCATGGTGTTCATGTGTGTGGCTTTCGTGTGATGATCTGTTCTGTGACACTGCATCTGTTTATCTTTAATATGGTTAATAATGTCCTGATGCCTTTACTGAAGATAAACTAACTGAATCATAAGATTTCTGGTTATACGCTGGTTGCTTTAGACACAGTAGCGTGTACACGCTGGTTCACTTAACTGAAGTAGCGTATATGTTTCTGAGTATTGAAAAAGTTTTATTGATCTGATAATACTGATTCAGCCCCTCCTCTCAGTATTATTTCCAACAATTGGTATCATAGCAGGTCCTTCAGAGAAGCTTGATCGCTTGAAGGTAGATCGTTCATCATGAGAAACTACGAGAAAGAAGCATCAATCAGGCCACCGGTTTTTGATGGGACAAACTTCAATTATTGGAAGGTAAGATTTATTGCCTATCTTCAATCTCTTGGTACAGAAGTTTGGGACATCGTAGAGACAGGCTACACTTTTCCTTCAGCTACTGCTACAGATCTAGCCGAGAAAAATAAGTATGAAACAAATGCGAAAGCAGTCAGTACTCTATTAGGATGTATATCCCAATCGGAATTCATGAAGGTAATGCACTATAAATCCTCAAAAGAAATATGGGACAAAATTGTCACGAGCTATGAAGGAGACGAACAGGTAAAGCGTGCTAAACTTCAAACTCTCAGGATTAAGTACGAGACTCTCAGAATGTATAATGATGAAAGTGTGGCTAACTATTTCCTTAGGGTAGATGAGATTGTTAATTGCATGAAAAAATTGGGTGAAGAAATAAAAGAGGCTATTGTGGTTGAAAAAGTTCTAAGATCATTGTCCCCCAAATTTGAATCTAAAGTGTCTGCAATAGAAGAAAAAGAAAATCTACGAATTCTTACTATGTCTCAGCTTCACGGAATTCTAACTGCTTATGAAATGAGAAAAGGAGGTCCATCAGACAGAAGAGAAGCTACTTTCAAGGCTTCAGGAAAAGAAGATTATTATGAAGCAAGTCACGTGCCAGAAGATGAAGAAGAAGAATCAAATTTTGTCAGAAATCTTCAAAGGGGTTCTGGAAGGTTCAGAGGTAAGTTACCTTTTAAATTCTTTGCTTGTGGAAGAGTAGGTCATTATGCTGCCAAATGTCCTCACAAAGATAAGAATGACAAGGGAAAGGAACCTGTTAAATGGATCAAGAAACAGAATGAAAAGAAGAAAAGCTATTACACTCATGAAGATAGTGATGGTCTTTCAAATAGTGATGAAGATGAACAGGGTTATAGATATAAACTTTTAATGGCTTTTGAAGATGATGGCTACATGGATGCTATAGATGTAGAAAGCTTTTATGAAGAAATGAATAATCTCAAATTTTGCTTAGAAGAGAAAAGTGCTATTATTGATTCTCTACAATGTCAACTGGCAGAAAAGGAAAAACATCTTGAAAAATTGGAATGTGAGATTGTTTGTCTTAGAAAGGAGATTGAGAAAACAAAAGCGATTAACCTTAAATTTGTTAAAGGATCTGAAACCTTGGATGAGATTATCAATGTGCAGCATTCTCCTCTGATCAAGACATGTCTGGGATATAATGGAGAAACATCTCAAGCTTCTACCTCTAAAAGTTATCTTGATGCAGCAAGGAGGAGCGAGCAAAGACCAAATAAAAGTCGTCAGGTGAATCAGGGACAGTTTACCTCAAGAACAAATAAAGACTATCAAGAAATTCGGGGACAAGCTGCCTTAAGGACAAATAGAAGCTACAATCAGCCACAGGTAAAATCTTCCCAATTTGCCCCAAGAATGGATGTCAATAGAAGCTACAATCGGTTGGATGATAGATCTGATTATCGCATAAATTTCTTTAATGGCCAATGTTTTTCTTGCCATAACTTCGGTCACAAAGCAGCTCAATGTGTTGCCTACAAGACAATCATCACTAGAGAAGCTCAAAAGCAAAGAAGTATGACTGGAACCATGAAAAGGACTTATAACAACTTTTCGGTTCTTGAAAATGAAGTTGAATGCTCTATTTGTAATAACTTTGGTCATGAAGACTCTGAATGCAGGAGCAAGTTCTAGAAGACAACTCAGAAAGAACAAACCTCAAATGTCAGAACATGGATAATAAAGGAACCACAACCAGAAAGATGTGGGATAGCCTTTTATGCAGAAGGTCAAGAAAGTCTATGGTACATTGACAGCGGATGTTCGAAGCATATGACAGGGGACAAAGAAAAACTTGAATCATATACCGCATTAGAAAAGGGAAAGAAAGTTTCCTTTGGAAATGATATCTCTGCAGCCATAAAAGGAAAAGGCGTTGCTCCGTTGAAAGAGAAGGTCAAAGCTGGAAATGTTTTGTATGTTGATGGATTGAAGCATAATCTTCTGAGTGTCAGTCAGATGTGCGATCAAGGAACAGAGGTAATATTTAGATCAAATGGATGTTGTGTTCGTGATCTTGATACAGGTGAAACAGTGATCAAAGGAAGAAGGACTCCAAATAATCTATACATATTTGAAGAAAGACAACAACAATGCTATTTGAGCAAGAATGATGAACATTGGCTATGGCATCGGAGGTTGGGGCATCTAAGCTTTCCACAAATAAGGAAAACATGCAAATATCAGGCAGTTCGTGACCTTCCAGACATCAAAATTCCAGACAACACCATATGCAAATCATGTCAGTTTGGAAAGCAATCCAGAACTAATTTTCCTGAGAAGGAAGGATCAGCTAGCATGCCTCTTGAGCTAGTACATACAGATACATATGGTCCATTCAGAAAAAGAACACCTCGAGGAGAAGAATATTTGATATTATTCATTGACGATTTCTCCAGATTTGTCTGGTTAGGACTTATGAAGCACAAAGATGAAGCATTCGAAAAATTCAAATCCTTCAAAGCCTTGGCTAAAAATGAATCAGGACACAAAATTAAGTGCCTCAGATCTGACAGAGGTGGGGAGTTTACCTCGAATGAATTTTTCGATTTCTGTGGAGAACATGGGATAAGAAGAGAATTCTATACAGCTATAACTCCTCAGCAAAATGGAGTTGTGGAAAGAATTAACACAAAAATCCAACAAATGGCTCATGCTATGCTTGATGAGTCAGGTACTCCCGCAAATTTCTGGGGTGAAGCTGCACATGCTGCGGTTATTATTCTCAACAAAACAAATGTCCGAGTAAACAACACTCAAACTCCTCATGAGCTCTGGTGTGGTAAGACTCCTTCGGTGAAGCACTTCAAAATCTTTGGGAGCAAATGTTATATTAAGAATACTGATGAGCAACTTGGCAAACTTGAACCAAGAGCAGATGAAGGCATTCTTCTTGGTTATTCTCCACATAGCAAAGCATACAAGTGCTACAATAAAAGACTTGGCAGAATTGTTGACAGTATTGATGTTGTGGTTGATAAGAAGGGATACATTCCTAGGCAAGTTGATCATGAAGACATCGAAGAAGATGAAGGCTACCCTCAAAGACAGAATGATGAAGAAGAACCTCAAGAAGAAGAAGAACCTCAATAAGAAGCAGAGGAGCAGACAAGAATAGAAGAGAAGACTCCATCCAGATATGTTTAGAAGAATCATCCAGAATCTCAGATTGTGGGGCAGAAAGAAGCAGGAGTACAAACAAGAAGAACAATTGCAGAAGCTTCAAGCTATTTGGCATTACTCTCTTCCACTGAACCACAAAATGTGAAAGAGGCATGCAAAGATGAATGTTGGGTCAAAGCAATGGATGAAGAACTTGAGTAGATCAAAAAGAATAACACTTGGGAATTGGTTCCTAGACCAAAAGATAAGAATGTCATAGGGACAAAATGGGTCTTCAAAAATAAATTGAATGAAAATGGAGAAGTAATTAGAAACAAGGCCAGACTTGTTTGTAAAGGGTATGCACAGCAAGAAGGAATACATTTTGAAGAGACCTTTGCTCCTGTTGCAAGACTTGAGGCCATCCGAATGTTCCTTGCTCTCTCAAGCTTTCAAAACTTCAAGGTATTTCAAATGGACGTGAAATCAGCCTTTCTGAATGGAGACTTAGAAGAAGAAGTATATATTGAGCAGCCAGATGGTTTCATTCTTGGGAATGATCCAAACCTTGTATGCAGATTGAAAAAGGCTCTCTATGGTCTCAAAAAAGCTCCAAGGGCTTGGTACTATCGTTTGGACAAATATCTTCACCAACAAGTTTTTTCAGAAGGATCAACAGATAGCAATCTCTATATGAAAGTTGAAAATAACAAATTGCTAATACTTGTTGTGTATGTAGATGATATTATCTTTGGCAACAATGAAGAGGCTATGAGTCAAAACTTTGCCTTGGTTATGCAGAAAGAATTTGAAATGTCATTACTTGGAGAATTGACATACTTTCTTGGATTGCAAATCCAACAAAATGAAGGAGGTATTTTCTTGTCTCAAACCAAGTACCTCAAGCAGATCTTGAAGAAGTATGGCATGGAAGATTCAAAGCCAGTTTGTACCCCCATGGTTACAGGATGCAACCTCAGTGCAAATGATGAATCGGTAGCAGTTCACCAACCAACTTATAGATCCATGATTGGGAGTTTGCTTTATTTGACAGGTACCCGACCAGATATTATGCATGCAGTAGGAATTGTTGGAAGATTTCAAGCCAACCCAAAGGAAACTCATCTTCAGGAAGTCAAAAGAATCTTCAAGTATCTTCAAGGGACTCAAAACTATGGCTTATGGTATCCTAGAGATACAGATCTCACTCTTCATGCTTACACAGATGCAGATTGGGCCGGAAGTGTGGATGACAGGAAAAGCACAAGTGGTGGTGCTTTCTTCATGGGTTCCAGATTAGTATCTTGGTTCAGCAAGAAACAGAGTTCGATTGCTTTATCTACAGGTGAAGCAGAATATGTGGCTGCGACATCTTGTTGCACACAACTTCTTTGGATGATGCAGACCTTGCAGGATTTTCAAATCACTTGCACTCCACCAGTCTCTATCTTATGTGATAATACTAGTGCAATCAGCATTTCAAAGAATCTAGTCATGCATTCAAAGACCAAGCACATACCAATCAAGTATCACTTCCTCCGGGAACAAGTGCTTGAACAAAAGGTCAAGTTAGAGTATGTTCCTTCTAAAGAACAAGTTGTTGATATTCTCACAAAACCACTGCCCAGGGAGACTTTTGAATATCTCAGACAAAAGCTGGGAGTAGTTGATGCTTCATCCTGCTGTTGAAGCTTGTCTGTTCTAAAGTAAAAGTTGGTATACGTGAGTTGTGTAAGGGATATCCGCGTACATACGCTGATTTATGCAAGTTAAGTCGCGTATATAGAGTTCGTAACAGCAAGGGCAGATTCTGGTTGAAGAAGGTCTGAGATGGGTATGACAGAGTCCTTCAGGCATAGTTTCAGGGGGAGCAGCAGGCACAGTTTCAGAGGGAGCAACTTAAAGTCTAATAAAGCATTGTTGGCATTTAGATGCTTTTGGTTCTAGTTCACAACTGTTGTTGGTTTCAGGAGAAGGAGCACAGAAGGAAATATTGGTTGCTGATCTAAAAGATGATTATCAGATGCTGCTGGTGACTTTAATAAGTCTTGGTCTAGATTTTTTTGTCTCTATGTCATGTATCTCTTTTGTGATATTTCTTCTATGGTGTCAAGGTCATGTAACGGCCTATGTTGGTTTCCCCACTATGCATGGGATGAATGATGTAATGTAATTGGTTGTTATATGTAAATTTATGATGTATCCCATCTTGGTTGGGAGTATGGATGTATGTATTGAGTCTTTTGGTGATAGGAAGGTCCTTTATGATGTATAAGTCTTGGTTCTTTTTGAAGAACATCTTTTGCAGATCTTGCCTACAGTCAGGGGGAGCATGTTCAGCACAGCAGAGCAGAGATATCAGCATGTTCTCAGGGGGAGCACAGCCCTTTGCCCTTGATGACAAAGGGGGAGAATGATTCTAAGGATCTTGGGGTTGCCATCAAGTCTAAAGGGGGAGATTGTTGGCATTTTGGCACAGGTGTGGCGCTACGGTACAGGTGTTGTCCTTGATGGCAACTCTCTTTGATGACAGATCTCAGTCCAGACTACAAGAATGAAGAAAAATTTCATATACGCAGGTTCATTAAGCCCAAGTTGCGTATACACGCTGGTACGCTATATACTAAGTCGTGGATACGTAGGCTCGCTATATACGAAGTCGCGTATACACGCAGTTTCATGAACAGAAAAGAGCGTACATGTCGAGAAGCTTCCCTTGGTCCGTGGTAGTTAGTCCTCGGTACTTGAGCCTATGTTTTTGGATCAAAGTATCTCGACAGTCGTGTTGATCCCGAGTTTTGAAGTTGATGGTATTGTATTACTATGGTTTTGGACCGTGGTATTGAGAAGGGCCTAAGGCTATATAAGGAGAAGAAGATCATTAGGCAATTGTACTGAAAAAGTCTTGAATATCTGATAAAGAAAGAGATCTCGTATGCAAGTTCTGGGTTGCTTGATCTAAGCTAAGGAGATATCACACCGGTTGATGGAAGACTAGATCTAAGGATAGATCGGGATCAAATGGTTTGAAATTAACTATCGGTATATGGTTGATTACGCATATTTTTAGATCTGCATACTGACGCAATATTATGTTCTGAAGTATGACTGATGTCTGGTACAGCGGCAAGTTATGAGAAATTATTTTTAGATCTGTACGCAGGTTGTCTTTGGTAAAAGCGCGTGTATACACGGGTTGGTTTCATTGAAGTAGCGTATATCTTTTGAAGCTTAATTTTTGGGGCTGCAGTTGGGTCGACTGTTATTGCAGAGGTTCTGTAGTCTGCTCTGTGTTCTGGTGAGTGGGTGTTGACAGGGTTTCAGTGGTTCAGTGATTCAAAGATTGATAATGCTAGTATTGGTTGTTTTGTGCTTCAATGATTTGTGAATGAATCGTGGTCTTCAGATTGTAATGTTGTGCTTCAGGAGTATCCAGTCTGAAAATTGATGAAAAGTGGTACCTGAAGGAAAGAAGATTGTAGGGCAGCACCTACGTACTAGTATCTTAGCTAGTACAAGAGCAAAGGGGGTTGGAGCTCCCTTCCAGGAGAGTTTGGAAAACGAGAGAAGGTTGTAGCCTTCTGCAGGTTGTAGCCTGCGTACTGGTATAAGGCTGCACCAGTACAAAAGATTGTAAACTGAAGTTTCTTATTAAAGAAAGATAGAGACGACTTGCAGCAGGTGGTTTTCACCCACATTGGGTTTCCACCTTATATCATGGTGTTCATGTGTGTGGCTTTTGTGTGATGATCTATTCTGTTATACTGCATCTGTTTATCTTTAATATGGTTAATAATGTCCTGATGCCTTTACTGAAGATAAACTAACTGAATCATAAGATTTCTGGTTATACGCTGGTTGCTTTAGACACAGTAGTGTGTACACGCTGGTTCACTTAACTGAAGTATCGTATATGTTTCTGAGTATTGAAAAAGTTTTATTGATCTGATAATACTGATTCACCCCCCCCTCTCAGTATTATTTCCAACAATTGTATTGTGTTTAAGAAATTATTTAAATTAAAAATAAATAATTGGTTGTAAAATATTAAAGCTATATTTTGGATAAATCATGTCAAAGAAAATAAAATAATGAAAAACTTTAAAAAATCATGCACTATATTTAATTTATTATAATAAGTCAACTCGTTTGCTCTCATCCCTTAGATCCTTAGCTAAGATGGATCTATGCTATATATATATATATATATATATATATATATATATATATATATATATATATATATATATATATATAGAACCGACATAGATCCATCTTAGCTTAATTTTATTAAAACCTTAATTTAATTTCTATGGAAATATTTTTAGTAGTGGTTAGGATAGAGGGTTTAGATATATCTCAAATTTTAACATTTTCCCTCTTAGATTCAATTAAACAAATGTTTTAAAATTAAATTAATTTTAAATATTTTTACTATGAAATAAGTTATGCTTTTTTGGCATGTGGTACTAATAATCCATGGTATTAGCCCATGGTATTGTAACAAAACCAATTTACAAGTTAATATCCATGGTAAAGTGAGGGTGAATATCCATGGTTATAAAATATTTTGTTTGTAAAATAATTTATGTTTATTGGACATGTGGTATTGATAATCCATGGTATTGACCGGCGGCATTGTAACAAAGTCTATTTTTTACAAGTTAATAATATATGTTGTAATGTGGGGCTGAATATCCATGGTTAAGAATCTTGTCATATTGCTATAAAATATTTTGGTTGTGAAATAAGTTAATGGTTTTTGGACTTGTATTATTGATAAGCCATGGTATTGCCCCATGGTATTGGTCCATGGTATTGTAACAAAGCCTATTCACAAGTTAATAACAAAATCAAAATATAACGAATTGAATTTTATTATTTTTAATAGTTTAAATTTTTATTATTAATTGAAGCCATATTTAAATGTTTACCCTCATCCCAATATCATTTTTAAATTCTTCTTCTTCTTTTTAATTTAGCGTCTTACGCATGAATAAAAAATTATAACAAATTCTTATTAAAAATAAATCATTTAACCCAATTTCAATTTATATATTTTATTTTATATTATAAATATTTCTTTTATTCGTTTCCATTATAAATATTTCTTTTCTTTTTCATTTCAAGTTTAGCCCTAGGTTCAAATAAAATATTCAGGGATTACAACATCATATTTTAGCAAGAATTTTTCTCTACCTTGTTGATATCTGCGTGGAAATGCCAGAAGAAGAAATACCATCAACGTAATCTTTGGATTTCATGGGATTCGAACCCCATATGGAGTTTGCATGGGAAACACCTTAGGACAACATCAAGATAAGATGGAGGAAGGGAAAGTTCATTGGGCATGGATATTTTGGCCATGGATTTCATGGGATTCGAACCCCATATGGAGTTTGCATGGGAAACACCATAGGATAGCATCAAGATAGATGGAGGAAGGGCAAGTTCATTGGGCGTGGAGATGATTTGTACATGGGTATGAATTTGGACTCTTGAGAGTTATTCCTTTTTACTAAAGATGATTTTTGTTCTTACAGGTAAACAATTTCGAGGGTTTATATGATCAAAGCATAAATTTCATCTACAGTGGAGGGTTTAATGATTATGATAATGCAAATCTAATTGCGACCAACAATTCATCAAAAGACAATGCACAAGTAAGCATTTCCCATGTCCTTACTGTATAAAGGGCTTAATGATTATGATAATTCATATCTTTATTGCGGCCAACAATTCATCAAAAGAAGATGGACAAGTAAGAAATTTTCATGTCCTTATTGTATAGATCAATTCTCTCATCCCTAACTTTTCTAGGGTCAGAATGCATGATTTTTTTTTCACCTCTTTTTTAGTGGTTGATTGTTTGTGTAATGGAATCTACCATGCCCAAATTCAAAGGGCTCGAGTGATGCAAGAAAATATTCTATTAGGATGAAAATACTAGACCTTCTTCAAACTTTGTTACATGAAATTAAAATTTCTTGTAATCATAAATATAAAAATATTTTTTGTTTCATCCTTAGATTCTGATCTCAATGCCTACAATGTTAAACCATGTTACTATATTTTAAGTAGAATATACTTAGATCCATTAAAACTTACAACTCTCCAAAGCTTAGGTTAATTTAAGATAAAAAGAAGAAACTTGAATGGCTTTTGCAATTTATACTCAGTGCTTACAGATAATGATTAAAAATGGAAGAACATAAATGGTCTGATAAATTTTACCCACCCATCAATTTCCAAGACCTTTTCTATTATTCTGAACCTAAACAGAGAGAGTAGAATAAGAAGAGGAGTTTGGATGAGGTGGACCCTGACGTGCTTGATACTTTTCAAAAGCTGGGCATGCCCTTGACTAGAAGAAGAGATTGACCAACATTGTTGTAGATGTTGTTTTTGATAGTGTTTTCATTGCTACCATGCATAGGTAGACTCTATAGGCAGTTGAGGTTATCTTTTGTTCGTTATAAGAGGTAATTTGGGAGTATCTTAATCTAGTTAGGAAGTAGCTTGGTAGGGTTGTTCCTCTTGCTGATAACTATTATGTTGCATTGTATTTTTCTTTTTAGTGATAGCCCTTTCTATTAAATCCCCAAGTACACTTCGTAACCCATGGAAATATCCACTTATTGAAGGATGAATGAGATGGAGACCAGGAAGTTTGAGAGGACTCTTATTTTTGTTGATGAGAGGAGTTCTATGAGGTGAGAGGAGTTCTGCGACATATATTGAAGGATGCACTGCACCATTTTATGACACCAATCATCAACATGCCACAATAGTGGATCTATATTGCACTGAGGGAGCAACGATAAAGTATTCCACTTTAAAGAATTGGTATGTTAGGGATGAGGAATGTAGACATGGGATTTATAATTTTATTACAAAAATAGGTTTGCGCGATGGAGACAAATCAAGGATTTCGTGGACCTGAGTAGAGACTGGTTTGACGATCACTTGGAAATACCCCATAATATTCCAACTCCATTTTTTTCACACTTTTCAACATTTTAAAGATTTGTCTATTTTAGTCTGATTATGTAATTAAATAGTTGATATTGTTTAAGACATCTCCTATTTGCAACATTTTGAATTCTTAAATGGGATCTTGGGTAGGTTTTTTTCACTACCATATATCATGTTTTAGGTAGATGGTGTTTAATAATTCACCCTAGAGACTTTAGGTGCAACCTTGAATTGCATGCTTGTTTGCATTATACATCTAATATTTGCAACCTTTTCCACATGAAGAACCCAATAGCCCATGTTGAACATGAACAAAGTACCTCAAAAATTGGGGAATATCAGTTAGTCTATTTCCAAAGGGGGATAAATCTTGAGAAGGCAATGACAACTATCATAATTGGCTTTTGTCAGGTTGTATTTAATGAAACCTCACTACAATTTTCTACTAAAGTAAATCAATTGATGAATTTTAAGCTTGAAGGTAGTGTTCAATAGGTGTTGCAAGGTATCTCTATAACACTATCTATCTACATAATTCTAATGCGATGAGATGGTGTCTCAATAACACTATTGTCCAGTTATAGGTGCTAGATGTAGATAGCTTTCTCATATCCTACAAGTAAATTGTATCATTATATTTCTATGAAATCGCGGAATGTGTTCAAAGTTTTTCTCAGATAAGGACATATGTATGTACTCTTGAATATATCTATGTTGTAATGAGATCAAGAATAAAGTTGTCATTGCAAATAATTGGGATGTACCACGTAAGTTTACTTTACTACATAAAATTCTTGATTCGTTAGATCCTAACTAGTTAGGGTTGAATTTATTTTTGTTGTAATGAGATTAAGAATAAGGTTGTCATTTTAATCACTAAAATATACCATGTAAGATTTATTCACTACATGAAATTGTTTATTTGTTAGAGCCAAACTTATTAGGATTATGAAGAGTCCTCTTTCATGACAATATTTATGTATTCTTGCTCAAAGAATTACATATTATAGAATGGCGGAAAATAAATGAGACGTAGCTGAATGGTTTCTGTTTTGAAATTTGTGGAGGGAGTGTAAAATCATTTTCAGTTTCATTCAAATATTTTGGATCACCCACTAAAGTGCTTCATTTTCCTCCTAGTTAATTCCATTTATACTATCCCAATGCTTTTAGAAGTCCTTCTCCAAAGTGATCTCTTAACTATCTTTGATGGAAATTGATTACTTGATTGGAACCCATATATTACAATTTGATTAAGAGAAAGGGATGAGAAAGCTTCATATTCTTCAATATAATCTGCAAGTTAAAAGCATATCTAATGATTGCCTTTCCGTTTAATTGATATGACAATCACTCGAGCATTTTTTAGAATTTTGAGACCTTTTTCAATGACATACATACATACATACATACATACATACATACATACATACATACATACATACATACATATATATATACATATATATATATATATATATATATATATATATATATATATATATATTATATTTATTTTATTTTTATTTTTTTCTTCTGAAAGTTATGTTCTCAATTAATGAAATTAAAGAAAAGGTGAAAATGATGCAATCAAAGGATTTTCTGTTTTAGTGCCTAATAATTCCTAGCTAATGTGAAGGGCTTGGTATTTTATTGACTCAGGAAGTCACATTTCACTTCCTAGCATTTCTTTTAATTTCATTTTTGTTGTGTTTATATTTCTATCCTTGAAGTTGGTGATATACTGTGTGTGTAATAGGAAGTATTAACTACTAAGCACTCTCAAAGGTGCTATTGATGGATGACTAAATTTAAATGTCCCTACTTGACACTTTAGTATTGCATGATCATGCAAAGAAATTATTAATCAATATTAAAGGGAAGATGATTAACATGCAATGTTTCTTGGCTTGTCATATAATTACTGTATTTTGGCCCCCAACAATATATTTGAGGCTACTTTTTGTTTGTTACTTGTGGAGCTTCCCTTTGGCTCAGAAAAACATCGAGGATAAATGTCCATTGCATTGGCATTAGACATCATCAAGGAGGAATTCACTAAAAGCAGTAGAGGACATGGGAGAAATTGGTATAATGAGAAGATAACTGCTAGAGAAACATTGAGGGAGCATAATTTCTTATGTATTTATATTCACTCGAAATTAACTAGTCACAAAAAGTACCTATTTTTTTTCAAATATTTTCATCTATACATAAATACTTAAAATGCAATTTCAGACTAATTATTCAAACTATTAATTAATTGACAGTCATAATGTATAATTAAATAGTATGATATGATTAATATTATAGGACACAACTATAGGGTCAGACTGTGAGAGGCATTGTGACAATATATGTACACTTCTCATTGTATTAGACAATCATCTCTCAGAGTGTGATATCTATCCAACAAAATGTACTCCCATAGGCCACTGTGGGATTGAATTTTTTTCTTTTAGTGGACAAGTGGTGATATATTTTCTTAGGCCTTAGTGTTCTGCTTCCCTAAGGTTTTGACACTACTCATAGCTAGCACCTTCATTCAACCAAGTGAGGTACTTATCTTGGATAGTTGAATAATTTTTTCTCCATAGTCTATTATGATGTTGGATCAATCTCACGATCCTAAAAGCATAGGTCATAATAGCGAGGAAATTTTACTGTCAGCAAAAGAATATCCAAATTTAAGGAACATGACGCTTTTAGAACAAGCAATAAGGATATTTTTTACATTGATTTTTTTTTTTTTCCATTTGTTTTTAGAAGTTATCTATTCCCCGATATTTTTAACATGTAACTTGGTATGATTGTGCGTAAGGTTTTGTTGAAGGTTGAATACTAAGTTCCTAAGGTGTTATTTTCTATGGTGATGTTTTATTTGCTTTGTTTATATAGGTCATCTATCCGCATATTGGCCACTATCAAATGTTGATGTATATGTCATATAAATCTTTTATAGTATACTTTATTTTATATTCAAGTATTCATCGCCTTTCATGTCTTATACTCTTATTGTATCTTCTTTCCTTTTCAGGAGAAGAACTCAATATTGAGGGTAAGAAGCAACAATTGAAGAAAAAGGAGAACAATAACACTAGAGCAACAAATGCAAAATGAGAGAGAGAAGAGAATATGTATAGTGATACCCTTAGAGCCAATATCTTGCATAAGACACACTCATAGAGACTGATGGTCAAGCCTTCAGAGTTGGTGAATTCACTTGCAATGCTTTGGAAACATAGTGATAATGTTTTGAAATGATGAAACAATATTTCATGTGTAAATTGTAGTCTAATTGATATTAAGTTGGAAACTCATATTGTAATACTTGATATTTATATAATAAAATTCATATGGTTGATATTTTTTTTTTTTCACTTGATATTATTTAGTCTTGTAATTAACATATGTAATTTTGCGTTATCCTATTAGATAAAGATGAATATTGTATGGCATTTTTTTTAAATTTAGTCACAAAATCATACTAATTAATTTATGTTGATTAATAATGAGCACATAAAATCAATCTAAAACTACTAAACTAGAAGTTTATATTAATTAATGATGAACACAAATAAAATGAATATATGACTAAATTAGTCGTTGTAATTAACATATGTAGTTTTGTGTTATCCTATTAGATAAACATGAACATTGCTATGGCATTTTTTTTAAAATTTAGTCACAAAATCATACTAATTAATTTATGTTGATTAATAATGAGCAAATAAAATCAATCTAAAACTACTAAACTAGAAGTTTATATTAATTAATGATGAACAAGAAAGAAATGAATATATGACTAAATTAGTCGTTTATAATGATTATTACTGAAATTAAATGAAATGAATAGAAACTACTAAATCAGTCTTTTATAAAATGAATATAAAAATAACAAAAAACGATAAATGACTACTGCAAATGATAATTTTTTTGATTAAAATGATGACTAAATTTTGCATATATACGACTATTAGTAGCTAATTTATAGTATCTTATAACACAACTAAAATTTAGTCATATTTATTTGGTCATTAATTGGTTTCAAATGCTGACTAAAATTTGCATATATATGACTATTAGTATCTAATTTACAGTATCTTATAACATGACCAACATTTTGGTCATATTTCTATGTTCATTAATTGGTTTTCTTAAGAATTCATATAGTAATATATTTGGTTGTATCTTTGGTCATTAATTGTGATAATTAATGACTAAACCAATGAAAAATAATTACCAAATTTATGACTGAATACACTACTAGATGATAAAATTGAGGAAACCAATTAATGACTAAGCTAAAAATGACTAAAAGTTGGTCGCATTATAAGATAATGTAAATTAGCTACTGTTAGTCACCGACTGAAAAATGGTCGTTTATATGCAAATTTTAGTTGTTTTCTAGTAACTATTTAGTCATTTTGTACTAGTGATGAAAGCACAATTACCTGGGTTAGTGCGAGATGAGCTGCTATGATTTAGGAGGGATGCTCCAAAGTGAAGCATAGGAAAAATTTTGCAGGGTGGTTGTAACAGCTACAACATTGGTGACACACTAGTAGAACTCGAGCTCTCTATATGGACCTTGTCTCATGTAACATGAGCCAAAATATTCCGTAAGTACTGTTCCATTCTTCAAAAAACATACCTTCTTTACTAGCTTGAGTTAAATATGTAGTCCCTACCACTCTCTTTATCGACAATACACATATCAAGCCAAGTCAATTGAGTTGTTTCGATTGGGGATGAGGGGTATATTAATGCACAAGTAATATAGAATGCCATAGTTTTTGTTTCATACCTAGTGTTGCTTCACTACCACCAGGCCTGGAAATACCTCGATAGAGTCACTTCAGGAACACAAGCATTGATCCGTTACTAGCGAGCTTGGATAGTACCCCGACAGAGTTACTTGCTTCACCTGTCTACACAGGAAGCCTTTCTCTTCTTTCACCTTTATTTTATTTTTTTCATTTTGTTTTTCAATTTTTAAAGAACTATGCATAGGCACTTATTTATTTCATGAGGCGGAAGAGGGATCCTGACTTATTGAGAACATAAGAGGTTGTCCCCTTCTCCTTACTCTACTTGACTGAGTTGACAAGGGTTAACCGAATATAGAAAACCAATTAGAGTAGGAGGTACTAGTTAAGAGTGCAAGCGTCATGATTTCACCATGAATCACTCTGAAAGGAACATATTTTCCACAAGGGTATAATCGACTAGAAGAAATGCAAGATCTTCATAAAGAGAGGGAATAGATAGATAATCAAGTGTTTCTAGTTGTACAAGTCCTCTTGTATTTCACCCTACTTTTCTTAAGAAGCAAAACACGGTTTCATGTAGAAACTAATCCTACGAGTGCACAAGAAAACAAGCGAAGGAAAAAGTAAGACAAAGAAAAAAATAAGAAAAACTAAACAAGAAAGAAAAACCTACTCCTACTCATAAGCTAAACAGAGCATCGGCCAAATCATGTGAAGTGATATTTCCAATACAACCACCGACACATTGGTTGACCCATGTAGGCAATAGTATGATTGAAAAGAAAGATATTCAAGCATACCAACAAATAATAAAGATAAAGAAACGTAAACCAAATTGTTTGAATCTTGAATGCATCCACAAAAAAGAAAATATTGAAAGAACATGAAAGGCACTCTGCAGATGTATCATGGTGTTCTATCTCATTACGTGTGGATAACAAGCATGTACACACCTTCGAACTTGACAAATGATCAAACATGAAGAAAGAAGAAAATTTTTGTTTCACAAGAGTGCTTGTTACATATGACTCCTATAATGCATGAGCGATGGGATCGTGTGATTCTGGTGGAGGATGCGGAAACTATGAATTGGATTGATTTTCAATGTGAGAAGGACAGTGATGAGGAGCCTGGTGAGATTCAACATATTTTTGATCGAAAGTGGAATTGCACTCAAGGCTTCAAGAACCTGACATAGCCATAAGATTGGGCTAAAGTGCCTCGACAACTTGAAAAGTTTCACCTTCATCAGAAGTTGTATCATTAAAGACTGGTGCTTAGAAAGGTCAACAATAGGTAAATCAAAATCATGATCAAATGAATGAGTGAAAATATCATGACATTCATGATCATAAGATTCAATATAAACAACAAAATCCTCATGGTCTGAAGAATCGTAGAGAGGGGTTTATGAAAAAAAAAATTCACCCTCTGAGTTTCCATAAGTGAAAGATGAGAGATCAAGTGGATATGGTAAGATAGATTTTTCCTCTCCACAATCAAATGACATACTAACATCCCAAGCGTTTTGTGAATGATCGGAAGTGGAAACATTCGAATATGGATTTTCACAAGTTGGAATAGAAATGGTAGAATCTTAGAAGATGTCAGGATAAAGTGGACGAGGTGTGGAAAGAAGGAGTTCGCCCTTCACTACAGATTCTTCTTCATATTCCCACACATACTTATAAAAAAGTGATGGCGTAGGTTAACTGTTCAACACCCACTCCATCCACAACTTTATCCGTGTGAGCATCACAAGATGAATTTGGAACAGATGAACACAACACACCAAAATCCCGACGATCAAAGGAACCAGTGGACAGAGGTTGAGCAGTTGAGACCACGTGAAAACGATCAGGCTTGCAGTACAAATCTGCGTACAAATCTAGAGCAATTGGGGTAGAAGGAGATGGTGACATTTCAATAGGTGGGTTCACAACTTCTCGCACCTTGTCTTGTGGATCTAGAGTTGTTTGATGAGAAGGGGATGGATGGTCACTTTGGATAACAACCTGTTGTGGCCAGCAACAACCCCCCTTCTTATTTAGTATTATCACTAATACTAAATAAGTGGGGACACTTATCCATAAAATTCAAAAAAATAAATTAGGACTTGTATTTCCTTTTTGAATAAACCTTACTATCATAAAACTTAGGAGAATACCTGAAAATCCAAAAAGACTTAAGTTTTATGATAAGTTCGAACAAAATTATTTTCTCAATAAAAGGCATCACATCGCATCACAAAAAGGTAATAGATGCTTTCCTACAAACCAAATCCTAAGATTGTGAAATAGCGATGTGAAATCACACGTTGAAGACATTCATCGCATCACAATTTTAACGTGCTTCAAGTATCACTTAAAGTGAAATACCTCAAACCGCTGATATGTGATGGTGCGTCTCACAAATCGCATTGCGCATAAAACATATGGTAAATAATTGCCACATGTAACGAATCAGTGTAGGAATTTACAGGGTAAGTTCCACAGAAAGAATACCAAAAGGACACCGCTCACAACCAGATCTCAAATCAATACACCAGTATTTTTGACGTGGTTAAAACCCTCAGAGTGCAAGGAGGGAAACAGTCCACGGCCTGTCCCAACGTGGGTACTACAGGCAATTTATTAATCAAAGAATGAAAATTTACATAAGCTTCTCTCATGCACGGATTACCCGAACAATGACCCTCCATGCGCTTTAAATAGAACTCATGGACCAATCGGGTGTCAAGCCACGGATCAAGTGTCGGTAATACCGAGGTGAGAGTGAACCGTCGAATCACTACATATCGTGACCGTCGGATTGTAAGTTACAAAATGTACAACGGTAAAGAAACACACTTTACCTAACTCTAGCCTAACTCTATACTAGACCAAGTTGAACTTAACTATATCCTATGTGTCGGAATATCCTAACATCCCCCCTTAAGAACAACTTGGGATAGGATTGAAGGATTTACAAATATGACACAATAGGAGAAGGAAGGAGGCACTAGAGCCTATCCCCCCTTAGTGACAACTTCCTGAACTCCAAGCATATATCGAAGTTTAGTGAACTTCGCCTCTGTGAGAGCCTTTGTGAAGATGTCTGCAACCTGATCATCTGTTGGACAATATTGCACTTCAAGAACATGGTCATGAATGAGCTTTCTGATGAAGTGCATGTGTAGTTCAATGTGTTTGCTGCGCTGATGCTGGACTGGATCTTTGCATAGCTGAATGGCACTTTGATTATCACACCAAAGTGTGGTTGGATGCTGCTGCTCAAAGCCAAACTCTGATAGGATTTGACGAAGCCACAAGGCTTCCTTACTAGCTTCCACGGCACCACGATACTCTGCTTCTGCTGACGAAAGAGAAATGGCAGCCTGTTTCTTACAAGCCCATGTAATAGGTCCTGAACCAAGAGTGAAGACATAACCGACAGTAGACTTCCGATCATCAGGGTCACCAGCCCAATCAGAATCAGTGAAACCAACTAACAGAGGAGCTGCTTTGGCACTGTAATGAATCCCAAACTGTACTGTACCTCGAACATAACGAAGTATTCTTTTAGCTGCTTTCCAATGACTTTCACGGGGGTTTTGCATAAAACGAGCAACAAGGCCAACAACAAAGGAAAGATCAGGACGAGTATGGGTTAAATACAAGAGTTTTCCGACAAGTTGACGGTATAAGGTAGCATCAACTTCAGGAGAAGTACAAGAGACTGAAAGTTTGACTCCAGACTGAAAGGGAGAAGGGGCTGGCTTACAGTCTTCCATGTGAAAATGACGAAGAATATCACAAGCATACTTGGACTGGGAAAGGAAAATACCCTCTTGGGATTGCAAGACTTGAAGACCAAGAAAATAGTGTAAATGTCCTAAGTCTGTCATTTCAAATTTCTTTTTAAGGCTGGACTTCACATGGTTTATAAGGTTGGGATCACTACCAGTAAGAATAAGATCATCAACATAAAGAACAAGGATGATAAGAGAGTTTCCCACTTCCTTGGTGTAGATAGTATTGTCAGAATGACACCTAGAAAAGCCAGATTCTAAAAGAAAGTTATCCATTTTGGCATACCAAGCCCGAGGAGCTTGCTTGAGGCCATAAAGGGATTTCTTAAGTCGACAAACAAGGCTGGAGTCTGTTTGTATGAAGCCAATGGGTTGTTCCATATAGATTTCTTCCTGCAAGTCCCCATGCAAGAAGGCAGATTTAACATCCATCTGATGGACTTCCCATTTTAAAGAGGCAGCAAGGGAAAGAACAAGGCGGATAGAGTTCATTTTGGCAACAGGGGAGAAGGTTTCAGTGTAGTCAATGCCTTCAACCTGTGAAAAGCCCTTAGCAACGAGACGAGCTTTATGTTTATCAACTTTCCCATCTGGTCCATACTTGGTTCTGTAAACCCATTTACATCTAACAAGTTTGCGTCCCTTTGGTAGAGGAACAAGATCCCATGTATCATTTGTCATTAATGAATGATATTCTTCATTCATAGCTGCTTCCCAATGTGGATGGCCTGAAGCTTCTGCAAAAGTGTCAGGATCATGATTTACTGGAGCTTGAGCCAGTAAAGAAGAGGCTCTTTCAAACTGAGAACGTGTACGTCGCTGATCTGTAGGATCACCGGCAAGATCACCTGCTGCATCCCGAGTAGCACGGACCCATCTTGGAAGTTGAGGATCCTGAGAAAGTGGGGGAGGATTATCATCCTCGCTTTCATCATCTGAAGAAGAAAGGTTTTCAAAAGTAGAAGAGATAGGAAGAGGTGGCACATCCGCCGGACTAGGCTCGCAGGCCGATTTATTTTCATCAAATTTTACATCTCTTCTAATGATAACATTTTTGGACTTAAATGGAATAAGTCTATAACCTTTTACATCTTCAGAATATCCAACAAAAGTACATTTCTCACTCTTAGGTTCTAAAGCTTTATGCTTTTCATCTGGAATATGGGCCCATGCTTCACTTCCAAACACACGAAAGTGACTTACATCTGGTTTAATGGAACTCCAAGCTTCTTCTGGAGTGATATTCTCTAGAACCTTAGTAGGAGTGCGATTGATTATATAATTTGCACAATTAATTGCTTCGGCCCAAAAACTAAGACTGAGTCCTTTAGATTGCAGCATACAATTAGCCATTTCCTTTAAGGTGCGATTTTTCCTTTCAGCTACACCATTTTGTTGTGGAGTGTATGGAACAGTATGTTGCATTTGAATTCCATTTTCGGTGCAAAAGTTGATGAATGTGTTTTTAACATATTCTCCACCATTATCAGTTCTTAGCTTAAGAATTTGATGTCCAGATTGTTTTTCAACAAAGGCTTTGAAGGCCAAAAAAGTGTTAAATACTTCGCTCTTGAGTTTTAAGAAGTATACCCAAGTGCGTCTGGAGAAATCATCAATGAAAGTTAAGAAGTACTTGCAGCCAGAGAATGAAGCAACAGGAAGAGGACCACATAAATCACTGTGCACAAGCTGTAAAGGGGCTGAGGCGTGCCAAGAGGCACGTTTGTCAAAACTGTCCCGATGATGTTTTCCGAGTACACATCCGGAACAAACACCATCTCTGCAAGATACCATAGGAAGACCTGTCACCATATTTTCTTTACATAGATGCTGAAGGGAGCGATAGTTTAAGTGACCAAATCGCTCATGCCAAAGTTTGCTCACTTCATCATTATGAGCAACAAATACTGAGGGAAGATTGGATGACCCAAAGTTGTGAAACTTATACAACCTTTTGGAATCATCAGCAAGACCAGTAGCTAGAATCTGTTTAGGATCTTTTAGATCCTTGATTACAACATCATGAGGTGAAAATTCAACAATTTTACCTTCACCTGAATGAGTTATCTGATAGACAGATAGAAGGTTGCAGGATAAGGTTGGAACACATAATACATCATTAAACTGACCATTGTCTAGATGAACAGTTCCAGTCCCTACAACATTAAGAGATCTATCATCACCAATATATATATTTTTGGTGTTACAATCATTTAAAGAAGAAAACATGGCTTGGTTTTTGGCCATGTGACAAGAGGCTCCAGAATCAATGAGCCACTCATGAGAATGAGAAGAAGAAGAAGATACATTTAATGCATAACCAGACTGAGATGATTGACAATGAGATGCAGAAAGTGCCATTCCGGAAGTTGAAGTTGAAGTAGGCTCCACATGGATGTTATGTTTCTTCATTGCGGCTTCCAAGGCTTCCATCTTCTTAAAGCATTTAGATTCTAAGTGGCCATCTCGATTACAAAAGTTACAATGTCTATCAGTCTTCTTCCATTTGTTTTTATTGGTCTTATCATTTTGCTGAAATGATCTTTCATTTTGAGGCTGAGATGGTTTAGGACCATTCTTTTGAGGATATGACTTCTTAGGATTCTTTGAATTTGGTTGTTGCTGGGCGGCTAACGCTTTCGTGGAAGAGTTTCCAAGATTAAGAAGACCAAGGTGTAAGAGTTTTTCTTGTTCTCTTATTAAGGAATCACAAAAGGAGTCAAAGGAAGGGGCCTTGTAGTCTTGTCCTTGACAAATGAAAGCTTCCCTTGTAGAATGGAAAGTGGAAACAAATACAGAGTAGGCTGGTCCCAACTTAGTAAGGATGGAATAAATAAGGTTACCATCTTCTTTCTTAACTTTAACACCTTCCAAGAGATATCTAAGGGTCTTGAATTTGGACAAGAAATCTTCAATGCAAGAAAAATTATTAGGATCCAAAGTAAGCAGCTCATTTTCAAGTTGATGGGCTCTAATTTCATTTTTAATCCCAAAAACTTTAGCAAGTTTTTCTAATGCTTCATGAGGAGTCTCAAGTCCTGCAATGTGGAATCTAAGATCAGGAGAAATAGACATGCCTATCAAACCACGTGCTTGATCTTGTCTATTTTCCCATTTTGCCGCCTTGTCTTCATCTTTTGGTTTCTTCTCTTGGTTTGTGGCTATTCTGAAGAGACCTTTACTTCTAAGTAAATCTTCCATGTATTCTACCCATTGGAAGTAGTTAGTGCTGTCAAGAATGACTTGGCATGGACTTTCCATTTTAAAAAAAAACTGAAGCTGAATATGCTGAAAGCAAGTGTTCCAACGGATAGATCTCGAAAAAATAGGCGGTTTTAAAAAAAACGGCTCTGAAAAAGGCTTCCGGATGAAGAAGTTATGGCTTTTTGAAAAAAAAATTGTTGACGTTGCCGGCAAAGTGCGCCAATGTGCGGGAATGAAAAAATCCGCCCCCACAAAATGGAGACTTGAACCCAAGACCTCTACTCTCTTTAAAATAGCTTTGAACCAATTGATCTATACAAAAAATTTGAGAGAGAGAGAGAGAGAGAGAGGGGGGGGGGGGCCTTGGTTTGCGTGCTTGCCTTGAGAAAGCTCTTTTTCCCTACAAAACACAAAACCCAACACGAATATGAAAAGAAAAACGAACCTTGCGGCTCGAAGTTAGCTTTAGCCAAAAAACTAGAAATTTTTTTTTTTTTTTTTTTAAATCTCAAAGTTAGCTTTAGCCGAAAAACTAAATATTTTTCTCAATGTTTCTGATTTTCCGAGATCACACTAAGGTGCAGGGAAAAGAGCATACGCATGAGAAAAATCCTTCCTTTCTGTTTCTGATTTGCCCAGATCGCACAGAGTCGCAGGGCAAAGAGAATACGCAGAAATGAAAGGTATAGATCCGGTTAAAAAAAAGGCTAAATAAACTGAGACCGAAATAAGCAGAGAGAAAATAACAGTAAACTGCAAAAGAAACACTGTATACCTCCCGATCTGAAAAATGACGCAGCTAGGGCTACCGGAAACCTTTTCGCGTGAAACGAAAGGGGTTCCTCACTGGAACAGATGCTCTGAACGCAACAGAGCAGTCCTCTCAGCCCGAAAGTAGTCAGAAACAACAGATCTAGGAAACGACAGCCGCATGCAGTTCTACCGGCTTCAGATTTGGATCACCAACGGACGCGGCCCTCAAATAGCTTTGATACCATGTAGGAATTTACAGGGTAAGTTCCACAGAAAGAATACCAAAAGGACACCGCTCACAACCAGATCTCAAATCAATACACCAGTATTTTTGATGTGGTTAAAACCCTCAGAGTGCAAGGAGGGAAACAGTCCACGACTTGTCCCAACGTGGGTACTACAGGCAATTTATTAATCAAAGAATGAAAATTTACATAAGCTTCTCTCATGCACGGATTACCCGAACAATGACCCTCCATGCACTTTAAATAGAACTCATGGACCAATCGGGTGTCAAGCCACGGATCAAGTGTCGGTAATACCGAGGTGAGAGTGAACCGTCGGATCACTACATATCGTGACCGTCGGATTGTAAGTTACAAAATGTACAACGGTAAAGAAACACACTTTACCTAACTCTAACCTAACTCTATACTAGACCAAGTTGAACTTAACTATATCCTATGTGTCGGAATATCCTAACAATTAGCGATATTGTGATCTGCGATATTGCGAAGCAAATTGCAAAATGGCCTTATCGCAGATCTGCAAGGCTCATCGTTCAGAAAAGCTTTTCGACAAACCAATGCCCAGTTATGCGCGTTAATGTTAATTTAATAAATTAGTTGGCAATCATTAATGAAATATGGTTTTGATATGATCGAAGAGCCATTTTACATAAGGTGATATATTTGATATGATTTCGGCATTTAAAGTTTTCCCGTCACGTTTTTCTTATCATTACTCTTTCCTCATTTGCAAATTGCAGGAGTGAAAAGCAGAGAGGTATACATAACAGTGTTCAAAATATTATGGGAAAGAAAGGAAAGGCTCTGAGTTCTAAAGAGAAAGAAATGACGCCCTTATGAATAGACACCACTTGTAACAGAGATGCCGACATTACTACTTGGGAAGGAATGCACAGTATACTTGAAGAAGAAAATCCTAGAGTAATGGAGGTTACAGCTACTGCAGACTCATGCGGGTCATCTGAGGCATCAATTATAGAACTAGCATGCTTGTTCTTGCACCGAATAGCGGCAAGACCCAAGATTTTTCCATACACAGACATGGTCAAATGGGTATTGAATAGCGTTGAGATAACAAACTGATAGTTTATGACTAAGAGCTAAGAACTCGTGGAGTCATTCCTCCCACAAAATTTAAGGTTTGCATCTTTTCACAAAAAATGCGCAAGAGGCAAAAAAAATAGCATCAGGGAAGCCCAAATCAAGAAACCAAGGCAATTTTTGATGCGCGATTAGCACCTAATCGCACATCGCTAGGAAAAACCTCTTGAAATGGATAGCCTCTAATCACTCAGTTACCTGTAAGCCCAAAAAATTGTAGGAAAAAGTACTAATCGCGAGAGACAAAACCCGAACTCTAAAAACCAGCGGTATTTATCAAGGATATCTTCAAGTGGTATGTAAATTTCTACCAAATGTGCAGCATCTACAGACAAGCTGGAAACAAAAGGCTCAAGAAAGAACAAATTCCATCAAAAGGTTAGCCAAGTTAAACTGGTATTCTTACTGGCAATACTTGGTTAAACCACATAGTCAGTGCATGACTATCAAATGTCTCACTAATTCTGCCGAGAAGATGGTGCCAGCACTTGTCGATTCTGCTTTCGCTGGACAGTTAAAGTCGGAGGTTGGCCAGCCAACTCTCCTCAAGCCGATGTTGGATGCTTGCGACTACAAAGATCAGACACATAGATAATTAATTGCTAGTTTTACTTTTAGATTCAGTTTTAGTTTTAGTTTTGCTTTATTTTTGCCTGAATTGAGGAAGGTCATTTAAATTGCCTCCTATATTTTTGTAATAAACTATTTTTAGATTTAGCTAGTAGTATTTAAACCCTTCTCATGCATTTAGAGAGGGGTCCTAAAATTTATCAAAAACTTGTCCTCAGAACATGCACTTTTGCACCCTTCGAGGTTTTGATGAATGAATGGAACAAGATTTATTGATATTTGTGTTTAATATCTACTACTGAAATTGCACTTTTGTACTATTAGTAGATGTTGAATTAAGAAGAAATAAATAATTATTGTTAGATCTCATGAGTAGAACTCGTTATAAATGGTACTTTTATCTCTTAACAAATTCTGCTTATGCGTTATGGTGATATTCATGTTCAGTTATTTATGTATGAATGCTTGAATGCTTGAGTTATCATTTGGCACTTCTGTACGGTGATAGCCATTTATTTATGCTTAATATATGAGTGACTTATTATGCGATATGTTTTTCACAACTATTCAGCTAACCTTTTATGTGAAACAGTTCATCTTTATTGAATTCTTTTCTTATAGCAATTGAATGATCTTTATTACCAATTTTTGTAGAAACTATTTTAGATCGCATAATTGAAAGATTAAATCCCGGGGTAGTTTTATAGTTAGATATTTTTGTTTATTAGAATACAATTGCATGTTTTTAAATTAGACTTAGGATAAAAGCATTTTACTTAGAAGTTATTAGGAAGGAAATATCAATTCTCTACAAACACACATAAATTGGGAAACTGGTCCCATATCCCCGGTGAGACCCACTACACCAAACGGAAAAGGAGCTGCTAACCAAGGTACAGACCGGGTAGGTATTCCCCTTGTTGTAGACCTGATTTTCGGGGCTTCAACACAACCTCATCCATCTTAGATGTAGCGGCTCCAACACCGAGGTATGTTGGGAGAGAGTCAAAAGGTTGTAACTTGTGCAGATTATTAGAGATGTAACTGAGATATTGAAATCTTCATTCTAGAAATTTCCAGTCAACTTCATCTTCTAGAAATTCAAAACAGTAATGAAGAAAATGATCATAAAAGTGATCAATTGATTTGTTAGGTGCTTTTCACAATTTTAATTTTTTTTGATGAAGTGCTTTATGGTCATAAAGAACGAAACCATGACATAATTATTTGAACATGTGATCGAAAGAGTGTAGGCTGCAGGCAATGTGTGACACTATTTCTTGATGCACCATTTAAATGTGAAAGTGAAAAACCCATAGGCGATGTCATCCGAGGGGACATCATTCTTGTCACAAAATCCCAAAAATGAAATTGCATGAATTAATAGGGGTGCTCCATTTTCACCATCAAATTTGTATCTGGACAAGTCATCTATAACATCCACCAACACATCAAAATTAGTAGCGTGAGAAAAACATGCTGGGCTTTTTGTTGTGATATAAGTCATGAATGATGTGCAAAAATTCAAAATAGACTTCAAGGGTTCAACTTATCATCTGGCCCTCCTAGCACTAGAAATTTTGATAATGCAAGGGCTACCAACATTTGAGGGGATTTCCTCGGTAAGAAATCCCAACTAGACCATGGACCATTTAGAGTAGGAGTCCTATCAGTGGGTGGTAATATAGTGCCTTGACTACAGTATCATGCAAAGATAACTATGATGACTTTGGGTGGAAGAAAGTGTGTGACCTTGCAGCAAGTCAATTGAGATGCATGAGGGTTCTAACACATGGAGGGGAAAAGGAAGTGTGCCCCTTAGAATCCTGTAATAGTACATAGCTTGAAAGGAACACACGAGCGGAATGACGTCACAAGTTGAAATGCAGAATAGTCCACGAACAAAAGTGATGGGTTAATCCAATAACATGAATTCAAAAATATTCATAGAATTGCATACAAACTAGTTCATAATAGAAAGCTTACGTTAAACAACATACATTGCTAAGGAAACTAAAATAGTCCAACTACAATAAAAACATATGCATGAAAGCATGCTGGATCTTTTATTATTATTATAAGTGAGAGTTACATCCATAAATACACCATAAACAACCACTAGCCCCACTAGCAGAACATTATAGTTAAGAACATTTGCTTCTCCAAAGAAGTATAGTCGCTCTACACTGTGGAGAAGCCAAGGATCGTCACAATACTCCCAAGCCTTCTCTAAGCCTAAGCCTGGCCAAAAGCTTAGCTCCCAAAATCTCATTCTATGAGTTATGAAGTTCTATTTATAACAAAAGGTGGGGTGACCCTTGACATTCCCCTTTGCAACTCTTCCACTACCCTCATGACTCTTCAAATCTTTTACAAATAACTCATTACATTGCATATTGATTGTTCACCTTCCACCAATGACACTTGGAATTTCACTTATAACATATTTATAAATAGTATACATTTTCCACATGTACCCATGTGAGAAAAAATAGGCTAGAGACAGTCTAACAAGACAAAACACTATGACTTAGAAGTTTGGCAAAAGACCAACTCGGCAACCTCCACTTGATGCTTCTCGGTCATGTACTAATGTCAAGATTGATACTGTGTGATGATTTCCCCAAACTGCATTGCCTCCAATATAACCTCTGGGTATATGCTCTTGGAACCTTTGTCCAACTCATCCTAAAGCATGTGAATTATGGTTTTGACCATAACAGACCACCTATGTACTTCTACATGTTTTTTCCACTCAACTCCAACTCTTCGTTGTTGGCGTCTTGCCTTAGTTGCTCCATGTACCTTTCTTTCTCTAGTGAAACTTGGCTCTTGTTCTTAGCTTCAATGAGGGAACCGATTGATAGGATCCTGTGCATTCTTCCCATGACATCCAAACTCTTATAAAACCATGCATATGAATCTAGTATGTTGTTGATGAATGGGGTGATATGCTCATGGTTCTAGATCAATATCCAGACCTTTTCTTTGTCTAGCTATACCTACAACTTCATCATCTTTTAGAAGTAAAGCAAGGCCCCTTTGTACTGTACTGTCCACTCTTGTGCATGGGCGATGGAAGCATGTATGTCCCTAAGAGTTTCAACAAACCTTTTGCTTCATTACTATAAGCCATGCAGATGGACAATTTCCTTACACACGATAACAAATTCATCATAGAGCTTTCACATGGTAGTCTCAACTATTGATACTTCAACAATTATCACTTTCCTCATCTCTACCATTGTGGAACCTATGCTCTACTCTCTGGATTGTTCTCCCTCTTGCCTGGATGCCTGCAAGTTCTTTGCCATTTGTTCATTCTTGGCTAACAGGAACTTGACATTTGAGCTCGTGGCTTTTGCATAAGCCAAAGTGCATCGACCATGGAAATTATATGCTTTCTGACATATGATACTATCAACCTTTCCTTCATGAATGCAAGTTATGTGTGATCATTTGGGAAATTATTTCCTCGCACCTGCAATATATTATTTTGCAACTCGTTAAATGATAGATTTTACACATCCATCTCCAGATCATCATCAAGGAGAACAACCTCTCCTTTCTTGCTAGGGACTGGTTTTGACACTGGAGGTCGTTGAGAATGAGAAGTGACCTTGGGTGCTCTCGCATGAGATCAATTTCTTTTTCATGTGGCTCTTGCCCCAACTCCATGATTGCCACTTCAATTAGTTGCTCAATCTGTTGAGCAAGCTCCCGATCCTGCATCTTCTCACCCTCTTCTTAGCTGTTAGTTGTTCTGACTCCTTAACCTATATGGGTGCTATTTGTTCTATCATTGCACCATGCCTTTCTTTTTCTTCCTATTTCTGATTCTCTTCCCTGTCTCTCCTTCTCAACCCTTGCTCTTCCTTTAACTTCTTCTCTGTTTCCTGCAACTTTCATTCTTCTTTCTCTAGCCTCTGCTTCTCTTTCCTCCTTCACTCTGCTCTCTTTAGCTACTACTCCCTCCTTTCCTTCACTACCAAAGCTTCTTTCTTAGTGATGGGGTCTGCTTTCATCTTGTAGCTTTGCCCAGCCTCTAGGCTCTCGACAATCTTCCTCTTTCCTTTGTCCTGCACTAGATTGATTCTTATTGTTGCTGTTGTTTTTTCTTCCTATGCTGCTGCAGCCTATAGAGTAGCCTTCCAAGTTGTGTCTATACTCACTAGCTCATGGAGCTTGGAGTTATTGTAACAATATCTCGAAGGTTCCTCCTCATGCCAATGAAATGTATCGTGGATCCATGGACAATACATATTCAAACAATGGTTCTTGCAAATACCATGTGGATCATGTGGATTGAAGTCTTTGGTGCCAAACTCAAACTTCACTATTTCCTTAGCTTCAGCATGAGAATATTTCAAGCTCTTAATCTCGTACAATCTGATCCGCAAAGGAAGGGAGGGCCATGGTGCCTTCTTCTTCCTGTGCAATCTTGATGATAACCCTATGGAGAGGTGATATGAGACATCTTGCATGACCAACTTATCCATGGAATACCTTGGTAGAACATGCAGAGGCTTCTCTCTACCAAACACTCTGATGAAGGCACCACCAGGTGAGGCATACCAATCTGCAATGTCAAGTATTGCCTCCATCGGTTCTTGGACATGAAAGGTAGATCCTGATAAAAGATCAACTTGTAAAATGGGATGATGAAATGGTAAGTTAGCCTTGCTATAAATCCTCAGTAGATGGAGTCAGAATGAAACTTGCAATAAATGTTGATGGCAATATCTTTCGGTGTCCATTTCCAAATCATGCTAGGAAACCGATATTGGACATAAATTGCATCAAGTTAATACGTGGACATGTAGAATCTCTCTTGCTCATCCTTGGGTGGATTTCAAACATTAGTTAGATGGAATTTCAACTGAAGAGCCAACATATACAACTAGTTGAATGGCTTTCCATCACTAACTAGCTAGTCCAACACAGCCACCCAATTTTCAGGAAAGGTCTCCATGCTCGCTTGACCGTATAATCAGAATGTAAAGATGAGAAAGAACTGGTAGGACTTCCTGAGAGACTTTGTCTTGTAAAAATGATTGGGTGTCATTCTGAACTTTGACAACGCTTTCACCTAATTCTTAACAATATCTCTGGTGTTCACAAAGCTATGGGTGGTATAGAAAACTGTGTCCATGCAGTTCACTAGCTGAGGTAAATGATACTATTAGCACTCTATATTTCTTAAGACTATGAAAGAAATGAAAAGGTAACCAAAAAACCACTTTCAAGTCTAGAAGCTAGCCCTCCTAAAGTTAGAGAGGCATTTCTATATTAGATTTAGCTTTGTTTACTTTGGGATTTCCCACTAGCTGTGAAAGTTCAAGGTTGGGTTTTTGAATTGATGGTTTGGTTGTCTAGTTCATAACGTAAAAAGGGACCATTGGGCAATGGACTCAATTTTATTTAGGTGGATCCTTTCAGCAGTGGAAAATGAGTTTAACATGGCAAGGTAGGTAGATTCATTGGATCTTATAAGCTTGATGATATGGGAAAGAAGAAATGGCTAAGTATCCATTAAACATAGAGTAATTAAGAATTCTATTGCTTAAGTTCAATTGAAAACATCGAAATTGTTCAAAAGACAAAATTTAGTGTATTTAAACAAATTTGGATTCTTTATTTTCTTTGAACAAAATTGATCAAAAACACATGTGAAATTACAGAGAAAGAATAACACATTAAGAAGAGAAACAACATCACTTCACCAATAAAATCTACACAGGAGTCCTGAAAAGGTTTTGTATTATTGATAATTTGTCCACTGGAAATTGTGGAGCAACTTTACATCAATAGTCATTTTCTTCCATACAAAAATCAACCCTTAGTACTTCGAAATATGAAGTATTTATAGAAAAAATTACAAAGCATATTGATTTAAAAATATCAAGGCAAAATCCTAAATTATCTAAAGTTGTTTACATAAATAGTACAAAAATTTAGGAAATTAAATTTCTGCATCTGACTGTCACAATTTTTCTTGCTTGCTATCGGTGACTGGACCTGACAAATAACAACTAGATTTTGATGTCCTTTTGGAGATTTGATGAATGTTTACTAGTAACTCACAAAACTTTTCCCATCTCTGTTCATATGGCAGTTTAAATTAGATTAACTTTTTGTAAACGTCATCTACCTCTGTGAATTTCTCGAAGTTAGGGTTACTAAGAAACAAATGACAGATTTCATGTTTGATCAGTAAATTGTAGCTTAAAACTTCCATGAACGCTTTTCCTGTGAGTGTGCCCTTGATTTTAGCAAACGTTGATCCTTGTCTAGCAACAGTGTACAATCTATGCTAGTCATATTCATGCCTGACCAATTTATCTCCTATCCCTTGTAATCTAGGGAGACCTTTTGGTGCAGATGGTTGAATTTCCTTTGAAATCTTTGAGTGAGGTTTCCGAGACTGTTGCATTTAGTCTCCAATTGCAGCACCAAATTATTCTTAGTGAGAAATATTCTCACTTCCAAAATGGTATTTGTTTTGTCTTCTATGTCTAGTTCTTCCAACTCTTCTCTAGATTTTGAATTTAATAGTCTTATTAAAGCTACAACATCACTTGGTTTGGTGCCAAGGTATTTCTTCACATCTTCTATTTGTTCTTTTGATTTATGGACCAGCTCATCTTGTTCAAAGATGATTTCAATAGATGACCATATCCTTGTGATAGCTTCATTGATCTCTTTTAAGATGTTTTCTTTGGCTTCTGCAATGGTATCAACTATGACAGATTAGTTCTCCAGATACTCTATGCTCTATGTGATCTTATGTGTTTTCTACAATTATGATAGATATAGATTGTCTACTTTGAGCTTTTGTTCCTATAAATTATTTAACTTTTGAGTTAATTTATCAATTTCTTGGTCTTTAATAGTCACATTTTCCATGGCCTTAGCCAAATCTGTTGGTGTACTATCAGACTGTCCTCCTGTTGCGACAATTTTTGTTGAAGTTGTGGCTGATGTTAATGCCTTGGCTTTCGATTTACTTGATACTGGGATTACAACCAATGTAATAGCCTACAATGCACTAGCTTGATACTCTTTTTATTTTAGGAGTGCCTCCATCTCCTTTTCCATATTTGAAATATGATTGTTCTGTTCAATGATGATCTTGAACATATTATCCTTTTTCTTCTCCTGCTCTCCATATTCCTTGGCCTGTGGATCTTCAGTGGGGGGAGATTAAGCTGGTTCTTCAATGCTATTATATCTTCATTCTTTCTCTTGAGGATTCCTTCACCTACCTTTATAGCACTGGGATCATATACCAGTTTAATGATCAAATCCTCCAAAGAATTTATCTTTGTGTCTTTGGCCTAGGAATAAACTCTTTATAACTTTAATTGTGTTTGAATATTAGTTAGTGAAACCTTAATCTTAGTTGTTTCCATAGTTGTGGTTGTAATGGTGTTGTAAATCATTTCTCCAGACTGCTTGTGGAAGTCCATATGGTCAATAGGATGGATTGTATCTATGTCAAAAGAGAAGATATATTTCTTGTAATCTTATGTTGATCTCAGCTAAGAAAATTTAGGCTCCAAGAAGGAAACCTGCATTTTCTTCTTCTCTTCATCAAAATCTAACAAAGGCCTGTGTTGGGTGGTGGCTGTATGTTTTCAAAATTGTGAAAAAGTGGTGGCCTTGAGGGCCTGCTTCTTTGCTTTGATCTCCCTATAAATGGAAAATATGCTTTGATCCTTATTGCTTTGGTCTAACTCTCTTGATGGTGATGAAATTGATGTGTGTATGGTCATTGGGGTCATCAGAGATGTAGGAGTAATCTCCTCTCCCCTTGACCTTGAAGGGATACTGGTACCTATTAGAATGATGGGATGTTGTTGTTCTGTATTCTGTCGCTGAGCTTCCCCTGTCTCTATAGTCTTATGATTCTTTCTATATACTATAAATTCTTTGGCTAAAATATCTGTTATTGAAGGGGAAATACTTTCCCTTGGTATTTTCTCTATCTTTTATCAAGGTATTGGAGTCTGTGAAGTAGATAGCACCTGATCTTCGGCCTCCTATAGAGTATTCTCTTGTAACTCTTGCTAATTCATAAACTATTCTATTTCTAGTATAGAAGTATGGATATAGGAAGCATACTTTTGTTCCATTATTAATTCAGAGATTACCCCAAAAGGGTCATAAGACGAAGTAAATCTATGTTTAAAATTCATCTGCTTTAGGATAGCCTCTGCCTATTCTCCTGCTGACCTTGAATTGCATATAGATGGACCAAATTTAGTTTTTATTTTGAATTGTGCCTTTTTCTTAGATGCCAAGAAGTGTAGTTGATCCATGTTGATCATTTATTTGATAAAGAATAGGGAAAATATTTGAATAGGTACAAATTTAGGCAGTTTATAGACATGCAATTCAAAACCATATATTCTGATCTTTGCGTAATATTGGTATAAATACCAATCCCCTCTCTTGGTCTCATCACTCAAATGTAAAATTCTCTTTATCTCTGGATGTATTCTGGGCTCTGCATTACTTTTTAGAAAAACTGGCTGCCATGTGTGCAAATTTATCTATAAAATAACTGAATGTAAATTCATTGTTGTTCTTCCTGACCAAGGAGGCCTAGTGAATAAATGACTAAGGGTTCCCTTGACTGTCTACCTTTTGTAGCTGGAAAGGGAACCTCTCTAGTTGAGAATAAATAAACAAATACACCAAAATAGATGCATATATAAAAACCCCTTCATTTGACAATTTCATGAATTGCTCATGAATCATATCTACCAAGTTTTCACTATAACATAAAATACTTGGTGTCTTTTCACCATTGGAAAATATAGAGAGAAATGCAAAAATGTTTTCATCTACCCACTAGTTAGATTAGTATCCTAAGATGCAATAAACCATGGAGATTACCCATTCGTCCTTCTAAGGAAAAATAGAAGTAGGGTACAAAGGGTTTATTTTGGGCAACTAAGAATCATCAGGAATGAAAGTTTCAAACACTTTTTCTCTCTAAGGGAAATCCAGTTTGTTATATATATCGATAAGGAAATCTAGGTGAAAAGGTTGTCCAAGGTCTATGTTTATTATCTGGAGCATTTCTAAAATTTAGTGGCCATTAATGGCAAACAGGACTTCACCATTCTGGGCTACTACTATCCTTTGGTTAGGCATATAGTGGAATTGGAACCAGGTTACAAATTTAGGGAAATAGTAGGTTTGTGGGAAAACGTATTGGGGCAGGAAAGAGT
The DNA here is from genome assembly GCA_031772625.1 of Pinus tabuliformis. Taxonomy (NCBI): domain Eukaryota; kingdom Viridiplantae; phylum Streptophyta; class Pinopsida; order Pinales; family Pinaceae; genus Pinus; species Pinus tabuliformis. The sequence continues at coordinate 2,021,787,992 of CM062817.1, read as the reverse complement.
CCCACAATCCCAATTCATTACTGTGGTCTAGATGGTTTTGTTTGAGCCAGTTGTGAAGTTTGTACAAGTCGAATTCACAATTGGTGTCGGTAACTTGAGGTAGTTGATCAACTAAAGGTTGGTGGTCCAAATCTATGGCTGGGAGCAACATGGGATTTTGTTGGGGAAAAGATCTCTTCTTGGACGACATAATTGAGCAAAATGAGGTTTTGTTTTTTTCCCGTAAATAATTGGTCAAAGAGATGGATGGTAAAGCAAGGAATTGGAAAGGATTGTGAATGAACTTAAGCTTCTGAAAATGTCAAGGCTCTGAGAGGAGACATGATGCTCATAGAAATAGTTTTTAATAGAAAAATAGATAAGGGAGGGTCAATTTCCACGATATTAGAATTTTGTAAAGGAAAACAGTTACTGTTTAGAAAAAACCATTTATTTTAGCACAGGGGAATAGAATTAATGAGTAATGGACCTTTGTAACAGAAAAATGAGAAGTGGAAATAATATAACAGGGGGAAAAATCAAGGCACATGTTATTCGAGGATTGGGGGAAATATGGTGATGTGTGAGCGAGGGGGGAAGACATGGGGGATGAAAGGGTAAGTAGGAGCGTGGTGGATAAGGAGGAGGTACGTGGTAGTAGGGGAGTGGATATGATAGGGAAGTAGTGTGGTGTGTCGACAGGGATAAGACCAATGAGTAGTCAATAGAGGGGAAAGCGGGTTTTAGGGGTACCCGAAGGGGGGCAGTGGTGGGATATGGTTTGGGGGGGGTGCGAGAAAAGTGCATAAGAGAGCGTCACATAGAAAAAAGAGGGATAGCAGAGACTGCTTCCTTCAAGCCCCCCTTGTCAGATAATCTTTAGAAGCAGTAAGGGGGGGGAATGGTGTGGCAATCGTTGATGTAGGAGGGCCACATCCAATCTAGTGGTTTATGTCACTGGGTTACCACAAAATGACAAGGTGTCATATCAAGCCCATTACATCCTGACAAAACGTTTTTGTCAGCTTTTGACTTTATAATAAAATCAACATCAAACCTTTATGCGCCAAAACTTTATTACAATAGGTAATCGTGCTTAAATAACACAATTATGTAAACTAATCTATCATTAAACCTAATTAATTAAATCTGAATGATATTAATTAATCCCAAAGGGGTATTTTGATTTGCCAACCTTTTCATTGGTTTTCATAAGGTTTTTTATTTTCTTTTTATGTTTTTTCTAATTAACCAAGATTAAATGATTTGGTCAATCCCTTTTTATTCTATCTATTCAATTTCAACCAAGATTACACTATATGGTATGTTTACTCCCTAATCTAGACTAACTTTATTTAATTTAGCTTAATCATGTTTAAACAATATGATTAAACTAGCTAATCTATTTCTAACTTTGAGGTGGCATTTGAACAAGATGCACACTTCCTTGAAAATTCCAAAAGTATTATTGATGTATTATTTTTTGGAGTGGCATTTAGACTTGCTCACTTCCATATATATATCTATATCTATCTATATATATATATATATATATATATATATTTATTTATATTTTGGTGGGGTTTCTTCATTCTTTTTCTTTTTATTCTATTTTTCTTTATTTCTTTTCTTTCTTTTTTAACATATACATTTTTTATACCCTCCTTTTGTTTTTTATTTTGTTGTTTTATTCTATGTATATATATTTTTTATTCTTGTAGATCATTTGCAGAATACATATTATTTACAATTTGATCAACTGAAAGAAAATAGCCAATCATCATTTGATCATATGAATAATAGGACCCTAATAGGGCCTACAACTAGGGATGACATCCCCCTCTGAGGTGTCATGAATACTGTAGATCAGTAGCCTTGTTCAATTATCTTCAGTATTCATTCTTCATTTGAATTGATATGTTATTGTTGTAGATAAGGAAACAATTCATCAGGGGCTTATGGCCTTCTCCTCGGCCTTTAACCTCTGATGTAAGCCACCCAAACTGATAGTGGAAAAATAAAATGGTATTCACAATGATTTTAGTAAAAAGTGATTTATCCTTGAGGAAAGTAGTGTTTGAGAATTCTACCATTTACAGGTCCACCAGGAAGTTGTGCTCTAGATATGTCTTTAAGAAAAAATGCATTGTTCCCCCTGTAAGCATCAATTTTATATGGTCCTTTCCACAAATTATCAAACTTACCATGCTTATATTTGTCCTCGTTCCTTGAATCCCACTTTAGTACAATGCCTTCTAATTTAAAATCATCATCTTCAGTTCTCCTATCACAAATATTTTTGATGTTCTCTTGGATGACTTGGGTTCTATTGTAAACTTCTTCTCTTGATTGCGGTAGTTTTATAATGTTTTTTATCCTCCTTTGTAGATCATTAGGCTCAACTTGTGACTCTTGCAGTAATTTGAGAACAACGATTCCTAGGATGTGGAGGAAACAACATCTATCCCATAAACTAATTGGAATGGAGACATAACAATAGAATTTTTGGTACTAATTCTATTGGCCCAGAAAGCCTTGATTAATTTATTATGCCAGGATTTTTTGTTATCCTGCAAAAACTTCTTGATGACATTGACCAAAATTTTATTTAAAGGCTCTGCTAACCCATTTCCTTGTGGGCAATAGGCAGTAGAGTGACCCAATATTATGTTGTATTTGTTGCAAAAGTCCACCATATTCTTTGATTTGAAGGCAGGTGCATTGCAAATAATAATCTTGTTTGGGAGTCCAAATCTAGAAAGAATGTTACCCTCTAGGAATTTAATGATCACTGCATCTATGGCTTGTCTTGTAGGTACAGTTTCCATCCATTTTGTAAAATTGTTAGTGGCTATAAGAATCCACTTATGTTGGGTTGAGGAATTGGGATGAATTTCTCCAGTGAAATCCAAACCCCATTGTTGGAAAGGAGTTTCAACTGAAATGGGTTTCAAGGGTAGGGGTAAAATTTTTATTTTTCCTTCAAATATTTGGAAGTCATGACATGTGGTGACTTTCCTATGGAAATATACAAATAAGGTGGGCCAATATTAACCATCCCTTAAGATCTTGTTTGCTTTTGTCTTCTAGTACAGGTTCCCTCCACAATATCTTTCATGGAATTCCTGCATAACTTTATCTGCTTCATCTTTTATTAATAGTTAAGTAAGGTTCTTCCTTCATCTTTCAAATACACATTATTATCCAAAATACAAAATCTCATAGATTTCAATTTAAAAAATCTAGGTTTAGTCTTAGTCAAACCCGGAGGAGATTGTAAATTTTGCAGTATAAAGACAATGTATTCATACCATGGAGAGGTAGCAAAGGATTTTGATACCTGTGGAGTTGCCTTCTCTTCCTATTCATCTATTTCAGCTATGAAATTTATGTCAAGTGTGTTATCACTTAAGAAACAATTTCTAAATTGTACACGTTAGTTTGATTGTAAAGGTTAGGTGTTAGTCCGAGTTTAGTTTTTTCCATCTTTACTTTAGTGTCTAAGTCCTAGGATTCTTGGTGGTATGGTTAAATAAAGGTCAACAATCGATTCTCATTCATCATTGGTCCCACAACTCACGTAAATCCCATGTATCAAATTTGTTTCTAGGTTCTTATGCGCTACGAAACATTTTAGGAGTTTTCGTAGCGCAGAAACCCAGTTTAGGAGTTCTTGTAGCGCAGAAACCCAGTCTAGGTGTTTTCGTAGCGCAAAATCCAGATTTTGCATTGGCTGCACTACGAAATCAGGGATTTGTGCAGATGTGTAACAAATCTCATCTAGCTGTAATATCTGTCAAAATCCGTTATTGTTACATCATCAGTTGTCATTTCACACACTTTGCCTATTGCATTCAACCGCTTATCATCGTCATTAAGGTCGTTAAATGTCTTGGTACGCTCAGATTGCAAGTTTCAAAAAGAGGCCAAACATTCACAGTCATAATTATGATTGTGTTCATTGCATAAGGAACAAATTGGAAAGCCTTCAATTTTAATTCCTTGAACATCAAGCGAGGTAGTTTTCAAGCGAGGCAACTATCAAGCAAGGTAGTGATAGAAGTTTGAGACAGTACCAGTCTTTCAAATTTTCATTCCGTTGGAGTTTCATGGAGGGGTTTGTAGAAAGAAAAGAGCACAGGTCAGGAAAATGTCTGAGGAATGAACCTGAGGGTTTAGATATCCTCCTAAAGAATGATGAAGTTGAACAAGCCTTCAAACAGGTTGGTTGTTGGATGTTTTGCGAAAAACTTCAAGGAGGCCATATGCAAGTCACCAAGGAATTTGCTTTAAATTTCGCATAACTGAATTCGAAATTTGGGGTGCTAGAATTTCCCATCTCTCTAGAAGTTATATCTATAGTCACTGATATTCCAAGGGGTCAGGAAAAATAGTTTAAAAATTTCAAGTTTGATATGAACCCCTGCAAAGAATTTCTGAAGCCGGAGTTCATCGATTCAGACTTAAAAAAGTCTGTGCCCAGGAGTTTTGTCAAAGAATCATATGCAAATTTACTTACCTACATACAAAGGTACTTCACCTGTGAGGTAAGGTATCATAAGGTGTATTCCTATCACTTCAAGCTTCTACTGCATTTCACAAGAAAGATATCTCTTGATTTGCCTTTATACTTATTTCATAGCCTAGGCAAAATGTGTGACAAAGTTCAGTTAAAGAAGGAAGCCTGTGAGACCTCATTGTTACATCACGACTTAGTCAAATTGATCGTTTTTCATGAGCTCTAGAAAGTAGATAGGGAATGGTCCATGTTTATGTTTATGTCTGGTTTCAAAAATGAAACTGGCCTCAGCCCTCAAGCTACGAAGAGTTCTCCACCAGTAGTTAGTCATCGTGCAGAAACGAGATCGAGGAGATTCGTAAAACTGAAAGCTAGGAAATAGGTAAAGGAGCCCACCAGACCATTAGTAATTCAAGGCACACCTCTAAAGTCACAGAAAGAGAAAGCTCAAAGCAAACAAGGCATACACAAGCAGTCTTCAGGTGAAGCAGTTCAGAGAAGAATAACCAGGAGCCAGTTAGCTAAAGAAAAATGCAATACAGTGGTGACTGAGGAAAGCTCGGTTCCAAAGGGAAGTCTGAATGACTTGCTTCAAGCTATTGATATTGAGGAGTCTCCTCTGGTTCGAGTAGACTTGAAAGAATCAGGCAAAGACAAGACCCAGAAAACCAAAGCCTCTAAAAAGCTCAAAATTGATGATCAGGTTTCTAAATTTGTCTTTAAGCCAAGAAGACTTGTGATGAGGCATTCAAAAGAGGTACAACTAGAGTCAAGTGAAATAGAGGAAGTAGAAAAAACCCATGAAGAACCTCAAGAGGAATATAGTGTTGAAGAGTTGAAAAGGAAGTTGGAATTATCAAATCTTGAAATTGCTAAACTGAAGAAAGCCTCAATGAAACATGTAATCAAGGAAGCCCATTTTAATAAAATGGAGGCTCTGTGGGAAGAAAAAACAATTTCAATACCTGAGGTGGTCAACTGTCATGCACAATACTATACCTGGTCAGTCCCTGCAATAAAGGAAGAAAAATTCATTAGAAAGGTTAATATGAGACTGAGAGCTGGGATCAGAATCATGAAGAGGTAAATCAAGGATTTGAAGATACAACTAGGCTAGCGGGGAGGATTTCCTTAGCTAAGGAAAATCACATAGCAAGTAAGGTTAAGTCCTAAATTTTGATGATTTACCTTTTTGAAGTTTTCCTTGAAGAATGGTGCCTCTACATTCAGTTTTGAACAGCTTCAAGGCAGATGAAAAGTACATGTCAAGATAAAGAAGCTCAAGGCAGTCGAATTTTGGTAAAAAACTGTGTTTTTGTGATCACACAGCAGTTTCGTAGCGCGCTACGAAACTGCTAAAGATGATGCCTAATACACAACAGTTTCGTAGCACGCTACGAAACTGGTGTAGCTGCATATTTTGATGAAGTTGACCAATTTTGAGGGACAGAAGGGAAGCCTTTTTTAAAGGAGTTTCTAAAGAAATATCATTTACACAATACAAGAATCCAACAAGGGCAAAACGAGAAAAGGAAAAAGCATATATGAACTATAAGCCATTAGTTATAAAAGTGACCACAGCTAGTATTTTTCATCATACTTCAGGCAGCATTAAAGAGGTTTTATCTTCATACAGGTGCATGGACAAGGTCTACAGTGCATGAAAAACATGATAGTCCAAAACATTTTTGTGTAATATAAGAAGAACAACGGGGATAATTTATTTCGAATATCCTTGTGGAGACAAAAAGCAGAAAAACAGGGGCAGTTTCCTACTTTCCAGGAGCAGTTAAGAGATGAGGCATTAAGGGCCAGCAAGTAGTTTCAAACATCCACCAAAGGTAAAGTAAAGAAGGCCATCTATCAGAAAACGAATTTGGATTGCATTTAATGCTACTACCAGCATGATGAAGAGTTAGAATCCTAATTGTTTTAGGTCTCTAAAACTGCTAGTTAGCAGTTAGTTTCATTTATTAGTTAGTTTTAAGTGTTAATAGGTGTCATCATAGGAAGAATTCAAGTTCCCCTTATGCTGGAGGAGGAATATCAGTTATGTAAAGAGCTCTATATATAGCAGAAGACTTGATGTACAACAGGTTGGAAAATTATTCATAAAAGGCTCTCATATTTGGCTTTATGTAAAGCCTATGTTTTTAGTAATACAGTAATTTGGCTTTACTTCTCAGGAATCAGAAGGAATTCAATGCTTTGAATGTCTTGTATTGTTCTCTTCCTATTATCTATAGTGGTATGAATGTGTGATTACTTATAAATCACTAACAGTGCTCTAACTTCCTTCATGCATTTGTAAACTCTATTGGTCCTTTGTGTTTCTGGTGTATTCTACATGCATTAAGTTCTAAATGTCTTGACTTCTATGTAGAGCTAACCTTACTGTCAATACTGAAGCATATCTGACTCCATAAACCCAATGGATACTTTCTAATTGTGTTTCCACCACTCACATTTTTACATTTGTTTCACAATAATTAGCCATCTTACCTGTAATAAAAAATCATTTATCTTTTGAGAGAGCCCTCTCAGGTTGAGAAGGCTAAGCCTCAGCCAAAAGTAGGTTTGAAATAGTTACTTAAGGTCTACCTAATTAGCAGCCTGTCAGGAACTGATTTTGAGATAACAAAGTGCATGGAAATTATATTCTTCCATTAGCTTTTCCAATCCATGTCCTTTAATCAACTTAGTGGGATTGATTTCAAGATCATATTCTAACATAACAACAATCCATTTCCCCCTCTTTCCATCATGATCAGTTTGTGTCAAAATATCTTTTACAATAGCATTAGGGACAAATGAAATTATATGGGAGTGTAAGATGTAAACTCTAAATCCCTTTAGTACTTTTACCAAGGAAAAAGAACGTTTCTCCATATATTGTATTTCAGTGAAGAATCTCTTAAATATCTACTAAAGAAAGTTATTGGCTGCTCTTGTCCTTCTTTGTTCTTCTGCAATAAAACAAGTACTATAGTATGATCAGATGCAAAAGAAAATATCATAAATTTTTTGGTGAAATCATGACTAACCAATACAGGAGTAGTTGTTAAATCTAGTTTACTTCGCTGAAAGATGTTTTGGCTTTAGAGTTCCATTTTATCTCAGTATCCTTTTTTAACATGTTTGTGATGGATCTTAAGATTTTTGCTAAGTTATGAATAAATCTCTTGAGGGAATTTATTCTCCCAATGAAGGATTGAAATTCTTTATTATTTCTGGGTGGGTCGATTTTGAGAATAACTTAACCTATGCGAGGATCAATTTTGATGCCTTCCTTGGAAATGATGTGGCCCAGGAGCTTTCCCTCCTCTATACCAAACAATGTTTTCTTGGGGTTCAATGAGATTCCATATTCCCTACTTTTTTCAAAGACTCTCCTTAGATTTCGCAAGTGTTTTTCCTTAGTCTTCGAAAATACAGTGATAGTATCCAAATAAATGAAAATGAACCTACCAATTTCATCAGGAAAGGAAATATCCATTTCACTTTGGAAAGTGGCTCTAGCATTCATCAGACCGAAAGGCATACTTACATACAAAATGGTACCCCATGGTGTAGTAAATGGTGTCTTCTGTTGGTCATGAGGGTGAACCTGGACATGGTTATAAGCCGAAAATACATCCAGTAAAGAGATCTTACTTGATCCAACTACCCTTTGTAATATATCATCCATTTTAGGGAGGGGATAGTTGTCTTTAACTGAGGCTTTATTCAAGTTTCAAAAGTCTACACATAGTCTAATTTCTCCCATTTTCTTCCTTGTAGGCACTATGTTTGAGACACACTAAGAAAATCTGAGAGGCACAATAATTTTGGCATCATATAGCTTCTTAACTTCCTTTTCTATCAGGGGCAATAGAACTTGGTTCACCCTTCTTAACTTTTGTTTAAAAAGTTTATGATCTTCTTTAAGGGGGATAGTATGTTGAATGATGCTAGTGTCATAGGATTTTAAGTCCTCATAACTTCAGGAAAAAACATCAGAAAATTCTTTAAAATGTTCTATGTATTTTTGCTTTTTGTTGGAAGACAAGGATTTGGATAATTTAACAAGTTTAGGGCTCTCTGTAGTCCCTATGTTTCATTCCTCTACCCCATCTTCTGCTAGTTTGATTTTTGGCTTCTTTTCTACATCATTGAAATAAAAAAGATCTTCTAAAGTTGCTAGTCCCTTAGGCAACAAATTATCCTTTAATTGAAACACCTATAAAGGTTTTGAATCATCATTAGCTTCTTTAACACTACTTCTCTCTTATTTATTTCTACATCATTCTCTAAATCTATGTGTACATTCGAATCTTCTAATTTCAAGAAATTTTCGATTTGTTCATCATTACCAAAAACTTGACAGTATCTAATGTTACCAGGCACAACTTGCATATGTTTAACTTCCAATTTTTTTTCTATTTGGATGGAAATGCATCTTGCAAGTACTGGTTGAAATAGCCAAGGCATCTGCTAAAATGTTCTGGCTTCAAGGTATCACAAACAAACCATATTCAGGATAACATTGTAAAAATCCAAGACTACATTTCTGTAAGCTCTAAATCTAGGGTGTTTGGTAGAATATTCACCCTTAATTTGTTTTATAATTATCTCAGAATCTCCATGCACATAATTTTTTTTTTGCTCCTAGTCTCTCTAGAATCTACATCCCTAAAATCAGTGCCTCATATTCTGTAATGTTAAGGGTGCACTGAAAATTAAGTTTGTAACCATGTCCTTCTGAACAGCTCATTGTTGATTTGACAATAAAAACACATGCCCCTGCTCCATATTTACACACAAATCCATCAAAATCCATATTCCTCAAATCTTCTCCCTCTAGATTTTCTTGTTCAGTATTAAATTTTATTATTTTTGTATTACTGACTTCGGCCTGAAAGGGAAAAACTTCATTTTCTACACAATCATTATTGTATAAGATCAATGAGTTCATGTATGAATGTACTAAATAAAGGGGATAATTGTTAGGATTATATTGACTGATGACCATACACGTCATCAATGCTTCCCTATAAAGTCTTCTAGGCTGACCAAACATAGGAATTGTGGCATAGGTCATGTCCATTTGCAGAGTTCCTTGCAAATCTTCCCCCCATGATCTAGACGATATTATTCCATACTTTGGAGGTATGTATTCTACTATTATGTCCATCACTAGGCTCTTATAAGGTATCTGAACTAGAGTGACACAAATATTTTATCAGACCAAGACACCTAACTTTACTTGAGTCAAAAGAGTACAAAGCTTTGTAAGGTCTGGTGATGTCTAGCCCTAATTTTTCCATGATAGTTTTGGGCATAAAATTATGAGAGGCTCCAGAGTCAAGAATTTCATTGTGTAGGATTTTATCATGAATGTTCAAGCTTATGTAGAAATGTGGATCAATCATATCCTAAGGTTTACCCTCTACTTCAGGTCCAAACAACAGTTTAGGATGGTCATCAGTCAAATTCACTGTGTTTGATCCTCATCCTATTTTTAAGGCTTTCATGGCTTGAGTCTTGTATACACTTTTGGTGATCAATTTTGTTAAAGGAATGGGGATCTTTACCTTAACCAGTTCAGTTTCCATATTAAAAGATGCTTGAGATTTATCAATTTCCTTGACATTTGCATCATATTTTTTAGAAATTTCTTTTTGAGAATTATATTTTGGTTGACTAGAGGGAGGGGAACCATTTTGAGTTTTACTAGAAGGAGTTCCAAAAGATTTTATTTTCTTCTTAAGTTGCATTTTTTATGGACCTCCATAATGGCATTTTGATAGCCTTTTTTATAATATTCTGATTCTAAAGGGATTTCTTCTGGTTGTGAGAACAAAAATTGATATTTCTCTTCTTTGGTCAAGAATATGTGATCTATCTCACTTTCTTCAAATAAATTTATTTGATTTTATTCTAGTCCTTCAGACAGTTCAAGTTCTTCATCAGCATAATTTTCCTGAAATGAAGGCTTAACTGGTTGTTGATCACTAGGGCCTCTTTGTTCCCTTTCTTTAATCTGTGGTGGATTTCTCATATTTGAGGTCCTCCCTAAGGTTCTCTAGGAGGTGTTCTATCTACCACTATCATCCTCTCCATCATTTTTTCCATACTTTAACTAGATTATCTAGTTTTGAATCTGATGAAGAGGAGGAAGGTTCTTAAAAGCAGCCCTTATTTATGTTCTTATTTTATCTCTTTTGGCTAATAAATTAGCCTCTACTTTAACAAAATTACTTTGCATCTCTTCAAGAGTGGTTGAGTCTCTTTCTCTTAACTGATAGGCCATGTCTACATCAAATCCTTCTGAGAACTGAATAAGGGCTAATCCGGGTGGGTGTTTTGTAACAGTTGAAATGGAGTTGTAGACACGATTAAACCTAGCACAATAATCTTCATCAATCTCATTTGGAGCCCTTTTCAAGTTTTTGTATTCATTTAGAATTTGGAGGGGGTTATTTTTAGTTTGCCATTTATTGAGAAAGATTTAGTGAAACTAAGGTAAATAAACTATTCTCCCAATAGGTAATTCCCTATACAATTTCTTAACTTCTCCTGTTAAACTCTGACCAAACAACTTGGTTTTAACATCATCATCATCATCATTGAATTCTTCTAAGTCATAGAAGTCATTTATCCTATTAATATGTTGTTGTCTTGTCATAGGACCTGTACCATAAAATTGTGGCAATCTCTGAGCATAGTTCTGTGGCATAACATTTAAAGGTTCTTGCAAAGCCAAAGGAGCATATCTACTTGCTATAACTGGTATGTGAGGTAAAAATGAAACTACAATAGGTGTGGGTATGGAAGGTTTGAAAGGAGGTGTAATGGGTGTAGTGAAAATGGGGGTAATTGCTTGAGAATTAGTGGAAGTGAAAGAAAATCCTAGGGGAACAAAGATAACAGGGCGTCGGAAAAGAGTGGTATGAACAATGGGTCCTTCAGATGAAAAAGAAAAACTAGGTGGAATTATTAGTGAGGATGGAGATGAAAGAAAAAAATATGAAGAAGGTTCAGGTGATACATGAAGGAGGGTTTCATGCATAGCCTGATCTAACCTACTTGCCAAGACTTCAAACTTAACAAACTGTTTAAGTGGATCATCTTCAAATTTTGGTTTAGCATCTTGAAATTCAGAAAAGTAAGACTATAGTAGGCTTTCATCAATCACTGTTTTGTGTAAAAAACTATCATATTTACTTCTAAATAAACTATGTTCAAAGGCTAAATCAAACTCTATATATTCTAAAGTAACAAAGCTATCAGGAAGGTAATTAACCCTACGCAGAGGATTGGGACTTGCTTCACTCTCAACTACACTCTTCTTCCTAATTATTTTTTTCTGGATCATGTACATTTTTCGGGGGATTAGGATCTAGGTGTGCTATAGTATGTACTCTTTTGGGAGCCAGATCTACTACAAAATATATACAGTTATTAAACTTTATACAATTTTGTGAATGGTAGACAGTCTTAGCTCAGATCTTAGAAATCAATTTTTTAAGCAGTGAGACAAAATTTAATCTAGGGAAGAGTAAATATGAATAAAGCTTGTTCACTCCCCGATATGGTCGCCAGAATGTTAGCACTTTATACATCTTAAGACTGTGAAATAAATGCAAAGCTAACCACAAAACTTTTGGCTTATTGGGGCTTGACCCAAGTTCAGAAGTGTTTTTAGCCAAACAAATCCCGAAACTACCGACCCTTTCAGCGACAGTCTGCGGTGCGTAGACTAAGGTCTCACCCGAGGTAGTATGGGAGGGTACGGGAACCAAGTTTATGCACCCTAGGGATGTCTTGATGAAGTCTGGGAAGTTTGCGAACCGATCTTGCGCACTTGTGCTGCCCCACACAACTGTCTAAGCTTCGCGTAGCTCTGTGAAGAGCGCGAAGAGGCGCTGTCTAGATCCTTTGTCCTTACTGTGTTATTATTATAGATCTGACTTAATTTTGTGAGCCCAATTTTCTTATTAATTATTCAACATTCACAACAAGTGCGCGCATTCATAAACTGTAAAGTGATGCATAACAATATAACAGAAGTGTAAACACACAGATCTACAAATAGAGGCATAATATTTCAGATTCAACTTATCTTTTATTAACTTGTTCTCCATTACAATCCCAAATCCACCCTACGAACTCAGCTGCAGGGGTTTGCGCACACAGCTGCAAACTCTTCCAGGCCTTAGCACACTCAACTGCAGAGCCTCTCTCTATTACTACGACCCAAGACTTAGACTTACAGACTCAAAGTGAATATTGCATTCAACAACCCATATCACTTTATATCAAGAATTAACAAAAACTTACTTCTACTCATAGAGCCTCGCTCTATTTATAAATTCCAATGGCTCGTGGACCATGGGTAGGGCGACACATTCTATATTAAAATTACAATATTTTAGGGTGGACAACCCTAGAATCTCGCACTCCGTGCCTACATTTTGTGGGGTATTTTCACTACATTGACCCAAACTGGGCTTTAAGCCCCAAAAATCCACTATGGCAGATCCGCTACCCAACAACCCCCCAACACAATCATCATGACTCGTCTCGAGTCACTCGGTTGGTGCAGTGATCTTTGCACGAAGTTCATCCAAGAACTTCTGCACTTCACTTACATCCACGACACATTCTTTCGCTGTCCACTGTACCTATTGTGCGTGTATCTCTAATGCTTCATTGTCAGGCGCTATTCCTTGCCTGAGTGCATATATGCCCTACAACTATGCCAACTTTCCCTTGATCTTGGCTGTGATCGTGACTGCTTCCTCAAGCCAAGGCTGGATGCATTCTTTAAGCACTGCTTCTTTCGGATGCATGACGCCCACCTGCTCCTTGAGAGCCTAGGCCTCCCTCATCTTTGCTAGTCATTGAGTAAGGGCAACCATCTACGCGGTCCCATAGACATTGTTGTACGCCTACTGCAATTCTTGTGCTTCTATCTCTAGCCACTGTAGCGTTGGGTCTTCATGCAGTGAAGTGAGGGTGAAGAGTGACTGATCTAACAAGCCTGTGCATTCTTGTATGGTGCGATCTATTACTTCCAACCTTGATTGAATGTCGTAGTGCCGCTTCTCTCTGATTTCCAGTGGTGTAGAGGGTTGTGCTTTCAGCCTTAGCTCCATGATCTACAGGTTGAGGTCCATATAGATCCTTGTTGCTTCCTCTTGTGCCTGGTGGAATCCACTGGGTAGTTTGTAGATCTGGATGCCTACTGGTAAGTCGGCTGCAATCTCTAGCTCGGGGACGCGGCGACATGCTTCCTTGACGATTTTCTCCAACTACTAAGCCTGTGCTACCGCTTCATCACGTTCGAGGCTCAGTTTCTCGATGTTGATTCACTGTTCATTGAGCACCTGTACTGCGCCTCCTTCCCTAGTGTGGAGCTCTCCTGTCGCTCCATCCTCCAGTTGGTATAATATTTCTCGTGGCAGGGAAGCCAAGTTTAAACCAAGTCCCTTGAGCTAGCTTATTGTGGCTCTGTCCTCCATATTGTCCGCTGCTAGTGCACCTTCTAGTAGCACAATGGTATTTTCCATTTTGGCCCGCAAAAATTGTTGGGTTGTTGATGAACATGTAACCCCGACTACCATTTCCTGCTGTGGGGCCCACACATAAAGTTCCTGGAGCTGTGCCATGAGCTCCCCTAAAACATTTTGTTGCTTCGTCATTGCCTCCTGGACTGCCTCCCTGGTGACTTTGCAAACTATGTCGCCGATGTCGTATAGGTCACCCTCGGTCAGTGTAATAGGCTCCCCATCCAACTTCGAAGCCTTGGTCTTCTTTCGTGGCCCTGTTCGTTCTGTCTCGCACGACCATTTCAATTCTGTAAAGGTGGTGCTTGGGTCTGCACCTTCTGTTGTATTAGCTATCCCCTGTCCTGTGGTTAGGTCGCTGCCTCCCGGGACACTCGTACTTCTTCAGCTAGTTGTTCATTCTGCTTCTGTTGTGCTATTAGCTTAGCGACAACCTTTTGTCTTTGAATCTCCATCTCATCGTGCACCACAAAATTTGGTGCATGCCATTCCGGTGGCCGTGTGTTGAGCATCGTGAAAACAACGTCATCTATTGTGATGAAGGGGAGTGTGGTCCACTTCTGCTCTAGATCCTTTCGTGCCCAGATATACACATTGTGCATATCTACTTTAAAGTCTACAAAGCTCTTCAGATTGTCATATACCAAGGTGGATAGGAGCGACAGTTTGTTGATCCATAGCCGTATGCTTGCCTCCATCAGTACCCAGAATATATTGGTTTCTCGGATTCGCGTGGCATCCTTCATCGCCCTTAGTGACGCGTATTTTGCTACCGTTGACCAGTCCTAGTCAAGGGGAGGAAACTGAATATCCTTGGGTAGCTCACCTATAACCAACAGTATGGATAAGAGAAACCATGTGTAGTGGAAGGTCTTACCCTGCTCTTGGGCCTCCCTATAGTTCATCAAGAACTTGTTGCAGAGGAATTGTGCCCAGTTGAATAATACCCATTCTATGCACTCGACCAACACGATGACCATTGCTGGTACCTCATTGCCCCGACATTTTCTCATCACCTTTCCTGCCAACAACTGGGTAGCGACACAGACCCCTTTTTTCTGAATACTAGTAATAACGTACCCCCTCTACTTTTTATTTTACTTATCTATCTTTTTCATGGCCTCCGCAATCGCCAAGTCTCCACTTGTGCCAGCTATTTCTGCAGGGTCCCTTCCCATATAGGGAAGTCGAGAAATCCTATGAATGAGCTTCGCTATGATGGGAATGGGCTCCTCCAGCCACAAGTACCCATCGTGCACTAGGAAAAGTAGTTTCTTGATGACAAATATCGTGATTGGGGCCTAATGAAAGTTTGGAATCGATAGGAGGTGGAGTAGCCTGGCCTCCTCCACCCCGCACAACCATGTCCGTGGCTACAATGTTGTAACTGCCCCCTCTGTGCTTTGTTCCATCAGCTGGCTAGTTTCCAAATGAGGGAACTTCTCGCTATCCGCGAGGTCCCAGTCTTCAAACTTCATAGTGGGTATGCGGCCCACAGCCAAACCTTCAAATAAAACCCCCTCGGGGAGGAACGAGGTGTTGAGTGTGCTTTTAACAACATCCAAATCTTTAGGTACCTTTACCCTCCCTTTCTGCAGAAGGACATACTTGGGCAGCTTTGCTGTGGTGCGTATGGGTTAGATGTATTTTTCCATTTCTTCCTATGGTTCTATCTCTTTTGCAAAGGTCTGAGGCTCCTCCTCCTCATCATCGCTTTCAATATTAACTGCTTTTCCCTTTTCTTCCATCGACAGTTTGCCAAACCGCAGATTTTGCGGAGACATATAGACTGGTCTTGCTCCTTGTGGATCCTTTTTGAGCCTCGGCATCCGGGGTGATTTGGGAATTCCGGCGTGTCCCCCACTGGTGACATAGGGCTCGATGCGGCTTCCTTGGCGGTCAACATTGCTTTGGTCAGTAGGTCCTGTGTCTCTTCTGGTAATGCTTCAAATATTGAACTTGCTATCAAAGCCTCTAAAGCCATAAAGTCCATGCACAATAACTGAATTCTCAAGATGCCAAGGATTGTTCAATGGATGATCATCTAGGATTTATAGGCCTTCCAGAATTAAAATTCGACCATTCCCCTCTTTTCTGGCTCATTAATGTTATATTGGCAACAGATCGTTTCAAATCTAGTTCTGACTCTATGTCTTAATTGCCCGCCATCCACTCCTTGTTGTCTTAAATTGGTCATCTTTTCATGAACAGTAATACCAATGTTTACTTTCCAGCCTGTCCGCAAGGCAGCACATTCCCTTGTGCGCGAATGCGACCTATAAGTGATACTGATTCTACGCGCAACTTCCGTGCTGTGCAGCTTTCCTACAGAGTCTTTTATAGTCCCACGCTCTCTTTCAACTGCTTGGAGCACTGAGATTGTGCTTCCTACGGATAGTCAGGTGGTCAAAGTACTGGTGTGAGGCTTCAAGTCACCTTTCCATCCAGTCCATAGGTCTCCCTTAGTTATCCTTGTGCCCGTCAATGCCTTGCGTTCTTCCTTATGCGGTGCGCTTCATTGGTTACCTTGTTTGATAAGGTGTGGTCGCAGCCATGGTAGTATATCCAAAATTTCTTGGAAACAACCTTCTAGTGTGGTGGTAGGGTTTCCTATAAATGGCCCCATCCTTCTGTCAAAGCATAATGCTTGAGAGATTTTGGTTTCCAGCTTTCTGATATCTTCATCCATTAATATGCTTTCCTACTTCAGTCATACCCGATCTTCTTTGAGTTTGCGAAGCTCATTGTTCCCTCGCTAAATGGCTTCTTGAATCTGCATATGTTCATCCTCGCGCAGTTGTATAATCTCATCGCTCCGATCCCTGCACACTGTCATAATTATAGGAGTGATTGCATGAGGATTCTTTCCCAAAGCTATGGCCTTGACTCTGCTCATCGTCTTTGGAACCATTTCCACACTCAGGTTCTTGCACATGGCCTCATAGGCCCATCGAATCGCTGGTATGCGTAGGTCCCAGTCAGTTCGTCGTGCCTGGTGAACTCTGTTCATGATTTTGTATAGATTTTTGAATGCCCCATCATGGAATAGTTGTGTCATGCATCACGTTCCCTACTGCCACGTTGGGTTCTGGTTTTTGATCCTTAGTCTGGGGTATGCTTGCACAGCACCCGTCTGCACCCATCGACACAGGTGAGCATGCAAACTACTTCATCTTGGCTGCCCGGCTCGCATTTGACGCTGGGGACTTCCAAAATGTAAGCGCATATGTCTTCTACATTTGCACCAGTTCCCCATAGTCTTTCGATGTGTATTCCACCATCGTGTGAGTGTCACGTGCAACGCCAATCCTAGCGCACCGCATCACTACTATTCTAGCACTGCACTTTCCAATTTGTCTAAGAATTCATCCACTCTTGTTACCCCATCATATGTTGGCGGTTCCCTTGCTTCAATCGTCACGCACTGTAGTGATCTAATCATAATGTTGCAATTCAACGTTCTCACTTCGTGCAACCGAGTCTGCCAGCGTTCTATCTCGTCATCTGAATCTGAAGTATAGGAATTGTCGCACTCCCATGAGATTCTCCCATATGCAGTCAGGTTCACCTGATCCTGGTCTTGCACTGTTATCTGGTAAATGCAATACAGCTCATCATCGCTATCATCATCACACACAGGTTCCATTTAGTGCACTCCTTCGGCTGGATCTAGCAGAACTACTACGTGAAGGGAATTTTTCTCAAATATCATCTTCTGCTTCTTTAGGTTGAGAAATCCATTCATATCAGTGGCCCAGTCTATTCTTAGAAATGCAGGGTAAGGGTTGCTATCGTACACAATCTCTATTACTTGAAAGTTTGTTTGCGTTCTCATGCCTTCGATGTCCATTGTTACCCCTTGCAACCTTCCCACGGGTAAGATCTTTTGTTAGTTCGCCATCTGTGATTGAATCGGGGACCACTGTAATGCGGGACTACCCATGCGTTCCCATGTATGCTTTGGTAACACATTCACATCTGAACCCAGGTCTAGGATTACCTGATCCATTTCATACTCACCAATTTGTGCCGTCAATCTCATTTCCTTCCTAGTGCGCAATGAATGCTTTCCAAGTTTCCAGACTACGCGCGGTTCACCTGACCCTGCGCATCTAGTTATCAGTTCTTGTAGTCCTTTAATTGCCTTATTATCACGCAACAATTTCATGCATGTCTCTAAAAAGGTAATTAGCATAGAAGGATCCATCCCTATCTCTGGTGGGTCCTTACTAATTGAAGTAGAGGCTTTCGTGAAGCTCTTCTTAGCTTCCATAAATGTCTCCTTTGCGCGTTCCAAGTCAAACTCAGGTTCCTTTGTAGGAGCCTTGCGAACCCATTTATCTTCCTTGGGCTGCTTTCCCTTGTCTTCCCTTGTGGTCATGCCATTTTTGAGCATCATGTTCACGTTGGGGTCTTCTCCACGTGGTTTAGACCTCATCATTTGAATATTCTGCATCGGAGTAGGCTGAAGTACCCCTTTCTCGCGCATCTGTGCAATCAACATAGGACAATATATCATTTCATGATCAAACTACTGATAGTACGAACAAGATATTCTCATTGGGTTGGTATAATCATGAGCGTAGTGCCCTGGTCCTCTGCAATTATAATAGATTAACTGCCTGCAACCCCTTCCTGGCCCCATTCCTCCTCGTCCACAACCTTGCCCTTGAAATCCAGCACACACCACCGCCAAGCTAGGTCAAGGCCTCACATTTCCATCTGCATTGTATATGTTCGGGTCCGCTCCATCATTGACTCGTAGCTGCGACAAGTACACTCGTGGCCCACTGATCTACAAAAATTGCAAAATAGTTGCTAGGGGTCTGTGTATACTTCTACAACAAATGACAGTTGTCTATCATGTGCTTTCCTCCCACCTGACAGATCGTGCACTAGAGCACAGGTGCCGCACTTGGCCCTGCCTGTGCCTCTGGTCTTAACGACATTGGTCCCCCTCCTGCCAGGTAGTTCGCAAATACTGGACAGTGATCCTTGTCATGGCCTTGGCCTTTGCATTTTATGCACCACACTTCTTCGTGTGCTTCTCGGTGTGGTGCCCTATCTTGCTTCAAACTTTGCATCTCCAAGCATAGGTTCTGCAGTTTCATGTGGATTTGTTGGACTTCTAATCTCAGATCCTGTATCAGTATTTCATGCAATCACCATTTCCATCACTTCATCCCGGGTTGAAAGCTTTTGTTGTGATAGCGCTGTCCTCAAGTGTGGTGTCAAAGACGCCACAAACCATGCGTGGTGCTGTGCATCCATTAGCATCATATTAGCCTCGCAGATCGCACTCTTCAGCCTTTGATCTAGATCCCACAGGGTCTTGCCTAGAAGCATCATAATCTCTTTCAATCTAATGATTAAATGTGTCTTTGATTTCGGCTGGCTAAATTCTCTGTTCAACGCACTCTAGATCTCTATTATTCCTACATTTGGGTGATCATTCGAGTGCTTGATATACCATGTCAGAGTGTGATCCTGCAGTGTGCTTACCAATGTGGCCTTCTTAATGTTATCATCTGTGACCCCTTGTGCTTCCCACACTGCTCGTACCACGAACTAGAACTGGTCTGGATCCTCATTCTCTACTCCTTTGAATACAGGTAGCTTGATCGTGCTCGCCATGCTGAACTACGAGTTGGGTGGAGGTGGGGTGGTTGAAGATGGAGGTGAAGTAGGTGAAGTGGGTGATGGCGTAAATGGAGATGATAACTGTGGAATGCACTGCCTTATCAAACTGACCACACTTCTTGGGGAAACTCGAGCATGCTCTTCCTCACTCGCTCACGGAGGTGAAATTAAAGGACCATTTCCTAACCCTTCGATCCCTTTGTAAATCTTTCCACTCCACTTCATTCCAATCATTAATGTATTCGCATAACTTGCTTTTCACATAACAACATCTTAATCTAGGTATTTATGGATTTGATGTACCTACCTCACGGTCCCTTGAGAAAATGTCATTCTGCTTCGCTATAGCTCACGATTGTGTCTATCACGAACTCAATGATAAACCCCCTATTATCCGATCGAGCCAATGGTCCACGGCCCGTGCGATCTTATCTTCTGATGCCTCTATTTTGTGCACTAATTCCGATGTCCACACTATCGATTGATCGAGCTTGTATCTTCCCTGGTTTTTAGCTAACCTCACGATCCAATCATACAGTTCTGAAGAGAAGGATGCGAAGAAGATCTCGTGGATTTCTGTATATACATAGTTTTCCAACCACCTCTTCTCAGATATCTGTGGAGTTCTATTTTCCTATGTCATGAACTCGTGAAGCTTCTGATCCAACCAATCTTCAATTTCCTTTTTTGTAGGGTTCCAGTGATCTGAGATTAAACATCCCTTAGGCAGATCCTGGTCCCAGCAATGGAACCATTTGTTGGCTTATTTGGGCCTCACCCAGGTTCAAAAGTGCTTTTAGCCAAACAAATCCCGAAACTACCAGTCCTTTTGATAATAGTCCGCGGTGCGCGGACTGAGGTCTCACCCGAGGTAGTATGGGAGGGTGCTGGAACCAGGTTTCCACACCCTAGGGATGTCTTGATGAAGTCTGGGAAGTTCACAAACTGATCTTGCGTGCTTGCACTACCCCACGTAGCTATCTGACCTTCGTGTAGCTCTATGAAGAGTGCGAAGAGGCGCTGTCTAGATCCTTTGTCCTTACTGTGTTATTATTATAGATCTGACTTAATTTTGCGGGCCCAATATTCTTATTAATCATTCAACATTCATAACAAGTGTGTGCAATCATAAACTGTAAAGTGATGCATAAGAATATAATAGAAGCGTAAACACATAGATCTACAAACAGATGCACAATATTTCAGATTCAACTTATCTTTTATTAACTTCTGCTCTGTTACAATCCCAACTCTGCCTTACACACTCAGCTGCAGGGTCCGCGCACACAGCTGCAAACTCTTCCAGGTCTCTACGCACTCAGCTACATAGCCTTTCTCTACTACTACGACCCAAGACTCAGACTTATAGACTTAGACTAAATATCGCATTCAACAACCCATATCACTTTAGATAAAAAAAATTAACAAAAAATTACTGCTACACTTAGAGGCTCGCTCTATTTATACATGACACATTCTATATTAAATTACAATATTTTAGGGTGGACAACGCTAGAATCTCGCGCTTCATGTCTTCATTTTGCAGGGTCTTTTCACTACATTGACCCAAACTGGGCTTTAAGCCCCAAAAATCCACTATGGGGGGATCCGCTGCCCAACAAAAACCACTTTCAAGTCTATAAGCTAACCCTCCAAAACTAAGAGAGGGATCTTTCTGTTAGATTTCTCTTTGTTTTCTTTGGGATTTCACGCTAGCTGTGAAAGTTCAAGGTTGGGTTTTTGAATTGATGGTTTGGTTGTCTGGTTGATAATGTAAGAAGAGACCATTGGGCAATTGAGCCAATTTTCTTTAAGTGGATCCTTTTAGTAGTGACAAATGAGTTTAATAGGGCATGGTAGGCATATTTATTGGATCTTATAGGCTTGATGAGATGGGAAAGAATAAATGACTAAGTATCGATTAAACATAGAGATGTTAAGAATTCTATTACTTAATTTTAGTTGAAAACATTTAAATTGTTCAAAAGACAGAATTGAGTGTATTTAAAAAAATTTGGATCCTTTATTTTCTTTGAACAAAATAGATCAGAAACACATGTGAAATTATAGAGAAGGAAAAACATGTTAACAAGAGAAAATATCACTTCACCAACAAAATTTGACACAGGAATCCTAAAAAGCTTCTGTATTACTGAAATTTTTTCCACTAGAACATGTGGAGAAACTTTACATTAATAATCCTTTTATTCTATACAAAAATCAAACCTTACTACTTCGAAATATGAAGTATTTATAGAAAAAATTACAAAGCATTTTGATTTTAGAATATCAAGGAAAAATCCTAAATTATCTAAAACTATTTACATAAATAGTACAAAAATTTAGGAAACTAATCTTTTGCATCTGAATGGCACTATTTTTATGTTTTTTTATTGGTGACTAGACTTGATGAATAATATATGTTTATTGATTTCCTTCTGGAGATTCGATGACTGTGTACTCTAGTAACTCACACAAATTTTCCCATCTATGTTCATCTGACAGTTTAAACTGGATTAACTTTCGATAAATATCATCCACCTCCATGAATTTTTCAAAGGTAGGGTTATTGAGAAACAAATGACTAATTTCATGTTTGATTAGTAAATCGTAGCTTAGGCCTTCCATGAACTCTTTTCCTATGAGTGTACCCTTGATTTTAGGAAACTTTGACCTGTCTCTAGCAATGGTGTACAATTTATGTTGGTAATATTCATGCTTGACCAATTGATCTCCTATCCCTTGTAATCGAGGGAGACCTTTTTGGCATAGCTGGTTGAATGTCCTTTTTGGCATCAAATTCTTCTTAGTGAGAACTTTTCTTACTTCCAAAATGGTATTTGTTCTGTCTTGTATGTCTAGTTCTTCCAACTCTTCTCTGGATTTTGAATTTAATAGTCTTATTAGAGCTACAACATAACTTGGTTTGGTGCCAAGGTCTTTATTCACATCTGTTATAAGTTCTTTTGATTTATGGACCAACTCATCTTATTCAAAGATGATTTCAATAGATGGCCATATCCTTATGATAGCTTCATTGATATCTATCCAGATGTTTTCCTTGGCTTCTACAATGGTATTAGCTATGACAGATTGGTTCTCCAAATACTCTATCCTCTGTTTGAGCTTGTGCATTTTCTGCAATTCTACTAGATATACATTGTCTACTTTGAGATTTTGTTCCTATAAATTCTTTAGCTTCTGAGTTAATTTGTCAATTTATTGGTCTTTAATAGTCATATTTTCCACGGCCTTAGCCAAATCTGTTGGTGTACTGTCAAACTGTCCTCTTGCTGTGACAATTGTTGTTGAAGTTGTGGCTGATGTTGATGTCTCAGCTATCGATGTACCTTCTACTGGGATTACAACCAAAGGAATGCCCTGTACTGCACTAGCTTGCTACTCTTTTTCTTTCAGGAGTGTCTCCAGCTCCTTTTCCATCTTTGAAATCTGATTGTTCTGTTCAATGATGATCTTTAACCAATTCTACTTTTTCTTCTGCTGCTTTCCATATTCCTTGGCCTATGGATCTTCAGTGGAGGGGAGCTTAAGCTACTTCTCCAATGCTGCCATATCTACATTCTTTCTCCTAATGATTTATTCAACTACCTTTAGATCATTGGTATCATATCCCAGTTTAATGATCAAATCCTCTAAATAATTTATCTTTGCATCTTTGGCCTGAGAAGAACCTCTTTCTAACTTTAATTGTGCTTGAATATTAGTTAGTGAAACCTTAAGCTTGGCTTCTACTATAGCTGTGTTTGTAATCATGTTGTAAATCATTTCTCTAGACTACTTGTGGAAGTCCATCTGGTCAATAGGATGGATTGTATCTATGTCAAAAGAGAATATATATTTCTTGAAATCTTCTTCTAAATTGGGATGAGAAACTTTAGGCTCCAAGAAGGCAACATGTGTTTTCTTCTTCTCTACATCAAAAGCTGACAGAAGCCTATGCTGCGTGGTGGCTGTCTATTTCCAAAACTATGAAAAAGTTGTGGCCTTGAGGGCCTAGTTCTTTGCTTTGATTTCCCTGTAAATGGAAAATATTCTTGATGGCGTTGAAATTGGTGCGTTTGTGGTCATTGGGGTCATTGGAGAGGTAGGAATAATATCCTATCTCCTTGACCTTGAAGGGATACTGGTACGTATTAGAATGATGGGTTGTTGTTGTTCTATATTTTGTTGCTGAGTTTTCCCTGTATCTCTAGTCTTTTGTTTCTTGTTGTATACTATAAAGTCTTTTGCTGAAATCTCTGTTATTGAAGGGTAAATACTTTCCATTGGTATTTTCTCTTCATTTTCTCGAGGTACTAGAGTTTGTGAAGTAGATAGCACCTGTTCTTCAGCCTCTCGCAGAGTATTCTCCTACCGCTGCTTCTGATTCATAAACTATTCTATTTATGGTATAGGAGTATGGGTGTAGGGAGCATACTTTTGTTCCATTCTTAATTTAGAGATTACCCCAAAAGGGCCATAAGACTAGGTCAAGCTATGTTTAAAATTTATTTTCTTCAGGATAGCCTCTTCCTCTTGTCCTACATACCTTGCATTGCATATATATGGACCAACTTGAGTTTTTATTTTGATTTGTGCCTTTTTCTTGGCTGCTAGGAAGTGCAACTGATCCATTTTGATCATTAGGAGGCAATTCACAGCCATATATTCTGATCTCTATGTAATATTGGTATAATTACCAATCCCCTCTCTTGCCCTCATCACTCAAATGTAAAAATCTCTTTATCTTTGGATGAATTCTGGACTCTCCATTATTGTTTAGCAAAATGGCTTCCATGTGTACAGATTTATATATAAAATCACTGAATGTAAATTCAGTGTTGCTCTTCCTGACCAAGGAGGTCCAATGAATAACTAACTAAGGGTTCCCTTGATTGTTCATCTTATCTAGCTGGAAAGTGAACATGTCTATCTGAGAATAAATAAACAAATACACCAAAATAGATGCATATCTAAAAGATACTTTGTTTGAGAATTTCATGAATTTCGCATGACTCATCTCTGCCAAGAATTCAATGTAACGGAAAATATTTGGTGGCTTTTCACCATTGGAAAATATAGAAAGAAATGCAAAAATGTTTTCATCTACCCACTGGTCAGAGTAGTATCCTAAGATACAAGAAACCATGGAGATTATCTGTTTGGCCTTCTGAGGAAAAATAGAAGCAAGGTAGGGAGGGTTTGTTTTGGGAAATTGAGAATCATAAGGAAAAAAAGTTTCAAACACTTTGGCTCTATGAGGGTAATCTAGTTTGTTATATATCTTTGTAAGGAAATCTAGGTGAAAAGGCTGCATAGGGTCTGTGTTTATTATCTGGAGTATTTTGGAAATTGAGTGGCCATTAATGGCAAAGAGGACTTCACCATTCTGGGCCACTACTATCCTTTGGCTAGGCTTATAGCATAATTGGCACCGGGTTACAAATTCGGGGAAATAATAGGTTTGTGGGAAAATGAGTTAGGGCAGGAAAGAGTCCCACAATTCTAATTCATCAATGAGGTCCAGTTGGTTTTGTTTGAGCCAATTGTGAAGTTCATAAAAGTTGAATTCACAATTGGTCTCTATAACCTAATAGAGTTTAGCAACTAAAGGCTAGTGGTCCAAATCTATGGCTGGGGGCAGCATGTAATTCTGCCAGGGAAAAAATTTCTTCTTGGACAACATAATGGAGAAAATTAAGGCATTAATTTTTCTATAAATACCTGATGAGAGAGCTAGATGGTCGAACAAGGAATTGGCAAGGACTGTGAATTCATTGAAGCTTCTAAAAATGACAAGGCTCTGAGAGAAAACATGGTGCTGATCAAAATACTTTTTAACAGAAAAATAGATAAGGGAGGGTTAATTTCTGTGAAATCAAACTTTTATATAGGAAAATAGTTACCGTTAAGAAAAAACTGTTTATTTTGGCATTGGGGAATAGAATTGATGAGTAATGGACCTTTGTAATGGAAAAGCGAAAAACAAACATATTATAATGGGGGGGGGGGGGAGAATAAAGGAACATGGAGTTGAAGGATTTGGGGCGATATGGTGACGTGTGAGTGCCGGGGGAAGGCGCAGAAATGAAGGGGTAAGTATAAGCGTGTTGGAGAGGGAGGAGGTATGTGGCAATAGGGGAGTTGATATGATGGGGAAGTGGTATGGTGGACTAGAGGGGACAAGACCAATGGGTAGTCAACGAAGGGGAAACTAGGTTTGAGGATAACATGGACGGGTGTAGTAGCGGGAAATGGTTTAAGTGGGGAGTAGGTAGTGGAGTGCATAAGAGGGTGCCATGTAGCAAAAAGCGGGATAGCAGAGATTGCTTCTCGAGACACCCCATAGTTGGATAATCTTTGGAAGTGCTTGGGTGGGGGGGGGGGGGCAGAATGGTGTGGTTGCCGTAGTTCTAGGCGGGCCACATCTGATTCGTTGGTTTGTTCCGTTGAGTTACCCCAAAATGACAAGGTGTCAGCTCAAGCCCATCACATCCTGACAAAAGTTCTTTGTCATCTTTTGACTTTATAATAAAATCAACATCAAACCTTTATGTGCCAAAACTTTATTATAATAGGTAATCGTGCTTAAATAACACGATTATGTAATCTAATCTATCTTTAAAACTAAATAATTAACTCTGAACAAGATTAATTAATCCCAAAGGTGCATTTTGATTTTCCAACCTTTTTATTGCTTTTCCTAAGGTTTTTTAATTTCTTTTTTATGTTTCTGCTAATTAACCAAGACTGAATGATTTGGTTAATCCCTTTTTATTTTACCTATTTAATTTCAACCAATATTACAGTAGATGGTTGATTTATTCCCTAATCTAGACTAACTTTATTTAATTTAGTTTAGTTATGTTTAAATAGTATGATTAAACTAGCTAATCTATTTCTAAATTTGAGGTGACATTTGAACAAGTTGCAGAGTTCCTTGAAAATTCCAAAACTATTATTGATGTATTATTTTTTGGAGTGGAATTTAGACTTTCTCACTCTCATACATACATACATATATATATATATATATATATATATATATATATATATATATATATATATATATATATATATATATATATATATATATATATATATCTATATAGATATATATAGATATATATATATATATTGGTGGGGATTCTTCATTCTTTTTCTCTTTATTCTATTTTTCTTTATTTGTTTTTCTTCTTCTTTTCTTTCTTTTCTCACATATACATTTTTTATACCCTCTTTTTATTTTTTCTTTTGTTTTTTTCTTCTATGTATATATATTTTTTCATTCTTGTAAATCATTTGAAGAATACAATATTATTTACAATTTCATCAACTGAAAGATAATATACAATCATCATTTGATCCTATGAATCATAGGATGCTAACATATACATCTGATGATAGTTCTCTGCCCTGAAGGTGGAAAGATTTCTCCCACTGGCACTTCTCAATGTCATAGTCTCTGGATCTGTGTGTAAGACAATCCAATGGATGATGTCTGCACATGGGAAGGCAGGGTACTTGCATGCAACCTTTTGCAAGACTATCCAGTGGATACTGATGTAAACTTGTTGATCCTCTAAGTATTCCTTGAAGTGCTCTGCAAAGGTATCCTTGATTTCCTTCCATGTTAAATTCATGCCCTTCTCAATGAACAATTGAGTGTCTGCATAAATTGGAAAATTCACTGACACCTACTCAACTTCTTCCCCAGTGCTACTCTCAAAAGTATCCTTTGATGCAACTCTCTTGGAGGCCATGTTACCTATAACTGCTAGAGAGTTTCTCAACAACTATTGTACTTGGAGACAGAGAAGACACTCATGGCATGCAAATGTTAGCTTGAAATCAAAAGAACTTTAAGAAAGACCAAGCAAAAAACTGGGAAAATGCTAGGAGGGATTGCACAATCTTGGCTCACAGAGGTGACTGGCTTCTAGTGGGAACTGTGCATTGCACAGTCCCAACAGTCAGTGGGGAGTTCCTGCTGACTGGAGTTGTGCAATGTGAAGTTTAGTCTTGGCACACGTGAAGAGAGACTGCACATTGCATAGTCTCAATGGATAAGGCTCAAGGTCGGCTCCTAGAACTGGGCAGTGCATAGTTGGAGCTAGACCTAGGAAACCTTTGCACAATTCAAGAAGCCAAGTCCAAGGCCTTGAGCTATAGAAATGTGCAGTGCATGCTTGGGAAAACAAGATCCAGGCCAAGGAAGCTTAGATTTTTCCAAGGGGAGTGAGAAGTAAAACATATTTGAAGGATATTGCAATGTTGAGTGCAAATATAAGTGAATGATGATGCATGTCAGTGAAACAAGTGCAAGAACCAATAAAACTAAAGGAAAATGAAGCATGTGGAGAGATTTTCCACAATGACGACTGTTAGTGCAAGAACTGGGTGATGCATGCAACACTTGGGAAAGGTAATGAAAAACTTAAAACAACAATTCTACAAGCTAAAACAAGTTAAAACACTAGCGGTCATTCAAAAAAACGAGTGAAACAACACTCTCACAATCTCAACAAATAAAAGCAATATAAAAAGTAGCAAAAGACTAGAAGAGGAAGACTTATTCAAAAAAGCAATGATGATCACACTGAAGGTTCCTTGATCTCCTCGAGAATTCTAGATCTCCCATATTGAATGTGAAAATGAGCTCTGGAAGCATCAATTAAATATATTTGATCGATTTAGGGTTTATGACATAAAGGCTCAAAATCAAGGAAAAAGTGACACTTACCGACAATTTCGAAAATAACTCAAGTGTCTCCTCCAGGTTGCTTAAAATAGATCCCTATTTTCTAGGGATGCTTTTTCACTTTTTGCTTTTTTATTTTTCATTTTTGGTGAAATATTCCATGCATGGCTCAGAGAGATTACGCAGTTCTGGAAAGGACTAAGAAAATCATTGGCTCATGGCCTGAGTAGCTTCTGAGGGAGAAGCTTCTGCGCAATTTTTGGGCTGAGTGGCTCTAGGATACATGTTAGGCTCTACGCAATTTCCTAGCTGAAGGCTGGCTGTTAGCTGGCTCTACACAATTTTGGGGTTGAAGGCTCATTGTCAACTTGGATTGCGCAATTCTTGATAGCAAGGTTGGTTTTGCTCAAGGATTGTGCTATTTAGTAAGGAAAGCCTAGAACCGCGTTGAAACCAAGTCAAGAGACCAACTTGTGTGTTAGGAAGTAAACCAAGTGAGAAAACACAAGCCAAAATGCAAAATATAAAGTTGAATCAAGGCATAAGTACCTGTGTCAGTGTGAGATGGGCTACAAATATTTAGGAGGGAGGATTCAATACAAAGCATATGCACAATTTTGGAGGGTGCTTGTAGTCACTACAATAGGTGGCCTTGAGTGGACACTCCCATTAGTTGCATGATTTCTAGGTTCCTTTTATTAACATTTCTTAGACTTGATAACAGGTTATTTAATTTGTGAAAAATTGTTATTGTCCATATTATTGTTAATTATTATTATTAAATATGTTGGTTTTGAGCATCGTTTAGTAAAAAGTTCCCAAAATGTTTATAGATTGTCTTTTATAATGTAATGATTCATTTCTTGATGAAATTTTTGTGGATATCCTTTTTAGTATACTAACTTGTATGTGAGAAAGTCGAAAGTCACCTCTTTTTGATATTTTTATTGGTCAATTTCCCTTAAGGCCATTAAGTTCACCATTGGGTATTGGGTTAAGGAAATATAGGAGTCATGAAGTGGCATTTTAAAATATTAAAACATGTTTTTTTAGTCACATTATACTTCCTTTGTGTGTAAATTCTCCATGAAAATAGTCTCATGGAACATGAGGGGCCTCAATTGTAAAGCAAAACAAAGGCTCCTAAAAGAAAAATGGTATGCCGAGCACCCATCAATAATGTTGATACAAGAAAGAAAAATATTATGTGAGGTTTGCCTCATATAATCAGCAAATGAGGGAGGAATTTCCAAGTAGTAGCAATTGACTCTTAGGGATACTTGGGTGGAATGGCTAGTATTTGGAATGATCAAGACATCAAGGTTACCAATATGTTTGCCTCTTTTCACATTATGACAACACAATTTTAATTAATTGGCTCCGAGGAGTATTACCATGTATCTAATGTCTATGAATCCAACATCCCAAATGGAAAACCTCTATTTCTCAATTTTATTGTTAGCACAAGTAATTTACACTCCCCATCTCCATGGATTATTGTGAGTTAATTCAATATTACCAAGTCTGTCGAGGAAAAGAAAGGAGGAATCAAAATGCTTACTAAGATATTTTTTAAGCTATAATATCAAATCCCTAAGGTATTCTTCATTAAAGCGCTCAAGCAATGAGTCTGCAACCCACACATGTGGAGAAAATGAGATGTAATACATGTGTGTGTGGTAACTAACATAATACATTGTTCTAATAACTCCAAAATATTAAGTATTTCACTCTGTCACATAAATTGACCATAGTGTAACTTAAGTAAACCAAGAGTAGACATGAAACCCTTAGACAACAAGCATTCCATAGATCCCCAATTAGGTTCTTATATGATCAAGTGTGACTAGGAGTGTATATATTCATATATTTGTCAAAAAGGGTGTAAATACATGAGTTAACATTCATTGGGAGATACTTACCTTTCTTTTCCTTTTTTTTTTATATCGAGGGCTTAGGGGAGGAGGTTTTCATAAGCTTGGAACAACTCATAGATATAACATTTGCCTGATTTTTCACATCAACCTGAGAGTTTAGACTTAGATACATCATTCTAGTGTATCTTTAATGATTTTTACCTTCACTTCTTGCTTTTCTTTCATCACAAATGACAAAAGGGGAATTGTTTTTCCAATGAATGAATTAATATCCTATGGAATGACATGGGATAAAATTTGACTAAATAAAATAAGGGGTACATTAAGATCAATGAGTAGAACCTAGTCAAATCATTAAGTATATACCCAAGCCATCAAGATGACACAATTCTCTATGAAACACCTTGGAACAAATTAGCTTAGTGTTGAAATACGTAACTAGGTTTGATCTTCATAATGAGATATGTAATCATGATTTTATGTATTTGATGTAATGAGAAGAATAAATTTATTATTATTGATCTTAAGACATGGATTTCATGCTCAAGAGAATTTATTTTTTATATTAAGCTCCCATTGAGGGCTTCTAGGACTTTCCATTAAGTCTACAAGTCTAGGGAGTCATTGTCATGTATAAAATACCCTTCTTGGGCATGTTACATATTTATTTGAGTCAATATGAGTCTAACATTGTAAAGGTACCCCTCCAAGAACAAGGATGCAAGCCACACATCAATTTGACCTAGATACTTCTTTAAGTTGGCATGCTAAGAGAATTCGACCTATTTTGGAGCCCAAGAACATCTATATAAAGGAGGACTGAACCTCTCTCAAAGGATACATTGAAGAAAACACAACAGTTCGATATAGTGACAAGAAGGAGTCTGATACCATATAAAATAAAGGAGAACAAGGCGAAGAACACATTCACACGTGTGATCTGCAACGAGGGCACACTTTTCAGCTGTCAAAGGACAAAGATTACAGTCACAATAGAATTCCAAACATGGGTAGAAAAGGATTCATCTTAAAGGCAGAGTGGTTTAAGAAAAGGTATCTCATCAAGCAAAGAAGAAAGGAAGTCAATTTTCCATTATTTTAATCACACGTATGATATATGGTGTCTACAATTAGGCTGAATTGTAGATAGAAAGTTGCAGGTCTCAAAATGAGGTCGAAAGAGAAGCTATTGTCATTGGAATTCTTTTTTGACTAAAGTTGACTTTGTGGATGAAAAAGGTTCATCAAAGAAAGGCATTGACTTGGTCTTGGAGGGGTTGTGGTCAAAGGTCTAGGTCTTGGAAATCATCGATTGAAGATTCTATAAGAACAAGAAATCGTTTCGGTTTTCCTCTCAAGGTTGGAGAGGTTTCGGCCCTTGTTGATTGCCTACATCTTGTGTCATATTGTATCATTGTTCTATGATTTTGGTAGCTGGTTGATGATAGAAGAACAATAATAATAATAAGTAAAAGAAGAAGCTAATCACATAAAGTAAAAAATACATCACAATTAGTTATCATATCAAGAGAAATCATCCTTATACTATTGCCCTAGATTTCTCAACATGGTTTCAAAGCTAAGGTGACAAATTAAGGAAGGACAACTCAATAAAGGAAACTCAAGGACCTGGATTATTATCAAAGGCATCAACAAGGACCACTCATCTCAAGAAGCACCTCAAGGACAAGGATGATATCATTATCTTAAAGGAATTCAAAACCCTAGTTCGCTCAAAGAGGTACTCTTCACTTAAAGAATTCTTGGGAACCTCGCTCTATCATCACTTCGAAGAAGGAGACCTCAACGACCCTACCTCTACTCAAAGAAAGGACTACCAATCAAAGAATCTTCAAGTCTACTCATCCAAAGGGAAGCTAGAAGAAAGATGTTGTCATCATCAAGAATACAAGGTGATATCCCCTCCTTGAAGGATCATCTTTTGAAGGAAGAAATCTCCATCACGCATTAGGGTAATTTTGAGATCTAAAATGGGCCTTCTAAAAAAATTATAAAACAATACTGGAAATAATAAAATAATATTAGATTACATCATCAAATTTTAGAGGGACAAAAGAAAAAACTACTTTTACAACTCGTATTTTCAACTTATCTCCCGATGGGTTTACTCAAATTTCGAGCGGGAACACTCGCTGGATGTAGAATTTGATTCCTCATCCAAGGAGAAACCATGTTGCATACTTTAGGACCCTTCTACGTGAAAAATGAGAAATACATGAAAAACGTGATTGCAATCACACTTTCTTTGTGTATTTCTCATTTTTTCGTGTAGCAGGGTCCATCGAATGTATGCAAAATGGGTACTCCTTGGATGAGGGATTAAATTTTTCATCCAACAAGTACTTCCACTTGAAATTTTAGTAAAACGTTAGGGAGATAAGTTGAAAATACAAGTTGAAAAAGTATTTTTATTATTTTTACTTTTTTACCCCAAAATGGATGAATCATCCCCCATGGTTGACATCATCATCTTGAATCATATTGGTTCTCATAAAGTTATTTTGGTTGTACATTTTTCTTAGGAGGTCCATTTTAGACCTCAAAAGTTCTCTAATGAAGACATCTCCATCAAGAAGTCATCAAAATCAAGAAGGTAGCAGATTGAAGATGTTGTAATCAAGGAGTATATTCACAAGTAAGTACATTTATGTCTACTTATGAATCTACAAAAAATAATTTTTGCAAGGAAAGAAACGCGTTGGTTGGGGATTCAAACTTTCTTACATGGAAGAAAGAACATATCTGAATATAGAAAATGAAGTCATGAAACATGTTAAGGTCTCAATCACCAGATCTCTAAAGGAAGAAGCTCATGCTTTTGAAAATTTCATGAAAGGGGAAGTAAGGGCTCAAAGGATTCTCATATAATCCATTAAGGATCCCATTATTCCCTATGTATCAAAACTAGAAACATCTTCATAAGTACTGCAGGAGAAGTAATCTCGTTAAGACAAGAAGTCTACAAGATGAAGATACCAAAATAAGGAGGAAGGCCCTCATACTTTATGAGGGTGTTTGAAATAAGGGACCAAATACAAGAATTGAGCTCAGAGTTAATTTCCAACAAGGAGATGACTACTATAGTAACCAATTCACTACTGGAGGAATGGGGTAACTTTACATCAAGTATCTATGGGAAGAAGAAAGCTAATTCATTCAATGAACTATGCCCACTATGCAAAATTTAAGAAACCAGGTTGAAGGAAAAAAGTGACGTAGGATCAAACGAAAAAATTCAAGCATATGCTGTCATGGAAAATAGAAAAGGGAAGGTTGGAAAGTTTGGTCCTCAGAAAAGGAAGAAGAACATGGAAAAGGTTCAATGCTATGGATGTCAAGAATATGGACACTACAAAAGAGATTGTCCCAAACTAAATAAGGAAAATAACAAAAGGGGAAGAGAAGAAACCCATGTAACCAAAGAAGTGGAAGAAGTTGAAAAGAAGAAGTTAAGAAAGGAATAAGTAAAATATATCTATTATGATTGAGATACGTATTCTGCACCTAGTTCCTTTATTTTTTTGTTAAATATGGCTATCATGGTAGAAATCATTAGAAGCATGATATGATGCATAATTTTAAGAGAATACATCCTAGGAGCATACAACTAAAGTAGGATCTCAAGACATCATCATAAGAATATTGAAAGATATATGAAGTAGAATTCTATGACAATCATAACTAGAGGGAAGTAGCCCTTGGTAACCTCATTAAAGTCATAAGTAGTACTTATGGGTAGAAGAAAGTCATGTAGTATAGTGCTCATCATACATCATTGGAAAGGAGAATTTGCAAGATAAGGATAATAAGGATCCTATGCTCGAATCTTCATTAGAAGATTCATTTATTGAAAGAAGTAAATGTCTCACTAAGAATTCCACTTTGAATGGAATTCATTGTTTGAAATAATGATGGTACAATGATGAAGGAATGTAACAAGTTGAAATGGTAGAAATAATTTCAATCAAGAGAAGGAAGCTGCTGAAGGAAGTCTAGATGACCAAAAATAAGGAAAGAGGTATGTATGCATATGTTTGATAAGATAAGTCATGTCATTATATAGTGCAATAAAACATGGATAGATACTCTACCTCATGAGTATGGTCAAAGGAAAGGGATCTCTTTCGTTGAAAGAATGCATGAAGGCATGGGTCACATATTATCTAGATGAAATTAATATAATATGTCCTCGTATGGAATATGAGATGGTTTACAAGGATGAAGGAACTATAAGTTCTAGGGGAAAAATAAGTTCCCGGGGAACAATATGTGATGAAAGAAGGAAATAAGAGATCATGAAAGATGCAACTATGATCACATGGAAAAGAAAATCAACATTCGATGACTAGAAGCTTTGACTATGAAATCTCCATAAGAAATATACGAAGACCTTGGGAAAGGTTGGAAAGAAAGAATACCCTTGAAAATTTAATATCTCAGAAATGTGTCAGTATGAATTTAGGATGTTGATGCTGTAGCAAAAATATGTCATGATGAAGGGCCATCACAAAAGGTAACTTTTAATTTGATGTTCATTTCCGATTTTTGAACAATATTTGGATGGGTTAATACAATGCTACCAAAAGAAAGGTGTGGATATCATCTACAATTAGTACTCATGTGGTGGGATGGAAGATCTTGAAGGATAAATGATATGGAAAAGGTAGCTATAGAAGGAAAAGCCACATATGGTCTAATGGATCACTCTCCGATAAAAGGGAAGAAAGACATGACTACCAGATTTGAGAAGGAAAGTGATGAATGACTGATGCCCTATGAAGAAGTCCCAAAGATGAAGGCTCCATAATATTAAAATAAAATACTTGACATCGAATCAAGGAGAGATACAAGTAGCTGAAGGTCCCATGATCTCCACAAATGAAGAAAGAGTTGCTACTAGAAATAGGTCCCTAATTATGAGGGAGCCTGGAAGGAATTTTCTAACTTGATACAAACTTGGAACAAAGTCACCAAGCTAAGAGGGAGATTGTGTACATTACTTATATATGAATGGGTACATTCCTTCATTAGAATGGGTATATCCTCCCTAGTTGAGAGGGAGAGATAGACAAATCATTCTTGTCTTCACTTGGGAAAAAAGAATGGAGGATTGGGTAAGCATCTGGCATACGATACTCTTTGAGGATGTGTTAGGTCATCCAATATAAGAGTATTATTAAAGGACCAACATTATTTGAGGAATGGGAATCCAAGATAAGAATAGTCTTGGAAGGACATACCTTGTGAACACCTGGGTGGGCTATGTTCCTGGAGAGACAATCATGGTGATGTCTATAAATCATTGGTATCGCCAGCATTGTGCTCTGATTTTGTGGAGAGATAGGTATATTAGTCAAGGCCTTGATATGTGAAAATGTTGGGTGATATGATGCTATACAGATGGGTTATCAATCTGAGTATTCTTATGAGAATTCTTCATATTGAGAATTTCCAAGTACCTTGTATGGATTATGAATACCTCCCTAGATAAGAGAGAGTCTTGAAATATGTAACTAGGTTCGGTCTTCATAATGACATATGTAATCATGATTTTATGTATTTGATGTAAGGAGAGAAATAAATTTATTATTATTGATCTTTAGGCATGTATTTCATGCTCAAGATAGTTTATTTTTTAGATTAAGCTCCAATTGAGAGCTTCTAGGGCTTGTCATTGAGTCTACAAGTCTAGGGAGTCATTATCATGTATTAAAGACCCCTCTTTGGAATTTTACATATTTATTTGAGTCAATATGAGTCTAAAATGGTAAAGGAAACCCCTCCAAGATCAAGGGTGCAAGCCACAAGTCAAATCAGCTTAGATACTTCATCAAGTTGGCTTGCTAAGAGAAGTCAACCTATTTTGGAACCCAACAACACCTATATAAAGGAGGAATTGGCCTATCTCAAAGGAGACATTGAAGGAAACACAGAAGTTCGATCTAGTGACAAGATGGATTCTCATACCATAGCAAAGAAAGGAGAAGAAAGGAGAAGAAAGGGAAGAATAAAAATCAGAATTGTTTGGGCCTATTTTGAGACATATTTTTCACATGTGTGATCTACAACTAAGGCACACTTTTTAGCTGTCAAAGGAAGAATATTATAGTCACAATAGAAGTCCAAAATTGGGTAGAAAAGGAGTCATCTTGAAGGCAGAGTGGTTGAAGAAAAGGTATCTCACCAAGCGAAGAAGAAGGGAAGGAAATTTATCCATTATCTTGATCACACGTAAAATCGAGGGTTTCTACAGTTAGGCCGAATTGCAGACAAAAAGTTGCAGGTCCAAAAAGGAGGTCGAAAGAGAAGATATTGTCATTGGAAGGCTTGTTTGACTAAATTTGACTTTGTGGAAGAAAAAGTTTCATCAAGGAAAGGCATTGAATTGATATTGGAGGGGTTGTGGTCAAGGGTCTAGGTCTTGGAATTCGTCAATTGAAGATTCTATAAGAAGAAGAATTCATTTGGGATTTCCTCTCAAGATTGGAGAGGTTTTGGCCCTACATGATCACCTACATATTTTTCCATATTATCTCATTGTTCTATTGTTTTGGTAGCTGGTTGATGATAGAGGAACATTAATAATAATAATAAAAAGATGAAGCTAATCAACTAAAATAAAAAATACATCACAATAAATTATCATATCAAGAGAAATCATCCTTATACTACTGCCCTAGATTTATCAACACTTAGAAATTATAGGAAAAGCATCAAGAGTTAGCAAAGTGTGCTTAAGTGATCAAAATAAAAATAATACACATCATATACACATGGATCATACATATCAACCTAAATGTGGTAGCTAAAGCAACCTCTTCCTACACCTAGTGTCTTAGATGGCTAGGGAAAAGTGTCATCAAACCAATAATACATTCATGAATTACATGTATATCCATATACCTCAGTTGGAAAAGGATAAATGTGACAAAGAATCAAACTAGTTGAGATGACAATCAAAATTTAAAAATATCCTCTAAAAACCATATAGAAAGTGTTGAGAAATGTAACTAGTGTCAGTCTTCACAATGCAATAAAATGTATTTTTTGTCATTGATATATTGATTATTTTTATTTTATTTTGGTCAAATAATGTTCTTCATGCTTATAGAGTAAAAGATAAATTATTTTGAGTTAAAAGAAATGTATTTAAGTCAAGTCTCATTTAGACTTTTGATATAAAAAGAAAGTGAATTTTTATTTTGAGTCAAAGAATCAACACAAGACCAAATCATCCCTCCTTTGACAACCTGGCTTGAGAGGAAGCTATTTGAACTTCCTGTATAGGTATATATATAAGTCCACTCAATCACTTGGAATACCAATCACTTATCATCACAAAACATCAATTTTTGTGCCAAACAAGAAGAAAGACAACTGAAGTCAAAGGAGATAAAATCTCAGTTTTTTGAGCTTGCTTTTGCTCTATGGCATGCCTTTGAAAATTATAGGTCTAAACTTTGTCCTTCATTGTAGATCTAAAAGTTATGTGATTTGACCATATTTCAGATGGTTTGACGAGTTTTGACGTTCGTTGACTTTGACTTCGATGGAGGAGACTTGGAGGAGGGTTGAATTGGATCTTTGTGGCAGTATTGGTCTTGGACTTGGGTCTTCGATTTATCATTTTGATTTTATTCTATAAGAGATGAATATTAAGGTTTTCCCACGTGTGGGGTATTTCTCTGGCTTGGAGCCTAATTCTTGGTGTTTTTTGCCTCCATATGATCTTTATGTTTTGAACTCAATCAACTCTGGAAGGAATAGTAATATAATGCAGAGTCAATACAACAGTTATGTCTGTAGAAATTTTAATGAATTAATCTTAATAGAGCATGTGATGTAAACTTATAAAGCATATCAGATTACCAAATAACGACGCTAAGCAAATCACGCATAAATCAAATCGTAATAATACAGAAGCAAGTGTCCTCCGGGGCCGGGCCCTTAGCCTCCAAGGGTACACCGCTTTAGGTTAATCCAGACGCAGAGATGAAGTAATCACCAAGTTTGTATTAATGCATGAAACAAAATTACAATGAACCAGTTCTTATCGAGACTCAATGATCAAAGCTTTGATATTAACAGAAATTACATAAAAGTATAATGATGTCGAAATCCCAAAGCTAACAGTGTTGTACCTTTATATAAGGGTGACGGTGGAGATGTCTAAGTAATAAGATAGATAAAGCAGTGATCCCTTAGGATCAAGGATCTTGAGGGATTCGCTGAACCGTTAATCCTTAATCATCTCTTTTCTCTCCTGCACCGAGCTGGTGTCTTCTCCTCCTTTTCAGGGCCGATTTGCTTTAATCTTCTTAGCCTTGTTTGCACTCGGTCTCCCGTCAAAGGGACAGTGCTTACCTTGTCCTTGTCTTTTTCTTTGGAACAACGACTCCTCGTTTTCACCCCTTCCTGCACGAGAGAATGACAATTGTTAGTGGTTAAGTCTCGCATATTAATCTCACATGTTTTGTTATAATTCTTTATCATTTTCGAAGTTCATGATGCAAAAAGGTTTACAAGTTCTACTGAAAAGCCACTGAAATGATCATAAAAGACATACCTTTTTAGTACTTCACACACCCCCCTGCTTACCCTGTTTCATGCCCTCATGAAAATGTTGTAGTTGACATGCAAGGCAAGTGAGGGAATAGGCTGGAGAAGGAATTTCATGCGGAGGCCTACAACCATGATGAGTAACTAGGTAGTCAAAGAAATGGCCTGTTTGACCCTCAGGCATCTCATACAGGGCTTGGTATCCGAGTGCCAAATAATTGGATTGCAGAACCTATATCCTAACCAGGATGGCCTTGCTCTCAAAATGATTTCGCCATAAAGGTGAAAATGATTGGCAGCTAATTTAAAATTCTCATACTTAAACGGTTCCCTGAGCTGGATATTCGGATTAGAGATTTGATACCGAAATTTAGCTGCATCAATTGCAAGGTCTTTGATAGAAAGAAAGTATGTTAATCCTTGTCAAATGAGTGCCTCATGCATGGTTCCTAATGTTTCAATGACACTCGGAATCTTCATGAGGTTTCTATGTGCTTTCCACAACTGTACTCGGTTCCTAGGCTCAGCCCTTACCCACAAATCAAAGCCATTTTCTTGCCTCTGGAAAGTATTATAGACTTTGAGCCATTTAATCTGATTAACCCCGAATGAGATGAATGCTTGCAATTGGATGTCTCCAACAAAAGGTCCAGGG
Source organism: Pinus tabuliformis (assembly GCA_031772625.1). Lineage (NCBI taxonomy): Eukaryota > Viridiplantae > Streptophyta > Pinopsida > Pinales > Pinaceae > Pinus > Pinus tabuliformis. Next base: position 2,021,748,490 of record CM062817.1, on the reverse strand, counting down.
TTCAACTCAGTCTCCTGGTCTAATACAAGGTTATGAAAATAGAATTCGCACAGCCGTCTCTAGACCTTCACCTCGTAGTGTTTACAGCAGTCTATAAAGTCATTGACAGTGTTAATTTGTATGGGGGCACCTTCTTTAACAACTTTTATTTTTAATTGTAAATACCGTTCCAGTAAAAAGAGGGCATAATTTTTGGCAGGGGCCCTACATGCTAAGACATCATTGTATAAAGAACACACGGTATCCATCTTCTTGATAACAATATCTAGCCTACAATTTACCTTTGCAACTTTCTCTTGTTCCTTCCGCCAACCTTCAAAGACCTGGCTTTCGGATTGACTAACATTCCTAAGTTGTTGTTGTAGTTCTTCATACTTTTCGCGAGGGACCGTTTGCTCTCTAAGATTTTCTGCTTCTTGTTGAGATTGTTTCAACCCCTTGCGCAAGGTTACTGTTTTTGGATCTCTTCTCCATGCAGCAGTGGAGGCCGGGAGTTTTACCTAAACTTTCTTATTGCGTTGCTTCGAGTTCAAAACCCTTATCACCCCTGAGGGTGGTGCCTCCGTCTGAATTTTCTTATCACAAGTCATCATAACATCCATTTCTATTTTAACATGAATATCAATTTGTTGCTATTCCTTTTCAAATGGAACAACAGTCTGTTCTTCAGCATCATTTGGAATAGCAGCTGGATTTTCCACAGGGTTTTGAACAGCAGGACAAATTTTGGTCCTCTGCCTTTTTGCCTTGCAGAGTTTTACTAGAGTGGTCACCTTTTTCTTCCCTGCAGTATTTCTTACCCTCTGCCTTGCTTTCAGGATCATAATCTGCTGGTGGAGCTGGGCTATTATGCTCAATAATCTCTGCTGTTCCTTTTGCAATTCTTTAATTTCCAAAATTTCATTAGAAGGAACAACAAGCTGTCTGCTGCGGCCTAGGCCATGACTAGTCCCTGGATCTTCCTCCTGGGGTGTTTCTTCATTGTTCTGCTCCGGTTGTTCTAGGGTAGGAACCCTAACTGGTTCTGTCAATTCCTGGGAAACTTCTTTTTCTGCCCCTACTTCCTTCGGAATTTCTTCCAGTGCCTTAGGAACGGATTGTTTCTGTTCAGTATCTCTTATTTCTTCTTCATCATGAACAAGTAGATTTCCTTCTTCTGCCTCTTTTGCATGTCGTTTTTCAGATGCATTTTTCTCTTGAGGTTTGTCATGGAGGTTTGATGGACTGGAAGGTTGGCCATATTCACCCATATTGGCCAAGACTGCGGCCAATTCGTCTTCTCCCACTGGGTCCTGTGGTGGGCTACCTTCCTGCTGTCCCATTTCCCCCTCTTGCTTGGATTGTTCAGATTTTTCCTTAGAATGCTCAGCTTCTGTTTCAGAATGCTCACCTTCTTCCTCATTTTCTTCTTCGGATTGCTCAGCCTCCTCTTCAGATTGCTCGGCCTCTTCTTTCTCTTCTCCTTCAGATTGCTCTGCTTCTTCTTCTGGCTGTGAGGATTGCTCGTCCTCAATTTCTACTGGCTGGCTGGTGCTTTTCCAGCCTTCCTCGTATTTGAGCTAACCAGACTGATTTCCTACGTTTCTCTGGCTATTCGGGTGTACCGATGGCATGCTTACGCTTTGACGATTCCTGGCGTGTTTCTGGACGTTCGGATGTACTAGTGACATGTTTTTGTTTTGATAATTCTCTGTGTTTTTCTGGATGTTCTAGTGTGCTGGTAGTATGCTTACGTTTTGGGGATGGTGCTGTAAACCCCCCCTCAATCATTGAAATTAGCTCTTCCCAGCTGCTCTATTGTTGGGTGAGGCTATGACTAATAATTAATCGAATTAACCATGGTGACTGACAACTGACTCTACATGTTGTGCCTTTTTTAAACTTCATGCAACGTCATGAAGTAACGAATTCAAAAGTGCAGACAGATTTACAGAGCATTTTTGCTTTAAAACAGCTAAGAGTTTAAGATGTCATGGTCTTACCATGTCTTTTCTACCCTCGTAGGTGATGTAGCTTTTCACGGTTCTTGCCAATTCTTCCTAGGGCTCTCCTAGCATTGCTGGCAGAACTCCCTTCCCTTTAATTGTCAAGCTCTGCCCTTCATCCTAGAAGATTTCTCTAATCTTCTGTAATCCCTCCTTTTTTAGCGTCCATATAGGTTCGGTGGCTGGTAGTCCCGAAACTTCTGTGATTATGTCATCGGCGACTGCTATCTGTCTCCCCCTTACTGTGGAGTAATCTTCCTGCAGATTCTGTAGGAATTCAATCGCCACTGTTTCGTTAGACTCCTACAAGCGGTTGAGATAAGTTAGCCACCCTGCTCTTGTCAGGATTTCTCGGGCAGCAACAGAGACTATCAACACCTGCGGTTCCCTTCGGACCGCTCTTCCTCCCATGGTTTCACTATGGATTCTCAATGGAATAGCAACTGTTTGTGTTGTTTGAAACACAGATAGGGTAATAGACGCAAGACTTATTTGAAAAAAAAAAAACAGAGTATGCAACAGAAATGGCTTATGAACAACAACTTGTGTAACAAAAATAGAAATAGCATGCCGTTAAGCCATGCCATACCCTAGTATACAACTTTCCCGAATAGTGAGCTGACACATAATCCAGGGAATAATGAGGTTAACCTCCCCCTCGTAATGTGATAGGTTGCCCTAGCCGTTAAATAAAGGAGCAGCACTCGATCTGCAACAGATTCATAAAGTAACAGCGTATGAAAATATTCCATGTTTAGAAAAACAACAAATTACTGAAATCGAGGTGTAAAGTTGGATTGTGTATTACGTAAGAGGCTACTGTGATATGATGCAAGGCTGGGGGGATAGGACGTCTGTCATACTTGCCAAATCTCATGTGGTCATTGTCACTTACTTTGCCATGATTGGTGGTAATAAATTTTCATGAGATATATAAGTCAGGAAATGATATATGATTAGTTCCTAGGATATAAGAAACAAAAGAGTATTAGTATCTTACCTATTGGTGTAACCAATGTGACTTCAATACCATTAACAGTGCTCTGCTACCGACATGTGTCCATAACCTTGATAGAGTTGTTTATTTCACCCCTGGAACCATGATCCTTTGTGTGTATGTTAGGGAGTGTAATGTCAAAATGTAGACCATTATGTTGGCTTGGTAACCAGTTAACCATAATGCCATTCACGAGGAAGGAGCGAAAAGTGGGCAGGCCGGCTCGTGATGAGACCTCCTATTCCAAGGTTTGTTTATTTGATATACCTTTTGGATCATATCCCTGGTGTGGTGGCCATAGTGGGAATGCCACTTCACTTCCATCCTCATGATCATGGTAGGTTGGCTCTTGATGAGACCCCCTATCCTGCATTTGACAACTTATAAGTCATGTTTACTTTCTTTTTTCTTTTTCATAAAGTACTTTTCCTTATTTATACACAAAGGGTGGTTCAACACTCCTTAAGAGTAGGAATGGTGAAATAAGTCTTATCATCTCAATAGGAAGATATAAACCCTTTGCTCTTATTCCTAAATAATAATCAAATAGGATTAAAGGGATCGTCATGATAAAGATAACCAATCAGAGAAAAATTAGTAAAACAATGACAACAAAAGATGATAAATAAGTGTCCTTCCTTTTGTCCTCTTACCAACGCAGAGCCTTATAAAGATAGTGATTTATGATTTGTGGATTTTAGTATGTTGTGTTTTTATATTCATTGCATAAGTGCATAGTTGTATCTTAAAGACTTGAAAGAACAGGAGCAAGAAGCATCCTCAATTTAGATCAACAAAAGGAATAAGTTGTTTCACAAGGAGAGAAAAAGCATGCTTGTGGTGTTCCTTTTGGAAAAAGGAACAACAAAGAACCATAGATAGAAAAAATGCAAATGTCGTTCCTTTAAAAAAGGAATAGAAGAAAACACCAATGTCGTTCCTTTGAAAAAGGAACAGCAAAAATAAAAAATGTTATTCCCTTGGAAAAGGGCAACAAAACACTCGAAATGCCGTTCCTTTGAAAAAGGAATAGCAGCAACCAAAAATGTTGTTACTTTGAAAAAGGAACAACAAAAGACACAAAAATGCCGTTCCTTTGGAAAAGGAACAACAAAAATCAAAATATGCTATTCCTTTGGAAAAGGGACAGCAAACACACAGCAGTGCTGTTCCTTTTGAAAAAGAAACAGCTAAAATCGAAATGTTGTTCCTTTAGAAAAGGAATAGTAGAACAAGCAAATGTCATTCCTTTGAAAAATGAACAACACAAAATCAAAGATGTTGTTCCTTTGGGAAAGGAACAAAAAAAAATCAAGAATGTTGTTCCTTTAGAAAAGGAACAACAGAAAATCAAGAATGTTATTCCTTTAGAAAAGGGACAACAAAAAATCAAGAATGATGTTCCTTTAGAAAAGGAACAACAGAAACACACAAATTCCATCCTTTTGGAAAAGGAACGGCAAAAATCGAAATGCTGTTCTTTTGAAAAAAAGGAACAACAAAAATGACAGGAAAACATTAGTTCAAACATATGTACAAAAATGGCTCAAAGAAAAGAACTTATGTACAAATTGTAAAAAGAAATGAATTCTTTAATGAATTACAGGTGAGGAAGACTTCTCTTCCTCTCCCAAAATCTCCATATCAATGTCTCGGCATAGCTGCTGGCATAAGGACTCCCGAGTGAGTGGTTTGCGATAGAGACGAACTCGGTGGCCATTTACATTGAAGGCATATCCAGAACCGTCAATAGTGATTAGAGTAAGGGTTCCATTGTCATGTACTTTCTATATTTCGTATGGTCCCAACCAATGAGTCTGGAGTTTCCCAGGGAAGTCCTGAAACCTGGAGTCGTACAATAGAGCCCAGTCTCCCTCGTGGAAGAATTTTTCTTTAATGAGAGAATCATGCCATTTAGCTCGCTGTTGTTGAATTAGGGCTCTATTTTGAAGTGCAGAGAGCATAATTTCTTCCAACTCATTGATCTATTGTAGTCGATTAATCTGTGCCTCGCTTAGATCTAAGCCAGCTTCCTGTGTTGTCCATAATGTTTGGATTTCGAATTTTATGGGGAAAATGGGTTGTTTTCCAAACAGTAATTGATAAGGTGAGTAACCAGTGGTGCTTCTCGATGTTGTTCTATAGGCCTAGAGTGCTTCAAGTAGTCTGTGTGGAGCGATAAAAAGGTGTCTTTTCAACTCCTAATTACCTTCACATTAATTATCAACCTAGGGATGACTTTTTATTTCAAGAGTGTACTCAGTCTGAGGCAGCTATTTACTCAAGAGTAATGTTTTGCAGTATAGTGCTCAAAATCCAAAAGTAAATGAAATCTGGAAATAAAATCTACTTACGACAAAGCACTTTAAGACTTAAATCATGCATTCAGAAAAATAAGCAATGTATCAGTCAAGGGTCCAGTATCAATAACTCATCCCTTTGGAAACTGATGTAACCAAAAGTAATCAAGGAACATATCATCAATCTGGGGGCTAGACAGCAAATGCCAATGCCCACTATAGTTTCAGATTGTTCTTCACACCAAAGCAAAGATAATGCGAATATCAGGAAATGAAACGGCAGATGAGAAATGAAACAACAATTAAGAAATGGAATAGCAAGAAACTAAAATGTTCTTAAACTAAATCATTCACTCAAACAACCATCAATTGAGGATACAGTAGCAATAACTCATTCCTCTGGATATTGATGCAATTGAAATCAAACTGGAACAAGACAATCAATCTGGGAATGAGGAAGCAATAACCAATGTTCTCTACAGTTGACAGTCCTGCTTTAAAGCAATTAAAAGGAAATCAAAATTGAACTAAAGCTGTTATTGAAAGTAAACTAGGAAAACTCTTTAAAAGCACTCTTGCAATGAATCAACTGAAATGAACAGCAAAGCTTCATCTAACAAAAATGATTTATTAATGGAAAGGAATAGCAATGCTAAAATACTAGAATTAAATAGCAATCTTAAATGGAACCGAACAACAAAACTAAGTAATTAGAAAGACACGGCAACTATAGATGTAATTGAAACAACAACCTATCAGCATGAACATTAATCGCAGTTATTGAAGCAACAACAATCGTAGTTATAATTGAATAGTAACTTAATTGAACAACCATTGCAATTATAAATGAGCAACAATTAAATGAACCATAGTCTTAATTAGATAGCGCAACATTAGATCAGAATTATCAGCAGGACATTTCAAGTTATAATTAATAATTCTATCACTGTCACAATCGAATTATGGTTTCCACGAAATGTTCATAAACAAAAGATTACTGAACAAAACAATTTAAAGAAATGAAAAGGAAATCAAACCATCACACAGCAGTAATTGTAAATATATGATACACAGTAGCAACGTACTCCACCAGAGGCTGGGCCCTTAGCTGCCAGCGGATGCTGCTGGGTTACTTCAGATGAAAAGAATGAACAACAACCCCCAAATCATGTATTAATAATTAAATGGTAAAATCATTACAATAGCAGCAGCTTTGAGACTTACAACCTGAAACAATCCTTTCTTCCTCCTATCCTATCATGAATTCTTAATTCTAAATCTCTAATTCTAAATCCTCAATTCCATAATTTTTCCATCATTCGAATCCCCCAAATCATCCCCCCATCTCTGATCTCTGTTTTCATTTAAATAGAGAGAGATCAGAGAGAAGTTATAATAGAGATAACTACAACATGATTTCTATTACAAAATTGGATGTTTCCAACCAATTGATAAACAAGAAGATATATTTCCATCTAGCTTTCAACAAGAGCAAGACGAATTTGGCTTTGCAGCTGAGGTTTGGAGGACGACCGCAACAACAAATCTCAGAAAATCATGCTCAAAGAACCCTGCGTTTCTCTCAGTACAAGCCGAATTTGGGAAAACCGTTCTTCATTAAAGTTAATTGGGTCCGTTCTGGACAAAACCCATGTTCCGGATTTTTCAGATTCTGCTTCATTTTCTCAGAATCGCAATCGCAAAACTGTCACTTCTTATTCTAGCGAATTTCTAAGTTGGCGCTTTTAATGATCAAATCTTCAATCTGGAAATTATCTTGGAGGCTAAAAATGGTGAATAATGTTACAACTGATTTATTAAAACTATCATTAATAAAATCATGCATAATCATCAATTTATTATAAATAAAGGAGAATAAATAATATTCATTCGTAGAAGCATAAATCATTATAAAATGGATTTATATAATAAATTATAATAAATGACATGATGAAGAATAATAGAAATGGGTGGAATAAGTGTTCAAAAGTGATAATAATAATGGCATTTTAACAGCCCAACATACCCCCACACTCAATATGTTGCATGTCCTCATGCAACGAAAACTGAATATATTGCATGTCCTCATGCAACCCAAAGACAAAAACCCATGCGTTAACCAAGCAATAAAAAATGTTCATCTCAGCTCATGAAACAGATAGAACAAATGAATTCTTCCTTAATTAATGAATATTCACTTTTAGTAATCTTGATGAAGGCATAACAATTTTTACATTGACATTCAACTATATGTATATATGAAGTTGCAACAAAATATGATATAAGTAACAGCAAACTTCATTAATCATTTTCTCAAAACCTACAAACCAGCTTTTGTTGAAATTTGGCAAGTAAATTTATAATATATGAATTCCTTTATGATCCAAAAAATCAGACTATTTTGATGCACGGATCATGAGATATAAAAAAAATGGCTGTAGGTGAGAGTGCATGATTTCTGAAATTTTATGAACCAATGTATCTTGAAATTGTATGGGTTTTTATTAATGATACGTCTGTTTTTTCCAAAAATCACAAGAATTGAGTTCATAGCTTTAAAAATATTATGGAAATCAATTTCTACACTGAAATTGTATGCCTTAAATGAGAAAGAAAATAGAAAACATCCATCATGCGTAGCAATTCAAACATCCATCATGCATAGCAATTCATCCCCCTCTTTGAAAAATTAGCATGCCCTCATGCGATGCTAGAAAACAAATAGAGGTGGTTGCTACTATCTGTTGAAGTCTATGCTTGGTGTAAAACAACATGGAATAAGGGAGGTGTTGAGAATGAATAAGAATAGTAATGGATGATAAAGAATATGAATGACATGGTCATAAGAAAGAAATGAATGAAAGCAACACTCCCCCAAACTGAAAGATAATATGCCACTGAAAAAGGGGAAGTGGTAAAGATGTGGAATGGAGGATGATAAATAATGCTCAAAATGGATTTCATTAAATTCTCCTAAATTTGTAATAAATCAGAAAATGATGCTATTTTATCTCAATTTTTACCTCCAAAAATGTGGAATGACATATATGGATTGGCATTTGTTGAAGCTGATGTAGGCAGAGTTGGTACTGAAAGTTATGCAAAAGGTGGAATCCAGGCAAGCACATCATGTTTGAAGAATTGTTCACATTCACGATAAAATTGGAGCGATAAAAAGGTGTCTTTTCAACTCCTAATTACCTTCACATTAATTATCAACCCAGGGACGACTTTTTATTTCAAGAGTGTACACAGTCTGAGGCGGCTATTTACTCAAGAGTAATGTTTTGCAGTATAGTGCTCAAAATCCAAAAGTAAATGAAATATGGAAATAAAATATACTTACAACAAAGCACTTTAAGACTTAAATCATGCATTCGGAAAAATAAGCAATGTATCAGTCAAGGGTCCAGTATCAATAACTCATCCCTTTGGAAACTGATGTAACAAAAAGTAATCAAGGAACAGATCATCAATCTGGGGGCTAGACAACAAATGCCAATGCCCACTACAGTTTTAGATCGTTCTTCACACCAAAGCAAAGATAATGCGAATAACAGGAAATGAAATGGCAGATAAGAAATGAAACAACAACTAAGAAATGGAATAGCAAGAAACTAAAATGTTCTTAAACTAAATCATTCACTCAAACAACCATCAATCGAGGATACAGTAGAAATAACTCATTCCTCTGGATATTGATGCAATTGAAATCAAACCGGAACAAGATAATCAATCTGGGAATGAGGAAGCAATAACCAATGTTCTCTACAGTTGATAGTCCTGCTTTAAAGAAATTAAAAGGAAATCGAAATTGAACTAAAGTTTTTATTGAAAGTAAACTAGGAAAACTCTTTAAAAGCACTCTTGCAATGAATCAACAGAAATGAATAGCAAAGCTTCATCTAACAAAAATGATTTATTAATGGAAAGGAATAGCAATGCTAAAATACTAGAATTAAATAGCAAACTTAAATGGAACCGAACAACAAAACTAAGCAATTAGAAAGACACAACAACTATAAATGTAATTGAATCAGCAACCTATCCGCATGAACATTAACCGCAGTTATTGAAGCAACAACAATCGTAGTTATAATTGAATAGTAACTTAATTGAACAGCCATTGCAATTATAAATGAGCAACAATTAAATGAACCATAGTCTTAATTAGATAGCGCAATATTAGATCAGAATTATCAGCAGGACATTTCAAGTTATAATTAATAATTCTATCACTGTCACAATCGAATTATGGTTTCAACGAAATGTTCATAAACAAAAGATTACTGAAAAAACAATTTAAAGAAATGAAAAGGAAATCAAACCATTGCACAGCAGCAATTGTAAAGATATGATACACAACAGCAGCGTACTCCACCAGAGGCTGGGCCCTTAGCCGCCAGCGGATGCTGCTGGGTTACTTCAGATGAAAAGAATGAAAAACAACTCCCAAATCAGGTATTAATCATTAAATGGTAAAATCATTACAACAGCAGTAGCTTTGAGACTTACAGCCTGAAACAATCCTTTCTTCCTCCTATCCTATCATGAATTCTTAATTCTAAATCTCTAATTCTAAATCCTCAATTCCATCATTTTTCCATCATTCGAATCCCCCAAATCACCCCCCCATCTCTGATCTTTGTTTTTGTTTAAATAGAGAGAGATCAGAGAGAAGTTACAATAGAGATAACTACAACATGATTTCTATTACAAAATTGGATTGTTTCCAACCAATTGATAAACAAGAAGATATATTTCCATCCAGCTTTCAACAAGAGCAAGATGAATTTGGCTTTGCAGCTGAGATTTGAAGGACGACCGCAACAACAAACCTGAGAAAATCATGCTCAAATAACCCTGCGTCTCTCTTAGTACAAGCCGAATTTTGGCAAACCGTTCTTCCACAAAGTTAACTGGGTCCGTTCTGGACAAAACCCATGTTCCGGATTTTCCAGATTCTGCTTCATTTTCTCAGAATCGCAACCACAAAACTGTCACTTCTTATTCCAGCGAATTTCTGAGTTGGCACTTTTAATGATCAAATCTTCAATCCGGAAATTATCTCGGAGGCTAAAAATGGTGAATAATGTTACAACTGATTTATTAAAGCTATCATTGATAAAATCATGCATAATCATCAATTTATTAGAAATAAAGGAGAATAAATAATATTCATTCATAGAAGCATAAATCATCATAAAATGGATTTATATAATAAATTATAATAAATGACATGACGAAGAATAATATAAATGGGTGGAATAAGTGTTCAAAAGTGATAATAATAATGGCATATTAACGGCCCAACAGTCTGGCAGCCCAATCACGCCTATGTAACGCAATGGTTTTCATTAGGATTGATTCTATTACCTTATTGCTACTTTCTACCTGTCCATTCGCCTGTGGGTGGTATGGAGTAGTGATTTTATGCTGGACGTGATAATTGTTAAGTGTTGTAGCTAATCTATTCCCAACAAATTTTGGTCCACCGTCTGCAATTATTTCTCTTGGAAGGCCATAACGTACAAATATATGGAACAGGAACTGTATGACAGAGTCCTCCGTAGCTCTAGGCAACGCTTCTGCTTCAACCCATTTGGTGACATATTATGTTGCCACCAAAATATATGTTTTCTGATTTGATGATGGGTTGATAGGTCCAACAAAATCAAAAGTCCATCGCTCGAATGGTTCAATGACTAACTGTGGTTTCAGAGGCATCTTGTCAGATTGACCAGGACGTCCTGCTTGCTGGCAGCTGTCACAGGCTTAGACAAATTTCTTTGCATCTCTAAAAATCGTGGGCCAATAATATGCTATCTGCAGCACTTTATGTCCAGTTCTGCGCTCAGCGAAGTGTCCAACACATGGTCCATCATGACAGGCTTTTAGGATGTCAAAGATTTCATCTTCTCAAACACATCTCCTAATATGCATGTTTGCCCCTGTGTGAAACAAATAGCCCCCAATCCACGAGAATCAAACACTCTTCTGAACAATCTGTTTGCGCTCATTAGGGGTTAGGTGTTTTGGTAGTTTAGCTACTGCGAGGTAATTGGCAACATCAGCATACCAGGGTGTTTGAACAGCAACAACAAACATATGTTCATCCGGAAATTGATCTTCAATTGCTGCTGCATCGATTGGCTTTGGAATTCTTGAGAGAAAATCGGCTACAGGGTTTTCTTTGCCAGGTCGATCCTTGATTGTGATATCAAATTCCTGCAATAAAATCAACCATCTAGTTATTCTGGAATTTGTGACAGGCTTATTAGCTAAATATTTTATGGCAGAATGATCTGTATACAAGATAACAGGGTATCCCGTAATATAATGTATAAACTTATTGACAGCATGTATTACAGCTAGGAATTCTTTTTCAGTAACAATGTAATTTAATTCAACAGGGGATAAGTTTTTGTTGATGTAATAAATAGCATATGGTTTTTTATCCTCTTCATGTCCAAGGATTGCGCCAATGGCTGTATCTGAGGCATCAGATGATATCTGGAATTGAAAATCCCAGTTTGGTCCTCGAAGGACTGGGGCTGTGGATACGAGCTTCTTTAAATCCTTGAAAGCACGCTCACATTTTTCTATCCAAAGAAAATCAACGTTACCAGTTAGTGCATATAAAGGTGCAGCAATGTGTGAATAATGTTCTATAAATTGTCTATAATAACCATAAAATCCAAGAAAGTTGCGTACCTCTGTTTGAGTAGTAGGAGTGGGAATAAGCAAGAGTATTTGGATTTTGGCCAGGTCTACCTGAATTCCAGCTGCTGAAACATAGTGTCCTAGGATAAGTCCTTCAGTCATCATCATATAACATTTTTCGTGGCTCAAGCAAAGCCTGGTAGCGATGCAGCGTTGTAGGACTTTTTCTAGGGTGTCTAGTGCTGGATCAAAATCATCTCCATATGGTGTAAAGTCATCCATGTATACTTCAAGTCCATCATTTATTAAATCTGTAAAACTACTAAGGATAGCCCTTTGGAATGTGGTAGGAGTATTACATAAGCCAAAAGGTAGAACTCGATAGGCAAATGTTCCCCAAGGACAAGTAAAAGTAGTTTTGTCCTGGTCTTCAGGGGCAATCTGAATCTGATTGTATCCACTGAAGCCATCCAGGAAAGAAAAGAATTTCTTTCCTGCTAAAGTATCTAATACTTGGTCTATGAATGGGAGAGGAAAGTGGTCTTTTGTGTTGCTTTATTTAGTTCCCTTTAATCCACACAAATTCTCCATTTCCCATTCTTTTTTGGTACCACCACAAGCGGAGAGACCCATTTACTATCAGAGATAGGATAGATAAAATTGACATCTAAAAGTTTCTGAAGTTCAGCTTTTACCACATCTTTTAGATGAGGATTAAGTCTCCTTTGAGGTTGACGAACAGGTCTGGCATCCTTTTCTATATAAATGTGGTGTGTACATAATTGGGGGTCAATTCCTTTCATATCAGGGTAATCCCAGGTGAATGCTTCTTGATATTTTCTTAACAAATGGATGAGTTTCATTTCTTGTTCAGGTGTGAGGTTGGCATTAATGTTTAAGGTTTTTCCTGGTTCAATTTCCACAATTTTACTATTTGTAACAGAAGTAACCAGTATTGTTTGATCATGTGTATCTTTCAGAGGATCTTCTTCTAATTCATTATCAAATGCTGCTTCTATCATGTGACACTGTGTGCAGGATCCGGATTCAGTTTGACTAATGAAGTTATTAATGGCATCATCTTCTGTTTGGTCTTTAAAATCAAGTGCCTCTTGTATAGTTAATGGAGATCTAATGTTATCAGTAAGGTATGATACAGGGTGCTTGTTAGATTTAATTATTGCGACACTTGGCTGGCTGGAGGATATAGAACTAAATCCTTGATATTTGGTCCTTTGGTTATGGTCATATTTCCTTACCGGCAGCCAATGTAAGCATCGGTAGTGGCAAGCTAAGGTCTACCTAAAATCAGCGGGTGTCCATCAAGTCGGGTTTTTGGATTAATTATCAGGAAATCGGTTAGATATTCCCAGGAATCTACAGAGACCATGACATCATGTAGAGTACCGTCCGGCCTAACCACAGATCGGTCAGCCAATTCTAGCAAAGTAGAGGTGGGTTCTACAGATGTAATGCCGAGCTTTGGCAAGTAGTGGTTGTTAAAATATTAATTGCAGCTCCTAGGTCAACTAAGGCATTAGACAGAGTCTGACCATAAATTTGAACAGTTACAATTGGATTTCCTGGGTCTTCATATTTAATGGGCGTTTCTTTCCCTGATAGTAAATAAGATAAAGTGCCGACTACTTGGACTCTTGGATTATTTGTTATATTCCTCCTTGGTTTCTTTATGCACAATTATTTGATAGTTTTTGCGTATACGAGAATGTCTTGAATGGCTTGGAGGAATGGAATTTTTATGTGTTGGAAATAATACTGAGGGGGGGGGTGAATCAGTATTATTAGATCAACAATACTTTTTCAATACTCAGAAACATATACGCTACTTCAGTTAAGTGAACCAGCGTGTACACGCTACTGTGTCTAAAGCAACCAGCGTATAACTAGAAATATTATGATTCAGTTAGTTTATCTTCAGTAAATGCATCAGGACATTATTAACCATATTAAAAGTAAACAGGTGCAGTATAACAAAACAGATCATCACACAAAAACCACACACATGAACACCATGATATAAGGTGGAAACCCAATGTGGGTGAAAACCACCTGCTGCAAGTCATCTCTATCTTTCTTTAATAAGAAACTTCATTTTACAATCTTTTGTACTGGTGCAGCCTTATACCAGTACACAGGCTACAACCTGCAGAAGGCTACAACCTTCTCTCGTTTTCCAAACTCTCCTGGAAGGGAGCTCCAACCCCCTTTGCTCTTGTACTAGCTAAGATACTAGTACGTAGGTGCTGGGCTACAATCTTCTTTCCTTCAGGTACCACTTTTCATCAATTTTCAGACTGGATACTCTTGAAGCACAACATTAAAATCTGAAGACCATGATTCATTCACTTTTCATAACAAATCATTGAAGCACAAAACAACCAATACTAGCATCATCAATCTTGAATTACTGAACCACTGAAACCCTGTCAACACCCAGTCACCAGAACACAGAGCAGACTACAGAACTCTGCAATAACAGTCAGACCCAACTGCAACCCCAAAAATTAAGCTTCAAAAGATATACGCTACTTCAATGAAACCAACCCGCGTATACACGCGCTTTTACCAAAGACAACCTGCGTACAGATCTAAAAATAATTTATCATAACTTGCAGCTGTACCAGACATCAGCCATACCCAGAACATAACATTGCGTCAGTATGCAGATATAAAAATACGCATAATCAACCATATAAAGATAGTTCATTTCAAACAATTTGATCCCGATCTATCCTTAGATATAGTCTTCCATCCACCGGTGTAATCTCTCCTTAGCTTAGATCAGGCAATGTATCATCAACCCAGAACCTGCATACTAGATCTCTTTCTTCATTAGATATTCAAGACTTTTTTCAATACACTTGCCTAATGATCTTCTTCTCCTTATATAGCCCTAAGCCCTCCTCAATACCACGGTCCAAAACCATAGTAATACAATACCATCAACTTCAAAGCTCGGGATCAACACAACTGTCGAGATACCTTGGTCCAAAAGCATAGGCTCAAGTACCGAGGACTAACTACCACAGACCAAAGGGAAGCTTCTCGACATGTACGCTCTTTTCTGTTCATGAAACTGCGTGTATACGCGACTTCGTATATAGCGATTCTGCGTATCCATGACTTAGTATATAGCATACTAGCGTGTATACGCAACTTGGACTTAATGAACCCGTGTATATGAAATTTCTCTTCATTCTTGTAGTCTGGACTAAGATCTGTCATCAAAGAGAGTTGCCATCAAGGACAACACCTGTACCGTAGCGCCACACCTGTGCCAAAATGCCAACAATCTCCCCCTTTGGACTTGATGGCAACCCCAAGATCCTTAGAATCATTCTCCCCCTTTGTCATCAAGGGAAAAGGGTTGTGCTCCCCCTGTGAAGGTGCTCTCTTTGCTCTGTTGTGTTGAACATGCTCCCCCTGACTGTAGGCAAGATCTGCAAAAGATGTTCTTCAAAAAGAACTAAGACTTATACATCATAAAGAACCTTCCTATCACCAAAAGACTCAATACATACATCCATACTCCCAACCAAGAGGGGATACATCAGAAATTTACATATAACAACCAATTACATTACATCATTCATCCCAGGCATAGTGGGGAAACCAACATAGGCCGTTACATGACCTTGACACCATAGAAGAGATATCACAAAAGAGATACATGACATAGAGACAAAAGATCTAGACCAAGACTTATGAAAGTCACCAGCAGCATCTGATAATCATCTTTTTAGATCAGCAACCAAGATTTCCTTCTGTGCTCCAACAACAGTTGTGAACTAGAACCAAAAACATCTAAATGCCAACAATGCTTTATTAGACTTTAAGCTGATCCCCCTGAAACTGTGCCTGCTGCACCCCCTGAAACTGTGCCTGAAGGACTCTGGCATACCCATCTCAGAACTTCTCCAACCAGAGTCTGCCCTTGTTGTTCAGAACTCCATATACGCGACTTCACCTGCATAAATCAGTGTATGTACGCAGATATACCTTATGCAACACGCGTACACCAACTTTTCTTTAGAACAAACAAGCTTCAACAGCAGAATGAAGCATCAACTACTCCCAGCTTTTGTCTGAGATATTCAAAAGTCTCCCTTGGCAGTGGTTTTGTGAGAATATCAGCAACTTGTTCTTTAGAAGAAACATACTCCAACTTCACCTTTTGTTCAAGCACTTGTTCCCAGAGGAAGTGATACTTGATTGGTATGTGCTTGGTCTTTGAATGCATGACTGGATTCTTTGAAATGCTGATTGCACTTGTATTATCACATAAGATAGAGACTGGTGGAGTGCAAGTGATTTGAAAATCCTGCAAGGTCTGCATCATCCAAAGAAGTTGTGTGCAACAAGATGCCGCAGCCACATATTCTGCTTCAGCTGTAGATAAAGCAATTGAACTATGTTTCTTGCTGAACCAAGATACTAATCTGAAACCCATGAATAAAGCACCACCACTTGTGCTTTTCCTGTCATCCACACTTCCGGCCCAATCTGCATCTGTGTAAGCATGAAGAGTGAGATCTGTATCTCTAGGATACCATAAGCCATAGTTTTGAGTCCCTTGAAGATACTTGAAGATTCTTTTGACTGCCTGAAGATGAGTTTCCTTTGGATTGGCTTGAAATCTTCCAACAATTCCTACTGCATGCATAATATCTGGTCGGGTACCTGTCAAATAAAACAAACTCCCAATCATGGATCTATAAGTTGGTTGGTGAAATGCTGCTGATTCATCATTTGCACTGAGGCTGCATCCTGTAACCATGGGGGTACAAACTAGCTTTGAATCTTCCATGCCATACTTCTTCAAGATCTGCTTGAGGTACTTGGTTTGAGACAAGAAAATACCTCCTTCATTTTGTTGGATTTGCAATCCAAGAAAGTATGTCAATTCTCCAAGTAATGACATTTCAAATTCTTTCTGCATAACCAAGGCAAAGTTTTGACTCATAGCCTCTTCATTGCTGCCAAAGATAATATCATCTACATACACAACAAGTATTAGAAATTTGTTATTTTCAACTTTCATATAGAGATTGCTATCTGCTGATCCTTTTGAAAAACCTTGTTGGTGAAGATATTTGTCCAACTGATAGTACCAAGCCCTTGGAGCTTGTTTGAGACCATAGAGAGCCTTTTTCAATCTGCATACAAGGTTTGGATCATTCCCAAGAATGAAACCATCTGGCTGCTCAATATATACTTCTTCTTCTAAGTCTCCATTCAGAAAGGCTGATTTCACGTCCATTTGAAATACCTTGAAGTTTTGAAAGCTTGAGAGAGCAAGGAACATTCGGATGGTCTCAAGTCTTGCAACAGGAGCAAAGGTCTCTTCAAAATCTATTCCTTCTTGCTGCGCATACCCTTTACAAACAAGTTTGGCCTTGTTTCTAATTACTTCTCCATTTTCATTCAATTTATTTTTGAAGACCCATTTTGTCCCTATGACATTCTTATCCTTTGGTCTAGGAACCAATTCCCAAGTGTTGTTCTTTTCGATCTGCTCAAGTTCTTCATCCATTGCTTTGACCCAACATTCATCTTTGCTTGCCTCTTTCACATTTTGTGGTTCAGTGGAAGAGAGTAATGCCAAATAGCTTGAAGCTTCTGCAATTGTTCTTCTTGTTTGTACTCCTTCTTCTTTCTGCCCCACAATCTGAGATTCTGGATGATTCTTCTGAACATATCTGGATGGAGTCTTTTCTTCTATTCTTGTCTGCTCCTCTGGTTCTTCTTGAGGTTCTTCATCATTCTGTCTTTGAGGGTAGCCTTCATCTTCTTCGATGTCTTCATGATGAACTTGCCTAGGAATGTATCCCTTCTCATCAACCACAACATCAATGCTGTCAACAATTCTGCCAAGTCTTTTACTGTAGCACTTGTATGCTTTGCTATGTGGAGGATAACCAAGAAGAATGCCTTCATCTTCTCTTGGTTCAAGTTTGCCAAGTTTCTCATCAGTATTCTTAATATAACATTTGCTCCCAAAGATTTTGAAGTGCTTCACCGAAGGAGTCTTACCACACCAGAGCTCATGAGGAGTTTGAGTGCTGTTTACTCGGACATTTGTTTTGTTGAGAATAATAACCGCAACATGTGCAGCTTCACCCCAGAAAGTTGCGGGAGTACCTGATTCATCAAGCATCCCACGAGCCATTTGTTGGATTGTTCTGTTCATTCTTTCCACAACTCCATTTTGCTGAAGAGTTCTAGCTGTAGAGAATTCTCTTCTTATCCCATGTTCTTCACAGAAATCGAAAAATTCATTTGAGGTAAACTCCCCACCTCTGTCAGATCTGAGGCACTTAATTTTGTGTCTTGATTCATTTTCAGCCAAGGCTTTGAAGGATTTGAATTTTCCGAATGCTTCATCTTTGTGCTTCATAAGTCCTAACCAGACAAACCTGGAGAAATCATCAATGAATAATATCAAATATTCTTCTCCTTGAGGTGTTGTTTTTCTGAATGGACCACATGTATCTGTATGTACTAGCTCAAGAGGCATGCTAGCTGATCCTTCCTTCTCAGGAAAATTAGTTCTGGTTTGCTTTCCAAACTGACATGATTTGCATATGGTGTTGTCTGGAATTTTGATATTTGGAAGATCACGAACTGCCTGATATTTGCATGCTTTCCTTATTTGTGGAAAGATGAGATGCCCCAACCTCCGATGCCATAGCCAGTGTTCATCATTCTTGCTCAAATAGCATTGTTGTTGTCTTTCTTCAAATATGTATAGATTATTTGGAGTCCTTCTTCCTTTGATCACTGTTTCACCTGTATCAAGATCACGAACACAACATCCATTTGATCTAAATATTACCTCTGTTCCTTGATCGCACATCTAACTGACACTCAGAAGATAATGCTTCAATCCATCAACATACAAAACATTTCCAGCTTTGACCTTCTCTTTCAACGGAGCAACGCCTTTTCCTTTTATGGCTGCAGAGATATCGTTTCCAAAAGAAACTTTCTTTCCCTTTTCTAATGCGGTATATAATTCAAGTTTTTCTTTGTCCCCTGTCATATGCTTCAAACATCAGCTGTCAATGTACCATAGACTTTCTTGACCTTCTACATAAAAGGTTATCCCACATATTTCTGGTTGCGGTTCCTTTATTCTCCATGTTCTGACATTTGAGGTTTGTTCCTTCTGAGTTGTCTTCCAAAACCTGCTCCTGCATTCAGAGTCTTCATGACCAAAGTTATTACAAATAGAGCATTCAACTTCATTTTCAAGAACCAAAAAGTTGTTATAAGTCCTTTTCATGGTTCCAGACATACTTCTTTGCTTTTGAGCTTCTCTAGTCATGATTTTCTTGTAGGCAACACATTGAGCTGCTTTGTGACCGAAGTTATGGCAAGAAAAGCATTGGCCATTAAAGAAATTTCTCCGATAATCAGATCTATCATCCAACCGATTTTAGCTTCTATTGACATCCATTCTTGGGGAAAATTGGGAAGATTTTACCTGTGGCTGATTGTAGCTTATGTTTGTCCTTAAGGCCGCTTGTCCCCGAACTTCTTGATAGTCTTTATTTGTTCTTGAGGTAAATTGTCCCTGATTCACCTGATGACTTTTATTTGGTCTTTGTTCGCTCCTCCTTGCTGCATCAAGATAACTTTTAGAGGTAGAAGCTTGAGATGTTTCTCCATTATATCCCAGACCTGTCTTGATCAAAGGAGAACGCTGCACATTGATAATCTCATCCAAGGTTTCAGATCCTTTAACAAATTTAATATTAATTGCTTTTGTTTTCTCAATCTCCTTTCTAAGACAAACAATCTCACATTCCAATTTTTCAAGATGTTTTTCCTTTTCTGCCAGTTGACATTGTAGAGAATCAATAATAACACTTTTCTCTTCTAAGCAAACTTTGAGATTATTCATTTCTTCATAAAAGCCTTCTACATCTATAGCATCCATGTAGTCATCATCTTCAAAATCCATTAAAAGTTTATATCTATAACCCTGTTCATCTTCGTCACTATTTGAAAGACCATCACTATCTTCATTAGTGTAATAGCTTTTCTTCTTTTCATTCTGTTTCTTGTTCCATTTAACGGGTTCCTTTCCCTTGTCATTCTTATCTTTGTGAGGACATTTGGCAGCATAATGACCTACTCTTCCACAAGTAAAGCATTTAAAAGGTAACTTACCTCTGAACCTTCCAGAACCCCTTTGAAGATTTCTGACAAAATTTGATTCTTCTTCTTCATCTTCGGGGACGTGACTTGCTTCATAATAATCTTCTTTGCCTGAAGCCTTGAAAGCAGCTTCTCTTCTGTCTGATGGACCTCCTTTTCTCATTTCATAAGCAGTTAGAGTTCCGTGAAGCTGAGACATAGTAAGAACTCGTAGATTTTCTTTTTCTTCTATTGCAGACACTTTAGATTCAAATTTGGGGGACAATGATCTTAGAAACTTTTCAACCACAATAGCCTCTTTTATTTCTTCACCCAAGTTTTTCATGCAATTAACAATCTCATCTACCCTAAGGAAATAGTTAGCCACACTTTCATCATTATACATTCTGAGAGTCTCATACTTAATCTTGAGAGTTTGAAGTTTAGCACGCTTTACCTATTCGTCTCCTTCATAGCTCGTGACAATTTTGTCCCATATTTCTTTTGCGGATTTATAGTGCATTACCTTCATGAATTCTGATTGGGATATACATCTTAATAGAGTACTGACTGCTTTCGCATTTGTTTCATATTTCCTTTTCTCGGCTGGATCTGTAGGAGTAGCTGAAGGAAAAGTGTAGCCTGTTTCTACGATGTCCCAAAATTCTGTAGCAAGAGATTGAAGATAGGCAGTAACTCTTACCTTCCAATAACTGAAGTTTGTCCCATCAAAAACCGGTGGCCTGATTGCTGCTTCTCTCTCGTAGTTGCTCATGATGAACGATCTACCTTCAAGCCATCAAGCTTATCTGAAGGACCTGCTATGATACCAATTGTTGGAAATAATACTGAGGGGGGGGGGGGGTGAATCAGTATTATCATATCAACAATACTTTTTCAATACTCAGAAACATATACGCTACTTCAGTTAAGTGAACTAGCGTGTACACGCTACTGTGTCTAAAGCAACCAGCGTATAACCAGAAATCTTATGATTCAGTTAGTTTATCTTCAGTAAATGCATCAAGACATTATTAACCATATTAAAAGTAAACAGGTGCAGTATAACAGAACAGATCATCACACAAAAACCACACACATGAACACCATTATATAAGGTGGAAACCCAATGTGGGTGAAAACCACCTGCTGCAAGTCGTCTCTATCTTTCTTTAATAAGAAACTTCAATTTACAATCTTTTGTACTGATGCAGCCTTATACCAGTACGCAGGCTACAACCTACAGAAGGCTACAACCTTTTCTCGTTTTCCAAACTCTCCTGGAAGGGAGCTCCAATCCCCTTTGCTCTTGTACTAGCTAAGATACTAGTACGTAGGTGCTGGCCTACAATCTTCTTTCCTTCAGGTACCACTTTTCATCAATTTTCAGACTGGATACTCCTGAAGCACAACATTAAAATCTGAAGACCACGATTCATTCACTTTTCATAACAAATCATTGAAGCACAAAACAACCAATACTAGCATCATCAATCTTGAATTACTGAACCACTGAAACCCTGTCAACACCCAGTCACCAGAACACAGAGCAGACTACAGAACTCTGCAATAACAGTCAGACCCAACTGCAACCCCAAAAATTAAGCTTCAAAAGATATACGCTACTTCAATGAAACCAACCCGCGTATACACGCGCTTTTACCAAAGACAACCTGCGTACAGATCTAAAAATAATTTCTCATAACTTGCAGTTGTACCAGACATCAGTGATACCCAGAACATAACATTGCGTCAGTATGCAGATCTAAAAATACGCATAATCAACCATATAAAGATAGTTCATTTCAAACAATTTGATCCTGATCTATCCTTAGATCTAGTCTTCCATCAACCGGTGTAATCTCTCCTTAGCTCAGATCAGGCAATGTATCATCAAACCAGAACCTGCATACTAGATCTCTTTCTTCATTAGATATTCAAGAGTTTTTTCGATACACTTTCCTAATGATCTTCTTCTCCTTATATAGACCTAAGCCCTCCTCAATACCACGGTCCAAAACCATAGTAATACAATACCATCAACTTCAAAGCTCGGGATCAACACAACTGTCGAGATACCTTGGTCCAAAAACATAGGCTCAAGTACCGAGGACTAACTACCACGGACCAAAGGGAAGCTTCTCGACATGTACGCTCTTTTCTGTTCATGAAACTGCGTGTATACGCGACTTCATATATAGCGATTCTGTGTATCCACGACTTAGTATATAGCGTACCAGCGTGTATACGCAACTTGGACTTAATGAACCTACGTATATGAAATTTTTCTTCATTCTTGTAGTCTGGACTGAGATCTGTCATCAAAGAGAGTTGCCATCAAGGACAACACCTGTACCGTAGCGTCACACCTATGCCAAAATGCCAACATTATGTACATATTTTGTAATTCTCCCAGAATGTCAAAATCAGGATATTGTAAAGGTTGAGGTATGACTAATCGTTCTGGGAATGGAGGAGAGGATGTGGTTTCTTGATTATGAGTCTACTGCTTATTCGCATCCTCTTGTTGCAACATATGTTCTCTTGGTAACTAATCTTCAATATGAACTGTTTTATCTCCCTCAGTTTCAATAATACGTCCAGATCTTAACTGAAGATCATTACACTCCCTCAGGTCAGGTCCTATTTCTGGTGATTCTATAATTTGGAGAGATTGGACCGGTCTGTTATTTGGATTGGGATTGGGTTGGGCTAGGAGTTGTAGTCTCAGATTAGACTGGGGATTTTGTTGTAAGGCTAGCAGTGTAGGTTGAGGGAGCGGAATAGTTCCTACTCGTTGATGCATCGGTCTCTGCCATTTTGTCTGCCAGGCTGAACTTTGTGAAATAGGGGGAGTCCATTGTGGAGGTTATGGGCTACTTTTCCAATATGGTGGAGTGTAAGGGAAATTCGACCAACCAGATTGGCTTGCCTAATTCAGCCACGGGTTTGAAGAAGGAAACGACTGTGATGACCAGTTTCAAAATGGGGGTTGGGGCTGACTTTGCCACATACCATATTGTTGTGCACTATACTGTGGAGGTTGAAAAGAAGAAGTTGGGTCTGGAAACATACTAGATTGTCTCGTCTGCCACTGACGGCGCTGGTTGATCAAGTACACCGGTTCTGGTTCTTCTTCCGCTTCCTTATATACCTCTTTCAATCCAGGAAGTGAGGGGCAGCTCTCCGTAGGGTGATCTTTTGTACAGATGGCGCATGTTTGGATTGTATCCAGTGGACATTCCTTGTGACTATGCTTTTTCCTACATCGGGGACAGAAGATCGCCAAATTCTGTTCTGCCTCCATTTGCTTCTGTTTAGCCTGCATAATATCAAGTTGTGTAGTTAGTGTTCCCAGGATATCAGTTTTAAAATTTTCCAATAAATTTTCAATTTCTACACGTGTTACTCCTTCTGTTGAAATTTTATTATCTCTTACAAACCGATCATGTTCTACCGGTTTTACTCTTGTGCTGCCTCTCGAACTCCTGATACATAAATCAATAATGTCAGCAAAATTCTCTTGATAAATATCCCCTTTTCCCATGATGTTTAATGTTTCAATCCATTGTTCCTTCATGCCCCTTATTAATGCAGTTTTTAACACATTATCAGGTAAAGGTAGTGATGCATAAGGAGATCTTTGTAGATTGTACTGAAAACGTTCCACATACTCCTCTAATGTTTCATTCGGTCTAGCTGTCATTTGGAATATTTCGTCCTTTAATTCTCTAGACTTGCAATAATCCTGATATTTTTTTAAGAAATATTCTTTCATTTGATCCCAGTTGTTTATAACTCCACCACCTAATCCCATAAACCATATTAAAGCAACCCCTTTTAATGTAGAGGGAAATAATTTCAATTTCTGGGGGTCAGTGGTGTAATCATATCCCCTACACAACACATCAAATTCAAATAAAAATGCATCCGGATCTTCTGATATGAGACCGTGAAATGTAGGGATATGTTGAAGAGGGATTGCTTTCATGGGCGCATTTGCTGTAGAATCCACTATAGGGTATTGTAATGTAGAGGTTTGAGTGTTTGGCTGATTCTGAGCCATGGGGTCGAATATATGCCAATAACCTTCTGGGATATCTAGGAGGGTATTCCTAGGTTGAGAGGGAATGGCTTTGACAGGGATAGTTTTAATAGCACTCCCTCTATCTCGGATAATGAGAATGTCTGATGTCTGAGGAGATTGGGTTCCTTCAACAATGATTTTTGCAGCACTCCTCTTATCTGGGCTATTTAATGGCTGATTTGTTCCAATAGGAGATCTTGGTTCCTCAATTTCCCTTGTTTCTCCTTCTCCTTCACAAAGATTGCTGAAATTCCCTTCCTGCAATAGTTCTGGAGTAGAATTTTCAATTTCTTGAAAGTCCTGCTCTTCAGTTTGACTATGCACCTCAGCAAAGGCTACATATGGTGATCCTGTGGCTTGAAGGGAACTAGTAGGTTGTTTAGAAATGATTTTCCTGGGTCCTAGTGATGGCTGAGATTCTGTTTTCTTATAGATTTCGTCTATGAAGGTCGTTCGGATAAGGGTCACCGGCCCCTTAGCTTTTTTAGGTTTGGGTGGAGGTTTGATATTTTTTTCTGGCTTTTTCTGCTTAGTCATGCACTCAAATGAACTACTAAATTCTATTCAAACAAAGCAATAGCAAATCTGTTGGGAAAGTGGACAAGGGAGCAGGGCTTTTACATGCTCCATACGCAGGTTCTTACCTTCCATTTTTAAAATCCAACTCTTCCCTAGCAGGTTCGTACACTACTCTGAAAAAAAGGACGAATGGCTACACTCTTTCCCCAGAAATGGCGCCAAAATGTAGAGCTATAAAAAGGGTCTCTTTCAGCTCTAATTACCTCACATTAATATGTCAATCCGGGAGCGTTTTGTTATTTCAAAGAGTGTCTCAGTCTGAGGCTATAATTTGTCAAAGTAATTTTAGTAGTACAATGTTCAAAAATACAAGAGTAAATGGATGCTTGTCTACAACTAAGTTACCTCAAAAGAGTAAATCACACACTCAGAAAACTAGGCAAGTTATTAGTCAAGGGTTCGGCAGCGATAACCCATCCCTTTGGAAACTGATGGAAATGAAATTAGAGAATGGACCACAGGTCTGGGAGCCAAATAGTAAATGCTGAGGCTCACTACAACCTTAGATCGTCTCCCACACCAAAAAAACAAATGCTAGTAAATGGAACAACAGATAAGAAAATGGAACATCAAATAAGAAATCGAACATCAAATGTGGAATGGAACAACAATTCTGGAATGGAACAAAAATTCTTAAAAGGAACAACAGCTAAACAACTAAGTCTCGCAAGCAGTAATCAAACTTAATCTACTAAATCAAATGCATTAATCGTAGTCAAATAGCAATATTTCACTCTTAAGGTAGATCAAGCAGCAAACACTAATGGAACAACACTGATTACAGATAAGTTATGGAACAGTGCTTGGAAACCATATAAGCACACAACACGCTTGAATAGTAATCTGATCTAAGCATCAAACTCAATTAAAAGGAATATGACTGCGTTTCAAAATAGAATAGCGTTACTTCTAAATCCAACAATCGTAAAGAATACAACTTTCAAGATGAGTCCTGTGACATGAATGTACAGCACAAAAGCTCTGTAATAAAATAATAACAATATTCGGTTAAGACTAATAATCTTCAATGAACTCTGAAAGGAACAGTAATATAATGCAGAGTCAATATAATAGTTCTATTTGTAAAAATCTTAATGAATTAATCTTAACAGAGCATGTGATGTAAACTTATAAAGCATATCAGGTTACCAAATAACGACACTAAGCAAATCACGCAGAAATGAAATCGTAATAATACAGAATCAAGTGTCCTCTGGGACCAGGCCCTTAGCCTCCAAGGGTACACCGCTTTAGGTTAATCCAGACGCATAGATGAAGTAATCACCAAGTTTGTATTAATGCATGAAACAAAATTACAATGAACCAGTTCTTATCGAGACTTGATGATCAAAGTTTTGATCTTAACAAAAATTACATAAAAGCATAATCATGTCGAACTCCTAAAGCTAACCGTGTTGTCCCTTTATATAAGGGTGACGACAGAGATGTCTAAGTAATAAGATAGATAAAGAAACGATCCCTTTCGCCGAACCGTTAATCCTTAATCATCTCTTTTCCCTCCTGTGCCGAGCTGGTGTCTTCTCCTCCTTTTCAGGGCCGATTTGATTTAATCTGCTTAGCGTTGTTTGCACTCGGTCTCCCGTCAAAGGGGCAACGGTTGCCTTGTCCTTGTCTTTTTCTTTGGAACAACAACTCCTTGTTTTCACCCCTTCCTGCACGAGAGAATGACAATTGTTAGTGGTTAAGTCTTGCATATTAATCTCACATGTTTTGTTATAATTCTTTATCGTTTTCCAAGTTCATGATGCAAAAAGGTTTACAAGTTCTACTGAAAAGCCACTGAAATGATCATAAAAAACATACCTTTTTAGTACTCCACAACAAGTAGTTCAAATAATGTGCATAATAAACATGGTAGATCATCAAGCATAAATATATAAAGAAATATATATCAGACATGAATTGTAAAAAACTTGAGATCATAACATTTTAGGAACAATATAGAGCTTCTTTATTGATATCAACAAATAGGAGTGGAAGAATACAACTTAATCCGACCACGACACCAATGAAGCCTTCCTATAGATCAGTCCACCCCAAGCCTCAAAGATCACCTCTCAACATGAGTAAAAGGATGTCATAGAATGGAAAATTCACATCTCTACAAGGAAACATGAGTTTTCTACGATTGAGAATGCAGGAGGCATAGAGAAAATCAGAATTTCTCTATGGACAAAGGGACTATAATGTCGATATCCTGTCTCCTTCTTTGATTTAGGTCTTGCCATGAGGTGGATAAATACCAACAGAAATTAGTTTATTTAGTTAGGCTGTGGGCTTATGTAGGTGGGATTTTGGTGAAACCCATAAACCCTGCCCAGGAAATAGGAAATATTTTATTTTTTTCATATTTCAAATTATGTATGCGGGTTTGGTATTATGTTACCCATATGTACACGCGCTTTTATAAGGGTTGTTGGGTCGTTAATATGCCATTATTATTTTCACTTGTGAACGTTTATTCCACCCATTTCTACCATTCTTCATCACGTCATTTATTATAATTTATTATTTAAATCCATTTTATAAATGATTTATGCTCTTATGAATTAATGTTATTTATTCTCCTTTATTTCTAATAAATTGATGATTATGCATGATTTTATCAATGATAGTTTTAAGAAATCAGTTGTAACATTATTCACCATTTTTAGCCTCCAAGATAATTTCCAGATTGAAGATTTGAGCATTAAAAGTGCCAACTCAAAAATTCGCTGGAATAAGAAGTGACGGTTTTGCGGTTGAGATTCTAAGCAAATGAAGCAGAATCTGGAAAATCCAGAACATGGGTTTTGTCCAGAACGGACCCAATTAACTTTTTTAAAGAACGGTTTGCCCAAATTCGGCTTTTACTGAGCGAAACGCAGGGTTCTTTGAGCACGATTTTTTGAGATTTATTGTTGCGGCCGTCCTCCAAATCTCAGCTGCAAAGCCAAATTCGCCTTGTTCTTGTTGATCAAATGGTTAGAAGCAAACCAATTTTGTAATAGGAATCATGTTGTACTTATCCTTATTGTAACTTTTCTTTGATCTCTCTCTATTTAAATGAAAACAGAGATCAGAGATGGGGATGACTTGGGGATGGCTAAGAGAATGGAGAATGGATGATTTGAATTAGAGATTCAGAAGCAAGGCTTCATGATAGGATAGAAAGAAGAAGGGATTGTTGCATGTGGTAATCCTCAAGCTTTTGCTATTGTAATGATTTCATAATTTGATGATTAATACATGATTTGGGAGTTTTTGTTCATTCTGTTCATCTGAAGTAACCCAACAACATCCGCTGGCGGCTAAGGGCCCAACCTCTGGTGGAGTACGCTGCTGCTGCTACTGTATAATATATTCTTTTGTTCTATGTGTGGTTTGATTATCTTTATTGCTCGGTAATCTGATATGCTTTTCATGTGCTATTCCATGCTCTGCCACGATTAATTCATTAATGGTTCTTTCAGGAAATCCATGTAGTGACTGTGCATTGCATGATTGAATCTTTTCAGAGTTGATTGCATGTTATTAGTCTAAACCAGCTATTTCTGTTACATAGCGTTTGTACTGAATATTACTGTTATTGGATTCATTTGAAATCTCGATTATTGGAATCCGAAAGTAATGTTGTTCTATTTGGAAACATAGTCGTATTCTCCTTAATCGTCAGATTACTATATTAGCGTGTTGCGTGTATATATGATCGATTCCTGTTGTTCCATAATTCATCAATGAGTGTTGTTCCATAAAGTACATTCCATCCAATTTTCCTTAAGAGAGAAGATTGTTATTTTATCGCAGAGTGTGAGTTTTGTTCAATAGAGCAAGTTTGGTTCTGACTCGCGAGACTTAGTTCATTTGATTGCTGTTCCATTTATTGCTGTTCCATTTTAGACTTGCTGTTCAATTTCCTATTTGCTGTTCCATTTTACTTTCTATCGTTCCATTTACTTGCATTTGCTGCTTTGGTGTGAGAGAAGGTCTAAGGCTGTAGTGAGCCTCAGCAGTTGCTGCCTAGCTCCCAGACCTATGGTCCATGCTCTAATTTCCTTTCCATCAGTTTCTAGAGGGATGGGTTATCGTTTCCGCACCCTTGACTGATAAGCTGTCTTGTGTGATTTTATCCTTTTGAAGTAATTTAGTCATAGTTTAGTATCCGTTTACTCTTGTATTTTCTGAACGATGTACTACTAAACATTACTCTTGAGTAAATAACCGCCTCAGACTGAGTACACTCTTGAAATAAAAAGTCGTCCCTGGGTTGATAATTAATGTGAAGGTAATTAGGAGTTCAAAAGACACCTTTTTATCGCCCCACATTTTGGCGTCGTTTCCGGGGAGAGTGTAGCCATTTCTAAAGAATAGTGTGAATCTGATGAGTGCCTGCTAGGGAAGAGTTGGATCTTAAAAACAGAAGGTAAGAACCTGCGTGTGGAGCATGTAAAAGCCCTGCTCCACTGTCCGCTTTCCTAACAGATTCGTTGTTGCTTTATTGGGTAGAAATAGATGTTTGAATTTTTGTGTTAATGATTAGGGGAAAAATAGAAATTTGGAAAAACGAATCACATGATTTCACTCAAGTGGTGATGTAAGCACCACCCATTTCACTAACTAATTGACAGGAACATTTGAAGAAGGAGCCTCGAAGAAACACATGAAGAACATCTTCTATTATGGTAAGAAATGGCTCACGTTTCTACTTTTGAATTTCCTATCAAAGATCTAGGAGGAGTGACACAAATGCACATAATTCCCCCATCTTTACCAAATTTTCATGGTTTAGCAAATGAAGATCCAGATACATTCTTATTTGAGTTCGAAATACTTTGTAGAGGATATGATTATTGTACTGACGATCAAAGATTGAAAGTGTTTCCTCTTACTCTAAAAGGAGCAGCTCTCCGATGGTTCATGAGCCTAGGTGGGAATTGCATCCAAACATGGGAGGACATGAAGAACATATTCTTGAAGAAGTACCAAGACTATTGCAAATCCAATGAAGATATTTTCAGTATGATACAAGGGGAAGATGAAAGTTTGGAGGATTATCTAGATCGATTTCATTATAACCTTCAAAAATCAAAGCATAAGCATTTGGAAAAAGAGATCTTAAAAACACTCATTCTTAGAGGAATTAAAGATAAATTTTTAGAACTTTTAACTCTGATAGGAAAAGGTGATGTTTTTCAGTTGTCATATGATGATGTTTGTGAATTGTGCACAAGATATTCAAGAGGAATCTCCAAGGCTGGTAAGAATTCTAGAGAAGTTTGTTCCTTATTTTCTAAATCTGCTACAAGAATAGGAAACATAAAAGCTGAAATCAATGCTTTATTTGAAAATCTTAAAGTTGATTTTATTAGCTCTCTAAATGAAAAATTGGACGTTTTGCAGGTTCATAAAAATGAAGAATTTGATGAAGTCTTTTGCCCTCATGACCGAAAGGAGCATCTCATAGATACTCACTCTTGCTTATCTAGGATGGAAGTGGCATATCAAAGAGATGGGAAAGCTGCAACAAGGCCTATAGGTATGGTTCAAAACACTTTTTCTCCATTGTCATACTTGCATAATCCATTATGGAATGCTAATGTGTTAGGGCAGCCATGTCAATTTCAATATAACCACCAGTCTTGTTTACAAGTTGGGCATGGTTCATCTTATGATGGCATGACTACCCTCCCTCATCTTGTCGCACAAACATATTCTCCATATTTTTCATCAGCTCCTCCACAACATCCTGCTTGCATACCAAATTCATTCATTCAAGCCAATCAACCACATCATCACAATGCTCCATTCCTTACACATTTTCCTGCTCAGCTAATTCCACACCCTCACCATAATAAGTCAGTACAACATGCTTACAATGTTGAACTGCCAAATTTACCCACCCTTCCCACCCATTCTATCTCACATGCACCATTAGAGAAAACTTACAATGAGATTCAGAATGTTTCAAATTCAAAAATTGTAGAAGCTATCGAAAAAAATGAAGTTTCTTTTAGTATGCATCAACAAACCATTTTAAAAGCTCAAGAACTTCATGATATGATGGATATGGGAAATCAAGAAAATAAAGGATATATTGAAGATTGGTTTCACTCCATCATTTGTTTGCAACATTGCTCTATACTTCCACAATTTTTGACATCATCTTTTCAAGGGAAGTTGGCTTCTCATATCCTAATTTTCATTAATATGCATTTTTCAAATTTGGGTATGTGCATACATGAAGCCCTATTCCGAAAATGGTTCCATTGGAAGTACTCCTATACGTAGTCATATTCATTTTTCAAATCAAAATAGGTTAGTGTAGAAAATAAAATAAATAAGGGAATAAATAAATGCATTTTGTTTTTTTTTGTAAAATTAGTTGTTTCTTTGGTTGCAACACGCTATTGAAATCAACATCGATGATAAATGTTTCATTTAATTTGTGTATGTAGATGATTTATAATAGAAATAAAAATTCTACAAACACTTATATTAATTTTTATTATCAATATGAAAAAATGCTTGAATATCATTTTTTTGGCTTGCGGGTTTGATGAAATTTCTGCAAAAACAGTCAGGACAGTCATGTTTTGAGGGACCAAAAGGGAATATTTTTAAAACCTGTTTCTACCCTAGGTAGCCCTTGATGTCTACTTTCTAATCCAATTTGAACCACTCAATTTTGATTTGAAACGAAAACGTTAGATCCAAAACATTGACCGGGTGTCTAGCGGGCAGCTCAGGAACAGAGTTGGGATAGTCAGCTTTGGGAGGCCTAAATGACCATATTTTTAAAACCTGTTTCTATGGTAGATTCCCCTATGAATCTAGTTTGCAATGCAATTCGAATCACTCATTTTCGATATCGTATGGGGAAGTTATGATCAAAATACTGACTGCTTATCGTAAATCAGCACCCTTAAAACTATGTCTTTTCGGCTGTTCCTTACAATATTTTACCTATCAATTCTTCTTGTCTTCAAAACCTGTTTCTATTGGAGATAAATAAATGAATCTATTTTCATTTTCAATTTGAATCATTCGAATCCGACATCAAACGAAAAAGTTACGCTTGAAATATCAACTGTTGGTCTAAGCCGGGTAATCGACAATGACTCTATTATGCAGGTTGTTCTAACTAAAATTGACATATCATATCATTGAATCTTTAAAACCTGTTTCTACTGGAGATAAACCTTTGAATTAGCTCTCATTTTCCTTTGGAATCACTCAATTTTGACGAAAAACAAAGAAGTTGTGATTAAAACACCGCTGGTTAGTATTGTTGGAGATCAGATGCACAGCAAGCATAAAAACATATACACAGCAATTAAAATCATGCACAGGGACACAAATTTTATTGCGGTTCACCCAACCAATCTGGGCTACGTCCACCAAACTAAGGCATCGACAATATTTTATTATTCAAACAGGAGATTACATAAACTCTCACATTACACCCAGCTATCCGTATGACTAGCTATTTTATAGCAAGGAGAATCTAACTGCCTCTCACATCAAATTTAGGATGCATTAATTTTCTCCCAACAACTTGGAGATAATCCAGCAACAGATTTTCTATTGTTGTCACACACTGGGATTTTTGCCTTTTTCGTCTAAAACAGAAAAATCTCAACAATCTCCACCTTGACAACAATTAGCCTGATGCCTGGTTTGTTTATTATTTTTATCTTTTCTGCAAGCCAAGAGAAGCCAAACACCAACGTAGCTTCTCTAACAAAACTGGTTTCGTGAACATGTCTGCACAATTTTCCTTTGTATGTACCTTTTCAAGAGAAACGCCCCTTTCAGTGATAACCTGTCTTACAAAATGGTACTTAATTGGAATATGCTTTGATTTACTATGATAGGCCGGATTCTTAGCCAAATGTATTGCACTTTGACTGTCACAAAGTAACCTGATGTTGTCCTGTAACCTACCAAACTCACCAAGCAATCCTTTCAACCATACCGCCTCTTTGCAAGCATGCGAAGCAGCAATGTATTATGCTTCAGTAGTGGATAAACCAACAATGTTTTGTAGCTTTGACATCCAGCTAACAACTCCACCTGCAAGAGTAAAGACAAATCCTGAAGTTGACCTTCTCTTATCCAAATCACCTGCAAAATCAGAATCAACATATCCGCAAACAGATTCACTACTTTTATTGTAAGTAATACAATAACTACTTGTGCCTCTCATATACCGAAGCACCCATTTTACTGCTGACCAGTGCTCTTTACCCGGATTTGCCATGTACCTGCTGACAACCCCAACTGCATGAGAAATATCTGGTCGCGTACACACCATCACATACATCAAACATCCTACTACATTGGCATACGGAATTCGAGACATATAATCCTTTTCTTCATCTGTATTAGGACATAAACTGGAAGAAAGCTTGAAATGGGAAGCTAAAGGGACTGACACAGGCTTCACATTATTCATACCAAACCTCAAAAGTATTTTCTCAACATACTTTTGTTGTGATAGCCACAGCTTACCATTACTCCTGTCTCTGAAAATCTCCATGCCCAAAATCTGTCTTGCCGCTCCTAGATCTTTCATATCAAACGTCCTTGCCATCTGAGTCTTCAACCTGTTGATTTCTTCAATGCTTTTGCTTGCTAAAATCATATCATCAACATACAACACTAAGATAATGAACATGTCATTATTTGACTGCTTAAAGTAAACACAATGATCATATTCACTTCTTACATATTTCTGACTCAACATGAAAGAATCAAACTTCTTATACCACTGCCGAGGCGACTGCTTCAGGCCATATAATGACTTCTTGAACCTGCAGACAAATTTGTCATTGCGATGCTGAACAAATCCTTCTGGTTGTTCCATATATATTTCCTCATCTAAGTCTCCATGTAGAAATGCAGTCTTAACATCTAACTGGTGCAACTTTAAATCAAGCAAAGCCACTAATGCTAACACAATTCTAATTGAAACAATTTCAACCACTGGTGAAAATATCTCATGAAAGTCTATGCCAGCTTTCTGAGAAAACCCTTTTGCAACCAGTCTTGCTTTGTACCTGTCTTCTGTATCATTCACACCCCGTTTGACCTTGAACACCCACTTACATCCCACATTTTTCCTGCCTTTGGGAAGTTCAACCAGATCCCATGTGCCATTCTTACTTAAGGCCATCATTTCTTCCTTCATGGCTGCTTTCCACTTGTCACTATTTGAACCTTCTACAGCCTCCTGATAACACAAAGGTTCATCATCATTAGCAGTCAAAGCAACTGAAGTAACATAATCATCATACCTTCTCGGAGGACGTTTGATCCTTGTAGACCTCCTTAAGGATATTTCTGGTGCTTCCACAATTGGCTGTCTATCATCTGTAGGAACTTCTTCCTGATCGCCATCTGAAACCTGTTCATGACTAGAATCTGAACTATGATCATCATGACTATTAGAAGAAGTGTTGTCAAACTGAATGTGCTGAAAATCAGATACATCATCCTGTTTGAATTTATTATCTACATCTAACTGTACAAGAGAGGATTCATCAAACTTTACATCTCTGTTGATGATGATTTTGCGGGTAGTAGGATCCCACAATCTATATCCCTTTGTTCCATCACCATACCCAACAAAGACATACCTTTTCGATTTTGGATCTAATTTAGTTCGTTGATGTTTAGGCACTAGAGCATATGGATCACAACCAAACACTCTGAGTTTAGAATAGTCACAAGGGTGTCCTTTCCATACCTCTTAAGGAATCTTGCAGCCTATCACCGTTGATGGAGATCGGTTTATCACATAACAAGTTGCTTCCACTGCTTCCGTCCACAACTCCTTATATAACCCGGCGTTACTCAGCATACACCTTGCTCTCTCTAGAAGATTCCTGTTCATGCGTTCAACAACTCCATTTTGCTGAGGAGTATAAACCGTGGTCTGATGTCTCTCGATCCCTGCATCC
Source organism: Pinus tabuliformis (assembly GCA_031772625.1). Taxonomy (NCBI): domain Eukaryota; kingdom Viridiplantae; phylum Streptophyta; class Pinopsida; order Pinales; family Pinaceae; genus Pinus; species Pinus tabuliformis. Next base: position 2,021,713,754 of record CM062817.1, on the reverse strand, counting down.
TTGCAATAGCTATCAAACTCCTTGGAAGTAAACTCACCACCATTGTCAGTTCTTAAACATTTTATAGTTCTACCAGTGTTGTTTTCTACCAATGCTCTAAACTGCTTGAAAACTGTAAAAACATCAGACTTCTTTTTCAACATGTAGACCCATACTTTCTGAGAAAAGTCATCAACAAATGACACAAAATACAACGAGCCACCATACGAAGTTGTAGGGGCTGGACCCCAAACATCTGAATGAATATAATCCAGTATCCCTTTACTAGTATGTTTGCCTGTTTTAAAATTTTGTTTACTTTGTTTTCCAAACAAGCAATGTTTACAGAAATCTAACTTTGCAGATCTTAGATTAGGAAGTAACTTGCGGTCAGCCAAAATTTTCAACCCTCGTTCGCTCATATGGCCCATCCTTTGATGCCATAGGCGAATGGAACTACTGTCCTGTTCAGACACCATAGACACATGAACTGACCCAGTTCTACCTTCTAATTGAAATAGATTTCCTACCTTCTTAGCCTTCATCACTAGTAAGATACCTTTATAAATTTTCATAACTCCACCTTGAATTACAGTTTTATATCCATTCGTATCCAGTGCTCCTAATGAAATTAGATTTTTTCTTAGATCTGGTACATGTCTCACATCAGTTAACATTTTGGTTGTGCCATCAAACATTTGTAGTTGTACACTTCCTATTCCAATAATACTGCAAGTGAAATCATTACCCATGTACACGACTCCATCATCAACTGATCTATATGTTTTAAACCAATCTTTATGAATACACATGTGGTTAGACGCCCCAGAATCTAACAACCAATGTTGATCATGTTTTGACATATTAACAGACAATACCTCATCACTCATACCTGAACCAGATACTGAACCTGTATCTGTGGTGTTGGCTTCCTTCTTTTCTGTCGACGAGCCTTCTTTAGCAGCCTGCTTTCGCTTCCAGCAATCCTTTTTCAGATGTCCAGCCTTGCCACAATGCCAGCACTTCACCTTTGTCTTCTTTCCTTTGGACTTTGAACGAGAGTCGCTATGCTTGCCCCCGGAGTGTCTCTCTCTTGAGCGACCTCTGGCCATCATTACCTCTGATGTAGAGGTATCTGCATTCGACCTCTTCCTCATCTCCTCAGCCAACAAGGCTCCAACAACATCGTCAAACTCAAGGATGTCTGTTGTACCAAAGCTTATGGAAGTAACAAAGTGATCCCAGGATTCAGGCAATGAACACAATAGAGTTATTGCCTTATCCTCTGAATCAAATTTCACATCTAGACTGTCTAATTGCACCAGTAAGATATTAAAAAAATTCAGGTGATCAGTAATTGAGGTACCTTCTTTCATCTGCAAACCATAAAGCTACCGTTTCAGGAGAATCCGATTTGTCAAAGATTTCGTCATATAGAGCTTCTCAAGCTTCGACCACAGGCCTGCGGCGGTTTTCTCTGACACAATGTTGAACAGAACGTCGTCCGCCAGACATAACCGAATTCCGCTCAGAGCTCTATCGTCCATCTCATCCCATTCATCCTCTGTCATGGAAGGAGGCCTTTTGTTTTTCCCCAACAGTGCTTTCGCCACACCTTGTTGAACCAGCAGATCGTGCATCTTTACCTTCCAGATCTCGAAATTATTTTTCCCATTAAATTTCTCTATTTCAAAACGGGCACTCTGAGTTTTGGCCATCTCGTCTAAAAACAAAGAATCTCCAATTTCAATTTAATTAAAAAACAAAATTGAATGTCAATAAATGCCTATGCCTCAGATTATCTTCGCCTTAGTAAAACAAAAAACAAACCTCTGTGCTTTGCTGTATAAAACTCAGATTTCCATGTAAAAAATAAATGGCGCTTGCTAATCAACACCTGGACCGCGCCTTTGAAAAAACGCTTTAAGTAACGACAAATTGGCATGAGAATCGCACTCAAATGAACACCAATCGGCCCATTAGTGCATTGGCGCACATACTTAAATCGTTTTCGTGCTAATTTAATGGTTGGCGCACTTAATTGATTTATTGGCACGACTGTTATTAATGAAACTCGCGCCAATCAGCAGCCCACCATATACATACAATACACAACGCATCTATCCGCAGTTTTTAAAAAATATAACTACGCAGTTTTTAAAAAAATATAACAGCGCATCTATCCGCATCTATCTCCACGCTATTGGTCATAGATCCATGCCGGTTTCAAAACATATCCATGTTGTTTTTAATCCATATACCCACGCAGGTTTTTGAATGTAAATACGCACCGTTTTCAAAACATATCCATGCTGTTTTTAAACAACATATATCCACGCTGGTTAAAAAACATATATCCACGATGCATATGGCTTGTCTTCACCACCGCACCACCGGTTCACGTATATGGCTTGTCTTCACCACCGCACTAGGCAAATCCATGCCGTTTTTAAAAAATATGTCAACGCAGCAGTGATATACACCCATCCGCTGCACAATATTCCAACGTTGTCCAAACGCAGGTGTCCAATATTCCAACGCTGTTTTTTTTTTTTTTAAATATATATATCACATATCCACGCAGGTTATAGAGATTTCAAACAACGCGCTGTCTTTTATGAAACGCTCCAGCACACAATCTCAGCACTACGGTTCAAACACCTCCACGCGGATTGTAAACGCAGGTATATCAACGTTATTTTATATTTACAAAATATTGTTGAAACGTACCAGGCACCAGGCACAGCTACACGCTCTTGCGCTCCACCTACAACACGCTCCACCTCCAACTGCTCTGATACCAATTGTTGGAGATCAGATGCACAGCAAGCATAAAAACATATACATAGCAATTAAAATCATGCACAGGGACACAACTTTTATCGTGGTTCACCGAACCAATCTGGGCTACGTCCACCAAACTAAGGCATCAACAATATTTTATTATTCAAACAGGAGATTACATAAACTCTCACATTATACCCAGCTATCCATATGACTACCTATTTTATAGCAAGGAGAATCTAACTGTCTCTCACATCGAATTTAGGATGCATTAATTTTCTCCCAACAACTTAGAGATAATCCAGCAACAGATTTTCTATTGTTGTCACACACTGGGATTTTTTCCTTTTTCGTCTAAAACAGAAAAATCTCAACAAGTATGGTCGACCACTGCTCTCCCGCAGGTGACAAATAAATTTTACTTTGTTATTTTCTCTATGGATTTGTTATATAAAGTAACTACTTGTTAGTTTTTTTGCATAATTCTTGGATTAGGGGGGCCCGTGCACCTCTCTTTCTCCATGATTTAATGTTTTATTGGAGGTAGATAATCGTTTTTTGCAGGTATTGGGAAAATAAACAAGGTCAATTTATGGACGAGTGATTTTAGAAACAAATTTTAAATGAAACAAAAAAATTTCATCCAACTCATTACCCAACGGATTCATAATAGAAGAAATGAAGAATTGATTTCCATTTGAAGATTCGTGTCTTGTCACTGTTGCCAAAACATTTTTCAAAGAGATCATTTTTTTTACATAACATCATAGCTGTTGTAACTTAATTTACTTATTTACATACTGTTTTTTAAATAAAATGTTGTTTCCTTTCTGATTTCTCTTATATTTTGTGTTTCAGGTGTTGCTTCATTCAAACTGTGACCCATCCTCAGCATCAATACAGTGAACAACTAATTCATTCTTTGCGTGCTTGCATTTCATGCTTGTGCATTTTGCCGTTCCTTTTCCACCGTTCATTTTTCCGTTCCTTTTCTACGGTTCATTTTTCCGTTCCTTTTCCATGGTTCATTGTTGTCGTTCCTTTCCAAATGGAACATCACTTTTACACTTTCACATTTTGCTGTTCCTTTCCGAATGGAACAACACTTCTGCACTTTCGCTTTTTGCTGTTCCTTTCCAAATGGAACAACACTTTCACGTTTTGTTGTTCCTTTCCGAATGGAACAACAATTTTGCACTTTCACGATTTGTTGTTCCTTTTTGAATGGAACAACACTTCTGCACTTTCACGTTTTGTTGTTCCTTTCCGAATGGAACAACACTTCTGCACTTTCACATTTTGTTGTTCCTTTTCTAATGGAACAGCACTTCTGCACTTTTCATTTTTGCTGTTCCTTTTCCAAAGGAACGGCACTTGCGTTTTTGTTGTTCCTTTTCCAAAGGAATGACACTTTTCATTTTTGTTGTTCCTTTTCCAAAGGAACAACACTTTTTGTTTTTGTTGTTCCTTTTCTAAAGGAACAACACTTTTAGTTTTTGCTGTTCCTTTCTCCAAAGGAACGACATTTCCATTTTCACACTTTTGTGTGTGTATTTTTGCTTTTTTTGTGTGCATTTCCTCTGTTGTTCCCTACACGAACACCACTTTTTTAGTGTTTTTGTTGTTCATTCAAAAGAGCAACACTTTGGGATTATTTTCGAGAGCAACCCTTCCTTCCTCTTGTGGGATTATTCCTAATTCATCTCAACCACATTTTACTGATTCCATTTTATGGCATGAAGTACACTACTTTTATGAGGACAAGAATTATGGATTCTTTTGAAGCGAGTTAATATCATTTACGTTATGATCTTTAACAGGACAACTCCTTGATGATAGATTCTTTTCAAAAAGGGACACAATTATTTATATACTACTGTTGTTGGGAAAAGTATTGTAACAGTACAAAAATATAAATTAAATTCTTGATAGAAATATATGCTGACAAATAATTTGATATCTATATTACCTGCTAACAAAGTTTACCAGATGACAACAAGATTGTGGGGACGACTCTCCACCCAACCGTAGGCTCAATTGTGCAAGACAACTGGCCACCCCCGAGCCTCAATCAACTACTACTGCCAGTGCCCCTAAGCCTTGGTATACATTCTTCCAAGAGAATGGAAGATACAACCTCAGACTGATAGAATGCCGGAAAGAATAATGATCCCTCATCTTCCTTGCCCTCTATTAAATAGAAGTCTCATGCCACTTTCTTTTGATTTCTTTCCTTTTTGATAGTTTCCATTTCTTGTTTTATTTCCTTTTTGTTGATAGTTTTTTTTTTTTTTTTGATAGTTTCCTTATTCTTATCTAGAGTTTTAGTATGGTTATTTCTATTTTGTTATTTTATTAATTATTGATTTCTTTGTATATATTTTTAATCTTATTATTTAATTGATTTATTTATTATTATTTATAATTTATTTTATTAATTATTATTTATTCATTATTTCTATTATTATTTATTATTTATTATTTATTTTTGTTATTTATTATTTATTATTTATTATTAAGGGGAGGGATATTACATACTCTCCCCCTTTAAGGAACTTCGTCCCGAAGTTATGTTGAATTATGTATTATTTATTATTTTATTTACTTCCTGTTGCCAACACCCTCTGCTGAACTAGTATAACCAGCAGGCATCGAAAGTCCCCAACACCCCGGGAAATCTCAAGGGATCTCTGTCCTTTTTCCCACTTTCGGCACCAGGCTAACCCTGACCCGGTCTGTATCCTAGTCCAAGGCTGGCCCCAAGGCTCGCGCCTGACTCAGACCTCATCTGCCCCAAGGCAAGCATCCGGTTCGGTACTCAATGACCCCGGGCATCTCGCAAGGCTGGCCCACTCCCTCCACAACTACAAAGGCGCACAGCCCCAGGCATCGAAGTCTTATACAACCCTTCCAGACTTCGGCATCCCAATCCAATACTAGGCACCAAGCCTAGAACATCAGGCACTTGGCCTCCTCAAGATGGTCTCATAGCTCTTCAAGAGCTATCCATCAAGAGCTATACACAAGACAAAGGAACCACTGGCATATGTAGTGTTGATTGAGTTTGTCCCCAACCCATATGGTGTTACTTATTCTCCCTCGTGCATATGGGCTCACACGAGATCATCAAATAAATCGGCCCTCTCGGCCCATTTGTGGAGTCCTGTGAATCCTCACATCTCCACATGCATCCAATGCATTAACCATATCATCAAATAAACAGGCCCTCTTGGCCCATTTGTGGAGTCCTGTCAATCATCACACCTCAACATGCAACCAATGGATTAGCTATACCATCATAGTATCATAAAAAAATAATCCACATGCCAAGTCTTGCATGTCATCATGAGAACATTCATCCTTGTTAATCGCAACATTATGGATAATGACGAACTGCATGCTCATGCATGTCATAAATTTGTATGCATATCACATGCTTCACCTCATGAAATACCCTCATAAGTTAGCACATCAACATATTTGCATCAAAGACATATCATGACTTCACATAATAAATGAATTACATGTCAATAAATCTCATATTATAGCATCACATTATGCATATCATATCCATCATGAGTATTCAACATCAAATACCTATCATCACTTAGTAAATGAATGTGTCAATATACATAATACCTATGCATATCGCTATTAGAATATGGATACATTATCACTATAAGAACCATATGTAAATCATTATCTTCCTACCATGGAACATCGTCAATATGAGAACATCTCAATACTTTAGAATAATACTCTATAAGCATTCTTATCATGGCTCATCAAAAAAATCAATTTCATTTACTTTACAAACATTCAACTATGAATTATGATTATTGAACATCCATCTAGGATCCATGTTATCTCATCAGTGTTATTAGTGTTATGTTTTCATCAAGATACCAACTACTTTTTCAATAATCATTTTCACTTTTTTTTTTTTTTTTTTCAACTAGGAAGTTTACCATTTACACCATAGGTATAATAATCTAAGTGCATCATTAAATTTCACATGAGCCTCATCATCTTGAGTCTTAATCTCTCGTCATATATTCTTCCTTCCCAAGGAAATTCTGGTGAAATTCATTGTTAAGATATTACTAGCTAAAATCCCTTGGTTTTACATCCACTCATCAATACCCTTAAAAGAACTTTCTTCTTGATAGAACATCCCTTCATTTCTTCCTACCCGATATTCATAGATATATTTTATTTTTCTCCTAGTCTTAATTTCCTAATTTTACTAGCTTCAAAAATGGAAACTTCTTCTCTTCATTCTATTTTATTAAATTGACTTTAATTTCTCACCTCCAGTCATTGTGGTTTCTTTTCCTCCTCTCTTAGAAGCATAGCATTGATACACTTGGAAATGTTGTTACTATTTTCCAACTTGGGTAATACCCTATAAATAAATTCATTAAAATGGCTACCAAATGTAATCCACTTATCATTTCCCGTTTTAAGACATCAACATAACAAAATTGCCCAATCATACATCTTGTTATCCATAATTCATGCATATTGTTAGTTACCTATGGAAAAATTACAATGTGGCGATCACATTAGAGGAAAAAAAAACTATTATAGATGTTGTTATGCACACAACTTATCTGATCCAAGTTGGCCATAATCACATGAGCTATCATTAGTTATCATCATTACAAAATTTGCAAGCTTCTCCTTTCCATTTCTCCTTAAACAACTTTATCCAATATATGCAATTAACCTTGAATCACAAAACCTTATGTAACATTATACTCAACATCATAACAGTGAATTAAACTACACTGAAATCATAATGTATGATTTAGAGGTATCATAAAGTTTAAACAATAAAACATGATTTAGATGCTCCATAAAATTATTTGTCTTAGCTAATTTAAGCATTCCTAATTAGTTCACCACACTTTTTAATCCAGTTGAATTTTAGATTACTTCCAATGTTATACTTACTCATGTGCCAAAAGCTAAAATAAATCTAAAATATTCCCTGATTTTAGAATATGCAATTAGTTACATCAACATATTCAAGTTCATTAGTACATGTCTACTACCATAATTTCTTTATCACCTTTATGAAAATCATCATGCTATAGGGGGCATATAAAAAGGGTGTCATTTTATTTTTTTTGTATCTTCTCTTTTGTTTTGTTTTGGAGATATCATTATATCCCTATGTTTTACAATAGGTGTGCACTTCAACCAATTATCCTATTCATGAATTACATAAAATATCATACTACCCAATTAGTATATATTAAACTATATTAAGTAACCCTTCATCTTTATATATTTATATCTTTCATAAATCATATATGTCAAAATATCCTTTATCACAAACAAATATTTTAAAATCATATATAATATTAATATATATATTCATCATAAATTTCATTAAATTATATGACAAAATTTCAATATACATTATTCTATTATTACAAATATTTTCTAGTTATATCATAAGTTAATTCATTTAAATTTTAAACACCTATTAAATATATCAACACATTTTTTTTTATTACTTTAAAATAACAATTAATAGTATCTACATACATACTATGCAACTATATATTATGTCATATATATAATATATAAAATTGAAAATCATATTCGTTTGCACAAGTATTATACTAACTTCTCAATCAATCAATTTATTATATAATTTCCAATAAATACAACAAAATTTTATTTCTTAAAAACTTACCCCATTCACACAAAATGTAATTTATCTCTAACTGCTACTCAATTCTAATTAATGCAATATTGAATTACATGTGGTGAATTTGACTTATTGTATCTTATTTGGTGAGTTTATTCTTAATCAAACATCATTGACTGTCGAACCTGAATTAATTGCTCCAAAAAAAAAAAAAATTGGACAAGTTGAAGTTGGGATTTTCTAAGTGAAGTTGCATTGACAATCAAAACCGTAATAATTGTTGTCAAAAACTAGATAAGTTAAATTTGGGAACACATAATTAATCATTGAAATTACCATCTTCTAATGAAGCAAAATTGTTATGGTCTAGCTCATGTTTTTACGTGCAGTACTTAATTATTTTTACTATATGCTCTTGTATGTGTTCATAGCTTATTGTAGGACCCGAATTAGTTGTTGCCAATTTACTTTTTACAGCAACCAGAAAATATAGTAGTGCTAATACAAAGAAAATCTAAATTCAGAGAACGAGGAAACATTCGGTTTCATAATTAACACGTGACTGGTGTCCTTGCAGATTTCTTCATTGTCGTTCTAAAAGAGAGATAATCAAAAAACATTCGGTTTCATAATTAACACGTGACTCGTGTCCTTGCAGATTTCTTCATTGTCGTTCTAAAAGAGAGATAATCAAAAAAAAATTGTTGTTTTTTTTTTTTTTTTAATCTTTGAGAAATAAATGAATGACATGCCAAAAAAAATTAGAAATTTATCTCTTCAAGCCCCAAACAATCGAGAGTCCTGGCAATGGCGCTGGTCCACCCAAGCTCACAAAATCTCATGCCTATCACATTTTTGTTAATAAATGAAAGCTTTTTATAATAATTTAAATAAATTTAAAAAAAAACTTTGATATTTAAATTTAAAAATCATTACAATGATACGTTTAAAAAATCTAATTTATTAACTCCAAATTTCAGTAATAAAATAAAGAAATTTGGAAATAACTAAATACATTTTCTGGAGAAAAATAAATAAAGGGTTGAGTCGTTCCACGTATTAAATTGTGAGAATTGCAGATTGTTTTGGTTAAATGCCTCAAAAATCATTGCTTGCGGGAAATCTGCAGATTAAAGTTTAAAACCAGAAAAGCAGCATTATAGTGGCTTTTTGAAACAGTGAAAAACGCAGTTTGCGTTGATTTCTGGTATGTATTAAAAATTTCAATATGTACTAAAAATTTCAAAATCTCCAGGCTTTAACTGCTCTTTATCAGATCTGATAACTATTCAAATGTTCCAAAACAAAGATACCCCAGTCTATTTTTGAATCTATCTTGTGTGTGCAGCGTTATGGTGGTCTGAAGTGCATGTCCTCGTCAATATAAGTTTTTTCTTAATGATTATTAAATAATCATAAATACAAAATTAAATCGGCGAGCCAGCTTGGCAAAATTATTTATTATTGGTCGTTATTGTAAGTTCCAGAATTGCATCAGAAGTATACATGTGCAGATAAATATATTGGGAATGATTTTTTTTCATCCACTCTCAACAGCCTACAAAAAGAAAGCATCAAACTCTGGCATGAACACTCCATTAAAACCTGTGAAGTCGAGTTTAGTGATTAAATATCTTGTTCTAATATTGGAGTGTCAGCTATTGAGTTGAGGATGACAGATTGAGCCTTTAAAATTACGCCCAAAAATTTTAATTAAATTTTGCAAAAAATTATGATTACCTTCTCAAATTTTAAAGCCCTAAACCCTTCTGAACCTGCAGCCGTCACTACCAAACAAAAGCGAGGCCAGCCAAGGAAGAAAAAAAAACAAAGTCTAACGAAAAAAACTGATTTAAACGCAAGCGAAGTAAACCCTGGGAATAATGTAACGAAAAGAATGTAACGAAAAGCTCCTCTGCAGAAAAGCGTGGTAGGAAAAAGAAGGGGATCGGCTCAGTTGAGGCATTTCTCGATACTTTTCTGCACGATTTGATATCAGAGATGGAGGCCGATTAGCAACACTTCATCAAGTTTTCCGAGAAACACGTGCTAACTGATAATAGGGAGGTAAAGGGCAAGTTCTGCGATGTTATTGAGAACTGGAAGCTATTCTCCATCTATAAGGGAAAGATGCTTCGACAAAAATTCCTTTCATTTGTAGAACTCGGTGGTTCCGCCAAAACAATTACCTTCAACTAACAATTACTTTCAGTGTTCTTGTCCGTCTTCTAATGAAAGACACACAAGAACAACAGTGAATATTTATCTAGCCAGCTAGAATGAAATGTATAGAATAATCAGGCAGATAACAATTTGACAAACACCCAGTCCAAGGACGACCCTGTTTAATTGCCAGATATCTACTTTTGAACTAAATTCTGAAAGCTAAACCTACAAATCAACAACATAACTGTGAATTATTAGCCCAGTCCAAGGACGACCCTGTTTAATGGCCAGATATCTACTTTTGAACTAAATTCTGAAAGCTAAACCTACAAATCAACAACATAACTGTGAATTATTAGCCCGCTTTTGGCATTTGCATGGATCTACAGTAAGCTATTTGTTTTTCTCTTGAATGTTTGCCTGTAATGAATAGATTTCCTATTTTATAAACTCAAAACATTTAGCAACTCATAATTATTAAACTGGTGAGAATCGAAATGAAACCTATTCTAACCAGCGATTCAAGGCAAGAAATTTAGATACATGGAAACTCCAAGGACCGCAAAAACAAATGGTCAATAAATATTTTTTTTTTTTAATAGGATGCAATATTTTTTCTTAAATGAACCAAATTATTAAGATAAGTAAAATTAAAAGCTATTCATTTTCATTTCCTACGAAAAGAAAATTGAAAAAATATTTCAACTCATATACAAGAAAAAAAAAATCTTAATTTAAAAAATATTAATAATTCAACTTCAAACACGACATTCTACAACTAAAGGTTACCAATGTAAAAATAAAACTCACATACATTAATAACTAAATTGTAATTAAATTCATAACATAATGTTGTAATTATACTACTTGTTAAAAATACCTCTACTCTTGTTGCTCTTTTCCAAAAATAGCAAAGTACTAATTTGTTTGAGAAAAATATCCCCACATTGTTTACAGTTTTTACTCCTCATAAAATTTGGTTGCAATTATCCTGTGAGGAAAGTATAACTTAAAGTATATTATTTTGGATATTAGCTTGCATCCATAAAATTTAATCACCACATAAGCTAGGAAATAGAAGTCCAAATAATACAAAATCGAGATTAAATTAATCGTATCAATTGCACCATTATATTATTTTGTAAGATTTAACTTTATATATATATATATGCATTTTTTTTTTTTTTTAAATTCAAATTATAACTTCATGATATTTAAAAATAATAACACCTTCAAAAACAAATTTGAACTATTATCTCTGTAACTTATGATACTTAATACAGAAAGAAAGAATGAAAAAAAAAAAAAAAAAAAATTAACTTCAATATTATATTTAAAACAAAGCAAAAATGATGTTGTTGATATATATAATTAACAAAAGCAAACCAGAGAATGCGTATCGTTTTTACCAAAACCACAACACTGATTCCGGCATGAATCTTTATGGACTTTCATCCCTTATTTTTCGGATTACACATTCTAATAATGGGTATCCCGGCTAAATCATCTTCGCGTTTTAATTTCGGCTGTTTTAAATTTATGGTATGCTGGATCATGCCGGGAAAAAAAAATTTGTGGTAAGCTTCAATTTCTATAAATAAAATATTAAAATTTATAAGAAAATTAAACAAATAAATATAATCAAAGATCCGCCCTTACCATGGAAAGTCAAAAGTAAAAGGGGTGAAAGCAAAGCACCCACTTAGCCTGGTAGATGAAATATTGATAAAATAAGAGTATGGCTTGGAGGAAAAGATTCCATCTTTCACTGGCAATGAATCGAAGTAGATCGATGAGATATTATGGAAGAGTAGTGCTCTTATTAATGACAAATTGCAACCTTGAAGTACTACCCACAAGGATCAATGATTTTATTGAAGTACGCTGGAAGTAAATAAATCGGAACCCTATAACCTAGAGCAATAAATTCAAGGTTTGCTCTGAATTATGGTATTATCATGGCCAGTGGTATCAGTTTCATTCATTGTGGATCCCCTCTGGCTTGAGGTTGTATATATGATGCATTGACGAGATATTTCTACAGTGGCAAATCCTTATTCTTATGGTGGAGTTTCATTCCACATTGATAATTTTATTTTACTATAATTTAAAGCAATTGTAAAAATCTTCAGATCTGTGAAAATGACCATAAAGGATCACCAGAAGAGTTATGCCGCCTTGCTCAATTATGATGGGGAGCCACTTGGCAGAAATTGAGTTTCAAATCTTTACAAGGTACATCCATGAATATCAATGATGCTTTATGTAAATTCACAACGGTGGTTGATAACTAAGGAAAAACACTCGCACATATGTGGATTTGTCAAATGAAGCAGGAAAAGATAAGAAGCTCACAAAATCACTATAAATGAAGGGTTTCTAGACCATGCACAGCGCAAACAATATAAATATATAGCGACCCATTTCACATTTGGAGTAAACCTGTATCACTACTGCTATTTGATAAGGTTATTTACTCATTTTAATTTCTGAACAAAATAAAAAAAATGGGTATTTAATCATTTATTTTATTTTTTTAATCATTTAAATCTCCTCTGAAACCGAAAAGAGAAAACCAAGACAACCATTAAAGAAACAAAAACAGAAACCCCAAATGGGCGTGGAATACCATTAATAGCTTCGTAAATTCTCCCTTTCTCTCTTACCTCTCCAAAAACGGGTTTCTGGTGTTCTTCCAGTCCACTTTTGAAAGTTGTTGCAAGTAAATCCTGCTTCTGTGAGAGCATATATATATATATATATATATATATTGTGTATATATCTTACTGTTGTATATAGATTCAAGTGAGATTTAAGCTCTGCTTTGGATTTGCCTTTTCAATTAAAATATTTTTATGATTTTTTGATTTTATTTTTCAATAAAATAATATTATTGATAATTATTGTAAACAATAATAAAAAAAACAATAATATGATTTTTCTCAATTTTTTTTTTTTAGAACATTTTCTCATGAAAGTAATAAATTTCAAGAAATAATCAAAATTCTCTACATTAAAATGCCCATAGGCCCTAAGTGTTTGACCCTTGCTCTGATACCATATGTAACACTACAAAAATATAAATTAAATTCTTGATAAAAATATATGCTGACAAATAATTTGATATCTATATTACCTGCTAACAAAGTTTACCAGATGACAACAAGATTGTGGGGACGACTATCCACCCAACCGTAGCCTCAATTGTGCAAGACAACTGGCCACCCCCGAGCCTCAATCAACTACTACTGCCAGTGCCCCTAAGCCTTGGTATACATTCTTCCAAGAGAATGGAAGATACAACCTCAGACTGATAGAATGCCGGAAAGAATAATGATCCCTCATCTTCCTTGCCCTCTATTAAATATAAGTCTCATGCCACTTTCTTTTGGTTTCTTTCCTTTTTGATAGTTTCCATTTCTTGTTTTATTTCCTTTTTGTTGATAGTTTTTTTTTTTATAGTTTCCTTATTCTTATCTAGAGTTTTAGTATGGTTATTTCTATTTTATTCTATTTTATTATTTTATTATTTATTGATTTCTTTGTATATATTTTTAATCTTATTATTTAATTGATTTATTTATTATTATTTATAATTTATTTTATTAATTATTATTTATTCATTATTTCTATTATTATTTATTATTTATTATTTATTTTTGTTATTTATTATTTATTATTAAGGGGAGGGATATTACAAGTATCCAATACGGAATGACCCTATCCCACTCTAAGGGTGATAGTACCTCAGCAACAATCAAAGCAAAGCTATTCGAGATGACTTCTTTATGAGATGTAATAGAGGGGAGAAAGAGATCCACTAACCAATGTCTTTCGCTAATGATTGATCCAATCTTCTCTCCTTGCTGCTTGCTCCCAGCTCCTTGCTCTTTCACTGGCCCAGCTACACCAAGATCCTGCAAAATAACAAGAGAGGGAAACTACAAGAAGCATACATTCATAATTGATTCAAGGATTAGAATAAATCAAATACACAAGTATAACAACACATCATTGAGACACATGCATATAGAAGAACCTCAAATGCTTTATTAATGGAAGAAGTAAAGTTCAGGAAGTGATACAACCATAAAAGGCCCAATCCAGCATCACCTTCCAGCAGAAAGAAATCTCCTCTTCACCTCCTTCAAAGCAAATCACCCAATAGTTCTATACTCAAACCAACAGCACTTCCTTACATTCACCAGATTCCAGCCCCCCTAGACCTCATGAGAGAGCTCTATATATAGGAGTTTTGGAGAAAGGATGAGTCAGCTTGAGGCTGGCATGAAGCTGACTAGTGTCCTCTCCCACTTCAGTTATTCTTCAGTTCTTGAGTCCACTTGGAGGTTCTTGCTTCCACTTGGAGATCTAGACCCTCTTACTCATCACCAGTCGAATTCCTTGATCCAAGTGTTATTTTGGAAGCTTCTTGGGCATTGACACCTTGAGGAATGACTGTGCCACTTGGCCAAACTCGCCCAGCGCACGTAGCCTTATTTGTAGTTGACATTCAGCACAGGTACACAATGGAGCAGTTGACATTCAGCGCAGATGCTCAGTGGAGCAGTTGACATGATCCAGAATTAGCTTGTTTTTGAGTGTTTTCAGGTGGAGAACTGATATTCAGTGCTGTGGTTTGCTGACCTTGTTCCTCTAGGGGTAAGAACAACATGTTTAGGGACTTTGGATCCCTTAGATTATCGACATTTCATGCTTCATGCTGTAAGGCACAAAAATGTCTATAACAGTTGCCCCCTAAAGTATGAGGTCATTTATCGGGTGAAATGCTTTATCAGGAGGATCCGAAGTTCATTCAACCGCTGAGAGGAGACCTGTAATAAAATACAATACAATACATTATTTTTCATTCTGCTTTTATGATCTAGCTGAGGCGGGCATTCCCATGCTCAGATTTATAAATTCATTTTGGTACATATAACGAACGATCGTCTGATGGTAGACTGATAATTCTCTGCTGAAATTATCATCCTTTGAGTAGGATGATCATCTGCTGTAATGATGTACATATCAAATGTCTTTATATTTCCTGAATATATATCGCAGCCCGGATGGATGAAACTAGATCCGGGGTCTTCAAACTCGCTCGATCTTCACTCTAAGTACAAGTCGATCCATGTGAGAATTGCGCTAAAGTCGAACATGGAAAGACATCGTTTGATTACCGGTCAATGATGTAAACCGTTAACAAGCGCGAGAGGCATCACCGATAATGATAATGACCCTCAAGGTACTGCAGTACAATTCATGTGGTGTGAATAAAGGACTTGGCGTCGAACACCACGCAAAATCTTCTAGTCGAAGGTCATTGATGTATACCTGTCGCCGGAAGTGAGAAACTTGCCATTGAGGCATGCAAGCTTCAAAGTACTGAGGGGGGTGTTCCTAGATCAACTTCTTGGATAATGAGCTGAAGTCGACAAGAAGCGATCCGTCAAAGGAGGGCCTTAATGAATCCCACATCAGTGACACGGAACGGAGCTAATGATTTTAATGGAGGTGAAAACAATCTGTGACATATGATTCAGGGTGGCGATCATGGGTGGATGAAGGATAATGTATGGCAGTGGATGGGACACGGTTGACTCTTTCTGAACAACATCTCTTGAACATATAATGACACTGATGCGATGGATCGGTAGCATTACCCCAAATGTGGATGGTTTGGCGAGACCATGGTGATGAGACCGATGAATGAAACAACCCAACCTGATGTGATACGGAGGAAAAGTGTCATGTTCAAGAGCGACTTGCTACCATTAAAGCTTTGAGGTTCTCCCAATTTTTCCCCAGTCATTTCTGACCAGTACCTCTTTATTTTTGTCAAGCTTGAGGAGGATAACATATGCTTGTTCTATAACCTGCCCTTCAGGCAAGCCCATCGCTATGTTTTAACGAGCCTAGCGATAGGGAAACTCGTTCTCGTCTAAAGACAAGTTTGTCGCTATTTAATCATTTTAACGAGTCTAAAGACAAGGAAAACTCGGTCCTTTTCATTTTTAGAGAGTCTGAAAAGGTACAGAAAGTTAACTCCAAAATTCCTTTTTCGTCATCTAATCCCTTAAGTCCGAAAAAGTATAAAACAATACAGAAGGGATGAGTTTTCGATAATTTTAACGAGCCGAATAAAACAAGCGCTCGACCTTTTTGTGTAATAATCCCTCAGGTCCAAAAAGATTAAAATCTAGAGGAGGGATAGCTCTTCTGGTCACTTTAACGAGCTGGAATGCCAAAACTCGGCAAACTTTTCATATTTTACGAGTCAAATGAAAAGAGCTCAAAGAGGACTCGTCTTTTGAGGAACGAGTGATAAACAGGGATATCAACTGATTCCAGGTACAGGTTGGAATTTTCCAATCACGGCAGTGTCACAAGGATGGCTAGGTGAAATCACTCTTCGCAGCTGTTCCTCAAAATGGGTAAACAATCATATGGGGGTGAACGATCGGCCAAATGACGGTGGAGGTGGCAGGTGCAAACACGACCAAGGCTTTTTATGGCTGATAAATTTACGATCACAGAGGTTATTTACCGGAATAGGTTCATTTTTTATTTAAAAATGAGCTTAAACTCTGGGGGAAACATTGCTCACTGCTTTTATTTATTTTTTAACGAGCATGAAGACCGCGTTAAAACTGCTCGGATCTTGCGTTTATTTTTTAACGAGCATGAACTTTATGCTAAAACTGCTCGATTATACCAGTCATAAGATAAGAATGTCTCCTGTAAGATCCCATTTTTTATAGAGTTGGCGCCTTACCAAAGCTATGCTCCCTCTCATCCTTTCTTTATGCAAGTTCGGAAACGGCTAATCCCAAAAACAGATAAATAACCGCTCTTAGCTTGCACTCCAAAAGGTTTGCATGCCCCCAGGCATGAAGTACAATTTCAAGGCTGCTCCTACTTATCCATTAAAACATTTGTTTTAAAGGGTGAGGCTTGCCTCTTTCTGGTTACCCAAAGATTGTTTTGTTAACTTCTTCAAACGAAAACATTTCCTCGGCACTGTCTACCGAAGTAGACAATGGTGAATGACCTTTGTCAAACACGTAATCTTGACAAAAGAATCCTATTCTAGAACAACCCCTCTTCCATCCACGGATGGGGTACGGACTAGTCATATTCTTTCACGGAAATTCTACCTTATACCCAAGGTTTCCTCTGCCCGAAGCAGACTAGGATGCATGCCCCCTGGGTTCCAGTCCCATCTTTCCGAATCACTTGCACTCATCAGGAAGGAGGACTGGGGGTGGAGACATTTCTTGATTGAATAGACCATTCAGGGTTGGTATGTAACTATTTGCGATGTGTGATCCTGGAAATGAAAGTTGGTCTACGAGCTTGACCATTCTTCCTTCGTGTGGAAAACACATTACTCTAAAGAGTGAGGAGACTATTGCTCCCATGCAATATATATAGTCTCGTCCAAGGAGTAGATTATAATCCAAGGGTCCTTGAACGACCATCACGTTCATTTGAATGGTCTTCCCTTTCAATGTAACAGGTACATTGGGGAGGATCCCTAATGGTCGACTGGTTCCTTTATCAAAACCCGAGAGATTTCTTATCTCAGGCAAAAGCGCCGGGGAACCCAGTGCTTTCCAAGCAATAGAGGAAAGGATACTCATAGATGCCCCTTCATCAATGATAGTGCCAGCCATTACCATTCTGTATATTTGGACTATGATTCTGAACGGTATACTGGCTGGCAACCGGGGTCTGCCTAGTTGGTTCCAATCAAAGGACACAACCAGGTTGCTTGGTGGTGGGACCGAATACACGACCGGATATGACCCTGACGATGTTCCTTCCTGCGATAAAGGAATGGGCGGATTGCCCTGATGCTCATCAGAGTCTGTGTTGATGAAAAGAATCTGGACGGTGTCATCCTTATTCTCTTCAGTGAGGGTGTCATTTGAAGATGAAACTTCTGAGGGGAGAACTGGGTCAACTGCCGTTTCGACCTTTAGACTCTCGTCTGGTCTGGATTTAGTAGGTTCATTTTCAATGACTGACACTTCAGCTGACCACTTGAGCGGGCCAGCTGTATTTTCAACCAACGAAGGACTTGGCACGAGTTTTTTGTATCCAGGAGGAAGTCTCAACGGTGACACTGGACGATCTTCCAAAACTCTCTTCGCTTCGTCTAAGAAGGGACAACAGTGGATGTCGTGATCGCCTTCACACAGTCTGCAGGGGGATCTTGCTCCCCCTCTTTGTCTTGAACCTTCACTTTCCCTGGTTGACAGTAAGCATTCAACATGACTATCAGAGGTTGATGCTCCCGAATTGTGCAACCGAGGGGACCAGTCCCTTAGTATCCGGGGAATACAGGGACAATCTCTATGGAAGTGGTCTCCTCTACATATGACACATGGCGATTTAGGCCCGGTCTGTGCTGTGTGTGGATTTTTGTCAGATGTCTTTTGCTTGCCCCCAGTCGCCTTAGGCTCCTTCTTCTTCTTCTCTCTCTTCTTCTTCTCCTTCTTCTCCATGGGAGCTTGGCTTTTGCCGTCTCTACCTTGCGAAGATGAAGGATTGGAGGAAGAGTTATAGGAAGTAGAAGGCTGGTGGGCAGCTCTAGACTGATCTAACTATTGACTCGACTGTTCAGGAACCATGGTGTTCTGAACTACGTTGGTTGAGAATAGCCAAATTGGCAGGCCAATTGTCAGTCCTGGAAGCGACAATGTGGCCATGTGGGGCGCACCAACTTCTCCCCAAGAGGAGAAAGGACTAAGATTTCCATCATGTGGAATTCCTTGGTTGGGGCATTCCATGTTCTCAACCTACAGATCAACGCAGGAATAGAAGGTGATTATGTTCCGTTTAAAATAAATTTTATAACGACGCTTTAGACACAACTTGCTTTTTCACTTTTTAAGAGTCGAGAAAAAGCTAAAGATGACTCTAGTCTTCTTCGATGTTTTAATGAGCCCGAAGTGACAAATGCTCGGATGGACTTTTTCAGTTATAGAGTTTGAAAAAGGCCAAAAGAAACTACTCTGGAGTTCTAGGCAGAGGGTGTGCCAAACTTTTCGCAAAACCACAGAATACGTTTTACGGTACGAGTGGTCGATCTTCGTGAATGTTGTTTTCACTGCATTGCGATCAGTAGGGCGGCCGACATGGCTTCCTATGGATAAAGGCTTTGTTCCTATAGGGGTCTCCCAATATATACGTGACGGTACGTGGGAGCACAAGTCCGTATTGATACTTATCGCTTCACCGTGGAGGAATCACCCAACCACTCAACGCTAAGATATCACGTTTAACGACGCCGGAACACGTCTCTAGCTTAGACTTCTATGTGTTTGCGTTATGTTTCAATGCGTTGTTATGTAAATTCAATTTATTTTAAGGTTGATCTTGTTTAGCAGTTTGCCTTTATGGATCACCACGAGATGTATGGTAACACTCCTAAATGCAGTCTAAGATGATAAGCAAGCTTTTCAATCTTTCAACTTTGAAAATCTTAACTACTGAGGGAAAAGAAAGACATCATCTTTTCACACAGATCATAGAGCACACACTAATGCACTTTTCCCTAAATCAACATGCAAACTGTCAAAATGCACATGCACAATGCAGGTATTTCTTTTCTCTTTCTTAATGTTGATGTAATACAAAAAGAAAGTTGTTGTATAACTTTGAATTCAATTTCAAGTGAAAGCAAACAAGCTTGTCCAAAACCAAAAGACACCTTAAGATTTACTTGTTTCGACACTAGAAATATATAAATTCAAACCATATGACGAAAGCAAAAGCTCAATCAGCTATGAACAGCAAACAAACTAACTCTTAAGATCAAAACGACACTTATCACAAGTCTAGATCTAAGAGGCCACAGCAAGACTAGTTCACTTTCGTTATGGGAAACTGCAAATGATATAAGAAATACACAAAGAACAAATACAGTTTCTTTATACAACCGAGGCGAAATAGTGGCAAGGAAAGTTGGTTTCAGATAGGTACATTGACTGATAACAGGCTGCAAAAACAAGGGTGAAAACAGGGCAACAAACAGGAGGGAACCCCAGTAGCACTAGGCAAAACTGGTTCAGCGCAGGTGGTACACTGTCAGTTTGACATTCAGCGCAGGTAGCCCCTTCAGGATCTGCGCTGAAATGCAGACTGCCTTCACAGTGCCTGCAATGAAGAGATAAACTTTCGTTTTTCTCAGTTTCCGGGTCACAGATTGCTCAAAAATTCACAGTTTTTGGCCAAATCAGAAGCTATCAATCAAGTACACACTAAAGGATGAAAAGGAGGATGAAAAGCTATCACTAAGGGCTGTTCAGAGTCCTTGTGGATCAGCTCTTCAAATCATAAACATGCCCAGAAACTGAGCTAGAGTAGCTGCCCTCTACTTTGCATTTGAAAGATCCAAATGCAGTTCGATTCGGTACTCCCTGTGTTTATGAAATGAATAGCAAAAACACAAATAACCAACAAGATACGGTTCCCAGCGGAGTCGCCAATTTGTTGTTGGGAAAAGTATCCAATACGGAATGACCCTATCCCACTCTAAGGGTGATAGTACCTCAGCAACAATCAAAGCAAAGCTATTCGAGATTACTTCTTTATGAGATGTAATAGAGGGGAGAAAGAGATCCACTAACCGATGTCTTTCGCTAATGATTGATCCAATCTTCTCTCCTTTCTGCTTGCTCCCAGCTCCTTGCTCTTTCACTGGCCCAGCTACACCAAGATCCTGCAAAATAACAAGAGAGGGAAACTACAAGAAGCATACATTCATAATTGATTCAAGGATTAAAATAAATCAAATACACAAGTATAACAACACATCATTGAGACACATGCATATAGAAGAACCTCAAATGCTTTATTAATGGAAGAAGTAAAGTTCAGGAAGTGATACAACCATAAAAGGCCCAATCCAGCATCACCTCCCAGCAGAAAGAAATCTCCTCTTCACCTCCTTCAAAGCAAATCACCCAATAGTTCTATACTCAAACCAACAGCACTTCCTTACATTCACCAGATTCCAGCCCCCCTAGACCTCATGAGAGAGCTCTATATATAGGAGTTTTGGAGAAAGGATGAGTCAGCTTGAGGCTGGCATGAAGCTGACTAGTGTCCTCTCCCACTTCAGTTATTCTTCAGTTCTTGAGTCCACTTGGAGGTTCTTGCTTCCACTTGGAGATCTCGACCCTCTTACTCATCACCAGTCGAATTCCTTGATCCAAGTGTCATTTTGGAAGCTTCCTGGGCATTGACACCTTGATGAATGACTGTGCCACTTGGCCAAACTCGCCCAGCGCAGGTAGCCTTCTTTGCAGTTGACATTCAGCGCAGGTACACAGTGGAGCAGTTGACATTCAGCGCAGATGCTCAGTGGAGCAGTTGACATGATCCAAAATTAGCTTGTTTTTGAGTGTTTTCAGGTGGAGAACTGATATTCAGTGTTGTGGTTTGCTGACCTTGTTCCTCTAGGGGTAGGAACAACATGTTTAGGGACTTTGTATCCCTTAGATTATCGACATTTCATGCTTCATGTTGTAAGGCACAAAAATTTCTATAAAAACTACTTTACTGCATTGTTTTCTGTTGTACATGATACTAATTGATCATCTTAATACCATGCTGGTTCCACCCTTCCTGGTTATAATCTTCTCTGTCTGTAATAAATGAGATTATGGGTATATTTTTTTATATTGACATGTTCAACTTCTTCCGCCATCCCTACTCTTAAGGAGTACTGAGCCTCCCTCTTTTTATCATAAAAATGTGTAATAACAACAAAATTTTGTTCACAAATGGAGGATAGCGGGTCTCATTACGAGCCAGCCTACCATGTTCATAAGGTTGTAAGAAAGTGACATTCCCATTATGGCCACCACACCAGGGTTATGATCCATTGGATAGCCAAATTATCCTTGGAACAGGAGGTCTCATCACGAGCCGGCCTTATCACTTTTACTACATCCCAGTGAATGGTAGTGTGATTATCTGGTTACCACGCCAGCACACTGATCTCTTCTGTAGAACAGCACTATCACTCTCCATTTATAAATTGAGGATCCTGGCTCATATGGGTTAAAAAGCAACCCTGCCGAGGCTATGGACGCCTGCTGGCAGCAGCGGCTCTGCTTATGGTATTGAAGTTATATCTTATCGTCAATTATTATTATAATACCCTTTTCTTATTTTTTCTTTTTATCAGAGAAGTTATTTCCTTAACTTTTTCCCTGTTTTGAACCTTTATGCATGAGAAATTGTTTTATGATCAATCACATCATTTTCAGCTAGAATACCATCAACAAAGCATATTTTTTGCATATTGTTGTCCTTTTTCGTTTTGCGTAAGCTATCATCAATCCAAAGCATCCTATCTCTTATTCATAACTATCTTTACGCACTTTTCTCTCAATATAACCATAACTTTCACCGTCCTATCATTGATAAGTGTACTCTACTTTATTTACTGATATATTGTTCATTCCATTGCCTTGCTGTCAGCACCACCCCTTTCATATGCTTTATGGTTATGGAACCCATTTTCCAATTGGAGGGGGGAGTGTATGCATTATGGGATTGCATGCGATATGATTACTGCACTTTGCCATACCTTGTTGATTTGACAACATATTAGTATTGCATTTATACATAAGTTTTTCTAATTGAAATTTTGCATGCATCTTATCTGTTGCTATTCAAAGCTAACAATATGGATTCAAGAACATTGTACGCAAAATAGTTGTTTAGAGGAGAACAACAAGTATGGGCAGAATTCTATTCGTAGCATGACCACACTATTGCACTTAATAGAAGATGCTCGCGAACGTGAACAATTCTTTAGACATGATGTGCTTACCTGGATTCCACCTTTTGCATCACTTTCCGCACCAACTCAGCTTCAACAACTGCCAATCCATATATGTCATTTCACATTTTTCTTTTTGGAGGTAAAACTCGAGGTAAAATAGCATAATTTTCTGATTTATTACGAATTTAGGAGAATTTAATGAAAATCCATTTTGAGCATTATTTATCATCCTTCATTCTACATCTTTACCACTTCCCCTTTTTCAGCAGCATATCATTTTCGAGTGTGGGGGAGTGTTCCTTTCATTCATTTCTTTCTTATGACCATGCCATTCATATTCTTTATCATCCATTGCTATTCTTATTCATTCTCAACACCTCCCTTATTCCATGTTGTTTTACACCAAGCATAGAATTCAACAGATAGTAGCAACCACCTCTATTTGTTTTCTAGCATCGCATGAGGGCATGCTAATTTTTCAAAGAGGGGGAGGAATTGCTACGCATGATGGATGTTTTCTATTTTCTTTCTCATTTAAGGCATACAATTTCAGTGTAGAAATTGATTTCCATAATATTTTTAAAACTATGAACTCAATTCTTGTGATCTCTAGGAAACACAGACATACTATTAAAATACACATACCTAGATAATTTCAAGATAAATTGGTTCATAAAATTTCGGAAATCATGCACTCTCACCTACAGCCATTTTGTTTATATCTCATGATCCATGCATCAAAACGATTTGATTTTTGAATCATAGAAGCCTTCATATATTACAAATCTACTTGCAACATTTCAACAAAATCTGGTTTGTAGTTTTTGGGAAAATGGTTAATGAAGTTTGCTGTTATCTATGTCATATTTTGCTGCAACTTCATACATATAGTTGAATGTCAATGTAAAAATTTTTATGCCTGCATCGAGATTGCTAAAATTGAATATTCATTAATTAAGGAAACATTCATTTGTTCTCAAATTTTTATTGCTTGGTTAACACATGGTTTTTGTCTTTGGGTTGCATGAGGACATGCAATATATTCAGTTTTCGTTGAATGAGGACATGCAACATATTGAGTGTGGGGGTATGTTGGGTCGTTAATATGCCATTATTATTGTCACTTGTGAACGTTTATTCCACCCATTTCTACCATTCTTCATCACGTCATTTATTATAATTTATTATTTAAATCCATTTTATAAATGATTTATGCTCTTATGAATGAATGTTATTTATTCTCCTTTATTTCTAATAAATTGATGATTATGCATGATTTTATCAATGATAGTTTTAATAAATCAATTGTAACATTATTCACCATTTTTAGCCTCCAAGATAATTTCCAGATTGAAGATTTGATCATTAAAAGTGCCAACTCAGAAATTCGCTGGAATAAGAAGTGACGGTTTTGCGGTTACGATTCTAAGAAAATGAAGCAGAATCAGGAAAATCCAGAACATGGGTTTTGTCCAGAACGGACCCAATTAACATTATCAAAGAACGGTTTGCCCAAATTCGGCTTTTATTGAGAGACACGCAGGGTTCTTTGAGCATGATTTTCTGAGATTTATTGTTGCGACCGTCCTCCAAATCTCAGCTGCAAAGCCAAATTCACCTTGTTCTTGTTGATCAAATGGTTAGAAGCAAACCAATTTTGTAATAGGAATCATGTTGTACTTATCCTTATTGTAACTTTTCTCTGATATCTCTCTATTTAAATGAAAACATAGATCAGAGATGGGGATGACTAAGAGAATGGAGAATGGATGATTTGAATTAGAGATTCAGAAGCAAGGCTTCATGATAGGATAGAAAGAAGAAGGGATTGTTGCATGTGGTAATCCTCAAGCTTTTGCTATTGTAATGATTTCATAATTTGATGATTAATACATGATTTGGGAGTTGTTTTTCATTCTGTTCATCTGAAGTAACCCAGCAGGATCCGCTGGCGGCTAAGGGCCCAACCTCTGGTGGAGTACACTGCTGCTGCTACTGTATATTATATTCTTTTGTTTTATGCGTGGTTTTCTTATCTTTATTGCTCGGTAATCTGATATGATTTTCATGTGCTATTCCATGCTCTGCTACGATTAATTCATTAATGGTTCTTTCAGGAAATCCATGTAGTGACTGTGCATTGCATGATTGAATCTTTTCAGAGTTGATTGCATGTTATTAGTCTAAACCAGCTATTTCTGTTACAGAGCGTTTGTACTGAATATTACTGTTATTGGATTCATTTGAAATCCCGATTATTGGAATCTGAAAGTAATGTTGTTCTATTTGGAAACATATTTGTATTCTCCTTAATCGTCAGATTACTATATTAGCGTGTTGTGTGTATATATGATCGATTCCTGTTGTTCCATAATTCATCAATGAGTGTTGTTCCATAAAGTACATTCCATCCAATTTGCCTTAAGAGAGAAGATTGTTATTTTATCGCAGAGTGTGAGTTTGGTTCAATAGAGCAAGTTTGGTTCTGACTCGCGAGACTTAGTTCATTTGATTGTTGTTCCATTTACTGCTGTTCCATTTTAGACTTGTTGTTCAATTTCCTATTTGCTGTTCCATTTTACTTTCTGTCGTTCCATTTACTTGCATTTGCTGCTTTGGTGTGAGAGAAGGTCTAAGGCTGTAGTGAGCCTCAACAGTCACTGCCTAGCTCCCAGAACTATGGTCCATGCTCTAGTTTCCTTTCCATCAGTTTCTAGAGGGATGGGTTATCGTTTCCGCACCCTTGACTGATAAGTTGTCTTGTGTGATTTTATCCTTTTGAAGTAATTTAGTCATAGTTTAGCATCTATTTACTCTTGTATTTTCTGAATGCTATACTACTAAACATTACTCTTGAGTAAATAGCCGCCTCAGACTGAGTACACTCTTGAAATAAAAAGTCATCCCTGGGTTGATAATTAATGTGAAGGTAATTAGGAGTTCAAAAGACACCTTTTTATCGCCCCACAAGGGCAGAGTCATGTATGGAATTTAAGAAGATATTTTTCAATAAGTGATCAATTTTGAATGGGAAAGGGTTGTCCAAGGCCATATAAGAGCATCATAACTATAGGGGTATTCAATGCTGTTATAACAACAGGGTGTTACCTTGAACAAAAATATCCAACACCTTTGTATAGTGGGAAGGAGGTATGGTATAGGGAAGAAGGTGTAGAGCCTTTGATATGTTTTTTATAGGTTGGCTAAGACTGAGCAATGGCCCAAACGTTTAGGAGAATACCAATTAGAATCTAAATGGCACAACATAAGCATGGTGGATTGTTTCTCGTGAAGATACTTATGCATAAATCTGTACCAGGGGATGGATCAAAGAGAAGTGATGAGTTGGTATCCTATTGAATGGAAGAAATCAACATCCATAGTAGGGGTTGAGTATAGTTGGAGCCATAGGTCATGGGTGGTGGTGGATGTCCAAGGTGGATCTCACGTGGATCTATTGTTGGCAGGATGAGCCAAATATTAGTTTGGGGATCCATTCGTGATTGGGTGGCACAGAGGCATGGTGTAACATAATGGTTCATATGGGCTCCTAGTATTCCTGTATGGATGCATTTAAAGTTGATAGATGTGGACCGCTTGAGGGAAAGAAATATTAGCGTGGGAGGATTTGTAATATCCCATTTTTTGGTTTTTTTTATGATGTGGTTAGGATGGGTTTCCAGGGATTAAAAATGACTTTAATTGGTCACTTAATTAAATAAAAGAAGGGAAAAATGCTTAATTGGATAAAAATGGTGAAAAGGGGAAAAGTGACATAAAATAAAATAAAAGAGTCACTTAAATAAAATAAAAGGGAGAAACTTCTAAAACGGAAATAAAATAATGAAATTGAAGTGCTTATAGAAGGTTGGAGAGAGATCCACCAATCTTTAAAAATGGGGAAAACAATTCATTTGGGACCATCTTGGATTTGTAGCATTTTCTCTTGGAGAGTTTATGGAAAGTTAGCTTTTAGGATCAGAGGGTCCTAGGATGAAAACCCTTGGGTTTGATGGTGTTTTGGATAAAACCTCAACTCAGTATTGTGGAGATTTGATTCAGAAATCTCATTGGGCTTTATTGGATTCAATTGGTGAATAGATCTGGAGCAGATCTCTCGATGGGAGTGGGGATCATATAAATCTCCAATCTAGGCTTCATCTCTAGCATTTTAATACTATTTTAAGCCATTTCATGGTGTTTATTTAATAGAATAATAAGGTTGAATTTGGTTGATCTTGTTGAATTTTCTCGTTTTTACTCTAAGTAGAAACATTTTAGGTTTATTTTTCATTTACAATTTTATTGTGCAGGTAAAATTATGTAATTTTATTATAGTGTATTTTTTGAAATGAATTTACGGGTATTATATAAATTTTCTAAAAGAATATCACACTATCTCCTTCTCCATCCCTTGAGTTGATTCTTGGATTGATAGGAAGTCCCTCTCTCTTATTTTCTTTGTATCTGGAGTATCCTTGGTATTGTCCTTGACATGCTCATTATGGCTGATCTCCATAATCATTTCATTCTTTCCTATGCATTCAAAATTCTATTATTTTCGTGGATACCACCTTTGAAATCCTTCACCAAATCATACCTATCATAGTAAACATGGAACTTCTTCATTAGGAATAAATTCAGATGGAATGATCACGGGTTCTTCCTTAGGACACATAATCGATCAACTCATATTAATTCCTTGAGCACTTAAGTAAAGTTCATGATTTTCAACCTATTTTATTCTCCTCACTTTAGTATGACTTTTTCCTTTGTTGGTAGAACACTTTCCTTTCCTTTTTCGCTTCGGTAAATTCTTCTTGTTTCATTCTTGTGCAATGTGACTTAGATTGTGGCATTTAAAACATGCTTTATAATAATTAAATGGAGGATCATTTGACATATATTTTCCATCATTGAAGCCATATGGGTCTTGTCTTCCTAAAAAATTTCTTCTAGATGTATGATAATTATTGATGACATAGGCTTTGCAAACCCTAGTCTTATGCTAAAAAATGTAAGTGAAAATAAATAACCAAGAAATATACTCTTATAGTTGGATGAAGAAGGTTTCCTTTTATATCTTTTGAAGATATTCTGCCTTGGAGGAGGATTGATCCTTTACTGAGGCTTGTTATTTATTACATTGTTGTCTACTTTCTCATGGGGCTTCTTAGGAACATCGACCTAATTTTATGGGGTAGAAACAATTCCAATTTAACCTTATAGGTGATATATCTTTTGAAGAAGGCCAAATTTATCTTTGAAATTTTCTTCAAACTCAAGCTTTGGAGACTTGGGGCTTGATTCTTCTTTCTAAGGAGACATACCTGTATAACCAAGACATGTTTTGTCATGTGGAGTTATTTTATAGCTAAGAATTTTAACCAAGACATCCAAGATCTTCAAGTTCTTGTTCTACTTGTGAAATTCAACCCTCAATGAAACAAATTGTTCTTCAAGCAGCTCACATTGCTCTTCTTTCTTCATCATATGGATATTCATTACTTCCTCCTTTATTTTGACTTCTTTAAATTTGGATTTCAAGGAAATGATTTCTTCTTCTACATTAATAAATTTGTGATCCTTCTCTTCAGTCATGTATATTTTCTTTCAACTGCTTCACTAGGGAATCCTCTTTCTATTTAGAGTCTTTTAACTATGTTTCTATAATGACAACATCATGGTCCCTGCTTTCCAAAAACTTGCTTTGTTATTTTTTATGAGATGTGAGATTCCTTATATTTTGTAGAGAAATGTATAACTCATATTTAATAAATTTCAAATATTGTGACTGACCGATGTATCTTCAATTGGTTGATCCCTCACAATAGATCCTATATACTGCATACTTTCATTCTTCATTATTTTCATTGTTGAACTTTTCTACAATAATTTTTAATGAGATAATTTTAGCTTCCAATGCCTTACAATGATATTTTATTTCTTTTAGTTGGGTTTTCCTTACTTCATTGAATATTCTTTTTTCTTCTAGTTAGGTCTTCAAAAACGAAATATTATGATCCTACTTCTTTTGGAGTTCATATTTTCCTTTATAGTCTTGGAGCTTCTCTTTTAATTGAATAATCTCTCTTCTTGAAGTTTTTATTTCTTTAGGAACCTCTTGAATTCTCCTTCATAATATAATTTTTCTTTAATTTCATATTTCACTTCATCTTCAATTAGTTGAGGTAAATCATATTCATTATCTGTAATAGAATATGGACACATAAAAGTATATTTAACTCCTTTACCACAATTGGAAAAAAATGAAATACCTAATTATTTAGCATCCATGAGCATGTAGACAGTTTATTATTTGGGATCTAATATATTTCTCACATGACAACAACCCTTCTTCCTCTCGGATAATTACTTTTTATTCTTCCATTTATTTTTGATGGATCCCTTGACCTACCTTTTAGCAGTTAATTGTTCTTGAAGGTATCCACTTTGATACCACTTGTTAGACTAAAGATCACACTAAGAGAGGGTGGGGTGGGTGAATTAATGTTATGGAAAACTTATCATTTCATAACATTTTATCAGTAGATAATTATGTAGAAATGCACCATAATCATTTGCAACATACTAATAAATAAAACGATGCATCAAGAAGTTATCATCACATCAAAATAAAAGGACACAAACTTCTATGTGGAAACCCATATGGGAGAAAACCACAAATTATTCTTCTCCTTCTTCTACAATTCATTACATAGATTTACAGACACTGATCCACTAGAGGGACTCACCCCCAAAATATGCAACCAACTAATTATAGTAGGCTATGACTTGATTGCGGAACCAACCTCGCAAATGTGAAAGAATCTACTCGTTATAGGTTACAACCTGATTGAGTCATCAACCTCATAAATTAGAAAGGTTTGAATCACTATAGACTTCGATCTGATTGAGGCACAAATGTCTGTGGAGTCACCCACCTCCTTCGTCAACTCTACATGGACCAACTTTCACAATATTTAAAACTAAGCCCACCTACTCTTTAGTTTATGACTTCAAAACTAATCATGTTGTCGTTATCATATTATTTCCATCAAATTTCCATACCTATCCATACTGCATTCCAACATGTTCATCAATTTCATCATAGAAAACCCTTCTTGGAACCTTTCATTTCTATATACCAAACATCAACTACAACCTACTCATAAGCTCCCAAAAAGGTATAACATCAATTTTTTACATCAAAATTACATCATCAAGAAATCTCATCCCTCTAGGACTATTTACCATTGAACCCTGATCCTCATGCTTCTTTCATAATCCAATTTTTCTGTAAAGTGAGTCCATAATAGTCAAAAAAGCATATTAAACTATATAAAACTATGCAAAAATAAATCATTCAACAAAATGATATAATTTAGGCACATTCCACAAAATAGCATCTTTACGGGATAGATACAAAATGTCTAAATTTTCAACATAATGGTCAATTCAGGCATGTCAATAACCCCATATATAAAAAATTGACTAAGTTTTATGGCAGTTAAACCCACAACCTCTGTGTAGAAAATCATCCAACACAAACAGCTAACCTGAGTAACAATTAATAACCTGTCCCAAATTGATGTGTATATACATGCATAGCTGGGAATTATAACAAGTGGCAATACATGATAGCCTACTTGAGCGATAACATAATACAATACCACATGTCTTCAAGGATGTGTTTCTCCAACCAAACATAACTAATAACTTTGAAAACATAACAACACCACTTAACCAAAGCTCAAAACTAATCAAAGATACATTTCATATGTTATGTGTTAATTGGTTGATGGGCATATGTATTTATAATGTTTATATGGTCCTTTTCTTGTGTGAGGCAACATTTGACCGAGTGCATAACCAAGATCTTAATATTTGTGCCATGGTCCTTTGGGTCTAGCCCTCAAGCGACCATGTGACCAAACACACGACCATGCTCTTAATATCATGCCATGATCCTTTGGGCCAAACGCTTCAAGAAACCATGTGATCGTGTCTTCCGATTGGGTCCCTCATTATTCACATGATGATGTCAGCATTATGTCAAAATGCTACAAGTTAACTTATGAAGGGTGCCATGTGTAACCAACTTTTGTACCTTTTATCAATAATAAAATTCTATATATACCTTCCATGTGTTGAATCTTGTAGGTGCCACATCACCTACTGATGTCATTAGGATGACATGTCAATCCACGCCATTTCCATGTCATAGTTTCGACCAATCAATCTTCACCACATCATTAGGACTGCCAAATCAATTCTTTTGTCCACTCAGACTTTTCCATGTTTTGATATTGCCATGTCATTATTATTAGCTAATTATAATGTGCCACATGTCACTGCATTACTAGATAGTATGGGATGCCCACCCTTGATTAATTAGTGAGAGTATAAGCATACATTCATCGTTCAATTTTTCACTCGTTCATTTGATTCGTCTAATCTTAACATAGATGCTCAATATTTAACAAAATTAAACTTCATTCAAGTTTTGTTGCTATCCACCATGGATTTAATCACCAAGCCATGGATCTACCCAAAATATGTACACTATTTAAAAAATTATATGCTAGTGGGTTTTTCCCTATAGTTTAGGTCCTTTACTAATACTAATTTTAAATGGTCATAACTTCTCATCTGAGAGGAGTCCTATAGAGGGATATATCTTTGGAAGGTTATTAGAGAAGGATATCAACCATGCTATCCATAGGCTCATTAGAACATTGTAACATCATCAAAATATCAAGAAAATTCATATCACTATGACTTATCTTGACGAGGGCATGCAAGAGATCTACATACCATACTTCTTCCTTTGATTCATGAATTATATTTCTACTACCTTGGACATCCCCTTTGACATTAATGATACTTATTGTCATTAATGACAACACTCTAAGCAAAAAAACTCACTTTTGGATAGTACACTAAACTTAATGCTCTTCTTAGACTACTTGTAGCATGAGGATTTTGATCCTTTCTTCCTAAAGCTGCTCTCCTCCCTTCTCCATTTTGTTTTGGATATAATCTTGTGTTTTGAATGGCCATAACCATACTTTTATTTCATTAGGGAAAGTTTTGAGGTAAAAAATGGGCCTCAAATTGAAAAATATACTAACAAAATCAACTTTAAAAGAACCAATAGGGTTCAATATGATAATGTCATCTTGTTATAGACATATTTGGGCACTAGAACCCCAAAATCATATGTCCATAAACTAAGGGCTCCTTAAGTCCCTAAAAGTGTTTTTTCATACCCTAAAGGATCATGGTAAACTGATTACATCATTTCCCAGAAGTTCCACCTGAAAAACTACTCAGAACTGGCCAAAACTGGACCATACAGACTGCTCCATGGGCAAGGTACGATGCATATTGAAATGGCCTTCTATGGGGTGTGATGAGCGAGAATAGACAAATGAAAGATAGAGTTTGCAATGTGGATGATCATGGAATCTTTCAGAAACTTCTCCTGTGACACTTGCCTCTCTAAATTCGCGCAGGGATGAGTAAGAGATCATTGAAATCTCCAAGTGGACCAAGAACTATCAGTGGAATGACACTAATCAAAAACCCAGAGCTAAAACACACCCTTGTAATACATCTAAAAATGGATCCCTCATCTGAGAGGTCTGAAGGCTGGCATTTTGTATTTTGTAAGGAAGTGTTGTTGTTTTGTTGGTGAGAAGAGACATTGCATTGTTGGGTGATTTGCTTGTTCATGAGGTGAAGAGGGCTTCTACAATTGAGAGGATGATGCTGGATCAGACAGCTGGGTTGTAATCCTCTGTTACATTACTATTAATAAAGTTCTTTGAGCTTTCCTCCATATAATCATGTATTTGTGAATCTTACTGTTTATGAATGCAATTGTATGGTAATTGTGTTTTTTATTCCACTTTGTTTATGATGTTTTAGATAGAGATGCTTTGATGGTTTGCTGTTACTTTGACTCTACAGGTACTCTTTGAAGTAGGAAAAGTAGGAGAGGTGGCAAATTCTATCAAGGAAAGGAGAAACCAAACTAGGATCAAAGCAAAAGATCTAGGTTGGTCCTCTTTTTTTCACTTCCATCTATCACACTTAAAGGAACTCCTGAAAAGCTTTCATTGTTTGTTTCTAAGATAACTACCCGTCTTAGTGGGACTAGCAGTTTGAATCAACACTAGTTTTGCTTGAAACAAAATGGCAACTCCACTGGGGAATGAAGAGTTTGTTATTTTTGTTTACTATTTGCTTTATAAACTATAGACGGAGCTTGAAATTAGTGAACTAGCCTTCGAAACGCCTTTTCTATGCAATTGTGAAGTAGATGAATGCTACTTTAGTCAATCTCCAGGTTAGTTTATGAACTGAACATCTGACTTACAAAGCATTCTAAAGTTCCCTTGTGGTAGCTCAGAACCTCATCAGATCTTACCCTTATGCTTTGTTTTTACTATACATCATTACTTAGCATAAATCACTGAACTTAGCTGCAAATTTTGAGCAAAAACCAAGCTCAGTTTCGCTCCCCAGTCCATCACACTGTCTGTAACTGTGAAACCTAGATGCATCGCACCTCCCGTGTGTTACAGGTGAGATGCATCCCTGTTTCCCTGTGTTTCTGGTGCGATGATTGAGTGATACTGCTTTCTTTTCTGAAAGTTGGTTTTTTCCTCCTTGTTTTCAACTTTATTCAATAGTTTTGCTGTTCATGATGAGTACCTTCTTGCTGTAACCTTCTTCCTTCACATTATTTCATCCTCTGTAATTTAGGAATTGTAAATGTTTTTGTGTATTTGTCAATCATTTATAGTCTTCCTTTGTCGAAAGTAGCCTAATTGAATTGTCGTTTTTGTTGCATCATAATTGTCATTTTAAATCAAAAGAAGAGTGTCGTAAAGTCTTCCTCTTCTAGATAGTTGATTGTACTTTTGTCGTTGGACTTGATTTTGAGTTATTAGTACTTGAAGTGTCGAAAAACAATTTTCAATTTGAAATCGAAAAGTGTTGTCTTAATCTTCCTTTCATTTTCAAAAGAAATTGTTAGAAATGTCGCTTTGAAAGAAAATAATTCAGATCTGTACTTAGCTTTCTTTTTGTCATTCACACATTAAGAAAGCGGAATACATGCATGTGCATCTACATTTTGACTGCATGTGAAATTTGATTTAGGAAAGTGCATTTAGTGTGTGCTCTATGCTCTCTACTGAAATAAAATCGTTATCTTCCTTCCTTTGTAGCTAGGATTTTCATTGCTAAAAGAACATAAACAACTGTTTATCATTTTAGATTGCATATTTAGGAGTTTCACATCTACATCACATGGTGAACCTCGAAAGACAAACTCCTAAGCTATATCAACTCTAAAATAAACCTCAATGAACATAAAAATGCTTTGGAACCTAACACAACACATCTAGAAGTCTAGGCTAGAGACATGTTCTGGTGTCGTAAAACCTGGTAACTGTCGTTTTCATTGAATGTTGGGTGATTCCTCCTCTTTGATACGACAAGTGCTAGTACAGACTTGTGCTCCCTGTACCATCGAGTATATATTGGGAGACCATAATAGGTTGATATCCTTTATCCTTAGGAAGTCGTATTTTCCTCCCTATCAATCGTAATGCACTGAACACATCATTCAGGAAGATTGACTGATGTACATAAGTCCTTGGTAATTTCTCTATCATTTATCACCAAGGTGTATTTTGCAGTTTTACAATCAGGTTGGTAAACCCTTTGTCTAGACTTTCAGAGTAGTCACTTTCATTCCTTTTCGACTCCTTAAAATAAAAGGTCCATCTGAGCACTTGTCACTTCAGTCTCATTAAAAATTGAAGGTGACTAGAGTCACCTTTAGCTTTTTCTCGACTTTTAAAAATTGAAAAAGCAAGTTGCGTAAAAGTGTCTTTAAAATTTATTTGAAGCGGAATAACACCCCTATTCCTTCATTGATCTGAGGTTGAGATAATGGAGTCTACCAACCAAGGAATCCCTCTCAGAGGGAATATTAGTCCTTTCCGCTCTTGGGGAGATACATAGCAATTAAAATCATGCACAGGGACACGACTTTTATCGTGGTTCACCGAACCAATCTGGGCTACGTCCACCAAACTAAGGCATCAACAATATTTTATTATTCAAACAGGAGATTACATAAACTCTCACATTATACCCAGCTATCCATATGACTACCTATTTTATAGCAAGGAGAATCTAACTGTCTCTCACATCGAATTTAGGATGCATTAATTTTCTCCCAACAACTTAGAGATAATCCAGCAATAGATTTTCTATTGTTGTCACACATTGGGATTTTTTCCTTTTTCGTCTAAAACAGAAAAATCTCAACAAGTATGGTCGACCACTGCTCTCCCGCAGGTGACAAATAAATTTTACTTTGTTATTTTCTCTGTGGATTTGTTATATAGAGTAACTACTTGTTAGTTTTTTTGCATAATTCTTGGATTAGGGGGGCCCGTGCACCTCTCTTTCTCCATGATTTAATGTTTTATTGGAGGTAGATACTCGTTTTTTGCAGGTATTGGGAAAATAAACAAGGTCAATTTATGGACGAGTGATTTTAGAAACAAATTTTAAATGAAACAAAAAAATTTCATCCAACTCATTACCCAACGGATTCATAATAGAAGAAATGAAGAATTGATTTCCATTTGAAGATTCGTGTCTTGTCACTGTTGCCAAAACATTTTTCAAAGAGATCATTTTTTTTACATAACATCATAGCTGTTGTAACTTAATTTACTTATTTACATACGGTTTTTTAAATAAAATGTTGTTTCCTTTCTGATTTCTCTTATATTTTGTGTTTCAGGTGTTGCTTCATTCAAACTGTGACCCATCCTCAGCATCAATACAGTGAACAACTAATTCATTCTTTGCGTGCTTGCATTTCATGCTTGTGCATTTTGCCATTCCTTTTCCACCGTTCATTTTTCCGTTCCTTTTCTACAATTCATTTTTCCGTTCCTTTTCCATGGTTCATTGTTGTCGTTCCTTTCCAAATGGAACATCACTTTTACACTTTCACATTTTGCTGTTCCTTTCCGAATGGAACAACACTTCTGCACTTTCGCTTTTTGCTGTTCCTTTCCAAATGGAACAACACTTTCACGTTTTGTTGTTCCTTTCCGAATGGAACAACAATTTTGCACTTTCACGATTTGTTGTTCCTTTTTGAATGGAACAACACTTCTGCACTTTCACGTTTTGTTGTTCCTTTCCGAATGGAACAACACTTCTGCACTTTCACATTTTGTTGTTCCTTTTCTAATGGAACAGCACTTCTGCACTTTTCATTTTTGCTGTTCCTTTTCCAAAGGAACGGCACTTGCGTTTTTGTTGTTCCTTTTCCAAAGGAACGACACTTTTCATTTTTGTTGTTCCTTTTCCAAAGGAACAACACTTTTTGTTTTTGTTGTTCCTTTTCTAAAGGAACAACACTTTTAGTTTTTTCTGTTCCTTTCTCCAAAGGAACGACATTTCCATTTTCACACTTTTGTGTGTGTATTTTTGCTTTTTTTGTGTGCATTTCCTCTGTTGTTCCCTACACGAACACCACTTTTTTAGTGTTTTTGTTGTTCATTCAAAAGAGCAACACTTTGGGATTATTTTCGAGAGCAACCCTTCCTTCCTCTTGTGGGATTATTCCTAATTCATCTCAACCACATTTTACTGATTCCATTTTATGGCATGAAGTACACTACTTTTATGAGGACAAGAATTATGGATTCTTTTGAAGCGAGTTAATATCATTTACGTTATGATCTTTAACAGGACAACTCCTTGATGATAGATTCTTTTCAAAAAGGGACACAATTATTTATATACTACTGTTGTTGGGAAAAGTATTGTAACACTACAAAAATATAAATTAAATTCTTGATAGAAATATATGCTGACAAATAATTTGATATCTATATTACCTACTAACAAAGTTTACCAGATGACAACAAGATTGTGGGGACGACTCTCCACCCAACCGTAGGCTCAATTGTGCAAGACAACTGGCCACCCCCGAGCCTCAATCAACTACTACTGCCAGTGCCCCTAAGCCTTGGTATACATTCTTCCAAGAGAATGGAAGATACAAACTCAGACTGATAGAATGCCGGAAAGAATAATGATCCCTCATCTTCCTTGCCCTCTATTAAATAGAAGTCTCATGCCACTTTCTTTTGGTTTCTTTCCTTTTTGATAGTTTCCATTTCTTGTTTTATTTCCTTTTTGTTGATAGTTTTTTTTTTTTTTTTTGATAGTTTCCTTATTCTTATCTAGAGTTTTAGTATGGTTATTTCTATTTTATTATTTTATTAATTATTGATTTCTTTGTATATATTTTTAATCTTATTATTTAATTGATTTATTTATTATTATTTATAATTTATTTTATTAATTATTATTTATTCATTATTTCTATTATTATTTATTATTTATTATTTATTTTTGTTATTTATTATTTATTATTTATTATTAAGGGAGGGATATTACATACTCTCCCCCTTTAAGGAACTTCGTCCCGAAGTTATGTTGAATTATGTATTATTTATTATTTTATTTACTTCCTGTTGCCAACACCCTCTGCTGAACTAGTATAACCAGCAGGCATCGAAAGTCCCCAACACCCCGGGAAATCTCAAGGGATCTCTGTCCTTTTTCCCACTTTCGGCACCAGGCTAACCCTGACCCGGTCTGTATCCTAGTCCAAGGCTGGCCCCAAGGCTCGCGCCTGACTCAGACCTCATCTGCCCCAAGGCAAGCATCCGGTTCGGTACTCAATGACCCCGGGCATCTCGCAAGGCTGGCCCACTCCCTCCACAACTACAAAGGCGCACAGCCCCAGGCATCGAAGTCTTATACAACCCTTCCAGACTTCGGCATCCCAATCCAATACTAGGCACCAAGCCTAGAACATCAGGCACTTGGCCTCCTCAAGATGGTCTCATAGCTCTTCAAGAGCTATCCATCAAGAGCTATACACAAGACAAAGGAACCACTGGCATATGTAGTGTTGATTGAGTTTGTCCCCAACCCATATGGTGTTACTTATTCTCCCTCGTGCATATGGGCTCACACGAGATCATCAAATAAATCGGCCCTCTCGGCCCATTTGTGGAGTCCTGTGAATCCTCACATCTCCACATGCATCCAATGCATTAACCATATCATCAAATAAACAGGCCCTCTTGGCCCATTTGTGGAGTCCTGTCAATCATCACACCTCAACATGCAACCAATGGATTAGCTATACCATCATAGTATCATAAAAAAATAATCCACATGCCAAGTCTTGCATGTCATCATGAGAACATTCATCCTTGTTAATCGCAACATTATGGATAATGACGAACTGCATGCTCATGCATGTCATAAATTTGTATGCATATCACATGCTTCACCTCATGAAATACCCTCATAAGTTAGCACATCAACATATTTGCATCAAAGACATATCATGACTTCACATAATAAATGAATTACATGTCAATAAATCTCATATTATAGCATCACATTATGCATATCATATCCATCATGAGTATTCAACATCAAATACCTATCATCACTTAGTAAATGAATGTGTCAATATACATAATACCTATGCATATCGCTATTAGAATATGGATACATTATCACTATAAGAACCATATGTAAATCATTATCTTCCTACCATGGAACATCGTCAATATGAGAACATCTCAATACTTTAGAATAATACTCTATAAGCATTCTTATCATGGCTCATCAAAAAAATCAATTTCATTTACTTTACAAACATTCAACTATGAATTATGATTATTGAACATCCATCTAGGATCCATGTTATCTCATCAGTGTTATTAGTGTTATGTTTTCATCAAGATACCAACTACTTTTTCAATAATCATTTCCACTTTTTTTTTTTTTTTTTTTCAACTAGGAAGTTTACCATTTACACCATAGGTATAATAATCTAAGTGCATCGTTAAATTTCACATGAGCCTCATCATCTTGAGTCTTAATCTCTCGTCATATATTCTTCCTTCCCAAGGAAATTCTGGTGAAATTCATTGTTAAGATATTACTAGCTAAAATCCCTTGGTTTTACATCCACTCATCAATACCCTTAAAAGAACTTTCTTCTTGATAGAACATCCCTTCATTTCTTCCTACCCGATATTCATAGATATATTTTATTTTTCTCCTAGTCTTAATTTCCTAATTTTACTAGCTTCAAAAATGGAAACTTCTTCTCTTCATTCTATTTTATTAAATTGACTTTAATTTCTCACCTCCAGTCATTGTGGTTTCTTTTCCTCCTCTCTTAGAAGCATAGCATTGATACACTTGGAAATGTTGTTACTATTTTCCAACTTGGGTAATACCCTATAAATAAATTCATTAAAATGGCTACCAAATGTAATCCACTTATCATTTCCCGTTTTAAGACATCAACATAACAAAATTGCCCAATCATACATCTTGTTATCCATAATTCATGCATATAGTTAGTTACCTATGGAAAAATTACAATGTGGCGATCACATTAGAGGAAAAAAAAACTATTATAGATGTTGTTATGCACACAACTTATCTGATCCAAGTTGGCCATAATCACATGAGCTATCATTAGTTATCATCATTACAAAATTTGCAAGCTTCTCCTTTCCATTTCTCCTTAAACAACTTTATCCAATATATGCAATTAACCTTGAATCACAAAACCTTATGTAACATTATACTCAACATCATAACAGTGAATTAAACTAAACTGAAATCATAATGTATGATTTAGAGGTATCATAAAGTTTAAACAATAAAACATGATTTAGATGCTCCATAAAATTATCTGTCTTAGCTAATTTAAGCATTCCTAATTAGTTCACCACACATTTTAATCCAGTTGAATTTTAGATTACTTCCAATGTTATACTTACTCATGTGCCAAAAGCTAAAATAAATCTAAAATATTCCCTGATTTTAGAATATGCAATTAGTTACATCAACATATTCAAGTTCATTAGTACATGTCTACTACCATAATTTCATTATCACCTTTATGAAAATCATCATGCTATAGGGGGCATATAAAAAGGGTGTCATTTTTTTTTTTGTTTCTTCTCTTTTGTTTTGTTTTGGAGATATCATTATATCCCTATGTTTTACAATAGGTGTGCACTTCAACCAATTATCCTATTCATGAATTACATAAAATATCATACTACCCAATTAGTATATATTAAACTATATTACGTAACCCTTCATCTTTATATATTTATATCTTTCATAAATCATATATGTCAAAATATCCTTTATCACAAACAAATATTTTAAAATCATATATAATATTAATATATATATTCATCATAAATTTCATTAAATTATATGACAAAATTTCAATATACATTATTCTATTATTACAAATATTTTCCAGTTATATCATAAGTTAATTCATTTAAATTTTAAACACCTATTAAATATATCAACACATTTTTTTTTATTACTTTAAAATAACAATTAATAGTATCTACATACATACTATGCAACTATATATTATGTCATATATATAATATATAAAATTGAAAATCATATTCGTTTGCACAAGTATTATACTAACTTCTCAATCAATCAATTTATTATATAATTTCCAATAAATACAACAAAATTTTATTTCTTAAAAACTTACCCCATTCACACAAAATGTAATTTATCTCTAACTGCTACTCAATTCTAATTAATGCAATATTGAATTACATGTGGTGAATTTGACTTATTGTATCTTATTTGGTGAGTTTATTCTTAATCAAACATCATTGACTGTCGAACCTGAATTAATTGCTCCAAAAAAAAAAAAAATTGGACAAGTTGAAGTTGGGATTTTCTAAGTGAAGTTGCATTGACAATCAAAACCGTAATAATTGTTGTCAAAAACTAGATAAGTTAAATTTGGGAACACATAATTAATCATTGAAATTACCATCTTCTAATGAAGCAAAATTGTTATGGTCTAGCTCATGTTTTTACGTGCAGTACTTAATTATTTTTACTATATGCTCTTGTATGTGTTCATAGCTTATTGTAGGACCCGAATTAGTTGTTGCCAATTTACTTTTTACAGCAACCAGAAAATATAGTAGTGCTAATACAAAGAAAATCTAAATTCAGAGAACGAGGAAACATTCGGTTTCATAATTAACACGTGACTGGTGTCCTTGCAGATTTCTTCATTGTCGTTCTAAAAGAGAGATAATCAAAAAACATTCGGTTTCATAATTAACACGTGACTCGTGTCCTTGCAGATTTCTTCATTGTCGTTCTAAAAGAGAGATAATCAAAAAAAAATTGTTGTTTTTTTTTTTTTTTTAATCTTTGAGAAATAAATGAATGACATGCCAAAAAAAATTAGAAATTTATCTCTTCAAGCCCCAAACAATCGAGAGTCCTGGCAATGGCGCTGGTCCACCCAAGCTCACAAAATCTCATGCCTATCACATTTTTGTTAATAAATGAAAGCTTTTTATAATAATTTAAATAAATTTAAAAAAAAACTTTGATATTTAAATTTAAAAATCATTACAATGATACGTTTAAAAAATCTAATTTATTAACTCCAAATTTCAGTAATAAAATAAAGAAATTTGGAAATAACTAAATACATTTTCTGGAGAAAAATAAATAAAGGGTTGAGTCGTTCCACGTATTAAATTGTGAGAATTGCAGATTGTTTTGGTTAAATGCCTCAAAAATCATTGCTTGCGGGAAATCTGCAGATTAAAGTTTAAAACCAGAAAAGCAGCATTATAGTGGCTTTTTGAAACAGT
The DNA here is from genome assembly GCA_031772625.1 of Pinus tabuliformis. Lineage (NCBI taxonomy): Eukaryota > Viridiplantae > Streptophyta > Pinopsida > Pinales > Pinaceae > Pinus > Pinus tabuliformis. The sequence goes on along the minus strand of CM062817.1, from coordinate 2,021,671,534 downwards.
GAAAAACGCAGTTTGCGTTGATTTCTGGTATGTATTAAAAATTTCAATATGTACTAAAAATTTCAAAATCTCCAGGCTTTAACTGCTCTTTATCAGATCTGATAACTATTCAAATGTTCCAAAACAAAGATACCCCAGTCTATTTTTGAATCTATCTTGTGTGTGCAGCGTTATGGTGGTCTGAAGTGCATGTCCTCGTCAATATAAGTTTTTTCTTAATGATTATTAAATAATCATAAATACAAAATTAAATCGGCGAGCCAGCTTGGCAAAATTATTTATTATTGGTCGTTATTGTAAGTTCCAGAATTGCATCAGAAGTATACATGTGCAGATAAATATATTGGGAATGATTTTTTTTCATCCACTCTCAACAGCCTACAAAAAGAAAGCATCAAACTCTGGCATGAACACTCCATTAAAACCTGTGAAGTCGAGTTTAGTGATTAAATATCTTGTTCTAATATTGGAGTGTCAGCTATTGAGTTGAGGATGACAGATTGAGCCTTTAAAATTACGCCCAAAAATTTTAATTAAATTTTGCAAAAAATTATGATTACCTTCTCAAATTTTAAAGCCCTAAACCCTTCTGAACCTGCAGCCGTCACTACCAAACAGAAGCGAGGCCAGCCAAGGAAGAAAAAAAAACAAAGTCTAACGAAAAAAACTGATTTAAACGCAAGCGAAGTAAACCCTGGGAATAATGTAACGAAAAGAATGTAACGAAAAGCTCCTCTGCAGAAAAGCGTGGTAGGAAAAAGAAGGGGATCGGCTCAGTTGAGGCATTTCTCGATACTTTTCTGCACGATTTGATATCAGAGATGGAGGCCGATTAGCAACACTTCATCAAGCTTTCCGAGAAACGCCTGCTAACTGATAATAGGGAGGTAAAGGGCAAGTTCTGCGATGTTATTGAGAACTGGAAGCTGTTCTCCATCTATAAGGGCAAGATGCTTCGACAAAAATTCCTTTCATTTGTAGAACTCGGTGGTTCCGCCAAAACAATTACCTTCAACTAACAATTACTTTCAGTGTTCTTGTCCGTCTTCTAATGAAAGACACACAAGAACAACAGTGAATATTTATCTAGCCAGCTAGAATGAAATGTATAGAATAATCAGGCAGATAACAATTTGACAAACACCCAGTCCAAGGACGACCCTGTTTAATTGCCAGATATCTACTTTTGAACTAAATTCTGAAAGCTAAACCTACAAATCAACAACATAACTGTGAATTATTAGCCCAGTCCAAGGACGACCCTGTTTAATTGCCAGATATCTACTTTTGAACTAAATTCTGAAAGCTAAACCTACAAATCAACAACATAACTGTGAATTATTAGCCCGCTTTTGGCATTTGCATGGATCTACAGTAAGCTATTTGTTTTTCTCTTGAATGTTTGCCTGTAATGAATAGATTTCCTATTTTATAAACTCAAAACATTTAGCAACTCATAATTATTAAACTGGTGAGAATCGAAATGAAACCTATTCTAACCAGCGATTCAAGGCAAGAAATTTAGATACATGGAAACTCCAAGGACCGCAAAAACAAATGGTCAATAATTTTTTTTTTTTTTTATTTTTAATATATAGGATGCAATATTTTTTCTTAAATGAACCAAATTATTAAGATAAGTAAAATTAAAAGCTATTCATTTTCATTTCCTATGAAAAGAAAATTGAAAAAATATTTCAACTCATATACAGGAAAAAAAAATCTTAATTTAAAAAATATTAATAATTCAACTTCAAACACGACATTCTACAACTAAAGGTTACCAATGTAAAAATAAAACTCACATACATTAATAACTAAATTGTAATTAAATTCATAACATAATGTTGTAATTATACTACTTGTTAAAAATACCTCTACTCTTGTTGCTCTTTTCCAAAAATAGCAAAGTACTAATTTGTTTGAGAAAAATATCCCCACATTGTTTACAGTTTTTACTCCTCATAAAATTTGGTTGCAATTATCCTGTGAGGAAAGTATAACTTAAAGTATATTATTTTGGATATTAGCTTGCATCCATAAAATTTAATCACCACATAACCTAGGAAATAGAAGTCCAAATAATACAAAATCGAGATTAAATTAATCGTATCAATTGCACCATTATATTATTTTGTAAGATTTAACTTTATATATATATATGCATTTTTTTTTTTTTTTAAATTCAAATTATAACTTCATGATATTTAAAAATAATAACACCTTCAAAAACAAATATGAACTATTATCTCTGTAACTTATGATACTTAATACAGAAAGAAAGAAAGAAAAAAAAAAATAAAAAAAATTAACTTCAATATTATATTTAAAACAAAGCAAAAATGATGTTGTTGATATATATAATTAACAAAAGCAAACCAGAGAATGCGTATCGTTTTTACCAAAACCACAACACTGATTCCGGCATGAATCTTTATGGACTTTCATCCCTTATTTTTCGGATTACACATTCTAATAATGGGTATCCCGGCTAAATCATCTTCGCGTTTTAATTTCGGCTGTTTTAAATTTATGGTATGCTGGATCATGCCGGGAAAAAAAAATTTGTGGTAAGCTTCAATTTCTATAAATAAAATATTAAAATTTATAAGAAAATTAAACAAATAAATATAATCAGAGATCCGCCCTTACCATGGAAAGTCAAAAGTAAAAAGGTGAAACCAAAGCACCCACTTAGCCTGGTAGATGAAATATTGATAAAATAAGAGTATGGCTTGGAGGAAAAGATTCCATCTTTCACTGGCAATGAATCGAAGTAGATCGATGAGATATTATGGAAGAGTAGTGCTCTTATTAATGACAAATTGCAACCCTGAAGTACTACCCACAAGGATCAATGATTTTATTGAAGTACGCTGGAAGTAAATAAATCGGACCCCTATAACCTAGAGCAATAAATTCAAGGTTTGCTCTGAATGATGGTATTATCATGGCCGGTGGTATCAGTTTCATTCATTGTGGATCCTCTCTGGCTTGAGGTTGTTGTATATATGATGCATTGACGAGATATTTCTACAGTGGCAAATCCCTATCCCTTATGGTGGAGTTTCGTTCCACATTGATAATTTTATTTTACTATAATGTAAAGCAATTGTAAAAATCTACAGATCTGTGAAATTGACCATAAAGGATCGCCAGAAAAGTTATGCCACCTTGCTCAATTATGACGGGGAGCCACTTGGCAGAAATTGAGTTTCAAATCTCTGCAAGGTACATCCATGAATATCAATGATGCTTTATGTAAATTCACGACAGTGGTTGATAACTAAGGAAAAACAGTCGCACATATGTGGATTTGTCAAATGCAGCAAGAAAAGATAAGAAGCTCGCAAAATCACTAAAAATGAAGGGTTTGTAGACCATGCACAGTGCAAACAATATAAATATATAGCGACCCATTTCACATTTGGAGTAAACCTGTATCACTACTGCTATCTGATAAGGTTATTTACTCATTTTAATTTCTGAACAAATTAAAAAAAATGGGTATTTAATTTTTTTTAATCATTTAAATCTCCTCTGAAACCGAAAAGAGAAAACCAAGACAATCTTTAAAGAAACAAAAACAGAAACCCCAAATGGGCGTGGAATACCATTAATAGCTTCGTAAATTCTCCCTTTCTCTCTTACCTCTCCAAAAACGGGTTTCTGGTGTTCTTCCAGTCCACTTTTGAAAGTTGTTGCAAGTAAATCCTGCTTCTGTGAGAGCATATATATATATATATATATATATATTGTGTATATATCTTACTGTTGTATATAGATTCAAGTGAGATTTAAGCTCTGCTTTGGATTTGCCTTTTCAATTAAAATATTTTTATGAATTTTTGATTTTATTTTTCAATAAAATAATATTATTGATAATTATTGTAAACAATAATAAAAAAAACAATAATATGATTTTTCTCAATTTTTTTTTTTTAGAACATTTTCTCATGAAAGTAATAAATATCAAGAAATAATCAAAATTCTCTACATTAAAATGCCCATAGGCCCTAAGTGTTTGACCCTTGCTCTGATACCATATGTAACACTACAAAAATATAAATTAAATTCTTGATAAAAATATATGCTGACAAATAATTTGATATCTATATTACCTGCTAACAAAGTTTACCAGATGACAACAAGATTGTGGGGACGACTATCCACCCAACCGTAGCCTCAATTGTGCAAGACAACTGGCCACCCCCGAGCCTCAATCAACTACTACTGCCAGTGCCCCTAAGCCTTGGTATACATTCTTCCACGAGAATGGAAGATACAACCTCAGACTGATAGAATGCCGGAAAGAATAATGATCCCTCATCTTCCTTGCCCTCTATTAAATATAAGTCTCATGCCACTTTCTTTTGATTTCTTTCCTTTTTGATAGTTTCCATTTCTTGTTTTATTTCCTTTTTGTTGATAGTTTTTTTTTTTATAGTTTCCTTATTCTTATCTAGAGTTTTAGTATGGTTATTTCTATTTTATTCTATTTTATTATTTTATTATTTATTGATTTCTTTGTATATATTTTTAATCTTATTATTTAATTGATTTATTTATTATTATTTATAATTTATTTTATTAATTATTATTTATTCATTATTTCTATTATTATTTATTATTTATTATTTATTTTTGTTATTTATTATTTATTATTTATTATTAAGGGGAGGGATATTACAAGTATCCAATACAGAATGACCCTATCCCACTCTAAGGGTGATAGTACCTCAGCAACAATCAAAGCAAAGCTATTCGAGATGACTTCTTTATGAGATGTAATAGAGGGGAGAAAGAGATCCACTAACCAATGTCTTTCGCTAATGATTGATCCAATCTTCTCTCCTTGTTGCTTGCTCCCAGCTCCTTGCTCTTTCACTGGCCCAGCTACACCAAGATCCTGCAAAATAACAAGAGAGGGAAACTACAAGAAGCATACATTCATAATTGATTCAAGGATTAGAATAAATCAAATACACAAGTATAACAACACATCATTGAGACACATGCATATAGAAGAACCTCAAATGCTTTATTAATGGAAGAAGTAAAGTTCAGGAAGTGATACAACCATAAAAGGCCCAATCCAGCATCACCTTCCAGCAGAAAGAAATCTCCTCTTCACCTCCTTCAAAGCAAATCACCCAATAGTTCTATACTCAAACCAACAGCACTTCCTTACATTCACCAGATTCCAGCCCCCCTAGACCTCATGAGAGAGCTCTATATATAGGAGTTTTGGAGAAAGGATGAGTCAGCTTGAGGCTGGCATGAAGCTGACTAGTGTCCTCTCCCACTTCAGTTATTCTTCAGTTCTTGAGTCCACTTGGAGGTTCTTGCTTCCACTTGGAGATCTAGACCCTCTTACTCATCACCAGTCGAATTCCTTGATCCAAGTGTTATTTTGGAAGCTTCTTGGGCATTGACACCTTGAGGAATGACTGTGCCACTTGGCCAAACTCGCCCAGCGCACGTAGCCTTATTTGTAGTTGACATTCAGCACAGGTACACAATGGAGCAGTTGACATTCAGCGCAGATGCTCAGTGGAGCAGTTGACATGATCCAGAATTAGCTTGTTTTTGAGTGTTTTCAGGTGGAGAACTGATATTCAGTGCTGTGGTTTGCTGACCTTGTTCCTCTAGGGGTAAGAACAACATGTTTAGGGACTTTGGATCCCTTAGATTATCGACATTTCATGCTTCATGCTGTAAGGCACAAAAATGTCTATAACAGTTGCCCCCTAAAGTATGAGGTCATTTATCGGGTGAAATGCTTTATCAGGAGGATCCGAAGTTCATTCAACCGCTGAGAGGAGACCTGTAATAAAATACAATACAATACATTATTTTTCATTCTGCTTTTATGATCTAGCTGAGGCGGGCATTCCCATGCTCAGATTTATAAATTCATTTTGGTACATATAACGAACGATCGTCTGATGGTAGACTGATAATTCTCTGCTGAAATTATCATCCTTTGAGTAGGATGATCATCTGCTGTAATGATGTACATATCAAATGTCTTTATATTTCCTGAATATATATCGCAGCCCGGATGGATGAAACTAGATCCGGGGTCTTCAAACTCGCTCGATCTTCACTCTAAGTACAAGTCGATCCATGTGAGAATTGCGCTAAAGTCGAACATGGAAAGACATCGTTTGATTACCGGTCAATGATGTAAACCGTTAACAAGCGCGAGAGGCATCACCGATAATGATAATGACCCTCAAGGTACTGCAGTACAATTCATGTGGTGTGAATAAAGGACTTGGCGTCGAACACCACGCAAAATCTTCTAGTCGAAGGTCATTGATGTATACCTGTCGCCGGAAGTGAGAAACTTGCCATTGAGGCATGCAAGCTTCAAAGTACTGAGGGGGGTGTTCCTAGATCAACTTCTTGGATAATGAGCTGAAGTCGACAAGAAGCGATCCGTCAAAGGAGGGCCTTAATGAATCCCACATCAGTGACACGGAACGGAGCTAATGATTTTAATGGAGGTGAAAACAATCTGTGACATATGATTCAGGGTGGCGATCATGGGTGGATGAAGGATAATGTATGGCAGTGGATGGGACACGGTTGACTCTTTCTGAACAACATCTCTTGAACATATAATGACACTGATGCGATGGATCGGTAGCATTACCCCAAATGTGGATGGTTTGGCGAGACCATGGTGATGAGACCGATGAATGAAACAACCCAACCTGATGTGATACGGAGGAAAAGTGTCATGTTCAAGAGCGACTTGCTACCATTAAAGCTTTGAGGTTCTCCCAATTTTTCCCCAGTCATTTCTGACCAGTACCTCTTTATTTTTGTCAAGCTTGAGGAGGATAACATATGCTTGTTCTATAACCTGCCCTTCAGGCAAGCCCATCGCTATGTTTTAACGAGCCTAGCGATAGGGAAACTCGTTCTCGTCTAAAGACAAGTTTGTCGCTATTTAATCATTTTAACGAGTCTAAAGACAAGGAAAACTCGGTCCTTTTCATTTTTAGAGAGTCTGAAAAGGTACAGAAAGTTAACTCCAAAATTCCTTTTTCGTCATCTAATCCCTTAAGTCCGAAAAAGTATAAAACAATACAGAAGGGATGAGTTTTCGATAATTTTAACGAGCCGAATAAAACAAGCGCTCGACCTTTTTGTGTAATAATCCCTCAGGTCCAAAAAGATTAAAATCTAGAGGAGGGATAGCTCTTCTGGTCACTTTAACGAGCTGGAATGCCAAAACTCGGCAAACTTTTCATATTTTACGAGTCAAATGAAAAGAGCTCAAAGAGGACTCGTCTTTTGAGGAACGAGTGATAAACAGGGATATCAACTGATTCCAGGTACAGGTTGGAATTTTCCAATCACGGCAGTGTCACAAGGATGGCTAGGTGAAATCACTCTTCGCAGCTGTTCCTCAAAATGGGTAAACAATCATATGGGGGTGAACGATCGGCCAAATGACGGTGGAGGTGGCAGGTGCAAACACGACCAAGGCTTTTTATGGCTGATAAATTTACGATCACAGAGGTTATTTACCGGAATAGGTTCATTTTTTATTTAAAAATGAGCTTAAACTCTGGGGGAAACATTGCTCACTGCTTTTATTTATTTTTTAACGAGCATGAAGACCGCGTTAAAACTGCTCGGATCTTGCGTTTATTTTTTAACGAGCATGAACTTTATGCTAAAACTGCTCGATTATACCAGTCATAAGATAAGAATGTCTCCTGTAAGATCCCATTTTTTATAGAGTTGGCGCCTTACCAAAGCTATGCTCCCTCTCATCCTTTCTTTATGCAAGTTCGGAAACGGCTAATCCCAAAAACAGATAAATAACCGCTCTTAGCTTGCACTCCAAAAGGTTTGCATGCCCCCAGGCATGAAGTACAATTTCAAGGCTGCTCCTACTTATCCATTAAAACATTTGTTTTAAAGGGTGAGGCTTGCCTCTTTCTGGTTACCCAAAGATTGTTTTGTTAACTTCTTCAAACGAAAACATTTCCTCGGCACTGTCTACCGAAGTAGACAATGGTGAATGACCTTTGTCAAACACGTAATCTTGACAAAAGAATCCTATTCTAGAACAACCCCTCTTCCATCCACGGATGGGGTACGGACTAGTCATATTCTTTCACGGAAATTCTACCTTATACCCAAGGTTTCCTCTGCCCGAAGCAGACTAGGATGCATGCCCCCTGGGTTCCAGTCCCATCTTTCCGAATCACTTGCACTCATCAGGAAGGAGGACTGGGGGTGGAGACATTTCTTGATTGAATAGACCATTCAGGGTTGGTATGTAACTATTTGCGATGTGTGATCCTGGAAATGAAAGTTGGTCTACGAGCTTGACCATTCTTCCTTCGTGTGGAAAACACATTACTCTAAAGAGTGAGGAGACTATTGCTCCCATGCAATATATATAGTCTCGTCCAAGGAGTAGATTATAATCCAAGGGTCCTTGAACGACCATCACGTTCATTTGAATGGTCTTCCCTTTCAATGTAACAGGTACATTGGGGAGGATCCCTAATGGTCGACTGGTTCCTTTATCAAAACCCGAGAGATTTCTTATCTCAGGCAAAAGCGCCGGGGAACCCAGTGCTTTCCAAGCAATAGAGGAAAGGATACTCATAGATGCCCCTTCATCAATGATAGTGCCAGCCATTACCATTCTGTATATTTGGACTATGATTCTGAACGGTATACTGGCTGGCAACCGGGGTCTGCCTAGTTGGTTCCAATCAAAGGACACAACCAGGTTGCTTGGTGGTGGGACCGAATACACGACCGGATATGACCCTGACGATGTTCCTTCCTGCGATAAAGGAATGGGCGGATTGCCCTGATGCTCATCAGAGTCTGTGTTGATGAAAAGAATCTGGACGGTGTCATCCTTATTCTCTTCAGTGAGGGTGTCATTTGAAGATGAAACTTCTGAGGGGAGAACTGGGTCAACTGCCGTTTCGACCTTTAGACTCTCGTCTGGTCTGGATTTAGTAGGTTCATTTTCAATGACTGACACTTCAGCTGACCACTTGAGCGGGCCAGCTGTATTTTCAACCAACGAAGGACTTGGCACGAGTTTTTTGTATCCAGGAGGAAGTCTCAACGGTGACACTGGACGATCTTCCAAAACTCTCTTCGCTTCGTCTAAGAAGGGACAACAGTGGATGTCGTGATCGCCTTCACACAGTCTGCAGGGGGATCTTGCTCCCCCTCTTTGTCTTGAACCTTCACTTTCCCTGGTTGACAGTAAGCATTCAACATGACTATCAGAGGTTGATGCTCCCGAATTGTGCAACCGAGGGGACCAGTCCCTTAGTATCCGGGGAATACAGGGACAATCTCTATGGAAGTGGTCTCCTCTACATATGACACATGGCGATTTAGGCCCGGTCTGTGCTGTGTGTGGATTTTTGTCAGATGTCTTTTGCTTGCCCCCAGTCGCCTTAGGCTCCTTCTTCTTCTTCTCTCTCTTCTTCTTCTCCTTCTTCTCCATGGGAGCTTGGCTTTTGCCGTCTCTACCTTGCGAAGATGAAGGATTGGAGGAAGAGTTATAGGAAGTAGAAGGCTGGTGGGCAGCTCTAGACTGATCTAACTATTGACTCGACTGTTCAGGAACCATGGTGTTCTGAACTACGTTGGTTGAGAATAGCCAAATTGGCAGGCCAATTGTCAGTCCTGGAAGCGACAATGTGGCCATGTGGGGCGCACCAACTTCTCCCCAAGAGGAGAAAGGACTAAGATTTCCATCATGTGGAATTCCTTGGTTGGGGCATTCCATGTTCTCAACCTACAGATCAACGCAGGAATAGAAGGTGATTATGTTCCGTTTAAAATAAATTTTATAACGACGCTTTAGACACAACTTGCTTTTTCACTTTTTAAGAGTCGAGAAAAAGCTAAAGATGACTCTAGTCTTCTTCGATGTTTTAATGAGCCCGAAGTGACAAATGCTCGGATGGACTTTTTCAGTTATAGAGTTTGAAAAAGGCCAAAAGAAACTACTCTGGAGTTCTAGGCAGAGGGTGTGCCAAACTTTTCGCAAAACCACAGAATACGTTTTACGGTACGAGTGGTCGATCTTCGTGAATGTTGTTTTCACTGCATTGCGATCAGTAGGGCGGCCGACATGGCTTCCTATGGATAAAGGCTTTGTTCCTATAGGGGTCTCCCAATATATACGTGACGGTACGTGGGAGCACAAGTCCGTATTGATACTTATCGCTTCACCGTGGAGGAATCACCCAACCACTCAACGCTAAGATATCACGTTTAACGACGCCGGAACACGTCTCTAGCTTAGACTTCTATGTGTTTGCGTTATGTTTCAATGCGTTGTTATGTAAATTCAATTTATTTTAAGGTTGATCTTGTTTAGCAGTTTGCCTTTATGGATCACCACGAGATGTATGGTAACACTCCTAAATGCAGTCTAAGATGATAAGCAAGCTTTTCAATCTTTCAACTTTGAAAATCTTAACTACTGAGGGAAAAGAAAGACATCATCTTTTCACACAGATCATAGAGCACACACTAATGCACTTTTCCCTAAATCAACATGCAAACTGTCAAAATGCACATGCACAATGCAGGTATTTCTTTTCTCTTTCTTAATGTTGATGTAATACAAAAAGAAAGTTGTTGTATAACTTTGAATTCAATTTCAAGTGAAAGCAAACAAGCTTGTCCAAAACCAAAAGACACCTTAAGATTTACTTGTTTCGACACTAGAAATATATAAATTCAAACCATATGACGAAAGCAAAAGCTCAATCAGCTATGAACAGCAAACAAACTAACTCTTAAGATCAAAACGACACTTATCACAAGTCTAGATCTAAGAGGCCACAGCAAGACTAGTTCACTTTCGTTATGGGAAACTGCAAATGATATAAGAAATACACAAAGAAAAAATACAGTTTCTTTATACAACCGAGGCGAAATAGTGGCAAGGAAAGTTGGTTTCAGATAGGTACATTGACTGATAACAGGCTGCAAAAACAAGGGTGAAAACAGGGCAACAAACAGGAGGGAACCCCAGTAGCACTAGGCAAAACTGGTTCAGCGCAGGTGGTACACTGTCAGTTTGACATTCAGCGCAGGTAGCCCCTTCAGAATCTGCGCTGAAATGCAGACTGCCTTCACAGTGCCTGCAATGAAGAGATAAACTTTCGTTTTTCTCAGTTTCCGGGTCACAGATTGCTCAAAAATTCACAGTTTTTGGCCAAATCAGAAGCTATCAATCAAGTACACACTAAAGGATGAAAAGGAGGATGAAAAGCTATCACTAAGGGCTGTTCAGAGTCCTTGTGGATCAGCTCTTCAAATCATAAACATGCCCAGAAACTGAGCTAGAGTAGCTGCCCTCTACTTTGCATTTGAAAGATCCAAATGCAGTTCGATTCGGTACTCCCTGTGTTTATTAAATGAATAGCAAAAACACAAATAACCAACAAGATACGGTTCCCAGCGGAGTCGCCAATTTGTTGTTGGGAAAAGTATCCAATACGGAATGACCCTATCCCACTCTAAGGGTGATAGTACCTCAGCAACAATCAAAGCAAAGCTATTCGAGATTACTTCTTTATGAGATGTAATAGAGGGGAGAAAGAGATCTACTAACCGATGTCTTTCGCTAATGATTGATCCAATCTTCTCTCCTTTCTGCTTGCTCCCAGCTCCTTGCTCTTTCACTGGCCCAGCTACACCAAGATCCTGCAAAATAACAAGAGAGGGAAACTACAAGAAGCATACATTCATAATTGATTCAAGGATTAAAATAAATCAAATACACAAGTATAACAACACATCATTGAGACACATGCATATAGAAGAACCTCAAATGCTTTATTAATGGAAGAAGTAAAGTTCAGGAAGTGATACAACCATAAAAGGCCCAATCCAGCATCACCTCCCAGCAGAAAGAAATCTCCTCTTCACCTCCTTCAAAGCAAATCACCCAATAGTTCTATACTCAAACCAACAGCACTTCCTTACATTCACCAGATTCCAGCCCCCCTAGACCTCATGAGAGAGCTCTATATATAGGAGTTTTGGAGAAAGGATGAGTCAGCTTGAGGCTGGCATGAAGCTGACTAGTGTCCTCTCCCACTTCAGTTATTCTTCAGTTCTTGAGTCCACTTGGAGGTTCTTGCTTCCACTTGGAGATCTCGACCCTCTTACTCATCACCAGTCGAATTCCTTGATCCAAGTGTCATTTTGGAAGCTTCCTGGGCATTGACACCTTGATGAATGACTGTGCCACTTGGCCAAACTCGCCCAGCGCAGGTAGCCTTCTTTGCAGTTGACATTCAGCGCAGGTACACAGTGGAGCAGTTGACATTCAGCGCAGATGCTCAGTGGAGCAGTTGACATGATCCAAAATTAGCTTGTTTTTGAGTGTTTTCAGGTGGAGAACTGATATTCAGTGTTGTGGTTTGCTGACCTTGTTCCTCTAGGGGTAGGAACAACATGTTTAGGGACTTTGTATCCCTTAGATTATCGACATTTCATGCTTCATGTTGTAAGGCACAAAAATTTCTATAAAAACTACTTTACTGCATTGTTTTCTGTTGTACATGATACTAATTGATCATCTTAATACCATGCTGGTTCCACCCTTCCTGGTTATAATCTTCTCTGTCTGTAATAAATGAGATTATGGGTATATTTTTTTATATTGACATGTTCAACTTCTTCCGCCATCCCTACTCTTAAGGAGTACTGAGCCTCCCTCTTTTTATCATAAAAATGTGTAATAACAACAAAATTTTGTTCACAAATGGAGGATAGCGGGTCTCATTACGAGCCAGCCTACCATGTTCATAAGGTTGTAAGAAAGTGACATTCCCATTATGGCCACCACACCAGGGTTATGATCCATTGGATAGCCAAATTATCCTTGGAACAGGAGGTCTCATCACGAGCCGGCCTTATCACTTTTACTACATCCCAGTGAATGGTAGTGTGATTATCTGGTTACCACGCCAGCACACTGATCTCTTCTGTAGAACAGCACTATCACTCTCCATTTATAAATTGAGGATCCTGGCTCATATGGGTTAAAAAGCAACCCTGCCGAGGCTATGGACGCCTGCTGGCAGCAGTGGCTCTGCTTATGGTATTGAAGTTATATCTTATCGTCAATTATTATTATAATACCCTTTTCTTATTTTTTCTTTTTATCAGAGAAGTTATTTCCTTAACTTTTTCCCTGTTTTGAACCTTTATGCATGAGAAATTGTTTTATGATCAATCACATCATTTTCAGCTAGAATACCATCAACAAAGCATATTTTTTGCATATTGTTGTCCTTTTTCGTTTTGCGTAAGCTATCATCAATCCAAAGCATCCTATCTCTTATTCATAACTATCTTTACGCACTTTTCTCTCAATATAACCATAACTTTCACCGTCCTATCATTGATAAGTGTACTCTACTTTATTTACTGATATATTGTTCATTCCATTGCCTTGCTGTCAGCACCACCCCTTTCATATGCTTTATGGTTATGGAACCCATTTTCCAATTGGAGGGGGGAGTGTATGCATTATGGGATTGCATGCGATATGATTACTGCACTTTGCCATACCTTGTTGATTTGACAACATATTAGTATTGCATTTATACATAAGTTTTTCTAATTGAAATTTTGCATGCATCTTATCTGTTGCTATTCAAAGCTAACAATATGGATTCAAGAACATTGTACGCAAAATAGTTGTTTAGAGGAGAACAACAAGTATGGGCAGAATTCTATTCGTAGCATGACCACACTATTGCACTTAATAGAAGATGCTCGCGAACGTGAACAATTCTTTAGACATGATGTGCTTACCTGGATTCCACCTTTTGCATCACTTTCCGCACCAACTCAGCTTCAACAACTGCCAATCCATATATGTCATTTCACATTTTTCTTTTTGGAGGTAAAACTCGAGGTAAAATAGCATAATTTTCTGATTTATTACGAATTTAGGAGAATTTAATGAAAATCCATTTTGAGCATTATTTATCATCCTTCATTCTACATCTTTACCACTTCCCCTTTTTCAGCAGCATATCATTTTCGAGTGTGGGGGAGTGTTCCTTTCATTCATTTCTTTCTTATGACCATGCCATTCATATTCTTTATCATCCATTGCTATTCTTATTCATTCTCAACACCTCCCTTATTCCATGTTGTTTTACACCAAGCATAGAATTCAACAGATAGTAGCAACCACCTCTATTTGTTTTCTAGCATCGCATGAGGGCATGCTAATTTTTCAAAGAGGGGGAGGAATTGCTACGCATGATGGATGTTTTCTATTTTCTTTCTCATTTAAGGCATACAATTTCAGTGTAGAAATTGATTTCCATAATATTTTTAAAACTATGAACTCAATTCTTGTGATCTCTAGGAAACACAGACATACTATTAAAATACACATACCTAGATAATTTCAAGATAAATTGGTTCATAAAATTTCGGAAATCATGCACTCTCACCTACAGCCATTTTGTTTATATCTCATGATCCATGCATCAAAACGATTTGATTTTTGAATCATAGAAGCCTTCATATATTACAAATCTACTTGCAACATTTCAACAAAATCTGGTTTGTAGTTTTTGGGAAAATGGTTAATGAAGTTTGCTGTTATCTATGTCATATTTTGCTGCAACTTCATACATATAGTTGAATGTCAATGTAAAAATTTTTATGCCTGCATCGAGATTGCTAAAATTGAATATTCATTAATTAAGGAAACATTCATTTGTTCTCAAATTTTTATTGCTTGGTTAACACATGGTTTTTGTCTTTGGGTTGCATGAGGACATGCAATATATTCAGTTTTCGTTGAATGAGGACATGCAACATATTGAGTGTGGGGGTATGTTGGGTCGTTAATATGCCATTATTATTGTCACTTGTGAACGTTTATTCCACCCATTTCTACCATTCTTCATCACGTCATTTATTATAATTTATTATTTAAATCCATTTTATAAATGATTTATGCTCTTATGAATGAATGTTATTTATTCTCCTTTATTTCTAATAAATTGATGATTATGCATGATTTTATCAATGATAGTTTTAATAAATCAATTGTAACATTATTCACCATTTTTAGCCTCCAAGATAATTTCCAGATTGAAGATTTGATCATTAAAAGTGCCAACTCAGAAATTCGCTGGAATAAGAAGTGACGGTTTTGCGGTTACGATTCTAAGAAAATGAAGCAGAATCAGGAAAATCCAGAACATGGGTTTTGTCCAGAACGGACCCAATTAACATTATCAAAGAACGGTTTGCCCAAATTCGGCTTTTATTGAGAGACACGCAGGGTTCTTTGAGCATGATTTTCTGAGATTTATTGTTGCGACCGTCCTCCAAATCTCAGCTGCAAAGCCAAATTCACCTTGTTCTTGTTGATCAAATGGTTAGAAGCAAACCAATTTTGTAATAGGAATCATGTTGTACTTATCCTTATTGTAACTTTTCTCTGATATCTCTCTATTTAAATGAAAACATAGATCAGAGATGGGGATGACTAAGAGAATGGAGAATGGATGATTTGAATTAGAGATTCAGAAGCAAGGCTTCATGATAGGATAGAAAGAAGAAGGGATTGTTGCATGTGGTAATCCTCAAGCTTTTGCTATTGTAATGATTTCATAATTTGATGATTAATACATGATTTGGGAGTTGTTTTTCATTCTGTTCATCTGAAGTAACCCAGCAGGATCCGCTGGCGGCTAAGGGCCCAACCTCTGGTGGAGTACACTGCTGCTGCTACTGTATATTATATTCTTTTGTTTTATGCGTGGTTTTCTTATCTTTATTGCTCGGTAATCTGATATGATTTTCATGTGCTATTCCATGCTCTGCTACGATTAATTCATTAATGGTTCTTTCAGGAAATCCATGTAGTGACTGTGCATTGCATGATTGAATCTTTTCAGAGTTGATTGCATGTTATTAGTCTAAACCAGCTATTTCTGTTACAGAGCGTTTGTACTGAATATTACTGTTATTGGATTCATTTGAAATCCCGATTATTGGAATCTGAAAGTAATGTTGTTCTATTTGGAAACATATTTGTATTCTCCTTAATCGTCAGATTACTATATTAGCGTGTTGTGTGTATATATGATCGATTCCTGTTGTTCCATAATTCATCAATGAGTGTTGTTCCATAAAGTACATTCCATCCAATTTGCCTTAAGAGAGAAGATTGTTATTTTATCGCAGAGTGTGAGTTTGGTTCAATAGAGCAAGTTGGGTTCTGACTCGTGAGACTTAGTTCATTTGATTGTTGTTCCATTTACTGCTGTTCCATTTTAGACTTGTTGTTCAATTTCCTATTTGCTGTTCCATTTTACTTTCTGTCGTTCCATTTACTTGCATTTGCTGCTTTGGTGTGAGAGAAGGTCTAAGGCTGTAGTGAGCCTCAACAGTCACTGCCTAGCTCCCAGAACTATGGTCCATGCTCTAGTTTCCTTTCCATCAGTTTCTAGAGGGATGGGTTATCGTTTCCGCACCCTTGACTGATAAGTTGTCTTGTGTGATTTTATCCTTTTGAAGTAATTTAGTCATAGTTTAGCATCTATTTACTCTTGTATTTTCTGAATGCTGTACTACTAAACATTACTCTTGAGTAAATAGCCGCCTCAGACTGAGTACACTCTTGAAATAAAAAGTCGTCCCTGGGTTGATAATTAATGTGAAGGTAATTAGGAGTTCAAAGGACACCTTTTTATCGCCCCACAAGGGCAGAGTCATGTATGGAATTTAAGAAGATATTTTTCAATAAGTGATCAATTTTGAATGGGAAAGGGTTGTCCAAGGCCATATAAGAGCATCATAACTATAGGGGTATTCAATGCTGTTATAACAACAGGGTGTTACCTTGAACAAAAATATCCAACACCTTTGTATAGTGGGAAGGAGGTATGGTATAGGGAAGAAGGTGTAGAGCCTTTGATATGTTTTTTATAGGTTGGCTAAGACTGAGCAATGGCCCAAACGTTTAGGAGAATACCAGTTAGAATCTAAATGGCACAACATAAGCATGGTGGATTGTTTCTCGTGAAGATACTTATGCATAAATCTGTGCCAGGGGATGGATCAAAGAGAAGTGATGAGTTGGTATCCTATTGAATGGAAGAAATCAACATCCATAGTAGGGGTTGAGTATAGTTGGAGCCATAGGACATGGGTGGTGGTGGATGTCCAAGGTGGATCTCACGTGGATCTATTGTTGGCAGGATGAGCCAAATATTAGTTTGGGGATCCATTCATGATTGGGTGGCACAGAGGCATGGTGTAACATAATGGTTCATATGGGCTCCTAGTATTCCTGTATGGATGCATTTAAAGTTGATAGATGTGGACCGCTTGAGGGAAAGAAATATTAGCGTGGGAGGATTTGTAATATCCCATTTTTTGGTTTTTTTTATGATGTGGTTAGGATGGGTTTCCAGGGATTAAAAATGACTTTAATTGGTCACTTAATTAAATAAAAGAAGGGAAAAATGCTTAATTGGATAAAAATGGTGAAAAGGGGAAAAGTGACATAAAATAAAATAAAAGAGTCACTTAAATAAAATAAAAGGGAGAAACTTCTAAAACGGAAATAAAATAATGAAATTGAAGTGCTTATAGAAGGTTGGAGAGAGATCCACCAATCTTTAAAAATGGGGAAAACAATTCATTTGGGACCATCTTGGATTTGTAGCATTTTCTCTTGGAGAGTTTATGGAAAGTTAGCTTTTAGGATCAGAGGGTCCTAGGATGAAAACCCTTGGGTTTGATGGTGTTTTGGATAAAACCTCAACTCAGTATTGTGGAGATTTGATTCAGAAATCTCATTGGGCTTTATTGGATTCAATTGGTGAATAGATCTGGAGCAGATCTCTCGATGGGAGTGGGGATCATATAAATCTCCAATCTAGGCTTCATCTCTAGCATTTTAATACTATTTTAAGCCATTTCATGGTGTTTATTTAATAGAATAATAAGGTTGAATTTGGTTGATCTTGTTGAATTTTCTCGTTTTTACTCTAAGTAGAAACATTTTAGGTTTATTTTTCATTTACAATTTTATTGTGCAGGTAAAATTATGTAATTTTATTATAGTGTATTTTTTGAAATGAATTTACGGGTATTATATAAATTTTCTAAAAGAATATCACACTATCTCCTTCTCCATCCCTTGAGTTGATTCTTGGATTGATAGGAAGTCCCTCTCTCTTATTTTCTTTGTATCTGGAGTATCCTTGGTATTGTCCTTGACATGCTCATTATGGCTGATCTCCATAATCATTTCATTCTTTCCTATGCATTCAAAATTCTATTATTTTCGTGGATACCACCTTTGAAATCCTTCACCAAATCATACCTATCATAGTAAACATGGAACTTCTTCATTAGGAATAAATTCAGATGGAATGATCACGGGTTCTTCCTTAGGACACATAATCGATCAACTCATATTAATTCCTTGAGCACTTAAGTAAAGTTCATGATTTTCAACCTATTTTATTCTCCTCACTTTAGTATGACTTTTTCCTTTGTTGGTAGAACACTTTCCTTTCCTTTTTCGCTTCGGTAAATTCTTCTTGTTTCATTCTTGTGCAATGTGACTTAGATTGTGGCATTTAAAACATGCTTTATAATAATTAAATGGAGGATCATTTGACATATATTTTCCATCATTGAAGCCATATGGGTCTTGTCTTCCTAAAAAATTTCTTCTAGATGTATGATAATTATTGATGACATAGGCTTTGCAAACCCTAGTCTTATGCTAAAAAATGTAAGTGAAAATAAATAACCAAGAAATATACTCTTATAGTTGGATGAAGAAGGTTTCCTTTTATATCTTTTGAAGATATTCTGCCTTGGAGGAGGATTGATCCTTTACTGAGGCTTGTTATTTATTACATTGTTGTCTACTTTCTCATGGGGCTTCTTAGGAACATCGACCTAATTTTATGGGGTAGAAACAATTCCAATTTAACCTTATAGGTGATATATCTTTTGAAGAAGGCCAAATTTATCTTTGAAATTTTCTTCAAACTCAAGCTTTGGAGACTTGGGGCTTGATTCTTCTTTCTAAGGAGACATACCTGTATAACCAAGACATGTTTTGTCATGTGGAGTTATTTTATAGCTAAGAATTTTAACCAAGACATCCAAGATCTTCAAGTTCTTGTTCTACTTGTGAAATTCAACCCTCAATGAAACAAATTGTTCTTCAAGCAGCTCACATTGCTCTTCTTTCTTCATCATATGGATATTCATTACTTCCTCCTTTATTTTGACTTCTTTAAATTTGGATTTCAAGGAAATGATTTCTTCTTCTACATTAATAAATTTGTGATCCTTCTCTTCAGTCATGTATATTTTCTTTCAACTGCTTCACTAGGGAATCCTCTTTCTATTTAGAGTCTTTTAACTATGTTTCTATAATGACAACATCATGGTCCCTGCTTTCCAAAAACTTGCTTTGTTATTTTTTATGAGATGTGAGATTCCTTATATTTTGTAGAGAAATGTATAACTCATATTTAATAAATTTCAAATATTGTGACTGACCGATGTATCTTCAATTGGTTGATCCCTCACAATAGATCCTATATACTGCATACTTTCATTCTTCATTATTTTCATTGTTGAACTTTTCTACAATAATTTTTAATGAGACAATTTTAGCTTCCAATGCCTTACAATGATATTTTATTTCTTTTAGTTGGGTTTTCCTTACTTCATTGAATATTCTTTTTTCTTCTAGTTAGGTCTTCAAAAACGAAATATTATGATCCTACTTCTTTTGGAGTTCATATTTTCCTTTATAGTCTTGGAGCTTCTCTTTTAATTGAATAATCTCTCTTCTTGAAGTTTTTATTTCTTTAGGAACCTCTTGAATTCTCCTTCATAATATAATTTTTCTTTAATTTCATATTTCACTTCATCTTCAATTAGTTGAGGAAAATCATATTCATTATCTGTAATAGAATATGGACACATAAAAGTATATTTAACTCCTTTACCACAATTGGAAAAAAATGAAATACCTAATTATTTAGCATCCATGAGCATGTAGACAATTTATTATTTGGGATCTAATATATTTCTCACATGACAACAACCCTTCTTCCTCTCGGATAATTACTTTTTATTCTTCCATTTATTTTTGATGGATCCCTTGACCTACCTTTTAGCAGTTAATTGTTCTTGAAGGTATCCACTTTGATACCACTTGTTAGACTAAAGATCACACTAAGAGAGGGTGGGGTGGGTGAATTAATGTTATGGAAAACTTATCATTTCATAACATTTTATCAGTAGATAATTATGTAGAAATGCACCATAATCATTTGCAACATACTAATAAATAAAACGATGCATCAAGAAGTTATCATCACATCAAAATAAAAGGACACAAACTTCTATGTGGAAACCCATATGGGAGAAAACCACAAATTATTCTTCTCCTTCTTCTACAATTCATTACATAGATTTACAGACACTGATCCACTAGAGGGACTCACCCCCAAAATATGCAACCAACTAATTATAGTAGGCTATGACCTGATTGCGGAACCAACCTCACAAATGTGAAAGAATCTACTCGTTATAGGTTACAACCTGATTGAGTCATCAACCTCATAAATTAGAAAGGTTTGAATCACTATAGACTTCGATCTGATCGAGGCACAAATGTCTGTGGAGTCACCCACCTCCTTCGTCAACTCTACATGGACCAACTTTCACAATATTTAAAACTAAGCCCACCTACTCTTTAGTTTATGACTTCAAAACTAATCATGTTGTCGTTATCATATTATTTCCATCAAATTTCCATACGCTATCCATACTGCATTCCAACATGTTCATCAATTTCATCATAGAAAACCCTTCTTGGAACCTTTCATTTCTATATACCAAACATCAACTACAACCTACTCATAAGCTCCCAAAAAGGTATAACATCAATTTTTTACATCAAAATTACATCATCAAGAAATCTCATCCCTCTAGGACTATTTACCATTGAACCCTGATCCTCATGCTTCTTTCATAATCCAATTTTTCTGTAAAGTGAGTCCATAATAGTCAAAAAAGCATATTAAACTATATAAAACTATGCAAAAATAAATCATTCAACAAAATGATATAATTTAGGCACATTCCACAAAATAGCATCTTTACGGGATAGATACAAAATGTCTAAATTTTCAACATAATGGTCAATTCAGGCGTGTCAATAACCCCATATATAAAAAATTGACTAAGTTTTATGGCAGTTAAACCCACAACCTCTGTGTAGAAAATCATCCAACACAAACAGCTAACCTGAGTAACAATTAATAACCTGTCCCAAATTGATGTGTATATACATGCATAGCTGGGAATTATAACAAGTGGCAATACATGATAGCCTACTTGAGCGATAACATAATACAATACCACATGTCTTCAAGGATGTGTTTCTCCAACCAAACATAACTAATGACTTTGAAAACATAACAACACCACTTAACCAAAGCTCAAAACTAATCAAAGATACATTTCATATGTTATGTGTTAATTGGTTGATGGGCATATGTATTTATAATGTTTATATGGTCCTTTTCTTGTGTGAGGCAACATTTGACCGAGTGCATAACCAAGATCTTAATATTTGTGCCATGGTCCTTTGGGTCTAGCCCTCAAGCGACCATGTGACCAAACACACGACCATGCTCTTAATATCATGCCATGATCCTTTGGGCCAAACGCTTCAAGAAACCATGTGATCGTGTCTTCCGATTGGGTCCCTCATTATTCACATGATGATGTCAGCATTATGTCAAAATGCTACAAGTTAACTTATGAAGGGTGCCATGTGTAACCAACTTTTATACCTTTTATCAATAATAAAATTCTATATATACCTTCCATGTGTTGAATCTTGTAGGTGCCACATCACCTACTGATGTCATTAGGATGACATGTCAATCCACGCCATTTCCATGTCATAGTTTCGACCAATCAATCTTCACCACATCATTAGGACTGCCAAATCAATTCTTTTGTCCACTCAGACTTTTCCATGTTTTGATATTGCCATGTCATTATTATTAGCTAATTATAATGTGCCACATGTCACTGCATTACTAGATAGTATGGGATGCCCACCCTTGATTAATTAGTGAGAGTATAAGCATACATTCATCGTTCAATTTTTCACTCGTTCATTTGATTCGTCTAATCTTAACATAGATGCTCAATATTTAACAAAATTAAACTTCATTCAAGTTTTGTTGCTATCCACCATGGATTTAATCACCAAGCCATGGATCTACCCAAAATATGTACACTATTTAAAAAATTATATGCTAGTGGGTTTTTCCCTATAGTTTAGGTCCTTTACTAATACTAATTTTAAATGGTCATAACTTCTCATCTGAGAGGAGTCCTATAGAGGGATATATCTTTGGAAGGTTATTAGAGAAGGATATCAACCATGCTATCCATAGGCTCATTAGAACATTGTAACATCATCAAAATATCAAGAAAATTCATATCACTATGACTTATCTTGACGAGGGCATGCAAGAGATCTACATACCATACTTCTTCCTTTGATTCATGAATTATATTTCTACTACCTTGGACATCCCCTTTGACATTAATGATACTTATTGTCATTAATGACAACACTCTAAGCAAAAAAACTCACTTTTGGATAGTACACTAAACTTAATGCTCTTCTTAGACTACTTGTAGCATGAGGATTTTGATCCTTTCTTCCTAAAGCTGCTCTCCTCCCTTCTCCATTTTGTTTTGGATATAATCTTGTGTTTTGAATGGCCATAACCATACTTTTATTTCATTAGGGAAAGTTTTGAGGTAAAAAATGGGCCTCAAATTGAAAAATATACTAACAAAATCAACTTTAAAAGAACCAATAGGGTTCAATATGATAATGTCATCTTGTTATAGACATATTTGGGCACTAGAACCCCAAAATCATATGTCCATAAACTAAGGGCTCCTTAAGTCCCTAAAAGTGTTTTTTCATACCCTAAAGGATCATGGTAAACTGATTACATCATTTCCCAGAAGTTCCACCTGAAAAACTACTCAGAACTGGCCAAAACTGGACCATACAGACTGCTCCATGGGCAAGGTACGATGCATATTGAAATGGCCTTCTATGGGGTGTGATGAGTGAGAATAGACAAATGGAAGATAGAGTTTGCAATGTGGATGATCATGGAATCTTTCAGAAACTTCTCCTGTGACACTTGCCTCTCTAAATTCACGCAGGGATGAGTAAGAGATCATTGAAATCTCCAAGTGGACCAAGAACTATCAGTGGAATGACACTAATCAAAAACCCAGAGCTAAAACACACCCTTGTAATACATCTAAAAATGGATCCCTCATCTGAGAGGTCTGAAGGCTGGCATTTTGTGTTTTGTAAGGAAGTGTTGTTGTTTTGTTGGTGAGAAGAGACATTGCATTGTTGGGTGATTTGCTTGTTCATGAGGTGAAGAGGGCTTCTACAATTGAGAGGATGATGCTGGATCAGACAGCTGGGTTGTAATCCTCTGTTACATTACTATTAATAAAGTTCTTTGAGCTTTCCTCCATATAATCATGTATTTGTGAATCTTACTGTTTATGAATGCAATTGTATGGTAATTGTGTTTTTTATTCCACTTTGTTTATGATGTTTTAGATAGAGATGCTTTGATGGTTTGCTGTTACTTTGACTCTACAGGTACTCTTTGAAGTAGGACAAGTAGGAGAGGTGGCAAATTCTATCAAGGAAAGGAGAAACCAAACTAGGATCAAAGCAAAAGATCTAGGTTGGTCCTCTTTTTTTCTCTTCCATCTATCACACTTAAAGGAACTCTTGAAAAGCTTTCATTGTTTGTTTCTAAGATAACTACCCGTCTTAGTGGGACTAGCAGTTTGAATCAACACTAGTTTTGCTTGAAACAAAATGGCAACTCCACTGGGGAATGAATAGTTTGTTATTTTTGTTTACTATTTGCTTTATAAACTATAGACGGAGCTTGAAATTAGCGAACTAGCCTTCGAAACGCCTTTTCTATGCAATTGTGAAGTAGATGAATGCTACTTTAGTCAATCTCCAGGTTAGTTTATGAACTGAACATCTGACTTACAAAGCATTCTAAAGTTCCCTTGTGGTAGCTCAGAACCTCATCAGATCTTACCCTTATGCTTTGTTTTTACTATACATCATTACTTAGCATAAATCACTGAACTTAGCTGCAAATTTTGAGCAAAAACCAAGCTCAGTTTCGCTCCCCAGTCCATCACACTGTCTGTAACTGTGAAACCTAGATGCATCGCACCTCCCGTGTGTTACAGGTGAGATGCATCCCTGTTTCCCTGTGTTTCTGGTGCGATGATTGAGTGATACTGCTTTCTTTTTTGAAAGTTGGTTTTTTCCTCCTTGTTTTCAACTTTATTCAATAGTTTTGCTGTTCATGATGAGTACCTTCTTGCTGTAACCTTCTTCCTTCACATTATTTCATCCTCTGTAATTTAGGAATTGTAAATGTTTTTGTGTATTTGTCAATCATTTATAGTCTTCCTTTGTCGAAAGTAGCCTAATTGAATTGTCGTTTTTGTTGCATCATAATTGTCATTTTAAATCAAAAGAAGAGTGTCGTAAAGTCTTCCTCTTCTAGATAGTTGATTGTACTTTTGTCGTTGGACTTGATTTTGAGTTATTAGTACTTGAAGTGTCGAAAAACAATTTTCAATTTGAAATCGAAAAGTGTTGTCTTAATCTTCCTTTCATTTTCAAAAGAAATTGTTAGAAATGTCGCTTTGAAAGAAAATAATTCAGATCTGTACTTAGCTTTCTTTTTGTCATTCACACATTAAGAAAGCGGAATACATGCATGTGCATCTACATTTTGACTGCATGTGAAATTTGATTTAGGAAAGTGCATTTAGTGTGTGCTCTATGCTCTCTACTGAAATAAATCGTTATCTTCCTTCCTTTGTAGCTAGGATTCTCATTGCTAAAAGAACATAAACAACTGTTTATCATTTTAGATTGCATATTTAGGAGTTTCACATCTACATCACATGGTGAACCTCGAAAGACAAACTCCTAAGCAATATCAACTCTAAAATAAACCTCAATGAACATAAAAATGCTTTGGAACCTAACACAACACATCTAGAAGTCTAGGCTAGAGACATGTTCTGGTGTCGTAAAACCTAGTAACTGTCGTTTTCATTGAATGTTGGGTGATTCCTCCTCTTTGATACGACAAGTGCTAGTACAGACTTGTGCTCCCTGTACCATCGAGTATATATTGGGAGACCATAATAGGTTGATATCCTTTATCCTTAGGAAGTCGTATTTTCCTCCCTATCAATCGTAATGCACTGAACACATCATTCAGGAAGATTGACTGATGTACATAAGTCCTTGGTAATTTCTCTATCATTTATCACCAAGGTGTATTTTGCAGTTTTACAATCAGGTTGGTAAACCCTTTGTCTAGACTTCCAGAGTAGTCACTTTCATTCCTTTTCGACTCCTTAAAATAAAAGGTCCATCTGAGCACTTGTCACTTTAGTCTCATTAAAAATTGAAGGTGACTAGAGTCACCTTTAGCTTTTTCTCGACTTTTAAAAATTGAAAAAGCAAGTTGCGTAAAAGTGTCTTTAAAATTTATTTTAAGCAGAATAACACCCTATTCCTTCATTGATCTGAGGTTGAGATAATGGAGTCTACCAACCAAGGAATCCCTCTCAGAGGGAATATTAGTCCTTTCCGCTCTTGGGGAGATATTGGTTCTCCATATATGGCTACATTGTCCCTTCAAGGAATCACAATCGGCCTGCTAGTATATCTTTTCTCGACCTCTGTCATTCAAAACACCGTAATTCCTCAACAATCTAATCAGCAACTAGATGATATTGAAGTTACCCCTTCACCTTCTACTTCATTTGTTTCTCCTTACCCTTCTTCCTCTTCGCTTGGTGAAACTAGTGACACTAAAAATCAAGTAACTGAGAAGAAAAAGAAAGGGAAGGAGAATAAGAAGAAGCCAGCTAAACAAGGGAACAACAATGCATCATCTAGTGAAGATATGCACACTAAAGTTTCCAAACCAAAAAGTCCATGCATAATTTGTAAGGAGAGACATTACCATCGAGATTTCCCTTGCATCCCATGGATCTTTAGAGAATGATCTCCCCATTTGCACCAATCAGTGTCATCAAACTCTGATAATCAGGTTGACAACACACCATCAAGTAGTGAAAACAAAGTCAATAGACAGAAATGAAAAGTTAGAGTTCCATGTAGGTTATGTGAAGGTGATCATACTCTTCACTGTTGTCCTTTTCTGGACAATGCCAAAAGCATTTTGGATAACCGACCTACTTCACCACAGCAAATTCCACCTGGATACAAGAAACTCTTGCCAAGTCCTTTTCTAGTTGAAAACCTGATTGACATAAATCAATTGTTTATCGAACCGCCTATCATTGAAACTGAACCTTATGAGTCCATACCAGACCAAAGTCAGCTAGTCGAGATGGCAGTTGACCCAGTCTTTCCTTCAGAATGCCCATCTTCAGATGATATAGCTCCTAAAGAGGATGAGAACGACACCATTCAAATTCTTTTTGTCGATACAGAGTTTAATGAACTTGGGGGCAATCCAACCATTCCTTTAAAAAAGGAAGAGACCCCACCCAGTTCATGAAAGTTATCTGAACATTTATCCGGTACCTCCTCCAAGCAGGCTATTTGTTTTCTTTGATTGGAATAAGCTATAAAAACCATGCCTTCCATCTAATGTACCATTCTGGATCATAGTACAAGTTTACAAAATGATCGTGTCTGGCACTATCATATATGAAGGGGCTTCAGTGAGTATCCTTTCCTCAACTGCTTGGAAAGCGCTTGGTTCACCATCGCTTCTGCCTGAGAAACAAAATTTGTCAGGCTTTGACAAAGGAACTAGTCAACCATTTAGGATCCTTACAAAGTTACCAGTAACTTTGAGAAGGAAAACTGTTCATTTGAACGTGATGGTAGTCCAAGGTCCATTAGATTCAATCTACTCCTTGGACGTGATTATATATATAGCATGGAAGCCATTGTTTTCACATTCTTTCGAGTGGTGTAAATTCCACATAAAGGCAGACTGGTGCAACTTGTCAACCAACTTTCATTTTCTAGTTCAAACACACCTATGAATCAACCATCATCCCTAAATGGTCTCCTCACATCAACAATGTCTCTTCAACCTTCGTTCCATCCACCTAATTACCGTGAGTAGTTCGGCGGGTGTGATGAAGGTTAGGGGGTATGCACCATAGTCTGCTTTGGCAGGTGAACCCAGAGGAAAAGTGAGGTTTTCTTGGAAAGTCATAATACATGGACCGAATAACATTCCCGTCTAGGTTATGTAATCAGTCTGACACAATTATTTCTTTTGTACAATTGTGAGTGGAAGCTCACAACATTCACCTTCGTACATTATGTGATTTGGAGCTCACAGCAATCACCTTCATCTATTTCGATGGACAAAGCAAAGGAAGAGTTTTTTGTTTGCCGACAAAAAAAATCCTGCCTAACCGCAGGAACTTCCATTTGGTAACCTGGAAACTCTCCTTTTACTGAAAGATCTGGGGGCATGCAAAACTTTACATGCAAGTGAAAAAGCAACCTTTTATTTTCTTAGTTTGTAGGTTCTCAACCTTTTAACCTCGTAGCTCGGTCGTTTCTAGCTTGCATAAAAAGGCAATGAGCACATGTTATAGTAGTGTTCAAGCTCATTAAAAAATAAATCTACCAAGAGAAATTATCAAAAGACTGGCAAGAGCAATGTTACCGCAAGGTTCAAGCTCATTAAAAAATCAACTTGCACTGAGAAAATGTTGGCACAAGTTTCAAGCTCATTAAAAAGTAAACCCACCTTTGGTAAACAACCTTTGTGATCGCTTTGCTATCAACCCTTTTGAACCTTGGTTGTGTTCCTTCTGTCACCTCCATTTCATTTGGCCGACCATACGCTTCCACTTAATTGTTTACCCTTTTGAGGAACATCTGCAACGAGTGATTCTAATTGCCACCATCTTCACACTGCCATGTTTTGAGAAGTTCCAAACTTACCTGGAGCCACCTGCTACCCAGAAATACCATTCGTTCCTAAAAAACGACTCTCTTTTAAACTCTTTTTAGACTCATTAAAAATAAAAATATTGTCGAGCTATTGGCCTTTCCAGCTTGTTAAAGTAAAGGGAATGACATCCCTCTCATATATTTTAATATTTTTGGACTTGAGGGATCATTAAACAAAAATATCAAGCACTTGTCTTTTTCGACTCGCTAGAACTATCGAAAGTCATCCCTTTCGTATTATTTTAAATTTTTTCGGACTTAAGGGATTATGACACAAAAAAGGACTATTGGAGTCTCCTTTTCATCCCTTTTCAATCTTTCTAAACATGAAAAGGACCAAGTTATCTTTGTCATTAAACTCGTTAAAACAATAGCGACAAACTTGTCCACCCAAACAAGAATGAGTCTCACTGACGCTAGGCTCGCTAAACAGAAAGCAACAGGTTTACCTGAAGGGAAAGTTATAGACCAAGCATATGTTATCCTCCTCAAGCTTGTCAAAAATAAATAGGTATTGGTCAGCAATGCCTGGGGAAAAATTGGAAGAAAACTTGAAGAACTCTATTGGTAGCAGGTCGCTCTTGAACATGACACTTTCACTCCATCACCGTGATTGAGTTGGGTTGGGTTTTTCCGTTCACCGTCACCATTGGTCTGTCATGACATCCATGGGGTTAATGCTACTAGTCCATATTAGTGTCGCCAATATGTTCAAGAGAAGTCATTCAGAGAATTCACCATCCAGCAAACGCCTCATCCACTGCATTATATCTACCCTTAATTTTTCATGGCTGCCATTCCTAAACCTTATATCATTAGATCATTTTCACCTCCACAGAAATCATTTTCTCCATTTCTTGTTGTAGATGTGGGATACATCAAGGCCCTCCTACGAAAAGTCACTTCTTGTCGACATCAGCTAATTCTCCAAGAAGTTGACTTAGAAACAACCCTTTCAGTACTTTGAAGCTTGCATGCCTCAATGGCAAGTTTCTCACTTTCGGCGCAGGTTTGCATCAATGACCTTCGACAAAAGACTTTGTGTGGTGTTCAACATTGGCTCATATATTCACACCACATGAATTTTATTTTAGTACCTTGAGGGTCATCATCATTATCGATGACTCCTCTCGCGCCTGTTAACAGCTTACATCATTGGCTGGTACTCAGGTGATGTCTTTCCATGTTCGACTTCAGAACATCTTTTCACATGGATCGACTTGTACATCGAGTGAAGATTGGACAAGTTTTGAAGACCCCAAATCTATTTTCATCCATCCGGGATGTAATATAGTCAGGAAAATAAAGACATAAATTGTACAGAGAAGCTGCACAGATAGTCATCTAAGCCAGGGAAGATGACTCTTCATGGAAAGAATCACCAGTCTGCAACAACAAATGATTGTCTGTCCTATGTACATGAAAATGAATTTATAAAGCTGAGCATGAGAATGCCCACCTCAGCTAGATCATGAAAATAATATGATGATGATGTATTGTATTGTATCTTATATAGGTCACCTTCCAGTTCGAATACCTCGGATCCTCATGATAAAGAATTTCACCCGACATCAGAAGATTTATGACCTCATACTTTAGGGGGTAGCTGTTATAGACATATTTGGGCACTACAACCCCAAACTCATATGTCCATAAAATAAGGGCTCCATAAGTCCCTAAAAGTTTTGTTTCATACCCTAAAGGATCATGGTCAACTGAATACATCATTTCCCAGAAGTTCCACCTGAAAAACTACTCAGAACTGGCCAAAACTGGACCATACAGACTGCTCCATGGGAAAGGTGAGATGCATACTGACTACCAAACTAGCCAGGTGTGATGCATACTAAAATGGCCTTCTATGGGGTGCGATGAGCGAGAATAGACAAATGGTAGAGAAAGTTTACAAGGTGGATGATCATGGAATCTTCTAGAAACTTCTCATGTGACACTTGCCTCTCTGAATTCACCTAGGGATGAGTAAGAGATCATTGAAATCTCCAAGTGGAACCAAGAACTATCAGTGGAATGACACTAATCAAAAACTTAGAGCTAACTCACACCCTTGTAAGACATCTATAAATGTATCCCTCATCTGAGAGATCTGAAGGCTGGAATTTTGTATTTTGTAAGGAAGTGTTGTTGGTTTGTTGGTGAGAAGAGACATTGCATTGTTGGGTGATTTTCTTGTTCATTAGGTGAAGAGGGCTTCTACAACTGGGAGGATGATGCTGGATCAGACAGCTGGGTTGTAATCCAATATTACATTACTATTAATAAAGCTCTTTTAGTTTTCCTCCATATAATCGTGTATTTGTGAATCTTACTGTTTATGAATGCAATTGTATGGTCAATGTGTTTCTGATTCCGCACTGTTTATGATGTTTTAGATAGATATGCTTTGATGGTTTACTGTTACTTTGACTCTACAGGTACTCTTTGAAGTGGGACAAGTAGGAGAGGAGTGGAAAATTCTATTAAGAAAAGGAGAAACCAAACTAGGATCAAAGCGGAAGATCCTGGTTGATCCTCTTTTCTTCTCTTCCATCTATCACACTTAAATGAACTCTTGAAACGCTTTCATTGTTTGTTTCTAAGATAGCTACCTGTCTTAATGGGACTAACAATACGAATCGACACTAGTTTTCCCTGAAACACATCCCCAAGGGTAAACATTTTGGAGAGAAAAAGAGAAAACTATTTTTTTAACCATGTTTTTGAATTATCTCCTTATAAGTTTACTCAAATTTCAAGTGTGGGAACTCATTGGATTAAAAATTTGATTCTACATACAATGAGTACTGACTCAACATACTTTTAATTAGAGGCACATTGAGAAAATTCAAAATTCATGGAAAAATGTGTTCAAACACATTTTTTCATCTATTTTTGACCTTTTATTGGTGTGGGTATACAAAAACTTATTTCGAGTGGGTACTCATTGGATGTAGAATCAAATTACACATCCAATGAGTTCCCATACTTGAAATTTGAGCAAAATTATAAGGAAATAAGTAAAAAATACAATACCGAATGGCAATTTTCTTTCTTTTCCTTTAAATATTCATAATCATTATATTATTATTTTTACTATTATTTTATTATTTTCTTAGGAGGTCCATTTTAGACCTTAAATTCCCCTAATTTCAAATAGTACCTTTGAGCATATTTGACTTATCGAAATCAAATTTGTCATAATTGGATTGTGGAAATCCTTGAGAAAGTGTTGTATTTTTGCATTCTCACTTCTAATCTAAGGTATATACCTCAATAGTTCTATAAATCTATTGCCATTTGGATCTATAGTGAGCTTCCCCAATTTGTGTTAATGAAACTCAATTTTCCCATGATAATACCTTTTAGATAAGTATTTTTGCTAGAATTATTTCTCAAATTTTCTCTAGGTCAGTTTCTTGCCTTGAATTCCATTGACATTCTTAAGGTCTTCCCACCATAACAATATTTCCTATTAAATTGAATATGGCTATGTGTTCCTTCATATTCTCAGAATAATCATATACTATAAAGAACTTCCTTAGGCAAAATAGCCATGCTTCAACTTCTTCGTTCTTATTAGTTTCTCCGTTAAAGGTATAAGGTTTTTCATTCCTAAGTTATTTAGAAAATCAACTCCTTACAACCTTCTTCTTCCTTTTCTTATGTAGCCCTAATTTAGTTATATTACTAGACAATTTATCAAAATTATCAATTATGTCTTCAAAGGGTTTGCTATAGTTTCCTCATTGGATATATCCTATTTTTCACTCATGTTCCTCTTCCTTGACTTATTTTTCTCTACATTACTAGTTACTAGTCCATATTTGGAATTTGAGATGGAATAAGAACCCAGTTGGACTAATACTTATCCATACCATTGATAGTTTGTTCATGTTGCCTTTCCCTTTGTAAATCTATTATACTTTGCAATGCCACTACATTTACCTATTCTTTCTTTTACTTGTCTCTAATTATTACTTCATTGTATACCTTTAAGCTCTAAAGTTTAACCCTCAAACTCTTAAGAGTTGCCATCCAATCAAAAGGGGTATCCATTGCCTTTAGTCTGATATGAATCATATTCTTTATTATCTTATGTCCTTCCTAGACTATATTATACCATTATGTTGGAAATTTAATTTATTTTATAGTATTGAAGACTCTTCTTACATGTTGAAACAACACACAATTGTTATCTTAAGAAAATAATATAAATTTCCAAAGATATAAATTTCATCCTACTCTAAGTTATAGACACAAATTTATGCCCATTTGAATATTTTCCTATAAATTTCATGTAGCAATCATACCACTTCCATGTGGAATACACATGTAGTCCCTTTACCATGATTTTTTGACATGTAACGCTATATCACTAGCACTTATATTGCTCTATAACACACCCAACCCTTAAGACATGATTAAGGTGGCAAGGTATCCAGACCGAACCTTCAAGGTGAAATTATGGAGATGGGGTTATCATAATTCCTCTTTATTAAATCTCCTTGAAACTCATTTCTAATATCATTGTTGTATTCCTATCACTGAGAGCTTTCCAATGATATAAATTTTGTCCAAATCCGAGTTCTAGACACAAATTTATGCCCATTTGAAGATTGTCCTCCAAATTCCATATATCATCCATACCACTTTAATGTGGTGCACGCATGGTTTCCTTTGCTGACATGTCTCTAGCATGTGATTCCATATCACTAACATGTGATATCCTTCACCTTGCCATCTGCCACCTATCATGCCATGTCGTAACCCTTATTTGGTTGTGGTCACTTTGGGTGGAAACCTTGATATCCTTACCTCAACCTCTTGACATGAATACACCAAAAGGGTTGGTATCTACTACACTATCATCAAGTAATATGAAGGAACATGTTTATTGTCTTATAGATTTTGAGATTTTATTAATATTATGGGTTAAGCATGATATAAAGGTACTATCCTCCCAATGGATTGACACCTAAACATTGACTAATGGTCCATCTATCACTACAACTCCAATCCTCCCATTAACTAAAATTATATCTAATAGGTCAATGGACCACCTACCATTTGAAAGAAAAAATAACTCCACTCACATCACTTTGCCTGACTTGAGCAATGAACTTCAACCAATAAGGATATTATAGCCGACCAATGGGCTGGTCAGGATCCATTAGTATCTGGGAATCCATGAGGATCCAATATTTCCTGATACTTGATATATAATATCCCAAAATCTAATGTCATTATTGCCTCCACCTCAACTGCCCCATGGTAGCCACCTTAGAACTAATGCACCCTTTGATCCACATATTTTTTCTACATTGTCCCACCATGTCTACATGCCACACCATTAATGACCTAGCTCAAGCCACATCATCATGACATGCCACTTTCCATGTGGACATGAAACACCATTAAGGACCTAGTTCATACCACATCACCATGAAATGTCATTTTCCATGTGGGCATGCCACATCAATACCATGTTAGCATGCCACATCAACTCCATGTCAACATGGCACATTGCCAAAACTACCATGCCAACATGCCACATCAATACCAAGTTAGCATGCCACATCAACTCCTGTCGAGCCATGTGACCAGGTTCCATTTCCAAAATTCTTAACTCCTCCACTGTAAATTATCCAAGGTTAAAGGGTCAAAATCTAACCTCCAATACTTTTGAACCAATACTTGACAAGATTATATCTAATATTTAATACACATTCATTTGATGGAATGCTTTCGATTAGTTGTTAATAGATTGGGCTGATTAGTGTTTGGGAACTCATGACTATTGCTCATTTCAACACCTAACCCTTAAGGCTTCATAGTTCTGTACTCTAGAAATTTTCCCTTTTGGGGCTTAGTCCCCCTTCCAATTGAGCTATAGGTCATAGTTCTTGTTGGTATAGGTGACTTAGGCTAATGTTGAGGCTTCCAATCTAAAAGTTATAAAACTTATAAAAAAGGATTCCAATCATGTTCCAAAGGTCTCAACTTTCTCGATATGAAATAATTGGCCCAAAAAACTTCTAAATACATAGGAGTGTTCAACCAACTCTAAGGGAATGCAAAATATTTCCTTCAACTAGGAAATTCCTTAGTAGAAAACATGAGGGTCACCAATGGTCAAATATTTCCAACCTTAATAAGAAATACAATAAGGTGGCCATGGTAAAATTAATTCATAACTTGTCTTAGATAGATAACCGTCTCTCCATTCTGTTAAGACTACAAATTCACTCTTTAGACTTCTAAAATTTACAAAATAAACCTGGCCAACAGACTAACATATCCCCAGAGAGACAAAGTCCACAGAAGTAGAGAAGGAATTTCAAGCCTTCTCATTCATAAAAATGGTATAGCCACAATTATCCTTCTCATTCAATGTCTATAGAAACCATCGATGAGGAGGACATGGTCACATTGTAGTGTGTGATAAAAGGCCCAATGTTTTTCATGGTCTAGGTGTATTTCATGAAAATGTTGGATGTGGTGTTGTTAGAAATAGAAGGACATAGAATATTGGGTAGTTGAGTCCCCTAGATTGTGAAGTGTGTTGTGATAGGTGTAGTTCTACTAGTCTAGAACCATTCTACCACCATCGGTGGAATTCACAACTTCACCGTTTTCCACACAAATGAAGATTCCACAATTGCAAACTATTATTTTTCATTAATTACCATTTTTTTTTTGCAGTTTGGTTTTCAAATAGTTTTAATCCATGTGTGGGTTTAACACTGAATAATAAGAATTAAAAGGGAAAAATATAATTAAACACATCCCATTATTTAATTTAAAAGATCATTCCAAAATACAAAAACATATCAACGTAACAAATTGTAAAATTGATACATAAATCACTAATAAGTCTAATGTTAATGTTAGAGTTCTAATAAAGAACCCTTGGAACTCGTAAGCTTTCATAAAATTCTTATTTGATGTGTTTTTATTATCATCTTCTAGCTATCATTAAAATTTTCTATTCCTTCTATAAATTAGGTTGATATACAACATATTTTACGTAAGAAATAGAGAATTTTATTTGTTCTTCATTTGGGTTGATCTCTTTATAAAAGGTTCTTAGGCTTTGTAGTATGATGCTTGGGTGATTTTGAACACTTACATGGTATGAGAACTTGATTACAACTTCCTACTCATTTATTTGGAGAGATATATTGTAAATGTTGATCATGACTTCAAACACTATAGTAATTTCTATAGTTGATTGATTCAAGCCTAGTTTTGGAGGTTGTACTGGCTTTGAAAACTGGTGATCAGATGAAAAACAAGGATAATCAATTATAGGGTTTGTATTTGTCTACAGTGAATCTCAAGGAGTATGAAAATACTAACTTAACGCTCGAGGAGTTTTTAGAGGCTACCTTAGTGCTATCTACTGTTCACAAGGGTGGTGGAAGACACTAGTAATTATTTAGCAATGGTACACAATGCAATGGTCTGATCTATTAGGAATACTAAGAGAGGGGGGTGAATAATTATTTTTAACTCACTTTAACTTTTCATTTTCTTATTCTGAATTATGTACGCTAATTTTATTTATGAAACTATCATATGTACGTGACTTCAATGAAAACAAATAACGTATATCTAGTTAACAAATTGTTCAAAAAGCTCCATCATATCTTTAAATCTAACCAGTGCATTGTTAATTTCATCATACATATATTATGTAGTAAAGAGAAGAATAAACCATCATAGATAAGCAAACCTAGAACACATGAGAACACCAATAATTTTAGGTGGAAACCTAATGTGGGAGAAAACCACCGCTGCCATCGTTTTTGTCTTATTTCTTATTATATAAATAAAATCTTCTTATAATCTTGTTGTTTGGTAATTTAATTGATCTTAAATTACTTCATTAAGTGGCAACCAAGGTTTGTGTACTTATGAAGTGCATGTGGACCATACAAGCTAGTTATTCTATCTTCGAATGAAAATTGTTCTAAATATGGATAAGTGTTAAATGAGATCAAAGAGTTGTCATACACATGTTATTTCCAATAAAGCTAAATGAAAATACCAAACTGAATTGAAAATTAATCTATCACTTGAAATCTCAGCTTATTATAATTATATAATTGAAAGTCTATCTTTGATTGCAAAATTGAAAATCTATCTTTAATTGCATAAGGTAAATATTAATGCTAAATTGTAGAAAAGAAAGCTTAACATTAATTGCAGAAAAGGAAATTTAACTCTATTTTCAAAAGAAATGGAAATGCTAATTTATTGCAAAAGGAAAGTAAATCAAACAAAAAACTGTAACTCTATTTTCTTAAACAAAGTTTGTGAATACTGAAATAAACAACGATAAAATTGACTATGTTTTTGGTTTTGCCTCATGACTTTTATACAATTATTTATCAAACATTTCTAGAATTTTGTGCCGATAGGCAATTAAACGGATCTTCCATCTAAAAATTAAAATTAAATTAAAAATCTATCTCATGATTTTCCAGGAGAAGATAAAATCATAAGGGATTGTTCTTGAACATTGTTTCTCAATAGAACAAGTATTCTCCTTGATCGCTTGATCTTTCCATGATCTTATATCGATATTCACTTGACTATTGCATTGTCATAACATGATTTTGAATTTAGGTTTGAATCTTAGATATTTCGATATCTATAACTTTCTAGATCATGCCCATAGGTGGAAATCCACGCGGGAAACATCTGTCATCTATAAGTACCTTTGAATACTTCATTAGTGCATTGCAAACTATCTTATCATGGAGAGGGCTACAGAATTCAATATTAGTTGTATTATGATCAAAATTATGTAGTTGTAGAGATGTTTTCATTATAATTTACAAAGAAACAATATATCCTAAAACATGGATGATTAATACCTTTTATATGCTTTAGCAAGTCTTAGAAGACTTAATTAGGTTGAAACTACTACAAAACGATCACAAAAAGATAAAGGAGAGGGGAAAAGGATAGTAAAAAAGAAACAATTGTAGACTTCAACATTCCCCCACAACAAAGGTCTTGCATATCCTCATGAATCAAAACTTCAAAATTGGTTCCTCCTTCTCATTTAGTGTATGATGCCAGAAGCTTGTGCAAGCACATCCATACTAGTGCTTTCCTTTCTCTTTTTAATGTTGAAGATTTCCCTTGGTATTTTCATAAGAATTTTACTTTGTAATCCTATGATTATGTTTTTTAGGAATCTATTATTTTCTTTGAGATTCTTATTTTTCTTGTACCAGTGGCATAGATGCAAGAGTATATTATCATTTTGAGTCCTTAATATTTCATTTTGTACCTTGGTTACCTATTTTTCATGTATGAGGTGTTTATTAAGTACTTCTAACTCATATATATTTCTTTTTAGAGCGTCCTTTGTTATAGGACATTTTGTCAGATCTGGTCAATAGACCTTCAAACATGATTATTCACATTTTTTGAACACTTTTTCATCCTCCCTAAACAAATCCCTAAGTATGCCTCTCTCATATCCATGAGTTTCTTCTTGAAACTGCTTCATTTCAGTCATTTTTAGGTCCAATGCACCCTAGCCCATCCTTAGCCAACTTTGAATACTAGATTGACTCTCCCTTCACCTGCCTTGATCACCAGCAGGGTGATCAGTATTGGGGGTGCACTAATTTTAGAAATTCAGGAAAAAAAAAAAGAATCCCGAAGCTTCCTCTTCCAGAAGCTTCTAGGATCCGTTGTAACTATTTAACTTGAATAAAAGTCTCAAATCCTATCCTACCCTACCTTGGAATATTCATCTCTTATCCCTTGAGCTCATCCCCCCACCAAGAGTGGATCTAAAACCTAGATTGGTAAAAGGATAAGAATTCATGAACTATGCCCCTCATCTATATATTTAAAACCATCCATAGGCAATAGGTTGTATATTGGACATTGATTCTACCGCTATTGCTGTGAGAAACATTATTCCATGCATTAGGGTGACTAGAGGTGCACTTTGTGCCAAGGAAAGAACAAGTCAACCTGGAGGAGCTCTTCGACAAGATCAACACCTATATTTAGTTGTAACTCACTCCACTTAGATTAATGCAAATAGTTACCTGTTTTCATATATACAAGGTTATGATTTCGGGTATTTCAATACCGTGTTGATCTATTCAATACAATGATTAGATGATGCTACATAGATCTCATAGATCGTTGGCTCGTGTTGTCTGATTATGCAAGTTCTAATTATAATGATTAGATCTAGGATTGGAGTGTACAAGCCAAGGAAGGAGAGAATCATATGACGAATTCCAGGTAGGCTTCATCCTGTTATCTATTTACTTTAAGGAAAATATGAGCTTCTTTGTCTTTTTGTTGTTCTATGTCAGTCCATTGGGCCTAGGGAAGATACTTTTGTCCGTAGTCGTAGACTATGTATAAAAAAATTGGCGACCATACTAGGGATCATTATATTCCCTTGGTGGCTTATTTGTCCATTATGGTTGTCTTACCTATTATTTATACCTTTAACATCTTATTCAGTCAATAATAGACGTAGGAAGAGCCTTCATTGAGTTTCAATTGTAATTTTTGTGTCAAAACCTCGCATACTTTGACCAATGCACTCTCTAGTCTAGGGACAAAGCATTGTATCCCAGTTGAACCATTTTTGTGTCTGCGTTGCAAAGCACAAGTGCATCCTTTAGACCTGAGTTGTGTTAGTTTTTGTAGCATTAGGTGTGTTCTAGCCACGAAAGTTTATGGAGAGGCTAGAATACATGAGATCTGCAAAACCCAGAAATTGTTTCTATAAATTCCGACTAGAAGTGTGTCAATTAGATTATTAACCAAAGTTTAAATATTTCCTAAGTCTAAACTTAGGGAATATGGTTAATTAATCAATATTAGTTGATATAAGGCACGGATCATCTAGAAACTGACATAGATCAACCCATAAATGATCCTAGCCATTGATTAAGTTTTAATCTTGCCTGTTGGTGCTCCAACAATTGATTATAAAATAAATTCGATGTGGCGATGTAGATCATCTAGTGTAGATACTCAGTTGCCCAAGAAATTTGATTTTCTTAGTAGCAACAAATCAACAAAGACGATATCTCCATAGCATGCGTAGTAGGTGAAGTAGGAGAGAAACATTATTATGGGAGAAATGTTCCTAAAAGAGTCAAAGGAAGGAAGGTTGGAATATTCAGAGGGCTAGCGGAGGGACTGCATAGAGGCTAACGTAGACATCTCACTCAAAGGTTGGAGAAGCTATTTTAGAGGCAAAAATTTGTAGTGGGGTGAGAGAAAATTCTCACAATATTTTTTCCAATTTTTTCTTCAAATTAGATTGCGAGTTGGGCATCCAAATTATTTTACTCAGATTTTTTGCCGAACATTAATAATAAAACCCGCATTTGTTGTACCATTTTTCTCAAGTTCGGTTTCTCTGCAGACAATTGTCCAAAAATAATTGTGTCAATTTTATTATGTGTGTGCTAGAATTTCTCAATTTATAGTATTTTATTTTTCGAAATATTTGTATGGTGAAAATTGTAGTTGTGATTTTATTCGTTATTTTCCATAGTAAATAAGCTACATATTTGATTTTTGAGTTAGAAGAATAATCTCTAGTAGCTGAAATAGATATAATTTTCACATGGTATCAGAGCTTAAGTGATTAGCCAGGAAGCTTAAAGCAGAGAAAGGAATTTTGTCGTTTAGAGGGAGCAATAGATTGAAATTCCTAGAGAGACTACGCATAGCCCATAATAGGAAGCTTGATTTGCTAGGGTAGCCATTCTATTTTTTCAGTTGAGAGGAGGCAGGAAAATCAAATTGCCTAGTTAGTGATTCCAACAGTAAGAGGGAGTAGTTGTAGCTCAGTTTTTTTCACTGAGCAAAATACTAGTTGGACACAGAAAATTTTTGTTGTAGGCTGTAGAATTTGTGTCAAGAGGAAAAGAGAAATATCACACTAAATTTGTTCCAGTTTAGCCATGGACAGAAGTAACATTCAAGAGACTTCATATTTGTCTTCTAGATTGAAAAATTATTTTTCTTTCTTAGCAGGATCAACTTCACAGGGAGTCTGGTAAATAGACAATCGAGATTTAGCTCACATGACAAGGGTTAGAGAATATTTCTCTAGCTACAAAGAGGAATAGATGGATTTCCAGATTACTATGGGAAGAAAAAACAAAATGTACTCCAGCAAGGAGAGGTACCATATATTTTCAGGGTGAGTTAGCAGAAAGAACTAGTGCTTCAAATGTAATGCATGTGATAGGATTGGGTATGAACTTGATTTCAATATCGCAATTACAGGATAAAGGGTATGATTTTCACTTCGTAGGGAGGAAAGTGTATGTCAAACACCTGAAATGGAAGAGAGTAAGAGAGATTGGAGTTTGAAGTAATAGGTTGTACCGATTACAAATCGATTCTTTAATGGCACTGATAGGAAGCAACAGGAGCAGTGGGAAGGAGATGAATAAATTATGGCATAGAAGAATGGGACATCTACATCATGGAGCACTCAGGATGCTCAAGGAAACTATAACATGGGTTCCTAAACTAGGGACTGAACATGATGATGTGTGCAAAGGGTGAGTACTTGGGAAGTATGCTAAGGTGACATTTACAAGGAGTGACAACAGAGGTGATGGCATGTTAGAACTTATACACTCAAATATTTGTGGCTTCATGTTCACTAGAGCTCTCAGCGGTGCTGACTATTTCATCACCTTTATTGATGATCATTATAGGAAAATATGGATCTACTTCTTGAAGATCGAGGATGAGGTCTTTGATTTTTTTAGAGAGTTTATATGTGACAAGGAAGAATATTAAGGTACTTTGCTCAAATAATGGAGAGTATATTGATAAATACTTCACATATTTCTGTGCGAAGGAAGGAATAAATAGAGAATGGACAACTCGATATAATCCACAATGGAATGGTGTAGTAGAGTGGAAAAGGAGAACCATTGTTGGAGCTGCAGAGGCTATGTTATATGACCAAAATCTACCCAGATAGTTGTGGGAAGAAGCATGAAACACAACAATGTATATTCAAAATAGGACTCCTCATAGAGCATTGGGGAAGAAAACACCAGAAGGAGTTTTCACAGGGAGGAATCCTAAAGTCAACCACCTTATACTTTTGGTAGTGGTCCTTATTGTCACGTGTCAGATGATAAAAGGACCAAATTGGATGATATTGCAGAGAAGGGTTTTTTCGTTTGGTACAATCAAACCTCAAAGGAATTCAA
This sequence comes from Pinus tabuliformis, assembly GCA_031772625.1. NCBI lineage: Eukaryota > Viridiplantae > Streptophyta > Pinopsida > Pinales > Pinaceae > Pinus > Pinus tabuliformis. Next base: position 2,021,630,107 of record CM062817.1, on the reverse strand, counting down.
AATATACATTCTTAACAGTAGGAAGATAGTAGTAATCTGATACATGAAGTTCATTGAGGATTGAGATTTCAAGAGGTCTCGAGAGATTTCTGTCAGTGATCAGAATCAGTTAGCAGAAGCTCATTTAGTCCAACGACAGGAGTAACCATTAGGAAAAGCATGAGGACAGACACAAGGGTCAAGTACTGTGGCTAGTACTAGTATTTCCTCAAGGGCAGGAAATATGGGGAGTTCTCAGTAGATGGATTAGTAGAGATAGGATGGGGAGGAGCTGGAAGAACCTCCCATCACTAGTGGTTGAGCCGACGGAGAGGTTCATCAGACATTAAGCAATGTAAAGGAGTTTATTGGGACTCCTAGGATGAGCACGAGAGAGCGTAGAAAACCTAATAGATACCAAGCATTGGTAGCTTAGGTTACATAACCTTCCAGCTTTTAGGAGGCTGCCTAACATCAGATGTGGATAGATGCTATGGTAGAAGAGTATAGCTGTATCATGATGAATGATGTTTTGGAGGTAGTTCCCAGGCCAGAAGACAAATGAATTGTAGGTTCAAGATGGATCTGCAAGATCAAATATGTGGCATACAACAATGTTGGAAAGTACAAGTCTAGGTTCATGGAAAAGGGGTTATAGGAAGGGATAGATTATGAGGAAACCTTCGCCCTAGTTTCTAGATACACTTCCATTCAATTAGTTATATCTCTAGCAGCTAAGATGGGATGGAAAATTCACTAGTTGGATGTCAAGACAACCTTCTTGAACAAAGTGATAGAAGAGGAAGTGTACATAGAATAGCCAAAGGGCTTTAAGACTCAGGAGAGGCACACATGTGTGCAAATTGAATAATGATCTATAAGGGTTCAAGTAAGATCCCAGGGCATGGTATGGTAGAATTGACACCTGCTTGTAGCAGATGGGGTTTGTCAAGAGTGATGCAGATCCCAACCTTTACTTTATGATGGTAGAGGATGAGCCCATAATTCTAGTTTTGTATGTGGATGATATATTCTTGACAAGATCATCATGGCTCATAGAGGAGTGCAAGAGGAACCTAGTAGCATAATTTGACATGAAAGATTTGGGTTTGATGCACTATATCCTAGGATTGGAGGTGTCATAGAAGGATGGGGATGTATTCCTTGGGCAAGGAACATATGCTACAAATATTGTGAAGAGGTTCAGAATGTAGGATCGTAGACCTACGTCTACAGCCATGATTACCAACTGGAAGAAAAAAATGCATTAGATGAAAAGGATGTCGACCCCACCTTGTATAGAAAAATCATTTGATCTCTCATGTATCTGGTCAACACTAGGCTAGATATTTACTTCACAGTCAATACCATTAGTCAGTTTATGGTGAAATTGAAAAGCATGCATTGGGCAACAGTGAGGCATGTTCTCAAATATATTCAAGGGAAAGTCAAGTATGGGTTGAAATATACTCGATAGGATGACGTCAGAATTTGTGGGTACACAGATCCAGATTGGGCAAGCAATTTAATGGACAAGAAAATTACCTTTGGGTACTACTTCAGTGTTGGATCAGGGATGGTTTCTTGGTGTAGAAGGAAGCATAAGTCAATAACACTAAGCTCTATAGAAGCAGAGTATATGGCAGCTAGCATAGCTATGTGCAAAGGTATATGGATTTGGAAGCTTCTAGTAATATTGTTTAAGTAGAGGATGGAGGAAAGCAATGTCTATTGTGATAATTAGAGTTGCATTAAGCTCTCTTAGAATCCAGTGTTTCATGAGAAGTTGAAGCACATCAATGGTTGATGTCACTTCATCAGAGATTGTGTACAATGATGAAAATTCCAGCTAAATTATGTTCCCACAGAAGAGCGGGTTGCTTATATACTCACAAAAGCTCTTGGGAGAGATAAGTTCGTTTATTTCAGAGAACATACGGTTATGGTGGAGAACCTATTTTAGTAGGAGGGACAAGATATTTTTATTTTGTATGTTAGGATATTCTGACACATAGGAAATAGTTAAGTACAACTTGGTCTAGTGTAGAGTTAGGTAAAGTGTGTTTCTTTACCGTTGTACATTTTGTAACTTACAATCTGACGGTCACGATATGTAGTGATCCGACGGTTCATTCTCTCCTCAGTATTACCGACACTTGATCCGTGGCTTGACACTCGATTGGTCCATGAATTCTATTTAAAGCGCATGGAGGGTCATTTGTAGGGTAATCCGTGCCTGAGAGAAGCTTATGTAAATTTTCATTCTTTGATTAATAAATTGCCTGAAGTGGCCGCGTTGGCTCAGGCCGTGGACTCTTTCCCTCTTTGAGGGTTTTAACCACGTCGAAAATACTGGTGTATTGATATGTGATCTGGTTGTGAGCAGTGTCCTTTTGGTGTTCTTTCTGAGGAACTTACCCTGTAAATTCCTACATGGTATCAGAGCTATTTGAGGGCCGCGTCCGTTGGTGATTCAAATCTGAAGCCGGTAGAACTGCATCCGATTTCCGTTTCCTAGATCTATTGTTTCTGACTGCTTTCAGGCCGAGAGGACTGCTCTGTTGTGTTCGGAGCATCTGTTCCAGTGAGGAACCCCTTTCTTTTCACGCGAAAAGGTTTCCGGTAGCCCTAGCTGCGTCATTTTTAAGATCTGGAGGTATACAGTCTTTATTTGCAGTTTACTGTTACTTTCTCTCTTTTTATTTCAGTTTCGGTTTATTTAGCCTTTTTATTACCGGATCTATACCTTTCATTTCTGCGTATGCTCTTTGCCCTGCGACTCTGTGTGATCTGGGAAAATCAAAAACAGAAAGGAAGGATTTTTCTCATGCGTATGCTCTTTTCCCTGTGCCTTAGGGTGATCTCGGAAAATCAGAAACATTGAGGAAAATATTTAGTTTTCGGCCAAAGCTAACTTTGAGCCGCAAGGTTCATTTTTGAAAATATTTAGTTTTTTGGCTAAAGCTAACTTCGAGCCATAAGGTTCGTTTTCTTTGCATGTCCGTGTTGGGTTTTGTGTTTTGTATTTTGTAGGGAAAAAGAGCTTTCTCAAGGCAAGCACGCAACCCAACCCCCCCCCCCCCCCCCCCCCCCCCCCCTCTCTCTCTCTCTGTCTCTCTCAAATTTTTTGTATAGATCAATTGGTTCAAAGCTATTTTAAGAGAGTAGAGGTATTGGGTTCAAGTCTCCATTTTGTGGGGGCAGAGTTTTTCATTTCCGCACATTCCCGCACTTCGTCGGCAACTTCAACAACTTTTTTTCAAAAAGCCATAACTTCTTCATCCGGAAGCCTTTTTCAGAGCCGTTTTTTTTAAACCAGCCTAATTTTTCAAGATCTATCCATTGAAACACTTACTTTCAGCATCTTTAGCTTCAGTTTCTGTTGAAATGGAAAGTCAATACCAAGTTACCCTTGACAGCACCAACTACTTCCAATGATTGTCCTACATTGAGGATTTACTTAGAAGTAAAGGTCTCTACAGAATAGCCACAGGCCAAGAGAAAAAACCGAAGGATGAAGATAAGTTTGCTAAATGGGAAAATAGACAAGATCAAGCACGTGGTTTGATAGGGATATCTATCTCTCCTGATCTTAGATTCCATATTGCAGAACTTGATACTCCTAATGAAGCATTGGAACAAATCACTAAAGTTTTTGGGATTAAAAATGAAATTAGAGCCCATCAACTTCAAAATGAGTTTCTTACATTGGACCCTAATAATTTTTCTTGCATTGAAGATTTCTTGTCCAAGTTCAAGACCCTTAGATATCTCTTGGAAAGTGTTAAGGTTAAGAAAGAAGATAGTAACCTTATTTATTCCATCCTTACTAAGTTGGGACTAGCCTACTCTCTATTTGTTTCCACCTTCCATTCTACAAGAGAAGCCTTCATTTCTCAAGGAAAAGACTACAAGCCCCCTTCCTTTGACTCCTTTTGTGATTCTTTAATAAGAGAACCAAAAAAACTCTTACACCTTGGTCATCTTAATTTAGGAAACTCTTCCAAGAAAGCGTTAGCCGCCCAGCAGCAACCAAATTCAAAGAATCCTAAGAAATCATATCCTAAAAAGAATGGTCCTAAACCAAACAAGGGTCCTAAGCAACTTCAGCCCCAAAATGAAAAATCATTTCAACAAAATGATAAGACAAATAAAAACAAAGGGAAGAAGACTGATAGACATTGTAATTTTTGTAATCGAGATGGCCACTTAGAATCAAAATGCTTTAAAAAGATGGAAGCCTTGGAAGCAGCAATGAAGAAGCATAACATCCATTTGGGGCAATCTTCAACTTCAACTTCATCTTCAGGAATGGAACTTTTTGCATGTGGTTGTCAAGCATCTCGGTCTGGCTATGCATTAAATGTATCTTCTTCTTCTCATTCTCATGAGTGGCTCATTGATTCTGGAGCTTCTTATCACATGGCCAAAAACAAAGCCATGTTTTCTTCTTTAAATGATTGTAACACCAAAAATATATATGTTGGTGATGATAGATCTCTTAATGTTGTAGGGACTGGAACTGTTCATCTAGACAATGGTCAATTTAATGATGTATTATGTGTTCCAACCTTATCTTGCAACCTTCTATCTGTATATCAGATAACGCATTCAGGTGAAGGTAAAATCATTGAATTTTCACCTCATGATGTTGTAATCAAGGACTTAAAAGATCCTAAACAGATTTTGGCTACTGGCATTGCTGATGATTCTACAAGGTTGTATAAGTTTCACAACTTTGGGTCATCAAATATTCCCTCAGTATTTGTTGCTCATAACGATGAAGTGAGCAAACTTTGGCATGAGCGATTTGGTCACTTAAATTATCGCTCCCTTCAGCATCTATGTAAAGAAAATATGGTGACAGGTCTTCCTATGGTATCTTGCAGAGATGGTGTTTGTTCCGGATGTGTACTCGGAAAAAATCATCGGGACAGTTTTGAAAAACGTGCCTCTTGGCACGCCTCAGCCCCTTTACAGCTTGTGCATAGTGATTTATGTGGTCCACTTCCAGTTGTGTCATTCTCTGGTTGCAAGTATTTCTTAACTTTCATTGATGATTTCTCCAGGCGCACTTGGGTATACTTCTTAAAACTCAAGAGTGAAGTATTTAACATTTTTTTGGCCTTCAAGGCCTTTGTTGAAAAACAATCTGGACATCAAATTCTTAAGTTAAGATCTGATAATGGCGGAGAATATGTTAAAAACACATTCATCAACTATTGCACTGAGAATGGAATTCAAATGCCACATACTGTTCCATATACTCCACAAAAAAGTGGTGTAGCTGAAAGGAAGAATCGCACCTTAAAGGAAATGGCTAATTGTATGCTACAATCTAAAGGACTTGGTCTTAGTTTTTGGGCAGAAGCAATTAACTGTGCAAATTACATAATAAACCGCACTCCTACTAAGGCTTTAAAGAATATCACTCCAGAAGAAGCATGGAGCTCAATCAAACCAGATGTAAGTCACTTTCATGTTTTTTGAAATGAAGCATGGGCCCATATTCCATATGAAAAGCATAAAGATTTAGAACCTAAGAGTGAAAAATGTACTTTTTTTGGATATTCTGTAGATGTCAAAGGCTATAGACTTATTCCATTTAAGTCCAAAAATGTTATCATTAGAAGAGATGTAAAATTTGATGAAAATATATCAGCCTGCGAGCCTAGTCCGGTGGATGTGCCACCTCTCCCTATCTCTTCTACCTTTGAAAACATTTCTTCTTCAGATGATGAAAGTGAGGATGACAATCCTCCCCCACCATCTCAGGATCCTCCTTCAGCTCCTGAGCTTCCAAGATGGTTATGTACTACTCGAGATGCAGTAGGTGATCTTGCCGGTGATCTTACAGATCAGCGACGCACACGTTCTCAGTTCGAGAGAGCCTCTTCTTTACTCGCTCAAGCTCCAGTAAATTATGATCCTGACACCTTTGCAGAAGCTTCAGGCCATCCAGATTGGGAAGCAGCTATGAATGAAGAATATCATTCATTATTGGCAAATGATACATGGGATCTTGTTCCTTTACCAAAGGGAAGAAAACTTGTTAGATGCAAATGGGTTTACAGAACCAAGTATGGACCAGATGGGAAAGTTGATAAACATAAAGCTCGTCTTGTTGCTAAGGGATTTTCACAGGTTGAAGGCATTGACTACACTGAAACCTTCTCCCCTGTTGCCAAAATGAACTCTATCCGCCTTGTTCTTTCCCTTGCTGCCTCTTTCAAATGGGAAGTCCATCAGATGGATGTTAAATCTGCCTTCTTGCATGGGGACTTTGTTGTGGGGAAAAGTATCCGATGCGGATGACCCTATCTCTACTCTAAAGGTGACAGTCTTTAGCAACAACTGAAAGTAAAGCTTTGATGTTTTCCTTTATGAAAGTACAGAGAGGGGGAAGAAATGATCAACCAACCTGGTATCCTTCGCTTAGTCGATCTTGCTCCTCTCTCTTTGTCTCTTGTTCCCAGCTCCTTGCTCTCTTTGCCGGTCCAGCTACACACAAGCCCTGCACAAAACGAGAGAGGAAACTACAAGATACAAGTACTCATAACTGATGCATGGATTAGAGTGAATCAAATATACATGTAAATACAATACATCAATGCAATACAAGTATATAGGAGAACATGCAAAACTTTATTGATAGAAGTAACAGGGTTCTGAGAAGGTTACAACCAATGATGGCTCCAATCCAGCAGCACCTCCCCAGCAGCAAGAACTCTCCTCTTCACCTCTAGTAAAACAATCACCCAATAGCTCTAACTGTAATCCAACAGCACCTCCTTGCTTTACACAAAATTCCAGCCTCCTTAGACCTCATAGAAGAGCTCTATTTATAGGAGAGAAGAAGAAAGGATGAGTCAGCTTGAGGCTGGCATAGAGCTGACTAGTGTCCTCTCCCTCTTCAGTTAATCTTCAGTCCTTGAGTCCACTTGGAGATCCTTGCTTACACATGGTGATCAAGTACCTCTTACTCATCACAGGGCGAATCTCATGAACCAAGTGTCAGTTTGGAAGCTTCCTGGGCAGTTGACACCTTGCAGGATGACTGTGCCACTTGGACAATCTCGCCCAGCGCAGGTAGCCTTCATTAATTTTGACTTCCAGCGCAGGTACAAGGAGGAACAGTTGCATTCCAGCGCAGATGCTCAGTGGAGCAGCTGACATGATCCAAAATTAGCCTGTTTTGAAGTGTTTTCAGGTGGAGAACTGATTGGAAGTGCTGTTGTTTGATGACCTTGTTCTTTTAGGGGTAAGAACAACATGTTTAGGGACTGAGGATCCCTGTAATTATTGACATTTCATGCTCCATGCTGCGAGGCACAAAAATGTCTATAACAGTTGCCCCCTAAAGTATGAGGTCGTTTATCGGGTGAAATGCTTTATCCAGAGGATCCGAAGTTCATTCAAGTGCTGAGAGGTGCCCTGTAATACAATACAATACAATACATTATTTTTCATTCTGTTTTCATGATCTAGCTGAGGCGGGCATTCCGATGCTCAGCTTTATAAATACATTTTGGTACATAGAACAGACGATCGTCTGATGATAGACAGATAATTCTCTGCTGAAATTATCATCCTTTGAATAGGATGATCATCTGCTGCAATGATGTACATGACAAATGCTTTTATATTTCGTGAATACATATCGCAGCCCGGATGGATGAAACTAGATCCGGGGTCTTCAAACTCGTTCGATCTTCACTCTAAGTACAAGTCGATCCATGTGAGAATTGCGCTGAAGTCGAACATGGAAAGACATCGCTTGATTACCGGCCAATAATGAAAACCGTTAACAAGCGCGAGAGGAATCACCGATAATGATAATGACCCTCAAGGTACTGCAGTACAATTCACGTGGCGTGAATAAAGGACTTGGCGTCGAACGCCACACAAAATCTTCTGGTCGAAGGTCATTGATGTATACCTGTCACCGGAAGTGAGAAACTTGCCATTGAGGCATGCAAGCTTCAAAGTACTGATGGGGTTGTTCCTAGATCAACTTCTTGGATAATGAGCTGAAGTCGACAAGAAGCGATCCGTCAAAGGAGGGCCTTAATGAATCCCACATCAATGACACGGAACGGAGCTAATGATTTTAGTGGAGGTGAAAACAAACTGTGACATATGATTCAGGGTGGCGATCATGAATGGATGAAGGATAATGTATGGCAGTGGATGGGACACGGTTGACACTTTCAGAATGACCTCTCTTGAACATATAACGACACTGATGCGATGGATCGGTAGCATTACCCCAAATGTGGATGGTTTGGCGAGGACCATGGTGATGAGACCGGTGAATGAAACAACCCAACCCGATGTGGTACGGAGGAAAAGTGTCATGTTCAAGAGCGACTTGCTACCATTAAACTTTGATGTTCTCCCAATTTTTCCCCAGTCATTTCTGACCAGTACCTCTTTATTTTTGTCAAGCTTGAGGAGGATAACATATGCTTGTTCTATAACCTGCCCTTCGGGCAAGCCCATCGCTATGATTTAACGAGCCTAGCGATAGGGAAACTCATTCTCGTCTAAAGACAAGTTTGTCGCTATTTAATAAATTTAACGAGTTTAACGACAAGGAAAACTCGGTCCTTTTCATTTTTAGAGAGTCTGAAAAGGTACAGAAAGTTAACTCCATAATTCCTTTTTCGTCAGCTAATCCCTTAAGTCCGAAAAAGTATAAAACAATACAAAAGGGATGAATTTTCGATTATTTTAACGAGCCGAACAAAACAAGCGCTCGATCTTTTTGTGCAATAATCCCTCAGGTCCAAAAAGATTAAAATCTAGAGGAGGGATAGCTCTTCCGGTCGTTTAACGAGCTGGAAGGCCAAAACTCGGCAAAATTTTCATATTTTACGAGTCAGTGAAAAGAGCTCAAAGAAGACTCGTCTTTTGAGGAACGAGTGATAAACAGGGATAGCAGCAGATTCCAGGTACAGGTTGGAATTTTCCAATCACGGCAGTGTCACAAGGATGGCTAGGTGAAATCACTCTTCGCAGCTGTTTCTCAAAAGAGGTAAACACACAAATGGAGGTGAATGATCGGCCAAATGAACAGTGGAGGTGACGGTACACAAACACGACCAAGGCTTTTATGGCTGATGAATTTACGATCTCGAAAGGTTATTTACCGGTTCATTTTTTCTGAATGAGCTTGAACTCTAAAGGAAAGCTTGCTCATAACTTATGTTTATTTTTTAACGAGCATGAACTATGTGCTAAAACTGCTCGGATCTTGCGTTTATTTTTTAACGAGCATGAACTATGTGCTAAAACTGCTCGATGATTTGCATGCCCCCAGCATCATAATGACGCATGTCAAAGGAGGGTGCCCCCCAAGCTTCATTGCATTCAACTTGGTGGTTGGAATGAAGGTTTACCTTTGAAATCTGGAAAGGGGATTGTTTCATTTTTTAATGAGGTTGACATAGTAAAAGAACTATCCTCATGGTTTTTCATTTTTTAACGAGGTTGACCTGAGATAGGAACTATCTCTTTGTCTCTTGTTCCCAGCTCCTTGCTCTCTTTGCCGGTCCAGCTACACACAAGCCCTGCACAAAACGAGAGAGGAAACTACAAGATACAAGTACTCATAACTGATGCATGGATTAGAGTGAATCAAATATACATGTAAATACAATACATCAATGCAATACAAGTATATAGGAGAACATGCAAAACTTTATTGATAGAAGTAACAGGGTTCTGAGAAGGTTACAACCAATGATGGCTCCAATCCAGCAGCACCTCCCCAGCAGCAAGAACTCTCCTCTTCACCTCTAGTAAAACAATCACCCAATAGCTCTAACTGTAATCCAACAGCACCTCCTTGCTTTACACAAAATTCCAGCCTCCTTAGACCTCATAGAAGAGCTCTATTTATAGGAGAGAAGAAGAAAGGATGAGTCAGCTTGAGGCTGGCATAGAGCTGACTAGTGTCCTCTCCCTCTTCAGTTAATCTTCAGTCCTTGAGTCCACTTGGAGATCCTTGCTTACACATGGTGATCAAGTACTTCTTACTCATCACAGGGCGAATCTCATGAACCAAGTGTCAGTTTCGAAGCTTCCTGGGCAGTTGACACCTTGCAGGATGACTATGCCACTTGGCCAATCTCGCCCAGCGCAGGTAGCCTTCATTAATTTTGACTTCCAACGCAGGTACAAGGAGGAACAGTTGCATTCCAGCGCAGATGCTCAGTGGAGCAGCTGACATGATCCAAAATTAGCCTGTTTTGAAGTGTTTTCAGGTGGAGAACTGATTGGAAGTGCTGTTGTTTGATGACCTTGTTCTTTTAGGGGTAAGAACAACATGTTTAGGGACTGAGGATCCCTGTAATTATTGACATTTCATGCTCCATGCTGCGAGGCACAAAAATGTCTATAACAGACTTGCATGAAGAAGTCTACATGGAACAACCCATTGGCTTCATACAAATAGACTCTAGCCTTGTTTGTCGACTTAAGAAATCCCTTTATGGTCTCAATCAAGCTCCTCGGACTTGGTATGCCAAAATGGATAGCTTTCTTTTAGAATCTGGCTTTTCTAGGTGTCATTCTGACAATACTGTCTACACCAAGAAAGTGGGAAACTCTCTTATCATCCTTGTTCTTTATGTTGATGATCTTATCCTTACTGGTAGTGATCCAACCTTATAAACCATGTGAATTCTAGCCTCAAAAGGAAATTTGAAATGACAGACTTAGGACACTCACACTATTTTCTCGGTCTTCAAGTATTGCAATCCAAGGAGGGTATTTCCCTTTCCCAGTCCAAGTATGCTTGTGATATTCTACGTCATTTTCACATGGAAGATTGTAAGCCAGCCCCTTCTCCCTTTCAGTCTGGAGTCAAACTCTCAGTCACTTGTACTTCTCCTGAAGTTGATGCTACCTTATACCGTCAACTTCTAGGAAAACTTTTGTATCTAACCCATACTCGTCCCGACCTTTCCTTTTCTGTTGGCCTTGTTGCTCGGTTCATGCAAAACCCCCGTGAAAGTCATTGGAAAGCCACTAAAAGAATACTTCGTTATGTTCGAGGTACAGTTCAGTTTGGGATTCATTACAGTGCCAAAGCATCTCCTCTATTGGTTTGTTTCATTGATTCCGATTGGGCTGGTGACCCTGATGATCAGAAGTCTACTACCGGTTATGTGTTCACTCTTGGTTCAGGACCTATTACATGGGCTTGCAAGAAATAGGGTGCCATTTCTCTTTCATCAGCAGAAGCAGAGTATCGTGGTGCCGTAGAAGCTAGTAAGGAAGCCTTCTGGCTTCGTCAGATCCTGTCAGAGTTTGGCTTTGAGCAGCAACATCCGACTACACTTTGGTGTGATAATCAAAGTGTCATTCATCTATGCAAAGATCCAGTCCAACATCAGTGCAGCAAACACATTGAACTGCACATGCACTTCATCAGAAAGCTCATTCACGACCATGTTCTTGAAGTGCAATATTGTTCAACAGATGATCAAGTTGCAGACATGTTCACAAAGGCTCTCATAGAGGCGAAGTTCACTAAACTTCGATTTATGGTTGGAGTTCAGGAAGTTGTCACTGAGGGGGGATAGGCTCTAGTGCCTCCTTCCTTCTCCTATTGTGTCATATTTGTAAATCCTTCAATCCTATCCCAAGTTGTTCTTAAGGGGGGATGCTAGGATATTCCGACACATAGGAAATAGTTAAGTACAACTTGGTCTAGTGTAGAGTTAGGTAAAGTGTGTTTCTTTACTGTTGTACATTTTGTAACTAATAATCCGACAGTCACGATATGTAGTGATCCGATGGTTCATTCTCGCCTCGGTATTACCGACACTTGATCCGTGGCTTGACACCCGATTGGTCCATGAACTCTATTTAAAGCGCATGGAGGGTCATTTGTAGGGTAATCCGTGCATGAGAGAAGCTTATGTAAATTTTCATTCTTTGATTAATAAATTGCCTGAAGTGGTCGCGTTGGCTCAGGCCGTGGACTGTTTCCCTCTTTGAGGGTTTTAACCACGTCAAAAATACTGGTGTATTGATATGTGATCTAGTTGTGAGCGGTGTCCTTTTGGTGTTCTTTCTGAGGAACTTACCCTGTAAATTCCTACATTGTAGATGTTATAGTTGTAACAAAAACAAATGAAGAGGGGCTTACAATGTAGATGAAGTGTTGGTAGTAATTTTGCAGAGTCAGTAGCAACACATATGTAATGTAGATCAGAGTTGCACAGTGGTTGGTGGGTAGTAGCGTGATAAGAGATGATGTAGAGAAAGGATATTTTTACAGGGGGCAACAACGCTTGAACACATTCCTCACTAAGAGGGACTGTTAGTTTTTGTAGCATTGGATGTGTTCTAGCCACGAAATTTTGTCGAGAGTTTAAAATGCATGAGATCTCCAAAAATCAGAAATTGTTTCTGGAAATTCCACCTAGAAGTGTATCAAATAGATTATTAACCATTTTTTAAATATTTCCTAAGTCTAAACTTAGGGAATATGGTTAATTAATCAGTATTAATTGATACAAGGTGTGAATCATCTAGAAAATCACATAGATTTAGCCAGAAATGATCCTAGCCATTGATTAAGTTTTAATCTCGGTTGTTGGTGCTCCAATAGTGGATTATTAAAGAAATTTGATGTGGTTATGGAGATCATCTAATGAAGATACTCAATTTCCTAGGAAATTCGATTTTTGTAGTAGAAACATCTTAGTAGAGAAGATAGAGCAAGAGGATGAGTAGTAGGAGAGTAGCAAAAATTTGGGAGAAAGTATTCAGTTCCCGGAAGAGTCAAAGGAAGGACAACCAAAATGACAACCAAAATGTTTAGAGGGCCAGTGTAGGGACTACATAGAGGCTGATGCAGACATCTCACTCAGAGGTTTCATAAGCTATTTTGGAGGAAAAAAATAGAAGTGGGGTGAGAGAAATTTCTCACGATATTTTTTCCAGTGTTTTCTTTAGATTAGATTGCCAAGTGGGCATCTAAATTATTGTACTCAGATTTGTTGTTGAACATTAAAAGTTAAACCCTCATTTCCTGCACTGATTTTCCTAAGTTGGGTTTTTTCCAGTCACAATTGTCCAAAATTAACTGTGTCTATTTTATTGTGTGTGTTAGAATTTCTCAGTTTCTAGTGTTTTATTTCCCATAGTATTTGTATGGTGAAAATTACAGTTGTGATTTTATTCGTTATTTCTTGTAGTAAATAAATTGTAGTATTAATTTATGAGTTAGAAGAATAATCTCTAGTAGCTTCAATAGATAGAATTTTCACACATTGGCCCCTCTTCATGCACAAAATTTATTTTGTCTTCATTTTCTCTATGATCAGTCTTCTTCTAGCTACTCTTCCTTCAATCTTTGAGTGTATTATGGTCTCTTTGAAGCCTCCATTCGGTTTTGTTTCATTTTTAGTGACTTTAGTAAGGATTTGTTTAGATTTTCCTCTATTCTTATCATTTGGTGATTTGCAAACTGATTTTCCTTTATCATTGAGTTCTTAGATGATTTGATGTTTTAGTCATCGTTCTAAAAATTTTGTTTGAAATAGTGATTAAAATTTGCATCTTAGTTTTCATTATTTTCAAAAATTAAGAGGTTAGAAAAGAAAAATATTTGCATTGGCATTTAGGGTTTTGTGTATGCACCAACATTGGAACATTTGCGTTAAAAGGGAATTGTATTTGTAACATTATTTTCTACATATTGTTTGTTAAATACTCTTTGTCCCTTCCCTTCCTTAGATATATTTTCATTCAATGAGAAATATTTCATTTCCTCATGCTAGATTGCATTCTAGAATATTCACGTGAAATTCATGGTGAGCCTCCAAACTGAAGCTTAATTGAAGGTAAACATTAAAATTTATTGAATCAACATAAGTATAATTTGTAGCATTAACGTAAATGCTTATATGTCTACACTAGAGAGGTATTATGCCAGCTTACTAGGTCCTGAACTAGGTTCAAAGTTAATTTCTCTAAACAAAACCATACACTACTAGTCCTTTTGGCATCAACCCGCGTAGCGTAGGCTAAAGTCTCACCCGAAGCAGTATGGGGGGATGTTGGAACCAAGTTTTCACATCTAGAGATCAGTGTGATGTCTTCTGTTGCTCTAGATATTCCTTCACACAAATCTATAAGGCCCTAGGGCTCGGTACTACAACTCCCTTTCAACGGCCTTGAGACATTCACAAAGGTATACGATAGGTCTTTGCGGACCCTTAACAATTGAATCACCGACTTTCATGTAACAAAAAAGAACCCTAGATCTGAGTTCACGCGTATCTACTTAAGTTTTCAATAAACGTAATAGGATGTATTATAATATTTGTGAAAGTATTTAATATGCATTGCATACAATTATTACAAATTTTCTCGTAGATTCACGCATCAATAGATCATTATTTCATAAAGGCATTATTCAATCACAACATATATTGCAAACTTAAATAACAAAAATAAGCACATAAACAAAGGAATTATTCAACAGTCTTCTTTATTGATCTTCAATATCGTATTATAGACTCAAAACTGCCTTGTGCACTCAGTTGCAAGGGTTTATGCACTGAGTTGTGGACTCTACTCTAGGCCTCTACACACTCAGCTGAAGATCCTTTCCCTCCTCCATGACTCACTTCTCTATGATATCTTCTATCGACCCATTACATCCATAATCATCCCATTATTGCCTTAGACCTTCTAAGACACACCTATTTATACAATCCCATGGTCTGTGGACCAAGGGTGGAACTCAACACTAACTCAACTTTACATAGACAAGGGGCTAAAACCCCTCTTAATCCTAATAACCTACGCACTCTGCCTCCACAAATCGTAGATACTTTACATCCTTTTACCAAAATTTATATCAAAAGTTGGGTTTCAACCCCACAATGGACCCAGGGGAACCCATCCCAATAGGCCCCCAATACAAAGGTAATTAGTCACCCTCGAGTCACTCACCTAGTACTTTGATATTGCTGTGAAGATCCCCTAGCTCCACCTGCATGACTACAACCTCAAAAATGCTCTATGTAGTTGCTTGCATGACCTCTTCTACTAGTTTCTCTGTAGTTGGTCCTTCTGTGACCAACTTTATCATTTTTTGTGTCTGCTACAAGCCCGCCAACTTATCTTGAATGTTGGTGGTGACTTGGTAAGATTCTTATAACTAAGGTCCAAACCTAGCCTGAAGCATGAATTCCTTCTTCTGGGCTGCTTCTACTTGTGCGAGGAGTCGCTTCCCATCCTACAACTTAGCGAGGTGCTGCATTGGAGCAATTGAGTACGTCATCACCCTGACCTCATCGTATTGCTTCTGAGCTCGCGAACCTCTGTATTCATAATCTGCAGGTTTGGGTCTTCCTACAGAGTCGTTGCCACTTCCATCACCTATTCAAATAAGGTCGAGCAGTTAGTGACTGCGGCATCCAAAGTGACCATCCCTTCCTTGATGGCAGCTTCACACTACTCCCTGATCTTAGGTGGAGTTGTAGTCTGTAACTTGAGCTGCACCTCCATGATTTTCATATTGAGATCGAATTGAACTCATCTAACTTCTTGCTTTGCCTGGCGTACTCCTACAACTAAATTTCAGATCTTAGCTTCTGATTGTGTGTCCTTTAGAATGTGTAGGTCCGACACTATTCTGCATGCCTATGCTACCACGGCCTCTAGCCTAGAACTCTGTGTCCTTTCGTGCCTGAATGTATACCTGGTGGGTGTCATCTTTGAATGTCGCATAAGCTAACAACTACTCGTACAAGGTTAGGGACAACCTTGGGCATTGGTTGATGGCCATGAAGATGCTTGATTCCATCAAAACCAAGAATATTTTGGTTTCTGTGACTCGCTTGGGTTCCTTTGTGGACCATAGGGAGGCAAACTGCGCAGCCTCTAGCAATCCTTCTTTCAACGAAGGAAACTAGTTGCCCTCTGGCAGATCCCATGCGACCAACACGATGGATATCAGCAACCAAACATAACCAAATAACTTGGTCTCATCCTGAATCTCATTGAAATTCATGAGGAATTCATTGCACGTGTACCTTAACCAGTTGAATTGCACAGCCTTCATGCATTTACAACTATAGAAACCACAGGCATTGGAACTTGCTTCGCACGACACTTCCTCATTACCTTCCCTACCAAGATTTGTGTGGAAATTTGTACTGCGAGGTTATTTATTAAAGTGATTGAGTATCCACACGGATTTTTCACGAGGGAAAATTCCTTCTTCATCTTGTCCACTAAATCCTTTTCTCCTACCTTTCTGCCAAACTCCCTGGCCAGATTCAAACACTTATGTGGCAAGTGCGTGCTCATATGGATGAGCATGTCAATGATGGGTATAGGCCCTCCTAGCCATAAGCACCCATCATCTACTAGAGTAAGCTATTGATGCACATAGGTTGTGTTAATAGTGGTGCGGTGAAAATGGGGCACCCACAGTAGGTTCAACCACCCTGAATTCTCTACTTCGCAGATCCATTCCACTGTCTCTAGCTTGGTGACACCTAAGTCCTGGTAATAGACTCGCTTCATATAGTTGGATGTTTCTATGTGAGGGAACTGCTCATGATCTTCCAGATCTCAATCTTCCATCTTCACCAAGGGGATCCGCACAAGGCGCAGACCTTCAAAGGGAACCTACTCCAGCAGTAGGGGTGTAGAAATGACAAATTTGTCTGAGTCTGGGTCCTTGGTGGCCTTTGCCTTCCCGTTGCACGAAGGGATATAGTTAGGCAACTTGGTAATGGGCTCCATTCCCTTAGCATCTATGTCCTCGGTTTCTTCCTCAACCTCCAAATTGATAAAACTCACAGGCTGCTTGTCTTTCTTCTCTTTTTGGGTTGTAGATGTTTTCTAGGTGATTCACGCAATGGCACCGACTTCTTCTGTTTATCCTTCTTCGGTTTCTAGGTTTCTCTAACAGGGGTAGGCTTCGGCCTAGGTGAACTCAGTGCCATAGGCATAGGAGATGGAGCTTCCATACTCACTACCTCTAGAGTAGCTCCTTCACACACAACATCTCCCTAGTGCTCTTAGTCTCAGCCAGGCTTGATCCAAACATGGTTTCAATGATGAATTTATGATTCAACTCTCGTAAATTGGCAAATGCAAGGCTTACAACCAAATCCTAAAAGAATGAGCGGTTCATAAGAAACACTCAGCACAACTCAAAAACTCTAAGGGTTCAAAGTGTTCTCTATTGGAATAGCATGTGTAATTTATAGGGGTTTTTGAATTCAAATCCCACTGGTCCCCCCAAAATTTGATCATTAATGTTGTTTTCGCGATAAATATTCAAAGATTTTGGCCTTAAATGCCACCAACCCAATCTTGTTAACCATCTTCTGGTTGTCAAATCATGAACAATGACTCCAACGGTCACTTTCCTGTTGTGTTGTGTGACACCTCCCTCCATAACACAGCTTCTTATGCTACAACGTCACCATTTTCTATGTAGTTTGCATGTTGCGTAGTCCTCGAATCCTGGCAGTGTAGTTGATAGTCCTATGCTCCCTTACAACTACTTGGAGCACTAAGACTGTCCTACTGCCACATAGTCATTGAGTCAGATACCCTGTATATGGCTTCAATCGGCTTCCATTCACCCTTCCCAGAAAAGGTTCTCCATTCAGCTTCATGAGCTGAACTGTGCGTCCATCTATAATCTCTTTAATAACATATGAACCCAAGCTAGTGCATTTAAAATTTCCGCAGAAAATTAGTGAATTTACTATCATACAATAATACCAGATCATTTACCTCGAGGTGTTCAGCTTGACGTGGCGATTGTGCCATGCTTTCTCACGTCCCCTCTATACTTATTGATGGAATCCTACCAAGAATTTGTCTTCTTCAAGCTCCATCAGTTGTGTCGGCCATTCTTCCAAGTCTTGCGATCTGCCATACCTGTGAAAGTTGTTATGCATATACTAGGCATGATATATTCCATAGGCATCAGAGCTTCTACACCGTATACCAATTTAAAAGGTGTCTATCCTATTAGCTTTTTACAAGTAGTCATGTACACCCATAGTACTATAGGTACCTGCACATCCCATTCATTCTACTGTGCATACAAATCTTCGTTAGTGGATTCTCCAAAAATTTATTAAAGGCCTCAATTGTACCATTAGCCTGAGGATGATAGGTTGTGATCTTCTGATGATAGACCTGGAACTCTTCAGACAACACATTGATTATCTCATTTAGGAAGTGCGTTGATCCAGATTTGAACAGGAACACAACAAATTACATAGATAACCATAAATACAAAGATTCAGGAGAAATAATACTTCATTTCATTAATGTAAAATACTGAAATATGCTTACAAACAAAAATGGAAATAAACTAGCTCGAGCGATGGTAGCGTATCTTTGAGGAGAGATGTGGCGGCTAAATGCCTCTCAACTATCTTACAGTGAGGCTCAAAGCCCTATTTACTATTGAGAAACAATGGAAAACCATAAACATCCAAAAACCTAACCCTAGGAGATGAAGCACCAAACTATGGGCCCCATTTGGGTAAATTTGTACATCAAATTCTCGGGGTTGTAACTTTGGCATGCGATCTTTGTTTGATACACACAACACCTCATTAGAAAGATCTACCCAAAGACTACAGATTTTGAGGGAGAAACATCAATCCATGGACCCATGTTGCTCCCAGTTTTCCTAGAAAACATCATTTAGGGCCTCAAAACGGCTCCAGAAATTCACGACTCGGAAAAATGCTAAAAATAGTAAATTGTGCTACAATTAGGGAAAATGAAAAACTGAAAGAAACAATGGTGGGGGTCCATGTGGAATTATCTGGTGGCCACCAATATGCATCTATATCATTCATCCCTCCTTTGGAAGCAATGGTCCCCATTACGTTGAGTTCCTCCATGAGATGAGGAAACTTCTGTTGAACTTGGTCCCTGGTGAGCCACTTGTCCTGGTCAAGGAGTTGGCCTGCTTTGACAACTCGATACAGTTGGATATTCTATTGGAAAGTGTGTTTGATCTGCATTTCCATGATCTGATCAATTGCAACTTGTTCCATGTAATCGGGATTTAACTCTATTGGTGTGAGTTGTTCTGCAATGTCGGTTGTGTCTAGTAATGTTGGAAAGTATGGTTGAAGGCGGTCCATATTGAACACTCTGTGCAGGCCAAGGAATGGGGGAATGCTGAGCTCAAATGCATTTTCTCCCATAGCCTTGGTAAAGGTGTAAGGACCATATCGGAGTGCTATGAGTTTTCAATAGGCTCCGGTAAGGTGTTCCTTTTGCAAATGAAACCAGACTTTTTTTCCCACCTGAAACTTGTGTGGCACCCAATGATGATCATGTCACTACTTGTACTTGGCATTTGATTTCTCCAGAATGTCATGTACCTACTGGCAGATATGTTGGATGTGCTCCATGAATTTGTTTGCCTTATCTATTTCGGACTGGACATGAGCCAAAATTGCCTGAGTAGCTACAAATGGCATGGCCACATCAATGGGACATAGTGGATGGAATCCCAAGCCCACTTGAAAAGGTCTGTGGCCAGTTGAGTTGTGGAGATCCCAGTTATAGTTTTGTTGAACATAGGGGAAGCTCTCATCCCAGGTGCATGGATGATTTGAGTTGAACATACGCAGAATGTGTACGATCATCTTGTTGACAACCTCTGTCTCGCCATTAGTTTGGGGATGGAAGACTATGGACTTAGTGAGTTTGGTGTCCAGCATCGACCAGAGACTGGACCAAAATGTACTGAGGAACTTTCTATCTTGATCTGAGATGATAGACTATGGGATCCTGTTAGCTACCTATACCAATAGGTTCATATTTCATGATTGGCAAAGAAAGTTCCAAATGTGCTCTGCTTTGGTGATACAAAGATCCCATATTTCCAAAAGGAGACCAGATGTGTATATAGCTTCACGTTGATTAAGTTTAAATGGGTGGTCCAAAAGCCTAATCTGGATCATGCCATGTTTCAATTTTTCTGTTGTAGAATAGAGAAAGAAGTCTGTCCAAACTGTTTAATCTTGGCAAACCAGTAGCTTAGGTAGAGAAGTAAGGTTCCCAATTGCTTAATCTGGGACCTTGGAAGCAATAAGGGTAGTTCTAGATAGAAAATCAAAAGGAAAAATCCAAAGAAAAGAAAAGGCACATAAGGGTCTGCAAGTCTAAGTGCACCCTCCATGAAGAAACAAAAAAATGCTAGGCAAATAGATGGGTAGGCAGATGGGGTTGCAGAAATGTCATTCCTTACAATTCAATGTGTGCTAACCTATTCACAAAGGAATATCAGTGGATTGAGAAGGTCATCTTCTCCATCATGTTGCAGCAAAATAAAGAAGCATGACTAACTTCCTTTTCCCCTTTTTCACCTTCATTACTAACATCCCTTCATCAGTTGTGTTCATGAAAGAATTCAAGGCCTTATGCTGGTTCTTATTCCTTTGAAAGCCACATTTCTTGTCTAAAAATCTTTTTATTTTTGATCTACTCCCTAAGCTATCTTCACATAAACTTAGTGATTTCACTCCTCATTCACCTTTTCCATCCATATTAACCCCTAACTTCTATTATCTAAATCCCCTATGTTACCCTTTCCCTACTATTATAACACTATGGTGTATAAACCCCAAGCATTGTATAAATATCCCTCCCCTTGGCATTATAGCCCTATGTTCACTATCAGGGATTAAATTGACATCTGGTCAGTTTAAGAGCCCTAAGCCTTACCCCTCTTTCCCCTTCAGAAGTCATTTAACCCACTAAACCCTTCATTTGCCAAGAAACCTTCTGATAAACCCCTTTTTACCCCTAACCCGCTTCATTTGCAAAATACATACAAAAAACCCACTTTTTTCCATTTACCCTAAGTCCTTGCGCTATCCGCATTTTTATAAAAAACATTGAAAAAACCATGTATATTGCCAAAATCCTAAGGTTCCCGCCGGGCACAAATCTCAAAAGAAATATTATTTTAATCCCGCCCCCCATCTGTATCGTCTGGCCACCTCAACGATCCGTCGACCGTCGGATCGGGCCCTTTTCATCCGACGACCCTCGTGCATTTCGGACCGGCCCCAACGTCCGAAAGATACCGTCCGAAATTTATCAGAGGGTGACGTCAGGCCTCCGCCACGCGTCACCCCCACATTGTATCGGAGGCCCCTCTGACAATTACGCTTCCGTATGGAAGGCGGTGCGATATGGAACCGCTAACCACTTCCGGTTTCGGTGAACCCGCCTGCCAACATCACCGCCAGCGTCATGACCGCGTCGGTACCCCCGTCCGCCTGCGCTCCACCTGTCTGCCGCCTCACCATCCCCGTGGCCCTCTCTTATGCCGCCACGTCACCCGATGACATCATGCTGACTTCATCCGACCTTGACCCCACCTGATGATGTCATGCTGACGTCATCCAAAAAAGCGCAAATGTTCCAAAAAATCCATATTTTGGCCAAAATTTCGTGTTTTTTGCACTTTTTGCAAAAAAAACTGTCGTTTTCTCTGCATGTTTTTCACGTCCAAACTCATGCCAACCTGCTGAATTCGACCTGGAGACCGCTGGCACGCCATTTACACCTGCATTCGTGACCATTTTTAACCGTTGCCAGGTATTTATCCCTGTAAATCCCTCCTGCGCCTGGTTTTGTCTGTAAATCGCCAAAACTAGCTTAAAACAGTGAAAAAACACATAATTCACCGGCGAATCCCCTATGCCTAGTCCCCATTTGCACTGTAAGGTCGAAATTCACTAGCTGAGCTTTATATTACCAGTGTTTTCATAAAATTTACATTCAGTTCGCGCAATCATGGACTGGTAGCCTATACTGCACCAATTTGCTGTGAAAAAGAATTTAAAGCTAGGCATTTGTCTTATCCATACTTTGAGCAGTGTTTCAATTGCTGTGATTAACCATTCATTCTCTGTTCACCAGTAATTCAGCTCTCTTTTAAAGAAAAACTCTTTGGTGTTGCTCTGCACAGTAACACCAATCTATAAACAACAAAAATCCTAAAGGTGACCATGGATCCTCTAGTAGCACCTGTAGCCTTGAATGTTGCCCCTTTAAACGCCCCTCAGAGAGAATTGGACTGGCAACCTCTAGCAGACCTGGATTATCAAATATCAGAGGAAATGCTGATGAAGACCAAGTTCCACATCCACCTGCTAAATGAATTGAAGGCTAAACATGAGAGTGGAGCAGATATATTGGGCATATGGGACTCTTCTCTCCCTATCTTCAAGCTCCCTCAGGTCAACCAGTTTCCTGATTTAATCCATCTATGTGCCGAATGCTATGACCCTACTCAGAGGGCTGTGCTTGACCCTTCAGGCTCAGTTGTTTTCCTTATCACCCCTGAAGCTATCAAAGAGATGCTGAACTTCAAGACTGAGAAGAAATTAGTTCCTTTATCACTAATAGATTTGATAAATCAAGGAGCTAGATTGACAGATGCCAGGTCACCAAACTCAATCAGCTGTACATTGGCTCTGACTCTGCGAAGTATCCTCCTATTAACCAAGAATACCTCAACCAATTGGGCAAAGATCTTGCAGACATGATTAGTCTCATTTTGGGCTATAATTCAATTGAATTTGTTGATGAAACTGTGCTGGTGATCATGCTCATGTTCGCTCCTGGCAAGTCTCCAATCTGCTATGACTATGCCACCTACATCTCTGATAAGATACATGAGCATTTCATGAACTTGGCAAGAGAAAAGGTGTTCAGATACACCTCTTACATCAACCACCTAATCCTATATCATCAACATGAAAATTTTTCTTTTGTTGTGAAAAGAGTGGATGCCCAAGGCAATCCAAGGTCAGTGGTCTATTGGTCCTCGGTCTTCCACTGCAGAACTGACTCTCCATATACCTACTGTGAGTTCATAGATCTCTTCATCCACCCAACCATGTCTCTAATGATGAGCTCACCTCCTCCAAGACTAACTGATGAGATGCAAAGGATACTTCAGTTGTCTAAATCTTACAGCATTGGGGACTGGTACTTCTACCAGAACCACACAGTTATAAGGATATATGGGTGTGTGTTGCCCCCATACAGATTGCCCAAATATGTGCCCATGAGATTGTTTGCCCTGGAATACTTCAGGCAATTTGGGAATGCTGATGTGCTACACTTTTCAGGTAGAGGCAAGAAAGCACAGCTCAAGGTCAGGAACCAATTAGGCCACTTTATCTACAACAAAAGGGAGGAAGGTTGGCAAGAGGTGGATAAAATGTTAGAATCCTTTGGCTTGCAAACCAGTTTCCTTTGGAAACCATATGACCCTAATCACTTCATAAGCCTAAGAAGGGTCAAATATAGGCTGGCTAGTTATGACCATGTAAGACTTCTTCATATAGAAAAGTATGCAAATCAAACAAAGTGGAGGAGAGGAACATTAGAGGAGCCTATCACACAAGAAGAGTTTAATCAAATAACACTAAGAAATCTGAAAAAGGTGGCTGACCTAGAGCTTTGTTCACAGGTGTTTACTCTTCCAAGCACTCAAGTGGGAACAGCTGCATCTTCCTCCACAGCAAATCAGCAAGCAGCCAAAGCAACTGAGCCAACCTCTACCAAAGGCAAGGAAAAGGAAATGGAACCAGAACAGCCACCTCAGGAGGAGGTACAGCAGCAACAACAACAGGTACAACAGCCACAAGAGGGGCAGCAAGAGAAAGAGCAGCCACTACAACAAGAAAAGGCAGCTGAGGCCCCAATTTTAACTGAGCAACAACCACCACAAATTGTGCCTCCTAGGCTGGAAACAACAGCTGAAGCCTCAATCCTCCAAACCCCACAAAAGGAGGATATAAGTAGAAAGAGGGACAGAGAGACTCCCCTCACAACAACAACAATTCGAGGGGAGAAAAGACACAGAATGAATCCCCTTTCAGAAGAGGAAATGCCTATGGGGCAATCTTTGGGCATGTCCCCACCAAGTACGGAGGCCTCAGCAAGTTCCTTCCAGCAGGAACAAGAGAGGATAGTGGGAGGAGAAGTCAGATCCTCAAGCCAGCAGAGAGAAGGTGAACTGAGCATCAAACAGCAGTTCATTGACATAAAGAGGAGGAATGAGCCAATAAAAATACAGCTATATAATCATTTGTTGAAAATGGCTCCCACCAACCAGCAAAGGCTGATGTCTGCATATGATGTTAATGAAGCCAAAATGATCATGAGTCACTTCATGCCAACTGCATTGCAACCACAGTCCCCTTCAGACTACTTGAGGACCAATCTTGATGTCCTTGCCAAGGACATCCACCCAATGGACAAAATCGAATTGCATAAGCAAACGGGTGAGATGGTGTATGCCTCCTTGGCAGATAAAACATTGGATAACTACAAGCTAGAAAATAGCCTAAATAATACAGCTGCCCAACTTGAGTTGGAGAGAGCATCCTCTCAAGCAAAGGACAACAGGATCAGGGCCTTAGAAGATATAATCATAGAGATTGGGCATGACCCCAAGGACATCAAGGGCATACAAGAAATATTGAAATTAAGGGATGCAGACATGGCAACTTTGAGGAAAAAGATCAAAATCCCAGAAACTATTCACCCTCAAACGAAAGAAGTTTCCCAGCTGAGACATGATCAAGATGCGACAGCTTTGCTGGTGTCTTTATACAAACAGCTGATCCAGACTCAAGAAAAGTTGGGAGAATCAGAGGCTGCACAGGCAGCATTGCAAGAAACATTACAGCAAAAGGAAGGAGGTCAAACATCTCAGCCTCCTCCAGAAATAATTAACCTTGAGGAAGCTCCTCCAACTACTGCTCCTCTCAATCAACAAACAGAACAAGTAGCACCCTCTACCTCAGCACCACCACCAACAACAGAGCAAGCCCCAAGCCTGGACATGCAAAAGCTGAGAAATGAGATTCAGGCCCTGGAAGCCCAAATGACAGAATTAAATGAGGCCAGGGAGAATTTAGCCAAGGTAAATGAAATATATGATAAATCCAAGCAGACTGTGGCAGAAAAGGGCAAGGAAATAAAAGCCCTTAAAGACAGGATAAAGGAGCTGGAGAAGGAGCTCAAACTGGATAAAGTAGTGGCTGAGCTCAAGACAATGCTATGGGCTAATATTGGCCAATCCATCACTGATTAATGGCAGTATATTGAAACAATTCATGAACAGTTGGAGCTCATTGCAAAAGCACAGAAGGAAATTCAGAGATCAAGGGCCTCTCTAGGCAATATGCCTGAAGTTGCCAACAGGATGATCAATGTGCTTAATAATAGAACAAGTGCTCAGTTAGCAACTATGGGAATCTCCAATAGGACTGAGACTATTTTGTTAATAAAGAGGGTCCTAACACTAAGAAACTTGGTGCAGACACTAGAAAGAAGGACCCAGGACATGCAGACAGAGGTCAATAGATTCATGGACAAATATGTGGCATTGCAAAACAGAGGTCTCCCTGGCTTAATGAACAGCACAGAAGGCTACTTGCACATGAGCAGTATGCCAAGAGGGTCAACACATTCGCCACAAATCAGATCACTGAAAGGCCCAGCACCTCAGAGGAAATAGGGCCAGCTACAGGACAAAGTCTCTACCAGGGAAAATTTTAAGAGCCCCCCCTAAATTTATAAATATAATAAATGGGCGAATCTCCATGGTATATAGGAAAAATGGAAGGCGATTTTATCAATAATATAATATGTATATATAATTTTTTGGCGAATCTCTCACCAGGCATGGCAAATATTTTACTCAATTATAAAATCTTGTAAGATCTTGGCGAGTCTTTCACTAAATAATAAAACTTTGTAAAGTCCTAGTGAATCTTAGCATAGGCTACATGCTGGTTTAATTCCCCCATTTAAATAGGCTACATTCCAGGTGAATACCATGGGTCAATACCATGTGCCATTTTGGTGAATACCATGGGTCAATACCATGTGCCATTTTTATTTTTATTAATTCTAATATTACGGTTAATAATGGTTTTTTGCATGGTATTAATAACAATCTAGTCCATGGTATTTGTCCCATAGTATTTTGGCCATAGGTTTCACCTAAATATAACCCATTTTTTTAGTGTTCGTAAATATAAGGTGACTTATGGAGTAAATATAAAAAAATGTTTTATTTGTTTACCATACCTCTCGTTTATTTATATTTTTATTAATTTACCATACCTCTTTTACAAATATGGTATTTGGTCCATAGGATTCACTTAAATAAAACCTCTTTCTTAAGCCTTCATAAATAGAACGAGGGTTATGGACTAAATATAAAAAGAGGTTTTATTTATTTACGATACTTCTAGTTTATTTATATTTTTATTTATTTACCATACCATTTGAGTAAGTATAAAAAGACGTTTTATTTATTTACCATACCTCCACTTTACTTATATTTTTATTTGTTTACACCGTTACATTTATATAAGGTGACTTATGGAGTAAATATAAAAAATGTTTTATTTATTTACCATACCTCTCATTTATTTATATTTTTATTAATTTACCATACCTCTTTTATAAATATGGTATTTGGCCCATAGGATTCACTTAAATAAAACCTATTCTTGAAAATGGGCGAATGGATTCACTTAAATAAAACCTATTCTTGAGAATGGGCGAATGGAAGGTAGTAAGTCCTAATTTCAAGGGCTAAATTTACCTTTTTTACCCTCTCCCTTAGAATAAGGTGGGCTATTTGAGGTGATTTGTAAAAATGTACTACGATACAAAATATTCGCCCACTAAAAATTTAAAACCCCTTAATTTCGCCAAAGGGCGAACATTCGCCCCTAAAATTATCCTTGGTCTCTACAACAGGATAGAAAACTTATTTTTTATCTTGGATGATATCAAACATCTGTTTGAAGTGCCTCCAAACTTCTACAAATATACAGAGGCAGATGAGACTTTGGATGCAATTCTGAGACATCAATTGCCCACACAGGAATGGTGGACTAAGGCAATACAGATGATATTATAAACCAGAGCCTGTAAATCAAATTTCCATTTAAATTCATAGGTGATCATGCACAGGAAAATTTGATAACACCAGCATGCATGAAAAGGAAAAGGCTGGGCCAACTCAGCAGAACTAATCGGCCAATAAAGCAAGATTGACAGCTACAGGTGACAGGGCCAAAAAACTACAGCACGACAACCATAAAGGCACATTTTCCAGAGTTAAAGCAGAACGTTCAGACCGACTCAGTGGCCTTCAAAGGTCAAAATATCTTCTGACATACATAAAGAGCACTTATTTTGTAGTCAATGATGTAATAACTTTCTTATCTACTATCTTGAAAAGTGGGTGAACGTATTCATTTCTAGAATGACTCAAGACTCAAGATATTTTGTATGACCAATTGTATATATTCCCCCCTCCCATAATATTGCAGGGGTTGTTGTTGATCTCTCTTCAAGAGTTTCTTGTGCTGTAAATTTTCCAGACTATTAATACAAAAGCTGATGGAATTTCCAAAGCTCTGCGTTATCTGAGTCATTGTGGTGTTTTGCTGAATGTTATAGGATTCCTGCGTGTTTCATGAATCAATAAGTTTTCTTCAAACTCTTAGTTATGTGTTTTTTCATCTTCTCATAGCTCATTCATGTTCTGTGTTTTACAGTTAATGGCAAAGAAAAAGAATAGTTATAGGATTTAATCACAGATTACCCTAGACTCAATCTATGCTATTATAAATGTTTTCTTCAGTTACAGTTATAAAGGTGTAATTCCTAATTGCTGCACTTTCAAACTATATACTTTCACAGTGATTGTTGTTTCAGGAATTCAAGTTTGCTCCTGTGCAACATATCTCTTTCTCACACCCAGCTTAGTGGAAAATTCTTAATTGCCTTTCACTAGTTGAACACACCTCATAATCACAATTTCATATTTGTTCCATGAAATATTTAAATGGCCCTGTAATTTCAGTAACTCAACTCAATATTTAGTCAACCTGTAGCCACAAACTCCATTGCCCAATGGACTAATACTGCCTGAAAACTTACACCTTAGATGCAGAAGACATCCCTCAACCAAAACATAAAACAAAACCCTGAACATCATAGCTAGCCTAAAATACTACCAAAACAGAGACAAATCATAAAGAGAGAGCCCTCTCTGATTACAGTTTGGCTAGAAACTGTAATCCAAAGATTGGTTAGTGGTTACCCCAGGCGTATTCCCTTGGGAGTCAAAGGGAACAACCTGGGTGTTAACAGATCCCAAAGTGTACCCACACTTGTTCAAAGAAGAGTTTAGCAGTGGCTTCTATTGTGATATTCTTCTTGCAGGCTACCATAATGGCCATCTTCGAGAAGCTGTTGATGACCAAAAAACACAATCATTTCCATGCCTAGTAGAAGGAAGGCCCAACATGAAATCCATGGAGATGGATTCCCAAGGTCGACTAGGGGTAGCCAGCGAAGTATAGAGGCCTTGCTTCTTGTTCATCAGTTTAGAAATAACACGGAAATTGTAGGCTCTAATGTACTTCCTGACATCTTGTTGAAGATTCAGCCAATAGAAATACTTCTACAGTACTTCCACCATTTTCTTGACATCGAAATTCCCAGCAGCCTGACTGTAGTGTGCTTTTGAAATCATATTGGAACGCTTGGTTCAAGGAATGCAAAGGTGACCCAGGTGGCATAATAGGGAATCCTAGAGGTGAAAATCTAGAACATGCTGACCCTCTAATAGTGTCTGGTATGTGTGGCCGAATTTTGGGTCCCTTTGTAGAGAAGTGGCCAATCGGAAGTCTCGTGCTCACAAGAGTTGAGCATGGTGGCTAATGCCATGATCAGTGGTTGACTGAAGAAATCTAATACATTAATGGTGCTGCCCTTCTTATACTTGATATTCAAGAGGACATATTGCAGGTATGTGGACCACTTCTGACGGCGATCATTCTGCAACTTCCATTGCATTTGTATGAACTGCAAGGATCGGTGGTATGTGTGGATGACCGTTTCCTTCCCTAAAATGTAATGCTTCCATTGTCGCAGGCCTGCACAATAGAATACATCTCTTTGTCATAAGTGGGATACTTCTGGACTGCGTCTGAAAGTGTCTCACTGTGATATGCCACTAGATGCCCATCTTGAGTAAGGACTACCCCAATAGCATAGTCAGAGGCATATGTCTTGATCTCAAATGGTTGTTACAAGTCTAGTAATGCGAGCACTGGTACCGAGTAAAGGCAACATTTCAACCTTGTGAATGCCTTTTGTTTAGATTCATACCAAAATACTTTTTTCTTTTTCTCCTCCCTTGCAAACTTGACTTAAGGGCCAAGTGATATGAAAAAATCCCAACACGAACCTGCGGTAGAAGTTAGCAAGACCCAGAAAGCTGCAGAGCTCTGTTAGAGTGTTTGGAGATGGCCAATCTTAAATGACTTGGATCTTGGATGAATCCACATGGACCCCTCATTCATCAATAATGTATCCCATATACTAAACTTGGGTCATGCCAAAAGTGCATTTCTCCAAATTGGCACCTAACTTGTGTTTCCGCAGTGTTTGGAGAACCTATCAGATGTGGTGGAGGTTCTCTTCCCAACTCTGGATGAGGGTAAGGATCTCATCCAAGTATACCACTACAAATGAGTTGGTGAATGGCCACAATATGTCATCCATTAGCGTCATGAAGGTTGTAAGAGCATTCGTCAACCCGAAAGGCATAACCAACCTTTCAAAAAGGCCCTCCTTTGCTTTGAAGGAAATATTCCACACATCGGAGGGTTCGATTGGTACCTAGTGATATCTTGACTTAAAATGGATCTTGCTGAAATATTTTCCCCCCTTCATTTGGTCCAAAAGGTCATCAATCCGTGGGATCAGGTACCTATTCTAGACAGTGATCTTGTTCAACGCCTGATAGTCAACACAAAGTCTCCAAGTCCCATCCTTCTTTTGTACCAACATGATCGGGCTCCCACAGGGTGATGAACTTGGTCATATATGACCTTTCTGCAGCAGCTCCTGAATTTTCCTCTTGATTTAATTATTCTCCAAAATGGAGCACCAGTAGATTGGTCCATTGGGTAGCGACACACCTGGGGTCAGATCAATGGAGTGTTTGACCTGACAGTGCATAGGAACCCTTGCGAGGGAGGTGAAGATGTCCTTGTACTCCTCCATGACCTTGTCTATCTGTATTTGTCATGTGGAGGGGCCCTGTCTAGAGGTTGTGGACACTGTCTTCTTCTTTCATTGAGGGCGTATAATTAGGAAAACAAATTTCCTGGTTTTGCAAATGAGCTTACTGCATTTTTTTGTAGTAACCAAATAGATTGCAGTAGGCGGTGCTACCTCCAGTACCCTGTACAACTTATTTCCCAAACTAACAATAAAAACATGAGGCCTGAACTCATACAAAACATTTCACTTCCACAAGTATGGTTGCCCTAATAATACATCACAAACATCAAGCGGAGCAACATCACACAATACCTCATCCATGAAGGGCTTGACATTGTATGGAAGGCAACATTGCTAGCTCACATGAAGATCTTGTCCTTGATGAAGCCACCTGATGGTGTATGGTTGTGGATGTGCTGTGGTAAGTAAGTCCAGTTGCATCACGACCTCTTCCAAAATGAGGTTCTTTTGGATCCCATTGTCGACAATGAACTATAGCGAGGAGCCCTTTACCCACATCTGGGAGTGGAAGAGGCGCTCCTCCTCCTCTAGATCTTCATGGTGGCAATGATGGCATCGGAATCTACATTGATAATATGACTCCCTTTGTCATTCCCATTATCAGGTTCTGACTTAGAGTAATAACATGCATGTGATTTTGAAGACTTTAGCTTGGCAACCAGTGACTTCTTGGCCCGACACTCACTTTTGTTGTGAGTGGAGCTCTTATGGAACTCAAATCACTTTCCCATGTCCTTCTTCAAGTTCATGGTGTTGTTCTTTGATTTTAGCTTTGGTGGGTTTTCCTGGGCCACCCTACCTTGGATTTTTCCTTTGTTCAGTGGTTTGGGGGCACCTTTCCCTTGCTTCGGATTTGCAAATCCACTATCTCGCGTCTTCTGTTTAAACTTTTTCTCAATCTTGACAACATATCAGTACGTCATGCCGAGTGAGGAGATGTCTAGGAACTCCATCTCATCCTAGATGTACATGTGTAGGCAACCACGATATTTTAGTACCAAATGCAATTCAGAATCCTTGATACCCAACTTTGTCTGAAGTGTATGAAAAATATTGGTAAACTCTTACACGTCTTGGTCTCTTACTTGCCACAGCATGGTCCACTTTATGTATTTATCCTCATAGCTTCTGACAGGGTAGTACTGCTCCTTGATGGAATTCTTGAATGAATTCCAAGTGGGTGCAGCTGAAAATAGTGAGGCCATACTTTCATTCTTTTCCTCACCGTAAGTTCCCCATGAGTCCTTGACATGGGGGATGGCTTTGAGAAGAGTGAAAGTAATCTTTTCCCGACTGGAAAAATCATGAACAGAAAAATACCCTTCTGGTAGATTTAACCATTTATCTATAATGTTTGCATCTATATGACCCTCAAATATGGGAATGTCAAAGTTAACTTGTACCTTAAAGGGTGTGGTGCTTCCAGAGCTGCTTCTTGAAGTAGATGTGTCACCCCTAGGTAGCCGCTAAAGGATCTGGGAAAAGTTGTCCATCATCGCATTCCTTTTTCGCTCGAGGGCCTCTTCGAACAAGATTTTGATAGGATATCCTAACCCCTCATCCTTCTTGTCATCCTCCTTGGGAGTTCGTCAAGATTTGTGAGGCTAGTCTTGCAAAGGTTCAACCAGTTCAAGCCCTAACTCCTTATATCCCGACCTTGTTGGGGACATGCAAAGAAAAATAGACAAAGAGCAGACCCTTCTGATACCATTGATCTAGATTTAAATAGGAATGCAACAAATTAGAGGGATAGCCATAAATACAGATATGCAATAGAAATAATACTTCATTTCATTAATGTAAAATATGGAAATATGATTACAAATGGAAAGGGAAATAAATTAGCTTGGGCGATGGTAGTGCATATTTGAGGAGAGATGTGGTGGCTACATGCCTCTCAACTATCTTACAATGAGGCTCAAAGCCCTATTTATTGTTGAGAAATAATGGAAAGCCCTAAACATCCAAAAACATAACCCTAGGATATGAATCGCCAAACTATGGGCCTCGTTTGGGTAAATTGGTACGTGAACATCTTGGGGTCGTAACTTTGGCATACGATCTCCCTTTGACACGCACAATAGCTGGTTAGAAAGATCCATCCCAGGACTACAACTTTTCATGGAGCAACATCGATCCATGTGTTATAGACATATTTGGGCACTTCAACCCCGATATTATATGTTGATAAGCTAGGGCTCTTTAATCCCTAAAAGAGTTGTTCATACCCTAAAATAACATGGTCATCTGATTACATCATTCCCCAAGAGTTCCACCTGAAATATCATCCAGAATTGGCATAAACGGGACCATACTGACTGCTAAGGGTGTGATGAGTGAGGATGGACAAATGTCCGGGACATTTTGCTAAGTGGATGCTCATAGAATCTTCTAGAAAATTCCCCTCTAACACTTGCGTCTTTGAATTCGTCCTAAATATGAGTAAGAGATCTAAACTTCAGTTATATCCCCTCTTGTGGAACCAAATGTAACAAGTGGAATGACACTAATCAAATCCTAGAGATGACTCACACCCTTGCAAACATCTATAAATGGATCCCTCATCTAAGAGATCTGGGGGCTAGAATACTGTGAATTGCAAGGAAGTGCTGATAGTTTGTATTTGAGAAAGAGCATTGTATTGTTGGGTGGTCTTGCTATTTCGTGAGGTGAAGAGAGCTTTGATGTTGGGAGGATGATGCTAGATCAGACAATTGGGTTGTAATTCTCCCTTTTATATAATAAAGTTCTTCGAGTTTTCTTCCATATAACTGTGCAATTGTGAATGTTATTATTCGTGAATGCCATTGTATGTTCATTATATTTCTGATTCCATAATGATTATGATATAATAGATCAAGATGCTTTGAATTTTATTTGTTACTGTGTTCCTATAGGTACTCTCCAAGCGGGATAAATATGGAGAGGAGTTGCAAGCTCTGTCAAGGGGGACAGAGATCAAGCAAGGAGTTAAGGAAAAGATCCAGGTTGGTTCCTTTATCTTTCTCTTATCTATTATACATAGAAGAAGTAAGGAATTGCTTTAAATAGTTGTTTCTAGGGTAGTTGCCAAACCTAGAGGGCTAGTCGATAAAAAAGACACTAGTTTTCCTAGAAACACCATGGACCCATGTTGTTCCCAGATTTCCCAAAAAATGTCATTTAGGGCCTCAAAATAGCTCTGGAAGTTTAGGACCCAAAAAACTGCTAAAACTAATAAACTGTACTATGATTAAGGAAATTGAAAAATTGAAAGAAACAATGGTGGGGGTCAATGTGGATTTGGCGGGTGGTCACTAATATCCACCTGGATCATGCGTACCTCGATCATTCATCAACACTTTTGGGCAGCCAAATCTAGCTAGGACATATTCAAACAAAAACTTCGTTGTTATATCTCTTGTGAAATCT
Organism: Pinus tabuliformis; assembly: GCA_031772625.1. NCBI lineage: Eukaryota > Viridiplantae > Streptophyta > Pinopsida > Pinales > Pinaceae > Pinus > Pinus tabuliformis. Next base: position 2,021,596,534 of record CM062817.1, on the reverse strand, counting down.
TTAACTAGCTGTGTCTTTTCCCATCTGGTTAGATACTCCATCATGGTGATGATATAGAGTGCACTGGTCTTCTTCCCTGGGGGCCAAACTGGCACAATGAAATCAATTGCCCATTTTTCAAATGGTTGCAACCATAATTGAGGATTCAGTGGCAACTCATCCCTCCACGATGCTCTGCCCGTTCATTGACATGCATCACATGCCCTACAATACGCTTTAGAATCTTTATGCAGTGTAGGCCACCATAAAACTGCACATAAAATCTTCCATGCTATCACCTTTCTTGCATAATGTCCTCTTGTAGCCCCTCCATGAGCTTCAATGAGGATGCTCTTCCACTCAAAATTTGGCACATATTGTTTCAATATCTCTTCTGCACCCATTTTATACAAATGTCCTGCAACTATTGAGAAATTCGCCACGCATACTACTAGTTCCTTCTTTTTTTGACTTGTATACCATTCTGGTGCCATCTCTCTGGTTAAAAATTGAATAATATATGCAAAGTAGTTATCAACTACATGCACTGTGAAGAGCAACACATCGGGTAACCCTCCGTCCAAATTATTAGGCTCCTCTCCTGTCTCAATCTGCGACAGATGGTCAGGTCATGCATTCAACCTCCCTAGCTTCACAATCACCTCAAATTCATATTCCTAGAATAGCAGAAACCATCAGCATATCTCTCCCCCCCTCCCCCCCCCTCCCCCCCCAATGTAGGCTTATTGACCAAATATTTTAAGGCAGAATGATCTATGTAAATTTTGAAATGTATGCCCAATAGGTAGTGCCTGAATGTTTGAAGTGCATACACCATAGCTAATCCTTTGGGCTCTGTCATTGAGTAATTCTTCTCGGCCTTCGATAATTTCCTTCTCGCATAGGCTATAGGGTGATCCATCTCTCCTTCACTGGCCTGTGTTAGCACTGCTCCCAACGTAATGCAAGAGGCGTCGACATGTATGTGGAATTCCTTATTCCAATTCGGGAAGACAAAAATTGGCACATTGACCATCTTTTCCTTTAGTATGTCCAAACTACATTGACATTCTTCATCCCAACAGAATGTAGCGTTCTTCTTCATCTGTTTCTTCATGGGCATCATAATCTTAGCGTAAGTCTTGATGAACTTCCTATAATATCCTGTATGCTTGAGCATTGCACGTAGCTGTTTGACACTTCTTGGGGCCTCCAAATAGAATATTACCGCGATCTTGGTAGGATCCACCATCAGCCCTTTCTTGCACACCACATGACCCAACAAGATCCCAAAGGGGACACAGAATAAACACTTCTTCAGGTTCAGTGCGATCTAATAGCTCCGGCACATATCCAGCATTAGGCACAGACTTTCTACATGGCACGTCTCTAAATCAAACAGTGTTGAGTCATAAAAATACACCTCCAAGAACTTATGAATGAACTCCTTAAATGTTTCTATCTCTACGCGAGAAAATATTGCAAGCACATTCTTGAGTCCAAACAACATTACAGTATACTAGAAACAACCCCATTCTGTCATGAAGGTTGTTTTGCTCCTATCCTCTGGTGCCATCTTGATCTGATGGTACCCAAAAAACCCATTAGTGAATGAATAGGCCTCCTACCCTCCAACACTGTCCAATACTTCATCAGTAAATGGTGTCAGGAATGGGTCATGGATGCAAGCATCATTAAGCTTCCTTAGATCTACGCAAATCCTTATTTCTCCATTCTGTTTCTTCTCCTAAACCACCATCAGGTTCACCCAATTAGACTCTTCCAAAGGTTTGATGATGCCTGCTGCCTACATATTATCCAAATCCAAGAGAACCTTTTCCTTGTATTTGGGATTAAGGCAATACAACCCCTTCTTAATAGGCTTCGTGTCCAGTTTCAAAGTGATTTTCATCACACCCAGGTCATCTATGATGCCTTTCAAGTTTTAAAACAAGGTAGGAAAAATATTCTGGTACTCGTAGATTAACTTAGAAACTTTATACACTGTGGCATCGTCCCAATAATCCCCAATCTTCACAAATTTTAGCTCTGCTTCTGTACCAATGTTCACTTTCTTGGTTTTCAATGATGCGGTGATGTCCATGTTTTCTATTTGCGGACCTTCAGCTTCGTGATGATCTTCTACCTATAGAATATTAATATTTCTTGGATATTCATCCTCCCCCTCAATGGTCACATTATAGCATTCCAATGCATGGTGCAACTGGGTGCTCCAATCTGGTTGAACCCATTCTAACGGTCCCTGTGGTATTCTGAAGATCATTTCCTTAACCTCCTGCAGAGCTTCGTTAATGCTCTTGAATCCATCTTCAAAACTGAAGTTCATTAATAATCCTTCCCTTAATATATCCCACTCCACAGTGTCATGCAGAACTTTGTTTCCAGATACCAATTCGTAGGAATTATATCCAAAGTATGAAAGAATAAGTGCACCCACTCCGACTACGGCTTCGTTCCATAAGCTTTAGTCCACTTTGCTAAATGGTCACACGGATGATTTCTCCCATCATATTTCTTAGTTAAGCAAACTTTAGGAGGACCAAACCACAACCTCATCATCCTTCTGTAATCTCGCCATTCATCGAATTTTTCCTTGTGCATACCCCACCATTGTGCGGGTGTAGTGTGCATCGCCAAATCTAGTGCTTGGAATGGATGATCCTTAGGGATTTCTCATTCAAAGGGATCAAAAAACTTATCTACATTAGCTAAACCATCATAATAGGGTAAATTTCTTACCTTCGATGACACAGAGTGTAGCAATTTAGTTATCATGTTGCAACACAACATAGATACTTCATGTAGCCTATTCTTCCAATGCTCCAATTCTTCATCTGAATTCAAGGTACGAGAAATTTCCCGGTCCCATGCAATCCTTCCATGATCTGTTGGATTAATCAAGTCTTGATCTCACGCAGTTATTTTGTATATCTGATCCAAGTCATGACCACTTTCTTCATAGTCACGAACTAGTTTAGTATATTGCGGTCCTTCTCCAGTGTCCAACAGTACTACAACCCACAACAAATTTCTCACAAACGACATTGTCCTATTCTTCAAGTTGATGACCCCATTCATATCTATGGCCTAGTCAATTCCAAGGAGCGTGGGGTATGGATTGTTGTCATCGACGATCTCTATTACTTCGAAATTAGCCAGTGTGCTCACACCTTCTATATCCATCGTTACTCCATGTAGTCGTCCCATAGGGATGATCTTCTGCTGGTTTGCCATTCTAACCTAGATTCGAGACCATTGCAGCACATCTCTCCCCATTGTTTCCCATTTCTATTTAGGAAAAATGTTTGCGTCAAACCCCAAATCCATAATAACCTGGTCCATCTCATAATCTCCTATCTTTGCGGTGAGCCTCATCTCGTGCCTCGTTCTTGCCTTATGTTTGCCAATTTTTCTAACCACACGGTGTCCATCAGGGGAATTTTCTTTACTGGCACACTTGTTTATTAATTCCTACAGCCCTTTCATAGCCTTTCTATCGTGTAGAAGTTTCATGCAGGTCTCTAAGAATGTGGTAAGTATAGAGGGATCAACCTCTATAGGCATGTTGGTTTTTGGCACTTTTTTCTGACTTCCTGAGGTAGACGCCTCAGCGAAGCTTTTCTTGGCCTCCATAAACATTTCCTTCATGCACTCCAGATCGAATCCAACTTCCTTCTCTGGAGACCTACAGACCCATCCGTCCTCTTCACGTTGTTTTCACTTATCATCCCTAGTTGTGATCCCACTTCTCAACATGATATTTACATTTGGATCTTCCTTGTGGGGCTCATCTCTCATCATTTGTAAGTTTTGTGTGGGTTTCTGAGGCTGCGATTTTTTCTCCTACATCTTAGATATCAACACAGAGCATTCTTCTATAGTGCGGTAAAATTGGCTAAATTATTGACATGACACGCGTGTCTGGTTCTAACACTCTTGCGCATAGTGCCCTTGTGTCCCACAGTTATAGCAAATAAACTGACCACGACCTCTACCAGGTCCTCCTCCTTCTTTGCCTTGTCCTCATTCCTGATATCCTCCACGTGCTCCTCTTGCACCCTAATCCAGAGGCTAAGTTTCTTATTGCATTTGGTAGGAAGGCATTCTTTCCATCATTAGTTCATAGCTACAACAGTGGCGCTCATCATGGCCCACTAATTTGCAGAAGTTACAGAATAACTATTATGGTGTCTAAATGAACCTTTGAAGTAAATGGAAATTATTCGTTGCGTGTTTCCCAACCACCTGACAAATAACGCACCATAGCGCAACCCCCACACTTGGTTCTGCTGGAGCTTCCAGCCTTAGGGGAATTAGTCGCCCTCCTGTGATATAGTTCACAAATATGGGATAGTGGTATTTGTCATGCCCTTGGCTCTTACATTTAAATCACTAGACTTCCTCACACACCAGACTTGCTCACGCACCTCGGGTTTAGTCTCCTTCTCTTTCTTCAAGCTTTGTAATTCCAAGCATAGGTTTTACAACTGAGTGAATATGTTGTATCCCCAAGGTTTCATCCTGAATAGGTGTCGCATGCAATCTCATTGTGATTTCCATGGCTTCTTCCTAAGTTCCTATCTTCTACTTTGACAACGCAATCCTCAGGTGGGGTAGAAGTGAGGCTATAAACCATTCGTAGTGCTGACCATCTATTCACTGTAAATTAGCTTCGCGGATCACACACTTTAGCCTTTGATCTAACTCCCAAGGAATTTCATTAACAATCATCACAATTTCCTTACATCCAACCATTGGATGTCAGTTAGACTTAGGTTTACTAAAATCTTTGCTTAAAGCATCCTTAGTCTCTACTTGCATTTCTACAGGATGGTCAGCGTAGTACTTAATATACCACATTAGTGCGTGATCTTGTAGAGCAGTAACTAAATGCACCTTCCTTATGTTATCATTAGTGATATATTGTGCAGTCCATGTAGCATTCATAACAAACCAAAAATGATTTGTATCTTTGCTCCCTATGCCCTTGTAAATTTCCAAATTTATTAAGTTGGACATGTTGAATGATGGTGGGGGCAGCGAAGGTGTATATTATGGAGATGAAGGTGGAGGTGGAGTGGATGGATTATGTGTCCATGGAAAACCTTGTCTTATCAGCTGGACAACACTTTGTGGCGAGGCATGTACCATTCCCTCGTTGTTGCTCGAAGGAGGTCCAATCAACGGGCTATATTAAGGACCTTCTTTCTCTCGATTTCTAAAGAGTTTTCCACTTTGTGTAATTCCAAACATCAAGGCAATGGCATAACTCATTTTTCACACAAGAGAATCTTAATCTAGGTATTCACAAATTTCATATACTTACCTCATGGTCCCTTGAAGAAGCATTGCTCTGATTCGATGTAGCTGACTGAGGTATCAACCGCAAACTCTGTAACAAATCCTCCTATAATTCGATTAGGCCAGTGGTAAAAAACGCATGCAATCTTGTCTTCATAGTCTTTCAACCTTCGCACTAGCTCCAGAGTCCACACTCTTGGATTGTCAAGCCTCCACCTTCCTTGGCCATATGCTAACTTAGCTATCCACTTGTATAGTTCGATTTGGAAGGTGTAGAAGAAAATTTCATGTATTTCCGTATACAAATATGTGTCTAACCACTGCTCCTTTGACAAACACAGATTCCTATTCTCGGGCACCGTGAACTCGTGAATTTTCTTTCTACCACTTCTTAATTTCCTTCTTGGTTGGATTTTAGTGATGCAACATCGCACTTCTCCTTAACCAGATCCCAGTCCTGGTAATGAAACCATTTCTTGGCTTAGTGCATCCTCATCCAGGTTTAGAGATAATTGCACCAAATAAAACCCTACACTACTGGCCCTTTCAACATCAACCTGCATAGCGCATGTTGAAGTCTCATCTGAAGCAATAGGGCGGGATGATGGAACCAAGTTTTTGCGTCCATATATCAGTGTGATGTCTTCTGTTGACCTAGATCTTCCTTCGTGCAAATCTATCGTGCAAATCTATAATCCCTTAGGGCTCGTTACTGCAACTCCCTTGAAATGATCTTGAGGCCTTCAAGAAGGTCTACGATAGGTCTTTGTGAGCCCTTAACAGCTGAATCACCCACTTTTGCATAGCAAAAAATAACCCTCGTGTGTATATACTTAAATATTCAATAAACATAACATGATGTATTATAATATTCACGAAAGTATTTAACATGCATTGCGTACAGTTATTACAAATTTTCCCATGGAGTCACACATCAATAGATCATTATTTCATAAATACATTATTCAATCACAACATATATCACAAACATAAATAAAAAAGTAAACAGATAAACATAAGAATTCTTCAACAGTCTTCTTTATTGATCTTCAATATGGTATTATAGACTCAAAATTGTCCTGCACACTCAGCTGCAGGGGTCCACCAGATGTGGACTATACTCTAGGCCTCTGTGCACTCAGTTGTAGAGAATTTCCCCTCCTCTATGACTCACTTCTCTATTCTATCTTCTATCGACCCAATATATCTATCATCATCCCATTATTTCCTTGAAATTTCAAAGAAACACATATTTATACAATCCCATGGTCCGCGGACCAAGGGTGGAACTCAAGACTGACTCAACTTTACATAGACAAGGGGATAAAGCCCCTTTTACTCCTAATTACCTATGCATTCTACATCCACAAATATCGGATACTTTACATATTTTTACCAAAATTTATATCAAAAATTGGGTTTTTAACCCCAAAACAAACCTAGGGGACGCCGTACCAACATGTTCCAACATCGTTAAATGTAGGAGTTATCGTTGTTTTCCAACATTGTATCCTAGGGGAAAATATGATTCCACGTACATAACTGTATAGGATCCTTCTCCATGTACCTTCTGGTATATAGTACAATGCTCCATGCATGAAAAGTATATGGGAACACTCTCATCATACAGTTACACATTAGATAACACTATTATGGATTGCACTTCCACATACTATCGAATATACTTTGGAAGTCCACCGTAGTTTGTTTCCTCACCATAGGTAACCAACTCGACCGCCTTGTACATTTTGATACACCAAACACAACATTCAGGGATATTTCCTAGTGCATAAATCCTTGGTTTTCCAAGGTGGTATACTGCAGCTCAAATTTAGCTAGTAAACCCTTCTGCCTAGTTGGCCCATTGTTTTATTTTGTATCTTTAGTTTCTAAATTCAATTAAATGACCCAGGAACAAGACCCTTACCATAAGACACCTCCTAAGTAGATCTTAGATTAAGAGTAATGGGAACACTTCCTAAGTCTACCAGTTAAGGAAACCCCTATGACAGAAATCCTAGTCCTTTTCCTTCTTTTGGAAATATTGATGCTCCTTGTATGACAACATTGTCCCTTCCTGGATTCATCATTGGTTTACCGGTTTGGTTTTTTTTGACCTCTTTAGTTCTGAATGTCCAAACTTCTTCTCAACCATATTCTCCTCCACCTGAACAAATCAACCTCAAGATGATCCTAAAGTTTACCGTTTCCCTTCTTCACCTGTTGTTTCTTCATCCCTATCTTCCTTCTCACCTGGTGAAAGTCTTGTTTCTAGTAACTAGGAAGATAAGAAGAAGAGGGAGAGGATGAAGAAGAATAAGAAAAATAAGCAGGGGGGCAACCAAGCAACCATTGCTACTGCTGTAACTAGTATGGGAAACTATTCCAATCAACTGCACAAAGTTAAATTCCCTTGAAGGCTCTGTAAGGGTGGTAACCTTCTTATATATTATCATAGTATTCTGAAGTGTTGGCACGAAAGAGTCATCAGGGTGAGACCCTGGGTTCAGGCGCGGAGGGCCAACAATGGCTCGTTGTAGTCTAAGACAACATCGATATTTTCACCTTACCCAAAGGATAAGGATTCTTAGCCCAGGTGTGCCACGACCCAAATGAAGAAGGGTTCATCATGGGGTTAAGGGTATGTCAAACGTCAATACATAAGCAAAATCATACATGCAAGTGATACACCAACATATTGTTTAATCACCAAGAAACCACTACATTCCTTTACTTTATAATAGTTTAAAATTTAATTGGGTCCACACATCATAAGAAATCATGTACATTGTATCGAGAAACCAATCTAGATCTTACTTCATATTACGTCCACAGAAGATAGTACATTATAATAGACTGGTGTTAGCCGTAGATGATTACAAGGAATTCCCGATTATAGGCTCTAACTTCCTATGATAGGTTCAGAGGTTCAATATTTAACCCAGAGTTCCTGCTCGCCCCCATCCAGACGCCCCCGTTCTATCACACTGCAACCGACCAACACACTAGCAACAACAACCCTGTCTCCTTATGGGTTTCTCCTTTTGTATTTCCTCTGCCTCTTGGACTTCTAGCTCCCGTTCGTGTATTCCTTCCCTTGGTTGCCTTTCCATCTGTCTCGTCTACTTGGCTGCCTCTACCTTCTACTGACACTTTGTCACAACCACCCCACAACTGCTCGTTCTTTCTTCCAACTCTAGCTATCTTCACTGCAACCTGATCATTGCTGCCGCCATTCATTCCCTATCCATTCTATGGAAAGCCTAAATAATCAAAATATTTTAAAATCAAAATGAAGGCCCTAGTAAGCCTTGGTGACAATTCTTTGACTCGTCCTCGAGTCAATTCATTTCGAGCTCTGTGGGTCCTATTGGTGGTTGCACCGATTTTGGTGGATACTGAGCTAATGATCCCATTGTATTGGCTATCACTTGCAGGGTGGTTCCCACTGCCATTGTACCTTCCTCTTTTTGGTACCCTTGTTATAGACATTTTTGGGCACTGCAACCCCAATCATACATGTCCAGAAACCAAGGGCTCCTAAGTCCCTAAAAGTGTTGCTTCACACCGTAAAGGAACAAGGTCAACTGATTATATCAACTCCCCGAAGTTCTCCATACAAAACTGCTCAGAACTGGTCAAATCTAGACCATACAGATTGCCCAGTGCAGAGGGTGCAATGCATCTCACCTTCTCAGTGAAAATGGTGTGATGCATACTGGAAAGCCCTTATGTAGGGTGAAATGGGTGAGAGTAGACAAATGGTAGAGATAGTTTGCAAGGTGGATAACCATGGAATCTTCCAGAAACTTCTCCTGTGACACTTGCCTCTCTAAATTTGCCCAGAGATGAGTAAGAGATCATCAATCTCCAAGTGGAATCAAGAACTATCAGAGAGAGGACACTAATCAAAATCCCAGAAGTTGACTCAACCCCCTGTAATCATCTATATATGGATCCCTCATCCTAGAGATCCAGAGGCTGGAATTTTGTATCTTGTAAGGAAGTGTTGTTGGTTTCTTGGTGGAATATCATAGTTTTGGGTGATCTAAGCTTTTCATGAGGTGAAGAATGGCTTTCATGCTGGGTGGATGATGTTGGGTCAGAACAATTGGTTCTAATCCTCTTTTCTATTCTTGATATTAATAAATCTATTCAAGTTTTCCTCCATGTCACATGGAATCTGTCAAGGGTGCGGACACGACTGACCTTCCTAGAAGTCTAAGACATTCTAATGACAAACAAGACAAAATGGAATGATCTTTCTCTAAATACACCTTTTACAACATGAAAACTACAAGTGTTTAGGCTTACCTTATTCCAAAACGCTGTTGTTGAAGTCCGTTCTTGACGATCCGGATGAGCTCCTCCTTCAAGTCAATTCCTGCAACCACAAACAATCAAAAATTACCAAGCACTTGCATTTCATATAATAAAACATATATTCAACATGCAGACCAAGGAACACATGAAATAACTCATTAACACAAGCTATTGAGAAAAATAAACCAGTTTGTATTAATAACGAAACAAAGAAACTCTTACAACCTGGCCTTGGTGTTGTGCAAGTTCCTCCCAGGGTCCATCAAGGGTTTTCCTCTACTTTGACAAAGCTCACCCTCTCCCAAGTAGAATCAAGTGAAGACAATCTCTCCTCACAAAGGCTCTAATGGAAGACCTAAATTCTGCAGCATTTACCCAAAGAAAATGTATAGCTCCAACCTCTTCTCCTTCTGGCTCAATGCCTTTATTTATAGTGCTGTAAAGAGGTTATTCAGGTCCACTATCAATGGGATCATCCCCCTCTTTGGGTGGGATAGCTCCCTTATTGATGGGATAAGTTCCCCCTTAATAGAGATACATGAACCAACTGGAGGCGCATCCATTTCATCAAACTGACCTCTAGAATGTTCTAGAAGTAACCACAAGTAACTTTTTCAAGATAAAACTCACGCATTTTGCCTTTTACAGAGGGATGCACCTGTCCCTTAACATACAGAGCGTCCATGGACGCAGATTTTGTGAACATGGTCAGCGTCCCCGCAGGTAAGGCTAGAGAGAACCTGCGACCCCAGAGATAAACATAGTTTTTACAAGACTTTCTCTCTTCTTTGAGTTTGAGATGGATAACAGAGGCATGAGACTTGCCTAAGAGGGTAGCATGACTGTTGATTTGAGCCATACTAACTGTAAGTAGTCAAGGTGACATTTTTTAGTGTAACAGATTGCCCCCTAAAGTGCGAAGCCTGGAATAGAATAGGGTTTTGTAATTCTAGGAAGGGTGAAGCGCTTTATCATTTCAAGGATTGCCTTGTGGATGGCCTGGTTGGAACCTGCAATTTTCAACACAAAATACATGGATAAGATTATATCATCACTGAGGTAGGCATTCCCATACTCAGATTCAAAACTTTAACTAATGGACTAACTATTCTGATACAGGAATGATCTTGCAGTACATCATTTTAATAGACTTTTGTAGACACAGTATGGACGCAGCCATCTGTTTATGATTAGTCTACATAGATAATGAATACAAAACTCCTCGCAGCCTGGATGGTAGAAACTAGATCCAGGGTCTTCACTTCTACTTCCCGAATTGGTACGATTCTAGCCATGTGATTAAATGATTCGATGTCGAACATGGTAGAAACCACTTGATTACCAGTCAATGATGTAAACTGTTAACAAGCGTGAGAGAAACCACCAGTAATGTCAATGGTTCTCAAAGTACCAAGCACAACCCGTGAAATGTGAATAGATGTTTTGATGTCGAACACTTCACGGAATCCTCTGATCGAAAGTCAATGATGTAAACTGACGTCAAAGGCGAGAAACCTGCCATTGATGCATGCAGACTTCAAGGTACTGTCGATTCCTAAGTCATCTTTCTAGATAATGTGTCGATGTCGATAGAAAGTGACCCGTTGCAGGCAAGCCCGCAACACGAAATCATTGTTCAAGTTGAAGAAATGTTGCTGTAAGGACTGACTCAGGGATGGTCAAATGGATGACAAGTATTTTGCAGATGAAAGTTTTTGCTTGCAGACCTCTTGAACACATAACGACACAACAGATGGCTTGGTGACGAATAACTCAAAGTTAATCCCCGAAACCCGGTTAAAGACTTTCAAAGTGATTTGGTCAACTGTGAGGTAAAAGATTTCCCAACCCAGGTGAATGAAAAGTGTCGTGTTCAAGAGTGGTAATAAAGTTTCTTCTGAGACAAAAGGTGACAAACAGGTTCATTCTTCTCTCTTTTCCCCCACCATTTCTGGCAAGTACCTCTTTATTTTTAACAAGCTTGAGGAGGATAACATATGCTTGATTATAAGCTCATCCTTCGGACGAGTCCAACCTAGTTTTAAATTCGAACCCTAGGAAGGAGTGGTTCGTTCCTGTTTGTAATTGAACAGGTCCTCTACTGTAAAAGTTTTTAACGAGCCCAGTATAGGAGAAACTCGGCGTTTTTCAATTTTAGAGAGTCTGAAAAAACTAAAGAAGACTCCACGTTGAACTTTTTCGTACATTTGTGTCCCTCAAGCCCGAAAAAGTATAAAATAATACCTGGGGGAACTGCTTGATCTTGCGACCAAGGAGTACTTTCATAATAGTGTCGTTGACCTGAAAAGTAAAAAGCGATCAAGGACACGTCGTTTTATTTCCTTATCGAGTTTGAAACGACAAAAACCCGGCAATCTTTTCCTGATTTTGCGGTCAGAAAAAAGCTAAAAGGGGACCGTCTTTTAATTCCGTTTTAACGAGTGTAAAAGAAACGCTCGGCAATCTTTTCATGTTTTAAGAGTCTGAAAAGGGCTTAAAAGAGAACTCCAAGGTTTCACTTTTTCGTAAGTTTTAACGAGTTCGAAAAAGGGATAAAAATGTACTCATGGTTTTCACTTTTTCGTAAGTTTTAACGAGTTCGAAAAAATGATAAAAATGTACTCATATGGCCGACTTTCAATTTAATTTACGAGTAGGAAAAGACGGAAAGATCTCGGCATTTTCATTTGTTTTACGAGAATGAAAGATAGCAAAATAATCTCGGTATTTTCATGAGTTTAACGAGTCTTGAAAATAACTGAAATTGACTCGAGATAGGTTTCATTTTTACAAAAGCTTGAAACAGAGAAAAACTATGCTTCAGAGTAGTTTCATTTTTACACAAGCTTGAAACAGAGAAAAAATTGTGCTTGATGCCCCCTAAGCTTAACTGCTAGAGGGCATGCCCCCCAGCTTCATTTAATTCAACCAGTTGGATGAAATGAAGGTTCATGAACGAGATCATTTGAAATACTCGACCTAAAACTTGTAAGAAAATTATACAAAACACTGAAATAACTAACCTAAACATACAACCTAACATCTATGAGGTCTAGTCAAACTCTCGACTTAATTAGAGGAGGATTTGTTTCATTTTTTAACGAGCTTGACACAGGAAAAGAACTATGCTCGGATCCGGTTTCATGTTTATGCAAGCTTGAAACGAAAAACTATGCTTGTTATAAGTTCACATGCCCCCAGCATAATGACGCAAAATGAGGTACATGCCCCCCAAGCTTCATTGCATTCAATGAGGTGGATGGAATGAAGCTTTACTTTCCAGATCTTGGAAAGACTTGAAAAGGGAGTTGTTTCATTTTTTAATGAGCTTGACACAAGACAAGGAACTATGCTCATAGCTACTCTCTACAATCTACCTAACAAAAACTTTACTCTAAAAACCTTGATTCATTTTTTAACGAGCTTGACACAAGACAAGGAACTATGCTCTAAAATCCTTGATTCATTTTTTAATGAGCTTGACACAAGACAAGGAACTATGCTCATGACTACACTCTACAATCTACCTATTTAACCTACCCTTGTTTCATTTTTAAACGAGCTTGACACAAGACAAGGAACTATGCTCAAAAAGTTCGCATGCCCCCAGCATAATGACGCAAAGAGAGGTACATGCCCCCCAGGCTTCATTGCATTCAACCGGCTGGATGAAATGAAGGTTTACTTTCAATATTTAACTTGAAAAGGGAGTTGTTTCATTTTTAAGGAGGTTGACACAAGAAAAGAACTATCCTCATACCTGATTCATTTTTTAACGAGGTTGACTCAGTAACAGGAACTATCCTCAAACCTGATTCATTTTTTAACGAGGTCGACTCAGTAACACGAACTATCCTCAAAACCCTACTTTCTACAATCTACCTACATATCCTAAAATCTAGCTGATTCATTTTTTAATGAGGTTGACTTAGTAAAAGAACTATCCTCATGCCTAATTCATTTTTTAACGAGGTTGACTCAGTAACAGGAACTATCCTCACACTCACTGATTCATTTTTTAACGAGGTCGACACAGTAAAAGGAACTTTCCTCGTACCATCCAATTTCATTTTTTAACGAGGTTGAGAGAGGAACAAACTATCCTCGTGCTAGCCTGTTTCATTTTTTAACGAGGTTGATACAGGAAAAAACTATCCTCGTACTCACTGATTCATTTTTTAACGAGGTCGACACAGTAAAAGGAACTTTCCTCGTACACACTGCTTTCTACAATCTACCTACATAACCTACCCTTGTTTCATTTTTTAACGAGCTTGACACAAGACAAGGAACTATGCTCAAAAAGTTCGCATGCCCCCCAGCATAATGATGCAAAGCGAGGTACATGAACCAACTGGAGGCGCATCCATTTGGAGAAAGAAACTCTTACAACCTGGCCTTGGTGTTGTGCAAGTTCCTCCCAGGGTCCATCAAGGGTTTTCCTCTACTTTGACAAAGCTCACCCTCTCCCAAGTAGAATCAAGTGAAGACAATCTCTCCTCACAAAGGCTCTAATGGAAGACCTAAATTCTGCAGCATTTACCCAAAGAAAATGTATAGCTCCAACCTCTTCTCCTTCTGGCTCAATGCCTTTATTTATAGTGCTGTAAAGAGGTTATTCAGGTCCACTATCAATGGGATCATCCCCCTCTTTGGGTGGGATAGCTCCCTTATTGATGGGATAAGTTCCCCCTTAATAGAGATACATGAACCAACTGGAGGCGCATCCATTTCATCAAACTGACCTCTAGAATGTTCTAGAAGTAACCACAAGTAACTTTTTCAAGATAAAACTCGCGCATTTTGCCTTTTACAGAGGGACGCACCTGTCCCTTAACATACAGAGCGTCCATGGACGCAGATTTTGTGAACATGGTCAGCGTCCCCGCAGGTAAGGCTAGAGAGAACCTGCGACCCCAGAGATAAACATAGTTTTTACAAGACTTTCTCTCTTCTTTGAGTTTGAGATGGATAACAGAGGCATGAGACTTGCCTAAGAGGGTAGCATGACTGTTGATTTGAGCCATACTAACTGTAAGTAGTCAAGGTGAAATTTTTTAGTGTAACAGATTGCCCCCTAAAGTGCGAAGAAAATGTATAGCTCCAACCTCGTCTCCTTCTGGCTCAATGCCTTTATTTATAGTGCTGTAAAGAGGTTATTCAGGTCCACTATCAATGGGATCATCCCCCTCTTTGGGTGGGATAGCTCCCTTATTGATGGGATAAGTTCCCGCTTAATAGAGATACATGAACCAACTGGAGGCGCATCCATTTCATCAAACTGACCTCTAGAATGTTCTAGAAGTAACCACAAGTAACTTTTTCAAGATAAAACTCGCGCATTTTGCCTTTTACAGAGGGACGCACCTGTCCCTTAACATACAGAGCGTCCATGGACGCAGATTTTGTGAACATGGTCAACGTCCCCGCAGGTAAGGCTAGAGAGAACCTGCGACCCCAGAGATAAACATAGTTTTTACAAGACTTTCTCTCTTCTTTGAGTTTGAGATGGATAACAGAGGCATGAGACTTGCCTAAGAGGGTAGCATGACTGTTGATTTGAGCCATACTAACTGTAAGCAGTCAAGGTGACATTTTTTAGTGTAACACTCCACATTCTTGTATGTTTGATGATATATGCATTTGTGTGGTCAATATGTATATGGTCCTATATTGTTTATGATTATAGATCTCTGTTCTTTGATAGTATTATGCTGCTTTGATTCCACAGGTGCTCTTTGAAGCTGGGTAGATGAAGGAAAAGCAGCAAGGATTTGTTAGAAGGGAGAGGAACCAAGCAAGGAACCAAGTGCAAGACTGGGGTTGGTGCCCTTTGTTCCCCTCTTATCTACTTCTCATAAAGGAAATCAAAAGTAGTTTTAGTTTGTTTGTTTCTAAGATAGCTACCAATCTTAGTGGGACTAGTAGCTCCGAGTGGACATTAGATTTCCCGATAACAAAAAGGCGACTCCACTGGGGAGCGAATAGATTGTTTGCTTACCTATATTTGTTTCATTTATAAACTTACAGATGGAGCCTAAAGTCAAGCCAGCTAGCCTTCGAACTGCATTTTCTATGCAAGTTCAAAGTAGATCAAAGCTGCTTCAGTCTATCTCTGGGTTTTGTTTATAAACTAAACAACTGATTTGCAAACCTTCTAATTGCCCTAGTGGTGGCTCTAGTAACCTCATTAGATCAGCCCTGTGATTTCTATTTACTGAATATCATTAGCTCGGCCTAAATCCATGAAATAGGCTGCAAACTGTGACCCGGAACCAAGTTGAAGTCTCGTCCTTGGACCATCACACTTTCTCCTCTTCGGAATATGGATGCATCGTACCTCCCGTGTGCAGTAGGTGCGCTGCATTGCACTTTCCCTGTGTTGCAGGTGAGTTGATCAGACAAGACCTCTTCTGCTCTCAGATTTTGGTTTCTGTGTTCACTCTCTTCTGTTAGAAAATTATATATTACGGAGCAATGGAACACATAAAATATTGCAGAAATATAAACACAGAAAACGCACAAAACAAGAAAGACACAGATATACGTGGTTCACCCACTTTGGGCTACGTCCACCGCGAACAGCCAGTCCTTCCTTTCTATTATCCAGCAAAATGAAGAGACACAACCTACAGCAAATCCGCTGTAATACCCTCTGTTTTCTCTCACAGTCTCACCTCTCTATTCCTCACTCACAGAATACACATCTATCTCACACCCTCAAATACAATACCCTCATACAAAGAGAGGGGGTTGCCTTCTAGGGCAAAAAACCCTAAACTAAACATAAGTTCTACCGTCAGATCATCCACCTAATGAACGGCCCAGATTGACTAGAAATTACTATGCTTTTGCAAGGCAATTTTACAGCTGTTTTTAGCTTCGGGGGCGCTGCCCCCGAAACCCCCCGCCAGGGGGGGGCTCCAAAAGGTCGTAGCCACCCCCCCTGGACCCCCCCTGCAGCGAACATTTTACGGGCGGCGTTTCCGCCCCCATTTCGAGCTGGGGTCCTATGTGGCAATACCTTTGAGTATAGAAGATAATGAGGCTCCACACCCAACAATCTCCCACTTGGAGACTGATTGTAGCAACTCCACCGCTAATCCATTTGCTGGACAATGACTCCTCTTTGGACCTGGCTTTTTCTCATCTACATCGTCATCCTTGAAGACCAACTGAAACTGAGCATATTCTCAGTTTCTCCCTGGTTACAACTTTTGTTAACATATCTGCAGGATTCTGGCTAGTGTGTATCTTTTCCAGCTTCAACTCTCCATCTTCCAACACTGATCGTATGAAATGGTACTTGAGCTGTATGTGTTTAGTCCTGGAATGAAATTCTGAGTTCTTTGCAATATGAATGGCACTTTGGCTATCACTGTATAACGTGCCCATATCATGCTCCTTACCCAATTCACCCATAAACCTTTGTAACCAAATCATTTCTTTACTAGCCTCTGTAGCAGCAACATATTCTGCTTCTGTTGTTGAAAGTGCAACAACACTTTGGATTTTTGAAACCCAACTGACAGTTGTTCCTCCAATAGTAAATACATATCCTGTAGTGCTCCTCCTGTTATCTCTGTCACCTGCCATATCTGCATCAACATATCCTTGTAGGGAGATGTTTGAACCACCAAAGCATAATGCTTGATTTGTGGTACCTTTCAAATATCTGAGTATCCATTTCACTGCCATCCAATGTTCCTTTCCTGGATTGTTCATGTACCTGCTTACAACTCCCATTGCATGTGCAATATCAGGCCTTGTGCAGACCATTGCATACATTAAGCTTCCAACTGCTGATGCATATGGAACTTTAGACATATAATCCATGTCTTCTTGGGTCTTTGGGCACATTTCCTTGCTAAGTTTGAAATGGCTAGCAAAAGGTGTACTAACTGGTTTTGCATTGTGCATGTTAAATCTTTTCAACACCTTTTGTATGTACTCAATCTGAGACAATGTTAATTTACGATTTTTCTTGTCTCTAGTTATTCTCATACCAAGGATTTGTTTCGTAGCTCCCAAATCCTTCATTGCAAATGAATTTGCCAATTTTCTTTTGAGCACATTTATTTCTTGCATGTTAGATCCTGCAACAAGCATGTCATCTACATACAGTAACAATATAATATATCTGCCATCATTTTGCTTTTTCAAATAAACACAATGATCAGAGTGACATCTAGTATAACCTTGTTCAGACATAAACTTGTCAAATTTTAGATACCGCTGCCTTGGAGCCTGTTTTAAGCCATACAAGCTCTTCTTCAACCTGCAAACTAGTTTCTCCTTCCCTTTCACCTCATATCCTTGTGGCTGCTGCATATATATCTCTTCCTCCAAATCCCCATGGAGAAAGGTTGTCTTTACATCTAACTGCTCAAGATGTAAATCTTCAGCTGCTACAAGACTTCAAATAGTTATGATTGAAGTCATTTTAACAACAGGAGAAAATATTTCATCAAAATCAATACCTTTATTTTGTGCAAACCCCTTCACCACAAGTCTAGCTTTATACCTCTATTTTCCTCCATCTTCTTCCTTCAGCCTGTAAACCCATTTATTCCTCAATGTAGTTTTTCCTACAGGCAACCTGACTAAATCCCAAGTCTGGTTATGCATTAAGGAGTCCATCTCTTCTTCCATGGCTACCTCCCACTTCTTCCTGCTTTCAACCTGCATTGCTTCTTCATAACATTTGGGTTCACCGGAATCAGTCAACAATAAATAATATAATGAAGGAGAGTATCGTTCAGGGGGTCTACCTATCCTGGTAGATCTTCTAACACCACTTTCAGGTGTTTGGGGTGCTTGTTGTTGTTGTGGTGGTTGCTGTTGTTGTGGTTGTTGATTATTATTATTTTCAGGCACCTTTACTTTTTCAGTGATTTCATCAAGAACTGTGTATTCCTTGTTTTCCTTTTCCTGTTTCTTTTCCTGCAACTGATTCTTATACAAGACCTTTTCATTGAATACTACATCTCTACTCCTAATGATTTTGTGATTTTCGTAATCATATAAGCGATAACCAAAATCATTAACACCATATCCAATAAAGGTACATTTCTTTGACTTTACCTCAAGCTTTGTTCTATTTTCTTTATCAATATGGACAAAGGCCTCACAACCAAAAGGCTTTAAAATAGAGTAGTTTACCTTTTTACCTATCCATGCTTCCTCTAGAACACCACCATCCAAGGAACTTGAAGGCCCTCTGTTTATCAGATAAACAACAGTATCTACAGCATCTGCCCAAAACTGTAAAGGCAATCCTGCATGCAATCTCATGCACCTTGCACGCTCCATGATTGTTCTGTTCATCCTTTCTGACACACCATTTTCTTGTGGTGTTCTTGGAACTGTCTTCTCTCTACGAATTCCATGCTCTGAACAGTACCTATCAAACTCTTTGCTGCAATATTCACCTCCATTGTCTGATGTAAGACACTTCAATTTATTTCCTGTCTCAATCTCAACCAAAGCTTTCCATTTCTTGAAAGTATCAAATACATCAGATTTATTCTTAATACAATAAATACAATTTTTTCTAGTTGCATCATCAATACAAGTAACATAATAATGAGAGCCACCGAGAGATGATACCTGAGCAGGTCCCCATACATCTGTATGCACAAGCTCTAATTTTTCATTCTTCTTTTCTTTCCCAACTCTGAGAAATCTGACTCTCTTCTGTTTTCCATAAATGCAATTTTCACAGAAGTCCAAATCAACATTCTTCAAACCTGGCAACAAATTCCTTGAGTGAAGAATCTTCATCCCCTTTTCACTCATGTGTCCGAGCCTATGATGCCATAATGCTGCATCTTCTCCTTTGGAAGTTAAAGCATTAACAGAGTTAGAAATACCATTGCATAAATACAATGTATCAACCTTTTCACCTTTTTCTATTACCAGGGCTCCTTTGGTGACCTTCCAAGCTTTATCTGTGAAAGTTGTCACACAACCTTCACCGCCTAACTGCCCTGTTGAAATCAGATTTTTCTTTAGATCTGGAACATGCCTTACCTCCTTTAATAGCCATTGGTTTCCATTCTGCTGTTTTACAAGAACCTTACCCATTCCAACAATTTTACAGGGTTTATCATCACCCATACGAACTTGTCCAAAATCTCCTTGAACATAGTCATGAAAGTATTTCTTATCAGGTGTGGCATGGAATGAAGCCCCTGAATCTACCACCCAGGAATCAGTAATATTTTCGAAAGAAAGAATCAAAGCATCTTGTAACACCTCACCTATCACATTTGCTTCATGATTGTTTTCTTGCTGTGCATCTCCTTCTTTTCCCTTCCGAGATCTACAGTCTTTCTTTAGATGTTCTTTCTTTCCACATTTCCAGCACACTATCCCCAATCTGGACTTGGATCTGCCTTTCCTTGATTTACTGCGATATCTTGAGCTCTTTCCTCTTTCCATTTTTCTTCCTCTAGACTCTGCACTCAAAGAATTTCCCGATGTCTCACCAGAGCTTTTCCGTCGCATTTCCTCGCTAAGGATAGCACCGACAACATCATCAAACTTTAAAGTACTAGATCCAGAAACGGAGTTACTAATGGCCATTACCAAACCATTCCAACTTTTTGGTAATGAGCACAAGAATAACAGAGGTCTAACCTCATCATCAAAGTTTACCCCTACAGAGCTTAACTGACTTGTAACTGTATTAAAATCATTTAAATGGTTTGCAACAGATCCACCTTCCGACATATTCATATTAAATAACCGTTTCATAAGAAATACCTTGTTTGAGGCCGAGGGTTTTTCATATAGTTTCGACAACGTCTGCATCAAACCCTCTGTCATGGTTTCCTTAGAAATGTTGAAGGCGACTGACGCAGCAAGGCACAACCATATTGTTCCGAGTGCCTTTCTATCGAGAAGGTTCCATTCTTCGTCTTTCATACCCGTCGGCATCTTTGTTTTTCTGCCCAATGGTATGTATATATCTTTCTGATACAGATAATCTTCCATCTGTATCTTCCACAGCGAGAAGTTTTGGTCGTTAAATTTCTCGACCCTAAACTTACCATCTTCCGCCATTGCTCCCACTCGAACCAAGAACCCTTCTTTCCTGCGAGTTTATCAGCCAAATAGACCTTCGGCTCTGATACCAGTTGTTAGAAAATTATATATTACGGAGCAATGGAACACATAAAATATTGCAGAAATATAAACACAGAAAACGCACAAAACAAGAGAGACACAGATATACGTGGTTCACCTAGTTTGGGCTACGTCCACCCCGAACAGCCAGTCCTTCCTTTCTATTATCCAGCAAAATGAAGAGACACAACCTACAGCAAATCCGCTGTAATACCCTCTGTTTTCTCTCACAGTCTCACCTCTCTATTCCTCGCTCACAGAATACACATCTATCTCACAGCCTCAAATACAATACCCTCATACAAAGAGAGGGGGTTGCCTTCTAGGGAAAAAAACCCTAAACTAAACATAAGTTCTACCGTCAGATCATCCACCTAATGAACGACCTAGATTGACTAGAAATTACTATACTTTTACAAGGCAATTTTACAGCTGTTTTTAGCTTCGGGGGCGCCGCCCCCCCTGGACCCCCCCTGCAGCGAACATTTTACGGGCGGCGTTGCCGCCCCCATTTCGAGCTGGGGTCCTATGTGGCGATACCTTTGAGTATAGAAGATAATCAGGCTCCACACCCAACATCTTCAGCTTTATTCGAGAGTTTTGCTATCTGTAATCAGTATCCCACTGTAGAAACTCCCTTCTTTTGCATGATTCTACCTCCATAGTGCAAAGAACTGTGAATGTTTTTATGTATTGTGCACCATTTTTAGTTCTCTTTTACAAAGAAGTAGCATAATCAAATTGTCGTCTTTTAATTTGAAAGTGTCGCAAGTGTCGTTTTCAGTCAAAGAAAAGAATTCTATTGTTCTTGATGGTCGATTATACAATTACTCTTGTATTTGATTTGAATGAGTAGTTTTTCAAGTGTTGAAAGTAGTTTTCAATTCAAAATAGAAATGTGTCATCATTATCTTCCTTTCGTTTTTGGAGAGAAATTTGTTAGTACTGTCGCTTTGAAAAGATAATTCAAATTTGTACTGAGCATTCTTCTTTTCATTCACACATTAAGAAAGCTGAAAACAAATACATGCATGTGCATTTGTAGACTGCTTGTTGGTTTGATTTAGGACAGTGCATCTAGTGCGTGCTTTCTACTCTATGTTGAAAGAATATTGTCTCTCTTTCTTTACTAGCTAGGATTTTCATTGCAAAAAGAAGATTAAACGATTGTTTATCATCATAGATTTCATTTTAGGAATTGTATATCTACATCGCGGTGAACCTGAAAGGAAAATTTCTTAAGAAAGATCAACTGTAAAATAAATTTAATGAACATAAAAACACTTTGGAACCTAATGCACAACATCTAGAAGTCTAGGCTAGAGATGTATTCTGGTGTCGTAAAGCCTGGTAACTGTCACTTTCATTTTTGGTTGGGTGATTCCTCCTCTTTGAGACGAGAAGTGATAGTATGGACTTGTGCTCCCACGTCCTGTCGAGTATATATTGGGAGAACACAATAGGCTATATCCTTTATCCATAGGAAGCTGTGTCTGTCGCCCTTTCATTCGCAATGCACTGAACACAGCATTCGGGAAGATTGACTGCCGTACTGTGAAAAGTATTCTGCAGTTTTACGATTGGTTTGGTAATCCCTCTGTCTAGATTTCTAGAGTAGTCCCTTTCGTTCCTTTTCAGACTCCTTAAAGGAAAAGGTGCATCTGAGCACTTTGATGAGCCCCAAAGATGAATGATTATTTGGCCTCATTCAACCTCATAATTCGACTTAATCCACCATTCTCATTAGTTTATTGCATGTTTTTTATTATATTTATGCTAATAGAGTGAATTGGGTTAGTCATTATGCCAACAAGTCTAATCTGTGCTTTGTGTAGCCTTTTTGGTCAATTTGGAGACAAAGTCAATGGTTGAAATGAGCACTTGGCAGCCAAATTCGTGGAGAGTATTTTTAGGAAGGTGTTCCCTTTATTTATGGGCCCTTACCTCAAATTCTCCACCATCAGCTCAGATTTCAAGGGCCACCAAATCAATTAGCACAAGGGCAGCAAAGCAAGTCAAGTAGGACTGCTGTTAACTACAAGTTTTGGGCAGTCGAGTCCCTAAAGTTTAGGAGGACTATTGGGGTCCTCAATTTGTATAAATAAGAGGGCTTAGGGCCTAATTTCAGTTAGTCATTTTTGGGTTAGCCAATGGTTAGTCATTTTGTAGGAAGAAGTTAGCTAGTCTGTAGTTCGATTTTTAGGCAGTAGATTAGCTTTGCTTTTAGCGCATTTTCAAGTTTCCCTTGTGGACAGTTTTGATGTAACTTTTCTTTTCTTGCTCAATAAAGATGAATCCAGCTTTGCACTAGCTCTAAATCTCTCTTAGGAGGCTTTAGCTCTTGGGGTTGGGCCCATCTCAACCGTGTCGGCACCCCCATCCGCCTGCGCTCCACCTGTCTACCACCTCACCATCCCCGTGGACCTCTCTTATGCTGCCACGTCACCCGATGACATCATGCTGACGTCATCCGACCTTGACCCCACCTGATGACATCATGCTGACATCATCCAAAAAAGCGCAAATGTTCCAAAAAATCCATATTTTGGCCAAAATTTCGCGTTTTTTGCACTTTTTGCAAAAACGGCTGTCGTTTTCTCTGCATGTTTTTCACGTCCAAACTCATGCCAACCTGCTGAATTCGACCTGGAGACCACTGGCGCGCCATTTCCAACTGCATTCGTGACCATTGTTAATAGTTTCCAGGTATTTATCCCTGTAAATCCCTCCTGCACCTCGTTTTGTCTGTAAATCGCCAAAACTAGCTTAAAACAATGAAAAAACACATAATTCACCGGCGAATCCCCTATGCCTAGTCCCCATTTTCACTGTAAGGTCGAAATTCACCAGCTGAGCTTTATATTACCAGTGTTTTCATAAAATTTACATTCAGTTCGTGCAATCGTGGACTGGTAGCCTAAACTGCACCAATTTGCTGTGAAAAAGAATTTAAAGCCAGGCATTTGTCTTATCCATACTTTGAGCAGTATTTCAATTGCTGTAATTAACCATTCATTCTCTGTTCACCAGTAATTCACCTCTCTTTTAAAGAAAAACTCTTTGGTGTTGCTCTTCACAGTAACACCAGTCTATAAACAACAGAAATCCTAAAGGTGACCATGGATCCTCTAGTAGCACCTGTAGCCTTGAATGTTGCCCCTTTAAACGCCCCTCAGAGAGAATTGGACTGGCAACCTCTAGCAGACCTGGATTATCAAATATCAGAGGAAATGCTGATGAAGACCAAGTTCCACATCCACCTGCTAAATGAATTGAAGGCTAAACATGAGAGTGGAGCAGATATATTGGGCATATGGGACTCTTCTCTCCCTATCTTCAACCTCCATCAGGTCAACCAGTTTCCTGATTTAATCCATCTATGTGCCGAATGCTATGACCCTACTCAGAGGGCTGTGCTTGACCCTTCAAGCTCAGTTGTTTTCCTTATCACCCCTGAAGCTATCAAAGAGATGCTGAACTTCAAGACTGAGAAGAAATTAGTTCCTTTATCACTAATAGATTTGATAAATCAAGGAGCTAGATTGACAGATGCTCAGGTCACCAAACTCAATCAGCTGTTCATTGGCTCTGACTCTGTGAAGTATCCTCCTATTAACCAAGTATACCTCAACCAATTGGGCAGAGATCTTGCAGACATGATTAGTCCCATTTTGGGCTATAATTCAATTGAATTTGTTGATGAAACTGTGCTGGTTATCATGCTCATGTTCGCTCCTGGCAAGTCTCCAATCTGCTATGACTATGCCACCTACATCTCTGATAAGATACATGAGAAGTTCATGAACTTGGCAAGAGAAAAGGTGTTCAGATACACCTCTTACATCAACCACCTAATCCTATATCATCAACATGAAAAGTTTTCTTTTTCTGTGAAAAGAGTGGATGCCCAAGGCAATCCAAGGTCAGTGGTCTATTGGTCCTCGGTCTTCCACTGTAGACCTGACTCTCCATATACCTACTGTGAGTTCATAGATATCTTCATCCACCCAGCCATGTCTCTAATGATGAGCTCACCTCCTCCAAGACTAACTGATGAGATGCAAAGGATACTTCAGTTGTCTAAATCTTACAGCATTGGGGACTGGTACTTCTACCAGAACCACACAGTTATAAGGATATATGGGTGTGAGTTGCCCCCATACAGATTGCCCAAATATGTGCCCATGAGATTGTTTGCCCTGGAATACTTCAGGCAATTTGGGAATGCTGATGTGCTACACTTTTCAGGCAGAGGCAAGAAAGCACATCTCAAGGTCAGGAACCAATTAGGCCACTTTATCTACAACAAAAGGGAGGAAGGTTGGCAAGAGGCGGATAGAATGTTAGAATCCTTTGGCTTGCAAACCAGTTTCCTTTGGAAACCATATGACCCTAATCACTTCATAAGCCTAAGAAGGGTCAAATATAGGCTGGCTAGTTATGACCATGTAAGACTTCTTCATATAGAAAAGTATGCAAATCAAACAAAGTGGAGGAGAGGAACCTTGGAGGAGCCTATCAGACAAGAAGAGTTAAATCAAAGAGCACTAAGAAATCTGAAAAAGGAGGCTGACCTAGAGCTTTGTTCACAGGTGTTTACTCTTCCAAGCACTCAAGTGGGAACAGCTGCATCTTCCTCCACAGCAAATCAGCAAGTAGCCAAAGCAACTGAGCCAACCTCTACCAAAGGCAAGGAAAAGGAAATGGAACCAGAACAGCCACCTCAGGAGGAGGTACAACAGCAACAACAATAGGTACAACAACCACAAGAGGGGCAACAAGAGAAAGAGTAGCCACTACAGCAAGAAAAGGCAGTTGAGGCCCCAATTTTAACTGAGCAACAACCACCACAAATTGTGCCTCCTAGGCCGGAAACAACAGCCGAAACCTCAATCCTCCAAACCCCACAAAAGGAGGATATAAGTAGAAAGAGGGACAAAGAGACTCCCCTCACAACAACAACAATTCGAGGGGAGAAAAGACACAGAATGAATCCCCTTTCAGAAGAGGAAATGCCTATGGGGAAATCTTTGGGCATGGCCCCACCAAGTACGGAGGCCTCAGCAAGTTCCTTCCAGCAGGAACAAGAGAGGATAGTGGGAGGAGAAGTCAGCTCCTCAAGCCAGCAGAGAGAAGGTGAACTGAGCATCAAACAACAGTTCATTACATAAAGAGGAGGAATGAGCCAATAAAAATACAGCTATATAATCATTTGTTGAAAATGGCTCCCACCAACCAGCAAAGGCTGATGTCTGCATATGATGTTAATGAAGGCAAAATGATCATGAGTCACTTCATGCCAACTGCATTGCAACCACAGTCCCCTTCAGACTACTTGAGGACCAATCTTGAGGTCCTTGCCAAGGACATCCACCCAATGGACAAAATCGAATTGCATAAGAAAACGGGTGAGATGGTGTATGCCTCCTTGGCAGATAAAACATTGGATAACTACAGGCTAGAAAATAGCCTAAATAGTACAACTGCCCAACTTGAGTTGGAGAGAGCATCCTCTCATGCAAAGGACAACAGGATCAGGGCCTTAGAAGATATAATCATAGAGATTGGGCATGACCCCAAGGACATCAAGGGCATACAAGAAATATTGAAATTAAGGGATGCAGACATGGCAGCTTTGAGGAAAAAGATAAAAATCCCAACAACTATTCACCCTCAAACGGAAGAAGTTGCCCAGCTGAGACATGATCAAGATGCGACAGCTTTGCTGGTGTCTTTATACACACAGCTGATATAGACTCAAGAAAAGTTGGGAGAATCAGAGGCTGCACAGGCAGCATTGCAAGCAGCATTACAGCAAAAGGAAGGAGGTCAAACATCTCAGCCTCCTCCAGAAATAATTAACCTTGAGGAAGGTCCTCCAATTACTGCTCCTCTCACTCAACAAACAAAACAAGTAGCACCCTCTACCTCAGCACCACCACCAACAACAGAGCAAGCCCCAAGCCTGGACATGCAAAAGCTGAGAAATGAGATTCAGGCCCTGGAAGCCCAAACGACAGAATTAAATGAGGCCAGGGAGAATTTAGCCAAGGTAAATGAAAGATATGATAAATCCAAGCAGACTGTGGCAGAAAAGGGCAGGGAAATAAAAGCCCTTAAAGACAGGATAAAGGAGCTGGAGAAGGAGCGCAAACTGGATAAAGTAGTGGCTGAGCTCAAGACAGTGCTATGGGCTAATATTGGCCAATCCATCACTGATCAATGGCAGTATATTGAAACAATTCATGAACAGTTGGAGCTCATTGCAAAAGCACAAAAGGAAATTCAGAGATCAAGGGCCTCTCTAGGCAATATGCCTGAAGTTGCCAACAGGATGATCAATGTGCTTAATAATAGAACAAGTGCTCAGTTAGCAACTATGGGAATCTCCAACATCACTGAGACTATTTTGTTAATAAAGAGGGTCCTAACACTAAGAAACCTGGTGCAGACACTAGAAAGAAGGACCCAGGACATGCAGACAGAGGTCAATAGATTCATGGACAAATATGTGGCATTGTAAAACAGAGGTCTGCCTGGATTACTGAACAGCGCAGGAAGGCTACTTACATATGATCAGTATGCCAAGAGGGTCAACACATTCGCCACAAATCAGATCACTGAAAGGCCCAGCACCTCAGAGGAAACAGGGCCAGCTACAGGACAAAGTCTCTACAACAGGATAGAAAACTTATTTTTTATCATGGATAAGATCAAACATCTGTTTGAAGTGCCTCCAAACTTCTACAAATATACAGAGGCAGATGAGACTTTGGATGCAATTATGAGACATCAATTGCCCACACAGGAATGGTGGACTAAGGCAATACAGATGATATTATAATCCAGAGCCTGTAAATCAAATTTCCATTTAAATTCATAGGTGATCATGCACAGGAAAATTTGATAGCACCAGCATGCATGAAAAGGAAAAGGCTGGGCCAACTCAGCAGAACTAATGGGCCAATAAAGCAAGATTGACAGCTACAGGTGACAGGGCCAAAAAACTACAGCACGACAGCCATAAAGGCACATTTTCCGGAGTTAAAGCAGAACGTTCAGACCGACTCAGTGGCCTTCAAAAATCAAAATATCTTCTGACATACATAAAGAGCACTTATTTTGTATTCAATGATGTAATAACTTTCTTATCTACTATCTTGAAAAGTGGGTGAACGTATTCATTTCTAGAATGACTCAAGACTCAAGATATTTTGTATGACCAATTGTATATATTCCCCCCTCCCATAATATTGCAGGGGTTGTTGTTGATCTCTCTGTTAGCGCTTGAGATTTCACCCTAGGCTAAGGAAGGTAAACCTTCAAGGCAACATCAAACCATTTCACCTCGTAGCTAGGCCTACGGGGTATGAGAAGGCTCTCTCCGGTCAAACTCGGTAGAATATTCAATGGACACAGATGACCAATACAGTGACACTGATATTAGGCTAGTAAACTGATTATAAAGGTTGATTTGGGATTTTTTTTAATTAAATAACGGGGTTTTTCTGGGCTGCATGGGCAAAATCACAGCTTCAAACAGAGAAATATAATGAACAACATAGGTTGACGACTGAGGCAAGGTAGGCAAGGAATTTAGCATCAAATCTAGGTTTTAAATGGGATGGCAAGACTGGTGAGGAGCTAAGGAGGGAAAATAATACTTTGAATCCTCTTTAAACAGAAGAAAACATTGAATTGAACAAACTTATAGGCAGAGCATATAATACTATGAATTCTACCTACACACTTCATTTGCTCAATTAGAAATGATCATGAGATGAAATGGAACACAACAGATTACATATGAAACACAAGAAAACACTTATGCTAAATTAACATACCACAGGAATCTCAGAAGAGCTGTGAAATTTTATTAAAAATCTCTCTCAAAGACTGTACAAGAAAGCTCTGCTACGCTTCAGCAGCTCTCAGAAAAATCTTCTCCCTCCGACTACCTCCCTTCAAATGAATTTTTTTTTTAATACAATACATGAAACGCTGCCCAAAACAGGGGCGCAATTTAACTAACATTACCAAAAATAAAATAAAAAACGTTACATCTATTCTCTACATGGTACAACGTTTCTCTGACTCTTTTGACAATTGGATCATTAAGAGAAAATCTGGTGCTAACATCTCATAGAATCAGGGCTACGGATTAAAATAGGCAAATGCCTTTCTTTTGAAATCCTCTGCTGGCTAACACATGGAACGCAGCTCTCGTTGAATAAAGTCTGGAAATAGGAATCGAATCCTATTCATCTGGTAACAGGTGTCTTTATTTATTTTGGCTGAAGTGAAGGACCAGGTGTCAAAGACGTGAGCCAAATTTTCCCACGTTGCTCTAGCAGCTTAAGAGCCCGGATTAAAACTAGGCGACCAATGCCAACTATCAAACAATGCCTATCCCAAGTATGACCACGTTCCTCTGCTTCAGCGAATATTTCTCCATACATTCACATGTATCTTCAACCAACAGGGTTTCTTTTGACTCGCACATTTGATCTCATCTAGCAATGGAACTCAACGTTCACAGCATTTGATTTTATTTCAAATAGCAATCTCTTCACTTCGATTAGTGTTTTGATTCATTAGCACAGAGATGGAAATTCTCGCCAAGGATTTGACCACACCTTGGTCACGATTTATTTGTGCGCATATATATTCCCAACACTCAACCCAGATATTCAACTCAACATTCAATCTACAATAATGCTCAATGCATAGCAATATTGGTCCACACCATTACAACAAAGCAGGTCTGATTTATATACATGTCAATTCAATCTTTGGCCCTGTAAGCTCAATTAATCACATTCCTCACTTATTGATAGTCTCAAAAACTGATACAGCATCTCCCTCTGAAAAAAATTTATTCACTGCGTACTTGCGTCTATAACCAGATCTTGTCCACAGATAAGATTCTGACTTTGCGCTTCTGTGACAGATTTTGGAACACCTTTTACTGATCCAGAATCAATTGAATGGAAAACCAGCACATGCTAATTGTCTGGATCATCTTCCTCTGAAACCCATAAATGAGGATCACCGCTAGGAACATTCACTGGGAAAAAGGCTTTAAGTCGATATCTAGTCCATTTTAACTCCTGCAAAAATATGGAGGCCATAAAGCTGCAAATGTAGATAATAGCAGGCACCACAACCTTAGAGGACTCATGCATATGTAGATCATCTATATGGTAGAAAGCAAGCAGGGCCTGTGAAACATTCGTTATAACTCGAGCAAGCATATAAACTAAAGCAACCTGATAAATAAAAAACATTTTTTGAACCAGTAAAACCATGAAATCCTTTTCCAACTTTTTGGTTCTTTGTGATGTTGCAACCTCGGCTCTTTAACCCCAACATGAAATATGGTCACAAAAAGGCTGCCAATAATGATTGATAAAACTGCAATCCAGCGATACTGTTTCTCAATGCCAACAGAATCATTACCTGATATAAATTTGAACACGATGAATGCAATTGCAAAAAGTAAAAGGTTTGCAACCATGGTAAAAGCATTATGACAACTGCTGAGAGAGCCACCCTACTAGTAGAATTTGTTGTGACGCAATTCACCATTGCCATGTGAGAGACTTGAGTAGTAGCCCATCCAATGTTGAAGATTGCAGCAAAGATACTATATCCAATTGTGCATACTGTAATAGAGTTCGTCCCAAGAATTGTACATACCAAGCAAGTCCCGAACACGCAGGAAAATGACACAACAACTAAAAGTGATCCACCACCATGCCACACTTTAAAACGACCAAACCTATCAATCTGTAACATCAATTTTCCAGCATTAATTGAATTCTCTTTCCCTAGCTTCAATGACCTGCACAATGCATCCTCTGAGTTCCTTTTTCAACTTCCAACATTGCCTTTTCCTTCTTGTAGGCAGGAATCTGTTGAGGAGGCCAATCTCACACATTACAAAAGCCAGTGCCGCATATTATAAAATCTTCTAAATCATGGCACACTATATAGTATATTTGAGATCAAGAAAATTACAGGCATCACTTATCTAAACTATACATCAGCAGATGAGCTTGAAAGGGAGGATAAATATTCCATTACAGCAATCCCATCTCTCTCGGTCAAATAAATATTACAAATCTTCTGAAGTTATTGTTATCACCAAAAGATAAAAATTTGGAGAGAAAATTTGTATATAACCAAAAGTGATTATATTTATAATACATTTGAGTGGTTTGAGATTTGTATGATGGTGCTTCCATCGAAACTCCAAATTATCACTTGAAGCCTGGAATACCAACTCTACGAAATGATTCAGCTGCAAGTATTATTAGTTGATCCTGTATATTGAAAAAGTGTTTTCCCTCTTCATAACTGTTTCCAAATGCTGTGTGAGCAAGAACATTTGCTGTCAGATTGCGGAACTCCTTGAGCACTTCAACTTCTGCTTCACTAGACAACACCAATTTGCTCCATTCCTCCCACATAGTGGCAGTACGTTCCACAATTGTTGGAATCAAACCCTGTCGAAGAAGTAGCACTGCACCAGCTGAAATGTTCCTTGCATTTGTTCAGCTGAAAAGAAATTGAAGATATCTTGTATGACAGTTGCTTTAATATCAGTTCCCACACTCTTAGTGGTATACCGTGAGAAATACTTCAAAAGACAGGTCAAAATAATGTCCATTTTCCACTTGGGTTCTGTCAATGCCTGAAGAAATGGACCGATCCACTCCTTCTTGTAAAATAATTCATTTATGACCATTTCCAAACAGGTTTTCGGGATCTCCAGTGAGATTTCTCCAAATAGTTTTTGCCTCTGAGTGTTGTTGATGTTTTGAATTGTGCTTGTGCAGGAATAGGAGTTTGAAGTCGCTGCTGCCTTTTGAAGAGCTGGAGAACAAATTACATAATCTAAACAGCACATTTAAATGATTTCTTCTTCAAAACAGGGTTTTGAAGAAGAATCAATCTCTGACATGAGACGAAGTCTAACATCGGCTCCATTTGGGATGGCAGCTGCTGCTTCCTGGAGGTGCCAAGAACCGTAGAACTTTGGGAGAGCAGACAGTGCCTCCATCCATTGGGCAATGGAGTCATCATCAACACAACTCTTGACTTATTTTCAAACTGAAACTGAACTCAAACAATCTTCAAGCAAACTAAAAAAAGATGCTGCCCTTATGGCTGCTTATTTATTTACAAATCCTACTCTAATCTGCTGTACAAATAATAGATCAGGTAATGCTAAAATGCCATATTAACCATTCAAGTAAACCTGAAAATGAAGCCGCTTGAGAATGCTGCCACGAAATCACGGATGCAGTTGTTGGTAGCCCTTCATGTTCATAATGACCCTGGTAACGGAAAATACAGCCTGATTTATCAATCAACCTGAAAAATGTGTCCATGTATGCCGCAATAGGATCACGGACACCGGACTCTGTTGGCTGCCCCAACTTTGCAACACATGCTTCCAGCTGCACATTGTCAATGTATACCTCTATAGGCAAGTCTGTTATTGCTTGTTGTGAAGGAAGGAGGATTTCCAAGAACTTTTTAGGGTCTTGGAAATCATAAGACTGGATATGCTCATCTAAATCTTGAATTTCTTTCTCGATTCTTTCAACAAGTAACTCATAGACGCTAGGATGATAATTCGGGGATTTCAAACATTGAAGGAAAAAACTTAAAACTTCTTCATTAATTTCAATATCCACTAAGCATTCTCTAAATTCGTTTAGAGCTTCACAAAGTGCAGGGTTTGCCACATACCCTACCATTGCATGAACATATCAACAGGCACTGGAATGTCTGGATCGAGTTGGAGTCGCCAGGTGAATGATTCAGCCTGCATATGTATCTGACTGTTGTCCACCATCAGCATCAGATCTGAAATTTGATTGCATGTACCGGGACAAAACAATCAACAAGTTGAATGTTCTCCCCAGTATGGTCGCCACTATGTTAGCGCTTGAGATTTCACCCTAGGCTGAGGAAGGTAAACCTTCAAGGCAACATCAAACCATTTCACCTCATAGCTAGCCCTACGGGGTATGAGAAGGCTCTCTCCGGTCAAACTCGGTAGAATATTCAATGGACACAGATGACCAATACAGTGACACTGATATTAGGCTAGTAAACTGATTATAAAGGTTGATTTGGGGTTTTTTTTAATTAAATAACGGGGTTTTTCTGGGTTGCATGGGAAAAATCACAGCTTCAAACAGAGAAAT
The DNA here is from genome assembly GCA_031772625.1 of Pinus tabuliformis. NCBI lineage: Eukaryota > Viridiplantae > Streptophyta > Pinopsida > Pinales > Pinaceae > Pinus > Pinus tabuliformis. Next base: position 2,021,563,559 of record CM062817.1, on the reverse strand, counting down.
ATAATGAACAACACAGGTTGACGACTGAGGCAAGGTAGGCAAGGAATTTAGCATCAAATCTAGGTTTTAAATGGGATGGCAAGACTGGTGAGGAGCTAAGGAGGGCAAATAATACTTTGAATCCTCTTTAAACAGAAGAAAACATTGAATTGAACAAACTTATAGGCAGAGCATATAATACTATGAATTCTACCTAAACACTTCATTTGCTCAATTAGAAATGATCATGAGATGAAATGGAACACAACAAATTACATATGAAACACAAGAAAACACTTATGCTAAATTAACATACCACAGGAATCTCAGAAGAGCTGTGAAATTTGATTAAAAATCTCTCTCAAAGACTGTACAAGAAAGCTCTGCTACGCTTCAGCAGCTCTCAGAAAAATCTTCTCCCTCCGACTACCTCCCTTCAAATGAATTTTTTTTTTAATACAATACATGAAACGCTGCCCAAAACAGGGGCGCAATTTAACTAACATTACCAAAAATAAAATAAAAAATGTTACATCTATTCTCTACATGGTACAATGTTTCTCTGACTCTTTTGACAATTGGATCATTAAGAGAAAATCTGGTGCTAAGATCTCATAGAATCAGGGCTACGGATTAAAATAGGCAAATGCATTTCTTTTGAAATCCTCTGCTGGCTAACACATGGAACGCAGATCTCGTTGAATAAAGTCTGGAAATAGGAATCGAATCCTATTCATCTGGTAACAGGTGTCTTTATTTATTTTGGTTCAAGTGAAGGACCAGGTGTCAAAGACGTGAGCCAAATTTTCCCACGTTGCTCTAGCAGCTTAAGAGCCCAGATTAAAACTAGGCAACCAATGCCAGCTATCAAACAACTCCTATCCCAAGTATGACCACGTTCCTCTGCTTCAGCGAATATTTCTCCATACATTCACATGTATCTTCAACCAACAGGGTTTCTTTTTACTCGCACATTTGATCTCATCTAGCAATGGAACTCAACGTTCACAGCATTTGATTTTATTTCAAATAGCAATCTCTTCACTTCGATTAGTGTTTTGATTCATTAGCACAGAGATGGAAATTCTCGCCAAGGATTTGACCACACCATGGTCACGATTTATTTGTGCGCATATATATTCCCAACACTCAACCCAGATATTCAACTCAACATTGAATATACAATAATGCTCAATGCATAGCAATATTGGTCCACGCCATTACAACAAAGCAAGTCTGATTTATATACATGTCAATTCAATCTTTGGCCCTGTAAGCTCAATTAATCACATTCCTCACTTATTGATAGTCTCAAAAACTGATACAACATCTCCCTCTGAAACAAATTTATTCACTGCGTACTTGCGTCTATAACCAGATCTTGTCCACATATAAGATTCTGACTTTGCGCTTCTGTGACAGATTTTGGAACACCTTTTACTGATCCAGAATTAATTGAACGGAAAACCAGCACATGCTAATTGTCTGGATCATCTTCCTCTAAAACCCATAAATGAGGATCACCGCTAGGAACATTCACTGGGAAAAAGGCTTTAAGTCGATATCTAGTCCATTTTAACTCCTGCAAAAATATGGAGGCCATAAAGCTGCAAATGTAGATAATAGCAGGCACCACAGCCTTAGAGAACTCATGCATATGTAGATCATCTATAAGGTAGAAAGCAAGCAGGGCCTGTGAAACATTCGTTATAACTCGAGCAAGCATATAAACCAAAGCAACCTGATAAATAAAAATCCTTTTTTGAACCAGTAAAACCATGAAATCCTTTTCCAACTTTTCGGTTCTTTGTGATGTTGCAACCTCGGCTCTTTAACCCCAACATGAAATATGATCACAAAAAGGCTGCCAATAATGATTGATAAAACTGCAATCCAGCGATACTGTTTCTCAATGCCAACTGAATCATTACCTGATATAAATTTGAACACGATGAATGCAATTGCAAAAAGTAAAAGGTTTGCAACCATGGTAAAAGCATTATGACAACTGCTGAGAGAGCCACCCTACTAGTAGAATTTGCTGTGACGCAATTCACCATTGCCATGTGAGAGACTTGAGTAGTAGCCCATCCAATGTTGAAGATTGCAGCAAAGATACTATATCCAATTGTGCGTACTGTAATAGAGTTCGTCCCAAGAATTGTACATACCAAGCAAGTCCCGAACATGCAGGAAAATGACACAGCAACTAAAAGTGATCCACCACCATGCCACACTTTAAAACGACCAAATCTATCAATCTGTAACATCAATTTTCCAGCATTAATTGAATTCTCTTTCCCTAGCTTCAATGACCTGCACAATGCATCCTCTGAGTTCCTTTTTCAACTTCCAACATTGCCTTTTCCTTCTTGTAGGCAGGAATCTGTTGAGGAGGCCAATCTCACACATTACAAAAGCCAGTGCCGCATATTATAAAATCTTCTAAATCATGGCACACTATATAGTATATTTCAGATCAAGAAAATTACAGGCATCACTTATCTAAACTATACATCAGCAGATGAGCTTGAAAGGGAGGATAAATATTCCATTGCAGCAATCCCATCTCTCCCGGTCAAATAAATATTACAAATCTTCTGAAGTTACTGTTATCACTAAAAGATAAAAATCTGGAGAGAAAATTTGTATATAACCAAAAGCGATTATATTTATAATACATTTGAGTGGTTTGAGATTTGTATGATGGTGCTTCCATCGAAACTCCAAATTATCACTTGAAGCCTAGAATACCAACTCTACGAAATGATTCAGCTGCAAGTATTATTAGTTGATCCTGTATATTGAAAAAGTGTTTTCCCTCTTCACAACTGTTTCCAAATGCTGTGTGAGCAAAAACATTTGCTGTCAGATTGCGGAACTCCTTGAGCACTTCAACTTCTGCTTCACTAGACAACACCAATTTGCTCCATTCCTCCCACATAGTGGCAGTACGTTCCGCAATTGTTGGAATCAAACCCTGTCGAAGAAGTAGCACTGCACCAGCTGAAATGTTCCTTGCATTTGTTCAGCTGAAAAGAAATTGAAGATATCGTGTATGACAGTTGCTTTAATATCAGTTCCCACACTCTCAGTGGTATACCGTGAGAAATACTTCAAAAGACAGGTCAAAATGATGTCCATTTTCCACTTGGGTTCTGTCAATGCCTGAAGAAATGGACCGATCCACTCCTTCTTGTAAAATAATTCATTTATGACCATTTCCAAACAGGTTTTCGGGATCTCCAGTGAGATTTCTCCAAATAGTTTTTTGCCTCTGAGTGTTGTTGATGTTTTGAATTGTGCTTGTGCAGGAATAGGAGTTTGAAGTCGCTGCTGCCTTTTGAAGAGCTGGAGAACAAATTACATAATCTAAACAGCACATTTAAATGATTTCTTCTTCAAAACAGGGTTTTGAAGAAGAATCAATCTCTGACATGAGAGAGAGTCTAACACTCTCTTCAAGAGTTTCTTATGCTGTAAATTTTCCAGACTATTAATACAAAAGCTGATGGAATTTCCAAAGCTCTGCGTTATCTGAGTCATTGTGGTGTTTTGCTGAATGTTACAGGATTCCTGTGTGTTTCATGAATCAATAAGTTTTCTTCAAACTCTTAGTTATGTGTTTTGTCATCTTCTCATAGCTCATTCATGTTCTGTGTTTTACAGTTAATGGCAAAGAAAAAGAATAGTTATAGGATTTAATCACAGATTACCCTAGACTCAATCTATGCTATTATAAATGTTTTCTTCAGTTACAGTTATAAAGGTGTAATTCTTAATTGCTGCACTTTCAAACTATATACTTTCACAATGATTGTTATTTCAGGAATTCAAGTTTTCTCCTATGTAACATATCTCTTTCTCACACCCAGCTTAGTGGAAAATTCTTAATTGCCTTTCACTAGTTGAACACACCTCATAATCACAATTTCAGATTTGTTCCATGAGATATTTAAATGGCCCTGTAATTTCAGTAACTCAACTCAATATTAAGTCAACCTGTAGCCACAGACTCCATTTCCCAATGGACTAATACTGCCTGAAAACTTACACCTTAGATGCAGAAGACATCCCTCAACCAAAACATAAAACAAAACCCTGAACATCATAGCTAGCCTAAAATACTACCAAAATAGAGACAAATCATAAAGAGAGAGCCCTCTCTGATTACAGTTTGGCTAGAAACTGTAATCCAAAGATTGGTTAGTGGTTACCCCAGGAGTATTCCCTTGGGAGTCAAAGGGAACAACCTGGGTGTTAACAGATCCCAAAGTGTACCCACACTTGTTCAAAGAAGAGTTTAGCAGTGGCTTCTATTGTGATATTCTTCTTGCAGGCTACCATAGTGGCCATCTTCGAGAACCTGTTGATGACCACAAAACACAATCATTTCCATGCCTAGTAGAAGGAAGGCCCAACATGAAATCCATGGAGATGGATTCCCAAGGTTGACTAGGGGTAGCCAGCGAAGTATAGAGGCCTTGCTTCTTGATCGTCAGTTTGGAAATAGCACGGAAATTGTAGGCTCTAATGTACTTCCTGACATCTTGTTGAAGATTCAGCCAATAGAAATACTTCTACAGTACTTCCACCATTTTCTTGACATCGAAATGCCCAGCAGCCCGACTGTAGTGTGCTTTTGAAATCATCTTGGAATGCTTGGTTGAAGGAATGCAAAGGTGACCCAGGTGGCATAATAGGGCATCCTAGAGGTGAAAATCTAGAACATGCTGACCCTCTAATAGCGTCTGGTATGTGTGGCTGAATTTTGGGTCCCTTTGTAGAGAAGTGGCCAATCGGAAGTCTCGTGCCCACAAGAGTTGAGCATGGTGGCTAATGCCATGATCAGTGGTTGACTGAAGCAATCTAATACATTAATGGTGCTGCCCTTCTTATACTTGATATTCAAGAGGACATATTGCAGGTATGTGGACCACTTCTGATGGCGATCATTCTGCAACTTCCATTGCATTTGTATGAACTGCAAGGATCGGTGGTATGTGTGGATGACCGTTTCCTTCCCTAAAATGTAATGCTTCCATTGTCGCAGGCCTGCACAATGCAATACATCTCTTTGTCATAAGTGGGATACTTATGGACTGCGTCTGAAAGTGTCTCACTGTGATATGCCACTAGATGCCCATCTTGAGTAAGGACTACCCCAATAGCATAGTCAGAGGCATATGTATTGATCTCAAATGGTTGTTACAAGTCTAGTAATGCGAGCACTGGTACCGAGTAGAGGAAACATTTCAACCTTGTGAATGCCTTTTGTTTAGATTCAGACCAAAATACTTTTTTCTTTTGCTCCTCCCTTGGAAACTTGACTTAAGGGCCAAGTGATATGAAAAAATCCCAACACGAACCTGTGGTAGAAGTTAGCAAGACCCAGAAAGCTGCAGAGCTCTATTAGAGTGGTTGGAGATGGCCAATCTTAAATGACTTGGATCTTGGATGAATCCACATGGACCCCTCATTCATCAATAATGTATCCCATATACTAAACTTGGGTCATGCCAAAAGTGTATTTCTCCAAATTGGCACCTAACTTGTGTTTCCGCAGTGATTGGAGAACCTATCAGATGTGGTGGAGGTTCTCTTCCCAACTCTGGATGAGGGTAAGGATCGCATCCAAGTATACCACTACAAATGAGTTGGTGAATGGCCACAAGATGTCATCCATTAGCGTCATGAAGGTTGTAAGAGCATTCGTCAACCCGAAAGGCATAACCAACCATTCAAAAAGGCCCTCCTTTGCTTTGAAGGCAATATTCCACACATTGGAGGGTTCGATTGGTACCTGGTGATATCTTGACTTAAAATGGATTTTGCTGAAATATTTTCCCCCCTTCATTTGGTCCAAAAGGTCATCAATCCATGGGATCAGGTACCTCTTCTAGACAGTGATCTTGTTCAACGCCTGATAGTCAACACAAAGTCTCCAAGTCCCATCCTTCTTTTGTACCAACATGATCGGGCTCCCACAGGGTGATGAACTTGGTCATATATGACCTTTCTGCAACAGCTCCTGAATTTTCCTCTTGATTTAATTATTCTCCAAAATGGAGCACCAGTAGATTGGTCCATTGGGTAGCGACACACCTGGGGTCAGATCAATGGAGTGTTTGACCTGACAGTGCATAGGAACCCTTGCGGGGGAGGTGAAGATGTCCTTGTACTCCTCCATGACCTTGTCTATCTGTATTTGTCATGTGGAGGGGCCCTGTCTAGAGGTTGTGTACACTGTCTTCTTCTTTCATTGAGGGCGTATAATTAGGAAAACAAATTTCCTGGTTTTGGAAATGAGCTTACTACATTTTTTTGTAGTAACCAAATAGATTGCAGTAGGCGGTGCTACCTCCAGTACCCTGTACAACTTATTTCCCAAACTAACAATAAAAACATGAGGCCTGAACTCATACAAAACATTTCACTTCCACAAGTATGGTTGCCCTAATAATACATCACAAACATCAAGGGGAGCAACATCACACAATACCTCATCCGTGAAGGGCTTGACATTGTATGGAAGGCAACATTGCTAGCTCACATGAAGATCTTGTCCTTGATGAAGCCACCTGATGGTGTATGGTTGTGGATGTGCTGTGGTAAGTAAGTCCAGTTGCATCACGACCTCTTCCAAAATGAGGTTCTTTTGGATCCCATTGTCGATAATGAACTATAGCGAGGAGCCCTTTACCCACATCTGGGAGTGGAAGAGGCGCTCCTCCTCCTCTATATCTTCATGGTGGCAATGATGGCATCGGAATCTGCATTGATAATATGACTCCCTTTGTCATTCCCATTATCAGGTTCTGACTCAAAGTAATAACATGCATGTGATTTTGAAGACTTTAGCTTGGCAACCAGTGACTTCTTGGCCCGACACTCACTTTTGTTGTGAGTGGAGCTCTTATGGAACTCAAATCACTTTCCCATGTCCTTCTTCAAGTTCATGGTGTTGTTCTTTGATTTTAGCTTTGGTGGGTTTTCCTGGGCCACCCTACCTTGGATTTTTCCTTTGTTCAGTGGTTTGGGGGCACCTTTCCCTTGCTTCGGATTTGCAAATCCACTATCTCGCGTCTTCTGTTTAAACTTTTTCTCAATCTTGACAACATATCAGTACGTCATGTCGAGTGAGGAGATGTCTAGGAACTCCATCTCATCCTAGATGTACATGTGTAGGAAACCACGATATTTTAGTACCAAATGCAATTCAGAATCCTTGATACCCAACTTTGTGTGAAGGGTATGAAAAATATTGGTAAACTCTGACACGTCTTGGTCTCTTACTTGCCACAGCATGGTCCACTTTATGTATTTATCCTCATAGCTTCTGACAGGGTAGTACTGCTCCTTGATGGAATTCTGGAATGAATTCCAAGTGGGTGCAACTGAAAATAGTGAGGCCATACTTTCATCCTTTTCCTCACAGTAAGTTCGCCATGAGTCCTTGACATGGGGGATGGCTTTGAGAAGAGTGAAAGTAATCTTTTCCCGACTGGAAAAATCATGAACAGAAAAATACCCTTCTAGTAGATTTAACGATTTATCTATAATGTTTGCATCTATATGACCCTCAAATATGGGAATGTCAAAGTTAACTTGTACCTTAAAGGGTGTGGTGCTTCCAGAGCTACTTCTTGAAGTAGATGTGTCACCCCTAGGTAGTCGCTAAAGGATCTGGGAAAATTTGTCCATCATCGCATTCCTTTGTCGCTCGAGGGCCTCTTCGAACAAGATTTTGATAGGATCTCCTAACCCCTCATCCTTCTTGTCATCCTCCATGGGAGTTCGTCAAGATTTGTGAGGCTAGTCTTGCAAAGGTTCAACCAGTTCAAGCCCTAACTCCTTATATCCCGACCTTGTTGGGGACATGCAAATAAAAATAGACAAAGAGCAGAACCTTCTGATACCATTGATCTAGATTTAAATAGGAATGCAACAAATTAGAGGGATAGCCATAAATACAGATATGCAATAGAAATAATACTTCATTTCATTAATGTAAAATATGGAAATATGATTACAAATGGAAAGGGAAATAAATTAGCTTGGGCGATGGTAGTGCATATTTGAGGAGAGATGTGTTGGCTACATGCCTCTCAACTATCTTACAATGAGGCTCAAAGCCCTATTTATTGTTGAGAAATAATGGAAAACCCTAAACATCCAAAAACATAACCCTAGGAGATGAATCGCCAAACTATGGGCCTAGTTTGGGTAAATTGGTACGTGAACATCTTGGGGTCGTAACTTTGGCATACGATCTCCCTTTGACGCGCACAATAGCTGGTTAGAAATATCCATCCTAGGACTACAAATTTTCATGGAGCAACATCGATCCATGTGTTATAGACATATTTGGGCACTTCAACCCCGATATTATATGTTGATAAGCTAGGGTTCTTTAATCCCTAAAAGAGTTGTTCATACCTTAAAATAACATGGTCATCTGATTACATCATTCCCCAAGAGTTCCACCTGAAATATCATCCAGAATTGGCATAAACGGGACCATACTGACTGCTAAGGGTGTGATGAGTGAGGATGGAAAAATGTCTGGGACATTTTGCTAAGTGGATGCTCATAGAATCTTCTAGAAAATTCCCCTCTAACACTTGCCTCTTTGAATTCATCCTAAATATGAGTAAGAGATCTAAACTTCAGTTATATCCCCTCTCTTGGAACCAAATGTAACAAGTGGAATGACACTAATCAAATCCTAGAGATGACTCACACCCTTGCAAACATCTATAAATGGATCCCTCATCTAAGAGATCTGGGGGCTAGAATATTGTGAATTGCAAGGTAGTGCTGATATTTTGTATTTGAGAAAGAGCATTGTATTGTTGGGTGGTCTTGCTATTTCGTGAGGTGAAGAGAGCTTTGATGCTGGGAGGATGATGCTAGATCAGACAATTGGGTTGTAATTCTCCCTTTTATATAATAAAGTTCTTCGAGTTTTCTTCCATATAACTGTGCAATTGTGAATGTTATTATTCGTGAATGCCATTGTATGTTCATTATATTTCTGATTCCATAATGATTATGATATAATAGATCAAGATGCTTTGAATGTTCTTTGTTACTGTGTTCCTATAGGTACTCTCCAAGCGGGATAAGTATGGAGTGGAGTTGCAAGCTCTGTCAAGGGGGACAGAGATCAAGCAAGGAGTTAAGCAAAAGATCCAGGTTGGTTCCTTTATCTTTCTCTTATCTATTATACATAGAAGAAGTAACGAATTGCTTTAAACTGTTGTTTCTAGGGTAGTTGCCAAACCTAGAGGTCTAGTCGATAAAAAAGACACTAGTTTTCCCAGAAACACCATGGACCCATGTTGTTCCCAGATTTCCCAAAAAATGTCATTTAGGGCCTCGAAATAGCTCTGGAAGTTCAGGACCCAAAAAACTGCTAAAACTAATAAACTGTACTATGATTAAGGAAACTGAAAAATTGAAAGAAACAATGGTGGGGGTCAAAGTGGAGTTGGCGGGTGGTCACTAATATCCACCTGGATCATACGTACCTCGATCATTCATCAACACTTTTGGGCAGCCAAATCTAGCTAGGACATATTCAAACAAAAACTTCGTTGTTATAGCTCTTGTGAAAGCTTTAACTAGCTGTGTCTTTTCCCATCTGGTTAGATACTCCATCATGGTGATGATATAGAGTGTACTGGTCTTCTTCCCTGGGGGAAAATTGGCACAATGAAATCAATTGCCCATTTTTCAAATGGTTGCAACCATAATTGAGGATTCAGTGGAAACTCATCCCTCCACGATGCTCTGCCCGTTCATTGACATGCATCACATGCCTTACAATACGCTTTAGAATCTTTATGCAGTGTAGGCCACCATAAACCTGCACATAAAATCTTCCATGCTATCAGCTTTCTTGCATAATGTCCTCTTGTAGCCCCTCCATGAGCTTCAATGAGGATGCTCTTCCACTCAAAATTTGGCACATATTGTTGCAATATCTCTTCTGCACCCATTTTATACAAATGTCTTGCAACTATTGAGAAATTCGCCGTGCATACTACTAGTTCCTTCTTTTTTTGACTTGTATACCATTCTGGTGCCATCTCTCTGGTTAAAAATTGAATAATATATGCAAAGTAGTTATCAACTACATGCACTGTGAAGAGCAACACATTGGGTAACCCTTCGTCCAAATTATTAGGCTCCTCTCCTGTCTCAATCTGCGACAGATGGTCAGATCATGCATTCAACCTTCCTAGCTTCACAATCACCTCAAATTCATATTCCTAGAATAGCAGAAACCATCAGCAGATCTCTCCCCCCCTCCCCCCCCAACGTAGGCTTATTGACCAAATATTTTAAGGTAGAATGATCTATGTACATTTTGAAATGTATGCCCAATAGGTAGTGCCTGAATGTTTGAAGTGCATACACCATAGCTAATCCTTTGGGCTCTGTCATTGAGTAATTCTTCTCGGCCTTGGATAATTTCCTTCTCGCATAGGCTATAGGGTGATCCATCTCTCCTTCACTGGCCTGTGTTAGCACTGCTCCCAACGTAATGCAAGAGGGGTCGACATGTATGTGGAATTCCTTATTCCAATTCGGGAAGACAAAAATTGGCGCATTGACCATCTTTTCCTTTAGTATGTCTAAACTACATTGACATTCTTCATCCCAACAGAATGTAGCGTTCTTCTTCATCTGTTTCTTCATGGGCATCATAATCTTAGCGTAAGTCTTGATGAACTTCCTATAATATCCTGTATGCTTGAGCATTGCACGTAGCTGTTTGACACTTCTTGGGGCCTCCAAATAGAATATTACCGTGATCTTGGTAGGATCCACCATCAGCCCTTTCTTGCACACCACATGACCCAACAAGATCCCAAAGGGGACACAGAATAAACACTTCTTCAGGTTCAGTGCGATCTAATAGCTCCGACACATATGCAGCATTAGGCACAGACTTTCTACATGGCACGTCTCTAAATCAAACAGTGTTGAGTCATAAAAATACACCTCCAAGAACTTATGAATGAACTCCTTAAATGTTGCTATCTCTACGCGAGAAAATATTGCAAGCACATTCTTGAGTCCAAACAACATTACAGTATACTAGAAACAACCCCATTCTGTCGTGAAGGTTGTTTTGCTCCTATCCTCTGGCGCCATCTTGATCTGATGGTACCCAAAAAACCCATTAGTGAATGAATAGGCCTCCTACCCTCCAACACTGTCCAATACTTGATCAGTAAATGGTGACAGGAATGGGTCATGGATGCAGGCATCATTAAGCTTCCTTAGATCTACGCAAATCCTTATTTCTCCATTCTGTTTCTTCTCCTAAACCACCATCAGGTTCACCCAATTAGACTCTTCCAAAGGTTTGATGATGCCTGCTGCCTACATATTATCCAAATCCAAGAGAACCTTTTCCTTGTATTTGGGATTAAGGCAATACAACCCCTTCTTAATAGGATTCGTGTCGAGTTTCAAAGTGATTTTCATCACACCCAGGTCATCTATGATGCCTTTCAAGTTTTAAAACAAGGTAGGAAAAATATTCTGGTACTCTTAGATTAACTTAGAAACTTTATACACTGTGGCATCGTCCCAATAATCCCCAATCTTCACAAATTTTAGCTCTGCTTCTATACCAATGTTCACTTTCTTGGTTTTCAATGATGCGGTGATGTCCATGTTTTCTATTTGCGGACCTTCAGCCTCATGATGACCTTCTACCTATAGAATATTAATATTTCTTGGATATTCATCCTCCCCCTCAATGGTCACATTATAGCATTCCAATGCATGGTGCAACTGGGTGCTCCAATCTGGTTGAACCCATTCTAACGGTTCCTGTGGTATTCTGAAGATCATTTCCTTAACCTCCTGCAGAGCTTCGTTAATGCTCTTGAATCCATCTTCAAAACTGAAGGTCATTAATAATCCTTCCCTTAATATATCCCACTCCACAGTGCCATGCAGAACCTTGTTTCCAGATACCAATTCATAGGAATTATATCCAAAGTATGAAAGAATAAGTGCACCCACTCCGGCTGCGGCTTCGTTCCATAAGCTTTAGTCCACTTTGCTAAATGATCACACGGATGATTTCTCAAATCATATTTCTTAGTTAAGCAAACTTTAGGAGGACCAAACCACAACCTCATCATCCTTCTGTAATCTCGCCATTCATCGAAGTTTTCCTTGTGCATACCCCACCATTGTGCGGGTGTAGTGTGCATCGCCAAATCTAGTGCTTGGAATGGATGATCCTCAGGGATTTCTCATTCAAAGGGATCAAAAAACTTATCTACATTAGCTAAACCATCATAATAGGGTAAATTTCTTACCTCCGATGACACAGAGTGTAGAAATTTAGTTATCATGTTGAAACACAGCATAGATACTTCATGCAGCCTATTCTTCCAATGCTCTAATTGTTCATCTGAATTCAAGGTACGAGAAATTTCCCGGTCCCATGAAATCCTTCCATGATCTGTTGGATTAATCAAGTCTTGATCTCACGCAATTATTTTGTATATCTGATCCAAGTCATGACCACTTTCTTCATAGTCACGAACTAGTTTAGTATATTGCGGTCCTTCTCCAGGGTCCAACGGTACTACAACCCTCAACAAATTTCTCACAAACGACATTGTCCTTTTCTTCAAGTTGATGACCCCATTCATATCTATGGCCTAGTCAATTCCAAGGAGCGTGGGGTATGGATTTTTGTCATCGATGATCTCTATTACTTCGAAATTAGCCAGTGTGCTCACACCTTCTATATCCATCGTTACTCCATGTAGTCGTCCCATAGGGATGATCTTCTGCTAATTTGCCATTCTAACCTAGATCCGAGACCATTGCAGCACATCTCTCCCCATTGTTTCCCATTTCTATTTAGGAAAAATGTTTGCGTCAAACCCCAAATCCATAATAACCTGGTCCATCTCATAATCTCCTATCTTCGCGGTGAGCCTCATCTCGTGCCTCGTTCTTGCCTTATGTTTGCCAATTTTTCTAACCACACGGTGTCCATCAGGGGAGTTTTCTTTACTGGCACACTTGTTTATTAATTCCTACAGCCCTTTCATAGCCTTTCTATCGTGCAGAAGTTTCATGCAGGTCTCTAAGAATGTGGTAAGTATAGAGGGATCAACCTCTATAGGCATGTTGGTTTTTGGCACTTTTTTCTGACTTCCTGAGGTAGACGCCTCAGCGAAGCTTTTCTTGGCCTCCATAAACATTTCCTTCATGCACTCCAGATCGAATCCAACTTCCTTCTCTGGAGACCTACAGACCCATCCGTCCTCTTCACATGGTTTTCACTTATCATCCCTAGTTGTGATCCCACTTCTCAACATGATATTTACATTTGGATCTTCCTTGTGGGGCTCATCTCTCATCATTTGTAAGTTTTGTGTGGGTTTCTGAGGCTGCGATTTTTTCTCCTACATCTTAGATATCAACACAGAGCATTCTTCTATAGTGCGGTAAAATTGGCTAAATTATTGACATGACAGGCGTGTCTGGTTCTAACACTCTTGCGCATAGTGCCCTTGTGTCCCACAGTTATAGCAAATAAACTGACCACGACCTCTACCAGGTCCTCCTCCTTCTTTGCCTTTTCCTCATTCCTGATATCCTCCACGTGCTCCTCTTGCACCCTAATCCAGAGGCTAAGTTTCTTATTGCATTTGGTAGGAAGGCATTCTTTCCATCATTAGTTCATAGCTACAACAGTGGCACTCATCATGGCCCACTAATTTGCAGAAGTTATAGAATAACTATTATGGTGTCTAAATGAACCTTTGAAGTAAATGGAAATTATTTATTGCGTGTTTCCCATCCACCTGACAAATAACGCACCATAGCGCAACCCCCACACTTGGTTCTGCTGGAGCTTCTAGCCTGAGGGGAATTAGTCGCCCTCCTGTGATATAGTTCACAAATATGGGATAGTGGTATTTGTCATGCCCTTGGCTCTTACATTTAAATCACTAGACTTCCTCACACACCAGACTTCCTCACGCACCTCGGGTTTAGTCTCCTTCTCTTTCTTCAAGCTCTGTAATTCCAAGCAGAGGTTTTGCAACTGAGTGAATATGTTTTATCCCCAAGGTTTCATCCTGAATAGGTGTCGCATGCAATCTCATTGTGATTTCCATGGCTTCTTCCTAAGTTCCTATCTTCTACTTTGAAAACGCAATCCTCAGGTGGGGTAGAAGTGAGGCTATAAACCATTCGTAGTGCTGACCATCTATGCACTGTAAATTAGCTTCGCGGATCACACACTTTAGCGTTTGATCTAACTCCCAAGGAATTTCATTAACCATCATCACAATTTCCTTACATCCAACCATTGGATGTCAGTTAGACTTAGGTTTACTAAACTCTTTGCTTAAAGCATCCTTAGTCTCTACTTGCATTTCTACAGGATGGTCAGCGTAGTACTTAATATACCACATTAGTGCGTGATCCTGTAGAGCAGTAACTAACTGCACCTTCCTTATGTTATCATTAGTGATCTATTGTGTAGTCCATGTAGCATTCATAACAAACCAAAAATGATTTTTATCTTTGCTCCCTATGCCCTTGTAAATTTCCAAATTTATTAAGTTTGACATGTTGAATGATGGTGGGGGCAGCGAAGGTGTATATTATGGAGATGAAGGTGGAGGTGGAGTGGATGGATTATGTGTCCATGGAAAACCTTGTCTTATCAGCTGGACAACACTTTGTGGCGAGGCATGTACCATTCCCTCGTTGTTGCTCGAAGGAGGTCCAATCAACGGGCTATATTAAGGACCTTCTTTCTCTCGATTTCTAAAGAGTTTTCCAATTTGTGTAATTCCAAACATCAAGGCAATGGCATAACTCATTTTTCACACAAGAGAATCTTAATCTAGGTATTCACAAATTTCATATACTTACCTCATGGTCCCTTGAAGAAGCATTGCTCTGATTCGATGTAGCTGACTGAGGTATCAACCACAAACTCTGTAACAAATCCTCCTATAATTCGATTAGGCCAGTGGTAAAAAACGCGTGCAATCTTGTCTTCAGAGTCTTTCAACCTTCGCACTAGCTCCAGAGTCCACACTCTTGG
The DNA here is from genome assembly GCA_031772625.1 of Pinus tabuliformis. Taxonomy (NCBI): domain Eukaryota; kingdom Viridiplantae; phylum Streptophyta; class Pinopsida; order Pinales; family Pinaceae; genus Pinus; species Pinus tabuliformis. Next base: position 2,021,548,468 of record CM062817.1, on the reverse strand, counting down.
ATTGTCAAGCCTCCACCTTCCTTGGCCATCTGCTAACTTAGCTATCCACTTGTATAGTTCGATCTGGAAGGTGTAGAAGAAAATTTCATGTATTTCCGTATACAAATATGTGTCTAACCACTGCTCCTTTGACAAACACAGATTCCTATTCTCGTGCACCGTGAACTCGTGAATTTTCTTTCTACCACTTCTTAATTTCCTTCTTGGTTGGATTTTAGTGATGCAACATCGCACTTCTCCTTAACCAGATCCCAGTCCTGGTAATGAGACCATTTCTTGGCTTAGTGCATCCTCATCTAGGTTTAGAGATAATTGCACCAAATAAAACCCTACACTACTGGCCCTTTCAACATCAACCTGCATAGCGCATGTTGAAGTCTCATCTGAAGCAATAGGGCGGGATGATGGAACCAAGTTTTTGCGTCCATATATCAGTGTGATGTCTTCTGTTGACCTAGATCTTCCTTCGTGCAAATCTATCGTGCAAATCTATAATCCCTTAGGGCTCGTTACTGCAACTCCCTTGAAATGATCTTGAGGCCTTCAAGAAGGTCTACGATAGGTCTTTGTGAGCCCTTAACAGCTGAATCACCCACTTTTGCATAACAAAAAATAACCCTCGTGTGTATATACTTAAATATTCAATAAACATAACATGAGGTATTATAATATTCACGAAAGTATTTAACATGCATTGCGTACAGTTATTACAAATTTTCCCATGGAGTCACACATCTATAGATCATTATTTCATAAATACATTATTCAATCACAACATATATCACAAACATAAATAAAAAAGTAAACAGATAAACATAAGAATTCTTCAACAGTCTTCTTTATTGATCTTCAATATGGTATTATAGACTCAAAATTGTCCTGCACACTCAGCTGCAGGAGTCCACACACTCAGCTGTGGACTATACTCTAGGCCTCTGTGCACTCAGTTGTAGAGACTTTCCCCTCCTCTATGACTCACTTCTCTATTCTATCTTCTATCGACCCATTATATCTAACATCATCCCATTATTTCCTTGAAATTTCAAAGAAACACATATTTATACAATCCCATGGTCCGCGGACCAAGGGTGGAACTCAAGACTGACTCAACTTTACATAGACAAGGGGATAAAGCCCCTTTTACTCCTAATTACCTATGCATTCCACATCCACAAATATCGGATACTTTACATATTTTTACCAAAATTTATATCAAAAATTGGGTTTTTAACCCCAAAACAAACCTAGGGGACGCCATACCAACATGTTCCAACATCGTTAAATGTAGGAGTTATCGTTGTTTTCCAACATTGTATCCTAGGGGAAAATACGATTCCACGTACATAACTATATAGGATCCTTCTCCATGTACCTTCTGGTATATAGTACAATGCTCCATGCATGAAAAGTATATGGGAACACTCTCATCATACAGTTACACATTAGATAACACTATTATGGATTGCACTTCCACATACTATCGAATATACTTTCGAAGTCCACCGTAGTTTGTTTCCTCACCATAGGTAACCAACTCGACCGCCTTGTACATTTTGATACACCAAACACAACATTCAGGGATATTTCCTAGTGCATAAATCCTTGGTTTTCGAAGGTGGTATACTGCAGCTCAAATTTAGCTAGTAAACCCTTCTGCCTAGTTGGCCCATTGTTTTATTTTGTATCTTTAGTTTCTAAATTCAATTAAATGACCCAGGAACAAGACCCTTACCATAAGACACCTCCTAATTAGATCTTAGATTAAGAGTAATGGGAACACTTCCTAAGTCTACCAGTTAAGGAAACCCTTATGACGGAAATCCTAGTCCTTTTCCTTCTTTTGGAAATATTGATCCTCCTTGTATGACAACATTGTCCCTTCCTAGATTCATCATTGGTTTACCGGTTTGGTTTTTTTTTACCTCTTTAGTTCTGAATGTCCAAAGTTCTTCTCAACCATATTCTCCTCCACCTGAACAAATCAACCTCAAGATGATCCTAAAGTTTACCGTTTCCCTTCTTCACCTGTTGTTTCTTCATCCCTATCTTCCTTCTCACCTGGTGAAATTCTTGTTTCTAGTAACTAGGAAGATAAGAAGAAGAGGGAGAGGATGAAGAAGAATAAGAAAAATAAGCAGGGGGGCAACCAAGCAACCATTGCTACTGCTGCAACTAGTATGGGAAACTATTCCAATCAACTGCACAAAGTTAAATTCCCTTGAAGGCTCTGTAAGGGTAGTAACCTTCTTATATATTATCATAGTATTCTGAAGTGTTGGCACGAAAGAGTCATCAGGGTGAGACCCTGGGTTCAGGCGCGGAGGGCCAACAATGGCTCGTTGTAGTCTAGGACAACATCGATATTTTCACCTTACCCAAAGGATAAGGATTCTTAGCCCAGGTGTGCCACGACCCAAATGAAGAAGGGTTCATCATGGGGTTAAGGGTATGTCAAACGTCAATACATAAGCAAAATCATACATGCAAGTGATACACCAACATATTGTTTAATCACCAAGAAACCACTACATTCCTTTACTTTATAATAGTTTAAAATTTAATTGGGTCCACACATCATAAGAAATCATGTACATTGTATCGAGAAACCAATCTAGATCTTACTTCATATTACGTCCACAAAAGATAGTACATTATAATAGACTGGTGTTAGCCGCAGATGATTACAAGGAATTCCTGATTATAGGGTCTAACTTCCTATGATAGGTTCAGAGGTTCAATATTTAACCCAGAGTTCCTGCTCGCCCCCATCCAGACGCCCCGTTCTATCACACTGCAACCGACCAACACACTAGCAACAACAACCCTTTCTCCTTATGGGTTTCTCCTTTTGTATTTCCTCTGCCTCTTGGACTTCTAGCTCCCGTTCGTATATTCCTTCCCTTGGTTGCCTTTCCATCTGTCTCGTCTACTTGGCTGCCTCTACCTTCTACTAACTCTTTGTCACAACCACCCCACAACTGCTCGTTCTTGCTTCCAACTCTAGCTATCTTCACCGCAACCTGATCATTACTGCCGCCATTCGTTCCCTATCCATTCTATGGAAAGCCAAAATAATCAAAATGAAGGCCCTAGCAAGCCTTGGTGACAATTCTTCGACTCGTTCTCGAGTCTATTCATTTCGAGCTCGGCGGGTCCTATTGGTGGTTGCACCGATTTTGGTGGATACTAAGCTAATGATCCCATTGTATTGGTTGTCACTTGCAGGGTGGTTCCCACTGCCATTGTACCTTCCTCTTTTTGGTACCCTTGTTATAGACATTTTTGGGCACTGCAACCCCAATCATACATGTCCAGAAACCAAGGGCTCCTAAGTCCCTAAAAGTGTTGCTTCACATCGTAAAGGAACAAGGTCAACTGATTATATCAACTCCCAGAAGTTCTCCACAGAAAAATGCTCCGAACTGGTCAAATCTAGACCATACAGATTGCCCTGTGCAGAGGGTGCAATGCATCTCACCTTCTCAGTGAAAAGGGTGTGATGCATACTGGAAAGCCCTTATGTAGGGTGAAATGGGTGAGAGTAGACAAATGGTAGAGATAGTTTGCAAGGTGGATAATCATGGAATCTTCCAGAAACTTCTCCTGTGACACTTGCCTCTCTAAATTTGCCCAGAGATGAGTAAGAGATCATCAATCTCCAAGTGGAATCAAGAACTATCAGAGAGAGGACACTAATCAAAATCCTAGAAGTTGACTCACCCCCCTGTAATCATCTATATATGGACCCCTCATCCTAGAGATCCAGAGGCTGGAATTTTGTATCTTGTAAGGAAGTGTTGTTGGTTTCTTGGTGGAATATCATAGTATTGGGTGATCTAAGATTTTCATGAGGTGAAGAATGGCTTTCATGCTGGGTGGATGATGTTGGGTCAGAACAATTGGTTCTAGTCCTCTTTCTATTCTTGATATTAATAAAGCTATTCAAGTTTTCCTCCACATTCTTGTATGTTTGATGATATATGCATTTGTGTGGTCAATATGTATATGGTCCTATATTGTTTATGATTGTAGATCTCTGTTCTTTGATAGTATTATGCTGCTTTGATTCCACAGGTGCTCTTTGAAGCTGGGTAGATGAAGGAAAAGTGGCAAGGATCTGTTAGAAGGGAGAGGAACCAAGCAAGGAACCAAGCGCAAGACTGGGGTTGGTGCCCTTTGTTCCCCTCTTATCTACTTCTCATAAAGGAAATCAAAAGTAGTTTTAGTTTGTTTGTTTCTAAGATAGCTACCAGTCTTAGTGGGACTAGTAGCTCTGAGTGGACATTAGATTTCCCGATAACAAAATGGCGACTCCACTGGGGAGCGAATAGATTGTTTGCTTGCCTATATTTGTTTGATTTATAAACTTACAGATGGAGCCTGAAGTCAAGCCAGCTAGCCTTCGAACTGCATTTTCTATGCAAGTTCAAAGTAGATCAAAGCTGCTTCAGTCTATCTCTGGGTTTTGTTTATAAACTAAACAACTGATTTGCAAACCTTCTAATTGCCCTAGTGGTGGCTCTAGTAACCTCATTAGATCAGCCCTGTGATTTCTATTTACTGACTATCATTAGCTCGGCCTAAATCCATGAACTACGCTGCAAACTGTGACCCAGAACCAAGTTGAAGTCTCATCCTTGGACCATCACACTTTCTCCTCTTCGGAATATGGATGCATCGTACCTACCCTGTGCAGTAGGTGCGTTGCATCACACTTTCCCTGTGTTGCAGGTGCGTTGATCAGACAAGACCTCTTCTGCTCTCAGATTTTGGTTTCTGTGTTCACACTCTTCTGTTAGAAAATTATATATTACGGAGCAATGGAACACATAAAATATTGCAGAAATATAAACACAGAAAACGTACAAAACAAGAGAGACACAGATATACGTGGTTCACCCAGTTTGGGCTACGTCCACCCCAAACAGCCAGTCCTTCCTTTCTATTATCCAGCAAAATGAAGAGACACAACCTACTACAAATCTGTTGTAATACCCTCTGTTTTCTCTCACAGTCTCACCTCTCTATTCCTCACTCACAGAATACACATCTATCTCACAGCCTCAAATACAATACCCTCATACAAAGAGAGGGGGTTGCCTTCTAGGGCAAAAAACCCTAAACTAAACATAAGTTCTACCGTCAGATCATCCACCTAATGAACGGCCCAGATTGACTAGAAATTACTATACTTTTACAAGGCAATTTTACAGTTGTTTTTAGCTTCGGGGGCGCTGCCCCCGAAACCCACCGCCAGGGGGGGGCTCCCAAAGGTTGCAGCCGCCCCCCCTGGACCCCCCCCTGCAGTGAACATTTTACGGGCGGCGTTGCCGCCCCCATTTCAAGCTGGGGTCCTATGTGGCAATACCTTTGAGTATAGAAGATAATCAGGCTCCACACCCAACAATCTCCCACTTGGAGACTGATTGTAGCAACTCCACCGCTGCTCCATTTGCTAGACAATGACTCCTCTTTGGACCTGGCTTTTTCTCATCTTCATCGTCATCCTTGAAGACCAACTGAAACTGAGCATATTCTCAGTTTCTCCCTGGTTACATCTTCTATTAGCATATCTGCAGGATTCTGGCTAGTGTGTATCTTTTCCAGCTTCAACTCTCCATCTTCCAACACTGATCATATGAAATGGTACTTGAGCTGTATGTGTTTAGTCCTGGAATGAAATGCTGAGTTCTTTGCAAGATGAATGGCACTTTGGCTATCACTGTATAACGTGCCCATATCATGCTCCTTACCCAATTCACCCATAAACCTTTGTAACCAAATCATTTCTTTACTAGCCTCTGTAGCAGCAACATACTCTGCTTCTGTTGTTGAAAGTGCAACAACACTTTGGATTTTTGAAACCCGACTGACAGTTGTTCCTCCAACAGTAAATACATATCCTGTAGTGCTCCTCCTGTTATCTCTGTCACCTGCCATATCTGCATCAACATATCCTTGTAGGGAGATGTTTGAACCACCAAAGCATAATGCTTGATTTGTGGTACCTTTCAAATATCTGAGTATCCATTTCACTGCCATCCAATGTTCCTTTCCTGGATTGTTCATGTACCTGCTTACAACTCCCACTGCATGTGCAATATCAGGCCTTGTGCAGACCATTTCATACATTAAGCTTCCAACTGCTGATGCATATGGAACTTTAGACATATAATCCATGTCTTCTTGGGTCTTTGGGCACATTTCCTTGCTAAGTTTGAAATGGCTAGCAAAAGGAGTACTAACTGGTTTTGCATTGTGCATGTTAAATCTTTTCAACACCTTTTGTATGTACTCATTCTGAGACAATGTTAATTTACGATTTTTCCTGTCTCTAGTTATTCTCATACCAAGGATTTGTTTCGCAGCTCCCAAATCCTTCATTGCAAATGGATTTGCCAATTTTCTTTTGAGCACATTTATTTCTTGCATGTTAGATCCTGCAACAAGCATGTCATCTACATACAGTAACAATATAATATATCTGCCATCATTTTTCTTTTTCAAATAAACACAATGATCAGAGTGACATCTAGTATAACCTTGTTCAGACATAAACTTGTCAAATTTTAGATACCACTGCCTTGGAGCCTGTTTTAAGCCATACAAGCTCTTCTTCAACCTGCACACTAGTTTCTCCTTCCCTTTCACCTCATATCCTTGTGGCTACTGCATATATATCTCTTCCTCCAAATCCCCATGGAGAAAGGATGTCTTTACATCTAACTGCTCAAGATGCAAATCTTCAGCTGCTACAAGACTTAAAATAGTTCTGATTGAAGTCATTTTAACAACAGGAGAAAATATTTCATCAAAATCAATACCTTTATTTTGTGCAAACCCCTTCACCATAAGTCTAGCTTTATACCTCTGTTTTCCTCCATCTTCTTCCTTCAGCCTGTAAACCCATTTATTCCTCAATGTAGTTTTTCCTACAGGCAACCTGACTAAATCCCAAGTCTGGTTATGCATTAAGGAGTCCATCTCTTCTTCCATGGCTACCTCCCACTTCTTCCTGCTTTCAACCTGCATTGCTTCTTCATAACATTTGGGTTCACCGGAATCAGTCAACAATAAATAATATAATGAAGGAGAGTATCGTTCAGGGGGTCTACCTATCCTGGTAGATCTTCTAACACCACTTTCAGGTGTTTGGGGTGCCTGTTGCTATTGTGGTGGTTGTTGTTGTTGTGGTTGTTGATTATTATTATTTTCAGGCACCTTCACTTTTTCAGTGATTTCATCAAGAACTGTGTATTCCTTGTTTTCCTTTTCCTGTTTCTTTTCCTGCAACTGATTCTTATACAAGACCTTTTCATTGAATATTACATCTTTTCTTTTAATGATTTTGTGATTTTCGTAATCATATAAGCGATAACCAAAATCATTAACACCACATCCAATAAAGGTACATTTCTTTGACTTTGCCTCAAGCTTTGTTCTATTTTCTTTATCAATATGGACAAAGGCCTCACGACCAAAAGGCTTTAAAATAGAGTAGTTTACCTTTTTACCTGTCCATGCTTCCTCTAGAACACCACCATCCAAGGAACTTGAAGGCCCTCTGTTTATCAGATAAACAGCAGTATCTACAGCATCTGCCCAAAACTGTAAAGGCAATCCTGCATGCAATCTCATGCACCTTGCACGCTCCATGATTGTTCTGTTCATCCTTTCTGACACACCATTTTCTTGTGGTGTTCTTGGAACTGTCTTCTCTCTGCGAATTCCATGCTCTGAACAGTACCTATCAAACTCTTTGCTGCAATATTCACCTCCATTGTCTGATCTAAGACACTTCAATTTCTTTCCTGTCTCAATCTCAACCAAAGCTTTCCATTTCTTGAAAGTATCAAATACATCAGATTTATTCTTAATACAATAAATCCAAGTTTTTCTAGTTGCATCATCAATACAAGTAACATAATAACGAGAGCCACCGAGAGATGATACCTGAGCAGGTCCCCATACATCTGTATGCACAAGCTCTAATTTTTCATTCTTCTTTTCTTTCCCAACTCTGAGAAATCTGACTCTCTTCTGTTTTCCATAAATGCAATTTTCACATAAGTCCAAATCAACATTCTTCAAACCTGGCAACAAATTCCTTGAGTGAAGAATCTTCATCCCCTTTTCACTCATGTGTCCGAGCCTATGATGCCATAATGCTGCATCTTCTCCTTTGGAAGTTAAAGCATTAACAGAGTTAGAAATACCAATGCATAAATACAATGTACCAACCTTTTCACCTTTTGCTATTACCAGGGCTCCTTTGGTGACCTTCCAAGCTTTATCTGTGAAAGTTGTCACACAACCTTCACCACCTAACTGCCCTGTTGAAATCAGATTTTTCTTTAGATCTGGAACATGCCTTACCTCCTTTAATAGCCATTGGTTTCCATTCTGTTGTTTTACAAGAACCTTACCCATTCCAACAATTTTATAGGGTTTATCATCACCCAGACGAACTTGTCCAAAATCTCCTTGAACATAGTCATGAAAGTATTTCTTATCAGGTGTGGCATGGAATGAAGCCCCTGAATCTACCACCCAGGAATCAGTAATATCTTCGAAAGAAAGAATCAAAGCATCTTGTAACACCTCACCTGTCACATTTGCTTCATGATTGTTTTCTTGTTGTGCATCTCCTTCTTTTCCCTTCTGAGATCTACAGTCTTTCTTTAGGTGTCCTTTCTTACCACATTTCCAGCACACTATCCCCGATCTGGACTTGGATCTGCCTTTCCTTGATTTACTGCGATATCCTGAGCTCTTTCCTCTTTCCATTTTTCTTCCTCTAGACTCTGCACTCAAAGCATTTCCCGATGTCTCACCGGAGCTTTTCCGTCGCATTTCCTCGCTAAGGATAGCACCGACAACATCATCAAACTTTAAAGTACTAGATCCAAAAATGGAGTTACTAATGGCCATTACCAAACCATTCCAACTTTTTGGTAATGAGCACAAGAATAACAGAGCTCTAACTTCATCATCAAATTTTACCCCTACAGAGCTTAACTGACTTGTAACTGTATTAAAATCATTTAAATGGTTTGTAACAGATCCACCTTCCGACATATTCATATTAAATAATCGTTTCATAAGAAATACCTTGTTTGAGGCCGAGGGTTTTTCATATAGTTTCGACAACGTCTGCATCAAACCCTCTGTCGTGGTTTCCTTAGAAATGTTGAAGGCGACTGACGCAGCAAGGCACAACCGTATTGTTCCGAGTGTCTTTCTATCGAGAAGGTTCCATTCTTCATCTTTCATACCCGTCGGCATCTTTGTTTTTCCGCCCAATGGTATGTATAGATCTTTCTGATACAGATAATCTTCCATCTGCGTCTTCCACAGCGAGAAGTTTTGGCCGTTAAATTTCTCGACCCTAAACTTACCATCTTCCGCCATTGCTCCCACTCGAACCAAGAACCCTTCTTTCCTGCGAGTTTATCAGCCAAATAGACCTTCGGCTTTGATACCAGTTGTTAGAAAATTATATATTACGGAGCAATGGAACACATAAAATATTGCAGAAATATAAACACAGAAAACGCACAAAACAAGAGAGACACAGATATACGTGGTTCACCCAGTTTGGGCTACGTCCACCCCGAACAGCCAGTCGTTCCTTTCTATTATCCAGCAAAATGAAGAGACACAACCTACAGCAAATCCGTTGTAATACCCTCTGTTTTCTCTCACAGTCTCACCTCTCTATTCCTCGCTCACAGAATACACATCTATCTCACAGCCTCAAATACAATACCCTCATACAAAGAGAGGGGGTTGCCTTCTAGGGCAAAAAACCCTAAACTAAACATAAGTTCTACCGTCAGATCATCCACCTAATGAACGGCCTAGATTGACTAGAAATTACTATACTTTTACAAGGCAATTTTACAGCTGTTTTTAGCTTTGGGGGCGCCGCCCCCACCTAGACCCCCCTGCAGCGAACATTTTACGGGCGGCGTTGCCGCCCCCATTTCGAGCTGGGGTCCTATGTGGCGATACCTTTGAGTATAGAAGATAATCAGGTTCCACACCCAACATCTTCAGCTTTATTCGAGAGTTTTGCTATCTGTGATCAGTATACCACTGTAGAAACTCCCTTCTTTTGCATGATTCTACCTCCATAGTGCAAAGAACTGTGAATGTTTTTATGTATTGTGCGCCATTTTCAGTTCTCTTTTACAAAGAAGTAGCATAATCAAATTGTCGTCTTTTAATTTGAAAGTGTCGCAAGTGTCGTATTCAGTCAAAGAAAAGAATTCTATTGTTCTTGATGGTCGATTATACAATTACTCTTGTATTTGATTTGAATGAGTAGTTTTTCAAGTGTTGAAAGTAGTTTTCAATTCAAAATAGAAAAGTGTCATCATTATCTTCCTTTCGTTTTTGGAGAGAAATTTGTTAGTACTGTCGCTTTGAAAAGATAATTCAAATTTGTACTTAGCATTCTTCTTTTCATTCACACATTAAGAAAGCTGAAAACAAATACATGCATGTGCATTTGTAGACTGCTTGTTGGTTTGATTTAGGACCGTGCATCTAGTGCGTGCTTTCTACTCTATGTTGAAAGAATATTATCTCTCTTTCTTTACTAGCTAGGATTTTCATTGCAAAAAGAAGATTAAACGATTGTTTATCATCATAGATTTCATTTTAGGAATTGTATATCTACATCGCGGTGAACCTGAAAGGAAAATTTCTTAAGAAAGATCAACTGTAAAATAAATTTAATGAACATAAAAACACTTTGGAACCTAATGCACAACATCTAGAAGTTTAGGCTAGAGATGTATTCTGGCGTCGTAAAGCCTGGTAACTGTCACTTTCATTGTTGGTTGGGTGATTCCTCCTCTTGGAGACGAGAAGTGATAGTATGGACTTGTGCTCCCACGTCCTGTCGAGTATATATTGGGAGAACACAATAGGCTATATCCTTTATCCATAGGAAGCTGTGTCTGTCGCCCTTTCAATCGCAATGCACTGAACACAGCATTCGGGAAGATTGACTGCCGTACTGTAAAAAGTATTCTGCAGTTTTACGATTGGTTTGGTAATCCCTCTATCTAGATTTCTAGAGTAGTCTCTTTCGTTCCTTTTCAGACTCCTTAAAGGAAAAGGTGCATCTGAGCACTTTGATGAGCCCCAAAGATGAATGATTATTTGGCCTCATTCAACCTCCTAATTCGACTTAATCCACCATTCTCATTAGTTTATTGCATGTTTTTTATTATATTTATGCTAATAGAGTGAATTGGGTTAGTCATTATGCCAACAAGTCTAATCTATGCTTTGTGTAGCCTTTTTAGTCAATTTGGAGACAAAGTCAATGGTTGAAATGAGCACTTGGCAGCCAAATTCGTGGAGAGTATTTTTAGGAAGGTGTTCCCTTTATTTATGGGCCCTTACCTCAAATTCTCCACCATCAGCTCAGATTTCAAGGGCCACCAAATCAATTAGCACAAGGGCAGCAAAGCAAGTCAAGTAGGACTGCTGTTAACTACAAGTTTCGGGCAGTCGAGTCCCTAAAGTTTAGGAGGACTATTGGGGTCCTCAATTTGTATAAATAAGAGGGCTTAGGGCCTCATTTCAGTTAGTCATTTTTGGGTTAGCCAATAGTTAGTCATTTTGTAGGCAGAAGTTAGCTAGTCTGTAGTTTGATTTTTAGGCAGTAGATTAGCTTTGCTTTCAGCGCATTTTCAAGTTTCCCTAGTGGACAATTTTGATGTAACTCTTCTTTTCTTGCTCAATAAAGATGAATCCAGCTTTGCACTAGCTCTAAATCTCTCTTAGGAGGCTTTAGCTCTTGGGGTTGGGCCCATCTCAACCGCGTCGGCACCCCCGTCCGCCTGCGCTCCACTTGTCTGCCACCTCACCATCCCCGTGGACCTCTCTTATGTCGCCACATCACCCGATGACATCATGCTGACGTCATCCGACCTTGACCCCACCTGATGACGTCATGCTGACGTCATCCAAAAAAGCGCAAATGTTCCAAAAAATCCATATTTTGGCCAAAATTTCGCGTTTTTTGCACTTTTTGAAAAAACGGCTATCGTTTTCTCTACATGTTTTTCACGTCCAAACTCATGCCAACCTGCTGAATTCGACCTGGAGACCGCTGGCGTGCCATTTCCACCTGCATTCGTGACCATTGTTAACAGTTGCCAGGTATTTATCCCTGTAAATCCCTCCTGCGCCTCGTTTTGTCTGTAAATCGCCAAAACTAGCTTAAAACAGTGAAAAAACACATAATTCACCGGCGAATCCCCTATGCCTAGTCCCCATTTGCACTGTAAGGTCGAAATTCACCAGCTGAGCTTTATATTACCAGTGTTTTCATAAAATTTACATTCAGTTCGCGCAATCGTGGACTGGTAGCCTAAACTGCACCAATTTGCTGTGAAAAAGAATTTAAAGCCAGGCATTTGTCTTATCCATACTTTGAGCAGTATTTCAATTGCTGTAATTAACCATTCATTCTCTGTTCACCAGTAATTCACCTCTCTTTTAAAGAAAAACTCTTTGGTGTTTCTCTGCACAGTAACACTAGTCTATAAACAACAGAAATCCTAAAGGTGACCATGGATCCTCCAGTAGCACCTGTAGCCTTGAATGTTGCCCCTTTAAACACCCCTTAGAGAGAATTGGACTGGCAACCTCTAGCATACCTGGATTATCAAATATCAGAGGAAATGCTGATGAAGACCAAGTTCCACATCCACCTACTAAATGAATTGAAGGCTAAACATGAGAGTGGAGCAGATATATTGGGCATATGAGACTCTTCTCTCCCTATCTTCAAGCTCCCTCAGGTCAACCAGTTTCCTGATTTAATCCATCTATGTGCCGAATGCTATGACCCTACTCAGAGGGCTGTGCTTGACCCTTCAGGCTCAGTTTTTTTCCTTATCACCCCTGAAGCTATCAAAGAGATGCTGAACTTCAAGACTGAGAAGAAATTAGTTCCTTTATCACTAATAGATTTGATAAATCAAGGAGCTAGATTGACAGATGCTCAGGTCACCAAACTCAATCAGCTATACATTGGCTCCGACTCTGTGAAGTATCCTCCTATTAACCAAGTATACCTCAACCAATTGGGCAGAGATCTTGCAGACATGATTAGTCCCATTTTGGGCTATAATTCAATTGAATTTGTTGATGAAACTGTGCTGGTGATCATGCTCATGTTCGCTCCTGGCAAGTCTCCAATCTGCTATGACTATGCCACCTACATCTCTGATAAGATACATGAGCAGTTCATGAACTTGGCAAGAGAAAAGGTGTTCATGGGACTGGTACTTCTACCAGAACCACACAGTTATAAGGATATATGGGTGTGAGTTGCCCCCATACAGATTGCCCAAATATGTGCCCATGAGATTGTTTGCCCTGGAATACTTCAGGCAATTTGGGAATGCTGATGTGCTACACTTTTCAGGCAGAGGCAAGAAAGCACAGCTCAAGGTCAGGAACCAATTAGGCCACTTTATCTACAACAAAAGGGAGGAAGGTTGGCAAGAGGCAGATAGAATGTTAGAATCCTTTGGCTTGCAAACCAGTTTCCTTTGGAAACCATATGACCCTAATCACTTCATAAGCCTAAGAAGGGTCAAATATAGGCTGGATAGTTATGACCATGTAAGACTTCTTCATATAGAAAAGTATGCAAATCAAACAAAGTGGAGGAGAGGAACCTTAGAAGAGCCTATCACACAAGAAGAGTTAAATCAAAGAGCACTAAGAAATCTGAAAAAGCTGGCTGACCTAGAGCTTTGTTCACAGGTGTTTACTCTTCCAAGCACTCAAGTGGGAACAGCTGCATCTTCCTCCACAGCAAATCAGCAAGCAGCCAAAGCAACTGAGCCAACCTCTACCAAAGGCAAGGAAAAGGAAATGGAACCAGAACAACCACCTCAGGAGGAGGTACAGCAGCAACAACAACAGGTACAATAGCCACAAGAGGGGCAGCAAGAGAAAGAGCAGCCACTACAGCAAGAAAGGCAGTTGAGGCCCCAATTTTAACTGAGCAACAGCCACCACAAATTGTGCCTCCTAGGCCGGAAACAACAGCTAAAGCCTCAATCCTCCAAACCCCACAAAATGAGGATGTAAGTAGAAAGAGGGACAGAGAGACTCCCCTCACAACAACAACAATTCGAGGGGAGAAAAGACACAGAATGAATCCCCTTTCAGAAGAGGAAATGCCTATGGGGCAATCTTTGGGCATGGCCCCACCAAGTACGGAGGCCTCAACAAGTTCCTTCCAGCAGGAACAAGAGAGGATAGTGGGAGGAGAAGTCAGCTCCTCAAGCTAGCAGAGAGAAGGTGAACTGAGCATCAAACAACAGTTCATTGACATAAAGAGGAGGAACGAGCCAATAAAAATACAGCTATATAATCATTTGTTGAAAATGGCTCCCACCAACCAGCAAAGGCTGATGTCTGCATATGATGTTAATGAAGGCAAAATGATCATGAGTCACTTCATGCCAACTGCATTGCAACCACAGTCCCCTTCAGACTACTTGAGGACCAATCTTGAGGTCCTTGCCAAGGACATCCACCCAATGGACAAAATCGAATTGCATAAGCAAACGGGTGAGATGGTGTATGCCTCCTTGGCAGATAAAACATTGGATAACTACAGGCTAGCAAATAGCCTAAATAATACAGCTGCCCAACTTGAGTTGGAGAGAGCATCCTCTCAAGAAAAGGACAACAGGATCAGGGCCTTAGAAGATATAATCATAGAGATTGGGCATGACCCCAAGGACATCAAGAGCATACAAGAAATATTGAAATTAAGGGATGCAGACATGGCAGCTTTGAGGAAAAATATCAAAATCCCAGCAACTATTCACCCTCAAACGGAAGAAGTTGCCCAGCTGAGACATGATCAAGATGCAACAGCTTTGCTGGTGTCTTTATACAAACAACTGATCCAGACTCAAGAAAAGTTGGGAGAATCAGAGGCTGCACAGGCAGCATTGCAAGCAGCATTACAGCAAAAGGAAGGAGGTCAAACATCTCAGCCTCCTCCAGAAATAATTAACCTTGAGGAAGCTCCTCCAACTACTGCTCCTCTCACTCAACAAACAGAACAAGTAGCAACCTCTACCTCAGCACCACCACCAACAACAGAGCAAGCCCCAAGCCTGGACATGCAAAAGCTGAGAAATGAGATTCAGGCCCTGGAAGCCCAAATGACAGAATTAAATGAGGCCAGGGAGAATTTAGCCAAGGTAAATGAAAGATATGATAAATCCAAGCAGACTGTGGCAGAAAAGGGCAGGGAAATAAAAGCCCTTTAAGACAGGATAAAGGAGCTGGAGAAGGAGCTCAAACTGGATAAAGTAGTGGCTGAGCTCAAGACAGTGCTATGGGCTAATATTGGCCAATCCATCACTGATCAAAAGCAGTATATTGAAACAATTCATGAACAGTTGGAGCTCATTGCAAAAGCACAGAAGGAAATTCAGAGATCAAGGGCCTCTCTAGGCAATATGCCTGAAGTTGCCAACAGTATGATCAATGTGCTTAGTAATAGAACAAGTGCTCAGTTAGCAACTATGGGAATCTCCAACAGGACTGAGACTATTTTGTTAATAAAGAGGGTCCTAACACTAAGAAACCTAGTGCAGACACTAGAAAGAAGGACCCGAGACATGCAGACAGAGGTCAATAGATTCATGGAAAAATATGTGGCATTGCAAAACAGAGGTCTCCCTGGCTTACTGAACAGCGCAGGAAGGCTACTTACACATGAGCAGTATGCCAAGAGGGTCAACACATTCGCCACAAATCAGATCACTGAAAGGCCCAACACCTCAGAGGAAACAAGGCTAGCTACATGACAAAGTCTCTACAACAGTATAGAAAACTTATTTTTTATCATGGATGAGATCAAACATCTGTTTGAAGTGCCTCCAAACTTCTACAAATATACAGAGGCAGATGAGACTTTGGATGCAATTCTGAGACATCAATTGTCGACACAGGAATGGTGGACTAAGGCAATACAGATGATATTATAAACCAGAGCCTGTAAATCAAATTTCCATTTAAATTCATAGGTGATCATGCACAGGAAAATTTGATAACACCAGCATGCATGAAAAGGAAAAGGCTGGGCCAACTCAGCAGAACTAATCAGCCAATAAAGCAAGATTGACAGCTACAGGTGACAGGGCCAAAAAACTACAGCACGACAGCCATAAAGACACATTTTCCAGAGTTAAAGCAGAACGTTCAGACCGACTCAGTGGCCTTCAAAGGTCAAAATATCTTCTGACATACATAAAGATCACTTATTTTGTATTCAATGATGTAATAACTTTCTTATCTACTATCTTGAAAAGTGGGTGAACGTATTCATTTCTAGAATGACTCAAGACTCAAGATATTTTGTATGACCAATTGTATATATTCCCCCCTCCCATAATCTTGCAGGGGTTGTTGTTGATCTCTCTTCAAGAGTTTCTTGTGTTGTAAATTTTCCAGACTATTAATACAAAAGCTGATGGAATTTCAAAAGCTCTGCGTTATCTGAGTCATTGTGGTGTTTTGCTGAATGTTACAGGATTCCTGCGTGTTTCATGAATCAATAAGTTTTCTTCAAACTCTTAGTTATGTGTTTTGTCATCTTCTCATAGCTCATTCATGTTCTGTGTTTTATAGTTAATGGCAAAGAAAAAGAATAGTTATAGGATTTAATCACAGATTACCCTAGACTCAATCTATGCTATTATAAATGTTTTCTTCAGTTACAGTTATAAAGGTGTAATTCTTAATTGCTGCACTTTCAAACTATATACTTTCATAGTGATTGTTGTTTCAGGAATTCAAGTTTGCTCCTGTGCAACATATCTCTTTCTCACACCCAGCTTAGTGGAAAATTCTTAAATGCCTTTCACTAGTTGAACACACCTCATAATCACAATTTCAGATTTGTTCCATGAGATATTTAAATGGCCCTGTAATTTCAGTAACTCAACTCAATATTCAGTCAACCTGTAGCCACAGACTCCATTGCCCAATGGACTAATACTGCCTGAAAATTTACACCTTAGATGCAGAAGACATCCCTCAACCAAAACATAAAACAAAACCCTGAACATCATAGCTAGCCTAAAATACTACCAAAACATAGACAAATCATAAAGAGAGAGCCCTCTTTGATTACAGTTTGGCTAGAAACTGTAATCCAAAGATTGGTTAGTGGTTACCCCGGTCATATTCCCTTGGGAGTCAAAGGGAACAACCTGGGTGTTAACAGCTCCCAAAGTGTGCCCACACTTGTTCAAAGAAGAGTTTAGCAGTGGCTTCTATTGTGATATTCTTCTTGCAGGCTACCATAATGGCCATCTTCGAGAACCTGTTGATGACCACAAAACACAATCATTTCCATGCCTAGTAGAAGGAAGGCCCAACATGAAATCCATGGAGATGGATTCCCAAGGTCGACTAGGGGTAGCCAGCAAAGTATAGAGGCCTTGCTTCTTGATCGTCAGTTTGGAAATAGAACGGAAATTGTAGGCTCTAATGTACTTCCTGACATCTTGTTGAAGATTCAGCCAATAGAAATACTTCTGCAGTACTGCCACCATTTTCTTGACATCGAAATGCCCAGCAGCCCAACTGTAGTGTGCTTTTGAAATCATCTTGGAACGCTTGGTTGAAGGAATGAAAAGGTGACCCGGGTGGCATAATAGGGCATCCTAGAGGTGAAAATCTAGAACATGCTGACCCTCTAATAGCGTCTGGTATGTGTGGCCGAATTTTTGGTCCCTTTGTAGAGAAGTGGCCAATCGGAAGTCTCGTGCCCACAAGAGTTGAGCATGGTGGCTAATGCCATGATCAGTGGTTGACTGAAGCAATCTAATACATTAATGGTGCTGCCCTTCTTCTACTTGATATTCAAGAGGACATATTGCAGGTATGTGGACCACTTCTGATGGCGATCATTCTGCAACTTCCATTGCATTTGTATGAACTGCAAGGATCGATGGTATGTGTGGATGACCGTTTCCTTCCCTAAAATGTAATGCTTCCATTGTCGCAGGCTTGCACAATGGAATACATCTCTTTGTCATAAGTGGGATACTTCTGGACTGCGTCTGAAAGTGTCTCACTGTGATATGCCACTAGATGCCCATCTTGAGTAAGGACTACCCCAATAGCATAGTCAGAGGCATATGTCTTGATCTCAAATGGTTGTTACAAGTCTAGTAATGCGAGCACTGGTACCGAGTAGAGGCAACATTTCAACCTTGTGAATGCCTTTTGTTTAGATTCAGACCAAAATACTTTTTTCTTTTGCTCCTCCCTTGGAAACTTGACTTAAGGGCCAAGTGATATGAAAAAATCCCAACACGAACCTGCGGTAGAAGTTAGCAAGACCAAGAAAGCTGCAGAGCTCTGTTAGAGTGGTTGGAGATGGCCAATCTTAAATGACTTGGATCTTGGATGAATCCACATGGACCCCTCATTCATCAATAATGTATCCCATATACTAAACTTGGGTCATGCCAAAAGTGAATTTCTCCAAATTGGCACCTAACTTGTGTTTCCGCAGTGTTTGGAGAACCTATCAGATGTGGTGGAGGTTCTCTTCCCAACTCTGGATGAGGGTAAGGATCTCATCCAAGTATACCACTACAAATGAGTTGGTGAATGGCCACAAGATGTCATCCATTAGCGTCATGAAGGTTGTAAGAGCATTCGTCAACCCGAAAGGCATAACCAACCATTCAAAAAGACCCTCCTTTGCTTTGAAGGCAATATTCCACACATCGGAGGGTTCGATTGGTACCTGGTGATATCTTGACTTAAAATGGATCTTGCTGAAATATTTTCCCCCCTTCATTTCGTCCAAAAGGTCATCAATCTGTGGGATCAGGTACCTATTCTAGACAGTGATCTTGTTCAACGCCTGATAGTCAACACAAAGTCTCCAAGTCCCATCCTTCTTTTGTACCAACATGATCGGGCTCCCACAGGGTGATGAACTTGGTCATATATGACCTTTCTGCAGCAGCTCCTGAATTTTCCTCTTGATTTAATTATTCTCCAAAATGGAGCACCAATAGATTGGTCCATTGGGTAGCGACACACCTGGGGTCAGATCAATGGAGTGTTTGACCTGACAGTGCATAGGAACCCTTGCGGGGGAGGTGAAGATGTCCTTGTATTCCTCCATGACCTTGTCTATCTGTATTTGTCATGTGGAGGGGCCCTGTCTAGAGGTTCTAGACACTGTCTTCTTCTTTCATTGAGGGCCTATAATTAGGAAAACAAATTTCCTGGTTTTGGAAATGAGCTTACTGCATTTTTTTGTAGTAACCAAATAGATTGCAGTAGGCGGTGCTACCTCCAGTACCCTGTACAACTTATTTCCCAAACTAACAATAAAAACATGAGGCCTAAACTCATACAAAACATTTCACTTCCACAAGTATGGTTGCCCTAATAATACATCACAAACATCAAGGGGAGCAACATCACACAATACCTCATCCGTGAAGGGCTTGACATTGTATGGAAGGCAACATTGCTAGCTCACATGAAGATCTTGTCCTTGATGAAGCCACCTGATGGTGTATGGTTGTGGATGTGCTGTGGTAAGTAAGTCCAGTTGCATCTCAACCTCTTCCAAAATGAGGTTCTTTTGAATCCCATTGTCGATAATGAACTATAGCGAGGAGCCCTTTACCCACATCTGGGAGTGGAAGAGGCGCTCCTCCTCCTCTAGATCTTCATGGTGGCAATGATGGCATCGTAATCTACATTGATAATATGACTCCCTTTGTCATTCCCATTATCAGGTTCTGACTCAGAGTAATAACATGCATGTGATTTTGAAGAATTTAGCTTGGCAACCAGTGACTTCTTGGCCCGAAACTCACTTTTGTTGTGAGTGGAGCTCTTATGGAACTCAAATCACTTTCCCATGTCCTTCTTCAAGTTCATGGTGTTGTTCTTTGATTTTAGCTTTGGTGGGTTTTCCTGGGACACCCTATCTTGGATTTTTCCTTTGTTCAGTGGTTTCGGGGCACCTTTCCCTTGCTTCGGATTTGCAAATCTACTATCTCGCGTCTTCTGTTTAAACTTTTTCTCAATCTTGACAACATATCAGTACGTCATGCCAAGTGAGGAGATGTCTAGGAACTCCATCTCATCCTAGATGTACATGTGTAAGCAACCACGATATTTTAGTACCAAATGCAATTCAGAATCCTTGATACCCAACTTTGTGTGAAGGGTATGAAAAATATTGGTAAACTCTGACATGTCTTGGTCTCTTACTTGCCGCAGCATGGTCCACTTTATGTATTTATCCTCATAGCTTCTGACAGGGTAGTACTGCTCCTTGATGGAATTCTGGAATGAATTCCAAGTGGGTGCAGCTGAAAATAGTGAGGCCATACTTTCATCCTTTTCCTCACAGTAAGTTCCCCATGAGTCCTTGACATGGGGGATGGCTTTGAGAAGAGTGAAAGTAATATTTTCCCGACTGGAAAAATCATGAACAGAAAAATACCCTTCTGGTAGATTTAACGATTTATCTATAATGTTTGCATCTATATGACCCTCAAATATGGGAATGTCAAAGTTAACTTGTACCTTAAAGGGTGTGGTGCTTCCAGAGCTGCTTCTTGAAGTAGATGTGTCACCCCTAGGTAGCCGCTAAAGGATCTGGGAAAAGTTGTCCATCATCGCATTCCTTTGTCGCTCGAGGGCCTCTTCGAACAAGATTTTGATAGGATCTCCTAACCCCTCATCCTTCTTGTTATCCTCCATGGGAGTTCGTCAAGATTTGTGAGGCTAGTCTTGCAAAGGTTCAACCAGTTCAAGCCCTAACTCCTTATATCCTGACCTTGTTGGGGACATGCAAAGAAAAATAGACAAAGAGCAGACCCTTCTGATACCATTGATCTAGATTTAAATAGGAAAGCAACAAATTAGATGGATAGCCATAAATACAGATATGCAATAGAAATAATACTTCATTTCATTAATGTAAAATATGGAAATATGATTACAAATGGAAAGGGAAATAAATTAGCTTGGGCGATGGTAGTGCATATTTGAGGAGAGATGTGGTGGCTACATGCCTCTCAACTATCTTACAATGAGGCTCAAATCCCTATTTATTGTT
Organism: Pinus tabuliformis; assembly: GCA_031772625.1. NCBI lineage: Eukaryota > Viridiplantae > Streptophyta > Pinopsida > Pinales > Pinaceae > Pinus > Pinus tabuliformis. The sequence continues at coordinate 2,021,527,296 of CM062817.1, read as the reverse complement.
GAGAAATAATTAAAAACCGTAAACATCCAAAAACATAACCCTAGGAGATGAATCGCCAAACTATGGGCCTCGTTTGGGTAAATTGGTACGTGAACATCTTGGGGTCGTAACTTTGGCATACGATCTCCCTTTGACGCGCACAATAGCTGGTTAGAAAGATCCATCCCAGGACTACAAATTTTCATGGAGCAATATCGATCCATGTGTTATAGACATATTTGGGCACTTCAACCCCGATATTATATGTTGATAAGCTAGGGCTCTTTAATCCCTAAAAGAGTTGTTCATACCCTAAAATAACATGGTCATCTGATTACATCATTCCCCAAGAGTTCCACCTGAAATATCATCCAGAATTGGCATAAACGGGACCATACTGACTGCTAAGGGTGTGATGAGTGAGGATGGAAAAATGTCCGGGACATTTTGCTAAGTGGATGCTCATAGAATCTTCTAGAAAATTCCCCTCTGACACTTGCCTCTTTGAATTCGTCCTAAATATGAGTAAGAGATCTAAACTTCAGTTATATCCCCTCTTGTGGAACCAAATGTAACAAGTGGAATGACACTAATCAAATCCTAGAGATGACTCACACCCTTGCAAACATCTATAAATGGATCCCTCATCTAAGAGATCTGGGGGCTAGAATATTGTGAATTGCAAGGAAGTGCTGATAGTTTGTATTTGAGAAAGAGCATTGTATTGTTGGGTGGTCTTGCTATTTCGTGAGGTGAAGAGAGCTTTGATTCTGGGAGGATGATGCTAGATCAGACAATTGGGTTGTAATTCTCCCTTTTATATAATAAAGTTCTTCGAGTTTTCTTCCATATAACTGTGCAATTGTGAATGTTATTATTCGTGAATTCCATTGTATGTTCATTATATTTCTGATTCCATAATGATTATGATATAATAGATCAAGATGCTTTGAATGTTCTTTATTACTGTGTTCCTATAGGTACTCTCCAAGCGGGATAAGTATGGAGAGGAGTTGCAAGCTCTGTCAAGGGGGACAGAGATCAAGCAAGGAGTTAAGCAAAAGATCCAGGTTGGTTCCTTTATCTTTCTCTTAACTATTATACATAGAAGAAGTAACGAATTGCTTTAAACTGTTGTTTCTAGGGTAGTTGCCAAACCTAGAGGGCTAGTCGATAAAAAAGACACTAGTTTTCCCAGAAACACCATGGACCCATGTTGTTTCCAGATTTCCCAAAAAATGTCATTTAGGACCTCAAAATAGCTCTGGAAGTTCAGGACCCAAAAAACTGCTAAAACTAATAAACTGTACTATGATTAAGGAAACTGAAAAATTGAAAGAAACAATGGTGGGGGTCAAAGTGGAGTTGGCGGGTGGTCACTAATATCCACCTGGATCATGCATACCTCGATCATTCATCAACACTTTTGGGCAGCCAAATCTAGCTAGGACATATTCAAACAAAAACTTCGTTGTTATATCTCTTGTGAAATCTTTAACTAGCTGTGTCTTTTCCCATCTGGTTAGATACTCTATCATGGTGATGATATAGAGTGCACTGGTCTTCTTCCCTGGGGGCCAAATTGGCACAATGAAATCAATTGCCCATTTTTCAAATGGTTGCAACCATAATTGACGATTCAATGGCAACTCATCCCTCCACGATGCTCTGCCCGTTCATTGACATGCATCACATGCCCTACAATACGCTTTAGAATCTTTATGCAGTGTAGGCCACCATAAACCTACACATAAAATCTTCCATGCTATCACCTTTCTTGCATAATGTCCTCTTGTAGCCCCTCCATGAGCTTCAATGAGGATGATCTTCCACTCAAAATTTGGCACATATTGTTTCAATATCTCTTCTGCACCCATTTTATACAAATGTCTTGCAACTATTGAGAAATTCGCTGCACATACTACTAGTTCCTTCTTTTTTTGACTTGTATACCATTCTGGTGCCATCTCTCTGGTTAAAAAATGAATAATATATGCAAAGTAGTTATCAACTACATGCACTGTGAAGAGCAACACATCGGGTAACCCTCCGTCCAAATTATTAGGCTCCTCTCTTGTCTCAATCTGCGACAGATGGTCAGGTCATGCATTCAACCTCCCTAGCTTCACAATCACCTCAAATTCATATTCCTAGAATAACGGAAACCATCAGCAGATCTCTCCCCCCTCCCCCCCCCCCAACGTAGGCTTATTGACCAAATATTTTAAGGCAGAATGATCTATGTAAATTTTGAAATGTATGCCCAATAGGTAGTGCCTGAATGTTTGAAGTGCATACACCATAGCTAATCCTTTGGGCTCTGTCATTGAGTAATTCTTCTCGGCCTTCGATAATTTCCTTCTCGCATAGGCTATAGGGTGATCCATCTCTCCTTCACTGGCCTGTGTTAGCACTGCTCCCAACGTAATGAAAGAGGCGTCGACATGTATGTGGAATTCCTTATTCCAATTCGGAAGACAAAAATTGGCGCATTGACCATCTTTTCCTTTAGTATGTCCAAACTACATTGACATTCTTCATCCCAACAGAATGTAGCGTTCTTCTTCATCTGTTTCTTCATGGGCATCATAATATTAGCGTAAGTCTTGATGAACTTCCTATAATATCCTGTATGCTTGAGCATTGCACGTAGCTGTTTGACACTTCTTGGGGCCTCCAAATAGAATATTACCGTGATCTTGGTAGGATCCACCATCAGCCCTTTCTTGCACACCACATGACCCAACAAGATCCCAAAGGGGACACAGAATAAACACTTCTTCAGGTTCCGCGCGATCTAATAGCTCCGGCACATATCCAGCATTAGGCACAGACTTTCTACATGGCACGTCTCTAAATCAAACAATGTTGAGTCATAAAAATACACCTCCAAGAACTTATGAATGAACTCCTTAAATGTTGCTATCTCTACGCGAGAAAATATTGCAAGCACATTCTTGAGTCCAAACAACATTACAGTATACTAGAAACAACCCCATTCTGTCGTGAAGGTTGTTTTGCTCCTATCCTCTGGCGCCATCTTGATCTGATGGTACCCAAAAAACCCATTAGTGAATGAATAGGCCTCCTACCCTCCAACACTGTCCAATACTTCATCAGTAAATGGTGTCAGGAATGGGTCATGGATGAAAGCATCATTAAGCTTCCTTAGATCTACGCAAATCCTTATTTCTCCATTCTGTTTCTTCTCCTAAACCACCATCAGGTTCACCCAATTAGACTCTTCCAAAGGTTTGATGATGCCTGCTGGCTACATATTATCCAAATCCAAGAGAACCTTTTCCTTGTATTTGGGATTAAGGCAATACAACCCCTTCTTAATAGGCTTCGTGTCCAGTTTCAAAGTGATTTTCATCACACCCAGGTCATCTATGATGCCTTTCAAGTTTTAAAACAAGGTAGGAAAAATATTCTGGTACTCGTAGATTAACTTAGAAACTTTATACACTGTGGCATCGTCCCAATAATCCCCAATCTTCACAAATTTTAGCTCTGCTTCTGTACCAATGTTCACTTTCTTGGTTTTCAATGATGCGGTGATGTCCATGTTTTCTATTTGCGGACCTTCAGCCTCGTGATGATCTTCTACCTATAGAATATTAATATTTCTTGGATATTCATCCTCCCCCTCAATCGTCACATTATAGCATTCCAATGCATGGTGCAACTGGGTGCTCCAATCTGGTTGAACCCATTCTAACGGTCCCTGTGGTATTCTGAAGATCATTTCCTTAACCTCCTGCAGAGCTTCGTTAATGCTCTTGAATCCATCTTCAAAACTGAAGGTCATTAATAATCCTTCCCTTAATATATCCCACTCCACAGTGCCATGCAGAACTTTGTTTCCAGATACCAATTCATAGGAATTATATCCAAAGTATGAAAGAATAAGTGCACCCACTCCGGCTGTGGCTTCGTTCCATAAGCTTTAGTCCACTTTGCTAAATGGTCACACGGATGATTTCTCCCATCATATTTCTTAGTTAAGCAAACTTTAGGAGGACCAAACCACAACCTCATCATCCTTCTGTAATCTCGCCATTCATCGAAGTTTTCCTTGTGCATACCCCACCATTGTGCGGGTGTAGTGTGCATCGCCAAATCTAGTGCTTGGAATGGATGATCCTCAGGGATTTCTCATTCAAAGGGATCAAAAAACTTATCTACATTAGCTAAACCATCATAATAGGGTAAATTTCTTACCTCCGATGACACAGAGTGTAGCAATTTAGTTATCATGTTGCAACACAGCATAGATACTTCATGCAGCCTATTCTTCCAATGCTCCAATTCTTCATCTGAATTCAAGGTACGAGAAATTTCCCGGTCCCATGCAATCCTTCCATGATCTGTTGGATTAATCAAGTCTTGATCTCACGCAGTTATTTTGTATATCTGATCCAAGTCATGACCACTTTCTTCATAGTCACGAACTAGTTTAGTATATTGCGGTCCTTCTCCAGGGTCCAACAGTACTACAACCCACAACAAATTTCTCACAAACGACATTGTCCTTTTCTTCAAGTTGATGACCCCATTCATATCTATGGCCTAGTCAATTCCAAGGAGCGTGGGGTATGGATTGTTGTCATCGACTATCTCTATTACTTCGAAATTAGCCAGTGTGCTCACACCTTCTATATCCATCGTTACTCCATGTAGTCGTCCCATAGGGATGATCTTCTGCTGATTTGCCATTCTAACCTACATCCGAGACCATTGCAGCACATCTCTCCCCATTGTTTCCCATTTCTATTTAGGAAAAATGTTTGCGTCAAACCCCAAATCCATAATAACGTGGTCCATCTCATAATCTCCTATCTTCGCGGTGAGCCTCATCTCGTGCCTCGTTCTTGCCTTATGTTTGCCAATTTTTCTAACCACACGGTGTCCATCAGGGGAGTTTTCTTTACTGGCACACTTGTTTATTAATTCCTACAGCCCTTTCATAGCCTTTCTATCGTGCATAAGTTTCATGCAGGTCTCTAAGAATGTGGTAAGTATAGAGGGATCAACCTCTATAGGCATGTTGGTTTTTGGCAGTTTTTTCTGACTTCCTGAGGTAGATGATGAGCCCCAAAAATGTACAATTATTTGGGCTCATTCAACCTCCTAATTTGGCTTAGTCCACCATTCTCATTTGTTTATTGCATGTTTTTGATTATTTTTATGTTAATAGAGTGAATTTGGTTAGTCATTATGCCCACAAGTCTAATGGGTGCTTTGTGTAACCTTGTTGGTCAACTTGGAGACAAATTTGAAGGTCTTAATGAGCACTTGGCAGCCAAATTCGTGGGAGAACAAGCTAGAGGATTTGTAGGAAGGTGTCCCCCTCATTTATGGGCCCTTACCTCGAATTCTCCACCATCAGCTCGGAGTTCAAGGGCCACCGAATCAATCAGCTCAAGGGCAGCCAAGCAAGTCAAGTTGGACTGCTGTTAACTCCAAGTCTTGGGCAGCCAAGTCCCTAACTTTTAGGAGGACTGTTGGGTCCTCAAATTGTATAAATAAGAAGGCTTGGGGCCTCATTTTGGTTAGCTAGTTGGTAGTCATTTTTGTAGCTAGTTAGTCATTTTGTTTTAGCCATTAGTTAGCTAGCTTGTAGTTCAATTTTTAGGCCATGGATTAGCTTTTCTTTCATCTCATTCTCAAGCTCTCCTTATGGACAGTTTTGATGTACTTTTCATTTCTTGATTAATAAAGATGGATCCAGCTTTGCACCAGCTCTAAATCGTTCACGGGAGGCTGTAGCTCTTGGGGTTGGGCCCATCTCAAGCGCCCAGTACCTCCCTTGTTTATATTTATGTGTCTTTGCTGCATTCTCATAATAAAATCTGCTCTTTAAATTTAAATATTGTGTTGTTGTTTAGGTTGCTTTTGATGATTAGAAAAGGTTGTTAATGTTCAGATTTGCTTGATAGGTTAATCACAGGGAATATATTCAGAAAAAGGCTACCAAGTACTTTGGATCTCACCTCCCCTTCAGTGGAATCATGAGCTGGGACCAATGTAACCTTGCTGCCAACAAAAACACTTTCTTTGCTTCACCATGCAATCATTAGTGTTTGAATCTCATTTGCAGAACTTGATATCAGTTTGGATGCATGTTTAGGTTTATAATCACTTAGGTTCATAATTGTTTCACATGGTCTCACTGTAAATAAACTTATGTTCATTTCCTTTGCTGTTAGGTCAGATTAGAGTAAAGTAACTAGGTCATGGGTTTCATAACTAGATCTTTGTTTTCTTGCATGTCCTTGTTGGTTCAGTTGTAAACAATATGCAGGGCACCTTCATCATCTCCTCAAGTTCTATTTAACCTCTGTCTCACTCATTTACCCTCCAACTCTGTCATTTCCCACACAGCTCCATCTCCTTCAACTTTCGTTGGTTCCATCCTTCCAATCATCAAACCATTGCATACACTCTTCCTTCATCTGATTTTCCAGCTCCTGAGCCATCATCATGTCCATCTCCATCTCACTTAGCCTCCCACACCACTCCAACACTCCATCATCTCCCAAAACCTCCACGGCCAATCATCCTGTAGAATTGCACAGCCATCCTGTAGAAACCAGAGTATCCTATAGGATCCCCTGCAAACTTCCTGTAGGAGGCCACTCACTCGGTTGCCGAGCTTCTGAATGTGAGGAACCTCTGTGGATGGATGCTAAGGATCCCTAGTAACCTCTCCTATCCTCCCCAACCTGTCCCACGCTTTCCTTCCTTCTCCATCCCATCTGCACAACCAAACCCTAGTTAGCACAAAATCACAATCATTCCATACACTTAAAGGAAACATACAAAAACATGTCTTTTATGATGCAAGTAGCTTAGATCCATGAATTTTCACTTATTAGAGGTAATGACAGCATTGGTAGAAGTTTTATTCACATTCTTTGCATTGTAGAGGTTAGACTAGTCAAATTAGGGTTTCCTAGGTTTACATGCTTTGGTTTGCTTTCAGTTCATTTTCGCCAAGTAGATTAGTTTTCTCTGAGCTAGCTTTCATCCATCATTTAGCAAGCTTCTTCTGAGAGCCTATAGAAGTTGGCTTGAGCCCTAGCGGACTTGTGCCAGCTGACCAAGTGACAGCTGCGACAAGAGCTAATACTTGTGCATATAGCACCGCCGCTTCCAAGTTTGTACGAACTACCGGGTTGATAAAATTAAGAGACGGGAAGCCCCAGGAGTTGTAGCATTATCGCTACAATACTGGAGCTCACCATCTTTTTGGCGCCGTTGCTGGGGAAGCGGCAGAGTATTGGCGATTTTTGCTATTCTTCTATTTTCTACTACAACCTTCTGCTAAGTAGTTTATTTCATTTCCATTACGCAATTTCATTTATGCAAAAGTAGATTAGCATTTCTTGCTTTCATAGATTAGCATTTCAATTCCGCAATTTCATTTCTGCAAGCGTAGATTAGCATTTCAATTCCGCAATTTCATTTCTGCAAGTGTAGGGTAGCATTTCAATTCCGCAGGCGTAGCCTAGCATTTCATTCTTGCAATTTGATTTGAGCAAAATAGATTAGTCCTTTCCTGCTTTCATTTCAATTCCGCATTTTCATTTTCGCAAGATAGTTAGTTGTAGTTCCATTTATTTCAGTTTTGCAAGTAGAAGTAGAAAAAAGCAAAAATCAAGCAAAAAGATTTCATTTCATGCTTTGTAGGAGTAGAGATAAGTTAGAAAAATGATTTCACAACACCCCCACTGCTTCACACAGCCAACGTTCTTCTTCGATGGCTGTGATGAAAGAACCCCTGGGTGGACATCAAGACATATCTGAAGAACCTCTAGGGGAAAAGAAGAAGAAAACATTCCTCTGAAGCAAATGGCTACAAGCAGAAATGTTGGGAGCGGTCCCTTATCCAAAGATGAATTTGCAAATCAGATTGAAGATTTCAAGAGTGACATGAGGCAGTTTCTTGCCATGCAACTGGATACCTTGCGGATCCAAAAGAAGCAAGAAGAAGCCAAGAGGGCTTTGGTCATTTTGTGTCCTAGGTGCCTTAAAAAGCATCCTAGGAATGAATGTCCAATGCACTCCCTAGAAGTGTGTTTTGTATGTGAAGAATACCATCCTACAGATCAGTGCCCTTCCTTGCCCAGAATCAAAGCTGCATATCAAAGAGCCAAGGGAGCCACTGAATCACTCTATTATATGAACCAAAGGAGGCCACATGGACCTAGATCTTACCAGCAGGAGATGCAAGGGATACCCGAGACCTATTATGACCCTTATCAAGCCACTTTCATGCCTTCTTGGGATCCCCCTGCTCATCCTTTCTGGTCTACACCTCCTCCTTGGTCATATCCTCCTTATTCCTTCATAGATCCATATTATGCCCAACCAGTTGCTCATTCATTTCACTCTTATGCTCAACCACAGCCTCAGTGGAATGCACCTTATCAGGAGTGGAGGCCCCAGTACAACTCTCATCCCGCTCATTGTCCTCCACCACCTGCTCATCCACAACCATCGCCTCCTCCTCCACCAAGGCAACCCCAAATGCCTACCCAACCACAATGCCATCCACCTCCATCTCAATTACACCCCTCCACTCAGTTACTCGTACCTCCATTTCCAAAACCATGCAATGGAGTAGCTCAACCCAATTGCAAAGCTGAGGCACAACATGTGCAAATGACTCCTTTTGAGCTCAATGATGTTCACCAAAGCTCAGGAAGAGTGTTGCAAAAGAGAGAATCTATTGAAAAAATTGAAGGACCAAAAGCAAAAGAAGATTCCAAAGAGGAGATCAAAGAACCATGGGCTGCACTTAATGAAGAGAAGAGATCAGAATCAGAGATCGAGAGAGTTCCTTCATGGTTACCATCAGATCTTCCATGTATTCAAGAGAAAGATCAGCAAAAGGAGGAAGATGAGAAAGTCATGATAGAAAGTGACATGAAGAATAATCCAAATCAGCAAAGGGACCAAGGATATCAAAGCTATATTGAGACATGGTTCCAGACAGTCACTAAGTTGCAGCAGTACTCTCTTCCTCAACTATGTTTGATCCCTTCAAAGTCAGATCATTTGGTCTCTGAGATCTGGATACCTGTCAGAGCATGCATTTCGAGCCTCCACGTCATTTTTTCTCTAATCTCGATGTGCACATGGCTCCATTGGAAGTATTCTTATACTTGAAAGGAATTTTGTTTTTCAAGTAGGGTAGGGTAGGAAAAAATAAAAAAAATAAAAAAAAATAAAATAAAAAATGAGAAAAGAGGAAAATAGAAATCTAAGGTGAAAACCTCCTTGGAGGCGCCTTAGATTGGCTCATTGATTGAAAACCTCCATGAGGCGGTCAATGGGTTGAAAAAAAAAAAAGAACAGAGAAAAGATCTTTGGGTGAAAACCTCCCTTGGAGGCGCCCAAGGCAGGCAATTAGGGTGAAAACCTCCATGAGGCGCCCTAGTTGTTTTTCAAAAAAAAAAAAAAGAGAAAAAAGAAAAAGAAAAATGAAGCTAATCTCCCTTGAATGATTTCAGGTTGCAGCAATGACATTGCAGGTTGCAAGAAGGACGTTTCATGATAGGAGGAGCACTCAAATCAAAGACAAAGGAGTTTTTGTGCCTTCTACAGGAAGTTTCGTATCTTCTACAGGAAGCTTACAAAAAAGCCAAATTGATCTCCGAGGAGGACCTGAAGGCTTGGAATATGTCCATGAGGCCTACCCACATCCATGTTTCCATTCCTCACCCCTTTTCCATCATCTTTTTCATGTCATTATGCTTCTTTCCTCAAAACTGTGTCTTCTACAGGAAAGCTCTGTATTTCTACAGGAAACATCCTGTAGAACCTTTGGACGAGCCAAATCCAATTTCAAAAGTGAATCTGATGGTGGGAGTCTATTGGTTAGGCCTGCAAGCACTTGGGTGTCCATCCCTTGCCTTCATCCATCATTTTTTCACCTCCTTGTGCTTCTCATTGTGCTTCTACAGGATCTTCCTGTAGAAATTGTGGGAAACTAGGCATGCATTTCAAAAAGTGGTTTGGCGAGCATGGTAGCTTCCTCAAGTTCAGAAGCCCTCATGCCATCTTCCAGCTCCTCCTCCATCATCTCCATACCTGCATCACAAAAAAAATTCATTTTGTCATCCCATGCAAGCACATGCAAAAATCCTTGAAGCAAAAATACCTAGAGCCAAATTTGTTTTTGCCATAACTTTAAAACCATGCATCCATTTGACAAACCGTTTTATGGGGAATTGTACAAGGTTGATGACAGCATGCCTGAGCAGTTTCATGCAATTCCGATGCACGGTTTCCAAGAAATCAGCCTCCATCACCATCAGCCATTTTTGCCTTTTCTCCATAACCGTGCATCCGTTCCAAAACTTGTTTCATTCGGAGATGCACATGGATGATAGTAACCTACCCAAGCAGTTTCAGCCAATTCCGATGCACGGTTTCCAAGAAATCGAGCTCTGAAATCTTCAACCATTTTCCATTTTTCTCGAAATCCGTGCATCCATTGATCACGAATTTGCTATGGGAGATGCATAATGATGGTAGGAACATGCTCCCCGAGTTTCAGATCGATCTGATCTACTGTTTGGGAGAAATGGCAAAAAGAAGTTCTGGTCTTGTGAAAATTCAATGGCAGCAGTTTGAGGGTGCAGATCTGAACGTGGAAATGAACTTTTGTTGCATGCATCTGGCCAGAGGACACCTGCACAAGGAAACCAGCCATGAATCAACAACCAAGCCATCATGCAACCATAAAATCAAATTCATGCAGCAATGACAGCCCACAACAGCTCACGGCAGCCATTCGACTTCGAGGTATGTGACTGATCTCGTTCTTCTATTGCATAGATTTAATTTGAAAACTGCATGAATTGATGGGATGGTGGAATTAAGCCATGAATTTAGGAAGGTTCACTTGATGTCCAGTTCTCTAGCACTCACGAGAAGTCACGCCACATGCATGGGTCAGTCATGCACGTGAAATTTAAAAAAATGTGGGCAGTCTAACTCCAATGCAACTGATGGATGAGATCACAGGCAGAGAACACACAATTGACAACTGCAGTTCATGATGGCACAACAATTGCATGGGCTAGCACACGTATGTGCCACCTCACCCCAAAAAATCACGCATGTAATTTGAGCGCTCAGCTGAAATTCAAAGGCTGTTGTTCATCTGCACTTGCCACATCATCAACTGAAGTCTGCACAATCTATTAACTTGTCATCCTCCACCAAGCTTTCTCGGCCATATATTTTTTAACCCACCGATGCAATCACGTTCTACAGGAAACGGGTGGGGTCTTCTACAGGAAAGTGCAGCAGAGCAGAGAAGCCTGAGTTTCTCTTCATCAAGTTTGGAGCTCGAAGAAAGGTGAAAATAGCTGAGGTGGATCATGTTATTTTATTGTTCGTTCACTTGCACGGGATATTGCAGAGGGTATGAAAGTCGTGGAATTGCTTTTAGAGCTTTCAAAGGATATGGCTGTGTATGAACAGATTGGCAAGGTATAAGGTTGTATCCTCCTCCTTGTAACAATGTCAAATAGTGACAATCCTAAAACTGCTAAGGATGCAAACAAAGTTCTGAAGAATCTCCCATGCAGTGAGCATCATGTACTGCAAATGGCATAGGTGGACTATTTCAAGCCCTTGATACAGAACCTGAGAGAAGGGTCTGAAACAATGAAGATTGTTATGGCAAGTAAGTTGTCAGAGATAGGTTTAACAGATCAAAACAACGCTGCATTGCTCAAAGAGGAGGTTGTATTTCCACTTCTTGAAATGATTTCCAATGTTCATTTGAAGTCAAAATTAGTAGCCATTGGGGCACTTCAAATCTTTCAAGTTTACCTGAGAATGCGTTACAAATGATAAAAGATGGGGTGGTCTGTGTAGGAATTTACAGGGTAAGTTCCTCAGAAAGAATACCAAGAGGACACCGCTCACAACCAGATCTCAAATCAATACACCAGTATTTTTGACGTGGTTAAAACCCTCAGAGTGCAAGGAGGGAAATAGTCCACGGCCTGTCCCAACGTGGGTACAGACAATTTATTAATCAAAGAATGAAAATTTACATAAGCTTCTCTCATGCACGGATTACCCGAACAATGACCCTCCATGCGCTTTAAATAGAACTCATGGACCAATCGGGTGTCAAGCCACGGATCAAGTGTCGGTAATACCGAGGTGAGAGTGAACCGTCGGATCACTACATATCGTGACCGTCGGATTGTAAGTTACAAAATGTACAACGGTAAAGAAACACACTTTACCTAACTCTAACCTAACTCTATACTAGACCAAGTTGAACTTAACTATATCCTATGTGTCGGAATATCCTAACATCCCCCCTTAAGAACAACTTGGGATAGGATTGAAGGATTTACAAATATGACACAATAGGAGAAGGAAGGAGGCACTAGAGCCTATCCCCCCTTAGTGACAACTTCCTGAACTCCAAGCATATATCGAAGTTTAGTGAACTTCGCCTCTGTGAGAGCCTTTGTGAAGATGTCTGCAACCTGATCATCTGTTGGACAATATTGCACTTCAAGAACATGGTCATGAATGAGCTTTCTGATGAAGTGCATGTGTAGTTCAATGTGTTTGCTGCGCTGATGCTGGACTGGATCTTTGCATAGCTGAATGGCACTTTGATTATCACACCAAAGTGTGGTTGGATGCTGCTGCTCAAAGCCAAACTCTGATAGGATCTGACGAAGCCACAAGGCTTCCTTACTAGCTTCCACGGCACCACGATACTCTGCTTCTGCTGATGAAAGAGAAATGGCAGCCTGTTTCTTACAAGCCCATGTAATAGGTCCTGAACCAAGAGTGAAGACATAACCGGCAGTAGACTTCCGATCATCAAGGTCACCAGCCCAATCAGAATCAGTGAAACCAACTAACAGAGGAGCTGCTTTGGCACTGTAATGAATCCCAAACTGTACTGTACCTCGAACATAACGAAGTATTCTTTTAGCTGCTTTCCAATGACTTTCACGGGGGTTTTGCATAAAACGAGCAACAAGGCCAACAGCAAAGGAAAGATCAGGACGAGTATGGGTTAAATACAAGAGTTTTCCAACAAGTTGACGGTATAAGGTAGCATCAACTTCAGGAGAAGTACAAGAGACTGAAAGTTTGACTCCAGACTGAAAGGGAGAAGTGGCTGGCTTACAGTCTTCCATGTGAAAATGACGAAGAATATCACAAGCATACTTGGACTGGGAAAGGAAAATACCCTCTTGGAATTGCAAGACTTGAAGACCGAGAAAATAGTGTAAGTGTCCTAAGTCTGTCATTTCAAATTTCTTTTTAAGGCTGGATTTCACATGGTTTATAAGGTTGGGATCACTACCAGTAAGAATAAGATCATCAACATAAAGAACAAGGATGATGAGAGAGTTGCCCACTTTCTTGGTGTAGACAGTATTGTCAGAATGACACCTAGAAAAGCCAGATTCTAAAAGAAAGCTATCCATTTTGGCATACCAAGCTCGAGGAGCTTGCTTGAGGCCATAAAGGGATTTCTTAAGTCGACAAACGAGGCTGGAGTCTGTTTGTATGAAGCCAATGGGTTGTTCCATATAGATTTCTTCCTGCAAGTCACCATGCAAGAAGGCAGATTTAACATCCATTTGATGGACTTCCCATTTTAAAGAGGCAGCAAGGGAAAGAACAAGGCGGATAGAGTTCATTTTGGCAACTGGAGAGAAGGTTTCAGTGTAGTCAATGCCTTCAACTTGTGAAAAGGCCTTAGCAACTAGACGAGCTTTATGTTTATCAACTTTCCCATCTGGTCCATACTTGGTTCTGTAAACCCATTTGCATCTAACAAGTTTGCGTCCCTTTGGTAGAGGAACAAGATCCCATGTATCATTTGTCATCAATGAATGATATTCTTCATTCATAGCTGTTTCCCAATGTGGATGGCCTGAAGCTTCTGCAAAAGTGTCAGGATCATGATTTACTGGAGCTTGAGCCAGTAAAGAAGAGGCTCTTTCAAACTGAGAACGTGTACGTCGCTGATCTGTAGGATCACCAGCAAGATCACCTGCTGCATCCCGAGTAGCACGGACCCATCTTGGAAGTTGAGGATCCTGAGAAGGTGGGGAAGGATTATCATCCTCGCTTTCATCATCAGAAGAAGAAATGTTTTCAAAGATAGAAGAGATAGGAAGAGGTGGCACATCCGCCGGACTAGGCTCGCAGGCCGATTTATTTTCATCAAATTTTACATCTCTTCTAATGATAACATTTTTGGACTTAAATGGAATAAGTCTATAGCCTTTTACATCTTCAGAATATCCAACAAAAGTACATTTCTCACTCTTAGGTTCTAAGGCTTTATGCTTTTCATCTGGAATATGGGCCCATGCTTCACTTCCAAACACACGAAAGTGACTTACATCTGGTTTAATGGAACTCCAGGCTTCTTCTGGAGTGATATTCTCTAGAACCTTAGTAGGAGTGCGATTGATTATATAATTTGCACAATTAATTGCTTTGGCCCAAAAACTAAGACTGAGTCCTTTAGATTGCAGCATACAATTAGCCATTTCCTTTAAGGTGCGATTTTTCCTTTCAGCTACACCATTTTGTTGTGGAGTGTATGGAACAGTATGTTGCATTTGAATTCCATTTTCAGTGCAAAAGTTGATGAATGCATTTTTAACATATTCTCCACCATTATCAGTTCTTAGCTTAAGAATTTGATGTCCAGATTGTTTTTCAACGAATGCTTTGAAGGCCAAAAAGGTGGTAAATACTTCGCTCTTGAGTTTTAAGAAGTATACCCAAGTGCGTCTGGAGAAATCATCAATGAAAGTTAAGAAGTACTTGCAGCCAGAGAATGAAGCAACAGGAAGAGGACCACATAAATCACTGTGCACAAGCTGTAAAGGGGCTGAGGCGTGCCAAGAGGCACGTTTGTCAAAACTGTCCCGATGATGTTTTCCGAGTACACATCCGGAACAAACACCATCTTTGCAAGATACCATAGGAAGACCTGTCACCATGTTTTCTTTACATAGATGCTGAAGGGAGCGATAGTTTAAGTGACCATACCGCTCATGCCAAAGTTTGCTCACTTCATCATTATGAGCAACAAATACTGAGGGAAGATGGGATGACCCAAAGTTGTGAAACTTATACAACCTTTTGGAATCATCAGCAAGACCAGTAGCTAGAATCTGTTTAGGATCTTTTAGATCCTTGATTACAACATCATGAGGTGAAAATTCAACAATTTTACCTTCACCTGAATGAGTTATCTGATAGACAGATAGAAGGTTGCAGGATAAGTTTGGAACACATAATACATCATTGAACTGACCATTGTCTAGATGAACAGTTCCAGTCCCTACAACATTAAGAGATCTATCATCACCAACATATATATTTTTGGTGTTACAATCATTTAAAGAAGAAAACATGGCTTGGTTTTTGGCCATGTGACAAGAGGCTCCAGAATCAATGAGCCACTCATGAGAATGAGAAGAAGAAGAAGATACATTTAATGCATAACCAGACTGAGATGATTGACGATGACATGCAGAAAATGCCGTTCCGGAAGTTGAAGTTGAAGTAGGCTCCAGATGGATGTTATGTTTCTTCATTGCGGCTTCCAAGGCTTCCATCTTCTTAAAGCATTTAGATTCTAAGTGGCCATCTCGATTACAAAAGTTACAATGTCTGTCAGTCTTCTTCCATTTGTTTTTATTGGTCTTGTCATATTGCTGAAATGATCTTTCATCTTGAGGCTGAGTTGGTTTAGGACCATTCCTTTGAGGATAAGACTTCTTAGGATTCTTTGAATTTGGTTGCTGCTGGGCGGCTAACGCTTTCGAGGAAGAGTTTCCAAGATTAAGAAGACCAAGGTGTAAGAGTTTTTCTTGTTCTCTTATTAAGGAATCACAAAAGGAGTCAAAGGAAGGGGGCTTGTAGTCTTTGCCTTGACAAATGAAAGCTTCCCTGGTAGAATGGAAAGTGGAAACAAATACAGAGTAGGCTGGTCCCAACTTAGTAAGGATGGAATAAATAAGGTTACCATCTTCTTTCTTAACTTTAACACCTTCCAAGAGATATCTAAGGGTCTTGAATTTGGACAAGAAATCTTCAATGCAAGAAAAATTATTAGGATCCAAAGTAAGCAACTCATTCTCAAGTTGATGGGCTCTAATTTCATTTTTAATCCCAAAAACTTTAGCAAGTTTTTCTAATGCTTCATGAGGAGTTTCAATTTCTGCAATGTGGAATCTAAGATCAGGAGAAACAGACATTCCTATCAAACCACGTGCTTGATCTTGTCGATTTTCCCATTTTTCGGCCTTGTCTTCATCTTTGGGTTTCTTCTCTTGGTCTGTGGCTATTCTGAAGAGACCTTTACTTCTAAGTAAATCTCCCATGTAGGCTACCCATTGGAAGTAGTTAGTGCTGTCAAGAATGACTTGGCATGGACTTTCTATTTTTTTGAAAAACAACTGAAGCTGAAGATGCTGAAAGTAAGTGGTCCAATGGATAGATCTCGAAAAAATAGGCGGTTTTAAAAAAAACGGCTCTGAAAAAGGCTTCCGGATGAAGAAGTTATGGCTTTTTGAAAAAAAATTGTTGACGTTGCCGGCAAAGTGCGCGAATGTGCGGGAATGAAAAAATCCGCCCCCACAAAATGGAGACTTGAACCCAAGACCTCTACTCTCTTAAAAGGTCTTTGAACCAATTGATCTATACAAAATATTTGAGAGAGAGAGAGAGAGAGAGAGAGAGAGAGAGAGGGGGGGGGGGGGGGCCTCGATTTGCGTGCTTGCCTTGGGAAGACTCTTTTCCCCTACAAAACACAAAACACAAAACCCAACACAAATATCCAAAGAAAAACGAACCTTACGGCTCGAAGTTAGCTTTAGCCAAAAAACTAGAAATTTTAAAAAAAAAAATCTCAAAGTTAGCTTTTAGCCGAAAAACTAAATATTTTTCTCAATGTTTCTGATTTTCCGAGATCACACTAAGGTGCAGGGAAAAGAGCATACGCATGAGAAAAATCCTTTCTTTCTGTTTCTGATTTGCCCAGATCGCACAGAGTCGCAGGGCAAAGAGCATACGCAGAAATGAAAGGTATAGATCCGGGAAAAAAAAGGCTAAATAAACCGAACCGAAATAAGCAGAGAGAAAATGACAGTAAACTGCAAAAAAAACACTGTATACCTCCCGATCTGAAAAATGACGCAGCTAGGGCTACCGGAAACCTTTTCGCGTGAAACGAAAGGGGTTCCTCACTGAAACAGATGCTCCGAACGCAACAGAGCAGTCCTCTCGGCCCGAAAGCAGTCAGAAACAGCAGATCTAGGAAACGACAGCCGCATGCAGTTCTAGCGGCTTCAGATTTGGATCACCAACGGACGCGGCCCTCAAATAGCTCTGATACCATGTAGGAATTTACAGGGTAAGTTCCTCAGAAAGAATACCAAGAGGACACCGCTCACAACCAGATCTCAAATCAATACACCAGTATTTTTGACGTGGTTAAAACCCTCAGAGTGCAAGGAGGGAAACAGTCCACGGCCTGTCCCAACGTGGGTACAGACAATTTATTAATCAAAGAATGAAAATTTACATAAGCTTCTCTCATGCACGGATTACCCGAACAATGACCCTCCATGCGCTTTAAATAGAACTCATGGACCAATCGGGTGTCAAGCCACGGATCAAGTGTCGGTAATACCGAGGTGAGAGTGAACCGTCGGATCACTACATATCGTGACCGTCGGATTGTAAGTTACAAAATGTACAACGGTAAAGAAACACACTTTACCTAACTCTAACCTAACTCTATACTAGACCAAGTTGAACTTAACTATATCCTATGTGTCGGAATATCCTAACAGTCTGACCCATCTTGGACCTTCTATGCACACCACTGTCAACTATATTTTCTTTGAGAGAAAAAGCTGCTAATACCTATGCAAACCTTGCTATGTCTACAGCATTGCCCCAAAGAACAAATGACACAACAGCTGCATCTTAAAAGTGTGATTCGGTATGAAGTTTTGCTCTACTCCTGGTTATACAGCAGCTTGAAACACAACTTGGGAATTCTCATTTTTGGCCTGTTTTGAAGCAATTGCAGATTGAAGGGAAATGCTGATTCATAGCAGTGATATGTGAGCAAGTCATATTTTCTCTGCCCTTGATCTATCTTATGTTCTGCTCTGCTTCTGTTATTAATTCTTAATAGAGTTCAAATCCAAGATTAAGAATGCCGTTCGATTCAGTTAAAGGCCTGGAAACACTCTTTCCCATCCAGATTTGGCATGCACTATCTATTCTCGGGCAGTTCATTGTACTTGTGTGCTTTTATAATAGATTAGACTTGCCATTCATGTTGGATTCGTCAGCTTTCAGGCAGCACAGTTCAAGGAGAAGGCACCCTCAGCCAAGCAGGCCAAAACAATGAATATTGTTCCTACAGGAAGACAGAAAAAGCCACTACAGGACTGTTTCTACAGGAAGTTTGAAAAGAGGGCAGCAAGAGGAGAAATCGGCCGAGATTTTAGCTAAGGAGGCAGCACCTGTGTTGGCCACCCTAAGGACATCCATCCCCTCCATGAACACTCATTTCTTTCAAAGTTCGGGCACAATTTAGTCACGGTTCAACCTTCTACAGGAAGCTACAGGACTTTCTACAGGAAGTTCTGTATTTTTACCAAAAACATCCTGTAGAAGCCTTTTGGGAGGCTAGAATCAATTATGGAGAGGGATTTGAAGCTTGAAGTCTGTTGAGGAGGCATGCAACCACTCTTTTCTTCCATCCTCCACTGGTTTCATCTCCTTTCACCACCATTTCCGCCATTAGATTGAATATACTTGCACAATCATACCCAAGCTGAGAATTCTTTAGGAAAAGGAGCAAGTAGTGGGAAAAAGCAAAGAAGAATGGTTTCATGACAGAGAAGAGGACATCACTTCAGAAGCTTGGCATGACAAGGAGGCCATTAGGGCCATCAAAGATGAGGAGAGAGATTGGTTGCTCAGAGGATGAGCAACACTTTCAGTAGGGGGGTGATGATGAGCCCCAAAAATGTACAATTATTTGGGCTCATTCAACCTCCTAATTTGGCTTAGTCCACCATTCTCATTTGTTTATTGCATGTTTTTGATTATTTTTATGTTAATAGAGTGAATTTGGTTAGTCATTATGCCCACAAGTCTAATGGGTGCTTTGTGTAGCCTTGTTGGTCAACTTGGAGACAAATTTGAAGGTCTTAATGAGCACTTGGCAGCCAAATTCGTGGGAGAACAAGCTAGAGGATTTGTAGGAAGGTGTCCCCCTCATTTATGGGCCCTTACCTCGAATTCTCCACCATCAGCTCGGAGTTCAAGGGCCACCGAATCAATCAGCTCAAGGGCAGCCAAGCAAGTCAAGTTGGACTGTTGTTAACTCCAAGTCTTGGGCAGCCAAGTCCCTAACTTTTAGGAGGACTGTTGGGTCCTCAAATTGTATAAATAAGAAGGCTTGGGGCCTCATTTTGGTTAGCTAGTTGGTAGTCATTTTTGTAGCTAGTTAGTCATTTTGTTTTAGCCATTAGTTAGCTAGCTTGTAGTTCGATTTTTAGGCCATGGATTAGCTTTGCTTTCAGCTCATTCTCAAGCTCTCCTTATGGACAGTTTTGATGTACTTTTCATTTCTTGATTAATAAAGATGGATCCAGCTTTGCACCAGCTCTAAATCGTTCATGGGAGGTTGTAGCTCTTGGGGTTGGGCCCATCTCAAGCGCCCAGTACCTCCCTTGTTTATATTTATGTGTCTTTGCTGCATTCTCATAATAAAATCTGCTCTTTAGATTTAAATATTGTGTTGTTGTTTAGGTTGCTTTTGATGATTAGAAAAGGTTGTTAATGTTCAGATTTGCTTGATAGGTTAATCACAGGGAATATATTCAGAAAAAGGCTACCAAGTACTTTGGATCTCACCTCCACTTCAGTGGAATCATGAGCTGGGACCAATGTAACCTTACTACCAACAAAAACACTTTCTTTGCTTCACCATGCAATCATTAGTGTTTGAATCTCATTTGCAGAACTTGATATCAGTTTGGATGCATGTTTAGGTTTATAATCACTTAGGTTCATAATTGTTTCACATGGTCTCGCTGCAAATAAACTTCTGTTCATTTCCTTTGTTGTTAGGTCAGATTAGAGTAAAGTAACTAGGTCATGGGTTTCATAACTAGATCTTTGTTTTCTTGCATGTCCTTGTTGGTTCAGTTGTAAACAATATGCAGGGCACCTTCATCATCTCCTCAAGTTCCATTTAACCTCTGTCTCACTCATTTACCCTCCAACTCTCTCATTTCCCACATAGCTCCATCTCCTTCAACTTTCGTTGGTTCCATCCTTCCAATCATCAAACCATTGCATACACTCTTCCTTCATCTGATTTTCCAGCTCCTGAGCCATCATCAGGTCCATCTCCATCTCACTTAGCCTCCCACACCACTCCAACACTCCATCATCTCCCAAAACCTCCACGGCCAATCATCCTGTAGAATTGCACAGCCATCCTGTAGAAACCAGAGTATCTTGTAGGATCCCCTGCAGACTTCCTGTAGGAGGCCACTCACTTGGTTTCCGAGCTTCTGAATGTGAGGAACCTCTGTGGATGGATGCTAAGGATCCCTAGGAACCTCTCCTAGCCTCCCCAACCTGTCCCACACTTTCCTTCCTTCTCCATCCCATCTGCACAACCAAACCCTAGTTAACACAAAATCACAATCATTCCATACACTTAAAGGAAAAATACAAAAACATGTCTTTTATGATGCAAGTAGCTTAGATCCATGCATTTTCACTTATTAGAGGTAATGACAGCATTGGTAGAAGTTTTATTCACATTCTTTGCATTGTAGAGGTTAGACTAGTCAAATTAGGGTTTCCTAGGTTTACATGCTTTGGTTTGCTTTCAGTTCATTTTCGCCAAGTAGATTAGTTTTCTCTGAGCTAGCTTTCGTCCATCATTTAGCAAGCTTCTTCTGAGAGCCTATAGAAGTTGGCTTGAGCCCTAGCGGACTTGTGCCAGCTGACCAAGTGACAGCTGCGACAAGAGCTAGTACTTGTGCATATAGCACCGCCGCTTCCAAGTTTGTACAAACTACCGGGTTGATAAAATTAAGAGACAGGAAGCCCCAGGAGTTGTAGCATTATTGCTACAATACTGGAGCTCACCAGTAGACACCTCAGCGAAGCTTTTCTTGGCCTCCATAAACATTTCCTTCATGCACTCCAGATCGAATCCAACTTCCTTCTCTGGAGACCTATAGACCCATCCGTCCTCTTCACGTTGTTTTCACTTATCATCCCTAGTTGTGATCCCACTTCTCAACATGATATTTACATTTGGATCTTCCTTGTGGGGCTCATCTCTCATCATTTGTAAGTTTTGTGTGGGTTTCTGAGGCTGCGATTTTTTCTCCTACATCTTAGATATCAATGCAGAGCATTCTTCTATAGTGCGGTAAAATTGGCTAAATTATTGACATGACAGGCGTGTCTGGTTCTAACACTCTTGCGCATAGTGCCCTTGTGTCCCACAGTTATAGCAAATAAAATGCCCACGACCTCTACCAGGTCCTCCTCCTTCTTTGCCTTGTCCTCATTCCTGATATCCTCCACGTGCTCCTCTTGCACCCTAATCCAGAGGCTAAGTTTCTTATTGCATTTGGTAGGAAGGCATTCTTTCCATCATTAGTTCATAGCTACAACAGTGGCGCTCATCATGGCCCACTAATTTGCAGAAGTTACAGAATAACTATTATGGTGTCTAAATGAACCTTTGAAGTAAATGGAAATTATTCGTTGCGTGTTTCCCAACCACCTGACAAATAACGCACCATAGCGCAACCCCCACACTTGGTTCTGCTGGAGCTTCCAGCCTCAGGGGAATTAGTCGCCCTCCTGTGATATAGTTCACAAATATGGGATAGTGGTATTTGTCATGCCCTTGGCTCTTACATTTTAGTCACTAGACTTCCTCACACACCAGACTTCCTCACGCACCTCGGGTTTAGTCTCCTTCTCTTTCTTCAAGCTCTGTAATTCCAAGAAGAGGTTTTGCAACTGAGTGAATATGTTGTATCCCCAAGGTTTCATCCTGAATAGGTGTCGCATGCAATCTCATTGTGATTTCCATGGCTTCTTCCTAAGTTCCTATCTTCTACTTTGACAACGCAATCCTCAGGTGGGGTAGAAGTGAGGCTATAAACCATTCGTAGTGCTGACCATCTATGCACTGTAAATTAGCTTCGCGGATCACACACTTTAGCCTTTGATCTAACTCCCAAGGAATTTCATTAACAATCATCACAATTTCCTTACATCCAACCGTTGGATGTCAGTTAGACTTAGGTTTACTAAACTCGTTGCTTAAAGCATCCTTAGTCTCTACTTGCATTTCTACAGGATGGTCAGCGTAATACTTAATATACCACATTAGTGCATGATCCTATAGAGCAGTAACTAACTGCACCTTCCTTATGTTATCATTAGTGATCTATTGTGCAGTCCATGTAGCATTCATAACAAACCAAAAATCATTTGTATCTTTGCTCCCTATGCCCTTGTAAATTTCCAAATTTATTAAGTTGGACATGTTGAATGATGGTGGGGGCAGCGAAGGTGTATATTATGGAGATGAAGGTGGAGGTGGAGTGGATGGATTATGTGTCCATGGAAAACCTTGTCTTATCAGCTGGACAACACTTTGTGGCGAGGCATGTACCATTCCCTCGTTGTTGCTCGAAGGAGGTCCAATCAACGGGCTATATTAAGGACCTTCTTGTTGGCATTATGATTCAGGTGTTGTCCTTGATGGCAAACTCATTCAGGTGATAAATCAAGAAGGACGCAGAAAATATGTTCAGCAAGTGCGTCCCCGCAGGTAGACCATGCAGAACCCGCGTCCAGGGACGCCGGCCAGCCGTTCAGGAGGTGCGTCCGCCCAGTGCACACATTTCAAGGCAGAGAAAAGCACGTGGGGGTTTCTTGTGTGGTATCTAGCCGACGGTTTTGTGTTTCTATGGTGTCGGCTCGTGGTATTGTTCCACGCTTTGGGGAGAAGCTTGCCTATATAAAGCAAAGGAGTTCATTTGGATTAAGTATCATCTTGGTTGAATATCTCTTGGTGAGATCTAGTCCAAATCTATAAGGGCGAATCTTCTAATGGACTACGATCTATATGGCGCATGATCAGATCTGTGGATCTGAGTGTTTGGGTTGGTTCTGAAGTCCTCTTATCTTCTATATCTGAAGGGACGCAGATTCAGTGAAGGGAAAGTGCGCCGGGACGCAGTACAGTAAAGGCTCAGGTGCGTCTCTGAGGCAAAGGGCGCGGCGCGACTGTGGTATTGGGTGCGTCTCTGAAGCGAAAGACGCGGCGCGATAGTGTTTCTGTGTGCGTCGGTCGCAGAAAAGCAAAGAGGAACAGTGCGTCTGCACGCAGAACAGCATAAGGTACACTGCGTCCAGTCGCAGGCCACAGAAAGAAAATATGCGTCCCTGTCTTAAGATGATCTGTTGACTGTATATTTCTGTCCATAAGGTGTTCTGGGTTGTTTCTGTAATTACTGATCTGATATCTGTAGTAGACTGTATCTGTTGTATACTTGTTGATCATTTGATTCTTCATGAAAAGAAGTAAGGGGTTGTAGCTCCCTTCCAGGAGAGACTGGAAAACGAGAGAGAGTTGTAGCTCTCTGCAGGTTGCAGCCTGCGTGCTGGTAAAGGACTGCACCAGTACAAAATCATTGTAAAAAGAATTTCTTGAAAGAAGATAGAGACATATTGCAGCAGGTGGTTTTTCTCCCGCATTGGGTTTCCACCTTACATCTTGTGTTCTTTGGTGTGACTGTCTATTTTCTTTATTCATGCTCATTGTTTTATGGTACTGATATGCAAGAATATTTCAAAAGATCAAATAAGGAAGATTTGGTAAATTGCTAGATAATACTGATTCAACCCCCCTCTCAGTATTATTTCCAACAATTGGTATCAGAGCAGGTCCTTCAGAAAAGCTTGATCGCTTGAAGGTAGATCGTTCACCATGAGCAACTACGAGAGAGAAGCATCAATCAGGCCACCCGTCTTCGATGGGACAAACTTCAATTATTGGAAGGTAAGAGTTACTGCATATCTTCAATCTCTTGGTACAGAAGTTTGGAACATTGTAGAATCAGGCTATGCCTTTCCTTCAGCTACTCCTACAGATCCAGCTGAGAAAAAGCAGTATGAAACAAATGCAAAAGCAGTCAGTACTCTATTAGGAAGTATATCTCAAACAGAGTTCATGAAGGTCATGCACTTCAAATCAGCAAAAGAGATATGGGACAAAATGATCACTAGCTATGAAGGAGATGAACAGGTAAAAGAAGCTAAACTTCAAACTCTCAGGATTCAATATGAGACTCTCAAGATGTATAATGATGAAAGTGTGGCTAATTATTTTCTTCGGGTAGATGAGATTGTTAATTGTATGAAAAATTTGGGTGAAGAAATAAAAGAGACTATAGTAGTTCAAAAGATTCTAAGATCTTTATCCCCCAAGTTTGAATCTAAAGTATCTGCAGTAGAAGAAAAGGAAAATCTCCGTGTTCTCACTATGTCTCAGCTGCATGGAATTCTAACTGCTTATGAAATGAGAAAGGGAGGTCCATCAGACAGAAGGGAAGCTGCTTTTAAAGCATCAGGCAAAGAAGATCACTATGAAGCAAGTCATGTTCCAGAAGAAGAGGAAGAAGAATCAAATTTTGTCAGAAATCTTCAAAGGGGTTCTGGAAGGTTCAGAGGTAAGCTACCTTTCAAATGTTTTGCTTGTGGAAGAGTAGGTCATTATGCTGCAAAATGCTCTTATAAGGATAAAGGAAAGGAACCAGTTAGATGGAACAAGAAACAGAGTGCAAATAAGAAAAGCTACTACACCCATGAAGATAGTGATGGCTTATCAAACAGTGATGAAGATGAACAAGGTAACAAATATAGATTGTTAATGGCATTTGAAGATGATGATTATGAGGATGCTGTAGATGTGGATAACCTTTATGATGAAATTACTAGACTCAAGAGATGTATAGAAGAAAAGAACATGATTATTGATACTCTACAATTTCAAATTGATGAAAAGGAAAAACATCTTGAAAAATTAGAAGGTGAAATTGTTGGTCTTAGAAAAGAAATTGAGAAAACAAAAACTATTAATCTCAAGTTTGTCAAAGGATCTAAAACTTTGAATGAGATTATCAGTGTGCAGCGGTCTCCACTAAATAAGACAGGTCTGGGCTATAATGGAGAAACTTCTCAAGCATCCACTTCAAAAAGTTATCTTGATGCAGCAAGAAGAAATGAGCAAGAGCACAAGGAAGATCATCAAGTAAAGCAGGGACAAACGTCAAACAGAAACTATCAGGGGCAATCCAGCTTAAGGGTGAACAAAAGCCACAACCAGCCACAGGTAAAATCTTCCCAATTTGGTTCAAGAATAGATGAAAATAGAAATTACAATCAGTTGGCTGGTAGATTCAATAATCGCAGAAACTTCTTCAATGGACAATGCTTTTCTTGCCATAACTTTGGTCACAAAGCAGCTCAATGTGTTGCGTATAAAACAATCATGACTAGGGAAGCTCAAAAACAAAGAAGTATGACAGGGATTACAAAAAGGACCTATAACAACTTTTCAGCTCTTGAAAATGAAGTTGAATGCTCTATTTGCAATAATTTTGGACATGAAGACTTTGAATGCAGAAGCAGGTTTCCGGAAAGAAAGGTACAAGAACAAAAAAAGGAACAAGCCTCAGGCACCAAAACATGGAAAATAAAGGAACCCCAAACAGAAAGATGTGGGATAGCATTCTATGCAGAAGGACAAGAAAATCTATGGTACATTGACAGTGGATGTTCAAAGCATATGACAGGTGATAAAGAAAAACTTGAATCTTATTCTAATTTAGAAAAGGGAAAGAAAGTCTCTTTTGGAAATGATACTCCTGCAACTATAAAAGGAAAAGGTATTGCTCCTTTAAAAGAAGATGTTAAGGCTGGAAATGTTTTGTTTGTTGATGGACTAAAGCATAATCTTCTAAGTGTAAGCCAGATGTGTGATCAAAGAACCGAGGTTATATTCAGATCAAATGGATGTCTTGTTCGTGATCTTGATACAGGTAAAACAGTTCTCAAAGGAAAAAGAACTCCAAATAATCTATACATATTTGATGAAGGACAACAACAATGCTATCTAAGCAAGGAGGAAGAGCACTGGTTATGGCATCGAAGGTTGGGACATCTAAGCTTCTCACAAATAAGGAAAGCTTGCAAATATCAGGCAGTTCGCGATCTTCCAGATATCAAAATTCCTGACAACACCATATGCAGATCATGTCAGTTTGGAAAACAGACCAGAACTAACTTTCCAGAGAAAGAAGGATCAGCCAGCATGCCTCTTGAGCTAGTACATACAGATGTATGTGGACCATTCAGAAAAAGAACACCTAGAGGAGAGGAATACTTGATATTATTTATTGACGATTTCTCCAGGTTTGTTTGGTTAGGACTTATGAAGCACAAAGATGAAGCTTTCGAAAAATTCAAATCCTTCAAAGCTTTGGTTGAAAATGAATCAGGTCACAAAATTAAGTGCCTCAGATCCGACAGAGGTGGAGAATTTACTTCAAATGAATTTTTCGATTTCTGTGATGAACATGGGATAAGGAGAGAATTTTCTACAGCTAGAACTCCTCAGCAAAATGGAGTAGTGGAAAGAATGAACAGAACAATCCAGCAAATGGCTCGTGCTATGCTTGATGAATCAGGAACTCCTGCAACCTTCTGGGGTGAAGCTGCACATGCGGCAGTTATTATTCTCAACAAGACAAATGTCCGAGTGAACAGCACTCAAACTCCTCATGAGCTCTGGAGTGGTAAAACTCCTTCGGTAAAGCACTTCAAAATCTTTGGGAGCAAATGCTATATCAAGAATACTGAGGAGCAGCTTGGCAAACTTGATCCTAGAGCAGATGAAGGAATTCTTCTTGGCTACTCTCCACATAGCAAAGCATACAAATGCTACAATAAAAGACTTGGCAGAATTGTTGACAGCATTGATGTAGTGGTTGATGAGAAGGGATACATTCCTAGGCAAATACATCGTGAAGACATTGAAGAAGATGAAAGCTACCCTCAAAGACAGAATGATGAAGAAGAAGAACCGCAAGAACAATCTCAAGAAGGACCTCACGAAGAAGCAGAAGAAAGAACAAGAATAGAAGAAAAGACTCCATCTAGATATGTTCAAAAGAACCATCCAGAATCTCAGATCATGGGACAAAAAGAAGCAGGTATACAAACTAGAAGAACAGTTGCAGAAGCTTCAAGTTATTTGGCATTACTCTCCTCTACTGAACCACAAAATGTGAAAGAGGCATGCAAAGATGAATGTTGGGTGAAAGCAATGGATGAAGAACTTGAGCAAATCGAAAAGAACAACACTTGGGAGCTGGTTCCTAGACCAAAGGATAAGAATGTTATCGGAACAAAATGGGTTTTCAAAAATAAATTGAATGAAAATGGAGAAGTAATTAGAAACAAAGCCAGACTTGTTTGTAAAGGGTATGCACAGCAAGAAGGAATAGACTTTGAAGAAACTTTTGCTCCTGTTGCAAGACTTGAGGCCATCCGAATGTTTCTTGCTCTCTCAAGTTGTCAGAACTTCAAAGTATTTCAAATGGATGTGAAATCAGCCTTTCTAAATGGAGACTTGGATGAAGAAGTGTACATTGAACAGCCAGATGGTTTCATTCTTGGAAACGATCCAAATCTTGTATGCCGATTAAAAAAGGCTCTCTATGGTCTCAAACAAGCTCCAAGGGCTTGGTACTACCGGTTGGACAAATATCTTCATCAACAAGGTTTTTCAAAAGGTTCAGCAGATAGCAATCTTTATATAAAAGTTGAAAATGACAAATTACTAATACTTGTTGTGTATGTAGATGACATTATTTTTGGCAGTAATGAAGAAGCTATGAGTCAAAGCTTTGCCTCGGTCATGCAGAAAGAATTTGAGATGTCCTTGCTAGGAGAACTGACATACTTCCTTGGTTTGCAAATCCAACAAAAGAAAGGAGGAATCTTTTTATCTCAAACCAAGTATCTCAAGCAGATTTTGAAGAAATATGGCATGGAAGATGCAAAACCAGTATGTACACCCATGGTCACAGGATGTAGTCTCAGTGCAAATGATGAATCTGCAGCAGTACATCAACCAACCTACAGATCTATGATTGGAAGTTTACTATATTTGACAGGTACCCGACCAGACATCATGCATGCAGTTGGAATAGTTGGAAGGTTTCAGGCAAATCCAAAGGAGACTCATCTTCAAGCAGTGAAGAGAATCTTCAAATATCTTCAAGGGACTCAAAATTATGGCCTATGGTATCCTAGAGATACAGATCTCACTCTTCATGCTTATACAGATGCAGATTGGGCCGGAAGCGTGGATGACAGGAAAAGCACAAGTGGTGGTGCATTCTTTATGGGTCCCAGACTGGTATCTTGGTTCAGCAAGAAACAGAGTTCAATTGCCTTGTCTACAGCTGAAGCGGAATATGTTGCTGTTGCATCTTGTTGCACCCAACTTCTTTGGATGATGCAGACTTTGCAGGATTATCAAATCACTTGTACACCTCCTATTCCTATCTTATGTGACAACACAAGTGCAATCAGCATCTCAAAGAATCCGGTTATGCATTCAAAAACCAAGCACATACCAATCAAGTACCATTTTCTCCGGGAACAAGTACTTGAACAGAAGGTCAAGTTGGAGTATGTTCCTTCTAAGGAACAAGTTGCTGATATTTTCACCAAACCGTTGCCCAGGGACACTTTTGAATACCTCAAGCAAAAGCTGGGGGTTGTTGATGCATCATCTCACTATTGATCCTCTTCCTATTGATGGTATAAGCTCAGGGGGAGCACATAATGCATTGTTGGCATTATGGAGAAGGAGATCTTGGAAATAGCTGCAATATGTCTCTGTCTCCTTCATGATGGATTTCTGGTTACAGATCTGGAGAAGCATGAGCATAGGGGGAGCATACCCTTTGCCCTTGATGTCAAAGGGGGAGAATGATGAAGCTGAAGATTATGTGGTTGCCATCAAGTCCAAAGGGGGAGTTTGTTGGCATTATGATTCAGGTGTTGTCCTTGATGGCAAACTCATTCAGGTGATAAATCAAGAAGGACGCAGAAAATATGTTCAGCAAGTGCGTCCCCGCAGGTAGACCATGCAGAACCCGCGTCCAGGGACGCCGGCCAGCCGTTCAGGAGGTGCGTCCGCCCAGTGCACACATTTCAAGGCAGAGAAAAGCACGTGGGGGTTTCTTGTGTGGTATCTAGCCGACGGTTTTGTGTTTCTATGGTGTCGGCTCGTGGTATTGTTCCACGCTTTGGGGAGAAGCTTGCCTATATAAAGCAAAGGAGTTCATTTGGATTAAGTATCATCTTGGTTGAATATCTCTTGGTGAGATCTAGTCCAAATCTATAAGGGCGAATCTTCTAATGGACTACGATCTATATGGCGCATGATCAGATCTGTGGATCTGAGTGTTTGGGTTGGTTCTGAAGTCCTCTTATCTTCTATATCTGAAGGGACGCAGATTCAGTGAAGGGAAAGTGCGCCGGGACGCAGTACAGTAAAGGCTCAGGTGCGTCTCTGAGGCAAAGGGCGCGGCGCGACTGTGGTATTGGGTGCGTCTCTGAAGCGAAAGACGCGGCGCGATAGTGTTTCTGTGTGCGTCGGTCGCAGAAAAGCAAAGAGGAACAGTGCGTCTGCACGCAGAACAGCATAAGGTACACTGCGTCCAGTCGCAGGCCACAGAAAGAAAATATGCGTCCCTGTCTTAAGATGATCTGTTGACTGTATATTTCTGTCCATAAGGTGTTCTGGGTTGTTTCTGTAATTACTGATCTGATATCTGTAGTAGACTGTATCTGTTGTATACTTGTTGATCATTTGATTCTTCATGAAAAGAAGTAAGGGGTTGTAGCTCCCTTCCAGGAGAGACTGGAAAACGAGAGAGAGTTGTAGCTCTCTGCAGGTTGCAGCCTGCGTGCTGGTAAAGGACTGCACCAGTACAAAATCATTGTAAAAAGAATTTCTTGAAAGAAGATAGAGACATATTGCAGCAGGTGGTTTTTCTCCCGCATTGGGTTTCCACCTTACATCTTGTGTTCTTTGGTGTGACTGTCTATTTTCTTTATTCATGCTCATTGTTTTATGGTACTGATATGCAAGAATATTTCAAAAGATCAAATAAGGAAGATTTGGTAAATTGCTAGATAATACTGATTCACCCCCCCTCTCAGTATTATTTCCAACACTTCTTTCTCTCGATTTCTAAAGAGTTTTCCACTTTGTGTAATTCCAAACATCAAGGCAATGGCATAACTCATTTTTCACACAAGAGAATCTTAATCTAGGTATTCACAAATTTCATATACTTACCTCATGGTCCCTTGAAGAAGCATTGCTCTGATTCGATGTAGCTGACTGAGGTATCAACCGCAAACTCTGTAACAAATCCTCCTATAATTCGATTAGGCCAGTGGTAAAAAACGCGTGCAATCTTGTCTTCAGAGTCTTTCAACCTTCGTACTAGCTCCAGAGTCCACACTCTTGGATTGTCAAGCCTCCACCTTCCTTGGCCATCTGCTAACTTAGCTATCCACTTGTATAGTTCGATCTGGAAGGTGTAGAAGAAAATTTCATGTATTTCCGTATACAAATATGTGTCTAACCACTGCTCCTTTGACAAACACAGATTCCTATTCTCGGGCACCGTGAACTCGTGAATTTTCTTTCTACCACTTCTTAATTTCCTTCTTGGTTGGATTTTAGTGATGCAACATCGCACTTCTCCTTAACCAGATCCCAGTCCTGGTAATGAAACCATTTCTTGGCTTAGTGCATCCTCATCCAGGTTTAGAGATAATTGCACCAAATAAAACCCTACACTACTGGCCCTTTCAACATCAACCTGCATAGCGCATGTTGAAGTCTCATCTGAAGCAATAGGGCGGGATGATGGAACCAAGTTTCTGCGTCCATATATCAGTGTGATGTCTTCTATTGACCTAGATCTTCCTTCGTGCAAATCTATCGTGCAAATCTATAATCCCTTAGGGCTCGTTACTGCAACTCCCTTGAAATGATCTTGAGGCCTTCAAGAAGGTCTACAATAGGTCTTTGTGAGCCCTTTACAGCTGAATCACCCACTTTTGCATAACAAAAAATAACCCTCGTGTGTATATACTTAAATATTTAATAAACATAACATGATGTATTATAATATTCACGAAAGTATTTAACATGCATTGCATACAGTTATTACAAATTTTCCCATGGAGTCACACATCAATAGATCATTATTTCATAAATACATTATTCAATCACAACATATATCACAAACATAAATAAAAAAAGTAAACAGATAAACATAAGAATTCTTCAACAGTCTTCTTTATTGATCTTCAATATGGTATTATAGACTCAAAATTGTCCTGCACACTCATCTGCAGGGGTCCAGGCCTCTGTCCACTCAGTTGTAGAGACTTTCCCCTCCTCTATGACTCACTTCTCTATTCTATCTTCTATCGACCCATTATATCTATCATCATCCCATTATTTCCTTGAAATTTCAAAGAAACACATATTTATACAATCCCATGGTCCGCGGACCAAGGGTGGAACTCAAGACTGACTCAACTTTACATAGACAAGGGGATAAAGCCCCTTTTACTCCTAATTACCTATGCATTCCACATCCACAAATATCGGATACTTTACATATTTTTACCAAAATTTATATCAAAAATTGGGTTTTTAACCCCAAAACAAACCTAGGGGACGCCATACCAACATGTTCCAACATCGTTAAATGTAGGAGTTATCGTTGTTTTCCAACATTGTATCCTAGGGGAAAATATGATTCCACGTACATAACTGTATAGGATCCTTCTCCATGTACCTTCTGGTATATAGTACAATGCTCCATGCATGAAAAGTATATGGGAACACTCTCATCATACAGTTACACATTAGATAACACTATTATGGATTGCACTTCCACATACTATCGAATATACTTTGGAGGTCCACCGTAGTTTGTTTCCTCACCATAGGTAACCAACTTGACCGCCTTGTACATTTTGATACACCAAACACAACATTCAGGGATATTTCCTAGTGCATAAATCCTTGGTTTTCCAAGGTGGTATACTGCAGCTCAAATTTAGCTAGTAAACCCTTCTGCCTAGTTGGCCCATTATTTTATTTTGTATCTTTAGTTTCTAAATTCAATTAAATGACCCAGGAACAAGACCCTTACCATAAGACACCTCCTAAGTAGATCTTAGATTAAGAGTAATGGGAACACTTCCTAAGTCTACCAGTTAAGGAAACCCCTATGACGGAAATCCTAGTCCTTTTCCTTCTTTTGGAAATATTGATGCTCCTTGTATGACAACATTGTCCCTTCCTGGATTCATCATTGGTTTACCGGTTTGGTTTTTTTTTACCTCTTTAGTTCTGAATGTCCAAACTTCTTCTCAACCATATTCTCCTCCACCTGAACAAATCAACCTCAAGATGATCCTAAAGTTTACCGTTTCCCTTCTTCACCTGTTGTTTCTTCATCCCTATCTTCCTTCTCACCTGGTGAAAGTATTGTTTCTAGTAACTGGGAAGATAAGAAGAAGAGGGAGAGGATGAAGAATAATAAGAAAAATAAGCAGGGGGGCAGCCAAGCAACCATTGCTACTGCTGCAACTAGTATGGGACACTATTCCAATCAACTGCACAAAGTTAAATTCCCTTGAAGGCTCTGTAAGGGTGGTAACCTTCTTATATATTATCATAGTATTCTGAAGTGTTTGCACGAAAGAGTCATCAAGGTGAGACCCTGGGTTCAGGCGCGGAGGGCCAACAATGGCTTGTTGTAGTCTAGGACAACATCGATATTTTCACCTTACCCAAAGGATAAGGATTCTTAGCCCAGGTGTGCCACGACCCAAATGAAGAAGGGTTCATCATGGGGTTAAGGGTATGTCAAAAATCAATACATAAGCAACACCATACATGCAAATGATACACCAACATATTGTTTAATCACCAAGAAACCACTAAATTCCTTTACTTTATAATAGTTTAAAATTTAATTGGGTCCACAAATCATAAGAAATCATGTACATTGTATCGAGAAACCAATCTAGATCTTACTTCATATTACGTCCACAAAAGATAGTACATTATAATAGACTGGTGTTAGCCACAGATGATTACAAGGAATTCCCGATTATAGGCTCTAACTTCCTATGATAGGTTCAGAGGTTCAATATTTAACCCAGAGTTCCTGCTCGCCCCCATCCAGACGCCCCCGTTCTATCACACTGCAACCGACCAACACACTAGAAACAACAACCCTTTCTCCTTATGGGCTTCTCCTTTTGTATTTCCTCTGCCTCTTGGACTTCTAGCTCCCGTTCGTATATTCCTTCCCTTGGTTGCCTTTCCATCTGTCTCGTCTACTTGGCTGCCTCTACCTTCTACTGACACTTTGTCACAACCACCCCACAACTGCTCGTTCTTGCTTCCAACTCTAGCTATCTTCACCGCAACCTGATCATTGCTGCCGCCATTCGTTCCCTATCCATTCTATAGAAAGCCAAAATAATCAAAATATTTTAAAATCAAAATGAAGGCCCTAGCAAGCCTTGGTGACAATTCTTTGACTTGTCCTCGAGTCAATTCATTTCGAGCTCTGCGGGTCCTATTGGTGGTTGCACCGATTTTGGTGAATACTGAGCTAATGATCCCATTGTATTGGCTGTCACTTGCAGGGTGGTTCCCACTGCCATTGTACCTTCCCCTTTTTGGTACCCTTGTTATAGACATTTTTGGGCACTGCAACCCCAATCATACATGTCGAGAAACCAAGGGCTCCTAAGTCCCTAAAAGTGTTGCTTCACACCGTAAAAGAACAAGGTCAACTGATTATATTAACTCCCAGAAGTTCTCCACAGAAAACTGCTCAGAATTGGTCAAATCTAGACCATACAGATTGCCCAGTGCAGAGGGTGCAATGCATCTCACCTTCTCAGTGAAAAGGGTGTGATGCATACTGGAAAGCCCTTATGTAGGGTGAAATGGGTGAGAGTAGACAAACGGTAGAGATAGTTTGCAAGGTGGATAATCATGGAATCTTCCAGAAACTTCTCCTGTGACACTTGCCTCTCTAAATTTGCCCAGAGATGAGTAAGAGATCATCAATCTCCAAGTGGAATCAAGAACTATCAGAGAGAGGACACTAATCAAAATCCCAGAAGTTGAATCACCCCCCTGTAATCATCTATATATGGATCCCTCATCCTAGAGATCCAGAGGCTGGAATTTTGTATCTTGTAAGGAAGTGTTGTTGGTTTCTTGGTAGAATATCATAGTTTTGGGTGATCTAAGCTTTTCATGAGGTGAAGAATGGCTTTCATGCTGGGTGGATGATGTTGGGTTAGAACAATTGGTTCTAATCCTCTTTTCTATTCTTGATATTAATAAAGCTATTCAAGTTTTCCTCCACATTCTTGTATGTTTGATGATATATGCATTTGTGTGGTCAATATGTATATGGTCCTATATTGTTTATGATTGTAGATCTCTGTTCTTTGATAGTATTATGCTGCTTTGATTCCACAGGTGCTCTTTGAAGCTGGGTAGATGAAGGAAAAGCGGCAAGGATTTGTTAGAAGGGATAGGAACCAGGCAAGGAACCAAGCGCAAGACTGGGGTTGGTGCCCTTTTTTCCCCTCTTATCTACTTCTCATAAAGGAAATCAAAAGTAGTTTTAGTTTGTTTGTTTCTAAGATAGCTACCAATCTTAGTGGGACTAGTAGCTCCGAGTGGACATTAGATTTCCTGATAACAAAATGGTGACTCCACTGGGGAGTGAATAGATTGTTTGCTTGCCTATATTTGTTTGATTTATAAACTTACAGATGGAGCCTGAAGTCAAGCCAGCTAGCCTTCGAACTGCATTTTCTATGCAAGTTCAAAGTAGATCAAAGCTGCTTCAGTCTATCTCTGGGTTTTGTTTATAAACTAATCAACTGATCTGCAAACCTTCTAATTTCCCTAGTGGTGGCTCTAGTAACCTCATTAGATCAGCCCTGTGATTTCTATTTACTGACTATCATTAGCTCGGCCTAAATCCATGAACTAGGCTGCAAACTGTGACCCGGAACCAAGTTGAAGTCTCGTCCTTGGACCATCACACTTTCTCCTCTTCGGAATATGGATGCATCGTACCTCCCGTGTGCAGTAGGTGCGCTGCATCGCACTTTCCCTGTGTTGCAGGTGCGTTGATCAGACAAGACCTCTTCTGCTCTCAAATTTTGGTTTCTGTGTTCACTCTCTTCTGTTAGAAAATTATATATTACAGAGCAATGGAACACATAAAATATTGCAGAAATATAAACACAGAAAACGCACAAAACAAGAGAGACACAGATATA
This sequence comes from Pinus tabuliformis, assembly GCA_031772625.1. NCBI lineage: Eukaryota > Viridiplantae > Streptophyta > Pinopsida > Pinales > Pinaceae > Pinus > Pinus tabuliformis. The sequence goes on along the minus strand of CM062817.1, from coordinate 2,021,491,707 downwards.
CGTGGTTCACCCAGTTTGGGCTACGTCCACCCTGAACAGCCAGTCCTTCCTTTCTATTATCCAGCAAAATGAAGAGACACAACCTACAGCAAATCCGCTGTAATACCCTCTGTTTTCTCTCACAGTCTCACCTCTCTATTCCTCACTCACAGAATACACATCTATCTCACAGCCTCAAATACAATACCCTCATACAAATAGAGGGGGTTTCCTTCTAGGGTAAAAAACCCTAAACTAAACATAAGTTCTACCGTCAGATCATCCACCTAATGAACGGCCCAGATTGACTAGAAATTACTATACTTTTGCAAGGCAATTTTAAAGCTGTTTTTAGCTTTGGGGGCGCTGCCCCCGAAACCCCCCGCCAGGGGGGGGCTCCCAAAGGTTGCAGCTGCCCCCCCTGGACCCCCCCTGCAGCGAACATTTTACGGGCGGCGTTTCCGCCCCCATTTCGAGCTGGGGTCCTATGTGGCAATACCTTTGAGTATAGAAGATAATCAGGCTCCACACCTCTTCTTCATCGTCATCCTTGAAGACCAACTGAAACTGAGCATATTCTCAGTTTCTCCCTGGTTACAACTTTTGTTAGCATATCTGCAGGATTCTGGCTAGTGTGTATCTTTTCCAGCTTCAACTCTCCATCTTCCAACACTGATCGTATGAAATGGTACTTGAGCTGTATGTGTTTAGTCCTGGAATGAAATGCTGAGTTCTTTGCAAGCTGAATGGCACTTTGGCTATCACTGTATAACGTGCCCATATCATGCTCCTTACCCAATTCACCCATAAACCTTTGTAACCAAATCATTTCTTTACTAGCCTCTGTAGCAGCAACATACTCTGCTTCTGTTGTTGAAAATGCAACAACACTTTGGATTTTTGAAACCCAACTGACAGCTGTTCCTCCAACAGTAAATACATATCCTGTAGTGCTCCTCCTGTTATCTCTGTCACCTGCCATATCTGCATCAACATATCCTTGTAGGGAGATGTTTGAACCACCAAAGCATAATGCTTGATTTGTGGTACCTTTCAAATATCTGAGTATCCATTTCACTGCCATCCAATGTTCCTTTCCTGGATTGTTCATGTACCTGCTTACAACTCCCACTGCATGTGCAATATCAGGCCTTGTGCAGACCATTGCATACATTAAGCTTCCAACTGCTGATGCATATGGAACTTTAGACATATAATCCATGTCTTCTTGGGTCTTTGGGCACATTTCCTTGCTAAGTTTGAAATGGCTAGCAAAAGGTGTACTAACTGGTTTTGCATTGTGCATGTTAAATCTTTTCAACACCTTTTGTATGTACTCATTCTGAGACAATGTTAATTTACGATTTTTCCTGTCTCTAGTTATTCTCATACCAAGGATTTGTTTCGCAGCTCCCAAATCCTTCATTGCAAATGAATTTGCCAATTTTCTTTTGAGCACATTTATTTCTTGCATGTTAGATCCTGCAACAAGCATGTCATCTACATACAGTAACAATATAATATATCTGCCATCATTTTGCTTTTTCAAATAAACAAAATAATCAGAGTAACATCTAGTATAACCTTGTTCAGACATAAACTTGTCAAATTTTAGATACCACTGCCTTGGAGCCTATTTTAAGCCATACAAGCTCTTCTTCAACCTGCACACTAGTTTCTCCTTCCCTTTCACCTCATATCCTTGTGGCTGCTGCATATATATCTCTTCCTCCAAATCCCCATGGAGAAAGGATGTCTTTACATCTAACTGCTCAAGATGCAAATCTTTAGCTGCTACAAGACTTAAAATAGTTCTGATTGAAGTCATTTTAACAACAGGAGAAAATATTTCATCAAAATCAATACCTTTATTTTGTGCAAACCCCTTCACCACAAGTCTAGCTTTATACCTCTGTTTTCCTCCATCTTCTTCCTTCAGCCTGTAAACCAATTTATTCCTCAATGTAGTTTTTCCTACAGGCAACTTGACTAAATCCCAAGTCTGGTTATGCATTAAGGAGTCCATCTCTTCTTCCATGGCTACCTCCCACTTCTTCCTGCTTTCAACCTGCATTGCTTCTTCATAACATTTGGGTTCACCGGAATCAGTCAACAATAAATAATATAATGAAGGAGAGTATCGTTCAGGGGGTATACCTATCCTGGTAGATCTTCTAACACCACTTTCAGGTGTTTGGGGTGCATGTTGCTGTTGTGGTGGTTGTTGTTGTTGTGGTTGTTGGTTATTATTATTTTCAGGCACCTTTACTTTTTCAGTGATTTCATCAAGAACTGTGTATTCCTTGTTTTCCTTTTCCTGTTTCTTTTCCTGCAACTGATTCTTATACAAGACCTTTACATTGAATATTACATCTCTGCTCCTAATGATTTTGTGATTTTCGTAATCATATAAGCGATAACCAAAATCATTAACACCATATCCAATAAAGGTACATTTCTTTGACTTTGCCTCAAGCTTTGTTCTATTTTCTTTATCAATATGGACAAAGGCCTCACAACCAAAAGGCTTTAAAATAGAGTAGTTTACCTTTTTACCTGTCCATGCTTCCTCTGGAACACCACCATCCAAGGAACTTGAAGGCCCTCTGTTTATCAGATAAACAACAGTATCTACAGCATCTGCCCAAAACTGTAAAGGCAATCCTGCATGCAATCTCATTCACCTTGCACGCTCCATGATTGTTCTGTTCATCCTTTCTGACACACCATTTTCTTGTGGTGTTCTTGGAACTGTCTTCTCTCTGCGAATTCCATGCTCTGAACAGTACCTATCAAACTCTTTGCTGCAATATTCACCTCCATTGTCTGATCTAAGACACTTCAATTTCTTTCCTGTCTCAATCTCAACCAAAGCTTTCCATTTCTTGAAAGTATCAAATACATCAGATTTATTCTTAATACAATAAATCCAAGTTTTTCTAGTTGCATCATCAATAAAAGTAACATAATAATAAGAGCCACCGAGAGATGATACCTGAGCAGATCCCCATACATCTGTATGCACAAGCTCTAATTTTTCATTCTTCTTTTCTTTCCCAACTCTGAGAAATCTGACTCTCTTCTATTTTCCATAAATGCAATTTTCACAGAATTCCAAATCAACATTCTTCAAACCTGGCAACAAATTCCTTGAGTGAAGAATCTTCATCCCCTTTTCACTCATGTCCGAGCCTATGATGCCATAATGCTGCATCTTCTCCTTTGGAAGTTAAAGCATTAACAGAGTTAGAAATACGATTGCATAAATACAATGTACCAACCTTTTCACCTTTTGCTATTACCAGGGCTCCTTTGGTGACCTTCCAAGATTTATCTGTGAAAGTTGTCACACAACCTTCACTGCCTAACTGCCCTGTTGAAATCATATTTTTCTTTAGATCTGGAACATGCCTTACCTCCTTTAATAGCCATTGGTTTCCATTCTGCTGTTTTACAAGAACCTTACCCATTCCAACAATTTTACAGGGTTTATCATCACCCAGACAAACTTGTCCAAAATCTCCTTGAACATAGTCATGAAAGTATTTCTTATTAGGTGTGGCATGGAATGAAGCCCCTGAATCTACCACCCAGGAATCAGTAATATTTTCGAAAGAAAGAATCAAATCATCTTGTAACACCTCACCTGTCACATTTGCTTCATGATTGTTTTCTTGCCGTGCATCTCCTTCTTTTCCCTTCCGAGATCTACAGTCTTTCTTTAGGTGTCCTTTCTTTCCACATTTCCAGCACACTATCCCCGATCTGGACTTGGATCTGCCTTTCCTTGATTTACTGCGATATCCTGAGCTCTTTCCTCTTTCCATTTTTCTTCCTCTAGACTCTGCACTCAAAGCATTTCTCGATGTCTCACCAGAGCTTTTCCGTCGCATTTCCTCGCTAAGGATAGCACTAACAACATCATCAAACTTTAAAGTACTAGATCCAGAAACGGAGTTACTAATGGCCATTACCAAACCATTCCAACTTTCTTGTAATGAGCACAAGAATAACAGAGCTCTAACTTCATCATCAAAGTTTACCCCTACAGAGCTTAACTGACTTGTAACTGTATTAAAATCATTTAAATGGTTTGCAACAGATCCACCTTCCGACATATTCATATTAAATAACAGTTTCATAAGAAATACCTTGTTTGAGGCCGAGGGTTTTTCATATAGTTTCGACAACGTCTGCATCAAACCCTCTGTCGTGGTTTCCTTAGAAATGTTGAAGGCGACTGACGCAGCAAGGCACAACCGTATTGTTCCGAGTGCCTTTCTATCGAGAAGGTTCCATTCTTCGTCTTTCATACCCGTCGGCATCTTTGTTTTTCCGCCCAATGGTATGTATAGATCTTTCTGATACAGATAATCTTCCATTTGTATCTTCCACAGCGAGAAGTTTTGGCCGTTAAATTTCTCGACCCTAAACTTACCATCTTCCGCCATTGCTCCCACTCGAACCAAGAACCCTTCTTTCCTGCGAGTTTATCAGCCAAATAGACCTTCGGCTCTGATACTAGTTGTTAGAAAATTATATATTATGGAGCAATGGAACACATAAAATATTGCAGAAATATAAACACAGAAAACGCACAAAACAAGAGAGACACAGATATACGTGGTTCACCCAGTTTGGGCTACGTCCACCCCGAACAGCCAGTCCTTCCTTTCTATTATCCAGCAAAATGAAGAGACACAACCTACAACAAATCCGCTGTAATACCCTCTGTTTTCTCTCACAGTCTCACCTCTCTATTCCTCGCTCACATAATACACATCTATCTCACAGCCTCAAATACAATACCCTCATACAAAGAGAGGGGGTTGCCTTCTAGGGCAAAAAACCCTAAAATAAACATAAGTTCTACCGTCAGATCATCCACCTAATGAACGGCCCAGATTGACTAGAAATTACTATACTTTTACAAGGCAATTTTACAGTTGTTTTTAGCTTCGGGGGCGCCGCCCCCCCCCCTGGACCTCCTTGCAGCGAACATTTTACGGGCGGTGTTGCAGCCCCCATTTCGAGCTAGGGTCCTATGTGGGGATACCTTTGAGTATAGAAGATAATCAGGCTCCACGCCCAACATCTTCAGCTTTATTCGAGAGTTTTGCTATCTTTGATCAGTATACCACTGTAGAAACTCCCTTCTTTTGCATGATTCTACCTCCATAGTGCAAAGAACTGTGAATGTTTTTATGTATTGTGCGCCATTTTTCAGTTCTCTTTTACAAAGAAGTAGCATAATCAAATTGTCGTCTTTTAATTTGAAAGTGTCGCAAGTGTCGTTTTCAGTCAAAGAAAAGAATTCTATTGTTCTTGATGGTCGATTATACAATTACTCTTGTATTTGATTTGAATGAGTAGTTTTTCAAGTGTTGAAAGTAGTTTTCAATTCAAAATAGAAAAGTGTCATCATTATCTTCCTTTCGTTTTTGGAGAGAAATTTGTTAGTACTGTCGCTTTGAAAAGATAATTCAAATTTGTACTTAGCATTCTTCTTTTCATTCACACATTAAGAAAGCTGAAAACAAATACATGCATGTGCATTTGTAGACTGCTTGTTGGTTTGATTTAGGACAGTGCATCTAGTGCGTGCTTTCTACTCTATGTTGAAAGAATATTATCTCTCTTTCTTTACTAGCTAGGATTTTCATTGCAAAAAGAAGATTAAACGATTGTTTATCATCATAGATTTCATTTTAGGAATTGTATATCTACATCCCGGTGATCCTGAAAGGAAAATTTCTTAAGAAAGATCAACTTTAAAATAAATTTAATGAACATAAAAACACTTTGGAACCTAATGCACAACATCTAGAAGTCTAGGCTAGAGATGTATTCTGGCGTCGTAAAGCCTGGTAACTGTCACTTTCATTGTTGGTTGGGTGATTCCTCCTCTTTGAGACGAGAAGTGATAGTATGGACTTATGCTCCCACGTCCTGTCGAGTATATATTGGGAGAACACAATAGGCTATATCCTTTATCCATAGGAAGCTGTGTCTGTCGCCCTTTCAATCGCAATGCACTGAACACAGCATTCGGGAAGATTGACTGTCGTACTGTAAAAAGTATTCTGCAGTTTTATGATTGGTTTGGTAATCCCTCTGTCTAGATTTCTAGAGTAGTCTCTTTCGTTCCTTTTCAGACTCCTTAAAGGAAAAGGTGCATCTGAGCACTTTGATGAGCCCCAAAGATGAATGATTATTTGGCCTCATTCAACCTCATAATTTGACTTAATCCACCATTCTCATTAGTTTATTGCATGTTTTTTATTATATTTATGCTAATAGAGTGAATTGGGTTAGTCATTATGCCAACAAGTCTAATCTGTGCTTTGTGTAGCCTTTTTGGTCAATTTGGAGACAAAGTCAATAGTTGAAATGAGCACTTGGCAGCCAAAATTCGTGGAGAGTATTTTTAGGAAGGTGTTCCCTTTATTTATGGGCCCTTACCTCGAATTCTCCACCATCAACTCAGATTTCAAGGGCCACCAAATCAATTAGCACAAGGGCAGCAAAGCAAGTCAAGTAGGACTGCTGTTAACTACAGGTTTTGGGCAGTCGAGTCCCTAAAGTTTAGGAGGACTATTGGGGTCCTCAATTTGTATAAATAAGAGGGCTTAGGGCCTCATTTCAGTTAGTCATTTTTGGGTTAGCCAATGGTTAGTCATTTTGTAGGCAGAAGTTAGCTAGTCTGTAGTTCGATTTTTAGGCAGTAGATTAGCTTTGCTTTCAGCGCATTTTCAAGTTTCCATTGTGGACAGTTTTGATGTAACTCTTCTTTTCTTGCTAAATAAAGATGAATCCAGCTTTGCACTAGCTCTAAATCTCTGTTAGGAGGCTTTAGCTCTTGGGGTTGGGCCCATCTAAACCGCGTCGGCACCCCCGTCCGCCTGCGCTCCACCTGTCTGCCACCTCACCATCCCCGTGTACCTCTCTTATGCTGCCACGTCACCCGATGACATCATGCTGACATCATCCGACCTTGACCCCACCTGATGACGTCATGCTGACGTCATCCAAAAAAGCGCAAATGTTCCAAAAAATCCATATTTTGGCCAAAATTTCGCGTTTTTTGCACTTTTTGCAAAAACGGCTGTCATTTTCTCTGCATGTTTTTCATGTCCAAACTCATGCCAACCTGCTGAATTCGACCTGGAGAATGCTGGCGCACCATTTCCACCTGCACTCGTGACCATTGTTAACAGTTGCCAGGTATTTATCCCTGTAAATCCCTCCTGCGCCTCGTTTTGTCTGTAAATCGCCAAAACTAGCTTAAAACAGTGAAAAAACACATAATTCACCAGCGAATCCCCTATGCCTAGTCCCCATTTGCACTGTAAGGTCGAAATTCACCAACTGAGCTTTATATTACCAGTGTTTTCATAAAATTTACATTCAGTTCGCGCAATCGTGGACTGGTAGCCTAAACTGCACCAATTTGCTGTGAAAAAGAATTTAAAGCCAGGCATTTGTCTTATCCATACTTTGAGCAGTATTTCAATTGCTGTAATTAACCATTCATTCTCTGTTCACCAGTAATTCACCTCTCTTTTAAAGAAAAACTCTTTGGTGTTGCTCTGCACAGTAACACCAGTCTATAAACAACAAAAATCCTAAAGGTGACCATGGATCCTCCAGTAGCACCTGTAGCCTTGAATGTTGCCCCTTTAAACGCCCCTCAGAGAGAATTGGACTGGCAACCTCTAGCAGACCTGGATTATCAAATATCAGAGGAAATGCTGATGAAGACCAAGTTCCACATCCACCTGCTAAATTAACTGAAGGCTAAACATGAGAGTGGAGCAGATATATTGGGCATATGGGACTCTTCTCTCCCTATCTTCAAGCTCCCTCAGGTCAACCAGTTTCCTGATTTAATCCATCTATGTGCCGAATGCTATGACCCTACTCAGAGGGTTGTGCTTGACCCTTCAGGCTCAGTTGTTTTCCTTATCACCCCTGAAGCTATCAAAGAGATGCTGAACTTAAAGACTGAGAAGAAATTAGTTCCTTTATCACTAATAGATTTGATAAATCAAGGAGCTAGATTGACAGATGCTCAGGTCACCAAACTCAATCAGCTGTACATTGGCTCTGACTCTGTGAAGTATCCTCCTATTAACCAAGTATACCTCAACCAATTGGGCAGAGATCTTGCAGACATGATTAGTCCCATTTTGGGCTATAATTCAATTGAATTTGTTGATGAAACTGTGCTGGTGATCATGCTCATGTTCGCTCCTGGAAAGTCTCCAATCTGCTATGACTATGCCACCTACATCTCTGATAAGATACATGAGCAGTTCATTAACTTGGCAAGAGAAAAGGTGTTCAGATACACCTCTTACATCAACCACCTAATCCTATATCATCAACATGAAAAGTTTTCTTTTGCTGTGAAAAGAGTGGATGCCCAAGGCAATCCAAGGTCAGTGGTCTATTGGTCCTCGGTCTTCCACTGCAGACCTGACTCTCCATATACCTACTGTGAGTTCATAGATCTCTTCATCCACCCAGCCATGTCTCTAATGATGAGCTCACCTCCTCCAAGACTAACTGATGAGATGCAAAGGATACTTCAGTTGTCTAAATCTTACAGCATTGGGGACTGGTACTTCTACCAGAACCACACAGTTATAAGGATATATGGGTGTGAGTTGCCCCCATACAGATTGCCCAAATATGTGCCCATGAGATTGTTTGCCCTGGAATACTTCAGGCAATTTGGGAATGCTGATGTGCTACACTTTTCAGGCAGAGGCAAGAAAGCACAGCTCAAGGTCAGGAACCAATTAGGCCACTTTATCTACAACAAAAGGGAGGAAGGCTGGCAAGAGGCGGATAGAATGTTAGAATCCTTTGGCTTGCAAACCAGTTTCCTTTGGAAACCATATGACCCTAATCACTTCATAAGCCTAAGAAGGGTCAAATATAGGCTGGCTAGTTATGACCATGTAAGACTTCTTCATATAGAAAAGTATGCAAATCAAACAAAGTGGAGGAGAGGAAACTTAGAGGAGCCTATCACACAAGAAGAGTTAAATCAAAGAGCACTAAGAAATCTGAAAAAGGTGGCTGACCTAGAGCTTTGTTCACAGGTGTTTACTCTTCCAAGCACTTAAGTGGGAACAACTGCATCTTCCTCCACAGCAAATCAGCAAGCAGCCAAAGCAACTGAGCCAACCTCTACCAAAGGCAAGGAAAAGGAAATGGAACCAGAACAGCCACATCAGGAGGAGGTACAGTAGCAACAACAACAGGTACAACAGCCACAAGAGGGGCAGCAAGAGAAAGAGCAGCCACTACAGCAAGAAAAGGCAGCTGAGGCCCCAATTTTAACTGAGCAACAGCCACCACAAATTGTGCCTCCTAGGCCAGAAACAACAGCTGAAGCCTCAATCCTCCAAACCCCACAAAAGGAGGATATAAGTAGAAAGAGGGACAGAGAGACTCCCCTCACAACAACAACAATTCGAGGGGAGAAAAGACACAGAATGAATCCCCTTTCAGAAGAGGAAATGCCTATGGGGAAATCTTTGGGCATGGCCCCACCAAGTACGGAGGCCTCAGCAAGTTCCTTCTAGCAGGAGCAAGAGAGGATAGTGGGAGGAGAAGTCAGCTCCTCAAGCCAGCAGAGAGAAGGTGAACTGAGCATCAAACAACAGTTCATTGACATAAAGAGGAGGAATGAGCCAATAAAAATACAGCTATATAATCATTTGTTGAAAATGGCTCCCACCAACCAGCAAAGGCTGATGTCTGCATATGATGTTAATGAAGGCAAAATGATCATGAGTCACTTCATGCCAACTGCATTGCAACCACAGTCCCCTTCAGACTACTTGAGGACCAATCTTGAGGTCCTTGCCAAGGAAATCCACCCAATGGACAAAATCGAATTGCATAAGCAAACGGGTGAGATGGTGTATGCCTCCTTGGCAGATAAAACATTGGATAACTACAGGCTAGAAAATAGCCTAAATAATACAGCTGCCCAACTTGAGCTGGAGAGAGCATCCTCTCAAGCAAAGGACAACAGGATCAGGGCCTTAGAAGATATAATCATAGAGATTGGGCATGACCCCAAGGACATCAAGGGCATACAAGAAATATTGAAATTAAGGGATGCAGACATGGCAGCTTTGAGGAAAAAGATCAAAATCCCAGCAACTATTCACCCTCAAATGGAAGAAGTTGCCCAGCTGAGACATGATCAAGATGCGACAGCTTTGCTGGTGTCTTTATACAAACAGCTGATCCAGACTCAAGAAAAGTTGGGAGAATCAGAGGCTGCACAGGCAGCATTGCAAGCAGCATTACAGCAAAAGGAAGGAGGTCAAACATCTCAGCCTCCTCCAGAAATAATTAACCTTGAGGAAGCTCCTCCAACTACTACTCCTCTCACTCAACAAACAGAACAAGTAGCACCCTCTACCTCAGCACCACCACCAACAACAGAGCAAGCCCCAAGCCTGGACATGCAAAAGATGAGAAATGAGATTCAGGCCCTGGAAGCCCAAATGACAGAATTAAATGAGGCCAGGGAGAATTTAGCCAAGGTAAATGAAAGATATGATAAATCCAACCAGACTGTGGCAAAAAAGGGCAGGGAAATAAAAGCCCTTAAAGACAGGATAAAGGAGCTGGAGAAGGAGCTCAAACTGGATAAAGTAGTGGCTGAGCTCAAGACAGTGCTATGGGCTAATATTGGCCAATCCATCACTGATCAATGGCAGTATATTGAAACAATTCATGAACAGTTGGAGCTCATTGCAAAAGCACAGAAGGAAATTCAGAGATCAAGGGCCTCTCTAGGCAATATGCCTGAAGTTGCCAACAGGATGATCAATGTGCTTAATAATAGAACAAGTGCTCAGTTAGCAACTATGGGAATCTCCAACAAGACTGAGACTATTTTGTTAATAAAGAGGGTCCTAACACTAAGAAACCTGGTGCAGACACTACAAAGAAGGACCCAGGACATGCAGACAGAGGTCAATAGATTCATGGACAAATATGTGGCATTGCAAAACAGAGGTCTCCCTGGCTTACTGAACAGCGCAGGAAGGCTACTTACACATGAGCAGTATGCCAAGAGGGTCAACACATTCGCCACAAATCAGATCACTGAAAGGCCCAGCACCTCTGAGGAAACAGGGCTAGCTACAGGACAAAGTCTCTACAACAGGATAGAAAACTTATTTTTTATCATGGATGAGATCAAACATCTGTTTGAAGTGCCTCCAAACTTCTACAAATATACAGAGGTAGATGAGACTTTGGATGCAATTTTGAGACATCAATTGCCCATACAGGAATGGTGGACTAAGGCAATACAAATGATATTATAAACCAGAGCCTGTAAATCAAATTTCCATTTAAATTCATAGATGATCATGCACAGGAAAATTTGATAACACCAGCATGCATGAAAAGGAAAAGGCTGGGCCAACTCAGCAGAACTAATCGGCCAATAAAGCAAGATTGACAGCTACAGGTGACAGGGCCAAAAACCTACAGCACGACAACCATAAAGGCACATTTTCCAGAGTTAAAGAAGAATGTTCAGACCGACTCAGTGGCCTTCAAAGGTCAAAATATCTTCTGACATACATAAAGAGCACTTATTTTGTATTCAATGATGTAATAACGTTCTTATCTACTATCTTGAAAAGTGGGTGAAAGTATTCATTTCTAGAATGACTCAAGACTCAAGATATTTTGTATGACCAATTGTATATATTCCCCCCTCGCATAATCTTGCAGGGGTTGTTGTTGATCTCTCTTCAAGAGTTTCTTATGCTGTAAATTTTCCAGACTATTAATACAAAAGCTGATGGAATTTCCAAAGCTCTGCGTTATCTGAGTCATTGTGGTGTTTTGCTGAATGTTACAGGATTCCTGCGTGTTTCATGAATCAATAAGTTTTCTTCAAACTCTTAGTTATGTGTTTTGTCATCTTCTCATAGCTCATTCATGTTCTGTGTTTTACAGTTAATGGCAAAGAAAAAGAATAGTTATAGGATTTAATCACAGATTACCCTAGACTCAATCTATGTTATTATAAATGTTTTCTTCAGTTACAGTTATAAAGGTGTAATTCTTAATTGCTGCACTTTCAAACTATATACTTTCACAGTGATTGTTGTTTCAGGAATTCAAGTTTGCTCCTGTGCAACATATCTCTTTCTCACACCCAGCTTAGTGGAAAATTCTTAATTGCCTTTCACTAGTTGAACACACCTCATAATCACAATTTCAGATTTGTTCCATGAGATATTTAAATGGCCCTGTAATTTCAGTAACTCAACTCAATATTCAATCAACCTGTAGCCACAGACTCCATTGCCCAATGGACTAATACTGCCTGAAAACTTACACCTTAGATGCAGAAGACATCACTCAACCAAAACATAAAACAAAACCCTGAACATCATAGCTAGCCTAAAATACTACCAAAACAGAGACAAATCATAAAGAGAGAGCCCTCTATGATTACAGTTTGGCTAGAAACTGTAATCCAAAGATTGGTTAGTGGTTACCCCGGGCGTATTCCCTTGGGAGTCAAAGGGAACAACCTGGGTGTTAACAGATCCCAAAATGTACCCACACTTGTTCAAAGAAGAGTTTAGCAGTGGCTTCTATTGTGATATTCTTCTTGCAGGCTACCATAATGGCCATCTTCGAGAACCTGTTGATGACCACAAAACACAATCATTTCCATGCCTAGTAGAAGGAAGGCCCAACATGAAATCCATGGAGATGGATTCCCAAGGTCGACTAGGGGTAGCCAGCGAAGTATAGAGGCCTTGCTTCTTGATCGTCAGTTTGGAAATAGCACGGAAATTGTAGGCTCTAATGTACTTCCTGACATCTTGTTGAAGATTCAGCCAACAAAAATACTTTTGCAGTACTGCCACCATTTTCTTGACATCGAAATGCCTAGCAACCCGACTGTAGTGTGCTTTTGAAATCATCTTGGAACGCTTGGTTGAAGGAATGCAAAGGTTGACCCAGGTGGCATAATAGGGCATCCTAGAGGTGAAAATCTAGAACATGTTGACCCTCTAATAGTGTCTGGTATGTGTGGCCGAATTTTGGGTCCCTTTGTAGAGAAGTGGCCAATCGGAAGTCGCGTGCCCACAAGAGTTGAGCATGGTGGCTAATGCCATGATCAGTGGTTGACTGAAGCAATCTAATACATTAATGGTGCTGCCCTTCTTATACTTGATATTCAAGAGGACATATTGCAGGTATGTGGACCACTTCTGATGGCGATCATTCTGCAACTTCCATTGCATTTGTATGAACTGCAAGGATCGGTGGTATGTGTGGATGACCGTTTCCTTCCCTAAAATGTAATGCTTCCATTGTCGTAGGCCTGCACAATGGAATACATCTCTTTGTCATAAGTGGGATACTTCTGGACTGCGTCTGAAAGTGTCTCACTGTGATATGCCACTAGATGCCCATCTTGAGTAAGGACTACCCCAATAGCATAGTCAGAGGCATATGTCTTGATCTCAAATGGTTGTTACAAGTCTAGTAATGCGAGCACTGGTACCGACTAGAGGCAACATTTCAACCTTGTGAATGCCTTTTGTTTAGATTCAGACCAAAATACATTTTTCTTTTGCTCCTCCCTTGGAAACTTGACTTAAGGGCCAAGTGATATGAAAAAATCCCAACACGAACCTGCGATAGAAGTTAGCAAGACCCAGAAAGCTGCAGAGCTCTATTAGAGTGGTTGGAGATGGCCAATCTTAAATGACTTGGATCTTGGATGAATCCACATGGACCCCTCATTCATCAATAATGTATCCCATATACTAAACATGGGTCATGCCAAAAGTGCAGTTCTCCAAATTGGCACCTAACTTGTGTTTCCGCAGTGTTTGGAGAACCTATCAGATGTGGTGGAGGTTCTCTTCCCAACTCTGGATGAGGGTAAGGATCTCATCCAAGTATACCACTACAAATGAGTTGGTGAATGGCCACAAGATGTCATCCATTAGTGTCATGAAGGTTGTAAGAGCATTCGTCAACCCAAAAGGCATAACCAACCATTCAAAAAGGCCCTCCTTTTCTTTGAAGGCAATATTCCAGACATCGGAGGGTTCGATTGGTACCTAGTGATATCTTGACTTAAAATGGATCTTGCTGAAATATTTTCCCCCCTTCATTTGTTCCAAAAGGTCATCAATCCGTGGGATCAGGTACCTATTCTAGACAGTGATCTTGTTCAACGCCTGATAGTCAACACAAAGTCTCCAAGTCCCATCCTTCTTTTGCACCAACATGATCGGGCTCCCACAGGGTGATGAACTTGGTCATATATGACCTTTCTGCAGCAGCTCCTGAATTTTCCTCTTGATTTAATTATTCTCCAAAATGGAGCACTAGTAGATTGGTCCATTGGGTAGCGACACACCTGGGGTCAGATCAATGGAGTGTTTGACCTGACAGTGCATAGGAACCCTTGCGGGGGAGGTGAAGATGTCCTTGTACTCCTCCATGACCTTGTCTATCTGTATTTGTCATGTGGAGGGGCCCTGTCTAGAGGTTGTGGACACTGTCTTCTTCTTTCATTGAGGGCCTATAATTAGGAAAACAAATTTCTTGGTTTTGGAAATGAGCTTACTGCATTTTTTTGTAGTAACCAAATAGATTGCAGTAGGCGGTGCTACCTCCAGTACCCTGTACAACTTATTTCCCAAACTAACAATAAAAACATGAGGCTTGAACTCATACAAAACATTTCACTTCCACAAGTATGGTTGCCCTAATAATACATCACAAACATCAAGGGGAGCAACATCACACAATACCTCATCCGTGAAGGGCTTGACATTGTATGGAAGGCAACATTGCTAGCTCACATGAAGATCTCGTCCTTGATGAAGCCACCTGATGGTGTATGGTTGTGGATGTGCTGTGGTAAGTAAATCCAGTTGCATCACGACCTCTTCCAAAATGAGGTTCTTTTGGATCCCATTGTCGATAATGAACTATAGCGAGGAGCCCTTTACCCACATCTGGGAGTGGAAGAGGCACTCCTCCTCCTCTAGATCTTCATGGTGGCAATGATGGCATCAGAATCTGCATTGATAATATGACTCCCTTTGTCATTCCCATTATCAGGTTCTGACTCAGAGTAATAACATGCATGTGATTTTGAAGACTTTAGCTTGGCAACCAGTGACTTCTTGGCCCGACACTCACTTTTGTTGTGAGTGGAGCTCTTATGGAACTCAAATCACTTTCCCATGTCCTTCTTCAAGTTCATGGTGTTGTTCTTTTATTTTAGCTTTGGTGGTTTTTCCTGGGCCACCCTACCTTGGATTTTTCCTTTGTTCAGTGGTTTGGGGGCACCTTTCCCTTGCTTCAGATTTGCAAATCCACTATCTCGCGTCTTCTGTTTAAACTTTTTCTCAATCTTGACAACATATCAGTACGTCATGCCGAGTGAGGAGATGTCTAGGAACTCCATCTCATCCTAGATGTGCATGTGTAGGCAACCATGATATTTTAGTACCAAATGCAATTCAGAATCCTTGATACCCAACTTTGTGTGAAGGGTATGAAAAATATTGGTAAACTCTGACACGTCTTGGTCTCTTACTTGCCGCAGCATGGTCCACTTTATGTATTTATCCTCATAGCTTCTGACAGGGTAGTACTGCTCCTTGATGGAATTCTGGAATGAATTCCAAGTGGGTGCAACTGAAAATAGTGAGGCCATACTTTCATCCTTTTCCTCACAATAAGTTCCCCATGAGTCCTTGACATGGGGGATGGCTTTGAGAAGAGTGAAAGTAATCTTTTCCCGACTGGAAAAATCATGAACAGAAAAATACCCTTTTGGTAGATTTAACCATTTATCTATAATGTTTGCATCTATATGACCCTCAAATATGGGAATGTTAAAGTTAACTTGTACCTTAAAGGGTGTGGTGCTTCCAGAGCTGCTTCTTGAAGTAGATGTGTCACCCCTAGGTAGCCGCTAAAGGATCTGGGAAAAGTTGTCCATCATCGCATTCCTTTGTCGCTCGAGGGCCTCTTCGAACAAGATTTTGATAGGATCTCCTAACCCTTCATCCTTCTTGTCATCCTCCATGGGAGTTCGTCAAGATTTGTGAGGCTAGTCTTGCAAAGGTTCAACCAGTTCAAGCCCTAACTCCTTATATCCTGACCTTGTTGGGGACATGCAAAGAAAAATAGACAAAGAGCAGACCCTTCTGATACCATTGATCTAGATTTAAATAGGAATGCAACAAATTAGAGGGATAGCCATAAATACAGATATGTAATAGAAATAATACTTCATTTCATTAATGTAAAATATGGAAATATGATTACAAATGGAAAGGGAAATAAATTAGCTTGGGCGATGGTAGTGCATATTTGAGGAGAGATGTGGTGGCTACATGCCTCTCAACTATCTTACAATGAGGCTCAAAGCCCTATTTATTGTTGAGAAATAATGGAAAACCCTAAACATCCAAAAACATAACCCTAGGAGATGAATCGCCAAACTATGGGCCTCGTTTGGGTAAATTGGTACGTGAACATCTTGGGGTCGTAACTTTGGCATACGATCTCCCTTTGACGTGCACAATAGCTAGTTAGAAAGATCCATCCCAGGACTACAACTTTTCATGGAGCAACATTGATCCATGTGTTATAGACATATTTGGGCACTTCAACCCCGATATTATATGTTGATAAGCTAGGGCTCTTGTTGGGCCTCAAAATCATCCCTATTTTCACTCCATTATTCACTTATATCCTCACATTTTACCTTCATGTCACCTCCATTCCACCTCCATATCATTATGTTTACCTCATTATTGAGTCATAACAATACTTTTCCAAAGTTTATTAATTCTTAACATTTCTAAGTGAATTTATGGCTAAAACTTAGAAAATAATATGCTTAAACTTATACCTAACAATTAGCATGAGTTTGTTGACATGTGTAGGTTGCAAGGAAGCTTCCAAGACACCTTTTTGTGGCCTTGAACGATCAAATTCGAATTTGATAAGATACACCTCATGGAAAAGATCATGGAGAAGATCATGGACCTCATGGAGGAAATCGGGAGGATAGGATTATGTGTCTAGATGGTTGAGAAATGTATGGAACTAAAAGAGAGATTAATGGATCATCATTATGAGTTTGTTATCTCCTCTCATTGTATAAATAGGAGTACCTCCTCCATTCCAAAGGGAGGACTCTTAGAGCATTGTATCCAACTTATGATGGAATAGAATAAAGCTTTGTTTTACATATATTTCCATTTAGTAGTTATAGAAATAGTTTTCCATTATGTAGTTTTAGATAAAAGTTATCTTAATGTAGTATATGGAATGGCTTGTCACTTTGTTCTTAGGAGAATTGAGCTCACTCTAGAAGGAGCAAAGGAACTTGTTGTTTCATATTAGATCTTATTTTATTTAATTGCTTAGATGTTAATGTTTGAGGATTGGTTTGATGAATGAATTTTCAATTAGAATCTTATAAACATATGAGAGGACAACAAAGAGTCTAAGTTAGGCTCTCTCTCTCTATTTGATTTGTAATTGGAATTCATCTTTTTGCTTTTATGTTTCAAGTTATTTCATTTAGTTTACGCTTATGGATGAATTTTAGTCTAGTCTGGATTAGTACAAGAGAGGACAATCAAGAGACTAAGTTAGTCTTTCTCTCTTTGAATCTAAACAACCATTAAAGTTCATCCTCTCGTTTGCATTTTAAGTTTCTAGTTTTATTATTTCTCTATGATACTGTAGGGAAGGACAACAAGGATCTCCTTAGTTAGGAGCCTCTTCCCTTGCATATTATATTGAATCGTAGGTAATTTAATTAGACATAGAATTAGTCGCCTACTCCTGCACATATAGTGCTGGCATCATCAAAAGCTTACGAGTTTCCCTGGTCGATATTTAATGCAGCAATTTAAGCACAATAAATTGCCCAACAGCTCTTTAATCCCTAAAAGAGTTGTTCATACCCTAAAATAACATGGTCATCTGATTACATCATTCCCCAAGAATTCCACCTGAAATATCATCCAGAATTGGCATAAACGGGACCATACTGACTGCTAAGGGTGTGATGAGTGAGGATGGACAAATGTCCGGGACATTTTGCTAAGTGGATGCTCATAGAATCTTCTAGAAAATTCCCCTCTGACACTTGCCTCTTTGAATTCGTCCTAAATATGAGTAAGAGATCTAAACTTCAGTTATATCCCCTCTTGTGGAACCAAATGTAACAAGTGGAATGACACTAATAAAATCCTAGAGATGACTCACACCCTTGCAAACATCTATAAATGGATACCTCATCTAAGATATCTGGGGGCTAGAATATTGTGAATTGCAAGGAAGTGCTAATAGTTTGTATTTGAGAAAGAGCATTGTATTGTTGGGTGGTCTTGCTATTTCATGAGGTGAAGAGAGCTTTGATGCTGGGAGGATGATGCTAGATCAGACAATTGGGTTGTAATTCTCCCTTTTATATAATAAAGTTCTTCGAGTTTTCTTCCATATAACTGTGCAATTGTGAATGTTATTATTCGTGAATGCCATTGTATGTTCATTATATTTCTGATTCCATAATGATTATGATATAATAGATCAAGATGCTTTGAATGTTCTTTGTTACTGTGTTCCTATAGGTACTCTCCAAGCGAGATAAGTATGGAGAGGAGTTGCAAGCTTTGTCAAGGGGGACAGAGATCAAGCAAGGAGTTAAGCAAAAGATCCAGGTTGGTTCCTTTATCTTTCTCTTATCTATTATACATAGAAGAAGTAAAGAATTGCTTTAAACTGTTGTTTCTAGGGTAGTTGCCAAACCTATAGGGCTAGTCGATAAAAAAGACACTAGTTTTCCCAGAAACACCATGGACCCATGTTGTTCCCAGATTTCCCAAAAAATGTCATTTAGGGCCTCAAAATAGCTCTGGAAGTTCAGGACCCAAAAAACTGCGAAAACTAATAAACTGTACTATGATTAAGGAAACTGAAAAATTGAAAGAAACAATGGTGGGGGTCAAAGTGGAGTTGGCGGGTGGTCACTAATATCCACCTGGATCATGCGTACCTCGATCATTCATCAACACTTTTGGGCAGCCAAATCTAGCTAGGACATATTCAAACAAAAACTTCGTTGTTATAGCTCTTGTGAAATCTTTAACTAGCTGTGTCTTTTCCCATCTGGTTAGATACTCCATCATGGTGATGATATAGAGTGCACTGGTCTTCTTCCCTGGGGGCCAAATTGGCACAATGAAATCAATTGCCCATTTTTCAAATGGTTGCAACCATAATTGAGGATTCAGTGGCAACTCATCCCTCCATGATGCTCTGCCCGTTCATTGACATGCATCACATGCCCTACAATACGCTTTAGAATCTTTATGCAGTGTAGGCCACCATAAACCTGCACATAAAATCTTCCATGCTATCACCTTTCTTGCATAATGTCCTCTTGTAGCCCCTCCATGAGCTTCAATGAGGATGCTCTTCCACTCAAAATTTGGCACATATTGTTGCAATATCTCTTCTGCACCCATTTTATACAAATGTCTTGCAACTATTGAGAAATTCGCCGCGCATACTACTAGTTCCTTCTTTTTTTGACTTGTATACCATTCTGGTGCCATCTCTTTGGTTAAAAATTGAATAATATATGCAAAGTAGTTATCAACTACATGCACTGTGAAGAGCAACACATCGGGTAACCCTTCGTCCAAATTATTAGGCTCCTCTCTTGTCTCAATCTGCGATAGATGGTCAGGTCATGCATTCAACCTTCCTAGCTACACAATCACCTCAAATTCATATTCCTAGAATAGCATAAACCATCAGCAGATCTCTCCCCCCTCCCCCCCCAACGTAGGCTTATTGACCAAATATTTTAAGGTAGAATGATCTATGTACATTTTGAAATGTATGCCCAATAGGTAGTGCCTGAATGTTTGAAGTGCATACACCATAGCTAATCCTTTGGGCTCTGTCATTGAGTAATTCTTCTCGGACTTCGATAATTTCCTTCTCGCATAGGCTATAGGGTGATCCATCTCTCCTTCACTGGCCTGTGTTAGCACTGCTCCCAACGTAATGCAAGAGGCATCGACATGTATGTGGAATTCCTTATTCCAATTCGGGAAGACAAAAATTGGCGCATTGACCATCTTTTCCTTTAGTATGTCCAAACTACATTGACATTCTTCATCCAAACAGAATGTAGCGTTCTTCTTCATCTGTTTCTTCATGGGCATCATAATCTTAGCGTAAGTCTTGATGAACTTCCTATAATATCCTGTATGCTTGAGCATTGCATGTAGCTGTTTGACACTTCTTGGGGCCTCCAAATAGAATATTACCGCGATCTTGGTAGGATCCACCATCAACCCTTTCTTGCACACCACATGACCCAACAAGATCCGAAAGGGGACACAAAATAAACACTTCTTCAAGTTCAGTGCGATCTAATAGCTCCAGCACATATCCAGCATTAGGCACAGACTTTCTACATGGCACGTCTCTAAATCAAACAGTGTTGAGTCATAAAAATACAACTCCAAGAACTTATGAATGAACTCCTTAAATGTTGCTATCTCTACGCGAGAAAATATTGCAAGCACATTCTTGAGTCCAAACAACATTACAGTATACTAGAAACAACCCCATTCTGTCGTGAAGGTTGTTTTGCTCCTATCCTCTGGCGCCATCTTGATCTGATGGTACCCAAAAAACCCATTAGTGAATGAATAGGCCTCCTACCCTCCAACACTGTCCAATACTTCATCAGTAAATGGTGTCAGGAATGGGTCATGGATGCAGGCATCATTAAGCTTCCTTAGATCTACGCAAATCCTTATTTCTCCATTCTGTTTGTTCTCCTAAACCACCATCAGGTTCACCCAATTAGACTCTTCCAAAGGTTTGATGATGCCTGCTGCCTACATATTATCCAAATCCAAGAGAACCTTTTCCTTGTATTTGGGATTAAGGCAATACAACCCCTTCTTAATAGGCTTCGTGTCGAGTTTCAAAGTGATTTTCATCACACCCAGGTCATCTATGATGCCTTTCAAGTTTTAAAACAAGGTAGGAAAAATATTCTGGTACTCGTAGATTAAATTAGAAACTTTATACACTGTGGCATCGTCCCAATAATCCCCAATCTTCACAAATTTTAGCTCTGCTTCTGTACCAATGTTCACTTTCTTGGTTTTCAATGATGCGGTGATGTCCATGTTTTCTATTTGCGGACCTTCAGCCTCGTGATGATCTTCTACCTATAGAATATTAATATTTCTTGGATATTCATCCTCCCCCTCAATGGTCACATTATAGCATTCCAATGCATGGTGCAACTGGGTGCTCCAATCTGGTTGAACCCATTCTAATGGTTCCTGTGGTATTCTGAAGATCATTTCCTTAACCTCCTGCAGAGCTTCGTTAATGCTCTTGAATCCATCTTCAAAATTGAAGGTCATTAATAATCCTTCCCTTAATATATCCCACTCCACAGTGCCATGCAGAACTTTGTTTCCAGATACCAATTCATAGGAATTATATCCAAAGTATGAAAGAATAAGTGCACCCACTCCGGCTGCGGCTTCATTCCATAAGCTTTAGTCCACTTTGCTAAATAATCACACGGATGATTTCTCCCATCATATTTCTTAGTTAAGCAAACTTTAGGAGGACCAAACCACAACCTCATCATCCTTCTGTAATCTCGCCATTCATCGAAGTTTTCCTTGTGCATACCCCACCATTGTGCGGGTGTAATGTGCATCGCCAAATCTAGTGCTTGGAATGGATGATCCTCAGGGATTTCTCATTCAAAGGGATCAAAAAACTTATCTACATTAGCTAAACCATCATAATAGGGTAAATTTCTTACCTCCGATGACACAGAGTGTAGCAATTTAGTTATCATGTTGCAACACAGCATAGATACTTCATGCAGCCTATTCTTCCAATGCTCCAATTCTTCATCTGAATTCAAGGTACGAGAAATTTCCCAGTCCCATGCAATCCTTCCATGATCTATTGGATTAATCAAGTCTTGATCTCACGCAGTTATTTTGTATATCTGATCCAAGTCATGACCACTTTCTTCATAGTCACGAACTAGTTTAGTATATTGCGGTCCTTCTCCAGGGTCCAACAGTACTACAACCCACAACAAATTTCTCACAAACAACATTGTCCTTTTCTTCAAGTTGATGACCCCATTCATATCTATGGCCTAGTCAATTCCAAGGAGCGTGGGGTATGGATTGTTGTCATCGACGATCTCTATTACCTCGAAATTAGCCAGTGTGCTCACACCTTCTATATCCATCGTTACTCCATGTAGTCGTCCCATAGGGATGATCTTCTGCTGATTTGCCATTCTAACCTAGATCCGAGACCATTGCAGCACATCTCTCCCCATTGTTTCCCATTTCTATTTAGGAAAAATGTTTGCGTCAAACCCCAAATCCATAATAACCTGGTCCATCTCATAATCTCCTATCTTCGCGGTGAGCCTCATCTCGTGCCTCGTTCTTGCCTTATGTTTGCCAATTTTTCTAACCACAGGGTGTCCATCAGGGGAGTTTTCTTTACTGGCACACTTGTTTATTAATTCCTACATCCCTTTCATAGCCTTTCTATCGTGCAGAAGTTTCATGCAGGTCTCTAAGAATGTGGTAAGTATAGAGGGATCAACCTCTATAGGCATGTTGGTTTTTGGCACTTTTTTCTGACTTCCTGAGGTAGACGCCTCAACGAAGCTTTTCTTGGCCTCCATAAACATTTCCTTCATGCACTCCAGATCGAATCCAACTTCCTTCTCTGGAGACCTACAGACCCATCCGTCCTCTTCACGTTGTTTTCACTTATCATCCCTAGTTGTGATCCCACTTCTCAACATGATATTTACATTTGTATCTTCCTTGTGGGGCTCATATCTCATCATTTGTAAGTTTTGTGTGGGTTTCTGAGGCTGCGATTTTTTCTCCTACATCTTAGATATCAACACAGAGCATTCTTCTATAGTGCGGTAAAATTGGCTAAATTATTGACATGACAGGCGTGTCTGGTTCTAACACTCTTGCGCATAGTGCCCTTGTGTCCCACAATTATATCAAATAAACTGACCACGACCTCTACCAGGTCCTCCTCCTTCTTTGCCTTTTCCTCATTCCTGATATCCTCCACGTGCTCCTCTTGCACCCTAATCCAGAGGCTAAGTTTCTTATTGCATTTGGTAGGAAGGAATTCTTTCCATCATTAATTCATAGCTACAACAGTGGCGCTCATCATGGCCCACTAATTTGCAGAAGTTACAGAATAACTATTATGGTGTCTAAATGAACCTTTGAAGTAAATGGAAATTATTCGTTGCGTGTTTCCCAACCACCTGACAAATAACGCACCATAGCGCAACCCCCACACTTGGTTCTGCTGGAGCTTCCAGCCTCAGGGGAATTAGTCGCCCTCCTGTGATATAGTTCACAAATATGGGATAGTGGTATTTGTCATGCCCTTGGCTCTTACATTTAAATCACTAGACTTCCTCACACACCAGACTTCCTCACGCACCTCGGGTTTAGTCTCCTTCTCTTTCTTCAAGCTCTGTAATTCCAAGCAGAGGTTTTGCAACTGAGTGAATATGTTGTATCCCCAAGGTTTGATCCTGAATAGGTGTCGCATGCAATCTCATTGTGATTTCCATGGCTTCTTCCTAAGTTCCTATCTTCTACTTTGACAACGCAATCCTCAGGTGGGGTAGAAGTGAGGCTATAAACCATTCGTAGTGCTGACCATCTATGCACTGTAAATTAGCTTCGCGAATCACACACTTTATCCTTTGATCTAACTCCCAAGGAATTTCATTAACAATCATCACAATTTCCTTACATCCAACCATTGGATGTCAGTTAGACTTAGGTTTACTAAACTCTTTGCTTAAAGCATCCTTAGTCTCTACTTGCATTTCTACAGGATGGTCAGCGTAGTACTTAATATACCACATTAGTGCGTGATCCTGTAGAGAAGTAACTAACTGCACCTTCCTTATGTTATCATTAGTGATCTATTGTGCAGTCCATGTAGCATTCATAACAAACCAAAAATGATTTGTATCTTTGCTCCCTATGCCCTTGTAAATTTCCAAATTTATTAAGTTGGACATGTTGAATGATGGTGGGGGCAGCGAAGGTGTATATTATGGAGATGAAGGTGGAGGTGGAGTGGATGGATTATGTGTCCATGGAAAACCTTGTCTTATCAGCTGGACAACACTTTGTGGCGAGGCATGTACCATTCCCTCGTTGTTGCTCGAAGGAGGTCCAATCAACGAGCTATATTAAGGACCTTCTTTCTCTCGATTTCTAAAGAGTTTTCCACTTTGTGTAATTCCAAACATCAAGGCAATGGCATAACTCATTTTTCACACAAGAGAATCTTAATCTAGGTATTCACAAATTTCATATACTTACCTCATGGTCCCTTGAAGAAGCATTGCTCTGATTCGATGTAGCTGACTGAGGTATCAACCGCAAACTCTGTAACAAATCCTCCTATAATTCGATTAGGCCAGTGGTAAAAAACGCGTGCAATCTTGTCTTCAGAGTCTTTCAACCTTCGCACTAGCTCCAGAGTCCACACTCTTGGATTGTCAAGCCTCCACCTTCCTTGGCCATCTGCTAACTTAGCTATCCACTTGTATAGTTCGATCTGGAAGGTGTAGAAGAAAATTTCATGTATTTCCGTATACAAATATGTATCTAACCACTGCTCCTTTGACAAACACAGATTCCTATTCTCGGGCACCATGAAATCGTGAATTTTCTTTCTACCACTTCTTAATTTCCTTCTTGGTTGGATTTTAGTGATGCAACATCGCACTTCTCCTTAACCAGATCCCAGTCCTGGTAATGAAACCATTTCTTGGCTTAGTGCATCCTCATCCAGGTTTAGAGATAATTGCACCAAATAAAACCCTACACTACTGGCCCTTTCAACATCAACCTGCATAGCGCATGTTGAAGTCTCATCTGAAGCAATAGGGCGGGATGATGGAACCAAGTTTCTGCGTCCATATATCAGTGTGATGTCTTCTGTTGACCTAGATCTTCCTTCGTGCAAATCTATAATCCCTTAGGGCTCGTTACTGCAACTCCCTTGAAATGATCTTGAGGCCTTCAAGAAGGTCTACGATAGGTCTTTGTGAGCCCTTAACATCTGAATCACCCACTTTTGCATAACAAAAAATAACCCTCGTGTGTATATACTTAAATATTCAATAAACATAACATGATGTATTATAATATTCATGAAAGTATTTAACATGCATTGCGTACAGTTATTACAAATTTTCCCATGGAGTCACACATCAATAGATCATTATTTCATAAATACATTATTCAATCACAACATATATCACAAACATAAATAAAAAAGGTAAACAAATAAACATAAGAATTCTTCAACAGTCTTCTTTATTTATCTTCAATATGGTATTATAGACTCAAAATTGTCCTGCACACTCAGCTGCAGGGGTCCACACACTCAGCTGTGGACTATATTCTAGGCCTCTGTGCACTCAGTTGTAGAGACTTTCCCCTCCTCTATGACTCACTTCTCTATTCTATCTTCTATCGACCCATTATATCTATCATCATCCCATTATTTCCTTGAAATTTCAAAGAAACACATATTTATACAATCCCATGGTCCGCAGACCAAGGGTGGAACTCAAGACTGACTCAACTTTACATAGACAAGGGGATAAATCCCCTTTTACTCCTAATTACCTATGCATTCCACATCCACAAATATCGGATACTTTACATATTTTTACCAAAATTTATATCAAAAATTGGGTTTTTAACCCCAAAACAAACCTAGGGGACGCCATACCAACATGTTCCAACATCGTTAAATGTAGGAGTTATCGTTGTTTTCCAACATTGTATCCTAGGGGAAAATACGATTCCACGTAGATAACTGTATAGAATCCTTCTCCATGTACCTTCTGGTATATAGTACAATGCTCCATGCATGAAAAGTATATGGGAACACTCTCATCATACAGTTACACATTAGATAACACTATTATGGATTGCACTTCCACATACTATAGAATATACTTTGGAAGTCCACCGTAGTTGTTTTCTCACCATAGGTAACCAACTCGACCGCCTTGTACATTTTGATGCACCAAACACAACATTCAGGGATATTTCCTAGTGCATAAATCCTTGGTTTTCCAAGGTGGTATACTGCAGCTCAAATTTAGCTAGTAAACCCTTCTGCCTAGTTGGCCCATTTTTTTATTTTGTATCTTTAGTTTCTAAATTCAATTAAATGACCCAGGAACAAGACCCTTACCATAAGACACCTCCTAAGTAGATATTACATTAAGAGTAATGGGAACACTTCCTAAGTCTACCAGTTAAGGAAACCCCTATGACGGAAATCCTAGTCCTTTTCCTTCTTTTGGAAATATTGATGCTCCTTGTATGACAAAATTGTCCCTTCCTGGATTCATCATTGGTTTACTAGTTTGGTTTTTTTTTACCTCTTTAGTTCTGAATGTCCAAACTTCTTCTCAACCATATTCTCCTCCACCTGAACAAATCAACCTCAAGATGATCCTAAAGTTTACCGTTTCCCTTCTTCACCTGTTGTTTCTTCATCCCTATCTTCCTTCTCACCTGGTGAAAGTCTTGTTTCTAGTAACTAGGAAGATAAGAAGAAGAGGGAGAGTATGAAGAAGAATAAGAAAAATAAGCAGGGTGGAAACCAAGCAACCATTGCTACTGCTGCAACTAGTATGGGAAACTATTCCAATCAACTGCACAAAGTTAAATTCCCTTGAAGGCTCTGTAAGGGTGGTAACCTTCTTATATATTATCATAGTATTCTGAAGTGTTGGCATGAAAGAGTCATCACGGTGAGACCTTGGGTTCAGGCGCGGAGGGCCAACAATGGCTCGTTGTAGTCTAGGACAACATCGATATTTTCACCTTACCCAAAGGATAAGGATTCTTAGCCGAGGTGTGCCACGACCCAAATGAAGAAGGGTTCATCATGGGGTTAAGGGTATGTCAAACATCAATACATAAGCAACATCATACATGCAAGTGATACACCGACATATTGTTTAATCACTAAGAAACCACTACATTCCTTTACTTTATAATAGTTTAAAATTTAATTGGGTCCACACATTATAAGAAATCATGTACATTGTATCGAGAAACCAATCTAGATCTTACTTTATATTACGTCCACAGACGATAGTACATTATAATAGACTGGTGTTAGCCACAGATGATTACAAGGAATTCCCGATTATAGGCTCTAACTTCCTATGATAGGTTCAGAGGTTCAATATTTAACCCAGAGTTCCTGCTCGCCCCCATCCAGACGCCCCCGTTCTATCACACTGCAACCGACCAACACACTAGCAACAACAACCCTTTCTCCTTATGGGTTTCTCCTTTTGTATTTCCTATGCCTCTTGGACTTCTAGCTCCCATTCGTATATTCCTTCCCTTGGTTGCCTTTCCATCTGTCTCGTCTACTTGGCTGCCTCTACCTTCTACTGACACTTTGTCACAACCACCCCACAACTGCTCGTTCTTGCTTCCAACTCTAGCTATCTTCACCGCAACCTGATCATTGCGTCCGCCATTCATTCCCTATCCATTCTATGGAAAGCCAAAATAATCAAAATTTTTAAAATAAAAATGAAGGCCCTAGCAAGCCTTGGTGACAATTGTTTGACTCGTCCTCGAGTCAATTCATTTCGAGCTCTGCGGGTCCTATTGGTGGTTGCACCGATTTTGGTGGATACTGAGCTAATGATCCCATTGTATTGGCTGTCACCTGCAGGGTGGTTCCCACTACCATTGTACCTTCCTCTTTTTGGTACCCTTGTTATAGACATTTTTGGGCACTGCAACACCAATCATACATGTCCGGAAACGAAGGGCTCCTAAGTCCCTAAAAGTGTTGCTTCACACCGTAAAGGAACAAGGTCAACTGATTACATCAACTCCCAGAAGTTCTCCACAGAAAACTGCTCAGAACTGGTCAAATCTAGACCATACAGATTGCCCAGTGCAGAGGGTGCAATGCATCTCACCTTCTCAGTGAAAAGGGTGTGATGCATACTGGAAAGCCCTTATGTAGGGTGAAATGGGTGAGAGTAGACAAATGGTAGAGATAGTTTGCAAGGTGGATAATCATGGAATCTTCCAGAAACTTCTCCTGTGACACTTGCCTCTCTAAATTTTCCCAGAGATGAGTAAGAGATCATCAATCTCCAAGTGGAATCAAGAACTATCAGAGAGAGGACACTAATCAAAATCCTAGAAGTTGACTCACCCCCCTATAATCATCTATATATGGATCCCTCATCCTAGAGATCCAGAGGCTGGAATTTTGTATCTTGTAAGGAAGTGTTGTTGGTTTCTTGGTGGAATATCATAGTTTTGGGTGATCTAAGCTTTTCATGAGGTGAAGAATGGCTTTCATGCTGGGTGGATGATGTTGGGTCAGAACAATTGGTTCTAATCCTCTTTTCTATTCTTGATATTAATAAAGCTATTCAAGTTTTCCTCCACATTCTTGTATGTTTGATGATATATGCATTTGTGTGGTCAATATGTATATGGTCCTATATTGTTTATGATTGTAGATCTCTGTTCTTTGATAGTATTATGCTGCTTTGATTCCACAGGTGCTATTTGAAGCTGGGTAGATGAAGGAAAAGCGGCAAGGATATGTTAGAAGGGAGAGGAACCAAGCAAGGAACCAAGCGCAAGACTGGGGTTGGTGCCCTTTGTTCCCCTCTTATCTACTTCTCATAAAGGAAATCAAAAGTAGTTTTAGTTTGTTTGTTTCTAAGATAGCTACCAGTCTTAGTGGGACTAGTAGCTCCAAGTGGACATTAGATTTCCCGATAACAAAATGGCAACTCCACTGGGGAGCGAATAGATTGTTTGCTTGCCTATATTTGTTTGATTTATAAACTTACAGATGGAGCCTGAAGTCAAGCCAGCTAGCCTTCGAACTGCATTTTCTATGCAAGTTCAAAGTAGATCAAAGCTGCTTCAGTCTATCTCTGGGTTTTGTTTATAAACTAAACAACTGATTTGCAAACCTTCTAATTTCCCTAGTGGTGGCTCTAGTAACCTCATTAGATCAGCCCTGTGATTTCTATTTACTGACTATCATTAGCTCGGCCTAAATCCATGAACTAGGCTGCAAACTGTGACCCGGAACCAAGTTGAAGTCTCGTCCTTGGACCATCACACTTTCTCCTCTTCGGAATATGGATGCATCGTACCTCTCGTGTGCAGTAGGTGCGCTGCATCGCACTTTCCCTGTGTTGCAGGTGCGTTGATCAGACAAGACCTCTTCTGCTCTCAAATTTTGGTTTCTGTGTTCACTCTCTTCTGTTAGAAAATTATATATTACGGAGCAATGGAACACATAAAATATTGCAGAAATATAAACACAGAAAATGCACAAAACAAGAGAGACACAGATATACATGGTTCACCCAGTTTGGGCTACGTCCACCCCGAACAGCCAGTCCTTCCTTTCTATTATCCAGCAAAATGAAGAGACACAACCTACAGCAAATCCGCTGTAATACCCTCTGTTTTCTCTCACAGTCTCACCTCTCTATTCCTCACTCACAGAATACACAGCTATCTCACAGCCTCAAATACAATACCCTCATACAAAGAGAGGGGGTTGCCTTCTAGGGCAAAAAACCCTAAACTAAACATAAGTTCTACCGTCAGATAATCCACCTAATGAACGGCCTAGATTGACTAGAAATTACTATACTTTTACAAGGAAATTTTACAGCTGTTTTTAGCTTCGGGGGCGCTGCCGCCGAAACCCCCCGCTAGGGGGGGGCTCCCAAAGGTCACAGCCGCCCCCCCTGGACCCCCCCTGCAGCGAACATTTTACGGGCGGCGTTGCCACCCCCATTTCGAGTTGGGGTCCTATGTGGCAATACCTTTGAGTATAGAAGATAATCAGGCTCCACACCCAACAATCTCCCACTTGGAGACTGATTGTAGCAACTCCACCGCTGCTCCATTTGCTGGACAATGACTCCTCTTTGGACCTGGCTTTTTCTCATCTTCATCGTCATCCTTGAAGACCAACTGAAACTGAGCATATTCTCAGTTTCTCCCTGGTTACAACTTTTGTTAGCATATTTGCAGGATTCTGGCTAGTGTGTATCTTTTCCAGCTTCAACTCTCCATCTTCCAACACTGATCGTATGAAATGGTACTTGAGCTGTATGTGTTTAGTCCTGGAATGAAATGCTGAGTTCTTTGTAAGATGAATGGCACTTTGGCTATCACTGTATAACGTGCCCATATCATGCTCCTTACCCAATTCACCCATAAACCTTTGTAACCAAATCATTTCTTTACTAGCCTCTGTAGCAGCAACATACTCTGCTTCTGTTGTTGAAAGTGCAACAACACTTTGGATTTTTGAAACCCAACTGACAGCTGTTCCTCCAACAGTAAATACATATCCTGTAGTGCTCCTCCTGTTATCTCTGTCACCTGCCATATCTGCATCAACATATCCTTGTAGGGAGATGTTTGAACCACCAAAGCATAATGCTTGATTTGTGGTACCTTTCAAATATCTGAGTATCCATTTCACTGCCATCCAATGTTCCTTTCCTGGATTGTTCATGTACCTGCTTACAACTCCCACTGCATGTGCAATATCAGGCCTTGTGCAGACCATTGCATACATTAAGCTTCCAACTGCTGATGCATATGGCACTTTAGACATATAATCCATGTCTTCTTGGGTCTTTGGGCACATTTCCTTGCTAAGTTTGAAATGGCTAGCAAAAGGTGTACTAACTGGTTTTGCATTGTGCATGTTAAATCTTTTCAACACCTTTTGTATGTACTCATTCTGAGACAATGTTAATTTACGATTTTTCCTGTCTCTAGTTATTCTCATACCATGGATTTGTTTCGCAGCTCCCAAATCCTTCATTGCAAATGAATTTGCCAATTTTCTTTTGAGCACATTTATTTCTTGCATGTTAGATCCTGCAACAAGCATGTCATCTACATACAGTAACAATATAATATATCTGCCATCATTTTGCTTTTTCAAATAAACACAATGATCAGAGTGACATCTAGTATAACCTTGTTCAGACATAAACTTGTCAAATTTTAGATACCACTGCCTTGGAGCCTGTTTTAAGCCATACAAGCTCTTCTTCAACCTGCACACTAGTTTCTCCTTCCCTTTCACCTCATATCCTTGTGGCTGCTGCATATATATATCTTCCTCCAAATCCCCATGGAGAAAGGCTGTCTTTACATCTAACTGCTCAAGATGCAAATCTTCAGCTGTTACAAGACTTAAAATAGTTCTGATTGAAGTCATTTTAACAACAGGAGAAAATATTTCATCAAAATCAATACCCTTATTTTGTGCAAACCCCTTCACCACAAGTCTAGCTTTATACCTCTGTTTTTCCTCCATCTTCTTCCTTCAGCCTGTAAACCCATTTATTCCTCAATGTAGTTTTTCCTATAGGCAACCTGACTAAATCCCAAGTCTGGTTATGCATTAAGGAGTCCATCTCTTCTTCCATGGCTACCTCCCACTTCTTCCTGCTTTCAACCTGCATTGCTTCTTCATAACATTTGGGTTCACCAGAATCAGTCAACAATAAATAATATAATGAAGGAGAGTATCGTTCAGGGGGTCTACCTATCCTGGTAGATCTTCTAACACCACTTTCAGGTGTTTGGGGTGCCTGTTGCTGTTGTGGTGGTTGTTGTTGTTGTGGTTGTTGATTATTATTATTTTCAGGCACCTTTACTTTTTCAGTGATTTCATCAAGAACTGTGTATTCCTTGTTTTCCTTTTCCTGTTTCTTTTCCTGCAACTGATTCTTATACAAGACCTTTTCATTGAATATTACATCTCTGCTCCTAATGATTTTATGATTTTCGTAATCATATAAGCGATAACCAAAATCATTAACACCATATCCAATAAAGGTACATTTCTTTGACTTTGCCTCAAGCTTTGTTCTATTTTCTTTATCAATATGGACAAAGGCCTCACAACCAAAAGGCTTTAAAATAGAGTAGTTTACCTTTTTACCTGTCCATGCTTCCTCTGGAACACCACCATCCAAGGAACTTGAAGGCCCTCTGTTTATCAGATAAACAGCAATATCTACAGCATCTGCCCAAAACTGTAGAGGCAATCCTGCATGCAATCTCATGCACCTTGCACGCTCCATGATTGTTCTGTTCATCCTTTCTGACACACCATTTTCTTGTTGTGTTCTTGGAACTGTCTTCTCTCTGCGAATTCCATGCTCTGAACAGTACCTATCAAACTCTTTGCTGCAATATTCACCTCCATTGTCTAATCTAAGACACTTCAATTTCTTTCCTGTCTCAATCTCAACCAAAGCTTTCCATTTCTTGAAAGTATCAAATACATCATATTTATTCTTAATACAATAAATCCAAGTTTTTCTAGTTGCATCATCAATAAAAGTAACATAATAACGAGAGCCACCGAGAGATGATACCTGAGCAGGTCCCCATACATCTGTATGCACAAGCTCTAATTTTTTATTCTTCTTTTCTTTCCCAACTCTGAGAAATCTGACTCTCTTCTGTTTTCCATAAATGCAATTTTCACAGAAGTCCAAATCAACATTCTTCAAACCTGGCAACAAATTCCTTGAGTGAAGAATATTCATCCCCTTTTCACTCATGTGTCCGAGCCTATGATGCCATAATGCTTCATCTTCTCCTTTGGAAGTTAAAGCATTAACAGAGTTAGAAATACCATTGCATAAATACAATGTACCAACCTTTTCACCTTTTGCTATTACCAGGGCTCCTTTGGTGACCTTCCAAGCTTTATCTGTGAAAGTTGTCACACAACCTTCACCGCCTAACTGCCCTATTGAAATCAGAATTTTCTTTAGATCTAGAACATGCCTTACCTCCTTTAATATCCATTGGTTTCCATTCTGCTGTTTTACAAAAACCTTACCCATTCCAACAATTTTACAGGGTTTATCATCACCCAGACGAACTTGTCCAAAATCTCCTTGAACATAGTCATGAAAGTATTTCTTATCAGGTGTGGCATGGAATGAAGCCCCTGAATCTACCACCCAGGAATCAGTAATATTTTCGAAATAAAGAATCAAAGCATCTTGTAACACCTCACCTGTCACATTTGCTTCATGATTGTTTTCTTGTTGTGCATCTCCTTCTTTTCCCTTCCGAGATCTAGAGTATTTCTTTATGTGTCCTTTCTTTCCACATTTCCAGCACACTATCCCCGATCTGGACTTGGATCTGCCTTTCCTTGATTTACTGCGATATCCTGAGCTCTTTCCTCTTTCCATTTTTCTTCCTCTAGACTCTGCACTCAAAGCATTTCCCGATGTCTCACCGGAGCTTTTCCGTCGCATTTCCTCACTAAGGATAGCACCGACAACATCATCAAACTTTAAAGTACTAGATCCAGAAACGGAGTTACTAATGGCCATTACCAAACCATTCCATCTTTCTGGTAATGAGCACAAGAATAACAGAGCTCTAACTTCATCATCAAACTTTACCCCTACAGAGCTTAACTGACTTGTAACTGTATTAAAATCATTTAAATGGTTTGCAACAGATCCACCTTCCGACATATTCATATTAAATAACCGTTTCATAAGAAATACCTTGTTTGAGGCAAAGGGTTTTTCATATAGTTTCGACAACGTCTACATCAAACCCTCTGTCGTGGTTTCCTTAGAAATGTTGAAGGCGACTGACGCAGCAAGGCACAACCGTATTGTTCCGAGTGCCTTTCTATTGAGAAGGTTCCATTCTTCGTCTTTCATACCCGTCGGCATCTTTGTTTTTCCACCCAATGGTATGTATAGATCTTTTTGATACAGATAATATTCCATCTGCATCTTCCACAGCGAGAAGTTTTGGCCGTTAAATTTCTCGACCCTAAACTTACCATCTTCCGCCATTGCTCCCACTCGAACCAAGAACCCTTCTTTCCTGCGAGTTTATCAGCCAAATAGACCTTCGGCTCTGATACCAGTTGTTAGAAAATTATATATTACGGAGCAATGGAACACATAAAATATTGCAGAAATATAAACACAGAAAACGCACAAAACAAGAGAGACACAGATATACGTGGTTCACCTAGTTTGGGCTACGTCCACCCCGAACAGCCAGTCCTTCCTTTCTATTATCTAGCAAAATGAAGAGACACAACCTACAGCAAATACGTTGTAATACCCTCTGTTTTCTCTCACAGTCTCACCTCTCTATTCCTCGCTCACAGAATCCACATCTATCTCACAGCCTCAAATACAATACCCTCATACAAAGAGAGGGGGTTTCCTTCTAGGGCAAAAAACCCTAAACTAAACATAAGTTCTCCCGTCAGATCATCCACCTAATGAACGGCCCAGATTGACTAGAAATTACTATACTTTTACAAGGCAATTTTACAGTTGTTTTTAGCTTCGGGGGTGCTGCCCCCCCCCCCTGGACCCCCCCTGCAGCGAACATTTTACGGGCGGCGTTGCCGCCCCCATTTCGAGCTGGGGTCCTATGTGGCGATACCTTTGAGTATAGAAGATAATCAGGCTCCACACCCAACATCTTCAGATTTATTCGAGAGTTTTGCTATCTGTGATCAGTATACCAATGTAGAAACTCCCTTCTTTTGCATGATTCTACCTCCATAGTGCAAAGAACTGTGAATGTTTTTATGTATTGTGCGCCATTTTCAGTTCTCTTTTACAAAGAAGTAGCATAATCAAATTGTCGTCTTTTAATTTGAAAGTGTCGCAAGTGTCGTTTTCAGTCAAAGAAAAGAATTCTATTGTTCTTGATGGTCGATTATACAATTACTCTTGTATTTGATTTGAATGAGTAGTTTTTCAAGTGTTGAAAGTAGTTTTCAATTCAAAATAGAAAAGTGTCATCATTATCTTCCTTTCGTTTTTGGAGAGAAATTTGTTAGTACTGTCGCTTTGAAAAGATAATTCAAATTTGTACTTAGCATTCTTCTTTTCATTCACACATTAAGAAAGCTGAAAACAAATACATGCATGTGCATTTGTAGACTGCTTGTTGGTTTGATTTAGGACAGTGCATCTAGTGCGTGCTTTCTACTCTATGTTGAAAGAATATTATCTCTCTTTCTTTACTAGCTAGGATTTTCATTGCAAAAAGAAGATTAAACGATTGTTTATCACCATAGATTTCATTTTAGGAATTGTATATCTACATCGCGGTGAGCCTGAAAGGAAAATTTCTTAAGAAAGATCAACTGTAAAATAAATTTAATGAACATAAAAACACTTTGGAACCTAATGCACAACATCTAGAAGTCTAGGCTAGAGATGTATTTTGGTGTCGTAAAGCCTGGTAACTGTCACTTTCATTGTTGGTTGGGTGATTCCTCCTCTTTGAGACGAGAAGTGATAGTATGGACTTGTGCTCCCATGTCCTATCGAGTATATATTGGGAGAACACAATAGGCTATATCCTTTATCCATAGGAAGCTGTGTCTGTCGCCCTTTCAATTGCAATGCACTGAACACAACATTCGGGAAGATTGACTGCCGTACTGTAAAAGGTATTCTGCAGTTTTACGATTGGTTTGGTAATCCCTCTATCTAGATTTCTAGAGTAGTCTCTTTCGTTCCTTTTCAGACTCCTTAAAGGAAAAGGTGCATCTGAGCACTTTGATGAGCCCGAAAGATGAATGATTATTTGGCCTCATTCAACCTCCTAATTCAACTTAATCCACCATTCTCATTAGTTTATTGCATGTTTTTTATTATATTTATGCTAATAGAGTGAATTGGGTTAGTCATTATGCCAACAAGTCTAATCTGTGCTTTGTGTAGCCTTTTTGGTCAATTTGGAGACAAAGTCAATGGTTGAAATGAGCACTTGGCAGCCAAATTCGTGGAGAGTATTTTTAGGAAGGTGTTCCCTTTATTTATGGGCCCTTACCTCGAATTCTCCACCATCAGCTCAGATTTCAAGGGCCACCAAATCAATTAGCACAAGGGCAGCAAAGTAAGTCAAGTAGGACTGCTATTAACTACAAGTTTTGGGCAGTCGAGTCCCTAAAGTTTAGGAGGACTATTGGGGTCCTCAATTTGTATAAATAAGAGGGCTTAGGGCCTCATTTCAGTTAGTCATTTTTGGGTTAGCCAATGGTTAGTCATTTTGTAGGCAGAAGTTAGCTAGTCTGTAGTTCGATTTTTAGGCAGTAGATTAGCTTTGCTTTCAACGCATTTTCAAGTTTCCCTTGTGGACAGTTTTGATGTAACTCTTCTTTTCTTGCTCAATAAAGATGAATCCAACTTTGCACTAGGTCTAAATCTCTCTTAGGAGGCTTTAGCTCTTGGGGTTGGGCCCATCTCAAGCGCCCAGTACCTCCTTTGTTTATCTTTATGTGTTTTTGCTGCATTCTTAGAATAAAATCGGTTATTTATATTTAAATCTTGCTTTGTTATTTAGATTTCTTTTGATGGTTAAAGCAGTTTCTCATGTTTAGAATAGATTGGTAGGATAATAACAAGAAAAAGGATCCAAAAAAGGGTGTTAGGCCCCTATACTACTAGTGTAACCCCTTATTGTTATTAGTATAACCCACTTATTATATTGATGTACCCATGTAGTGCCCATATTGTTACTATTATGCCACATAGAAGCCCACCATTGTTACTGTTGTGCCCTACAATATTATTGTTATGTAGGCTTTGATTGTATTGGGACCACTTAGACTCCTATATATAGAAAGGAGGTATTTTCATTTGTATCATCCAAGAATTGTTCATTTATGTAATGTAAAGGAGGTTGCCCCCTCGAAGAGGCTGAATTCTAAGTCGTGGATCTCTCTTTTCTATCTTTTTGTGAGCTGGTTTCATAACATTTGGTATCAGAGCTTTGGATTCTAGGGTTTCGCTGCTCCAAACAGGTCATTGTGGCATTTTCGCTATAAATTTTTTTCTGTGACGTTTCAGAAGTCGTAAAAAAACCCATTTGAGAAGAATTGGCACTGAACCTTGGGTCCAAATTTCAGAGCTTTTCGCGTGATATTTTCGGAGATATGATCTGAGGAAGTTGGTCTTTTTGCAGACTCCTGAATTACATTCAAAACAGGTGACCTGGGGAAAATCGTCATAACTTTCTCTCTGAGGATCGGATTGAAATTTCGTAAAAAGGTATAGAAAGAGGACGGACTGTGTTTTCTTGTTGGTGTTGTTTAGATCCAAAGGTTGAAACAGTGACACGTGGCACTTCATACAAGTTCGCTCTACTGAACTAGTCTATAATCAGGTCACTGCGGGAGATTGTGCATAACGTTTTCTTGGAGAATCCAATTTGGATCAGACTTGTGGCATTGGAAAGAGGACACAGAGGGCTACTACAGGTCACAAGTTTAGAACTTAAAGATCCGAAAGTACAGAGTTACAGTCGTTTCAAGGTAGAGCTCCTAAAATCAAGAAAAAGCAAGATGAGGAAGTTTGATGGCAAGGATCCGGTAAATTGGATACTTCAGATGGAGCAATATTTTGATATACATGGTGTACAACTGTTACAAAAGGTATGTATTGCATCTTCATATTTAGAACCAGATCAATTTTTATGGTACAAAGGGCTTTGTTCTCGTAAAAAACTTATTACGTGGTCAATTTTCACGGAGGAAATGATAGCACATTATGAGGATATAAAGAGCAACACCTTCTTTAGAGCAACACCACAACAATTGGAAAGAGTAAAAGGGCTTTGTGACATAATGGAAAGAAAAATTATGGAAACCAGGAAGCATACCCCTCACAACTATAAAGATGGAAGTGTTATTTCTCCCAGCCTTCCACAACCTACAAGGGTTACACCACAACAATTGGAAGAAAAAAGAGAAAAAGGGCTTTGTTACAATTGTGATAGCAAATGCACTAAAGGTCATAGGTGTGCCGAGAAGAAATTATTTTACATAGAATATCAAGAGGAGGAAGAAAAGGATCAAGAAACATCAAAAGAAGAGGATATACATCAGGACACCACCCCAGAGA
Organism: Pinus tabuliformis; assembly: GCA_031772625.1. Taxonomy (NCBI): domain Eukaryota; kingdom Viridiplantae; phylum Streptophyta; class Pinopsida; order Pinales; family Pinaceae; genus Pinus; species Pinus tabuliformis. The sequence continues at coordinate 2,021,453,531 of CM062817.1, read as the reverse complement.
AAGAAGAAATGAATCAGATCATATCTTGTAAAGCATTGGCAAGAATTACCACTCCTCAAACTCTCAAGATAGAAGGACATATCAAGAAGAAAAAGGTGCAAGAAGTGAAAGATCACATCGAGAAAGAAGAAATGAATCCAACCATATCTTGTAATTCAATGGATGAAATTACCACTCCTCAAACTATCAAGATAGAAGGACACATCAAGAAGAAAAATGTTCAAGAAGTGAAAGATCACATCGAGCATCAAGAAATGAATCTGACCATATCTTGTAAAGGACTGGAAGAAATTACCACTCCTCAAAAGATAGAAGGACATATCAAGAAGAAAAAGGTTCAAGTAGAGAAAGATCATATCGAGCATCAACAGCAAGTTCTCCAACTTTTAAAGGATAATGCCACTTCGATGCAAAATCAAATGAAACAACAGGTAGATCAACATCGTAGTGAAAAATGTTTTGATGTGAGTGATTGGGTATTTTTACTGCTACATCTCAAGCAAGCTATTTATGAGAAGGAAATGTTGGCAATACTACATGCACTTAAAAAATGGTGACCTTACCGAATGGGAAGACGCTTCAAGGATGAGGATGTGGAAGCATTGTTTTGTGCTATTTATATTATCCAACCAAATTGGATAAACGAAGCAACGGATGAATGGAAGAAGAACGAAGAAGTATGGCCACTTATTCAAAAGTTGCAAAAGATCCCAATTCAAGCAATATTGCCAGAAAGTGAAGAGGAAGGAAAATTCATATTGGAACCTGGAGCAGTCACAGAAACAAGAACCCGACAGCTACGAAATCAATCAATTTTAGAGTATCTCATCAAGTGGAAGAACTTACCAGCTGAATATTCCACATGGGAGGACAAGAATTTTATATAGAAGCATCAAGAACTACTCAAGCGTTGAGGACAACGCTTTTTGAAGGAGAGGGGCATGTTAGGCCCCTATACTACTAGTGTAACCCCTTATTGTTATTAGTATAACCCACTTATTATATTGATGTACCCATGTAGTGCCCATATTGTTACTATTATGCCACATAGAAGCCCACCATTGTTACTGTTGTGCCCTACAATATTATTGTTATGTAGGCTTTGATTGTATTGGGACCACTTAGACTCCTATATATAGAAAGGAGGTATTTTCATTTGTATCATCCAAGAATTGTTCATTTATGTAATGTAAAGGAGGTTGCCCCCTCGAAGAGGCTGAATTCTAAGGCGTGGATCTCTCTTTTCTATCTTTTTGTGAGTTGGTTTCATAACAAAGGGTCAGCAAACACTTTTGGTTTCACCTCTTCCTTATTGGATCAGGGGCTGGAGTTGGAATAACCGTGCTGTCCCAAACAAAAACACTAGTTTGCTTTACCATGCAATCCTTAGTGTGTTGTTTTCATTTGCAGAGGTTGGTTACATGTTCAGATCTTTGAATGCTTCATTTCATAGTTAATATACATGGTTTCCTTGCAAATAAAGCTATTTTCCATTATCGTTACTGTTAGCTAGATCATATTAGGGTAGCATAGCTAGATATTTGTTTTCTTGCATGTCTTTGTTGGTTCAGTTGGAAACAAAAATTGCAAAGCACCTATACCACTTCTCTATCTGCCCAGACTCCCTGAAACCCATCTTCTCCATCTCCTAACTTGGTTTCTTGCCTCACGTTGCCACATTTCCCTCATAACCCTACCTTTTGTGCAGCATTATTCCAGCCTTCTTGGAACAAGTCCAGCCATCTACACCTTCTCCTCAACTCCATCCTCCAAGTCTTGAACTCCCCTACACCCTTATTTCACCTCCATACTCATTCCTCCACCTTTTTCCCTCCATCCATGCTCCAAAATTCCATTACTAAACATCTTGTAGAAAAATTACAGAACATCCTGTAGAAATCCCAGAACATCCTGTAGAACCCTTGCAGACTTCCTGTAGAATCTCATAAAAGCGGTTTCTTGGCAGCCAAACTTTGTGAAACTCTCTATAAGGATGTTAGGGACCCCTTAGACCCTCTCTGAACCTTCCTAGCCTTTCCCAAGCATTTCTCCCCTTGATCTACCTTGGCACAGTAAAAAGCCAGTTAGAAGCACATGCATGATAATTCCAACAACTTGAACAAAAATACAAAAAGATGTTTTCTTTAGATAGAGGTAGTCTAGACACATGTATTTTATCTTCATAGAAGTTGTAGCATTATTGCTACAATACTGGGGCCCACCATCTTTTTGGCGCCATTTCCAAGGAAGCGTCAGAGTATTGGTGATTGCTGCTTTTCTTCTATTTTCCACTACAACCTTCTGCTAAGTAGTTTATTTCATTTCATTTCCGCAAAAGTAGAGTAGACATTTCTCGTTTTCATAGATTAGCATTTCAATTCCGCAAGCGTAGACTAGCATTTCATTCCTGCAATTTCATTTGAGCAAAATAGATTAGTCCTTTCCTGCTTTCATTTCAATTCCGCATTTCAATTTTAGCAAGATAGTTAGTTGCAGTTCAATCTATTTCAGTTTTGCAGGTAGAAGTAGAAAAAATCAAAAATCAACCAAAAAGATTTCATTTCATGACTTGTAGGAGTAGAGATAAGTTAGAAAAATGATTGCAAAACACCCCCACTGTTTCACACAACCAACATTCTCTCTTCTTCGATGGCTGTGATTAAAGAACCCTTAGGTGGACAACAAGACATATTTGAATAACCTCAAGGGAAGAAGAAGAAGAAACCATTCCTCTGGAGCAAATGGCTACAAGCAGAAATGTTGGGAGCAGTCCCTTGTCCAAAGATGAATGTGAAGATCAGATAGAAGATTTCAAGAGTGATATGAGGTAGTTTCTTGCCATGCAATTAGATATGTTGTGGATCCAAAAGAAGCAATAGGAAGCCAAGAGGGTTTTGGTCATCTTTTGTCCCAGGTGCACTAGAAAGCATCCTAGGAACGAATGTCCAATGCACTCCCCAGAAGTGTGTTTCATCTGTGAAGAATACCATCCTATGAATTAGTGCCCTTCCTTGTCGGGAATTAAAGCTGCATATCGGAGAACCAAAGGAGCCACTAAATCACTCCGTTATATGAACCAAAGGAAGCCACATGGACCTAGATCGTACCAGCATGAACTACAAGGGGCATCTGAGACCTATTATGACCCCTATCAAGCCACTTTCATGCCTTCTTGGGGTCCCCCTGCTCATCCTTCCTGGTTCACACCTCCTCCCTGTTCCTTCACAAATCCATATTATGCCCAACCAGCTGCTCATTCGTTTCACTCTTATGCTCAGCCACAGCCTCAGTGGAATGCACCTCATCAGGGGTGGAGGCCCCAATACAACAATCCTCTCACTTATTTTCCTCCACCACCTACTCATCCACAACCATCGCCTCCTGCTCCACCAAGGCAACCCCAAATGCCTGCCCAACCACAACCCCATGCACATCCATCTCAAATATACACCCCCACTCAACTACCCGCACCACCATTTCCAAATCCACACATTGGAGTAGCTCAACTCCATTACAATGCTGAGGCACAACATGTCCAAACAACTCCTTTTGAGCTCCAAGATGTTCACCATAGCTCAAGAAGAGTCTTGAAAAAAAGAGATTATCTTGAAATCATTAAAGGACCACATCCGGCAAAAGAAGATTCAAAATAGGAGATCAAAGAACCATGGGCTACACTTGATGAAGAGAAGAGATCAGAATCAGAGATCGAGAGAGTTCCCTCATGGTTACCATCAAATCTTCCATGAACTCAAGAGAAAGATCAGAAAAAAGAGGAAAATGAGAAGGTCATGATAGAAGGTGACATGAAGAATGATCCAGATCAGCAAAAGGACCAAGGATATCAAAGCTATATTGAGACATGGTTCCAGACAGTCACTAAGTTGCAACAGTACTCTCTTCCTCAGCTATGTTTGATCCCTTCAAAGTCAAATTATTTGGTCGCTGAAATCCAGATATCTGTCAAAGCATGCATTTCAAGCCGCCACATCATCTTGTCTCTAATCTCGATGTGCACATGGCTCCATTGGAAGTATTCTTATACTTGAAAATGATTATGTTTTTCAAGTAGGGTAGCGTAGAAAAAAGGAAAAAAGAAAAAAAAAATGAAAATACGAAGAAAAATAAAAATCTAAGGTGAAAACCTCCTCGGAGACACCTTAGATTGGCTCATTGATTGAAAACCTCGATGAGGCAGTCAATGGGTTGGGAAAAAAGAGAAAAGAGAATAAGATCCCTGGGTGAAAACCTCCCTTGGAGGTGCCAAGGGCAGGCAATTAGGGTGAAAACCTCCATGAGGTGCGCTAGTTGTTTTTAAAAAAAAAAGAGAAAAAGAAAAGAAAAATAAAGCTAATTTCCATTGGATAATTGCAGGTTGTAAGAAGGACATTGCAGGTTAGGAGGATCACTCAAAGCAAAGACAAAGGAATTTTTGTGCCTTCTACAGGAAGTTCTGTATTTCTACAGGAAACATCCTGTAGAACCTTTGGACGAACAAAATTCAATTTTAAAAGGGAATCGGATGGTGGGAATCTATTGGTTAGGCCCGCAAGCACCTCTGTGTCTATCCCTCGCCTTTCTCCATCATTTTTCCACCTCATTGTGCTTCTACATTGTGCTTCTACAGGAAGTTCCCGTAGAAATTGTAGGAAGCTAGAAATGGATTTCAAAAAGGCGGTTTGGCGAACATAGTAGCTTCCTCAAGGGTTCAGAAGTCCTCCTACAATCTTCAAACTCCTCCTCCATCATCTCCATACCTACATCACAACCCAAGCTCATTTTTCTTACCATGCAACAACACTGCAGAATGTCTTGAAGCAAAAATACTTAGAACAGAATTTGTTTTTGCCCTAACTTGAAAACCATGCATCCATTTGAAAAACCATTTTATGGGGAATCATACAGGGGTGATGGCAACATGCTTGAGAAGTTTCAACCAATTCCGATGCACGATTTCTAATAAATCAGCCTCCATCACCATCAGCCATTTTTGCATTTTCTCCATATCCGTGCATCCGTTTCAAAACTTGTTTCATGGGGAGATGCATATGGGTGATAGTAACCTACCCAAGCAGTTTCAGCCGAATCCGATGCACAGTTTCTGAGAAATTGATCTCTGAAATCTTCAGCCATTTTCAATTTTTCTCGAAATTTGTGCATCCATTGATCACGATTTTGCTATGGGAGGTGCATCATGATGATAGGAACATGCTCAAAAATTTTCAGATCGATCCGATCTATCGTTCGGGAGCAATGGCGAAAACAAGTTTCAGTCTAGTGAAAATTCAGTGGCAGCAGCTTGAGGGTGCAGATTTAAATGTGAATCCAGATCCTACAGCATGCATCTGGCCAGAGGACACCTGCAAAAAGAAAACAACCATGAATCAATAACCAATCCATCATGCAACCATAGAAACAAATGGATGCAGCAAATGAGAGACCTCAGCACTTCACAACAGCCACGCACGACTTCCAGGTACGTGACTAAACTCGTTCCTCTGATTGCATGAATGTAATTTGAAAACTGTGTAAACAATGAGATGGTTGTGGTTAAAAGAATCAGTGGCCAGCCAACTGGCCACCCTCATCTAGTTCAACAGTGCTCAGTGGGTGGATACGACACGTGTGCTCAGCCATCTCAGGAGGAAATCTGGAAACAGGCAGTGGTGACTGTTTAAACTTCAACGTGATTGATGGACGTGATTATAGGCAAAGAACAAATAGTTAAGCACTGCAGTGGGGACCAACAGTCTGCATGGGGCCAACGTGTAGTTGGCCAGCTCACCCTTCATCAATGAAAATCTTCATAAACAGCCAATCGAACTCTCACAGCTATTGTTTCTAGTTTATCATCGTCCTTGCAGCTGCAACAAGCTCCATAGCAACAAACCAAGCTTTCTTGGCCATTTTCTTTTAATGACCCTCCTGCTTATCAACGTTCTACAGGAATAAGTTCTCTAGGAAGTACGACACAGCTTTCAAAAGCATAGAAAATGGATTTTTCTTCGACAAATTTGGAGTCTCGAGAAAGGTAGGATTGAAAACACTCTTCCATGTATGATATACTCCAAAAAGGTGGTGAAATGAGCTGTTTTGAATTGGAGGGTGACCATGAATGAATCTGCTTGAAAAACACTTGCTAATAGAATCTATTTTAATGTCTGAAATAAGGTTGCATCACAGCAAATGGGTAAAGCAGATCTGAAGTAGTGCGCTCCCTCTACCCAGTCAGCAGTGATCAGAAACAATGGTTAAGAATGCTTCCTTTTATGTTGTAACTAAGGCACATAACAACCCTAGAAAATGTGCCCAGGCTGCTGGTTATAACTCCTATCATGGACGTGCCCCATCTCCTGGTGTAGATATTGTTCTTGGTCTTCCAGAAAGCGCCTCATACGCTCCTCTTCAAACAACACTCAAATACCATATAAATTGGCTAAAAAACTGCACCTAGACATGTGAAATCAGGGGCTACATAGACCAACAAAAAATGCCTTTCATTTTTTTGATCTGGAACTGATGGGAAAACAACATCCACTTCTCTCAAAACAGTGTCTCTTCAACTTCAAATCTGCCCAATCATACAAGAACAGCTCCAATAAAAGAAAACACTCATATTTGTGTTTTCTACATGTATTATAATCCTCCATAACTGCTGATTTGTTTGCAGAGCTTGCACCATACATATTGAAATATATGTGTTGGTTTAGACTCTGACTTTGATTCAAAAACAACAAAAAAAAAGGAAAAAAAAAGTCAAAAGTCTCATGGAAGTGATCCTCTATAAGCTAGTATAATTCCGCACCTTGTTCAAAATCTGATTTGAACTTTTCCAAATCTGAAATATCTCCCAGAATCTTCAAGGTGCCTTCCTATGTTGAACAAAACATCTCAGACATGTGGACTTATGAGGACATTGGATTTATCTTATTGTGTCCATCTGCTACTCAGGAATACTGCTACTTCATTTTCTAATATCCCCCTGTATATGAAGTTATTGTGTGCTGGAAAGAATGCCTCTGCAAAGATCAAAACACATCTGCATTTTGAGGGGTGACAGGACCCAATCATGCACTTGAAGAATGCTGCCACTAAACTGCTCATCATCTGGGAAACTATGATATTGAACTGTCCATCCAAAAAATAAGTGTTGGAAGAAACAATAGTTTAATCCTTGGAAACTATTGTAGGTTGCAGGAACACAATGTGGAAAGGGGGCCTCCCAACACAAGCAGAAGGGTCCCTACCAAGTTCCAAAGCATCCTCACATCCATCCCCTCCATGAACACTCATTTTTTTCAGGGTTCAGACACAATTTAGTCATGGTTCAACCTTCTACAGGAAGCTATAGGACTTTCTATAGGAAGTTCTGTATTTTTACCAGAAATATCCTGTAGAGCCATTGGGCAGGCCAGAATCGATTGTGAAGAGGGATTTGAAGCTTGAAGTCTATTGAGGAGGCATGCAACCACTCTTTTCTTCCATCCTCCACTGGTTTCATCTCCTTTCATATGATTGAATATACTTGCACAATCATACCAAGGCTGAGAATTCTCTAGGAAAAGGAGCAGGTAGTGGGAAGAAGCAGAGAGAAAAGCATGGTTTCATAACCAAGAAGAGGAAATCACTTCAGAAGCTTGGGATGACAGGGAGGCCACCAAGGCCATCAAATATAAGGAGATAGATTGGTTGCTCAGAGGATGAGCAACACTTCCAGTAGGGGGGTGATGATGAGCCCCAAAAATGGATGATTATTTGGGCTCATTCAACCTCCTAATTCGACTTAATCCACCATTCTCATTAGTTTATTGCATGTTTTTTATTATATTTATGCTAATATAGTGAATTGGGTTAGTCATTATTCCAACAAGTCTAATCTGTGCTTTGTGTAGCCTTTTTGGTCAATTTGGAGACAAAGTCAATGGTTGAAATGAGCACTTGGCAGCCAAATTTGTGGAGAGTATTTTAGGAAGGTGTTCCCTTCATTTATGGGCCCTTACCTTGAATTATCTACCATCAGCTCGGAGTTCAAGGGCCACCAAATCAATTAGCACAAGGGCAACCAAGCAAGTCAAGTAGGACTACTGTTAACTACAAGTTTTGGGCAGCCGAGTCCCTAAAGTTTAGGAGGACTGTTGGGGTCCCCAATTTGTATAAATAAGAGGGATTAGGGCCTCATTTCAGTTAGTCATTTTTGGGTTAGCCAATGGTTAGTCATTTTGTAGGCAGAAGTTAGCTAGTCTGTAGTTCGATTTTTAGGCAGTAGATTAGCTTTCCTTTCAACACATTTTCAAGTTTCCCTTGTGGACAGTTTTTATGTAACTCTTCTTTTCTTGCTCAATAAAGATGAATCGAGCTTTGCACCAGCTCTAAATCTCTCTTAGGAGGCTGTAGCTCTTGGCGTTGGGCCCGTCTCAAGCGCCGAGTACCTCCTTTGTTTATCTTTATGTGTTTTTGTTGCATTCTTAGAATAAAATCTGCTATTTATATTTAAATCTTGCTTTGTTATTTAGATTTCTTTTGATGGTTAAAGTAGCTTCTCATGTTCAGAATAGATTGGTAGGATAATAACAAGAGAAAGGCTACAAAAAAGGGCCAGCAAACACTTTTGCTTTCATCTCTTCCTTATTGGATCAGGGGCTGGAGTTGGAATAACTGTGTTGTCCCAAACAAAAACACTAGTTTGCTTTACCATGCAATCCTTAGTGTGTTGTTTTCATTTGCAGAGGTTGGTTACATGTTCAGATCTTTGAATGCTTCATTTCATAGTTAATATACATGGTTTCCTTGCAAATAAAGCTGATGTCCATTCTCGTTACTGTTAGCGAGATCATATTAGGGTAGCCTAGCTAGATCTTTGTTTTCTTGCATGTCTTTGTTGGTTCAGTTGGAAACACAAATTGCAGAGCACCTATACCACTTCTTTATCTGCCTAGACTCCCTCAAGTCCATCTTCTCCATCTCCTAACTTGGTTTCTTGCCTCACGTTGCCACATTGCCCTCATAACCCTTCCTTTTGTGCAGCATTATTCCAGCCTTCTTGGAACAATTCCAGCCATCTACACCTTCTCCTCAACTCCATCCTCCAAGTCTTGAACTCCCCTACACCCCTATTTCACCTCCATGCTCCAAAATTCCATTACTAAACAAGACACAATGCTCGATTACAAAACAAGACACAATGCTCCTCGCAGGGAGTCTCTATCCTTTATATATGACTCATACATGCAATACCACGAGCCAATATCGTGGATTTTATTAATACCATCTATCTAATACTACCGCCCATTTACCATCTAACTAATACTACCACCCATTTGCAACTAACTGTGGTCCCGTCATTAATTGCGGGTTAACCACTTACAAATATTAATATGGGCTTTATTGACTCTTGACTATGACGTGATCCCATGACATAAATAAGGGGGTTAGGGTGGGACCCTAACACGCCCTCCCCCTTAAGACTAGCCTTGTCCTCAAGGCTGAAGCTGCGGAAACTGCTGAAGAATAGCGGCTGGTTCCCAAGTTGCATCTTCCGGCGAGGTGTCTTTCCATTTGACGAGGACCTCCTTAATCATGCGGCCGCGCAGGTGCTTGTCTCGTGTGTCTAGAACCTGTTCAGGTTGAAGCCAGATTGATCCTTCTTCATCCAATTCAGGTAGACTAGTTTGAACTCGGCAATTGTTCCCAATTACTTTCTTGAGGCACGATACATGGAAAACTGGGTGGATTTTTGCTGTAGGTGGCAAAGCCAACTTGTAAGCCACTTCTCCAATGCGCTGAAGTACTTGATATGGTCCGTAGAATTTTGGAGAGAGCTTTTGACATCCCTTGTCTTTGAGTGATGTTTGCTTATATGGTTGCAGCTTCAAAAAGACCTGATCCCATTCTTGAAATTGGCGCTCTGAGCGATGTTGGTCAGCCTGTTGCTTCATACGGTTCTGAGCTTGATGAAGATTCTCGCGCAGGTGGGCAAGCATGGTTGCACGGTGTTGTAAGAGTTGATCCACTGCTTGTACTTTGGAGCACCCCGTGAGATAAGAAGTAGGGGACGACGGAAGTTGTCCATAGACTGCTTCATAGGGAGTCATTTTGGTGGTGGCATGATAGTTGGTGTTATACCACCATTCTGCCAGAGGTAACCACTGTACCCAAAGGTGTTGTTTTTCTGAAGTGAAACACCTAAGGTAGGTTTCTAGACATTTGTTGACTGCTTCGGTTTGACCATCTGTTTGCGGATGATATGAAGTACTGAGTTTGAGTTGACTGCCTTGTATTCTGAAGAGCTCTTGCCAAAAATTACTGGTGAAGATTGGGTCGTGGTCGGACACAATAGAAGTGGGCATGCCATGTAATTTGAAGATTTGATCCATGAAAGTTTGAGCAACCAAAGTAGGTGTGAATGGTTGGGGTAGAGCGCAGAAATGAGCATACTTCGATAGTTGGTCCACAACCACCATGATGACTGATTTGTTCCCAGACTTTGGAAGACCTGTAATGAAATCCATGGAGACCTCCATCCAAATTGACGCCAGAATGGGCAATGGTTGTAATGTGCCCGGTGTGTTGACGATTTCCCCCTTGTGGCGTTGACAGACGTCACATTCTGCTACAAAAGTAAGGATGTCCTGTTTCATGCCGGTCCAAAAAAATGATCTTCTGGTGCGAGCATATGTCTTCTGAAAGCCCGAATGTCCTGCAATGGGAGAGGAATGCAATTCTGCCAAAATGCGACTTTTGAGGGTGGATGTTGGTGATATGACGACTCTGTCCTTGTAGCGAAGAATATCATTCTGCCACGAGTAGCCCTTGCTGGAATTAGGATCTGCCTGTAATTGAGAAATGAGTTGGGAGAGCCTAGGATGTGAAAACCATTCCCCGTGAGCCTCTTCAATCCAGTCTGGAATGGGGAGGGATATTGCAAGCAGAGTACTTTCCTCCTCAAATTGGCGTGACAATGCATCTACTACCCTATTGTCTTTCCCTTTCTTGTAAATGATCTCATAATCATAACCCAGCATTTTGGCTAACCATTTATTTTGTTGGGGGGAAGATAGGCATTGCTCCAAAAAATATTTAAGACTGTGATGATCTGTGCGGATCTGGAAACGTCGCCCCAACAAGTAAGGTCGCCAGGTCTCAACTGCATGTAAGATGGCCATCATTTCCTTATCATAGGTAGATTGGCCCAAGTTCTTCCCACTTAGTTGTTGGCTGGTGAAGGCCAATGGTCACCCTTCCTGCATTAAGACAGCTCCAATACCTGTTCCCGAAGCATCAGATTCAATGACAAATGTTTTGGTGAAGTCCGGTAGTGCTAAGACCGGAGTGGAACACATGGCGGTTTTGAGAGCGGTAAATGCCCGTTGTGCTTCTTTGTTCCAGAAGAAGGAATTTTTCTTTAGAAGTTGCGTCAGGGGCTTCTCTATGTGGCCATAGTTGCGGACAAATTTACGATAATAGCCTGTGAGACCCAAAAATCCTCTCAAGCTTTTCAGGGTCTTAGGTTGAGGCCATTCTTGCATTGCCTGGATCTTTTTGGGATCCACCTTGACACCTTCACGGCCCACAATGTGGCCTAAATACTCAACTTCTTCCATGCCAAACACACACTTAGACATTTTGACAAATAGTTTATGCTTGCGGAGCAGTTGCAAGAGGACATCTACATGCTGAAGATGTGCCGCCCAAGTGCCACTATAGATGAGGATGTCATCGAAGAAGACCAGGACAAATTTTCTGAGATATGGTTTGAGGAGGTGATTCATAAGGCTCTGAAAAGTAGAGGGGGCATTACAGAGACCAAATGGCATGACTAAGAACTCATAATGGCCTTCATGAGTTCTGAAATCTGTCTTGGGAATGTCGACTTCCTTCATGCGAATTTGGTGGTAGCCTGAGCGAAGATCCAATTTGGTGAAGAATTGAGCCCCATTGAGTTCGTCCAGCAAATCGTCAACCACTGGGATGGGAAATTTATCTTTGACTGTTAACTTATTGAGGGCCCTGAAGTCTGGACACATCCGCCACTCCCCATCTTTTTTGAGGACCATGACGACTGGAGATGAGTAAGGACTAATGCTAGGACGAATGACACCTGCTTCCAACAATTCCTTGATGATTTTTTCTATTTCATTCTTTTGGGTGAACGGATGTCTGTATGGCCGCACATTTGGGGGTTGGGCCCCTGGAACCAATGTGATGCTATGATCATGTTCCCCTCGCGAGGGTGGAAGTTCATGAGGTTTGTCAAAGACCGTCCGATGTTTATTCAAAATATGTTGCATCTCAGGATGAATTGGCGAAGACATGGTGTCTACTACCTGGATGACATTAAATTGAGCTACTACTCCATGATGGCCCTTTTTTAACAATTTTTCCATACGATGCGAGCTTATGATAGAGGGGGCTCCCGCTTGTAGACCACGGAGGGTATGTGTGTAGTCGTTCTGCTTAAAACTCATATATAACTCCTGGAAATCCATTGTGATTGGCCCAAGAGTGCGGAGCCATTCCGCACCTAGGACAATGTCGCAACCCCCCATGTGTATTGCAAACATGTGGGTTTTCAATTGATAATCCCCCATTTGAATTTTGACATTTTCATAGCGACCTTCACATTTCATTGTGCCCCCATCTGCAATCTGGACTTGGAAGTTAGAAACTGCTCGGACATAACAATGTGCTGCTTCAGCGATCTTTTGGTGGATGAAATTATGGTTACTTCCACTATCAATCAAGACTATTACTGGGCGATGTTTAAGAAAACCCCTGATTTTGAGAGTTTGAGGGGAAGAAATTCCTGCCAATGCATGTAGCGAAATCATTGGTTCATCAGATACCATCTCCTGTTGGTTATCTTCTTCGGTCGCCTCTGGTTCCTCAAGTGGTGGATCTTCCTCGGTGGAGCTGTAGTCAGTGGCATCTATTTGAAAAAACTTGTGCTCTTTGCATTTATGACCCGGGGAATATTTTTCATCACAGTAGTAACATAGTCCTTGCTTCCTTCTTTTGGCCATTTCTGCAGGTGACACCTTTTGAATCTTAAGTGTTTGGGTCATATTGGGAGCCTGTGAGGGACGACCTTTAGCGGGGAAGTTGGGGCAACTGGATTGGGCTGTTAATGCCCGTTCCACCTTACGGGCTACCTGGCAAGCCTCGGTCCATGTGGGGGGATGGTGGAGTAGAACCTGAGCTTTGATGGCTTCTTTAAGACCGCTGATAAAGCATTCCATGTAGAATTCATCTGTGAGACTCTTAGTGCGGAAGGCTAAGGCTTCAAAAGCGGTCATATATTCATCCACTGTACCCGTCTGTCGGAGCTTAGTGAGACGCCCCAAAAAAGAGTCTTCCTGTTCAAAGCGATTTCAAAGAGCTTTGGCAAATTAGCCCCAATTCTGAAATTGTCCATTGCAACGTTGATACCATTCCTTCCATTGCCATCTTTCACTGTCCAAGTACATGGTGCCCACCATAAGCTTAGTCCCCTCATCTATGATATGATTCAATTGAAAATACTGCTCCATTTGTGCTAGCCATGCGGACGTGTGAGAACCATCAAATTTATGCATATCCAACTTGGGAGGTCTCTGATTGGGTGATGGATGGGTGTGCCAGACGTCAGGAGAGTGGCTAGACTCCCCCTCATGGTATTCATGACCCTTATATGCCTCCTCGTGGGCTGGTTCCTTGCCCTTGTCCTGTAGTTGGAGACTTATTCATTTAAGCTGATTTTCGAGCTTTTCCACCGCAGTGTGGAGGGAGTGCACATGGTCTTCAGTTTGGTCTATCCTTTCATTGGCCATCGCTTGAGCGCGAGTTTTTACCATACACCCGCCTGACGAAAATTTGCGACCGCCTAAAATTTTTTACTAAGAATTGAATGGTACCACCTTGCTCAGCTCGTCGTCCTGATTCTGATGGGCTAGGTCACTAATAAGCGCCCCGGAAGATCTCAGACTTTTTTTTTTGGAAAACTCCTAACGGAGTTTTACTCCTTCCTGATCAATACTGCAGTCGCCAAATCCTCAAAATGTCAATGCCGCCAAAAGTCCTGCAAAAATTATATCTAGGTACAGGAACCCTTCCCAACTACTCCGATATGGCGAATCTGAGAGATCTGAATGGTGGAACAACTGCTGCTGCTGATCTGGAATATCCGATCTGGTGGATCTGAGAGATATGAATGGTGGAACAACTGCTGCTGCTGATCTGGAATAGATGATGTGTGATCCCCCGATAGAAAGGGAACTATGGTCTTGGGGAGTGTCAGGTGCTACAGATCGCAATATACATAAGGGTCTGACAGTAGTACTCAGCCCAATGTTTCAGGGCTCTAACTAAGGAGGATCGACCGTACCCTTAGCCGTACAACCCGACTACCCTATCGTACGGGCGAGTAATCTCTCCGAGTGTTGTTCTCGGTGTACTATAGCCACAAGACGGACGAAGTTTTATCTATGGCGAGGTTTCAAAGGAGCTAGGGGGCTTCCTATATACCCAGAGGGTACGTGGAAGACAGTCCGTGCGCGGTTCTGTCTAATGCGCTACTACTCGAAGGGGTACCCACAGGGGTTACAAGGGAGTCCAATAGACGTGACCACCTCTTGTATTTCCTGCGTGCATGCCTCCCCAAATCCGTAGGTTTATGCGCTTAACGACAGATCCCGTGGTTTAAAGACGCCGGAACACGTCTCTAGCCTAAAAAAAATTTGCTAAAATTTGGAGATCCCACCGAGCCCTGGAAAGTGCTCTGATACCACTTGTTATGCTCTTAACCTGCAAAGCGATACCCAAACATAGAATTTGCGAAGAAAAGATACCGAGAACACAAAATATGCGAAGAAAATATACCCAGAGCACAGAATAGCAATGATTTTATTATCCAGAGAGAAATGTTCATAGGCCTCTTCGAGGGGGCAACCTCCAATAGAGCAGAGCTCGATTACAAAACAAGACACAATGCTCCTCGCAGGGAGTCTCTATCCTTTATATATGACTCATACATGCAATACCACGAGCCAATATCGTGGATTTTATTAATACCATCTATCTAATACTACCGCCCATTTACCATCTAACTAATACTACCGCCCATTTGCAACTAACTGTGGTCCCGTCATTAATTGCGGGTTAACCACCTACAAATATTAATATGGGATTTATTGACTCTTGACTATGACGTGATCCCATGACATAAATAAGGGGGTTAGGGTGGGACCCTAACACTTAAGCCCTTATCAGACTTGTGCCAGCTGACCAAGTGACAGCTGCGGCAAGAGCTAGTACTTGTCCATATAGCATTGTCACTTCAAAGTTTGTTACGAACTACCGGGTCGATAAAATTAAATAAGGGAGTTCCAGGAGTTGTAGCATTATTGCTACAATACTGGGGCCCACCACACTTGTCACTTCAGGCTCATTAAAAATCGAAGGCGACTAGAGTCATCATTTGTTTTTTTTCAACTCTTAAAAATTGAAAAACCAAGTTGTGTCAAAGTGTCTAAAATTTATTATAATCGGAATAATATCACCATTCTCGCGTTGGTCTTAGGTTGAGAAAAATGGAGTCCACCAACCAAGGATTTCCCCTTGGAGGAAATCCTAGTCCTTTCTCCTCTTGGGGAGATGTTGGTGCACCTCATATGGCCACATTGTCACTTCCAGAATTGACGATTGGTTTTCCGATATGGCTCTTCTCGACCTCCATCGTTCAGAACACCGTGATTCCTGAACAATCGAGTTAGCAACTGGATGATACTAAAGTTACCCCCAACCTCTTACTTCATCTGATTCTCCCTCTGCTCTTTCCTCTTCGCTTGATAAAGTTGGTAAAGCCAAAAGTCAAGTAACTAAGAAGGAGAAGAAGGGGAAGGAGAAGAAAGAGAAGAAGAAGAAGGAGCCAAAGGCAAAAAGGGGTAACCCAGCATTGTCCAGTGAAAATCCGCACACTGCATCGTCCAAGCCTAAATCTCCATGTGCCATTTGCAAAGGAGACCACTATCATCGAGATTGTCCTTGCATCCCTCGGATCTTAAGGGAGTGGTCTCCTCATTTGCACAATCCAGTGTCATCAACCTCTGAAGATCACGTTGAAAGTACACCATCAACTAGTGAAAGCGAAGCATTTGGACAGAAAAGGAAATGTAAATTTCCTTGTAAACTGTGTGAAGGCGATCACGTCATCCACCATTGTCCCTTCCTAGACGAAGCTAAAAGAGTCTTGGATAACTGTCTTGCTTCACCGCTATGGCTTCCTCCTGGATACAAGAAACTCTTGCCGAGTCCATCGCTAGTTGAAAATCTGACTGACACGCCATTGTGGTAGGTCGAAGCATTTTTCATTGAAGATAAACCCGCTGAATCTCTACCAGACGAAAGTCAAAAGGTTGAGGCGGCAGTCGACCCAGTCTTGTCTTCGGAAGGTCCATCTTCAGATGTTACAACCACCAAAGAGAATGAGAACGACACTGGTCAAATTCTTTTCGTAAACACAGACTCCAATGAATATGGGAGCAATCTACCCATTCCTTTACCGCAGGAAGGAAGTTCGTCAGAGTCATATTCGGCCGTCTATTCGGTCCCATCCACAAGCAACCTGGGCGTTTCCTTCGATTGGAATCTACTAGGTAGACCCCATTTACCAGTTAATGTACCATTCCAAATAATTGTACAAGCTTACAAAATCATCATGGTTGGTACCATCATAGATGAAGGGACTTCTGTGAGTATCCTTTCCTCAACTACTTGGGAAGCACTTGGTTCGCCATCGCTTCTGCCTGAGATGAGAAATCTGATAGGCTTCGACAAAGGAACCAGTCGACCATTAGGGATCCTTCCTAATGTTCCCATAACGTTGAGAAGGAAAACCATTTATATGAACGTAATGGTAGTTCAAGGACCTCTATATTATAATCTACTCCTTGGGCGTGACTATATTTATAGCATGGGGGCCATTGTCTCCTCACTCTTTAGAGTAATGTGTTTTCTGCATGAAGGCCGAGTTGTCCACCTCGTAGACCAGCTTTCATTCCTCAGCTCACACATAGATAATAGTCAAATGCCATCCATAAATGGTCTTTTCACGCAAGGAATGTATCATCAATCTCCAGTCTATCCACCCGAAGAGCACGATTAATTCGGGAGGACATGACTGAAACCCAGGGGGCATGCAACCTGGTCTGTTTCGATACGAAAACCTTGGGTATAGGGTAGGTTTCTACGGAGGATATATGACTAGTCTGACACACCCGTCCATTTAGGAAAATGGGATTAGACTAGAATAAGATTCCCTCATCAAAGTTATGTGAGTGGAGGCAACCGTGCGACTCACCTTTGTCTATTTTGGTAGACATTGCCAAGGAAGCGTTTTGTCTGCAACGCGGATGGAGCAATCTTGCAAATGTGAGAGCTTTCATATGGTAACCTAGAAAATCTACTTCGCTATGCCTGCGGGCATGCAAACAATTTTTCCTGAAAGTAAAGAGAAACCATTTATTTTCTTAGTTTTTAGTTTCTCAACCCTTTAAACTCGTAGGATTGGTCATTCCTAACTTGCATAATGAAAATCTCTGGAGCAAAGTTTCGAATGGTGCAAGCTCCCTAAAAATTGAACCTATCGGTGAGACATCCTTATTATATGACTGTGTTATAGACATTTTTGTGCCTTACAGCTTTGAGCATGAAATGTCCATAATCCAAGGGATCCAAAGTCCCTAAAGATGTTGTTACAGCTCCTAAAGGAACAAGGTCAACCAATGACAGCTTCTCCAAGAAGTTGTCCACCAAAAACTACTCAAAACTAGTCAAATCAAGATCAATTCAAAAGCTCCACTAGCTGCCTGCGTTGCAAAGCACCCAAATACACTGGCTAGGCACATTGCAACACACTTGAATGCACTACCCAGGTGCGTTGAGTGGGAAAGGACAAGTGGCAGAGTCATTCAACGAGGTGGAGAGACAATGGAAGCTTCCAGAATCTTCTCCAATGACACTTGCCTCACTGAATTCGACCAATGATGAGTAAGAGGCTCTCAGTCTCCAAGTGGAAGCAAGAACTGACAGAGAGAAGCCACAAGTCAAAACATAAGCTGACTCATCCTCTCTGCTTACATCTATATATGGATCCCTCATCCCAGAGATCCATTGGCTGGAATTTTGTACTTTGCAGAGAATTGTTGTTGGTTTGAGATTGAGATTAGTACATTGGGTGATTTATGCTTTGTTCGAGGAGAGGAAGGGATTCCTTTGCTGGGAGGTAGATGCTGGATCGGGACTCACTTGGTTGTATCTCCTCTTGGAATTTCTTATCATATCAATAAAATTATTTGAGTTTCTCCTACATGCTGTGTATCAATGATGTTTTGTTATATTTGCATGTTTAGCTTAATCTGATCCTAAGCTTTTTATGAATGTAAATCTATATCTTCGTGTAGTTTCTCTCTTCTGTGATCTTGCAGGAATTCGGTGAAGCTGGGCCGGTAAGGGAGCAGGGAGCTGGGAGCTCTTGAAGAGAGGAGCGATTGGATCAACAAACTAGCGAAAGACACAGGTTAGTTACATCCTTCCTCTTCATTTGCATTTCATAAAGAAGAATACTCAAGTAGTTTTCCTTGTTTGTTGCTAAGGCACTATCACACCTTAGAGTGGGATAGGGGCATTCTGAATAGATACTTTTCCCAACAACAAATTGGCGACTCCGCTGGGGACCGTATCTAGTTAGTTTATCTGTGTTTCTATTGTTGTTCTTCTCATAAACTTAGGAGTGGTGAATCGAACTGCATTTGCCATTTACAAATGCAAAGTAGAGATCTACTACTCTAGTCCATTCATTGGGCCTGTTTATGATCTAAACAAGCTGATCCACAAATGCTCTAACTGCCCTTTGTGATAGCTTTTATTTCTCCTTTAAATCATCCTTCTAATTGTACCTTATTGATAGCTTTTATCTGGCCAAAAACCATAGATTAAACTGCAAACCGTCACCCAGAACCCAGAGAAAATTCTCGTTTCTGCTTCAGCGCAGGCTCTGTGAAGAGGTTCTGCATTTCAACGCAGGTCCCGAGAGGGCTACCTGCGCTGCAATTCAGTTTCTCTGTGAAATAGGTGCGCTGATCAGCCTTTTCCCTGTGGAGCTGTGGTTCTTTGCTTCTTTTTGTTCAGTTTTATCTCTGATTTTTGCAGCCTGTTATCAGCGTGTGTACCTATCTGAAAACCTCTTTTCTTTGCCTTAATTCTGCCTCAGTTGTATAAAAGAAACTGTATTTGTTTTTGTGTATTTGTTACATCATTTGCAGTTTCCCATTACAAAAGTAAACTAGTCATACTGTCGCCCTTAGATCTAGACCTGTCGTAAGTGTCGTTTTGATCTTAAGAGAAAGTTTGTTTGCTGTTGACAGTTGTTTGCGCTTTTACTTTTGTCTTTTGGTTTGAATTTCTGAATTTCTAGTGTCGAAACAAGTGTTTACTTCAAAGTCATAAAGTGTCGTAATCATCTTTTTTATTTCAAAAAGAAACTTGTTTGTGTTTTCACTTGAAATCGAATTCAAATTTGTACAACAACTTTCTTTTTAGGCATCAATATTAAGAAAGTGAAAACAAATACATGCATTTGTGCATTTGCATATTGATAGTTTGTATGGTTTGATTTAGGAAAAGTGCATTTACATTGTGCTCTATGCTCTTTGAGAAAAGATTGTGTCTTTCTTTTCCCCTTGTAGCTAGGATTTTCATTGTTGAAAAGAGATAAAAGCTTGCTTATCATCTTTAGATTGCATTTAGGAATTGTATCTACATCTCGTGGTGATCCAAAAAGGAAAACTTCTAAGAAAGATCAACCTAAAATAAATTGAATGAGCTTAACAACGCTTTGTAACTTAATGCAACACATAGAGGTCTAGGCTAGAGACGTGTTCCGGTGTCGTAAAACCTGGTGACTGTCGGCCTCACTGATGGTTGGGTGATTCCTCCTGAGAGACGATAAGCGCTAGTACGGATTGTGCTCGCACGTACCATCGAGTATATATTGGGAGACCCCTATAGGCATAAAACCTTTATCCATAGGAAGCCGTGTTGGTCGCCCTACTGATCGCAATGCACTGAACACAGCATTCGGGAAGATTGACCGCCCGTACCTTAAAAAGTATTCCACGGTTTTGCGATTGGTTTGGCACACCCTCTACCTAGAACTCCAGAGCAGTCCCTTTCATTCCTTTTCAGACTCCTTAACGGAAAAGGTCCATCTGAGCACTTGTCACTTCAGGCTCATTAAAAATCGAAGGAGACTAGAGTCATCTTTTGCTTTTTCTCATCTCTTTAAAATTGAAAAAGCGAGTTGTGTCCAAGCGTCGTTAAAATTTATTTTGAACGGAATATTCATACCCTTTTTCCTGCGTTGATCTTTAGGTTGAGAAAATGGAGCCTACCAACCAAGGAATTCCCCTTGGTGGAAATCCTAGTCCCTTCTCCTCTTGGGGAGATGTTGGTGCGCCCCATACAACCACATTGTCGCTTCCAGGACTGACAATTGGCTTGTCGGTCTGGCTCTTCTCAACCAATGTTGTTCAGAACACCACTATTCCTGAACAGTCGAATCAGCAGTTAGACCAGTCCAGAGTTACCCACCAGCCTTCTACTTCCTCTAATTCTTCCTCTCCTCCTTCCTCTTTGCTTGATGAGGCTGGAAAAGCCAAAAGTCAAGTTCCTAAGGAGAAGAAGGAAAAGAAGAAGAAAGAGAAGAAGAAGAAGGAGCCAAAAGCGACTCGGGGCAAATGAGTGTCGTCTAATGAAAATCCACACACTACACTGACCAGGCCTAAATTGCCATGTGTCATTTGCAAGGGAGACCACTTTCACAGAGATTGTCCTTGCATCCCTCAGATACTAAGGGACTGGTCTCCCCGTTTGCACAATCCGGTGGCGTCAACCTCTGATAGCCATGTTGAAAGCACACCGTCAACTAGCGAAAGTGAAGTCCCAGGACAAAAAGGGAGAGCTAGATCTCCTTGTAAACTGTGCGAAGGCAATCACACCATCCACCGTTGTCCCTTCTTAGACGAAGCTAAAAGAGTTTTGGATGATCGTCCGGTTTCACCGTTACGACTGCCTCCTGGATATAAAAAACTCTTGCCAAGTCCTTCGTTAGTTGAGAATCCAGCTAGCCCACTCAAGTGGTCAGCTGAAGCACCGGTCATTGAAGATGAACCAGCTGAATCCATACCCGACGAAAGTCAAAAGGTCGAGGCGGCAGTTGACCCGGTCTTGCCTTCAGAGGATTTATCTTCGAATGACACAGTCATTGAAGAGAACAAGGATGACACCGTCCAAATTCTCTTCATCAACACAGACTCCGACGAACACGGGGGCAAGCTACCCATTCCTTTATCGCAGGAAGGAAGTTCGTCAGAGCTGTACCCAGCCGTCTATTCGGTCCCACCTCCAAGCAACCTAGTTGTCTCCTTCGACTGGAATCAACTAGGCAGACCCCGTTTACCAGCAAGCATACCATTCAGAATTATCGTCCAAATATATAGAATGGTCATGGCTGGTACCATCATAGATGAGGGGGCTTCTGTGAGTATCCTTTCCTCTACTTCTTGGAAAGCGCTTGGTTTGTCATCGCTTTTGCCTGAGATGATAAATTTGACAGGCTTTGATAAAGGAACCAGTCGACCTTTAGGGATCCTCCCCAATGTGCCCATAACATTGAAAGGGAAGACCGTTCAAATGAACGTGATGGTCGTTCAAGGACCCTTGGATTATAACCTACTCCTTGGACGAGACTATATTTATTGCATGGGAGCCATCGTCTCCTCACTCTTTAGAGTAATGTGTTTTCCACACGAAGGAAGAGTGGTCAAGCTCGTGGACCAACTTTCATTTCCGGGATCACGCATCGCAAATAGTCATATACCATCCCTAAATGGTCTCTTCACGCAAGAAATGTCTCAACCTACGGTCCGTCCTCCCGATGAGCGCGAGTAATTCAGAGGGATATGACTGGAACGCAGGGGGCATGCGTCCTGGTCTGCTTCGGCAGGAAAACTTCGGGTATAGGGTAGGTTTCCGCGGGAGAATATGACTAGTCTGTACCCCGTCCGTGATTGAGATAGGGCTTATTCTAGAATAATATTCTTTTGTCAAAGTTATGTGAGTTGGCGGGCATCGTCGCTCACCTTTGTTTATCTCGGTAGACATCGCCGAAGAAGTGTTTTGTTTGAAAGATTAATGGAACAATATTTGGGTGACCTGTAAGAGGTAGGCCTCTCTCGGTAAAACAATTGTTTTGGTGGAAGTGAAGTAGAGGTAACCTTGAAACTCTGTTTTATACCTGGGGGCATGCAAACCTTTTGGAGTGCAAGCAAGGGGCGGCTATTTATTTTTTTAAATTTTTAGAACCTCTAACCCTTTAAACTCGTAGGATTAGTCGTTTCCGAACTTTCATAACGAAAGGAGGCGGGGCATAGCTTTGTAAGGCGCAAGCTCCATAAAAAATGGCATCTTACATGAGACATTCTTATCATATGACTGGATTAATCGAGCAGTTTTAGCGCATAGTTCATGCTCGTTAAAAAATAAACATAAGATCAAGCAAGTGTTTCAACCCGCGTTTAAGCTCGTTAAAAAATGAACTATCCTTCGGTAAATAACCACCGTGAATGTAACATTATCAGCCATTAAAGCCTTGGTCGTGTTTGCACCGTCACCTCCACTTTTCCATTGGCCAATCATTCACCTCCATTTGATTGTTTACCCATTTTGAGGAAAAGCTGCGAAGAGTGATTTCACTAGCCATCCTTGTGACACTGCCATGCTTGGAAAATTCCAACCCTTACCTGGAATCAGCTGCTACCCATTTTATCACTCGTTCCTCAAAAGACGAGTCTTCTTTAAGCTCTTTTCATCTGACTCGTACAATATGAAAAGATTGCCGAGTTTTGGCCTTCCAGCTCGTTAAAGCGACAGGAAGTGCTATCCCTCCTTTAGATTTTAATATTTTTGGACCTGAGGGATTATTGCACAAAAAGATCGAGCGCTTGTTTTGTTCGGCTCGTTAAAACTATCGAAAATTCATCCCTTCTGTATTGTTTTATACTTTTTCGGACTTAAGGGATTAGATGACGAAAAAGGAACTCTGGAGTTAACTTTACATGCCTTTTCAGACTCTCTAAAAATGAAGAGGACCGAGTTATCTTTGTCGTTAGACTCGTTAAAAAGATTAATAGCGACAAACTTGTCTTTAGACGAGAACGAGTTTCATTATCGCTAGGCTCGTTAAAACATAGTGATGGGTTTGCCCGAAGGGAAAATTATAGAACAAGCATATGTTATCCTCCTCAAGCTTGACAAAAATAAAGAGGTACTGGTCAGCAATGACTGGGGCAAAATTGGGAAGAAACTCAAAGAACCTTTATTGGTAGCAAGTCGCTCTTGAACATGACACTTCCACTCCGTGCCTGAGTCGGGTTGGGTTTTTTCGTTCACTGGTCACATCACCATGGTCTCGCCATACCATCCACCTTTGGGGTAAATGCTACCAATCCATCATATAAGTGTCGCCGATATGTTCAAGAGAAGTCATCCAGAGAGGTCAACCGTGTCCCATCCACTACCATACATTATACTTCATTCTTTCATGACCGCCACCCTGAACCATATATCATCAGATCATTTTCAGCTCCATCAAAATCATTTTCTCCGTTCCGTGTCACTGATGTGGGATACATCAAGGCCCTCCTTTGACGGATCGCTTCTTGTCGACATCATCTCATTATCCAAGAAGTTGATCTAGGAACATCCCCTTCAGTACTTTGAAGCTTGCATGCCTCAATGGCAAGTTTCTCACTTCCGGTGACAGGTATACATCAATGACCTTCGACCGAAAGATTTTGCGTGGTGTTCGACGCCAAGTCCTTTATTCACACCACGTGAACTGTACTGCAGTACCTTGAGGGTCATCATCCTTATCAGTGATTCCTCTCGCACTTGTTAACAGTTTACATCATTGACTGGTAATCAAGCGATGTCTTTCCATGTTCGACTTCAAAACATTTTTCACATGGATTGACTTGTACTTCGAGTGAAGATCGAACGAGATTGAAGACCCCGGATCTAGTTTCATCCATCCGGGCTGCAATATATATTCAGGAAAAATAAATACATTGACATGTACAGCACTGCAGAGCAGATAATCATCCTACCAAAAGGATGATGATTTCATCAGAATCATCAGTCTACCATCAGACGATTGTCTGTCCTATGTACATAAAAATTAATTTATAAAGTTGAGCATGGGAATGCCCGCCTCAGCTAGATCATGAAAATAGTATGAAAAATAATGTATTGTATTGTATCTTATTACAGGTCTCCTCCCAGCATTGAAAGAACTTTGGATCCTCCTAATAAAGCATTTCACCCGATAAACGGCCTCATACTTTAGGGGGCAACTGTTATAGACATTTTTGTGCCTTACAAATTTGAGCATGAAATGTCCATAATCCAAGGGATCAAAAGTCCCCAAAGATGTTGTTACAGCTCCTAAAGGAACAAGGTCAACCAATGACAGCTTCTCCCAGAAGTTCTCCACCAAAAACTACTCAAAACTAGTCAAATCAGGATCAATTCAGAAGCTCCACTAGTTGCCTGCGTTGCAAAGCACCCAAATACACTGGCTAGGTGCGTTGCAACGCACTTGAATGCACTACCCAGGTGTGTTGAGCGGGAAAGGACAAGTGGCAGAGTCATTCAATGAGGTGGAGAGACAATGGAAGCTTCCAGAATCTTCTCCAATGACACTTGCCTCACTGAATTCGACCAATGATGAGTAAGAGGCTCTCAGTCTCCAAGTGGAAGAAAGAACTGACAGAGAGAAGCCACAAGTAAAAACATAAGCTGACTCATCCTCTCTGCTTACATCTATATATGGATCCCTCATCCCAGAGATCCAGAGGCTGGAGTTTTGTACTTTGCAGAGAATTGTTGTTGGTTTGAGATTGAGATTAGTACATTGGGTGATTTATGCTTTGTTGGAGGAGAGGAAGGGATTCCTTTGCTGGGAGGTAGATGCTGGATCGGGACTCACTTGGTTATATCTCCTCTTGGACTTTCTTATCATATCAATAAAATTATTTGAGTTTCTCCTACACGCAGTGTATCAATGATGTTTTGTTATATTTGCATGTTTAGCTTAATCTGATCCTAAGCTTTTTATGAATGTAAATCTATATCTTCGTGTAGTTTCTCTCTTCTGTTATCTTGCAGGAATTCGATGAAGTTGGGCCGGTAAGGGAGCAGGGAGCTGGGAGCTCTTGAAGAGAGGAGTGATTGGATCAACAAACTAGCGAAAGACACAGGTTAGTTACATCCTTTCTCTTCATTTGCATTTCATAAAGAAGAATACTCAATTAGTTTTCCTTGTTTGTTGCTAAGGCACTATCACACCTTAGAGTTGGATAGGGGCGTTCTGAATAGATACTTTTCCCAACAACAGACTGGCATGAGCAGTTTTTAGGTGAAGTTCAAGCTTGTTAAAAATTAAACCTTAGCAATGAGCAAACGTTCCCCTGGAGTTTAAACCCATTAAAAAATGAACCAATCTCGGTAAATAACCATTGTGAATGCATTATCATTAGCTTTTGAGCCCTGGTCATGTTCCTACCATCACCTCCACTTTGTTTTAGCTGATCCTTCACCTCCATTTTATTGTTTTCCCCTTTTGAGGAACAGCTGCGAAGAGTGATCCTGTTAGCCATCCTTGTGACATTGCCGTGATTGGAAAGTTCCAAGCCTTACTTGGAATCAGCTGCTACCTGAAATTATCACTCGTTCCTCAAAAAACAAGTCTCCATTAAGCTATTTTCGTCTGACTCGTAAAATATGAAAAGATTGCCAAGTAGTTGGCCTCTCCAGCTCATTAAAGCCACCTGGAGTGCTATCCCTTTAGATTTTAATCTTTTTGGACCTGAGGGATTATTACACAAAAAGATCGAGCGCTTGTTTTGTTCGGCTCGTTAAAATTACCGAAAATTCATCCCTTTCGTATTGTTTTATACTTTTTTGGACTTAAGGGATTATATGACGTAAAAGGATTATTGGAGTTTCCTTTACGTCCCTTTCAGACTCTTTAAAATTGAAAAGGACCAAGTTATCTTTGTCGTTAAACTCGTTAAAACCAATAGCAACATACTTGTCCATATAGACAAGAACAAGTTTCACTATCACTAGACTCGTTAAAATATAGCGATAGGTTTGCCCGAAGGGAAAATTATAAAAAAAGCATATGTTATCTTCCTCAAGCTTGATAAAAATAAAGCAGTGCTGGTCAGCAATGACTGGGGAAAAATTGGGAAGAAACCTTGAAGAAACTTTATTGGTAGCAAGTTGCTCTTGAACATGAAGCTTTCACTCCACGTCCGAGTCGGGTTGGGATATTCCGTTCACCGGTCATATCACCATAGGTCCATCGCACCATCCACATTTGGGGTTAACGCTACCAATCCAAGTCAGTGTCACCAGTATGTTCAAGAGAAGTCGCTCAGAAAATTCACCTGTGTCTCATCCATTGTAATACATTCACGCTCCATTCTTTCATGACCTCCACCCTGAACCCTGTATCATTAGATCGTTTTCACCTCCAAAAATCATGTATTTCGTTCTGTGTCGTAGATGTGGGATTCATTATGGCCTTCCTACGATGGGTCACTTCTTGTTGTTAGGATATTCTGACACATAGGAAATAGTTAAGTTCAACTTGGTCTAGTATAGAGTTAGGTATAGAGTTAGGTAAAGTGTGTTTCTTTACCGTTGTACATTTTGTAACTTACAATCCGACGGTCACGATATGTAGTGATTCGACGATTCACTCTCTCTGTGGCTTGACACCCGATTGGTCCATGAGTTCTATTTAAAGCGCATGGAGGGTCATTGTTCGGGTAATCCGTGCATGAGAGAAGCTTATGTAAATTTTCATTCTTTGATTAATAAATTGCCTGTAGTAGCCACGTTGGCACAGGCC
Source organism: Pinus tabuliformis (assembly GCA_031772625.1). Taxonomy (NCBI): domain Eukaryota; kingdom Viridiplantae; phylum Streptophyta; class Pinopsida; order Pinales; family Pinaceae; genus Pinus; species Pinus tabuliformis. The sequence goes on along the minus strand of CM062817.1, from coordinate 2,021,426,521 downwards.
GTGGACTGTTTCCCTCTTTGAGGGTTTTAACCACGTCAAAAATACTGGTGTATTGATCTGTGATCTGGTTGTGAGCGGTGTCCTTTTGGTGTTCTTTCTGAGGAACTTACCCTGTAAATTCCTACATGGTATCAGAGCTATTTGAGGGCCGCGTCTGTTGGTGATCCAAATCTGAAGCCGGTAGAACTGCATCCGACTGTCGTTTCCTAAATCTGTTGTTTCTGAATGCTTTCGGGCCGAGAGGACTGCTCTGTTGTGTTCGGAGCATCTATTCCAGTGAGGAACCCCTTTTGTTTCACGCGAAAAGGTTTGCGGTAGCCCTAGCTGCGTCATTTTTAAGATCTGGAGGTATACAGTCTTTATTTGCAGTTTACTGTTATTTTCTCTCTGCTTATTTCGGTTTCGGTTTATTTAGTTTTTTTTTAACTGGATCTATACCTTTCATTTCTGCGTATGCTCTTTGCCCTGCGACTCTGTGCGATCTGGGAAAATCAGAAACAGAAAGGAAGGATTTTTCTCATGCGTATGCTCTTTTCCCTGCACCTTAGTGTGATCTCGGAAAATCAGAAACATTGAGAAAAATATTTAGTTTTTCGGCTAAAGCTAACTTTGAGCCGCAAGGTTCATTTGTTAAAATATCTAATTTTTTGGCTAAAGCTAACTTCGAGCCATAAGGTTCGTTTTCTTTGCATGTCCGTGTTGGGTTTTGTGTTTTGTGTTTTGTAGGGAAAAAGAGCTTTCTCAAGGCAAGCACGCAAACCAAGGCTCTCTCTCTCTCTCTCTCTCTCTCTCTCTCAAATTTTTTGTATAGATCAATTGGTTCAAAGCTATTTTAAGAGAGTAGAGGTCTTGGGTTCAAGTCTCCATTTTGTGGTGGCGGATTTTTTCATTTCCGCACATTTGCGCACCTTGCCGGCAACTTCAACAAATTGTTTTTTCAAAAAGCCATAACTTCTTCATCTAAAAGCCTTTTTCAGAGCCGTTTTTTTTAAAACCGCCTAATTTTTTAGGATCTATACATTGCAACACTTAATTTTAGCATCTTCAGCTTCATTTAAAAAAAAAAAAAAAAACGGAAAGTCCATGCCAAGTCATTCTTGATAGCACTAACTACTTCCAATGGATATCCTACATGGAAGATTTACTTAGAATTAAAGGTCTCTACAGAATAGCCACAGACCAAGAGAAGAAACCAAAAGATGAAGACAAGGCTGCAAAATGGGAAAATAGTCAAGATCAAGCATGTGGTTTGATAGGGATGTCTATTTCTCCTGATCTTAGATTCCATATTGCAGAACTTGAGACTCCTCATGAAGCATTGGAAAATCACTAAAGTTTTTGGGATTAAAAATGAAATTAGAGCCCATCAACTTGAAAATGAGTTGCTTACATTGGATCCTAATAATTTTTCTTGCATTGAAGATTTCTTGTCCAAATTCAAGACCCTTAGATATCTCTTGGAAGGTGTTAAGGTTAAGAAAGAAGATAGTAACCTTATTTATTCCATCCTTACTAAGTTGGGACCAACCTACTCTGTATTTGTTTCCACCTTCCATTCTACAAGGGAAGCTTTCATTTGTTAGGGAAAAGACTACAAGGCCCCTTCCTTTGACTCTTTTTGTGATTCTTTAATAAGAGAACAAGAAAAACTCTTACACCTTGGTCTTCTTAATCTTGGAAACTCTTCCAAGAAAGCGTTAGCCGCCCAGCAGCAACCAAATTCAAAGAATCCTAAAAAGAATGGTCCTAAACCAAACAAGGGTCCTAAGTAAACTCAGCCTCAAAATGAAAGATCATTTCAGCAAAATGATAGGACCAATAAAAACAAATGGAAGAAGACTGATAGACATTGTAACTTTTGTAATCGAGATGGCCACTTAGAATCTAAATGCTTTAAGAAGATGGAAGCCTTGGAAGCCGCAATGAAGAGACATAACATCCATGTGGAGCATACTTCAAATTCAACTTCAAGAATGGCACTTTCTGCATGTCGTTGTCAATCATCTCAGTCTGGTTATGCATTAAATGTATCTTCTTCTTCTCATTCTCATGAGTGGCTCATTGATTCTGGAGCCTCTTATCACATGGCCAAAAACCAAGCCATGTTTTCTTCTTTAAATGATTGTAACACCAAAAATATATATGTTGGTGATGATAGATCTCTTAATGTTGTAGGGACTGGAACTGTTCATCTAGACAATGGTCAGTTTAATGATGTCTTATGTGTTCCAACCTTATCCTGCAACCTTCTATCTGTATATCAGATAACTCATTCAGGTGAAGGTAAAATTGTTGAATTTTCACCTCATGATGTTGTAATCAAGGATCTGAGAGATCCTAAACAGATTCTAGCTACTGGTATTGCTGATGATTCCACATGGTTGTATAAGTTTCACAACTTTGGGTAATCAAATCTTCCCTCAGTATTTGTTGCTCATAATGATGAAGTGAGCAAACTTTGGCATGAGCAATTTGGTCACTTAAACTATCGCTCCCTTCAGCATCTATGTAAAGAAAATATGGTGACGGGTCTTCCTATGGTATCTTGCAGAGATGGTGTTTGTTCCGGATGTGTACTCGGAAAACATCATCGGGACAGTTTTGAAAAACGTGCCTCTTGGCACGCCTCAGCCCCTTTACAGCTTGTGCACAGTGATTTATGTGGTCCACTTCCTGTTGCTTCATTCTCTGGCTGCAAGTATTTCTTAACTTTCATTGATGATTTCTCCAGGCGCAGTTGGGTATACTTCTTAAAACTCAAAAGCGAAGTATTTAACACATTTTTGGCCTTCAAAGCCTTTGTTGAAAAACAATCTGGACATCAAATTCTTAAGCTAAGAACTGATAATGGTGGAGAATATGTTAAAAATACATTCATCAACTTTTGCACCAAAAATGGAATTCAAATGCAACATACTGTTCCATACACTCCAAAACAAAATGGTGTAGCTGAAAGGAAAAATCGCACCTTAAAGGAATGGCTAATTGTATGCTGCAATCTAAACGACTCAGTCTTAGTTTTTGGGCCGAAGCAATTAATTGTGCAAATTATATAATAAATCGCACTCCTACTAAGGTTCTAAAGAATCTCACTCCAGAAGAAGCTTGGAGTTCCATTAAAACAGATGTAAGTCACTTTCGTGTTTTTGGAAGTGAAGCATGGGCCCATATTCCAGATGAAAAGCATAAAGCTTTAGAACCTAAGAGTGAGAAATGTACTTTTGTTGGATATTCTGAAGATGTAAAAGGTTATACACTTATTCCATTTAAGTCCAAAAATGTTATCACTAGAAGAGATGTAAAATTTGATGAAAATAAATCGGCCTGCGAGCCTAGTCCGGCGGATGTGCCACCTCTTCCTATCTCTTCTACTTTTGAAAACATTTCTTCTTCACATGATTAAAGTGAGGATGACAATCCTCCCCCACCTTCTCAGGATCCTCAACTTCCAAGATGGGTCCGTGCTACTCGGGATGCAGCAGGTGATATTGCCAGTGATCCTACAGATCAGTGACGTACACGTTCTCAGTTTGAAAGAGCCTCTTCTTTACTGGCTCAAGCTCCAGTAAATCATGATCCTGACACTTTTGCAGAAGCTTTAGGCCATCCACATTGGGAAGCAGCTATGAATGAAGAATATCATTCATTGTTGACAAATGATACATGGGATCTTGTTCCTCTACCAAAGGGACGCAAACTTGTTAGATGTAAATGGGTTTACAGAACCAAGTATGGACCATATGGGAAAGTTGATAAACATAAAGCTCGTCTTGTTGCTAAGGGCTTTTCACAGGTTGAAGGCATTGACTACACTGAAACCTTCTCCCCTCTTGCCAAAATGAACTCTATCCGCCTTGTTCTTTCCCTTGCTGCCTCTTTAAAATGGGAAGTCCATCAGATGGATGTTAAATCTGCCTTCTTGCATGGGGACTTGCATGAAGAAATCTATATGGAACAACCCATTGGCTTCATCCAAACAGACTCCAGCCTTGTATGTCGACTTAAGAAATCTCTTTATGGTCTCAAGCAAGCTCCTCGGGCTTGGTATGCCAAAATGGATAGCTTTCTTTTAGAATCTGGCTTTTCTAGGTGTTATTCTGACAATACTGTCTACACCAAGAAAGTGGGCAACTCTCTTATCTGTTGGAAGAATCACCGCACCTCTATAGAATCCGTAATTTCCACCCTGGGGATCCTAGTTACTGGCTTGTAATGTTTACCAACACCTGCGGGTTTTGGTGTAACGGAAAACCTCCACATGGTATCAGAGCTTGGACCCAGGTTCGATTCCCCCAAGTTGCGTTTGAGGGCGGGTGTTGGAAGAATCACCGCACCTCTATAGAATCCGTAATTTCCACCCTGGGGATCCTAGTTACTGCCTTGTAATGTTTACCAACACCTGCGGGTTTTGGTGTAACGGCAAACCTCCACATTATCATCCTTGTTCTTTATGTTGATGATCTTATTCTTACTGGTAGTGATCCCAACCTTATAAACCATGTGAAATCCAACCTTAAAATGAAATTTGAAATGACAGACTTAGGACACTTACACTATTTTCTCGGTCTTCAAGTCTTGCAATCCAAGGAGGGTATTTCCCTTTCCCATTCCAAGTATGCTTGTGATATTCTTCGTCATTTTCACATGGAATACTGTAAGCCAGCCCCTTCTCCCTTTTAGTCTGGAGTCAAACTTTCAGTCTCTTGTACTTCTCCTGAAGTTGATGCTACCTTATACCATCAACTTGTAGGAAAACTCTTGTATTTAACCCATACTCGTCCTGACCTTTCCTTTGTTGTTGGCCTTGTTGCTCGTTTTATGAAAAACCCCCGTGAAAGTCATTGGAAAGCAGCTAAAAGAATACTTCATTATGTTCGAGGTACAATACAGTTTGGGATTCATTACAGTGCCAAAGCAGCTCCTCTATTAGTTGGTTTCACTGATTCCGATTGGGTTGGTGACCCTGATGATCGGAAGTCTACTGCCGGTTATGTCTTCACTCTTGGTTCAGGACCTATTACATGGGCTTGTAAGAAACAGGCTGCCATTTCTCTTTCGTCAGCAGAAGTAGAGTATCGTGGTGCCGTGGAAGCCAGTAAGGAAGCCTTGTGGCTTCGTCAGATCCTATCAGAGTTTGGCTTTGAGAAACAGCATCCAACCACACTTTGGTGTGATAATCAAAGTGCCATTCAGCTATGCAAAGATCCAGTCCAGCATCAGCGCAGCAAACACATTGAACTACACATGCACTTCATCAGAAAGCTCATTCATGACCATGTTCTTGAAGTGCAATATTGTTCAACAGATGATCAGGTTGCAGACATCTTCACAAAGGCTCTCACAGAGGCGAAGTTCACTAAACTTTGATATATGCTTGGAGTTCAGGAAGTTGTCACTAAGGGGGGATAGGCTCTAGTGCCTCCTTCCTTCTCCTATTGTGTCATATTTGTAAATCCTTCAATCCTATCCCAAGTTGTTCTTAAGGGGGGATGTTAGGATATTCCGACACATAGGAAATAGTTAAGTTCAACTTGGTCTAGTATAGAGTTAGGTATAGAGTTAGGTAAAGTGTGTTTCTTTACCGTTGTACATTTTGTAACTTACAATCCGACGGTCACGATATGTAGTGATCCAACGGTTCACTCTCTCCTCGGTATTACCGACACTTGATCCGTGGCTTGACGCCCGATTGGTCCATGAGTTCTATTTAAAGCGCATGGAGGGTCATTGTTCGGGTAATCCGTGCATGAGAGAAGCTTATGTAAATTTTCATTCTTTGATTAATAAATTTCCTATAGTAGCCACGTTGGCATAGGTCGTGGACTGTTTCCCTCTTTGAGGGTTTTAACCACGTCAAAAATACTGGTGTATTGATCTGTGATCTGGTTGTGAGCGGTGTTCTTTTGGTGTTCTTTCTGAGGAACTTACCCTGTAAATTCCTACACTTGTCGACATCAGCTCATTATCCAAGAAGTTGACTTAGGAACAACCCTTTCAGTAGTTTGAAGCTTGCATGCCTCAATGGAAAGTTTCTCACCTCCGGCGACAGGTTTACATCAATGGCCTTCAATTGAAAGACTTTGCGTGGTGTTCGACGCCAAGTCCATTTTCACACCACGTAAATTGTACTATAGTACCTTGAGGGTCATCATCATTATCGGTGATTCCTCTCGCGCTTGTTAACAACCTACATCATTGGCTGGTAATCAAGCGATGTCTTTCCATGTTCGACTCTAGAACATCTTTCACATCGATCGACTTGTACTCTGAGTGAAGATTGGACGATTTTGAAGACCTCGGATCTAGTTTCATCCATCTGGGCTGTGATATATTCAGGAAAATAAAGACATCAAATGCACATCATTGCTGCACATATGATCATCCGAATCAAAGGATGATGACTCTATTAGAATCATCAGTCTACCACACTAACTGTTTTCTATCTTATGTACATGAAAATGAAATTATAACGCTGAGCATGGTAATGCCTGCCTCAGCTAGATCATTAAGAATATTATGAAGATAATGTATTGTATTGTATCTTATTACAGGTCACCTTCCAGCTCGAAAAAACTTCGGATCCTCATGATAAAGCATTTCACCCGACATCAAAAGATTAACGACCTCATGCTTTAGGGGCAACTGTTATAGACATTTTTTGGCATTGCAACCCCAATCATACATGTCCATAAACCAAGGGATCCTAAGTCCCTAAAAGTTTTTCTTCACACCCTAAAGGAAAGAGGTCAACTGATTATATCATCTCCCAGAAGTTCTCCACAAAAAACTGCTCAGAACTGGTCAAAGTTGGACCATACAGACTGCCCAGTGTAGAGGGTGCGATGCATCTCACCTGCTCAGTGAAAAGGGTGCGATGCATACTGGAAAGCCCTTTTGTATGGTGCGATGGGCAAGAGTATACAAATGGCAGAGACAGTTTGCAAGGTGGATCGTCATGGAATCTTCCAGAAACTTCTCCTCTGACACTTGCCTCTCTAAATTCACCCAGAGATGAGTAAGAGATCATCAATCTCCAAGTGGAATCAAGAACTATTAGAGAGAGGACACTAATCAAAATCCAAGAAGATGACTCACCCCCTTGAAATCATCTATATATGGATCCCTCATCCCAGAGATCCAGGGGCTGGAATTTTGTATCTTCTAAGGAAGTGCTATTGGTTTCTTGGTAGAATATCATAGTGTTGGGTGATCTAAGATTTTCATGAGGTGAAGAAGGGATTTCATGTTGGGAGGATGATGTTGGGTTAGAATAATTTGTTGTAATCCTCTTTGTTATTCTTGATATTAATAAAGCTATTCAAGTTTTCCTCCACATTCTTGTATGTTTGATGATATATGCATTTGTGTGGTCAATATATATCTAGTCCTATATTGTTTATGATTGTAGATCTCTGTTCTTCGATAGTATTATGGTGCTTTGATTCCATAGGTGCTCTTTGAAGCTGGGTGGACGAAGGAAAAGCGGCAAGGATCTGTCAGAAGGGAGAGAAACCAATCAAGGAACCAAGCGCAAGACTGAGGTTGGTGTCCTTTGTTCCCCTCTTATCTACTTCTCATAAAGGAAAGCGAAAGTAGTTTTAGTTTTTTTGCTTCTAAGATAGCTACCAGTCTTAGTGGGACTAGCAGCTCTGAGTGGACACTAGATTTCCTGATAACGACCCTTCCTTTTCAAACGAAGGCCCCAACTGCGAAGAACATTGTTCATTTGCTGCCTGAATTCATTGTACTTCTAGAGGGCAGCCTCCCATCCAGAAATGATCGCGTCAGCCTACTACATGAAGTCTTCGGTCATATTGGATGTTAACTTAGTTGGCCTTTGACTTTACGGATGGTCCCATTGTTCCCCGTTGTTGTTGCAAACTTCTTTTAGAGCCAAAACCTATACACTGATTGGTGGGCGCAGGTCTTGTATCAACTTTTTAGTTTTTGCTGGTTCTTCCTCAATCTATTCCACCTGTGCTTGGTTGGTGATGGTATTCTCATTAATCTACTGGAGTTAGTTAGAATCCATGCAATCCTTGCTACTGGTGAACAGTACCTGTATCTACTCTCTCATAGCATATAATAGATCATTTTTCAAGGTCAGGCTTCTCGGTGAGTCATGAACTCTGTTCATCAAGGCATACTTGTCTGCTAGTGCATCAGCGAGTGGTTGCTTCTTGGCTTCTACCTCGCTGATCTTCCCCTTGATTTTCCTCGCATATATCTCGACTGGGTCTAGTAGTGATGATCTTCCTGTCTCTAGTTTCTTCCTCATCTCAGAATTGGTTGCTATCAGATTTGAGCATGATACTTGGATATGGTCGCAACAACTCACTAGTGTGTAGGATATGATATCCTCTGGAGCTTCTGTGTTTTTGTCAGTGATCGTCGGCCATAATGACTGGAATTTCTCCATTACCTGATCAACATGTGCTTGCACATATATATTTGCTCGTCGCAATCGATCTCTCTCCTCTGTCACCTCCTGCAGGGCCATATGAGGGGAAGATTCCTGTGACTGAGGGAGGATAGTGGAGGTAGTGGGGGGGTTTATTCAACTATGGGGGATGTGTTGAATAACTGTCCGACCTCAACAGTAATGTCGACGATTTGAATTCTTGGGGTAGTTCTCGAATTTTTAAGAGTTGGGTTCCGCATGACCCTTTTATTCTTGGGCTTGGGGACTGTTGGATGGGATGGGGTACGAGCACCCCCAGTGGGCATTGCCAATGCCAATGGAGTTGTAATAATTGTCCAAAACATAGTGGAACCTTGAAATTGCAAGGTCTAGTGAGTCTGACCTGATTGGCCATTGAAACTTGCAATTGTATGCCTCAACGCGTACATTTTCTCTTCCATTTGCAACACCATCGGGTGGAGGTCATCTTCAGCTGGTGTCTTTTAGTTGCTTTACCTTGCTTCTCCCTCTTGAAAATGTGGCTTCAAGCCCCTGAATAGATATTTCTACTTTCCTTCAGTAATTTCATAGGTGACACTCGACCATGATCCAAGCTCACTGTGGAGTACCTCTTTAGTAAAAAACAAATTTCTATGGCCTCATATTGAGAGTATTAGGATGGACACACCGTGGTCAAAGGTAGGTGTGACCATGCAAGGCTCCAAACCATATTTCCTTAGAGAACTCATGCAACAGAGGTTTGGGTATCCTTTGCGTCATCCCAATTGTAATCAGCATCATCTTATACCATTCTTTGAAAGTTGCTTCATTAGCTTCTTTAGTGCTCAGATTCCTCGAAGCTCTCCACGACTCATACCAGAGTGCAACGACTACCCTTAGATGATAGGCATTATCCCCCTTCCACCTGGTGGCCACCATTTCCACATCACCACAAACATCAACATGTACCCAAATAGGAAATTGGTACTCCATTTGTAAATATCTTCGCATGCCTCAAATGGCTCATTTAAGACGAAAGCAGAAGAATTGAGCACCTCCCCATTGCAGCAGTGCTCCACAACAAAAATTGCATCTAGAGTGGATTCATTCTTCAAGAAGTGTCTCATGGTATTATTTTATATGATGTAGCAGGCGAATATGATGTCAACTTTGCTAATCAGGTCAATTTTTGCTCCCCTTCCACCTCATTTTGTTCCATATTTTGCATAATAATTCTCCTTTCCATGATTCTTTGCTCTTTTGGAACCTGCATGGAATGCTATGTTTACTACATTTCCTCCATCTGACAGTCCTGTGAGATGATGAATATCATCTACGTGAATTGGGTACTCCCTGTCAAGCCACAGGGATCCCCCATGCATTTTATTGGCTAGTAATTTGGTACATTGCATTACAGCCAGTTAGGTTCTGAAGGCTGGTAAACTTCTCAAATTGAGTAGTGTCAACCTCAACAATCGTCTGAATTCCTTCGTGACTTTGGATGTTTAGGTGACATCTTCCCTCTGGATTTCTTCTACGTAGACCTCCATCTTTAGAGTCAGAAACTAGAAGAAATCAGTCAGGTCATTATCGACTAAGATCGCCTTGTTGTATTTTCCATATAGATTCTCCATCAGCTCAATTCTTTCTTCTAGCTTGTCACATGGAAGTGAGATAACTCCTTTCACTAGCGCTCTGCATCTATGATAAAAAAATTCACCCGAGGCTTCACACTCTTGCATTTCTACTGTTGTTCTTTAGAGTGGACCTAGATTTTCTCTTCTATATACATTTGAAATTTTGTAGTGTTCTTCATTATCCTTTGCAAATTAAGTAGCTATGCTTGACACGACGTTCCTTGACTAGACTTTGGCAACTAATTACTACAAAAACTTTTCCCATGTATCCTAACCATGCTTTGTCGTCATCGGCTGACCTGGACCTGACAATTCTGACATGGACTATGAACATATAGAGTGGGTCACATGTCTTATTAATTTTTGCGTGATGGGGGTTATTTATTAACTAAATTGTTCATAATGGGAAAATATTTTATGGCTCCCACTTGATATTTTCACAGTTGGATACTCATTATGGAAATGACTATTGGTACAACGGAAAGGACGGATACAACATGTGACCATGAAGACTAAAAAAGTGTTTTCCTACGTGTAACTTAAGAGCTGGAAAGCATGCGCCTAGGAGTGACTATTAACTTTACCTATTCCCTCCCTGACCACAAATGGGTTGCGGTACTATGACAACATTTCCACAACCTTATTGACACTATATCATATTCTTATTAAAATGACGTAAAAGACATAAACTCAAATGGATGTTGAAAATTATTTGACTGTACTTTATTAACTTCTACCTACTTGTGGGCTCATTTCTGAGACCATTCCAAGTTGAGATTGTGTTCCTTGGAATGAGGAAGAGCTTCAGGTGTGTGCAGTTTACCCAACCTTGTAGCATATCTCCATCTAGTTGCATCAACCTTACTGCTCTGGAATCTCTAATTTATGCAACTATGAATGGGCCCAGTGAGTGCATCTATAGTTTACCCGAGAAGTTTTGGAACTTGATATCGTATAACTATACATGATCTCTAATTTTGAATGTTTTCCTCCTATTGTGCCTATCATGCCAGGATTTTTTCCTTCTCTGCGCTAATGACTAGTGAAACTCGACCAAGAACCTGGATTCGTCAAGTTCCATTAGTTGATTTAACCTTTCTCTCAATGCTACATTGTCCGTCATTCTTGTTGCTTTAGAGATGAACATGCTTGGTATTATGAAAATTGATGGAACCACTTCTTGTTGGGCATGGAATCCCCCCCAAGGCATGTTTTGGAGCTTAAAGCCCAAGTTTTGACACAATCTTATTGTAAAGCTCCGCGAATTGCAAGCGCGAAGTGTGAAAAGTATGATAGATTCACAAGGTTGTCCACCTTAGTTTTGTAATGTAATGTCGGTTGGATAAACCTACCCATGGTCTGTGGACCATGGGATTCTAGAAATAGAGCGAGGCTCCAAGTGTAAAAGGGAGGAAGTAGAGAGATAGGAAGAGAGGCTAAGGAAGTAAGGTGAAGTGTGTCTTTGGGTCGTAGAGTAGGAGAAGGCTTTGTAGTGGAGTGTGCAAAGGCCTAGTAGTCCGCAGTTGAGCACGCTGACCCCTGCAGCCAAGTGCGCAGGGTAGAGTCGAGTGTGTAACCAAAGAAATAATTAGTAAAGAGAAGTTCTATCATAATTCTATTTATCTGTTCTTGATTTAATGCATGTTTGATAAAATTTGCAAATATACTATTTATTTACTGCGTGCACTTGTATGAACGATTTATGTTGTGAAGTATAACTGAAAACACACAAGTAGGCTAAAATAATCAACTAACATTGGAATAACAATAAGGTCTTTGGTAGTAATGCGAAAGCATAGCGTTCGGCCCCAAAGTAGGGCTGCACGAAGGCAGTATATCAGGCTGCGAGGTATGGGAAAGTGCACGAAGTAACTTGCGCGCAGGGTCAAATCGTGGACCACTTGAACTCATCGGTCATCTCTAGGGTGTGAAAACCTAGTTCTAGCAACCTCCCATACTACTTTGGTTGAGACCTCAGTCCACGCTCCGTGGGCTATTGCTAAAAGGGCTAGCAGTGTCGGGATTTGTTTGGGTAACTTAACACGGAACCTAGGTCAGGCCCCTATATGCCAACAAATGGTTCCGTTGTTGGGATTAGGATCTGAATAAGAGATGTCTGATGCCATATCACTGGAATTTGACAAAGAAAGGAATTGAAGAGCGGTTGGACAAAAAGATTCACGAGTTCGTAGCACAGGAAAATAGGAATCCATGGTTATTAAAGGAAGAGTGGTTATATTGCTACTTATATATAGAAATCCATGAGATTTTCTTTTCATCCTTCCCCTATGAGTTGTACAAGTGGATCACGAAGCTAGCAGACAATCGAGGAAGGTGTAGGCTCAAAAAACCTATTGTGTGGACTCTAAATTTGGTGCGCAGACTGGAAGCATCAGAAGATAATATCGTGCATGTTGTGGACCATTAGTTCGATTGAATTATAGGAGGGTTTATCACCAAGTTCGTGCTAGATACTTCAGTCAGCTATAGAAAGGTGGAACGATGCTTCCTCAAAGAACCACAAGGTAAGTATGTTAAATCTTTGAACACTTGGATTAAAATGCTCTTGTGTGAAAAGTATGTTATGCAAATAAATTGATGTTTGGGGAGACATAGAGTGGGAGGATCTACAGAAATGAAGGTAGCATAGAACTAGAGTCTAGCCCCTTGATTTCCCCTCTGTAGGAAAACGAGGAGGAGCTCGCAAAATTTTCACCAAGAAGTGCGAATAGTCTAATAAAGCAGTGAATTCCACGCATACCACCCCCACCTACACCACCACCAGTTTCACCATCTTCACCCCTGTCTTCACCCACACCACCTCTACTACCACCATAGTTCAATATGGCGAGTGCGATAAAGTTGTTGGTGTTCAAAGGAGTAGGGAATGAAGATTCGGACCAATTTTGGTTTGTGGTAAAGGCTGTATGAGAAGCACAGGGAGTCACGAATGACAATATACAGAAAGCAACGTTGGTCAGTTCTTTGTAGGATCGCACACTGACGTGGTACATTAAGCATTACAATGACAATCCAAATTCAGGGATCACGAATATCCAAGTTGCACTAAACAGGGAATTTAGTAGGCTGAAATTAGAGACATAGTTGATTATTAGATTTAAGGAAATCGCCATGCTTCCAAGAGAGACCCCTTGGGAGCTAGATCAGAGACTAAAGTGTATGATTCATGAAGCCAACATGACCTTGACGGATGGGCAAGACCGTGCACGGTTTGTAGAATCGCTAACGCTGCATCTAAGGAATGCGCTATCATAGCAGAAGCTATCTACTCAGGCCGAGGCTTTTGATATCACAATGAGACTACATGAAACCCTGATACAAGATCCTAACCTAGGAGTCCAACAGATCCATGCACAGTAGAAAAACTTGTGCCTTGAGATGCAGAGTTTGAAACAAGACAGGATGACATGTCTAGAAGCATGCGAGGAGGTATGGTGCGTAAAGTGCAAAGGCCAGGGACATGCCAAGGACCATTGTCCAGTCTTCGCGAACTACCTGGCGGTAGGAGGACCAATTCCATTGAGACCAGTGGCACAAGAAGGACTGAGCACGACACCTGCATTATGGTGCGTGATATGTGAAATAGGAGGGAAGAATGCTATAGATAATTGCCATCTATTACAAAAGTATACACAGAAATCTCAGTAGTTGTTCTATAATTTCTGCAGGTCAGTAGGCCACGATGAGCGTAGCTATAGAAGTTATGAACTGATGATGGTTCAGACTCCTACCTAGAGAGTTCAGATTGAAACACAGACCCTTGATCAAAATGAAAGGATAGCCTACACTGGATTTCAAGGGCGTAGATGTGGTCGAGGTGGAATGGAACTAGGAAGGGTCCACGGACAGCTGATCTGTTACAATTGCAGAGGGCCAAGGAATTATGCCCGTGATTGTACAGATCTAATGAGACCATGATGCTTATATTGTACCCAATTTGATCATGAGACAGAGGACTATCCCATGTTGATAGTGTGGTTGGACGATAAAGGAGCACTCTAGCTTCCCCCGACTCAGAACCTGCAAATGATGAGGTTCGAGCCATGCAAGGAAGACCCGAATGTAAATATCGTGCTCCGAAGTGGTATCATGACAAGAGATGATAGAGGCAAGCAGCCCGAAGAGATTGCATGGGTTCACAAGGCTCCAACAAAGGAACCAGAATTTGATTTAGAGTGCTCTAAGGAGACATTCATGGAGGCTAAGAAGAGCTTAGTGGATGCCTTCCTTCAGGAAGTAAAGACAAACTGGAACCGGAAATGGACCCATCAATTCTCACTACATTTTTGGAGACATGCATGAAGCTACTGCATGATAGAAAAGCTATGAAGGGACTACAAGAACTCATTAATAGATGCACTAGAACCACACCAGGAGAACCGTGCGTAGTTTGGAAGCTCAGGAAGAACACAACGCAAATAAGAAGGGAGGTGAGATTGACTGCAGAGATTAGGGAATATGAAATGGATCAAGTGATTTTTGATCTAGGATCGGATGCAAACATCCTACCAAAGTAGACATGGGAGCGCATGGGCAGGCCCATGTTGCAATGGTTTCCTATTCAATTGGGAATGGCGAACCAACAAAATATACTAACCATGGGAAGATTGCAGGGAATAACGGTGGATATTGAAGGTGCGAGCGCTCTTGTAGATTTCAAAGTGATAGAAATTGTTGATGAAAACAATCCCGATCCCATGCTATTGGGAATAGATTAGGCCACTGACATGAATGGAGTGATAAATCTAAAGAGGCGCAAGATGATTTTGGAGAAAAAGTCACTACGCGTAGTGGTACCTTTAGACCCTGCGGAAGGATCACACTACAGAGAGCTAATGCACAACTACGAGAGAGATGACGATCTAGACTATATCTAAAAGATAACCACGTGGGAGTGGACATGGTGAATCCAACAGTGGATGGAACGATTTCGTGGGAGTGTGAAAGCTCCTACACCTAAGATTCAGATGAGGAAATAGAACAATGGCAGAACTAGTTACATGAGGTAACCATGCTGAACTACAACCTGATGACAAGGTCGTTGTGTTGTGTGGCAATAGAGGTAAGAGATCTACCTATGTATGATGAGTTGAGTGAGGTGGATGATTTCCTGAACAAATTTGAAAGAGAAGTACTAGAACAATAGTGTTTTGACACTCTGAAATGGGTACTACGCACTATGCCGGCAAGATGGTGGGGTACGCATCAAAGAAGTTTTGAGGACTAGTGTGAATGCAAAAGGATGATTCTCATGTGGTTTGGAAAGCCTCAGATGTGGATGAAAGCTGGGTATGACGGATGAAATAGCCCATGCGCCCACCTTTCCAGATAGGTACAGGCGTATGGAACACAACCTGCATGAACACACACAGTCCTTGCAATAGGAAACACGACCGACAAGCAAGACCGGGCAAGATGATGGCGTGAGTGATGAACAGGAAGTATGATAAGACCAAGTGCATAGAAGATTATCCATGTGGAAGCCTTTGAAAAAGTATGTGAAGTAATGAACACAGTCCACCATGTGAAATGCACTAACTGTGACCTACGCGTACCAATGGTTCTATGGGATTATAGGACCATGCGCAAAACCCTGACTGCGAGGGCACTTCTAAAGCTGGAGTATGGATAAGATGCTATAATCCCTATGGAGCATGGAAAGCCTAGTCCACGCATAGTAGCGCCTGTAGATATGATGGTTTGCGAAGCCCAGAAATAAGGGATCACACGACCGCAAGAAATAGAATGCATGGGACTTGAGGAAGAAATCCAATAGGGGAACCTTAGACTCCATGAGCTTGAAGAAGAAAAGCGCTTTGATGGATGTGGAGGTCAAGAAGATGGAGGGTGAAATAATGAAATATTTTCTTGGAAAAAATACCAGGCTAGCAAGACAGGGTGCATGCGATCCTGATGATATGGTTAAGACCTATTTCCGCGAATTGATCAGTCTGATGCCTTGGCTTTGACGGCATATTGCTAAGCATAGTGACTAGGGTAGCGCATTGCAAATGGTGAAGTGCGTGATGCTGACCGTATCAATACAAGGTGGGGATTATCCAGGAACCATGATGGAGGACTGGATGGAACTCTACACGGGTGGTGTGACCACCTGACTAGCTAAGGGAAGGATAAAATTAGTGGTCCAGGTAGCTGGAAGGGAGTGCGGGACTATAAACTATTCTTCCTGGGAGATGCGCGATGTTGGATATGCGCACAGAAGGAAAGAGTCACAAGGTTCGCGACCGTGCATAGGGGGTTGCGTTGATGCGTGGGTTGGCCAGAAAGTGATCGTTGAAGTCACTATTCATGATGGGATGATCGACTTGAGGCCAAATGGAGTGGGCAGTAGGCATTTAAGATGTGATTTGTGGGCAAGATTTGGGAAAATTTGTCGCCAAGAAAGCATTAATGAACCAGATTTGGGGGGAAACGTCGAATTCGAATTCAAAAAGTGCTATAAAATACAAAAGCTTGCCCAAAAAACAACACTTTGTCATTTTTGAATTGAGCGATTGAGAAGAGCCTTGAGTATTGTGATCTGAGCATTGATTAAGTCCCTGAATTTGCGAGTGATAAATTTTTTCACAACTACAACGACAGCAACTAAGGATGGTATGGGGATAGCAGAGGCGGCCACTGGCAAGGCTGTGCAGACCCTAACTGGGGGATGTTCCAGAAGGTTTCGAGCTTGTGGTAGAGATCCCGAAATGACCACTCGCACCAAGACCCAAGAAGGATAAACAAGCAATAGCTCTCATACCCGTGTCCCCGTGGAACCTGATGCACAACAAACTATTAATGGAGGAGAAAGGGAAAGTTGTCACTATAGAAACAGACGAAGAAGAAGAAGATTTGTAGGATCTTACCATCATAGAAGAAGAAGATGAAGGGATGGAGGTGCATACTTAGCCTAGGAACTCTACAACAAAACTACCCACCTATGTCCCCCTGTGAAAAGGGAAGGCCAAAGTGTCCAAGGACTTGGATGAGACCAAGAGCTCGCTCTAGACCTCGCTCCTCCTAGATGGAATTATGTTTGAAGGCACGCACCTGAGCTGAGTGTTGAACATGAAATTCGAAGATTGGGACCTCGCTGACCATGAGAAGTTCCCTCACCTAGAGACCAGAAACCTTATGAAGCAGAACACTACGGGGGTGGTGACATCATTAGAGCCATGAAAGTGGTTGCGCAGAGTGGAAAAGGCTAGCCTGTTGAACCTACTTTGGGTACCGAATTTCCACTGCGCCCCAATAACCATTTTCGTCATCAGGCAGTTGCTATGCCTGGTGCATGATTGGTGTTTATGGCTCGAGGAGCCTATCCCCATCATGGCGGACTTAATTCATTGCGTCTCCCGACGTCCTTACAAGGGAGAGGACCTTGTGGCCATATCATAAGGAAAGGGCAGTGATTTAACCATTGCGAGGGCCATGAAGAAGAAGTACAAGCTGGAAAAGAAGAAGAGGGCTTATGCCATCTCCATCATCAAGGAAAAAGTAGCACGCATGGCAACCCAAGTCCTTGGAGGAAAATTTATGCATAAGTTCCGCGCAGATGAGGTACCTACACTGGCGGTCGCACTGACCAAGCAGTGAATGGAGGGGGTCTAGTTTAACTGGTCCAAATTCCTTTGCACAGAATTTTTAGAGAATTTTTGCAAATCCGAGGAGTAGGGTAAAACCTTCCACTTGCATGGTTGTTTCTGTCCATAGCGCTCATAGTAGGGGAATTTTCAGATGATAGTCAATTCCCCATAATTGACACAGATTTACCGAAGGTCACGAAGTATGATTCGCTCTGGGCCACGAAATATGCTACAAGTATACATGATAGTAAGATCTTTTGGGTGCTCATGGAGATAAGCATCTGAATGTGGATCAACCATAAGCTGCGGTTCTCACCCAGGGTTTACAACAGTTTGCAGAGTTTTGTATAATTTAAGGCAGACATGCATAACATATATATCAGGGCATGAAAGGATCCGATGAAGTAGTGGAAAAAGCTACCCTTTGTAGCCACTAACGATGCCATTTTTATTGTCTTGGAGGCATGACCTCTGGATTGGCATGCCCCAGACATTGCAGAACTCGAGAGTTCAGAAGCACAAAAGAAGAAAGACGATTCCAAGATGTGAATCACACAGTTGGCTCAAAAAAGATGGAAGGAAACAACAGCAGCAGAAGTGCAAGCAGCGCGGGAAGCGGCACAAAAAGCAGCCAAGCAAGAAAAGGCCATAGTAGTAGTAGCAATAGAGGAAGCAACCGCGAAGGCGGCCGAGGACCAAACAATGCCTTCGTAAAGGGAAGGCAACGGAGGAAGCAGAAACAGAAGGAGGCATGAACCCATGAACTGTGTCCACACAACTGAAGCGCCAACACCCAGCAGAATGGGTAGGATCGCAAAAGAAGGTCAAGGCTTCGAAATTGTCCATTGACCCGATCACCCTAACCGAGGGTGATCTACATGACATCGGCGAGACGGTGCATGATGTCACAAATGAGGCTCTCCAAGATTTCATGCAGGAGCACCACACTGTGTTGGGGGCCCTCAAAGCGCAGCTGCAGGACTTACAGGTGCACCCCCCTCAGGTTGGTATCCTTTCAACCAACCTCGCAGTCGAATCCACGACAGTAGAGCAGATGTTATGCACACAGATGAAAAGCACAATAGTGTTTCCAGAAGGGGCTCTAGTGACATCAAATGAAGCCGACAGGTTTCCAATTAGCACTATGAAAGGTCTTGGTGTTAATCTAGCTGCCCTTCCATGTGAGACATTATATCTATTGTAGTATGGGATAATGGTAGAGCTATGTTCTAGGGAGAGTTGCACGCTCCAAGTACTCAGTGAGTAGAAGATAAATATGGAACAACTCATCTTGTAGTGCGACGAATTCATGTCACAAAATCAACGATTGGTGCAGGTAATAGATGACACTTGTCGAAGCATCCCAGGGCTAGCTATCCTAGTAGATATACCAATGGAGGTGCGGATCCATAGGTTAGCAGCAGGAGTCTGCGAGGCCAGGGAAGAAATGAAAAAGTTTCAGCTAGAGCTGAATCTTCAGATCGTTGAGCTGCAGTTAAAGGCACAGCCATCCACTCCCTCGGAAGTTAGAGAACAATGCACTAGCACTATCACAATGGGATTGGAGGAAATCGGAGGTGCTGTGCGAGACTACACCATCATGTTAGAAGAATCACTTGAGGCCTCACAACTCTGCAGGAGGACCCCAACATCCAACGCTTAGAGACAAAAGCACGAGAACTCCAAGAGTAGTATGATAGTATCTAAGGAACTGCACAAATAGTGATCCTCACTCAGTGGCTTGTGAGGATACAGCAGGCTAAAGAACTAAAGGAGCAGGTGGATGCGATAGGACATAAGGAGGCAGTTCTCAAAGTGTGCATCCAGCCTTGGATCAACAAGGTCTTCACCATCATGGTAGACATTGAAGGCAAGCTCGTGCACATACAGAGGATGCACACATTAATGTAGAGAAGCACTCTAGACACAAAGGTCTCAGAACAATGCATGCAACAGATCCAGCAAGCATCAGTTCAGTGCACTGCTGACCTCTGCATAGTTCGAGGACAGTTGGAGGGACTTCACGCAAAGATCACCGTTCTGATAGAGTGACTTGAGGGTGAGTCATGATGTTTATGTTGGGGGTTTTCTGGGCATGGAATCCCCCCCAAGGCATGTTTTAGGGCTTAAAGGCCAAGTTTTGACCCAATCTTGTTATAAAGCTCCGCGAATTGCAGTCGTGGAGCATGAAAAGTATGATAGAATCACATGGTTGTCTGTCGTAGCTTTGTAATGTAATGTTAGTTGGATAAACCTACCCATTGTCTGCGAACCATGGGATTTTATAAATAGAGCGAGGCTCTAAGTGTAAAAGGGAGGAAGTAGAGAGATAGGAAGAGAGGCTAAAGAAGTATGAAGTGCATCCTTGGGTTATAGAGTAGGAGAAGGCTCTGCAACTAAGTGTGCAAAGGCCTAGTAGTCCGCAGTTGAGTGTGCGGACACCTGCACCTGAGTGCGCAGAGGCCTAGTAGTCCACAACTGAGTGCGTGGACCCCTGCAGCTAAGTGCGCAGGGCGGAGTCGAGTCTATAACCAAAGAAGGAATTAATAAAGAGAAGTTTTATCATAATTATATTTATCTGTTCCTGAGTTAATACATGTTTGATATAATTTGTAAATATACTGTTTATTTACTGCGTGCACACGTATGAACAGTTTAGGCTGTTAAGTATAACTAAAAGCACAAAAGTAGGCTAAAATAATTAACTAAAATTGGAATAACAGTAAGGCCTTGGGCACAGAAGCGCAACATTCGACCCCCGAGTAGGGTTGTGCGAAGGAAATATATCAGGCTACGAGGTACGGGAAAGTGCGTTAAATGACTTGTGCACAGGGTTAAATTGCGGACCACTTGAACTCATCAGACATCTCCAGGGTGTGGAAACCTAGTTCTAGCACCCTCCCATAGTACTTCGGGTGAGACGTCAGTCTGCGCTCCGTAGACTGTTGCCAGAAGGGCCAGCAATACTGGGATTTGTTTGGCTAACTTAACTCTGAACTTGGGTCAAGCCCCTTTAAGCCAACACTTCTTCCTTCATGTATACTAGATGGTACAGGGTTTGTTTATGAAGTCTTATTATCGTTGTTTTGTATGCCCATAGAGTTTCTGGTACTCTTTCATCCTAGTCATCTCTGTTAGCTGATATAATCTTTGTGGGACCATTTTCTAGTATTTTGTTGAATGCTTCGACAGTCCCTTTGGAATGTGGATGATATGGACTACTTTTATGATGCTGAATCATGAAATTATTGAGAAGAGACTCAAAGGTTTCATTTATAAAATGTGTTCCTTGGTCACTTGTCAAGATTTTTAGGCATCCAAATCTCGAGATTATGTTCTCGAAAATAAACCTTGTAGTAGTTTTGGCTGTACAGTCTCTGACAGGTGCTGCTTCTACCCATCTGGTGAGATATTCAATGGTGGTTATTATGTATCTCGTGTATGAATGCCTTGTTGGTGGTGTTATGGGTCCAATGAAATATATTGCCCACTTCTTGAAGATTTGTACTATATGAACGGGATTTAAAGGCAGTTCGTCACATTGGGAAGGCTTCCCAACCCTCTACCAAATGTCATAGTTCTTATCATATTCCTTAAAATCTTTGTGGAGGGCTGGCCACCATAATCCTGCATGCAATATCTTCCTTGCGGTGGCTTTTCCTCCTATGTGGCCTCTCGCGACCCATGCGTGACATTCCCATAGAACATCTTGTCTTTCGTGCTAGATGTTATGACCTGAAATGAACCTCAGGTTGAAGGAAGGCAATGTCAAGGTAACCACAAACCACACTTAGCCATCTAGGTAATGCTACTAGGCCGGGAGAGGGATATTTCCATAAGGATCTCAGTCAAGATGACTGGATCAGGTAAAGGATATTAGGCTAGGTATAGTATCACGAAAGTTTTGATTGGATTTTGAAAAGGGTTTTCCGGATCAGAAGGAGCTCGACAGTCTAGGTCTAGGGAATTAGGTCAGAATTGCAAGGTGTTCAATGGGGCAAGGTAGGCATAGGATTTAGCACCCAAGGGCTTGATGGGATGATATTTTTAGACTGGTGAGAAGCTAAGAAGGGAATGTGACAATCATGGATCGTTCCTGGACTACAGAAAACATGAAATGGTGAATGGTTTCCCAAGGCAGAGCACTGATGCAATGAATTCTTCCTATTGAACATGAAAGAATTCAACTAGAAGCAATTAAATGATTAATGGCATGCATAAAACATATAAAAATATAATCACAAAATAATAAATTGTACTAAAACTCTATACCACAGGGAACCCATAAAAATAGCTGCAATTCTTATTAATCTCCTACCAAACTGCTTACAGCAGGTGTACAATCAAGGTCTTAACATCCAACTGAGTCCAACACTTTACAATTAGAAAGAAGAAGAAGATATAGAAATGATTTCAACCTCCTCCAATCATTAAGGGTCGAATCTCTAAGATGAGTAGCTAATCTAACTAATATTGAACAAGAAACAAGAATATAGGCATCATCCACAACTTGATTCTAAAAGTGAAAAACTGATTTGTTTGAGCTCAAACTAACTTCTAAAGAAATGAATCTACCCTCTATCACTATTTATCTATCATAATGACATTCAAAGTCATAATTTGAAATAGTAAATGATCCACCATGAGAGATAATCCATGATTATAGTCTGAAAACTGGAAAATTAGCAAGCTTAAGCAAAATTGTTAAAAACACAGCGCCACTGGCCAAAAGTGCAATGCCACTTTTAGGTCCCTTTTGGAGGCCTTCCCGACATACAAATGGAACCCATGATATGTCATTTGAATTTTCCTCAAGTCTACTTTCCCAAACACATATAATTTATGAATTTAAAGGTCATTTGACCCCTCAAAACTTGATTATCCCAAGACTGGTTTTGTGTGTCCAAAAAGTGGTAGAAAGGTCATTTTTAGGGTGTTTTTTGACCTTTTGTGTGAGCACTTCTGCCCCAAAAACTTTAAAAATTGCTAGGGTGCATGTTCTCATCGCTCTAAATCCAAAAATGAAAATCCTTACTTCATTGTATTCCCCTAGGAACGGTGTTGCGCTTGTAGGAAGCTTTTCTGTGTATTAAATTCCAAAATTTGCAAATGATAAAATTTGCTCCAAATTTTCCCAAAATTGGTGAGAAGCACCATAATCATGTGCTTTGATGAGCCAAGGAAGCTTCAGCTATCATCCTAAGTCTATCCTCCTCTTTCTTGCCTTTCAAGGCTTGCTTCATCCTAGTTTTCATTCTCTTGACCCTCATATTAAAATCTTGTTTTGAGCCCTATAATGATAGGCCATGTGTCTGATCATCTAATTATCTCTGTTGGCCTTCCGTAGCAGCTTCTCAAGGTCCAATTTTACTCTTTCAATCCAAGTCTCCTTATCATCTTCAAATCTCTTGCTCAATAGGAGTCAAAGTGACTTGTGCTTCTTTGCCACTTTGTCGTTTCAACTTGAGCATTTCTAGCTCCATGAGGACTTGTTTGTCACTCAATTGTTTGTTTTCTTGCTCCAAGTATGTAATGATGTATTTGGCCATCTCCAAATTGTTTGCCAAAGCTTTCACTTGAGCTTCTCTTTCCTATATGATGATGTCTTTGATGGTTTCTTCATCCTAAGCCTCTAACTCAATGATTTCAACCCCATGATGAGTATAATGCTATTGCAGCTCCTCATGCTTAGTCAAGTCAAAGTATCTTTGCTCCTCATCATCAAGACTCTACTTTGGCATCTTTCCCTTGCCTTTGTGTAACTGCTGCAGATGTACCTGCTATGTCGATGAACAAGGCAAGGCCCCTTCCACATCCCGTGGAGAAAACACTTGCCTATTTGCTACAAATAATCTCCTAGTGCCTCTCTGATATGTCATGTAGATGGGAACCTCAGTAGTTCTTGTCTCCTTGGCCTCCTCATCTATTTTCATTAGGCTATAAGGTCCTCCTGCTTCGTGAGGCACTAGTGAAGGAATTTGAGGGCCTCTGAAGATCTCATGAGAAATGAAGGTCTCCCAAGGGATGCTAAGGAGATTGAGATGATGAAGTAAAATGACCTTGATCAGAGAGTAATGATTAAGGCTACCCATCTACTGAGGGTAAGGCTTCCTTTGGACAATAAAATCCATCTTCTCAATACTCCTGAACAAGTAGTAAGGGAGGTTTAACATCCTCCCCCTGGTAAAATGCATGAGGAGCCTGATGTGATAAGTGTACAGACTGGAGAACCTACCCTCACAAGTGAAATACTTCATGATGATTTTCATCATGGGGACATACTTGTTCTCAAGAAACCTGAAAGGAAACAATGTTTCATATTTTAGGTTTCTGCGATCTTCATACTCATGTAGATTATCCACACAGGTATGAAGATCGCAGAAACCTAAAATATGAAATACTCACCTGATACGAAAGGGATATAATGAAAAAAGTTCGCATATTTGAATGATACAGATTGCTCATAATGAAAAATAAGATTGATCTTACATTCTTAAAGAGATGCAGAGATGAACTAAATAATAAGACTAGTCTTCCACAAATCTTTCGCATCCTGAAGATGAGGCACCGTTGCTGGTTCAAAACGTCGATCAGAACAAAAACCTAATGTGATATGAATTCGAAAGATAATCTACACAAGGAAAAAGTCTCTTCACCTGATTTCTATACTAGGGTTTGATATAAGGTTCATAACAGAATCATCTAAATCCTAGCGTTTGAACCACTTCTCCCATACATTAGCAATCTTGGTGGAATCTGAAATAATAGAAGATGAAATGGTGAAAGTTACCCCAACAAGATTCATCCTGTTGTCCTAAAGATGTGCTACAAAAAGTCTTGTGAGCTCCAGGTGATATTGAACTCCCTCAACCTGTTCACAGAATTCATAACAGCCAAGGTATCTGAAGCATGTGACAGCTAACTCAGAGGCCTGCAATTCCCTAAGGTTTGATGGCTCTTCTTTGATGATCCTGCCTCCCGTGTGTGGTTTTCTCAGTTGCATGGCTCTATTAGCTGAAGTGTCATTGCCTATGTTCTCCTCCTCATAGTCTTGGTGTTCTAGGTTCATGTTTGCAAGGTTGAGGTGTATGGAAATGAGGAATGAGGGGATAGAAGATGAGCTTATGGCTAGCAAATAAATGGAGGATTAGGAAATGAGAGGGAGGGTTTTTTTTGCTTGAGATTTGCTCTTGGGAAAAGGGACAAAAGGGAATGTGAATGATATGGAATAGTGGTAAAGGGGAAAAGGGATAGGGTGATAGTGAAATAGGGATACGAAAATTTTAGGATTGTAGCACTGGGTGCTAGGATGAATAGTAAGGATTTAGGGTTTAAGCATCATTAGGGAGATTTTAGGGTTTAGATTAAACATGGTAAATTATGCTTATAACTTAGACTTGCAAATCAAAACCAAGGTGAGGGATATCTACTTACATGTGATGATGGAGAACGAGAGCGATTCCGAAGATTGCTTGAGGGTTTGGAGGTTTTTGGGCTTTCCTGCTAAAAGCGTAACACCAATGCTCAGAAGCGCAGCGCCACCCTACATAAGCGCAACACCACTTCAAGGAAACGTTTTATTGCCTTCACGGTGTCCATATTAGGTGTAGGATAGCTCGTTGGAAATATTTTCAAGTCTACTTTCTTGAACATCTTGAATGTTTCAATTTGGAGTTCATTTTCACTGTCAAAAGCTCAATCTCCCAAGACTGGTCAAAATGTGCAGAATGAGGCTACCAAAATGCATAGTGATGTTGCAATCAACTTTGGAAGGTCTTCCTCAACTCAAAATTGAGCTCATGACAGCTCATTGGAAATAATGTTGTGTCTATTTATCATTTGACTCATCACAAAAGTCATTTGGTCACTCTAGATAGGATAAATATTGATTTTCCCAAGGTCACTCTAGAAGTGCATCAACTCTCCTGAGGCAACTGTATTTTTGAAATTTGTCTAAAACCATGACGCCTGTGTAAAATGTGAAGGAGGTTTTTCTTCCCTAGCTTATTATGGACAAAAAACCCTCTCACTGTTTCCAAATTCCTCCCTGTTTGGTCTAAAACATAGTTTGAATAAAAACCAGCCCTATGTGTGGCAAATGATTTGTCCCTTGGAATGACTTATTGAAAAATGATGGAAACATGATGTGTGTGAGTTGGAATGGCCTCATACTCACTGAAATGACCTCCCTTATGCCTCATGTACTCAAATGTCACTGATTTCATATCCAACCCTAGCTCAATGGGTGAGGAAATTAGGGTTTAGTGCTTGTGGAAAATGATGATTTGGACACCCTTGGGAAAAAACAACTCCCTTTGGAATGCACTTAACCCTTTGAAACTTTACCCTTTCACTTGACTAATTCCTTTGAAAAATTGATCTTTTGATGTTCTAGCATCTTTGGAACACTAAGTTAGTAGCTTGGGATGGTGAAATTATTACATTTGAAAGACATAAAATTACATAATGAAATAAGCATTTATCTTTACAAATCATCTCCACATGGTGAAGGGATGTTATTTGATCACCCTTTACTTATTGTTCTTATGCAATGGAATGGAACCTTGCCAACCCTAATGACCTAATGAAACCTTGAAAAACCCTAAAGACCCAATGAGACCTTGAAGGACTGAATTTCAATATGACATAATGATCTCATGACTGATACAAATGGCATGATAAAAATAACTTTATGGATGATGTACGGTCAATAAGATATGAAACTATGCTAGCAAGTATAACATTTAGGTAAGAGTGATGTTTTTGGACTAGGACTACCATCAGTGATTAAATTTTTGCATGACCTAGTGGAATGATAAAAAATTGTTGAATCGAACTCTTAAAATGATATGAAAAGAGGGTTTTTTATCACTGATGGCAGGATGCAAATACTGACACTAACATCGGCCTTATTGGGGATGGAAGATCCTTGGAGGTGTCAAGAACACCATAGACCAAGTTCCTAACCATGTGGACCAATACGGTCAAAAACGTAAATTGAAATACATGACTAAAATTGAGAACTTGATGACACAAACTAAATTTTACTCAACTAAAAACTAGCTCAACACTAAACACAACTGACAAACTAGAAAAAATGCTCAAAATGGAGCTTATTCAATAAAACCTACTCTAATTGTTCCATTCATCACCTGATCAAGTGAAATGAAGCAACCAATGCAACCAAGTAAGCATTCTGGTTGTCATTTGAATTCTCCTCAAGTGCTTGTTTATGAGCAAGAAGAGAGAGCTACTGAAATGCAACTCCCATGAAAACTTGTAAATAGATCCAAATTTTCCCAGATTGAATAATATGGATGCTCTATCTGACTCCGAAAGTACTGCATAAGGATATTGAAATTCATGTGCACTAGGACTTAGCCCATCCAGTGCATTACTTTGCTTCTCCTCATACCATGAATGAAAATTTTCATCTAAGCTTTGTGACGAGACTCTTGCTGAAAACGACAAAGAAACTTGTTGTTGGATCATGTTTGTATCAATACTTTTTTCAAGATCAAATTTAGCTAATGGAGAATGACTTTGATTGTAGACATCATCCAACACATCGGCTATTGGATCGTGAAAAACTTGAAAATACTGTTGCAACCCATTTCCTATTGGTTCCAATGAGATTGCATGATTTTCTACAGGCTGCTCATTTGAAGATATACTATGAAAAATTCCCTTCAAAAACTGAAATGATTCAAAACATAATGGTATGGAATCATCTTGCATCATTTGATCATATGTTCCAGCTTCTAAGTCTTCATTTGCAACCTAACATTCAATGGCATTTGTAGGCTGCAAATCTATATATGGGAAGACTTGAACAAGGATTTCATTGCCCTCTAGATGGTCAAGATCAAAACTTATATATGGTTGATTTCTGATTGCACGAAAGTTGTCTCTAATGAACTAAAACGAAGTAAAACAAAGAGGCAAAGATCCTTCACTTACTGCAAAATTTGTTCCACTTTCCTCCTCACTTCCGTAGTTGATATCAATAGATGATCATTGTATTCAAGCTATTGAAAGTGAACTTCCTCCTTCCACAAACCAACTTCTAATTTGTCTGCAAGACTAGCTTCTGTTTGGAGAACATAATCATCGTCATACTGATCAAACTTAGGCAAATCATCAATATAAAACACATCATCAAGCATACATGTCAGATCAAAATATCCCTCTTCTGCAAGCTAATCTATAAAACAATCATTATCAGATCTATGACAATTGGGATAAGAAAGGAAATGTTTTGGATCAGCCACTTGTTCTTCTTCAATTAGTGAGACATGGTCTTGAAAATCATACTCATTCCTTATGGTGATCTCTTGCGTCATCACTTCCACTACACTTACCAAAATTTCGAGCTTTACCTTTAAAGATGTCGATTCCTCTGGATCTATGTTCTTCATCTTTTCTTCCTTCAACTTTTCCCTTCTGATCAACAAATTAGCCTCTACATATAGTGCACTGTTCTGCATCTCTTCAAGTGTTGCAAGGTTCCTTTCTCTCAGCTGAAACTCAATTTCCGGATCAAAGGATTCCAAGTAGTGTAAGAGAGAAGAATCAGGAGGAGGTATTATATTAATAGTTATCAAATAATAAACTTGGTTAAATCTAGCAGAAAATTGTTGTACTGTCTCCCCTGGCTATCTTTTCAGCTGGTTATACTCTTCTAGAATCACGAAAGGGTTCATTTTGACCACCCACTTATTGAGGAAAACTTTGATGAACTGTTGGAAATCTAAGATGCTTGCATCAGGCAAGGTTTTGAACCAACTCTTGACTTTGCCTTACAAAGAAAGAGAAAAAATCCTAATACTAACATCCTCTTAATCAACTTCAAGAAGGTCAAGAAAAGACTCAAAATTCAGTACATGTCTCTCATCAGTGATGTTGTCACATTCACCATCAAATCTTGGTAGATATAGGTAATGATTTTTAGGGAAAGCATGGGATATAGGAGGTAAAATTAGAGGCTTGTATCTATCTGGAATATGAAAAGGTATAGGAATATGTGTAGAAGGTGTAGAATTAGTCTTGGTCTCTTGAGACTCATCAATTTTAAGGTTTTCATCACAAGATTCAGAAGAAGGGTCTTTATCAAGATCAAAGGCATGCAAACATTTTGTATTCACAATCTTCAAAGGGAAAGAATCAAATGCAGGTCTAGGATATTTTCTCAAATACAATATACTTTGTAAAGCCTTCTTGACATTATTGGTAAAAGAGAAGAAGTAATTTATAACAAAGAACCTAATGTCTTGGATTAAATTCCAACTTGAATACCTGATCATGTTTCTGCTGGGTGGGTTCATCCTCCAGTGGAGTCCTTGGATCTTATCTTGAAACTGATTTAGAGTCACCAGGTGAATGATTTCAGCCTTCCTGTGTCTGACCGTTGTCCACCATCAACAATCAGATCTAAACTTGATAAATTTTGCCGAGGAACATAAAACTACATTCCCCAGTATGGTCGACACTATGTTATCA
This sequence comes from Pinus tabuliformis, assembly GCA_031772625.1. Lineage (NCBI taxonomy): Eukaryota > Viridiplantae > Streptophyta > Pinopsida > Pinales > Pinaceae > Pinus > Pinus tabuliformis. The sequence continues at coordinate 2,021,397,374 of CM062817.1, read as the reverse complement.
CCTGGAATGAACATCAGGCTGAAGGAAGGCGATGCCAGGGTAACCACAAACCACGCTTAACCAAGTAGCTAGCCCTACTGGCAGGAGAGGGCTCTCTCTGTAGGGATCTCAGTCAAGATGACTGGATCAGGTAAAGGATATTAGGCTAGGCATAGTAACATGAAAGGTTTGAATGGATTTTGAAAAGGTGTTGTTGGATCAGAAGGAGCTGGACAGTTTAGGTCTAGGGGATTAGGCCATAATTGTAGGGTGTTCAATGGGTCAAGGTACGCATAGGATTTATAACTCAAGGGATTTATAGAATGAGATGTTTAGACTGGTGAGAAGCTAATAAGGTCATGTGAAAATCATGGATTCTTCCTAGACTGCAAAAAACATGAAATGTTGAATGGTTTCCCTAGGCAGAGCACTGATGCAATGAACTCTGTCTATCAAACTTGAAAGCATTCAACTAGAAGAAATGAAATGATTAATGGCATGCATAAAACATATAAAAATATAATCACAAAAGAATAAATTGTACTAAAACTCTATACCACAGGGATCCCATAAAAATAGCTACAATTCTTATTAATCTCCTGCCAAACTACTTACAACAGGTGTACAATCAAGGTCTTAACATCCAACTGAGTCCAACACTTTACAATTACAAAGAAGAAGAAGATATAGAAATTATTTCAACCTCCTCCAATAATTAAGGGTCGAATCTCTAATATGAATAACTAATCTAACTAATATTGAACAAGAAACAGGAATATAGGCATCATCCACAACTTGATTCTAAAAGTGAAAAACTAATTTGTTTGAGCTCAAACTAACTTCTAAAGAAATGAATCTACCCTCTATCACTATTTATCTATCATAATGACATTCAAAGTCATAATTTGAAATAGTAAATGATCCACCATGAGAGATAATCCATGATTATAGTCGGAAAACTGGAAAATTAGCAAGCTTAAGCAAAACTGTCAAAAGAGCAGCGCCACTGGCCAAAAGCGCAGCCACTTTCATGTCCCTTTTGGAGGCCTTCGCGACATCCCAACTAAGCCCATGATAGCTCATTGGAAATTTATTCAAGTCTACTTTCCTAAACACCTAGAATTTCTGAATTTGAAGCTCATTTGACCCCTCAAAACTTGATTCGCCCAAGACTGCTTCTGTGTGTCCAAAAAGTGGCAAAAAGGTCATTTTTAAGGTGTTTTTTTGACCTTTTGGTGGACCAATTCTACCCAAAAAACTTTGAAACTTGCTAGGATGCATGTCCTCATTGCTCTATATCCAAAAATGAAAACCATTGCTTCATTGGGTTCCCCTAGGAAAAGTGTAGCACCGGTAGCACTGCACTTATAGGCAGTTTTCCGGTGTATTAAATTCCAAAATTTGTAAATGATAAAATTTTCTCCATATTTTCCCAAAATTGGTGAGAAGCACCATCATCATGTGCTTGGATGAGTCAAGGAAGCTTCAGCTAGCATCCTAAGTCTATCCTCCTCTTTCTTGCCTCTCAAGGCCTGCCTTAGCCTAGTTTTCATTCTCTTGACCCTCATATTGCAAATATTGTTTCGAGTCCTATAATGATAGGCCATGTGTCTGATCATCTAATTATCTTTGCTGGCCTTTCGTAGCAGCTTATCAAAGTGCAGGTTGACTCTTTCAAGCCAAGTCTCCCTATCATCTTCAAATATCCTGCTCAAGAGGAGTCAAACTGACTTGTGCTTCTTTGCCACTTTGTCATTTCAACTTGAGCATTTCTAGCTCCACGAGGAATTGTTTGTCACACAATTGTTTGTTTTTTTTATCCAAGTGTGTAATGACATATTTGGACCTCTCCAAATTGTCTACCAAAGCTTTCACTTGAGCTTCTCTTTTCTGTATGATGATGTATTTGATGGTTTCTTCGTCTTGAGCCTCTAAGTCAATGATTTAAACCCCATGATGAGTATAAAGTTGTTGCAGCTCCTCATGCTCAATCAAGTCAAAGTCCCTTTCCTCCTCATCATCAAGACTCTACTCTTGTATCTTCTCCTTACCTTTGTTCAACTGCTACACTTGTACCTGTTGTGTCAATGAAGAAGGCAAGGTCCCTTCCACATCTTGTGGAGGAAACACTTGCCTATGAGTTGATGAAGAAGGCAAGGCCCCTTCCACATCCAGTGGAGAAAACACTTGCCTATCTACTGCAAATAATCTCATAGTGCCTCTCTGATATGTAATGTAGATGGGTACCTCAGTAGTTCTTGTCTCCTTGGCCTCCTCATTTCTTTTCACTAGGCTAGAAGGTCCTCCTGCTTCTTGAGGCACTGGTGAAGGAATTTGAGGACATCTGAAGATCTCATGAGAAATAAAGTTCTCCCAAGGGATCTTAAGGAGAATGAGATGATGATGCACAATGACCTTGATCAAAGAGTAATGATAAAGGTTACTCATCTGCTGAGGGTAAGGTTTCCATTGGACAATAAAAGCCATCTTCTCAATACTCCTGAACAAGTAGTAAGGGAGGTTTAACATCCTCACCTTGGTAAAATGCATGAGGAGCTTGATGTGGTAAGTGTACAACCTGGGGACCCTACCCTCACAAGTGAAATAGTTCATGATGATTTTCATGATAGGGACATACATGTTCCCAAGAAACCTGAAAGGAAATAGTCTCTTCACCTGATTTTTGTACTAGGGTTTGATATAAGGTTCATAATAGAACTCATCTAGATCCTGGCATTTGAATCACTTCTCCCCTACATTAGGAATCTTGGTGGAATTTGAAATAATGGAAGATGAAATGGTGAACTCTCTGAACCTGTTCACAGAATTCATAGCAGCCAAGGTATCTGAAGCATGTGACAGCTAACTCAAAGGCCTACAATTCCCTAAGGTTTGGTGGCTCTTCTCTAATGATCTTGCCTCTGTTGTGTGGTTTTCTCGGTTGCATGGCTCTATTATTTGAAGTGTCATTGCCTGTGTTCTCGTCCTCATAGTCTTGGTCTTCCAAGTCCATGTTTGAAAGGTTGAGGTGTATGGAAATGAGGAATGAGGGGATAGAAGATGAGCTTGTGGCTAGAAAATGAATGGAGGAGTAGGAAATGAGAGGGAGGGTTTTTTTTGCTTGAGATTTTCTCTTACGAAAAGGGACAAAGGGGAATGCGAATGATATGGAAAAGTGGTAAAGGGGAAAAAGTATAGGGTGATAGTGAAATAGGGATAGGGGAATTTTAGGATTGTAGGGCTGGGTGCTGTAGAGTATTGGAAAAGGTATGTATTTACCATTTATTTCTTTATATTTTCCTTTAAATCATAACTTCTTTAAATTCTAAGATGGTAATATGATAAAGAATTATGATAGAACTAAGGAGATTTGTGATTGATGCAAAATGACTAATTATTGTCTTTTTCTATGCAGAAAGTGAAGAAAATGGAAAATCACTATTCAGGAGGAAAAGACAAAGCAGAACCAACTGCTGTCCCTTTGATAGGAAGCCTAATCCACGTGGATATTGGTGGCCACCCGATAATTCCACTTGGATCCCCTCTGGTGCTTCTTACAGTTTTTTCAGTTTCCTTAATTATAGCACAATTTACTATTTTTAGCAGTTTTTCGGGTCCTAAACTTTCGGAGCCGTTTTGAGGCCCTAAACGACGTTTTTTGGGAAATCTACCACCAACGATTTTTCTAATAAAAATTGTCTTTTCAGTTGTAGTCCTGGGAGAGATCTTTCCAACGGGCTATCATGCACATCAAACGGAGATAGTACGACCAATTCGCGACCCCGAGAAGTTGATGTACCAACTTACCCAAAAAACGGGGCCCACAATTTGGCGTTTCATCTTCTAGGATTAGGTTTTGGAATGTGAAGGGTTTTCCATTGTTTCTCAACAATAAATAGGCCTTGGAGCCTCATTGTAAGACAGTTCAGAGGCATGTAGCCACCACATCTCTTCTCAGAGATAAGCTACCATCGCCCTAGCTGGTTTATTTCCATTTCTGTTTGTAAGAATATTTCAGTATTTTACAGTAATGAATTGAGGTATTATTTCCACTGCATATCTGTCTTTATGGTTATCTTTGTATTTTATTGCGTTCCTGTTTAAATCGTGATCAGTGGTATCAGAGCGGTCTGATTTTCTTCTCTATTTTTCTCTGCGTGTCCCCAACAAGGTCGGGATATAAGGAGTTAGGGCTTGAACTGGTCGAACCTTTGCAAGACCAGCCTCGCAAATCGCGACGACCTACCATGGCGGATGAAAAGAAAAACGAGGGGGTAGGAGATCCTATCAAAATCTTGCTCAAAGAAGCCCTCAAGCGACAAAGGAACGCGATGATTGACAACTTTTCCCAAATCCTTCAGCGGCTACCCAGGGGCAACGCATCGGCTTCCAACAGAAACTTTGGAAACGCCACACCATTTAAGGTACAAGTTAATTTTGAAATCCCCATATTCGAGGGTCAGATAGATGCAGATGCCGTCGATAAATGGTTAAATGTGCTAGAGGGTTATTTTTCTGTTCATGATTTTTCCAATCGGGAAAATATTATTTTTGCTCTTCTCAAAGCAGCCCCCCATGTCAAGGATTGGTGGGAAACCTACTGCGAGCAAAAGGATGAAAGTACATGCTCACTATTTTCAGTCGCACCGAATTGGGATTCATTCCGAGATGCCATCAAGGAGCACTACTACCCTGTCGGAAGCTATGAGGATCAATACATAAAGTGGACCACGCTACGACAGGGAAGGGACCAAGACGTACCAGAGTTTACCAATATTTTCCATACCCTTCGCACAAAGTTGGGTATCAAGGATACAGAGCAACATTTGGTACTCAAATACCGTGGCTGCCTGCACAAGTACATCCAAGAAGAAATAGAATTCCTGAACATCTCCTCGCTCAGCACAGCATACCGATATGCCGTCAGGGTCGAGCAAAAGTTTAAACAGAAGAAGCGAGATTTTGGGTCTGCGAATCCGAAACAAGGGAAAGGTGCGCCCAAACCACAAAACAAAGGACAAAGCCAGGCGGGGCGGCCCAAGACAACCCGCCAAAGCTGCAAGCAAAGAACAGTGCCGCAAAGCTGAAAAAGGACACCGGAAAGTGGTGTGAGTTCCATAAGAGCTCCACTCACAACACAAGTGAATGTCGGGCCAAGCAGTCACTGGTGCTAAAGGTTTCAAAATGAGATGCATGTTCTGACTCTGAGTCAGAACCCGATAAAGGGAATGACAAAGGGAAGCAGATTATCGATGTAGAGCCCAACGCCACCGTTGCCACCACGAAGATCCAGAAGGAGGAACCTGAAGATCCAGAGGAGGAGGAGTGTCTCTTCCACTCCCAGATGTGGGTAAAGGGATCCTCGTTACAGTTCATTGTCGACAGCGGGAGCCAAAAGAACCTCATTTCGGCAGAGGTCGTGAAACGGCTGGGCTTACCGACCACAGCACATCCACAACCATACACCATTGGTGGCTACACCAAGGACGAGATCTTCGTGTGAGCCAACAGTTTCACCTTCCATACAACATCAAGCCCTTCACAGATGAGGTATTGTGTGACATTTCTCCCCTTGAAGTTTGTGATGTGTTATTAGGACAACCATACTTGTGGAAGCGACATGCTATGTATGAGTCAAGGCCCCGTGCTGTTAATGTTACTTTGGGAAATAAGTTGTACAGGATACCAAAGGTAGCACCGCCTACCACCATCTCTTTGGTTACTGTAAAAAAATGCAGTAAGCTCATTTCCAAAACTGGGAAATTTGTTTCCCTGATGATACACCCTCAAGAAAAGAAGAAGATGGTGGCCACAACCTCTAGACAGGGCCCCTCCGCACGACAACTACAGATGGACAAGGTCATGGAGGAGTATGAGGAAATCTTCACCTCCCCCGCAGGGGTTCCTCTGCACTGTCAGGTCAAGCACTCCATTGATCTGACCCAAGGTTCATCACTGCCCAATGGACCAATCTATCGGCGCTCTATTCTGGAGAATGATGAAATCAAGAGGCAGATTCAGGAGCTGCTACAAAAAGGTCACATCCGTCCGAGTTCATCACCCTGTGGGAGCCCGATCGTGCTGGTACAAAAGAAGGATGGGACTTGGAGACTCTGTATTGACTATCGGGCGCTGAAAAAGATCACTGTCCGTAATAGGTACCCAATCCCACGGATTGATGACCTCCTGGACCAACTAAAGGGGGAAAAATATTTCAGCAAGATCGATTTGAAGTCGGGATATCACCAGGTACCAATCAAACCCTCCGATGTGTGGAAGACTGCCTTCAAAGCCAAGGAGGGCCTTTTCGAATGGTTGGTTATGCCTTTTGGATTGACGAATGCTCCTGCAACCTTCATGAGGCTAATGGACGACATCTTGCGGCCATTCACCAGCTCATTTGTAGTGGTATACTTGGATGACATCTTGATCATTAGTAAGACATGGGAAGAGCACCACCACCACATCCGACAGGTTATCCAAACACTGCGACAACACAAGTTATGTGCCAATTTGGAGAAATGCACTTTTGGCATGACCCAAGTTCAGTATCTAGGATACATTATTGATGAACGGGGGGTGCATGTGGATCCAGCCAAGATCCAAGTCATTCGGGATTGGCCATCTCCAACCACTCTAACAGAGCTTCGCAGATTTCTAGGCCTTGCCAACTTCTACCACAGGTTCATGTTGGGATTTTCTCATATCACTTGGCCCTTGAGTCGGGTCACCAAGGGAGGAGTGAAAGAAATTTTTTTTTGGTCTGAATCTCAACAGAAGGCATTCACAGAATTGAAAGATCAACTCTGCACAACACCGGTTCTTGCATTACCAGACTTGCAACAACCATTTGAGGTTGAAACAGATGCCTTTGACTATGCTATTGGGACAGTCCTTACTCAACACGGGCATCCAGTGGCATATCACAGTGAGACACTTTCAGACACAGTCCGGAAGTATCCCACTTATGACAAAGAGATGTATTCCATTGTGCAGGCCTGTCGACAATGGAAGCATTAAATTTTGGGGAAGGAAACGGTCATCCACACGATCCACCGACCCCTACAGTTCATATAGACCCAAGGTAAATTGCAGAATGATCGCCATCAGAAGTGGTCCACATACCTGTAACAGTTCCATTTGAATATCAAGTATAAGAAGGGCAGTACCAATAATGTTGCAGATTGCCTCAGTCGATCACCGATCATGGTGTTAACCACCGTGCTCAACTCTTGTGGGCACGAGACTTCTGATTGGCCACTGCTCTACAAAGGTGACCCGAAATTCAGCCACACATACCAGACACTCTTGGAGGGTCAGCATGGTCCAGATTTTCACCTCTAAGACGACCTGTTATGCCACCTGGGTCACCTTTGTGTTCCTTCAAGTGAGCGTGCCAAGATGATCTAGGAAGCACACTACAGTCGAGCCGTTGGGCATTTTTGGGTCGAAAAAACTGTGGCAATACTGCAGAAATATTTCTATTGGCCGAATCTTCGACAGGATGTTGGGAAGTACATGAGATCATGCACTGCTTGCGCCATTGCCAAACTGACCATCAAGAAGCAAGGCCTCTATACCCCGCTGCCTACCCCTAGTCGACCTTGGGAATCCATCTCCATGGATTACATGTCAGGCCTCCCTTCCACTAGGCATGGAAATGACTGTGTTTTTATGGTCGTCGACAGGTTCTCGAAGATGGCCATTATGGCGGCATGCAAGAAGAATATCACAGCAGAAGCCACTACTAAACTCCTCTTTGAACGAGTATGGGTACACTTTGGGATCCCACAGTCTATCATTTCAGATCGGGACAACAGGTTCCTCAATACATTTTGGTGTAGCCTCTGGTCGATGCTAGACACCAAACTCACTAAGTCCACAGCCTTCCATCCTCAAACTGATGGCCAGACTGAGGTCATCAACAGGATGATCGTACACATTCTGCGCATGTACAACTCAAAGCATCCACGCACATGGGACGAGAGCCTCCCCTATGTTCAGCACAGCTACAACCGGGCTCTCCACAACTCGACTGGCCACAGCCCTTTCCAGGTGGGATTGGGATTCCAGCCACTATGTCCCATCGATGTGGCCATGCCATTTGCAGCTACTCACGCAGATTCTGATCATGTTCAGTCTGAAACAGATAAGGCAAACAGCTTCATTGAGCACATCCAACATATTCGCCAACAGGTCCATGACATTCTGGAGAAATCAAATTCCAAGTACAAGCAGCGACATGTTCAACATCGGGTGCCACACAAGTTTCAAGTGGGCGACAAAGTCTGGTTACATTTGCAAAAGGAACGCCTTACCGGAGCCTATCAGAAACTCAGAGCACTTCGATATGGCCCTTACACCATTACCAAGGCTGTGGGAGACAATGCATTTGAGCTCAGCATTCCCCAATTCCTTGGCCTGCACCCGGTGTTCAATGTCGACCGCCTTCGGCCATACCTTCCACCATTACTAGACACATCCGACATTGGAGAAAAACTCACACCCACAGAGTTAAATCCAGCTTTCACGGAACAAGTTGCAACTGATTGGATCATGGACACACAGATCAAGCACACTTGCCAGCAAAATATCCAACTGTATCGAGTTGTCAAAGCAGGACAACTCCTTCACCAGGGCAAGTGGCTCACCAGGGACCAAGTGCAGCAGAAGTTCCCTCATCTCATGGAGGAACTCAACGCAATGGGGACCACTTCTTCCTAAGGGGGGAGGAATGATCCAAGTGGATATTGGTGGCCACCCACTAATTCCACTTGGATCCTCTCTAGTTCTTCTTACAGTTTTTTCATTTTCCTTAATTATAGCACAGTTTACTATTTTTAGCAGTTTTTCGGGTCCTAAACTTCCGGAGCCGTTTTGAGGCCCTAAACGACGTTTTTTGGGAAATCTACCGCCAACGATTTTTTTGATAAAAATCGTCTTTTTGGTTGTAGTCCTCGGAGAGATCTTTCCAATGGGCTATCATGCACGTCAAACGGAGATAGTACAACCAATTCGCGACCTCGGGAAGTTGATGTACCAACTTACCCAAAAAATGGGGCCCACAATTTGGCGTTTCATTTTCTAGGGTTAGGTTTTGGAATGTGAAGGGTTTTCCATTATTTCTCAACAATAAATAGGCCTTGGAGCCTCATTGTAAGACAGTTCAGAGGCATGTAGCCACCACATCTCTTCTCAGAGATAAGCTACCATCGCCCTAGCTGGTTTATTTCCATTTCTGTTTGTAAGCATATTTCAGTATTTTATAGTAATGAATTGAGGTATTATTTCCGCTGCATATCTGTCTTTATGGTTATCTCTGTATTTTATTGCGTTCCTATTTAAATCCGGATCAAAGCCGTATCCAGACGAGGAGATCATGATAAGAGCGCATGACCCAGGAAAAGGAAGAGGAAACACGGTATTAGTGAAAGAAGACAAAAAGATAATTGAAGATCAAAGATGTAGTGAATCCCTCAGGATCCTTTGATCCTAACGGATCGCTGTTTCAAGGTTTATAGTACTCTTGATACTTCTGCCTGGCTATTATAAAATGGGACAATGCTGGTGGCTAAGGGGATTATTATTGTCAATCTGTAGAACTTCTTATTGTAATCTTAACTTTGATCATCGACTCTCTTTAAAGAGTGATAGTTGTAACTCTGCCATTTATGATTAATATATAACTCAGTTGTTGTTCCATTACCTGATTCTGGAGTGACCACAGCAGTGCTTCCCTGGTGGCTAAAGGCTTGGCCCAGCGGATCATTTACTTCTTGTATCATTATTTTACGATTATAGTCATGTGTGGTTTGATTTCTTTTCCATTTCTTTAATTCGCTTTACATAGTAATATTTTGTTTTTGAACATTTCATTAAAGTGTTTTTCTATATCAAAATCGTATTTGATAATGAGATTATTATTCGCAGCTTGAAATGTTATGCTGTTCATTATGAGATAATATTGCACTTTCTAATTTGGATTCTGCTGTTCATTTATAGTTGCGATTGTCGTTCATTTAACTACGATTTACTTACAATTTTGATTTTTGTTCATTTAACTGTCGTTCAATTATAATTGCAGTTGCCGTTCCTTTATATCTGTGGTTAATGTCCCACATGCTAGAATAAGATTACTAGTTCTATAGTCATTGTGTGTTTACACTTAATTAAGTTTGTTGTTCTATTCCTGTAGATTTACTTCAGTTTGTTGTTCCTTTCTTAGATTGTTGTTCAATTCCTTTATTAGTTCAGATCGTTGTTCAATGCCTTTATTAGTTGAAGAGTTTTGTTCAATTCCTTTCGGTTAAGATTTCTGCTTAAATCAGTTCTATAGATTAAGTTTTTTTGTTTGATCCTTTCAATAGATTAGTTGTTGTTCCTTTTCTGCAAATTGAATTGTCATTTCCAGCATTTGCTTTGGTGTGAATAGAAATATCTACAACTTTAATGAACATTGACTACTGTTGTCTAAGTTCTCATATTGGAGGTCTTGTTTGTAATTGATTTACATTTACATCAGTTTACAGGGGAAAGAGTTATCATTACTGCATACTTGATAGATGATTGCTATAGTTTCTTGAGTGAATGATTTAGTTACAAATTATTTAAGTTTCTTTCCATTACAATTAGATTTTGTTTCCAGCATTTATTTACTTTTGAAAGCACTATACTGCAAACATTACTCTTAAACAAGTCATTGCCTCAGACTAAGTACACTCTTGAGATAAAAAAAAAGCGTACCTAGATTGATAATTAATGTAGGGTAAATAGAGGTTAAAAAGACCCTTTCTACAGCCCAACATTTTGGTTCCATTGCTATGGAGAGTGTAGCTAGTTATTTCTTTTGAAAAGAGAGTAGTGTAAGTGCCTGCTAGGAGAGAGTTGGGTTTTAAAAACAGAAGGTAAGAACCTGCGTATGGAGCATGTAATAGCCCTACTCCCCGCTCGCTTTTCTGCAGATCTGTTGGTTATTTTGGGTAGAAATAAGTATTTTATTTTTGTGCATGACTAATTAAAAAAAACCTGAAAAGAATCTTAAACCTCTACCCAAGCCTGATAAAGCTAAGGGGCCAGTGACCCTTGGCCAATCGACCTTTATAAACGAAATCCTTAAAAAAGTAGAATCTTAGTTGTCAGTAGGACCTAGAAAAGCTGCTTCTAGACAACCTATTAGTTCCCTTCAGGCCACAGAATCACCATCTGTAGCCTTTGCTGAGGTTCACAGTGAAATAGAGGAGCAAGATTTTCAAGAAATTGAGAATTCTAGCCCAAAATCATTACAGGAACAGAACCTTAGTAATCTCTGTGAAGGAGGAGGAGAAATAGGGGAAACTAAAGAACCAAGATCTCCTATTGGAATAGTTCAGCCATTGAGTAGCCTAGATAAGGGAAGTGTTGTAAAATCATCCAGAATAAAGCTGAAGAACCTGAAGAGCTAAGACCCCCCCCCAGACATTAGTTTAGCAAGGAACTCTCATCATCCCAGAAAAAGGAAGTGTTGTTAAGGCCATTCCTACTCCTAGCCATCCTAGGAATACCCTCCTAGAAATCCCAGAAGGATATTGGCACATATTCGACCAAATGGCCCAGAACCAGCAAACACCTCAAACCTCCACACTGCAATATCCCATTGTAGATACTGCAGCTAATGCACCTATGAAGGCCATCCCTCTCCAGCATAGTCCTACATTCCATGGTCTAACATCGGAAAATCCAGACACATTTTTGTTTGAATTCAATGTACTGTGCAGGGGATAGGAATATAGCACTGATCCCCAAAAGATAAAATTGTTTCCCTCTACATTAAAAGGCGCTGCTTTACGATGGTTTATGGGGTTAGGTGGAGGTGTTATAAACAACTAGGATCAGATGAAAGAATCTTTCCTGAAGAAATATTAGGATTATGGTAGGTCTAGAGAGTTAAAGGATGAAATATTTCATATGGTAGCCACACCTAATGAGACACTAGAAGAATATGTTGAGCGTTTTCAGTATAATCTTCAAAGATCTCCTTATGCATCATTACCCTTACCAGACAATGTATTCAAAATGAAATTAATTAAAGGCATGAAGGAACAATGGGTTGAAACACTAAATATTATGGGAAAAGGTGACATCTATCAAGAAAATTTGGCTAACATTATTGATTTGTGCACCGGGAGCTCACGAGGCAGTACAAGGCTAAAACTAGCAGAACATGACATGCTCACAAGGGACAACACGATCTATGGTGGAGGAGTAACCCGTGCAGAAATCGGGAATTTACTGGAGAATTTCAAAACTGATATATTGGGGACTCTGACAATGCAGCTCGATATTATGCAAGCTAAATAGAAACAAGTAGAAACAAAGCAAAATTTGGCAATATTCTACCCTAGATGCAGAAAGAAACACAACGACAAAGAGTGCCCACTAGATGTAGTTCAAGTCTATGCTATTTGCAAAAAAGACCACTCCATAGAGAACTGCCCCTCACTTTTGGGTTTGAAAGGTGTACAAGGAAGCAGCGGAAGAATCAGAACCAGTGTACCTACTCAATCAGCACCGTCAATGGCAGCCACGACAACCAGGTATGCCCTTTGATCCATCTTCTTCTTACCAACCTCCATAATATCATGCTCAGCAATATAATACAATGTGGCAAAATCAACCACCCTTTTCAACTGGTCACAACAACCATTTTCTTCATCACCATGGCCAAATTAAACAAGCTAACCTAATTGGCCAAATTTTCCCTACTCTCCACCATATTGGCAAAACAATGCATATCCAACAAAATGGTCCCCTCCCACTTCACAGAGTCAAGCCTGGCAGTCAAACTGGTAAAGAATGATGAATCATCCAGTTGGAACCATCCCACTCCCTCAACCCACACTACCAGTGCCATATACACTACAACAAAATCCCCAATCCAACTTAAGACTGCAACTCCTAGCCCAACCCAACCTGAACCCAAATAATAGACCGGTTCAATCTATTCAGATAATTGAAACACCAGAACTAGAAACCGATGTAAGGGAGTGCAACGACCTTCAATTAAGGTCTGGGCACATAATAGAACCTGAGGGAGAAAAGCATGTTCAAGTTGAAAATCAGTTAACTATAGAACAATCACTACAAGAATAGGATGTGGTCAGACAAAAAACTCAGGACCACGCAACCACGTCTTCTCCCCCATTCCTAGAATGATTAATCATACCACGCCCTATAGAACATCTTGACTTTGATATTCCAGGAGAAATAAGAAACTTGTGTATAAAATTCGGGGCTCCTCCAAGCTATCCAAGATATCCCAATATATGTGAAAACAATCAAAGAGTTATGTATGAGAAAGCCAAAGAGGAGGATAACAACTAACCCAACCATCCAAATAGTTGGCACCCTCTTTGATCTGTTATCAGGAAGAGAAGCACCTGTCAAATATGAAGACCCAGGGAATCCTATAGTTTTGGTGCAAATTAATGGACAAGTCTTTTCAAATACCCTGGTCGATTTAGGGGCTACAATTAATATTTTAACAACCACCACTTGTCAAAAACTGGGTATTACATTAGTGAAACCAACCTCTACATTATTAGAACTCGCTAACCGATCAGTAGTAAGGCCAGAAGGTACACTACACGATGTAATGGTATCTGTATATTCCTGGGAATATCCTGCTGACTTTCTGATAATCAACCCCAAAAATTGACTCGATGTACACCCGTTAATCTTAGGTAGACTTTAGCTTGCAACTGTTGATGCTTACATTGGCTACCAACAAGGCAATATGACCATAACTATAGGGAGTAATATCAAGAATCTAGCTCTATACCCTCTAGCCGAGCCAAGTGTAACAATAATAATAACTAACAAACAACTTGTATCATGCCTCACAGAAAACATTAGGTCTCCGTTAACCATAGAAGATGCCCTCGATTTTAAAGATCAAACAGAGGATGACGTTATTAACAAATTCATTAACGAATCTGAATCTAGATCCCATGTACAATGTCACATGATAGAGGCAGCATTTGACAATGAACTAGAAGAAGATTCTCTCAAAGACACTCATGACCGAACAATACCCACTACCTCTATTTCAAACAACAAAACTATAGAGATTGAGCCAGGAAAAACCTTGAACATTAACAGTAACCTAACTCCTGAATAAGAAGAAAAGCTGGTCCAACTACTACGAAAATATAAGGAAGATTTTGCATGGAAAAATCTAGACATGAAGGGAATTAATCCCCAGCTATGTACGCACCACATTTATATAGAAAAGGATGTTAGACCCATTCACCAACCCCAACGGAGGCTCAAACCTCACCTGAAAGATATTCTGAAAGCTGAATTACAAAAAAATTTGGATGTAAACTTTATTTATCCAATCTCCAATAGCAATCGGGTCTCTCCACTAGTAGTGGTGCCAAAGAAGAGTGGAAAGTGGAGGATTTCTGTAGATTACAGAGAATTAAACAAAGAAACCTAGAAAGACCACTTTCCCCTTCCATTCATTGATCAGGTATTAGACACATTAGCAGGAAAGAAATTCTTTTCTTTCTTGGATGGTTTTAGTGGATACAATCAGATTCAGATTGCCCCTAAAGACCAGGATAAAACTACCTTTACCTGTCCTTGGTAGAGAGAAAAATGGCATGACGCCCTGATCCTCTCCTCCTTCCTCTTCGCTTGATGGGGATGGTAAAGCCAAAAGTCAAGTTCCTAAGGAGAAGAAAGAAAAGAAGAAGAAAGAGAAGAAGAAGAAGGAGCCAAAGGCGAATGGGGGAAAACGAGTGTTGTCTAACGAAAATCCACACACTGCACCGACCAGGCCTAAATCGCCATGTGTCATTTGCAAACGAGACGAATTTCACAGAGATTTTCCTTGCATCCCTCGGATATTAAGGGACTGGTCTCCTCGTTTGCACAATCCGGTGTCGTCAACCTCTAGTGATCATGTTGAAAGCACACCGTCAACTAGTGAAAGTGAAGCCCCAAGACAAAAAAGGAAAACTAGATTTCCTTGTAAATTGTGTGAAGGCAATCATGCCGTCCACCTTTGTCCCTTCTTAGACGAAGCTAAAAGAGTTTTGGATGATCATCCGGTTTCGCCGTTACGACTTCCTCCTGGATATAAAAAACTCTTGCCGAGTCCGTCAGTAGTTGAAAATCCAGCTGGCCTACTCAGGTGGTCGGCTGAAGCACCTATCATTGAAGATAAACCATATGGATCCATACCAGACGAAATTCAAAAGGTCGAGGGGCAGTTGACCCGGTCTTGCCTTCAAAGGTTTCATCTTCAGATGATACAGTCATTGAAGAGAACAAGGATGACACCGTCCAAATTCTCTTCATAAACACAGACTCCGACGAACATGGGGGCAATTTACCTGTTCCTTTACCACAGGAAGGAAGTTCGTCAAAGCCGTACCTGGCCGTCTATTCGGTCCCACCTCCAAGCAACCTAGTTGTCTCCTTCGACTGGAACCAACTAGGCAGAGCCCGTTTACCAGCAAGCATACCATTCTGAATTATCGTTCAAATATATAGAATGGTTATGGCTGGTACCATCATAGATGAGGGGGCTTCTGTGAGTATCCTTTCCTCAACTGCTTGGAAAGTGCTTGGTTCACCATCGCTTTTGCCTGAGATCATAAATTTGACAGGCTTTGATAAAGGAACCAGTCGACCTTTAGGGATCCTTCCCGATGTGCTAATAACATTGAGAAGGAAGACTGTTCGCATGAACATAATGGTAGTTCAAGGACCCTTGGATTATAACCTACTCCTTGGACGAGACTATATTTATTGCATGGAAGCAATTGTCTCCTCACTCTTTAGAGTAATTTGTTTTCCACACGAAGGAAGAGTGGTCAAGCTCGTGGACTAACTTTCATTTCCCGGATCACGCATAGCAAATAGTCATATACCATCCCTAAATGGTCTTTTCACGCAAGAAATGTCTCGATCTCCAGTCCGTCCTCCCGATGAGCGCGAGTAATTCGGAGGGATATGACAGAAACCCAGGGGGCATGCGTCCTGGTCTGCTTCGGCAGGAAAACTTCGGGTATAGGGTAGGTTTCCGTGGGAGAATATGACTAGTCTGTACCCCGTCCGTGATTGGAAGAGGGGTTATTCTAGAACAAGATTATCTTGTCAAAGTTATGTGAGTTGGCGGGCATCGTCGCTCACCTTTCTTTATCTCAGTAGACATCGCCGAAGAAGTGTTTTGTTTGCGCCGCGAACAGAACAATCTTTGGGTAACCTGTAAGAGGTAGGTCTCTCTCAGTAAAACAAATGTTTTGGCGGAAAGAAGTAGAGGTAAGCTTGAAACTCTGTTTTATACCTGGGGGCATGCAAACCTTTTGGAGTGCAAGCGAAGGGCGACTATTTAGTTTTTAAATTTTTAGGACCTCTAACACTTTAAACTCGTAGGATTAGTCGTCACCTAACTTGCATAAAGAAAGGATGTGGGGCAAAAATCTAAAAGTTGCCGTTTTTATATGAGACATTCTTATCATATGACTGGATTAATCGAGCATTGTTACCGTGAGGTTCAAGCTCGTTAAAAAAGAAAACTCGGGCCGAGCAAATGTTTCCACCCACATTTAAGCTCGTTAAAAAATGAACTATCCCCTGGTAAATAACCACCGTGAATGTAGTACTTCAGCCATTAAAGCCTTGGTCGTGTTTGCACCGTCACCTCCACTTTTTCATTGGCCGATCATTCACCTCCATTTGATTGTTTACCCATTTTGAGGAACAGCTGTGAAGAGTGATTTCACTAGCCATCCTTGTGACACTGCCGTGATTGGAAAATTCCAAACCGTAACTGGAATCAGCTGCTACCCATTTTATCACTCGTTCCTCAAAAGACGAGTCTTCTTTAAGCTCTTTTATGACTCGTAAACTATGAAAAGATTGCCGGGTCCTTGGCCTTCCAGCTCATTAAAGGGACAGGAAGTGCTATCCCTCCTCTAGATTTTAATCTTTTTGGACCTGAGGGATTATTGCACAAAACGATCGAGCGCTTGTTTTGTTCGGCTCGTTAAAGCTATCGAAAATTCATCCCTTCTATATTTTTTTATACTTTTTCGGACTTAAGGGATTAGATGACGAAAAAGGAATTTTGGAGTTACCTTTATGTACCTTTCCAGACTCTAAAAATGAAAAGAACTGAGTTATCTTTGTCGTTAAACTCGTTAAAAAGGTTAATAGCGACAAACTTGTCTTTAGACGAGAACGAGTTTCACTATCGCTAGGCTCGTTAAAGCATAGCGATGGGTTTGCCCGAAGGGCAAATTATAGAACAAGCATATGTTATCCTCCTCAAGCTTGACAAAAATAAAGATGTACTGGTCAGCAATGACTCGGGAAAAATTGGGAAGAAAACTCAAAGAATCTTTATTAGTAGCAAGTCGCTCTTGAACATGACACTTCCGCTCTGTGTCCGAGTCGGGTTGGGTTGTTTCATTCACCGGTCACATCGCCATGGTCACGCCATACCATCCACATTTTGGGTTAATGCTACCAATCCATCACATCAGTGTCACCGATATGTTCAAGAGAAGTCATCCAGATAGGCCACCTGTGTCCTGCCCACTACCATACATTATACTCCATTCTTTCAAGACCGCCACCCTGAACCATATATCATCAGATCATTTTCACCTCCATCAAAATCATT
Source organism: Pinus tabuliformis (assembly GCA_031772625.1). Taxonomy (NCBI): domain Eukaryota; kingdom Viridiplantae; phylum Streptophyta; class Pinopsida; order Pinales; family Pinaceae; genus Pinus; species Pinus tabuliformis. The sequence goes on along the minus strand of CM062817.1, from coordinate 2,021,379,721 downwards.
TGCTCCGTTCCGTGTCATTGATGTGGGATTCATTAAGGCCCTCCTATGAGGGATTACTTCTTGTCGACATCAACTCATTATCCAAGAAGTTGGTCTAGGAACACCCCATTCAGTACTTTGAAGCTTGCATGCCTCAATGGCAAGTTTCTCACTTCCGGCGACAGGTTTACATCAATGACCTTCAACCGAAAGATTTTGCGTGGTGTTCGACGCCAAGTCCTTTATTCACACCACGTGAATTGTACTACAATACCTTGAGGATCATTATCATTATCGGTGATTCCTCTCGCGTTTGTTAACAATTTACATCATTGATTGGTAATCAAGCGATGTCTTTCCATGTTCGACTTCAAAACATTTCTCACATGGATCGACTTGTACTTCGAGTGAAGATCGGATGAGATTGAAGACCCCGGATCTAGTTTCATCCATTCGGGCTGCGATATATATTCAGGGAAATAAAGACATTGAAATTTACAGCATTGCAACACAGATACTCATCCTACCAAAAGGATGATGGCTCTATCAGAATCATCAGTCTACCATCAGACGTTGTCTGTCCTATGTACATGAAAATGAATTTATAAAGCTGAGCATGGGAATGCCCGCCTCAGTTAGATCATGAAAACAATATGAAGATAATGTATTGTATTATATCTTATTACAGGTCTCCTCCCAGCATTGAAAGAGCTTTGGATCCTCATAATAAAGCATTTCACCCGATAAACGGCCTCATACTTTAGGGGGCAACTATTCTAGACATTTTTGTGCCTTACATCTCTAAGCATGAAATGTCCATAAACCAAGGGATCCTAAGTCCCTAAAAGTGTTATTCTAGACCCTAAAGGAACAAGGTCAACAAATTACAGCTTCTCCCAGAAGTTCTCCACCAGAAACTACTCAGAATAAGTCAAAACAGGATCATTTCAGCTGCTCCACTAGCCAAGTGGGTTGCATAGCACCTAAATGCACTACCAGGGTGCGTTGAGCGGGAAATGACAAATGGCAGTGTCATTCCACGAGGTGGAGAGACAATGGAAGCTTCCAAAATCTTCTCCTATGACACTTGCCTCACTGAATTCGACCAAGGATGAGTAAGAGGCTTTCAGTCTCCAAGTGGAAGCAAGAACTGACAGAGAGAAGCCACTAGTCAAATCACAAGCTGACTCATCCTCCTTGCATACATCTATATATGGATCCCTCATCCCAGAGATCGAGAGGCTGGAATTTTGCACATTGTAAGGAATTGCTGTTGGTTTTGAGACACATATCAGAGAATTGGGTGATCTATGCTTTTTTGGGGGTGAAGAAGGGACTTCTTTGCTGGGAGGTTGATTCTGGGTCAGGAATCATCGGTTGTAACTCCTCCTGGATCTTCTTGTATGTCAATAAAAACTATTTGAGTTTTTTCTCCATGTTTTTGTATCATTGATGCTTGTTACATTTGTATGGTTAACTTAAATATGATCCTAAGTTATTTATGAATATAAATCCATGTCTTTGTATAGTTTCCTTCTTCTATGATCTTACAGGTACTTGGTGAAGCTGGGCAAGTAAGAGAGCAGGTAGCTGGAAGTTGTCAAAGAGGAGAGAGATTTGATCAAAGGACTAGCGCAAGACACAGGTTGGTTCTTCCTATTCCTCTTTGTTTATAGTTCATAAAAGAGATACAAAAGTAGTTTTATATGTTTGTTTCTAAGGCAGCTGTCACACCTTAGTGGGATAGAGCATTTCTAAAAAGACACTTTTCCCGGTAACAATTTTAGAAAAAAATAATTCTATATCTAGATTTGACTTAAAAAACAATATTTTATTTTAACTAAGTTGACTCAAGTGCTAGTCTAAATTCAAACTGATTCAAGTGCCACTCTAAATTCAAAATGTTGGTCACGCTTTTGTTCTCTATAAATCAATCTGTCGTTTAAAATACATTCATCAAAACTTACAAAGTAAAAACTGCAAGTCACCTCCACTAAATATTCCAAGAAAATTAGTTTCATTAAAGCATGCATGAATTTTAGAAATCTTTGAAATAACCATCCATAATGTGATATAGTATTTTGATTTAATTTATTAAAAAAATATTTAACCATATATATTTTTTAACATTTCTATTATAAAAATATATATATATATATTTAATATAATTATAAAAAAAAATTATTCTAAAATTTATAAATATCAATAATTTTTAATTAAAATACCCTCATCAAAACTTACAAAGTTGCACGTCCACTTAATATTCTAGGAAAATCAGTGTCATCAAAGCATGTACGAATTTTCGAAATCCTAAAAACTGCAAAACAAAGCACCACTCTTAAGTGTCGATTTATTTTTCCTAGAAAAGCGGGATTTTATGTTCTCCCGAATATATTTTTTTTGGTCGGATTATAACTCGTAAAAAAAACACAATTTTTTATTTTATTTTTTTTCGATTTCAAAAGTCAAAAAAGACAATTTTTTTTTATATTTAAATTTGATTTTAGAAAAAAATAATTCTATATCTAGATTTGACTTAAAAAACAATATTTTATTTTAACTAAGTTGACTCAAGTGCCAGTCTAAATTCAAACTGACTCAAGTGCCAGTCTAAACTCAAAATGCTCGTCATGCTTATATTCTCTATAAATCAATCTGTCGTTTAAAATACATTCATCAAAACTTACAAAGTAAAAACTGCAAGTCACCTCCACTAAATATTCCAAGAAAATTAGTTTCATTAAAGCATGCATGAATTTTAGAAATCTTTGAAATAACCATCCATAATGTGATATAGTATTTTGATTTAATTTATTAAAAAAATATTTAACCATATATATTTTTTAACATTTCTATTATAAAATAAAATAAAATATTTAATATAATTATAAAAAAAAATTATTCTAAAATTTATAAATATCAATACTTTTTAATTAAAATACCCTCATCAAAACTTACAAAGTAAAAACTGCAAAACACGTCCACTTAATATTCCAGGAAAATCAGTGTCATCAAAGCATGTATGAATTTTCGAAATCCTAAAAACTGCAAAACACCTCCACTTAATATTCCAAGAAAATTAGTGTCATTAATGCATGCATGAATTTTCGAAATCCTTGAAATAAATTTTTTGATGTGAAGTAACATAGTATATAGCCATCCATAGTGTTTTGAATTTTTTATTAACATGCCAAACAAAGCACCACTCTTAAGTGTCGATTTATTTTTCCTAGAAAAGCGGGATTTTATGTTCTCGCGAATATATTTTTTTGGTCGGATTATAACTCGTAAAAAAAACACAATTTTTAATTTTTAATTTTATTTTATTTTTCAGATTTCAAAAGTCAAAAAAGACAATTTTTTTTTTTTTTATATTTAAATTTGATTTTAGAAAAAAATAATTCTATATCTAGATTTGACTTAAAAAACAATATTTTATTTTAACTAAGTTGACTCAAGTGCCAGTCTAAATTCAAACTGACTGCCAGTCTAAATTCAAACTGACTCAAGTGCCAGTCTAAATTCAAAATGCAAGTAAAAACTACAAGTCAGCCCCACTAAATATTCCAAGAAAATTAGTTTCATTAAAGCATGCATGAATTTTAGAAATCTTTGAAATAACCATCCATAATGTGATATAGTATTTTGATTTAATTTATTAAAAAAATATTTAACCATATATATTTTTTAACATTTCTATTATAAAATAAAATAAAATATTTAATATAATTATAAAAAAAATTATTCTAAAATTTATAAATATCAATACCTTTTAATTAAAATACCCTCATCAAAACTTACAAAGTAAAAACTGCAAAACACGTCCACTTAATAAAATCAGTGTCATCAATGCTATAGCATACTTTCTAATATCAATGCTATAACATACTTTCTCCAATGTATATGAAGAGTACCAATCTAGCTGTGACAATTACTACACAAATTTTTTACTTCCAAGCTTTGCAAAACTGCACAATTTTTTGACTTCCAAGCTTTACAAACTTCTGAAGTGCTTCTCTAATTCAGATAAATGTACTTTTCTTGCATGTTCCTTGTAGTTTGGTTTGTTGGCATGAACAAAAATCCTCTAGAGGCTAAATAGCAGACCCACTACACATAATATTATTTCAATGCCCCACTAGAACACACAAATTCTTAAATATTCGAGAGAAGCACTTCGTAGCCCCTGAAAACTACACACACAGAGAGTAAACAATCAACCAACAAATACGAAAGCACCCATTTAATCAACAAAAATACGTCAACCAATATGCCATTTCATCATAAGAAATAAGTCATTTGAAATCGACTTTAGCAATCATTCATTTCACTTGTAAATGCTTTTACTTTTTTTTATGACAACAACATTCAATACAACAAGGAACTGGTCAACTTTTAACATTCTGCACCTGTGCCATCATATAAACTCCAATCAATTCCTTATCTTCATTTTCATTTGTAGAATCGCTGTCAGTTTTTGTAACAACATAACTAGTGTCATTAATAATCAAAACATCCAGTTCATTTAATTTGCAGATGCCGAATATTGTGGAAAGAAATAAAAATTTCAGATTATTCACAATGAACAAGCAACAAATTCTTGGTTTTTCTTCCCAAGATGAGAACAAAATCCAACGAATTTACTATGATCTGCCCATTAGACAATGTATGCAAAGTATCAGCCGATTCCAACTAATTCTTACAAGTACAGTGTATTCATCTTGTAATAGAATCTTCTTAACACAACAAAAAAATAATAATTACTATCGCACAGGTTCTTGAATTAATTATAAATTATATGTAACGGTTGGACGATTGAACAAATAAAAATATCAAGATATATTTATGCTTTTGTGAAGGTAGGGAAAACCATGTTTCTCCTTCAGAAAGACAGACCGCTGAACCACTCTTAATTGTCGATTTATTTTTCCTAGAGAAGCGGGATTTTATGTTGTGGCGAATATATTTTTTTATCAGATTATAACTCCTAAAAAACACAATTTTTTATTTTTTATTTTTTATTTTTGTCAGATTTCGAAAGTCAAAAAAGACAATTCTTTTTTATATTTAAATCAATATAAAAATTAATTTTAGAAAAAAATAATTCTATATCTAAATTTGACTTAAAAAACAATATTTTATTTTAACTAAGTTGACTCAAGTGCCAGTCTACATTCAAACTGACTCAAGTGCCAGTGCTCGTCATGCTTATGTCGTTTACTCAAGTCCTTGTTTAAATTCAAAATGCTGGTCATGTTTTATTCTCTATAAATCAATCTCCTTTACGAGTTGCATTGTTTCTCTTTATTAGTTGCATTGTTTCTCTAGATAAAAAAATCTAGACAACAGGGAGAAAAAGAATGGATTTGGATGGTAATTGTCTTCCGGAAGAGTTTGTTGATATTTTGGTCCAAAATTTCGCTTATGATCCCATTAGACTTCCGATTTCAGAAGACCCTTCTCAGATTCTTTATAATCGAAGAACGCTAGAAACGATCTGGGACAGCAAACGAGATGCCATCAACCCATACACGCGACAGCCCTTCCATATTGGCAATGCCATCCCACAGAGTGAGCTTAGGCAACGGATGCGCGAATTCATTCTCGACAACAACGGCGGGCTTCATGTCATTCCTGACTACACCCAAATCTTGAACAAGACAGGTATGAAAAATCTGTTGGAAGAATTGGTTGCAGCTGCTAATCAATGTTTACTAATTCAGAAGACAACGAAGAAACGAGGTCGTAGAAATCGAAATAGGAAAGCAGATGACTGTGAATTGGAGAAGTGGAACGCACTGTGGAGGAAATTAAATCTGGTACGTCTTTATTGCCAGTACAGAATAGAAAACAGAGAGCTGTTTTGTTCAATGAAAGGATATGAATACTTGTTCCAGGTAACCAGTAAGCCGCTCTTAAATTCATGCGTACTAAGAAGAAGTGGTGAATACTCATGTGATGATGCCAAGGAGGTTTGCAAAGAAGTCGCCAGGATTGTTGATGTCGTCGGCGGTCTGAAAGAGACCGATTTACAGATGGCACAGGAAAATTCTGTTTTGGCGTTTGTGCGTATTCTATTTGACCTTGCACACCACCAGAGCCAATATTTGAAAATTCAGAGTATGGTTTTAAGAATTTACTGTCGAATGTTTAACCACTGCATCGATTATCTGGTTGGAAGCAAGAAGAATTCCATCCTTTATATGCTCCATTTCGCTGTATATGTGTTGGCGAGTAGGAGTGATATAGTGAATGAAGAGTTGTACAATGGAATGGCAATCCTCAAAGTTGCATGGATCAACGATATCTATGCCGCCTATTTTATGCATTATGTCGATGTTCTCTACAGGGTAGTAACTATATGTGTTTCCCGTCTGCAAGATCTGCATGATGCTCAACATGTTTCTTGCTCTACCCCGCAGGAATTAGATGCCCTCTGTAGCTGTACCGGCCAGCATGCAGATGATATTAATGCAGAGATGGAAAATAATATTCGTCTACTCAGTATGGCACTAGAAAATGGGCTCTTCTTGATTTCCTCCCTGGTCATCACTCCCCATAATCATAATGATTTCCTCCCTGGCAAGGAGAGACTGCTGAATTTGGGCATCGTAAAACGAATTTCCCGTATGGAAGAACTTGCCGATGCAGGTAACAGGCTCTTCCAGTCATCTCATTTGGAGTTGGGACTAAAAATCATAGCTGCGCTTTCTTGATGGCCTACTGAAATGAGAAAATACTAACGCTTTCAAATCTGGGATACTCACAGCGAACCCAGCATGTGGATGAAGACATTGTGTTTGCCAGTAATTTTATTTAGCTTTATATGCTAAATTGCCTTCTTATTTTTTATATGAAACTGTACTTGTTCGTTTCGAATCAAAGAACGGCCTTTCCAACTGTACATGTTCGTTTCGAATCAAGAACGGGCTTTCTATGAATATCAGGTTGTAACCCTAGTTGATTTTATTTATTTATTTAATATTAGGTAAGTATTTTGATGATATATTCGATTAAATTTATAAACTAAAATATATTAAAATGGTTTTATTTGTGAATATATATTAAAGGTAATATTGAATTTATAAATTAAGTTGTATTTTTAGTCAAAAAACACATGTAATATTTTTATTTAGATCTCAGTTTCATAATCTTTGTTGCAATACTGATTTTTTTAGCCTTTTAAGATGTCAAAATTACAGTGAGCTAGGAAGACTTCTCTCTTAGCTTTTTGAGCATAGGGATAAGATTTTAAATCAAAATAAATAATTAATTTCTTTAGGTCTGATATACCAAAGTTTAATCTCAATAGACTTTAACCATTATTATCATCATCATCATAATAATTTTCAACCATTTTAATTTTAATTTACAACATTTTTCAACCAAATTTCTAATTATATATGGTATGTATATTTTTCATTAATTTTTTATTTTAATATATTTCATTCACATGAGATCAATTTTTTTATATGTAATTTTATATACACAAACCAATAACATGTGATATGTATTTCCCATGTTAATTAAATTTTTTCCAGCCAATTATAATTATGTTGAATAATGTTATAGAGTTATGTCGAATAATGTTATAAAGTAGAGAATATCCGTGTTTCTTTCTTTAATATTATTGTTATGTTATTTTTTTATATTATTATTGTGCTATTTTAACAAATTTTCATATAAATTTACTATTTATTAATAATTATATTTTTCAATAACATTTTTTCACATTACATTCCTTTATAATTTTTAGCTTTTCAATTCTTTTTCGAAGTTTCCTTCAACATTAAGATATTGGAGGCATATCTTATTTATTTTGATTTAAGATTTTATTCCTATGCTCAAAAAGCTTGGAGAGAAGCCTCCCGAGCTCACTATAATTTTGACATTGTAAAAGGCTAGGAAGTTCAGTATTGTAACAAAGATTGTGGAATTGAGATCTAATGTGGTTATACGCGGGGCACTCTAAGAGGAAGTGGTTTTCATCCTAGATGTTCCTATTCTCACATATATTTGAGCTAGTTAAAATAGAGAGATACGTTTGATATTCTAGGGTGGGGTTGATGACCTTCTTATAATAACTTAATTTTCTTTTAGCCGCTAAATCTTTCTCACACCACATTTTTTCTTTGAACTTAGAAGTAACAATATCTTTAATGTTATTTATGTTTTGCAATGCATCATTTTCATTGATCTCCTAATAGTTTAACCAGGCCCTTGTCTCTTTATGCCACCCTCGATTGAGCCTTAGGTGGTTTTGGCTAGAATTTAAAGCTAGCTTAGGAAGTCTATGATCGTCTATGTTACTGATTTTGTGCTTGTACAACAGAAACCTAAGCATAGCTAGGCTCTCAAAAGGGGAAAGACTTACTTCTATAAGGAGAATAGGATAGGGTGTATTACTTTTAATTTTCAGGTTATAAGTTATAAAACGCTTCTGGATTTGCTCAATCTTTCTCCATGATTCTCTGAAGATGTTGCAACCCCAAACCTCACAGCCATATAAGATAACAAGAGTGACTAAAGTTTCAAAGAGGAACTTCTTTTTATCCCACATTACGAGGTTTGCTATTTTACAATTATTTTCAAGACCAAAATAAGCTTCCACCCCCCATTAATCCTTTTCTCAATGCTATGGTTCCAGTTGAGCTTGTGATGAATATCAATTCCTAGGTACTTGTAAGAATACACTTCCTCCAAGTTATTATTGTCATACATAAAATTAGCATAAGTGTCCTTCTTGGAATTGATAATCATAACTTTTGTTTTGTCAGCGTTAACAGTCATACCCATGGTAGAGCAGAAATCCTTAAGAAGCCTGAGTTGCTTATTAAGATCAGATGGGAACCTTGCCAAAAGAACAATATCGTCAGCATAAAGAAGAAGGATGACGACTATCCCAGCTAAGATCATGCCATCACATCCTGCTTCCTCTAAATAGCCTTCGAGCTTACCGACGTAAATGCCAAATAGGGTAGGGGAGAGGGGGAAACCTTGTTTAACTCCGATGTTACACTTAATATCTTTTGACCACCTCTCATTGCTCTTTAACTTGGTAATTACATTCTCGTATAACCTTATAGCGCCAGCTCTCAACTCAAGAGGAACCTTTAGCTCTTCTAATCTATTCCAAAGGTTGTATCTAGGAACTGTATAGAAAACCTTTCTAAATTCCACAAAGCAACAAAATAAATTGGATTTACCATTACGACATTCCTCCGCAATGATCCTAAGCGTAACAAGGTGGTCTGTTGTTGAGTTATGCCTTCTGAAACCTGCTTGGCCTTTAGCCCGCTTACCTTCACTTTCAAGCCATGTGCTTAACTTCTTTTCCAAAATACTACCATATAACTTGGCTAAGAGAGGGCTAATCATAATTGTTCGATAATTAGAGGGGTTATTTGTATCCCCACTTTTAAAAATAGGAATAATGAGGCTCTCAGTCGAAGGTTTAGGGGACCCTTGCTTGACTGCTTGATTGAAAAGCTTGTGGATGTGGGGGATGAGGACAAGACCTCCAATTTTTAAGATTTCCGCTTGGTAACCGTCAATGTCCTTAGCTTTCCCATTTGCGAGGCGATTAACCCCAAACTTAATGTCTTCTAAATAGAAAACTTCTTTCGTTTTGAGAAGGGTGTCCAAATTATCGATGACATTTGGAGATTCATAAAGCTTTTTAAGATAGGAATTACAATCGTGAAGAGCAATTTTATTATTATCCTTAGTCTTCCTAGTTAGAATCTGCCTCCAAAATTTCTTAGGAGCTACCTTATATTTAATTTAAAATACATTCATCAAAACTTACAAAGTAAAAACTGCAAGTCACCTCCACTAAATATTCCAAAAAAATTAGTTTCATTGCATGAATTTTAGAAATCTTTGAAATAACCATCCATAATGTGATATAGTATTTTGATTTAATTTATTAAAAAATATTTAACAATATATATTTTTTAACATGTCTATTATAAAATAAAATAAAATATTTAATATAATTATAAATAAAAATTATTCTAAAATTTATAAATATCAATACTTTTTAATTAAAATACCCTCATCAAAACTTACAAAGTAAAAACTGCAAAACACCTCCACTTAATATTCCAGGAAAATCAGTGTGTCATCAAAGCATGCATGAATTTTCGAAATCCTAAAAACTGCAAAACACCTCCACTTAATATTCCAAGAAAATTAGTGTCATTAAAACATGCATGAATTTTCGAAATCCTTGAAATAAATTTTTTGATGTGAAGTAAACATAGTATATAGCCATCCATAGTGTTTTGAATTTTTTATTACCATGCCAAACAAAGCACCACTCTGAAGTGTCGATTTATTTTTCCTAGAAAAGCGAGATTTTATGTTCTCGCGAATATTTTTTTTGGTCGGATTCTAACTAGTAAAAAAACCACAATTTTTTTATTTTTTATTTTTTATTTTTTTGGTCAGATTTCAAAAGTAAAAAAAAAACAATTTTTTTATATTTAAATTTGATTTTAGAAAAAAAAAAATTCTATATCTAGATTTGACTTAAAAAGCAATATTTTATTTTAACTAACTTGACTCAAGTGCCAGTCTAAATTCAAACTGAATCAAGTGCCAGTCTAAATTCAAAATGCTGGTCATGCTTTTGTTCTCTATAAATCAATCTGTCGTTTACTCAAGTGCTTGTTTAAATTCAAAATGCTGGTCATGTTTTATTCTCTATAAATCAATCTCCTTCACGAGTTGCATTGTTTCTCTTTATTAGTTGCATTGTTTCTCTAGATAAAAAAGATCTAGACAACAGGGAGAAAAAAAATGGATTTGGATGGTAATTGTCTTCCGGAAGAGTTTGTTGATATTTTGGTCCAAAATTTCGCTTATGATCCCATTAGACTTCCGATTTCAAAAGACCCTTCTCAGATTCTTTATAATCGAATAACGCTAGAAACGATCTGGGACAGCAAACGAGATGGCATCAACCCATACACGCGACAGCCCATACACGCGACAGCCCTTCCATATTGGCAATGCCATCCCACAGAGTGAGCTTAGGCAACGGATGCGCGAATTCATTCTCGAAAACAATGGCGGGCTTCATGTCATTCCTGACTACACCCAAATCTTGAACAAGACAGGTATGAAAAATCTGTTGGAAGAATTGGTTGCAGCTGCTAATCAATGTTTACTAATTCAGAAGACAACGAAGAAACGAGGTTGTAGAAATCGAAATAGGAAAGCAGATGACTGTGAATTGGAGAAGTGGAACGCACTGTGGAGGAAATTAAATCTGGTACGTCTTTATTGCCAGTACAGAATAGAAAACAGAGAGCTGTTTTGTTCAATCAAAGGATATGAATACTTGTTCCAGGTAACCAGTAAGCCGCTCTTAAATTCATGCGTACTAAGAAGAAGTGGTGAATACTCATGTGATGATGCCAAGGAGGTTTGCAAAGAAGTCGCCAGGATTGTTGATGTCGTCGGCGGTCTGAAAGAGACCGATTTACAGATGGCACAGGAAAATTCTGTTTTGGCGTTTGTGCGTATTCTATTTGACCTTGCACACCACCAGAGCCAATATTTGAAAATTCAGAGTATGGTTTTAAGAATTTACCGTCCAATGTTTGACCACTGCATCGATTATCTGATTAGAAGCAAGAAGAATTCCATCCTCTATATGCTCCATCTCGCTGTATATGTGTTAGCGAGTAGGAGTGATATCCTGAATGAAGAGTTGTACAATGGAATGACAATCCTCAAAGTTGCATGGATCAACGATGTCTATGCCGTCTATTTTATGCATTATGTCGATGTTCTCTACAGGGTAGTAACTATATGTGTTTCCCGTCTGCAAGATCTGCATGATGCTCAACACGTTTCTTGCTCTACCCCGCAGGAATTAGATGCCCTCTGTAGCTGTACCGGCCAGCATGCAGATGATATTAATGCAGAGATGGAAAATAATATTCGTCTACTCAGTATGGCACTAGAGCATGGGCTCTTCTTGATTTTCTCCCTGGTCACCACTCCCCATAATCACAAAGCAACGCATGGGTATGCGGGCAAGGAGAGACTGCAGAATTTGGGCATCGTAAAACGAATTTCCCGTATGGAAGAACTTGCCAATGCAGGTAACAGGCTCTTCCAGTCATCTCATTTGGAGTTGGGACTAAAAATCACAGCTGCGCTTTCTTGATGGCCTACTGAAATGAGAAAATACTAACGCTTTCAAATCTGGGATACTCACAGCGAACCCAGCATGTGGATGAAGACATTGTGTTTGCCAGTAATTTTATTTAGCTTTATATGCTAAATTGACTTTGGCCTTTCCAACTGTACATGTTCGTTTCGAATCAAGAACGGGCTTTCTATGAATATCAGGTTGTAACCCTAGTTGATTTTATTTATTTATTTAATATTAGGTAAGTATTTTGATGATATATTCGATTAAATTTATAAACTAAAATATATTAAAATGGTTTTATTTGTGAATATATATTAAAGGTAATATTGAATTTATAAAATTAAGTTATATTTATAGTTTTGATTTTTTTAGTCTAAAAACATGTAATATTTTTATTTAGATCTCAGTTTCATAATCTTTGTTGCAATATTGATCTTTTTAGCCTTTTAAGATGTCAAAATTACAGTGAGCTAGGAAGACTTCTCTCTTAGCTTTTTGAGCATAGGGATAAAATCTTAAATCAAACTAAATAATTAGTTTCTTTAGATCTAATATACCAAAGTTTAGTCTCAATAAACGTTAACCATTATTATCATCACCATCATAATAATTTTTAACCATTTTAATTTTAATTTACAATATTTTTCAACCAAATTTCTAAATATATATGGTATGTATATTTTTCATTAATTTTTTATTTTAATATATTTCATTCACATGAGATCAATTTTTTTATATGTAATTTTATATACACAAACTAATAACATGTGATATGTATTTCCCATGTTAATTAAATTTTTTCCAGCTAATTATAATTATGTTGAATAATGTTATAGATTTATGTCGAATAATGTTATAGAGTAGAGAATATCCGTGTTTCTTTCTTTAATATTATTGTTATGCTATTTTTTTAATATTATTATTATGTTATTTTAACGAATTTTCATATAAATTTACTATTTATTAATAATTATATTTTTCAATAACATTTTTTCACATTCCATTCCTCTATAGTTTTTAGATTTTCAATTCTTTTTCAAAGTTTCCTTCAGCATTAAGATATTGGAGGCATTCCCTCACATAAACTCAAACCTTAATAAAATACAATTATTTGCATATTTAATAATTTATGCTTCTTTTAAAATACAATTATTTATTTATTTAGTATATAAACAATTTTTATAATGACCACTATCATAACTAAAACCAACTATAGTATTTTAATTAATTTTACATTTTCATTATGAATTTTATATGAATAGTAAAATTAATTTAGTTAATCTATTACATTTTATAAGAATAATTTAATGAATAAAATAAATTTAATAATTTTTTTTATTATATATGTGAGAAAGAGATGATGATCATGTTTAATGTCCATAATGTGATCTATGTTATCTTTAAAAAAAGAGTAATGTGATCTATGTTATCTTTAAAAAAAAGAGTAATGATATTAATATTTACATATGTAATTAAATGAATTATAATTTTATAATTAAATAAATTTATTTATTAAATAAATATAATAAATAATAATAATGTAAAACACACGAAACTGGAAATCAAATTAAATGTATATTAATCAATCTCAAAGAATGATGTACAATCTGTACATATTAATATATATAGGAAACAATTGAATTAGTTCTCGGTAGTTCTTCGACTCCAATAACTACCCACATTGACCCAAGGTTACTTTGAGGATTAGTTATCTAACACTCCCCCCTTAATCCGAAGGGATGTACCAAATTCCAAGGAGAGATCAAAATGCAGAAATGTATCTCACCCAAGAGCTTAATGTCTCTCAAGAAATGGTTTTTAAGGATGACCGCAAACCAACATGGGAGAATTCAAAGTCTCAACCAACACCAATTCTGGAACCTTCATAGCAGTTCTCAGAACAACCAAAAATGTGGTTTTAAGGTGACCACAAACTCTGGAACTATCACAACAGCTCCTCAGATAATTCCAAACATGGAAGTGCTCAATCAACTCAACTCTGACTCAGGCTCTCTTGACATCTTGAACTTGAACCTGTAGCAAACCATCAACCATTCCCCCCCTGTCCGATATAGGGCGAGAAGTACTTTTCAACACTGCAAGGCTGGGCATCATTCTTGAACGCATTCTTTGTATGACCTACAAATCTTCTTGGTTGTTTTCGTCCAATCCCAAGAAGTAATACATTTCAAATTTACCTTCTCTCTTGCAGTCATCTTCCTTTTCGAACATCTATTTGTATGATGATTTCGCTTTCCACGATATTCGCATGGGTGAAGATCAAAACACTGATATTTCACATGTCTAACTTTGTTACACTATTGGCATCTATCAACTTGTTCGGGAACAACGCCATCCAGGAATCTGACACTCGGGAATTCTATTGGTTTAGCGAAATTTGGAATGTGAAAGGATACATCCAGAATATCCTCGTTGTAACCCAAACCAGTTTTGTATTTATTGTGTCTAATCTCTTCCCATGGTCTTATGAAAGTTTTGGTAATAACCGGCTTCTCATAAGAAATTTCAGTTCCATCCGAATTTTCTTTTGAAACCACTGCATTAATTTGATCATTTACTGACTGAATATGAGGCTCAAACAAACTTTTATTCTGAACAAGAACACGTTCAAAAGTCTTCTTTTGCAGTTCTTCTCGGTGAAGCTAGCACTCTAGCTCTAAGAATTCAAATTTTCTTTTAAAATTTTGCAAATATATTTGGATGTCAAAGAGTGTGTTCTTGTTAACTTGGACATTGTTATGAACGCTAGCTGACACTAAATTGCATAATAACTGCAACATATCATTGACTTTGACCATTTTCTCGAGAAATCATGTTTCAAAAAGGGGTGTCGGCTACCACCAAAATGCATCCAATATAAAAAAATTTATGATTAATTAACCGGGTGTCAAGATCAGCCAAAAATGCACTCGTTTACAAATAAGATTCAAAATAAAGAGATTATATAGTTGCAACTACACGATTAAGAACTCCTATCTTTTCTACGTACAAGGAATACCATGAAAAATCAACCTTGTTGTGAGTTATATCCAATATGCATGAGTTGCAAATTTATCAAATAGTGACATGCTCAGGGTTGCCAACTGCTGGAAACTGAAATCATCTTCACAACCACCAAAAATATCTCCCAAAATTAGCTTTAAAAAAATATCTTTCAAAATTGTCTCTATAAAAATTTGAACTTGAGACCTTTAATAGACCAAAAAAGTATATAAACTTCACCAACCACAATGTCATTTTCTCTTCTTGATTTTACATCCATAAACTCTACCTCCAAAAATATCTCCCAAAATTAGCTTTTAAAAAAATCTCTTTCAAAATTATCTCTATAAAGATTTGAACTTGACCTCATAATTTTCAATATACCAAATTAACTCTTCTAACCACCATCCATTTTATTCCCTTATTTAAATAAAAATAATATCACTCTAATTAAACCAGAAAAACAATGTATTCTTCCTCCTTCATGAATGCCAACAACACACAACTTTATCGCAATTACTGTGCAACTACTTCCAATTCAATGCCAATACAGTTTAATATATGATCTCAAACATAATCTACTTGACGATCTCATGATAGTAGCATTAGTCTTCTACACACATACACATGAAGCAATGATAGCAGAAGTTATTCTTCTACATGAATGAAGCAAATAATCTACTTGACGGTCTCATGATAGTAGTAGCCAGTCTTTTCTAATATCAATGCTATAACATACTTTCTCCAATGTATATGAAGAGTACCAATCTAGCTGTGACAATTACTACACAAATTTTTTACTTCCAAGCTTTGCAAAACTGCACAATTTTTTGACTTCCAAGCTTTGCAAAACTGCACAATTTTTTGACTTCCAAGCTTTACAAACTTCTGAAGTGCTTCTCTAATTCAGATAAATGTACTTTTCTTGCATGTTCCTTGTAGTTTGGTTTGTTGGCATGAACAAAAATCCTCTAGAGGCTAAATAGCAGACCCACTACACATAATATTATTTCAATGCCCCACTAGAACACACAAATTCTTAAATATTCGAGAGAAGCACTTCGTAGCCCCTGAAAACTACACACACAGAGAGTAAAAAATCAACCAACAAATACGAAAGCACCCATTTAATCAACAAAAATACGTCAACCAATATGCCATTTCATCATAAGAAATAAGTCATTTGAAATCGACTTTAGCAATCATTCATTTCACTTGTAAATGCTTTTACTTTTTTTTTTTATGACAAAAACATTCAATAGAATAAGGAACTGGTCAACTTTTAACATTCTGCACCTGTTCCATCATATAAACTCCAATCAATTCCTTATCTTCATTTTCATTTGTAGAATCGCTGTCAGTTTTTGTAACAACATAACTAGTGTCATTAATAATCAAAACATCCAGTTCATTTAGTTTGTAGATGCCGAATATTGTGGAAAGAAATAAAAATTTCAGATTATTCACAATGAACAAGCAACAAATTCTTGGTTTTTCTTCCCAAGATGAGAACAAAATCCAACGAATTTACTATGATCTTCCCATTAGACAATGTATGCAAAGTATCAGCCGA
Source organism: Pinus tabuliformis (assembly GCA_031772625.1). Taxonomy (NCBI): domain Eukaryota; kingdom Viridiplantae; phylum Streptophyta; class Pinopsida; order Pinales; family Pinaceae; genus Pinus; species Pinus tabuliformis. The sequence goes on along the minus strand of CM062817.1, from coordinate 2,021,362,997 downwards.
TTCCAACTAATTCTTACAAGTACAGTGTATTCATCTTGTAATAGAATCTTCTTAACACAACAAAAAAAAATAATTACTATCGCACAGGTTCTTGAATTAATTATAAATTATATGTAACGGTTGGACGATTGAACAAATAAAAATATCAAGATATATTTATGCTTTTGTGAAGGTAGGGAAAACCATGTTTCTCCTTCAGAAAGACAGACCGCTGATCTCTATGCCGAAAACAAGAGAGGTTCTGACTTTCCACCAATGTGGCAAGAGTGCAATGCCACGGAGGCCCTCCATTGTTCACTAACCATGCCATGGGGTAAAACTTAGTAGCTCGTTAATTCTTACTCTCGGTTTCTCCTTCCATTGCACAGGGTAAAAAAAAGGAACGTTTTTTGCAAGTGTTTCTAGAATCAGGGTTGTTAGCCCCCTAATTTTCTTCCTTTTGACCATTTTTCCCTTCATAAATCATGACCATTTACCGCTGTTTCACCTCTCTTATACACCCTCATCTTGCACTAGTCCAAGAACGATGACATATTTCGCATGAACTTTATATTTCATATTTTGAACTTAACTTAGCATTAATTAATTAATTATTACGTGATTTCATGCTTATAATCACTCTTGTAACTTATCGATATCTCTAATGTTGTTTGATAGTCATGTGCTTACAGTGACCGCTGATCCTAGTGCATGATTGGATCTTGCACCAGTGCCAACACGGTGAATCTTTGCAACAGATCTGGACCTCCTTGATCACTGCCTTGTTTTAGCCGCTTCAGCCACGACAACAGGTTAGATCTAAAGGCAGTCGAGCTCCAGCTATGACAACAAGGCAATCCAAAGGTAGCTGAGATTGGATTTATGATGAACGAATAGTTGGACATTGGCTACGGCCAAGTTGTTAAACTGCCTAATTTTGAAGGCCGAAAGCTAAATTCTGCATATCAGTTATGTAATCAGTTAAATGATCCTTTTGGCCTTCGGCCAAGGATCTATATAACAAGGAATGTAAATAGGACGAGATAGTTCTTGATAAGTTTGTATAGAACAGAGATATAACCAGGAAGGCGGTAAGAGGCTTGTATTTTTGTTATCGCCCAAATCTGGGCTGGACTGTGTAATCACGGATGTATTTGCCTCTATGAATTAATAAGAAGGGAGCTCTGCCTTATGTTTTCATGAATCATATTTTTATTTGAAAGTTGATGAATTGATAAAGTGTTGAGCAACATTTCTATTTAAAACGGAACTGTGCTGGTTGGCTAGGGCTCAGCCAACCCAGCATGTTTACCCTATTTTCTGTTCATGTAATTTCTGTTTATACTGCTAAGTGTGATTTAATGTACAACACATGAATTCTTGTCTGAGTGAAAGCAGATCCACAGTGTGAAGTAGTTAGAATTTATTTTCTTGCATTTGATTTTAGATTGGTTTCCCTGCCTGGTCCAAGCAGGAGAAATAACCCTGCACCAGTGCACGTTGTTGTTGTAGGTTTTAACCCCATACAGAAATTACCTGCATACAAATTCTAAAACATAGAAAATAAACAATGTGAGAGCGTAACACATAAAACACATATACACGGAGATTTTCACCGGGATCCCAAAACCGAGACTACCAGCTTGATTTTTCATTATATTCCTTTCAATGTTACAATACATATTTATACATGTCGAAGCATCTAATACCATGGACCGAAAACCATCGCGTCCAAAACAATGGACCGAAAACTATAGGTAGGTTCGCCTAACCTTAATATAGGGTCCAAAAATAAAAAACCCGGGGCGCTACCCCGGACCCCGCAGAGGGGGCCTACCTGCCGCCCTCAAACCCCCCGGATAGGGGCGGCTGTCGCCTCCCCATGACCCCCCCTACGCAATCGGTGCAACGAAGGGGGGGGGGGGGGGGGGGGGGGGGGCGGCTTTGCCTCCCCTCTAACCCCCCGGTTCACTACGTAGGTTAGTCGTGGAAAGAATATAACACAACCCAACATTCTCCCACTTGTTGTTTTCTTTCCATACGGAGCCATAGGAGAGCTTAGTCATTTTTCCAGCCCTAAAACTCCCATTGTTCTCTACACCAAGAGAACTTCTTAGAGCTCATAGATTTTCTCAATGCATCTACAGTATTCTTCAAAGTGTCCACCTTTACCAGCAATACCTTTTTGTCTTCTATCATATCCCTCACAAAGTGATACTGAATATCAATGTGCTTTGTCTTTGAATGATAAGTAGGGTTCTTTGCCAAGAAAATTTCACTTTGGCTGTCACAGTCTATCCTTATAGCTCCCTGTACTAACCCCATACTTGAACACAATCTCTACAACCAAACTGCTTCCTTGCTTGCATGAGTGGATGCCATGTATTCTGCCTATGTAGTTGATAGTGCCAATACAGATTGTTTCTTACTCATCCAACTGACTGAACCTCCAAATAGGTTAAACACATACCCACTTGTAGATCTTCTCTGATCCAAATCTCCAGCCCAGTCTACATTAACAAAGCCATAGATATCCAAAACTCTGTCCAATCCTGGTCCTCCTTGGTAGCACAAACCATAATTGCTAGTGCCACACAAATACCTAAAAACCCGCTTCACTGTTGTCCAATGCTCCTTCCCTGGTTTTGACATAAACCTGCTCAATACTCCCACTGCATGTGCAATGTCTGGTCTAGTACAGACCATTGCATACATCAGGCTACTGACTGCACTTTCATATGGAACATGGAACATATTCTCTTCGTCTTCTTGTGTCTTGGGACACTGTTCAGCAGATAACTTTACACCTATAGGAATAGGAACCTTCACCGGTTTACTATCCTGCATATTAAACCTCTGCAGTATTGTCTCGACATACTTCCTCTAGTTTAACCATAGCTTCCTTGTTGCCTGAACTATTTTAATTTCCATGCCCAAAATATAGTTTGCAGCACAAAGATCTTTCATGTCGAATTTGGAGGACAATTGGGTCTTCAAATCCTGGAAAATTTCTTTGTCATTTCCAACCAGCAACATATCATCCAAACACAAGACCAGATAAATAACATGGTCACCAATTAATTTAAAATACACACAGTGATATTCTTTGCTTCTGGTGAAGCCAAGTCCCTGTATAGATGTATCAAATTTTTGATACCACATCCTTGGTGACTTTTTTAACCCATACAGAGACTTCTTTAACTTGCATACTAGTTCTTTCTTACCCTTCACCACAAAACCTTCAAGTTGCTTCATGTAGATCTCCTCTTCCAAATCCCTGTGAAGAAATGATGTCTTCACATCCATCTGTTCTACTTCAAAATCAAAAGCAACAACAACAGATAAAAGTAATCTAATAGAAGTTACCTTGGCAACAGGAGAAAAAATATCACCAAAATCAATTCCAGGCACCTGGGAATAACCTTTTGCTACCAACAAAGCTTTGTATTTCTCCACCTTTCCTTCTGCATTTGTCTTCTTCTTCAACACCCATTTGCTGCCAATGGGTTTCCTTCCAGCCGGCAAGTCCACCAGATCCCAAGCCTCATTTTTGTGCAAAGGTTCCATTTCATCAACCATGGCCTCTTTCCAGAGTTTTCCATCCTCTGAATCTACTACTTCCTTCACAGTTCTGGGATCATCATCAATAATAGATAAAGAAAAATTTGAATAGAAAGCAGATGGACTATACCTTTCTGGCTACCTTCTTTCTCGAACTAATCTTCTTACACCCAGAGTTTTTGGCTCTTCATCTTCTGATTCCTCCTTTGTTGTAGAGTCTAATTCTTACTCCTTTAGCTCAAACTCTATCTTCACAGGTTCCTTTGGTTGGAATTCATGTTTAATAACATCTTTCACCTCTCTGAACACCACATCTCGGTTGTACACAACCTTCCTTGTTACTGGGTTCCAAAGCTTATAACCCTTTAAACCATCCTTATACCCAATAAAGATGCACTTTTCAGAGTTACTATCCAACTTGGTTCTTTTCTCCTTTGGAACATGTACATATGCATCACATCCAAATACCCTCAGATGTGAAAGAGAGGGTTTCTTACCAGTCCATACCTCTTATGAAGTCTTATCCTCCAGCGCTGATGAAGGTGATCCGTTGACCAGGTAACATGCTGTCTCCACTGCCTCTGCCTAGAATTCCTATCCTAACCTAGCACCACTAAGCATGCTTCTTTCCCTCTCCATCAACGTCTTGTTCATTCTTTCTACAAATCCATTTTGCTGAGGTGTATATGGATTAGTCTTCTACCGTGCTATACCACACTTCTTACAAAATTCTTCAAATTCCTTACTACAAAACTCTCCACCGTTATCTGTCCTCAGCACCTTTATCTTCTTCTCTGTCTGGTTTTCCACCAGAGCCTTAAATTCTTTAAACCTGTCAAAGACTTTAGATTTATTCTTAAGGAAATATATCCATGTATTCCTTGAGAAGTCATCTATAACTAATACATAGTACACAGACTTACTGAGGGATGGAACCTTCACAGGTCCAAACACATCACTGTACACAAGCTCTAAAATTTGTTTCACCCTCTTACCACCAGAGGGGAAACTCACCCAATTCTGCTTCCCATATACACCATTTTCACAGGAATGAAAATCGAGAGAGCTATTACTCATACCTTCTACCATACCTTTACCATGAAGTATTTGAAGGCCCTTCTCTCCAATATCTCCAAGCCTTTGATGCCACAACATGGTCTTCTCTCGAGAGACCACTAGATTTTCTGCTCCACTTTCAGGAACCACAACACTGTTGCACCCATCGACAACAGTGCTGCCTTGCAGCTTGTACAGAGTTACAGTCCAAACTCCCCACATCAATACCAGCGCTCCCTGAACCATCTTGCAGGTATCCTTCTGGAACACTATTTTTACACTTGCATCATCCAACTTGCTTACAGAAATCAGATTTCTGGCCAATGTAGGAATATGCAGAACACTCGGAAGTGTTCTAACCCTTCCACCTTGCAACTTCAACTTTACTTTTCCACGACCAATGATTCTAGCCTTCCTATCATCCCCCAAGAAGACATCACCACCATCATATTTCTCATAATCACGAAACCACTCTCTATGGGGAGTGAAGTGAAAGGATGCACCTGAGTCAATCAACCATGCCTCATGATCTACATGTGTACCTGAAGAAGCCAAGTACACATCCCCACCTTCATCTGAGGTGGTTTTCGCCTCTGCAGAAGGAGCATCATCAGATCCCTTTCCTTTATCAAGAGCTTTAGATTTATATTACCTTTTATAGTGCCCTTCCTTTCCGCATTTCTATCATACCACCTTTACAGCTTTCCCTGGAGATTTAGATCTCCCACTCGATGACTTATTTTTGTTTCTGTTCTGGAACCGTCCTCGTATAGACAAGGCATCACCATTATAGCTCTCCATATTTTTCCGTCTCATCTCCTCCGTCAACAAGGATGAGGCTATTTCATCAAACTGCAAGGCAGTTGCATTGCTACCTATTGCAATAACCAGACTATCCCACAAATCTAGTAGAGAACACAACAAACTGATGCACTTATCTTGATCTGAAATTTTAATATCAAGAGATGCTAACTGACTTACCACAGTATTAAATGCGTTCAGATGTTCTATCGCCGAGTCTCCATCTTTCATCCTCAGGTTGTACAACTTTTTCCGTAAGAACAGTTTATTCACCAGAGACTTAGATTGGTACAAAGTCCCTAACTTGTCCCACAAAGCCTTTGACGTAGCTTCCCCTGATACATTCCACAATACTGAATCTGAGACACACAATCATATTGTACTCTTTGCCTACTGATCCAACTTCTTCCATTCTTCATCGGACACTCCCGTTGGTTTAGTACCGGGATCTACCATGATCCACTGATCTTTATCCACTAACAGATCCTCCATCTTGAGTTTCCACAACTCAAAACTCTGACCATTAAATTTCTCGATCTCTATCTTTCCACTACTCGCCATCTTCTTTCACCACCAAAATCAATCTCGTAGATCTCCCACTAAATAGGGTCTACCACAGGCCCGAGCGAAAACCCTCAACAACAAAGGCGTCCCCTTGAAGAGAAAACTACTCTGATACCAAATGAAGGTTTTAACCTCGTATAGAAATTACTTGCATACGAATTTTAAAACACAGAAAATAAACAATGCGAGAGCATAACACATAAAACACATATACACAAATATTTTCCCCTGGATCCCAAAACCAGGACTACCAGCTTGATTTTTCATTATATTGCTTTCAATGTTACAATACATATTTATACATGCCAAAGCATCCAATACCATGGACTAAAAACCATCACATCCAAAACCATGGACAAAAAACCATAGGTAGGTTCACCCAACCTAATATAGGGTCCAAAAAAAAAATTTCCCAGGGCACTGCCCCGGACCCCATAGAGGGGGGCTACCCGCCCACCTCAAACCCCCCTGTGGATCCCCCACTGCGCAATCGGCGCAACGAGGGGGGGGCTCCGCCCCCCATCTAATCCCCTGATTCACTATGTAGCTTAGTCATGGAAAGAATATAACACAACCCAACAGGTGTGCTATTCATTTCCTGCAGTTTTGTTTGATTTGGTTTTCCCCGCCTGGTCCAAGCAGGAGAAATAAACCTGCACCAGTGCACATTGGTGTGTTATTCATTTCCTGCAGTTTTGTTTGATTTGGTTTTCCCCGCCTAGTCCAAGCAGGAGAAATAACCCTGCACCAGTGAACGCATGTGTGCTATTCACTTTCTACAGTTCTAATTGATTTGGTTTTCCCGCCTGGTCCAAGAAGGAGAAATGAACCTGCACCAGTACACGTTGGTGTGATGCAGCAAGCCTTTTTAGTTTACTTCCAGTAGTTTTCTTGCTTTCATTAATACTTCATGACAGGATAAATTATAAGGATTGTTTCTTTATTTCTACACTTTGTTAAAATCAGAAACATTCATTTTTATGTGTGCAATTTGATTTCACAACACTTGCAGTAGTTAAGCTCTTATTTCAAGAATTAAATACTAAGTGTAAGAAGCTCTGATCTGGTGCAAGAACTATTTTCTTGTCACATGATCTGACATCTGTCCCGTAAGTATCAAACTTCTGTATTGCTGCTTTTCTTCAGAACATCATATACGCGACTGTGTAGTGTCTAACTCGCATATATATGCGTCTTGTCTTCATGAAACAAGCGTATGAGATTTAGAACACAGAGGTTCCACATTTTCAACTTCCTATGAGTATGTCATGTATGTGTATACTGCTATGCCACATCTTTCTAGCTGTACTTCCTTTTTCTTCCATATCTTCAACTGTGATGATGTTTTCTTCTTTTGGTTTGGTGTCCGCAATCTTCTCCTACATTCTTTTGCTATGTGTCCCAGCTTGTTACATGCATAACATCTCACATGTTTCATATTCCTTCTGTAGAAATCAACAGCTTTGTGACCAAACATATTGCAAGCAAAGCAATATCCCTTAAAGTACCTGGAATGTGATGATCTTTCTGTTTGACGGTCTTGAACCATTCTACTTCTGCATCTGGCTGCAACATGTCCAAGATTATGACATACATAACATTCAACATTATTCATTGGAGGAAATAATCGTCTATCACTTCCAAAGTTAGGAGCAAAAGATTTTCTTTAAGGAATTCCTTTCCTTGGCTATTGATGGGGTTGTCTTCTCATCTCCTTGTTGATCATTTTTGATTTCTCATTATAGTTCCTTGCCTCACCTTGTGAGCTAGATTCACCTTTAGCAGATTCATAAAAACCAAGACCAATTTTGATAGCAGGCGACCTTTGACTACTAAGAATATCATCCAAGATCTTAGTACTATCTTGAAATCGTAATAGTTTATATTTTTCTTCTAATTTACCTTTCAAGATATTTACCTCAACTTGATGTTGTTCTTCCTTTTCCAGACATTGCTTCGTCAAAGTTTCTTCAGACTTTCTTCCTTCTTCCACTTGTTGCGTTAGTTTGAGAATCTCATTTTCTTGCTCTTCATTTAGCACCTGCAGCATTTGTCGTACTCTGGAGGCACATTCCAACTGAGCTTTTAAGTTGATAATTTCTTCTTTGAGTGCACTCTCCCTTTTGCTAGGTAGATCTTGTGGATCTATGAATTTATCTAATGCTTTATTTACTTGTCCATCTTCAATCTGAGGTGATTCAAGATCTGAATACTTGCTTCCACTCAATAGCAGGCTTTCATTATTCCTTTGAGGTGTCTTCTTCTTTTGACGCGCTTTCTTTCCCATTGTTCTATGGATCTCCTTCAAGCGATCAAGCTTCTACCAAAGAACCTGGCTCTGATACCAATTGTTGGAAATAATACTGAGAGGGGGGGTGAATCAGTATTAGCAAATCAAACACTTTTCATTTTCATACTCAGATTCATATACGCTACTTCAGTTAAGGATACCCCTGTATATACGTAACTGTGATTAATGCAACTAGCGTACATCCAGTAAACTTATGATTCAGTTAGTTCATCTTCAGTGAATGCATCAGAACATTATTAACCATATGAATAGTAAACAGGTGCAGTAAAATAGAACAAATCATCACACATGAGAAGCACACATCAACACCATGATATAAGGTGGAAACCCAATGTGGGTGAAAAGCACCTGCTGCAATTCGTTTCTATCTTCCTTTAATAAGAAACTTCTTTTTACAATAGTACTGGTGCAGTCTTATACCAGTATGCAGGCTTCTACTTGCAGAAGGCTACAACCTTCTTAGCTCTTGTACTAGCCGATCCATTTACTAGTACGTAGGCGCTGGCCTACTGAAGGCTCCAACCTTCACTCATTTTCCAGCTGCTCCTGGAAGGGAGCTACAACCCTCTAGCTCTTGTACTGGCCAATATGTTTACCAGTACGTAGGCACCAGCCTATGATCATCCAGGGACAACGTTTCATACATTTTCATACTGGATCCATAAATACAAAATAATCACCACTGCAAGACATCCATCAATTACACCTGCATCACCGATCTCTGAATCACCCAATACCGAAACAGTGAAACCCTGTCAACAACACAATCACATAACAGACAACAGAACTCTACAACAATAACCAGATCCAACTGCAACTTCAAATATAATGCATACACTACTATGATGAACCAAACTCGCGTACATACGTGCTTTTACCAAGGCCAACCCGCGTACAGATCTGCAAATATTTACTCATAACTTTGCAGCTGTTCCAGACCTCAGTCATACCCAGATCATAACATTCATACAATAAACATGCGTCAATAGATCTAGTCTATCCATAATCAAACCATATAATGATAATCATTCCAAGCCTTAAGATCTCGTTCCATCGTTCATCATCCTCCACATGAGTGCAACCTTGGTTCAGATCAAGCAAGGCATCACCAACCCATAACCAGCATCTGGATCTCACACTTCATCAGATATTCATCATTTTCCCACTACACCCTTGGCCTAACGATCTTCTCCTTATATAGGTTTAGGCTTCTCTCAATACCATGGTCCAAAACCATGTTGAACCAATACCTTGGACCCTTTACCTGGGGTCGACACTTTGGACCAAATACCATGGACTAATACCAAAATACCATGGACCAAATACCACGGACCAAAACCATGGTTTCCAACATGTATGCGCCTTTCCTTCTGCGAAGCTGCGTGTGTACATATACACACCTTTTGTTCTGCTAACCCACGTGTATACGCACTTTCATCAAGGTTAACCCGCGTATACCTCTCTCTTTACCTGCTGCACTATGATCTATCATTTCAGTGAGTTGCCATCAAGGACAACACCTGTATCATACCTCTGAGTGAGTTGCCATCAAGGACAACACTTGTATCATAATGCCAACAATACCAGAGAAATATCAGATGGGTTAACATATCAGAGCAAGTAAAGAAGAAACAAATAGCACAACTATCGAAAGAGCGAGGGTAGGAGGGTACGTAGTCATCAGAGCAAGTAGAGAAGAAAACAAAGAGCACAACTATCGAAAGAGCGGGGGTAGGAGTGTATTTTTGTTTTGATCGTGGTTAAAGGCCCGCACTAAATCCTACCCATCAATCTCATTTTCAATGCTTACGTCATAGTCAACGGCAGGGGTTAAGTCTCTTGTTAACTCGTGTGCTAGTTGAAGACTCGCAGGCCGTAGATTTGATGACCTTGTATATCCAATGGATATCGGGTCACAAAATGATCAGACGTTAATCTCAAGAATGGACCCAAAATTTTATAGATCAAGGATTTATAATCCTTATCAGCTCTGTAAAGGCGGTTAAGCGTCGCGCAAGTTCCCCGGCCAATATCGTTATGAACCATTGGATCCAGTGCACCTTGATTAAATAGTGGAGGATTGGCGATTGAGTTTGTTGATCGATTGGATCAACAACCATCGGATTAATGATGAGATCAATGGTGGACGCATGCAAGAGGAGGAGTCTTAGGAATAACTCCGATTTTTATGAAATTGTGATTATGGGATTAAGGGAATGACATGGCACGTAGAATCTCCATATGGGTAACGTATCTCGAGCATCTATCACAGAGAAGAGGTAATCGTTCGTGAAATTGAAGAAACAGAGGAAGCCTGAAGGTCAAGAAAATGAAAGAAGAAGTCAAAAGTTCAAGAAGCCAAGGGTTTGGTAGACGATAAAGGTACAAAAGAAGCTGAAGATTGAGTGAGATATATGGAAACATGGGATAGAAGCTAGTTGTAGGTCCAGCAGGACAAAAGGAAGTCGTAGGTCTAGTAGGACAAAAGGAAGCCAAAGGTCCAACAAGACAGAAGGAAGCTGAAGGTCCAACAAGAAAGAAGGAAGTCGAAGGTCTAGTAGGACAAAAGGAAGCTGAAGGTCAGAGGAGGAAGAAGGAAGCCGAAAGGGCCAACAGAAGACGAAGATCTGTTTGACCTCATACCAGCCAAGTAAGATTTCATCAGTCATCATTTGAAGGGAGCAATAGACAACACCATCGTTGAAGTATTTGTGAGTTTTTTCCTTGGAAGTAAGGTACCATAGTAGTCACTCCTAAAGCATTTACCATGGTAGTGAGAATAGAGGCTTGAAACAGAGAGTTGTTTCTGTGTAGAGCTTAGTGCAGTTCACTATAGACACATTGAAGTTGTGTGAAGACTATTGTAGATCATGATGGATATTTGAAATCATCATGAGGTAACTTTGCAGACATTGTGTGGGCAATATGAAGAGTTGTGAAGACTCCTTCATATGAAGATAGGTTGTCATTGATGATGTAGCATGGAGACTACAATGAAGTTGTAGATTGACAGAATTTAGTGAGGAAGATTTTGGGATTAGAAAATTACTATCAAACATATCTAGACAAAATATAGCAGTGGGTTGGAGCCTCAAACAAACAAGGTTGGTGCCTTGAAAATATTGGGTTGGAGCCCTTGGGGTTGGTGCCTCAGAATTGGAAGGATTGATGTCCTTGAAGTTGATTCTCCTAAACACAAGTTTGGTGCCTTGAGAAGATAGGGTTGGTTCCCTAGAGGTTGGAGCCTCACAAAATACCAAGTTGGTGCTTGGCAACTGACTGGAGCCTTATATATTTTGTATTTGATTTATTGTAAAGACTATATTAATAAAAGAATTTATTCCTATTTTTCATTTTTGTGTTCTAAATGTAAACGAGTTAACTGGTAAAAACAACAATTGAAAACAAATATTGATTCACTCCCCCTCTCAGTATTTCCAACAGTTTGAAGGTGTGGGAGTGTGATAAGTGTGGAAGAAGTCATTTGTAGAAGTGTTTGAAGGTGGGAATAACGAGAGATTGCAAAAATAATTGTGGAAACAAATAATTATCAAAACGCTACACTAGATTAGTTCCCTAGCATATCTATAACTATGAAAATATCACTCTTGTCTTAATGCAGTCTCCCTACATGTAGAGAGTTGTAAGAGGCCCACACCCATTGAGATATTATCAATCCTTTCTTTGTTTGGTAATAAAAAAGGTTAAAGCAATTTGAGTGTAGATGCCATATTATTATAACATCTTGTACATATATTACCATTTGTTATAAAAATATAAAAATATATTTGTATTTTTTAAGTTGAATAAAAAATATTTTTTAATTTTACATAGTATTTTGATTTTGTTTATTAAAAAAGCTATTTAACAATATATATATTTTTGAATACTTTTTTTGTAATAGAGAATAAAAATATATTTAGTATTATGAATATAAAAAAATAAGATAGTCTAAAATCTATAAACATTTGAGAAAGTAAACAATTTTTATTTTAATTAATAAACATTATTTTATTTTAAATAATATGTTTTTGTAATAATAAATATAAATTGAATTTTCTAGATAATAATTAATGATTAATTTTGTTACATATTAATCATTAAATTATAATGGATTTTGTTACTTTGGATGTCTTACTAGTATCAACCCCATGACTCCATGCCTAATGGATAAAGTTACCATTTTCCTAACCAAGCCGGTCAATTTTCAAGTTGACTCTAGCTAGTGAGCAAATAAGTGAGTTGTTACTATAGTCACTCTCAATAGTAGCAGACTCAAAGAGAGATCTCTCTAGAAATGGAAGGGTTAGCTTTCCATTTTAAATTCCAGATTGGAAGGGTCAGGTGCCCATTTTAAATTTTGGTTTAAAGGTTACCTAAGTGATTTCCCTCCACAACCAGGGTAATGTTTCAGTGATAATAGGAATAGTGAGAGAGGTTACTGTTAGCCTCCTATTGCAATAGGTTTCATATTTCATGATTGATTGTTTTACATGCCAAATATGTCATCTTTTCATGCTGCAAGGTTCCATATTTCCAAGAAGTTCCATTTTTGAAGAATCATACCATTTTTGAAGAGTTTTACAGGTAAGGGAAAGCCAAACAGCTTAATCTTGGCTTCCGTAGGTTTAAATTACTTGTTTTAGAAGATAGAGAATGAATATCTGTCCAAACAGCTTAAGCTTGTGTTGAAGCCCTGAAAATCGGGTCGACAACAAGGGGGATACCCACCCGGTCCGGACCTTGGTTGGCAGTTCCTTATCTGTTTGGTATAGTGGGTCCGACTAGGGATAATGGGACCAGTTTCCCAATCTAAGGGTGTATGTGTGTGTGTGCAGAGTTGGATGTTGCTGACCTAAGAATACTTAAAGCTAATTTAATTGAAACTTTTAAACTAACTCTATGCTATTGTAATCTAATGAGAAACAACACATCTAAGCTATGCTAACATGGGGTGTATTTCTTCTATTATGCGATCTAAAGAGATTTCAAACAATAAATGGTAATAAAGATCATTCAGCTATCATAAGAATAGGAATCAATTAAGATAAACCACTTTGCATAAAAAGTTAGGCAAAACAGTTGTGAACAACATATCGCATAATAAGTTATTCATATATCAAACATAAATAAATGACTCCACCATACAAAAGTGTCAAATGGTAACTCATACATCCATGCAGTAACATATAAACAACTGAAAACTATATATCACTTTAAGAATATAAGCAGAAATGGCCAAGAGATAAAAGTACCATTTATGACTAATCTTACTCATAAGCTTCAAGCAAAAACGATTTATCTCTACTTGTTCTAACATCTACTAAGAGTACAAAAGCGCAACATCAGTAGCAGACATCAAATGCAAACATGAATAAATCTCGATCCATCCATTCATCAAAACCTCCTCTGAGGGTGCAGAAGTGCATGTTCCGAGGACAAGTTTTTGACAAATTTCTGGACCCTTCTCTAAATGCATGAGAAGGGTTAAAATACTACTTCCTAATTCTAATAATAGTGTATTTACAAAATTTAGGATGCGGTTTTCAAATGACCGTCCTTTTTCTAATCTAATTTTAAAGAAAAAACAACATTCTAAAATAAGGCTACTTCTAAACTTGGTCTTTAAAGCTGCAAGTGTTCATCATGGGCTTGAGGAGAGTCGGCTAGCTGACTTCTACGCTGAGCTGGGCTGCGAAAACAGAATCTATGAGAGCTGGCACTACTTTTTCGGCCGCGTTTATGATGCATTTCACAGTCATCCATTGACTATGCGGCTTGACCAAGTATGCCCAGTAACACTCCCAATTTAACCTGTTTAATGCTTGGATCGCTTTTCCCTTTTCCTGCGCCTTCTGCTTCCATTCTGCTTCCAGTCGTAGTTTATTTGGTAGGTACCCCGGGGTGGTCTCTTCGATTAAATTGGCCCTGTGTAAATTCTCATTTACACAGTCTCTTTCCCTGTATAACATGAATCTTTGGAGGTCATCTGGAGACAACTTTGACTGAGCTTCCCGCAAAATTTCTTGGAGTGAGCTTCTACTCTGAAATAAATCATCAAACAAATCTTTCTTTCCAACGAATACTTTTATTTTGACGTTCGTTATGAAATCTTGGGCAACATCATTTGAGTCGAATGGCCTTGCTGGGAATTTAAATAATTGTAGACACGTCACATTCTCCACTTCGGTGAAAGAGTGTCCTACATCGAACAATAAAAGGCCCCACAAGATATAGGAAACTGAGGCCATATGGCCTTCTTTTTGTCTTTTAGGTATTTGGTCAGGCCGCCTTCTGAACAGGTTTGATAAGCAATTTCCCGAGCCAAAAGTTTATCAGGGATATACAGAGGCAGGACATGAGGAGGTACAGTGCTTCCAAACACTCTAATATAGGTGAACCATTCTTCCCCGAACCATCTTGCGATGGGGATGATATCTATCTGTGCCTCGGGTGAGCACCTCGGGGGGTCTTCATCATACATCATTTTATACAAGGGTAAGATAAGCCCGTGACAAATCTGGTAGAAGTGCGGGATGAACTGAGAATCTCATAACACCTTATGATAAACATGGATAGGTAATGGGTCCTGAGTAGTCCATTTCCAACCCATAGTGGGAAACTTAGACACATAACAAATAGAATCCATAACATATGCGGACAGATAAAAAGGAGGATAAATCCTTTGAGACAAGGATCTTTTAGACCAGTAATTGATAATACCCATGTATAGATTATCAGAAAAGATCTTGGCCCAATCCATAATATCGGCATTTGTGGTAGCATCTATTAATGGTAGCCATTCAGACGAAAACTTATTAATATCCAGCATCCCAAATAATTTACAAAGCATGGCCGCAGCAAAACAATACGAAGAAGTGAGGGAACCGGTGCTGTACATACCATTTTTGTCTTTTTTGAGCGGCTCCTCTTTTCTGGACCAATCTTTGGTGGTCTCTGCTAGGTTTGGGTTCTCTGCCACAAATTTCTTAACGAATTGTGCATTGTAAGTCGCTTGCGGTTCAGGAAGATGATACATAAGCTTTAAACCTTGTGCAGCGGAATGATTCGATAAGCACATGTCCTTGAATCTTGAATTGTCTGTCGTTCATCTCTGCATTGTCAAGTATCCACTTGATCATATCCGTATATGGTAGAATTTTGGGCCTTGCTGCTATCCGGTGAAGAAATGAACATGCTAGCTCCTCTAAGGACGCCTCGGAAGAGTGTTGTGAGCCCGCGACAGCAGCAACCTTCATTATTCTGGGATTCTCTTCTTCGAGCAGTCTGTACATGCTTTCCCATGTCGATATCCCTGCGTCTCTGTTACAGGCTGTGTCAGTATACAAGGGCGTCATCTCCTTCATCTTTTCCTTTGTCTCAGAGCCTTGAGCTTTATTTTTCTTTCCCATTTCTTCCTGCGTTTGGCTTTGAATCGTCTTTAGTTCTTCGTTCCTGCAGCTTACGTGTGAAATGGAAATGACTGATCAAGAAAGGTGATGGGAGAGTTTTAAATGCAACAGATATATCAAATATGCCACCTTACGTGAAGTAATTCTTTACAAAAGCACGCGTCTCCACTTCATTTAATAGCTGACAACTAATTCCTTTACTATCATTAAAAACGCATGATCTTGAGTCAGATTATGGTAAGTGGATTTTCTTTGAATAGCCTGCCCGAAGGATTCATGATGAAGTGATTTATGATTTTCTTACGTAACATCGCAGATCGCTCCTATGATCACCCCCTATATTAGATCATCTTTCCTCTTCTATCATATTTTCTTTCCAAAATATAATATAGATTGTATTCCACTTTGTAGGCAGAGAGCCAACCAGTGGTTCTAGTTGAATTCTTTATGTGTCACTTTTGGAATTTGATGCGCTTCCATTAAACTATTAGATCATATTTCTAATCAAATATGTGGGGAAAATTTCGAAGTTATGAATTCTATTTCTACCAATTCCATATGGTTTAGTATATATATATATATATATATATATATAGATATATATATATATATATATATATATATATATATATATATATATATATATATATATATATATATATATATATATATAGATATAGAGTTCAATGGGCTTTGCAGGACACACTATGGTGGTGGCGTAAGTTCTTACTTCTTGTTTTATATTCTTACTCCCCCAAAATAAAAAAAGTTCATGTTGTAGGAATTAAGGAAAGATAATTTCTATTTATTTTTTTATTTTAGTGGTTTTATGAAACAAATTAAACTCCTAACCACTTTTTTTACACCTCCCTGGCAACGAGGCCAAAATGTCAAGTCATAAAGTGAGATAAATAATTTTACATTTATTTTGTCAATCCGAGTAGGTAAACTTCTAGGTGAACACAATGCATGTAAAACTGATTTTTAGTGTTTTCCTATCAAAATCAATCATAATACATATACAAGTAGATCTCAGAGTTGATTCACCTTATACTGATTTCCAAATTCTTAAATTGAAAATTGCCTTGTTGACATAGAGTTATAGATTCAACTGGATATATCACACTTCCACAGGAGATACTCCATTTGGATTATTTGTTCATTAAACTCAAATAGCTTGTTCTGAAAATAAATTTAAATAAAATCAGTGTTCTGAGTTTCAAAATAAAATTCTAATTACAATCACTCTTTCTATTTTGAAAACACAAATCAAATAATAAAAATTTAATTATTTAAATAATTTGAGACATCATTCTAAGAAAATTACTCAAAGACACCAAAGTATGTAATTAAAACAAATAAGTAGGATCCTGTGTGACTAGAAAATCACTACAAGAAACCCTGTAATTACTACAAGAATTTGAAGTAGGATCCTCTGTGATCACAAAATCACTATAAGAAATCTTGTAATTACTACAAAAATTTGTGTGTGATTACAGGGTTTCTATAGGAATCCAAATAATTATTACATGAATTCCTGTTGTGATTACAAGATCACTACAAGAATTCGAAGCAAACAATTTACAGGAATTTGAAGCACATGATTACATGAATTTAAAGCATGTTATTATAGGAACAATGTATAATTATACGAGAACAAAGCATGCTATTCATCACATACAGGTCAAGATTTTTAATTAAAACTCATGGTAAACCATATCAAAGATTTTTAAATAAAACTCACGCGAAACCATATTAAAGCTTAAAAACATATAGAAAAATATAAGCAACATGCACCAAGGGGCCCTCCTCTCCTTGTAAGTGATGTTGTGAAGATTTCAAACAATTACTGCCACTATATCATAAGTTCATTACAATTAGAAAAATAAAAAAAATAAAAAAATAAAATATTATACAACAAAGTATGTATGTCTATTTGTCATTTTTTCCTTTCTAACCTCTTTTTGTACCATTTATTTATTTTTATAGAAAAGATAATAGCTTAACAAAATTGTCTAAAAATGAGGATCAATTCTATATTGAATGCTAAAAACAACTTAATATAGTCAAATCTACCATGTGTATTCTACTTGAGAATTCGTTGGAGAAAATGGTGGCAATTCCTAATATTTTGTTCAATTTCAATTATGCGATACACCTTGCCTACACTTGGATCTGCCTTCTAGTACAAAAAATACTCACATTAGCTTTGCTCAATTTCAATTATGCGATACACCTTGCCTACACTTGGATCTGCCTTCTAGTACAAAAATACTCCCTGCTAATGTGGAATAGATTGGTGACTCAACTCTTGTATGAACGTATTTTGTACCGTTCATCCCTATTAGTAACAAAACGAAACTTTCATAAACAATTAAAAAGGAAAAGAAAAGGATAATATTGCAAATGATTTTTACGTTAAATTTATTATTTAATAGCCAAAAATGAGTAAAATGGTGTAATGTGAAGGTTCACATGAAGCTATGATGTCAAAAAATGGAATGGTCATGACGATGGAAATTAAAGTCCAACATAGTTGAGTCAAAATTTGCTCAAATATCAAGGTAAAAAGAAGGCCTTGTTGGATAAAAACTCCAAATATAGAATTTTCCAGCCAGGGACCCGGTGGTGAGGTGGGAAGTGAGGTGGGAAGGTGAAAGTAGGCATGGAAAATTTGACACCTTGTGGTTTGGAACGTTCAAAGTAGATAAGACCAAATGAAAAAATACATTCCTAATAGAAAATCTAGATGGCAAAGTGATCGAGTTGTCTGTCAATGCAGGGAGTCAAGTGTTAAGACATGCCAGTATGAATGAAGCCAAGTGTTGAGTTAAGAAATGCAAGTGAAGTTTTGAGTACGCCGAATGTTGAGTTAAGAAATAAGTGAAGTGTTGAGTTAAGACATTAAAGTAGGCATGAAGTGAAGTGTTGAGTTAAGAAGTGCAAGTATAATATAAGTGTGCATGAAGTGAAGTTATTTAGTTGGAGAAGAGTCAAGTCTAGTTGGATTTTTTATGATTCTATATTCAGTAAAAACATGAAAGTAAGGCATGAAATGAAGTGTTGAGTCAAGAAATGCAAGTATATTATAAGTGTGCGAGTTATTTGGTTGGAGAACAGTCCAGCCTAATTAGATTTTGTATGATTTTATATTCAGTAAGTATAGATTTTAGTGTAATCAAAGACTTCAAGCTGAAAAGATAGAGTTATGCTCTTGTGGTTGACCGTGTATTGGCACATCTTTTGCTTCAAGTCAGTCTACGGAATGACATTGAGAATGCAGAAGGGCTGACGCGTGTATGCGTTAAGGGCATTGTGTTTGGTGTCCCAAATTGTTTCCAATGTTGCGGTTGTACAGAACCTGAGAAGGATCTTCAAACAGCCATCTAAAGGGATCATAAGCAAATTCTTGCACCACAATGTTAACAAACTCTTCCGGAACATTATGGTTTAAATCAATTTCTTCTTCTGCAGATGGATTTGTTTCCTAGTGCAATTAAGAAGAGAGCTTTAATAGCCCCGCTAGACAGAAGTCGGAGAAATCTGAAAGCTATTTGCAGATAATTTTCGTCGAGTTAATATCCTTGGTTGGTTACGATTACATAAACATATATGGAAACTCAAACCCTAAAAAGCAAGACTTTCACGTCGGATTAAAGTAGGCTACCTAAAAATGGCCGCCAATAATGTTAATTATTAAAACACCGAGTTGTGCTTTATAGAAATCTATTGCCCTATATCTAAAAACAGGAAAGACCTGTATTTAACTCTTGTATTCAGAGATTTTGTCGATCATGCTTGTTAGATTATTAAGCGGTGATTAAATTTTAATCGCGATAATTTTAGGGAAAAATGAACTCTATTAATTTTTAATGGAATTGAAGACGTGACATTTTCAGTGTTACACCGGAAGAAAGAAATTTTTTTAAATTAAGGGAGTGTCAAATTAGCGTGTTAAGTTTTGGTTTTCAGTAAAAAGAAAATGGAAATCTTCCTGACCAGGTTAAATTTTTTGGGAACATCATTTAAAATGGAAGCCATGCTTGCCATGGAATAGGTACATTCGATGTATTCCGAGGAAAATTACAATAAGGAACACTTTGCTAATTAGGGTCTTGATACATACTTGTTTCATGTGGTCTCCATGGTCTATTGTAAATTGATTCTACATTTCCAAAGTCCTTTTGGTAAGTTGTCTATATTTCCGAATTTTCTTTGGTAAGTTGTTTTTAACTCAGTTAGTGTAGCACATTCTTTAGTTTTGTGTAGATATTTATAAATCAAACAAATTTGAATATTATCAAGAGTATATTCTCTTTAACTTAGGTAGTGTAAGGCATTTTTTAATTTTGTGTAAATATGCACAAATCAACCAAATTTGAATACTATTAAGACGATTTTCTTTTAATGAATGTTTTTCTTGACATTTAGTGCAAAATATAAATAAGTCTCACTCTTTCTCTTCTTTCTTTATCCTAATTTTCAAATCATCTATTTGAGAAATAAGAGTGTTTAAAATGTCATTCTTAAAAACCTCTAATAAATTTCCTAATTTTTCCCTAGTGACACGTAGAGTAGTTGATTTAGTATCTTTATAGAGTGGATTTCTTATGCTTGCATGAGTTCTAGTTTTTTCTCTTGAATATTTCCAACAAAAATCACTAATTCTTTGAAATGAAAGATGTGAAATATAACCAACACCTATTAGATTAAGTATATCTATGTGTTCATGATGGATGCCTTTTAGAAATATAGTTCGAGTTGTGTTAGGACTCAAATCATGTTGCTTAGATTTCTGCAAGTTATATAAAAAAGCTCTAAATAATCTTCTAAGATTTCATTTTCTTGTTGCATCATTTTGAAAATATCCTCCTGAGAATCTCTTGGTCTGCAATAGAGTTGATATTTCTTAAGAAAATCCTTTTTCATTGAATCTCAATATGCAATAGTACTCTCACCTAAACCCATGTACCAACATAAAGCAACTCCTTTCAATGTTGCAAGATATAATCACAAATTTTGTGCATTCGTGTTATAAGAATAGTTGTGACATAAAATATCAAATCCAAATAGAAAGGAGTCGGGCTCTTCAGTGATCCTACCATAAAATTTCGTAAGTATAGATGGTGGAATATACTTCATTCAAATTTCAACTCTTGGAATGTCCACAACAAGAAAGCCAAATTTTGCTTCACTATCATTAAATTTTTGTGTTGTTCCATTTCCTCCTCCATTTCCATTTCCTCAGAATCCTCCACCATCTCTTCAACCTCCTCCACCAATTCTAATGTCACCTCCTATATTAGATCATCTTTCCTCTTCTATCATATTTTCTTTCCAAAATATAATATGAAGGGTATTCCACTTTTGACGGGGAGAGCCAACGAAGGGTTCTAGTTGAATTCTTTATGTGTCACTTTTGGAACTTTATCCTTGTTGCGCTTCTCTTAAACTATTAGATCATATTTCTTATTCTACAATCACATGAGAATATGCGGGGAAAATATCGAAATTATGTGGAATTCTATGTCTACCAATTCCAGATGGTTTAATAAACCTCTCTCTCTCTCTCTCTCTCTCTCTCTCTCTCTCTCTCTCTCTCTCTATATATATATATATATATATATATATATATATATATAATATAAAATATTTAGTTCAATGGGCTTTGTAGGACACACTATGGTGGTGGCGTAGGTTCTTACCTCTCGTTTTATATTCCTACTCCCCCATAGTAAAAAAATTCATATTGTAAGAATTAAAGAAAGATAATTTCTATTTTTATTTTTATTTTTGTGGTTTTATGAAACAAATAGAACTCCTAACCACCTTTTTTACACCTCCCTAGCAACCACGCCAAAATGTCAAGTTATAAAGTGAGATAAATAATTTTACATTTATTTTGTGTAGGTAAACTTCAAGGTGAACACAATGCACGTAAAACTGATTTTTAGTCTTTTTCTAACAAAATCAATCATAATAAATATACAAGTAGATCTTAGAGTTGATTCACCTTATACTGATTTCCAAATTATTAAATTGAAAATTGCCTTGTTGACATAGAGTTATAAATTCATGAGGATATATCACACTTCCTCACCAGATACTCCATCTGAATTATTTGTTCATTAAACTCAATTAAAATTGTTTTGAAAATAAATTTATGTAAAATCAGTGTTGTGAGTTTCAAAAGAAAATTCCAATTCCAATCACTCTTTCTATTTTTTGAAAACAAAAATCAAATAATAAAAATATAATTAATTAAATAATTTGAAACATCAATCTAAGAAAATTACTCAAAGAAACAAATATATGTAATTAAAACAAATAAGTAGGATCTTGTGTGATTACAAGATCACTACAAGAAACCCTGTAATTACTACAAGAATTTGTGTGTGATTACAGGGTCGCTGCATGAATCCTAATAATTATTACAAGAATTCCTGTTGTGATTATAAGATCACTATGGTAATTCTAAGCAAACAATTTACAGGGATTTGAAGCACATGATTACATGAATTTAAAGCATGCGATTATAGGAACAATGTATATTTATAGGAGAACAAAGCATACTATTCATCACATATAGGTCAATATTTTTAAATAAAACTCACGCAAAACCATATCAAAGCTTAAAAACATATAAAAGATATAAATAACATCTACCAAGGTGCCCTCCTCGTAAGTGATGCTATGAAGATTTCAAACAATTACTGCTACTATATCATAAGTTCATCCTTCTACTATTGAGAAAAAAAAAAATTATACAACAAAATATGTATGTCTATTTGTCATTTCTTTCTCTCTAACCTCTTTATGTACCATCTGTTTATTTTTATACAAAAGATAATCGCTTAACAAAGTTGTCCAAAAATTAGGGTTGATTCCATATTGAATGCTAAAAACAACTTAATATAATCAAATCTACAATATGTATTCTACTTTAGAATTCGTTGGAGAAAATGGTGGCAATCCCCTAATATTTTACTCAATTTCGATTATTCGATACACTTCGCCTACACTTGGATCTGCCTTCTAGTACAAAAATACTCCTTACTAATGTGGAAGAGATTGGTGTCTTGTTATGAAACCAGCTCACAGAAAGATAGAAAAGATAGATGAATGCCTTAGAAATAGACCTCTTCAAGGGGGCAACCTCCTTTACATTACACAAATGAACAAGTCTTGGATGATACAAATGATAAGACCTCCTTTTTATATATAGGAGTCTAAGGGGTCATAATATAATCAGAGCCGACATAACAATAATAATGTAAGGGCACAATAATAACAAGATGGGGACTACATGGGTACAACAATATTATAAGTGGGTTGCACTAATAACAATAAGGGGTTACACTAGTAGTATAGGGGCCTAACATGCCCCTCTACTACTAGTATGAACATAGTTTGTACCTCTCAGTCGTATTAGTAACAAAACAAAATTTTAATAAACATTTAAAAAATGAAAAGAAAATGATAATATGGCAAATGATTTTTACGTTAAATCCATTATTTAAAAGTGAAAAATGGGTAAAATGGTGTAAAGTGAAGGTTCAGATGAAGATATGATGTCAAAAATGGAATGGTCATGGATATGGAAATTAAATCCCAACATAGTTGAGTCAAAATTTGCTCAAATATAAGGATAAAATGAAGCCCTTGTTTGATAGAAACTCCAAATAGAGAGTTTTCTAGCTAGGGGACCCTGTGCTTAGGTAGGATGTCAGGTGGAAAGGCAAAGGCATCCATGGGAAATTTGACCCCTTGTGGTTTAGAGAGTTCAAGGTAGATGAGACCAAAGGAGAAAATACATTCCTACTAGAAAATCTAAATGATAAAGTGATCAAGTTATGTGTCAATGGACAATACCTAAAGCACTACTTTCAATAATAAAATCAGATACCCACTTCCATGGTAAATATCAGTGGCTCATTATAAATATCAGGGTTTTTTTGTCACATTCTATGTTTTTAGTGTACTTTTTTTTACCCCATGCCCAATAAAGGTTACTAGTCTGCAAGTTCTCATAGCCTTGCCCGCAAGAAACTATCCCCAATTTGAGCCAATGTTGTACTCTCATTTATGTTTTTCCTAAGTTTTATACCCCAGAGTAGAGGAGTACAAAACACAGCAGAGCCCATTTTAAGAGAAAAGGATGTGGTCAAAGGCCACGTCGAGCCTACTCAATTAAAAATTTTTCAGGAATAACTTTTTAACAATATGAGCAAATCTTAAATTTGTTGTTGGGACCAAAACATGAGGATAGTCAAAGTGGAGATCGTAAGATTTAAGAACTTGGAAATACGTAATCCAGTGACACATTATAAAATTAATTGTGAGAGGCTCCGTGGATGAGAGATAAAAAATTTGTCAATTGTCGGAGTCGGGGGCGTCTATTGACAGAATCCCATAATGAAAATTGAAAGCTTAGATCCCCCAATTTCAGCTGCCCGATAACTTTAATTAAATCAATCGTCGAGAGCACCGAGGATGAGCCATTTACAAAAGGTATTATTCATGCAGTGAAGGAGCCGGGAAAGAAACGAATAAATGACAATGTGTCCTTGGGAAAATATGACATTAATAATTTCTTGGTGGGAGTTGGATACATGGCAAGAAGTTTTAAAGTATTTAGGTACCTAAAGGAACCAGATATAAATGACATTTGGACCAATCACAAGTCAACATGTGGCTCATATTGACGCCATTATGACGTCATCCCAACGATATAACCCAGAGGGTCAACAGGCCTATAGCTCTTTCTAATTGCATTCAAAAGGGAGTCAGGCTTCTAAACTCTAAGGATTAAGGCACTTGAGTTTCCGGGTTACAACTTAGTAATGACAAGCATCGATTTCAAGGGGGATAAGTTTCCATGTGGTAGTGAATCTTCCACATATCTCTAATTTAAATGATTAACAAGTAGATAGCTATGGAGAGGATCACTGCCCATCATGAAGCAATATCACTTGACAGGGAGCTCTAGTGGGTGAGCAAGCATGGTCGTTAAGCCAACGTTGCCCCCCCAAAAAGTCAGAGTCAACAAAGAAATATCTACAGATCAAAAATCACTCTTGATTATGGGGGGAGGGTGAGCCTTACCTCCAACTGCACCCAAGCACCTCACGGGGAGAATAGAAGTGCCCGCCACCTGGTAGACTTACACGACAACCTCGTCAGCAGTTGGGATCATCATTAAGTGAGTCGACATTCAAGACCTCTGTTGATATGAAAATCATACCATCTATATTCCCTTTTGTAATTTTGTATATATTTTATTTCTCAGAATGTATTAAGTTTTTATGTAATGATTAGAGAATTTAGGCCTCTAGCATGCTAGCACAGCTAATCAGTGTAGCTAGTTGTCACACTAGAAGATATCTTTGTAACTGTTTTTGTCAAAAATCTCGCTATAAAAGGGAAGAGGGAACTCATTGGAAGGGTTCAATTTTTTATTCAAGGGACCACTATATTTCTGCAAATTTGGCATGTTTCTATAAAAGAAGACATATATGTTATTCTAAAAGGTTGATTAAGAGGTTTTGGTGATTCCAAGCATTGATATGTGGACTATGTTTTCTTCTTTATGTCTATCATTTTCATATGTCTTTCTTCCCTCTTAGAACTCGCGTAATTGTAGCTACTAGAACTAAAAATTATATGTCCAATTTATCTATGTCATGTTATTGTAGATGGTACCTGTAAATGTTAGATTGATAGCCTTAAATTGCAGTCCCTGGTTTCTAATCTCATTATCTTTCTCTATACATTACTTTGTTGAAGTTGAATGCACATGATTCTATTAACTAACCCTCTGCACCAGAATTATTTCTCCATTTGTTCCCTATCCTATATTGCAACAACAAAGGAACCTTCACTATTTGTGTCTAGGCCACCATGGGTAAATGTTACTTCTTTGGAACAATATATTGTCAATGTATGTAACATGTCTGTTTTGTCAGTATGATTATTTAACTAATTTCAAATTCACTTATAATTTAAAACTCTTGAGAGATAAATATTTATTTATAATAGAATGTAAGATGTCCTAGGCACTGACCCATAACCTAAACCTGGGGGTCGCGTCTAGGAGACAAAATAATATGAAAAGATGGACAATTTTATGCTTACTTTTTGGCTTGACCATCGTTAATTTGATCATATAGTTTACACTCAGAGACGGGGATTTTTTTATTGATTGTAGTTTTTTATGTGGATTATTTGATCCTTATGGGGATTTCTTCATCTATGATTCATAATGTTAAGGAAAAATTTATGGGAAAATTTTCTATAATGGATCATAGTCTTCTACATCACTTTCTTGGCTTGCAGGTTCATGAGTCTTCAGAAGTGATTTTCATCTTCCAACAAAATATGCCATTCATTTACCTCATCATTTTCACATGGCTAATTGTAAGCTTATGACTAGCTCTTTCTAGTTCGGTGTTACTCTTACCACCAATTGCACCTCACCACTCGTGGATCATACATTGTGTCTCCAATTGGTTGGCAGTATACTCTATTTAACACACACCGAACTTGACATATCTTATGTAGTACAGATGGTTTCTATATCCTCTTAGGATCCTCGTCAGAGTCATTAGAAAGTAATGAAACATATTTTGAGATATATTCATAGCATTTCCAATTTCAACATTCAATATAATGTTGGTTCTCTTGAGATTTTAGGCTACACAAATTTTTGGAGAGCTAGATCAGTGGATGATTGAAATTCCACCTTTGGATTTTCTTTCCACCTTCGTTTTTCTCCTATTTCTTGGACCTACATGAAATGATAAAATTACATTAGCTACAACAAAATATGAGTATTGAGCTACAATTTTCACAAGTCAAGAAGTTATTTGGCTATGACAGTTATTGCATGAGTTTGTCACTAAGTCAAATCAACCTACTCTTCTCTAGTGTGATAATTAGAGTGTAATATATATTTATAGAAATCTTATACAACATCAAAGGACTAAAGACATTGAGACCCATATGCACTTCGTTCGCCAACTTATTCAAGATGGTGTTCTTAGGATGGACTATGTACATACTAAAGAACAAATAGAAAATATTTTCTTAAGTACTTAACATCACGAAGGTTTTATTTAGTTACAAAAAATTCTTGGAGTGAAGGAATTTGTCCTTATGGGGTAATCTTGAGTTCTCTTTTCTTCACCTCCTCATTTTTCTCTTTCATTTTTTCTTTTTTATTTACTCTCTTTTAGTGGGAGGAGTTTTTTCCTACTAGTTTTTGTCTCTTTCTTTGAGAAGTCGTACATGAATAATCAAACAGGCATCGTTGCCAGGATCCATTGTTTGTTTTTATTTCCTCCCTACATTTCACTTATCGGGGTTGTTAGAGTTCCAATAAAGAAGCCATGGAACTCGTAAGCTTACGTAGCATCTGCATTGTTAGTCTTATCTTCTAGCTATCCCTAGAAGCTTACATTTCTAGTATCAATTAGGTTGATGTACAACATATTTCCATCGAGCAATGGAGTATTTTCTTTGTTCTTCATTTTCTTTTATTCTCTTTATAGAAAGTTGTTAGGCTTTGCAACATATTTTCATCAAACAATGAAGTATTTTCTTTGTTCTTCATTTACTTTGATTCTCTTTATAGATATTTGTTAGGCTTTGCAGTTTGAACCATATGCGTTTTTGCATACTTATATCCAGAAGATTCTAAAATTTATTAACATTCCTTTAATAAACGAGCCTTCTCAATGCACTTAAAGAAACCATTTTTTCTTTTAAATTCCCATTTATAATTTAAAATCCATAAAATTAAAAATAAACTACCAAGATAAAGAAATGTACTTTCAAGTTAGGCATATACATATTATATAATTCTAAATTCTAAAGTAAAAAGTTGCGAAAACATATAAGTGATAAACACATACTTCATGTAAGATTTCCATTTGATTCAACTTACAAACACATATTTGACATTAAATTATCTTTAATTCAAGTCACAAACACACATTTCATATAATTTTCCATTTAATTAAAACAAATTACCATAATTACATGGGTATCATTCCTAGGCATTGGAGAGCATGGACCAGAAGCTCCCCCTCTCCTAAGAGCTTGGGTGCTTTTTGGAAATGCTCCAAAACTGCTAGAAGCTTCAACATGTACTTTGGAGCATTTCGGGAGCTGCAGTGCAACCGGTTTCTGACATTTTAGGAGCTTCATTGCAATGAATAGGTGCAAACTTAGGTGTATTTGATGTTGCGAGCTTGGGTGCTGCTTAAATTGATTGAACTGTGTAAAGGGAAGGGGATGTCGCTGGGTTTAGATCTGGATATGGGTCTGAGACTAACAAAAACAACCCGTTTATGGAAATCCATTCTATCCAAATGAAGATGAGGCACCTAGCCAATCCTGATCTTTTTCATTGGAAAGCTATTCATTCTCCTCATATACGCAAATGGTGATGGATATAAAATAATTTAGGAAGATCGTTGGCCACTGGAAAAACCATCATTATCCCTGGTTGAATAGACAAAAGATGGAATACTAAAAAAAATAGTTGAAATTATGAAATATAATATTATTAAAAAAATATGTTTAATTTATTTTTCATATTTATTTAAATATAAAATATATATTAACTTGGAAATTTATAATTTTGTTATAAAAACTCTCCTTAAAATAACATTGGTTTTAAAGTATATTGTTTTAATTTTTTTAATTATTATTAATATATATTTTATCTTTTCTTATCTCTATTATATATATATATATATATATATATATATATATTGTTGAGGTTATACCTAGGGCGAAGAATTGAACCAATGACTTAACGAATAGCCTTGCATGAAATCATCTAATAATAGAGTAATAACAATTTTTTTTCGGGTTTGGGAGTTTTGCATGCTTCTTTGCTCGCAAGGAATTTAATTGACAAATTGTTAATGGATTACTACGTTGATTTTTTTTGGAATGTTTCAAAGTTCAATCTTTTACATATTTCTTTGCAAGATGGATTTGGATTGGCAAGTTTTGGATGGAAATAAATAAATTATTTTATTTTTATTTTTAATATATATTACATTTTAATATATTATATTATTGCCACTCATAACTTAAGGTTTCCTGTAAATTTGGACAAAACTTCTAGCCTTACTGGATACTGGTTTTCTATAAAAAAAATAACCGCGTACCAAAAACTTGTGCAACATAACAAATTACCAAAATTATATTTAATAACATATACTTCACAAATTGTAATGAATCATTGTTTTTATTAGAACAAATTTAAATGAGAATACAACAATCACAACTATAAAACAAATTTGAATTACTAATCAAAATTCAAAACAATAAAATTTAAAATTCATCATTAAACTGAAAGTATAAAAAAATAAAATTATTCAAATGAAAAAAAACCTATATACTATACCTTTATTTATATCTCTAGATAAAATAGAAATAACAAAAATCATTAATCATTAAACCACTCAAACTATACCATGTCGACGTTCCTCACAACACACCACTCAAACTATACCATGTCGATGTTCGTCACAACAGAGAGGACGCAGAATGCATCGAAGCAACCACTTAACTTCACGACCATAATCATCCAAAGTAATTGTTTGCCAGCAAATCTCCAAAAACACGAAGTTCAGTTTTCTTCTTCGCACTATGACTTCCTTCATCTTTATAAAACGGCCCTATGATTTTTGGTCCACAACTAAAATGAGATGATTGGATGAATTTGATAATTTGGGTTTTTATCATTCTGATTATTTGGTTGGTTTATTTAAGAGAAGTTTATTTTATAATTTAATTTGAAAGTAATGTATAAGTTTGTTTGTGTTTAATTTAGGTTAACATTTAATTTTTAAAATAAATAAAAATATTTTTTAAATAGAAAAAATATTTATAATAATAAAAAACAATATATTAGACATGTTTAATTAATTTTATACAATTTAAATAATGAAAAATTACACATTATTTATACTGTTAAATAAATTTACACCTCTATTTTATTTAATAAACCATAAATGTTTAAATATTATCCATCCATGGAAAGTCTTCGTTCACTAGATTTGCTGTAGATCTGCGGGGATATCTTAGAGAGACAAAGTTCATCCATGGAAAGTCTTCGTTCACTAGATTTGCTGTAGATCTGCGGGGATATCTTAGAGAGACAAAGTTCAAACATATAATAGATGCAAACCTTCTTCGCTACAAAGGTGACGGATGATGCAGTGGTCGAACATCACACGGTAGATTCTTAAAACCATACACTGGATGTTCAAAACCATGAGGTCTTTGAGTTACACTGGATTTTCAAAATCATGCGCTCTTTGAGTTCAAATAGTGTTAGAAATAGTAATTACTCGCATATATATAATGCAGAAATTGAAGTGTTAAGACATGCAAGTATGCATGAAGCCAAGCGTTGAGTTAAGCCATTCCTTATTATGAAGTGTTGAGTCCGTCGAATGTTGACTTATGAAGTGTTGAGTTAAGACATGAAAGTATGCAAGTATAATATAAGTGTGCACGAAGTTATTTAGTTGGAGAAGAGTCAAGTCTGGTTGGATTTTGTATGATTTTATATTCAGTAATTATGGATTTTAGTGTAGTCAGTAAGTATGGATTCTAGTGTAATCAATGACTTCAAGCTCGAAAGATAGAGTTATGCTTCAAGTCAGTCTATAGAAGTGCTGACGGGCATTGTGTTTGGTGTCCCAAATCAGTCTATAGAAGTGCTGAGTTAAGGGCATTGTGTTTGGTGTCCCAAATTGTTTCCAATAACATTGAGAATGCAGAGGGGCTTACAGGTGTTTCCAATGTTGCGGTTGTACAGAACCTGAGAAGGACCTTCAGACGGCAATCTAAAGGGATCATAAGCAAATTCTTGCACCACAATGTTAACAAACTCTTCTGGAATATTATCGTTTACATCCATTTTCTTCTTCTGCAGATTGATTTGTTTCCTTCTGCATGGGTAAATGTTACTTCTTTGGAATAATATATTGTCAATGTATGTAACATGTCTGTTTTGTCAGTATGATTATTCAACTAATTTCAAATTCTCTTATAATTTAAAACTCTTGAGCGATAAATATTTATTTATAATAGAATGTAAGATGTCCTAGGCACTGATTCGTAACCTAAACCTGGGGGTTGCCTCTAGAAGCCAAAATAATATGAAAAGATCGACAATTTTATGCTTAATTTTGGGTTTGACCATTGTTAATTTGATCATATAGTTTACACTCAGAGACGGGGCTTTTTTATTGACTCTAGTTTTGTATTTGGATTATTTGATCCTTATGGGGATTTCTTCATCTATGATTCATAATTTTAAGGAAGAATTGATGGGAATTTTTTTTATAATGGATCATAGTCTTCTGCATTACTTTCTTGGCTTGCAAGTTCACGAGTCTTCAAAAGTGGTTTCCATCTGCCAACAAAATATGCCATTCATTTACCTCATAATTTTCACATGGCTAATTGTAAGCTTATGACTAGCTCTTTCTAGTTGGGTGTTACTCTTACCACCAATTGCACCTCACCACTCGTGGATCATACATTGTGTCGCCAATCGGTTGGCAGTCTACTCTATTTAACACACACCCAACTTGACATGTCTTGTGTAGTAGAGATGGTTTCTGTATCCTCTTAGGATCCTCGTCAAAGTCATTAGAAAGTAATGAAGCATATTCTGAGATATATTCATAGCATTTCCAATTTCAACATTCAATAACATGTTGGTTCTCTTGAGATTTTAGGCTACACAAATTTTGGGAGAGCTAGGTCAGTGGCTGATTGAAATTCCACCTTTGGATTTTCTTTCCACCTTGGTTTTTCTCCTATTTCTTGGACCTACATGAAACAATAAATTTACATTATCTACAACAAAATATGAGTATTGAGCTACAATTTTCACAAGTCAAGAAGTTATTTGGCTATGAGAGTTATTGCATGAGCTTGTCACTAAGTCAGATCAACCTACTCTTCTCTAGTGCGATAATTAGAGTGTAATGTATATTTATAGAAATCTTATACAACATCAAAGGACTAAAGACATTGAGACCTATATGCACTTCGTTCGCCAACTTATTCAAGATGGTGTTCTTAGGATGGACTATGTACCTACTAAAGAACAAATAGAAAATATTTTCTTAAGTACTTAACATCACCAAGGTTTTATTTAGTTACAACAAATTCTTGGAGTGAAGGAATTCGTCCTTATGGGGTAATCTTGAGTTCTCTTTTCTTCACCTCCTCATTTTTCTCTTTCTTTTTTTCTTTTTTTATTTACTCTCTTTTAGTGGGAGTATTTTCTTTGTTCTTCATTTACTTTTATTCTCTTTATAGAAAGTTGTTAGGCTTTGCAACATATTTTCATCAAGCAATGAAGTATTTTATTTGTTCTTCATTTACTTTGATTCTCTTTATAGATATCTGTTAGGCTTTGCAGTTTGAACCATATGCGTTTTTGCATACTTATATCTAGAAGATTCTAAAAATTATTAACATTCATTTAATAAAACAACCTTCTCAATGCACTTAAAGAAACCATTTTTTCTTTTAAATTACCATTTATAGTTTAAAAGCCATAAAATTAAAAATAAACTACCATGATAAAGAAATGTACTTTCAAGTTAGCCATATACATATCATATAATTCTAAATTCTAAAGTAAAAAGTTGCCAAAACATTTAAGTGATAAGCACATACTTCATGTAAGATTTCCATTTGATTCAATTTACAAACACATATTTGATATTAAATTATCTTTAATTCAAGTCACAAACACATATTTCATATATTTTTCCATTTAATTAAAACAAATTACCATAGTTACTGTTGGAAATACTACACACCTACATGCAGACTCATAGTTAGAGCATGAGAATGCATGCAATATTTCTTTTGCATGTTGGAACTACTACACACCTACATGCGGAATCTTAGTTAGAGCATGGGATTGCATGCAAGATTCCTTTTGCATGATTTAATCCTTGATTTGCTCCTTATTTAACTCTTCAACTGACTAGTTATCTGCAGAACTTATTGTAGGTGTTGAGTCTTCTCATTGATCACCAATATAATGCATTACCTTGGGATCTTCACCCAGTGATGCTGTATCATGAGCATTGTAACATATTTTCGAATGTATCATTCTTTTCTTCTTTCGATTTTCTTTTAGTGTTTTTGCTCTGCAAAGCTGTGTGTTCAACCTTTACTAGCTAGATTCATATCTGCAGGTTTTCTAACACATTTACATGGTATCAGAGCCCACAGGTTGCTAGATAAAAGGAGCACCAGTACTTTATTTTGCAAGTATTATATCTTGGAGATCGAAGATTGACAGAAAAATGGAGTTTCCCAAAGCATTGATCCTAACACTGTAAAACTATCATGAATGGAAGGACCAAATGGCTCGATACCTTCGTCATAAAGGGTTGTACAGGATTACCATGGCTACAGAAGTGGAACCCACTTCAGCCATAGAGAAATCCAAGCACCTCAATCGTATGGATGAGGCCCACGGTGCATCTCTCCAGAGTTGCAGTTTCATCTATCTGCCTTCAATACTCCCAATGAGATTTGGAAAAAGGTTGAATATCTCTATGGGAAACAGGATGAGATGAAAGGACATCTGCTTGAAGTGGAGCTGCTATCTTTGGATCCACGGAACTATGACCGAATTCAAGACTTCTTCACCAAATATAATGATCTATTGCTGCAACTCAAGGGTTGTGGAATTGACAAATCCAAGGAGGAGAGTCTCCAAGTTCTCTCTATTATGTCAAAGCTTGAACCGAAATACTCCGTCTTTGTGTCTACATTTCATTCAGTAACGCTCGCAATAGGTAAATCCTACACTATGCCTTCTCTCAAAGAATTTATGGAGTCCCTTATTTTTGAGCAAGATAAACTCATTGGCATGGGGAAAATCAAACCTCCATAAGCACATGCACTTGCTGTGCATGATTGCAGCCACAATAAAAATCACAGGTATGATTCAAATCAGAAAAATCAGCAGCAAAAAACAAAGGAAAATCACATTCCCATCCAAAGAAGGAAGGGTACACCAAACCCTTCAATGACTCCTCCGGCTCGAGAAATGCGAAAGGGAAGAAAGGAAACAGATGCACCTACTGTCAAAGAGGATTCCATCCAGAATCCTCTTGCATGAAGAAGCAAATTGACCAAATGGCAAAAATCCTTCAGAAGCACAACCTTGGGGACCACATCCCTCAGGGCGCCAAGAAGAAAACTGAGGATCCGCCACACGGGAAAGGTAACAATTTTCATGCTTTAGTTGTAATTAATTCTTCTCGTAATGCATGGATTATAGATTCTGGTGCATCACATCAATATGGCTGCTGCAAAGGAAGTCTATTCCTCTTTGGATGCATGCAAAGGACCTCCCATCCTCATGGGAGATGACTCACCTATTGAGGTCACCGGCAAAGGTAAAGTGGAACTTTTACACGGAAGCTTTGAAGATGTGCTTCATGTTCCAAAACTTTCGGTAAACCTGCTTTCAGTTTATCAGATCACTCATTCCGGCACCAGAAAGAGAGTGGAATTCACTCCAGATGTAGTGAACATATATGATCTACATAGCAGTGCCAAAATTGCAACTGGTAAGGTAAACAATGGAGCCAGATTGTATAAATTTTCTGAATTTATTGAATCTGAATCCTCATTATTGCTTACACATGCTGATGATAGTAGTAGGCTTTAGCACGAGAGGTTTGGTCACTTAAATTACAGGTATATGCAGCAGCTAAGCAAGAATGAGATGGTGGAAGGCTTGCCAAATATTAGTTTCTCCAAAGGAGTTTGTGAAGGGTGTGTTCTTGGCAAACATCCCAGAGAAAAGTTTGACACTGGCAAGACTCACAGAGCATCCTCTCCTCTAGATCTAATCCATAGTGATCTCATGGGGCCTTTTCCTCATCCTTCCATCAACAAAGCAAGGTATGTGCTTACATTTATTGATGATTTCTCATGGTATACTTGGGTGTATCTTCTCAGGAAAAAATCTGAAGTTTTTGAGAACTTTGAAGATTTCAAAGCACTAGTTGAGACGCAGTCAGAGAGAAAGATCAAAGCCCTCAGTACAGACAATGGGGGGGAATATGTTAACACAGCACTTCGGAACCTTTGCCTTCAATTCGGCATACAGTTGCAGTACACAATTCCATACACTCGGCAGCAGAATGGAGTTGCTGAGAGAAAGAACCGATCTCTCAAAGAGATGGCTTCCTCCATGTTGCATGCCAAGTCACTGCCTCATAAGCTCTGGGCTGAAGCACTTAATTGTGCTAACTACATCCAGAACAGATCTCCTCATAGGTCTGTCAAGGATCATACCCCCTTTGAGGCTTGGAGCGACACTAAACCAGAGGTCACTCACCTCTGTGTTTTCGGCTCTCGAGCATGGGCCCGGATCCCCTCTGAAAAGAGGAAAGCTCTTGATACACAAAGCATTGAGTGCATCTTTGTTGGATACCCTGATGGTGTTAAGGGATATCGATTCCTGATTCCCTTTATGGACAAGCTCATCATTGAGCGAAGTGTCAAATTTGAGGAAAGTCTCTTGCATGCACCTCAAGCTCCGCATGCAAGCACTTTTTATCTACCTCATGTCCGAGATGATGACTCAGTGCACTCAGATACAGATACATATCATGCAGATGCCGAGGAAGAGCATGCAGATGCAAAGACAGAGTCTTGAGATACAAATCTAGTGCATGCAAATGATGATCCACATCCAAGCCCAGATCGGGCTTCTAGCAGTGAATCATATTCCCTTGTCATAAATCAGAGAACAAGGAGCTTACATGAGATATATGCAGAAGACCAACTAGCTCCTAGAAATGGTCTTGTGGGGGATAATTCTGATCTGCAGAGGACTAGCTCAGAGTTTATTGAGCCTCCTCTTGTCCTCACTGCCACTGAACCATCGCCCTCTTGGCATTGTCATTTGGTTCAGTCTTCTGATCCACAGTCTTATGCTGAGGCTGCTGGGCATCCATCTTGGGAGTCTGCCATGGAGGAGGAGTATAACTCCCTCCTCGAGAACCAGACTTGGGATCTAGTCCCCCTTCCTTCAGGAAGGAAACTTGTCCGATGCAAATGGGTCTACATGACCAAGAGTACCGCAGATGGGCAAATCACCAGATGGAAAGCAAGGCTAGTAGCAAAAGGCTTCCAACAAGCGGCATTGATTATGACGAGACCTTTTCTCTAGTAGCAAAGATGGATTCCATACGCCTTACACTTGCCATTGCGGCTGCCCAGCGGTGGGAAGTATATCAGATGGATGTGAGGAATGCCTTTCTTCACGGAGACCTATCTGAGGAGATCTACATGGAATAGCCACATGGTTTCATTTAGGATTCATCTTTGGTCTGCAGACTGAAGAAATCTCTCTACGGACTTAAGCAACCCCAGAGAGCTTGATGATCTCCTAATCACTGGTATCTCAGCTTCAGCCATTGCTACAGTTAAGAGGGCCGTGCATGATAGGTTCTTGATGACGGACATGGGTCCATTACACTTCTTTCTTGGTCTTGAGATTAGCCAGAATGCCACAGGCATCAAACTCTCTCAGGCTAAGTATGCACGGGATCTCCTCGAGAGATTTCGCATGACTGACTGCAAGCCAACACCAACTCCTTTTTTGTCTTGGGCCCACCTTGAGGATGGAGGTGACACTCCATTAGTTGACATCACTCTCTACCGACAACTAGTGGGGAGCTTATTGTACCTCACCCACTCCAGACCAGATCTCTCATATGCAGTAGGGGCAATTTCCAGATACATGCAAGAGCCGCATGAGCTACACTGGAATGCTGCCAAGCGCATCCTCCGATATGTGCAGGGCACCATCACCTTCGGGATTCACTATGGAGCAGGCACTGCATTGAATCTCCTTGGCTTCATAGATTTCGATTGGGCGGGAGACAGCATTGATCGCAAGTCCACCTCCGGATATTCACTCAGTTTAGGACCTGGCCCTATCTGTTGGTCGAGCAAGAAGCAGGCTGCTATTGCTCTCTCTTCAGCTGAGGCTGAGTACCGTGGAGTAGTCAACATCACCATTTAGGCTTTGTGGCTATAGCATTTCCTCACTGAGTTGGGTGTCCAGTTCCACCAGCCCATTTTCATCTGGTGTGACAACCATAGCGCTCTCAAATTTTGCAGGGATCCAGTACAACGGCAGCGGACGAAGCACATAGAGATCCATATGCACTACATCAGAGACTTAGTACATGATCGGGTCATTGATTTGCAGTTCTGTCCTTCAACAGAACAGACTGCAGACATCTTCACCAAGAAATTCACTGAGCAGAAGTTTCGCTCTTTGCGCGATCGTCTTGGAGTGAAGGACACGATTGCTTAGCAATTGTATTTTTCTTCCTCTTTTCTTTTGATTACATTGTATTTTGAGGGTGGGGTTTTCCCACGAGGTTTTCCCTCTTTCGTCAATTTTAGTACAAGTTGCACTATATTTTGGGTCACCTTTGGCCTTAGTTGCCAGAGCCCATTTTCTATTTTTCCTCGTAGTGGTTTTCAGGGGGGGTGTTGGAACTACTACACACCTACATGCAGACTCTTAGTTAGAGCATGAGACTGCATGGAAGATTCCTTTTGCATGTTGGAACTACTACACACCTACATGCGGACTCTTAGTTAGAGCATGGGATTGCATGCAAGATTTCTTTTGCATGATTTACTCCTTGATTTGTTCCTCCTTTAACTCCGCAACTGACTAGTTATCTCCAGAACTTGTTGTAGGTGTTGAGTCTTCTGATTGATAACCACTATAGTGAATTACCTTGGGATCTTCACCCAGTGATGCTATATCATGAGCATTGTAACATATTTTTGAATGTATCATTCTTTTCTTCTTTCGATTTTCTTTTGGTGTTTTTTCTCTGCAAAGCTGTGTGTTCAACCTTTACTAGCTAGATTCATCTGTGCAGGTTTTCTAACACATTTACAGTTACATGGGTATCACTCTTAGGCATTGGAGAGTGTGGACCAGAAGCTCCCCTGGTCCTGAGAGCTTGGGAACTTGTCGGAAATGCTCCAAAACTGCTAGAAGCTTCAACGTGTACTTTGGAGCATTTCGGGAGCTGCAGTGCAACCGTTTTCTAACATTTAAGGAGTTTCACTCCAATGAATAGGTGCAAACTTAGGTGTATTTGACGCTGCCAGCTTGGGTGTTGCTTAAATTGATGGAACTGTGTGAAGGGAAGGGGATGTCGCTGGGTTTAGATCTGGATTTGGGTCTAAAACTAACAAAAACAACCTGGTTATGGAAATCCATTCTATCCAAATGAAGATGAGGCACCTAGCCAATCCTGATATTTGTCATTGGAAAGTTATTCATTCTCCTCATATATGCAGATGGCCGATGGATATAAAATAATTTAGGAAGATCGCTGGCCACTGGAAAAACCATCATTATTCCTCACTGAATGGACAAAAGATGGAATACTAAAGAAAAAAATAGTTGAAATTATGAAATATAAATATTATCAAAAAAATATGTTTTAATTTACTTTTCATATTTATTTAAGTATAAAATATATATTAACTTGGAAATTTATAATTTTGTTATAAAAACTCTCCTTAAAATAACATTGGTTTTAAAGTATATTGTTTTAATTTTTTTAATTATTATTTATATATATTTTATCTTTGCTTATATATATATATATATATATATATATATATATATATATAGTTGAGGTTATATCAAGGGCAAAGAATTGAACCAATGACTTAACTAATAGTGTTGCATGAAATCACCTAATAATAGAGTAATAACAATCTTTTTTCGGGTTTGGCAGTTTTGCATGTTTCTTTCCTCGGAAGGAATTTGATTGACAAATTGTTAATGGATTACTATTTTAATTTTTTTTTGGAATGTTTCAAAGTTCAATCTTTTACATATTTCTTTGCAAGATGGATTTTGATTGGCAAGTTTTGGATGGAAATAAAGTAATTATTTTATTTTTATTTTTAATATATATTACATTTTAATATATTATATTATTACCACTTATAACTTGAGATTTTCTGTAAATTTGGACAAAACTTCTAACCTTATTAGATACTCGTTTTAAACCAAAAACTTATACAACATAACAAATTACCAAAATTATGTCTAATAACATGTACTTCACAAATTGCGATAAATCATTGTTTTCACTGGAACAAATTTGAAATAGAATTCAAAATTCACAGCTATAAAACAGATTTGAATTACTAATCAAAATTCAAAACAATAAAATTTAAAATTAATCATTAAATTGAAAATATAGAAAAATACAATTATTAAAATAAAAAGAGACATATATACTATACCTTTATTTATATCTCTAGGGAAAATAGAAATAACCAAAATCCTTAATCTTTAAACCACTCAAACTATACCATGTCGATATTCCTCACAACACAGACGACGCGGAATGCATCGAAGCAACCACTTAACTTCACGACCATAATCATCCAAAGTAATTGTTTGCCAGCAAATCTCCAAAAGCACGAAGAAGTTCAGTTTTCTTCTTCGCACTATGACTTCCTTCATCTTTATAAAACGGCCCTATGGTTTTGGTCCACAACTAAAATGAGATGATTGGATGAATTTGTTAACTGCGACCACTAGTTTTTATCATTATAACAATTTGGTTGGTTTATTTAAGCGAAGTTTTTTTTATAATTTAATTTGAAAGTAATGTGTAAGTAGCTCAATTTAGAGTTAACATGTATTTTATAAAATAAATAAAAAATATTTTGTAAATAGGAAAATATTTATAATAATAAAAAACAATATATTAGACCTGTTTAATTAATTTTATACCATTTAAATAATAAAAAATTACTCATTATTTATACTCTTAAATAAATTTAGACCCCTATTTTATTTAATAAACCATAAATGTTTAAATATTATCATTCCAGTGAAGGTCTTCATTTACTAGATTTGCTGTAGATCTGCCGGGATATCTCATTCAGATAACTTAGAGAGACAAAGTTCTATGTAGAGATGGTTTCTATATCCTCTTAGGATCCTCGTCAGAGTCATTAGAAAGTAATGAAACATATTTTGAGATATATTCATAGCATTTCCAATTTCAACATTCAATATAATGTTGGTTCTCTTGAGATGTTAGGCTACACAAATTTTTGGAGAGCTAGATCAGTGGATGATTGAAATTCCACCTTTGGATTTTCTTTCCACCTTGGTTTTTCTCCTATTTCTTGGACCTACATGAAACGATAAAATTACATTATCTACAACAAAATATGAGTATTGAGCTACAATTTTCGCAAGTCAAGAAGTTATTTGGCTATGACAGTTATTGCATGAGTTTGTCACTAATTCAAATCAGCCTACTCTTCTCTAGTGTGATAATTAGAGTGTAATATATATTTATAGAAATCTTATACAACATCAAAGGACTAAAGACATTGAGACCCATATGCACTTCGTTCGCCAACTTATTCAAGATGGCGTTCTTAGGATGGACTATGTATATACTAAAGAACAAATGGAAAATATTTTCTTAAGTACTTAACATCGCCAAGGTTTTATTTAGTTACAACATATTCTTGGAGTGAAGGAATTTGTCCTTATGGGGTAATCTTGAGTTCTCTTTTCTTCACCTCCTCATTTTTCTCTTTTTTTTTTTTTTTTTTATTTACTCTCTTTTAGTGGGAGGAGTTTTTTCCTACTAGTTTTTCTCTCTTTCGTTGAGAAGTCGTACATGAATAATCAAACAGGCATCGTTGCCACGATCCATTGTTTGTTTTTATTTCCTCCCTACATTTCACTTATCGGTGTTGTTAGAGTTCCAATAAAGAAGCCATGGAACTCGTAAGCTTACGTAGCATCTTCATTGTTTGTCTTATCTTCTAGCTATCCCTAGAAGCTTACATTTCTAGTATCAATTAGGTTGATGTACAACATATTTGCATCAAGCAATGAAGTATTTTCTTTGTTCTTCATTTACTTTTATTCTCTTTATAGAAAGCTGTTAGGCTTTGCAACATATTTTCATCAAACAATGAAGTATTTTCTTTGTTCTTCATTTACTTTGATTCTCTTTATAGATATCTGTTAGGCTTTGCAGTTTGAACGTTTTTGCATACTTATATCCAGAAGATTCTAAAATTTATTAACATTCCTTTAAAAAACCAGCCTTCTCAATGCACTTAAAGAAACCATTTTTTCTTTTAAATTCCCATTTATAATTTAAAAGCCATAAAATTAAAAATAAACTGCCATGATAAAGAAATGTACTTTCAAGTTAGCCATATACATATTATATAATTCTAAATTCTAAAGTAAAAAGTTGCGAAAACATATAAGTGACAAACACATACTTCATGTAAGATTTCCATTTGATTCAATTTACAAACACATATTTGATATTAAATTATCTTTAATTCAAGTCACAAACACACATTTCATATAATTTTCCATTTAATTAAAACAAATTACCATAATTGCATGGGTATCATTCCTAGGCATTCGAGAGCATGGACCAGAAGTTCCCCTGCTCCTGAGAGCTTGGGCGCTTGTCGGAAAAGCTCCAAAACTGCTAGAAGCTTCAACATGTACTTTGGAGCATTTTGGGAGATGCAGTGCAATCGTTTTCTGACATTTTGGGAGCTTCACTGCAATGAATAGGTGCAAACTTAGGTGTATTTGTTGCTGTGAGCTTGGGTGCTGCTTAAATTGATGGAACTGTGTAAAGGGAAGGGGATGTCTCTGGGTTTAGATCTGGATATGGGTCTGAGACTAATAGAAACAACCCGTTTATAGAAATCCATTCTATCCAAATGAAGATGAGGCACCTAGCCAATCCTGATCTTTGTCATTGGAAAGCTATTCATTCTCCTCATATACGCAAATGGTCGATGGATATAAAATAATTTAGGAAGATCGTTGGCCATTGGAAAAACCATCATTATCCCTGGCTGAATGGACAAAAGATGGAATACTAAAAAAAAAATGGTTGAAATTATGAAATATAAATATTATTAAAAAAATATGTTTAATTTATTTTTCATATTTATTTAAGTCTAAAATATATATTAACTTGGAAATTTATAATTTTGTTAAAAAAACTCTCCTTAAAATAACATTGGTTTTAAAGTATATTGTTTTAATTTTTTTAATTATTATTAATATATATTTTATCTTTTCTTATCTATATCTATATCTATATCTATATATATATATATATATATATATATATATATATATATTGTTGAGGTTATACCAAGGGTGAAGAATTGAACCAATGACTTAACGAATAGCCTTGCATGAAATCACCTAATAATGGAGTAATAACAATCTTCTTTCGGGTTTGGGAGTTTTGCAATTTTCTTTGCTCGGAAGGAATTTGATTGACAAATTGTTAATGGATTACTACGTTGATTTTTTTTGGAATGTTTCAAAGTTCAATCTTTTACATATTTCTTTGCAAGATGGATTTTGATTGGCAAGTTTTGGATGAAAATAAATAAATTATTTTATTTTTATTTTTAATATATATCACATTTTAATATATTATATTATTGCCACTCATAACTTAAGGTTTCCTGTAAATTTGGACAAAACTTCTAGCCTTAATGGATGCTCGTTTTCTATAAAAAAATACCCGCGTACCAAAAACTTGTGCAACATAACAAATTACCAAAATTATGTCTAATAACATGTACTTCACAAATTGTGATGAATCATTGTTTTTATTGAAACAAATTAAAATACAACAATCACAACTATAAAACAAATTTGAATTACTAATCAAAATTTGAAACAATAAAATTTAAAATTAATCAAAATTCCAAACAATAAAATTTAAAATTAATCATTAAATTGAAAATATAAAAAAATAAAATTACTAAAATGAAAAGAAACCTATATACTATACCTTTATTTATATCTCTAGATAAAATAGAAATAACAGAAACCCTTAATCATTAAACCACTCAAACTATACCATGTCGATGTTCCGCACAACACACCACTCAAACTATACCATGTCGATGTTCGTCACAACAGAGAGGACGCAGAATGCATCGAAGCAACCACTTAACTTCACGACCAGTAATTGTTTGCCAGCAAATCTCCAAAAACACGAAGTTCAGTTTTCTTCTTCGCACTTAATGAGATGATTGGATGAATTTGTTAAGTGCGACTACTAGTTTTTATCATTTTGATAATTTGGGTTTTTGTTAACTGCGACTACTAGTTTTTATCATTTTGATAATTTGGGTTTTTATCATTCTGATAATTGATAATTTTGGTTTTTATCATTTTTATTTAAGAGAAGTTTATTTTATAATTTAATTTGAAAGTAATGTATAAGTATATTTGTGTTCAATCTAAAGTTAATATGTAATTTTTAAAATAAATAAAATTATTTTCTAAATAGAAAAAAAACCTATAATAATAAAAAACAATATATTAAATATGTTTAATTAATTTTATACAATTTAAACAACTAAAAATTACACATTATTTATACTCTTAAATAAATTTACACCTCTATTTTATTTAATAATCAATGAATGTTTAAATATTATCATTCCATTGAAAGTCTTCATTCACTAGATTTGCTGTAGATCTGCCGGGATATCTCATTCAGATAACTTAGAGAGACAAAGTTCAAACCTTCTTTGCTACAAAGGTGACGGATGATGCAGTGGTCGAACATCACACGGTAGATTCTTAAAACCATACACTGGATGTTCAAAGACCGCGCTTAAAACCATACACTGGATGTTCAAAACCATGCGGTCTTTGAGTTACACTGGATTTTCAAAATCATGCGCTCTTTGAGTTCAAATAGTGTTAGAAATAGTAATTACTCGCATATATATAATGCAGAAATTGAAGTGTTAAGACATGCAAATATGCATGAAGCCCAGCGTTGAGTTAAGCCATTCCTTATTATGAAGTGTTGAGTACGCCGAATGTTGACTTAAGAAATAAGTCAAGTATTGAGTTAAGACATGAAAGTATGCAAGTATAATATAAGTGTGCACGAAGTTATTTAGTTGGAGAAGAGTCAAGTCTAGTTGGATTTTGTATGATTTTATATTAAGTAATT
The DNA here is from genome assembly GCA_031772625.1 of Pinus tabuliformis. Classification (NCBI taxonomy): domain Eukaryota; kingdom Viridiplantae; phylum Streptophyta; class Pinopsida; order Pinales; family Pinaceae; genus Pinus; species Pinus tabuliformis. The sequence continues at coordinate 2,021,319,171 of CM062817.1, read as the reverse complement.
ATGGATTCTATTGTAATCAACGACTTCAAGCTCAAAAGATAGAGTTATGCTTCAAGTCAGTCTATAGAAGTGCTGACGGGTGTATGAGTTAAGGGCATTGTGTTTGGTGTCCCAAATTGTTTCCAATGACATTGAGAATGCAGAGGGGCTGCCGGGAGTTTCCTGTCCCAAATTGATTCCAATGTTGCGGTTGTACAGAACCTGAGAAGGACCTTCAGACGGCAATCTAAAGGGATCGTAAGCAAATTCTTGCACCACAATGTCAACAAACTCTTCTGGAATATTATCGTTTACATCCATTTTCTTCTTCTGCAGATTGATTTGTTTCCTTCTACACTTGAGAAGAGAGCTTTAATAGCCCCGCCAGACAGAAGTCGGAGAAATCTGAAAGCTATATGTAGATAAATTTCATCGATTTAATATCCTTTGTTGGTTTCGATCAGTGATCAAATTTGAAGGGTATGTCTTAATTTCATTTAGAAGGGCAGATATTCGCATTTCTATAATGAAAGGCATAAAAAAAAAAAACAATTCAATTGACAACAGTAAATTATTTTCAAATTTCTTTTTATTTTTTCACAGGAGAATGGAGGAACAACAACCTCATGGATGTTGTGTATAAGTCAGGTCTGATATGAGCCGCAACTAATATATCGGATGCATTTACCATTAATGGATAAACAGGAGACCTATATTCCTGCTCTAGTTCAGATAAGGAGTAATTTTGTAGGAAATTTTTGTGACCAGAACGTTCAAGCCAATATACAAGTAGCTCAAGGATTCAACAAAAGAGTGTACAAAGGTGTATATGTTTTTGGTATCTCCTTTTTTAATATGAAAACATACCAAGAATTGGGAATTCGCAAAGAAATCAAATCCAGTATGTTAGGAACCATGTTGAATGCGCTCCTCTCCAAGCATAAATCGTGCTTAAACCTTGCTTGACATGCATTTGCTGAATGATGAATCTATGCTCCTTTCCAACTTAAATCGTCATCAAACCTTACTTTGGGCAGCGTTCAGGCACAAACCAGTGAAATTACAGACCTACTACATGGCCCATATTGACATCTAGTCGCTCTCAATTGAAACTACCAAATGTAATGGTATCAAAGGGTAATTGTGACATAATAATTAATAAGAACTTCCATCATATTCACAATTAGGAAAAACAACTCAAAAAGAAACTGTTGTTTTTGAAATGGGAGCAACTCAAAAACTGCCAAATGCAATGGTATCAAAAGGTAATTGCGACATAATAATTAATAAGAACTTGCATCATATGCACAATTGAAAAAAACAACTCAAAAGAAAACTATTGTTTTTGAAATGGGAGTTTCTCAAATTGGATTTAAGTTTTAACATGAAAAGAAATTTACAAATTCAACATTCCTAAAATTCTAATTTCAGAAAAAATAAAATTTAAAAAAAAGGTTGACAATTTGACAGCACTTCTTAAAAAATTTTAAGATATTATTCCAATTTTTTTTTTTAAATGACAAAAATCAAATTTTAAATTTTTTTTGACTGTTAAAATTTTCTCCTTACTTCTTTGATGTGCCAGAGACCCTTTGAAAAGCTCTGATTTGTTCAATTTTGATCCCTGATTTCGATTGCATAAACATATATAGAAACTCTAACACTAAAAAGCAAGACTTTCACGTTGGACTAAAGTAGGCTACCTAAAATTGGCCGCAAATAGTGTTAATTATCAAAACACCGAGTTGTGCTTTATAGAAAAAGGTAAAAACCTATTGCCCTCTATCTAAAAACAGGAAAGACCTATATTTAACTCTTGTATTCAGAAATTTTTTCGATTAATGCTTGTTAGAGTATTAAGCGGTGATTAAATTTTAATCGCGATAATTTTAGGGAAAAATGATCTCTATTAATTTTTAATGGAATTGAAGATGTGATATTTTCAGTGTTACACCGGAAGAAAGATATTTTCTAAATTAAGGGAGTGTCAAATTAGGATGTTTTGGTTTTCAGTAAAAAAAAAGGATGGAAATCTTCCAAACCCATGTTAAATTCTTTGGGAACATCGTTGAAAATGGAGGCCATGCTTGCCATGGAATAGGTGCATTCGATGTATCCCGAGGACAATTACAATACGGAACACTTTGCTAATTAGGGTCTTGATACATATTGTTTTACTTTGCTAATTAGGGTCTTGATACATATTGTTTTACGTGGTCTCCGGGGTGCAATATTGTAAATTGATTCTACATTTCCAAAGTCTTTTTGGTAAGCTGTCTATATTTCCAAAGTTTTTTTGGTAAGTTGTCTTTAACTCGGGTAGTGTAGCACATTTTTTAGTTTTTTTTTAAATATTTACCAATCAAGAAAACTTGAATGTTATCAAGAGGATTCTCTATCACTTAAGTAGTGTATGACATTTTATAATTTTGGGTAAATATGTACAAATCAAACAAATTTGGATATTCTTAAGAGGACATTCTTTTAATGAATGTTTTTTTCTACATTTAGTGCAAAATATAGATAAGATTCATTCTTTTGCTTCTTTCTTTATCTTAATTTTCAAATTATCTATTTGAGAAGTAAGAGTGTTTAAAATGTCATTCTTAAAAATCTCTAATAAATTTCCTAATTTTTCCCTAGGGACATGTCTACAATGATTTTCTTATAGTTACAGGAGTTCTAGCTTTTTCTCTTGAATATTTCCTACAAAAATTCACTAATTCTTCAAATGAAAATTGTGAAATATCTCCAACACTTATTAGATTAAGTATATCTATATATTCATCATGGATGCCTTTTAGAAATATAGTTCGAGTTGTGTCAGGACTCACATAATGTTGCTTAAATTTCTGCAACTTATGTAAAAAAAACTCTAAATATTCTTCTAAGATTTCATTTTTTGTTGTATCATTCTGAAAATATCCTCTTGAGAATCTCTTAGTCTGGAATATAGTTGATATTTCTTAAAAAATCCATTTTCATAGAATGCCAATATGCAATAGTACTCTCACCTAAACCCATGTAGCAACATAGAGAAACTCCTTTCAACGTTGTAAGATATAATCACAATTTTTGTGCATTCGCCTTATAAGAATAGCTGGGACATAAAATATCAAATTCAAATAGAAAGGAGTCCAAGTATCCTACCATAAAATGTGGGAAGTATTGATGGTGGATTATTTTTCATTCAAATTTCAACTTTTGGAATGTCCACAATAGGAACGCCAAATTTTTCTTCATTATCATTAAATTTTGGTGCTATTCCATTTCCTCCATTTCAATTTCCATTTCCTTGGCCTCCTCCGCCATCTCCTCCACCTCCTCCACCAATTCTATGATCACCTCCTATATTAGATCATCTTTCCTCTTGTACCATATTTTCTTTCCAAAATATAATATAGATTATATTCCACTTTGTAGGCTGAAACCCAACCAGTAGTTCTAGTTGAATTATTTATGTATCACTTTTGGAACTTGTTGCGCTTAGCTTAAACTTTTATATCATATTTCTAATCAAATATGTGGGGAAAATTTCGAAATTATTTGGAATTATATTTCTACCAATTCCAAATGGTTTAGTAAACCTTCCTCTACTACCTCTTAATCTATATATAAAATATTTAGTTCAATGGGTTTTGTAGGACGCACTATGGTGGTGGCTTAGGTTCTTACTTCCTGTTTTATATTCTTACTCCCCCAAAATAAAAAGTTCATCTTGTAGGAATTAACGAAAGATAATTTCTATTTATTTTTTATTTTAGTGGTTTTATGAAACCAATTGAACTCCTAACCACTTTTTTTACACCGCACTGGCAATGAGATCAAAATGTCAAGTCATAAAGTGAAATAAATAATTTTACATTTATCTTGTCAATCTGGGTAGGTAAACTTCGAGGTGAACACAATGCATGTAAAACTGCTTTTTAGTGTTTTCCTATCAAAATCAATCATCCTCAGAGTTGATTCGCCTTATACTGATTTCCAAATTCTTAAATTGAAAATTGCCTTGTTGACATAGAGTTATAGATTCAACCGGATATATCACACTTCCTTAGAAGATACTCCATCTCAATTATTGGTTCATTAACCTCAAGTAAATTGTTCTGAAAATAAATTTAAATAAAATCGGTGTTCTGAGTTTCAAAATAAAATTGTAATTACAATCACTCCTTATATTTTGAAAACACAAATCAAATAATAAAAATTTAATTAATTAAATAATTTCAAACATCATTCTAAGAAAATTACTCAAAAACAACAAAAATATGTAATTAAAACAAATAAGTAGGATCATGTGTGATTGCAAAATCACTACAAAAAACCCCATAATTATTACAAGAATTTGAAGAAATCACTACAGGAAGCCCTATAATTACTACAAGAATTTGAAGTAGGATCCTGTGTGATTACAAAATCACTACAAGAAATCCTGTAATTACTACAAAAATTTGTGTGTCATTATAGGGTTCCTACACGAATCCTAATAATTATTACAAGAATTCTTGTTGTGATTACAAGATCATAACGGGAATTCTAAGCAAACAATTTACAGGAATTTGAAGCACACAATTACATGAATTTAAAGCAGGCTATTATAGGAACAATGTATAATTACAGGAGAACAAAGCATGCTATTCAGATTTTTAAATAAAACTCACGAGAAACCATATCAAAGATTTTTAAATAAAACTCACGTTAAACCATATTGAAGCTTAAAAACATATAGAAAAATATAAGCAACATGCACCAAAGGGCCCTCCTCTCCTTGTAAGTGATGCTATGAAGATTTAAAACAATTATTGCTACTATATCATAAGTTCATTACAATTAGAAAAAAGAAAAAAAGAAATACAACAAAGTATGTATGTCTATTTGCCATTTTTTCTCTCTAACCTCTCTTTGTATCATCTATTTATTTTTATAAAAAAGATAATAACTTAACAAAGTTATCCAAAAATTAGGATCAATTCTATATTGAATGCTAAAAACAACTTAATATAATCAAATCTACAATGTGTATTCTACTTTAGAATTCGTTGGAGAAAATGGTGGCAATTCCTAAGATTTTGCTCAATTTCAATTATGTGATACACCTTGCCTACACTTGGATCTGTCTTCTAGTACAAAAATACTCCGTGCTAATGTGGAATAGATTGGTGACTAACTCTTGTATGAAAATATTTTGTACCCTTCATCCCTATTAGTAACAAAACAAAATTTTCATAAACATTTAAAAAAAAAAAGAAAAGGATAATATTGCAAATGATTTTTATGTTAAGTTTATTATTTAATAAAAATTAGTAAAATGTTGTAATGTGAAGGCTTAGATGAAGATATGATGTCAAAAATGGAATGGTCAAATATAAAGATAAAAAGAAGGTCTTCTTTGATAAAAACCCCAAATATAGAATTTTCCAGCTAGGGACCCTGTGGTTAGGTGGGAAGGAAAAAGTAGGCATGGAAAATTTGAGCCCTTTGGTTTGGAACGTTCAAGGTAGATAAGACCAAATGAAAAAACACAGTTTTCCATTCACTGGAACGGGGGAGAGGTTCCAATAGTAAAGCGGAGGCCATGGGTCTCGCTCGGTTATTAAAATTTTGCCTCTTCCTTGATCTTCAGCGTGTTTCGATTTTTGGAGATTCGAAGGTTATGGTTGACTACATCTCTCGTAAGAACCATATTACAGTGCCACATCTTATTGGTTGGATGGGGAGGATCAGTTTCTTCTGGGATTCGATGGCTGGAGGTTCTGTTCACCATATTCGCAGGGACAAAAATTATCTGGCAGACTCATTGTCTAAAACAGGTCTTCATGATGCTACAGGGTTATGGTATTTGCAGGTTCTAACTGAGGGATAAAGCTATCAGATCCAAGAATTTAATATGTCGGATTTCTAGGTTCTTTTTTTGTTTCTTCACAGGTTTCCATGTTTTGTTTATCTTGTGTATATGGATGGTGTATATGATGCTACTGATCATGCATATGATTCTTGTTTCTCTATGATCACATTTCTTTTTTCATTGGAGATCGCCCAGAACATTTTGTCACAGCCCATGATGATTCCATCTTGACTAGTTTCAAATGGGGTTTTTTCAGATGTAATTTTTGAACCTTTATATCTCTCATATAATATCATTCAGCTTTTTCGTTCTGAAAAAATACATTCCTGGTCGAAAATCTAGATGGCAAAGTGATCGAGTTGTCTATCCATGCACAATACCTCAAACACTACTTAACCGGTCTTTGAAGTCAAATAGTGTTAGAAATAGTAATTACTATATGCAATGCATGGAGGGAAGTGTTAAGACATGCAAGTATGAATGAAGCCAAGTGGAGTTAAGAAATGCAAGTGAAGTTTTGAGTACGCCGAATGTTGAGTTAAGAAATAAGTGAAGTCTTGAGTTAAGACATTAAAGCAGGCATGAAGTGATGTCTTGAGTTGAGAAGTGCAAGTATTGAGTTGAGAAGTGCAAGTATAATATAAGTGTGAATGAAGTGAAGTTATTTAGTGGGAGAAGAGTCAAGTCTAGGTGGATTTTTTATGATTCGGTATTCAGTAAAAACATGAAAGTAGGCATGAAATGAAGTGTTGAGTCAAGAAATGCAAGTATAATATAAGTGTGCAAGTTATTTGGTTGGAGAACAGTCCAGCCTAACTAGATTTTGTATGATTTTATATTCAGTGTAATCAAAGACTTAAAGCTGGAAAGATAGAGTAATTCTCTTGTGGTTGACCGTCTATTGGCACATCTTTTGCTTCAAGTCAGTCTACGGAATGACATTGAGAATGCAGAAGGGCTGTGTTTGGTGTTCCAAATTGTTTCCAATGTTGCGGTTGTACAGAACCTGAGAAGGATCTTCAAACAGTCATCTAAAGGGATCATAAGCAAATTCTTGCACCACAATGTTAACAAACTCTTCCGGAACATTATGGTTTAAATCAATTTTCTTCTTCTGCAGATTGAATTGTTTCCTTGTGCAATTAAGAAGAGAGCTTTCATAGCCCCGCTAGACAGAAGTCGGAGAAATCTGAAAGCTATTTGCAGATAATTTTCATCGAGTTAATATCCTTTGTTGGTTTCGATTACATAAACATATATAGAAACTCAAACCCTAAAAAGCAATACTTTCACGTCGGACTAAAGTAGGCTACCTAAAAATGGCCGCCAATAGTGTTGATTATTAAAACACCGAGTTGTGCGTGTTAAGTTTTGGTTTTCAGTAAAAAGAAAAGGGAAATCTTCCAGACCAGGTTAAATTTTTTGGGAACATCATTGAAAATGGAGGCCATGCTTGCCATGGAATAGGTACATTCGATGTATTCCGAGGAAAATTACAATAAGGAACACTTTGCTAATTAGGGTCTTGATACATACTTGTTTCAGCTGGTCTCCATGGTCTCCGGGGTGCAATATTGTAAATTGATTCCACATTACCAAAGTCCTTTTTGGTAAGTTGTCTATATTCCAAAGTCTCTTCGGTAAGTTGTCTTTAACTCAGGTAGTGTAGCACATTTTTTAGTTTTGTGTAAATATTTATAAATCAAACAAATTTGAATATTATCAAGAGTATATTTTTTTAACTTAGGTAGTGTAAGACATCTTTTAATTTTGTGTAAATATGCACAAATCAAACAAATTTGAATATTATTAAGAGAACTTTTTTTTAATGAATTTTTTTTTTGACATTTAGTGCAAAATATAGATAAGACTCGCTCTTTCTCTTCTTTCTTTATCCTAATTTTCAAATCATCTATTTGAGAAATAAGAGTGTTTAAAATGTCATTCTTAGAAACCTCTAATAAATTTCCTAATTTTTTCCCTAGTGACACGTCGAGTAGTTGATTTAGTAACTTTATAGAGTGGATTTCTTATGCGTGCACGAGTTCTAACTTTTTCTCTTGAATATTTCCAACAAAAATCACTAATTCTTTCAAATGAAAGATGTGAAATATAACCAACACCTATTAGATTAAGTATATCTATATATTCATCATGGATGCCTTTTAGAAATATAGTTCGAGTTGTGTCAGGACTCAAATCATGTTGCTTAGATTTCTGCAAGTTATACAAAAAAAACTCTAAATAATCTTCTAAGATTTCATTTTCTTGTTGCATCACTCTGAAAATATCCTCCTGAGAATCTCTTGGTCTGCAATAGAGTTGATATTTCTTAATAAAATCCTTTCTCATTGAATCTCAATATGCAATAGTACTCTCACCCAAACCCATGTACCAACATAGAGAAACTCCTTTCAATGTTGCAAGATATAATCACAATTTTTGTGCATTCATGTTATAAGAATAGTTGCGACATAAAATATCAAATTCAAATAGAAAGGAGTCGGGGTTTTCAGTGATCCTACCACAAAATGTCGTAAGTACAGATGGTGGAATATACTTCATTCAAATTTCAACTCTTGGAATGTCCACAACAGGAAAGCCAAATTTTGCTTCACTATCATTAAATTTTTGTGTTGTTCCATTTCCTCCTCCATTTCCATTTCCATTTCAATTTCCTCTGAATCCTCCACCATCTCTTCAACCTCCTCCACCAATTCTAAGGTCACCTCCTATATTAGATCATCTTTCCTCTTCTATCATATTTTCTTTCCAAAATATAAAATGAATTGTATTCCACTTTGTACGGGGAGAGCTAACAAGGGGTTCTAGTTGAATTTTTTATGTGTCACTTTTGGAACTTTATCCTTGTTGCGCTTCTCTTAAACTTTTAGATCATATTTCTTCTCCTACAATCACATGAGAATATGCGGGGAAATTTCGAAATTATGTGGAATTCTATGTCTGCCAATTCCAGATGGTTCAATAAACCTTCCTCTACTACCTCTTAATATATATATATATATATATATATATATATATATATATATATATATATATATATATATAGTTCAATGGGCTTTGTAGGACACACTATGGTGGTGGCATAGGTTCTTACCTCCCGTTTTATATTCCTACTCCCCCATAGTAAAAAAAATTCATATTTTAAGAATTAAAGAAAGATAATTTCTATTTATTTTTTTATTTTTGTGGTTTTATGAAATAAATTGAACTCCTAACCACCTTTTTTACAACTCCCTAGCAACGACGCCAAAATTTCAAGCCATAAAGTGAGATAAATAATTTTACATTTATTTTGTCAATCCAGGTAGGTAAACTTCGAGGTGAACACAATGCATGTAAAAATGATTTTTAGTGTTTTCCTATAAAAATCAATCATAATACATATACAGGTAGATCTTAGAGTTGATTCACCTTATACTGATTTCCAAATTATTAAATTGAAAATTGCCTTGTTGACATAGAGTTATAAATTCAAGAGGATATATCACACTTCCTCACGAGATACTCCATCTGAATTATTTGTTCATTAAACTCAATTAAAATTGTTCTCAAAATAAATTTATTTAAAATCAGTGTTCTGAGTTTCAAAAGAAAATTCCAATTCTAATCGCTCTTTCTATTTTGAAAACAAAAATCAAATAATAAAAATATAATTAATTAAATAATTTGAAACATCAATCTAAGAAAATTACTCAAAGAAACAAAGATATGTAATTAAAAAAAATAAGTAGGATCCTGTGTGATTACAAGATCACTACAAGAAACCCTGTAATTACTACAAGAATTTGTGTGTGATTATAGGGTCGCTACAGGAATCCTAATAATTATTACAAGAATTCCTGTTGTGATTACAATATCACTGTGGGAATTCTAAGCAAACAATTTACAAGAATTTGATTTACATGATTACATGAATTTGAAGCATGCGATTATAGGAACAACGTATAATTACAGGAGAACAAAGCATACTATTCATCACATACAGGTCAATATTTTCAAATAAAACTCACGCTAAACCATATAAGAGCTTAAAAACATATAAAAGATATAAATAACATCTACGAAGGTGCCCTCCTCGTAAGTGATGCTGTGAAGATTTCAAACAATTACCGCTACTATATCATAAGTTCATCCTTCTATTACTTAAGAAAAAAACATGAGTATAAAACAAAGTATGTATGTCTATTTGTCATTTCTTTCTCTCTAACCTCTCTATGTACCATCTGTTTATTTTTATACAAAAGATAATCGCTTAACAAAGTTGTCCAAAATTTAGCGTTAATTCCTTATTGAATGCTAAAAACAGCTTAATATAATCCAATCTACAACATGTATTCTACTTTAGAATTCATTGGAGAAAATAGTGGCAATCCCTTAATATTTTACTCAATTTCGATTATTTGATACACTTTGCCTACACTTGGATCTATCTTCTAGTACAAAAATACTCCTTACTAATGTGGAATAGATTGGTGACTTGTTATGAAACCAGCTCACAGAAAGATAGAAAAGATAGATAAACACCTTAGAAATAAGCCTCTTCGAGGGGGCAACCTCCTTTACATTACACAAATGAACAATTCTTGGCTGATACAAATGGCAAGACCTTCTTTTTATATATAGGAGTCTAAGGGGCCATAATATAATCAGAGCTGACATAACAATAATAATGTAAGGGCACAATAAAACAATATTGGGACTACATGGGTACAACAATATTATAAGTGGGTTGCGCTAATAACAATAAGAGGTTATACTAGTAGCATAGGGGCCTAACATGCCCCTCTACTTCTAGTATGAACATAGTTTGTACGTCTTATCCCTATTAGTAACAAAACAAAATTTTCATAAACATTTAAAAAATGAAAAGAAAATGATAATATTGCAAATGATTTTTACGTTAAATTCATTATTTAAAAGTTAAAAATGGGTAAAATGGTGTAAAGTGAAGGTTCAGATGAAGATATGATGTCAAAAATGGAATGGTCATGGATATGGAAATTAAATCCCAACATAGTTGAGTGAAAATTTGCTCAAATATAAGGATAAAATGAAGCCCTTGTTTGATAGAAACTCCAAATATAGAGTTTTCTAGCTGGGGGACCCTGTGCTTAGGTAGGATGTCAGGTGGAAAGGAAAAGGTATCCACGGGAAATTTCACCCCTTGTGGTTTGGAGAGTTCAAGGTAAATGTGACGAAAGGAAAAAATACATTCCTACTAGAAAATCTAGATGGTAAAGTGATCGAGTTGTCTGTCAATGGACAATACCTGAAGCACTACTTTCAATAATAAAATCAGATACCCGCTTCCATGGTAAATATCAGTGGCTCATTATAAATGTCTGGGTGTTTTTGTCACGTTTTATGTTTTTAATGTATTTTTTTTGACCCCATGCCCAATAAAGGTTATTAGTCTGCAAGTTCTCATAGCCTTGCCCGCAAGAAACTATCCCCAATTTGAGCCAATGTTGTACTCTCATTTTTGTTTTTCCTAAGTTTTATACCCCAGAGTAGAGGGGTACAAAACATAGCAGATATTGGACCCGTTTTAAGAGAAAAGGATGAGGTCAAAGGCCAAGTCGCGCCTACTCAATTAAAAAAATTTCACGAAGAACTTATTAACAATATGAAAAAATCTTAGATTAGTTGTTAGGATCAAAATATGAGGATAATCAAAGTGGACATCATAAGAGTCAAAAACCTGGAAATACATAATCCTGCGACACATTATAAAATTAATTGTGAGAGGCTCCGGAGATGAGAGATAAATAATTCGTCAATTGTCAGAGTCGGGGGCGTCTATTGATAGAATCCCATAACGAAAATTGAAAGATTAGATCCCCCAATCTCAGATGCCCGGTAACTTTAATTAAATCAATCGTTGAGAGCACCAAGGATGAGCCATTTACAAAAGGTATTGTTCATGCAGTGAAGGACCAGGGAAAGAAACGAATAAATGACAATGTGTTGTTGGAAAAATATAACATTAATAATTGCTTGGTGGGAGTTGGATACATGGCAGGAAGTTTTAGAGTCTTTAGGTACCTAAAGGACCCAGATATAAATGGCATTTGGACCAATCATAGGTCAACATGTGGCTCATATTGGCGCCATTATGACATCATCCCAACGATATAACCCAAAGGGTCACGAGCCCTATAACCCTTTCTAATTGCATTCAAAAGGGAGTGAGGATTCTGAACTCTAAGGGTCAAGGCACTCGAGTTTTCGGGTTACAACTTAGTAATGACAAGCATTGATTTCAAGGGGGAGAAGTTTCCATGTGGTAGTGAATCTTACACATATCTCTGATTTAAATGATTAATGAGTAGATAGCTATGGAGAGGATCACTGCGCATCATGAAGCAAGATCACTCGACAAGGAGCTCTAGTGGGTGAGCAGGCATGGTCGTTAAGCCCATGTTGGCCCCCCAAAAAGTCAGAGTCAACAAAGAAATATCTACAGATCAACAATCACTCTTGATTACGGGGGGAGGGTGAGCCTTACCTCCAACTCCACCCAAGCACCTCACGAGGAGATTAAAAGCGCCCGCCACCTGGTAGACTGGCACGACAACCTCGTCAGCAATTGGGATCATCATTAAGTGAGTCGACATTCAAGACCTCTGTTGATATGAAAATCATACCATCTTTATTCCCTTTTGTAATTTTGTATATATTTTATTTTTAAGAAGGTATTAAGTTGTTATGTAGTGATTAGAGAATTTAGGCGTCTAGCATGCTGGCACAGCTAATCAGTGTAGCTAGTTGTCACACTAGAAGATATCTTTATAACTGTTTTTGTCAAAAATCTCCATATAAAAGGGAAGAGGGAAGTCATTGGAAGGGTTCAATTTTTTACTCAAGGGACCACTATATTTCTACAAATTTGGCATGTTTCTATAGAAAAAAAACATATATGTTATTCTAAAAGGTTGATTAAGAGGTTTTCGTGATTCCAAGCATTGATATGTGGACTATGTGTTCTTCTCTATGTCTATCATTTTCATATGTGTTTCTTTCCTCTTAGAACTCGTGTAATTGTAGTTGCTAGAACTAAATATTATATGTCTGATTCATCTATGTCATGTTAATGTAGATGGTACCTGTAAATGTTAGATTGATAGCCTTAAATTGGAGTCCATGGTTTCTAATCTCATTATCTTTCTCTATACATTACTTTGTTGAAGTTGAATGCACATGATTCTATTAACTAACCCTCTACACCAGAATTCTTTCTCCATTTGTTCCCTATCCTATATTGCGACAATAATGGAAGCTTCACTATTTGTGTGTAGGCCACCATGGGTAAATGTTACTTCTTTGGAATAATATATTGTCAATGTATGTAACATGTCTGTTTTGTTAGTATGATTATTCAACTAATTTCAAATTCTCTTATAATTTAAAACTCTTGAGTGATAAATATTTATTTATAATAAAATGTAAGATGTCCTAGGCACTGATTCGTAACCTAAACCTGTGGGTTGCCTCTAGAAGCCGAAATAATATGAAAAGATCGACAATTTTATGCTTAATTTTGGGTTTGACCATTGTTAATTTGATCATATAGTTTACACTCAGAGACGGGGCTTTTTTATTGACTCTAGTTTTGTATTTGGATTATTTGATCCTTATGGGGATTTCTTCATCTATGATTCATAAGTTTAAGGAAGAATTGATGGGAATTTTTTTTATAATGGATCATAGTCTTCTGCATTACTTTCTTGGCTTGCAGGTTCACGAGTCTTCAAAAGTGGTTTCCATCTGCTAACAAAATATGCCATTCATTTACCTCATCATTTTCACATGGCTAATTGTAAGCTTATGACTAGCTCTTTCTAGTTCGGTGTTCCTCTTACCACCAATTGCACCTCACCACTCGTGGATCATACATTGTGTCGCCAATCGGTTGGCAGTCTACTCTATTTAACACACACCCAACTTGACATGTCTTGTGTAGTAGAGATGGTTTCTGTATCCTCTTAGGATCCCCGTCAAAGTCATTAGAAAGTAATGAAGCATATTCTGAGATATATTCATAGCATTTCCAATTTCAACATTCAATAACATGTTGGTTCTCTTGAGATTTTAGGCTACACAAATTTTGGGAGAGCTAGGTCAGTGGCTGATTGAAATTCCACCTTTGGATTTTCTTTTCACCTTGGTTTTTCTCCTATTTCTTGGACCTACATGAAACAATAAATTTACATCATCTACAACAAAATATGAGTATTGAGCTACAATTTTCACAAGTGAAGAAGTTATTTGGCTATGAGAGTTATTTCGTGAGCTTGTCACTAAGTCAGATCAACCTACTCTTCTCTAGTGCGATAATTAGAGTGTAATGTATATTTATAGAAATCTTATACAACATCAAAGGACTAAAGACATTGAGACCTATATGCACTTCGTTCGCCAACTTATTCAAGATGTTGTTCTTAGGATGGACTATGTACCTACTAAAGAACAAATAGAAAATATTTTCTTAAGTACTTAACATCACCAAGGTTTTATTTAGTTACAACAAATTCTTGGAGTGAAGGAATTCGTCCTTATGGGGTAATCTTGAGTTCTCTTTTCTTCACCTCCTCATTTTTCTCTTTCTTTTTTTCTTTTTTATTTACTCTCTTTTAGTGGGAGTATTTTCTTTGTTCTTCATTTACTTTTATTCTCTTTATAGAAAGTTGTTAGGCTTTGCAACATATTTTCATCAAGCAATGAAGTATTTTATTTGTTCTTCATTTACTTTGATTCTCTTTATAGATATCTGTTAGGCTTTGCAGTTTGAAGCATATGCGTTTTTGCATACTTATATCTAGAAGATTCTAAAAATTATTAACATTCATTTAATAAAACAACGTTCTCAATGCACTTAAAGAAACCATTTTTTCTTTTAAATTACCATTTATAGTTTAAAAGCCATAAAATTGAAAATAAAATGCCATGATAAAGAAATGTGCTTTCAAGTTAGCCATATACATATCATATAATTCTAAATTCTAAAGTAAAAAGTTGCCAAAACATTTAAGTGATAAGCACATACTTCATGTAAGATTTCCATTTCATTCAATTTACAAACACATATTTGATATTAAATTATCTTTAATTCAAGTCACAAACACATATTTCATATATTTTTCCATTTAATTAAAACAAATTACCATAGTTACGGTTGGAACTACTACACACCTACATGCAGACTCTTAGTTAGAGCATGAGAATGCATGCAATATTCCTTTTGCATGTTGGAACTACTACACACCTACATGCGGAATCTTAGTTAGAGCATGGGATTGCATGCAAGATTCCTTTTGCATGATTCAATCCTTGATTTTCTCCTTATTTAACTCTGCAACTGACTAGTTATCTCCAGAACTTGTTGTAGGTGTTGAGTCTTCTCATTGATCACCAATATAATGCATTACCTTGGGATCTTCACCCAGTGATACTGTATCATGAGCATTGTAACATATTTTCGAATGTATCATTCTTTTCTTCTTTCGATTTTCTTTTAGTGTTTTTGATCTGCAAAGCTGTGTGTTCAACCTTTACTAGCTAGATTCATATGTGCAGGTTTTCTAACACATTTACATGGTATCAGAGCCCACAGGTTGCTAGATAAAAGGAGCACCAATACTTTATTTTGCAAGTATTATATCTTGGAGATCGAAGATTGACAGAAAAATAGAGTTTCCCAAAGCATCGATCCTAACACTGTACAACTATCATGAATGGAAGGACCAAATGGCTCGATACCTTCGTCATAAAGGGTTGTACATGATTACCATGGCTACAGAAGTGGAACCCACTTCAGCCATAGAGAAATCCAAGCACCTCAATCGTATGGATGAGGCCCACGGATCCATATGCATGTGCATCTCTCCAGAGTTGCAGTTTCATTTATCTGCCTACAATACTCCCAATGAGATTTGGAAAAAGGTTGAAGATATCTATGGGAAACAGGATGAGATGAAAGGACATCTGCTCGAAGTGGAGCTGCTATCTTTGGATCCACGGAACTATGACCGAATTCAAGACTTCTTCACCAAATATAATGATCTATTGCTGCAACTCAAGGGTTGTGGAATTGACAAATCCAAGGAGGAGAGTCGCCAAGTTCTCTCTATTATGTCAAAGCTCGGACCAAAATACTCCGTCTTTGTGTCTACATTTCATTCAGTAACGCTCGCAATAGGTAAATCCTACACTATGCCTTCTCTCAAAGAATTTATGGAGTCCCTTATTTTTGAGCAAGATAAACTCATTGGCATGGGGAAAATCAAACCTCCATAAGCACATGCACTTGCTGTGCATGATTGCAGCCACAATAAAAATCACAGGTCTGATTCAAATCAGAAAAATCAGCAGCAAAAAACAAATGAAAATCACATTCCCATCCAAAGAAGGAAGGGTACACCAAGCCCTTCAATGACTCCTCCGGCTCGAGAAATGCTAAAGGGAAGAAAGGAAACAGATGCACCTACTGTCAAAGAGGATTCCATCCAGAATCCTCTTGCATGAAGAAGCAAATTGACCAAATGGCAGAAATCCTTTAGAAGCACAACCTTGGGGACCACATCCCTTAGGGCGCCAAGAAGAAAACTGAGGATCCGCCACACGGGAAAGGTAACAATTTTCATGCTTTAGTTGTAATTAATTCTTCTCCTAATGCATGGATTATAGATTCTGCTGCATCACATCAATATGGCTGCTGCAAAGGAAGTCTATTCCTCTTTGGATGCATGCAAAGGACCTCCCATCCTCATGGGAGATGACTCACCTATTGAGGTCACCGGAAAAGGTAAAGTGGAACTTTTACACAGAAGCTTTGAAGATGTGCTTCATGTTCCAAAACTTTCGGTAAACCTGCTTTCAGTTTATCAGATCACTCATTCCGACACCAGAAAGAGAGTGGAATTCACTCCAGATGTAGTGAACATATATGATCTACATAGCAGTGCCAAAATTGCAACTGGTAAGGTAAACAATGGAGCCAGATTGTATAAATTTTCTAAATTTATTGAATCTGAATCCTCCTTATTGCTTACACATGCTGATGATAGTAGTAGGCTTTAGCACGAGAGGTTTGGTCACTTAAATTACAGGTATATGCAGCAGCTAAGCAAGAATGATATGGTGGAAGGCTTGCCAAATATTAGTTTCTCCAAAGGAGTTTGTGAAGGGTGTGTTCTTGGCAAACATCCCAGAGAAAAGTTTGACACCGGCAAGACTCACAGAGCATCCTCTCCTCTATATCTAATCGATAGTGATCTCATGGGGCCTTTTCCTCATCCTTCCATCAACAAAGCAAGGTATGTGCTTACATTTATTGATGATTTCTCATGGTATGCTTGGGTGTATCTTCTCAGGAACAAATCTGAAGTTTTTGAGAACTTTGAAGATTTCAAAGCACTAGTTGAGACGCAGTCAGAGAGAAAGATCAAAGCCCTCAGTACAGACAATGGGGTGGAATATGTTAACACAGCACTTCGGAACCTTTGCCTTCAATTCGGCATACAGTTGCAGTACACAATTCCATACACTCGGCAGCAGAATGGAGTTGCTGAGAGAAAGAACCGATCTCTCAAAGAGATGGCTTCCTGCATGTTGCATGCCAAGTCACTTCCTCATAAGCTCTGGGCTAAAGCACTTAATTTTGCTAACTACATCCAGAACAGATCTCCTCATAGGTCTGTCAAGGACCAGACCCCCTTTGAGGCTTGGAGCAACACTAAACCAGAGGTCACTCACCTCTGTGTTTTCGGCTCTCGAGCATGGGCCCGGATCCCCTCTCAAAAGAGGAAAGCTCTTGATCCACAGAGCATTGAGTGCATCTTTGTTGGATACCCTGATGGTGTTAAGGGATATCGATTCCTGATTCCCTTTATGGACAAGCTCATCATTGAGCGAAGTGTCAAATTTGAGGAAAGTCTCTTGCATGCACCTCAAGTTCCGCATGCAAACACTTTTTATCTACCTCATGTCCGAGATGATGACTCAGTGCACTCAGATACAGATACAGATCATGCAGATGCCGAGGAAGAGCATGCAGATGCAAAGACAGAGTCTTCAGATACAAATCTAGTGCATGCAAATGATGATCCACATCCAAGCCCAGATCGGGCTTCTAGCAGTGAATCATATTCCCTTGTCATAAATCAGAGAACAAGGAGCTTACGTGAGATATATGCAGAAGACCAACCAGCTCCTAGAAATGGTCTTGTGGGGGATAATTCTGATCTGCAGAGGACTAGCTCAGAGTTTATTGAGCCTCCTCTTGTCCTCACTGCCACTGAACCATCGCCCTCTTGGCATTGTCATTTGGTTCAGTCTTCTGATCCACAGTCTTATGCTGAGGCTACTGGGCATCCATCTTGGGAGTCCGCCATGGAGGAGGAGTATAACTCCCTCCTCGAGAACCAGACTTGGGATCTAGTCCCCCTTCCTTCAGGAAGGAAACTTGTTCGATGCAAATGGGTCTGCATGACCAAGAGTGCTGTAGATGGGCAAATCACCAGATGGAAAGCAATGCTAGTAGCAAAAGGCTTCCAACAAGCGCATGGCATTGATTATGACGAGACCTTTGCTCTAGTAGCAAAGATGGATTCCATACGCCTTACACTTGCCATTGCGGCTGCCCAGCGGTGGGAAGTATATCAGATGGATGTGAGGAATGCCTTTCTTCACAGAGACCTAGCTGAGGAGATCTACATGGAGTAGCCACATGGTTTCATTTAGGATTCATCTTTGGTCTGCAGACTGAAGAAATCTCTCTACAGACTTAAGCAGGCCCAAAGAGCTTGATGATCTCCTAATCACTGGTAGCTCGGCTTCAGCCATTGCTACAGTTAAGAGGGCCTTGCATGATAGGTTCTTGATGACGGACATGGGTCCATTACACTTCTTTCTTGGTCTTGAGATTAGCCAGAATGCCACAGGAATCAAACTCTCTCAGGCTAAGTATGCACGGGATCTCCTTGAGAGATTTCGCATGACTGACTGCAAGCCAACACCGACTCCTTTTTTGTCTTGGGCCCACCTTGAGGATGGAGGTGACACTCCATTAGTTGACAGCACTCTCTACCGAAAACTAGTGGGGAGCTTATTGTACCTCACCCACTCCAGACCAGATTTCTCATATGCAGTAGGGGCAATTTCCAGATACATGCAGGAGCCGCATGAGCTACACTAGAATGTTGCCAAGCGCATCCTCCGATATGTGCAGGGCACCATCACCTTCGGGATTCACTATGCAGCAGGCACTGCATTGAATCTCCTTGGCTTCATAGATTCTGATTGGGCGGGAGACAGCATTGATCGCAAGTCCACCTCCGGATATTCACTCAGTTTAGGACCTGGCCCTATCTGTTGGTCGAGCAAGAAGCAGGCTGCTATTGCTCTCTCTTCAGCTGAGGCTGAGTACCGTGGAGTAGTCAACATCACCATTCAGGCTTTGTGGCTACAGCATTTCCTCACTGAGTTGGGTGTCCAGTTCCACCAGCCCATTGTCATCTGGTGTGACAACCATAGCACTCTCAAATTTTGCAGGGATCCAGTACAACGGCAGCGGACAAAGCACATAGAGATCCATATGCACTACATCAGAGACTTAGTACATGATCGGGTCATTGATTTGCAGTTCTGTCCTTCAACAGAACAGACGGCAGACATCTTCACCAAGAAATTCACTGAGCAGAAGTTTCGCTCTTTGCGCGATCGTCTTGGAGTGAAGGACACGATTGCTTAGCAATTTTATTTTTCTTCCTCTTTTCTTTTGATTACATTGTATTTTGAGGGTGGGGTTTTCCCACGAGGTTTTCCCTCTTTCGTCAATTTTAGTACAAGTTGCACTATATTTTGG
Source organism: Pinus tabuliformis (assembly GCA_031772625.1). Classification (NCBI taxonomy): domain Eukaryota; kingdom Viridiplantae; phylum Streptophyta; class Pinopsida; order Pinales; family Pinaceae; genus Pinus; species Pinus tabuliformis. The sequence continues at coordinate 2,021,299,459 of CM062817.1, read as the reverse complement.
GTGACCTTTGGCCTTAGTTGCCAGAGCCCATTTTCTATTTTTCCCCATAGTGGTTTTCAGGGGGGGTGTTGGAACTACTACACACCTACATGCAGACTCTTAGTTAGAGCATGAGACTGCATGCAAGATTCCTTTTGCATGTTGGAACTACTACACACCTACATGCGGACTCTTAGTTAGAGCATGGGATTGCATGCAAGATTTCTTTTGCATGATTTACTCCTTGATTTGTTCCTCCTTTAACTGCGCAACTGACTAGTTATCTCCAGAACTTGTTGTAGGTGTTGAGTCTTCTCATTGATAACCACTATAGTGCATTACCTTGGGATCTTCACCCAGTGATGCTATATCATGAGCATTGTAACATATTTTTGAATGTATCATTCTTTTCTTCTTTCGATTTTCTTTTAGTGTTTTTGCTCTGCAAAGTTGTGTGTTCAACCTTTACTAGCTAGATTCATCTGTGCAGGTTTTCTAACACATTTACAGTTACATGGGTATCACTCTTAGGCATTGCAGAGTATGGACCAGAAGCTCCCCTGGTCCTGAGAGCTTGGGAACTTGTCGGAAATGCTCCAAAACTGCTAGAAGCTTCAACGTGTACTTTGGAGCATTTCGGGAGCTGCAGTGCAACCGTTTTCTAACATTTAAGGAGTTTCACTGCAATGAATAGGTGCAAACTTAGGTGTATTTGACGCTGCCAGCTTGGGTGTTGCTTAAATTGATGGAACTATGTGAAGGGAAGGGGATGTCGCTGGGTTTAGATCTGGATATGGGTCTAAAACTAACAAAAACAACCCGGTTATGGAAATCCATTCTATCCAAATGAAGATGAGGCACCTAGCCAATCCTGATATTTGTCATTGGAAAGTTATTCATTCTCCTCATATATGCAGATGGCCGATGGATATAAAATAATTTAGGAAGATCGCTGGCCACTCGAAAAACCATCATTATTCCTCACTGAATGGACAAAAGATGGAATACTAAAGAAAAAAATAGTTGAAATTATGAAATATAAATATTATCAGAAAAATATGTTTTAATTTACTTTTCATATTTATTTAAGTATAAAATATATATTAACTTGGAAATTTATAATTTTGTTATAAAAACTCTCCTTAAAATAACATTGGTTTTAAAGTATATTGTTTTAATTTTTTTAATTATTATTAATATTAATTTTATCTTTGATATATATATATATATATATATATATATATATATATATATATATATATATATAGTTGAGGTTATATCAGAATTGAACCAATGACTTAACTAATAGTGTTGCATGAAATTACCTAATAATAGAGTAATAACAATCTTTTTTCGGGTTTGGCAGTTTTGCATGTTTCTTTGCTCGGAAGGAATTTGATTGACAAATTGTTAATGGATTACTATTTTAATTTTTTTTTGGAATGTTTCAAAGTTCAATCTTTTACATATTTCTTTGCAAGATGGATTTTGATTGGCAAGTTTTGGATGGAAATAAAGTAATTATTTTATTTTTATTTTTAATATATATTACATTTTAATATATTATATTATTACCACTTATAACTTGAGATTTTCTGTAAATTTGGACAAAACTTTTAGATACTCATTTTAAACCAAAAACTTATGCAACATAACAAATTACCAAAATTATGTCTAATAACATGTACTTCACAAATTACGATAAATCATTGTTTTCACTGGAACAAATTTGAAATAGAATTCAAAATTCACAGCTATAAAACAGATTTGAATTACTAATCAAAATTCAAAACAATAAAATTTAAAATTAATCATTAAATTGAAAATATAGAAAAATACAATTATTAAAATAAAAAGAGACATATATACTATACCTTTATTTATATCTATAGGGAAAATAGAAATAACCAAAATCCTTAATCTTTAAACCACTCAAACTATACCATGTCGATATTCCTCACAACACAGACGACGCGGAATGCATCGAAGCAACCACTTAACTTCACGACCATAATCATCCAAGTAATTGTTTGCCAGCAAATCTCCAAAAACACGAACAAGTTCAGTTTTCTTCTTCGCACTATGACTTCCTTCATCTTTATAAAACGGCTCTATGGTTTTGCTCCACAACTAAAATGAGATGATTGGATGAATTTGTTAACTGCGACTACTAGTTTTATCATTCTGATAATTTGGTTGGTTTATTCCAGAGAAGTTTGTTTTATAATTTAATTTGAAAGTAATGTGTAAGTAGCTCAATTTAGAGTTAACATGTATTTTATAAAATAAATAAAAAATATTTTGTAAATAGGAAAATATTTATAATAATAAAAAACAATATATTAGACCTGTTTAATTAATTTTATACAATTTAAATAATAAAAAATTACTCATTATTTATACTCTTAAATAAATTTAGACCCCTATTTTATGTAATAAACCATAAATGTTTAAATATTATCATTCAAGTGAGGGTCTTCATTTACTAGATTTGCTGTAGATCTGCCGGGATATCTCATTCAGATAACTTAGAGAGACAAAGTTCTATGTAGAGATGGTTTCTATATCCTCTTAGGATCCTCGTCAGAGTCATTAGAAAGTAATGAAACATATTTTGAGAGACAAAGTTCTATGTAGAGATGGTTTCTATATCCTCTTAGGATTCTCGTCAGAGTCATTAGAAAGTAATGAAACATATTTTGAGATATATTCATAGCATTTCCAATTTCAACATTCAATATAATGTTGGTTCTCTTGAGATGTTAGGCTATACAAATTTTTGGAGAGCTAGATCAGTGGATGATTGAAATTCCACCTTTGGATTTTCTTTCCACCTTGGTTTTTCTCCTATTTCTTGGACCTACATGAAACGATAAAATTACATTATCTACAACAAAATATGAGTATTGAGCTACAATTTTCGCAAGTCAAGAAGTTATTTGTCACATATGAGTATTGAGCTACAATTTTCGCAAGTCAAGAAGTTATTTGGCTATGACAGTTATTGCATGAGTTTGTCACTAATTCAAATCAGCCTACTCTTCTCTAGTGTGATAATTAGAGTGTAATATATATTTATAGAAATCTTATACAACATCAAAGGACTAAAGACATTGAGACCCATATGCACTTCGTTCGCCAACTTATTCAAGATGGCGTTCTTAGGATGGACTATGTACATACTAAAGAACAAATGGAAAATATTTTCTTAAGTACTTAACATCACCAAGGTTTTATTTAGTTACAACATATTCTTGGAGTGAAGGAATTTGTCCTTATGGGGTAATCTTGAGTTCTCTTTTCTTCACCTCCTCATTTTTCTCTTTCATTTTTTCTTTTTTATTTACTCTCTTTTAGTGGGAGGAGTTTTTTCCTACTAGTTTTTCTCTCTTTCTTTGAGAAGTCGTACATGAATAATCAAACAGGATCCATTGTTTGTTTTTATTTCCTCCCTACATTTCACTTATCGGGGTTGTTAGAGTTCCAATAAAGAAGCCATGGAACTCGTAAGCTTACGTAGCATCTTCATTGTTAGTCTTATCTTCTAGCTATCCCTAGAAGCTTACATTTCTAGTATCAATTAGGTTGATGTACAACATATTTTCATCAAGCAATGAAGTATTTTCTTTGTTCTTCATTTACTTTTATTCTCTTTATAGAAAGCTGTTAGGCTTTGCAACATATTTTCATCAAACAATGAAGTATTTTCTTTGTTCTTCATTTACTTTGATTCTCTTTATAGATATCTGTTAGGCTTTGCAGTTTGAACGATATGCGTTTTTGCATACTTATATCCAGAAGATTCTAAAATTTATTAACATTCCTTTAAAAAACCAGCCTTCTCAATGCACTTAAAGAAACCATTTTTTCTTTTAAATTCCCATTTATAATTTAAAATCCATAAAATTAAAAATAAATTGCCATGATAAAGAAATGTACTTTCAAGTTAGCCATATACATATTATATAATTCTAAATTCTAAAGTAAAAAGTTGCGAAAACATATAAGTTACAAACACATACTTCATGTAAGATTTCCATTTGATTCAACTTACAAACACATATTTGATATTAAATTATCTTTAATTCAAGTCACAAACACACATTTCATATAATTTTCCATTTAATTAAAACATATTACCATAATTGCATGGGTATCATTCCTAGGCATTGGAGAGCATGGACCAGAAGTTCCCCTGCTCCAGAGAGCTTGGGCGCTTGTCGGAAAAGCTCGAAAACTGCTAGAAGCTTCAACATGTACTTTGGAGCATTTCGGGAGATGCAGTGCAATCGTTTTCTGACATTTTGGGAGCTTCACTGCAATGAATAGGTGCAAACTTAGGTGTGTATTTGTTGCTGTGAGCTTGGGTGCTGCTTAAATTGATGGAACTGTGTAAAGGGAAGGGGATGTCGCTGGGTTTAGATCTGGATATGGGCCTGAGACTAACAGAAACAACCCGTTTATGGAAATCCATTCTATCCAAATGAAGATGAGGCACCTAGCCAATCCTGATCTTTGTCATTGGATAGCTATTCATTCTCCTCATATACGCAAATGGTCGATGGATATAAAATAATTTAGGAAGATCGCTGGCCACTGGAAAAACCATCATTGTCCCTGGCTGAATGGACAAAAGATGGAATACTAAAAAAAAATAGTTGAAATTATGAAATATAAATATTATTAAAAAAATATGTTTAATTTATTTTTCATATTTATTTAAGTATAAAATATATATTAACTTGGAAATTTATAATTTTGTTATAAAAACTCTCCTTAAAATAACATTGGTTTTAAAGTATATTGTTTTAATTTTTTTAATTATTATTAGTATATATTTTATCTTTTCTTATCTATATATATATATATATATATATATATATATATTGTTGAGGTTATACCAAGGGCGAAGAATTGAACCAATGACTTAACGAATAGCCTTGCATGAAATCACCTAATAATGGAGTAATAACAATCTTCTTTCGGGTTTGGGAGTTTTGCAATTTTCTTTGCTCGGAAGGAATTTGATTGACAAATTGTTAATGGATTACTACGTTGATTTTTTTTGGAATGTTTCAAAGTTCAATCTTTTACATATTTCTTTGCAAGATGGATTTCGATTGGCAAGTTTTGGATGAAAATAAATAAATTATTTTATTTTTATTTTTAATATATATTACATTTAAATATATTATATTATTGCCACTCATAACTTAAGGTTTCCTGTAAATTTGGACTAAATTTAGACAAAACTTCTAGCCTTAATGGATACTCGTTTTCTATTAAAAAAAAAAACCCGTACCAAAAACTTGTGCAACATAACAAATTACCAAAATTATGTCTAATAACATGTACTTCACAAATTGTGATGAATCATTGTTTTTATTGAAACAAATTTAAATTAAAATACAACAATCACAACTATAAAACAAATTTGAATTACTAATCAAAATTCGAAACAATAAAATTTAAAATTAATCAAAATTCCAAACAATAAAATTTAAAATTAATCATTAAATTGAAAATATAAAAAAATAAAATTACTAAAATGAAAAGAAACCTATATACTATACCTTTATTTATATCTCTAGATAAAATAGAAATAACAGAAACCCTTAATCATTAAACCACTCAAACTATACCATGTCGATGTTCCTCACAACACACCACTCAAACTATACCATGTCGATGTTCGTCACAACAGAGAGGACGCAGAATGCATCGAAGCAACCACTTAACTTCACGACCATAATCATCCAAAGTAATTGTTTGCCAGCAAATCTCCAAAAACACGAAGTTCAGTTTTCTTCTTCGCACTATGACTTCCTTCATCTTTATAAAACGTCCCTATGATTTTTGGTCCACAACTTAATGAGATGATTGGATGAATTTGTTAACTGCGACTACTAGTTTTTATCATTTTGATAATTTGGGTTTTTATCATTCTGATAATTTGGTTGATAATTTTGGTTTTTATCATTTTTATTTAAGAGAAGTTTATTTTATAATTTAATTTGAAAGTAATATATAAGTATGTTTGTGTTCAATCTAAAGTTAATATGTAATTTTTAAAATAAATAAAAAATATTTTTTAAATAGAAAAAAAACCTATAATAATAAAAAAACAATATATTAGACATGTTTAATTAATTTTATACAATTTAAACAACTAAAAATTACACATTATTTATACTCTTAAATAAATTTACACCTCTATTTTATTTAATAAACAATGAATGTTTAAATATTATCATTCCATTGAAAGTCTTCATTCACTAGATTTGCTGTAGATCTGCCGGGATATCTCATTCAGATAACTTAGAGAGACAAAGTTCAAACATATAAGAGATGGAAACCTTCTTTGCTACAAAGGTGACGGATGATGCAGTGGTCGAACATCACACGGTAGATTCTTAAAACCGCGCTTAAAACCATACACTGGATGTTCAAAACCATGCGGTCTTTGAGTTACACTGGATTTTCAAAATCATGCGCTCTTTGAGTTCAAATAGTGTTAGAAATAGTAATTACTCGCATATATATAATGCAGAAATTGAAGTGTTAAGACATGCAAGTATGCATGAAGCCAAGCGTTGAGTTAAGCCATTCCTTATTATGAAGTGTTGAGTACGCCGAATGTTGAGTTAAGAAATAAGTCAAGTGTTGAGTTAAGACATGAAAGTATGCAAGTATAATATAAGTGTGCACGAAGTTATTTAGTTGGAGAACAGTCAAGTCTAGTTGGATTTTGTATGATTTTATATTAAGTAATTATGGATTTTAGTGTAGTCAGTAAGTATGGATTCTAGTGTAATCAATGACTTGAAGCTCAAAAGATAGAGTTATGCTTCAAGTCAGTCTATAGAAGTGCTGACGGGTGTATGAGTTAAGGGCATTGTGTTTGGTGTCCCAAATTGTTTCCAATGACATTGAGAATGCAGAGGGGCTGACGGGAGTTTCCTGTCCCAAATTGATTCCAATGTTGCGGTTGTACAGAACCTGAGAAGGACCTTCAGACGGCAATCTAAAGGGATCATAAGCAAATTCTTGCACCACAATGTTAACAAACTCTTCTGGAATATTATCGTTTACATCCATTTACATCCATTTTCTTCTTCTGCAGATTGATTTGTTTCCTTCTACACTTGAGAAGAGAGCTTTAATAGCCCCGCCAGACAGAAGTCGGAGAAATCTGAAAGCTATATGTAGATAAATTTCATCGAGTTAATATCCTTTGTTGGTTTCGATCAGTGATCAAATTTGAAGGGCATGTCTTAATTTCATTTAGAAGGGCAGATATTCAGGTCGCATTTCTATAATGAAAGGCATAAAAAAAAAAAAACAATTCAATTGACAACAGTAAATTATTTTCAAATTTCTTTTTATTTTTTCACAGGAGAATGGAGGAACAACAACCCCATGGATGTTGTGTATAAGGCAAGTCTGAGCCGCAACTAATATATCAGATGCTTTTACCATTAATGGATAAACAGGAGACCTATATTCCTGCTCTAGTTCAGATAAGGAGTAATTTTGTAGGAAATTTTTGTGACGAGAACGTTCAAGCCAATATACAAGTAGCTCAATCAAATTTAAGTTTATTGCGTGAATGAAAAAATTCAGTAAAATTCTAAACAGGTTTAGGATTCAACAAAAGAGTGTACAAAGGTGTATATGTTTTTGGTATCTCCCTTTTCAATATGAAAACATACCAAGAATTGGGAATTCCCAAACAAATCAAATCCAGTATGTTAGGAACCTGTTGAATGCGCTCCTCTCCAAGCATAAATCGTGGTTAAACATTGCTTGACATGCATTTGCTGAATGATGAATCTATGCTCCTCTCCAACTTAAATCGTCATCAAACCTTACTTTGGGCAGCCTTCAGGCACAACCGAGTGAAATTACAGACCTAATACATGGCCCATATTGACATCTAGTCGCTCTCAATTGAAACTACCAAATGTAATTGTATCAAAGGGTAATTGTGACATAATAATTAATAAAAACTTCCATCATATGCACAATTAGAAAAAACAAATCAAAAAGAAACTGTTGTTTTTGAAATGGGAGCAACTCAAAAACTGCCAAATGCAATGGTATCAAAAGGTAATTGCGACATAATAATTAATAAGAACTTGCATCATATGCACAATTGAAAAAAACAACTCAAAAGAAAACTATTGTTTTTGAAATGGGAGTTTCTCAAATGGGATTTAAGTTTTAACATGAAAAGAAATTTACAAATTCAACATTCCTAAAATTCTAATTTCAGAAAAAATAAAATTTAGAAAAAAGGTTGACAATTTGACAGCACTTCTTAAAAAATTTTAAGATATTATTCCAATTTTTTTTTAATGACAAAAATCAATTTTTAAATTTTTTTTCACTGGTAAAATTTTCTCTTACTTCTCTGACGTGCCAGAGACCCTTTGAAAGACTCTGATGTGTTCAATTTTGATCCCTCATTTCGATTACATAAACATATATAGAAACTCTAACACTAAAAAGCAAGACTTTCACGTTGGAATTGGCCGCAAATAGTGTTAATTATCAAAACACCGAGTTGTGCTTTATAGAAAAAGGTAAAAACCTATTGCCCTCTATCTAAAAACAGGAAAGACCTATATTTAACTCTTGTATTCAGAAATTTTTTCGATTAATGCTTGTTAGAGTATTAAGCGGTGATTAAATTTTAATCGCGATAATTTTAGGGAAAAATGATCTCTATTAATTTTTAATGGAATTGAAGATGTGATATTTTCAGTGTTACACCGGAAGAAAGATATTTTCTAAATTAAGGGAGTGTCAAATTAGGGTGTTTTGGTTTTCAGTAAAATAAAGGATGGAAATCTTCCAAACCCATGTTAAATTCTTTGGGAACATCGTTGAAAATGGAGGCCATGCTTGCCATGGAATAGGTGCATTCGATGTATCCCGAGGACAATTACAATACGGAACACTTTGCTAATTAGGGTCTTGATACATATTGTTTTACTTTGCTAATTAGGGTCTTGATACATATTGTTTTACGTTGTCTCCGGGGTGCAATATTGTAAATTGATTCTACATTTCCAAAGTCTTTTTGGTAAGCTGTCTATATTTCCAAAGTTTTTTTGGTAAGTTGTCTTTAACTCGGGTAGTGTAGCACATTTTTTAGTTTTTTTTTAAATATTTACCAATCAAAAAAACTTGAATGTTATCCAGAGGATTCTCTATCACTTAAGTAGTGTATGAAATTTTATAATTTTGGGTAAATATGTACAAATCAAACAAATTTGAATATTCTTAAGAGGACATTCTTTTAATGAATGTTTTTTTTTACATTTAGTGCAAAATATAGATAAGATTCATTCTTTTGCTTCTTTCTTTATCTTAATTTTCAAATTATCTATTTGAGAAGTAAGAGTGTTTAAAATGTCATTCTTAAAAATCTCTAATAAATTTCCTAATTTTTCCCTAGGGACATGTCTACAGTGATTTTCTTATAGTTACAGGAGTTCTAGCTTTTTCTCTTGAATATTTCCTACAAAAATTCACTAATTCTTCAAATGAAAATTGTGAAATATCTCCAACACTTATTAGATTAAGTATATCTATATATTCATCATGGATGCCTTTTAGAAATATAGTTCGAGTTGTGTCAGGACTCACATAATGTTGCTTAAATTTCTGCAACTTATGTAAAAAAAACTCTAAATATTCTTCTAAGATTTCATTTTTTGTTGTATCATTCTGAAAATATCCTCTTGAGAATCTCTTAGTCTGGAATATAGTTGATATTTCTTAAAAAATCCATTTTCATAGAATGCCAATATGCAATAGTACTCTCACCTAAACCCATGTAGCAACATAGAGAAACTCCTTTCAACGTTGTAAGATATAATCACAATTTTTGTGCATTCGCCTTATAAGAATAGCTGGGACATAAAATATCAAATTCAAATAGAAAGGAGTCCAAGTATCCTACCATAAAATGTGGGAAGTATTGATGGTGGATTATTTTTCATTCAAATTTCAACTTTTGGAATGTCCACAATAGGAAAGCCAAATTTTTCTTCATTATCATTAAATTTTGGTGCTATTCCATTTCCTCCATTTCAATTTCCATTTCCTTGGCCTCCTCCACCATCTCCTCCACCTCCTCCACCAATTCTATGATCACCTCCTATATTAGATCATCTTTCCTCTTGTACCATATTTTATTTCCAAAATATAATATAGATTGTATTCCACTTTGTAAGCGGAAACCCAACCAGTAGTTCTAGTTGAATTATTTATGTATCACTTTTGGAACTTGTTGCGCTTCGGTTAAACTTTTATATCATATTTCTAATCAAATATGTGGGGAAAATTTTGAAATTATTTGGAATTCTATTTCTACCAATTCCAAATGGTTTAGTAAACCTTCCTCTACTACCTCTTAATCTATATATAAAATATTTAGTTCAATGGGTTTTGTAGGACGCACTATGGTGGTGGCGTAGGTTCTTACTTCCTGTTTTATATTCTTACTCCCCCAAAATAAAAAGTTCATGTTGTAGGAATTAAGGAAAGATAATTTCTATTTATTTTTTTATTTTAGTGGTTTTATGAAACCAATTGAACTCCTAACCACTTTTTTTACACTTCACTGGCAATGAGATCAAAATGTCAAGTCATAAAGTGAAATAAATAATTTTACATTTATCTTGTCAATCTGGGTAGGTAAACTTCGAGGTGAACACAATGCATGTAAAACTGCTTTTTAGTGTTTTCCTATCAAAATCAATCATCCTCAGAGTTGATTCGCCTTATACTGATTTCCAAATTCTTAAATTGAAAATTGCCTTGTTGACATAGAGTTATAGATTCAACCGGATATATCACACTTCCATAGAAGATACTCCATCTCAATTATTGGTTCATTAACCTCAAGTAAATTGTTCTGAAAATAAATTTAAATAAAATCGGTGTTCTGAGTTTCAAAATAAAATTCTAATTACAATCACTCTTTATATTTTGAAAACACAAATCAGATAATAAAAATTTAATTAATTAAATAATTTCAAACATCATTCTAAGAAAATTACTCAAAAACAACAAAAATATGTAATTAAAACAAATACGTAGGATCATGTGTGATTGCAAAATCACTACAAGAAATCCCATAATTATTACAAGAATTTGAAGAAATCACTACATGAAGCCCTATAATTACTACAAGAATTTGAAGTAGGATCCTGTGTGATTACAAAATCACTACAAGAAATCCTGTAATTACTACAAAAATTTGTGTGTCATTATAGGGTTCCTACACGAATCCTAATAATTATTACAAGAATTCTTGTTGTGATTACAAGATCACTACGAGAATTCTAAGCAAACTATTTACAGGAATTTGAAGCACACGATTACATGAATTTAAAGCAGGCTATTATAGCAACAATGTATAATTACAGGAGAACAAAGCATGCTATTCAGATTTTTAAATAAAACTCACGGGAAACCATATCAAAGATTTTTAAATAAAACTCACGTTAAACCATATTAAAGCTTAAAAACATATAGAAAAATATAAGCAACATGCACCAAAGGGCCCTCCTCTCCTTGTAAGTGATGCTATGAAGATTTAAAACAATTATTGCTACTATATCATAAGTTCATTACAATTAGAAAAAAGAAAAAAAGAAATACAACAAAGTATGTATGTCTATTTGCCATTTTTTCTCTCTAACCTCTCTTTGTATCATCTATTTATTTTTATAAAAAAGATAATAACTTAACAAAGTTGTCCAAAAATTAGGATCAATTCTATATTGAATGCTAAAAACAACTTAATATAATCAAATCTACAATGTGTATTCTACTTTAGAATTCGTTCGAGAAAATGGTGGCAATTCCTAAGATTTTGCTCAATTTCAATTATGTGATACACCTTGCCTACACTTGGATCTGTCTTCTAGTACAAAAATACTCCGTGCTAATGTGGAATAGATTGGTGACTAACTCTTGTATGAAAATATTTTGTACCCTTCATCCCTATTAGTAACAAAACAAAATTTTCATAAACATTTAAAAAAAAAAAGAAAAGGATAATATTGCAAATGATTTTTATGTTAAGTTTATTATTTAATAAAAATTAGTAAAATGCTGTAATGTGAAGGTTTAGATGAAGATATAATGTCAAAAATGGAATGGTCAAATATAAAGATAAAAAGAAGGTCTTCTTTGATAAAAACTCCAAATATAGAATTTTCCAGCTAGGGACCCTGTGGTTAGGTGGGATGTCAGGTGGGAAGGTAAAAGTAGGCATGGAAAATTTGAGCCCTTTGGTTTGGAACGTTCAAGGTAGATAAGACCAAATGAAAAAACACAGTTTTCCATTCACCGGAACGGGGGAGAGGTTCCAATAGTAAAGTGGAGGCCATGGCTCTCGCTCGGTTATTAAAATTTTGCCTCTTCCTTGATCTTCAGCGTGTTTCGATTTTTGGAGATTCGAAGGTTATGGTTGACTACATCTCTGGTAAGAACCATATTACAGTGCCACATCTTATTGGTTGGATGGGGAGGATCAGTTTCTTCTGGGATTCGATGGCTGGAGGTTCTGTTCACCATATTCGCAGGGACAAAAATTATCTGGCAGACTCATTGTCTAAAACAGGTCTTCATGATGCTACAGGGTTATGGTATTTGCAGGTTCTAACTGAGGGATAAAGCTATCAGATCCAAGAATTTAATATGTCGGATTTCTAGGTTCGTTTTTTGTTTCTTCACAGGTTTCCATGGACACATTTTTGACCTTTATGTGGCTACTTTTGTTTATCTTGTGTATATGGATGATGTATATGATGCTACTGATCATGCATATGATTCTTGTTTCTCTATGATCACATTTCTTTTTTCATTGGAGATCGCCCAGAACATTTTGTCACAGCCCATGATGATTCCATCTTGACTAGTTTCAAATGGGGTTTTTTTAGATGTAATTTTTGAACCTTTATATCTCTCATATAATATCATTCAGCTTTTTCGTTCTGAAAAAATACATTCCTGGTCGAAAATCTAGATGGCAAAGTGATCGAGTTGTCTATCCATGCACAATACCTCAAACACTACTTAACCGGTCTTTGAAGTCAAATAGTGTTAGAAATAGTAATTACTATATGCAATGCATGGAGGGAAGTGTTAAGACATGCAAGTATGAATGAAGCCAAGTGGAGTTAAGAAATGCAAGTGAAGTTTTGAGTACGCCGAATGTTGAGTTAAGAAATAAGTGAAGTCTTGAGTTAAGACATTAAAGCAGGCATGAAGCGATGTCTTGAGTTGAGAAGTGCAAGTATAATATAAGTGTGCATGAAGTGAAGTTATTTAGTGGGAGAAGAGTCAAGTCTAGTTGGATTTTTTATGATTCTGTATTCAGTAAAAACATGAAAGTAGGCATGAAATGAAGTGTTGAGTCAAGAAATGCAAGTATAATATAAGTGTGCAAGTTATTTGGCTGGAGAACAGTCCAGCCTAACTAGATTTTGTATGATTTTAGATTCAGTGTAATCAAAGACTTAAAGCTGGAAAGATAGAGTAATTCTCTTGTGGTTGACCGTCTATCGGCACATCTTTTGCTTCAAGTCAGTCTACGGAATGACATTGAGAATGCAGAAGGGCTGACGCGTGTATGCGTTAAGGGCATTGTGTTTGGTGTTCCAAATTGTTTCCAATGTTGCGGTTGTACAGAACCTGAGAAGGATCTTCAAACAGTCATCTAAAGGGATCATAAGCAAATTCTTGCACCACAATGTTAACAAACTCTTCCGGAACATTATGGTTTAAATCAATTTTCTTCTTCTGCAGATTGAATTGTTTCCTTGTGCAATTAAGAAGAGAGCTTTCATAGCCCCGCTAGACAGAAGTCGGAGAAATCTGAAAGCTATTTGCAGATAATTTTCATCGAGTTAATATCCTTTGTTGGTTTCGATTACATAAACATATATAGAAACTCAAACCCTAAAAAGCAATACTTTCACGTCGGACTAAAGTAGGCTACCTAAAAATGGCCGCCAATAGTGTTGATTATTAAAACACCGAGTTGTGCTTGTTAAGTTTTGGTTTTCAGTAAAAAGAAAAGGGAAATCTTCCAGACCAGGTTAAATTTTTTGGGAACATCATCGAAAATGGAGGCCATGCTTGCCATGGAATAGGTACATTCGATGTATTCCGAGGAAAATTACAATAAGGAACACTTTGCTAATTAGGGTCTTGATACATACTTGTTTCAGCTGGTCTCCATGGTCTCCGGGGTGCAATATTGTAAATTGATTCTACATTACCAAAGTCCTTTTTGGTAAGTTGTCTATATTTCCAAAGTCTCTTCGGTAAGTTGTCTTTAACTCGGGTAGTGTAGCACATTTTTTAGTTTTGTGTAAATATTTATAAATCAAACAAATTTGAATATTATCAAGAGTATATTTTTTTAACTTAGGTAGTGTAAGACATCTTTTAATTTTGTGTAAATATGCACAAATCAAACAAATTTGAATATTATTAAGAGAACTTTTTTTTAATGAATATTTTTTTTTGACATTTAGTGCAAAATATAGATAAGACTTGCTCTTTCTCTTCTTTCTTTATCCTAATTTTCAAATCATCTATTTGAGAAATAAGAGTGTTTAAAATGTCATTCTTAAAAACCTCTAATAAATTTCCTAATTTTTTCCCTAGTGACACGTCGAGTAGTTGATTTAGTAACTTTATAGAGTGGATTTCTTATGCGTGCACGAGTTCTAACTTTTTCTCTTGAATATTTCCAACAAAAATCACTAATTCTTTCAAATGAAAGATGTGAAATATAACCAACACCTATTAGATTAAGTATATCTATATATTCATCATGGATGCCTTTTAGAAATATAGTTCGAGTTGTGTCAGGACTCAAATCATGTTGCTTAGATTTCTGCAAGTTATACAAAAAAACTCTAAATAATCTTCTAAGATTTCATTTTCTTGTTGCATCACTCTGAAAATATCCTCCTAAGAATCTCTTGGTCTGCAATAGAGTTGATATTTCTTAATAAAATCCTTTCTCATTGAATCTCAATATGCAATAGTACTCTCACCCAAACCCATGTACCAACATAGAGAAACTCCTTTCAATGTTGCAAGATATAATCACAATTTTTGTGCATTCATGTTATAAGAATAGTTGTGACATAAAATATCAAATTCAAATAGAAAGGAGTCGGGGTTTTCAGTGATCCTACCACATAATGTCGTAAGTATAGATGGTGGAATATACTTCATTCAAATTTCAACTCTTGGAATGTCCACAACAGGAAAGCCAAATTTTGCTTCACTATCATTAAATTTTTGTGTTGTTCCATTTCCTCCTCCATTTCCATTTCCATTTCCTCTGAATCCTCCACCATCTCTTCAACCTCCTCCACCAATTCTGAGGTCACCTCCTATATTAGATCATCTTTCCTCTTCTATCATATTTTCTTTCCAAAATATAAAATGAATTGTATTCCACTTTGTACGGGGAGAGCTAACAAGGGGTTCTAGTTGAATTTTTTATGTGTCACTTTTGGAACTTTATCCTTGTTGCGCTTCTCTTAAACTTTTAGATCATATTTCTTCTTCTACAATCACATGAGAATATGCGGGGGAAATTTCGAAATTATGTGGAATTCTATGTCTGCCAATTCCAGATGGTTCAATAAACCTTCCTCTACTACCTCTATATATATATATATATATATATATATATATATATATATATATATATATATATATATAGTTCAATGGGCTTTGTAGGACACACTATGGTGGTGGCATAGGTTCTTACCTCCCGTTTTATATTCCTACTCCCCCATAGTAAAAAAAATTCATATTTTAAGAATTAAAGAAAGATAATTTCTATTTATTTTTTTATTTTTGTGGTTTTATGAAATAAATTGAACTCCTAACCACCTTTTTTACAACTTCCTAGCAACGACACCAAAATTTCAAGCCATAAAGTGAGATAAATAATTTTACATTTATTTTGTCAATCCAGGTAGGTAAACTTCGAGGTGAACACAATGCATGTAAACTGATTTTTAGTGTTTTCCTATAAAAATCAATCATAATACATATACAGGTAGATCTTAGAGTTGATTCACCTTATACTGATTTCCAAATTATTAAATTGAAAATTGCCTTGTTGACATAGAGTTATAAATTCAAGAGGATATATCACACTTCCTCACGAGATACTCCATCTGAATTATTTGTTCATTAAACTCAATTAAAATTGTTCTCAGAATAAATTTATTTAAAATCAGTGTTCTGAGTTTCAAAACAAAATTCCAATTCCAATCGCTCTTTCTATTTTGAAAACAAAAATCAAATAATAAAAATATAATTAATTAAATAATTTGAAACATCAATCTAAGAAAATTACTCAAAGAAACAAAGATATGTAATTAAAAAAAATAAGTAGGATCCTGTGTGATTACAAGATCACTACAAGAAACCCTGTAATTACTACAAGAATTTGTGTGTGATTATAGGGTCGCTACAGGAATCCTAATAATTATTACAAGAATTCCTGTTGTGATTACAATATCACTGTGGGAATTCTAAGCAAACAATTTACAAGAATTTGAAGCACATGATTACATGAATTTGAAGCATGTGATTATAGGAACAATGTATAATTACAGGAGAACAAAGCATACTATTCATCACATACAGGTCAATATTTTCAAATAAAACTCACGCTAAACCATATCAGAGCTTAAAAACATATAAAAGATATAAATAACATCTACGAAGGTGCCCTCCTCGTAAGTGATGCTGTGAAGATTTCAAACAATTACCGCTACTATATCATAAGTTCATCCTTCTATTACTTAAGAAAAAAACATGAGTATAAAACAAAGTATGTATGTCTATTTGTCATTTCTTTCTCTCTAACCTCTCTATGTACCATCTGTTTATTTTTATACAAAAGATAATCGCTTAACAAAGTTGTCCAAAATTTAGCGTTAATTCCATATTGAATGCTAAAAACAGCTTAATATAATCCAATCTACAACATGTATTCTACTTTAGAATTCATTGGAGAAAATAGTGGCAATCCCTTAATATTTTACTCAATTTCGATTATTTGATACACTTTGCCTACACTTGGATCTATCTTCTAGTACAAAAATACTCCTTACTAATGTGGAATATATTGGTGACTTGTTATGAAACCAGCTCACAGAAAGATAGAAAAGATAGATAAACACCTTAGAAATAAGCCTCTTCGAGGGGGCAACCTCCTTTACATTACACAAATGAACAATTCTTGGATGATACAAATGGCAAGACCTTCTTTTTATATATAGGAGTCTAAGGGGCCATAATATAATCAGAGCTGACATAACAATAATAATGTAAGGGCACAATAAAACAAGATTGGGACTACATGGGTACAACAATATTATAAGCGGGTTGCACTAATAACAATAAGAGGTTATACTAGTAGCATAGGGGCCTAACATGCCCCTCTACTTCTAGTATGAACATAGTTTGTACGTCTTATCCCTATTAGTAACAAAACAAAATTTTCATAAACATTTAAAAAATGAAAAGAAAATGATAATATTGCAAATGATTTTTACGTTAAATTCATTATTTAAAAGTTAAAAATGGGTAAAATGGTGTAAAGTGAAGGTTCAGATGAAGATATGATGTCAAAAATGGAATGGTCATGGATATGGAAATTAAATCCCAACATAGTTGAGTGAAAATTTGCTCAAATATAAGGATAAAATGAAGCCCTTGTTTGATAGAAACTCCAAATATAGAGTTTTCTAGCTGGGGGACCCTGTGCTTAGGTAGGATGTCAGGTGGAAAGGAAAAGGTATCCATGGGAAATTTCACCCCTTGTGGTTTGGAGAGTTCAAGGTAAATGTGACGAAAGGAAAAAATACATTCCTACTAGAAAATCTAGATGGTAAAGTGATCGAGTTGTCTGTCAATGGACAATACCTGAAGCACTACTTTCAATAATAAAATCAGATACCCGCTTCCATGGTAAATATCAGTGGCTCATTATAAATGTCTGGGTGTTTTTGTCACGTTTTATGTTTTTAATGTATTTTTTTTGACCCCATGCCCAATAAAGGTTATTAGTCTGCAAGTTCTCATAGCCTTGCCCGCAAGAAACTATCCCCAATTTGAGCCAATGTTGTACTCTCATTTTTGTTTTTCCTAAGTTTTATACCCCAAAGTAGAGGGGTACAAAACATAGCAGAGATTGGACCCGTTTTAAGAGAAAAGGATGAGGTCAAAGGCCAAGTCGCGCCTACTCAATTAAAAAAATTTCACGAAGAACTTATTAACAATATGAAAAAATCTTAGATTAGTTGTTAGGATCAAAATATGAGGATAATCAAATTGGACATCACAAGAGTCAAAAACCTGGAAATACGTAATCCTGCGACACATTATAAAATTAATTGTGAGAGGCTCCGAAGATGAGAGATAAACAATTCGTCAATTTTCGGAGTCGGGGGCGTCTATTGATAGAATCCCATAACGAAAATTTAAAGATTATATCCCCCAATCTCAGATGCCCGATAACTTTAATTAAATCAATCGTTGAGAGCACCGAGGATGATCCATTTACAAAAGGTATTGTTCATGCAGTGAAGGACCAGGGAAAGAAACGAATAAATGACAATGTGTTGTTGGAAAAATATGACATTAATAATTGCTTGGTGGGAGTTGGATACATGGCAGGAAGTTTTAGAGTCTTTAGGTACCTAAAGGACCCAGATATAAATGGCATTTGGACCAATCACAGGTCAACATGTGGCTCATATTGGCGCCATTATGACATCATCCCAACGATATAACCCAAAGGGTCACGATCCCTATAACCGTTTCTAATTGCATTCAAAAGGGAGTCAGGATTCTGAACTCTAAGGGTCAAGGCACTCGAGTTTTCGGGTTACAACTTAGTAATGACAAGCATTGATTTCAAGGGGGAGAAGTTTCCATGTGGTAGTGAATCTTACACATATCTCTGATTTAAATGATTAATGAGTAGATAGCTATGGAGAGGATCACTGTGCATCATGAAGCAAGATCACTCGACAAGGAGCTCTAGTGGGTGAGCAGGCATGGTCGTTAAGCCCATGTTGGCCCCCCAAAAAGTCAGAGTCAACAAAGAAATATCTACAGATCAACAATCACTCTTGATTACGGGGTAAGGGTGAGCCTTACCTCCAACTCCACCCAAGCACCTCACGAGGAGATTAAAAGCGCCCGCCACCTGGTAGACTGGCACGACAACCTCGTCAGCAATTGGGATCATCATTAAGTGAGTCGACATTCAAGACCTCTGTTGATATGAAAATCATACCATCTTTATTCCCTTTTGCAATTTTGTATATATTTTATTTTTAAGAAGGTATTAAGTTGTTATGTAGTGATTAGAGAATTTAGGCCTCTAGCATGCTAGCACAGCTAATCAGTGTAGCTAGTTGTCACACTAGAAGATATCTTTATAAATGTTTTTGTCAAAAATCTCCCTATAAAAGGGAATAGGGAAGTCATTGGAAGGGTTCAATTTTTTACTCAAGGGACCACTATATTTCTACAAATTTGGCATGTTTCTATAGAAAAAAGACATATATGTTATTCTAAAAGGTTGATTAAGAGGTTTTCGTGATTCCAAGCATTGATATGTGGACTATGTGTTCTTCTCTATGTCTATCATTTTGATATGTGTTTCTTTCCTCTTAGAACTCGTGTAATTGTAGTTTCTAGAACTAAATATTATATGTCTCATTCATCTATGTCATGTTAATGTAGATGGTACCTGTAAATGTTAGATTGATAGCCTTAAATTGGAGTCCATGGTTTCTAATCTCATTATCTTTCTCTATACATTACTTTGTTGAAGTTGAATGCACATGATTCTATTAACTAACCCTCTACACCAGAATTCTTTCTCCATTTGTTCCCTATCCTATATTGCGACAATAATGGAAGCTTCACTATTTGTGTGTAGGCCACCATGGGTAAATGTTACTTCTTTGGAATAATATATTGTCAATGTATGTAACATGTATGTTTTGTCAGTATGATTATTCAACTAATTTCAAATTCTCTTATAATTTAAAACTCTTGAGCGATAAATATTTATTTATAATAGAATGTAAGATGTCCTAGGCACTGATTCGTAACCTAAACCTGGGGGTTGCCTCTAGAAGCCGAAATAATATGAAAAGATCGACAATTTTATGCTTAATTTTGGGTTTGACCATTGTTAATTTGATCATATAGTATACACTCAGAGACGGGGCTTTTTTATTGACTCTAGTTTTGTATTTGGATTATTTGATCCTTATGGGGATTTCTTCATCTATGATTCATAATTTTAAGGAAGAATTGATGGGAATTTTTTTTATGATGGATCATAGTCTTCTGCATTACTTTCTTGGCTTGCAGGTTCACGAGTATTCAAAAGTGGTTTCCATCTGCCAACAAAATATGCCATTCATTTACCTCATCATTTTCACATGGCTAATTGTAAGCTTATGACTAGCTCTTTCTAGTTCGGTGTTACTCTTACCACCAATTTCACCTCACCACTCGTGGATCATACATTGTGTCGCCAATCGGTTGGCAGTCTACTCTATTTAACACACACCCAACTTGACATGTCTTGTGTAGTAGAGATGGTTTTTGTATCCTCTTAGGATCCTCGTCAAAGTCATTAGAAAGTAATGAAGCATATTCTGAGATATATTCATAGCATTTCCAATTTCAACATTCAATAACATGTTGGTTCTCTTGAGATTTTAGGCTACACAAATTTTGGGAGAGCTAGGTCAGTGGCTGATTGAAATTCCACCTTTGGATTTTCTTTTCACCTTGGTTTTTCTCCTATTTCTTGGACCTACATGAAACAATAAATTTACATTATCTACAACAAAATATGAGTATTGAGCTACAATTTTCACAAGTCAAGAAGTTATTTGGTTATGAGAGTTATTGCATGAGCTTGTCACTAAGTCAGATCAACCTACTCTTCTCTAGTGCGATAATTAGACTGTAATGTATATTTATAGAAATCTTATACAACATCAAAGGACTAAAGACATTGAGACCTATATGCACTTCGTTCGCCAACTTATTCAAGATGGTGTTCTTAGGATGGACTATGTACCTACTAAAGAAAAAATAGAAAATATTTTCTTAAGTACTTAACATCACCAAGGTTTTATTTAGTTACAACAAATTCTTGGAGTGAAGGAATTCATCCTTATGGGGTAATCTTGAGTTCTCTTTTCTTCACCTCCTCATTTTTCTCTTTCTTTTTTTCTTTTTTATTTACTCTCTTTTAGTGGGAGTATTTTCTTTGTTCTTCATTTACTTTTATTCTCTTTATAGAAAGTTGTTAGGCTTTGCAACATATT
This sequence comes from Pinus tabuliformis, assembly GCA_031772625.1. Lineage (NCBI taxonomy): Eukaryota > Viridiplantae > Streptophyta > Pinopsida > Pinales > Pinaceae > Pinus > Pinus tabuliformis. Next base: position 2,021,278,046 of record CM062817.1, on the reverse strand, counting down.
TTCATCAAGCAATGAAGTATTTTATTTGTTCTTCATTTACTTTGATTCTCTTTATAGATATCTGTTAGGCTTTGCAATTTGAACCATATGCGTTTTTGCATACTTATATCTAGAAGATTCTAAAAATTATTAACATTCATTTAATAAAACAACCTTCTCAATGCACTTAAAGAAACCATTTTTTCTTTTAAATTACCATTTATAGTTTAAAAGCCATAAAATTGAAAATAAACTGCCATGATAAAGAAATGTACTTTCAAGTTAGCCATATACATATCATATAATTCTAAATTCTAAAGTAAAAAGTTGCCAAAACATTTAAGTGATAAGCACATACTTCATGTAAGATTTCCATTTGATTCAATTTACAAACACATATTTGATATTAAATTATCTTTAATTCAAGTCACAAACACATATTTCATATATTTTTCCATTTAATTAAAACAAATTACCATAGTTACTGTTGGAACTACTACACACCTACATGCAGACTCTTAGTTAGAGCATGAGAATGCATGCAATATTCCTTTTGCATGTTGGAACTACTACACACCTACATGCGGAATCTTAGTTAGAGCATGGGATTGCATGCAAGATTCCTTTTGCATGATTTAATCCTTGATTTGCTCCTTATTTAACTCTGCAACTGACTAGTTATCTCCAGAACTTGTTGTAGGTGTTGAGTCTTCTCATTGATCACCAATATAATGCATTACCTTGGGATCTTCACCCAGTGATGCTGTATCATGAGCATTGTAACATATTTTCGAATGTATCATTCTTTTCTTCTTTCGATTTTCTTTTAGTGTTTTTGCTCTGCAAAGCTGTGTGTTCAACCTTTACTAGCTAGATTCATATGTGCAGGTTTTCTAACACATTTACATGGTATCAGAGCCCACAGGTTGCTAGATAAAAGGAGCACCAGTACTTTATTTTGCAAGTATTATATCTTGGAGATCGAAGATTGACAGAAAAATGGAGTTTCCCAAAGCATCGATCCTAACACTGTACAACTATCATGAATGGAAGGACCAAATGGCTCGATACCTTCGTCATAAAGGGTTGTACAGGATTACCATGGCTACAGAAGTGGAACCCACTTCAGCCATAGAGAAATCCAAGCACCTCAATCGTATGGATGAGGCCCACGGATCCATATGCATGTGCATCTCTCCAGAGTTACAGTTTCATATATCTGCCTACAATACTCCCAATGAGATTTGGAAAAAGGTTGAAGATATCTATGGGAAACAGGATGAGATGAAAGGACATCTGCTCGAAGTGGAGCTGCTATCTTTGGATCCACGGAACTATGACCGAATTCAAGACTTCTTCACCAAATATAATGATCTATTGCTGCAACTCAAGGGTTGTGGAATTGACAAATCCAAGGAGGAGAGTCGCCAAGTTCTCTCTATTATGTCAAAGCTCGGACCGAAATACTCCGTCTTTGTGTCTACATTTCATTCAATAACGCTCGCAATAGGTAAATCCTACACTATGCCTTCCCTCAAAGAATTTATGGAGTCCCTTATTTTTGAGCAAGATAAACTCATTGGCATGGGGAAAATCAAACCTCCATAAGCACATGCACTTGTTGTGCATGATTGCAGCCACAATAAAAATCACAGGTCTGATTCAAATCAGAAAAATCAGCAGCAAAAAACAAAGGAAAATCACATTCCCATCCAAAGGAGGAAGGGTACACCAAGCCCTTCAATGACTCCTCCGGCTCGAGAAATGCGAAAGGGAAGAAAGGAAACAGATGCACCTACTGTCAAAGAGGATTCCATCCAGAATCGTCTTGCATGAAGAAGAAAATTTAGCAAATGGCAGAAATCCTTCAGAAGCACAACCTTGGGGACCACATCCCTCAGGGCGCCAAGAAGAAAACTGAGGATCCGCCACACGGGAAAGGTAACAATTTTCATGCTTTAGTTGTAATTAATTCTTCTCCTAATGCATGGATTATAGATTCTGGTGCATCACATCAATATGGCTGCTGCAAAGGAAGTCTATTCCTCTTTGGATGCATGCAAAGGACCTCCCATCCTCATGGGAGATGACTCACCTATTGAGGTCACCAGAAAAGGTAAAGTGGAACTTTTACACAGAAGCTTTGAAGATGTGCTTCATGTTCCAAAACTTTTGGTAAACCTGCTTTCAGTTTATCAGATCACTCATTCTGGCACCAGAAAGAGAGTGGAATTCACTCCAGATGTAGTGAACATATATGATCTACATAGCAGTGCCAAAATTGCAACTGGTAAGGTAAACAATGGAGCCAGATTGTATAAATTTTCTGAATTTATTGAATCTGAATCCTCCTTATTGCTTACACATGCTGATGATAGTAGCAGGCTTTAGCACGAGAGGTTTGGTCACTTAAATTACAGGTATATGCAGCAGCTAAGCAAGAATGATATGGTGGAAGGCTTGCCAAATATTAGTTTCTCCAAAGGAGTTTGTGAAGGGTATGTTCTTGGCAAACATCCCAGAGAAAAGTTTGACACCGACAAGACTCACAGAGCATCCTCTCCTCTAGATCTAATCCATAGTGATCTCATGGGGCCTTTTCCTCATCCTTCCATCAACAAAGCAAGGTATGTGCTTACATTTATTGATGATTTGTCATGGTATACTTGGGTGTATCTTCTCAGGAACAAATCTGAAGTTTTTGAGAACTTTGAAGATTTCAAAGCACTAGTTGAGACGCAGTCTGAGAGAAAGATCAAAGCCCTTAGTACAGACAATGGGGGGGAATATGTTAACACAGCACTTCGGAACCTTTGCCTTCAATTCGACATACAGTTGCAGTACACAATTCCATACACTCGGCAGCAGAATGGAGTTGCTGAGAGAAAGAACCGATCTCTCAAAGAGATGGCTTCCTGCATGTTGCATGCCAAGTCACTGCCTCATAAGCTCTGGGCTGAAGCACTTAATTGTGCTAACTACGTCCAGAACAGATCTCCTCATAGGTCTGTCAAGGATCAGACCCCCTTTGAGGCTTGGAGCGACACTAAACCAGAGGTCACTCACCTCTGTGTTTTCGGCTCTCGAGCATGGGCCCGGATCCCCTTTGAAAAGAGGAAAGCTCTTGATCCACAGAGCATTGAGTGCATCTTTGTTGGATACCCTGATGGTGTTAAGGGATATCGATTCCTGATTCCCTTTATGGACAAGCTCATCATTGAGCGAAGTGTCAAATTTGAGGAAAGTCTCTTGCATGCACCTCAAATTCCGGATGCAAACACTTTTTATCTACCTCATGTCCGAGATGATGACTCAGTGCACTCAGATACAGATACAGATCATGCAGATGCCGAGGAAGAGCATGCAGATGCAAAGACAGAGTCTTCAGATACAAATCTAGTGCATGCAAATGATGATCCACATCCAAGCCCAGATCGGGCTTCTAGCAGTGAATCATATTCCCTTGTCATAAATCAGAGAACAAGGAGCTTACGTGAGATATATGCAGAAGACCAACCAGCTCCTAGAAATGGTCTTGTGGGGGATAATTCTGATCTGCAGAGGACTAGCTCAGAGTTTATTGAGCCTCCTCGTGTCCTCACTGCCATTGAACCATCGCCCTCTTGGCATTGTCATTTGGCTCAGTCTTCTGATCCACAGTCTTATGCTGAGGCTGCTGGGCATCCATCTTGGGAGTCCGCCATGGAGGAGGAGTATAACTCCCTCCTCGAGAACCAGACTTGGGATCTAGTCCCCCTTCCTTCAGGAAGGAAACTTGTCCGATGCAAATGGGTCTGCATGACCAAGAGTGCTGCAGATGGGCAAATCACCAGATGGAAAGCAAGGCTAGTAGCAAAAGGCTTCCAACAAGCGCATGGCATTGATTATGACGAGACCTTTGCTCTAGTAGCAAAGATGGATTCCATATGCCTTACACTTGCTATTGCGGCTGCCCAGCGGTGGGAAGTATATCAGATGGATGTGAGGAATGCCTTTCTTCACGGAGACCTAGCTGAGGAGATCTACATGGTGTAGCCACATGGTTTCATTTAGGATTCATCTTTGGTCTGCAGACTGAAGAAATCTCTCTACGGACTTAAGCAGGCCCAGAGAGCTTGATGATCTCCTAATCACTGGTAGCTCGGCTTCAGCCATTGCTACAATTAAGAGGGCCTTGCATGATAGGTTCTTGATGACGGACATGGGTCCATTACACTTCTTTCTTGGTCTTGAGATTAGCCAGAATTGCACAGGCATCAAACTCTCTCAGGCTAAGTATGCACGGGATCTCCTCGAGAGATTTCGCATGACTGACTGCAAGCCAACAACGACTCCTTTTTTGTCTTGGGCCCACCTTGAGGATGGAGGTGACACTCCATTAGTTGACAGCACTCTCTACCGACAACTAGAGGGGAGCTTATTGTACCTCACCCACTCCAGACCAGATCTCTCATATGCAGTAGGGGCAATTTCCAGATATATGCAGGAGCCGCATGAGCTACACTGGAATTCTGCCAAGCGCATCCTCCGATATGTGCAGGGCACCATCACCTTCGGGATTCACTATGCAGCAGGCACTGCATTGAATCTCCTTGGCTTCATAGATTCCGATTGGGCGGGAGACAGCATTGATCGCAAGTCCACCTCTGGATATTCACTCAGTTTAGGACCTGGCCCTATCTGTTGGTCGAGCAAGAAGCAGGCTGCTATTGCTCTCTCTTCAGCTGAGGCTGAGTACCGTGGAGTAGTCAACATCACCATTCAGGCTTTGTGGCTACAACATTTCCTCACTGAGTTGGGTGTCCAGTTCCACCAGCCCATTGTCATCTGGTGTGACAACCATAGCACTCTCAAATTTTGCAGGGATCCAGTACAACGGCAGCGGACGAAGCACATAGAGATCCATATGCACTACATCAGAGACTTAGTACATGATCGGGTCATTGATTTGCAGTTCTGTCCTTCAACAGAACAGACGGCAGACATCTTCACCAAGAAATTCACTGAGCAGAAGTTTCGCTCTTTGCGCGATCGTCTTGGAGTGAAGGACACGATTGCTTAGCAATTGTATTTTTCTTCCTCTTTTCTTTTGATTACATTGTATTTTGAGGGTGGGGTTTTCCCACGAGGTTTTCCCTCTTTCGTCAATTTTAGTACAAGTTGCACTATATTTTGGGTGACCTTTGGCCTTAGTTGCCAGAGCCCATTTTCTATTTTTCCCCATAGTGGTTTTCAGGGGGGGTGTTGGAACTACTACCCACCTACATGCAGACTCTTAGTTAGAGCATGAGACTGCATGCAAGATTCCTTTTGCATGTTGGAACTACTACACACCTACATGCAGACTCTTAGTTAGAGCATGGGATTGCATGCAAGATTTCTTTTGCATGATTTACTCCTTGATTTGTTCCTCCTTTAACTCCGCAACTGACTAGTTATCTCCAGAACTTGTTGTAGGTGTTGAGTCTTCTCATTGATAACCACTATAGTGCATTACCTTGGGATCTTCACCCAGTGATGCTATATCATGAGCATTGTAACATATTTTTGAATGTATCATTCTTTTCTTCTTTCGATTTTCTTTTAGTGTTTTTGCTCTGCAAAGCTGTGTGTTCAACCTTTACTAGCTAGATTCATCTGTGCAGGTTTTCTAACACATTTACAGTTACATGGGTATCACTCTTAGGCATTGGAGAGTATGGACCAGAAGCGCCCCTGGTCCTGAGAGCTTGGGAACTTGTCGGAAATGCTCCAAAACTGCTAGAAGCTTCAACGTGTACTTTGGAGCATTTCGGGAGCTGCAGTGCAACCGTTTTCTAACATTTAAGGAGTTTCACTGCAATGAATAGGTGCAAACTTAGGTGTATTTGACGCTGCCAGCTTGGGTGTTGCTTAAATTGATGGAACTATGTGAAGGGAAGGGGATGTCGCTGGGTTTAGATCTGGATATGGGTCTAAAACTAACAAAAACAACCCGGTTATGGAAATCCATTCTATCCAAATGAAGATGAGGCACCTAGCCAATCCTGATATTTGTCATTGGAAAGTTATTCATTCTCCTCATATATGCAGATGGCCGATGGATATAAAATAATTTAGGAAGATCGCTGGCCACTCGAAAAACCATCATTATTCCTCACTGAATGGACAAAAGATGGAATACTAAAGAAAAAAATAGTTGAAATTATGAAATATAAATATTATCAGAAAAATATGTTTTAATTTACTTTTCATATTTATTTAAGTATAAAATATATATTAACTTGGAAATTTATAATTTTGTTATAAAAACTCTCCTTAAAATAACATTGGTTTTAAAGTATATTGTTTTAACTTTTTTAATTATTATTAATATTAATTTTATCTTTGCTTATATATATATATCTATATATATATATATATATATATATATATATATATAGTTGAGGTTATATCAAGGGCAAAGAATTGAACCAATGACTTAACTAATAGTGTTGCATGAAATCACCTAATAATAGAGTAATAACAATCTTTTTTCGGGTTTGGCAGTTTTGCATGTTTCTTTGCTCGGAAGGAATTTGATTGACAAATTGTTAATGGATTACTATTTTAATTTTTTTTTGGAATGTTTCAAAGTTCAATCTTTTACATATTTCTTTGCAAGATGGATTTTGATTGGCAAGTTTTGGATGGAAATAAAGTAATTATTTTATTTTTATTTTTAATATATATTACATTTTAATATATTATATTATTACCACTTATAACTTGAGATTTTCTGTAAATTTGGACAAAACTTTTAGATACTCATTTTAAACCAAAAACTTATGCAACATAACAAATTACCAAAATTATGTCTAATAACATGTACTTCACAAATTACGATAAATCATTGTTTTCACTGGAACAAATTTGAAATAGAATTCAAAATTCACAGCTATAAAACAGATTTGAATTACTAATCAAAATTCAAAACAATAAAATTTAAAATTAATCATTAAATTGAAAATATAGAAAAATACAATTATTAAAATAAAAAGAGACATATATACTATACCTTTATTTATATCTATAGGGAAAATAGAAATAACCAAAATCCTTAATCTTTAAACCACTCAAACTATACCATGTCGATATTCCTCACAACACAGACGACGCGGAATGCATCGAAGCAACCACTTAACTTCACGACCATAATCATCCAAGTAATTGTTTGCCAGCAAATCTCCAAAAACACGAACAAGTTCAGTTTTCTTCTTCGCACTATGACTTCCTTCATCTTTATAAAACGGCTCTATGGTTTTGCTCCACAACTAAAATGAGATGATTGGATGAATTTGTTAACTGCGACTACTAGTTTTATCATTCTGATAATTTGGTTGGTTTATTCCAGAGAAGTTTGTTTTATAATTTAATTTGAAAGTAATGTGTAAGTAGCTCAATTTAGAGTTAACATGTATTTTATAAAATAAATAAAAAATATTTTGTAAATAGGAAAATATTTATAATAATAAAAAACAATATATTAGACCTGTTTAATTAATTTTATACAATTTAAATAATAAAAAATTACTCATTATTTATACTCTTAAATAAATTTAGACCCCTATTTTATGTAATAAACCATAAATGTTTAAATATTATCATTCCAGTGAGGGTCTTCATTTACTAGATTTGCTGTAGATCTGCCGGGATATCTCATTCAGATAACTTAGAGAGACAAAGTTCTATGTAGAGATGGTTTCTATATCCTCTTAGGATCCTCGTCAGAGTCATTAGAAAGTAATGAAACATATTTTGAGAGACAAAGTTCTATGTAGAGATGGTTTCTATATCCTCTTAGGATCCTCGTCAGAGTCATTAGAAAGTAATGAAACATATTTTGAGATATATTCATAGCATTTCCAATTTCAACATTCAATATAATGTTGGTTCTCTTGAGATGTTAGTCTATACAAATTTTTGGAGAGCTAGATCAGTGGATGATTGAAATTCCACCTTTGGATTTTCTTTCCACCTTGGTTTTTCTCCTATTTCTTGGACCTACATGAAACGATAAAATTACATTATCTACAACAAAATATGAGTATTGAGCTACAATTTTCGCAAGTCAAGAAGTTATTTGTCACATATGAGTATTGAGCTACAATTTTCGCAAGTCAAGAAGTTATTTGGCTATGAAAGTTATTGCATGAGTTTGTCACTAATTCAAATCAGCCTACTCTTCTCTAGTGTGATAATTAGAGTGTAATATATATTTATAGAAATCTTATACAACATCAAAGGACTAAAGACATTGAGACCCATATGCACTTCGTTCGCCAACTTATTCAAGATGGCGTTCTTAGGATGGACTATGTACATACTAAAGAACAAATGGAAAATATTTTCTTAAGTACTTAACATCACCAAGGTTTTATTTAGTTACAACATATTCTTGGAGTGAAGGAATTTGTCCTTATGGGGTAATCTTGAGTTCTCTTTTCTTCACCTCCTCATTTTTCTCTTTCATTTTTTCTTTTTTATTTACTCTCTTTTAGTGGGAGGAGTTTTTTCCTACTAGTTTTTCTCTCTTTCTTTGAGAAGTCGTACATGAATAATCAAACAGGATCCATTGTTTGTTTTTATTTCCTCCCTACATTTCACTTATCGGGGTTGTTAGAGTTCCAATAAAGAAGCCATGGAACTCGTAAGCTTACGTAGCATCTTCATTGTTAGTCTTATCTTCTAGCTATCCCTAGAAGCTTACATTTCTAGTATCAATTAGGTTGATGTACAACATATTTTCATCAAGCAATGAAGTATTTTCTTTGTTCTTCATTTACTTTTATTCTCTTTATAGAAAGCTGTTAGGCTTTGCAACATATTTTCATCAAACAATGAAGTATTTTCTTTGTTCTTCATTTACTTTGATTCTCTTTATAGATATCTGTTAGGCTTTGCAGTTTGAACGATATGCGTTTTTGCATACTTATATCCAGAAGATTCTAAAATTTATTAACATTCCTTTAAAAAACCAGCCTTCTCAATGCACTTAAAGAAACCATTTTTTCTTTTAAATTCCCATTTATAATTTAAAATCCATAAAATTTCTTGTAAATTTGGACAAAACTTCTAGCCTTACTGGATACTCGTTTTCTATAAAAAAAAATACCCAGGTACCAAAAACTTGTACAATATAACAAATTACCAAAATTATATTTAATAACATGTACTTCACAAATTGTAATGAATCATTGTTTTTATTAGAACAAATTTAAATTAGAATACAACAATCACAACTATAAAACAAATTTGAATTACTAATCAAAATTCAAAACAATAAAATTTAAAATTAATCATTAAATTGAAAGTATAAAAAAATAAAATTATTAAAATGAAAAAAAACCTATATACTATACCTTTATTTATATCTCTAGATAAAATAGAAATAACAAAAATCCTTAATCATTAAACCACTCAAACTATACCATGTCGATGTTCCGCACAACACACCACTCAAACTATACCATGTCGATGTTCCTCACAACAGAGAGGACGCAGAATGCATCGAAGCAACCACTTAACTTCACGACCATAATCATCCAAAGTAATTGTTTGCCAGCAAATCTCCAAAAACACGAAGTTCAGTTTTCTTCTTCGCACTATGACTTCCTTCATCTTTATAAAACGGCCCTATGGTCCACAACTTAATGAGATGATTGGATGAATTTGTTAACTGCGACTACTAGTTTTTATCATTTTGATAATTTGGGTTTTTGTTAACTGCGACTACTAGTTTTTATCATTTTGATAATTTGGGTTTTTATCATTCTCATAATTTGGTTGATAATTTTGGTTTTTATCATTTTTATTTAAGAGAAGTTTATTTTATAATTTAATTTGAAAGTAATGTATAAGTATGTTTGTGTTCAATCTAAAGTTAATATGTAATTTTTAAAATAAAAAAAAATATTTTCTAAATAAAAAAAAATCTATAATAATAAAAAAACAATATATTAGACATGTTTAATTAATTTTATACAATTTAAACAACGAAAAATTACACATTATTTATACTCTTAAATAAATTTACACCTCTATTTTATTTAATAAACCATGAATGTTTAAATATTATCATTCCATTCCATTGAAAGTCTTCATTCACTAGATTTGCTGTAGATCTGCCGGGATATCTCATTCAGATAAATTAGAGAGACAAAGTTCAAACATATAAGAGATGGAAACCTTCTTTGCTACAAAGGTGACGGATGATGCAGTGGTCGAACATCACACGGTAGATTCTTAAAACCATACACTGGATGTTCAAAGACCGCGATTAAAACCATACACTGGATGTTCAAAACCATGCGGTCTTTGAGTTACACTGGATTTTCAAAATCATGCGCTCTTTGAGTTCAAATAGTGTTAGAAATAGTAATTACTCGCATATATATAATGCAGAAATTGAAGTGTTAAGACATGCAAGTATGCATGAAGCCAAGCGTTGAGTTAAGCCATTCCTTATTATGAAGTGTTGAGTACGCCGAATGTTGAGTTAAGAAATAAGTCAAGTGTTGAGTTAAGACATGAAAGTATGCAAGTATAATATAAGTGTGCACGAAGTTATTTAGTTGGAGAACAGTCAAGTCTAGTTGGATTTTGTATGATTTTATATTAAGTAATTATGGATTTTAGTGTAGTCAGTAAGTATGGATTCTAGTGTAATCAATGACTTCAAGCTCAAAAGATAGAGTTATGCTTCAAGTCAGTCTATAGAAGTGCTGACGGGTGTATGAGTTAAGGGCATTGTGTTTGGTGTCCCAAATTGTTTCCAATGACATTGAGAATGCAGAGGGGCTGACGGGAGTTTCCTGTCCCAAATTGATTCCAATGTTGCGGTTGTACAGAACCTGAGAAGGACCTTCAGACGGCAATCTAAAGGGATCATAAGCAAATTCTTGCACCACAATGTTAACAAACTCTTCTGGAATATTATCGTTTACATCCATTTACATCCATTTTCTTCTTCTGCAGATTGATTTGTTTCCTTCTACACTTGAGAAGAGAGCTTTAATAGCCCCGCCAGACAGAAGTCGGAGAAATCTGAAAGCTATATGCAGATAAATTTCATCGAGTTAATATCCTTTGTTGGTTTCTATCAGTGATCAAATTTGAAGGGCATGTCTTAATTTCATTTAGAAGGGCAGATATTCAGGTCGCATTTCTATAATGAAAAACATAAAAAAAAAAAGCAATTCAATTGACAATAGTAAATTATTTTCAAATTTCTTTTTATTTTTTCATAGGAGAATGGAGGAACAACAACCCCATGGATGTTGTGTATAAGGCAGGTCTGATATGAGCCGCAACTAATATATCGGATGCATTTACCATTAATGGATAAACAGGAGACCTATATTCCTGCTCTAGTTCAGATAAGGAGTAATATTGTAGGAAATTTTTGTGACCAGAACGTTCAAGCCAATATACAAGTAGCTCAATCAAATTTAAGTTTATTGAGTGAATGAAAAAATTCAGTAAAATTCTAAACATGTTTAGGATTCAACAAAAGAGTGTACAAAGGTGTATATGTTTTTGGTATCTCCTTTTTTAATATGAAAACATATCAAGAATTGGGAATTCGCAAACAAATCAAATCCAGTATTTTAGGAACCCTGTTGAATGCGCTCCTTTCCAAGCATAAATCGTGCTTAAACCTTGCTTGACATGCGTTTGCTGAATGATGAATCTATGCTCCTCTCCAACTTAAATCGTCATCAAACCTTACTTTGGGCAGCCTTCAGGCACAACCCAGTGAAATTACAGACCTAATACATGGCCCATATTGACATCTAGTCGCTCTCAATTGAAACTACCAAATGTAATGGTATCAAAGGGTAATTGTGACATAATAATTAATAAGAACTTCCATCATATGCACAATTAGGAAAAACAACTCAAAAAGAAACTGTTGTTTTTGAAATGTGAGCAACTCAAAAACTGCGAAATGCAATGGTATCAAAAGTTAATTGCGACATAATAATTAATAAGAACTTGCATCATATGCACAATTGAAAAAAACAAGTCAAAAGGAAACTATTGTTTTTGAAATGGGAGTTTCTCAAATGGGATTTAAGTTTTAACATGAAAAGAAATTTACAAATTCAACATTCCTAAAATTCTAATTTCAGAAAAAATAAAATTTAAAAAAAAGGTTGACAATTTGACAGCACTTCTTAAAAAATTTTAAGATATTATTCCAAATTTTTTTTTAAATGACAAAAATCAATTTTTAAATTTTTTTTGACTGGTAAAATTTTCTCCTTACTTCTCTGACGTGCCAAATACCCTTTGAAAGGCTCTGATGTGTTCAATTTTGATCCCTGCTTGGGATTTTAAAAAACACGCGGTCTTTGAGGTCAAATAGTGTTAGAAAAAGTAATTATTATACTGCAATGCAGGGAGTGAAGTGTTAAACATGCAAGTATGCATGAAGCCAAAGTGTTGATTTAAGAAATGAAAGTGAAGTGTTGAGTTAAGAAATCTACTTATAATATAAGCGTGCATGAAATTATTTAGTCGGAGAAGAGTCAAATCTAGCTGGATTTGGTATGATTTTCTCTCCATATATAGTAAAGACATGCATGAAACGAAGCGTTTAGTTAAGAAATGCAATTATAACAAGTGTGCATGAAATTATTTAGTTGGAGATGGGTAAGTCTAATTGGATTTTGTATGATTTTATATTCATGAATTATGGATTTTAGTGTAATCAATGACTTCAACGATAGAGTTATGCTCGTGTGGTTGACCATGTATTGGCAGATCTTTTGCTACGGAATGACATTGAGAATGCAGAAGGGCCGACGGGTGTATGAGTTAAGGGCATTGCCTTTCGTGTCTCAAATTGTTTCCAATGCTGCGGTTGTACAGAAACTGAGAAGGATCTTCAGACCTCAATCTAATTTTAATATATTAAAGTCACATCATCTCAGACTACAGAATTCCGTGCTAACTGAACAAATAAACACTTCCCTGCTTATTAAACAAATAAAGAGATACACGATCAAACTGCAAGTGATCATTAATTCCAAAGTCAGTTCGGGCTAGCCTTAGGCCTATTTCTCAACTTCAATAGCGATTTTCATTTGAAAAATTTGAAAAACACTTATCCACCCGAGCTTCGGAATGGAAAAATTATTAAACCTGTGAGCAATATTGCTAAAATTAGATCTCTGGCAATATCGCTAAAATCAGATATCTCGATTTTCTGTGCCGTTTGATGGAAACGACAATTATGACGTCAATTCCATTTAGCGTCATAAGCGTCAGTATAACTGAAGATAGTGTCGGACAGCTCAGTGTGCATGGAACTAAAGAACTAAAATAAATCCTGGCTAGGAAAAGTAACAGAAATACCAGAGAAAAAACGTTAACCCTAAAACTGAGCCAATAAGCAAGACATACATATGTCATTCAGCTCTGAACCATCGTCACTTCCGGGGAAACTAATGTGCGTATGTTCTATTTCAGAGCAGAGTTTCTGAACAGCGGCGTACGATATTGGCAAAGAGTATTTAATGGTCTCAAGAACAAAACTGAGTTGAAGGACGCCCTCACAACGTTTATGAAGAACGTAAATTTGTGCCTCCTCAGGAGTCATGCAGTTTTGGATCACTTTGTTTCGAGAAGCGGGACTTGTATCAATGGATGGCCGATCAATTCCCTGGTTTGCTAGGGCATTTGCGGCTTCATTCTCTTCACGACGCACATGCACCACCTCATGACTCCCAAACCTGTCAAGGAGCTTCCACGCCTCAATGCAATACCTCCTGAGCCATCCTATATTGATCTTGCACTCCCCGTTTACCTGACCAACAACACCCATTAATTCAAATAATGCACTCCGTGAAATAGCAGGCGATTTCCTTGAACGCCAAAAGAAGTCAAAAACAGAGAGAGGTGGACAGTATATGACTTACTTGTCTGCAAAAAACAAGAACTAGAGAGAGCAGATGAATTAACTGTCTACAACAATTAATCAAGAAAAGGAGAGAGTCGATGAGTTACCTGTTTGCAAACGAGCTCGCTGTCTCCATACGCTTTAATGGCTGTGATGCCGTGGTCCATGGCATGCTGAAGTCCGGCAATAAGAGCCTTGAACTCGGCTGCATTATTGGTAAATTGGTAGCCCAGAAAAGAAGAGAATCTCTCAATCACTTCGCCATTACTATCTATAAGCAGAAACCCAATGCCTGCATTGCCTGGGTTTCCTCTGCAGGCTCCACCGAAATAAAGTCGGCACGGAGAAGAAGCAAAGTCTACTGATCTCGTCACTAGTTTGAGACCGCCTCTGTTTACCTTCTGCATTTGTATGTTTTTCTCTTCGAATGCGGTCACTATATCAACTGCGGCCATATCGGACGTGGTGGCAAAAACCTGTTGGCACAGGAATAGTTCGAGGGACGTAGAGAAACCTGATATCTCTGTTTCACTAAGGTGTCTCTTATATATGGTTATATTACTTGGTAGAACAACACACAAACTTGCGTTTAAGGAATAGAAAAACATATAATCACAAAACTGGAAAAAGAAAAAAAATGATAATAAAAAGAGGAAAAGCGTATGTTGTGTACATTTATTTTTATACGACGGTAACAATAATAAAAAAAAAAGGTTACGTCAAACTTGGGGCTATCTACGATACAGAACTTGATGTCGAAGTTGAGAGTATTGTGAGGAGAAGTAATCTAGACTAGAGCTCCTTAAATAGCTCTAGTCTCCTTAAATGGCTCAAGTTGTTAAGCTGTTTGCTCAAGTCGTTTGGGATAGTTGGTCTTTCCCCTAGTTGGTTTTTCCCATCTTTCTCTTTTGGAAGAGAGGATTAGAGTTTTATCGAAAAGATGATGTTTGGGAGGTGCACTAGTTGGTTTTTCACCTCTTCTCTTTTGGAGGAGATGATTAGAGTTTTATCGAAAAGATGATTAGAGTTATCACTAATCAATAGTTGCTATTTATGTTATACGATATAATTACAAAATATTACAATTTAATATAACGCTTTAAGAATATAATACAAAATATACAAAAATATAATAAAAAAAAATACAAATATGTATACATAAACAAAAAATAAATAGCAATAATAATAATGAATGATGATGCTCCCTTCATGTGATACTAAATGCGTAAGATACAAAATAATTACTAAATCTAAACTACGAGTGCAATTATGAACCTAGAATGCATGTACTTCTTGTCGTAAGTCTTCAAGTTCTCTAACTGAAAACATATCAAACTTAACTAGGTTAAGGAAATACGGTTAAATGCAATACTAAAGAACTAATTAATAAATGATATGTAATCTATAGTTTTATGCTTAAATAAAAGGAAATTCGACTATAAAACGTCTTAAAAGATTAAATGATATTTCAATTATATATTTATGAGTCAAATAAATAAATAAAATAATGAAATATAAGTTCACATTAAAAATTGTTATAGAAATTATGTTAATTTAAAAGTAATATCTTTTACCATATAAATTTCTGGGATCAAATCACAAAGATCCATATTAAACGAATGTATAGATCAGAAACAACCTCAGGACATACGTCATTGGAGAAAGATATGATCAAATTTAAACAATTGAGATTGAATTAACACAATTAATGCAAGTTAAAATATTTCACTCCTTATTCACAGAATAAAATGATAGAAGAATAGCACTTTCTTAATGTTCAAGAATCAGCTCATAGTACATAAATAGATGATAAATAGAATGACTATGGAATGGGAAGATAATATGAGCTAAAAATGATGGAATAAAACCCAATAAGATTCACACTTATAAAAAACATTTGAATACATCCCTTAGTCAAAGTAATGCTATTGAACATTTCCTTTCAATATCCTTATTCTAGGGCCATTGGCCTTTCAAAGTATGTGTGTTTGTTAACTTTTCTTAGGGATATATTGTTCTTTGTTTTGATAATTGCATTTCTTCATTGATACATTAAGCTCACCCTATAACATCATAACGTTATTTAGATTTACATCATTATTAACAACATATCCAAATATATAGAAAGGACAATATCATAATCATCATCAATGCAACAGAACATAAAGGAATTGTAGAAGAAAAACACTAACACATAGAGACATCAAGATTAGTCAAAGACCGGTGAAAGACCCACTATGGGGAAAACCCTTTCAAATTCTTCTTCTTATTAGATTGGCATCTAATGATTAAGAAAAAGAGAGTAAAATGATCCATATCTTCATTCATACAACTATTAGTTGTTAGAAAGTGTGCAACAATAAATGCTTGTTGAGAGTGCAACAAGATGATGGAGCTTAGTGAAAAGAGTCGCCTTCACTAAGTGGGCTCGCAGGCTATTTTTGGCGCAAGTCTATTTTTAGACTATGTCTATTTTTAGACATATGGATCATGTCTATGGATTGCAGGTTGCTGTTTCTGGATGATTGGTCAAGTTGGGAAAAATAGATGGACTTCTATTTTTGATGAAAGTGTGAGTGATCACAGTGTGAGTGATCAAAGTCTATTTTTAGACTGGCTGTCAAAAATAGAAAAGTCAAATATTATTGTCTCATAATAATATTTGGACTATAAACTTGATCTTATTCTCTTGGAGCAATTCAGTTTGAGCTACAGAGGTGGCACATGCAGTTGTCAGAAGGAAATACGCTTTTCTTATGAGTCAGTTGAGTTGTTGCATGCATGACTTCAGTTAGAACTCAATCAGTTGAGTTTGGTGGAGTTGATTGTGGAGTTGATGGAGTTGTGTTCAGTTTGACTTGGTTAAACTAGTTGTATAATCTCTAACTGCAAATAGACTAATGATTAGTTGTTAAACTAATTATTAACTCATGATGCAACTAATGAATACATCAGTTAACTCAGTTGCATGTCAGTGCATGTTCAGTTCAACAGGGACAGGTGGTAGAGAATCAGATTGCTATGAGTTGTGACTATAGTTGTGCACCAGATCTTGCACAATCAAGGGATTGAGTATGCCAATGAGTTTGCTCACGTATTTGCCCAGTATTGTAGCCTTTGCTCACGTCCAACAAAGTGTGAGTGATTATTTTGAGGTGAAATACGAGTTTGGTAAGCTATTCTCATCAGTTCTTGAGCATGTATTGAGCAGTGGAGGCAGGCAAGCAGTGGAATAGATTTGGAGATCAGATTTGAGCTGTATTGTGTGTAACAGGTGGAGCTGGTACTGGATTGCTTTTGATAAGCATTGTACTTTGTAATGTTACATGATTCAATCAATATAATATACAGATAGTGTGGGGTTTTTTAGCGAGATGCTTTCTCCGGGAAAATATTGTGTTGATATGTGTGATTGACGCTTCTATGTGCACCTGTGAATGTTTCTGCTTCTGTAAATTGATGATCAACGTAGAGGAGGTTATGTATTATGCATGTTCCGCATATAAGTGTATAATCAGGATAATCTCTATGAATATGTGTCATATTCTTCAAAATTTCTACATGGTATCGGAGCTGCTTGATTTGTAGAAGAGATTTTTACAGGATATCAAGCGAGGATTGATCATCAGATCTATTTTTCAGGTAGTGTTTACATTTTATTTCTTCAGGCAGAGTCTGTAATCGGGCTAGGTAGCCTCTGGATTCATCCTTCTTTTGGAAGGTGATATATCCGGTGAATGCCCATACAGTCGATCTCTGTACAAGAAATACTTTGTTCTCACGAATTCTAGATCAGAAGCGGTTGAGTTTTGAGCTGGTGGAATTCGAATTTAATTCCAAAGCAAGAGATGAAACTCAGAAACATTCAGTGTGAGAATGGAGACAGTATACCCCAGTATCTCACGAAGTTCACCCAATGCCTAGATGAGCTGGGAAGTGTGGGAGTGACTGTCGGATGAGGATGGTGAGTCTAACACTCCTTGACCTTCCTAAGAGTTGGCATAGCTACCAGGACCCGGTGAATGGAAGGGAGAAACTGCCAAATTGGGAACGACTATGGTCGGATTTGATGCAGGAGGAGATTAGACGGCGCACCAGAGACAATTCTTCATCTATGCATGATGAGGAGAACTGTGCCTTAGCGAGTAAGGCGAGGAAGGTGAAGGAGAAGGTTTCTCTTTTCGAATCCAGTTCTTCCAATGATGGGAAGAAGGTTGACAAGTCGAAGGTGAGATGCTTTCGTTGTCATGAGATTGGTTCATGGGTCAGGAACCTGTATGCTCTTGAGGTTCAAGCTGCCTGTAAATCCTTGAGCAATGGGGCAACTGATGGAGACTTTGTGGTTGAGAGGGAGCATATATTACCTCTCAACATGTAGAGCTAGAAGATGTCTCAGACGATTGTGGAGGAGCCATGATTGGTGCAGCAACTTCAGGAGGTTGTGGAGGATCCACAACAAGGGAAGCTCAGAGGAGATAGAGTAGAGACGTCTACTCATCCAGAGACCTCCAGTAGGGGGAAACTTCGAGCCAGATGGGTTGAAGGATCGCATGCATGCATACCTCCAGGTAGCAGGTGGGGTGATGTGGATTGATCATCCCAAGGAGGAGGGGTAGGATCCTTGAGGTACCCAACCTCTTGGATGAGACCTTGCTACGGGAGCCCCAAATGTGTAGTAGCAGGAACTGACTGATTGGGTAGAGACATATGCGGATGGAGCGACAGAGAGAGCAACAATGCAGAGAATCCCAGGACAACACATAGCTAGCAGGCTGCAACAATACAAGAGGCACAAGTTTTTTGCACAGTGCTAGGTGGCACAGAGAGGTGTGCAATGGTGCGAGATGCATGGAGATGTTGCAGTAGTGCAGATGTCAGAGAGGGAGCACTTGTCAGCAGCAGGTAGAGCTTTAACATCAGAGGGTGTTTCTATCCCAACAGGGAGGACATTTAGGAGGTGCAGTGCAGATGCAATGCTGGGAGATAGATCCAGCAGCAGCACAGATGTAGTCAGAGATCAAAGTGACAGACGCTAGAGCAGTCAGATACTGAAGAGCACAGAGATGCAGAGTTTCAGTCGACAGAGGCAATAGCAGTCAGAGACTTTGATGACAGAGCAAGTGGACCGGCCAGATGTGTTGCATGGAGAACATTCCAGAGTTACAGGATCGGGTTTGAGAGGAAGCCTTTCTTGTTGAGAGGGAGTGTTAAAAAGTGTGCAACAAGAAATGCTTGTTGAGAGTGCAACAAGTTTATGGAGCTTAGTGAAAAGAGTTGCCTTCACTAAGTGGGCTCGCGGGCTATTTTTGGCGCAAGTCTATCTTTAGACTATGTCTATTTTTAGACATATGGATCATGTCTATGGATTGCAGGTTGTTGTTTATGGATGATTGGTCAAGTTGGGAAAAACAGATGGACTTCTATTTTTGATGAAAGTGTGAGTGATCACAGTGTGAGTGATCAAAGTCTATTTTTAGACTGGCTGTCAAAAATAGAAAAGTCAAATATTATTGTCTCATAATAATATTTGGACTATAAACTTGATCTTATTCTCTTGGAGCACTTCAGTTTGAGCTATAGAGGTGGCACATGCAGCTGTCAAAAGGAAATACGCTTTTCTTATGAGTCATTTGAGTCGTTGCATGCATGACTTCAGTTAGAACTCAATCAGTTGAGTTTGGTGGAGTTGATTGTGGAGTTGATGGAGTTGTGTTTAGTTTGACTTGGTTAAATTAGTTGTAATTAGTCTAACTTCAAATAGACTAATGATGAGTTGTTAAACTAATTATTAACTCATGATGCAAGTAATGAATACATCAGTTAACTCAGTTGCATGTCAGTGCATGTTCAGTTCAACAGGGACAGGTCATAGAGAATCAGATTGCTATCAGTTGTGACTATAGTTGTGCACCAAATCTTGCACAATCAAGGGATTGAGTATGCCAATGAGTTTGCTCACGTATTTGCCCAGTATTGTAGCCTTTGCTCACGTCCAACAAAGTGTGAGTGATTATTTTTAGGTGAAATATGAGTTTGGTAAGCTATTCTCATAAGTTCTTGAGCAGGTATTGAGCAGTGGAGGTAGGCAAGCAGTGGAATAGATTTGGAGATCAGATCTGAGCTGTATTGTGTGTAATAGGTGGAGCTGGTACTGGATTGCTTTTGATAAGCATTGTACTTTGTAATGTTACATGATTCAATCAATATAATATACAGATAGTGTGGGGTTTTTTAGCGAGATGCTTTCTCCAGGAAAATACTGTGTTGATATGTGTGATTGATGCTTCTATGTGCACCTGTGAATGTTTCTACTTCTGTAAATTGATGATCAATGTAAAGGAGGTTATGTATTATGCATGTTCCGCTTATAAGTGTATAATCAGGATAATCTCTATGAATATGTGTCATATTATTCAAAATTTCTACATGGTATCGGAGCTGCTTGATTTGTAGAAGAGATTTTTACAGGATATCAAGCGAGGATTGATCATCAGATCTATTATTCAGGTAGTGTTTACATTTTATTTCTTCAGGCAGAGTCTGTAATCGGGCCAGGTAGCCTCTGGATTCATCCTTCTTTTGGAAGGTGACATATCCGGTGAATGCCCATCCAGTCGATCTCTGTACAAGAAATACTTTGTTCTCACGAATTCTAGATCAGAAGCGGTTGAGTTTGAGCTGGTGGAATTCGAATTTAATTCCAAGGCAAGAGATAAAACTCAGAAACATTCAGTGTGAGAATGGAGACAATATACCCCAGTATCTCACAAAGTTCACCCAATGCTGAGATGAGCTGGGAAGTGTGGGAGTTACTGTCAGATGAGGATGGTGAGTCTAACACTCCTTGACCTTCCTAAGAGTTGGCATAGCTACTAGGACTCGGTGAATGGAAGGGAGAAACTGCCAAATTGGGAACGACTATGGTCGGATTTGATGCAGGAGGAGATTGGACGGCGCACCAGAGACATTTCTTCATCTATGGATGATGAGGAGAACTGTGCCTTAGTGAGTAAGGCAAGGAAGGGGAAGGAGAAGGTTTCTCTTTTTGAATCCAACTCTTCTAATGATGGGAAGAAGGTTGACAAGTCGAAGGTGAGATGCTTTCGTTGTCATGAGATTTGGTCATGGGTCAGGAACCTGTATGCTCTTGAGGTTCAAGATGCATGCAAAGCCTTGAGCAATGAGGCAACTGATGGAGACTTGGTGGTTGAGAGGGAGCGTATATTACCTCTCAACATGCAGAGCTAGAAGAAGTCTCAGACGATTGTGGAGGAGCCACATTTGGTGCAGCAGCTTGAGGAGGTTGTGGAGGATCCACAACAAGGGAAGCTGAGAGGAGATAGAGGAGAGACATCTACTCATCCAGAGACCTCCAGTAAGGGGAAACTTCGAGCCAGATGGGTTGAAGGATTGCATGCAGGCATACCTCCAGGTAGAAGGTGGGGTGATGTGGATTGATCATCCTAAGGAGGAGGGGTAGGATCCTTGAGGTACACAACCTCTTGGATGAAACCTTGCTACGGGAGCCCCAAATGTGTAGTAGCAGGAACTGATTGATTGGGTAGAGATAGACGCGGATGGAGCGGCAAAGAGAGCGATAGTGCAGGGAATACCAGGACAGTGCATAGCTAGCAGGCTATAGCAATGAGAGAGGCACAAGTGTTTTGCACAGTGCTAGGTGGCACAGAGAGGTGTGCAATGGTGCGAGATGAATGGAGATGTTGCAGTAGCGCAGATTTCGGAGAGGGAGCACTTGTCAGCAGCAAGTAGAGCTTCAGCATCAGAGGATGTTTCTATCCCAACAGGGAGGTCAATTGGGAGGTGCAGTGCGGATGCAATGCTGGGAGATAGAACCAGCAGCGGTACAGATGCAGTCAGAGATCAAAGTGACAGAGGCTAGAGCAGTCAGATACTAAAGAGCACAGAGATGCAAAGTTTCAGTCGACAGAGGCAATAGCAGTCAGAGACTTTGATGACAGAGCAAGTGGACTGGCCAGATGTGTTGCATGGAGAACATTCCAGAGTTACAGGATCAGGTTTGAGAGGAAGCCTTTCTTGTTGAGAGGGAGTGTTGAAAAGTGTGCAACAAGAAATGCTTGTTGAGAGTGAAACAAGATGATGGAGCTTAGTGAAAAGAGTCGCCTTCACTAAGTGGGGCCGCAGGCTATTTTTGGTGCAAGTCTATTTTTAGACTATGTCTATTTTTAGACATATGGATCATGTCTATGGATTGATTGGTCAAGTTGGGAAAAATAGATGGGCTTCTATTTTTGATGAAATTTTGAGTGGTCATAGTGTGAGTGATCAAATTCTATTTTTAGACTGGCTGTCAAAAATAGAAAAGTCAAATATTATTGTCTCATAATAATATTTGGACTATAAAATTGATCTTTTTCTCTTGGAGCACTTCAGTTTGAGCTACAGAGGTGGCACATGCAGCTGTCAGAAGGAAATACGCTTTTCTTATGAGTCAGTTGAGTTGTTGCATGCATGACTTCAGTTAGAATTCAATCAGTTGAGTTTGGTGGAGTTGATTGTGGAGTTGATGGAGTTGTGTTCCGTTTGACTTGGTTAAACTAGTTGTAGTTAGTCTAACTGCAGATAGACTAATGATGAGTTGTTAAACTAATTATTAACTCATGATGCAACTAATGAATACATCAATTAACTCAGTTGCATGTCAGGGCATGTTCAGTTCAACAGGGACAGGTGGTAGAGAATCAGATTGCTATCAGTTGTGACTATAGTTGTGCACCAGATCTTGCACAATCAAGGGATTGAGTATGCCACTGAGTTTGCTCACGTATTTGCCCAGTATTGTAGCCTTTGCTCACGTCCAACAAAGTGTGAGTGATTATTTTGAGGTGAAATACGAGTTTGGGAAGCCATTCTCATCAGTCCTTGAGCAGGTATTGAGCAGTGGAGGCAGGCAAGCAATGGAATAGATTTGGAGATCAGATCTTAGCTGTATTGTGTGTAACAGGTGGAGCTGGTAGTGGATTCCTTGTGATAAGCATTGTACTTTGTAATGTTACATGATTCAATCAATATAATATACAGATAGTTGGGGTTTTTAGCGAGATGCTTTCCCCGAGATACATACTGTGTTAATGAGTTTGATTGATGCTTCTATGTGTCCCTATGAATGTTTCTACTTCTGTAAATTGATTATCAACGTAGAGGAGATTATGTAATATACATGTTCCGCTTATAATTGTATGATCAGGATAATCTCTATGAATATGTGTTAAATTATTCAAAATTTCTACATGGTAATTAGTCTAACTGCAAATAGACTAATGACGAGTTGTTAAACTAACTATTAACTCATGATGCAACTAATGAATACATCAGTTAACTCAGTTGCATGTCAGTGCATGTTCAGTTCAACAGGGACAGGTGGTAGATAATCAGATTGCTATCAGTTGTGACTATAGTTGTGCACGAGATCTTGCACAATCAAGGGATTGAGTATGCCAATGAGTTTGCTCACGTATTTGGCCAGTATTATAGCCTTTTCTCACGTCAAAAAAAGTGTGAGTGATTATTTTGAGGTGAAATACAAGTGCATTATGAGCTAATAACTTATGAATTAATTAATAACTAATTCACCCAACTCATCTCTAGCCTATTGATCAGTTAGACTAAATACAACTAGTTTAACAAGGATAAACTGAACACAACTCCATCAATTGCACCTCCAGTCCACTAAACTCAACTCACTTGAGTTCTAACTGAAGTCCTGCATGCAAATATTAGTCATCCGATAGGTAACCACGTATTTCCCTCTGGGATCTGCATGTACCACATCCGTAGCTCATCCTGAAGTGCTCCAAGAGAATAATATCAAGTTTATAGTCCGAATATTATTATGAATAGGAGGGGCAGGATGTTGAAAAGTGTGTAACAAGAAATGCTTGTTGAGAGTGCAACAAGATGATGGAGCTTAGTGAAAAGAGTCGCCTTCACTAAGTGGGCTCGCAGGCTATTTTTGGCGCAAGTCTATTTTTAGACTATGTCTATTTTTAGACATATGGATCATGTCTATGGATTGCAGGTTGTTGTTTATGGCTGATTGGTCAAGTTGGGAAAAATAGATGGACTTCTATTTTTGATGAAAGTGTGAGTGATCACAGTGTGAGTGATCAAAGTCTATTTTTAGACTGGCTGTCAAAAATAGAAAAGTCAAATATTATTGTCTCATAATAATATTTGGACTATAAACTTGATCTTATTCTCTTGGAGCACTTCAGGATGAGCTACGGATGTGGTACATGCAGATCCCAGAGGGAAATACGTGGTTACCTATGGGATGACTAATATTTGCATGCAGGACTTCAGTTAGAACTCAAGTGAGTTGAGTTTAGTGGACTGGAGGTGCAGTTGATGGAGTTGTGTTCAGTTTAGCTTTGTTAAACTGGTTGTATTTAGTCTAATTGATCAATAGACTAGAGATGAGTTGGGTGAATTAGTTATTAATTAATTCACAAGTTATTAACTCATAATACAACTATAGAATACATCAGTTAACTCAGTTGCATGTCAGTGCATGTTCAGTTTAGCAGGGACAAGTGGTAGAGAATCAGATTGCTATCAGTTGTGACTATAGTTGTGCACCAGATCTTGCGGAATCAAGGGATTGAGTATGCCAATGATTTTGCTCACGTATTTGCCCAGTATTGTAGCCTTTTCTCACGTCCAACAAAGTGAGAGTGATTATTTTGAGGTGAAATACCAGTTTGGGAAGCCGTTCTCATCAGTTCTTGAGCAGGTATTGAGCAGTGGAGGCAGGCAAGCAGTGGAATAGATTTGGAGATCAGATCTGAGCTGTATTGTGTGTAACAGGTGGAGCTGGTACTGGATTGCTTGTGATAAGCATTGTACTTTGTAATGTTACATGATTCAATCAATATAATATAGAGATAGTTGGGGTTTTTAGCGAGATGCTTTCCCCGGGATACATACTGTGTTTATGAGTCTGATTGATGCTTCTATGTGTGCCTGTGAATGTTTCTGCTTCTGTAAATTGATGATCAACGTAGAGTAGATTATGTATTATACATGTTCCGCTTATAATTGTATGATCAAGATAATCTCTATGAATATGTGTTGAATTATTCAAAATTTCTACATGGTATTAGAGCTGCTTGATTTGTAGAAGAGATTTTTACAAGATATCAAGCAAGGATTGATCACCAGATCTACTATTCAGAAAGTGTTTACAATTTATTTCTTCAGGAAGAGTCTGTAATCGGGCCAGGTAGCCTCTGGATTCATCCCTCTTTTGGAAGGTGAGATATCCAGTGAATGCCCATATAATCGATCTTTGTACAAGAAATACTTTGTTCTCACAAATTCTAGATCAGAAGCAGTTGAGTTTTGAGCTGGTGGAATTCGAATTTAATTCCAAATCAAGAGATAAAACTTGGAAACATTCAGTGTGAGAATGGAGATAGTATGCCCCAGTATCTCACGAAGTTTATCCAATGCCGGGATGAGCTGGGAAGTGTGGGGGTGACTGTCGGATGAGGATGGTGAGTCTAGCACTCCTTGACCTTCCTAAGAGTTGGCATAGCTACGAGGACTCGGTGAATGGAAGAGAGAAACTGACAAATTGGGAACGACTTTGGTCGGATTTGATGCAGGAGGAGATCAGACTGAGCACCAGAGACAGTTCTTCATCTATGCATGATGAGGAGAACTGTGCCTTAGCGAGTAAGGTGAAGAAGGGGAAGGAGAAGGTTTCTCTTTTCGAATCTTGTTCTTCCAATTGTGGGAAGAAGGTTGACAAATCGAAAGTGTGATGCTTTTGTTGTCATGAGGAGGGTTCACGGGTCAAGAACTTATATGCTCTTGATGTTCAAGATGCATGCAAAGCCTTGAGTAGCGAGGCAATTGATGGAGACTTGGTGGTTGAGAGGGAGCGTATATTACCTCTCAACATGCAGAGCCAGAAGAAGCCTCAGACGATTGTGGAGGAGCCACGA
Source organism: Pinus tabuliformis (assembly GCA_031772625.1). Lineage (NCBI taxonomy): Eukaryota > Viridiplantae > Streptophyta > Pinopsida > Pinales > Pinaceae > Pinus > Pinus tabuliformis. The sequence goes on along the minus strand of CM062817.1, from coordinate 2,021,252,156 downwards.
TTGGTGCAGCAGCTTCAGGAGGTTGTGGAGGAGCCACAACAAGGGAAGCTGAGAGGAGATAAAGTAGAGACATCTACTCATCCAGAGACCTCCAGTAGGGGGAAACTTCGAGCCAGATGTGCTGAAGGATCGCATGCAGGCATACCTCCAGGTAGGAGGTGGGGTGATGTGGATTAATTGTCCCAAGGAGGAGGGACAGGATCCTTGAGGTACCCAACCTCTTGGATGAGACCCCTCTACGGGAGCCCCAAAGTGTAGTAGCAGGAACTGACTGATTGGGTAGAGACAGATGCGGATGGAGTGGCAGAGAGAGCGACAGTGCAAGGAATCCCAGGACAACGCATAGCTAGCAGGCTGTAGCAATGCGAGAGGCACAAGTGTTTTGCACAGTGCTAGGTGGCACAGAGAGGTGTGCAATGGTACGAGATGCATGGAGATGTTGCAGTAGCGCAGATGTCAGAGAGGGAGCACTTGTCAGCAGCAGGTAGAGCTTCATCATCAGAGGGTGTTTCTATCCCAACAGGGAGGTCAGTTGGGAGGTGCAGTGCCGATGCAATGCTGGGAGATAGAACCAGTAGCAGGACGGATGCAGTCAGAGATCAAAGTGATAGAGGTTAGAGCAGTCAGATACTGAAGAGCACAGAGATGTAGAGTTTTAGTCGACAGAGGCAATAGCAGTCAGAGACTTTGATGACAGAGCAAGTGGACCGGCCAGATGTGTTGCATGGAGAACATTCCAGAGTTACAGGATCGGGTTTGAGAGGAAGCCTTTCTTGTCGAGAGGGAGTGTTGAAAAGTGTGCATCAGGAAATGCTTATTGAGAGTGCAACAAGATGATGGAGCTTAGTGAAAAGAGTCGCCTTCACTAAGTGGGCTTGCAGGCTATTTTTGGCGCAAGTCTATTTTTAGACTATGCCTATTTTTAGACATATGGATCATGTCTATGGATTGCAGGTTGCTGTTTATGGATGATTGGTCAAGTTGGGAAAAATAGATGGACTTATATTTTTGGTGAAAGTGTGAGTGATCAAAGTCTATTTTTAGACTGGCTGTCAAAAATAGAAAAGTCAAATATTATTGTCTCATAATAATATTTGGACTATAAACTTGATCTTATTCTCTTGGAGCACTTCAGGATGAGCTACGGATGTGGTACATGCATATCCCAGAGGGAAATACATGGTTACCTATGGGATGACTAATATTTGCATGCATGACTTCAGTTAGAACTCAAGTGAGTTGAGTTTAGTGGACTGGAGGTGCAGTTGATGGAGTTGTGTTCAATTTAGCTTTGTTAAACTGGTGTTATTTAGTCTAACTGATCAATAGACTAGAGATGAGTTGGGTGAATTAGTTATTAATTAATTCACAAGTTATTAACTCATAATACAACTATAGAATACATCAGTTAACTCAGTTGCATGTCAGTGCATGTTCAGTTCAACAGGGACAGGTGGTAGAGAATCAGATTGCTATCAGTTGTCACTATAGTTGTGCACCAGATCTTGCACAATCAAGGGATTGAGTATGCCAATGAGTTTGCTCACGTATTTGCCCAGTATTGTAGCCTTTGCTCATGTCCGTGATTATTTTGAGGTGAAATACGAGTTTGGGAAGCCATTCTCATCAGCTCTTGAGCAGGTATTGAGCAGTGGAGGCAGGCAAGCAGTGGAATAGATTTGGAGATCAGATCTGAGCTGTATTGTGTGTAACAGGTGGAGCTGGTACTAGATTTCTTGTGATAAGAATTGTAGTTTGTAATGTTACATGATTCAATCAATATAATATTCAGATAGTTTGGGTTTTTAGCGAGATGCTTTCCCCGGGATACATACTGTGTTTATGAGTTTGATTGATGCTTCTATGTGTGCCTGTGAATGTTTCTGCTTCTGTAAATTGATGATCAACGTAGAGGAGATTATGTATTATACATGTTCCGCTTATAATTGTATGATCAAGATAATCTCTATGAATATGTGTTAAATTATTCAATATTTCTACATGGTATCAGAGCTTTTCTTGTTGAAGGTTCTTGACAAAGTTTGCTTCTTCCTCTCCTTCTAAAATTTTTTCTGATTGATTGAGTTCTTCTCTTCCTAAACTTTGAATGCGACTTCTCTCATTTTTTATGGATCTCCTTTTCTCCTTTTGAAAGTAGTTAAGATTCCATGCAGCTGCGTCATATTAATAGTCTAAAGATCTTGCTTTTCTTCTATAGTAGATACTTTTGATTCAAACTTGGTAGACAAGGATCTTAAAACCTTTTCAACTAAAGTAACTTCTTTTATCTCTTCACCCAAGTTCTTCATGCAATTAAAAATCTCATCTATACGTAAGAAGTAACTAGCTATGCTTTCATCATTATGCATTTTGAGAGTTTCATATTGAATTTTGAGAGTTTGCAGCTTTGCACATTTTACCTGATTGTCTCCTTCATAGCTTAGAACGATCTTGTTTGGCAGTTTTGAGCTGCATAATTATGACAAATTTTGATTGTGTGAGACTCCCCAATAATGTATTGACAGCCTTGGCATTGGTTTCATATTGCTTTTTACCTGCCGTATCTGTAGGAATTGCTGATGGAAATGTATATCCTCCTTCCATGATTTCCCAGACATCTATTCCAAGAGATTGAATATAAGTTGTGGTTCTTATATTCCAATAAATGAAGTTGCTCCCATCAAATATTGGTGGTCTAATGGATCCCTCTCTTTCATAGTTACTCATGATGATAGATCTTCCTTCAAGCGATCAAGCTTCTTCTGAAGGACCTGTTATGATACTAATTGTGGAAATAATATGGGGGGGGGGGGTGAATCATTATTAGCTAGTCAATTTCATTTCCATAATCATATTCATATATGTTACTTCAGTTAATGGAACCTGTGTGTATGTGCAACTGTATTTAAGGAAATTAGTGTATATATTGCAAACTTATGGTTCAGTTAATTCATCATATGTTGATATTTAATCTATGCATCAGAACCATATAAACAGTAACAAGGTGCAATAAAATTAGAACAAACAATCACACACATGAACACACGATACAAGGTGCAAACCCAATGTGGGTGAAAACCATGTGCTACAATCGTCTCTATCTTCCTTTTAATAAGAAACTTCTTTTTACAATTTTTTTACTGGTGCAGTCTTCTATCAGTATGCAAGCTTCTACCTGCAGAAGGATACAACCTTCTTTCATTCTCCAGCTTCTCCTGGAAGGGAGCTACAACCCGTAGCTCTTGTACTAGATGATGTGTTTACTTGTATGTAGGTGTGGCCTACAGAAGGCTACAACTTTCTCTTTTCTTCCAGGGACCACGTTTCATAAATTTTCAGATTGCATCCATCAATAACATCATTCAAACATCAAATATATCTGCATCAACCAATCTCCTTTTCATCAACCACAACTGAATCAATCAATCACTTTTCAGAATGCTGTAACCAGAATATAGTAACCAGAACCAGAACACAGTAACTAGAACCCAAAACATTGCAACATCAAATAGAAGTAGCTAAAGCATATTTTATGAGGAATACGCTACTTCAATGTGTCGAACCTGTGTGCATATGCACTTTTCTCAAGACTAACCTGTGTACAGATCTACAAATCAAATTTAAGGTGTATACCCTATTTTGATATGCCAAACCAGCGTGGATACACGCATTTTCTAAAGTGAACCTGCGTACAAATATGTAAATGATGATTTAAACTTTACAATGATTCCAGACTTCAGTTATACCCAAATCATCATATTTACAGACTATAACATGCGCCAATTATTCATATAAAATATCAAAATCACACAAAGATAATTCACTTCAAGCCTTAAGATCTTGACCCATCATTAAATCTTATCCTTCATCAAGCACTAAGGTTCATCCTTGATTTAGATCCAGCTATGCACCATAACCCAATAACCTATATTCTAGATCTTTCTCTTCATCAAATATTCAATACTTCAGTGCTTTTGCCTAATGATCTTCTCCTCCTTTTATAGTGTTAGGCCTTACTCAATGCCATGGACCAAAACCACTTGGAGCCAATACCGCGGATCAAATACCTGAGGTCAACACTTCAGACAAGATACCTTGGACCAATACCATGGATCAAAATACCATGGACCAAATACCACGGACAAAAACTAAGTTTTCCAACATGTACATGCCTTTCCTTCCATGAAACTACGTGTGTATGTTATATGCTTCTTTTGGTCTGCGAACCCATGTGTACACATGGCTTGATCTATGGGGAACCTGTGTATACCTCTCTTTCTTCATTTTGTGAGTCTAAACTGTGATCTATCATCTCAGTGAATTGCCATCAAGGACAACACCTATGTCATAGTGCCAAATCTGTGTCATAATGCCAACAGTTTTTCTATAGTTTGACCTTTGAGTGCAAGGACCATGGTTCTCTGTGTTTTATGCATAGCCTTAACCTTGCTCTGAGCTGTCTGTGAAAGTTGGCTTTCCTTATTGGGTCAAGGTTGCGTCCTTGAGGATATGATGGATTCCCTCTAATATAGCTCGTAAATATGGGTTTGCATGAAATTTCCCTTGTACATTTGGGTGAACCTTTGCACTAGTGCTAAGGTCCGTGATGTTTCCGTGATCTCAGTTAGGTCCATATATCCATGGTCGGCTCAAATAACTAGCTTCAATCCTTGATTGCAGCTTCAAGAGTAGTCATATTCTCTTTAATCAAAGCCTCATGTTTCTCTCTAACTTCTGGAGGAGTGGTTGGTTTTAGCTTAAGTTGAAGCTCGAATATCTGCAGCTACAGCTCGAAGCAGACCTTAACAATTTCCTCCTTAGACTGTTTCATCATAGCAAGTAACTTCTAAATTTTCTCTACGAAGGCTGCTTCTGCTAGAATCTGAAGCCCAGGAAGCTCACTACAGGCCTACACTATTGTTGTTAATAAAAACAAAATTTATAAAAAAAATAAAATTTAATTTTTATTAAAATATTTTAATAAATTTTTTTAATAATTTAATTTTTATTAAAATTGTTTAATAAATTAAAATTTAATAATTTTTATTAAAACTCTTTAATGAATTTTTTTTCTTCAAATAAAACAAAATGTTTAAAAAAAATTATATTCAAATTTTTTTCCGTTTGTTTTTAAATAAATAATGAAAATTTAATATTTTTTTTTTAATCAAAAACACATTTTTTTTTGTAAGTTGACAATGTTTTTTAATAATTATTTTTTTTTTAATTGGAAAAGACTTATATTTTTAAAATTTCGATTTTTTTTAGTTTTCTTTTTTAATAAATTGAGCTTAGTTTTGTTTTTTTAGTTTTTTCCAAATGTTTTTAATATTAATTTTACTAGTTTTTAATTTTATTTTTTTGTTAATTTTCTATTTTTGTCTAAACTGGTTTGTTTTTAATTTTTTTTTGCTAGTTTTTGTTAATGATTTTTTTAATCTTTCTATTTTTACTTACTTAAATTTATATATATATATAAATTTTTTATTTTTTCCCAATTCTTTTATGGTTTCTGAAACAATTTTTTTTAACATTTTTTAATATTATTTTTTGTCTCATATATATGTATTTTTTACATTTATTTTTTTAAGTAATCAATTTTAATCTTTTTTTTTTTTTCTAGTTAAGACTAACCTAAGTACCCACGGGGGATTTGAACCAGTGACCTATCGCAAGGAGTGCCTTAACAGTGCACCCATTCACCGTCAATCCAAAACCCCGTGGGCATAGTCAATTTTAATCTTAATTTCACTAGTTTTTTTTTTTTTTTTGTTAATTTTCCTTCTTTTTTTTTTTTAAATCGAGTTTGTTTTTAATATTCATTTCCTTTTTTAGTTTTTTGTTAATGTTTTTTTAATTTTTCTATTTTTACCTACTTAATTTTGTAGTTTTTTTAAATGTGTTTTTTTTTTCTTTTCCCAATTTTTTTTATGGTTTACATATATATTTTTTTTTTCCATTTTTTTTAAATATGTTTTTTTTACTATTTATTTGTTTATAATTTATAATTTTTTTCTAGGTTTTTAATTCTTATTTTTTATAGGTTTATTTTTTATATTTTATTTTTTATTTTTTTTACATTTTACACTTTTATGATTGATTTTTATTTTTGATGTTTAATTTTTTTTGTATTTTTTTTAAGTATATATTTTTATTTATGTTTTGTTAATTTATTATTTTTTTTGTGTTTTTTCATTGTTTTAATTTTAATTTTTATTAATTTTTTTTTGAAATTTTAATGTTTTTCGGGGTCATGATAAAATATTTTATTCTATTATTTCGAAATGTTGAAATTTCACCTTTGAAAATAAATTGTGATCCCAACATCAACACTTTTCATTTTGAGGGTGTTTTTTGCAAAAAAATTACCATTGAGAAAAAAAAATGCTATTCAAAGATCAACACTTCGTTTTGAGGGTGTTTTTTGGACAATTTTTGCACAAAAATTGGTTTTCACCGCCATTTTTAAAACATGTTGAAAATTTACCCTAGAAAAAAAAAGTGTTATTCCAGCATCAACACTTTTCGTTTTTAGCACTGTTTTTGATATTTTTTCGAGGTTTTTTTGGCCAGAGTTCCCATTTTGAGTTTATAGTTCCCGTTTCAAAGTTTACATTGTTTTTGTCATTATGTTGATGGGATACTCATGTGTCACCATGTATGTTTGTATTAAGATACCTTTTATGCCATGTCGGTGAGATGCTCATTATCATCATACATGAGTTTTATGTCATACTAATAAGAGTCCTTTTGATTGAGAGTTCTTATAGTGGAACATCTCTTGGAGCCACTCCTACGTGAAGGAATTTTCCTTGTATGATAGCAACATCACCTGTTATGTACATCATCACTATTGATAACACTTAATGCAGTAGCCTACACCATCCTGACATTGGGGCCCAGAGACATAGTCCCTCCTAGATGAACTCTGTTATCAACAGCTTACGTTTTCATGTGTTGATGATTGTCATGTTCCTCTTCTTTATAACATGCAGATGTATTCATTTATGTTCTTTTAAAAATGCAATTTAACACATCACAAAAGTAAAAGGTCTTGGAAGGGTCCTTTGTCACACCCAGACCTTGATCACTCTAATGCATAGTGTCTGTGTTGATCTTCAAGTGTGTGCTGGTGGTCATGCGTAAAAACTTGACGAAGTACATGTTCAACTCCAGTTGGACTTGTTTCTTGTCTTCACCTTGGTGAGTGTTTTCAGTGGGTTGGATTGCATGTGTGCACTCAATGACATGCATGATGATGAATCACTTGCGTGTGATCAACAACATTCCTCACCATGTGTGATCCGTGTTAGCTGCTGTGATGTATTTTTAACTTGTATAGGCGCAGTGTCATCTGTGAGTGCACGATGCACCCATTGTTATTCCTGATCATGCTGTAAATCATTCGTCTCTCTATGCAACTTCATGTTCTTCCGTGAGTTGATGCTTCAGCACATGCAACTCCTTCTTTGTTCCATTCTCTGTCTTCGCACAATCTTCATGTCGTACTGTCACCTCATAGTCAGAGTCTCCAAAGTTTCTTTCATCATCAATGGATCTACTTGAGCTTGCAATCGTGTTCTGCCTCAGTGTTGTTAACAACTCTCCTCTTGCATTCATTGCATTTGGTATGTTGTCTTTAGCTGTTGTTCATGATACTGCTCGTTATGATCTTGTTGTTGTCATATCTTCCTGTTCTTGAATACGACCAACTTGATATCTTCGTTGATAGGCAAGTCCATAGACAGTTGATCGACTACATCCCAAAGTGTGCTTTGAATGGGGTCTTCGTGTCTACTCTTCTGGAAACCATTGTACTTGTACTACTGAGAGGTAGATGAACACATACGATACCTCAAGACATGCCAGCATGCATGGTAAGCACTCTATTATTCGAAAACTAAAAAGAAAATGAGAATTGACATGCAACATACCTGGGTGAATGATCATGAAGGTTGCACAATTTCGCTCAAGAGGTCTAGAGACTGATTGCCAAGACTACACAAGGCACAACCTTGGTTGCCAGGAAACCGACTGACTACCAGAACTACACAATGCACAATCCATTCTGGCTATTGACTATTAGGATTGCGCAATGCGCAATTCTACCTCGGAAGGATTGCTAGCCTAGGGACAAATTTGCGCAATTTTTTGGGCCAAGCAGCCACTATCCTCTAGAAATGCACAAAATAGTCCTGGAGGCTAGTGTTGGGCATGAATGTGCAAATCTAGAGAGGAAGGTGAGACTTCCTTTCCCAGATTGCACAACGCAGCCTTGGTGAAGGCAGAGCCCAGGCCAAGGTTGGCCCAACTCGCCAATGGGAAACTGAAAGCAAGTAATTTAGTGAATACATGGTGACACTAAGTGATAAAAGAAGTGATTAACAGTTCATGCAAAACATGAATCAAATATTCAACAAACAAATCAACATGCATGTGGGTGAGGTAGTTTGCCGGTTGGGCGAATGTCCGTGCAAAAACAGTTTCATGCATGCGACGGCACTGAGATAGCAACGAAAATTAAAACAAAGCTAGGGCAAGCTAGTATATATGTAAATGACAACTAGTGTTTAAAGAAATCAAGAAAACAATACTCCCACAAGCGAAAACACAAGAAGCAACAAAAATGAAGCACAAGGCATGGGAAGCGGGCTTACGCCAAAAAAGTTGAGTTGAATGTGTTGACTACTCCTGGATGTGATGTGGTATGTCAGAGCTACAAGGATGATGTGAGGAATGATCTATGCAACATCTGATTGATGAGTTTTTATAACATCGAGGTTGTGACTTTCATGCCATGAATCCAGGGGAAGCGACACTTGGTGGGGGGTTTCAGAATTGCTCTTTACATGTAACCTCTAATTGCTAAACATAGATCCCTGAAAAATGGATGCCTTTGCATGATCCTTTGGGAGAATGAGTACATGCATGCAAATATCTTTTTCTTAGTCCTGGAGGCAACCGATCAAGTCAGCTACACATGCAAGAGACTGCTTGACAGCTGGAGAAAAATGCACATTTCTCACTCGGAGCTGGGCTGGGTTGTTAAGAGATTTACACAATGTTTGGGCAGAGCAACTGACTACTGCCCATATTTGTGCAAATCATAGGCTAAAAAACCTACTACTGGGAAATTTGTTCAAATCTTACTGGGAGGGTTGGCTAGCAGGATTGCACAATCCTGCAGTCGAGCAGGCTGTCAAAGAGGATTGCATAATTCCTAGAGGGAAAGCTAGTTGCGCTCCAGAAATGCGAAATATTCAAGGGGAAGCTGCTTAGCCTACAGCTGGACCAAGTTCAAGTGAGCAACCTATGAGGGGAATGGATCAACAGTGATCGACATGATGTCGTTGTGAGAGGAAAACATTGAAGCTCGAGTACTTGATGAAGCAATACAAAGTGTTGTTTAAGGTTGGTAGGAAGGCTTTAAAACAAGCTAAGGCAAAATTTTGGAGGGTGGTTGTAGCTGCTACAACACAACCACAAGGGTCAGTTTCACCCTTGGCTTTAAATACCCCTTCATTTGTACATGCAAGGCAATTTTTCACCTCAGCTCCTTCCACATAGCCACGAGAGTCTGTAATTTTTTGTTTGAGGAGTAAGTAGTGGCTCCAACGCCTTGCACTTGGGGTTAATCATGTATGGTGTAACGATGTGTCTTGGAACTTTCTCTTAATTAATAAGTCTACTAATAGGCCAACACGTTTTCACACATGTATTGTAATTGTTGTAATACTAATCTTTAACACTTGTGATGCAGGTTGCTTTAACCTATGTTCTACATCTGAACTATTGCACTTATGGTAATACATAATTTATTAATGGAAATGTGTTATGTTGTTAACGCTATCTCGCCTGTGTAGACTACTCTCCTGGACACCAAATAGAGCTTTCACATAAAACTTGTTGTAACAATTGTTGCACTCATTCAGACTCATCCATTGAGTGTTGTACGCATTATCTTACCTTGTGTGCTGTGACTTTCGCATCTGTTTGGACTGCTCCTCCGAAAGTTGTGCATGTCTTGTTGTGTTGTGTGTTCCTAGCCGAGTTGGGACTTCATCCCCCAATTTGGGACTCACTCCCACCCTCTCCCTCTACAGTCGAAGAACCATTGACAAAAGTGACACTTACACTCACCAGGAATGAACACCTCACTTTTCGAAGAAAAAGCAGGCCACTCTCCTCTGCTGACAAGTAAGAGTTGAGAAAAATCTTTAAGACAATGGAAATCGAGCCATCATACCGGATGGGACTACCAGAGCAAACGGTGTGATGTCTTATTGGGACTTCATATCGGGATGATCCCATGAATGTTGCACCGTCAACACCAAATTAAATCATGCATGCACGGGTTCTATGTTTTTACTATTGTAGTTATGTTATTATTTCTTCACTACTTTAATAATACGAATGAAATGCTTTTTCTAGTGTAGTTAGCTTCTTGTTTCTCCATTCTTTTGCAAATACAAATGATGTGTTCTATCAATGCTAATATATCATACATAAGTAATTCATAATACAACAAAGTATAATTTTTTTATATTCGTATTAGTCATTGACAATGGGAGTGATAAACTGTTCATTAGAATAATAGACCTCACGTTCTCGCAGGCAAAGCAACAATAGACCTCTCTTTTTTTGTTGTCAAAGAAGCTACAAAATCACATTTTCGAGCAACATACTTCTCCTTTTCACAGAAAAAGCACCTACAACCTCTCCTTTTCGAGCATGAGAACTGAGCTTTTTGTAAACAAAGCAAAAAACTTCTCATTTTCGCGGGCTACGAAAACACTGTCGCTTTCATCGGTAAGGGCAGAAATGGCTACTAACTCCTCGCTTTTTCTGGTTTATACCTTTCAACCATTCGATTGAGAGTTTTAGCTATAATCTCAGTCTCTCAAATGAGAGTTTGAATGGAATATAAACACTCAGTTCAGAGTTTGAGCTCGAGAACTTATTTTCGATCGATCTTTCAGCCACGAGAATAAATTATAATCTAAAAAGCTCAGCCAATATATTTAAATGTAATTTAAACTCTCGATTGAGATTCATAGTTAGGATCTAAACTTTCCGCTGAGAGTTTGTGTCTTTGAATTTTTTCCTCGAACCCCTCAGTCGAAAGCTTGTTAAACTCGTAGCCGAGAGGCTTTCAAATGCTTAGCTGACAAAATATTCTGACTCGTTTTCTCGGCCAAGTGTTTGCTAAGCAGAGTCCAACTTCTCTCCACGTGTTTCCCATTTTTTCAATTTTTGCCCATTATAGTTTAATGGATTAGTATCAACCATAATTATTGATATTTACGTTTAGGTTAAAAAATTTAAGTATAAAAAGTAAAACAATTCTTATTAACTCTTCTTCAAAACTAAATAATAATATTCTTTGATATATATTTTTATTTTAATTTATAAAATTAAAATTAAAACTATATTATGCCTGCTATGAAAATATCAACATCTTTATACACCATTTTCCACTATCTGCATCATATTCCAACCTCTATCCTAAAAAATACTTTACCTTTCCATATTCCACCCCATAGTCATACCTAATACCTTAAAATAATCATATTCAATTCTTTAGTAATGCTTAATAGATACCGAATACCATAAGACAATCATATTCAATTACCTTAAGATAATCATACTCAATTCTTTAGTAATGCTCAGTATCCTAAAATATTTCCTCTTTTAATACATAATATATTATTAAACTCAGTGGGAATGGTATGGTTGGTTTATTGGGATATTATCCTTTTTACTTGGTTTCAAGTAGGATCCCCCTTATTTGTGGAGTTTTGACTCTTGCTGAGTCATAATTTTCTGGTATATGTGGCTTCCAGGGTATTGATATACTCTTGGTGTTATGACAACAATTAGAGGGTCTTACTAAGTCATACTATTTGATATACTCATGGAGTTGTGACAATAACTAGAGGCTCTTACTAATACTATTTAATATACTCTTGGTGTTGTGACAACAATTAGAGACTCTTAATAAGTCATAAAATCTTATTATATTTTGTTTGCCAATTTTTAAATATACTCTTCGTGTTATTATAACTCTTACATTTAATTCTACTCCAATAAATTATAAATTCATCTATATATAATCTATTTACTTAATTAAAACAATAATTTTCTAGTAAATTATTTTAATAATTATAAATTTAAATTTTTAAAATTAACCAAAATTAATTTATTTCAAAATCAGTTAAATCAAATATAATTAACTAATACAACTGAAAATTTGTCAAAGAAATATTACATACATATAAAGTTCGTTAAAAAGACATTCGTCTAAGAGTGTATAAAGGCATTCAAATTATCTCTTAGGAGATATGCTGCATGTATAAAGAAGGGGTTGGCATTGTGTAAGGAGTTGTATGAGGAGTCTTTACTTGTCTTATCTTTAATTATGATATTACATTTGGTATTTATAATTTTTGTTATATCTATATATATAATTTATTAAGAATTTTTTAAAATTAAAAGTTTAAATGGTATAGTATGTATAATTTAAATTTTTTAAAAGGTTTTTTAAAATGTTAAATAAATTTATACATTTAAAAAAATTATTTATAAAAAATAAAAAATATAAATAATTAAACTAAGTTTTTATTAATATTATTTTTAAATTTAATAATTTAAATTAAAAGTAATAAACAAAATTGTAAAATCATTTTCCAAACAATATCAATTTCTAAAAATTCTATTCAATTAAAAAAAATAAAAACAAAAAAAACGTTGAATATTTTTTCAATCAATTATTAAAAGCTCCATAATTTCATGCTTTTCTTAAAATACAAATTTCATTGCTCTGATGATAGACTCACTAAGCTAGTCCGATCACTATTTACAAGTTTTTCCACAAACAAAATAAATATCATTCATATAAAAAAAATTAAATGATTAGTTCTACTCAATTTAAAAGAAATTTATCCCGAAAAAAAACTTACATAATGAACTTTTCTCAAGGCAACCTTATCATGCATAGCTTAGAGGATAATTTTGAGGTATCTGAGATATATAAAAAAAATGCTGCTTTTATTTGAAAACCAATGTCATAGGATGATTTTAAGTTACACTTTTTTTTCCTTAATGTAAAGTGAATTTAATATTCTTAAAAACTTCAAATGATTTTTTTGGTTGATCTGATATTTTTTTGTTTGATTTGATTTATAACCTTATAGTTTATAGGTTACCTAGTAATTTATTACAACAACTATTTTAATATATTAAGCTAACACATCGTCACCACAATCTCGGAATCTGTGTATTAAACAAATAAACACATACTCGATCAAACTGCCAAGTCATCATCACTTATCCACCCCAAACTTCAGAATTAAAAAATTATTGAAATGTGAGCAACATTGCTAGAAATTATGAGTTGAGTTCCATTGACACATGAATGAAAAATATAAAATTCCTGGGTAGGAAAAGAAACAGGAATTCCTAAGTAAAACATGCTTTTTTGGAATAGATGTTTTTGGCGTTCTGACTTCAAAACCAAGAAAAAAATCCTAACACTATAACTGAGCCAATAAACATGACATACATACGTCATTCAGCTCTGAACCATCGTCACTCCCGGGGAAACTATTGTGCATATGTTCTATTTCAGAGCAGAGTTTCTGAACAGCAGCGTACGATTTTGGCAAAGCGGATTTAATGGTTTCAAGAATAAAGCCCAATCGAAGGACGCCCTCACAACGTTTATCAAGAACGTAAACTATTGCCCTCTGAGGAGTCACGCAATTGTGGATCACTTTGTCTTGAGCAGCGGGACTTGTATCAATGGATAGCTGATCAATTCCCTGCTTTGCTAGGCCAACTGCGGCTTCATTCTCTTCACGACGCACATGCACCACCTCATGACTAGCAAACATGTTAAGCAGGTGCCACGCCTCATGGCAATACCTCCTCAGCCATTCTTTCTTGATCATGCACTCCCCGTTTACCTGAACAACAACGCCCATTAATTCAAATAATTCACTCTGTGAAATAGCAGGCGATTTCCTTGAACGCCAAAAGAAGTAAAAATCAGAGAGAGATGAACAGTATATGACGTACTTGTCTGCAAAGAACAAGAAGTAGAGAGAGGGCAGATCAATTAACTGTGTACAACAATTAATCAAGAAAAGGAGAGAGTAGATGAATTACCTGCCTGCAAACGGTGTCACTGTCTCCATACGCTTTGATGGCTGTGATGCCGTGGTCAAGGGCATGCTGAAGTCCGGCAATGAGAGCCTTGAACTCGGCTGCATTAATTGTAAATTGGTAACCGAGAAAAGACGAGAATCTCTCAATCACTTCGCCATTACTATCTATAAGCAGAAACCCGATGCCTGCAGTGCCCGAGTTTCCTCTGCAGGCTCCACCGAAATAAAGTTCGCATGGAGAAGAAGCAGAAGCAGAAGCAGAGTGTACTGGTCTGGTGACCAGTTCATGACCGCCTCTGTTTAGCTTCTCCAATTGTATGTTTTTCTCTTCGAACACGGTCAGTACCTCAACTGTGGCCATATCGGACGCGGTAGCAGAAGGATTTTCGCACATGAATAATTTCAGCGATGCACTAGAAAAGTTCAATATCTCTGCTTCACGCGTTATTTCCGTTTCACGAAGGTATGTCTTACATATATATATATGTACATATCAGTCGGTCTGGACTCTGTACTACAGAGAGACTCGCGTTAAGAAATAAAGCAACAACGACACACAGTCACAAAATAGCAAGAATAAATTTATTTTTATATACGTGTTTTTTTTTATCTGGCCAATAAAATATATATTTTTAGATAACCATTTGAACACTGGTACAAAAGTGAAAGTAACTGCATAACCGTTGGAATACTAGTTAATATAAAAGTGAACTTACTCTATCCTGTTCGACGTGAAGATATAACTTAACGTTAATTTCAATTTACGCTATCCTGTTGCATGGGAAGATATGATTTTCAAAGTTAAATCTTATGAGAAGTCTATTTAAAAATAATAGGTTAATATAATAAAAAAATAAAATTTAAAATTATGGCTGTTCAAATTTTTATCTTTATTTTTTATTGATAAAATTATTTTACAATATTTATAAGTTTATGAGAAATAGAGCAACAACCACATATAATGACAAAAATAGAAAAAAACAAAAAGATGTTTATATATGTGATTTTTTTTATTTGTCAAATAAATTATTTGTTTTTAAATAACTACTACAACATGAAAAGTGAATTTACTAAACTTAGTAATATAACTACTAGAACATGAAAAGTGAACTTACTAAACTTAGTAATATAACTACTAGAACATGAAAAGTGAACTTACTAAACTTAGTAATATAACTATTGGAATACTAGATCATACTAAAGTGAATTTATTAGTATACAAGATCATACAAAAGTGAACTTACTCTATTCTTATTATTTCTGAAGATATAACTTCGCATAATATGGTAATATGTTTTTCTCTCGTAGCTCAAGTGGCCATTGCTATGGAATGAAGTCTCATAGAACTAAAGACACGAATTCAAATCTTGTGCTACCTTCCCCGGGTAAATAATGGACATCATATAAACACGAAAATTAAAAAACTCTACAAAACTTTAAAAAAAAAAAAAAATAATAATATAATGAAATTCGTAATTATTGGAAAAATCATACTCAAATTCTAACTTTTATTTTTTATTAATAAAATTACTCAAATCTTGTGCTACCTTCCCTGGGTAAATAATGGACATCATATAAACACGAAAATTAAAAAACTCTACAAAACTTTAAAAAAATAAAAAAAATAATATAATAATATAATGAAATTCGTAATTATTCGAAAGATCATACTCAAATTCTAACTTTTATTTTTTATTAATAAAATTACTCTATAACACTTTATAAGTTCATATTATTTATTATTATTAATTAAAATAATTATCACAATTTCATATTACATACTTTTAAATAACCAAATTATCTATGACACTTTAATATGAGGTTAACTTTGCGATTATTTAAACTATTTATACAAAAGTGAACTTACTCTATCCTAGTTACCCATGAAGATATAACTTCTTATTATTTTCAAATATGAAAGGTCTATTTAAAAATAATTCGGTAATATAATGAAATTTTCAAATTTCTTTTTATTTTCAACTTTATATTTTATATTTTATTAATATAGCGGCTTAGATTCTAAATTTTAATTTTTCATTAGTAAAATTATTTTATAACACTTTATAACTCTATATTATTTATTATTATTAATTAAAATAATTATCACAATTTCGTATTACCTATTTTTAAATATCAAATTATCTATCAAAATTTGATGTGAGTTTAACTTTGCCATTATGTAAACATTCCTATTATATATATAATTATAATACTTTAATGTAATTTTATTTATAAGTTATATATAATTATAATTTAATGTAATTTTAGATTTATTTCAATTTCATATTACCTATTTTTCAATAATCAAATTATCTATGAAAATTTGATATCACTTTAATTTTGTGATTATGTAAATATTTATATTTTATATATAGTTATAATAATTTAATGTAATTTTATTTATATGTTATATAGAATTATAATTTAATGTAATTTTAGATTTTTTTTTTTTTTTTAAGTTTAGTAATGGTGAATCTATATCATGGCCATGTGCAAGAATAACGTTTGAATAGGGTGGGGATTCACCCCGTCAATGTTTAACCATCTACATAATGTAATTTTACATTTTGTGATCATCTCAACATTCATATTCTATAATTAGAAAATTCATTAAAATATGATTTTGAGGGTTCAGTTTATCTAAAAACTTACACTTTAATTAATAATTACAACATTGGAGCACTCTAACCATGAGAAATTTTTACAACTTTTTTTTTACTGAATTTAGGACAAAATGGGTGAAAATATCACAGTTAATACTACTAGTATAGGAATCTAATAAGTGCTAAGTAAGACTAGATCTAACGACATCTTAATGATGAGGAACTTAGGAATAGTCTCTTCTAGAGTTAATGAACACACCAAAGACAAGTAGTATTTATATTCTCCAACAACCACTTAAAGACTAGGAATAAACTTCTTCTAGAACTAACGAGTATACCAAAGACAACTAGGAATTATATTCTCTAACAAATATATGAATTAAAGATATATACATTTCAAAAACAGTATACAAAGATTATTAACCATGGGGATTGATTGCCACTTTACAATAGAGATTCTTTGTTAGAAAACTATGAGAAAATGTTGTGGCTTAAGAATACCACGTTTTCAAAAAACCATAATTCATATTTATATATCACATGTTCATATGAATTTTTTTTAATTAATCAATTTAATTAAAAAGGAAAAATAAGTATAATTAAAATGGAAAAATGAATGTAAATGTTTTTTAGATAAATCTGAATCTTTAATGTGTGATTATTACTAATAATAATGTAACATTAAGAAAACAAATTTGGTAGAAATCACATAAGCAATGGTAGTCTGTCTTTCCTTGACATCCTCCTTTCAAGGAAGGATAATGACTCTTTTTCTCATCATATATTTTTGGAAGAAAGCTCACATAGAGCAATATCTTCATCCTAAATCTCTTCATTTCTCAGCTCAAAAGCTTAGTGTTTTCAACATTTTAGCGACTAGAGCTTTAAGCGTTTCTGATGATAATCATCTTAATGATGAGAAATCTCACCTCCTGAGTGTTTTCTTTAATAATGGATATCATAGACACCAATGTACTAAGGTTTTCCTCAATGTCGGAAAAGGCCCTTAGGCTAAGAAAAAACTCAAGGATCGATTTTCAGGGGTGCATATTCCTTTTACCTAAAGGACCATTGAAAATATTTTGAAGATTATTTTTTAAGGAAGCATAAGGTTCCTTCAACCTTTAGGCCTCTAAATACCATCCAAAGTTCCCTATGATCTGTAAAGGACTCGGTCGAGCCTAAAAATATGAACGATGTTTACATTATCCCTTTCTCTTGTGGGGCTCCCTACATAGGTGAGATTGGTTACTCAATTAATCAAAGGATTCATGAGCACACCGCTGAGATCAAACATGGTAGGACCTGCTCCTCTGCTTTGGAAGAACATGCATAAAAAACTAAGTATCACATTTGCATTGAGGAGGCCCAATTCATTTCGATGATTAGTCATTTCCATCATTAAAAATTTCGGGAGGCCCTAGAAATCGAAAAAAGGCCCAATAATTGGAATAGAGACGATGGTTGGAAAATTAGCAGATGTTAGATCCCTATCCTGTCTTCCTAATTTTATAAGTTTATTTTATTGAATATTTATGTTCTTGAGATTTTTATTACAATTCATCCTATTTTATTTATCTGTGTAGGTATTTGTATCTTCTTTACAACTTTTGTTTTAACTTGTTTTCCAAAGGTTTCTGATAATTTTGGGATAGGGTTTTCATCAAATAAGTCTTTTATCATCTTGATTATTCTTGGCTCCTTTAAGTATTTGCAGGGCCTTATTTTATGTTACACTTTCATTATTTTTATTTTTCTTGGCTCCTTGAATTATTTGTAGGGCCTAGCCCATGATTTTATCTTTGACCTTAATTCATTAGTCCTTCTTATTTTTATTTTGGATTTTATTTATATTATTTATTGTTTGTTTTTAAACAGTTTGTGTGAATGTTTATGTCATTATTTCATTCTTTTTCAATAAATTTTTTTTTTTAAGTATGGGGGTTTACGCAGTGCATTATATTAGATATCATTTTTGGGATTCAACTGCGTTAAGTAAGTCATTCATGTATGACCATTTCAATGAGAGGTAGTCGTAACTGACTAATTTCTCATGATTTTTGAATAGATTTCTCATGATTTTTGAATAGTTCACTTAGCACTTATTGCATCGGGTGATGCTCACAGGGGTGAAGAAGTGGGATTGAAACTAGTGAAATGAATCACATAGCATCAATCATCACTTCCGGGGCTTGCACCCGGTAACCAGGACTTCCCAGGAGGTCACCCATCCCAGAACTCCTCTGGCTCAAGCGCGCTTAACTGTGGAGTTTTCCCCACAATCAAGCCCACTTAGCTTGCTACCCCATTTGCAAAACCTTAGCAAGTATTGTGCCTCATGAACTCCTTATTATTATTATTTATTAATAGGGTCTTAAGTCCTTTTATTATTTTTTTGACTTCGTTTGTTTGATGTTTGACTTTGAAATTTTGATTCTTTTGATTCTATTTATTCAACTATGTTTCGAACCATAACCTGATATTAGATTTTATTCAATATAATTTGATCCTAATAATTAATGTTATATTTAAAAATAATATTATTCCTAAGATTGTTGTTTATTATAGTCATTAACTTTACTAAGGGTCTCTACATTGCTCTCTATTTAAGCTAGTGCTATGCTCTAACTCTTCATCTTGCCCTCGCAATGAACCACACTCGATCGTTCGAATCGCTTCGGCAAAAATTCTCCTATGTGATTTCTACCGAAAGTTTTTCCTTAATTATTCAATATGGATCACAAAAACCTAAATTCAGAGACATTTACATTATTAACATACGATTTTATATCTTTTTATAAAAATTTTGGTTCTGTATAAGAGAGAAAATTTGTCAAATAAAGAAAAGATATCCATATATTAAAAACAATAAAAGAATATTTTATAAGAAGAGCTAATTCATTTCATTTTGAATTAAAATGATATATATATATATATATATATATATATATATATATATATATATATATATATATATATATATATATATATATATATATATATATATATTTTTTTTTTTTTAATTATATTTATTTATATACATTATTTTGGGCATCAGGAGATTTATTTGTAAACATTTCTCCTCCCATGTTGCACTCTCCCAGTGAGACCACTTCCCCTCCTTCATGCTGCACATTTTCCCCATGGCCATTCGAAAGTATGATCCGAAAGGGGCTGTGTATGCTACCATGGCCCCCTCTGACGTTGCTACTCTGGCCTTTTCCAACCTCGTTTCTTCCCTCGGGCCCCCGGAAGACCGTCATGCTATATCTGAGTTTGTAAAAAAACTTGAGGACATCCAAGGATTAGGTTTACCTCTTGCATTGCCTTGAAGTGCTGCTCTCTCCTTATCTGAGAAGATTCTGGTTAGGCAATTCATTGGCCTATGAACCTCTCCAAAAAAATTAGAAAAATGGGTTGAGTGAAACTGGTCTCCCTCAACTCAATGTAAAATATTTATCTGATTCTGTGGAAGATGTTATTTTACCTTCTATTTGGAATTTGTAATATCCTTGGCGTAAGCTACCCTAAAAAACTCTCGTAAAATGAGGGTCATTGAATGAATAAATATTATTAATTATTATATTGATATTACATGAAGAATATTCTTGTAATTCTTAATTATAAAAATATTACAAAAATTAATTCTTATTTCTTTTATCTAGAAGAATTTATATTTTTCTATCTAAATGAAATATATTTCCAAGTTTGAATATTTTATGAGTTTTAGAAATAATAAGTAATAGATTTAGAGAAGCTATGGATAAGTGATATTTTGTTCATAAAGAAAAAAAATATCTATGTTGAAAATAAAAGCATGAGAGATTTATGGATGATTTATTGAGTGATTGTAGAATTTAGAAAAATATGATTTATGGAGTGATTTATGGAGTATTTTATGGGTGATCTATGGAATTATTTTAAGATTTAGAAAAGCTATTTCATTTTCTCAATTCTATTTATTGTAAGCCTATGGGAAAATATGAGAACTAATGACAGAATACATGTAGAATGGAGCCAAGAGATGAGAATGAGGGATTCCAAGCATGTATTAAAAGATAAGTAACTATGTACTTTGAAAATTAATGTGTTTGCACATGGTGCATGAATAAATAAGAATTGACTTTATTTGCTTGAAAAAAAAATCATATGA
Organism: Pinus tabuliformis; assembly: GCA_031772625.1. Classification (NCBI taxonomy): domain Eukaryota; kingdom Viridiplantae; phylum Streptophyta; class Pinopsida; order Pinales; family Pinaceae; genus Pinus; species Pinus tabuliformis. The sequence continues at coordinate 2,021,231,235 of CM062817.1, read as the reverse complement.
TAAAGAGTTGAGATGATTTTCTTGGGAAAACCTCTTTGGAATTCCATGCATAGAGGAGTAAGTTTTTTCTCATTGAATTCTTAAAATATTTCATGTGCATTCAATTTTTAAAATATTTTCATGGCTAAATAATTGTTTGAATCACATGATTTATTGTAAAATAGGGTCCAAATATGTCTTCGTATATCCCACAATGTGATAGGTGTGTACAAATATAAAGCATTTTTTGTAAATGATCATGTTCTTGCAATAAGTCTCTTTCAGATTTGAAAATTTTGTTTCAAACTTCTCAAAAACATGTCCAAAGTTGATGGAAAAATAGAAAATTACGTAATATTCAAATCTAGAAAATTTAGCTACAAAGGTTCATATGAATCTTACTAACCATGACACTTGTGTAAAAACTGAGAGGTTTTTTTTAATGAACCCATTCCCAACAAAAACCGCTTTTGGTATTCAAAGATCCATTTCCATATGTTCGGTAACCGCGCCCCAGTTAATGACTAAAACAGGAAAAATAGAGTGTTGTCATTTGGTTTGTCAGCACAATAAGAATAGTTGTTATGTTCATATGGAGATAAATATTGTGTTATTGTTCTTAAAAATAAATAAATTAATTGCATGTACAAACAAATAACTATTAAGTTTGATATTTCTTAAAAATAAATAAATTATTTGGATGCACAAAAATAGAATAATTATGTTGATATTTCCTAAAAAGAAGTTATTCACATGCACACAAATAGAACAATTATGTTAGTAATTCTTGAAAAGGAATTAAGTTATTTCATTTAAAATATTATCAAGGATGTCCCCATGATGCATATGCATTAGTTTTTTAAAGAGAAATATTGGACTCTTAAAGAGAATATGTGCTTATGTCCATAGGAATAATATCTAGTGTATTTTATCTATTGGAAATGAATACGTGGGTAAATTTTTGAGAAAGAGTTCACATAAAACCTTTTCATAAAATACCATTGGTTGTGTTATTTGAGAATGATTTTTTATTCATGCTATTTCTTGATGAAATATGACAAATTTTTCTGATGTGTCAAATGATAGGAAAATATTTTGTATTGCATGCATAATAGCTAGTGAGTTAGCTAAAGTTTTGGACAAAGAATAATTAGTGTGTTAAATTCCTTGAAATATATATGTGTGGGTGTGTGTGGGTGTGGGGGGGGGGGGGGGGGGTGGGGGATTGGTTGTGGGTGTGTGTGTGTGTGCGCAAGGAATAATTTATTGCGTTAGAATTCTTCAGAGAGAAGAGTAGAGAAAACATGTCCTTGTATATATTATGGAATTAGATTCTTGGATAGGAAATCAGTAAATATATGCGTTATTGTGTTAAGATTATTTTGGAAGATTCTTTAGAGAAGCACATTCACTTTCATTCATGGAGGAGTATAGTTTTATATTGGATTTTTGGGAATAGTAATATGCATTTGCACATCTAAAGAGATTAGCTATGGCAATAGTTTTCTTTTGGGAATAGATTATGTATATTTATTGGGCTAGATGTTTTGGTAAGAAGAAAATGTGATGCAGGAGCATCGACATTAGCCAGCAATGTGGAGGATTGTCCACATGTTGTGGCTAATCACAATTAAATTCATTTACTGTTACCGAGAAGGATGACTTCTCAAATTGTTAGTTATTATAATAAATAAGGCATTGTTTTATTTAGATTAGGGATAAGATTTGTTAGCTTAGGTGTGCATGAAAGCTAAGAGATAGAAGATTGCTGTTAAATCTCTTAGAAATAGAATATTATTGTTAGATTTTGTTAGAGAAATTATGGAGTTAAAAAGGGGAAAATATAATCGTGTACAGGGGAGAGAGTGAGGCTTGGTGTGGAGCGAAAAGCTCAAAGTGTATTTTGGATTGTATCAAAACAGAGGTCATCATTACAGTGTAATCTGGCAAGGCCGAGATCCTGTATTTTATATATGAAATAATCCAGTGTTTGTGCAATGCTTTGTTTATGCGGTCATGAAGGCTTTGTATGTTGATTGTTTTTTGTTCTCCATACAATGTGATCTGCTTGTATTACTATTAATAAATTGTAAATAATCATTGTGCTCAAAGCAAATCCAAGTTAATTAGAGTCTGCGAACGGAAAGGCCCATTTACACAACGAATTGACGCGGAACCCCCTTAACGGAGTACTGGGCAGAGAAGAAAGATTATTCAGATTGATTGTGGACCAAATCGGGTCTGGAATTACCATCGCATCAGCATATCGGCGATATCATATCGGAACCTTTAAGCGATGAGTGCGGACCCAATATAATATATATTGGGTTGAATTACTAGATCGGGTCTAGATCTATATCGGCAGACGAACATATGTGTATAGCGCGTCTAGCGATCGCCGATCGCGACGAAATATTATTGGGCGGAGGCGGATGCAATAGAACCATTAACTGTGGCAAAATGGAGATCAGGTTCGCAACCTCATCGAGGTCATCAGGACCGTGGCATGTGCTTATGGTTGTAACAGCCGATATCGGACCTGGCGAAAATTGCAAAGGTATATACATAATTTGAAGTCCGGGCGTTTAAAAAAGAAAGCCAGTTTTTGTATGTTTCCATATAGTTTTATATATATGTCGGCGCGGGTGTAGAAAGGGGTTATATATATATATATATATGATTCCCATGTATTCATGATGGGTCATTCCCGATTCATGTAATATGGTGCTTGCGAGCTTTAAGGCTCGGGTGGTGGCTTCCGATGGGTGTTTAAGAGCGCCGATAAAAAGGTGGCTTTGATTCCTCATATGTCCATGGTCATAAAAGGCTTAAAGCCTTAAGCGCTTCCGATAAAGCCTGTAGGTTGTTACCACAGGTCAAGGGCCGATTTTTATTAGGAAAAGGGGATTTTGGGTAATATCCAAGACTACCTTTTCATCAATTTTTGGTATCAGAGCAGAAGAGATAGCGTTTACAGTAAATATGCCGCCAAGGAGAGGAATTGGTCGAGGGAGACTAGAACCAAATGTAGTTTTGATAAAAGAGGTGCGGAGTTTGCGTGCACGAATGGAGGCAATGGAGATAGCCCAAAGAAGAGTGCCTGACGAGGGAGCTGACAATCCTGCAGAAGAATCAGATACATATGTGGAAGCAGAAGAAGAGAATGAAAATATCAAAATCCTGAAGATGCTGGAAAAGGTTGGAGGCAAACCTAAAATGGAGATTCCTATTTATGAAGGGAGTCTGAATGCCGAGGAGCTCATGGATTGGATCAGATCCATATATCAGTACTTCGATTATGAAGAGGTTGAAGAGAACAAGAAGGTAAAATTTGTAGTCACTAGATTGAAAGGTCATGCAGCCATCTGGTGGGACGAGGTATAGACATCAAGAACGAGAAAAGGGAAATCTAAGATCAAGCAGTGGGATAAAATGGTAAGTAAATTGAAAGCCAAGTTTTTGCCGAAATATTATCATTTGAATCTTTTTAAGCAGATGCAAATTCTGAAGCAAAAAGGAATGTCTGTTAAAGAATATACTGAAGAATTTTACAGATTAAGTATCAGAACAGGGCATGTAGAGGATGATTTGGAAAAAGTAGCTAGATATGTTAATGGGCTAAGGTATGAGATCCAAGATGAGATTGGTCTGTTAAGTTTGAAAACTGTTGAGGATGCCTATCAAGCAGGATTGAAGGCAGAAGAGAAGATATTAAGAAAACAAAGTCAAAGGAACAGAGGAAAGAGCTCAGCAAGAGGTAGAGGAGCTGGTTGATCTAGAGGAACACAACATCAAATTGACACAGGGAGTTCAAGCAGTAGATCACCACAAATGGGTGAATCTAGTAGAGGGAGATTCGCTCCCAGAGGAAGAGGTCGAGGAAGAGATGTTAGGTGTCATACTTGTGGAGAATGGGGACATATGTCACGAGACTGTCCTCGTAACGAGTCAGCAAGCTAGAGGGGTGCAAATGTGGCTGAGGTAGAGCCAGAACCACCTCGACTTGTAGAAGAACCACTGGAAGAAGGTGAAGCATTGCTGCTTAGAAGAACTTTTTTAAGATCAGAAAAGGAGATTGGAGAACCTGCGCAAAGGAAGAACTTGTTCAGGACTACGTGCAAGTCAAAGGGTAAGTGCTGTAAGTTTATATTGATAGCGGGAGTACTGACAATCTTGTGTCTACAGAGATGGTGGAAAAGCTCGGATTAACAAGGAAAGTGCATCCTGCACCTTACAAAGTATCTTGGCTACAGAAGGGTCATCAAGTCATTGTGACAGAGCAGTGTAATGTGGAAATGTAGATCGGCACATACAAAGACGTAATCTTATGTGACATAATGCCCATTGATGTATGTCATGTGTTATTGGGAAGACCGTGGCAATTTGACAGGAAGGCGATTCATGATGGGAGAAGGAATACATATACCATAGAGAAGGACGGATTTAAACATACGTTGCTACCAGTAAAGAATGATGTTGACAAAGAGCTGCCTGAAAATAGTATTATGTTGATGAGTGGCAAGGAACTTCTACAAGAGGTTGATAAAAGCGAAGAGGTGCATTTCGCTAACGTAGGAAGTCCAAAGGTAATTTTAACCTCCACCAATTTAAATGATTTGCCTGAAGAAATTTAATCTGTGTTAAATAGTTACATGGATATCATTGTGGATGAATTGCCAAATGAATTACCACCGATTAGAAGTATAAGTCACCATATCGACTTAATACCAGGAGCAAGTCTACCTAATAAAGCTGCATATAGATTAATTCCTTAGGAAAATGTAGAGGTTGCAAGACAGGTTCAAGAGCTGATGGACAAGGGACTGATCCGAGAAATTCTGAGTCCGTGTGTTGTGCCAACGGTGCTTAGTCCAAAAAAGGGAGGAGAATGGTGCATGTGCACCGATTCCAGAGCTATCAATAAGATAACAGTCAGGTATAGATTTCCTTTGCCCATAATGGATGATTTAATGGACTGTTTAAGGGGATCCAGGTATTTTACAAAGATAGATTTAAAAAGTGAGTATCATCAGATTAGAATTCGGGAAGGCGATGAATGGAAGACAGCATTCAAAACAAATAGTGGATTGTATGAGTGGCTAGTGATGCGTTTTGGGCTCACTAATGCGCCCAGCACATTCATGAGACTAATGAACGAGGTCCTGAAAGAATATATAGGTAAATTTTTTGTTGTTTACCATGATGATATTCTGGTTTTCAGCAAAAGTAAAGAGGAACATTTGGAACATTTGAAGTTAGTCTTGAAAACACTGCAGAAGGAAAAACTACTAATTAACTTGAAGAAATGTAGTTTCATGAAAGAGGAGCTGGTATATTTGGGGTTTGTGATTTGCAGAGAAGGTTTAAAAATGGATCTGGAAAAGGTACAAGCAATCAGAAACTGGCCTACTCCCAGGAGTGTATTGGAGGTAAGAAGTTTCCATGGACTTGCTAGTTTTTACAGGAAGTTTATAAAAGGGTTCAGTCAAGCTTGTGCACCAACCCTTGAGACCATCAGGGAGGTCAATCAACCATTTCAATGGACAGAAGCAGCCGATAGGAATTTTAATTTGTTGAAAAGAAAAATAACAGAAAAGCCTATTCTAGCATTGCCAGATTTCGAGAAAGTCTTTCAAGTGGAAACTGATGCAAGTGGGGAAGCAATTGGAGCGGTGTTGAGCCAAGAGCAAAGACCGATAGCATATTTTAGCGAGAAACTAAATGATGCGAAAAGGAGGTATTCTTCCTATGACAAAGAATTCTATGCTATTGTGCAGGCGATAAAAAAATGGAGGCATTACTTACTGCCAAAGGAATTCATTTTATATTCAGATAATAATGCTTTGCAGTTCATTAATAATCATCCAAAGTTAAATAACAAGCATGCCAAGTGGGTTGAATTTCTACAAAGTTTCACTTTTGTAATAAAGCACAAAAGCGGTAAGTCTAATAAAGTGGCAGATGCGTTGAGCAGGGTAAGTTTTCTTTTGCAAGAATTCAAAGTGGGTGTTGTAGGTTTTGATGAGATGATAGAAATGTATCATGATGATGAGAATTTTAGGGATATCTACACAACAGTGCAAAATCCAATGAGCCATAACAGAAGTCAATGGATGGACTACCTTATTCAAGGAGGCCTGTTATTTAAGAGAAACAAATTATGGATTCCTTTATGTTCAATGAGAGAAAACATCATTAAAGAAAAGCACAATGGAGGATTGTTTGGTCATTTTGGACAAGACAAGACTTTCGCCCAAGTAAATGATTTTTATTATTGGCCCAAAATGCAAACTGATGTTAAAAAGTTTGTTGAGAAATGCAGGGTATGTCAGTATGCCAAAGGAAGGAGTCAAAATACAGGTCTATATCAGCCATTTCCCATACCAGATCGACCATGGGATGCAGTGAGTATGGACTTTGTTCTGGGTTTACCAAAAAATCAGAGAGGAAATGATTCTATATATGTTGCTGTAGATAGATTTTCAAAAATGGCCCATTTTATTGCTTGTAAGAAGACTAGCGATGCCACACACATAGCCAATTTGTTCTTTTCTGAGATTGTAAGATTGCATGGTTTACCTGTAAGTATTGTATCAGATCGGGATACAAAATTTGTAGGGAATTTCTGGAGAACACTTTGGAAGAAGCTGGGAACTAAACTCAATTTTAGTTCAGCCTACCATCCTCAGACTGATGGACAAAATGAAGTTGTGAACAAAAGCTTGGGAAATATATTACGAACCTTGGTTCGTCAGAATCCCAAACAGTGGGATTTAGCATTAGCTCAAGCTGAATTTGCTTACAATGACACACCAAACCAGAGCACAGGAATGAGCCCATTCCAGATTATCTCTGGGATGCATCCAAGAGGAGTATATGAACTCAGAGATTTGTGAAAACAGGAAGCCAAAAGTGCAAGTGCTGAAGATTTTGCTGAACAAATGCAAAAGCTACAAGAAGAAGTCAAAGATAAATTACAGGAAAGCAGCAGAAGATATAAACAGAGAGCAGATCTGAAAAGGAGAGAAAAAGAATTTCAAGTAGGAGATTTAGTCATGGCATATTTGAGGAAGGAGAGATTTCATACAAGGACTTATAATAAACTGAAACTAAAGAAAACAAGACCCTGTAAAATCAAAAGGAAATTTTCAGCTAATGCATATGAGATTGAGCTACCAGAAGGGATCGGAATATCCCCCATTTTTAATATTGCAGACTTGTATCCATTCAGAGAGGCAGAAACAGAGTTGCAGAAAGAAGTCACAGGTGATGAAATTCAAACTGTGGATTTGGAGGAACAAGTACCAAAAGCATCTCAAAAAGAAGTTGAAGCTATTTTAGATCGAAGAGTATCTAAGAAAACCAAAGGGTAGATATATTTCCAATATCTAGTTAAGCGGAAGGAGCAGCCAGTGGAAGATTCCAGTTGGTTGACAACAACTGAACTACAAAATATGGAGTGAGTCCTGAAGGTTTGAAGGACAAATCTTTTCTTCCTCGGGAGTCTGATGCAGGAGCATTGACATTAGCCAGCAATGTTGAGGATTGTCCACATGTTGTGGCTAATCACAATTAAATTCATTTACTGTTACCGAGAAGGATGACTTCTCAAATTGTTAGTTATTGTAATAAATAAGGCATTGTTTTATTTAGATTGGGGATAAGATTTGTTAGCTTAGGTCTGCATGAAAGCTAAGAGATAGAAGATTGCTGTTAAATCTCTTAGAAATAGAATATTATTGTTAGATTTTGTTAGAGAAATTATGGAGTTAAAAAGGGGAAAATATAATCGTGTACAGGGGAGAGAGTGAGGCTTGGTGTGGAGCGAAAAGCTCAAAGTGTATTTTGGATTGTATCAAAACAGAGGTCATCATTACAGTGTAATCTGGCAAGGCCGAGACCCTGTATTTTATATATGAAATAATCCAGTGTTTGTGCAATGCTTTGTTTATGCGGCCGTGAAGGCTTTGTATGTGATTGTTCTTTGTTCTCCATACAATGCGATCTACTTGTATTATTATTAATAAATTGTAAAGAATTCTTGTGCTCAAAGAAAATCCAAGTTAATTAGAGTCTGCAAACGGAAAGGCCCATTTACACAGCGAATTGACGCAGAACCCCCTTAGCGGAGTACTCGGCAGACAAGAAAGATTATTCAGATTGATTGTCGACCAAGTCGGGTCCAGAATTACCATCGCATCAGCATATCGCCGATGACGGAGCGATATCATATCGGAACCTTTAAGCGGTGAGTGCGGACCCAATATAATATATATCGAGTTGAATTGCTAGATCGGGTCCGGAGCTATATCGACAGACGCACATATGTGTATAGCGCGTCGATTGATCGCTGATCACGACGAAATATTATTGGGCGGAGGTGGATGCGATAGAACCATTAACTGTGGCAAAGTGGAGATCGGGTCCGCAGCCTCATCGAGGTCATCGGGACCGCGACATGTGCTTATGGTTGTAATAGTCGATATCGGACCTAGCGAAAATTGCAAAGGTATATATATAATTTGAAGTTCGGGCGTTTTCAAAAAAAAAAGCGGGTTTTTGTATGTTTCCATATAGTTTTATATATATGTGGGCGCGGGTGTAGAAAGGTGTTTTATATATATATGATTCCCATGTATTTATGATGGGTCATTCCCGATTCATGTAATATGGTGCTTGCGAGCTTTAAAGCTCGAGTGGTGGCTTCCGATGGGTGTTTAAGAGCGCCGATAAAAAGGTGGCTTTAATTCCTCATATGTCCATGGTCATAAAAGGCTTAAAGCCTTAAGCGCTTCCGATAAAGCCTGTAGGTTGTTACCACAGGTCAAGGGCCGATTTTTATTAAGAAAAGAAGATTTTGGGTAATATCCAAGACTACCTTTTCATCAAAATGTCTCATGCATGAAAGAATAAATGTTACGTGTTTCATCCCATGGAAAGTAAATGTAATTTTTTCATGTAAGATTTAGTTAGTTTTTTTTGGTAAGAAATATATGTTTCACATGCAAGAAGAAAAAGTTAGCATATAATTTTATGCTGGAGAGGACAAGTAGTTGCATGCACGAAATTATAATTATTACATTAACTTTGTTTGAAATAGAGGTTTCATTTTATACATAACACTAATTTTTAATATCTCTCCCGTGGAAAAGATGTTTTTGGGAAATAACATGCATTCACATGCATAAGTATAGAATCTATTGTGTTAATCCCTTTTAAAAGGAAACATAATAGTATGCACAAAGAAAATTTCTTGTTCGGCTAGTTCTCTTGAAAGCTTGCTATGCATTTTCATGCACAAGAACATTATCTAGTATGTTAGCATTCCTTTGGAAAGAATATGAAAGTGTATGCAAGATTATGTTAGTGTTATGTTGGAAATATGATGTTTAGTGATTTTCTTGTTACCAATGCATGTGAAATGATTTTAAAGAAGATATTAAATTAAATTATGTTTTTGATTTATACATGCACACCAATAGATGTTGAAGTGTCACTAATAAATATTTATTATTGGCTAATTAATATTTTATGTTTTATCTGGTCATGATATCAAGTGTGTTGGTGACAGCAATGATAGGAAAGGATGGTGACTTGGGTAAAAGATAATTCAAATTTAACATTGTGGAGGATAAATACTTGTTGGTCCATGCAGATTTAGGAATTCCAACTGTCAAATGATCCACTAATGGGAAGAACTAGGCTGTAAAGACTTAATGTTCATGGCTTCATGGGTAAATGATATCATGATGTTTATAATAGATTATAGCTAGTTATCCTTCAATTCAGATGATAAATATTTGTACTACTTTAAAACAATGGTTAATGGATGGAATCCCTTACAAGCCATTAAGTGAGGGGTGAACACCCTCACAAGCATTTAATGATAAAACTAAATGTTTGTTGGTTTTCATTCTACGGGGTTTTGAGGGCATATTAGTGTCTAATGGTGTGATTTCTTGTTGTGTCTTAAATAGATGACATGATCGTTATATTATCAGAATGTGATTAACTCACTAATTTAAAATAACCATGGAATTGATGCAATGTTACATTTAGAATTTTAAGTTAATATGATACAACAATAATAGTAAATGGTTGTGTAACTCACTATGCTTTTACTAAACATTTCTCTATGTAATGATGATGGTTATTCTAATGCTAGAAAGCAATTTAAAAGTGACACATTGTTAAATGCTAAAAAAAAAGCCTAACTCCATGCAATTTCCTACGAGTTTACCTGGGGATGTTACAGGTGGTATCTGAGTAAAAATTTGCAGCACTATCACCCTTTGGGAATCATTAAGAAAAAGAAGATGTAGAGGTGTGATGCTAGTGGGCATCATATCAGGTATAATTCTAATTGAACTTCCAGTAGACTACAATTAACATGAGATTCATTATGCATGATTAATGACCACTTTAAAGAGAAGAAAGTGATAATGCTTCTTTAAAATTTTTTCTCATAACACTTGAATATGGATCCGGATAAAAGACAATAAAACCTTTATTGCACCTATGAACAATCTTGAGAACTAACAAGTTATAGTGAGGGTTAATTACCAACTTTTTGCATGCATGCTTCTACAATAATGATTATGGTGCATATAAAAAAATGATTAAAATTATAATGCACTTCTTATAAAGAATGAATGCAAGTATGGTTTGTGTGATAACTAAAGAATGTAGAAGTTGGTGTTGACCCTAAGGAGGGTATTAAAATGTTTTAAAAAACTAATACATTGAAAGAACCTCTTTAGATGCTAGAAATTAAGAATGAGTCAAGTGGGATTCATATAGTGAACTTAAATTAAATGAAAACTCATAGTAGAATAATCTTGGGTTGGCTTTCTTCATGCATAGCTACAAATGAAAATTTGTATTCCATGTGTTTGTCAAAAGTGGTAAATGAGATCCAAAGTTTTGTTATTTTAAATAATTTTATCCCCAAGATCTTCCGATGTGAATCAACTCTACATAAGGGGGTATTCATACCCAAAGACCATTTAACCAACAACCTCATTCCAAGAAAAGTGTTATTCTGACTCAGATACATAATATGTATGATTTTGTTGATTTGTCGTTGTTGTATAGGGATTGTTGATTGTGTTGTTTAGTAGAAATTTTACCATTGATGACATTAATATGATTCACATTATTTTGTAAACTCTAGTTTTACTGTCTCTTTGATAGTTTAAGCATATTTATGAAAATTTATTTGATGTCTATTAATTATTTTCTAAAATTCCTCAGGGGAAGTAGATCGTGTGCTTACAAACTGCTGGTTAAAATGCCTCAATGGCTGTAGATTTCATTTTTCAAACATATTTAATAAAATTCCACAGTGGTTGTAGATTGCATGACTGTAAATTGTTTTCCCAAAATTTACCAATGGTTGTCACTTACATGGCTGCAAGCTAATTGAAATGAAAGAAAGAAAACCATATTTTTTGTCCTAGTGTTCAATGAGATTGTTATTTCTCTATAATATTGATGGTTGGTAAGATGGGACATTGCAAAATGTATAATGCTATGGTATGCAAGATATGTTAATTTGTATTTTCTAAGTTGCAAGATTGTTGTTATTTGGAAATTTGGAAGGTATACCACCTATATGACATGTGATGAATTGTCAACAATGTACTTTTACAAACTGTGGGACATATGTTGAGGGTCAAGTATGGATGCATGATGTACATAAATGTTCCTTTGCTTTAATGATAATATGAAAATAGAAAGTTATGTAAATTACAATGGATTTTTAGACATTTTTAGACACTGAATTATTATTGGATTGAATGGCTATCGAAGCCATGATGTCACTAATTTTATGACTTAATATTTTATTTCATTATTGAATTAATGAATACATTGTTTGGTATATACAGGAAATAACTCTAGATTTTTAGAAGACTTCTTGTCATCTTATGAAAAAATATAGGTTGTTAAGTCAAAGATCAACCTTCCCTAAAATTCTCCTAAAAAATACTCAGGAGAAAATAATAAAGAGGAAAATATTAACATAATGGGAGAAAGATTATGTTAATCACTTAGTTGGAGAGAAATATTAAGTGGGGTGAAATAAAGCACAATGTTAGAGAATGGTTTAAGGAAAAAAAATTATTTTTCGGAAAAACCTAAGATAAAAAGGCCTAAGTAAAAGGTTAGGCACCTTAAAGTAAGATGCTGATTAAAAAAATTCTCAAAAGAAACCAACAAGTAATCAATGGGGAACTATTGAAGATATCTTACAGTTGGGTTCAATATGCTTGGTTCATGAATAATTATGAGGCATTAACTATGGTTAGATGAAAAATGTCTATATTCTCTTATTGATCATACAAAAGTGAACTTACTCTATCCTTATTATCTCTAAAGATATAACTTCGCATAATATGGTAATATGTTTCTCTCTGGTAGCTCAAGGGGCCATTGCTGTGGAATGAAGTCTCACAGAACTAAAGACCTGAATTCAAATCTTGTGCTACCTTCCCCGGGTAAATAATGGACATCATATAAACACGAAAATTAAAAAACTCTACAAAACTTACAAAAAAATAAAAAAATAATATAATAACATAATGAAATTCGTAACTATTCTAAAAATCATACTCAAATTCTAACTTTTATTTTTTATTAATAAAATGACTCTATAACACTTTATAAGTTCATATTATTTATTATTATTAATTAAAATAATTATCACAATTTCATATTACATACTTTTAAATAACCTAATTATCTATGACACTTTAATATGAGGTTAACTTTGCGATTATTTAAACTATTTATACAAAAGTGAACATACTCTATCCTAGTTACCCGTGAAGATATAACTTCGTATTATTTTCAAATATGAAAGGTCTATTTAAAAATAATTCGGTAATATAATGAAATTTTCAAATTTCTTTTTATTTTCAACTTTATATTTTATTATTATAGCGGCTTAAATTCTAAATTTTAATTTTTCATTAGTAAAATTATTTTATAACACTTAATAACTCTATATTATTTATTATTATTAATTAAATTAATTATCACAATTTCGTATTATCTATTTTTAAATATCAAATTATCTATCAAAATTTGATGTGAGTTTAACTTTGCGATTATGTAAACATTCATATTTTATATATAATTATAATACTTTAATGTAATTTTATTTATAAGTTATATATAATTATAATTTAATGTAATTTTAGATTTATTTCAATTTCACATTACCTATTTTTAAATAATAAAATTATCTATGAAAATTTGATATCACGTTAATTTTGTGATTATGTAAATATTTATATTTTATATATAGTTATAATAATTTAATGTAATTTTATTTATATGTTATATAGAATTATAATGTAATGTAATTTTAGATTTTTTTTTTTTTAATTTTAGTAATGGTGAATCTATATCATGGTCATGTGCAAGAATAACACTTGAATAGGGTGGGGATTCACCCCATCAATGTTTAACCATCTACATAATGTAATTTTACATTTTGTGATCATCTCAACATTCATATTCTATAATTAGAAAATTCATTAAAATATGATTTTGAGGGTTGAGTTTATCTAAAAACTTACACTCTAATTAATATTTACAACATTGGAGCACTCTAACCATGAAAAATTTTTACAACTTTTTTTTTACCGAATTTAGGACAAAGTGGGTGAAAATATGACAGTTAATACTACTAGTATAGGAATCTAATAAGTGCTAAGTAAGACTAGACCTAAAAACATCTTATTGATGAGGAACTTAGGAATAGACTCTTCTAGAGTTAATGAACACACCAAAGGCAAGTAGTATTTATATTCTCCAACAACCACTTAAAGACTAGGAATAAACTTCTTCTAGAACTAACGAGTATACCAAAGACAACTAGGAATTATATTCTCTAACAAATATATGAATTAAAGATATATACATTTCAAAAACAGTATACAAAGATTATTAACCATGGGGATTGATTGCCACTTTACAATAGAGATTCTTTGTTAGAAAACTATGAGAAAATGTTGTGGCTTAAGAATACTACATTTTCAAAAAACCATAACTCATATTTATATATCACATGTTCATATGAATTTTTTTTAATTAATCAATTTAATTAAAAAGGAAAAATAAGTATAATTAAAATGGAAAAATGAATGTAAATGTTTTTTAGATAAATCTGAATCTTTAATGTGTGATTATTACTAATAATAATGTAACATTAAGAAAAAAAATTTAGTAGAAATCACATAAGCAATGGTAGTCTGTCTTTCCTTGACATCCTCCTTTCAAGGAATGATAATGACTCTTTTTCTCATCATGTATTTTTGGAAGAAAGCTCACATAGAGCAATATCTTCATCCTAAATCTCATCATTTCTCAGCTCAAAAGCTTAGTGTTTTCAACATTTTAGTGACTAGAGCTTTAAGCGTTTCTGATGATAATCATCTTAATGATGAGAAATCTCACCTCCTGAGTGTTTTCTTTAATAATGGATATCATAGACACCAATTTACTAAGGTTTTCCTCAATGTCAGAAAAGGTCCTTAGGCTAAGAAAAAACTCAAGGATCGATTTTGAGGGGTGCATATTCCTTTTACCTAAAGGACAATTGAAAATATTTTGAAGATTATTTTTTAAGGAAGCATAAGGTTCCTTCAACCTTTAGGCCTCTAAATACCATCCAAAGTTCCCTATGATCTGTAAATGACTCCGTCGACCCTAAAAATATGAACGATGTTTATGTTATCCCTTTCTCTTGTGGGGCTCCCTACATAGGTGAGATGGGTCACTCAATTAATCAAAGGATTCATGAGCACACCGCTGAGACCAAACATGGTAGGACCTGCTCCTCTACTTTGGAAGAACATGCATAAAAAACTAAGTATCACATTTGCATTGAGGAGGCCCAATTCATTTCAATGATTAGTCATTTCCATCATTAAAAATTTAAGGAGGCCCTAGAAATCGAAAAAAGGCCCAATAATTGGAATAGAGACGATGGTTAGAAAATTAGCAGATGTTAGATCCCTATCCTGTCTTCCTAATTTTATAAGTTTATTTTATTGAATATTTATGTTCTTGAGATTTTTATTACAATTCATTCTATTTTATTTATCTGTGTAGGTATTTGTATCTTCTTTACAACTTTTGTTTTAACTTGTTTTCCAAAGGTTTCTGATAATTTTTGTTGAAAAGTGTGCGACAAGAAATTCTTGTTGAGAGTGCAACAAGATGATGGAGCTTAGTGAAAAGAGTCGCCTTCACTAAGTGGGCCCACAGGCTATTTTTGGCGCAAGTCTATTTTTAGACTATGTCTATTTTTAGACATATGGATCATGTCTATGGATTGCACGTTGCTATTTATGGATGATTGGTCAAGTTGGGAAAAATAGATGGATTTCTATTTTTTGATGAAAGTGTGAGTGATCAAAGTCTATTTTTAGATTGGCTGCCAAAAATAGAAAAGTCAAATATTATTGTCTCATAATAATATTTGGACTATAAACTTGATCTTATTCTCTTGGAGCACTTCAGTTTGAGCTACAGAGGTGGCACATGCAGCTGTCAGAAGGAAATATGCTTTACTTATGAGTCAGTTGAGTTGTTGCATGCATGACTTCAGTTAGAACTCAAGTGAGTTGAGTTTAGTGGACTGGAGGTGCAGTTGATGGAGTTGTGTTCAGTTTAGCTTTGTTAAACTAGTTGTATTTAGTCTAACTGATCAATAGACTAGAGATGAGTTGGGTGAATTATTTATTAATTAATTCACAAGTTATAACTCATGATGCAACTATAGAATACATCAGTTAACTCAGTTGCATGTCAGTGCATGTTCAGTTCAGCAGAGACAGGTGTTAGAGGATCAGATTGCTATCAGTTGTGACTATAGTTGTGCACCAGATCTTGCACAATCAAGGGATTGAGTATGCCAATGAGTTTGCTCACGTATTTGCCCAATATTGTAGCCTTTGCTCACGTCCAACAAAGTGTGAGTGATTATTTTGAGGTGAAATACGAGTTTGGGAAGCCATTCTCATCAGTTCTTGAGCAGGTATTGAGCTGGAGAGGCAAGCAAGCAGTGGAATAGATTTGGAGATCAGATCTGAGCTATATTGTGTGTAACAGGTGGAGCTGGTACTGGATTGCATGTGATAAGAATTGTACTTTGTAATGTTACATGATTCAATCAATATAATATACAGATAGTGTGGGGTTTTTAGCGAGATGCCTTCCCTGGGATACATACTGTGTTTATGAGTTTGATTGATGCTTCTATGTGTGCCTGTGAATGTTTCTGCTTCTGTAAATTGATGACCAACGTAGAGGATATTATGTATTATACATGTTCCGCTTATAATTGTATGATCAGGATAATCTCTGTGAATATGTGTTAAATTATTCAAAATTTCTACATGGTATCAGAGCTTCTTGATTTGTAGAAGAGATTTTTACAGGATATCAAGCGAGGATTGATCATCAGATCTACTATTCAGGAAGTGTTTACATTCTATTTCTTCAGGCAGAGTCTGTAATCGGGCCAGGTAGCCTCTGGATTCACCCTTTCCTTGGAAGGTGAGATATCCAGTGAATGCCCATACAGTTGATCTCTGTACAAGAAATACTTTGTTCTCACGAATTCTAGATCGGAAGCGGTTGAGTTTTATGCTGGTGGAATTCGAATTTAATTCCAAAGCAAGAGATAAACTCAGAAACATTCAGTATGAGAATGGAGATAGTATGCCCAGTATCTCACAAAGTTCACTCAATGCTGGGATGAGCTGGGAAGTGTGGGGGTGACTGTCGGATGAGGATGGTGAGTCTAGCACTCCTTGACCTTCCTAAGAGTTGGCATAGCTACCAGGACTCGGTGAATGGAAGGGAGAAACTGCCAAATTGGGAATGACTATGGTCAGATTTGATGCAGGAGGAGATTAGATGGAGCACCAGAGATGGTTCTTCATCCATGCAGGATGAGGAGAACTATGCCTTAGCGAGTAAGGCGAAGAAGGGGAAGGGGAAGGTTTCTCTTTCTGAATCCAGTTCTTCCAATTATGGGAAGAAGGTTGACAAGGCGAAGGTGAGATGCTTTCGTTGTCATGAGTTGGGTAATTATGCTACTAATTGCCCAAAGAAGAAGTCCAAGAAGGGATCTGGGGAAGGATCTGAAGGTGAGGCACTTGCTTCACAGTTTGAGTTGGATTTCACACTCTTCGCATGCATGGTTTCATCCATGATGGGAAGTGGTTGGTTTCT
Source organism: Pinus tabuliformis (assembly GCA_031772625.1). Classification (NCBI taxonomy): domain Eukaryota; kingdom Viridiplantae; phylum Streptophyta; class Pinopsida; order Pinales; family Pinaceae; genus Pinus; species Pinus tabuliformis. The sequence goes on along the minus strand of CM062817.1, from coordinate 2,021,214,006 downwards.
TGACAGTGGAGCTTCTTTCCACATGACCGGTGACAAAAGTTTGTTCAGTACTTTGGAGGAGAAAGATCTCCAGATACTGATAGGGATGGTAATGATGAGAAGTATAGTGTCTCAGGTGTAGGCACGGTTATTTTTCAAAGGGATCATGGAGCTCGCCTTACCTTGACCGATGTCAAGTATGTACCAGGACTGAAGAGAAACTTGGTGTCGATCGCGATGTTGGAAGACAGAGGCTATGATGTGGTCTTTAGTAAGGGAAAGGTTTTCCTTAGACACATCATCACTAGACAGGTGAAGCAGATTGGTTCATGGGTCAAGAACCTGCATGCTCTTGAGGTTCGAGATGCATGCAAAGCCTTGAGCAGTGAGGCAACTGATGGAGACTTGGTGGTTGAGAGGGAGCATATATTACCTCTCAACATGCAGAGCCAGAATAAGTCTCAGACGATTGTGGAGGAGCCACGATTGGTGCAACAGCTTCAGGAGGTTGTGGAGCAGCCACAGCAAGGGAAGTTGAGAGGAGATCGAGTAGAGACATATACTCATCCAAAGACCTCCAGTAGGGGTAAACTTCGAGCCAGGTGGGTTGAGGGATCGCATGCAGCCATACCTCCAGGTAGGAGGTGGGGTGATGTGGATTGATCGTCCCAAGGAGGAGGGGCAAGATCCTTGAGGTACCCAACCTCTTGGATGAGGCCTTGCTACGGGAACCTCGATGTGTAGTAGCAGGAACTGACTGATTGGGTAGAGACAGATGCAGATGGAGTGGTAGAGAGAGCGATAGTGCAGGGAATCCCAGGACAGCGCATAGCTAGCAGGCTGTAGCAATGCGAGAGGCACAAGTGTTTTGCACAGTGCTAGGTGGCACAGAGAGGTGTGCAATGGTGCGAGATGCATGGAGATGTTGCAGTAGCGCAGATGTCAGAGAGGGAGCACTTGTCAGCAGCAGGTAGAGCTTCAGCATCAGAGGATGTTTCTAGCCCAATAGGGAGGTCAGTTGGGAGGTGCAGTGCGAATGCAATGCTGGGAGATAGAACCACCAGCAGCACGGATGCAGTCAGAGATCAAAGTGACGGAGGCTAGAGCAGTCAGATACTGAAGAGCACAGAGATGCAGAGTTTCATTCGACAGAGGCAATAGCAGTCAGAGACTTTGATGACAGAGCAAGTGGACCGGCCAGATGTGTTGCATGGAGAACATTATAGAGTTACAGGATTGGGTTTGAGAGGAAGCCTTTCTTGTTGAGAGGGAGTGTTGAAAAGTGTGCAACAAGAAATGCTTGTTGAGAGTGCAACAAGATGATGGAGCTTAGGGAAAAGAGTCGCCTTCACTAAGTGGGCCCACAGGTTACTTTTGGCGCAAGTCTATTTTTAGACTATGTCTATTTTTAGACATATGGATCATGTCTATGGATTGCAGGTTGCTGTTTATGGATGATTGGTCAAGTTGGGAAAAATAGATGGACTTCTACTTTTTGATGAAAGTGTGAGTGATCACAGTGTGAGTGATCAAAGTCTATTTTTAGACTGGCTGTCAAAAATAGAAAAGTCAAATATTATTGTCTCATAATAATATTTGGACTATAAACTTGATCTTATTCTCTTGGAGCACTTCAGTTTGAGCTACAGAGGTGGCACATGCAGCTGTCAGAAGGAAATATGCTTTTCTTATGAGTCAGTTGAGTTTTTGCATGCATGACTTCAGTTAGAACTCAAGTGAGTTGAGTTTAGTGGACTGGAGGTGCACTTGATGGAGTTGTGTTCAGTTTAGCTTTGTTAAACTAGTTGTATTTAGTCTAACTGATCAATAGACTAGAGATGAGTTGAGTGAATTATTTATTAACTAATTCACAAGTTATAACTCATAATGCAACTATAGAATACATCAGTTAACTCAGTTTCATCTCAGTGCATGTTCAGCTCAGCAGAGACAGGTGTTAGAGGATCAGATTGCTATCAGTTTTGACTATAGTTGTGCACTAGATCTTGCACAATCAAGGGATTGAGTATGCCAATGAGTTTGCTCACGTATTTTCCCAGTATCGTAGCCTTTGCTAACGTCCAACAAAGTGTGAGTGATTATTTTGAGGTGAAATACGAGTTTGGGAAGCCATTCTCATCAGTTCTTGAGCAGGTATTGAGCTGGAGAGGCAGGGAAGCAGTGGAATAGATATGGAGATCAGATCTGAGCTGTATTGTGTGTAACAGGTGGATCTGGTACTGGATTGCATGTGATAAGCATTGTACTTTGTAATGTTACATGATTAAATCAATATAATATACAGATAGTGTGGGGTTTTTAGCGAGATGCTTTCCTCGGGATACATACTGTGTTTATGAGTTTGATTGATGCTTCTATGTGTGCCTGTGAATGTTTTTGCTTCTGTAAATTGATTATCAACGTAGAGGAGATTATGTATTATACATGTTCCGCTTATAATTGTATGATCAGGATAATCTCTGTGAATATGTGTTAAATTATTCAAAATTTCTACAATTTTTGGATAGGGTTTTCATCAAATAAGTCTTTTATCATCTTGATTATTCTTGGCTCCTTTAAGTATTTGCAGGGCCTTATTTTATGTTAGACTTTCATTATTTTTATTTTTCTTGGCTCCTTGAATTATTTGTAGGGCCTGCCCATGATTTTATCTTTGACCTTAATTCATTAGTCCTTCTTATTTTTATTTTGGATTTTATTTATATTATTTATTGTTTGTTTTTAAACACATTGTGTGAATGTTTATGTGATTATTTCATTCTTTTTCAATAAATTATTATTATTTATTAATAGGGTCTTAACTCCTTTTATTATTTTTTTGACTTCGTTTGTTTGATGTTTGACTTTGAAATTTTGATTCTTTTGATTCTATTTATTCAACTATGTTTCGAACCATAACCTGATATTAGATTTTATTCAATATAATTTGATCCTAATAATTAATGTTATATTTAAAAATAATATTATTCCTAAGCTTCTTGTTTATTATAGTCATTAACCTTACTAAGGGTCTCTACATTGCTCCCTATTTAAGCTAGTGTTATGCTCTAACTCTTCATCTTGCCCTCGCAATGAACCACACTCGATCGTTTGAATTGCTTCGGTAAAAATTCTCCTATGTGATTTCTACCGAACGTTTTTCTTAATTATTCAATATGGATCACAAAAACCTAAATTCAGAGACATTTACATTATTAACATATGATTTTATATCTTTTTATAAAAATTTTGGTTCTGTATAAGAGAGAAAATTTGTCAAATAAAGAAAAGATATCCATATATTAAAAACAATAAAAGAATATTTTATAAGAAGAGCTAATTCATTTCATTTTGAATTAAAATGATATTTAAATATATATATATATATATATATATATATATATATATATATTAATTTTTCTTTTTACTTATATTTATTTATTTATATTATTTTGGGTGTTAGGAGATTTATTTGTAAACATTTCTCCTCCCGTGTTGCACTCTCCCCGTGAGACCACTTCCCCTCCTTCATGCTGCACATTTTCCCCATGGCCATTCGAAAGTATGATCTGAAAGGGGCTCTGTATGCTACCATGGCCCCCTCTGACGTTGCTACTCTGGCCTTTGCCAACCTCGTTTCTTCCCTCGGTTCCCCGGAAGACCGTCATGCTATATCTGAGTTTGTAAAAAAACTTGAGGACATCCAAGGATTAGGTTTACCTCTTGCATTGCCTTGAAGTGCTGCTCTCTCCTTATCTGAGAAGATTCTGGTTAGGCAATTCATTGGCCTATGAACCTCTACAAAAAATTTAGAAAAATGGGTTGAGTGAAACTGGTCTCCCTCAACTGAATGTAAAATATTTATCCGCTTCTGTGGGAGATGTTATTTTACCTTCTATTTGGAATTTGTAATATCCTTGGCGTAAGCTACCCTAAAAAACTCTCGTAAAATGAGGGTCATTGAATAATTAAATATTATTAATTCTTATATTGATATTACATGAAGAATATTCTTGTAATTCTTAATTATAAAAATATTACAAAAATTAATTATTATTTCTTTTATCTAGAAGAATTTATATTTTTCTATCTAAATGAATTATATTTCCAAGTTTGAATATTTTATGAGTTTTAGAAATAATAAGTAATAGTTTTAGAGAAGCTATGGATAAGTGATATTTTGTTCATAAGGAAAAAAAATATCTATGTTGAAAATAAAAGCATGAGAGTTTTATGGATGATTTATTGAGTGATTGTAGAATTTAGAAAAATATGATTTATGGAGTGTTTTATGGGTGATCTATGGAATTATTTTAAGATTTAGACAAGCTATTTCATTTTCTCAATTCTATTTATTGTAAGCCTATGGGAGAATATGAGAACTAAAGACAGAATACATGCAGAATGGAGCCAAGAGATGAGAATGAGGGATTCCAAGCATGCATTAAAAGATAACTATGTACTTTGAAAATCAATGTGTTTTCACATGGTGCATGAATAAATAAGAATTGACTTTATTTGCCTGAAAAAAATCATATGATAAAGAGTTGAGATGATTTTCTTGGGAAAACCTCTTTGGAATTCCATGCATAGAGGAGTAAGTTTTTTCTCATTAAATTCTTAAAATATTTCATGTGCATTCAATTTTTAAAATATTTTCATGGCTAAATAATTGTTTGAATCACATGATTTATTGTGAAATAGGGTCCAAATATGTCTTCGTATATCCCACAATGTGATAGGTGTGTACAAATATAAAGCATTTTTTGTAAATGATCATGTTCTGGCAATAAGACTCTTTCAGATTTGAAAATTTTGTTTCAAACTTCTCAAAAACATGTCCAAAGTTGATGGAAAAAATAGAAAATTATGTAATATTCAAATCTAGAAAATTTAGCTACAAAGGTTCATACGAATCTTACTAGCCATGACACTTGTGTAAAAACTGAGAGGTTTTTTTTAATGAACCCAATCCCAACAAAAACCGCTTTTGGTATTCAAAGATCCATTTCCATATGTTCAGTAACCGTGCCCCAGTTAATGACTAAAACAGGAAAAATAGAGTGTTGTCATTTGGTTTGTCAGCACAATAAGAATAGTTGTTATGTTCATATGGAGATAAATATTGTGTTATTGTTCTTAAAAATAAATAAATTAATTGCATGTACAAACAAATAACTATTAAGTTTGATATTTCTTAAATATAAATAAATTAGTTGGATGCACAAAAACAGAATAATTATGTTGATATTTCCTGAAAAGAAGTTATTCACATGCACACAAATAGAACAATTATGTTAGTAATTCTTGAAAAGGAATTGAGTTATTTCATTTAAAATATTATCAAGGATGTCCTCATGATGCATATGCATTAATTTTTTAAAGAGAAATATTGGACTCTTAAATAGAATATGTGCTTATGTGCATAGGAATACTATCTAGTGTATTTTATCTATTGGAAATAAATACGTGGGTAAATTTTTGAGAAAGAGTTCACATAAAACCTTTTCATAAAATACCATTGGTTGTGTTATTTGAGAATGATTTTTTATTCATGCTATTTCTTGATAAAATATGACAAATTTTTCTGATGTGTGAAATGATAGGAAAATATTTTGTATTAGATGCATAATAGCTAGTGAGTTAGCTAAAGTTTTGGACAAAGAATAATTAGTGTGTTAAATTCCTTGGAATATATATGTGTGGGTGTGTGTGGGTGTGGGGGGGGGGGGGGGGGGGGAGGATTGGTTGTGGGTGTGTGTGTGTGTGCGCAAGGAATAATTTATTGCGTTAGAATTCTTCAGAGAGAAGAGTAGAGAAAAACATGTCCTTGTATATATTATGGAATTAGATTCTTGGATAGGAAATCAGTAAACATATGCGTTATTGTGTTAATATTATTTTGGAAGATTCTTTAGAGAAGCACATTCACTTTCATTCGTGGAAGAGTATAGTTTTATATTGGATTTTTGGGAATAGTAATATGCATTTGCACATCTAAAGAGATTAGCTATGGTAATAGTTATCTTTTGGGAATAGATTATGTATATTTATTGGGCTAGATGTTTTGGTAAGAAGAAAATGTGATGCAGGAGCATCGAAATTAGCCAGCAATGTGGAGGATTGTCCACATGTTGTGGCTAATCACAGTTAAATTCATTTACTGTTACCGAGAAGGATGACTTCTCAAATTGTTAGTTATTGTAATAAATAAGGCATTGTTTTATTTAGATTGGGGATAAGATTTGTTAGCTTAGGTGTGCATGAAAGCTAAGAGATAGAAGATTGCTGTTAAATCTCTTAAAAATAGAATATTATTGTTAGATTTTGTTAGAGAAATTATGGAGTTAAAAATGGGAAAATATAATCGTGTATAGGGGAGAGAGTGAGGCTTGGTGTGGAGCGAAAAGCTCAAAGTGTATTTTCATTTGTATCAAAACAGAGGTCATCATTACAGTGTAATCTGGCAAGGCCGAGACCCTGTATTTTATATATGAAATAATCCAGTGTTTGTGCAATGCTTTGTTTATGCGGCTGTGAAGGCTTTGTATGTTGATTGTTTTTTGTTCTCCATACAATGCGATCTACTTGTATTATTATTAATAAATTGTAAAGAATTCTTGTGCTCAAAGAAAATCCAAGTTAATTAGAGTCTGCGAACGGAAAGGCCCATTTACACAGCGAATTGACGCAGAACGCCCTTAGCGGAGTACTGGGCAGACAAGAAAGATTATTCAGATTGATTGTGGACCAAGTCGGGTCCGGAATTACCACCGCATCAGCATATCACCGATGACAGAGTGATATCATATTGGAACCTTTAAGCGGTGAGTGTGGACCCAATATAATATATATCGAGTTGAATTACTAGATCGGGTCCGGATCTATATCGGCAGACACACATATGTGTATAGTGCATCGAGCAATCGTCGATCGCGACGAAATATTATTGGGCAGAGGTGGATGCGATAGAACCATTAACTGTGGAAAAGTGGAGATCGGGTCCGCAACCTCATCGGGGTTATCGGGACTGCGGCATGTGCTTATGGTTGTAACAGCCGATATCGGACCTGGCGAAAATTGCAAAGGTATATATATAATTTGAAGTCTGGGCGTTTAAAAAAAAAAGCGGGTTTTTGTACGTTTCCATATAGTTTTATATATATGTGGGCGCGGGTGTAGAAAGTCGTTATATATATATATGATTCCCATGTATTTATGATGGGTCATTCCCGATTCATGTAATATGGTGCTTGCGAGCTTTAAAGCTCGGGTTGTGGCTTCCAATGGGTGTTTAAGAGCGCCGATAAAAAGGTGGCTTTGATTCCTCATATGTCCATGGTCATAAAAGGCTTAAAGCCTTAAGCGCTTCCGATAAAGCCTGTAGGTTGTTACCACAGGTCAAGGGCCGATTTTTATTAAGAAAAGGGGATTTTGGGTAATATCCAAGACTACCTTTTCATCAATTTTTGGTATCAGAGCAGAAGAGATAGTGTTTACAGTAAAGATGCTGCCAAGGAGAGGAATTGGTCGAGGGAGACCAGAACCAAATGTAGTTTTGATAAAAGAAGTGCGGAGTTTGCGTGCACGAATGGAGGCAATGGAGACAGCCCAAAGAAGAGCACCTGACGAGGGAGCTGACAGTCCTGCAGAAGAATCAGATACATATGTGGAAGCAGAAGAAGAGAATGAAAATATTAAAATCCTAAAGATGCTGGCAAAGGTTGGAGGCAAACCTAAAATGGAGATTCCTATGTATGAAGGGAGTCTGAATGCCGAGGAGCTCATGGATTGGATCAGATCCATAGATCAGTACTTCGATTATGAAGAGGTTGAAGAGAACAAGAAGGTAAAATTTGTAGTCACTAGATTGAAAGGTCATGCAGCCATCTGGTGGGATGAGGTACAGACATCAAGGACGAGAAAAGGGAAATCTAAGATCAAGCAGTGGGATAAAATGGTAAGTAAACTGAAAGCCAAGTTTTTGTCGAAAGATTATCATTGAATCTTTTTAAGCAGATGCAAAATCTGAAGCAAAAAGGAATGTCTGTTAAAGAATATACTGAAGAATTTTACAGATTAAGTATCAGAACAGGGAATGTAGAGGATGATTTGGAAAAAGTAGCTGGATATGTTAATGGGCTAAGTTATGAGATCCAAGATGAGATTGGTCTGTTAAGTTTGAAAACTGTTGAGGATGCCTATCAAACAGGATTGAAGGCAGAAGAGAAGATATTAAGAAAACAAAGTCAAAGGAACAGAGGAAAGAGCTCAGCAAGAGGTAGAGGAGCTGGCCAATCTAGAGGAACACAACATCAAATTGACACTGGGAGTTCAAGCAGCAGATCACCACAGATGGGTGAATCTAGTAGAGGGAGATTCGTGCCCAGAGGAAGAGGGCGAGGAAGAGGTGTTAGGTGTTATACCTGTGGAGAATGGGGACATATGTCACGAGACTGTCCTCGTAACAAGTCAGCAAGACAGAGGGGTGCAAATGTGGCTGAGGCAGAGTGAGAACTACCTCGACTTTTAGAAGAACCACTGGAAGAAGGTGAAGCATTGCTTCTTAGAAGAACTTTGTTAAGATCAGAAAAGGAGATTGAAGAACCTGCGCAAAGGAAGAACTTGTTCAGGACTACGTGCAAGTCAAAGGGTAAGTGTTGTAAGGTTATCATTGATAGCGGGAGTACTGTCAATCTTGTGTCTACAGAGATGGTGGAAAAGCTCGGATTAACAAGGAAAGCGCATCCTGCACCTTACAAAGTATCTTGGCTACAGAAGGGTCATCAAGTCATTGTGACAAAGCTGTGTAATGTGGAAATGCAGATCGACACATACAAAGATGTAATCTTATGTGACATAATGCCCATGGATGTATGTCATGTGTTATTGGGAAGGCCATGGCAATTTGACACGAAGGCGATTCATGATGGGAGAAGGAATACATATACCATAGGGAAGGACGGAGTTAAACATACGTTGCTACCAGTAAAGAATGATGTTGACAAAGAGCTGCCTGAAAATAATATTATGTTGATGAGTGGCAAGGAACTCCTACAAGAGGTTGATAAAAGCGAAGAGGTGCATTTCGCTAACGTAGGAAGGCCAAAGGTAATTTTAACCTCCAACAATTTAAATGATTTGCCTGAAGAAATTTAATCTGTTTTAAATAGTTACATGGATATCATTGTGGATGAATTGCCAAATGAATTACTACCGATTAGAAGTATAAGTCACCATATCGACTTAATACCAGGAGCAAGTCTACCTAATAAAGCTGCATATAGATTAACTCCTCAGGAAAATGCAGAGGTTGCAAGACAGGTTCAAGAGCTGATGGACAAGGGACTGATTTGAGAAAGTCTGAGTCTGTGTGTTGTGCCAATGGTGCTTAGTCCAAAAAAGGGAGGAGAATGGCGCATGTGCACCAATTCAAGAGCTATCAATAAGATAACAGTCAGGTATAGATTTCCTCTGCCCAGAATGGATGATTTAGTGGAATGTTTAAGGGGATCTAGGTATTTTGCAAAGATAGATTTAAAAAGCGGGTATCATCAGATTAGAATTCGGGAAGGCGATGAATGGAAGACAGCATTCAAAACAAATAGTGGATTGTATGAGTGGTTAGTGATGCGTTTTGGGCTCACTAATGCGCCCAGCACATTCATGAGACTAATGAATGAGGTCCTGAAAGAATATATAGGTAAATTTGTTGTTGTTTACCTTGATGATATTCTGGTTTTCAACAAAAGTAAAGAGGAACATTTGGAACATTTGAAGTTAGTCTTGAAAACACTGAAGAAGGAAAAACTACTAATTAACTTGAAGAAATGTAGTTTCATGAAAGAGGAGCTGGTATATTTGGGGTTTGTGATTTCCGGAGAAGGTTTAAAAATGGATCCGGAAAAGGTACAAGCAATCAGAAACTAGCCTACTCCCAGGAGTGTATTCGAGGTAAGAAGTTTCCATGGACTTGCTAGTTTTTACAGGAAGTTTATAAAAGGGTTTAGTCAAGTTTGTGCACAAATCCTTGAGACCATCAGGGAGGTCAATCAGCCATTTCAATGGACAGAAGCAGCCGATAGGAATTTTAATTTGTTGAAAAGAAAAATAACAGAAAATCCTATTCTAGCATTGCCAGATTTCGAGAAAGTCTTTCAAGTGGACACTGATGCAAGTGGGGAAGCAATTGGAGCGGTGTTGAGCCAAGAGTAAAGACCGATAGCATATTTTAGCGAGAAACTAAATGATGCGAAAAGGAGGTATTCTTCCTATGACAAAGAATTATATGCTATTGTGCAGGCGATAAAAAAATGGAGGAATTACCTACTACCAAAGGAATTCATTTTATATTCAGATAATCATGCTTTGCAGTTCATTAATAATCAGCCAAGTTAAATCAGAAGCATGCCAAGTGGGTAGAATTTCTACTAAGTTTCACTTTTGTAATAAAGCACAAAAGCTGTAAGTCTAATAAAGTGGCAGATGCGTTGAGCAGGGTAAGTTTTCTTTTGCAAGAATTCAAAGTGGGTGTTGTAGGTTTTGATGAGATGATAGAAATGTATCATGATGATGAGGATTTTAGGGATATCTACATGACAGTGCAGAATCCAATGAGCCATAACAGAAGTCAATGGATGGACTACCTTATTCAAGGAGGCCTGTTATTTAAGAGCAACAAATTATGCATTCCTAAATGTTCAATGAGAGAAAACAACATTAAAGAAAAGCACAGTGGAGGATTGTCTGGTCATTTTTGACAAGACAAGACTTTCGCCCAGGTAAATGATTTTTATTATTGGCCCAAAATGCAAATTGATGTTAAAAAGTTTGTTGAGAAATGCAGGGTATGTCAGTATGCCAAAGGAAGGAGTCAAAATACAGGTCTATATCAGCCATTACCCATACCAGATCGACCATGGGATGCAGTGAATATGGACTTTATTCTGGGTTTACCAAAAACTCAGAGAGGAAATGATTCTATATATGTTGTTGTAGACAAATTTTCAAAAATGGCCCATTTTATTTCTTGTAAGAAGACTAGCGATGCCACACACATATCCAATTTGTTCATTTCTGAGATTGTAAGATTGCATGGTTTAGCTGTAAGTATTGTATTAGATCGGGATACAAACTTTGTAGGGAATTTCTAGAGAACACTTTGGAAGAAGCTGGGAACTAAACTCAATTTTAGTTCAGCCTACCATCCTCAGACCGATGGACAAACTGAAGTTGTGAACAGAAGCTTGGGAAATATATTACGAACCTTGGTTCGTCAGAATCCCAAAAAATGGGATTTAGCATTAGCTCAAGCTGAATTTCCTTACAATGACACACCAAACCAGAGCACAGGAATGAGCCCATTCTAGATTGTCTTTGGGATGCATCCAAGAGGAGTATATGAACTCAGAGATTTGGGAAAACAGGAAGCCAGAAGTGCAAGTGCTGAAGATTTTGCTGAACAAATGCAAAAGCTACAAGAAGAAGTCAAAGATAAATTACAGGAAAGCAGCAGAAGATATAAATAGAGAGCAGATCTGAAAAGGAGAGAAAAAGAATTTCAAGTAGGAGATTTAGTCATGGCATATTTGAGGAAGGAGAGATTTCCTACAAGGACTTATAATAAACTGAAACTGAAGAAAATAGGACCCTGTAAAATCAAAAGGAAATTTTCAGCTAATGCATATGAGATTGAGCTACCAGAAGGGATCGGAATATCCCCCATTTTTAATATTGCAGACTTGTATCCATTCAGAGAGGCAGAAACAGAGTTGCAGAAAGAAGTCACAGGTGATGAAATTCAAACTGTGGATTGGGAGGAACAAGTACCAAAAGCATATAAAAAATAATTTGAAGCTATTTTAGACCGAAGAGTATCTAAGAAAACCAGAGGGTAGATATATTTCCAATATGTAGTCAAGTGGAAGGAGCAGCCAGTGGAAGATTCCAGTTGGTTGACAAAAACTGAACTACAGAAATATGGAGTGAGTCCTGAAGGTTTGAAGGACAAATCTTTTCTTCCCCGGGAGTCTGATGCAGGAGCATCGACATTAGCCAGCAATGTGGAGGATTGTCCACATGTTGTGGCTAATCACAGTTAAATTCATTTACTGTTACCGAGAAGGATGACTTCTCAAATTGTTAGTTATTGTAATAAATAAGGCATTGTTTTATTTAGATTGGGGATAAGATTTGTTAGCTTAGGTGTGCATGAAAGCTAAGAGATAGAAGATTGATGTTAAATCTCTTAGAAATAGAATATTATTGTTAGATTTTGTTAGAGAAATTATGGAGTTAAAAAGGGGAAAATATAATCGTGTACAGGGGAGAGAGTGAGGCTTGGTGTGGAGCGAAAAGCTCAAAGTGTATTTTGGATTGTATCAAAACAGAGGTCATCATTACAGTGTAATTAGGCAAGGCCGAGACCCTATATTTTATATATCAAATAATCCAGTGTTTGTGCAATGCTTTGTTTATGCGGCCGTTAAGGCTTTGTATGTTGATTGTTTTTTGTTCTCCATACAATGTGATCTGCTTGTATTCTTATTAATAAATTGTAAAGAATTCTTGTGCTCAAAGCAAATCCAAGTTAATTAGAGTCTGCGAACGGAAAGGCCCATTTACACAACGAATTGACGCAGAACCCCCTTAGCGGAGTACTGGGCAGACAAGAAAGATTATTCAAATTCATTGTGGACCAAGTTGGGTCCGGAATTACCATCGCATCGGCATATCAGCGATGATGGAGCGATATCATATCGAAACCTTTAAGTGGTGAGTGTGGACCTGATATAATATATATCGAGTTGAATTTCTAGATCGGGTCCGGATCTATATCGGCAGACACACATATGTGTATATCGCGTCGAGCGATCGCCGATAGCGACGAAATATTATTGGGCGGAGGTGGATGCGATAGAACCATTAACTGTGGCAAAGTGGAGATCGGGTTCGCAACCTCATCGGGGTCATCGGGACCGCGACATGTGCTTATGGTTGTAACAGCCGATATCAGACCTGGCGAAAATTGCAAAGGTATATATATAATTTGAAGTCCGGGAGTTTACAAAAAAAAAGGGGGTTTTGTATGTTTCCATATAGTTTTATATATATGTGGGCGCGGGTGTAGAAAGGGGTTTTTTATATATATGATTCCCATGTATTTATGATGGGTCATTCCCGATTCATGTAATATGGTGCTTGCGAGCTTTAAAGCTCAGGTGGTGGCTTCCGATGGGTGTTTAAGAGCGCCGATAAAAAGGTGGCTTTGATTCCTCATATGTCCATGGTCAGAAAAGGATTAAAGCCTTAAGCGCTTCTGATAAATCCTGTAGGTTGTTACCAATGGTCAAGGGCTGATTTTTATTAAGAAAAGGGGATTTTGGGTAATATCCAAGACTACCTTTTCATCAAAATGTCTCTTTGCATGCATTAAAGAATAAATGTTACGTGTTTCATCCCATGGAAAGTAAATGTAATTTGTTCATGTAAGATTTAGTTAGTTTTGTTTGGTAAGAAATATATGTTTCACATGCAAGAAGAAAAAGTTAGCATGTCATTTTATGTTGGAGAGGACAAGTAGTTGCATGCACGAAATTATAATTATTACATTAACTTTGTTTGAAATAGAGGTTTCATTTTATACATAACACTAATTTTTAATATCTCTCCCGTGGAAAAGATGTTTTTGGGAAATAACATGCATTCACATGCATAAGTATAGAATCTATTGTGTTAATCCCTTTTAAAAGGAAACATAATAGTATGCACAAAGAAAATTTCTTGTTCGGCTAGTTCTTTTGAAAGCTTGCTATGCATTTTCATGCACAAGAACATTATCTAGTATGTTAGCATTCCTTTGGAAATAATATGAAAGTGTATGCAAGATTATGTTAGTGTTCTGTTGGAAATATGATGTTTAGTGATTTTCTTGTTACCAATGCATGTGAAATGATTTTAAAGAAGATATTAAATTAAATTATGTTTATGATTTATACATGCACACCAATAGATGTTGAAGTGTCGCTAATAAATATTTATTATTGGCTAATTAATATTTTATGTTTTATCTGGTCATGATATCAAGTGTGTTGGTGACAGCAATGATAGGAAAGGATGGTGACTTGGCTAAAGGATAATTCAAATTTAACATCGTGGAAGATAAATACTTGTTGGTCCATGCAGATTTAGGAATGCCAACTGTCAAATGATCCACTAATGGGAAGAACGAGGCTGTAAAGACTTAATGTTCATGGCTTCATGGGTAAATGATATCATGATGTTTATAATAGATTATAGCTAGTTATCCTTCAATTCAGATGATAAATATTTGTACTACTTTAAAACAATGGTTAATGGATGGAATCCCTTACAAGCCATTAAGTGAGGGGTGAACACCCTCACAAGCATTTAATGATAAAACTAAATGTTTGTTGGTTTTCATTCTACGGGGTTTTGAGGGTATATTAGTGTCTAATGGTGTGATTTATTGTTGTGTCTTCCATAGATGACATGATCGTTATATTATCAGAATGTGATTAACTCACTAATTTAAAATAACCATGTAATTGATGCAATGTTACATTTAGAATTTTAAGTTAATATGATACAACAATAATAGTAAATGGTTGTGTAACTCACTATGCTTTTACTAAATATTTCTCTATGTAATGATGATGGTTATTCTAATGCTAGAAAGCAATTTAAAAGTGACACATTGTTAAATGCTAAAAAAAACTCCTAACTCCATGTAATTTCCTACGAGTTTACCTGGGGATGTTACAAGTGGTATCTGAGTAAAAATTTGCAGCACTATCACCCTTTGGGAATCATTAAGAAAAAGAAGATGTAGAGGTGTGATGCTAGTGGGCATCATATCAAGTATAATTCTAATTAAACTTGCAGTAGACTACAATTAACATGAGATTCATTATGCATGATTAATGACCACTTTAAAGAGAAGAAAGTGATAATGCTTCTTTAAAATTTGTGCTCATAACACTTGAATATGGATCTGGATAAAAAGACAATAAAACCTTTATTGCACCTATGAACAATCTTGAGAACTAACGAGTTATAGTGAGGGTTAATTACCAACCTTTTGCATGCATGCTTATACAATAATGATTATGGTGCATATAAAAAAATGATTAAAATTATAATGCACTTCTTATAAAGAATGAATGCAAGTATGGTTTGTGAGATAACTAAAGAATGTAGAAGTTGGTGTTGACCCTAAGGAGGGTATTAGAATGTTTTAAAAAACTAATACATTGAAAGAACCTCTTTAGATGCTAGAAATTAAGAATGAGTCAAGTGGAATTCATATAGTGAACTTAAATTTAATGAAAACTCATAGTAGAATAATATTGGGTTGGCTTTCTTCATGCATAGCTACAGATGAAAATTTGTATTCCATATGTTTGTTAAAAGTGGTAAATGAGATCCAAAGTTTTGTTATTTTAAATAATTTTATCCCCAAGATCTTTCGATGTGACTCAACTCAACATAAGGGGGTATTCATACCCAAAGACCATTTAACCAACAACCTCATTCCAAAAAAAGTGTTATTCTGACTCAGATACATAATATGTATGATTTTTTTGATTTGTCGTTGTCGTATAGGGATTGTTGATTGTGTTGTTTAGTAGAAATTTTACCATTGATGAAATTAATATGATTCACATTATTTTGTAAACTCTAGTTTTACTGTCTCTTTGATAGTTGAAGCAAATTTATGAAAATTTATTTGATGTCTATTAATTATTTGCTAAAATTCCTCAGGGGAAGTAGATCATGTGCTTACAAACTGCTGGTTAAAATGCCTCAATGGCTGTAGATTTCATTCTTTAAAAATATTTAATAAAATTCCACAGTGGTTGTAGATTGCATGACTGTAAATTGTTTTCCCAAAATTTACCAATGGTTGTCACTTACATGGCTGCAAGCTAATTGAAATGAAAGAAAGAAAACCACATTTTTTGTCCTAGTGTTCAATGAGATTGTTATTTCTCTATAATATTGATGGTTGGTAAGATGGGACATTGCAAAATGTATAATGCTATGGTATGCAAGATATGTTAATTTGTTTTTTCTAAGTTGCATGATTGTTGTTATGTGGAAATTTGGAAGGTATACCACCTATATGACATTTGATGAATTGTCATCAATGTACTTTTACAAACTGTGGGACATATGTTGAGGGTCAAGTATGGATGCATGATGTACATAAATGTTCCTTTGCTTTAATGATAATATGAAAATAGAAAGTTATGTAAATTACAATGGATTTTAGACATTTATAGACACTGAACTATTATTGGATTGAATGGATATCGAAGCCATGATGTCACTGATTTTATGACTTAATATTTTATTTCATTATTGAATTAATGAATAAATTGTTTGGTATATACAGGAAATAACTCTAGATTTTTAGAAGACTTCTTGTCATCTTATGAAAAAATATAGGTTGTTAAGTCAAAGATCAACCTTCCCTAAAATTCTCCTAAAAAATACTTAGGAGAAAATAATAAAGAGGAAAATATTAACATAATGGGAGAGAAAGATTATGTTAATCACTTAGTTGGAGAGAAATATTAAGTGGGGTGAAATAAAACACAATGTAAGAGAATGGTTTAAGGAAAAAAATTTATTTTTCGAAAAATCTAAGATAAAAAGGCCTAAGTAAAAGGTTAGGCACCTTAAAGTAAGAAGCTGCTAAAAAAAAATTCTCAAAAGAGACCAACAAGTAATCAATGGGGAACTATTGAAGATATCTTACGGTTGGGTTGAATATGCTTGGTTCATGAATAATTATGAGGCATTAACTATGGTTAGATGCAAAAATGTCTATATTCTCTTATTGATTTCCAAATTGTCTAAAGATGTTTGATGTTAGAATAGACTTTAAGTTGCATGTCTATAATATGTTGTATACATTATAGTTCTACATTCATGATATATATATTTATTTAAGAAACATTTTTTATGAAATAGGTCATGCTTGTAGATCTGTATAAGGAAATGCATGTGTTAGGAAAGAATTATCTATGTTCATGCATAGAGGAAATAAATTGAAAAGAATATGTGACTAAAATAATTCATATTAGATAAAACAATGAGCTATTGAACTCTAAATTCCTCACAAACCAGAGGAAAATGGGGGGAGATTAATTTTCATGAGTATGAATTTGATTGAAATTAGTTTGGGAGATAAAGATAGGAATTTCTCAAACAAGACTAGCGGGAAAGAAACACCAGTGTAACCCCTAAATAAAATACAACATGCACTTCATAGAATTTTTAATCATTTTGATGATTAGAAGGTTAGTTCTCTTTGAGTACTTATGCAAGTATTTTGATTAATGTATCATTTCACCTTGCATAAATAATTGATAATGAAAAGTATTTCATTTGATAAACATTATTTATTCTACTTACTAAACATGAAAAAATTCTTCATTATGAAGGGAAATGATACCCATTTTTTGTTATTTAGATTGTTATAGTATGAGTAAAAGTTAATGTTCCAAGGACAAAGGAACACCGATGACATTGTTTTCTTTAAGGAGGGGAATATGTAATATTGCTGGCCTAAGCTACCCTAACAAACTCTTGTAAAATGAGGGTTGTTGAATAATTAAATGTTATTAATTCTTATTTTGATATTACATGAAGAATATTCTTGTAATTATTAATTATAATTATATTACAAAATTTAATTCTTAATTCTTTTATTTAGAAGAATTTGTATTCTTCTATCTAAATGAATTGTATTTCCAAGTTGGTATATTTTATGAGTTTTAGAAATAATATGTACTAGTTTTAGAAACACTATGGATAAGCGATACTTTGTTCATAAGGCAAAAGAAAATCTACCTTGAAAAGAAAAACATTAGAGATTCAGGGATGGTTTATTGAGTGATTGTAGAATTTAAAAAAATATGATTTATGGATACTTTATGGAGTGATTTTAGGATTTAGGAAAAATCTGATTTGTCAAGTGACTTATGGGTGATTTATGGAATACTTCTAAGATTTACCAAATCTATTGCATTTTCTCAATTCTACTTATTGTAAGCCTATGAGAAATGACAAGAACTAATGATAGAATACACGTAGACTTGAGCCAAGATAGAAGAAGGAGGGATTCCAAGTACGCATTAAAAGATAAGAAACTATGTTATTAGAAAATTATTGTGTTTTCATATGGTGTATGAAGAAATAAGAATCGAGTTTATTTATTTGAAAAAAAATCATATGACAAAGAGTTCAGATTGTTTTCCTGGGAAAAACTCTATGGAATGGCACACATAGAGGAGTAAGTGTTTTTCTCATTGAATTCTTAAAATATTTCATGTGGATTGAACTTTTAAAATATTTTTTTGGCTAAATAATTGTGTGAATTCCATGATTTATTAGAAAATAGGGTCCAAATATGTCTTCATATATCATAAACTGTGATAGATGTCTAAAAACCGAAATAAGCTTTTGAGAATCATCTTGTTCTCACAAGAAGCCTATTTCATATTTTAAAAATGTGGTTTGCAAGTCTCAAAACCCTTGTCCAATGTTGATGGAAAAAACAAGAAATTATGTAATATTTAAATCTAGAAACATTGGCAAGATTCATTTGAATATTACTAACCATGAGACCCGTGTTAAAGTTGAGAGAGGTTTTCTAATGAACCCATTCCCTCCACAAATCACTTTTGGTTTTCAAAAATTCGTTTCCATCTGTTTAGTAACCACGCCCAAAGTTAATGACTTAAATAGGAAAAATGGAGTGTTGCCATTTGATTTGTCAGAGAAATAAGAATAGTTGTTATGTACATATAGAGATAAATATTGTGTTAACGTTATTGAAAATAAATAAATTAATTGCATGCACAAACAAATAACTATTAAGTTTGAAATTTCTTAAAAATAAATAATTTATTTGCATGCACAAAAATAGAACAATTATGTTGATATTTCTTGAAAAGAAGTAAGTTATTCACATCCACAAAAATAGAACAGCTATGTTGAAAAGGAATTAAGTTATTACATTTAAAATATTATCAAGGATTACCTCATGACGCATATGCATTAAATTGTTAAAGAGACATATTGGAATGTTAAAGAGAACATGTGCTTATGTGCATAGGAATAATATGTAGTGTATTTGATATACTCGAAATGAATATGTGATTAATATTTTAGAATGAGTTCACATAAAAAATTTCATAAAATACCATTGGTTGTGTTGTTTGAGAATGATTTGTTATTCATGTTATTTCTTGATGAAATATGACAAGTTTTGGTGATGTGTGAAGTGATAGGAAAATATTTGGTATTGCATGCATAATAGCTAGTGAGTTAGCTAACTTTTGGAAAAATAATAGTTAGTGTGTTAAATTCCTTCAAAAATAAATATACATATGTGTATGCAAGGAAGGATGTATTTTGTTATAACTCTTCAAAAAGAAGAGAAGACAAAAACATGTCCTTCTATATAGTATGGAATTAGATTCTTGGAGAGGAAAATGGGTAAATGTATGCTTTATTGTGTTCAATTCTTTTTGGAAGATTCTATAGAGAAACACATACACTTGCATTCATGGAAAAGTATAATTTTTCTATTGGATTTCTGGCGAAAAGGAAGGTGAAATGGAAAAAAATTGGTTGTATTAGCATTCTTTTGGGATGAATAATATGCATTTTCACATCTAAAGAGATTAGATATGGTATTAGTTTTCTTTTCGCAGAAGATTATGTATAGTTATTGGTCTAGATATTTTCGTAAGAAGAAAACATCTCTTTGCATGCATAAAAGAATAAATGCTATAGTTTGACCCCTTTGAAAACAAATGTACTTTTTCCATCCAATATTTAGTTAGTTTCAATTGGAAAAAAATATATTTTTCACAGGCAAGAAGAAAAATTTATCATGTCATTCTATGTTGGAGAGGACAAGTAGTTGTGAGCACAAAATTATAGCTATGATGTTAAATTTGTTTGAAATAGAGCTTGCATTTTATGCATAATAGCCATTGTAAATAACTCTTCTATGGAAAAGATAGTTTTGGAAAATAACATTGATTCACATGCATAAGTATAGAATCTATTGTGTTAATCCCTTTGAAAAGGGAAACATAATATTAGGCACAAAGAAAATGTCTTGTGGGGCTAGTACTCCTGAAAGCATGTTATGCATTTGCATGCACAAGAAAATATCTACTATGTTAGCTTTGATTTGTAAAGAATATGAAAGTGTATGCAAGATTATGTTAGTGTTTTGTTGGAAATATAATATTTAGTGATTTTCTTGCTACTGATGCATGTGAAATTATGTTGAAGAAGATAGACTACAAGAAAAAGTGACATTGGTGAGAGGTGAAAAATTTCACCATAAGCTCATTGGTGATGTTCAAAAGAGTATTCATCACCAAAAACTGAACGTCACCAAAGGTGGCATCGCCAAAAGTATAGGTGTTGTAGCGACATACACAGTCCGTCACTAGTTGTTAGGGTCCCACCCTAACCCCCTTATTTATGTCTTGGGATCATGTCATAGTCAAGAGTCAATAAAGCCCATATTAATATTTGTAAGTGGTTAACCCGCAATTAGTGACAAGACCACAGTTAGTTGCAAATGGGCGGAAGTATTAGATAGATGCTAAATGGGCGGTAGCATTAGATAGATGGTATTAATAAAACCCACGATATTGGCCCGTGGTATTGCATGTATGAGTCATATATAAAGGATAGAGACTCCCTGCGAGGAGCATCGTGTCTTGTTTTTTAATCGAGCTCTGCTCTATTGGAGGTTGCCCCATCGAAGAGGCCTGTGAACATTTCTATCTGAATAATAAAATCATTGCTATTCTGTGCTCTGGATATATTTTCTTCGCATATTTTGTGTTCTCGGTATCTTTTCTTCGCAAATTCTATGTTTGGGTATTACTTTGCAGGTTAAGAGCATAACAAGTGGTATCAGAGCACTTTCCAGGGCTCGGTGGGATCTCCAAATTTTAGCAAATTTTTTTTTGGCTAGAGACGTGTTCCGACGTCTTTAAACCACGGGATCTGTCGTTAAGTGCATAAACCTGTGGATTTGGGGAGGCATGCACGCAGGAAATACAAGAGGTGGTCACGTCTGTTGGACTCCCTTGTAACCCCTGTGGGTACCCCTTCGAGTAGTAGCGCATTAGACAGAACCGCGCACGGACTATCTTCCACGTACCCTCTGGGTATATAGGAAGCCCCCTAGCTCCCTTGAAACCTCGCCATAGGTAAACCTTCGGCCGTCTGGTGGCTACAGTACACCGAGAACAGCACTCGGAGAGATTACTCGCCCGTACGATAGGATAGTCGGGTTGTACGGCTAAGGGTACGGCTGATCCTCCTTAGTTAGAGCCCTGAAACATTGGGCCGAGTACTACTGTCAGACCCTTATGTATATTGCGATCTGTAGCACCTGACACTCCTCAAGACCATAGTTCCCTTTCTATCGGGGGATCACACATCACCTATTCCAGATCATCAAGGGCAGCAGCAGCAGACATCGGTCCCGCAACTCCATCAGATCAGCAGCAACAGTTGTTCCACCATTCAGATCTCTCAGATCCACCAGATCGGAGTAGTTGTGAAGGGTTCCTGTCCCTAGATATAATTTTCGCAGGACTTTTGGCGGCATTGACATTCTGAGGATTTGGCAACTGCAGTATTGATAAGGAAGGAGTAAAACTCTGTTAGGAGTTTTCCAAAAAAAAAAAAAGTCTGAGATCTTCCAGAGCACTTATTGGTCACCTAGCCCATCAGAATCAGGACTACGAGCTGAGCAAGGTGGTACCATTCAATTTCTTAGTAAAATTTTTTAGGCGGTCCCAATTTTTGTCCTCGGGTTGGTGTATGGTAGAAACTCGCGCCCAAGTGATGGCCAATGAAAGGATCGACAAAATTGAAGAGCATGTGCACTCCCTCCAATCGGCGGTGAAGCTTATCGAACTTGAGCTTAAAGGAATAAGTAACCAGATACATGATGCACTCCCAAAGGGCAAGGAGCCAGCCCACGAGGAGGCGTATAATGGCCATGAATACCATGAGGGTGAGTCTAGCCACTCTCATCACGTCTGGCACACCCATCCACCACCTAGTCAGCGACCTCCCAAGTTGGATATGCCTAAATTTGACGGTTCTCACACGTCCGCATGGCTAGCACAAATGGAGCAGTATTTCCAATTGAATCATATCATAGATGAGGGGACTAAGCTTATGGTGGGCACCATGTACTTGGATAATGAACGATGGAAATGGAAGGAATGGCATCAGCGTTGCAATGGACAGTTTCGGGATTGGGCCCAATTTGCCAAAACTCTTCGCAGTCGCTTTGAACAGGAAGACTCTTTCCTGGGGCGTCTCACTAAGCTCCGAACGACGAGTATAGTGGAGGAATATATTACTGCTTTTGAAGCCTTAGCCTTCCGCACTAGGGGTCTCACAGATGAGTTCTACATGGAATGCTTTATCAGCAGTCTTAAAGAAGCCATCAAAGCTCAGGTTCTACTCCACCACCCTCCCACATGGACAGAGGCTTTCCAGGTAGCCCGTAAGGTGGAACGTGCATTAACAGACCAATCCAGCCGCCCCAACTTCCCCGCTAAAGGTCGTCCCTCACAGGCTCCCAATACGACTCAGACACTTAAGATTCAAAAGGTGTCACCTGCGGAAATGGCCAAAAGAAGGAAGCAACGACTATGTTACTACTGTGATGAAAAATATTCCCTGGGTCATAAATGCAAAGAGCACAAGTTTTTTCAAATAGATGCCACTGACTATAGCTCCACCGAGGAAGATCCACCACTTGAGGAACCGGAGGAGATCGAAGAAGATAACCAAAAGGAAATTGTATCTGATGAACCAATTATTTCGCTAAATGCATTGGCAGGAATTTCTTCCCCTCAAACTCTCAAAATCAGGGGTTTTCTTAAACATCGCCCAGTAGTAGTCTTGATTGATAGTGGAAGTACCCATAATTTCATCCATCAAAAGATCGTTGAAGCAGCACATTGTTTCGTCCGGGCAGTTTCTAACTTCCAAGACCAGATTGCAGATGGAGGCACAATGAAATGTGAAGGTCGCTGTGAAAATGTTAAAATTCAAATGGGGGATTATCAATTGAAAACCCACATGTTTGCAATACACATGGGGGGTTGCGACATTGTCCTAGGCGCAGAATGGCTCCGCACTCTTGGGCCAATCACAATGGATTTCCAGGAGTTATATATGAGTTTTAAGCAGAACAACTCCACACATACCCTCCGTGGACTACAGGCGGGAGCCCCCTCTATCATCAGCTCGCATAGGATGGAAAAATTGTTAAAAAAGGGCCATCATGGAGTGGTAGCTCAATTTAATGCCATCCAGGTAGTAGACACCATGTCTCCGCCAATTCATCCTGAGATGCAACAGATTTTAAATAAACATCGGACGGTCTTTGACAAGCCTCATGAGCTTCCACCCTCGCGAGGGGAACATGATCATAGCATCACATTGGTTCGAGGGGCCCAACCCCCAAATGTGCAGCCATACAGATATCCGTTCACCCAAAAGAATGAAATAGAAAAAATCATCAAGGAATTGTTGGAAGCAGGTGTCATTCGTCCCAGCATTAGTCCTTATTCATCCCCAGTGGTCATTGTCCTCAAGAAAGATGGGGAGTGGCGGATGTGTCCCGACTTCAGGGCCCTCAATAAGTTAACAGTGAAAGATAAATTTCCCATCCCAGTGGTTGACGATTTGCTGGACGAACTCAATGGGGCTCAATTCTTCACTAAGTTGG
Source organism: Pinus tabuliformis (assembly GCA_031772625.1). Lineage (NCBI taxonomy): Eukaryota > Viridiplantae > Streptophyta > Pinopsida > Pinales > Pinaceae > Pinus > Pinus tabuliformis. The sequence continues at coordinate 2,021,190,203 of CM062817.1, read as the reverse complement.
ATCTTCGCTCAGGCTATCACCAAATTCACATGAAGGAAGTCGACATTCCCAAGACAGCTTTCAGAACTCATGAAGGCCATTATGAGTTCCTCGTCATGCCATTTGGTCTCTGTAATGCCCCCTCTACTTTTCAGAGCCTTATGAATCACCTCCTCAAACCATATCTCAGAAAATTTGTCCTTGTCTTCTTCGATGACATCCTCATCTATAGTGGCACTTGGGCGGCACATCTTTAGCATGTAGATCTACTCTTGCAACTGCTCCGAACGCATAAATTATTTGTCAAGATGTCTAAGTGTTTGTTTGGCATGGAAGAAGTTGAGTATTTGGGCCACATTGTGGGGCGTGAAGGTGTCAAGGTGGACCCCAAAAAGATCCAGGCAATGCAAGAATGGCCTCAACCTAAGACCTTGAAAAGCTTGAGAGGATCTTTGGGTCTCACAGGCTATTATCGTAAATTTGTCTGCAACTATGGCCGCGTAGCAAAGCCCCTAACGCAACTCCTAAAGAAAAATTCCTTCTTCTGGAACGAGGAAGCACAACAGGCATTTACCGCTCTCAAAACCGCCATGTATTCCACTCCTGCCTTAGCACTACTGGACTTCACCAAATCATTTGTCATTGAATGTGATGCTTCGGGAACAGGTATTGGAGCGGTCTTAATGCAGGAAAGGCGACCATTAGCCTTCACCAACCAACAACTAAGTGGGAAGGATCTGGGCCAATCTACCTACGAGAAGGAAATGACGGCCATCTTACATGCAGTTGAGACCTGGCGACCCTACTTGTTGGGGCGACGTTTCCAAATCCGCACAGATCATTACAGTCTTAAATATTTTTTGGAGCAACGCCTATCTTCCCCACAACAAAATAAATGGTTAGCCAAAATGTTGGGATATGATTATGAGATCATTTACAAGAAAGGGAAAGACAACAGGGTAGCAGATGCATTGTCGCGCCAATTTGAGGAGGAAAGTACTCTGCTCGCAATTTCCCTCCCCATTTCCGACTGGATTGAAGAGGCTCGCAGGTGTAGGAATTTACAGGGTAAGTTCCACAGAAAGAATACCAAAAGGACACCGCTCACAACCAGATCTCAAATCAATACACCAGTATTTTTGACGTGGTTAAAACCCTCAGAGTGCAAGGAGGGAAACAGTCCACGGCCTGTCCCAACGTGGGTACTACAGGCAATTTATTAATCAAAGAATGAAAATTTACATAAGCTTCTCTCATGCACGGATTACTCGAACAATGACCCTCCATGCGCTTTAAATAGAACTCATGGACCAATCGGGTGTCAAGCCACGGATCAAGTGTCGGTAATACCGAGGTGAGAGTGAACCGTCGGATCACTACATATCGTGACCGTCGGATTGTAAGTTACAAAATGTACAACGGTAAAGAAACACACTTTACCTAACTCTAACCTAACTCTATACTAGACCAAGTTGAACTTAACTATATCCTATGTGTCGGAATATCCTAACATCCCCCCTTAAGAACAACTTGGGATAGGATTGAAGGATTTACAAATATGACACAATAGGAGAAGGAAGGAGGCACTAGAGCCTATCCCCCCTTAGTGACAACTTCCTGAACTCCAAGCATATATCGAAGTTTAGTGAACTTCGCCTCTGTGAGAGCCTTTGTGAAGATGTCTGCAACCTGATCATCTGTTGGACAATATTGCACTTCAAGAACATGGTCATGAATGAGCTTTCTGATGAAGTGCATGTGTAGTTCAATGTGTTTGCTGCGCTGATGCTGGACTGGATCTTTGCATAGCTGAATGGCACTTTGATTATCACACCAAAGTGTGGTTGGATGCTGCTGCTCAAAGCCAAACTCTGATAGGATCTGACGAAGCCACAAGGCTTCCTTACTAGCTTCCACGGCACCACGATACTCTGCTTCTGCTGACGAAAGAGAAATTGCAGCCTGTTTCTTACAAGCCCATGTAATAGGTCCTGAACCAAGAGTGAAGACATAACCGGCAGTAGACTTCCGATCATCAGGGTCACCAGCCCAATCAGAATCAGTGAAACCAACTAACAGAGGAGCTGCTTTGGCACTGTAATGAATCCCAAACTGTACTGTACCTCGAACATAACGAAGTATTCTTTTAGCTGCTTTCCAATGACTTTCACGGGGGTTTTGCATAAAACGAGCAACAAGGCCAACAGCAAAGGAAAGATCAGGACGAGTATGGGTTAAATACAAGAGTTTTCCGACAAGTTGACGGTATAAGGTAGCATCAACTTCAGGAGAAGTACAAGAGACTGAAAGTTTGACTCCAGACTGAAAGGGAGAAGGGGCTGGCTTACAGTCTTCCATGTGAAAATGACGAAGAATATCACAAGCATACTTGGACTGGGAAAGGAAAATACCCTCTTGGGATTGCAAGACTTGAAGACCGAGAAAATAGTGTAAGTGCCTAAGTCTGTCATTTCAAATTTCTTTTTAAGGCTTGACTTCACATGGTTTATAAGGTTGGGATCACTACCAGTAAGAATAAGATCATCAACATAAAGAACAAGGATGATAAGAGAGTTGCCCACTTTCTTGGTGTAGACAGTATTGTCAGAATGACACCTAGAAAAGCCAGATTCTAAAAGAAAGCTATCCATTTTGGCATACCAAGCCCGAGGAGCTTGCTTGAGGCCATAAAGGGATTTCTTAAGTCGACAAACAAGGCTGGAGTCTGTTTGTATGAAGCCAATGGGTTGTTCCATATAGATTTCTTCCTGCAAGTCCCCATGCAAGAAGGCAGATTTAACATCCATCTGATGGACTTCCCATTTTAAGGAGGCAGCAAGGGAAAGAACAAGGCGGATAGAGTTCATTTTGGCAACAGGGGAGAAGGTTTCAGTGTAGTCAATGCCTTCAACCTGTGAAAAGCCCTTAGCAACGAGACGAGCTTTATGTTTATCAACTTTCCCATCTGGTCCATACTTGGTTCTGTAAACCCATTTACATCTAACAAGTTTGCGTCCCTTTGGTAGAGGAACAAGATCCCATGTATCATTTGTCATCAATGAATGATATTCTTCATTCATAGCTGCTTCCCAATGTGGATGGCCTGAAGCTTCTGCAAAAGTGTCAGGATCATGATTTACTGGAGCTTGAGCCAGTAAAGAAGAGGCTCTTTCAAACTGAGAACGTGTACGTCGCTGATCTGTAGGATCACCGGCAAGATCACCTGCTGCATCCCGAGTAGCACGGACCCATCTTGGAAGTTGAGGATCCTGAGAAGGTGGGGGAGGATTATCATCCTCGCTTTCATCATCTGAAGAAGAAATGTTTTCAAAAGTAGAAGAGATAGGAAGAGGTGGCACATCCGCCGGACTAGGCTCGCAGGCCGATTTATTTTCATCAAATTTTACATCTCTTCTAATGATAACATTTTTGGACTTAAATGGAATAAGTCTATAACCTTTTACATCTTCAGAATATCCAACAAAAGTACATTTCTCACTCTTAGGTTCTAAAGCTTTATGCTTTTCATCTGGAATATGGGCCCATGCTTCACTTCCAAACACACGAAAGTGACTTACATCTGGTTTAATGGAACTCCAAGCTTCTTCTGGAGTGATATTCTCTAGAACCTTAGTAGGAGTGCGATTGATTATATAATTTGCACAATTAATTGCTTCGGCCCAAAAACTAAGACTGAGTCCTTTAGATTGCAGCATACAATTAGCCATTTCCTTTAAGGTGCGATTTTTCCTTTCAGCTACACCATTTTGTTGTGGAGTGTATGGAACAGTATGTTGCATTTGAATTCCATTTTCGGTGCAAAAGTTGATGAATGTGTTTTTAACATATTCTCCACCATTATCAGTTCTTAGCTTAAGAATTTGATGTCCAGATTGTTTTTCAACAAAGGCTTTGAAGGCCAAAAAAGTGTTAAATACTTCACTCTTGAGTTTTAAGAAGTATACCCAAGTGCGTCTGGAGAAATCATCAATGAAAGTTACGAAGTACTTGCAGCCAGAGAATGAAGCAACAGGAAGAGGACCACATAAATCAATGTGCACAAGCTGTAAAGGGGCTGAGGCGTGCCAAGAGGCACGTTTGTCAAAACTGTCCCGATGATGTTTTCCGAGTACACATCCGGAACAAACACCATCTCTGCAAGATATCATAGGAAGACCTGTCACCATATTTTCTTTACATAGATGCTGAAGGGAGCGATAGTTTAAGTGACCAAATCGCTCATGCCAAAGTTTGCTCACTTCATCATTATGAGCAACAAATACTGAGGGAAGATTGGATGACCCAAAGTTGTGAAACTTATACAACCTTTTGGAATCATCAGCAAGACCAGTAGCTAGAATCTGTTTAGGATCTTTTAGATCCTTGATTACAACATCATGAGGTGAAAATTCAACAATTTTACCTTCACCTGAATGAGTTATCTGATAGACAGATAGAAGGTTGCAGGATAAGGTTGGAACACATAATACATCATTAAACTGACCATTGTCTAGATGAACAGTTCCAGTCCCTACAACATTAAGAGATCTATCATCACCAATATATATATTTTTGGTGTTACAATCATTTAAAGAAGAAAACATGGCTTGATTTTTGGCCATGTGACAAGAGGCTCCAGAATCAATGAGCCACTCATGAGAATGAGAAGAAGAAGAAGATACATTTAATGCATAACCAGACTGAGATGATTGATAATGACATGCAGAAAGTGCCATTCCGGAAGTTGAAGTTGAAGTAGGCTCCACATGGATGTTATGTTTCTTCATTGCGGCTTCCAAGGCTTCCATCTTCTTAAAGCATTTAGATTCTAAGTGGCCATCTCGATTACAAAAGTTACAATGTCTATCAGACTTCTTCCATTTGTTTTTATTGGTCTTATCATTTTGCTGAAATGATCTTTCATTTTGAGGCTGAGATGGTTTAGGACCATTCTTTTGAGGATATGACTTCTTAGGATTCTTTGAATTTGGTTGCTGCTGGGTGGCTAACGCTTTCGTGGAAGAGTTTCCAAGATTAAGAAGACCAAGGTGTAAGAGTTTTTCTTGTTCTCTTATTAAGGAATCACAAAAGGAGTCAAAGGAAGGGGCCTTGTATTCTTGTCCTTGACAAATGAAAGCTTCCCTTGTAGAATGGAAAGTGGAAACAAATACAGAGTAGGCTGGTCTCAACTTAGTAAGGATGGAATAAATGAGGTTACCATCTTCTTTCTTAACTTTAACACCTTCCAAGAGATATCTAAGGGTCTTGAATTTGGACAAGAAATCTTCAATGCAAGAAAAATTATTAGGATCCAAAGTAAGCAGCTCATTTTCAAGTTGATGGGCTCTAATTTCATTTTTAATTCCAAAAACTTTAGCAAGTTTTTCTAATGCTTCATGAGGAGTCTCAAGTTCTGCAATGTGGAATCTAAGATCAGGAGAAACAGACATCCCTATCAAACCACGTGCTTGATCTTGTCTATTTTCCCATTTTGCCGCCTTGTCTTCATCTTTTGGTTTCTTCTCTTGGTCTGTGGCTATTCTGTAGAGACCTTTACTTCTAAGTAAATCTCCCATGTAGGCTACCCATTGGAAGTAGTTAGTGCTGTCAAGAATGACTTGGCATGGACTTTCCATTTTAAAAAAAAACTGAAGCTGAAGATGCTGAAAGTAGGTGTTCCAATGGATAGATCTCGAAAAAATAGGCGGTTTTAAAAAAAACGGCTCTGAAAAAGGCTTCCGGATGAAGAAGTTATGGCTTTTTGAAAAAAAAAATGTTGACGTTGCCGGCAAAGTGCGCGAATGTGCGGGAATGAAAAAATCCGCCCCCACAAAATGGAGACTTGAACCCAAGACCTCTACTCTCTTAAAATAGCTTTGAACCAATTGATCTATACAAAAAATTTGAGAGAGAGAGAGAGAGAGGGGGGGGGGGGGGCCTTGGTTTGCGTGCTTGCCTTGAGAAAGCTCTTTTTCCCTACAAAACACAAAACACAAAACCCAACACGAATATGCAAAGAAAAACGAACCTTACGGCTCGAAGTTAGCTTTAGCCAAAAAAACTAGAAATTTTAAAAAAAAATCTCAAAGTTAGCTTTAGCCGAAAATCTAAATATTTTTCTCAATGTTTCTGATTTTCCGAGATCACACTAAGGTGCAGGGAAAAGAGCATACGCATGAGAAAAATCCTTCCTTTCTGTTTCTGATTTGCCCAGATCGCACAGAGTCGCAGGGCAAAGAGCATACGCAGAAATGAAAGGTATAGATCCGGTTAAAAAAAGGCTAAATAAACTGAGACCGAAATAAGCAGAGAGAAAATAACAGTAAACTGCAAAAAAAACACTGTATACCTCCCGATCTGAAAAATGACGCAGCTAGGGCTACCGGAAACCTTTTCGCGTGAAACGAAAGGGGTTCCTCACTGGAACAGATGCTCCGAACGCAACAGAGCAGTCCTCTCGGCCCGAAAGCAGTCAGAAACAGCAGATCTAGGAAACGACAACCGCATGCAGTTCTACCGGCTTCAGATTTGGATCACCAACGGACGCGGCCCTCAAATAGCTCTGATACCATGTAGGAATTTACAGGGTAAGTTCCACAGAAAGAATACCAAAAGGACACCGCTCACAACCAGATCTCAAATCAATACACCAGTATTTTTGACGTGGTTAAAACCCTCAGAGTGCAAGGAGGGAAACAGTCCACGGCCTGTCCCAACGTGGGTACTACAGGCAATTTATTAATCAAAGAATGAAAATTTACATAAGCTTCTCTCATGCACGGATTACTCGAACAATGACCCTCCATGCGCTTTAAATAGAACTCATGGACCAATCGGGTGTCAAGCCACGGATCAAGTGTCGGTAATACCGAGGTGAGAGTGAACCGTCGGATCACTACATATCGTGACCGTCGGATTGTAAGTTACAAAATGTACAACGGTAAAGAAACACACTTTACCTAACTCTAACCTAACTCTATACTAGACCAAGTTGAACTTAACTATATCCTATGTGTCGGAATATCCTAACAGCAGGGAATGGTTTTCACATCCCGGGCTCTCCCAACTCATTTCTCAATTGCAGGTAGATCCTAATTCCAGCAAGGGCTACTCGTGGCAGAAGGATATTCTTCGCTACAAGGACAAAGTCGTAATATCACCAACATCCACCCTCAAAAGTTGCATTTTGGCAGAATTGCACTCATCTCCCATTGCAGGACATTCGGGCTTTCAGAAGACGTATGCTCGCACCAGAAGATCATTTTTTTTGGCTGGCATGAAACAGGACATCCTTACTTTCGTAGCAGAATGTGACGTCTGTCAACGCCAGAAAGGGGAAACCGTCAACACACCAGGCACATTACAACCATTGCCCATTCCGACGTCAATTTGGACAGAGGTCTCCATGGATTTCATTACAGGTCTTCCAAAGTTTGAGAACAAGTCAGTCATCATGGTGGTTGTGGACCTACTGTCGAAGTATGCTCATTTCTGTGCCCTACCCCACCCATTTACACCAACCTTGGTTGCTCAAACTTTCATGGATCAGATCTTCAAATTGCATGACATGCCCACTTCTATTGTGTCCGACCGTGACCCAATCTTCCCCAGTAATTTTTGGCAGGAGCTCTTCAGAATACAAGGCACTCAACTGAAACTCGGTACTTCATATCATCCGCAAACAGATGGTCAAACCGAAGCCATCAACAAATGTCTAGAAACCTACCTTAGGTGTTTCACTTCAGAAAAGCAACACCTTTGGGTACAGTGGTTACCTCTGGCAGAGTGGTGGTATAACACCAACTATCATGCCACCACCAAAATGACTCCCTATGAAGTAGTCTATGGACAACTTCCGCCTTCCCCTACTTCTTATCTCACGGGGTGCTCCAAAGTACAAGTTGTGGATCAACTCCTACAACACCGCGCAACCATGCTTGCCCATCTGCGCGAGAATCTTCAACAAGCTCAGAACCGTATGAAGAAACAGGCTGACCAACATCGCTCAGAGCGCCAATTTCAAGAAGGGGATCAGGTCTTTTTGAGGCTGCAACCATATAAGCAAACATCACTCAAAGACAAGGGTTGTCAAAAGCTCTCCCCAAAATTCTACGGACCATACCAAGTACTTCAGCGCATTCGAGAAGTGGCTTACAAGTTGGCTTTGCCACCTACAGCAAAAATCCACCCAGTTTTCCATGTATCGTGCCTCAAGAAAGTGATTGGGAACAATTGCCGAGTTCAAACCTGTCTACCTGAATTGGAGGAAGAAGGGTCAATCTGGCTTCAACCTGAACAGGTTCTAGACACATGAGACAAGCACCTGCGCGGCCACATGATTAAGGAGGTCCTCGTCAAATGGAAAGACACCTCTCCGGAAGATGCAACTTGGGAACCAGCCACTATTCTTCAGCAGTTTTCGCAGCTTCAGCCTTGAGGACAAGGCTAGTCTTAAGGGGGAGGGCATGTTAGGGTCCCACCCTAACCCCCTTATTTATGTCTTGGGATCACGTCATAGTCAAGAGTCAATAAAGCCCATATTAATATTTGTAAGTGGTTAAGCCGCAATCAATGACGGGACCACAATTAGTTGCAAATGGGCAGAAGTATTAGATAGATGGTAAATGGGTGGTAGTATTAGATAGATGGTATTAATAAAACCAACGATATTGGCCCGTGGTATTGCATGTATGAGTCATATATAAAGGATAGAGACTCCCTGCGAGGAGCATCGTGTCTTGTTTTGTAATCGAGCTCTGCTCTATTGGAGGTTGCCCCCTCGAAGAGGCCTGTGAACATTTCTCACTGAATAATAAAATCATTGCTATTATGTGCTCTGGGTATAGTTTCTTCGCATATTTTGTGTTCTCGGTATCTTTTCTTCGCAAATTCTATGTTTGGGTATTACTTTGCAGGTTAAGAGCATAACACTAGTAATGATTTACAATGACGATTAGTGACTGTCACCATTTCATATGAGCAATGGTGACAGAACGTAGCCTCTGGAACAAAAAATTGAACGCCACCAAAGGTGGCACCACCAAAAGTATAGATGTTGTAGTGACATTCAAAGTTCGTCACCAATAATGATTTATAATGATGGATAATGACCATCACCATTGCATATGAGAAATGGTGATGGACCATAGCCTTCGTCACCAAAAACTGAATGTCACCAAAGGTGGCATCGCCAAAAATATAGGTGTTATGGTGACATTCAAGGTCTATCTCGAATATTGAATATAATGACAGATAGTGACCTTCACCATTTCATATGAACAACAATAATTTATTGCGATGGATCTTTAATGGTCATCACTATTGGTGCATATATATGGTGACGTTCATTAACTATCACCAAAATCCACATTTCCAGAAGTATAGGTGTTGTGGTGACATTCAAGGTCCATCAAGAATAATGACTATAATGATGGATAAAGACTGTCACCATTTCATATAAAAAGCAACAATTTATGGTTACAGACCTCTGAGGGTCATCACTGTTGATGCATACATATGGTGGCGTTCTTTGACCATCATCATTTCATATTTTTTTTGAGGCTCGAGAAATGTCACCAAAGCTCATTCGTGATGGTCAAAAGAGACTCCATCACCAAAAATTGATCATCGCCATTCCATATGGATGTCAAGGCATGATGGAATCGAACCACCAACCTCTTTCTTGTAAAGTAGGTGCTCTTCCATTAAGCTATCACCCTTTAAAGAATTATATTTTTAAAAATCAAACCTTGAAACTTGATAAATTATAAATTCTACAAATTTCAATAAATTAAAGTCTCAAAAATATTTTACTAAGCAAGCAAAGAAACATCAAAGTTGCAGGTCCCTACCTAATGGTTATTGAAGTTATGAAAAATGGGTGGAAGGAAAAGTAGTTATGTATAAGAGAATCAATATGTTTAGTTGAATACTCAATTAGAAGTGAAACTTTGAAGACATTTATAACATATAAATGACAGATAACTATCAAATGCACCAAATATTGCAAAGGAAATGTCATAAGTTGATAGAATATGGAAGAAGAGGAAGTAGGGACTTCGAACCCTTGTACATATTGGCATGCCTTAGTACTTGGCACATCTTAGATTGTTTGACATGTCTTTGTACTATCTAGCACATGTTAGCATGCCCTAGCATTCCCTAACACACCTTAGTAGGGATGACCTCACAGCTAGCATTATATTATTACATGACTTAGGAACCTTACATTCACTAGAACACCTTGGCACTCCCTAGTTGTCATGCCCTCTATTATCCTCCATAATGTCCCAGGCTGATGAGGAGATCGATGAAGGTCCAAAGAAGAAACTTTTATTTTGGTAGCTAGCCCTACGAAACTAGAGAGGGCTCTCTCTATGAAATCCCAGCCAAGAGATGACTGGAATGTAAAGGATTTTAGGCTAGATAGCTAGGCTCAAGTCACATTTTGGAAAATTTAGGGACTTGGAACTCTATCCACCGGTGTCTTGTTTGGGAGGGACTTTGTCAAGGAGGAAAGGACTTGTAACTCTATCTAAGATAAAGCATCTAACATGCATGACAGGAGCTCCCTAGAATAGAGTATCTCCTACATAGAATAGTTTCCCCTACTTAAAAAATATAGGACCCTTCTCTACTGTGCACTTTTCTTAAAGATAAATCTATGCATAAAATTGTGCTATGAAAAACACCTAAATTAAGAAAAGTGAGCATCTAATTCAAACTATAATGTTGGGTTGTGTTATATTCTTTCCATGTAGTTAATAGGGGGTTTGAAGGGCACCCGTAACCCCACTTTATGGGGTCTGTGGCAGCAACTCGAAACATTTTGGTTTTGGACCCTATGTTAGGTTGGGTGGACCCACCTATGGTTTTGTGCATGATTTTCACACATGTTTTTTTTTGGACGCGATGGTTTTTCAATCCATGGTATTGGACGTGATGGTTTTTGTTCAATGGTATTGGACACAATGGTTTTCGGTCCATGGTATTGGATGCTTCGGCATGTATAAATATGTATTGTAACATTGAAAGGAACATAATGAAAAATCAAGATGGTAGTCCCAGTTTTGGGATCCAGGGGAAAATATCTGTGTATATGCGTTTTATGTGTTCTACTCTCGCATTATTTATTTTCTGTGTTTTAGAATTCATATGCAGGTAATTTCTGTACGGGGTTAAAACCTACATATAAAGGTATACTAAATATGGCTCTATATAAGTTTTGGAAACACTGGACAAGCATGCTTTCATACAACAACCACATGACGCCTAAAATTGATGCAATTCTTTCATGGTTTCTATACCCTCATAACAAAACTAGAACCTATAGCATGTACCCCAAGGTTGTATGCATTTGTTGAAGGTGTAGATTGAAAGGATATGTTGAGATGAAGTACTATTGAGGGAGAAACACCTTCAAAACAACAGATAAAGTCTACTGTGAATTCAACCCATTTGCACACAGACCAAGGTTGCTACTGGGTACACTTCTTCGTTGAATGGAAACTACAATGTATTGTAGTGCTACTAAAGAAAAAACACCTTTAGTGCAACACGGATAAAACTCTAACATATATTGTGACTGTAGCCTCAGTTGTCAATGATCTTATCAATATAGGTAACAACTTCGAAAATTGAAAAACCAAAAGGTGAGTTGCATAGATGACTTGAAACGACAGATTTTGGCATACATTATTATTGTTTAGGAGTGTTAGTATAGAAAATCCAAGGTAGTATGTTGCGTCTTTATGTCACATGCCAAGGATGCGAAAAAACATAAAATATTAAATAACATGGTATAATTCAATTGCAGGTTCTTTTGAAATCGGAATAGAACTCTCCTTGTGCGGGTTCTAATCTAGTGGGTATAACTTCAAATAAGAAATTGATAGTTATGGGATTGAAATTATCTCCCAATTCATGAAAAGTCCCAGATTTGTTCAGTAGACAGAAGCAGAGTGAGTTGTCAGGTTTATGGAAGGGAACACCATATTCATAGGAAGATAAATTGAAATTAGTTGGGCATATGATTTCTCATCTTCTTGTACGTGTGTGCTTTGAAAAGATAACCACATCCAAAGACTCAATAACAACTCTGGTAAAGTTTATAGATGTGAAACACTTTTGAGAAAACCCATCGCTTAATGACAATTGAGTGAGGAATATGTCGAAGGATTCAATCTTGCACACAGTCACAAAAAGGAACTTGGGGTATCCAACATCTTGCGAACAAACCAACCCCAACCTTAATGTGAAAGCCAGGTTAACTACCAAACCTCTTTCCCACTTTGTAGTATTGTTGCTTCTTGAATTCCAACAGGTATTTGGCTTCTTAAATCCACAAAACGCGTGCCAGGTAAAATCTAAATGATACAATTGTGGCATGCAAGCTTGACACACGCTCTAGTTTCCCTCTAAAAGAGGGTAATTGAAAATATCATGACAATCTTAAGTGTAATTTGAGCATACACTATTGAGGTATTGCATAGAATAAACAATATATTATCAATGCACTAATGAAGAACTCAAAATAAATGAAATTCTTATTGCTACAATAGTGCCACTCTTGGGATTCTGAGATAAAGTGCCTAACTTGTATGGAAAAATCTTCCTAGAATAGAGTACCTCCTACCTAGAAGTGTGTCACCTGCTCAAAAGATACAACCCTTCTCTACTATGCAATTTTCTTAAACATAAATCTGTGCATAAAATAGAACTAAAAAAAACACCTAAATTAAGAAAAGTGAGCATCTAAGTCAAACTATAAAAGCATACTAAATATGGCTCTATCTAAGTTTAGGAAACACTAAACAAGAATGCTTGCATACAACAACCACAAGATGCCTAAAATTGATGCAATTTTTTCATTGTTGCTACACCCTCATAAGAAAAATATAATCTACAACATGTATCCCAATGTTTCATACATCTACTAATGGTGCAGACCGAAAGGATCTACTGAGATGAAGTATTGTTGAAGAAGAAATACCTTCAAAACAACAGATAAAGTCTAATGTGCATTCAACCCATCTGCACACAGGCTAAGGTTGCTACTACGCACACTTCTCCCCTAAATGGAAACTACAATGTATTGATTCTCTACCGAAGGAGAAACACTTTCAAAGCAACACAAATAAAACTATAACATATATTGTGACTGTGGTATCGGTTGTAGAATATCTCATTAATATAGGTAACAACTTCGATAATAGAAAAACCAAAAGGTGTGCTACATAGATCATTTGAAATGATAGATTTGGGCATACTTTATCAATGGATAGCTGATCAATTCCCTGATTTGCTAGGCCATCTGCGGCTTCATTCTCTTCACGACGCACATGCACCACCTCATGACTAGCAAACATGTTAAGCAGGTGCCACGCCTCATCGTAATACCTCCTCAGCCCTTCTTTCTTGATCATGCACTCCCCGTTTACCTGACCAACAATGCCCACTAATTCAAATAATTCACTCTGTGAAATAGCAGGCGATTTCCTTGAACGCCAAAAGAAGTAAAAATCAGAGAGAGATGAACAGTATATGACATACTTGTCTGCAAAGAACAACAAGTAGAGAGAGGGCAGATGAATTAACTGTGTACAACAATTAATCAAGAAAAGGAGAGAGTAGATGAGTTACCTGCCTGCAAACGAGGTCGCTGTCTCCATACGCTTTGATGGCTGTGATGCCGTGGTCAAGGGCATGCTGAAGTCCGGCAATGAGAGCCTTGAACTCGGCTGCATTATTGGTAAATTGGTAGCCGAGAAAAGAGGAGAATCTCTCAATCACTTCGCCATTACTATCTATAAGCAGAAACCCGATGCCTGCAGTGCCCGAGTTTCCTCTGCAGGCTCCACCGAAATAAAGTTCGCATGGAGAAAAGCAGAAGCAGAAGCAGAGTGTACTGGTCTGGTGACCAGTTCATGACCGCCTATATTTAGCTTCTGCAATTGTATGTTTTTCTCTTCGAACACGGTCAGTACCTCAACTGTGGCCATATCGGACGCGGTAGCAGAAGGTTTTTCGCAGATAAATAATTTCAGCGATGCACTAGAAAAGTTCAATATCTCTGCTTCACGCGTTATCTCCGTTTCACGAAGGTATGTCTTACATATATATATATGTACATATCAGTCGGTCTGTACTACAGAGAGACTCGCGTTAACAAATAGAGCAACAACGAAACACAGTCACAAAATAGCAAGAACAAATTTATTTTTATATACCTGTCTTTTTTTATTTGGCCAATAAAATATATATTTTTAGATAACCATTTGAACACTGGTACAAAAGTGAACGTACCTGCATAACCGTTGGAATACTAGTTAATATAAAAGTGAACTTACTCTATCCTGTTGGATGTGAAGATATAACTTCACATTATTTTCAATTTACGCTATCCTGTTGCATGTGAAGATATAACTTCACATTATTTTCACAGTTAAATCTTATGAGAAGTCTATTTAAAAATAATAGGTTAATATGATAAAAAAATAAAATTTAAAACTATGGCTGTTCAATTTTTTATCTTTATTTTTTTTATTGATAACATTATTTTACCATATTTATAAGTTTATGAGAAATAGAGCAACAACCATATATAATCACAAAATAGAAAAAACAAAAAGATGTTTATATATTTCATTTTTTTTATTTGTCAAATAAATTATTTGTTTTTAAATAACTACTAGAACATGAGAAGTAAACTTACTAAACTTACTAATATAACTATTGGAATACTAGATCATACTAAAGTGAATTTATTACTATAACTTTTGGAATACAAGATCATACAAAAGTGAACTTACTCTATCCTTATTATCTCCGAAGATATAACTTCGTATTATTTTCAAATTTAAATCTTATCAAAGGTTTATTTAAAAATAATATGGTAATATGTTTCTCTCTGGTAGCTCAAGTGGCCATTGCTGTGGAATGAAGTCTCACAGAACTAAAGACCTGAATTCAAATCTTGTGCTACCTTCCCCGGGTAAATAATGGACATCATATAAACACGAAAATTAAAAAACTCTACAAAACTTACAAAAAAATAAAAAAAAAAATATAATAATATAATGAAATTCGTAATTATTGGAAAAATCATACTCAAATTCTAACTTTTAATTTTTATTAATAAAATTACTCTATAACACTTTATAAGTTCATATTATTTATTATTATTAATTCAAATAATTATCACAATTTCATATTACATACTTTTAAATAACCAAATTATCTATGACACTTTAATATGAGGTTAACTTTGCGATTTTTATTTTCAACTTTATATTTTATTTAGCGGCTTAAATTCTAAATTTTAATTTTTCATTAGTAAAATTATTTTAGAACACTTTATAACTCTATATTATTTATTATTATTAATTAAATTAATTATCACAATTTCGTATTATCTATTTTTAAATATCAAATTATCTATCAAAATTTGATGTGAGTTTAACTTTGCGATCATGTAAACATTCCTATTTTATATATAATTATAATACTTTAATGTAATTTTATTTATAAGTTATATATAATTATAATTTAATGTAATTTTATTTATAAGTTATATATAATTATAATTTAATATAATTTTAGATTTATTTCAATTTCATATTACCTATTTTTAAATAATAAAATTATTTATGAAAAATTGATATCACGTTAATTTTGTGATTATGTAAATATTTATATTTTATATATAGTTATAATAATTTAATGTAATTTTATTTATATGTTATATAGAATTATAATTTAATGTAATTTTAGATTTTTTTTTTTTTTTAAGTTTAGTAATGGTGAATCTATATCATAGTCATGTGCAAGAATAACACTTGAATAGGGTGGGGATTCACCCGTCAATGTTTAACCATCTACATAATGTAATTTTACATTTTGTGATCATCTCAACATTCATATTCTCTAATTAGAAAATTCATTAAAATATGATTTTGAGGGTTGAGTTTATCTAAAAACTTACACTCTAATTAATAATTACAACATTGGAGCACTCTAACCATGAGAAATTTTTACAACGTTTTTTTTACTGAATTTAGGACAAAATGGGTGAAAATATCACAGTTAATACTACTAGTATAGGAATCTAATAAGTGCTAAGTAAGACTAGATCTAACAACATCTTAATGATGAGGAACTTAGGAAAAGACTCTTCTAGAGTTAATGAAAACACCAAAGACAAGTAGTATTTATATTCTCCAACAACCACTTAAAGACTAGGAATAAACTTCTTCTAGAACTAACGAGTATACCAAAGACAACTATGAATTATATTCTCTAACAAATATATGAATTAAAGATATATACATTTCAAAAACAGTATACAAAGATTATTAAACATGGGGATTGATTGCCACTTTACAATAGAGATTCTTTGTTAGAAAACTATGAGAAAATGTTGTGGCTTCAGAATAGCACATTTTCAAAAAACCATAATTCATATTTATATATCACATGTTCATATGAATTGTTTTTAATTAATCAACTTAATTAAAAAGGAAAAATACCTATAATTAAAATGGAAAAATGAATGTAAATGTTTTTTAGATAAATCTGAATCTTTAATGTGTGATTATTACTACTAATAATGTAACATTAAGAAAACAAATTTGGTAGAAATCACATAAGCAATGGTAGTCTGTCTTTCCTTGACATCCTCCTTTCAAGGAAGGATAATGACTCTTTTTCTCATCATGTATTTTTGGAAGAAAGCTCACATAGAGCAATATCTTCATCCTAAATCTCATCATTTCTCAGCTCAACAGCTTAGTGTTTTCAACATTTTAGCGACTAGAGCTTTAAGCGTTTCTGATGATAATCATCTTAATGATGAGAAATCTCACCTCCTAAGTGTTTTCTTTAATAATGGATATCATAGACACCAATGTACTAAGGTTTTCCTCAATGTCGGAAAAGGTCCTTAGGCTAAGAAAAAACTCAAGGATCGATTTTCAGGGGTGCATATTCCTTTTACCTAAAGGACCATTGAAAATATTTTGAAGATTATTTTTTAAGGAAGCATAAGGTTCCTTCAACCTTTAGGCCTCTAAATACCACCCAAAGTTCCCTATGATCTGTAAATGACTCGGTCGACCCTAAAAATATGAACTATGTTTACGTTATCCCTTTCTCTTGTGGGGCTCCCTACATAGGTGAGATTGGTCACTCAATTAATCAAAGGATTCATGAGCACACCGCTGAGGTCAAACATGGTAGGACCTGCTCCTCTGCTTTGGAAGAACATGCATAAAAAACTAAGTATCACATTTGCATTGAGGAGGCCCAATTCATTTCAATGATTAGTCATTTCCATCATTAAAAATTTAAGGAGGCCCTAGAAATCGAAAAAAGGCCCAATAATTGGAATAGAGACGATGGTTGGAAAATTAGCAGATGTTAGATCCCTATCCTGTTTTCCTAATTTTATAAGTTTATTTTATTGAATATTTATGTTCTTGAGATTTTTATTACAATTCATCCTATTTTATTTATCTGTGTAGGTATTTGTATCTTCTTTACAACTTTTGTTTTAACTTGTTTTCCAAAGGTTTCTGATAATTTTTGTTGAAAAGTGTGCAACAAGAACTGCTTGTTGAGAGTACAACAAGATGATGGAGCTTAGTGAAAAGAGTCGCCTTCCTAAGTGGGCCCGCTGGTTATTTTTGGCGCAAGTCTATTTTTAGACTATGTCTATTTTTAGACATATGGATCATGTCTATGGATTGCAGGTTGCTATTTATGGATGATTGGTCAAGTTGGGAAAAATAGATGGACTTCTATATTTTGATGAAAGTGTGAGTGATCACAGTGTGAGTGATCAAAGTCTATTTTTAGACTGGCTGTCAAAAATAGAAAAGTCAAATATTTTTGTCTCATAATAATATTTGGACTATAAACTTGATCTTATTCTCTTGGAGCACTTCAGTTTGAGCTAAAGAGGTGGCACATGCAGCTGTCAGAAGGAAATATTCTTTTCTTATGAGTCAGTTGAGTTGTTGCATGCATGACTTCAGTTAGAACTCAAGTGAGCTGAGTTTACTGGACTAGAGGTGTAGTTGATGGAGTTGTGTTCAGTTTAGCTTTGTTAAACTAGTTGTATTTAGTCTAACTGATCAATAGACTAGAAATGAGTTGGATGAATTATTTATTAATTAATTCACAAGTTATAAATCATAATGCAACTATAGGATACATCAGTTAACTCTGTTGCATTTCAGTGCATGTTTAGTTCAGTAGAGACAGGTGTTAGAGGATCAGATTGCTATCAGTTGTGACTATAGTTGTGCACCAGATCTTGCACAATCAAGGGATTGAGTATGCCAATTTGTTTGCTCATGTATTTTCCCAGTATTGTAGCCTTTGCTCACGTCCAACAAAGTGTGAGTGATTATTTTGAGGTGAAATACGAGTTTGGGAAGCCATTCTCATCAGTTCTTGAGCAGGTATTGAGCTGGAGAGGCAGGCAAGCAGGGGAATAGATTTGGAGATCAGATCTGAGCTATATTGTGTGTAACAGGTGGAGTTGGTACTGGATTGCATGTGATAAGCATTGTACTTTGTAATGTTACATGATTCAATCAATATAATATACATATAGTGTGGGGTTTTTAGCGAGATGCTTTCCCTGGGATACATACTGTGTTTATGAGTTTGATTGATGCTTCTATGTGTGCCTGTGAATGTTTCTTCTTCTGTAAATTGATGATCAACGTAGAGGAGATTATGTATTATACATGTTCCGCTTATAATTGTATGATCAGGATAATCTCTGTGAATATGTGTTAAATTATTCAAAATTTCTACATGGTATCAGAGCTGCTTGATTTGTAGAAGAGATTTTTACAGGATATCAAGCGAGGATTGATCATCAGATCTACTATTCAGGAAGTGTTTACATTCTATTTCTTCAGGCAGAGTCTGTAATCGGGCCAGGTAGCCTCTGGATTCATCCCTTCCTTGGAAGGTGAGATATCCAGTGAATGCCCATACAGTTGATCTCTGTACAAGAAATACTTTGTTCTCACGAATTCTAGATCGGAAGCGGTTGAGTTTTGTGCTGGTGGAATTCGAATTTAATTCCAAATCAAGAGATAAACTCAGAAACATTCAGTATGAGAATGGAGACAGTATGCCCCAGTATCTCACAAATTTCACTCAATGCTGGGATGAGATGGGAAGTGTGGGGGTGACTGTCGGATGAGGATGGTGAGTCTAGCACTCCTTGACCTTCCTAAGAGTTGGCATAACTACCAGGACTCGGTGAATGGAAGGGAGAAACTGCCAAATTGGGAATGACTATGGTCAAATTTGATGCAGGAGGAGATTAGATAGAGCACCAGAGATGGTTCTTCATCCATGCAGGATGAGGAGAATTGTGCCTTAGCAAGTGAGGCGAAGAAGGGGAAGGGGAAGGTTTCTCTTTCTGAATCCAGTTCTTCCAATGATGGGAAGAAGGTTGACAAGGCGAAGGTGAGATGCTTTTGTTGTCATGAGTTGGGTCATTATACTACTAATTGCCCAAAGAAGAAGTCCAAGAAGGGATCCGGGGAAGGATCTGAAGGTGAGGCACTTGCTTCACAGTTTGAGTCAGATTTCACACTCTTCGCATGCATGGTTTCATCCATGATGGGAAGTGGTTGGTTTCTTGACAGTGGAGCTTCTTTCCACATGACCGGTGACAAAAGTTTGTTCAGTACTTTGGAGGAGAAAGATCTCCAGATACTCATAGGGATGGGTAATGATGAGAAGTATAGTGTCTCAGGTGTAGGCACGGTTATTTTTCAGAGGGAGCATGGAGCTCGCCTTACCTTGACCGATGTCAAGTATGTACCAGGACTGAAGAGAAACTTGGTGTCGATAGCGATGTTGGAAGATAGAGGCTATGATGTGGTCTTTAGTAAGGGAAAGGTTTTCCTTAGACATATCATCACCAGAAAGGTGAAGCAGATTGGTTCACGGGTCAAGAACCTGCATGCTCTTGAGGTTCAAGATGCATGCAAAGCCTTGAGCAGCGAGGCAACTGATGGAGACTTGGTGGTTGAGAGGGAGCATACATTACCTCTCAACATGCAGAGCCAGAAGAAGTCTCAGACGATTGTGGAGGAGCCACGATTGGTGCAACAGCTTCAGGAGGTTGTGGAGCAGCCACAACAAGGGAAGCTGAGAGGAGATCGAGTAGAGACATCTACTCATCCAAAGACCTCCAGTAGGGGTAAACTTCGAGCCAGGTGGGCTGAGGGATCGCATGCAGCCATAACTCCAGGTAGGAGGTGGGGTGATGTGGATTGATCGTCCCAAGGAAGAGGGGCAAGATCCTTCAGGTACCCAACCTCTTGGATGAGACCTTGCTATGGGAGCCCCGATGTGTAGTAGCAGAAACTGACTGATTGGGTAGAGACAGATGTGGATGGAGCGGCAGAGAGAGCGACAGTGCAGGGAATCCCATAACAGCGCATAGCTAGCAGGCTGTAGCAATGCGAGAGGCACAAATGTTTTGCACAGTGCTAGGTGGCACAGAGAGGTGTGCAATGGTGCGAGATGCATGGAGATGTTGTAGATGTCAGAGAGGGAGCACTTGTCAGCAGCAGGTAGAGCTTCAACATCAGAGGATGTTTCTAGCCCAACAGGGAGGTCAGTTGGGAGGTGCAGTGTGGATGCAATGCTTGGAGATAGAACCAACAACAGCACGGATGCAGTTAGAGATCAAAGTGATGGAGGCTAGAGTAGTCAGATACTGAAGAGCACAGAGATGCAAAGTTTCAGTCGACAGAGGCAATAGCAGTCAGAGACTTTCATGACAGAGCAAGTGGACCAGGCAGATGTGTTGCATGGAGAACATTCCAGAGTTACAGGATTGGGTTTGAGAGGAAGCCTTTCTTGTTGAGAGGGAGTGTTGAAAAGTGTGCAACAAGAAATGCTTGTTGAGAGTGCAACAAGATGATGGAGCTTAGGGAAAAGAGTCGCCTTCACTAAGTGGGCCCGCAGGCTATTTTTGGCGCAAGTCTATTTTTAGACTATGTCTATTTTTAGACATATGGATCATGTCTATGGATTGCAGGTTGCTGTTTATGGATGATTGGTCAAGTTGGGAAAAATAGAGGGACTTCTATTTTTTGATGAAAGTGTGAGTGATCACAGTGTGAGTGATCAAAGTCTATTTTTAGACTGGCTGTCAAAAATAGAAAAGTCAAATATTTTTGTCTCATAATAATATTTGGACTATAAACTTGATCTTATTCTCATGGAGCACTTCAGTTTGAGCTACAGAGGTGGCACATGCAGCTGTCAGAAGGAAATATGCTTTTCTTATGAGTCAGTTGAGTTGTTGCATGCATGACTTCAGTTAGAACTCAAGTGAGTTGAGTTTAGTGGACTGGAGGTGCAGTTGATGGAGTTGTGTTCAGTTTAGCTTTGTTAAACTACTTGTATTTAGTCTAACTGATCAATAGACTAGAGATGAGTTGGGTGAATTATTTATTAATTAATTCACAAGTTATAACTCATAATGCAACTATAGAATACATCAGTTAACTCAGTTGCATGTCAGTGCATGTTCAGTTCAGCAGAGACAGGTGTTAGAGGATCAGATTGCTATCAGTTGTGACTATAGTTGTGCACCAGATCTTGCACAATCAAGGGATTGAGTATGCCAATGAGTTTGCTCACGTATTTGCCCAGTATTGTAGCCTTTGCTCACGTCCAACAAAGTTTGAGTGATTATTTTGAGGTGAAATACGAGTTTGGGAAGCCATTCTCATCAGTTCTTGAGCAGGTATTGAGCTGGAGAGGCAGGCAAGCAGTGGAATAGATTTGGAGATCAGATCTGAGTTGTATTGTGTGTAACAGGTGGAGCTGGTACTGGATTGCATGTCATAAGCATTGTACTTTGTAATGTTACATGATTCAATCAATATAATATACAGATAGTGTGGGGTTTTTACCGAGATGCTTTCCCCGGGATACATACTGTGTTTATGAGTTTGATTGATGCTTCTATGTGTGCCTGTGAATGTTTCTGCTTCTGTAAATTGATGATCAACGTAGAGGAGATTATGTATTATACATGTTTCGCTTATAATTGTATGATCAGGATAATCTCTATGAATATGTGTTAAATTATTCAAAATTTCTACAATTTTTGGATAGGGTTTTCATCAAATAAGTCTTTTATCATCTTGATTATTCTTGGCTCCTTTAAGTATTTGCAGGGCCTTATTTTATGTTAGACTTTCATTATTTTTATTTTTCTTGGCTCCTTGAATTATTTGTAGGGCCTAGCCCATGATTTTATCTTTGACCTTAATTCATTAGTCCTTCTTATTTTTATTTTGGATTTTATTTATATTATTTATTGTTTGTTTTTAAACAGATTGTGTGAATGTTTATGTGATTATTTCATTCTTTTTCAATAAATTATTATTATTTATTAATAGGGTCTTAACTCCTTTTATTATTTTTTTGACTTCATTTCTTTGATGTTTGACTTTGAAATTTTGATTCTATTTATTCAACTATGTTTCGAACCATAACCTGATATTAGATTTTATTCAATATAATTTGATCCTAATAATTAATGTTATATTTAAAAATAATATTATTCCTAAGCTTGTTGTTTATTATAGTAATTAACTTTACTAAGGGTCTCTACATTGCTCTCTATTTAAGCTAGTGCTATGCTATAACTCTTCATCTTGCCCTCGCAATGAACCACACTCGATCCTTCGAATCGCTTCGGAAAAAATTCTCCTATGTGATTTCTACCGAAAGTTTTTTTCTTAATTATTCAATATGGATCACAAAACCTAAATTCAGAGACATTTACATTATCAACATATGATTTTATATCTTTTTATAAAAATTTTGGTTCTGTATAAGAGAGAAAATTTGTCAAATAAAGAAAAGATATCCATATATTAAAAACAATAAAAGAATATTTTATAAGAAGAGCTAATTCATTTCATTTTGAATTAAAATGATATTTAAATATATATATATATATATATATATATATATTTTTTTTAATTTTTTTTATTTATTATATATTTATATTATTTTGGGTGTGAGGAGATTTATTTGTAAACATTTGTCCTCCCATGTTGCACTCTCCCCGTGAGACCACTTCCCCTCCTTCATGCTGCACATTTTCCCCATGGCCATTCGAAAGTATGATCCGAAAGGGGCTGTGTATGCTACCATGGCCCCCTCTGACGTTGCTACTCTAGCCTTTGCCAACCTCGTTTCTTCCCTCGGGCCCCCGGAAGACCGTCATGCTATATCTGAGTTTATAAAAAAACTTGAGGACATCCAAGGATTATGTTTACCTCTTGCATTGCCTTGAAGTGCTGCTCTCTCCTTATCTGAGAAGATTCTGGTTAGGCAATTCATTGGCCTATGAATCTCTCCAAAAAATTTAGAAAAATGGATGGAGTGAAACTGGTCTCCCTCAACTCAATGTAAAATATTTATTCGCTTCTGTGGAAGATGTTATTTTACCTTCTATTTGGAATTTGTAATATCCTTGGCGTAAGGTACCCTAAAAAACTCTCGTAAAATGAGGGTCATTGAATAATTAAATATTATTAATTCTTATATTGATATTACATGAAGAATATTTTTGTAATTCTTAATTATAAAAATATTACAAAAATTAATTCTTATTTCTTTTATCTAGAAGAATTTATATTTTTCTATCTAAATGAATTATATTTCCAAGTTTGAATATTTTATGAGTTTTAGAAATAATAAGTAATAGTTTTAGAAAAGCTATGGATAAGTGATATTTTGTTCATAAGGAAAAAAAATATCTATCTTGAAAATAAAAGCATGAGAGATTTATGGATGATTTATTGAGTGATTGTAGAATTTAGAAAAATATGATTTATGGAGTGTTTTATGGGTGATCTATGGAATTATTTTAAGATTTAGACAAGCTATTTCATTTTCTCAATTCTATTTATTGTAAGCCTATGGGAAAATATGAGAACTAAAGATAGAATACATGTAGAATGGAGCCAAGAGATGAGAACGGGGGATTCCAAGCATGCATTAAAAGATAACAATGTACTTTGAAAATTAATGTGTTTACACATGGTGCATGAATAAATAAGAATTGACTTTATTTGCTTGAAAAAAAAATCATATGATAAAGAGTTGAGATGATTTTCTTGGGAAAACCTCTTTGGAATTCCATGCATAGAGGAGTAAGTTTTTTCTCATTGAATTCTTAAAATATTTCATGTGCATTCAATTTTTAAAATATTTTCATGGCTAAATAATTGTTTGAATCACATGATTTATTGTAAAATAGGGTCCAAATATGTCTTCGTATATCCCACAATGTGATAGGTGTGTACAAATATAAAGCATTTTTTGTAAATGATCATGTTCTGGCAATAAGACTTTCAGATTTGAAAATTTTGTTTCAAACTTCTCAAAAACATGTCCAAAGTTGATGGAAAAATAGAAAATTAAGTAATATTCAAATCTAGAAAATTTAGCTACAAAGGTTCATACGAATCTTACTAACCATGACACTTGTGTAAAAACTGAGAGGTTTTTTTTAATGAACCCATTCCCAGCAAAAACCGCTTTTGGTATTCAAAGATCCATTTCCATATGTTCGGTAATTGCGCCCCAGTTAATGACTAAAACAGGAAAAAATAGAGTGTTGTCATTTGGTTTGTCAGCACAATAAGAATAGTTGTTATGTTCATATGGAGATAAATATTGTGTTATTGTTCTTAAAAATAAATAAATTAATTGCATGTACAAACAAATAACTATTAAGTTTGATATTTCTTAAAAATAAATAAATTATTTGGATGCACAAAAATAGAATAATTATGTTGATATTTCCTGAAAATAAGTTATTCACACGCACACAAATAGAACAATTATGTTAGTAATTCTTGAAAATGAATTAAGTTATTTCATTTAAAATATTATCAAGGATGTTCTCATGATGCATATGTATTAATTTTTTAAAGAGAAATATTGGACTCTTAAAGAGAATATGTGCTTATGTGCATAGGAATAATATCTAGTATATTTTATCTATTGGAAATGAATATGTGGGTAAATTTTTGAGAAAGAGTTCACATAAAACCTTTTCATAAAAGACCATTGGTTGTGTTATTTGAGAATGATTTTTTATTCATGCTATTTCTTGATGAAATATGACAAATTTTTCTGATGTGTGAAATGATAGGAAAATATTTTCTATTGCATGCATAATAGCTAGTGAGTTAGCTAAATTTTGGAAAAAGAATAATTAGTGTGTTAAATTCCTTGGAATATATATGTGTGGGTGTGGGGGGGGGTGGGGGGGGATTGGCTGTGGGTGTGTGTGTGTGCGCGCGCAAGGAATAATTTATTGCGTTAGAATTCTTCAGAGAAAAGAGTAGAGAAAAACATGTCCTTGTATATATTATGGAATTAGATTCTTGGATAGGAAATCAGCAAACATATGTGTTATTGTGTTAAGATTATTTTGGAAGATTCTTTAGAGAAGCACATTCACTTTCATTCATCGAAGAGTATAGTTTTTTATTGGATTTTTGGGAATAGTAATATACATTTGCACATCTAAAGAGATTAGCTATGGTAATAGTTATGTTTTGGGAATAGATTATGTATATTTATTGGGCTAGATGTTTTGGTAAGAAGAAAATGTGATACAGGAGCATTGACATTAGCCAGCAATGTGGAGGATTGTCCACATGTTGTGGCTAATCACAGTTAAATTCATTTACTGTTACTGAGAAGGATGACTTCTCAAATTGTTAGTTATTGTAATAAATAAGGCATTGTTTTATTTAGATTGGGGATAAGATTTGTTAGCTTAGGTGTGCATGAAAGCTAAGAGATAGAAGATTGCTGTTAAATCTCTTAGAAATAGAATATTATTGTTAGATTTTGTTAGAGAAATTATGGAGTTAAAAAGGGGAAAATATAATCGTGTACAGGGGAGAGAGTGAGTAAGGCTTGGTGTGGAGCGAAAAGCTCAAAGTGTATTTTGGATTGTATCAAAACAGAGGTCATCATTACAGTGTAATCTGGCAAGGCCGAGACCCTGTATTTTATATATGAAATAATCCAGTGTTTGTGCAATTCTTTGTTTATGCGGCCGTGAAGGCTTTGTATGTTGATTTTTTTTTGTTCTCCATACAATGCGATCTGCTTGTATTGTTATTAATAAATTGTAGAGAATTCTTGTGCTCAAAGCAAATCCAAGTTAATTAGAGTCTGCGAACGGAAAGGCCCATTTACACAGCGAATTGACGCGGAACCCCCTTAGCGGAGTACTGGGCAGAGAAGAAAGATTATTCAAATTGATTGTGGACCAAGTCGGGTCTGGAATTACCATCGCATCGGCATATCGGCGATAACGGAGCGATATCATATCGGAACCTTTAAGCGATGAGTGCGGACCCGATATAATATATATTGGGTTGAATTACTAGATCGGGTCCGGATCTATATCGGCAGACACACATATGTGTATAGCACGTCGAGCGATCGTCAATCGCGACGAAATATTATTGGGCGGAGGCGGATGCGATAGAACCATTAACTGTGGCAAAGTGGAGATCGGGTCCGCAACCTTATCAGGGTCATCGGGACCGCGGCATGTGCTTATGGTTGTAACAGCCGATATCAGACATGGCGAAAATTGCAAAGGTATATATATAATTTGAAGTCCGGGCGTTTAAAAAAAAAGAGGGTTTTTATATGTTTCCATATAGTTTTATATATATGTGGGCACGGGTGTAGAAAGGGGTTTTATATATATATGATTCCCATGTATTTATGATGGGTCATTCCCGATTCATGTAATATGGTGCTTGCGAGCTTTAAAGCTCGGGTGGTGGCTTCCGATGGGTGTTTAAGAGCGCCAATAAAAAGACGGCTTTGATTCCTCATATGTCCATGGTCAAAAAAGGCTTAAAGCCTTAAGCGCTTCTGATAAAGCCTGTAGGTTGTTACCACAGGTCAAGGGCCGATTTTTATTAAGAAAAGGGGATTTTGGGTAATATCCAAGACTACCTTTTCATCAATTTTTGGTATTAGAGCAGAAGAGAGAGTGTTTACAGTAAAGATGCCGCCAAGGAGAGGAATTGGACGAGGGAGACCAGAACCAAATGTAGTTTTGATAAAAGAAGTGCGGAGTTTGCGTGCACGAATGGAGGCAAAGGAGACAGCCCAAAGAAGAGCGCCTGACGAGGTAGCTGACAGTCCTACAGAAGAATCAGATACAGATGTGGAAGCAGAAGAAGAGAATGAAAATATCAAAATCCTGAAGATGCTGGCAAAGGTTGGAGGCAAACCTAAAATGGAGATTCCTATGTATGAAGGGAGTCTGAATGCCGAGGAGCTCATGGATTTGATCAGATCCATAGATCAGTACTTTGATTATGAAGAGGTTGAAGAGAACAATAAGGTAAAATTTGTAGTCACTGGATTGAAAGGTCATGCAGCCATCTGGTGGGACGAGGTATAGACATCAAGAACGAGAAAAGGGAAATCTAAGATCAAGCAGTGGGATAAAATGGTAAGTAAACTGAAAGCCAAGTTTTTGCCGAAAGATTATCATTGAATATTTTTAAGCAGATGCAAAATCTGAAGCAAAAAGGAATGTCTGTTAAAGAATATACTGAACAATTTTACAGATTAAGTATCAGAAAAGGGCATGTAGAGGATGATTTGGAAAAAGTAGCTAGATATGTTAATGGGCTAAGGTATGAGATCCAATATGAGATTGGTCTGTTAAGTCTGAAAACTGTTGAGGATGCCTATCAAGCAGGATTGAAGGCAGAAGAGAAGATATTAAGAAAACAAAGTCAAAGGAACAGAGGAAAGAGCTCAGCAAGAGGTAGAGGAGCTGGCCGATCTATAGGAACACAACATCAAATTGACACAGGGAGTTCAAGCAGCAGATCACCACAGATGGGTGAATCTAGTAGAGGGAGATTCGCGCCCAGAGGAAGAGGGCGAGGAAGAGATGTTAGGTGTTATACCTCTGGAGAACGGGGACATATGTCACGAGACTGTCCTCGTAACAAGTCAGCAAGCCAGAGGGGTGCAAATGTGGCTGAGGTAGAGCCAGAACCACCTCGACTTGTAGAAGAACCACTGGAAGAAGGTGAAGCATTGCTTCTTAGAAGAACTTTGTTAAGATCAGAAAAGGAGATTGGAGAACCTGCGCAAAGGAAGAACTTGTTCAGGACTACGTGCAAGTCAAAGGGTAAGTGCTGTAAGGTTATAATTGATAGCGGGAGTACTGACAATATTGTGTCTACAGAGATGGTGGAAAAGCTCGGATTAACAAGGAAAGCACATCCTGCACCTTACAAAGTATCTTGGCTACAGAAGGGTCATCAAGTCATTGTGACAGAGCAGTGTAATGTGGAAATGCATATCGACACATACAAAGACGTAATCTTATGTGATATAATGCCCATGGATGTATGTCATGTGTTATTGGGAAGACCGTGGCAATTTGACAGGAAGGTGATTCATGATGGGAGAAGGAATACATATACCATAGAGAAGGACAGAGTTAAACATACGTTGCTACCAGTAATGAATGATGTTGACAAAGAGCTGCCTGAAAATAGTATTATGTTGATGAGTGGCAAGGAACTCCTACAAGAGGTTGATAAAAGCGAAGAGGTGCATTTCGCTAACGTAGGAAGGCCAAAGGTAATTTTAACCTCCACCAATTTAAATGATTTGCCTGAAGAAATTTAATCTGTGTTAAATAGTTACATGGATATCATTGTGGATGAATTGCCAAATGAATTACCACTGATTAGAAGTATAAGTCACCATATCGACATAATACCAGGAGCAAGTCTACCTAATAAAGCTACATATAGATTAACTCCTCATGCAAATGCAGAGGTTGCAAGACAGGTTCAAGAGCTGATGGACAAGGGACTGATCCGAGAAAGTCTGAGTCCGTGTGTTGTGCCAACCGTGCTTAGTCCAAAAAAGGGAGGAGAATGGTGCATGTGCACCGATTCCAGAGCTATCACTAAGCTAACAGTCAGGTATAGATTTCCTTTGCCCAGAATGGATTATTTAATGGACTGTTTAAGGGGATCCAGGTATTTTACAAAGATAGATTTAAAAAGCAGGTATCATCAGATTAGAATTCAGGAAGGCGATGAATGGAAGAGAGCATTCAAAACAAATAGTGGATTGTATGAGTGGTTAGTGATGCGTTTTGGGCTCACTAATGCGCCCAGCACATTCATGAGACTAATGAATGAGGTCCTGAAAGAATATATAGGTAAATTTGTTGTTGTTTACCTTGATGATATTCTGGTTTTCAACAAAAGTAAAGAGGAACATTTGGAACATTTGAAGTTAGTCTTGAAAACACTGCAGAAGGAAAAACTACTAATTAACTTGAAGAAATGTAGTTTCATGAAAGAGGAGTTGGTATATTTGGGGTTTGTGATTTCCAGAGAAGGTTTAAAAATGGATCCGGAAAAGGTACAAGCAATCAGAAACTGGCCTACTCCCAGGAGTGTATTCGAGGTAAGAAGTTTCCATGGACTTGCTAGTTTTTACAGGAATTTTATAAAAGGGTTCAGTCAAGTTTTTGCACCAATCCTTGAGACCATCAGGGAGGTAAATCAGCCATTTCAATGGAAAGAAGCAGCCGATAGGAATTTTAATTTGTTGAAAAGAAAAATAACAGAAAAGCCTATTCTAGCATTGCCAGATTTCGAGAAAGTCTTTCAAGTGGAGACTGATGCAAGTGGGGAAGAAATTGGAGCGGTGTTGAGCCAAGAGCAAAGAATGATAGCATATTTTAGCGAGAAACTAAATGATGCGAAAAGGAGGTATTCTTCCTATGACAAAGAATTCTACGCTATTGTGCAGGCGATAAAAAAATGGAGGCATTACTTACTGCCAAAGGAATTCATTTTATATTCAGATAATCATGCTTTGCAGTTCATTAATAATCAGCCAAAGTTAAATCAGAAGCATGCCAAGTGGGTAGAATTTCTACAAAGTTTCACTTTTGTAATAAAGCACAAAAGCGGTAAGTCTAATAAAGTGGCAGATGCGTTGAGCAGGGTAAGTTTTCTTTTGCAAGAATTCAAAGTGGGTGTTGTAGGTTTTGATGAGATGATAGAAATGTATCATGATGATGAGGATTTTAGGGATATCTACATGAGAGTGCAGAATCTAATGAGCCATAACAGAAGTCAATGGATGGACTACCTTGTTCAAGGAGGCCTGTTATTTAAGAGCAACAAATTATGCATTCCTAAATGTTCAATGAGAGAAAACATCATTAAAGAAAAGCACAGTGGAGGATTGTCTGGTCATTTTGGACAAGATAAGACTTTCGCCCAGGTAAATGATTTTTATTATTGGCCGAAAATGCAAACTGATGTTAAAAAGTTTGTTGAGAAATGCAGGGTATGTCAGTATGCCAAAGGAAGGAGTCAAAATACAGGTCTATATCAGCCATTGCCCATACCAGATCGACCATGGGATGCAGTGAGTATGGACTTTATTCCGGGTTTACCAAAAACTCAGAGAGGAAATGATTCTATATATGTTGTTGTAGACAGATTTTCAAAAATGGCCCATTTTATTGCTTGTAAGAAGACTAGCGATGCCACACACATAGCCAATTTGTTCTTTTTTGAGATTGTAAGATTGCATGGTTTACGTGTAAGTATTGTATCAGATCAGGATACAAAATTTGTAGGGAATTTCTGGAGAAAACTTTGGAAGAAGCTGGGAACTAAACTCAATTTTAGTTCAGCCTACCATCCTCAGACCGATGGACAAATTGAAGTTGTGAACAGAAGCTTGGGAAATATATTACGAACCTTGGTTCGTTAGAATCCCAAACAGTGGGATTTAGGATTAGCTCAAGCTAAATTTGCTTACAATGACACACCAAACCAGAGCACAGGAATGAGCCCATTCCAGATTGTCTTTGGGATGCATCCAAGAGGAGTATATGAACTCAGAGATTTGGGAAAATAGGAAGCCAGAAGTGCAAGTGCTGAAGATTTTGCTGAACAAATGCAAAAGCTACAAGAAGAAGTCAAAGATAAATTACAGGAAAGCACCAGAAGATATAAACAGAGAGCAGATATGAAAAGGAGAGAAAAAGAATTTCAAGTAGGAGATTTAGCCATGGCATATTTGAGGAAGGAGATATTTCCTACAAGGACTCATAATAAACTGAAATTGAAGAAAATAGGACCCTGTAAAATCAAAAGGAAATTTTCAGCTAATGCATATGAGTTTGAGCTACCAGAAGGGATCAGAATATCCCCCATTTTTAATATTGCAGACTTGTATCCATTCAGAGAGGCAGAAACAAAGTTGGAGAAAGAAGTCACAGGTGATGAAATTCAAACTGTGGATTGGGAGGAACAAGTACCAAAAGCATCTCAAAAAGAATTTGAAGCTATTTTAGACCGAAGAGTATCTAAGAAAACCAGAGGGTAGATATATTTCCAATATCTAGTCAAGTGGAAGGAGCAGCCAGTGGAAGATTCGAGTTGGTTGACAACAGCTGAACTATAGAAATATGGAGTGAGTCCTGAAGGTTTGAAGGACAAATCTTTTCTTCCCCGGGAGTCTGATGCAGGAGCATCAACATTAGCCAGCAATGTGGAGGATTGTCCACATGTTGTGGCTAATCACAGTTAAATTCATTTACTGTTACCGAGAAGGATGACTTCTCAAATTGTTAGTTATTGTAATAAATAAGGCATTGTTTTATTTAGATTGGGGATAAGATTTGTTAGCTTAGGTGTGCATGAAAGCTAAGAGATAGAAGATTGCTGTTAAATCTCTTAGAAATATAATATTATTGTTAGATTTTGTTAGAGAAATTATGGAGTTAAAAAGGGGAAAATATAATCGTGTACAGGGGAGAGAGTGAGGCTTGGTGTGGAGCGAAAAGCTCAAAGTGTATTTTGGATTGTATCAAAACAGAGGTCATTATTACAGTGTAATCTGGCAAGGCCGAGACCCTATATTTTATATATGAAATAATCCAGTGTTTGTGCAATGCTTTGTTTATGCGGCCATGAAGGCTTTGTATGTTGATTTTTTTTTGTTCTCCATACAATGTGATCTGCTTGTATTCTTATTAATAAATTGTAAAGAATTCTTGTGCTCAAAGCAAATCCAAGTTAATTAGAGTCTGCGAACGGAAAGGCCCATTTACACAGCGAATTGACGCAGAA
Organism: Pinus tabuliformis; assembly: GCA_031772625.1. Classification (NCBI taxonomy): domain Eukaryota; kingdom Viridiplantae; phylum Streptophyta; class Pinopsida; order Pinales; family Pinaceae; genus Pinus; species Pinus tabuliformis. The sequence goes on along the minus strand of CM062817.1, from coordinate 2,021,157,972 downwards.
CCCCCTTAGCGGAGTACTGGGCAGACAAGAAAGATTATTCAGATTGATTGTGGACCATGTCAGGTCCAGAATTACCATCACATCGGCATATCGGCGATGACAGAGCGATATCATATCGGAACCTTTAAGCGGTGAGTGTGGACCCGATATAATATATATCGAGTTGAATTGCTAGATCGGGTCCAGATCTATATCGGCAGACGCACATATGTGTATAGTGCGTCGAGCGATCGCCGATCGCGACGAAATATTATTGGGCGGAGGTGGATGCGATAGAACCATTAACTGTGGCAAAGTGGAGATCGGTTCCGCAACCTCATCAGGGTCATCGAGACCGCGGCATGTGCTTATGGTTGTAACAGCCGATATCGGACCTGTCAAAAATTGCAAAGGTATATATATAATTTGAAGTCCGGGCGGTAAAAAAAAAAAACGGGTTTTTGTATGTTTCCATATAGTTTTATATATATGTGGGCGCGGGTGTAGAAAGGGGTTTTATATATATATATGATTCCCATGTATTTATGATGGGTCATTCCCGATTCATGTAATATGGTGCTTGCGAGCTTTAAAGCTCGGGTGGTGGCTTCCGATGGGTGTTTAAGAGCGCTGATAAAAAGGTGGCTTTGATTCCTCATATGTCCATGGTCATAAAAGGCTTAAAGCCTTAAGCGCTTCCGATAAAGCCTGTAGGTTGTTACCACAGGTCAAGGGCCGATTTTTATTAAGAAAAGGGAATTTTGGGTAATATCCAAGACTACCTTTTCATCAAAATGTCTCTTTGCATGCATGAAAGAATAAATGTTACGTGTTTCATCCCATGGAAAGTAAATGTAATTTGTTCATGTAAGATTTAGTTAGTTTTGTTTGGTAAGAAATATATGTTTCACATGGAAGAAGAAAAAGTTAGCATGTCATTTTATGTTGGAGAGGACAAGTAGTTGCATGCACGAAATTATAATTATTACATTAACTTTGTTTGAAATAGAGGTTTGATTTTATACATAACACTAATTTTTAATATCTCTCCTGTGGAAAAGATCTTTTTGGGAAATAACATGCATTCACATGCATAAGTATAGAATCTATTGTGTTAATCCCTTTTAAAAGGAAACATAATAGTATGCACAAAGAAAATTTCTTGTTCGGCTAGTTCTCTTGAAAGCTTGCTATGCATTTTCATGCACAAGAACATTATCTAGTATGTTAGCATTCCTTTGGAAAGAATATGAAAGTGTATGCAAGATTATGTTAGTGTTCTGTTGGAAATATGATGTTTAGTGATTTTCTTGTTACCAATGCATGTGAAATGGTTTTAAAGAAGATATTAAATTAAATTATGTTTATGATTTATACACGCACACTAATAGATGTTGAAGTGTCACTAATAAATATTTATTATTGTCTAATTAATATTTTATGTTTTATCTGGTCATGATATCAAGTGTGTTGGTGACAACAATGATATGAAAGGATGGTGACTTGGGTAAAGGATAATTCAAATTTAACATTGTGGAAGATAAATACTTGTTGGTCCATGCAGATTTAGGAATTCCAACTGTCAAATGATCCACTAATGGGAAGAACCAGGCTGTAAAGACTTAATGTTCATGGCTTCATGGGTAAATGATATCATGATGTTTATAATAGATTATAGCTAGTTATCCTTCAATTCAGATGATAAATATTTGTACTACTTTAAAACAATGGTTAATGGATGGAATCCCTTACAAGCCATTAAGTGAGGGGTGAACACCCTCACAAGCATTTAATGATAAAACTAAATGTTTGTTGGTTTTCATTCTATGGGGTTTTGAGGGTATATTAGTGTCTAATGGTGTGATTTCTTGTTGTGTCTTCCATAGATGACATGATCGTTATATTATCAGAATGTGATTAACTCACTAATTTAAAATAACCATGGAATTGATGCAATGTTACATTTAGAATTTTAAGTTAATATGATACAACAATAATAGTAAATGGTTGTGTAACTCACTATGCTTTTACTAAATATTTATCTATGTAATGATGATGGTTATTCTAATGCTAGAAAGCAATTTAAAAGTGACACATTGGTAAATGCTAAAAAAAAATCCTAACTCCATGCAATTTCCTACGAGTTTACCTGGGGATGTTACAAGTGGTATCTGAGTAAAAATTTGCAGCACTATCACCCTTTGGGAATCATTAAGAAAAAGAAGATGTAGAGGTGTGATGCTAGTGGGCATCATATCAGGTATAATTCTAATTGAACTTGTAGTAGACTACAATTAACATGAGATTCATTATGCATGATTAATGACCACTTTAAAGAGAAGAAAGTGATAATGCTTCTTTAAAATTTGTGCTCATAACACTTGAATATGGATCTGGATAAAAGACAATAAAACCTTTATTGCACCTATGAACAATCTTGAGAACTAACGAGTTATAGTGAGGGTTAATTACCAAACTTTTGCATGCATGCTTCTACAATAATGATTATGGTGCATATAAAAAATGATTAAAATTATAATGCACTTCTTAGAAAGAATGAATGCAAGTATGGTTTGTGTGATAACTAAAGAATGTAGAAGTTGGTGTTGACCCTAAGGAGGGTATTAGAATGTTTTAAAAAACTAATACATTGAAAGAACCTCTTTAGATGCTAGAAATTAAGAATGAGTCAAGTGGAACTCATATAGTGAACTTAAATTCCATGAAAACTCATAGTAGAATAATATTGGGTTGGCTTTCTTCATGCATAGCTACAGATGAAAATTTGTATTCCATGTGTTTTTCAAAAGTGGTAAATGAGATCCAAAGTTTTGTTATTTTAAATAATTTTATCCCCAAGATCTTTCGATGTGACTCAACTCAACATAAGGGGGTATTCATACCCAAAGACCATTTAACCAACAACCTCATTCCAAAAAAAGTGTTATTCTGACTCAGATACATAATACGTATGATTTTGTTGATTTGTCGTTGTTGTATAGGGATTGTTGATTGTGTTGTTTAGTAGAAATTTTACCATTGATGACACTAATATGATTCACATTATTCTGTAAACTCTAGTTTTACTGTCTCTTTGATAGTTTAAGCATATTTATGAAAATTTATTTGATGTCTATTAATTATTTGCTAAAATTCCTCAAGGGAAGTAGATCATGTGCTTACAAACTGCTGGTTAAAATGCCTCAATGGCTGTAGATTTCGTTCTTGAAAAATATTTAATAAAATTCCACAGTGGTTGTAGATTGCATGAATGTAAATTGTTTTCCCAAAATTTACCAATGGTTGTCACTTACATGGCTGCAAGCTAATTGAAATGAAAGAAAGAAAACCACATTTTTTGTCCTAGTGGTCAATGAGATTGTTATTTCTCTATAATATTGATGGTTGGTGTTGTTGGGAAAAGTATCCAATACGGAATGACCCTATCCCACTCTAAGGGTGATAGTACCTCATCAACAATTGAAGCAAAGCTATCTAAGATTTCTTCTTTATGAAAGTAAAATAGGGGAGAAAGAGATCCACTAACCGATGTCGTCCGCTAATGGTTGATCCAATCTTCTCTCCTTGTTGCTTGCTCCCAGCTCCTTGCTCTTTCACTAGCCCAGCTACACCAAGATCCTGCAAAATGGCAAGAGAGGGAAACTACAAGAAGCATATATTCATAATTGATTCAAGGATTAGAATAAATCAAATACACAAGTATAACAATACACCATTGAGACACATGCATATAGAAGAACCTCAAATGCTTTATTAATGGAAGAAGTAAAGTTCAGGAAGTGATACAACCATAAAAGGCCCAATCCAGCATCACCTCCCAGCAGAAAGAAATCTCCTCTTCACCTCCTTCAAAGCAAATCACCCAATAATTCTAAACTCAAACCAACAACACTTCCTTACATTCACAAGATTCCAGCCTCCTTATACCTCATGAGAGAGCTCTATATATAGGAGTTTTGGAGAAAGGATGAGTCATCTTGAGGCTGGCATGAAGCTGACTAGTGTCCTCTCCCAATTCAGTTATTCTTCAGTTCTTGAGTCCACTTGGAGGTTCTTGCTTCCACTTGGAGATCTAGACCCTCTTACTCATCACCAGTCGAATTCCCTGATCCAAGTGTCATTTTGGAAGCTTCCTGGGCATTGACACCTTGAGGAATGACTGTGCCACATGTCCCAACTCGCCCAGTGTAGGTAGCCTTCTTTGAAGTTGACATTCAGCGCAGGTAGACAGTGGAGCAGTTGACATTCAGCGCATATGCTCAGTGGAGAAGTTGACATGATCCAGAATTAGCTTGTTTTTGAGTGTTTTCAGGTGGAGAACTGATATTCAGTGCTGTGGTTTGCTGACCTTGTTCCTTTAGGGGTAGGAACAACATGTTTAGGGACATTGGATCCCTTAGATTATGGACATTTCATGCTTCATGCTGTAAGGCACAAAAATGTCTATAACAGTTGCCCCCTAAAGTATGAGGCCATTTATCGAGTGAAATGCTTTATCAGGAGGATCCGAAGTTCATTCAATCGCTGAGAGGTGACCTGTAATAAAATACAATACAATACATTATTTTTCATTCTGCTTTCATGATCTAGCTGAGGCGGGCATTCCCATGCTCAGCTTTATAAATTCATTTTGGTACATATAACAGACGATCGTCTGATGGTAGACTGATAATTCTCTGCTGAAATTATCATCCTTTGAGTAGGATGATCATCTACTGTAATGATGTACATGTAAAATGTCTTTATATTTCCTGAATATATATCGCAGCCCGGATGGATGAAACTAGATCCGGGGTCTTCAAACTCGTTCGATCTTCACTCTAAGTACAAGTCGATCCATGTGAGAATTGCGCTGAAGTCGAACATGGAAAGACATCGCTTGATTACCGGTCAATGATGTAAACCGTTAACAAGCGCGAGAGGAATCACCGATAATGATAATGACCGTCAAGGTACTGCAGTACAATTCACGTGGTGTGAATAAAGGACTTGGCGTCGAACACCACGCAAAATCTTTCGGTCGAAGGTCATTGATGTATACCTGTCGCCGAAAGTGAGAAACTTGCCATTGAGGCATGCAAGCTTCAAACTACTGAGGGGGGTGTTCCTAGATCAACTTCTTGGATAATGAGTTGAAGTCGACAAGAAGCGATCCGTCAAAGGAGGGCCTTAATGCATCCCACATCAGTGACACGGAACGGAGCTAATGATTTTAGTGGAGGTGAAAACAATCTGTGACATATGATTCAGGGTGGCGATCATGGGTGGATGAAGGATAATGTATGGAAGTGGATGGGACATGGTTGACTCTTTCTAAACAACATCTCTTGAACATATAACGACACTGATGTGATGGATTGGTAGCATTACCCCAAATGCGGATGGTTTGGCGAGACCATGGTGATGAGACCGGTGAATGAAACAACCCAACCCGATGTGGTACGGAGGAAAAGTGTCATGTTCAAGAGTGACTTGCTATCATTAAAGCTTTGAGGTTCTCCCAATTTTTCCCCAGTCATTTCTGACCAGTACCTCTTTATTTTTGTCAAGCTTGAGGAGGATAACATATGCTTGTTCTATAACCTGCCCTTCGGGCAAGCCCATCGCTATGTTTTAACGAGCCTAGCGATAGGGAAACTCGTTCTCGTCTAAAGACAAGTTTGTCGCTATTTAATCATTTTAACGAGTCTAACGACAAGGAAAACTCGGTCCTTTTCATTTTTAGAGAGTCTAAAAAGGTACAGAAAGTTAACTCCAAAATTCCTTTTTCGTCATCTAATCCCTTAAGTCCGAAAAAGTATAAAACAATACAGAAGGGATGATTTTTCGATAACTTTAATGAGCTGAATAAAACAAGCGCTCGACCTTTTTGTGCAATAATCCCTCAGGTCCAAAAAGATTGAAATCTAGAGGAGGGATAGCTCTTCTGGTCACATTAACGAGCTGGAGGGCCAAAACTCGGCGATCTTTTCATATTTTACGAGTCAGTTGAAAAGAGCTCAAAGAAGACTCGTCTTTTGAGGAACGAGTGATAAACAGGGATAGCAACTGATTCCAGGTACAGGTTGGAATTTTCCAATCACGACAGTGTCACAAGGATGGCTAGGTGAAATCACTCTTCGCAGCTGTTCCTCAAAATGGGTAAACAATCATATGGAGGTGAACGATCGGCTAAATGACGGTGGAGGTGGCAGGTGCAAACACGACCAAGGCTTTTTATGGCTGATAAATTTACGATCACAGAGGTTATTTACCGGGATAGGTTCATTTTTTATTTAAAAATGAGCTTAAACTCTGGGGGAAACATTGCTCACTGCTTTTATTTATTTTTTAACGAGCATGAAGACGGCGTTAAAACTTCTCGGATCTTGCTTTTATTTTTTAACGAGCATGAACTTTATGCTAAAACTGTTCGATTATACCAGTCATAAGATAAGAAATGTCTCCTGTGAGATCTCTATTTTTTAAGGAGTTTCATCTTCACTAAGCTTTACTCCATATCCTTTCTTTATGCAAGTTCGGAAATGACTAATCTAAAAAACAGATAAATAACCGCTCTTTGCTTGCACTCCAAAAGGTTTGCATGCCCCCAGGTACAAAATACAATTTCAAGACTGCCCCTACTTATCCATCAAAACATTTGTTTAAAAGGGTGAGGCTTGCCCCTTTCTGGTTACCCAAAGATTGTTTCGTTAACTTCTTCAAACAAAAACATTTCCTCGGCACTGTCTACTGAAATAGACAAGGGTGAATGACTGTTGTCAAACACGTAACCTTGACAAAAGAGTCCTATTCCAGAACAACCCCTCTTCCATCCACGGACGGGGTACGGACTAGTCATACTCTCTCGCGGAAATTCTACCTTATACCCAAGGTTTTCTCTGCCCGAAGCAGACCAGGATGCATGCCCCCTGGGTTCCAGTCCCATCTTTCCAAATCACTCGCACTCATCGGGAAGGAGGACTGGGGGTGGAGACATTTCCTGATTGAATAGACCATTCACAGTTGGTATGTGACTATTTGCGATGCGTGATCCCGGAAATGAAAGTTGGTCTACGAGCTTGACCATCCTTCCTTCGTGTGGAAAACACATTACTCTAAAGAGTGAGGAGACTACTGCTCCCATGGAATATATATAGTCTCGTCCAAGGAGTAGGTTATAATCCAAGGGTCCTTGAACGACCATCACGTTCATTTGAACGGTCTTCCCTTTCAATGTAACAGGCACATTGGGGAGGATCCCTAATGGTCGACTGGTTCCTTTATCGAAACCCGAGAGATTTCTTATCTCAGGCAAAAGCGCCGGGGAACCCAGTGCTTTCCAAGCAATAGAGGAAAGGATACTCACAGATGCCCCTTCATCAATGATAGTGCCAGCCATTACCATTCTGTATATTTGGACGATGATTCTGAATGGTATGCTGGTTGACAACCGGGGTCTGCCTAATTGATTCCAATCAAAGGATACAACTAGGTTGCTTGGTGGTGCGACCGAATACACGGCCGGATATGACCCTGACGATGTTCCTTCCTGCGATAAAGGAATGGGCACATTGCCCTGATGCTCATCAGAGTCTGTGTTGATGAAAAGAATTTGGATGGTGTCATCCTTATTCTCTTCGGTGAGGGTGCTATTTGAAGATGAATCTTCAGTGACGGTGTCATTTGACGATGAAACTTCTGAAGGAAGAACCGGGTCAACTACCATTTCGACCTTTGGACTTTCGTCCGGTCTGGATTCAATAGGTTCATTTTCAATGACTGACGCTTCAGCTGATCACTTGAGCGGGCCAGCTGTATTCTCAACCAACGAAGGACTTGGCACGAGTTTTTTGTATCCAGGAGGAAGTCTCAACGGTGAAACCAGACGATCTTCCAAAACTCTCTTTGCTTCGTCTAAGAAGGGACAACGGTGGATGGCGTGATCGCCTTCACACAGTCTGTAGGGGGATCTTGCTCCCCCTCTTTGTCATGAACCTTCACTTTCGCTGGTTGACGGTAAGCATTCAACATGGCTATCTGAGGTTGATGCTCCCGAATTGTGCAAACGAGGGGACCAGTCCCTTAGTATTCGGGGAATACAGGGACAATCTCTATGGAAGTGGTCTCCTCTACATATGACACATGGCGATTTAGACCCGGTCTGTGCTGTGTGTGGATTTTTGTCAGATGTCTTTTGCTTGCCCCCAGTCACCTTAGGCTCCTTCTTCTTCTTCTCTCTCTTCTTCTTCTCCTTCTTCTCCATGGGAGCTTGGCTTTTGCCGGCTCTACCTTGCGAAGATGAAGGATTGGAAGAAGAGTTATAGGAAGTAGAAGTCTGGTGGGCAGCTCTAGACTGATCTAACTGTTGACTTGACTGTTCAGGAACCATGGTGTTCTGAACTACATTGGTTGAGAATAACCAAATTGGCAGGCGAATTGTCAGTCCTGGAAGCGACAATGTGGCCATGTGGGGCGCACCAACTTCTCCCCAAGAGGAGAAAGGACTAGGATTTCCATCATGTGGAATTCCTTGGTTGGGGCGTTCCATGTTCTCAACCTACAGATCAACGCAGGAATAGGAGGTGATTATGTTCCGATTAAAATAAATTTTATAACGACGCTTTAGACACAACTTGCTTTTTCACTTTTTAAGAGTCGAGAAAAAGCTAAAGATGACTCTAGTCTCCGTCGATGTTTTAACGAGCCCGAAGTGACAAATGCTCGGTTGGACTTTTTCAATTATAGAGTTTGAAAAAGGCCAAAAGAAACTGCTCTGGAGATCTAGGCAGAGGGTGTGCCAAACTTTTCGCAAAACCACAGAATACGTTTTACGGTACAAGTGGTCGATCTTCGTGAATGTTGTGTTCACTGCATTGCGATCAGTAGGGCGACCGACACGGCTTCCTATGGATAAAGGATTTGTTCCTATAGGGGTCTCCCAATATATACGTGACGGTACGTGGGAGCACAAGTCCGTATTGATACTTATCGTTTCACCGTGGAGGAATCACCCAACCACTCAACGCTAAGATATCACGTTTAACGACGCCGGAACACGTCTCTAGCTTAGACCTCTATGTGTTTGCGTTATGTTTCAATGCGTTGTTATGTAAATTCAATTTATTTTAAGGTTGATCTTGTTTAGCAGTTTTCCTTTATGGATCACCACGAGATGTATAATACAACTTCCTAAATGCAGTCTAAGATGATAAGCAAGCTTTTAAATCTTTCAACTTTGAAAATCTTAACTACTGAGGGAAAAGAAAGACATCATATTTTCACACAGATCATAGAGCACACACTAATGCACTTTTTCCCTAAATCAACATGCAAGCTGTCAAAATGCACGTGCACAATGCAGGTATTTCTTTCCTCTTTCTTAATGTTGATGTATTACAAAAAGAAAGCTGTTGTATAATTTTGAATTCAATTTCAAGTGAAAGTAAACAAACTTTGTCCAAAATCAAAAGACACCTTAAGATTTACTTGTTTCGACACTAGAGATACATAAATTCAAACCATATGACGAAAGCAAAAGCTCAATCAGCTATGAACAGCAAACAAACTAACTCTTAAGATCAAAACGACACTTATCACAGGTCTAGATCTAAGAGGCCACAGCAAGACTAGTTCACTTTCGTTATGGGAAACTGCAAATGATATAAGAAATACACAAAGAAAAAATACAGTTTCTTTATACAACCGAGGCGGAATAGTGGCAAGGAAAGGTGGTTTCAGATAGGTACATTGACTGATAACAGGCTGCAAAAACAGGAATGAAAACAGGGCAACAAATAGGAGGGAACCCCAGTAGAACTAGGCAAAACTGGTTCAGCGCAGGTAGTACACTGGCAGTTTGACCTTCAACGCAGGTATCCCCTTCGGGACCTGCGATGAAATGCAGACTGCCTTCACAGGGCCTGCAATGAAGAGATAAACTTTCGTTTTTCTCAGTTTCCGGGTCATAGATTGCTCAAAAATTCACAGTTTTTGGCCAAATCAGAAGCTATCAATCAAGTACACACTAAAGGATGAAAAGGAGGATGAAAAGCTATCACTAAGATCTGTTCAGAGTCCTTGTGGATCAGCTCTTCAAATCATAAACATGCCCAGAAGCTGAGCCAGAGTAGCTGCCCTCTACTTTGCATTTGAAAGATCCAAATGCAGTTCGATTCGGTACTCTCTGTGTTTAGGAAATGAATAGCAAAAACACAAACAACCAACAAGATACGATCCCCAGTGGAGTCGCCAATTTTTTGTTGGGAAAAGTTTCCAATACGGAATGACCCTATCCCACTCTAAGGGTGATAGTACCTCAGCAACAATCGAAGCAAAGCTATCTAAGATTTCTTCTTTATGAAAGTAAAATAGGGGAGAAAGAGATCCACTAACCGATGTCTTCCGCTAATGGTTGATCCAATCTTCTCTCCTTGCTGCTTGCTCCCAGCTCCTTGCTCTTTCACTGGCCCAGCTACACCAAGATCCTGCAAAATGGCAAGAGAGGGAAACTACAAGAAGCATACATTCATAATTGATTCAAGGATTAGAATAAATCAAATACACAAGTATAACAATACACCATTGAGACACATGCATATAGAAGAACCTCAAATGCTTTATTAATGGAAGAAGTAAAGTTCAGGAAGTGATACAACCATAAAAGGCCCAATCCAGCATCACCTCCCAGCAGAAAGAAATCTCCTCTTCACCTCCTTCAAAGCAAATCACCCAATAATTCTAAACTCAAACCAACAGCACTTCCTTACATTCACAAGATTCCAGCCTCCTTATACCTCATGAGAGAGCTCTATATATAGGAGTTTTGGAGAAAGGATGAGTCAGCTTGAGGCTGGCATGAAGCTGACTAGTGTCCTCTCCCACTTCAGTTATTCTTCAGTTCTTGAGTCCACTTGGAGGTTCTTGCTTCCATTTGGAGATCTAGACCCTCTTACTCATCACCAGTCGAATTCCCTGATCCAAGTGTCATTTTGGAAGCTTCCTGGGCATTGACACCTTGAGGAATGACTGTGCCACATGTCCCAAATCGCCCAGCGCAGGTAGCCTTCTTTGCAGTTGAAATTCAGCGCAGATGCTCAGTGGAGCAGTTGACATGATCCAGAATTAGCTTGTTTTTGAGTGTTTTCAGGTGGAGAACTGATATTCAGTGCTGTGGTTTGCTGACCTTGTTCCTCTAGGGGTAGGAACAACATGTTTAGGGACTTTGGATCCCTTAGATTATGGACATTTCATGCTTCATGCTGTAAGGCACAAAAATGTCTATAACAGTTGGTAAGATGGGACATTGCAAAATGTGTAATGCTATGGTATGCAAGATATGTTAATTTGTTTTTTCTAAGTTGTATGATTGTTGTTATGTGGAAATTTGGAAGGTATACCACCTATATGACATGTGATGAATTGTCATCAATGTACTTTTACAAACTGTGGGACATATGTTGGGGGTCAAGTATGGATGCATGATGTACATAAATGTTCCTTTGCTTTAATGATAATATGAAAATAGAAAGTTATGTAAATTACAATGGATTTTTAGACATTTTTAGACACTGAATTATTATTGGATTGAATGGCTATCGAAGCCATGATGTCATTGATTTTATGACTTAATATTTTATTTCATTATTGAATTAATGGATACATTGTTTGGTATATACAGGAAATAACTCTAGATTTTTAGAAGACTTCTTGTCATCTTATGAAAAAATATAGGTTGTTAAGTCAAAGATCAACCTTCCCTAAAATTCTCCTAAAAAATACTTAGGAGAAAATAATAAAGAGGAAAATATTAACATAATGGGAGAGAAAGATTATGTTAATCACTTAGTTGGAGAGAAATATTAAGTTGGGTGAAATAAAGCACAAAGAGAATGGTTTAAGGAAAAAAAATTATTTTTTGAAAAACCTAAGATAAAAAGGCCTAAGTAAAAGGTTAGGCACCAGTGATCAAATTTGAATGGTAGGTCTTAATTTCATTTAGAAGGGCACACATTTAGGTCGCACTTCTAGAATGAAAAGAATAACAAAAAAAAGCAATTCAATTGACAATAGTAAATTATTTTCAAATTTCTTTTTATTTTTTCACAAACAAAAAGATACTACTATGTCGAAGGCTGCATTAGTAAATGAATTACTCTTACATGTGTGATTGAGAAATGTAACCACATAAGATCATATTTCACAGGCCTTGAACTCAACCAAAATTGAACCAACTATAGGGACAAAATCATAGTTGGGAAACTGCATATGAGTACAAAAAATAAACATATATACATAATTACATCTTAATGAAATTGAAATAAAAATAAAAATACGAAGAAACAAAAATACTTATATTAAAAGTATATGGAAGGTCTCATTTATAAAATTAAAAATAAATTCTAGCTTATGTGTAATTCTAGCTTATAAACTTCAAATTTGACCAAATCACTATTCTATTGTCTATTAGAACTCTTTTGGAAAGCTGAGACTTCCAATATTTGCACATCTCAAATTATTGGAACTACAGTCCCTATACTTGGCCGCAAAATTGATCTAAGATAGCTTTTTCTTTCAGTTATAAAACTTTGACAGTTGTGGTCCTCCAGCTTAACATATCTTGTGCAATATCCTGCAATGATTACATTCAATATGTGTTAGAAAAACTTCACATAAAAACTTGAAAAATATGGTTATGCTTTCATTTACAAAAGGAAAATGGTATAAAACTAAAAAAATTCACTTACCAAAATGGTTCATTTAAGTGCTCGATAGAGTAAGACAATGATGGTAATAAACACTGAAACTTACTAGTTCTTTCAATCTATTTTCATAGTGGAAGAGGTTTTCGAGTTTTCATCTCTTTCCATTCATCATAAATAGCATTCCAATCTACCTCATTTAGAGCATGAGGTGCACTGAGAGAGATAAACATTAACATATCCAATGTTTTTAAAGAAAGCCTTGATCTATCCTCATTTTTTATCCGATTTAATTTTGAAAAACCTCTTTCACAAACTGCTGTACTAGCCGGAATAGCAAGAATTGCTTGCCATAGCTGCATTAAGCATGGAAATCCTTCAAACCATTCAATTTCACCTCCACATAGATCCCATGCTCCAAACATATGCTTCTTTGGGTAATATTTATACATAGTACATATAAATTCATCCATTTCACCCATACATTTAATGTTGTCCACAAAAACCAAGCCGCCAGCACTAAATTTTTCACATAAACATGTCAACCATCTTCTTGTTTGAGAGTCTCTGTCATCCATATCCTCATAATAATTACGAGGACTAAAAAACTTAGCTGCATTAAAAATAGGTAAATCTGTGAACCTTGCATTTAGAGAGTCAATCACCTTCATTACAAAAGCCTTTCCCAGCGTAATGCAGTCATCTAGTGTCCCTGATATTTGTGACTTTGGCAAACTCTCAAACCTTAATTCATGTACATGTACTATACATGTGCAATCTGCAAACTCAAGAGTTCCCTGTTGTGTTTTATTTAAGAAGGATTATGTATGCATTGCAGCTGCCCCAAATGTGCCTTTTAGAAATCATTTATGAAGCAAGCTAATAGTGATATCCAAAGTTGTTCCAATAGATTTAATGTCAACATGATCCTCTTGAAACTTTTGATTCAGGTTATTTAATTCAATAAGCACATCTGAAAGTAAGTGGATGCAAAATTGAACTTGAAATATTGTAGCCATCTCATACATTTTTTTCTCCACTAACTCCCAGTCCCTTAACAAAGCAGGCATGATCTTAACGAGTCTTTCCATGACTTTTCCTCTATAAAGCCATCTAATATGATGAATTTGTAGCACTTCTAGCCTTGTGATTTGAAATGACTCCATTAGCTCTTTCAATTCTCCATGTATTTTAGTAGATTTCCCTAACCATGAATAGATCTTGTTTGCAAACTTATCAATAGCTTGCAACTCTTCAAAATAAGATGAAGCATCATTAGCTGCTAATGCTTCTTGATGAGCTATACAATGGATATCTACTAAATGAGGAGCATGTCGACGAAGCTTAGTAGATAAACCTTCACGAATACCCCTCATGGATGATGCTCCATCGGATCCAAATCCAACTAACTTTGTCATGGATAGATTCATGTCTGCTAAAAAAGATGTCACAGTATCATACATAGACTGTGATGTTCCATCCCTAATTTGTAGCAATTGTATGAATTTTGTAGCACATGGACCTCTTCCTTCATTGGTCAAATATGTAATATAAATAATCAAATGTTGCACCATAATCCGATCAGTGCTTTCATCAACTAAAAGTGAGTAATATGGGCTTTGGAAAATCTCATCTTTTAATTTTTTTCAATATACCTCCTTAGCAGCTTCTAGAAAGTATTTTCCAGATGTTGTATTTGTATATGCTGAGTATTCATCTGTTAGAGGCATGTGAGGAGTGTTTTTATACCTATTCAAGTCACAAATTGGCTTATATACTTCCAAAGGTAAATCATGTATTGCAACAAAATACATGTTCTCAATAACTGATATAATTCTCTCTTTCTGAGCATCAACCATTAGTTCTACATGTTTTGTAATTGGAAGAGTACTCCGTTTAGTTTCTCCCTCTACAAGTTGCAAAGAAAATTTATGAGCCTATGATGTTGCATGGATGTTTAAGGCACTAACTTGAACGGTTGTGCTTCCATCTTTAGCAAATGGAGTTTCCCTTTTAAATTTTACACACCATGAACATTTTATCCTTTCAACACCATTAAAATATTTTACAGCATAAGCCCATGGAAATCTCAACTTCCATTTGGACTTGAATGTTCTTTTGTACCTCTCGGATGTTGGTTCCTCTTCAAGAAGTTCTGCACTATCTGATTCATGGTCCTCATCCACATGATCATATACTTCAGTTTCAGAAATATGTGGTTGATTAGAACATTGAGAGATACCAAATGCATCAGAAAGTGAAAGTTGTTTCAGATCCTTTTTGGGGCGACCAAGAGGTGGCATTTTATACCTATAGTCAACAAAACAAGAAATATAAAAATATAAATTAATATAAAGAAACATATTTTTATTTGAAAATAAGACAATATACAACAAAATCCATATGAAAACTAATGAAAAGCAACAAATAGATCTCACACACATAGGTCTGTTGATCACTGAAAATTAAAATTAACATTGATCTTCATGGAAGGTTATGCACATTGCTATCACCAAAATGAAATTTATTCTATAACAAGGAATATCTCAAATAGTTTTTTAGTAATTGTAATGTAGAAGGCATCATGATTCACAAGGACAACAATCACAAAAAAGAGGATGCACAAAGCACACCAGCAGTTGGCAGTTCGAGTGGGGAAAGTCTATGCAGCATGTGTCATGTATGGATACTTCTTGAGAAGAGTTCACAAACACTTCCAACTAGAGAAGAGCATTAAGATGTTTCCTTTTGTCTCAAAAGAAGAAAGTGATTCTCAACAGTTGAATTACACCCACCCAGAATTAGAAGGTAGAAATTAGCAAGAAAATTTAGTTGTACAAGGTGGTGTTGCTGGATAATAAATAATGAATAAAAATCATACACGATTATCTCCCAACACTGCTAACACCAGATGATTAAGATATCCATGAATATTAACATGCATGGTTCCATGATTGTTATGTATGTTAACAACTACACATGGTTGAGAGTGGAGGTGGGCAACTAGAAGTCCAAATTTCAATGCTCAACAACTGTACATTTCAATGTTATGGTTCTAATTACATCACACATAAAATTATAGACATGCATGCGTGTACATTTCAATGTTATGGTTCTAATTACATCTCAAATAAAATTACAAACATGAAAGAGTGCGCATTTCAATTGTTTCAAATACTCTTATTCTGTGTTTTTCTTTAGGAAAATAAAAACAACAAATGCCTCTATCTCTCTCTCTGAGTTGTTACATGCCTTTATTAGTGGAATATTTTTCTTCATCTATTTATCCTTCTTTTATACAGTAAAAAAATACATTGAACACTGTACATATGTTTCAAATCATTCCATTGCATCTCAAGTCAACTTGTTATAATGAACATAATATTGACTAGCCAACACATATAAACGTATTATCACATGAAATTGTAAAGCCATCACTCATTCTATCTTATTAATTATTATTGTCCTATATGGATTTATATCTATTGTTTTTTGTATGTTGGATTTCTCTATAATAAATTAACATTATTCATTTCACTATTGCAAACATGTGATGTTAGACTTCTCTAGGATTAAAATATAGGTAGATATACTTTGATCAATGTCACTATTGTATAGGGATTTAAACAATACTTTGATTGATTGAATAACTTCCAATTTTTTTATCCTTCAAAATGCTTGTTTATATTTTTGTAAAAATAAATAAAGTGAATGAACAATAATCAATTCACTCATGAGTGTGAGTTTTTTCTAGTGTAATTAAATTGCTTTGTATATCATGACCAAAAACTTGTGTTTCTACTCTAAAATATAGCATTTTAAATTTCTTTGTTTAATTTAAAAAGATATAAAAAATTTATTTTCTTACTTCTTGATTTATAAAGTTCAAATCCATATTACATTTGGTAAAAAAGATGATTGACATATTGAAAAATAAAAATAAAAAAAAACAAAAAAATTTGTTGTTAAATCTTTTCCACTTACATCTTATTATTCTCTTTTTACTCATTATTCTTCTATGTTCATTTCATTAACTAAAATTTTATGTTCAAAATAAGTTATTATGAGAAACAATTGATTGTAAATCACTTTACCCTTAACTTTATTGGCAATGAAATTGATAATATTTCAATTTTTGTTCCTCTTAAATATCTTATATTGTGCTATTATTAAATCAATCTATGTATCACTTTGGTCTAGCTTCATGAATTAGAGTTTGGGATACATAATTCATTTGGGATACAATGTTAATGAAATTGATAATCCCTTTAAATCTATGATATTGTGCTATTATTAAATCAATCAATGTATCGCTTTGGTCCATGTTCATCAATTAGACTTTAGGATATTCTGTTTTAGAGCATACATTCATAGTCAACACAAATATATGAGCAAAATTAATGGCCACTCATTGGAAATTATTATTAATTCTTATAAACTGAATAAATTAAGCTTAATTGCAACTAGGATAGTTATTCAGACCTATAAAAATGATAACAAAACACGAACGCAAGAGAAGCTCTGAGGAATCGAAGAAGGGTGTTGTATTTTATAGAAGACAAGGGATTAAAGGATAGTGGGTTGTATTAATAAGCGAGGCGGATTTGGAAAACTGTGGGCTGTATTTCTAATTTTTATAATTGATGAGGCGGTTTCGTGTTTGGCATGGGATAGTTTGATAGATTTATGTGTGGGTAAAGGTTTCAATCAAAATATTAAATTAAAGTATTGATAAAATATTCATATTACCAATTTAGATTGATTTTAATTTTGGATCAAAAAATGCTATGAAGCATTAAATTTATTTTCTTTTATAAGTGTTAAAAGAGACATCAATTTTTTTCCTATTATAAACTAAATAACGCAAGAGAAGCTCTGAGGAATCGAAGAAGGGTGTTGTATTTTATAGTAGACAAGGGATTAAAAAACAGTGGGTTGTATTCATAAGCGACGCGGATTTGGAAAACTGTGGGTTGTATTTCTAATTTTTATAATTGATGAGGTGGTTTTGTGTTTGGCATGGGATAGTTTGATAGATTTATGTGTAAGTAAGGTTTTTCAATCAAAATATTAAATTAAAGTATTGATAAAATATTCATATTACCAATTTAGATTGATTTTAATTTTGCATCTAAAAATGCCATGAAACATTAAATTTATTTTCTTTTATAAGTGTTAAAAGAGACATCAATTTTTTTTTCTATTATAAACTGAATAACGCAAGAGAAGCTCTGAGGAATCGAAGAAGGGTGTTGTATTTTATAGAAGACAAGGGATTAAAAAACAGTGGGTTGTATTCATAAGTGAGGCGGATTTGGAAAACTGTGGGTTGTATTTCTAATTTTTATAATTGATGAGGCGGTTTTGTGTTTAGCATGGGATAGTTTGATAGATTTATGTGTGATTGATAAAATATTCATATTACCAATTTAGATTGATTTTAATTTTGGATCTAAAAATGCCATGAAACATTAAATTTATTTTCTTTTATAAGTGTTAAAAGAGACATCAATTTTTTTTCTATTATAAACTGAATAACGCAAGAGAAGCTCTGAGGAATCGAAGAAGGGTGTTGTATTTTATAGAAGACAAGGGATTAAAAAACAATGGGTTGTATTCATAAGCGAGGGGGATTTGAAAAACTGTGGGCTGTATTTCTAATTTTTATAATTGATGAGGCGGTTTCGTGTTTGGCATGGGATAATTTGATAGATTTATGTGTGGGTAAGGGTTTTCAATCAAAATATTAAATTAAAGTATTGATAAAATATTCATATTACCAATTTAAATTGATTTTAATTTTGGATCTAAAAATGCCATGAAGCATTAAATTTATTTTCTTTTATAAGCGTTAAAAGAGACATCAATTTTTTTTCTATTATAAACTGAACAACGCAAGAGAATCTCTGAGGAATCGAAGAAGGGTGTTGTATTTTATAGAAGACAAGGGATTAAAAAACAGTGGGTTGTATTCATAAGCGAGTCAAATTTGGAAAACTCTGGGCTATTTCTAATTTTTATAATTGATGAGGCAGTTTCGTGTTTGGCAGGGATAGTTTGATAGATTTATGTGTGGGTAAGGGTTTTCAATCAAAATATTAAATTAAAGTATGGATAAAATATTCATATTACCAATTTAGATTGATTTTAATTTTGGATTTAAAAATGCTATGAAGCATTAAATTTATTTTCTTTTATAAGTGTTAAAAGAAACATCATTTTTTTCCAATTATAAACTGAATAAATTAATCTTAATTGTAGGATAGCTTATTCAGTGCACACAAACTCTGAATTCAGATGCCAGCCTTTATACATAAGTTTCATCTGAAGGTCGCGTCAATCAATTGAATTGAAAGTGGAAGACAGTTAAAATGAGAAGGACGATTCATTTTCATGTTGGCTGACACATGTTCATCACAAAGACATTTAGATGCCAACCCTTATTTCATATAATTAATCTGAAGCAAACCATTACTTGAGAGTGGGGTAAGTCTGTAAAGCTTCAGCTTTATTTTTACCCGGCAATTTTAATGAGATTGCAACTGAATAACCAGGGAAATCACTGAGACGACATATGTACATTATTCTCTCTGAAAATTATATGCTTTTGAAAGAAACCAATCCCCATATTACTTGGTAACGTCACTACTACATGGACAGAGGATAGTCTTTCAGGGTGACACTGATGATGAAGCACCAGACACTGTAACTGGGGACATTGTTTTTGTATTGCAATTGAAAGATCATAATAAGTTCAAACGAAAGGGTGATGATGAAATGGACCATCCTATTGAATATTGATATTGAAATTTGATGGGAAATAATATGATATTGATTTATTAAAAATGAGTACATGTTTATTTACAGATGACAGAGAATTGCCTGCTATACCGATCTGGACTAATCTTGTTATGTTATGACATGCATTTCCTGAACAAAACTGTCAATACTCATCAACCAGAAACCGAATAATTTCTTCAAACTCTACAAGGGACTAAAACAAGATTGTTCCCCTTCTCCATTACTATTTATTTTAGTTGTTTATGGTCTGAGCAAAAGCATTCAGTTGGCTAGAGAAAATGGACTAATTGCTAGATGTTGGGTAATAAGAACCACAAGTATTTCACATTTCATGTTTGTGGATGACCTGTTGTTTTCTAAAAAAATAAAGTAAGAAAACTACAAGCATTCCACATCATATTTTCCAGATTTGAGGTGGCATCTATAATTATTATGAACAAAGATAAATCTGTTCTCTGATTACTAGTATCTTGCCTCCAAGTCACTACCAAATTTACTAACACTGATACAAGTAACTCATTCAGAAATTGGGAATATGAAAACATACCAGGAATTGGGAATCTCCAAACAAATAAAATCCAGTATGTTAGGAAGCCTGTGGAATTCGCTCCTCTCCAGCTTAAATCGTTGTCAAACCTAGTGGCTCTCAATTGAAACTACCAAATGAAATGGTATCAAAGGATAATTGTTAAATAATAATTAATAAGAACTTGGATCATATGCACAATTAGAAAAAACAACTCAAAAAGAAACTGTTGTTTTTAAATGGGAACAACTTAGAAACTGCCAAATGTAATGGTATGAAAAGGTAATTTTGGCATAATAAGTAATAAAAACTTACATCATATACATAATTAGAAAAAACAACTCAAAAAGAAACTGTTGTTTTTGAAATGGTAGTTTCTCAAATGGGATTTAAGTTTTAACATGAAAGAAATTCCCAAATTCAACATTCTTAAAATTTTAATTTTAGAAAAAATGAAATTTAAAAAAAAGGTTGAAAATTTAACAGCCCTTCTTAAAAAATTTTAAGATAATATTCCAATTTTTTTTTTAAATGACAAAAATCATATTTAAAATTTTTTTTGAAGTGTAAAAATTTCCCCTTGCTTCTCTGACGTGCCAGAGGCCCTTTGAAGATCTCTGACGTGTTTAATTTTGAACGCTGTTACGCTGCTAAAAAAAATTCTCAAAAGAAACCAACAAGTAATCAATGGGGAACTATTGAAGATATCTTACGGTTAGGTTGAATATGCTTGGTTCATGAATAATTATGAGGCATTAACTATGGTTAGATGCAAAAATGTCTATATTCTCTTATTGATGTCCAAATTGTCTAAAGATGTTTGATGTTAGAATAGACTTTAAGTTGCATTTCTATAATATGTTGTATGCATTATAGTTCTACATTCATGATATATATATTTATTTAAGAAACATTTTTTATGAAATACGTCATGCTTGTAGATCTTTATAAGGAAATGCATGTGTTAGAAAATAATTATCTATGTTCATGCATAGAGGAAATCAATTGAAAAGAATATGTGACTAAAATAATTCATATTAGATAAAACAATGAGCTATTGAACTCTAAATTCCTCACAAACAAGAGGAAAATGGGGGGAGATTAATTTTCATGAGTATGAATTTGATTGAAATTACTTTGGGAGATAAAGATAGGAATTTTTCAAACAAGACTAGCGGGAAAGAAACACCAGTGTAACCCCTAAATAAAATACAACATGCACTTCATAGAACTTTTAATCATTTTGTTGATTAGAAGGTTAGTTCTCTTTGAGTACTTATGCAAGTATTTTGATTAATGTATCATTTCACCTTGCATAAATAATTGATAATGAAAAGTATTTCATCTGATAAACATTATTTATTCTACTTACTAAACATAAGAAAATTCTTCATTTTGAAGGGAAATGATACCATTTTTTGTTATTTTGATTGAAATGATACCATTTTTTGTTATTTAGATTGTTATAGTATGAGTAAAATTTAATGTTCCAAGGACAAAGGAACACCGATGACATTGTTTTCTTTAAGGAGGGGAATATGTAATATTGCTGGCCCAAGCTACCCTAACAAACTCTTGTAAAATGAGGGTGGTTGAATAATTAAATGTTATTAATTCTTATTTTGATATTACATGAAGAATATTCTTTTAATTATTAATTATAATTATATTACAAAATTTAATTCTTAATTCTTTTATTTAGAAGAATTTGTATTCTTCTATCTAAATGAATTGTATTTCCAAGTTGGTATATTTTATGAGTTTTAGAAATAATATGTACTAGTTTTAGAAACACTTGGATAAGCGATACTTTGTTCATAAGGTAAAAGAAAATCTACCTTGAAAGGAAAAACATTAGAGATTGAGGGATGGTTTATTGAGTGATTGTAGAATTTAAAAAAATATGATTTATGGATAATTTATGGAGTGATTTTAGGATTTAGGAAAAATCTGATTTGTCAAGTGACTTATGGGTGATTTATGGAATACTTCTAAGATTTACCAAAGCTATTGCATTTTCTCAATTCTACTTATTGTAAGCCTATGAGAAATGACAAGAACTAATGATAGAATACATGTAGACTTGAGCCAAGATAGAAGAAGGAGGGATTCCAAGTACGCATTAAAAGATAAGAAACTATGTTATTAGAAAATTATTGTGTTTTCATATGGTGTATGAAGAAATAAGAATCGAGTTTATTTATTTGAAAAAAAATCATATGACAAAGAGTTCAGATTGTTTCCCTGGGAAAAACTCTATGGAATGCCACACATAGAGGAGTAAGTGTTTTTCTCATTGAATTCTTAAAATATTTCATGTGCATTGAACTTTTAAAATATGTTTTTGGCTAAATAATTGTGTGAATTCCATGATTTATTAGAAAATAGGGTCCAAATATGTCTTCATATATCATAAACTGTGATAAATGTCTAAAAACCGAAATAAGCTTTTGAGAATCATCTTGTTCTCACAAGAAGCCTATTTCATATTTTAAAAATGTGGTTTACAAGTCTCAAAACTGTAGGTTTTAACCCTGTACAGAAATTACCTGCACACGAATTCTTAAACAAAGAAAATAAACAATGTGAGAGCATAACCCATAAAACACATATGCACAGATATTTTTCCCTGGATCCCAAAATCGGGACTACCAGCTTGATTTTTCATTATTTTCCTTTCAATGTTACAATACATATTTATACATGCCGAAGCATACAATACCATGGACCGAAAAACCATCGCGTCCAATACCATGTGCCAAAATCATGCACAAAACCATAGGTAGGTTCGCCCAACCTAATATAGGGTCCAAAAAAAAAATTTCCCGGGGCGCTGCCCCGGACCCCGTAGAGGGGGGCTACCCGCCCCCCCGCTGCGCAATCGGCGCAACGAAGGGGGGCTATCGCCCCCCTCTAACGCCCCGTTTAACTACGTCGGTTAGTCGTGGAAACAATATAACACAACCCAACAAAAACCCTTGTCCAATGTTGATGGAAAAAATAAGAAATTATGTAATATTTAAATCTAGAAACATTGGCAAGAAAGTTGAGAGAGGTTTTTTAATGAACCCATTCCCTCCACAAATCACTTTTGGTTTTCAAAAATTCGTTTCCATCTGTTTAGTAACCACGCCCAAAGTTAATGACTTAAATAGGAAAAATGGAGTGTTGCCATTTGATTTGTCAGAGAAATAAGAATAGTTGTTATGTACATATAGAGATAAATATTGTGTTAACGTTATTGAAAATAAATAAATTAATTGCATGCACAAACAAAGAACTATTAAGTTTGAAATTTCTTAAAAATAAATAATTTATTTGCATGCACAAAAATAGAACAATTATGTTGATATTTCTTGAAAAGAAGTAAGTTATTCACATGCACAAAAATAGAACAGCTATGTTGAAAAGGAATTAAGTTATTACATTTAAAATATTATCAAGGATTACCTCATGACGCATATGCATTAAATTGTTAAAGAGACATATTGGAATGTTAAAGAGAACATGTGCTTATGTGCATAGGAATAATATCTAGTGTATTTGATATACTCGAAATGAATATGTGATTAATATTTTTTAGAACGAGTTCACATAAAAAAAATTCATAAAATACCATTGGTTGTGTTGTTTGAGAATGATTTGTTATTCATGTTATTTCTTGATTAAATATGACAAGTTTTGGTGATGTGTGAAGTGATAGGAAAATATTTGGTATTGCATGCATAATAGCTAGTGAGTTAGCTAACTTTTGGAAAAATAATAGTTAGTGTGTTAAATTCCTTCAAAAATAAATATACATATGTGTATGCAAGGAAGGATGTATTTTGTTACAACTCTTCAAAAAGAAGAGAAGACAAAAACATGTCCTTCTATATAGTATGGAATTAGATTCGTGGAGAGGAAAATGGGTAAAGGTATGCTTTATTGTGTTCAATTCTTTTTGGAAGATTCTATAGAGAAACACATACACTTGCATTCATGGAAAAGTATACTTTTTCTATTGGATTTATCGCGAAAAGGAAGGTGAAATGGAAAAAAATTGGTTGTATTAGCATTCTTTTGGGATGAATAATATGCATTTTCACATCTAAAGAGATTAGATATGGTATTAGTTTTCTTTTCGCAGAAGATTATGTATAGTTATTGGTCTAGATATTTTCGTAAGAAGAAAACATCTCTTTGCATGCATGAAAGAATAAATGCTATAGTTTGACCCCTTTGAAAACAAATGTACTTTTTCCATCCAAGATTTAGTTAGTTTCAATTGGAAAAAAATATATTTTTCACATGCAAGAAGAAAAATTTATCATGTCATTCTATGTTGGAGAGGACAAGTAGTTGTGACCACAAAATTATAGCGATGATGTTAAATTTGTTTGAAATAGAGCTTGCATTTTATACATAATAGCCATTGTAAATAACTCTTCTATGGAAAAGATAGTTTTGGAAATAAAATTGATTCACATGCATAAGTATAGAATCTATTGCGTTAATCCCTTTGAAAAGGAAAACATAATATTAGGCACAAAGAAAATGTCTTGTGGGGCTAGTACTCCTGAAGGCATGTTATGCATTTGCATGCACAAGAAAATATCTACTATGTTAGCTTTGCTTTGTAAAGAATATGAAAGTGTATGCAAGATTATGTTAGTGTTTTGTTGGAAATATAACATTTAGTGATTTTCTTGCTACTGATGCATGTGAAATTATGTTGAAGAAGATAGACTACAAGAAAAAGTGACATTGGTGAGAGGTGAAAAATTTCACCATAAGCTCATTGGTTATGTTCAAAAGAGTATTCATCACCAAAAACTGAACGTCACCAAAGGTGGCATCGCCAAAAGTATAGGTGTTGTAGCGACATACACAGTCCGCCACTAGTAATGATTTACAATGACGATTAGTGACTGTCACCATTTCATATGAGCAATTGTGACAGAACGTAGCCTCTGGCACCAAAAATTGAACGCCACCAAAGGTGGCACCACCAAAAGTATAGTTGTTGTAGTGACATTCAAAGTTCGTCACCAATAATGATTTATAATGATGGATAACGACCATCACCAGTGCATATGAGAAATGGTGATGGACCATAGCCTTAGTCACCAAAAACTGAATGTCACCAAAGGTGGCATTGCCAAAAATATAGGTGTTATGGTGACATTCAAGGTATATCTCGAATATTGAATATAATGACAGATAGTGACCTTCACCATTTCATATGAACAACAATAATTTATTGTGATGGATCTTTAATGGTCATCACTATTGGTGCATATATATGGTGGCGTTCATTAACTATCACCAAAATCCACATTTCCAGAAGTATAGGTGTTGTGGTGACATTCAAGATCCATCAAGAATAATGACTATAATGATGGATAAAGACTGTCACCATTTCATATAAAAAGCAACAATTTATGGTTACGGACCTCTGAGGGTCATCACTGTTGATGCATATATATGGTGGCATTCTTTGACCATCATCATTTCATATTTTCTTTGAGGCTCGAGAAATGTCACCAAAGCTCATTGGTGATGGTCAAAAGAGACTCCATCACCAAAAATTGATCATCGCCATTCCATATGGATGTCAAGGCATGATGGAATCGAACCACCAACCTCTTGCTTTTAAAGTAGGTGCTCTTCGATTAAGTTATCACCCTTTAAAGAATTATATTTTTAAAAATCAAACCTTGAAACTTGATAAATTATAAATTCTACAAATTTCAATAAATTAAAGTCTCAAAAATATTTTACTAAACAAGCAAAGAAACATCAAAGTTGCAGGTCCCTACCTAATGGTTATTGAAGTTATGAAAAATGGGTGGAAGGAAAAGTAGTTATGTATAAGAGAATCAATATGTTTAGTTGAATACTCAATTAGAAGTGAAACTCTGAAGACATCTATAACATATAAATGACACATAACTATCAAATGCACCAAATATTGCAAAGGAAATGTCATAAGTTGATAGAATATGGAAGAAGAGGAAGTAGGGACTTGGAACCCTTGTACATATTGGCATGCGTTAGTACTTGGCACATCTTAGATTGTTTGACATGTCTTTGTACTATCTAGCACATGTTAGCATGCCCTAGCATTCCCTAACACACCTTAGTAGGCATGACCTCACATCTAACATTATATTATTCCATGAATTAGGAACCTTACATTCACTAGAACACCTTGCCACTCCCTAGTTGTCATGCCCTCTATTATCCTCCATAATGTCCCAGGCTGATGAGGAGATCGATGAAGGTCCAAAGACCAAACTTTTATTTTGGTAGCTAGCCCTACAAAACTAGAGAGGGCTCTCTCTATGAAATCCCAACCAAGAGATGACTGGAATGTAAAGGATTTTAGGCTAGATAGCTAGGCTCAAGTCACATTTTGGAAAATTTAGGGACTTGGAACTCTATCCACCGGTGTCTTGTCTGGGAGGGACTTTGTCAAGGAGGAAAGGACTTGGAACTCTGTCTAGGATAAAGCATCTAACATGGATGACAGGAGCTCCCTAGAATAGAGTATCTCCTACATAGAATAGTTTCCCCTGCTCAAAAAATATAGGACCCTTCTGTACTGTGCACTTTTCTTAAAGATAAATCTATGCATACAATTGTACTATGAAAAACACCTAAATTAAGAAAAGTGAGCATCTAATTCAAACTATAATGTTGGGTTGTGTTATATTCTTTCCATGTAGTTAATAGGGGGTTTGAAGGGCACCCGTAACCCCACTTTATGGGGTCCGGGGTAGCAACTCGGAAAATTTTGGTTTTGGACCCTATGTTAGGTTGGGTGGACCCACCTATGGTTTTGTGCATGATTTTCACACATGTTTTTTTTTTGGACGCGATGGTTTTTCAATCCATGGTATTGGACGTGATGGTTTTTGTTCCATGGTATTGGACATGATGGTTTTCGGTCCATGGTATTGGATGTTTCGGCATGTATAAATATGTATTGTAACATTGAAAGGAACATAATGAAAAATCAAGCTGGTAGTCCCAGTTTTGGGATCCAGGGGAAAATATCTGTGTATATGCGTTTTATGTGTTCTACTCTCGCATTATTTATTTTCCGTGTTTTAGAATTCATATGCAGGTAATTTCTGTACGGGGTTAAAACCTACATATAAAGGTATACTAGATATGGCTCTATATAAGTTTTGGAAACACTAGATAAGCATGCTTTCATACAACAACCACATGACGCCTAAAGTTGATGCGATTCTTTCATCGTTGCTATACCCTCATAACAAAACTAGAACCTATAACATGTACCCCAAGGTTGTATGCATCTGTTGAAGGTGTAGATTGAAAGGATATGTTGAGATGAAGTACTATTGAGGGAGAAACACCTTCAAAACAACACATAAAGTCTACTGTGAATTCAACCCATTTGCACACAGACCAAGGTTGCTACTGGGTACACTTCTTCGTTGAATGGAAACTACAATGTATTGTAGTGCTACTAAAGAAAAAACACCTTTAGTGCGACGCGGATAAAACTCTAACATATATTGTGACTGTAGCCTCAGTTGTCAATGATCTCATCAATATAGGTAACAACTTCGAAAATTGAAAAACCAAAAGGTGAGTTTCATAGATGACTTGAAATGACAGATTTTGGCATACATTATTATTGTTTAGGAGTGTTAGTATAGAAAATCCAAGGTAGTATGTTGCGTCTTTATGTCACCTGCCAAGGATGCGAAAAAACATAAAATATTAAATAACATGGTATAATTCAATTGCAGGTTCTTTTGAAATCGGAATAGAACTCTCCTTGTGCGGGTTCTAATCTAGTGGGTATAACTTCAAATAAGAAATTGATAGTTATGGGATTGAAATTATCTCACAATTCATGAAAAGTCCCAAATTTGTTTAGTAGACAGAAGCAGAGTGAGTTGTCAGGTTTATGGAAGGGAACACCATATTCACAGGAAGATAAATTGAAATTAGTTGGGCATATGATTTCTCATCTTCTTGTACGTGTGTGCTTTGAAAAGATAACCACATCCAAAGACTCAATAACAACTCTGGTAAAGTTTATAGATGTGAAACACTTTTGAGAAAACCCATCGCTTAATGACAATTGAGTGAGGAATATGTCGAAGGATTCAATCTTGCACTCAGTCACAAAAAGGAACTTGGGGTATCCAACATCTTGCGAACAAACCAACCCCAACCTTAATGTGAAAGCCAGGTTAACTACCAAACCTCTTTCCCACTTTGTAGTATTGTTGCCTCTTGAATTCCAACAGGTATTTGGCTTCTTAAATCCACAAAACGCGTGCCAGGTAAACTCTAAATGATACAATTGTGGCATGCAAGCTTGACACACGCTCTAGTTTCCCTCTAAAAGAGGGTAATTGAAAATATCATGACAATCTTAAGTGTAATTTTAGCATACACTATTGAGGTATTGCATAGAATAAACAATATATTATCAATGCACTAATGAAGAACTCAAAATAAATGAAATTCTTATTGCTACAATAGTGCCACTCTTGGGATTCTCAGATAAAGTGCCTAACTTGTATGGAAAAATCTTCCTAGAATAGAGTACCTCCTACCTAGAAGTGTGTCACCTGCTCAAAAGATACAACCCTTCTCTACTATGCACTTTTCTTAATCATAAATCTGTGCATAAAATAGAACTAAGAAAAACACCTAAATTAAGAAAAGTGAGCATCTAAGTCAAACTATAAAAGCATACTAAATATGGCTCTATCTAAGTTTAAGAAACACTAAAGAAGAATGCTTGCATACAACAACCACAAGATGCCTAAAATTGATGCACTTTTTTCATCGTTGCTACACCCTCATAAGAAAAATATAATCTACAACATTTATCCCAATGTTGCATACATCTACTAATGGTGCAGACCGAAAGGATCTACTGAGATGAAGTATTGTTGAAGCAGAAATACCTTCAAAACAACAGATAAAGTCTAATGTGCATTCAACCCATCTGCACACAGGCTAAGGTTGCTACTACGCACACTTCTCCCCTAAATGGAAACTACAATGTATTGATTCTCTACCGAAGGAGAAACACTTTCAAAGCAACACAAATAAAACTATAACATATATTGTGACTGTGGTATCGGTTGTAGAATATCTCATTAATATAGGTAACAACTTCGATAATAGAAAAACCAAAAGGTGTGCTACATAGATCATTTGAAATGATAGATTTGGGCATACTTTATCAATGGATAGCTGATCAATTCCCTGCTTTGCTAGGCCATGTGCGGCTTCATTCTCTTCACGACGCACATGCACCACCTCATGACTAGCAAACATGTTAAGCAGGTGCCACGCCTCATCGTAATACCTCCTCAGCCATTCTTTCTTGATCATGCACTCCCCGTTTACCTGACCAACAACGCCCACTAATTCAAATAATTCACTCTGTGAAATAGCAGGCGATTTCCTTGAACGCCAAAAGAAGTAAAAATCAGAGAGAGATGAACAGTATATGACATACTTGTCTGCAAAGAACAACAAGTAGAGAGAGGGCAGATGAATTAACTGTGTACAACAATTAATCAAGAAAAGGAGAGAGTAGATGAGTTACCTGCCTGCAAACGAGGTCGCTGTCTCCATACGCTTTGATGGCTGTGATGCCGTGGTCAAGGGCATGCTGAAGTCCGGCAATGAGAGCCTTGAACTCGGCTGCATTATTGGTAAATTGGTAGCCGAGAAAAGAGGAGAATCTCTCAATCACTTCGCCATTACTATCTATAAGCAGAAACCCGATGCCTGCAGTGCCCGAGTTTCCTCTGCAGGCTCCACCGAAATAAAGTTCGCATGGAGAAGAAGCAGAAGCAGAAGCAGAGTGTACTGGTCTGGTGACCAGTTCATGACCGCCTATATTTAGCTTCTGCAATTGTATGTTTTTCTCTTCGAACACGGTCAGTACCTCAACTGTGGCCATATCGGACGCGGTAGCAGAAGGTTTTTCGCAGATAAATAATTTCAGCGATACACTAGAAAAGTTCAATATCTCTGCTTCACGCGTTATCTCCGTTTCACGAAGTTATGTCTTACATATATATGTACATATCAGTCGGTCTGTACTACAGAGAGACTCGCGTTAACAAATAGAGCAACAATGACACAGTCACAAAATAGCAATAACAAAATGATTTTTATATACGTGTTTTTTTTATTTGGCCAATAAAATATATATTTTTAGATAACCGTTTGAACACTAGTACAAAAGTGAACGTACCTACATAACCGTTGGATTTCTACTTAATATAAAAGTGAACTTACCCTATCCTGTTGGATGTGAAGATATAACTTCACATTATTTTCAACTTAATCTATCCTGTTGCATGTGAAGATATAACTTCACATTATTTTCAAAGTTAAATCTTATGAGAAGTCTATTTAAAAATAATAGGTTAATTTAATAAAAAAAAAAAATTTAAAAGTTAAAATTATGGCTGTTCAAATTTTTATTTTTATTTTTTATTGATAAAATTATTTTACAATATTTATAAGTTTATGAGAAATAGAGCAACAACCACATATAATCCCAAAAATAGAAAAAACAAAAAGATCTTTATATATGTGATTTTTTTTATTTGTGAAATAAATTATTTGTTTTTAAATAATTACTAGAACATGAAAAGTGAACTTACTAAACTTAGTAATATAACTATTGGAATATTAGATCAAAGTGAATTTATTAGTATAACTTTTGGAATACAAGATCATACAAAAGTGAACTTACTTTATCCTTATTATCTCTGAAGATATAACTTCACATTATTTTCAAATTTAAATCTTATCAAAGGTTTATTTAAAAATAATATGGTAATATGTTTCTCTCTGGTAGCTCAAGTGGCCATGGGTGTGGAATAAAGTCTCATGGAACTAGAGACCTCGAATTCAAATCTTTTGAATTCAAATCTTGTGCTACCTTCCCTAGCTAAATAATGGACATCATATAAACATGAAAATTAGAAAACTCTACAAAGCTTACAAAAAATAAAAAATAATATAATAATATAATCAAATTCGTAATTATTTGAAAAATCATATCAAATTCTAACTTTTATTTTTTATTAATAAAATTACTCTATAACACTTTATAAGTTCATATTATTTACTATTATTAATTAAAATAATTATCCCAATTTCATATTACATACTTTTAAATAACCAAATTATCTATGACACTTTAATATGAGGTTAACTTTGCGATTATTTAACATATTCATACAAAAGTGAACTTACTCTATCCTAGTTACCCGTGAAGATATAACTTCGTATTATTTTCAAATATGAAAGGTCTATTTAAAAATAATTCGGTAATATAATGAAATTTTCAAATTTCTTTTTATTTGAAAATTTATATTTTATTATTATAGCGGCTTAAATTCTAAATTTTAATTTTTCATTAATAAAATTATTTTATAACACTTTATAACTCTATATTATTTATTATTATTAATTAAATTAATTATCACAGTTTCATATTACCTATTTTTAAATATCAAATTATCTATCAAAATTTGATCTGAGTTAAACTTTGGGAATATGTAAACATTCATATTTTATATATAATTATAATAATTTTTAAAATAATTATCATAATTTCATATTACATACTTTTAAATAACCAAATTATCTATGACACTTTAATATGAGGTTAACTTTGTGATTATCTAAACTATTCATACAAAAGTGAACTTACTTTATCCTAATTACCCGTGAAGATATAACTTTCCTATTATTTTCAAATATGAAAGGTCTATTTAAAAATAATTCGGTAATATAATGAAATTTTCAAATTTCTTTTTATTTTCAAATTTACATTTTGTTATTATAGCGGCTTAAATTCTAAATTTTAATTTTTCATTAGAAAAAATATTTTATAACACTTTATAACTCTATATTATTTATTATTATTAATTAAATTAATTATCACAGTTTCATATTACCTATTTTTAAATATCAAATTATCTATCAAAATTTGATCTGAATTAAACTTTGCGATTATGTAAACATTCATATTTTATATATAATTATAATAATTTTTAAAATAATTATCACAATTTCATATTACATACTTTTAAATAACCAAATTATCTATGACACTTTAATATGAGGTTAACTTTGTGATTATCTAAACTATTCATACAAAAGTGAACTTACTCTATCCTAGTTACCCGTGAAGATATAACTTTGTATTATTTTCAAATATGAAAGGTCTATTTAAAAATAATTCGGTAATATAATGAAATTTTCAAATTTCTTTTTATTTGAAAATTTATATTTTGTTATTATAGTGACTTAAATTCTAAATTTTAATTTTTCATTAATAAAATTATTTTATAACACTTTATAACTCTATATTATTTATTATTATTAATTAAATTAATTATCACAATTTCATATTACCTATTTTTAAATATCAAATTATCTATCAAAATTTGATCTGAGTTAAACTTTGTGATTATGTAAACATTCATATTTTATATATAATTATGATAATTTAATGTAATTTTAGATTTATTTCAATTTCACCTATTTTTAAATAATCAAATTATGTATGGAAATTTGGTATGACGTTAATTTTGTGATTATGTAAATATTTATATTGACACCCAGATAATCAATCATACTTGGACGGAAATCGCTCAACCATTGCTTGCGTTGTACCCCGAGATTAAATCAATAAATGATAAAAGCGCAGGCCGTACCATAGACTGGATGGAGAGCCACGATATCCCGTACCGAACCATATCCATATCTATATTATTGCGATACAGATGTTTCAGGTTCACCACACAAATTATGTTCTAAACCTTGTGCTGACTAGAGCTGTCAGTAACGTAACATGACTCCAGTTGATAAGTGGCGTGGTCACATATATAATTATAATAATTTAATGTAATTTTATTAATATGTTATATAGAATTATAATTTAGTGTAATTTTAGATTTATTTTGTTTAGGTTTAGTAATGGTGAATCTATATCATCGTCGTGTGCAAGAATAACACTTGAATAGGGTGGGGACTCACCTCATCAATGTTTAACCATCTACATAATGTAATTTTACATTTTGTGATCATCTCAACATTCATATTTTATAATTAGAAAATTCATTAAAATATGATTTTGAGGGTTGAGTTTATCTAAAAACTTACACTCTAATTAATAATTACAACATTGGAGCACTCTAACCATGATAAATTTTTACTACTTTTTTTTACTGAATTTAGGGCAAAATGGATGAAAATATCAGTTAATACTACTGGTATAGGAATCTAATAAGTGCTAAGTAAGACTAGATCTAACAACATCTTAATGATGAGGAACTTAGGAATAGACTCTTCTAGAGTTAATAAACACACCAAAGACAAGTAGTATTTATATTCTCCAACAACCACTTAAAGACTAGGAATAAACTTCTTCTAGAACTAATGAGTATACCAAAGACAGCTAGGAATTATATTCTCTAACAAATATATGAATTAAAGATATATACATTTCAAAAATAGTATACAAAGATTATTAACCATGGGGATTGATTGCCACTTTACAATAGAGATTCTTTGTTAGAAAACTATGAGAAAATCTTGTGGCTTAAGAGTACCACATTTTCAAAAAACCGTAATTCATATTTATATATTACATGTTCATATGGCTTTTTTTTAATTAATCAATTTAATTAAAAATGAAAAATAAGCATAATTAAAATGGAAAAATGAATGTAAATGGTTTTTAAATAAATCTGAATCTTTAATGTGTGATTATTACTAATAATAATGTAACATTAAGAAAACAAATTTGGTAGAAATCACATAAGCAATGGTAGTTTGTCTTTCCTTCACATCCTCCTTTCAAGGAAGGATGATGACTCTTTTTCTCATCATGTATTTCAGAAGAAAGCTCACATAGAGCAATATCTTCATGCTAAATCTCATCATTTCCCGGCTCAAAAGATTAGTGTTTTCCACACTTTAGCTACTAGAGCTTTAAGCATTGCTGATGATAATCATCTTAATGATGAGAAATCTCACCTCCTGAGTGTTTTCTTTAATAATTGATATCATAGACACCAGTGTACTAAGGTTTTCCTCAATGTCGAAAAGGGTCCTTAGGCTAAGAAAAAACCCAAGGATTGATTTTCAGGGGTGCATATTCCTTTTACCTAAAGGACCAACGAAAATATTTTGAAGATCTTAAGGAAGCATAAGGTTCCTTCAACCTTTAGGTCTCTAAATACCATCAAGAGTTCCCTATGATCTGTAAACGACTTAGTCGACCCTGAAAATGTGAAGGATGTTTACGTTATCCCCTGCTCTTGTGGGGCTCCCTACATAGGTGAGCTCGGTCACTCAATTAATCAAAGGACTGATGAGCACACCGCTAACATCAAACATGGTAAGACCTACTCCTCTGCTTTGGAAGAACATGCATAAAAAACTAAGCATCACATTTGCATTGAGGAGACCCAATTCATTTCGAGGATTAGTCATTTCCATCATCGAAAATTTAAGGAGGCCCTAGAAATCGAAAAAAGGCCCAATAATTGGAATAGAGACGATGGTTGGAAAACTAGCAAATTTTAGATCCCTGTCCTGCCTTCCTAATTTTATAAGTTTATTTTATTGAATATTTATGTTCTTGAGATTTTTATTACAATTCATCCTATTTTATTTATCTGTGTAGGTATTTGTATCTTCTTTACAACTTTTGTTTTTACTTGTTTTCCAAAGGTTTCTGATAATTTTTTGATAGGTTTTTCATCAAATAAGTTTTTTATCATCTTGATTATTCTAGGCTCCTTTAAGTATTTGCAGGGCCTTATTTTATGTTAGACTTTCATTATTTTTATTTTTCTTGGATCCTTGAATTATTTGTAGGGCCTTAGCCCATTATTTTATCTTTTACCTTAATTCATAAGTCTTTCTTATTTTTATTATTTTTATTTTGGATTTTATTTATATTGTTTTTTTAGTTTGTTTTTATACAAATTGTGTGAATGTTTATGTGATTATGTCATTCTTTTTCAATAAATTATTATTATTTATTAATAGGGTCTTAACTCCTTTTATTATTTTTTTGACTTCGTTTGTTTGACTTTGAAATTTTGATTCTTTTTACTCTATTTATTCAACTATGTTTCAAACCATAACCTAATATTAGATTTTATTCAATATAATTTGACCCTAATAATTAATGTTATATTTAAAAATAATTGAAAAAATAATATTATTCCTAAGCTTGTTGTTTATTATAGTCGTTAACTTAAACAATGGTCTCTACATTGCTCTCTATTTCAGCTAGTGCTATGATCTAGCTCTTCATCTTGTCCTCACAATGAACCACGCTCGATCATTTGAAACGCTTTAGCAGAAATTCCCTATGTGATTTTTTTTTTTTTTATCGTTAAAAGACTATCTAGGCTATTATATTATATTTACAAATAAACATTACAGACAGTGAGACAGGCATTCCAGGGCCAGCAGTTGCACCTTGGATAGTTTAACCTTGAGACAAAAAGCTCCCTCGCAGGGGCAGCCCCTACAGACCTTCCAAAATTACCTTCCAAACTAACAGAGACCCTCCAAAATCTATTTGCTACTGGAGGCCCAAAGGATGTGAGAGTCAGCATGCTAAGGGACCTCATTACTCTGAACAGACCCAAGACTGCCCACGCAGGGGCTTCCGACATACACTAACTGAATCCAACAGTAAAGAGAATTGAGACTAGACTCAACATACATAAACCAGAAAGACAGACTCAGAAACTGCCAACCAGCAAGCATAGTGAAATCCGGAACCGACATACCCGCAGAAGCATTAGTCCTGGTTTCTGGCTGAGAGAGGAGGAACCGAATGGAGTCGAGGCTCAGTGTCCTGGTCCTCGCAGAGGCTTGGGTCTTCCACCACGTAGCACCATCCCCGTCCCTCAGGGACTCCTTCCCACATCGCTTTCCACTTGTCCTCATCAATGCCCGGAGGTGCTGGCCCCAATGGGGGTGAGGTGCGTTGCACAGTCTCCTCCCCCAAATTGCCTGCCTCATTCGGTGGCAGCACCTCAGGAGTTTCCTTAACAGGGCTGTCCTTACCGGAACTTCCTGGAGGCTTCTCCATCGCGTCCTTACCCGAGCCTTCTGGAGGTTGCTCCTTCGTGCCCAAAGGATTTCCGGCTCCAGAATCTTCAGGGATTTTTGTGAAGAGAACAGAAATGTGGGCATTGACTCCTGCATTGTCCATTGAGTTACCCAGAGTGAACACCACCAAGCCAAATGCCGGAAGCAATGGCCCTCCCTCGCTTGAGCTACCGACCTCCAAGAATTGCCCACATGGGAGCTGTGTGGCTCTTGCCCGCCTATGACAGTAGCAGCAACAACAATGGTGGCGCTCGTCTGCTGCAGGGGTTCGAGAAGAGGATCCTCTCCCTGGTCCTCATCTGCTGGGCTGTCGCTCCCGTAATTTGACCATGTTTTCTTCGTTGTCACCCGCGTATGCCCACACCAATGAAACGATTTCTGAGCACCCTCCTCCTGCACGCGAGTTAACCCTTCTCGCATCCAATTGAACCAGAAACCCCTCGAATTGCCTCCTCTTCTTCCGGCTACAACCTGAATTGCAGCGGCAGACCACAGCTTGAATTGCAGCAAGAGGCCTAACATCCACCACCTTGCAGCCTCTCTGTTCTCGCACCCGTCTAACTTTAACCTGCCAATGCACCCACATCCTCTGTTGATAACGTGTGCCATTCCCTCTCTGCA
Organism: Pinus tabuliformis; assembly: GCA_031772625.1. Classification (NCBI taxonomy): domain Eukaryota; kingdom Viridiplantae; phylum Streptophyta; class Pinopsida; order Pinales; family Pinaceae; genus Pinus; species Pinus tabuliformis. Next base: position 2,021,121,189 of record CM062817.1, on the reverse strand, counting down.
TCCGAGCATTAACTGCACTCTGCGCCACCATCGAGAACCTCTGCCTTGCATTGAATGCCCTTTGCTTCTCTTCTTAACCATTATACTGTGACGGCGGTCGAACCAGGCTCATTAAGGTTACCACGGGGCAGCACATGCTGGGCATGTGGCACGTTCCCCCTTGACAGGTCATCACCCGCATCCGGGGATTCCCTATGTGATTTTTACTGAACGTTTTTTTCTTAATTATTCAATATGGATCACAAAAACCTAAATTCAGAGACATTTACATTATTGACATACGATTTTATATCTTTTTATAAAAACTTTGTTTTTGTATAAGGGAGAAAATTTGTCAAATAAAGAAAAAATATCCATGTATTAAAAACAATAAAAAAAATATTGTATAAGAAGACCTAATTCATTTCATTTTAAATTAAAATGATATTTAAAAAAAATATTAATTATTTTTTTTTACTTATATTTATTTCTTTATATTATTTTGGGTGTCGGGAGATTTATTTGTAAACATTTCTCCTCCCATGTTGCACTCTCTCCATGAGACCGCTTCCCTTCCTTCATGCTGCACATTTTCCCCATGGCCTTTCGAAAGTATGATCCGGAAGGGGCTCTCTCTACTACCATGGCCCCTTCTGACGCTGCTACTCTAGCCTTCGCCAACCTTGTTTCTTCCCTCAATCCCCCTCAAGACCATCATGCTATATCTATGTTTGTAAAAAAAAACTTGAGGACATCCAAGAATTAGGTTTACCTCTTGCATTGCCTCGAAGTGCTGCTCTCTCCTTATCTGATAGGATTCTGGTTAGGCAATTCATTGGCCTATGGCCCTCTCCAAAAATTTTGGTAAAATGGGTTGAGCAAAACTAGTCTCCCTCAACTCAATGTAAAATATTTTTCCACTTCTGTGGAAGATGTTATTTTACCTTCTATTTTGAATTTGTAATATCCTTGGCCTAAGCTACCCTAAAAAACTTTGGTGAAATGAGGGTCATTGAATAATTAAATATTATTAATTCTTATATTGATATTACATGAAGAATATTCTTGTAATTCTTAATTATAAAAATATTACAAAAATTAATTCTTAATTCTTTTATCTAGAAGAATTTATATTTTTCTATCTAAATGAATTATATTTCCAAGTTTGAATATTTTATGAGTTTTAGAAATAATAAGTAATATTTTTAGAGAAGCTATGGATAAGTGATATTTTGTTCATAAGGAAAAAGAAAATCTATGTTGAAAGTAAAAGCATGAGAGATTTATGTATGATTTATTGAGTGATTTATGGAGTGATTTATGGGTGATCTATCGAATTCTTTTAGGATTCAGAAAATATATTTCATTTTCTCAATTCTATTTATTGTAAGCCTATGGGAAAATATGAGAACTAAGGACAAAATACATGTAGAATGGAGCCAAGAGATGAGAATGAGGGATTCCAAGCATGCATTAAAAGATAAGTAACTTATGTACTTTGGAAATTACTGTGTTTGCACATGGTGCATGAATAAATAAGAATTGACTTTATTTGCTTGAAAAGAATTCATATGATAAAGAGTTGAGATGATTTTCTTGGGAAAACCTCTTTGGAATTCCATGCATAGAGGAGTAAGTTTTTTCTCATTGAATTCTTAAAATACTTCATGTGCATTCAATTTTTAAAATATTTTCATGGCTAAATAAGTGTTTGAATCACAAGATTTATTGGAAAATAGGGTCCAAATTTGTCTTCGTATATCCCACAATGTGATATGTGTGTACAAATATAAAGCGTTTTTTGTAAATGATCATGTTCTAGCAAGAAGCCTCTTTCAGATTTGAAATTTTTGTTTCACACTTCTTGAAAATGTGTCCAAAGTTGATGGAAAAATAGAAAGTTATGTAATATTCAACTCTAGAAAATTTGGCTACAATGGTTCATTCAAATCTTGCTAACCATGACACTTGTGTAAAAACTGGGAGGTTTTTTTTAATGAACCCATTCCCAACAAAAACCACTTTTGGTATTCAAATATCCATTTCCATATGGTCGATAACAGTGCCCCAGTTAATGACTAAAACGGGAAAAATAGAGTGTTGTCATTTGGTTTGTCAACACAATAAGAATAGTTATGTACATATGGAGATAAATATTGTGTTATTGTTCTTAAAAATAAATAAATTAATTGCATGTACAAACAAATAACTATTAAGTTTGATGTTTCTTAAAAATAAATAAATTATTTTCATGCACAAAAATAGAACAATTATGTTGATATTTCTTGAAAAGAAGTTATTCACATGCACACAAATAGAACAATTATGTTAGTAATTCTTGAAAATGAATTAAGTTATTTCATTCAAAATATTATCAAGGATGTCTTGATGACGCATATGCTTTAATTTTTTAAAGAGAAATATTGGACTCTTAAAGAGAATATGTGCTTATGTGCATAGGAATAATATCTAGTGTATTTTATCTATTGGAAATGAATACGTGGGTAAATTTTTGAGAAAGAGTTCACATAAAACCTTTTCAAAAAATACCATTGGTTGTGTTATTTGAGAATTATTTTTTATTCATGCTATTTCTTGGTAAAATATGACAAATTTTTTCTGATGTGTGAAATGATAGGAAAATATTTTGTATTGCATGCATAATAGCTAGTGAGTTAGCTAAAGTTTTGGACAAAGAATAATAAGTGTGTTAAATTCCTTGGAATATATATGTGTGGGTGTGTATGTGTGCGCAAGGAATAATTTATTGCATTAGAATTCTTTAGAAAAAAAAGGAGAAAAACATGTCCTTCTATATATTATGGAATTAGATTCTTGGATAGGAAATCAGTCAACATATGCGTTATTGTGTTAAGATTATTTTGGAAGATTCTTTAGAGAAACACTTTCACTTTCATTCATGGAAGAGTATAGTTTTTCTATTGGATTTCTGGGGAAAATGAAGGTGCAATAACATAATATTGATTGTATTAGCCTTGTTTTCGGAATAGTAATATGCGTTTGCACATCTAAAGAGATTAGCTATGGTAATAGTTTTCTTTTGGGAATAGATTATGTATATTTATTGGGCTAGATGTTTTGGTAAGAAGAAAATGTCTCTTTGCATGCATGAAAGAATAAATGTTATGTGTTTCATCCCACGGAAAATAAATGTAATTTGTTCATGTAAGATTTAGTTAGTTTTGTTTGGAAAGAAATATTTGTTTCACATGCAAGAAGAAAAAGTTAGCATGTCATTTTATGTTGGAGAGGACAAGTAGTTGCATGCATGAAATTATAATTATTACATTAACTTTGTTTGAAATAAAGGATTCATTTTATACATAATAGTAATTTTAAATAGCTCTCCCATGGAAAGTATGTTTTTGGAAAATAACATGCATTCACATGCATAAGTATAGAATCTATTGTGTTAATCCCTTTTAAAAGGAAACATAATAGTATGCACAAAGAAAATTTCTTGTTAGGCTGGTTCTCTTGAAAGCTTGCTATGCATTTGCATGCACAAGAACATTATCTAGTATGTTAGCATTCCTTTGGAAAGAATATGAAAGTGTATGCAAGATCATGTTAGTGTTTTGTTGGAAATATGATGTTTAGTGATTTTCTTGTTACCAATGCATGTGAAATGATTTTAAAGAAGATATTAAATTAAATTATGTTTATGATTTATACATGCACGCTAATAGATGTTGAAGCGTCACTAATAAATATTGATTATTGGCTCATTAATATTTTATGTTTTATCTGGTCATGATATCAAGTGTGTTAGTGACTTGGGTGAAGGATAATTCACATTTAACATTATGGAAGATAAATACTTGTTAGTCCATGCAGATTTAGAAATGCCAACTATCAGATGATCCACTAATGGGAAGAACCAGGTTGTAAAGGCTTAATGTTCATGGCTTCATGGGTAAATGATATCATGATGTTTATAATAGATTATAACTAGTTATCCTTCAATTCAGATGATAAATATTTGTACTACTTTAAAACAATGGTTAATAGATGGAATCCCTTACAAGCCATTACGTGAGGGGTGAACGCCCTCACGAGCGTTTAATGATAAAACTAAACCTTCGTTGGTTTCATTCTACGGGGTTTCAAGGGTATATGAGTGTCTAATGGTGTGATTTCTTGTTGTGTCTTCCATAGATGACATGATCATTATATTATCAGAATGTGATTAACTCACTAAGTTAAAATAACCATGGAATTGATGCGATGTTACATTTAGAAGTTTAAGTTAATATGATACAACAATAATAGTAAATGTTTGTGTAACTCACTATGATTTTACTAAATATTTCTCTATGTAATGATGATGGTTATTCTAATGCTAGAAAGTAATTTAGAAAGTGACACTTTGGTAAATGCTAAAAAAAAAAATCCTAACTCGATGCAATTTCCTGTGAGTTTACCTGGGGATGTTACAAGTGGTATCTAAGTAAAAATTTCCAACACTATCACCCTTTGGGAATCATTAAGAAAAAAAAGAAGTAGAGGTGTGATGCTAGTGGGCATCATATCAGGTATAATTGTAATTGAACTTTCAGTAGACTACAATGAACATGAGATTCATTATGCATGATTAATGACCAATTTAAAGAGAAGAAAGTGATAATTCTTCTTTAAAAGTTGTGCTCATAACACTTGAATATGGATCCATATAAAAGACAATAAAACCGTTCTTGCACCTATGAACAATCTTGAGAACTAACTAGTTATAGTGAGGGTTAATTACCGACCTTTGCATGCATACTTCTACTATAATGATTATGATGCATATAAAAAATGATTAAAATTATAATGCACTTATTATAAAGAATGAATGCAAGTATGGTTTGTGTGATAACTAAAGAATGTAGAAGTTGGTGTTAACCCTAAGGAGGGTATTAGAATGTTTAAAAAAAAAAATACATTGAAAGAACCTCATTAGATGATGGAAATTAAGAATGAGTCAAGTGGAATTCATATAGCGAACTTAAATTCATTGAAAACTCATAGTAGAATAATCTTGGGTTGGCTTTGTTCATGCATAGCTACAGATGAAAATTTATTTCCATGTGTTTGTCAAAAGTGGTAAATGAGATCCAAAGTTTTGATATTTTAAATAATTATATCCCCAAGATCTTTCGATGTGACTCAACTCAACATAAGGCAGTATTCATACCCAAAGGCCATTTAACCAACAAACCCATTCCAAAAAAGGAGTTATTCTGACTCAGATACATAATATGTATGATTTTGTTGATTTGGCGTTGTTGTATAGGGATTGTTGATTGTGTTGTTTAGTAGAAATTTTACCATTGATGACATTACTATGATTCACGTTATTTTTAAACTCTAGTTTTGCCGTCTCTCTGATAGTTTAAGCATATTTATGGAAATTTATTTGATGTCTGTTAATTATTTTCTAAAATTCCTCAAGGGCAGTAGATCGCGTGCTTGCAAAATGTTGGTTAAAATGCCTCAAAGGTTGTATATTTCATGCTTGAAAACTATTTAATAAAATTCCACAGTCGTTATAGATTGCATGACTATAAATTGTTTTCCCAAAATTTACCAATGGTTGTCACTTACATGGCTACAAGATAATTGAAAAGAAAGAAAGAAAACCACATTTTGTGTCCTAGTGTTCAATGAGATTGCTATTTCTCTATAATATTGATGGTTGGTAAGATGGGACGTTGTAAAATGTATAATGCTATGGTATACAAGATATGTTAATTTTTTTTCTTTCTAAGTTGCATGATTGTTGTTATGTGGAAATTTGGAAGGTATACCACCTATATGAGATGTGATGAATTGTCATCAATGTACTTTTACAAATTGTGGGACCTATGTTGAGGGTCAAGTATGGATGCATGATGTACATAAATGTTTCTTTTCTTTAATGATAATATGAAAGTAGAAACCTATGTAAATTATAATGGATTTTTAGACATTTTTAAACACTTAATTATTATTGGATTGAATGGCTATCGAAGCCATGATGGCACTTATTTGACGACATAATATTTTATTTCATTATTGAATTAATGAATACATTGTTTGGTATATACAGGAAATAACTCTAGATTTTTAGAAGACTTCTTGTCATCTTATGAAAAACTATAGGTGGTTAAGTCAAAGATTGACCTTCCCTAAAATTCCTCTAAAAATATACTTAGAAGAAAATAATAAAGAGGAAAATATTAACATAATGGGAGAGAAAGATTATGTTAATCACTTAGTTGGAGAGAAATATTAAGTGGGGTGAAATAAAGCACAATGTAAGAGAAAGGTTTAAGGGAAAAAAAATTATTTTTCGGAAAAACCTAAGATAAAAAGGCCTAGGTAAAAGGTTAGGGACCTTAAATTAAGACGCTGCTTAAAAAAAATTCTCAAAAGAAACCAACAAGGAATCAATGGGGAACTATTGAAGATAGCTTACGGTTGGGTTGAATATAATTGGATCCTGAATAATTATGAGGCATTAACTATGGTTAGATGTAAAAATGTCTATATTCTCTTATTGATTTCCAAATTGTCTAAAGATGTTTGATGTTAGAATAGACTTTAAGTTGCATGTCTATAATATGTTGTATGCGTTATAGTTCTACATTCATGGTATATTTATTTATTTATGTAAGAAACATTTTTTATGAAATAGGTCGTGCATGTAGATCTGTATAAGGAAATGAATGTGTTAGAAAAGAATTATCTATATTCATGCATAGAGGAAATAAATTGAAAAGAATATGTGACTAAAATAATTCATTAGATAAAACAATGAGCTATTGAACTCTAAATTCCTCACAGACCAGAAGAAAGTGGATGGAGATTAATTTTCATGAGTATGAATTTGATTGAAATTACTTTGGGAGACAAAGATAGGAATTTTTCAAACAACACTAGTGGGAAAGAAACACTAATGTAACCCATAAATAAAATACAACATGCACTTCATAGAATTTTTTATCATTCTGATGATTAGAAGGCTAGTTCTCTTTGAGTACTTGTGAAAGTATTTTGATTAATGTATCATTTCACATTGCATAAATAATTGATAATGAAAAGTATTTCATTTGATAAACATTATTTATTCTACTTACTAAACATAAAAAAATTCTTCATTATGAAGGGAAATGATACCATTTTTTTTATTTAGATTGTTATAGTATGTGTAAAAGTTAATGTTCCAAGGACAAAGGAACACTGATGACATTGTTCTCTTTAAGAAGGGGAATATGTAATATCCCTGGCCTAAGCTACCCTAAAAAACTCTTGTAAAATGAGGGTTGCTGAATAATTAAATGTTATTAATTCTTATATTGATATTACATGAAGAATATTCTTGTAATTATTAATTATAATTATATTACAAAATTTAATTCTTAATTCTTTTATTTAGAAGAATTTGTATTCTTCTATCTAAATGAATTGTATTTCCAAGTTGGTATATTTTATGAGTTTTAGAAATAATATGTAATAATTTTCGAAAAGCTATGGATAAGTGATATTTTATTCATAAGGCAAAAGAAAATCTACCTTGAAAAGAAAAACTTAGAGATTTAGGGATGGTTTATTGAGTGATTGTAGAATTTAGAAAAATATGATTTATGGATAATTTATGGAGTGATTTTAGGATTTAGGAAAAATCTTATTTATCGAGTGATTTATGGGTGATTTATGGAATACTTCTACAATTTACCAAAGCCATTGCATTTTCTCAATTCTACTTATTGTACGCCTATGGGAAATTACGAGAACTAATGATAGAATACGTGTAGACTTGAGCCAAGATAGAAGAAGGAGGGATTCCAAGTACGCATTAAAAGATAAGAAACTATGCTATTCGAAAATTATTGTGTTTTCATATGGTGTATGAACAAATAAGAATCAAGTTTATTTATTTGAAAAAAATCATATGATAAAGAGTTAAGATTTTTTTCTTGGGAAAAACTCTATGGAATGCCACACATAGAGGAGTAAGTGTTTTTCTCATTGAATTATTAAAATATTTCATGTGCATTGAATTTTTGAAATATTTTTTTGGCTAAATAATTGTGTGAATTCCATGATTTATTAGAAAATAGGGTCCAAATACGTCTTCATATATCATAAATTGTGATAGATGTCTAAAAACTGAAATAAACTTTTGCGAATCATCTTGCTCTCACAAGAAGCCTATTTCGTATTTTAAAAATGTGTTTTGCAGGTCTCAAAACCCTTGTCCAATGTTGATGGAAAAAACAGGAAATTATGTAATATGTAAATCTAGAAACATTAGCTGCAAAGATTCATTTGAATATTACTAACCATGAGACATGTGTTAAAACTGAGAGAGTTTTTTTAATGAACCCATTCGCACCACAAATCACTTTTTGTTTTCAAAAATTCGTTTCCATCTGTTCAGTAACCGCACCCAAAGTTAATGAATTAAACAGGAAAAATGGAGTGTTGCCATTTGATTTGTTAGAGAAATAAGAATAGTTGTTATGTATATATAGAGATAAATATTGTGTTAATTTTCTTGAAAATAAATAAATTAATTGCATGCACAAACAAATAACTATTAAGTTTGAAATTTCTTAAAAATAAATAAGTTATTTGCATGCACAAAAATAGAACAATTATGTTGATATTTCTTGAAAAGAAGTAAGTTATTCACATGCACAAAAATAGAACAACTATGTTAGTAATTATTGAAAAGGAATTAAGTTATTACATTTAAAATATTATCAAGGATTACTTCATGACACATATGCATTAAAGTTTTAAAGAGACATATTGGAATGTTAGAGAGATATGTCGTTATGTGCGTAGGAATACTGTCTAGTGTATTTGATATACTCAAAATGAATATGTGATTAATATTTTTAAGAATGAGTTCACATAAAAAAAATTCATAAAATGCAATTGGTTGTGCTATTTGAGAATTTAGTCATGTTATTTCTTGATGAAATATGACAAGTTTTGGTGATGTATGAAGTGATAGGAAAATATTTTGTATTGCATGCATAATAGCTAGTGAGTTAGCTAACTTTTGGAAAAACAATAGTTAATGTGTTAAATTCCTTCAAAAATAAATATACATATGTGTATGCAAGGAAGGATGTATTGTGTTATAACTCTTCAAAAGGAAGAGAAGACAAAAACGTGTCCTTCTATATAGTATGGAATTAGATTCTTGGAGAGGAAAATGGGTAAACATATGCTTTATTGTGTTCAATTTTTTTTGGAAGATTCTATAGAGAAACACATACATTTGAATTCATGGAAAAGTATAATCTTGCTATTGGATTTCTGGCAAAAAGGAAGGTGAAAGGGAAAAATATTGGTTGTATTAGCATTCTTTTTGGAAGAATAATATGCATTTTCACATCTAAGGAGATTAGATATGCTAGTAGTTTTCTTTTGGCAGAAGATTATGTATAGTTATTGGTCTAGATCTTTTCATAAGAAGAAAATCTCTCTTTGCATGCATGAAAGAATAAATGCTATAGTTTGACCCCTTTGAAAACAAATGTAATTTTTCCATCTAAGATTTAGTTAGTTTCAATTGTAAAAAGATATATTTTTCACATGCAAGAAGAAAAAATTATCATGTCATTCTATGTTGGAGAGGACAAGTAGTTGTGAGCACGAAATTATAGCTATTATGTTAAATTTGTTTGAAATAGAGCTTGCATTTTATACATAATAGCCATTGTAAATAACTCTCCTGTGGAAAAGACAGTTTTGGAAAATAACATTGATTCATATGCATAAGTATATAATCTATTGCATTAATCCATTTGAAAATGAAAACATAACATTAGACACAAAGAAAACGTCTTGTGGGGCTAGTACTCCTGAAAGCATGTTATGCATTCGCATGCATAAGAAAATATCTACTATGTTAGCTTTGCTTTGTAAAGAATATGAAAGTGTATGCAAGATTATGTTAGTGTTTTGTTGGGAATATAACACTTAGTGATTTTCTTGTTACTGATGCATGTGAAATTATGTTAAAGAAGACATACTACAAGCAAAAAGGACATTGGTGAGTGGTGAAAAATGTCTCCATAAGCTCATTAGTGATGGTCAAGAGAGAATCCATCACCAAAAACTGAACGTCACCAAAGGTGGCATTGCCAAAAGTATAGATGTTGTAGTGACATACACAGTCTATCACCAGTAATCATTTACAATGACGGTTAGTGACTGTCACCATTTCATATGAGCAATGGTGACGGAACGTAGCTTTCGTCACCAAAAATTGAACGTCACCAAAGGTGGCACCGCCAAAAGTATAGGTGTTGTAGTGACATTCAAAGTTTGTCACCAATAATGATTTATAATAATGGATAATGACCATCACCATTGCATATGAGAAATGGTGATGGGCAATAGCCTCAGTCACCAAAAACTGAATGTCACCAAAGGTGGCGTCGCCAAAAATATATGTGTTATGGTGACATTCAAGGTCTATCTCGAATATTGATTATAATGCCAGATAGTGACCGTCACCATTTCATATGAACAACAATAATTTATTGTGATGGATCTTTAATGGTCATCATTATTGGTGCATATATGTGGTGACGTTCATTTACTATCACCAAAATCCACATTTCCAGAAGTATAGGTGTTGTGGTGACATTCAAGGTCCATCAAGAATAATGACTATGATGACGGACAAAGACGGTCACCATTTCATATAAAAAGCAACGATTTATGGTTACATACCTCTAAGGGTCATCACTATTGATGCATATATATGGTGGCGTTCTTTGACTGTCATCATTCCATATTTTTGGTGAGGGTCGAGAAATGTCACCAAAGCTCATTGGTGATGGTCATAAGAGACTCCCTCACCAAAAATTGATCATCGCCAATCCATATGGATGTCAGGGCACGATGAAATCGAACCACCAAACTCTTGCTTGCAAAGCATGTGCTCTTCCATTAAGCTAGCACCCTTTAAAGAATTATATTTCTAAAAATCATACCTTGAAACTTGATAAATTGTAAATTCTACAACTTTCAACAAATTAAAGTCTCGAAAAAATTTTCTAAACAAGCAAAGAAACATCAAAGCTGCAGGTCCCTACCTAATGGTTATTGAAGTTATGAAAATTGGGTGGAAGGAAAATAGTTATGTATAAGAGAATCGTTATGTTTAGTTGAATACTCAATTAGAAGTGAAACTATGAAGACATTTATAACATATAAATGACACATAACTACCAAATGCACCAAATATTGCAAAGGAAATGTCATAAGCTGATAGGATATGGAAGAAGAGGAGGCAGGGAATTGGAACCCTTGTACATATTGGCATGCCTTAGTACTTGGCACATCTTAGATTGTTTGACATGTCTTTGTACTATCTAGCACATGTTAGCATGCCCTAGCATTCCTTAACACACCTTAGCAGGCATGACCTCACAGCTAGAATTATATTTTTCCATGACTTAGGAACCTTACATTCACTAGAGCACCTTGGCACTCCCTAGCTGTCATGCCCTCTGTTATCCTCCATAATGTCCCAGGTTGATGAGGATATCGATGAAGGTAACCAAAGACCAAAATTTTAGTTTGGTAGCTAGCCCTACCAAACTAGAGAGGGCTCTCTCTATGAAATCTGAGCCAAGATATGACTAGAATGTAAAGGATTTTAGGCTAGATAGCTAGGCTCAAGTTACATTTTGGAAAATTTAGGGACTTGGAACTCTGTCCACCAGTGTCTTGACTGGGAAGGACTTTTTCAAGGAGGAAAGGACTTGGAACTCTGTCTAGGATAAAGCATCTAACATGCATGATAAGTGCTCCCTAGAATAGAGTACCTCCTACATAGAATAGTTTCCCCTTCTCAAAAAATATAGGACCCTTCTCTACTGTGCACTTTTCTTAAAGATAAATCTATGCATAAATAAGTACTAAGAAAAACACCTAAATTAAGAAAAGTGAGCATCTAATTCAAACTATAATGTTGGGTTGTGTTATATTCTTTCCACATATTTAATAGGGGGTTTGAAGGGCACCCGTAACCCAATTTATGGGGTCTAGGGCAGCACCCCAGGAAATTTTGGTTTTGGACCCTATCTTAGGTTGGACAGACCCACCTATGGTTTTGTGCATGATTTTCGCACATGATTTTTTGGATGTGATGATTTTTTGGTCCATGGTATTGGACGTGATGGTTTTTGGTCCATGGTATTGGACATCATGGTTTTCGGCCCATGGTATTGGATGCTTCAGCATGTATAAATATGTATTGTAACATTGAAAGGAACATAATGAAAAATCAAGCTGGTAATCCTGGTTTTGGGATCTGGGGGAAAATATCTATGTATATGTATTTTATGTGTTCTACTCTTGCATTATTTATTTTCTGTGTTTTATAATTCATATGTAGGTGATTTCTGTATGAGGTTAAAACCTACATTTTGTATCAGAGCAATTCTGGCTTCAAGAGGATGGCTTTGTTATTGAGGGGTTTGGCTCGGGCTTATCATAGACCCTATTCAGTGGGAGATCTGTGAGATTGATTCTGGTGGTGAAAGAAGATGGTGAGTAGTGTAAAGATAGAGATCGAGAAATTTAATGGTCAGAGTTTTGAGTTGTGGAAACTCAAGATGGATGATATATTGGTGGATAAAGATCAGTGGATCATGGTAGATCCAAGTACTAAACCAATGAGAGTGTCTGATGAAGAATGAGAGAAGTTGGATCGAAAGGAAAAGAGCACAATACAATTGTGTGTCTCATATTCAATATTGGTAAATGTATCAGGGGAAGCTCCAGTGAAGGCTTTGTGGGACAAGTTAGGGACTTTGTACCAATCTGAGTCTCTGGTGAATAAACTGTTCCTACAGAAAAAGCTATATAACCTGAGGATGAAGGATGGAGACTCGGTGACAGAGCATCTGAATGCATTTAATACTATGGTAAGTCAGTTAGCATCTGTTGATATTAAAATTTTATATGAAGATAAGTTTATCAGTTTGTTATGTTCTCTACCAAATTCGTGGGATAGTCTGGTTATTTCAATAGGTAGCAATGCAACTGCCTTGCAGTTTGATGAAATAGTCTCATCTTTGCTGATGGAGGATATGAAATAGAAAAATATGCAGAGCCAGAATGGTGATGCCTTATCTGTACAAGGACGGTCCCAGAACAAAAACAAAAATAAGTCATCGAGTGGGAGATCTAAATCTATAGGGAGATCTAAATCTATAGGGAGATCTAAATCTCCAGGAAATCCTGTAAAGGTTGTGTGTCGGAAATGTGGAAAGGAAGGCCAATTTAAAAGGGACAGTAAATCTAAAGTTCTTGACAAAGGAAAGGGATCTGATGAGGCTCCTTCTATAGAGTCGAAAACCACCTAAGATGAAGGTGGGGATGTGTACTTGGCTTCTTCAAGTACACATGTAGATCATGAGGCATGGTTGATTGACTCAGGTGCATCCTTTCACTTCGCTCCCCATAGAGAGTGGTTCTATGACTATGAGAAATATGATGGTGGTGATGTCTTCTTGGGGGATGATAGGAAGGCTAGAATCATTGGTCATGGAAAAGTAAAGTCGAAGTTGCAAGGTGGAAGGGTTAGAACACTTCTGGGTGTTCTACATATTCCTACATTGGCCAGAAATCTGATTTATGTAAGCAAACTGGATAATGTAGGTGTAAAAATAGTGTTCGAGAAGGATACCTACAAGTTGGTTTGGGGAGCACTAGTATTGATGTGGGGAGTTCAGATTGGAAATCTATACAAGTTGCAAGGTAGCACTGTTATTGATGGGTGCAATAGTTCTATGGTTCCTAAAAGTGGAGCAAAAAATCTAGTGGTCTCTGGAGAGAAGACCCGTGTTGTGGCATCAAAGGCTTATACATATTGGAGAGAAGGGCCTTTGAATACTTCATGGTAAAGGTATGGTAGAAGGAATGAGTAATAACTCTCTGGATTTTGATATCTATGAAAATTGTGTATATAGGAAGCAAAATCGGGTGAGTTTCCCCTCTGGTGGTAAGAGGGCAAAACAGATATTAGAACTTGTGCATAGTGATGTGTTTGGACCTGTGAATGTTCCATCACTGGGTAATTTTGTGTACTATGTATCATTTATAGACAAATTCTCAAATAATACATGGATATATTTCCTTAAGAAGAAATCTAAAGTCTTTGACAGGTTTAAAGAATTTAAGGCTCTAGTGGAAAACTAAACAGAGAAGAAGATAAAGGTGTTGAGGACAGATAATGGTGGAGAGTTTTGCAGCAAGGAATATGAAGAATTCTGTAAGAACTGTGGTATATCACGGTAGAAGACTACTCCATATACACCTCAGCAAGATGGAGCTGCAAAAAGAAAGAACAAGACATTGATGGAAAGGGCAAGAAGCATGCTCAGTGGTGCCGGGTTAGGACAAGAGTTCTGGGCAGAGGCAGTGGATATTGCATGTTACCTGGTCAACAGGTCACTTTCATCAGCGTTGGAGGATAAGACTCCACAAGAGGTATGGACTGGTAAGAAATCCTCTCTTTCACATCTAAGGGTATTTGCATGTGTACATGTTCCAAAGGAGAAAAGAACCAAGTTGGATAGTAAATCTGAAAAGTGCATCTTTATTGGGTATAAGGATGGTTTAAAGGGTTATAAGCTTTGGAGCCCAGTAACAAGGATGGTTGTGTACAACCGAGATGTGGTGTTCAGAGAGGTGAAAGATGTTATTAAACATGAATTCCAACCAAGGGAACCTAAGAAGATAGAGTTTGAACTAAAGGAGGAAGAATCAGACTCTACAGCAGAGGAGGAATCAAAAGATGAAGTGCCACAAACTCCAGCTGTGAGAATATCAGTTCAAGAAAGAAGGTAGCTAGAAAGGTATAGTCCATCTACTTTCTATTCAAATTTTTATTTGTCTGTTATTGATGATGATCTTAGAACTGTGAAGGAAGTAGCAGATTCAAAGGATGGAAAACTCTAGAAAGAGGCCATGGTTAATGAAATGGTATCTTTGCACAAAAATGAGGCTTGGGATCTCGTGGAGTTGCCGGCTGGAAGGAAACCCATTGGCAGCAAATGGGTGTTCAAAAAGAAGACAAATGCAGAAGGAAAATTGGAGAAATACAATGCTCGGTTGGTAGCAAAAGGTTATTCCTAGGCGTCAGGAATTGATTTTGGCGATATTTTTTCTCCCGTCGCCAAGGTAACTTCTATTAGATTACTTTTATCTATTGCTGTTGCTTTTGATTTTGAGGTAGAACAGATGGATGTAAAGACATCATTTCTTCATGGAGATCTGGAAGAGGAAATCTACGTGAAGCAACCTGAAGGCTTTACGGTGAAGGGTAAGAAAGAACTGGTATGCAAGCTAAAGAAGTCTTTGTATGGATTAAAATAGTAACCAAGGTTGTGGTATCATAAATTTGATACATTTATACAGGGACATGGCTTCACTAGAAGCAAAGCAGATCACTGTGTGTATTTTAAATTAATTGGTGACCGTGTTATTTATCTGGTCTTGTATGTGGGTGATGTGTTGCTGGTTGGAAATGACAAAGAAATTATCTATGATTTGAAGACTAATTGTCCTCCAAATTCAACATGAAAGATCTTGGTGCTGCAAACTATATTTTGGGCATCGAAATTAAAAGAGATTGGGCAAAGAGGAAGCTCTCGTTAAAC
This sequence comes from Pinus tabuliformis, assembly GCA_031772625.1. Classification (NCBI taxonomy): domain Eukaryota; kingdom Viridiplantae; phylum Streptophyta; class Pinopsida; order Pinales; family Pinaceae; genus Pinus; species Pinus tabuliformis. Next base: position 2,021,105,527 of record CM062817.1, on the reverse strand, counting down.
CAAAGGAAGTATGTCGAGACAACACTGTAGAGGTTTAATATGCAGGATAGTAAATTGATGAAGGTTCCTATTCCTGTAGGTGTGAGGTTATCTACTGAACAATGTCCCAAGACATAAGAAGAGGAAGAGGACACGTCCTGTGTTCCATATGTAAGTGCAGTCAATAACTTGATGTATGCAATGTTTTATATTAGACCAGGCATTGCACATGCAGTGGGAGTATTGAGCAGGTTTATGTCAAAACCAGGAAAGGAGCATTGGACAACAGTGAAGTGGGTTTTCAGGTATTTGCATGGCACTAGTGATTATGGTCTATTCTACCAAGGAAGACCAAGATTGGATAGAGTGTTGGATATCCGTGGCTTTGTTGATGCAGACTGGGTTGGAGATCTGGATCAGAGAAGATCTACAAGTGGGTATGTGTTTAACCTATTTGGAGTTACAGTTAGTTGGATGAGTAAGAAACAATTTGTAGTGGCACTATCAACTACAGAGGCAGAATACATGACAGCCACTCATGCAAGCAAGGAAGTAGTTTGGTTTCAGAGATTGTGTTCAAGTATGGGGTTAGTACAGGAAGCTATAAGGATATATTGTGACAACCAAAGTGCACTTTTCTTGGCAAATAACCCTACATATCATTCAAATACAAAGCACGTTGATGTTCAGTATCACTTTGGGAGGGATATGATAGAAGACAAAATGTTGCTGTTGGTAAAGGTGGACACTTTCGAAGAATATTGCAGATGCATTGAAAAAATCTGTGAGCTCTAAGAAGTTCTCTTGGTGTAGGGAGACAATGGGCATTCCAGGGCTGGGAAAATGACTAAGCCCTCTTGTGGCCCCCCGTCGAAAGAAAGCAACAAGTGGGAGAGTGTTGGGTTGTGTTATATTCTTTCCACGTAGTTAACATGGGGTTTGAAGGGCACCCATAACCCCACTTTATGGGGTCTGGAAAATTTTGGTTTTGGACCCTATGTTCGGTTGGGCGGATCCACCTATGGTTCTGTGCATGATTTTTGCACATGTTTTTTTTTGGACGCGATGGTTTTTCAGTCTATGGTATTGGACGCGATGGTTTTTGGTCCATGGTATTGGACGCGATGGTTTTCGGTCCATGGTATTGGATTCTTTGGCATGTATAAATATGTATTGTAACATTGAAAGGAACATAATGAAAAATCAATTTAGTAGTCCCAATTTTGGGATCTAGGGGAAAATATCTGTGTATATGTGTTTTATGTGTTTTGCTCTCACATTATTTATTTTCTGTGTTTTAGAATTTGTATGCAGGTAATTTTTGTACGGGGTTAAAACCTACATATAAAGGTATACTAAATATGGCTCTATATAAGTTTGGGAAACACTAGACAATCATGCTTTCATACAACAACCACATGACGCCTAAAATTGATGTGATTCTTTCATCGTTGCTATACCTTCATAACAAAACTGGAATCTATAGCATGTACCCCAAGGTTGTATGCATCTGCTGAAGGTGTAGATTGAAAGGATATGTTGAGATGAAGTACTATTGAGGGAGAAACACCTTCAAAGCAACAGATAAAGTCTACTCTGAATTAAACCAATTTGCACACAAACTAAAGTTTCTACTGGGTAGACTTCTCCGTTGGATGGAAACTGCAATGTATTGTAGTGTTACTAAAGAAAAAACACCTTTAGTGAAACACAGATAAAAATATAACATATATTGTGACTATGGCCTCAGTTGTTAATGATCTCATCAATATAGGCAACAACTTCGATAATTGAAAAACCAAAAGGTGAGATGCATAAATGACTTTAGATGATAGATTTTGGCATACATTATTATTGTTTAGGAGTGTTAGTATAGAAAATGAAAGGTAGTATGTTGCGTCTTAATGTCATATGCCAAGGATGCGAACAAATACATAAAATATTAAATAGCATGGTATAAGTCAATTGTAGGTTCTTTTGAAATGGGAATATAATTCTCCTTATGCGGGTTGTAATCTAGTGGGTATAACTTCAAATAAGAAACTGTAGTTATGGGATTTAAATTGTCTCAAAATTCATGAAAAGTCAAAAATTTGTTCATTAGACAGAAGCAGAGTGAGTCGTCAGGTTTATCGAAGGGAACACCATATTCGTAGGAAGATAAATTGAAATTAGTTGGGCATATTATTTCTCATCTTCTTGTACATGTGTGCTTTGAAAAGATAACCACATCCAAAGACTCAATAACAACTTTGGTAAAGTTTATAGATGTGAAACACTTTTGAGAAAACCCATCACTTAATGACAATTGAGTGAGGAATATGTCGAAGGATTCAATCTTGCACTCAGACATAAAAAGGAATTTTAGGTATCCAACATCTTGCGAACAAACTGACCCAAACCTTAATGTCAAAGCCAGGTTAACTGCCAAACCTCTTTCCCACATTGTAGTATTGTTTCCTCTTGAATTCCAATAGGTATTTGGCTGCTTAGATCCATAAAACATGTGCCAAGTAAATTCTGAATGATACAATTGTGGTGTGCAAGCTTGACATATGGTCTAGTTTCCCTCTAAAACAGAGTAATTCAAAATATTATGACAATATTAACTGTAATTTGATCATACACTATTGAGGTATTGCATAGAATAAACAATATATTATCAATGCACTAATGAAGAACTCAAAATAAATTAATTTCTTATTGCTGCAATAGTGCCACTCATTGGATTCTCATATAAAGCGCCTAACTTGTGTGGAAAAAGCTTCCTAGCATAGAGTACCTCCTACCTAGAAGTGTGTCACCTGCTAGAAATATACAACCCTTCTCTACTATGCACTTTTATTAAACATAAATCTGTGCATAAAATAGAACTAAGAAAAACACCTAAATTAATAAAAGTGAGCATATAAGTCAAACTATAAAAGCATACTAAATATGGCTCTATCTAAGTTTCGGAAACACTAAACAAGAATGCTTGCATACAACAACCATAAGATGCCTAAAATCGATGCACTTATTTCATCGCTGCTACACCCACATAAGAAAACTATAAACTACAACATGTATCCCAATGTTGCATATATCTACTAATGGTGCAAGACCAGAAGGATCTACTGAGATGAAGTATTGTTGAAGGAGAAAAAACTTCAAAACAACAGATAAAGTCTAATGTGCATTCAACCCATCTGCACATAGGCTAAGGTTGCTACTGTGCACACTTCTCCCCTAAATGGAAACTACAATGTATTGATGTTGTATTGAAGGAGAAACACCTTCAAAGCAACACGAATAAAACTATAACATATATTGTTACTGTGGTATCAGTTGTAAAATATCTCATTAATATAGGTAACAACTTCGATAATAGAAAAACCAAAAGGTGAGCTACATAGATCATTTGAAATCGTAGATTTGGGCATACTTTATTTTTTTAGGTGTTAGTATAGAAAATGAAAGGTAGCCTATTGTATCTTTGTGTTACATGTAGGAATTTACAGGGTAAGTTCCTCAGAAAGAACACCAAAAGGAAACCGCTCACAACCAGATCACAGATCAATACACCAGTATTTTTGACGTGGTTAAAACCCTCAAAGAGGGAAACAGCCCACGGCCTGAGCCAACGCGGCCACTTCAGGCAATTTATTAATCAAAGAATGAAAATTTACATAAGCTTCTCTCATGCACGGATTACCCTACAAATTACCCTCCATGCGCTTTAAATAGAATTCATGGACCAATCGGGTGTCAAGCCATGGATCAAGTGTCGGTAATACCGAGGAGAGAATGAACCGTCGGATCACTACATATCGTGACCGTCAGATTGTAAGTTACAAAATGTACAACGGTAAAGAAACACACTTTACCTAACTCTATACCTAACTCTATACTAGACCAAGTTGTACTTAACTATTTCCTATGTGTCGGAATATCCTAACATACCCCCTTAAGAACAACTTGGGATAGGATTGAAGGATTTACAAATATGACACAATAGGAGAAGGAAGGTGGCACTAGAGCCTATCCCCCCTTAGTGACAACTTCCTGAACTCCAACCATAAATCAAAGTTTAGTGAACTTCGCCTCTGTGAGAGCCTTTGTGAAGATGGACTGGGAAAGGGAAATACCCTCCTTGGATTGCAAGACTTGAAGACCGAGAAAATGGTGTAAGTGTCCTAAGTCTGTCATTTCAAATTTCCTTTTGAGGCTAGACTTCACATGGTTTATAAGGTTGGGATCACTACCAGTAAGGATAAGATCATCAACGTAAAGAACAAGGATGATAAGAGAGTTGCCCACTTTCTTGGTGTAGACAGTATTGTCAAAATGACACCTAGAAAAGCCAGATTCTAAAAGAAAGCTATCCATTTTGGCATACCAAGCCCGAGGAGCTTGCTTGAGACCATAAAGGGATTTCTTAAGTCGAGAAACAAGGCTGGAGTCTGTTTGTATGAAGCCAATGGGTTGTTCCATATAGATTTCTTCATGCAAGTCCCCATGCAAGAAGGCAGATTTAATATCCATCTGATGGACTTCCCATTTGAAAGAGGCAGCAAGGGAAAGAACAAGGCAGATAGAGTTCATTTTGGCAACAAGGGAAAAGGTTTCAGTGTAGTCAATGCACTTCAACCTGTGAAAAGCCCTTAGCAACAAGACGAGCTTTATGTTTATCAACTTTCCTATCTGGTCCATACTTGGTTCTATAAACCCATTTGCATCTAACAAGTTTTCGTCCCTTTGGTAAAGGAACAAGATCCCATGTATCATTTGCCAATAATGAATGATATTCTTCATTCATAGCTGCTTCCCAATCTGGATGGCCTGAAGCTTCTGCAAAGGTGTCAGGATCATAATTTGTTGGAGCTTGAGCCAGTAAAGAAGAGGCTCTCTCGAACTGAGAACGTGTGCGTCAATGATCTATAGGATCACCGGCAAGATCACCTGCTGCATCTCGAGTAGCACGAACCCATTTTGGAAGCTCAGGAGTTGAAGGAGGATCCTGAGATGGTGGGGGAGGATTGTCATCCTCACTTTCATCATCTGAAGAAGAAATGTTTTCAAAGGTAGAAGAGATAGGGAGAGGTGGCACATCCGCCGAACTAGGCTCGCAGGCCGATATATTTTCATCAAATTTTACATCTCTTCTAATGATAACATTTTTGGACTTAAATGGAATAAGTCTATAGCCTTTGACATCTTCAGAATATCCAACAAAAGTACATTTTTCACTCTTAGGTTCTAAAGCTTTATGCTTTTCATCTGGAATATGGGCCCACGCTTCACTTCCAAAAACACGAAAGTGACTTACATTTGGTTTGATTGAGGTCCATGCTTCTTCTGGAGTGATATTCTTTTAAGCCTTAGTAGGAGTGCGATCTATTATGTAATTTTCACAGTTAATTGCTTCTGCCCAAAAACTAAGACCAAGTCCTTTAGATTGTAGCATACAATTAGGCATTTCATTTAAGGTGTGATTCTTCCTTTCATCTACACCATTTTGTTGTGGAGTATATGGAACAGTATGTTGCATTTGAATTCCATTCTCAGTGCAATAGTTGATGAATGTGTTTTTAACATATTCTCCGCCATTATCAGATCTTAACTTAAGAATTTGATGTCCAGATTGTTTTTCAACAAAGGCCTTGAAGGCCAAAAAAGTGTTAAATACTTCACTCTTGAGTTTTAAGAAGTATACCCAAGTGCGTCTGGAGAAATCATCAATGAAAGTTAAGAAATACTTGCAACCAGAGAATGACACAACTGGAAGTGGACCACATAAATCACTATGCACAAGCTGAAAAGGGGCTGAGGCGTGCCAAGAGGCACATTTTTCAAAACTGTCCCGATGATGTTTTCCGAGTACACATCCGGAACAAACACCATCTCTGCAAGATACCATAGGAAGACCTGTCACCATATTTTCTTTACATAGATGCTGAAGGGAGCGATAGTTTAAGTGACCAAATCGCTCATGCCAAAGTTTGCTCACTTCATCGTTATGAGCAACAAATACTGAGGGAAGATTTGATGACCCAAAGTTGTGAAACTTATACAGCCTTGTAGAATCATTAGCAACGCCAGTAGCCAAAATCTGTTTAGGATCTTTTAAGTCCTTGATTACAACATCATGAGGTGAAAATTCAACGATTTTACCTTCACCTGAATGAGTTATCTGATATACAGATAGAAGGTTGCAGGATAAGGTTGGAACACATAATACATCACTAAACTGACCATTGTCTAGATGAACAGTTCCAGTCCCTACAACATTAAGAGATCTATCATCACCAACATATATATTTTTGGTGTTACAATCATTTAAAGAAGAAAACATGGCTTTGTTTTTGGCCATGTGATAAGAAGCTCCAGAATCAATGAGCCACTCATGGGAATGAGAAGAAGAAGATACATTTAATGCATATCCAGACCGAGATGCTTGACAACCACATGCAGAAAGTGCCATTCTTGAAGATGAAGTTGAAGTTGAAGATTGCCCCAAATGGATGTTATGCTTCTTCATTGCTGCTTCCAAGGCTTCCATCTTTTTAAAGCATTTTGATTCTAAGTGGCCATCTCGATTACAGAAATTGTAATGTCTATCAGTCTTCTTCCCTTTGTTTTTATTTTTCTTATCATTTTGTTGAAATGATTTTTCATTTTGGGGCTGAAATTGCTTAGGACCCTTGTTTGGTTTAGGACCATTCTTTTTAGGATATGACTTCTTAGGATTCTTTGAATTTGGTTGCTGCTGGGCGGGTAACACTTTCTTGGAAGAGTTTCCAAGATTGAGAAGACCAAGGTGTAAGAGTTTTTCTTGTTCTCTTATTAAAGAATCACAAAAAGAGTCAAAGGAAGGGGGCTTGTAGTCTTTTCCTTGAGAAATGAAGGCTTCTCTTGTAGAATGGAAGGTGGAAACAAATACAGAGTAGGCTGGTCCCAACTTAGTAAGGATGGAATAAATAAGGTTACTATCTTCTTTCTTAACCTTAACACTTTCCAAGAGATATCTGAGGGTCTTGAACTTGGAAAAGAAATCTTCAATGCAAGAAAAATTATTAGGGTCCAATGTAAGCAACTCATTTTCAAGTTGATGGGCTCTAATTTCATTTTTAATCCCAAAAACTTTAGTGATTTGTTCCAATGCTTCATTAGGAGTATCAATTTCTGCAATATGGAATCTAAGATCAGGAGAGATAGGCATCCCTATCAAACCACGTGCTTGATCTTGTCTATTTTCCCATTTAGCAACCTTATCTTCATCCTTTGGTTTCTTCTCTTGGCCTGTGGCTATTCTGTAGAGACCTTTACTTCTAAGTAAATCCTCAATATAGGAAAACCATTGGAAGTAGTTGGTGCTGTCAAGGGTAACTTGGTATTGACTTTCCATTTCAACAGGAACTGAAGCTCAAGATGCTAAAAGTAAGTGTTCCAATGGATAGATCTCAAAAAACTAGGCTCGTTTAAAAAAAACGGCTCTGAAAAAGGCTTCCAGATGAAGAAGTTATGGCTTTTTGAAAAACAGTTGTTGAAGTTGCCGACGAAGTGCGGGAATGTGGGGAAATGAAAAAGTCCGCCCCCAAAAAATGGAGACTTGAACCCAAGACCTCTACTCTCTTAAAATAGCTTTGAACCAATTGATCTATACAAAAAATTTGAGAGAGAGAGAGAGAGAGAAATGTGGGGAAATGAAAAAGTCCGCCCCCACAAAATGGAGACTTGAACCCAAGACCTCTACTCTCTTAAAATAGCTTTGAACCAATTGATATATACAAAAAATTAGAGAGAGAGAGAGAGAGAGAGAGAGAGAGAGGGGGGGGGGGGGGGGGGCTTTGGGTTGCGTGCTTGCTTTGAGAAAGCTCTTTTTCCCTACAAAACAAAAGACACAAAACCCAACACAAAATGCAAAGAAAACGAACCTTATGGGTCGAAGTTAGCTTTAGCCGAAAAACTAAATATTTTCAAAAATGAACCTTGTGGCTCAAAGTAAGCTTTGGCCAGAAACTAAATATTTTCCTCAATGTTTCTGATTTTCCGAGATCACCCTAAGGCGCAGGGAAAAGAGCATACGCCTGAGAAAAATCCTTCCTTTCTGTTTCTGATTTTCCCAGATCGCACAGAGTCGCAGGGCAAAGAGCATTCACATAAATGAAAGGTATAGATCTGGTAATAAAAAGGATAAATAAACCAAAACCGAAATAAACAGAGAGAAAATAACAGTAAACTGCAAATAAACACTGTATACCTCCAGATCTTAAAAAATGATGCAGCTAGGGCTACCGGAAACCTTTTCGCGTGAAACGAAAAGGGTTCCTCACTGGAACAAATGCTCCGAACACAAAAGAGCAGTCCTCTCGGCCCGAAAGTAGTCAGAAACAGCAGATCTAGGAAACGGCAGTCGGATGCAGTTCTACTGGCTTCAGATTTGGATCACCAACGGACGCGGCCCTCAAATAGCTCCGATACCATGTAGGAATTTACAGGGTAATTTCCTCATAAAGAACACCAAAAGGACACCGCTCACAACCAGATCACAGATCAATACACCAGTATTTTTGACGTGGTTAAAACCCTCAAAGAGGGAAACAGTCCACGGCCTAAGCCAACGCGGCCACTTCAGGCAATTTATTAATGAAAGAATGAAAATTTACATAAGCTTCTCTCATGCACGGATTGCCCTACAAATCACCCTCCATGCGCTTTAAATAGAATTCATGGACCAATCGGGTGTCAATCCACGGATCAAGTGTCGGTAATAACGAGGAGAGAATGAACCGTGGGATCACTACATATCGTGACCGTCGGATTGTAAGTTACAAAATGTACAATGGTAAAGAAGCACACTTTACCTAACTCTATACCTAACTCTATACTAGACCAAGTTGTACTTAACTATTTCCTATGTGTCGGAATATCCTAACATTACAGACCAAGGATGCAACTAAATACAAAAAATATTAAATAGCATGGTACAAGTCGATTGCAGTTTCTTCCGAAACAAGAATGGAGTTCTCCTTGTGAAAATTATAATCTAGTGGGTACAGATTTAAATAAAAAATTTATAGTTGTGGGGTTGGAATTGTCTCACGATTCATGGAAATTCCCAAAGTTGTTCACTAGAAATAAGTAGAGAGAGTCGTCAGGTTTATTAATGGGAACACCCTATTTGCACGAAGATAAATTCAAATTGGTTGCGCATATTATTTCTTCTCTTCTTGTACGTGCGTGCTTTGAAAATCTAACCACCTCCAAAGACTCAAGAACAACACTGGTAAAGTTTATAGGTGTGAAGAACTTCTGTGAAACCCATCACTTAATGACAATTGAGTGAGGAATATGTTGAAGGTTTCAAACATGCACTTAGTCATAAAAAGAAAGTTGGGGTATCTAGCATCTTTCCAAAAAACCGACTCCAACCATAATGTGAAAACCAGGTTAACTATGAAACCCTTTCCCACTTTGTAGTATTGTTACCTCTTGAATTCCAATAGGTATCTTGCTTCTTATATCCATAAAAATTTTCCCAGGTAAACTCTGCATGATACAATTGTGATGTGCAAGCTTGACACACACTCTAGTTTCCCTCTAAAAGAGGGTAAGTCAAAATATTATGATAGACTTAACTGTAATTTGATCATGCACTATTGAGGTATTGTATGGAATAAACTATATACTATCAATGCACTAATGAAGAACTCAAAGTAAATGAATTTCTTGTTGCCACAATAGCACCACTCTTGGGATTCTCCAAGGAGCCACTAATTTATACACATTTGGAATCTTTTCTTGGTCTGCAGAAAGATTAAGCAATGGTAGTGATTGCTTTTTGCCCTGGCATGGAAGGTCTATACAGAGTCAACAATAAATTGATTTAAAGGTGAGGTATATGCCTGAAAAATGGGAGTTTGACTCTTCAACTCTAATTTAATGGCAAAGAAATATTTAACTATAAATACCTGATCGCCTACAATGTAAATTTATAGATAAATGACTAGCCTAAATTTGTCCATTTTCCACATATCCCAAAAAACCATGTATGTCTAGGCTCTGGTTGTGTGTCAGAGATGGGAGATCAAATAAATAATCCATTATCAAAAGAAAAAATTAAAGCACAACATTTTATGGAGAATTTTTTTAAACTTTTATTACATACCTTAGAAAGTTTGAAAGGACATAGTTGAAGCTTCCCTCTCCTCCCACACTTCATTAAATATGACCCTTTTCCAATGCAAATGTGGCCTACATAGTCACAATCTGCAAATAGAATATGAAAGGTAATTTTAATGAATTAAAGTAGCTTTGTTATATCTCAAGAAAATGGACTATGATAAATTGGATTCATTCTCTACAAAAGATGATATAGCAAGATTTAATCACATTTTTAACTGAAACAAAGGTAAATTGGATTCATGCTCTACAATAGATGATATAATGAGATCTAATGATATTTTCAACTCAAACAAAGGCAATTTGAGTAAGATCAAGCTACAGAACGATGGCATCCAACTTCTGAGTGGCAGTTACTGTATATATCTGGCTAGAGGCTATAACATAAGGATATTTGTTATATGTGGAGATGAAAAAATGAAAGGAATGTGGAACTTTGGCCATCAACTATAAGTTCGTTTCAAGGACTAGATCAAGCCATAATATTGTTATCAAGATAATCAACTCAACCATGCTAGTACTCTTCTAGTAGCTTCATGATAAAACTCAAACTCAATAAACTTCAAACAACATAAATTAACCAACGATATGTTTGAGGTTGGTTACCTAAGGATTATATCTTACTAAATTACCTTTTTCAACTAACATTGAAAATGACTGTGAAAGAACTGAAGACAAATGAGTGATTTTTATGGGTTCATCGGATGAAATAAAATAAAAAAAGACTTTTCTTCTTGCTATTGATGAGCCTTATAGGGGGTTCTTGGATGAAGTTGATCCTGATCTGCTTTTTGAAATCAAAGAGACACTTTCTAGCTTCTCTGATTTGACAAACAACAACCCTAATGCTTATGAAAATGAATATGGAAAGAAATAAGAATCGATGAACCTGGTCTTGAAGAAGGTGTCTCAAAGTCTAATATGGTTAGTATTTTATATTTCCACAACTAGCAGAGGCTTTTCCCTGTTAGGTTCCCTAGAAAATTTTGTTTTCTTTGGTATAGTGTGACTGTGTTTTATTTTTGTTCTATTCCACTGGAAATTTTTAGAGATATTTCTTGTCTTAGTGCAAGAATTAGTTTCAAATTTATTCATTCAAGCAGTAGTAGAATTTCAGGAAAATTCTACACAAGGGACAATTGATCTATATTTTCACTTATATCTTTTGCAAGTAAAATTCACAACTAAATTTTCATCCAAATTGTTTAGGTTAGTAGCAAGTCGTATCACAACATATCTCAACATTGCAAGAATAAATCATACTATTCAATAAGCTTGAGACTTTAGATACAAAAATCTTCCCATGTTATGCAAGAAAGGAAATTGTTGATTTTTAGTTCTAAATCTATCCAACCAAAACAAAATTATGCGATTTTCAACACCCTCTAGTCAAAGCTATTCCTGGCCTCATTCAACTCAATTAGGAATATATCAATCTTGTTGATATTTCTTCTTCAGTTCATGATTATAAGTTATATATTTATGCAACCTAATATATAATTTATGTTAGGTGAGTATTCATTCAAATTATATAGTTCGTCCAATGCATCTACCTAATTTTCTGATAAGTTTTTGGGTAGACCCTATCAAACATTTGTTGTAGAAAACAGAAAATAGTTTTAGTACCTAGTGTTATAAAAATCTAATCAGGAAAAAGTATTTTGGGTTGTTTCCCTAAAAATATTTACAAAATTTTCAATCCCAAAGCCATTTTAGGGAGAATTTTAGTCAGGGAGAAATTTAGTCTTATTTTTGGAAAATTTGAATGCAACTAAAAGAAATTCTTCCTGTTTCCTCAAATGATTTGTTGGACACCTAATCCTCAATGGGTTAGTGTGGAAGCCGAATAGACAAAAGGAAGTCCAAGAGACCTTGGGATGTGAAACCCAACGGTCAAACCATGTACTATAAATGTATATGATTTGTTAATAAAATTGTACTCTCATGTTTTATATTTCCTATTTGTCTTTCCCACGTGTGTGTTTAACATGGTATTAGAGCAGGTGATCATTGGTCCTGCTCCATTTTGAGTCATTATAATGAGCCATTATTTTCCTGTGAATACTGACCCATCATTTAGGTTGCCTTAAGTGCTTGTGAGTCATGCGCTCTGTATATTCTGCCATGAAAAAACACTTCTATTCTGTATGGTATCGGTTCACCGAATTGCTGCTCCTCTCTTCCATATAATAATATGCCTAACAGTTTTGTTACATCCGTTTTCTAGCGCATTATAAGGGATATTCATGGAATTTGCACCAGTGGCTGGTTCTGTTAGAGATTCTGATGAGCTTTGAGTGTTTGATGCTAGAAATGGTACCCGTTTCTGAAGAATGTTGGACAGTCCTCTAATTCCCACATTTCATTGCTGCTTCCACCCTTTAGCTGCTTCTTTTGCTAGTAGACACCGGATTCCTACTACCAGATCTTCCAAAGGTGGCGCGCATCTGGGGAATGCCAAATTTGGGATCCTTCAATCGCTTTGCTTTATCATGCAGACATCTCTACTAATTGGAAGACAATATACATTAATTCTATACTCCTTTCAATTGTGTTTCACCATTCACTATTTTTTGTGTTGAGGACTATTGATATTCACCATTCACTATTTTCAATCGTTGTTATCTACCTCTCTCCATCTCAGGCTGGGACTCAATGAGTTCAGAGTTGAACATGATAATTGTAGTTGGATCCACAAAATTTTGCACAAAGTTCAAGACATTTACTATTTTCACTAGGAAGTCCTTTTCTTTCTACATAATATTTGCAAGGGATTCATCTTGGTCTCAGTTCCCGTGCTCGCATTTGATATTATCACAGAACTGGTTTCATGAAGGGCTATGCCTTAATTGAGTATGAAACATTTAAGGAGGCTCAGGCTACAATAACAAATCTTAATGGAGCAGAATTATTGACTCAAAACATATTTGTTGATTGAGCCTTCAGCAATGGTCCATTTCAACGCAAAACTGTTTGTTGGAGGTCACCGCGTGGAGGTCATTGTTCGAGGAATCCTGCCAGGAGAAGATAATGAAGTATACATTATTAGATGGTGAGATCTATAACAACTGGTAGTTCATTTGAATTATTACTAGTCTACGTGTGACTGATTGAAATGGTTTGATATTTTGGTATCTGGTACATATTATTTCATAATGCATATTATCAACCTGTAAATATGTACTAAAGGATGATGTAATTGAAACACTAGAATGCGGAATTGCAGTGGAAGTTATTTGAAATTATTCATGAACTTCCTAGTAATCTTCAAAACTTCAGGAGGCATGGTAGCCGAGAAAACACCGACTTGGAGATTTGAAGGTAGCAATAGAAAGATATCATATATCTGGCCCTTAAACCCATGTGATAGCATTTCATCTCCTTCATCGAGCACAAACATTATGATTGAATCAGGACATAAGGTACAACACCACAACATGTCATAAATTCTACCTATCGTCCGCACAACAACATGAACACCTGTGGATTGGGAGCAAACTATCCCATCCTCTCAACCTGTGATAACCTAGTTTTGCAATGAGCATGCAACAATGCAACATAAGTAATCTAAATGTGCTGAATGGTTAAGGATTTCGAGAAGTGAACACTTGATCATCTAAATTGTATGCATATACCTTGTATCGCCGACTCAAGTACTCCAGTGCCTTGTGAGCAAGGTTACAAAGAAGCAGATATCCAGACAGTAAATGAAAGAATGTGGCAATAGATTTATCTAGTTTTGCAGCATATTCTCTATTCTAAAGCTCCCGGTCTATCTGTAGGCTTTCTGAATTGAACAAAGTCTTCTTAAATGTAGCAAAGGATATCTCAATTATGGAGAGTTCATCAAGCCCTCTGAGAGAAATATCATAAACAATTTCCAAAGTAATGGCCGCTGCTTTAGTGGATCAAAAAGAATTGATGGTCATGTGAAAGGCCTCTTTTTCAAATCCTCAACTTGCACATGGGTGGAGGCAATGACTTTAAGTTGTGATTCCAGAGAAGTTGTTGTGAAAATAATAGCACCCAGATTGTCTCCTAAAGGGGTGAGTTCAACTCTAATGTGGGGACAATTATTCATGAAGATAATTCTAAGATGAATGGGCTGTTGATTGCTATTATTAAACCTTCAAATCAATGGGATGAAATTTATCAACTTCTGATGCAGACTTAACGGTGGGCATTTTATGAAGTTTACTATCATTCCCTTGGCATAGTAGGCACATCTAGGGCTGTAGCAGACTCTCTAGAAGTTGAATTTGTTATACAAGTGGCTGGGTCAGGTTCCTTTTCAACTTGAGCATTGTATTTCTTGAATATATGACTGTGTAAAGCTTGCATCCTTGCTGATATATATTTCTGAGTATTCATAATGGAGAAATAAGTATTTTATTTTTTGTAGCATTTGAGTCTCATTGTTTGGGAATGCACAATATACTTTCCTTGTATATGAATGCAACCAACCATCATTGTGTGTGGATTTGAAGAATAATTCTAGAGTTAAAATCTTTCTTTTGGTTCATTCCTCAAGGAATAATATTACTTGATTGTTGTAGTTTTTTAGGAGAAAAAAAATTGAGAATACCTTGTAGTGACATTGGTTTATAGTTGGTTTAAAGTGTAAGTTTAACATTGGAGAAAATGGATAGAATCAATGACGTATTAGAGTTCATGAAAACTCCAATATTGTCTACTACTCATGATACATTAAAAGTTAGCAAAGATTCTCTCACAGACATTCAGGTCTGTCTACAAAATTCATAAGAGAAAATTGATTTTTTGCAGCTCGAATCTCAACTACAGCAAGAAGAATTAAAACAGAGGAGTCATTTTGAACCTGTTTTTGTTTAGAAGATTGAAACAAAATCCCATAAAGCAGCGAGGTTACATGTAGATGCATAATTTCATCTTGCACTTCCCAAGCCCATCATTAGACCTTGGGAAGAGCTTGTCCAAAACAAACACAGAACTGATCTTAGATATGAGAAGGACTTGTCCTTTCATATTCCAGACTACTCAAAGCCCATTCAGTTTCAGAGTGTTGGATTCCTTCATGACAGTTCACCTCCAGCTATTCTAGATTCTACTCCTCTTCCAAATTCTACTTCTCTTCAACAGCAACAACAACAGATTGTGAAATGCCAACACTATGACCAAGTTGGCCATTTGAAAGATCACTATTTTGATCTTCATACATGTAAGAACTATCATAAAACCACCCATTCTTCACACAGATGCTTTAGAAACAAATGTCCTACAAGATCAAAGATTCATCTTGGATAGATCGCTTCTTGGAAATGGGTATCAATAGCCAAGAAGATTTTTCAATCACATTTCAGAACTTGTTCCAGAGTATTGAATAGTCTTGAAGTTTAGTTTTCTCCATCATCTCACCTTGTATCTGACAGGGGGGAAATGATGGTCATATACAAGCTTCAAAGTCACATCAAACGAGCCTTGGCCACAACCTGCCACACTAGTTTCAGAGTTGTAGCCAGAAACAAAGATGCCCCTAAACATGCCTTCAATTGGTAATCTGGGACACTTCCTCTAGAAGAAGACTTTAGCTTCTTGCCAGTTTCGGAAGAATTCCAGGAACAAAATTGAGAACACTTCCTCTAGGAGAAGACTTCATCTTCTTGCCAGTTTTGGAAGAGTTACAGGAATTTAATTAAGCATTCCATAGTTGTTGGTCATCCTTAAACCATCATAGGTTGAGACTTCCCTTTTCAGGTTGAAGTTATCCCTTTTATGCGGGGTGGGACCTCCCTTTCATGGTTGAAGGCTTCCCTCTTCAAAACAATAAGAGAACTTCCTATAGCAGAAGAATTTGGCTTCTTTCCAGTTCTAAAAGAGTTTCAGGAATTTCACTAAGCATTCTAGTGTTGGTGGTCATCCTTAAACCACCACCCTTTATACCAACATTTCAGAGCGCACATTCAGCCTAGTGCTGCCATGCATTTTTTGCACAATTTTTATTACAGCTCTCTTCTTGGACTCATACATAACCCTTCGAATTAAGGGGGGGAATGTTGGACACCTAATCCTCAATGGATTAGTGTGGAAGCCGAATAGACAAATGGAAGTCCAAGAGACGTTGGGATGTGAAACCCAATGGTCAAACCATGTACTGTAAATGTATATGATTTGTTAATAAAATTGTACTCTCATGTTTTATCTTTCCTATTTGTCCTTTCCATTTGTGTGTTTAACAGGATTCCAACACCAAATATGAGTGAATTCATAAAACTTAAGATTTGGAAATAATTAAATTTCACTTCGCTTTTCTAGGACCATATAGGAGTGAATTCACAAAACCCGAGATTTGGATTATGAAAACACTTAAATCTAACCTCATTTATTAGGACTGGAAGTTCCCTGAGATGAAAACATGTAGCATTAAGGATGTACTTTTCTTGTTTAAGGACAATGTTTAGTTTAGAAATAGTGATACAAGAATCCTTGTATACATGCCTGACACAGTTCTTTGGTTACAACTAATGAAATTGAACTCCACCAATACTTAAAAAACAAGGTAGAATGTAAGAGAGCATCTACTTTTCAAAATATACTCTGACAGAAATAAACATCTATATAGGCATATAAAGTTGTCAGCACACCAAAAAAGGAATTAAAAACCAAAATTAAAGTAAGAACATGCTCGAATTGTTATTCTTACTCTAACAAAACGTTAAACATGATCAATATGTTAATATGGAATCTAGTGTAGTTGATTATGATTTATTGAGCCCAACGGGTTAGCCCAATCGAATGTCATTAATGTTACTGGGTATTTGGCTATTTTTGTGCTGGCAGGTGACCTGTTCAAAATCCCTTGGGTGAGGTGCACTAGTCAATGTTGATGGGTTTACCGGGGATGTCATCCATGAATGTGGGGAAACATTCATTAGGATTCCCTAGTGAGTTTTCCTTGGAAAGAATAAAAATAGGATTTCCTAAAGAGAATTTTTAATATGCATACAATGTACACCCAGTAAAATCCACTATATAGTGACAAACCATAAAAGAAGGAAAAATATAGATGCTTTTACCTATTCTCCCTTGTGAGTGTGTGCTTCGTGTGAGATTTTATCATGGATATAACCTTATCCTTTACGCCTTCAACTTTGCAAACTCCATTTTCATTAGGTTTACTAAATGAAGTGTCATTGTTTAGTTTATGATGTAAAATGTTACTTCTTTCAAATAATATTCTACCCAATATCTCATTAGAAATGTTAGGTGTTAGCATCCTATTATTTCCAACATCCCTACATGAGATATCCTCTGTTATCGTTTCTAGATTTTCCACATATTTAGTAGTTGCAAGAATGTGTCTACCTTGACTATAGCTAGTTCTTGATCGTACATGAGAGGTTAAGAAGCTTCCACTCACAACACTTGACCTTGCATTGCCCATCAATTCTTATAAATCATTTTTTAAGGCCGAAAGATGGTCCCTACCAATGTCTTCCTTCTTTATGAGAATTAGTCAAACCTATATTATCTTCTCTTGATTTTAGAGTATGTTCCATCATTTCCCATGCTTGATCAACATCAAATTTAACTATATAATTTTCCATCTCTAAAACAGCGGCTAAATTACTTCTGTGAGCTGATCCAAGAAAGAGAAGAGACCTGATGTTTGGTGTGGGTTGTAGAATTGCGTCAGTCCCATCTCTAGCCCCAAATCTGTCAAAGGAAGAGCTAGGTGAAAATTGTTAAAAGCCTCTTCCTGGTACAAAACAATTGTCATGTAAAGCCTCTACAAGTTCCTGAAGTATGTACTGACCTGAGAGAGTTTTTTCTCGTACAATGGAATCTTTGGATGAAGACCCAGATACTTCAGTTTGCCTAAGTGAAGCCCTTGCTGCATCCAGAAATGTAGGAGATGGATTTAGAGTGATTCGTCAAAAAATCCTTCTATGAATTGTTCTTACATGAGTTGGACTTGTCTATGCGAGAGGAACATAAGAAGAGGAAGGTGGTGATAAATTGAGCTCTAAGTTTATTCTTTCTACAACCATACCAACTGGAGCATCTTCCATAAATCCTCTGATTCCTAAGCTTCATCCCCATTGTCGAAATCAAGCATAAAATCCTCAACATCTTCACCATGTGTGCTGGACTATCTAGGCATACATGTTTGATAGCCTTGACAATACCAAGCTCCTTTAGGTATAGCCCTTCCAGGGCCAACACAATATATATGATATGTTGAATCATAGCGATCACAGAAAAATAAAATATCACCATCACCAGCTGTTATAGACATTTTTGTGCCTTACAGCATAGAGCATGAAATGTCAATAATCTAAGGGATCCAAAGTCCCTAAACATGTTGTTCTTACCCTTAGAGGAACAAGGTCAGCAAACCACAACACTACAGTTCAGTTCTCCACTGAAAAACACTCAAAAACAGGTCAATTTTGGATCAAAGCAGCTGCTCCACTAGGCATCTGCGCTGCATAGCAGGTACAACAAAGGCTACCTGCTATGCATAGCAAGTAGAACAAAGGCTACCTGCGCTGGGCGTACTTGGACATGTGGAGGAATCTTTTTCTCAAAGTGCCAGTGCCCAGGAAGCTTCTAAAAAGACACTTGATCATAAGATTCGCCTAATGATGAGTTAAGGGCTTCTAGAACTCCAAGTGGAAGACAGAAACTCCAAGTGAAGAACTGAAGAACAACTGGAGTTGAAGAGGACAACAAGTCACACATCAAGATGACTTACCTTCACTCCAAAACTCTATATAAGGATCTCATCCCATGGGATCTGGCGGGGAATTTAGCGCGAAGAATTGTTGTTGGTTTACAGTTGTGAGCATTGGGTGATTTCTTGAGGGAGGTGAAGAAGAGATTTCTCTCCGTCGGGAAGGTGATGCTGGATTGGACCTCTCATGGTTGTATCACCGCCTGAACCTTACTTCCATATATTAATAAAGCATTTGAGGTTCTTCTATTCGCATGTGTTTCAATGGTGAATTGTCTTACTTGCGTCTTTGTTTTATGCTAATCCTTGAATCAGTTATGCATGCATGCTTCTTGTAGTTTCCTTTTCTTGTCTTATTTGCAGGATCTCGTGTAGCTGGGCCCGTGAAAAGACTTGGAGCTGGGAGCAAGCGGCAACCAAAGGAGATTGGATCGACCATTTGCGCAAGACATCGGTAAGTGGATCTATCCTTCTTATCTCTTGCATGTCATAAAGAAGAAACTTTAGATAGCTTTGCTTTCAGCTGTTGCTAAGGAACTGTCACCCTTAGAGTGGGTTAGGGTCATTCCGAGTTGGATACTTTCCCCCACAACAGACTGGCGACTCCACTGGGGATCGTGTCTTGTTGGTAGCTTGTGTTTCTTGCTATTCATTTCTTAAACAAAAGAGTGCCGAATCGAACTGCATGCGAGTCCTTCGAATGCAAAGTAGAGGGCAGCTACTCTAGCCCAGTGCTGGGCATGTTTATGATTTGAAGAGCTGATCCACAAGGACTCTTTTTAGCTCTTTGTGATAGTGTTCATCTTCCTTTAATCATCCTCTAGAGTATACTTGACTGATAGCAACTGATTTGGCCAAAAACCGCTCATTTTTGAGCAAACTGTGAACCAGAATCTGAGAGAGACGAGAGTTGTCTCATCAGTGCAGCTACAAAAAAGGCTACCTGCACTGACATCGCAGGTCCCGAAGGGGCTACCTGCGCTGCATCGCAGGTTGACAGTGCAGCACCTGCGCTGATCCAGTTTTGCCTTGTGCAGCTGGGGTTACCCACTGTCTGTTTCCCAGTTTTCAGTATTGTTTTTTGCAGCCTATTGTCAACCTGTATACCCAGCTGAAACCACTTCTCTTTGCCTTCATTCCCCCTCAGTTGTATGAAGAAACCGTGATTGTTCTTATTGTATTTCTTGCTGTCATTCACAGTTTCCCATAGCGAAAGTAAACTAGTCTTGCTGTGACCTCTTGGATCTAGACCTATGTGAGAGTGTCGTTGTGATTCTAAGAGCTAGTTTATTGCTGTTCATAGCTGCTTGAGCATTTGCTTTCGTTATATGGTTCGAATTTCAGTATTTCTTGTGTTGAAACGAGTGAATCTTAAGGTGTTCTTTTGATTATTGGACAAACACTTGTTTGCTTTCGCTTGAAATTGAATTCGAAATCGTACAACAGCTTTCTTTTTGTCATTCACCAAACATTAAGAAAGAAGAAAAGAAATACTTGCATTGTGCATGTGCATTTTGACAGTTTGCATGTTGATTTAGGAAAAGTGCATCAGTGGGTGCTCTATGATCTGTTTGAAAAGATGATGTCTTTCTTTTCCTTCAGTAGTTAAGGTTTTCATAAGTTGAAAGAATTGAAAAAGCTTGCTTATCATTCTTAGACTGCTTTAGGAGTTGTATCATACATCACGTGGTGATCCTTAAAGGCAAACTGCTAAGCAAGATCAACCTAAAAAGAACTGAATTTATCTAACAACGCTTTGAAACATAACGAAACACAGTAGAGGTCTAGGTAGAGACGTGAACCAGCGTCGTTAAACATAGTGACTGTCGATCTCTACGAAGGTGGGTGATTCCTCCTGAGGGACGATAGCACTAATACGGACTTGTGGCATACCATCGCGTATATTGCTATAGGAACAAAGCCTTTATCCATAGGAAGCCGTGTCGGCCGCCCTACTGATCGCGATGCAGTGAACACAGCATTCACGAAGATCGACCACTCGTACCGTAAAACGTATTCTGTGGTTTCACGAAAGGTTTGGCACACCCTTGCCTAGAACTTCAGAGTAGTTTCTTTTGGAAACTCTATAACTGAAAAAGTCCATTCGAGCATTTGTCACTTCGGGGTTAATACATCGAAGGAGACTAGAGTCATCTTTAGACTCGTGAAAAAGCAAGTTGTGTCGCGTCGTCGTAATCAAACGTTGATCTTAAAGTTGAGAACATGACTCCACATGATGGAGCCCTTTCTCCTCTACATGGCCACATTGTCGCTTCCAGGACTGACAATTGGCCTGCCAGTTTGGCTATTCTCAACCGCTGTAGTTCAGACCACCACCGTTCCTGAACAGTCGAGTCAACAGTTAGATCAGTCTAGAGCTACCCTCCAGCCTTCCACTTCTTATATGCCTTCCTCCGATCCTTCTTCTTCGAAAGGTCAAGCCACCAAAAGCGGAGCTCCCATAGAAAAGAAGAAGGAGAAGAAGAAGAAAGAAAAGAAGCAGAAGGAGCCAAAGGCGCCTGGGGGAAAGCAAAAGGTATCTAACGAAAACCCACACACAGCACGGACCCGGCCCAAATCGCCATGTGCATATGTAGGGGAGACCACCTCCACCGTGATTGTCCCAGTATTCCCCGGATACTAAGGGACTGGTCCCCTCGTTTGCACGATTCGGAAGCGTCAACCTCTGACAACCAGGTTGAATGCTTACCGCCGACCAGCGAAAGTGAAGGTCCTCGACGACGAAGGGGAATGAGATTCCCCTGCGAACTGTGTGAAGGCAATCACACCCTTCGCCGTTGTCCCGTTTTAGACGAAGCCAAGAGAGTTTTGGAAGATCAACCGGTGGCACCGGTGCTACTTCCTCCTGGATACCAAAAACTCGCGCCAAGTCCTTCGTTGGTCGAATATACAGCTGCCCCGCTCATAGGGCCAGCTGAAGTGTCAGTCACTGAAAGTGAACCTACTGAATCCGGACCGGACAAAAGTCCAAAGGTCGAAACGACAATTGACCCGGTTCTCCCTTCAGAAGTTTCATCTTCAAATACCACAGTCACTGAGGATTCATCTTTAGTTGACACCCTCACCGAAGAGAGTAAGGATGACACCGTCCAGGTTCTCTTCATAAACTCCGATTCTGATGAGCATCTGGGAAAAGCGCCCACTCCTTTATCGCAGGAAGGAGCATCGTCAAGATCATACCCGGCCGTATATTCGGTCCCACCAGCAAGCAACCTAGTTGCGTCCTTTGATTGGAACCAACCAGGCAGACCCCGGTTACCAGCCAGTATACCATTTAGAATTATAGTCCAAATATACCAAATGGTGATGGCTGGAACTATCATTGATGAAAGGGCATCTGTGAGTATTCTGTCCTCTATTGCTTGGAAAGCACTGGGTTGCCCGGCGCTTTTGCCTGAGACAAGAAATCTCTCAGGTTTTGACAGAGGAACCAGTCGACCATTAGGGATTCTACCTAATGTGCCTATTACCTTGAAAGGGAAGGCCGTCAAGATGAATTTGATGGTCGTCCAAGGACCCTTGGATTATAACCTACTCCTTGGATGGGACTACATATATTGCATGGAAGCAATAGTCTCCTCTCTCTTTCGAATAATGTGTTTTCCATACGAAGGAAGAATGGTCAAGCTCGTAGACCAACTTTCATTTCCGGGATCACGCATCGCAAATAGCCACATACCTATCCTAAATGGTCTATTTGATCAAGAAAGGTCTCTACCTCTGGTTCTTCTTCCTGATGAAGGCGAGTGATTCGGGAAAGGAAGGCCGGAACCCAGGGGGCATGCATCCTGGTCTGCTCTGGAGGCAGAAAAAACCTTGGGTGTAAAGTAGAATTTCCGCGGGAGAATATGACTAGTCCGTACCCCGTCCCCTCCTTCATCTTTGTGAATCTTCCTCTGAGCCATCCTCTTCGAAAGGAAGAAGAAGGACAGGAAGACAAAGAGAGACTGGGAATCTCAGAAGGGGCTGTTAGGAGTGGGGTTGTTCTAGAATAAGATTCTTTTGTCAAGGTTACTTGTTTGACAAAGGTCATTCACCTTTGTCTAAATAAGTAGGCTCTACCAAAGAAGGGGATCCGTTTGCGGCAGCAAGTAGTAACCATATTTGGATAAAAGGCAAGCCTCACCCATTTAAACAAATGTTTTAGAGGATAAGTAGGGGCAGCCTCCAAAGATAAAGATTCTATTGCTGCAACAAATTGTAACCATCTTTGGATAACCTAATGATAGACATCGCCGAAGAAAGTTTCTATTTAAAAGAATTAACAGAACAATCTTTGGGTAACCAGAAAGAGGTAAGCCTCCCTCAAACCTACCAGTGTTTTGTCTATTGAGAAGTGTTCTTCTCTTGTCGCAAGTAGTTGTTCTCTTGTCACAAGTAGTTGTTCTCTTGCGATCTCTCGAAGGTCAGTTAAAAATTGGGCTGACGAGAAGACAAGTACCGCGTAAGACCTGTCAAAAATAACGAGAAGACAAGTATCGTTAACATTAGGACTGACGAGACGACAAGTAGCTGTGAACACCCAAAGAAAACCAAAAGTAGGGGAAAGGAGGGGCAACCTTGAAATTATACTTTATACCTGAGGGCATGCAAACCTCTTGGAAGGCAAGCACGCGCGGCTTTTTAGTTTTAGGTAGGACTAACCCCTCTAACCCGTAGGATAGGCCGATACCCAGCTTGCATGAAGAGAGGATATGGAGCAAAGCGTAAGGAGATGAAGCTCCTTAAAAAATAGAAATCTTCCATGAGACCTTACTACTTTATGACTGGTAAAAACGAGCAGTTTTGGCAAAGTTCATGCTCGTTAAAAAATAAACGCAAGATCCGAGCAGTTTTAATGCGGAAATTCATGCTCGTTAAAAAATAAACGTAAGCTTGTGAGCAGGCTTCCCCCAGTGTTCAAGCTCATCCAGAAAAAATGAACCGGTAAATAACCATTTGAGACCGTAAATTCATCAGCCATAAAAGCCTTGGTCGTGTTTGTGCACCGTCACCTCCACTTTTCATTTGGCCGATCATTCACATCCACTTGATTGTTTACCTATTTTGAGGAACAGCTGCGAAGAGTGATTTCACCTAGCCATCCTTGTGACACTGCCGTGATTGGGAAATTCCAACCTGTACCTGGAATCTGCTGCTATCCCTGTTTATCACTCGTTCCTCAAAAGACGAGTCTTCTTTGAGCTCTTTTCACGGACTCGTAAAATATGAAAAGTTTGCCGAGTTTTGGCCTTCCAGCTCGTTAAAAGGACCGGAAGAGCTATCCCTCCTCTAGATTTTAATCTTTTTGGACCTGAGGGATTATTGCACAAAAAGATCGAGCGCTTGTCTAGTTCGGCTCAATAAAGATATCAAACATTCATCCCTTCTGTATTGTTTTATACTTTTTCAGACTTAAGGGATTAGATGACGAAAAAGGACCCCTGGAGTCTACTTTACGTACACTTTTCAGACTCTCTAAAAATGAAAAGAACTGAGTTGTCTTTGTCGCTGGGCTCGTTAAAAATATTAGATAGTGACAAACTTGTCTTTAGACAAGAACGAGTTTCCCTATCGCTAGGCTCATTAAAAACATAGCGATGGGCTTGCCCGAAGGGCAGGTTATAGATCAAGCATATGTTATCCTCCTCAAGCTTGTCAAAAAATAAAGAGGTACTGGTCAGAAATGACTGGGGAAAAATTGGGAAGAACCTCAAAGCTTAATGGTAGCAAGTCGCTCTTGAACATGACACTTTTGCCTCCGTAAATATCGGGTTGGGTTATTATCATTCACCGGTCCCTTCACCATGGTCTCGCCACACCATCCATACATGGGGTAATGCTACCGATCCATCACATCAGTGTCGCTATATGTACAAGAGATGTCATTCAGAAAGTGTCAACCGGGTCCCATCCACTACCGTACATCATCTTTCATCCTTCCATGACCGCCACCCTGAATCATATTTCACAGATCGTTTTCACCATCATCACTAGCTCCGTTCCGTGTCACTGATGTGGGATTCATTAAGGCCCTCCTTTGACGGATCACTTCTTGTCGACATCAGCTCACTATCCAAGAAGTTGATCTAGGAACACCCCCTCAGTACTTTGAAGCTTGCATGCCTCAATGGCAAGTTTCTCACTCCCGGCGATAGGTATACATTAATGACCTTCGACCAGGAGACTTTGCGTGGTGTTCGACGTCAGATCCTATATTCACACCACGTGAATTGTGCTGCAGTACCTTGAGGGTCATCATCATTATCGGTGATTCCTCTCGCGCTTGTTAACAATTTACATTATTGACTGGTAATCAAGCGATGTCTTTCCATGTTCGACTTCAAGAAATTCTCACATGGATCGACTTGTACTAATGTGAAGATCGGACAAGTTTGAAGACCCCGGATCTAGTTTCATCCATCCGGGCTGCGATATATATTCAGGAGATAAAGACATAGACATGTGCAGCAGATGATCATCCTACTAAAAGGATTATAATTAAAAGCAGAGAATTATCGGTCTATTATCAGACGATCGTCTGTTTATGTACAACAAATGTATTTATAAAGCTGAGCATGGGAAATGCCCGCCTCAGCTAGATCATGAAAAGAAAGTATGAAAAGATAATGTATTGTATTGTATTTTGTTACAGGTCACCTCCCGGCGATTGAATGAACTTCGGATCCTCCTAATAAAGCATTTCACCCGATAAACGACCTCATACGTTAGGGGGCAACTGTTATAGACATTTTTGTGCCTTACAGCATAGAGCATGAAATGTCAATAATCTAAGGGATCCAAAGTCCCTAAACATGTTGTTCTTACCCTTAGAGGAACAAGGTCAGCAAACCATAGCACTATAGTTTAGTTCTCCACTGAAAAACACTCAAAAACAGGTCAATTTTGGATCAAAGCAGGTGCTCCACTAGGCATCTGCGCTGCATAGCAGGTAGAACAAAGGCTACCTGCGCTGGGCGTACTTGGACATGTGGAGGAATCTTTTTCTCAAAGTGCCAGTGCCCAGGAAGCTTCTAAAAAGACACTTGATCATAAGATTCGCCTAATGATGAGTTAAGGGCTTCTAGAACTCCAAGTGGAAGACAGAAACTCCAAGTGAAGAACTGAAGAACAACTGGAGTTGAAGAGGACAACAAGTCACACATCAAGATGACTTACCTTCACTCCAAAACTCTATATAAGGATCTCATCCCATGGGATCTGGAGGGGAATTTAGCGCGAAGAATTGCTGTTGGTTTACAGTTGTGAGCATTGGGTGATTGCTTGAGGGAGGTGAAGAAGAGATTTCTCTCCGTCGGGAAGGTGATGCTGGATTGGACCTCTCATGGTTGTATCACCGCCTGAACCTTACTTCCATATATTAATAAAGCATTTGAGGTTCTTCTATTCGCATGTGTTTCAATGGTGAATTGTCTTACTTGCGTCTTTGATTTATGCTAATCCTTGAATCAGTTATGCATGCATGCTTCTTGTAGTTTCCTTTTCTTGTCTTATTTGCAGGATCTCGTGTAGCTGGGCCCGTGAAAAGACTTGGATCTGGGAGCAAGCGGCAACCAAAGGAGATTGGATCGACCATTTGCGCAAGACATCGGTAAGTGGATCTATCCTTCTTATCTCTTGCATGTCATAAAGAAGAAACTTTAGATAGCTTTGCTTTCAGCTGTTGCTAAGGAACTGTCACCCTTAGAGTGGGTTAGGGTCATTCCGAGTTGGATACTTTCCCCCACAACACCAGCCTCATTACAATCTAAGAAAACTATATTTACATAGGGATCAACAAATCCCATCACTTCTTCCTTTGAAGGTTGATATACCTGCCAAACAAAACCAAATCATATAAGAAAATCGTCCTTCAAATTCAGAACCAACTCCTTAAACTTCAAACCTATGTATGCAAATAAATAATCATGCTCTGCAGGAAAGATAGTAAGATAAAATCAAGGAAATATCTTTAAGAAATGCAACAAGGTGTTGCAGCTAGAAACTGATATCACAAAATTTTAAATCACCAATGGGCACAAGGATTGATAGAATAAACGGATAAAATAAAATGAACTAGACCCAAGGGAACTAAAATGTATGTCTTTAAACATGAACCTATAAATCCAAAGAACCTTGATAAATAAAGATTATTGTTGCAAATAGAACGTAAACTACTCCAAATAGTTATTAGGAAAATAACTAAATTCTTGCATTCAAACAAGGGCATAAACATGTTGTCAAATGGGAAAGTTGAAAGCAGTTAAAAACATCAGGGGCATGTTGCAAATCCAATTCCTGTCATTGAAATCAAGAAAACTACCATTGGAATCTCAGGTTGGATCCACTTCTCTATTGAATCGATTCATCTACTTATCTAATCAATCTGTTATAACTGCACCAAATGGTGCCACATGATAAAATAAATTGTAACTTCAACATATATTTTCAAACAAATGCTATATGCTAGACATTGGAATGAGTGATGTAGGAGCATCCCCATCCCATTAGTGTTCTTGCATCACCAAAGACGTGTTTAAATTCCAGCATCTCGTTCATGTTTAATCATCAGTTTTTTCTTGTGAGACTTACATGAGCCCATAGGAGATCACTCTTACCTTCATTGACTCCCACTTTAAACATGACATTTCTAAAAATAGTTGGCAGGAAAGGCAAGATAAAATGTACTTAGTTTATTCACCAATTACATTGAAACCACAATAGAAACAAGAGGAGTTGATATGATAGATTGCTACTACTGGAGCAATAAGACAAAAACAAAGAGATACCAAATTAACAGAAATACAATAGGGTATCATGGCATGGCATCATGGATCTTGTTATTTCTAGAAACAACGGAAATCAACTCCAGAAATAATTAGGATATTCATTGCAAAGGAGGAGAGCACTGAGAAAGAAATTTTAACATAGACCAGAAATCACTAGCGTAAAGTGGAAGAATTCATTCAGGAAAACCAATTAAGAGAAGAAACAAACTCTCTCAAGAAGAAGGCAACAAATTCCAAAAATGCAATTGAGCACAATAATTGGGAAGGAAGATCCTTTGAGCAGTTGAGGCATATCACTGGGCAGAAGAGGAAGATCACTCCACTGAAAATGAAGAGATTGTGAAGGAATAATTAATCGGAAGCAAGAAGGGTAAATTCTTGGAAAGATAACTAGCATGGAATTTGTGCCTAAACAAGAAATCGTGCAACACATTTTTGTGTGTGAAATAGACTATTTATTTTTATTCATCCTTTCTTAATCTGTGCATGAGGATGAATTTCTATTTCAGAGTGAATGTAATTGAGTAGCAACACTGTTATTTCACTTATTTACTTGAATGTTATAATATAAGTTCAATGATAAAATCCTCATGTGGAATTGTTTGGCTTCTGTTTAGTGATGTACATTGATTGTGATTGACACCATCCATTGCGATGGGTAGTAAAATTTATTTCTTATCTACCTACAATAGATTAGTATGCATTTGTGCAGGTTTTGTGTTTTCCAGCACCCATTGATTAGCATTAAATGAGGAAGAACATATAGTGAGGAAAATTCAACAAATGAGGGAGAAAAAATTTAGGCGTTTCTTGTCTGAGGAAAAACCTAGCAACACTAGGGTTTTGAGGGTTTCTATGATTTTGGGAATGAGAGGGTTTAAGTTTATTGTATGTCTGGTTCTTTTGATTGATCTTTGTTCCTCCTTAATGGTTGAATAGTAGCCCCTTGTTTTAACTTATGAAAATGTTCCCCTGCACACCAGTAGTCCTACTCTAGATGTTCATCTGATTTGTTATGGAAGATTCAACCCTACTCAGTATTCCATTGTGGAAGATTTTGTTTAGTCCTTGGAAGATAGCAAGACCCTAGACCCATCCTTATATAGCTGGTCGAAAACCACTCAAAGATACCATTGTCAGTCCAACAAGGCCATCGCCATCGAAAACACAAGGTTAGGAAAGCAGAAGTTGGATATTGGTTATTCCCTTGGCATATCTCTGAAGCAAAGCCAAATTATAGCTCTGGTGGAAGGGAAAATTGCTTCCAAAACTCTGTTGGAAAATGGCAATGCCATTTATTTGGTACTCACGTCTGATGATGTTATTATAGAGGGATTTTGTATTGTCCACAACTTCAATTGAGCACGATCATTGGTCAAGAAGATCCTTCAATTAGTTGAGGCATATCACTAGGTAATTAAGGAAGATCAATCCACTAAAACGAAAGGAGATTTTCAAGGATCAATCATCGAGTAGAAAGAAGGGTAAACTTGTAGAAACAGAACTAGCATGGAATCTTTTCCTAAAAAAGAAACCATCCAACCCATTGCTTTGTGACAACCAACGTATTTATTTTTATTTATCCTTTCTCAATCCCCTTGCATGAGGATCAATTTCTACTGCAGAGTGAACGTAATTAAGTAGCATCACTATTATTTCACTAATTTACTTGAATGTTATAATACAAGATTAAATAATCATCATGGGGAATTGTTTGGCCTCTCTTTATCAAATTACATTGATTGTGATTGACACCATCCATTGAGAATGGTAGTAAATTTTATTTATGATCTACCTACAACGGATTTGTGTGCATTTGCGCAGGTTTTGCATTTTCTAGCACCCATCAATTGGTATTAAAGGGGGAAGAACCTCTAGTGAGGCAAATCCAAAAAAGTATATTCTTTCTCCCTCCTTTGTTGCAAATACAACAAAGGAGATTTAGGGGAGAGAAGCAGCTTTAGGATGGGAACTGGTAAGATGATGTCCAGAAGCGATTTATGAAAAGAGAAAAAGCATGGTATGTGGAGGAGTGGACGTGAATTGGAGAAGCATATATCGAAGAAATGAAAACATTACGAAGATGTTGAGAACAATTACCACAACAATAAAACCATAGAAGTGAACATGAAGGGCAACAATGAACCCTGAGAGAAGAACTAGAGGACTCTCTTTCAAAATAAAAATGTGATAGAAAACTTCAGGTTGCTAACTTTGTTGTCTATCTAGTAAAATATCAGTTGTTTATATAGATAGTCCAGAAAGGCCCGTCAAAATATATACCATTGCGAGAGAGCTTAAAGATTACAAATTAGAAGTTGGACATAAGAACGTCAATTGGAGCCCTGTGAAGTTGGTGGGTTAATTTAGAAACCTTCATCAGAAAATTTCTTCCACATTATAGATCAGTTCCATGGAAGGCAGAATAAAAAAAAAACAACCTGAGACATATGAGGATCATTATTTGAAAGAATGATTATCTAATAGCATTGTGTCATCATTAGTTATGGATCTAGTGACCAATAGAAAATGTATGCTAACCAATTTTACAGCTCTCTTTCACTTTCTTGTTCTTGTCCATAAGTTTGTGCATAGCAACACCAAGGCACTTCCTCAGATTATTCACAAAGTACTAAGTTATTTTTTTCATATCGTCAAAAGATATATCATGTCTTGTTCAAAGCATAGACCTGAAAAACAATAACGTGAAGAAAAGAAGTGCATCATGTTGTTTTTTCTGTAGCTATCATCCAGGAACAACTACAGGTCTGAGAGGAAGATTTATAAAAAAAAGGCAGTGAAATTACTTACTATCCTTTGCAAAAATTCATTTTCAATTTAGCAACTGCTTAGCTCCAATATAGTAAAGGCCATCAATTATACTCATGAAGAGATTATATTTGAGGGATTCTTATGGACAGTAAGACAATACGCCTACATACCCTTATGTGTGGTCTATTTTCAAATAAACATCTTACTAACAATGGATCTTGTGATCAAGTGAAATAGTGCTAATGTCAATGATGAAGTGAGTGATTGAGTAAAATATGAATAAACTGTGATTTATCTTCAGTTACATGGTTGTGATCTTACTTCCCTCTTGTGCAACTAATTGTTGAACAATTCCATACAGATAAGTATTCCTAATGTATATATGAATAATATTGAAATATTACTATTTTTTTATGGTTTATTTCATGGCTGAATTAATTTTTAAGTTGCCTTTGTAACTCCTTATGTTAGTCGCATTTGTGATTTATGGACTTATAATAGAATCATTGTGTGCATTTAGGTTTCATAAATCTATAGTTTCATTCCTCCTAATAGTAAATAGTTAATAATAGAAATAATTCAGTTCAGTTACTTCGTAAATTTGTGTGAATTTGGGTTTAGTTTTTGTGTGAATTATTTAGTTCAGTTACTTTGTAAATTTGTGTGAATTTGGGTTCATGTTTTGTGTGAATTCAGTGGTAAACAGAATTAATGCATCCTCAAAGTGCATAGAAGTTATTGGGTATATTACATGCATGGGCCAATACCATATAGCTATGTTTGACATGCAGCCCCTGAAAATATAGCTCCTATAAAATAGGAGAACTACCCACAAAGAAAACCTACATATACCTATAAATGGATCCAACATGATGGAATATGGAACATGCAAATCTATGGGCTGAAATTCCCTTAATGCACAGACGTCCAATGATCCAAATGACATCTGAACACATTCACCAATTTTAAGAGATTTAGTAGGTAGACATCGACATATGTAGAGCATCTAGCTCAGTGGGCCTTAGAGTTTGTGAGAAAGAATGAGTAGATTTTAAGCCAAAGTATTGGCTTATTTTAGTCTTTACAGAAAATTTAAGTAAATTTTGGTTATGAGTCATACAATTGTTGATCGGTTGCACCAATTGTTGATCACTTGCAGGACACACCAAATGTCAGTCCATCATCCGACAATGGGGAGGATAAACTATTCATTGAAAATAGACTTGATCTTCCATTTGCTAGTTCCATAAACATAGAGGATGGATTTATCCGTTTCTCATCTACACCTCTATTTGATTCATCAAATCATGAGGATGTCGATGAAATCATTGATTTTTATGGTTGTGGCTATCGTGACCCATTTACTCCCCTATTCCATCACAATGATGATTCTATCATGGTTGATTTTTTGAAGCCACCTGTTTATGATTATCTATCTAAATATGAGGTCGAAACACCCCAAACTGTTGAGGAACTTCATCCTGAGATGATGGTTATGTTAGGCCCTCGCTGTCGTAAGGGTGGTTTCACTTCCAATCACGAAATTGTTCAATCACCCAAGATTCCTCATCACTCTTATGTATGCATTGAAGATCAATCTCCCACATTGATCATACTTCCTCCACTCAAGCTACACGATCTCATCGCTCATGCATTGGAGGAATCTTACATTGCAAGCACACGTGCACAACACAAGTTGTCTTCGTTTCTTTCACTTGCTTGCATGTCACAGTCAAGAGTATACATATGCTTCAAAGTTACACGCAGTGTCGCACAACACCCTAATAAGTCCACGGACCACATGTCATGTACTTGCACTCAGTTATGTTCGGTAGACACTTTTAAGCATGAAGTGTGTTTGTATTCATTGTTATATATTTATTTTTTGTTGGTTTGCACAACGAGGTTGCTCTAGGACCAAGCCTTCACCAACATGGATAACCAAATGCACTGGTGGCTACATTCAAAATATCGCTTGACGTGATCAGGCCCATGCACCATTAGCTTAGGAGTAGGAGTAGTATTCACTTTTTGTTTGTATTCTTGCATGCTTGTTTGTTTACTTGTTTTGGTTGTTTGTTTATCTATTTGCTTGTTTGCTTACTTACTTTGATTTTTCATTTACTTCTACTTCTACTTTGCTTTGTTGTTTATTTGTTTGTTTTGTTCATAGGTTAGTTTCGCATGAAACCATGCATGACTCTTGAAACAAGATAGGTAAAGTACAAGAGGCATTATACAGCTATCACTACTTGGTTATTTGTCATCCTGCCTTTGTGTGAAGAACTTGTTACCTTTGGTCCATGATACATCAATGGAAAAGACATATTGTTCAAAGTGAACCTTGGTGAAAACACAATGGTAACTAGTGTCACCTACTCTAGTTGGTTGTTTTTGGGTTAACCCTTGTCAACTCAGTCAAGTAGAGTAAGGTGATAGGGCAAACCTTAACAAGAACGTCAGAGGTATACAATATAAACTACTTCTATGAAGGAAAAACCTCTTCTTCTCTCAATAAGTCTGGATCCCTCGTCTGCCTCCAAAAGGAATAAGTGCTATGCATAGTTATGAAAAATGAAAAAATGAAAAAGTGAAAAAAATCAGAGAAAAAAAAGAAAAAGAAAAATGAATAAAGTGAAAAAAGAGAAAGGCTTCCTGTGCAAAGAGGTGATCCAAGTAACTCCATCGGGGTACTGATCGGGCTCGCTGGCAGAGGAGCAATGCTTGTGTTCCTGTGTGACTGTGTCAAGATACTATCTAGGCCTTCTGGTAGCGGAGCAACATCAGAGATGAAACTAAGACTCTGATGACTATATTGCTTGTGCACCCATATACCCCTCAACCCAAATCAAAACAACTATGCTGACTTATCTTGGAATGTGTGTCAATTGACCAAGAGCATGGTAGATGCTACATATGACAATCAAGCAAGTGTGGAAACCAAGATGAACTGAGAACTGAACAATACTTCTAGAGGTGTTAGACTTGCTTTTCACAAACAAGGTCCATTGAGAGAGTTGGAGTTCTACTAGTGTGTCGCCAAGTGTTGTCAAAGCTACAACCACTCTTCAAAAATTTTCCTTATCTTCAGTTTGGAGCATCCCTACCAACCTCCCTCAGTAGCATGTCTTGTGTTGTCAGGGACACAAGTTTCAGTAATTTTCTAGTAGACTTCTTGCCTGTGCATGATAGCTTGTTGCATCCCCCTCATAGGTTGTTTCTCCGTACTTGGTCCATTTGCAGGTTGAGCAGCTCCCTCAAGAAATTGTGCAATTCTAGAGGGGAACTAGCCTTCCCTCCAGAAATTACATAATCCTATCTGGTAGCCTTCTGGGCTCTAGAATTGCACAAATATTCCTTTAATTATTCACTGGAAAAATTGAGAAATTCCCAACAGGGCTATTTAGCCCATAAATTGCACAATTATGGGTAGTAGTCTACAGCTCAGCCCCGAGGTTGTGCAATCCTTTTGTGGATTTAGCTTATATCCCTCCCAGAAATGCACAAATTTTCCCCTCAGATGAGCAAGCTATTGCATGTGCCATTGAGATGACCGGTTCCACCCGGGACCAAGAAAACTTGACTTGCATGCATGGGTTGCTTTCTCCCTGAATATCAGAAACAAACATGTGAAATGCATCCCTAGATTTTAGGGAGCTATTTTTAGCAGCTAGA
The DNA here is from genome assembly GCA_031772625.1 of Pinus tabuliformis. Lineage (NCBI taxonomy): Eukaryota > Viridiplantae > Streptophyta > Pinopsida > Pinales > Pinaceae > Pinus > Pinus tabuliformis. Next base: position 2,021,071,435 of record CM062817.1, on the reverse strand, counting down.
CGTTACATGCAAAGATCATTTTAGAATATTTCCTCCAAGTGTTGGTTTTTCCTAGTTTTGTGGCATGCGCATCATGAGCCTCAAACTTATTTCTTCAACACTTCAGAGCTCACTTGTTCACATTGATTTTATAGCTCTGACATCTCACAACACATCCAGGAGTCTTCGACACATCAAGCTCAGCTATTCACAAGTGAGTCCTCTTAACTTGTATTTTGCAGCATTTCTATCATTCTTTTTGTTGTCACTTGTGCGAGTGTTGTTTTCTTGATTTCTATGAACTTTTGTTGTTGTTTACATGCATAATATCTTATACTAGCATCATTTTAGTTTTCGTTAGCATATCACTACTATCGCATGAATGAAACTGTTTTGCACGAACGGTCATCGATTTGGTGACTCGCTTTACCTACATGCATGTTGTTCCATTTTCTGAATCATTCATTCACTATTTGCATGCCCGATCATTCACTTCTACTTACACTTAGTATCGCCATGAATTCACATTCACATTTTCTTTCAGTTGGTCTCGGCGGCTCTAGGGCAGCCATGGCTCGAACTCTACCTCACCAAGACAACATTGTGCAATACTGAGAAGGAAGGTTGTATATTCTTCTCAGAAAGTGTGAATTCCTACCCAGTGACTATAATCTAGTCTTTCATTGTGCAATTATAAGGGATAGTGAGTAATGGCCCAAAAAATTTCACAATGCAATCACTAGGCCTGTATTCATTTCCAGCAGAAATTGCACATTGTGGAGTTCTAGAAGTCAGCAGGCTAGCCTGGATTTCACATTGCACAATCCTAGTAGGCAACCAACCTCTGAGACAGCCCAGAGTTCCTTTTTTGCAATTCTGGCAACGAATCTCCCAGCCTCCTAGGAAAAATTACGTAATCCTTGCCAGTCAATCCCCAGGTATGTTTCATGTTGTTCCTCAATTTTACTTTAATTTTAGATGGGAAATTTCATGCCATGCGTGTCGCTTTATCTCTAGATCTAGCAAGTGTTTGTCCACTTCTTATCAGTCCAAGATCAATGGTCTCCAAGAGAGCAAGATAAAAGAACACTGACAGAAGTGCAACAAGAGCAGCATTTGAGCGAGTGTCTACAACTCTACCAATCCATGAATAAACCAAGATGATTGTAGACAAGGACATCAAGCTGAAATGGCAAGAGGTCATTGAGGCATTTAAAGGCACATTTGGGGAAGACCTCGAAGACTACCAAGTCTATGTGAACATCTGCAAGTCCAGATTGTATTAGATTGCATGCAAGTATCTCATGCTCCTATGCACGGACATGATGCATTAGATCATCCTGCACACTGATTCTGAGATAATGGCATTCAATAGTGTCAGCGGGACAGATATTTATACCTTCAGGGCATAGGATTATGATGAGATATATGAGATGTCGAATCCCATGATCATCATGGAGACTACCTTCAGTATACCCACCAGCAATTCCAACTCCAGAGATATCTTGAAGAACTAGGTGAAGGAGCTAGCTAAATTCAGGATGACACCTAACCAGGTTTACAAAATGAAGATATTGCGAAAGGTGTATCAATACTTGATGATCTTTACATGTCATTTGTATGGCCAAGAAAGCATAGAAAGCTTCCCACGGTGCTGGGTGATTCCGTTGGACTGACTAGCCAGAGAAGGAAAAGGATGCAACTAGTCTAACATGTTGGCTCACTAGCTGAAGGAATAGGTAACAAGGGCTCTACATCTGCCCAAATGTATGCAAGTAGGAATATACATGTCCGCCTACATCTTTGATGTGATCTGTGCCTGAAAGGAGTTCCCAGGCTTGAAGTGGGCATGGACACTGACGGAGACCTATCTAAACACTTATTGTAAGGTGTTGTTTGAATGCAGCTTCAAAGGAGTTACCACATATCCGTTTGATCATTTTGTCACCTCGATTTACAAGATCATATTCGAATAGGATCCATCCTGCATGATGAAGGCACCAATGGAGGCACTGATTGACATAGCTGATTGGTATGCATCACCGTTTGGCACATTCATATGGATGTACATCACGCATAATCCTCTACATGTTCTTCAAAAGTTTTCCTTAGAAAAACTCGTCACGTAGGAAGTATTATATCACATCTTGGCAGGATTATTAGCTAGGTTGCACCGGAAAGAGAAGACACCTTGGCTCACTCTTCCATTGCACATTGGGTTTTACAAGATATGGAATTTCAAGTAGGCAGATGTCGAAGCAAAAAATATGAAGAAATATTCATTTGACACCCGAAGTTACAATCCGTACGACTCAGATTGTCTTGTGAAAGACCACTACACGAGAGTATAGTTTAACTTGATCCACAGGGCATGCCATTGGGTGGAGGAAGACCCATGGAGTTTGTTAACACCCAGGTTGTTCCCTATGACTCCCAAGGGAATACGGCCGGGGTAACCACTAACCAATCTTTGGATTACAGTTTCTAGCCAAACTGCAATCAGAGAGGGATCTCTCTTTATGATTTGTCTCTGTTTGTAATTATTTTAGGCTAGATATAAGTTCAGGTCTGTTTTGAGTTTTTTGCTTGGATGATAATCTTAATCAAGGTGCTTGTGTATTTTTCAAAGAGTTCTAGTCCATTGGGCTATGGAGTCAGTGGTCCTTTAAATGCTTGATGTGCTGCTGTGATACTGTAGTGATGGTGCAGAGCTAGATTAGTGTCTGTGAAATAACGTTTGTAATAGTGATGGAATGGAGTGTATCTAGTTATTGCAAGGCAATTAAGAATCTTACAGTTTAACCGTTGGAGTAAGACAGTGAGAATATTGACCCAGAAGCACTTAAGAATTTCTAGGTGATATTCATACATATAGGATTAACAGACACATGAGCAATTAAGAATTCATGTACATATTTAACCTTGAAGACAAACATTTATAGCAGAAAAAATTGAGGACAAGGTGTAATAAAACAAATCTTGTACTATTCTTTCTTTTTTACTGCTAGCTTAGTGTGAGGTAAGTATGATTTGATAAACATGAGAAAACAAGAACAGAGTTTCGAAGAAAACTTTCTATTTCGTCAGACAGCACAGGAATTCTGCATCAACACATGGAGCATCCTCCAGACATCAAATAATTTCAGGAAATCACTGAGCTCATCCAGCCCTTTGTATTAGATAATTGAAAGTGTACAATACAAGTGTTCTCATAGAGAAAATTACCAACCCCTTATGAGTTGCTCAGGGGAGTTTATATACAAAATTTACATCAAAATATCAATGAAATGAGTTATTATCTCATTTATGATATGCTAATCTCCGAAGTGCAATAGCTGAAGGAGTGAATGCAGCCGAAATTCCTTTATGCTTCAGCTGTCAAATAGTCAGAAGATATTTGGTCTTTATGGCTGTTAGAGTCGGTTGGAGATGCGCTGTTCAAAATTTCGCTAGTTGTCATAGTCTTATGTGATGAGTCATTACTCAGCTGTTTTTAAATGCTAACCCTTTTTTGTTGTTTGTCTTCTAGTGACCTGGAGCTGGCAGTGACCAAACAGCTGGACTTACCGTGGCAAAATCTGAAGCATAAACTGCCACCAATCCTCCTTAGGCATTTGATGCCTTCGTATTTTAATCAATGTTTCCTCTGCCTCTGTATGTTTGTAAAGATTGGGAGGAGTCTCGAATAGGTGATTCACCTCATTCTCAATGTAGAACATACCTTCAAGTTTTTCATATAGACTCTGTCCTGTAGGAGGCCCTGCTTGTTCAGATGTACTGCCAGATGCAATAATCTGATTTTCAATAGTGGTTGCCATTCTGTTGGCCATTTGATCTAGGGAGATCAGCTTTCCTGCACCACTTAGCAAGCTGGGCAGGCCTTTTGTTTGCAACACTCCCATTTTGGCCTTGTATTCCTCCACATCTGCTTGCATTTCAAAAAATTTCCTCTCTACTGTTTGTATGTAGTTTCTTAGTGTTAGTGCCTTCTTGGCAGAGAGGACAACTTCTGTTCTGTTGGGAATGCCTATGGCTGCTAATTCTTCCCTTTCCTGTCTATTCAGGAAATCTATCATCCTGTTGGCCTGTTCTGTTTTGTTACCCAGTACTGTCTTGGCCTTCTGAATTTCAGCTTGTGCTTGTCCCATCAAATCCATCTGCTCATGTATTATTTTTATTGACCTCCACTGCTGTTTGATGGATTGGCCAATTTTAGCCCACATGATTCTCTTTATGTCGGCCATAGCTGTCTCTAGATTCAGCTCCTTTTCTAAGGCCTTTATCTTGTCTCTTTGGGCCTTTATTTCTCTGCCCTGTTCTGCTACAGTCATTTTGGAATTGGTATACTTGGAGTCCAGTTCTGCCAATTTTTCCTTGGCCTTCTTTATTTCATCTGCTTGGAGCTCCATTGCTTTGACGGCCTTGGTCAATTCTTCTACACTTGGACTGGCATCTGGGGCTGCTGCTGTTCCTGCTGCTTCTGTTGTAGTGGGTACTGCTGCCCCTGAAGATGCTGCTGTTGTGGATGTAGTTGGAGGAGCTTGGGAAGTGGAATCTGCTTGTTTTTCCTGTAATATTCCTTCCAGCTCTTTCTCCAGTTCCCTAATCCTTTGGTCTTGCTGCATTAGGAGGTCTAGCTGGTCCTCAGCCCGTTTTTGCTTTTGGAGTTCTGTTGTTTGAGGGTGCTCTGTGGGCTGCAGCTTAAACCTCTTCTTCATTACGTTCAAGTCATCATCTTTTTTCTTCAGGAGGGCCTTTACACCCGTTGGATCACTAGGATCATGTCCTAGATCGATGATGATCTCCTCCAGGGACTTTATCCTGTTGTCCTTGGCTTGGGATGATAATCTCTCAAAATCCAACTGGGTGTTGGTGTTTTTGAGGGACTCCTTCAGCTCATGGGCCAAGCTGGCCTTCTCTATTAGGGTCGTATAGACCATCTCTCCAGTTTGCCTGTGGAGTTCAATCTGGTCCATGGGATGTATATCCCTGGCTAGGACCTCCTCCCTTGTTTTTATGAAATCTGCCGGTGTCTTAGGCTCCGGCCCCATTGGCTTGAAGTGGCTCAGGAGCAGTCTCTCCTCCTGAATGTCAAATACCGACAATAGTCTCTCTTGCTGGGCTGGTGTTGCATCAACGAATTGCTTGTAGACCTCGGCCCTTAGCAGCTCATTCTGAGATTTTATCTGTTTGAAAGAAGCCTTGGTGCTTTTGGGCTTCTTGGTCAGCTGGGAAGAGGAGGACACCTCTAAGCCATGTTGTAAAGTTTTCTCAAGCTGAAAGGAGCTTGTACCTGTATGTTGGCTGGCCTCCTTGTCTTTTCTTTCACTCTCCAAGACATCATCAGTAATGTCTTCTACCTCTGGGGAGTCTGCTCTTTGCCTTTTGGCTTCTGGCTAGTGGGAGGATCCACTGAGAGGAGTGGACTCTTCTCTATCTCTTTTAGTTTCCCTGTCCTCATGTGCTGGGGTCTGTAAGATTGGGGCAGTCACTGGCTCCTTTTGTGGAGGTGGAATTTGCAGTGTTGGAGCTGCTGGTAGCTGAGTCTGTGGAGGGACATTTTGCCCTTGCTGTTGTTCTTGTTGCTGCCCTGTTTGCTGCTCTGCTTCAGGGGCAGGCTTTTCTTTTGTTACCTCCTCTTCTGTGCACATTATACCCTTACCTTTATCTAACACTGGTGCTGATGTAGAAGGTGCCTGTGGTGCAGTCTTCGTAGCCGAGGTCCCTTCTCCTATTGAATAAGGCGGTCTGAAAGGTACCTGCTGCACATAGTCTAGGTCAATAGTCTTTTCAAGCTCCCTCCTACTCTTTAGCATTCTTTCTTCCTCAGTTAGATTTTCAACTAGAGTGTCCATCTGCCATTCTTGTAGGTTGGCATATTTTTCAATGTGAGAGTATTGGCAATGTTTAATGCCTATCAGCCTATACTTGTTTCTTCTGGCAGTGATGAAACCTTGAGGGTCATAATGGACCCACCGAAAACTATAGGATAACTTGTATTTATCCTTGAGGATTAGGTCTGCCTCTTCCCACCCTTCTTTTTTGTTCATGATGAAGGGGCCTAACTCGTGTTTGAACTTGAGGTGGGCCTTCTTTTGGGCGCTGTGGAAATGGGTGAGGTCTGACTAAATCAACTGCCTGTAATATTCTAAGGCAAATAACCTCATTGGTACATATTTTGGGAGCCTGTATGGACAAAGCTCACAACCATAGATCCTAATGACAGTATGGTTCTCATATAGGTACCAGTCACCTATTTTATATTTTCTAGAAAGCTGCAGGGCTTTCTTTATCTCATTTGATACCCTGGGAGGAAGGGACTTCATCAACAGGCAAGAGACTGGGTAAACAAATTGGTCAACAAATTCACAGTAAGTATAGGGTGAGTTTGTGACTTTATGAAAGACAAAGGTCCAGAAGATAACAGATCTTCTGTCCCCTTTGTGATCCAGCCTTCTGATGTAGCATGGGAAGGCTTCAGAGTGATAGTACATGAATAGGTGGTAAATATAGGCTGAGTACCTGAAGACCCCTTGCCTCTCCACCTTGCTCAGTTGATCATGAATCTTATTGGAAATGAATTTAGCAAAGTTATATTTCCTGGCAGGGGGTTGGCGTGGGCTATATGCAGATAGCAATACCAGCATCGTTCTGTCCACATGCTTACTTTTTTTGTATCCCAGCACATAGGCAATCATGTCCAGTAAAAGCCTGCCTATATCATTGAAATGGATACCCAGGTAGGGAGGTGGCTCTGTAGGCTGGCACTCAGGTCTCATGAAATCTCAGGTGACCCTTTGAATTTCCTCACTGTTCATCCTTTCACCAGTCTCTATCAAATAGCTCAAGGAAAATGGGATTAACAATTCTGTCTGATCAAAATGTAACATCTTGTTGATAGACTCAGCATTTATGTAGAAAAGGATTCTTCCAGATGGAGTGCTAACAGTTCTGTGCTGCACATTATAGTTTTCAGCACATAGGTGAATGATCTCAGGGAAGATATTTACAGTTGGGAGACAATAATATGGTAGCTTTGACTCGCATATCCCATGTGTGCCATGACCATCCTTATAGTCCTCTCTTAACTGACTGAAAGTTTGTAAGAAGTCCCTGTTGCCCTCAAAGTCTTCAATAAGACAGTCCTTATCAACCAATGGCAAGGCCTCCAGCTCTCTATTTGTTGGATTCAGTGGAGCTACACTGAGGGATGAGGATGCAGAAGCAGCCATTGTAAAACTTGATTTGGAATGAGGTGATGGCAATTGATTGACCAAGTCTGAAGTGTTTTTCTCAGTGAAAATGCAAGCTAGTCTGTGCAGTTTGCTGCAACCTCTCAGGGATGTGAACTGCCAGGGGTAAGTTGCAGAGGTAATGAGGTTTCTTTTGGTAAGAATGCAGGTGGCCTGTACTCGGCAAAAGGGAACAATTCTGAGCAGCTCGAGGACAATTTTACAGTTTCAGCCCGTGGAATGACCGCTCTAATGTTGAATTATAGTTCAGGGGTGGTGCATGTTGCTTGGGCTTACTAAGCAGAGTTGAATTTAGGATTTTTACCAGTCTTTTAATGGTGAATTTACAGAGAATTGGAATGCATGGGAAAAGCGGGGAAAACTGGTGAAATACCTGGAAAAGCTAGCCTGGAAGCCTGCGGGCCGAGCTGTGGGGATTTAATGCCATCGAATTCTGGACTTGTAGCGCTTGAAATGTCAAATTTGATGGCTGGGGACAAATTTCGCGGCAGCTGCTTGTCAACGGCTCCTTCTTTTGCGCGTGAAAATGACCGAAAACGGCTCATTTGGTCGTTTATAACGTTAAATTTGGAAAAAGTATGAATTTGGCGCTTTTCCGCCGATGACGTCAGCATGACGTCATTGGCGGGGCCTGGGTACGGAGGTGACGTGGCTGCTGAGGTGTGAGTCAGGGTGGCAGGACACGGTGGCGGGTGAATAAGGTGGCAGGGGTATGTGGAGGATCACATGGCGCGGGGTGGGCGACAGGTACTACGTCAGGATGATGCAATGATGACATAGAGGACAGCGGTTTGGAATAGTGGTAAGCGGGTTCCCCGCACCGCTTTTGCTGGCGAGTGGTATTGGGGAGGGGGGCTCCGAACAACCCCGGCGGTTGACACGCGTCCAGGGTACGGAGCGGGAAACCACTTTCCCCGGACGCTAAGGGTCGGCAGGTTGGGGGACGAAAATGACCGCCCACCGTTAGATCTAGGCGGCGGAGATCGAACGGCTGGCGGGTCCTCCGACGGATCGTGCAGGTTGGGGGGGTCCCGCCGGCCCATTAAAATATTCAATTAAATATTTGGGCGGAGAACTATAGGAAATTGGGTTTTTCATGTATTTTTGGATTTTTTCGGGTTTTCAAAGGTTTTTCAAGGGTTTTTATAAGCAAAAGGGGTTTATATGGGTGATTTTAGCAAGGGAAACAAGGGTTTTTTGTGTTTTTTAAGCATAGGGATGGTGATGGCTGAGGGGAGAGGTTGCTGTTCATAACTAGAGGTTAGAGCAGCTCCAAGATAGGGTTGACCACAGTCCCAGATGGACTAAAGTCTCCCTTGACCATTTATTTGGCTATAGTGCCAAGAGGAGGATATGTACATAGTGTTGGGATTTATACACCTTAGTGTTATTTATAGTAGGAAAAGGGGGACATAGGGGATTTAGATAGTAGAGTTAGTGGTTAAGATGTATGAGAGGGTAAATGAAGGGGAAACCACTAAGTTTATTTGAAATTTAATTAGTTTAGGGAGTAGATCAAAATGAAAAGAATTTTACACAGGAAATGTGGCTTTTAGATGAACAAGAACCATCATAAACCTCAGAAATTTCTCATCAATCTCCATGGATGAAGGGATGTTAGTAATAAGAGTGGAAGGAAAAATTGGGGAATTAGACATGCTCCTTTGCCTTGCTTTTCTTATTTAACCAGCAAGATTCAATCTGCAATGAATACCACTTCTGCAACCCCATCTACTTACCCAGCTACTGTGCCTAGAATTTTTTATTTCTTCTTGGAGGGTGCACTTGGACTTGCAGACCCTTACTTGCCTTTTCTTTTATTTGGCTTTTTCTTTTGTTTTTTCTATCTACTTCTACCCTAATTTCTTCCAAGGTCCCAGATTAAGCTGTTGGGAGCCTTTTCTTCTCTACCTGAACTACTTGTCTGCCAAGATTAAACAGTTTGGACAGACTTCCTTCTCTAATCTACAACTGCAAATTTAAACCATGGAATGATCCAGATTAGACTGTTGGACCATCCATCAAAATTTTAAGTCCATACCAAGCTATAAGCACAGATTGGATTCTCTTGGAAATATGTGATCTTTGAATCATCAAAGCAGAGCATATTTGGACCTTTCATAGCCAATCATGAAATATGAAACCTATTGGTATAGGTAGCTAATAGTGGCTCCACATGGGGATGGTGTTTTATTTGAAAGACCAAGAACAGTAGGTCAAATTGCCTTGCTCCTTGACTGCTCTTGCCAATCTTGAAGTTTGCTGCTTTGAGGTGCCAAAATTGTGTGCTTCTCTTCTTGGTAGACCTCTGATTCTATTTACCTTTTGCTGGCAGTCAATAAACTAGGAAAACTGCATTTTTACAATCTAAACAGAAAATAATATATACATCTGCATATATACAAGGGAACCTCAGGCTGTACTCATGGGTAATAGTCAAAATAATGCTTCAGCATCCTGCCATTCACAGGACCTTCATCCAAGTCAGTTTCAGTTAGACTTTTAAGGAAATAGGTATTGTTACCTTGCACTGCTTGGACAGCAAATGGTCCTCTCCAAAGGGAGTCAAATTTTCCATGTTTTCCTTTGTCTTCTCTTCTTGCATCCCACTTGAGGACTTTGTCTCCCACACTGAAATCTCCTGCCTTAGTTCTTCTATCAAAGGCCTTCTTTAATTTCTCTTGTAGAACTTGAACTCTGCTGAAAACTTGGTCTCTAGTCTGCTGCAGACATATGATTTGATTTATTCTTCTTTGCATATCATTTGGTTCAGCTTGGCTTTCTTGAAGAAGCTTCATAACAGGCACTCCTAAGGATGAGGGGAACTTGGCCTCTAATCCATAAACCAACTCATATGGGCTGGTCCCAATTGATCTTTTGGTTGTTAGTCTATCTGCCCATAGGGCATTCACAAGCTTCTTATGCCAATTCTTTTTGTTCTCTTCTAGCATTTTCTTTATGATGTTTACCAGACTTTTATTTGATGACCCAGCGAGGCCATTTCCTTGGGGATAGTATGCAGTAGAATGGCCCAAAGTAATGTGAAATTTGTGGCAGAAGTTCACCATTTTCTTGGATCTGAAAGCAGCAGCATTGTCTGTTATTATTTTGTCAGGACAGCCAAATCTAGCCAATATGTTGTTCTCCAAGAACTGAATAATTATTGAATCATTTGCTCGTCTGCATGGGGCAACTTCAATCCACTTAATGAAGTAGTCTGTGGCTGTTAAGATCCATCTGTGTTGGCCTAAAGATGAGGGATGAATTTCCCCAATGAAGTCCAATCCCCATTGTTGAAAAGGTCTCTCTATTGTAATAGGCCTTAAAGGAAGTGGCAGCAACTGTCTCTTTCCCTCAAATACTTGACATTTATGACATGAGGTGATGAATTTCTTGACATCAGAGAACATGGTGGGCCAGTAGTATCCAGCCCTTAGTATCTTGTCCACAGTGGACTTCCAGTACAAGTGTCCACCACAATCACCTGCATGAAATTCTTTTATGATATTGTCAGTTTCATTTTCAATTAAACAGGGCAACAATATACCTTCATGGTTTTTCCAAAGCAGATTGCCATCCATCACACAAAATCTTGAGGTTTTTATTTTTAAGAATCTACACTTAGTTCTGGACAGTCCTAGGGGAGCACATAGGTTTTGTAACACATAACAGATATCAGAATACCAGGGGGATTGTTCAAAGGCTACACTGATCTTTGGAGTCGCCAGCTCCGGTTCACTGCCCAGCTGATTGATGTCTAAGGCTTGAAAATTTGTATCTGTCATTAATTTTGCCAAGCCTTGCCCTTTTATTAGTTTTGTAGGTTTTATCTCAATGTCAAATTCCAAGATGCTGGCAATCCATTTTCCTCTTCCGCCCTCTAAATTCTCTTGGGTGAGAATGTCTTTGACAATAGGACTTGGCACATATGCTTTAACATGGGAATAAAGGATATAAATCCTAAAGTCTTTAATGGCTTTGACTAAACCATAAGCTTGCTTTTCCATGATTTGATACTTTAAAGGTGCATCTATAAGAGCTTTACTAAAGAAAGCAACTGGCTTCTCATTTCCTTGGTCATCTTTTTGCAATAAAACAGCAGCAATAGTATGTTGGGAGGCAAAAGAGAAAATGATAAATTCTCTGTCAAACTGAGGATTGGTCAACACTGGGGTTTGGGTAAGGGCCAATTTTATACTTTCAAAGGCTTGATTGGCTTCAACAGTCCATTTCACTTTTGAATCTTTCTTTAGCATGTTATTTAATAATCTGATTAGTTCTGCTAAATTTGGGATAAACCTTCTTAAGAAATTGATTTTTCCCAAGAATCCTTGCAACTCTTTGACATTTCTTGGGTGGGGCATTTGTAGGATAGCCTGTATTCTATCTGGGTCAATTCTAATGCCATCTTTAGAAATGATGTGGCCCAATAGCTTACCTTCCTCTAAACCAAATAGGGATTTCTTGGGATTCAAGGAAATTCCATATTTGCTTCATTTTAGGAAGATCTGTCTCAAATGTTTTATATGTTCTTGGTCTGATTTTGAGAAAGGTGTAAGGTCATCTAGGTAAATGACTAAAAAGTCATGAATCTCCTTGGCAAAGGCAATATCCATGGCTCTTTGAAAAGTTGCTCCTGCTTTTTTCAATCCAAAAGGCATCTTTACATATTTGAAAGTTCCCCATGGGGTTGTAAATGCTGTTTTGTCCTGATCATCAGGGTGAACTAAGATCTGGTTAAAACCTGAGAATCCATCAAGTAGAGAAATTCTGGAAGCCCCCACTACTCTTTGTAAAATGTGATCCATCTTGGGTAAGGGGTAATTGTCTTTGAGGGACACTTGGTTCAGATTCCTCAAATCCACACACAACCTAATTTCACCAGTCTTCTTTCTAGTAGGGACTAGGTTGGAGATCCATTCAGAGAATCTGATTGGTGCTATCATGCCTACCTTGAACATTTTTTGTCCCTCTTGTTTCATTGCTGGGAGAAGCATAGGATTGATTCTCCTCAGTTTTTGTTTAAAGGGCTTTTGATCAGGTTTGAGAGGGATAGTGTGCTGGATTACAGAGGTGTCATAGGACTTTAGGTCCTCATAGCTCCATGCAAAAACATCCTGGAACTCTTTGAAGAGGTCAATGTATTTGGGCTTTTGGTCAGGAGGTAAGGAAGCAGATAATTTAATTATCTTGGGCTTCTCACTTGTACCTATGTTGCACTCTTCAATGGCTGCATTTAAGGGCTGCATTTTTGGTTTTCTAGGGATGTCATTTGAGTCAAATATGTCTTCTAGTGGAGTTAGGCCCATTGGTAGAAAATTGTCTTTTAGCTCAATGATTTCAGTTTCAGCATTGGCCACCTCTTCATAGTTAAGTTGTTGAATTTGCTGAATGTTTTCCTTGTTGAAAATGGTTGGACTCAGCATTAGTTTTGCAGTTCTAGGTGATATTGGGTGAGAAATCTGTTGAAACTGTATTGGTGATGGACTTGCTCCATCAAATATTTGTGATTGACTTGCTATCTCGAGTATTTGTGATTGACTTGCTGTATCAGTGTCAATATTTAGTCCTGCAAATTCTTGCTGCATAGTTAAAAAATGATTTATTTGCTTGTCATCCTCAAATACTTGCCAATCATTGATATTATTTGGAATGGAGGGTCTGTGTTTTACCTCAGCTGTAAAACAATGGTGGGACTCAAAGGGAAACTTGCAGGTACTTGCAAAGGTGGCTAAACTATGAGCATGTAGATTGTGGGTTCTAGGAATTTTGGTGATTTGAAATTCAGAGAAAAAGTTTAGTACTTCAGCAACAGGAGACCTATAAGTCCTTAGTATTTTGTCATTGGTGACAAAGTTTCCCTTCACTTGTTGGATAACTAAATCTGAATCACCCATGATTGAAACCCTGGCAGCTTGTAAGAACTTTACTAACTTGAAGCCTAGTAAAAGAGCTTCATATTCTGCCATGTTGTTAGTACATCTGAAATTCAATCTATAAGCTCTGCCTTCTGCATGACTATTTTCTCTATTGTGTACCCAAACTCCAGCTCCTGCCCCTAATTTGTTAACCGGGCCATCAAATTCAAGGAACCATAGAATATCCTGTTGGAAAGGAGATTTGATGATCTGTTCATGGGCTGGCAATGTGAGTAGCAGTTGTGGTTTTTTCCCTAGCTTGTCTTCTGGGACAGTCTCATCGTTTGATTGGATGTTCATGACAACTAGGGCAGCAGTAACATCTAGTGTTTGATTGGATGTTGTTTCATGGGTGATAATACTTTCATTTGAATCTTCCTCTTGTATGAGTATCTTGGTTTCAACCTCACCTTTTAGGGGAGTTGTGGTGTCATTGAAGAGAATGTATGAGTCTATGTCTGAATGGACAGCATATATGGGAAAGTTTTGTGGCTTTTCTTCACTGCTGACCATGTATTTCATAAGTGTTTCTCTGTAGAGTCTTTTTGGTTGCCCAAAAACAGAGATGGTGGCATATGACATGTCTAATTGTAGGGAACCTTGGAGTTTAGCTCCCCATGATCTTGATAACAGCATCCCATACTTAGGTGGGATATCAGCAACTACCACATCCATTAGGATTGTCTTGTTTGGGTATTGAACCAAAGACACACATAAGTCTTTTATGAGACCTAAACACTTGACTTGGCTGGAGTCAAACGAAAACAGATCCTTATATGGTCTTGTTATGTCTAAATTCAATCTCTCCATGACTGCTTTTGGCATGAGATTGTGAGAGGCACCTGAGTCAAACATTGCATTATGTAATATTTTATCATGAATATGTAAACTGACATAGAAAGGCAGTACCCCTGTGACTACTATTTTTCCATCCACTTCTGGGCCAAACAGGAGTTCTGGGGTGTCATCCATCACATTGACATCATCTTTGTTACTAGTGAGTTGAAGGGACCTGTTGGTAAGGTAAATCCCCTCTACGGACAGAGGCGATCCCACTAGCCTATCACAGAACTAGCCACAAACAAACCACGCTGCTACGCAAGTTCCTAGTTATGCATCAAAGGTGAATCAAGAAGACTAACCTGGAGTCCCACGTTATGATTGAAGCAGAGTTGATGTCCTCGATCCCTTGCCACAACAGATCATAACGAATACCTGCACATGCAAAGGAAGAGACAAATACCAACATAGAAACTACCAAGGCACAACTATATTTCAGACAGAAAGGAAATAAATCAACATATCCCCATGACAGATAATGAGATTGGAACTATAATAGCAGTCACTCATCAATTAATAAACAGGAAAAGTTACAAACATTGTTCTGACGTCGACCCTTCTCCTGGCTGGGTGAGTAACTATATGTGTCTTGACATGCAACTCCTCTCCGGCAGCATAACCTCTCTAGCACTCATTAGCATTCTCTCCATGACCAATAATCATCACTACTATAACTCAATTACCAAATCACTAGCATAACACTAACACCAACACTCTCTCTTGCACTAGCACTAGCTTGTCCAATGCATAATGACAAGCTTATATAGATGGAGAAGGGAGGAGGATGCGATGAACCGGGACACCTTTTGTGGAATTAGCAAAAGCCATAAAGATGGATAAAGCTCGACAAAAGCCTGATTTTCTATCCTCAGAAAAGCTCCATGTAATGAAGGAAACAACAGTCGGACGTGCATTAAGGCAAAAAGCATGACTAAATTTGGTTGGCGCGACCGTTTCTCTAAGACAGAGCGCCAATGGTCGCGCCCTCCTTTGAGGATTTCCATCATTGGCGCGGGTAGGATACTGTGGACTTGCGCCAATGGAAAAAGAGCACTTTTTAGGGATGATCTGTAGAAGGTGTCTTCAGGGAACATGGAGTGCATACTCAGGGGAACATAATGCAAGTGTTTTTAGCCCTTGTCACTTCTTATAACTCCCGGAATGAGTCCTCCAAGGTACGACAAGAGGAGTAACAGGGATGGTGACAAATTACTGTGTAACAGATGCCCCCTAAAGCATGAAGTCCGAGAGGTGGAGAGGGGTGAAATGCTTTACAAGAACACACACATAAGAGCACACAAGAGCACATATAGTTACTGTCGCCAAGGAGCTGTATTAAGAGACCTGACTGATAGTTCAATTACAAGATGTACGTCGTATGGTCGCAGCCATCCATAAGAGAGTACATAAATAATCTAGATCCATAGTATGGACGCAGCCATCTGGTTAGGATCAATGATTTGACTCAGGTATGGTCGCAGCCATCCAGTGAATGAGTCAAGTATTAAGAATCACGCCTGGATTACAACAGACACAATCCAGGGTCTTGCGCTCCATCTCGACCTGAACAAGAGTACAAGTCCAAGCATGTGAATATATGAGCTGAAGTCGAACATGCATGAACATCGCCTGATTACCAGTCAATAATGAAGACTGTTAACAGACGCGAGAGGTACCACCAATAATGACAATGGCCCTCAAGGTACTATAGGTACAATCTACGGCGTGTGAATCAATGAGCTGAAGTCGAACACCCGTAGAATCATTCGATCAGAAGCCAATGATGAAAACCTCACGTCGAACACGAAGAACCTGCGATTGAGGCATGCAGGCTCCAAGGCACCGGAAGGGAGTCTCTAGGTCAACTTCCTCGATAATGAGCTGAAGTCGACAGGGAGTGACCTTAATCGAAGGTGGGCCATAATGTTTCCCACATCATCGACACGAGACAGAGAGATAATGTCATGAATCAAGATTGTGCGAACTATCAGAGGGAGGTTGTTTATTTGCAGAGGTCAACTTCTCTTGAACATATCGGCGGCACATTAACGGAATTGGCAGTATTTGACATCAATGTATCAAAGGTCATTATGACGAGGCAATGAGTGAATGAGAGGTCAAATAGGGTACCCAAATCCATGGAAGCAAGTGAAAGATATGAGATGGAATATCCCCACCCTGGACACGAAAGCAAAAAGTGCCATGTTCAAGAGCGACATACTGCCGTTACGGTAATAATTATGGTTCAAAAAAATTTATTTTCCCCCACCATTTCTGGCGAGTACCCCAGTTATTTTTTAACAAGCTTGATGGGGATAGCATATGCTTGTGTTGTGACAAAATCCGATGTCATTAAGTTTTAACGAGTCTGACAAAGGAAGAACTCGGCGTCTTTTCTTGTTTACAGAGTTTGAAAAGACAACAGAAAAGGAAACTCCAGGGATGTCCTCTTTCGTAAAGTTGTGTCTCTCGGGCCTGAAAAAGTATAAAATAATACCCGAAAGAACCGCCCGATCATTACAATCGAGGAGTACTTTTCATGATTAGTGACTTCGACCTGAAAAAGTAAATAAGCGGTCAAAACCACGTCGTTTCGTAACCACTAACGAGTTTGAAACGACAAAAACCTGGTAATCTTTTTATGTTTTAACGGTCGACAAAAAGAACTTAAAACGACCGCCCCTTATCACCATTTAACGAGTCAAGAGGAGAGACTCGGCAATCTTTTCCTCTTTAAATGGTCAAAAAAGAGCTGAAAGCGGACCTCCATTTTTATTTTCTTTAACGAGGCAAAAAGGGAAAAATACTCGGCAATCTTTTCATATTTTACGAGTCAGAAAAGAGCGTAAAGGCGACTCGTCCTGAAGGAACGAGTGGTATAAGGGATAGCAACTGGTTCTGGTAATAGTGGAACTTTACTTGAAACACGTAAAGGTTAAGAGGCTGGCTAACAAGACCACTCATCGCTGCGGTTCCTCAGGAAAGGAGAAACAACCAAGTGAAAGCGTATGATCGGCCAAAAAAGATGGTGGCGATGGAATGAAACAACCAAGGCTCGTCTAGCAGAATTTTAGCGGATAAAAGGCAATCACGGGATGTAACTGGGTTCATTTTTACACAAGCTTGAACCATGAAGAACTTTGCTTGGATTCGGTTTCATGTTTACACAAGCTTGAAATGAAAAACTATGCTTGTTAAAAGAAAAAAGAAAATTGTTGCATGCCCCCAGCATGATTATACCAATCGAGATACATGCCCCCTTCATGACATTCACGGAGTGGATGGAATGAAGGTTTACTTAGAAAGACTCGATTGGAGGATGCCCCCGGGCTTCAGTCACGCGCCCGGGCGAGCTGCCATCATCAGAATGACGGGGTAGGTGCTGGGGCATTTCCTGTGGAAATAAGACCATTTAGGAATGGCAAATGGCTATATGTGAAGTGTGAACCGGGGAATGAAAGTTGGTCTACGACTTTGATCGTTCTGCCTTCATGCGGAAAACACATCACTCTGAAGAGTGAGGACACAATAGCACGTATGCGATAAATATAGTCTCGTCCAAGGAGTAAATTGTAATCTAACGGACCTTGGACTACCATGAGACCCATTTGGATAGTCTTCCCTTCCAACGTGATAGGTACATTGGGAAGAATTCCTAAAGGTCGAGTGATTTCTCGATGGAAACCTACAAGGCTTCTCATCTCAGGCAGAAGCATTGGGGAACCAAGTGCTTCCCAAGCTGTTGACGAAAGGATACTCACAGGAGATCCTTCATCAATAATTGTACCAGCCATAACCATGCGATAGACTTGAACTATAATTCGAAATGGTATGGAGGCTGGTAACCGAGGATTGACTAGGTGATCCCAATTAAAGGAAACAACCAGGTTGCTTGGAGGTGGGACTGGATAGACAGCCGGATATGCCTCTAATGGACTTTCTTCCTGTTGTGAAGAAATGAGAGGAATGCTCACTTGATCATTAACGTCTACGTCAATGAATAGAACTTGGACGGTGGGTTCGTCATTCTTGGCAGTGATAACATCATCTGAGGAGGTAACTTCTGAAGGCGAAACCGGGTCACTTGTAAGCCGGACCGTTTAACTGTTGTCTGGTTTGGATTCAGATGTAGGATCATCTAGGGGTGGAAGTTCTGAAAGAAAAACTGGGTCACTTGTAATCAGGACCGTTTGACTTTCGTCTGGTTTAGATTCAGATGTAAGAGCAGCTAACGATGGAACTTCTGTAGGCAAAACCTTTTGAGAGACCGGGTTACTTGTAAGCTTGAACTGTGGACTTTCGGTTGGTTTGGACTCAGGGGGTTCATCTTTGATGATCAAGTAGCGCGTAGATGATGAAGATAAATCACTTGTTCCGACCAGGGACTGGTCTAGAACAGGCTGAGCAACATTCTTTCCGGCCAGGTACTGGTCTGGAACAGGCTGAGCACAGATAGGTTCAGGAAGAGAAAGCTGGACCAAAGAGGAATCATGTTTGACCACTTGTTTAGCGGAGAGACGCTCTGCAGGTGTAACAAGACGCTCTGCAGGTGTGGAAAGACGCTGATATCCAGCGGGTAGTTGGGGTAAGGAATTCGACAGACTTGCCAAAAGACGGGAAGCTTCATCCATAAGTGGACAAAGGCGAAGGAGATGATTACCTTCACAAAGTCGACAAGGGAAACGAACCTTCCCTTTTCTGTTACCAACTAGTAAGGTGTCGTCAATTTGCGACAGCAAGGGACGAGTCGGGTCACGGGACCATATATCTAGGATCATGGGAATGCCAGGACAATCAGAAAGAAAATGGTCACCTTTGCATAATTGACAAGGAGACCCGAGCTTCCGCGGAGGAGCAGAAAATGGTTCCACTTCTGATAGCTTCGTGGTAGATACGACCTTTCCCTTAGGAGACTTCTTCTTTTTGGTCTTTTTCTTCTTCTTGTTAGCCACCTAGTTAGTGAAATCCAAGGTTTCACCAGGCGAAGTAGAAGATGAGGACGTAGCAATAGGCGAAGAAGGGAAGGGGTCCACCTTAGAATCAACATGGTGTTGTTCGGGTGGAGGAGGTGGTGGTGAGACAGGAGTCATCACACTTGGGACCACCGAGTTTGAAAACAACCATACGGGTAAACCAATGGTCAACCCAGGCAAAGACAATGTTGCGATATACTGAACACCAACATTTCCAACAGAAGGAAATGGGCGAGGGTACCCATCAGGAGGAACACCTTGGTCGGTGGGCACCGGAAAGGCTGCCATTGAACGAGAATTAACCCTACTCAAGCTAACGCACGCAAAATCTAATTGGGTAATGTTATCGTGGCCAATAAATTTTTAAGACACTGAACTTAACCTTTTCATTTTTTAAGAGTCGAGAAAAGGGTAAAAGATGACTCTAGTCTCCTTCGAATATTTAATGAGCACGAAGTGACAAGACGCTCACCGGCACCTTTTCGTTTAGGGAGTCCGAAAAGGATCAAAGGTGACTGCTCTGGAATTCTAGGTAGAGGGTGTGCCAAACTTTTCGCAAAACCACAGAATACTTTTTAGGGTACGGGTGGTCGATCTTCGTGAATGCTGTGTTCACTGCGTTGCGAATCGTAGGGCGGCTGACACGGCTTCCTATGGATAAAGGCTTTATTCCTATAGGGGTCTCCCAATATATACTCGACGGTACGTGGGAGCACAGTCCGTATTGGTAGCTACCGTTTCACCGTGGAGGAATCACCCAACCACTCGACGATAAACTACCAGGTTTAACGACGCCGGAACACGTCTCTAACCTAGACCTCTAGAGTGTTTGCGTTATGTTCCAATGCATTGTTATGTTCATTGAGTTCATTTTAAGGTTTATGTTTGATTATGTTTCAGTTTTTTGGTCCTACCGTATGTGATATCTCGAAAACTTCTTACAGGCAAACTATATGCCAGCATTAAATCAATTGATTCGATGAATTCTATCTACAGGAGGGTTGAGATCTTTTTCACAAACGAAATGATCACTTCAACAAAGAACAAAGATCCTAATGCAACTAATAACAAGAAACGAAATTTTGTCTTTTTCTTTTCAATAACAACAAATAACAATAAATGCTAACTACTATAATGCAAGAGATTTTTTGTTTTCCTTTCCTTTAAGATGGCATGATGCATGTAAACAAATTCTAAGAGATATGCACAATCCAAGTTCAGTCAATGAAATAGAACCAACTCTAAAACACAAAATGACCATGCAAGCAAGGAAAAAACACAAAAACTAGTGAACTTCAAAGAGGCTAGAAGTGAAGTATTTAGAGTATAGAAGATCAAGCTTCAACAAAGCATTGGATAGGTGTAGAACAATCAACAAGCTGACTGGATGATCAAGAGACCGAAACTTCCCACAGAAGGCTAGACATGCAAAGTCACTGGAAATAAGCAAACAACTGAGGGATACAGGCTAAGACCAGTCAAGCAGAGGTTCAACACAGTTCCAGAGGCTGAAAGAGATATATAAAGAGACTGAATGAGCTTTCTACCCACACACAGGCAGAATTTACAGAGCTGGCGCGACTGTCAGCCTGCAACGTGCGCTACCACAGAATTGGCGCGAGTTGCTTTTGAGCAACATGCGCCAACTGGCGCGACTGTCAGAGAAGTAACCGCGCCAATTAAGCTTGCCAACTAAAAAGATAAGAGATACGACCTCAAGTTGGGTTGACAGTGCTCAGATGGGTCAAACAGTAAAGAATCAACTCAAAACTGACTCAGGAAGCTCATGCACTCAAGCAAGAAGAAGAAAATTAACACGCAAGACAGAAATCAAAGAGTTACTCCCCAGCGGAGTCGCCAATTTGTTGGTAAGGTAAATCCCCTCTGCGGACAGAGGCGATCCCACTAGCCTATCACAGAACTAGCCACAAACAAACCACACTGCTACGCAAGTTCCTAGTTATGCATCAAAGGTGATTCAAGAAGACTAACCTGGAGTCCCACGCTATGATTGAAGCAGAGTTGATGTCCTCGATCCCTTGCCACAACAGATCATAACGAATACCTGCACATGCAAAGGAAGAGACAAATACCAACATAGAAACTACCAAGGTACAACTATATTTCAGTCAGAAAGGAAATAAATCAACATATCCCCATGACAGATAATGAGATTGGAACTATAATAGCAGTCGCTCATCAATTAATAAACAAGAAAGGTTACAACCATTGTTCTGACGTCGACCCTTCTCCTGGCTGGGTGAGTAACTATATGTGTCTTGACATGCAACTCCTCTCCGGCAGCATAACCTCTCTAGCACTCATTAGCATTCTCTCCATGACCAATAATCATCACTACTATAACTCAATTACCAAATCACTAGCATAACACTAACACCAACACTCTCTCTTTCACTAGCACTAGCTTGTCCAATGCATAATGACAAGCTTATATAGATGGAGAAGGGAGGAGGATGCGATGAACCGGGACACCTTTTGTGGAATTAGAAAAAGCCATAAAGATGGATAAAGCTCGACAAAAGCCTGATTTTCTATCCTCAGAAAAGCTCCATGTAATGAAGGAAACAACAGTCGGACGTGCATTAAGGCAAAAAGCATGACTAAATTTGGTTGGCGCGACCGTTGCTCTGAGACAGAGCGCCAATGGTCGCGCCCTCCTTTGAGGATTTCCATCATTGGAGCGGGTAGGATACTGTGAACTTGCGCCAATGGAAAAAGAGCACTTTTTAGGGATGATCTGCAGAAGGTGTCTTCAGGGAACATGGAGTGCATACTCAGGGGAACATAATGCAAGTGTTTTTAGCCCTTGTCACTTCTTATAACTCCCGGAATGAGTCCTCCAAGGTACGACAAGAGGAGTAACAGGGATGGTGACAAATTACTGTGTAACAGGACCTTTTGATCTGCAATTTATAGATGTCATGCTTGGCAAGTTCTAAGAGAGGAATTGCTATCTTTAATTTGCCAATTTCTGTTTCTAGATCAAAAGGTTTTTCAGATTGCGTCTTGGGGTTATAGGTGACAGTTCTTTCCTTGTTCATTACATCTTCTTCTTGATTTTTGTCTTGACTTTGGGACTTATCCTTTTTACTCATCTCTTGAGGAGAAAGAGTTGAATAAGGATGAGCAGGGGGAGTGACCATAGGCTGCTGTTTTGAGGACAGTGGTTCAGTGATCTCTTCAACAATCACTTCTTCTCTATGTGAAGTCATTTTGTCATTAGGTTCTATGACTATAACTCTTTCAGGCTGCTGATTATCCTTTTTCTTTTCAGGCTGGTTAACATTCACAGTTCTGCTCCTCAGCTTGTATTGTTTATGGACTTCATAAACAACAGTGTCATAGCCTTGTTTGAAGTCAAAGGATTCACCTGACTTGGTTTGGAACAGTTTGATTTCATCATCCTCATGATCTTCTTGTGTTAAGAAAACTTGACTTTCACCATCTAGACCCATTAAATTAATCCCAGGATCTTCATTGGGCTCAGCTGATGTGGAAGTTTCTGCATAATTTTCTTGGAAAGGGGGTCTTATATCTTGATCAGCACTAGTTTTGCCAATGCCTGGGTTTTGAGTTCTCCTAAAATTTGGATTCCTAGGAGGGTTGTTTTGTGGTGCTTCCCATGATGATTTTCTTTCAACCGATTCCACTCTATCACCTAATCTCTTCATTCCATTTAGTATGGCATCAAGCTTTTGATCAAAGGCAGAGGGTTCCTCTTTGAAAACAGTCCTCTTTTCCAACCTTGCCCTGTTTATTTTGGCAATTAGGTTGGCTTCTACTGTGACAGCAACCCTTTGGGCCTCTTCAAGGGATTGACAGTCTCTTTCCTTCAACTGATAGGACATGCCAGGGTCAAAACCATCAAGGAATTTGTACAAGGCTAAATCAGGAGGAGGCCTTAAATTTTGTGGAATTGAGTTATATACATTGTTAAATCTTGCACAATACTCCAAAACAGTCTCCTGGGGACCTCTTTTGATAGTGTCATATTCCCCAAGTATGTGCAGAGGATCTTTCTTCTTGTCCCATCTACTAGTAAAGGCTTGATACAGTTCAGCAGGAGTTGTAATGGAGTTTGCATTCAGGGATCTAAACCAAGTTCTTACATCCTCAGTTAGGCTTTGAACAAACATCCTCATTCTGACACTGTCATCATCTATTCATAGGTCTCAAAATGGTCTTGCATCCTCTTGGCATGCTGGGCAGCTGTCAGAGGGCCATTGGAGTCAAAATATGAAATTTTGGTTTGGTAATCTTGGGGTAGAGCTGCAACATTAGCTGGTATCTGTAATGGTGCATATCTGTTAGCCATATTTACAGGATTTAGAGGATTAACAGGGGTAGCTGGGATAATAGGAATAGTGGGTATCACAGGGGTAACAAGTAGGGGTGAACCTAGAATGTTGGTCAAGGGGATATGTGCAGTGAATGAAGATGTGAGAGGAGGACTTTGAGACGTGGATGGTGAACTAGGGGAACTAGGGGTAGACCGGAAAAGGACCTTGCATGGGGTAGATATAAGGCTAGGATGATCAGACTCTGAGGTTAAATCAGCAGGCTGCTCCTGCTTTTGATGCCTCCTAATGTTTCTTGGGATGGTATTTGGATTATCAACAATGATAGGTGGATTAGGGTCAGGATTTGCCCTAGTATGCCGTGGATTTTTCTTAGGAGCCAGTTTCTGACTGTTTTTTAGGATTTTGTAGGAAATTTTTATACCTGAAAGCACTGGATGAAGATTTTGGAATGGCTATATATTCTTAGAGCTAAGATGAAGATTCCCTAAACAAGCTCCTCCCTAAAGCTGTTAATGTGATACAGAAACAGATTAAAGGCCTCTTGACTTATTTCAGGCTTGATAGTAGCTATGGAAGATATATAGTAATTGAAAAACCTCAAGCACTCCCCAATGGAGTCGCCAATTATGTTAACACCCAGGTTGTTCCCTATGACTCCCAAGGGAATACGGCCGGGGTAACCACTAACCAATCTTTGGATTACAGTTTCTAGCCAAACTGCAATCAGAGAGGGCTCTCTCTTTATGATTTGTCTCTGTTTGTAATGATTTTAGGCTAGATATAAGTTCAGGTCTGTTTTGAGTTTTTTGCTTGGATGATAATCTTAATCAAGGTGCTTGTGTATTTTTCAAAGAGTTCTAGTCCATTGGGCTATGGAGTCAGTGGTCGTTTAAATGCTTGATGTGCTGCTGTGATACTGTAGTGATGGTGCAGAGCCAGATTAGTGTCTGTGAAATAACGTTTGTAATAGTGATGGAATGGAGTGTATCTAGTTATTGCAAGGCAATTAAGAATCTTACAGTTTAACCGTTGGAGTAAGACAGTGAGAATATTGACCCAGAAGCACTTAAGAATTTCTAGGTGATATTCATACATATAGGATTAACAGACACATGAGAAATTAAGAATTCATGTACATATTTAACCCTGAAGACAAACATTTATAGCAGAAAAAATTGAGGACAAGGTGTAATAAAACAAATCTTGTACTATTCTTTCTTTTTTACTGCTAGCTTAGTGTGAGGTAAGTATGATTTGATAAACATGAGAAAACAAGAACAGAGTTTCGAAGAAAACTTGCTATTTCGTCAGACAGCACAGGAATTTTGCATCAACACATGGAGCATCCTCCAGACATCAAATAATTTCAGGAAATCACTGAGATCATCCAGCCCTTTGTATTAGATAATTGAAAGTGTACAATACAAGTGTTCTCATAGAGAAAATTACCAACCCCTTATGAGTTGCTCAGGGGAGTTTATATACAAAAATTTACATCAAAATATCAACGAAATGAGTTATTATCTCATTTATGATATGCTAATCTCCAAAGTGCAGTAGCTAAATGAGTGAATGCAGCCGAAATTCCTTTATGGTTTAGCTGTCAAATAGTCAGAAGATATTTGGTCTTTATGGCTGTTAGAGTCGGTTGGAGATGCGTTGTTCAAAATTTGGCTAGCTGTCATAGTCTTATGTGATGAGTCATTACTCAACTGTTTTTAAATGCTAACCCTTTTCTGCTGTTTGTCTTCTAGTGACCTGGAGCTGGCAGTGACCAAACAGCTGGACTTACCATGGCAAAATCTGAAGCATAAACTGCCACCAATCCTCCTTAGGCATTTGATGCCTTCGTATTTTAATCAATGTTTCCTCTGCCTCTGTATGTTTGTAAATATTGGGAGGAGTCTCGAATAGGTGATTCACCTCATTCTCAATGTAGAACATGCCTTCAAGTTTTTCATATAGACTCTGTCCTGTAGGAGGCCCTGCTGGTTCAGATGTACTGCCAGATGCAATAATCTGATTTTCAATAGTGGTTGCCATTCTGTTGGCCCTTTGATCTAGGGAGATCAGCTTTCCTGCACCACTTATCAAGCTGGGTAGGCCTTTTGTTTGCAGCACTCCCATTTTGTCCTTGTATTCCTCCACATCTGCTTGCATTTCAAAAAAATTCCTCTCTACTGTTTGTATGTAGTTTCTTAGTGTTAGTGCCTTCTTGGCAGAGAGGACATCTTCTGTTCTGTTGGGAATGCCTATGGCTGCTAATTCTTCCCTTTCCTGTCTATTCAGGAAATCTATCATCCTGTTGGCCTGTTCTGTTTTGTTACCCAGTACTGTCTTGGCCTTCTGAATTTCAGCTTGTGCTTGGCCCATCAAATCCATCTGCTCATGTATTATTTTTATTGACCTCCACTGCTGTTTGATGGATTGGCCAATTTTAGCCCACAAGATTCTCTTTATGTCGGCCATAGCTGTCTCTAGATTCAGCTCCTTTTCTAAGGCCTTTATCTTGTCTCTTTGGGCCTTTATTTCTCTGCCCTGTTCTGCTACAATCATTTTGGAATTGGTATACTTGGAGTCCAGTTCTGCCAATTTTTCCTTGGCCTTCTTTATTTCATCTGCTTGGAGCTCCATTGCTTTGACGGCCTTGGTCAATTGTTCTACACTTGGACTGGCATCTGGGGCTGCTGCTGTTCCTGCTACTTCTGCTGTAGGGGCTACTGCTACCCCTGAAGTTGCTGCTGTTGTTGATGTAGTTGGAGGAGCTTGGGAAGTGGAATCTGCTTGTTTTTCCTGTAATATTCCTTCCAGCTCTTTCTCCAGTTCCCTAATCCTTTGGTCTTGCTGCATTAGGAGGTCTAGCTGGTCCTCAGCCCGTTTTTGCTTTTGGAGTTCAGCTGTTTGAGGGTGCTCTGTGGGCTGCAGCTTAAACCTCTTCTTCATTGCGTTCAAGTCATCATCTTTTTTCTTCAGGAGGGCCTTTACACCCGTTGGATCACTAGAATCATGTCCTAGATCGATGATGATCTCCTCCAGGGACTTTATCCTGTTGTCCTTGGCTTGGGATGATAATCTCTCAAAATCCAACTGGGTGTTGGTGTTTTTGAGGGACTCCTTCAGCTCATGGGCCAAGGTGGCCTTCTCTATTAGGGTCGTATAGACCATCTCTCCAGTTTTCCTATGGAGTTCAATCTGGTCCATGGGATGTATATCCCTGGCTAGGACCTCCACCCTTGTTTTTATCAAATCTGCCGGTGTCTTAGGCTCCGGCCCCATTGGCTTGAAGTGGCTCAGGAGCAATCTCTCCTCCTGAATGTCAAATACCGACAATAGTCTCTCTTGCTGGGCTGGTGTTGCATCAACGAATTGCTTCTAGACCTCGGCCCTTAGCAACTCATTCTGAGCTTTTATCTATTTGAAAGAAGCCTTGGTGCTTTTGGGCTTCTTGGTCAGCTGGGAAGAGGAGGACACCTCTAAGCCATGTTCTAAAGTTTGCTCCTGCTGAAAGGAGCTTGTAACGGTATGTTGGCTGCCCTCCTTGTCTTTTTTTTCACTCTCCAAGACATCATCAGTAATGTCTTCTACCTCTGGGGAGTCTGCTCTTTGCCTTTTGGCTTCTGGCTAGTGGGAGGATCCACTGAGAGGAGTGGACTCTTCTCTATCTCTTTTAGTTCCCCTGTCCTCATGTGCTGGGGTCTGTAAGATTGGGGCAGTCACTAGCTCATTTTGTGGAGGTGGAATTTGCAGTGTTGGAGCTGCTGGTAGCTGAGTCTATGGAGGGACATTTTGCCCTTGCTTCTGTTCTTGTTGCTGCCCTGTTTGCTGCTCTGCTTCAGGGGCAGGCTTTTCTTTTGTTACCTCCTCTTCTGTGCCCATTATACCCTTACCTTTATCTAACACTGGTGCTGATGTAGAAGGTGCCTGTGGTGCAGTCTTTGTAGCCGAGGTCCCTTCTCCTATTGAATAAGGCGGTTTGAAAGGTACCTGCTGCACATAGTCTAGGTCAATAGTCTTTTCAAGCTCCCTCCTACTCTTTAGCATTCTTTCTTCCTTAGTTAGATTTTCAACTAGAGTGTCCATCTGCCATTCTTGTAGGTTGGCATATTTTTCAATGTGAGAGTACTGGCAATGTTTAATGCCTATCAGCCTATACTTGTTTCTTCTGGCAGTGATGAAACCTTGAGGGTCATAATGGACGCACCGAAAACTATAGGATAACTTGTATTTATCCTTGAGGATTAGGTCTGCCTCTTCCCACCCTTCTTTTTTGTTCATGATGAAGGGGCCTAACTCGTGTTTCAACTTGAGGTGGGCCTTCTTTTTGGTGCTGTGGAAATGGGTGAGGTCTGACTGAATAAACTGCCTGTAATATTCTAAGGCAAATAACCTCATTGGTACATATTTTGGGAGCCTGTATGGACAGAGCTCACAGCCATAGATCCTAATGACAGTATGGTTCTCATATAGGTACCAGTCACCTATTTTATATTTTCTAGAAAGCTGCAGGGCTTTCTTTATCTCATTTGATACCCTGGGAGGAGGGGACTTCATCAACAGGCAAGAGACTGGGTAAACAAATTGGTCAACAAATTCACAGTAAGTATAGGGTGAGTTTGTGACTTTATGAAAGACAGAGGTCCAGAAGATAACAGATCTTCTGTCCCCTTTGTGATCCAGCCTTCTGATGTAGCATGGGAAGGCTTCAGAGTGGTAGTACATGAATAGGTGGTAAATATAGGCTGAGTACCTGAAGACCCCTTGCCTGTCCACCTTGCTCAGTTGATCATGAATCTTATTGGCAATGAATTTAGCAAAGTTATATTTCCTGGCAGGGGGTTGGCGTGGGCTATATGCAGATAGCAATACCAGCATCGTTCTGTCCACATGCTCACTGTTTTTGTATCCCAACACATAAGCAATCATGTCCAGTAAAAGCCTGCCTATATCATTGAAATGGATACCCAGGTAGGGAGGTGGCTCTGTAGGCTGGCACTCAGGTCTCATGAAATCTCTGGTGACCCTTTGAATTTCCTCACTGGTCATCCTTTCACCAGTCTCTATCAAATAGCTCAAGGAAAATGGGATTAGCAATTCTGTCTGATCAAAATGTAACATCTTGTTGATAGACTCAGCATTTATGTAGAAAAGGATTCTTGCAGATGGAGTTTAACAGTTCTGTGCTGCACATTATAGTTTTCAGCGCATAGGTGAATGATCTCAGGGAAGATATTTACAGCTGGGAGACAATAATATGGTAGGTTTGACTCCCATATCCCATGTGTGCCATGACCATCCTTATAGTCCTCTCTTAACTGACTGAAAGTTTGTAAGAAGTCCCTGTTGCCCTCAAAGTCTTCAATAAGATAGTCCTTGTCAACCAATGGCAAGGCCTCCAGCTCTCTATTTGTTGGATTCAGTGGAGCTACACTGAGGGATGAGGATGCAGAAGAAGCCATTGTAAAACTTGATTTGGAATGAGGTGATGGCAATTGATAGACCAAGTCTGAAGTGTTTTTCTCAGTGAAAATGCAAGCTGGTCTGTGCAGTTTGTTGCAACCTCTCAGGGATGTGAACTGCCAGGGGTAAGTTGCAGAGGTAATGAGGTTTCTTTTGGTAAGAATGCAGGTGGCCTGTACTCGGCAAAAGGGAACAATGCCGAGCAGCTCGAGGACAATTTTACGGTTTCAGCCCGTGGAATGACCGCTCTAATGTTGAATTATAGTTCAGGGGTGGTGCAGGTTGCTTGGGCTTACTAAGCAGAGTTGAATTTAGGATTTTTACCAGTCTTTTAATGGTGAATTTACAGAGAATTGGAATGCATGGGCAAAGTGGGGAAAACTGGCGAAATACCTGGAAAAGCTAGCCTGGAAGCCTGCGGGCCGAGCTGTGGGGGTTTAATGCCGTCGAATTCTGGACTTGTAGTGGTTTAAATGTCAAATTTGATGGCTAGGGACAAATTTCGCGGCAGCTGCTTGTCAACGGCTCCTTCTTTTGCGCGTGAAAATGACCGAAAACGGCTCATTTGGTCGTTTATAACGTTAAATTTGGAAAAAGTATGCATTTGGCGCTTTTCTGCCGATGACGTCAGCATGACGTCGTTGGCGGGGCCCGGGTACGGAGGTGACGTGGCTGCTGAGGTGTGAGCCAGGGTGGTAGGACACGATGGCGGGTGAATAAGGTGGCAGGGGTACGTGGAGGATCACATGGCGCGGGGTGGGCGACAGGTACTACGTCAGGATGACGTAATGATGACATAGAGGACGGCGGTTTGGAATAGTGGTAAGCGGGTTCCCCGCACCGCTTTTGCTGGCGAGTGGTATTGGGGAGGGGGGCTCCGAACAACCCCGGCGGTTGACACGCGTCCAGGGTACGGAGCGGGAAACCACTTTCCCCGGACGCTAAAGGTCGGCAGGTCGGGGGACGAAAATGACCGCCCACCGTTAGATCTGGGCGGCGGAGATCGGACGGCTGGCGGGTCCTCCGACGGATCGTGCAGGTTGGGGGGGGTCCCGCCGGCCCATTAAAATATTCAATTAAATATTTGGGCGGAGAACTATAGGAAATTGGGTTTTTCATGTATTTTGGGATTTTTTCGGGTTTTCAAAGGTTTTTCAAGGGTTTTTATAAGAAAAAGGGGTTTATAGGGGTGATTTTAGCAAGGGAAACAAGGGTTTTTTGTGTTTTTTAAGCAGAGGGATGGTGATGGCTGAGGGGAGAGGTTTCTGTTCATAACCAGAGGTTAGAGCAGCTCCAAGATAGGGTTGACCACACTCCCAGATGGACTAAAGTCTCCCTTGACCATTTATTTGGCTATAGTGCCAAGAGGAGGATATGTACATAGTGCTGGGATTTATACACCTTAGTGTTATTTATAGTAGGGAAAGGGGGACATAGGGGATTTAGATAGTAGAGTTAGTGGTTAAGATGTATGAGAGGGTAAATGAAGGGGAAACCACTAAGTTTATTTGAAATTTACTTAGTTTAGGGAGTAGATCAAAATGAAAAGAATTTTACACAGGAAATGTGGCTTTTAGATGAACAAGAACCATCATAAACCTCAGAAATTTCTCATCAATCTCCATGGATGAAGGGATGTTAGTAATAAGAGTGCAAGGGGAAATTGGGGAATTAGACATGCTCCTTTGCCTTGCTTTTCTTATTTAACCAGCAAGATTCAATCTGCAATGAATACCACTTCTGCAACCCCATCTACTTACCCAGCTACTGTGCCTAGCATTTTTTATTTCTTCTTGGAGGGTGCACTTGGACTTGCAGACCCTTACTTGCCTTTTCTTTTATTTGGCTTTCTCTTTTGTTTTTTCTATCTACTTCTACCCTTATTTCTTCCAAGGTCCCAGATTAAGCTGTTGGGAGCCTTTTCTTCTCTACCTGAACTACTTGTCTGCCAAGATTAAACAATTTGGACAGACTTCCTTCTCTAATCTACAACTGCAAATTTAAACCATGGAATGATCCAGATTAGACTGTTGTACCATCCATCAAAATTTTAGGTCCATACCAAGCTATAAGCACAGATTGGATTCTCTTGGAAATATGTGATCTTTGAATCATCAAAGCAGAGCATATTTGGACCTTTCATAGCCAATCATGAAATATGAAACCTATTGGTATAGGTAGCTAACAGAGTTATTGTTACAACTCCTCCACACTCAGTGGAACGGTTAGTCTCACCGTGGAATGGGTAGTGAAGGAACAAGAAGCAGCATCTCGAAGAGCACCAGAAGAAACAGCAACAGAGGTAAACATACCAGTGCACGAGAAGGGAAAGAGGAAGATTGTCAACAACATGGAGGAAGCGAAAAGCTGCAAGTTCTGAGCAGACCCACATGTGAAGAAAGTAGCTTTGGTAATAGAGGAAAAGAGGCAACAACGCAACAAGAGAAACATGTAGAGGCAGAGAGAGAAACGAAAAATGGAGGAAACAAAGAAGGATTTGCATGAGTTGAAGGAGCAACTCCAGAAGGAACAGGAGCTGCGCGAAAGGAACAAGAGCTGTGCATATAGGAGAAGGAAGAACAATACAAACAAGTATAGAAAGGGGCACAACTTGTATAAAAATATGAAACTGCACCTATACAGGTAGTAGACTCATTAGAACAGCTGGCATCAAGCAGACAAGGTGAACCATTGCAGGAGTAGGACTTCGCTCAGGAAATAGACCAAGAACATGAATAAATGGATACATATATGGAGCAATAGGAGTTAGAGAAAGATATGTACCTCATGCCTGACCACCAAGAGGTCGACCCACCAGTTTCACAATGTCTAGAAGAAGAAAATTACGAAGTGACCAAGGATACACTGAAATCGTTAGAGACAATCCAGAGGAGGAGATGCAAAAAATCTCATTCAATGAGTCTGAACATACAGTTGTGCAATCTCACATAGTGTCAACTCCGGATGATCATACATCTCTTGCACATTTTTAGGAATGATTGATCATGTCTGACATGCACAAACATCTAGGAGTATTGGTCGATGCTACTAGAGCATATGCCAAAGCCACTAGCTCGAGTGTTCGCTTCCTAATCACTGAGAATGAGCGAATGGATAAGGAGCTACAGATGGCCAAATAGGGAGGAGAATTTGTTACAACATCCTCTTGAGTAGAATTGAAGAAGGAAATACCAAATGAAGCATTTTCCCTTGACATAGTCACGCGGTCATTATATTCCAAGTTTGGTACCATGGATAAGCTGGTCATCCATCTCAACAGTTGGAAGCACCAATGTGCTAGAAGAGCATGTATCCTATAAAACATGCATACTATTGTTGATTACATGCAAACATGGGAAATGAGATACAAGGGAGATCCACTTCACTTGCCTAAGATGATGAAGCCCAGAGTGGGTGGGCTGGAGGCATGCATCCAGAGTCAGATCCTGAACTATGAAGATCTCCTGCAGCTCATTACTAGTCTACAAGATTCCCATGCACGTGTATTCAAGAGTATGGATGTTGTTGTGCACGGACATGTGATCCCATCTATTGGGACACTCAGCGAGGCGAAGGAAAAGAAGAAGGCCAGGCTAGAGCTTGACTTGTACTTTGACGAGTTGATCTGCATAGCCACCAGCCCAGACTTGTCAATCAGTGAAGACAACATGCACAAGTATGTTGCTGGTCCATCCACACTCAAGACAATGATGTGCATGCTATTAGACGCATTGGACAAAGGAGCCCAAGAAATGTATTTGGATGCTATGGACGCAAGAGTACATTTCCAAAAGGATGTCACCTTAGAGTACACAGACAACATCACGGAATACCGAGCTTGGGATCAGTTCACTACTATTGGCCACCATGAGGATGTTGAAGAGTTGTTCTTCCAATAGTTATCCAAGTCATAGTGATGTCTTACATGGCTTGCTGAAGCCATTTTGTCTCACATGGGTACATGTGCATTGTAATGTAACGTCTTGTCAACTGTAAGTTCAAGTGTCAATAGTTGGATGTAACAATCATAGAGTAGATGAAGAGTCATAAGGGTAAATGAACTGTCACAAAGGGGATGTCAAGGGCCACCCCACCCTTTGCTATAAATATTACCTCATGACTCATTATATAGGCTTTTGGTCAGCTAGTCTTCTGATAGGACTATCTTAGAGAGAGCTTGGATAGTATTTTAATGAGCCATGGCTTCTCTACTGCGCAGAGCTAGTATATATCTTTGGAAGAGCAGGCAATTGTGGATGTAACATTCCCCTATTAGAACTAGTGGCTGGACATTGATGTATTTTATGGCTAGAAATTACACTTATTAATATAGCAGAGGCAACACATTTCATGCATATGTCAAGTATTTTATTTCAGCTATCTTGTTTACTCTAAATCATATATGTATTATTTTGTATATGTATGTATGAATCTTTCTAAAATGCGTTGTTCGTTTATCCATCACCTTGGATTTCTAGCTTCCTTGCCTTCCATGTTGTGATGAATATTTTCTTGTGTGTTAGGGTTTGGGTTATTTGGGGTTTTCTCTTACTGTTTAATAATAAAAAGGCCCTTGAGCCTCATTGTAATGTAGTTCAGAGGCATGTAGCCACCACATCTCTTCTCATAGATAAGCTACCATAATCAAGCTAGTCTCATTTCCATACTATTTTTAAGCATATTTAATTATTTGATATTAATCTAAGTGTTATTTCTGTTGCATCTCTATATTTATTGTTATATATGTAACTTGTTTCATTCCTGTTTAAATTCGGACAAGTGGTATCAAAGTAGTCTACCATTTCTCTATTTTTCTTTGCATGTACCCAACGAGGTCGGCATACAAGGAGTTAGGGCTTGAACTGGTCGAATCTTTTCAATACTAGCCTTGCAAAACTTGACAACATCCCATAGCAAATGAAAATAAAGACGAGGGGGCAAGATATCATATCAAAATCTTGCTCGAAGAAGCCCTCAAGGGACAAAGGAATGCAATGATGGATAAATTTCCCTAGATCCTTTAGCAGCTACCCAAGGGCGACACATCTGCTTCCAACAGCTACTCTGGAAATGCCACACCCTTTAAGGTACAAGTTAACTTTGAAATGCCCATATTCAAGGGTCAAATAGATGTAGACGCCATAGATAAATGGTTGAATCTGCTGGAAGGATATTCTTCTGTTCATGATTTTTCTAGCTGAGAAAATATTACTTTTTCTCTTCTCAAATATGTTTGACACATCAAGGACTAGTGGGAAACCTATTGTGAACAGATGGATGAAAGTATGAACTCACTGTTTTCAGCTGCTCCCAGCTAGAATTCATTCCGGGACACCATCATGGAGTAGTACTACCTTGTCAGGAGCTATGATGACAAATACATAGTGGACCACGCTGCAACTGCGAAGGGACCAAGATGTGTCAGTGTTTAACAATGTTTTTCATACCCTTCACACAAAGTTGGATATCAAGGATTTTGAGAAACATTTGGTACTAAAGTACTGCGATTTCCTACATAAATACATCTAGGAGGAGATGAAGTTAATGGAAATCTCCTCACTCAGCACGACATACTGCTACGTTGTCAAGAACGAGAAAAAGATTAGACAGAAGAAGCAAGACTTTGGATCTGCGAATTTGAATCAAGAGAAAGGCTTCCCCAGATTGCAAAACGAAGGACAGAGATAAGATGCTGTGATGCAAGAAAAACCCTCGAAGCTGCAAGAAAATAACACCAATACGAAGTCAAAGAAGGAAAAAGGAAAGTGGTGTGAGTTCCACAAGATCTCCACTCATAGAACAAGTGAGTGTCGGGCCAAGCAGTTGCTAGTGGCCAAGGTGAAGGCTTTAGAATCAAATGCATGTTCCGACCCTACGTCAGAACCTGACAAGAGGAATGGAAAAGGGAAGCAGATCATTGATGTGTATCCCAGTGCCACTGTTGCCACCACCAAGATCCAACAAAATGAGCTTGAAGATCCAGAGGAGGGGGAGCATATTTTCCACTCACAAATGTGGGTGAAGGGTTCATCGCTGCAATTCATTGTTGACAGTGGGATCCAAAAGAACCTCATTTTAGAAGAAGTAATGAAGCAACTGTAACTACCAACCATACCACGCCTACAACTGTAGAGCATTAGGTTGCCTCACTGATGATGAGATCTCTGAGTCCGCCAGCAGTGCTGCCTTCCCTATAGCATCAAGCCCTTCACATATGAGTTATTGTGTGATGTTACACCTCTTGATGTTTGTGATGTATTGTTAGTCCAACCATACTTGTGGAAGTGACGTGCTATGTATGATTCAAGGCCTCATCTTGTTATTATTTCTTTAGGTAATTCATTATACAGGATACTAGAGGTAGCCCCACCTACTGCCACCTCTTTGATCTGTGCTAAGAAATGCAGTAAGATCATCTCGCAGACTAGCAAATTCATTTTCTTTCTAGTTCACTCTCAAAGTAAGGGGAAGATCGTAGCCACATCCATGGCTATTGGGAAGGGTTTCTCCAAGTAGCAGAAGCAGGTGGATATGGTCATGAAAGAATACAAGAACATCTTCTCCTCACACGCAGGGGTATCGTTGCACTATCTTGTCAAGCATTCATTCGATGTGACTCACATAGAACCTCTACCCAACGAGTTGATATATTGTCACTCCATTACGGAAAATGCCAAGTACAATTAGTGACATGATCAACATTGGCTGCCACACAAGTTTCAGTTGGATGACAAAGTCTAGTTGCATCTGCAGAAAGAATGCCTTACAAAATCCCATCGGAAGTTCAAACCACTCTGATATGGTCATTACAACATTACTAAGGCTCTGGGAAAAAATTCTTTGGAGCACAGCATTACCCCATTCCTTGGCTTGCACCAAGTGTTCAATGTTGACTTCCCTTGACCATGCTTCCCACCATGACTAGACACATCAGAGATTGCAGAACAGCTCACCAGGGACCAAGTTCAGCAAAAGTTTCCCCATCTCATGAGGCACTCAATGCAATGGGGACCATTTCTTCCTAAGGGTGAATGAATGATCCAGCTGGATATTGGTGGCGACATGCCAATTCCACTTCGACCCCTACCATTATTTCTTTTATTTTTTCAGTTTCCTTAATTGTAGCAAAGTTTACTAGTTTTATCAGTTTTTCAGGTCCTAAACTTCCAAAGTCATTTTGAGGCCCCAAGTGACGTTTTTTTGCAAATCTACCGCCAACAAATTCTAGGAAGTCATTATTTTCGTGATAGCCATTGGAGTGATCTTTCCAATAGGATATCGTGTACGTCAAACGGAGATGATATGAACATTTCACGACTCGTCAAGTTGGCTGCCCAACTAACCCCAATGGGGCCCATAAACTCTTGGTGTTACATATCCTCGGGTTAGGGTTTTAGTTGTTTATTATTTTCCCTTATTGTTCAATAATAAAAATGCATTTGAGCATCATTGTAATGCATTTCAGAGGGCATCACATCTCTTCTCAGAGATAAGCTATCATCGTCGAGCTAGTCTCATTTTCATACTATTTGTAAGATTATTTCATTATTTGATATTAATCAAAGGAAGTGTTATTTCCATTGCATCTCTATATTTATCGTTATATTTGTGATTTGTTGCATTCCAGTTTAAATAGATTAGTGGTATCAGAGTAGTCTTCTCTTTCTCTGTTTTTCTTTGTATGTCCCCAACGAGGTCAGGATACAAGGAGTTGGGGCTTGAACTGGTCGAACCTTGGCAAGACTAGCCTTGCAAAAATCGACGACTTCCCATGTCAAATGAAAATAAATATGAGGGGGTAGGAGATCCTATCAAAATATTGCTCAAAGAAGCCCTCAAGTGACAAAGGAATGAGATGATGGACAACTTTTCCCAGATCCTTTAGTGGCTACCCAGGGGCGACACATATGCTTCCAACAACTACTCCGGAAAAGCCACATCCTTTAAGGTACAAGTTATCATTGAAATCCCCATATTCAAGGGTCAAATAGATGCAGACACTGTAGATAAATGGTTGAATATGCTAGAAATCTATTTTTTTGTTCATGATTTTTCCAGCCAAGAAAAGATTACTTTTTCTCTTCTCAAAGTCGTGCCCCACATCAAGGATTGGTGGGAAACATATTGTGAAGAGGAGGATGAAAGTATGAATTCACTAATTTTAGTCACTCCCACATGGAATTCATTCTGAGACGTTGTCGAGGAGCAATACTACCCTGTCAGGATCTATGAGGAAAAATACATAAAGTGGACCATGCTGCGACAAGGAAGGGACCAAGATGTGTTAAAGTTTACCAATGTTTTTCATACCCTTCACACCAAGTTGAGTATCAAGGAATTTGAGAAACATTTGGTACTCAAGTACTGTGGTTGCCTACATAGATACATCCATGATGAGATGGATTTCTTGGACATCTACTCGCTTTGCACGGCATACCAATATGCTATCAAGATCGAGCTGAAATTTAAACAGAGAAAGAGAGACTTTGGATCTATGAATCTGATGCAAGGGAAAGGCTTCCCCAAACCGCAAAACCAAGGATAAAGCCAAGACAGTGTGACCCAAGACAACTCATTGAAGTTGCAAGAAAATAACACCACCACGAAGTCAAAGAAGGACACATGAAAGTGGTGTGAGTTCCACAAGAGCCCCACTCACAACGAAAGTGAGTGTCGGGCCAACCAATCGTTAGTGACCGAGTTGAAGGCTTTAGAATCAGATACATGTTCTGACCCTAATTCAAAACTCAACAAGAGGAATGGAAAAGGGAAGCAGATCATTGATGCAAAGCCCAATGACATTACTGCCACCTCCAAGATCTAGAAGAATGAGCCCGAAGATCTAGAGGAGGGGGAGTTTCTTTTCCACTAACAAATGTGGGTGAAGGGTTCACGACTGCAATTCATTGTTGACAATGGGAGCTAAAATAATGTCATTTTAGCAGAGGTCATGAAGCAGCTGTGACTACTGACCATACCACGCCTGCAATTGTACAACATTGGGTGGCTTCACCAAGGACGAGATCTCCCAGTCCACCAACAAAGTTGCCTTCTCTATGGCATCAATCCCTTCATATATGATATATTTTGTGATGTTGCACCTCTTGACATTTGTGATGTATTATTAGGAAAAACGTACTTTTGGAAGCGAAATTCTCTGTATGAGTCAAGGCCTTGTGCTGCTATTATTTCTTTGGGTAATTCATTATACAGGATACCCGAGGTAGCCCCACCTATTGCCACCTCTTTGATCTCTGCTAAGAAATGCAGTGAGATAATCTCCCAAGCTATAAAATTCATTTTCTTGTTGGTTCACTCTGAAAGCAAGGGGAAGATCATAGTCACATCCATGGCCCCCGAGAAGGGTTCCTCCAAGCAGCAGAAGCAGGTGGATATGGTCATGAAAGAATACAAGAACATATTCTCCTCACCCACAGAGGTACTATTTCACTGTCAAGTCAAGCATTTGTTTGATCTGACTCCCAGAGCACCTCTACGCAATAGGCCGATATATCACCTCTCCATTCTGGAAAATTCCAAGTACAAGGAGTGACATGATGAACATCGGGTGCCACACAAGTTTCAGGTGGACGACAAAGTTTGGTTGCATCTGCAGAAACAACACCTTACAAAAGCCTGTTGGAGCTCATACCACTCTGATATGGTCCTTACACCGTTAACAAGACTGTGGGAATCAATGCTTTAGAGCATAACATTCCCTCATTCCTTGGCTTGCACTGAGTGTTCAATTTGGACCACCCTCAACCATGCTTCCCACCATTACTAGACACATCATAGATTGTAGAATAGCTCACCAGTGACCAAGTCCAAGAAAAGTTTCCCCATCTCACGGAGACACTCAATGCAATAGGGACCATTTCTTCCTAAGGGGGCAGGAATGATCCAGGTGGATATTGGTGGCCACTCACCAATTCCACTTGAACCCCCACCATTGTTTGTTTTAGTTTTTCAGTTTCCTTAATTGTAGCACAGTTTACTATATCTAGCAGTTTTTCGGGTCTTGTTGGGAACATGATCCCCCAAAGGACAGTTTTGGGGCTAAAAGCCCATATTTTGGTCAAATTTTGTAAGAAACTTGTAAAGACTCCACATTTTGTGGTTGCAAAGCGCATAGGTGTTATAAATCATAAAGGGTTGTCTGCCCTTAGTTCTGTACAGTAATGTTAGCTGTAAGAGATCTACCATGGTCTGTGGACCATGGGATTGTATAAAAAGAGCTCAGCTCTATGTAGTTTTGGAGACACACAACGTAAGAGAGTCATAGCTCTAAGGTAAGAAGTATACATTTTTGGGTCATAGCATAGGTAGAGGCTCTGCAGCTGAGTGTGTAGAGGCCTACGGTGGAAGTCCACAGCTGAGTGCGCAGACCCCTGCAGCTATGTGTGCATGGTTAATAGAGTCTCTAATCACTTGGAAGAGATTAATAAAAAGAAGTATTATGCAATTTTTGTTTCTTTCTTTTGATTAATGCACCTTATCATTTTATGTATGAATTTCCTTTATAATGTTTATGTGATGACTGAATGTGCATGATTATATCGGATAACTGAACGCATATAAAAATATATGTTTATGCAGTGCTAACTGTGAGAAACTATTAAGATGGAAAGACACTTGGACTAATCTAGGAATCTACACGGTACACTGCATTGGTAGCACAAAAGGGTATAGATCAAGGTTTAGGGCCATGCGAAGGACAGCCGAACCCTTTTGCGGAGGTATTGAAGGACGGAAGAGAAGGCTTCTCTACCAAACACTAGAGTGAAGTGACCTACACATAGGTATAAATAAAGGGAATAAAATGACATCTTGACCATCTCAGGGTGTGGAAACTTGGTTCCAGCATCCCTCCATAGTGCTTCGGGTGATACCTCATCCCACGCTTCGTGGGTTGATGCCGAAAGGGCCAGTAGTGTAGGGATTTGTTGGATAACTAACACTAAACCTAGGTCAGACCCGCTCAAGACAACAAATGGTTCTATTGTTGGGACCAAAATTTGCATAATAGATGTGTGATGCCATATCACTGGAATCCGACTAAGAAAGAGATTGGAGACTAGTTGGATAGGAAGATCCACGAATTTGTGGTGCAAGAGAATAAAACCCCGTGATTGAAAAAAGAACAGTGGCTGGACAGGTACCTGTATACAGAGATCCATGAGATCTTTTTTTGATCCTTTCTGATTGAGCTATATGTGTGGATCGCGAAGCTAGCAGATAGCCAAGGAAGGTGGAAACTTGACAATCCTATTGTGTGGACCCCAGAGCTAGTGTGAAGTTTGGAAGTATCGAAGGATAAGATCACCTGGGCTCTCAATCATTAGCTCGATCATGTCATAGGAGGATTTGTAACTAAATTTGTGGTTGACACATCAGTTAGCTACAGCGAGGCGGAGTGACGCTTTTTTAAAGGACCACGAGGTTAGTACATGAAATCTTTGAATACCTAGATTAAATTGTTATTGGGCGAAAAATGGGTCATGTAGCTACCTTGATGTTTGGGGCTACGTGAAGCGAAAAAACTTATAGAAACAAAGAAAGAAAGGGTCCTAAATATAGTTCGTTGATTTGACCTCTGCGAGGTGAAAAAGAGGGAATAGTGTAGGTTTCTCCATGATGTGTTATTCAATTAATAAGGAAAGGATTCTCGTGAATACCACCTCCACCCACACCACCTCCATCTTCACTACCATCAATTGCGAATTCACCCATACCACCTCTACCTCCACTACATTTCAGTATGGCAAATTCAGTGAAGTTGCCTTTGTTCAAAGGCTTGGGCAATGAGGACCTAGACTAATTCTGGTTCATTATAAAAGCTGTATGGGAAGCTCAGGGCATTACAGATGACAAGATGAAGAAGGTAACATTGGTTAGTGCTCTGTAGGATCATGGGCTAACCTGGTATATCAAGTACGCTAATGATAACCCAAATGCTAGAGTGGCAGACATCTAGACAACATTGAATAGAGAATGCAGTAGGCCTAAATCTAAAGCAAAATCTATTATAGGGTTCAAATAAATCGCGATGAAACTAGGCGAGACACCTTGGGAATTCGGTCAAAGGTTGAAGTGTACTATTAGCGAAGCTAACATGAACCTAACAAATGGACAACATCGCGAGTGGTTTGAGGCTTCGCTCCTACCACACATAAGGGTTGCACTGTCGCAACAGAAGATAATTACTTAGGCAGAGGCCTTGGAGATCGAAATTAGGTTGCATGAAACACGAATGAAAGATCCAAATCTGGGGGTTCAGCAGATCCATGCGCGGCTGAAAAATATTTGCCTTGAGATGCAAAGCATGAAGTAGGATAGAATAGTTTGACTAGAGGTGCTCAAAGAGGTATGGTGTCTGAAATGTAAGAGTCAAGGACATGACAAATACCATTGTCTAGTATTTGCAAACTACCTTACAGAAGGAGGACCAATGCCTTTGAGGTAATAAGCTTAAGCAGGACCAAGCGTGGGGCTTGCATTATGGTGTGCTATCTGTCAAGTAGCAAGAAAACATACCATGGATAACTGTCATCTGTTGCAGAAGTTTGTACAGACATCGCAACAACTATTCTACAACTTTTGTAGGTTAGTAGGGCATGATGATCATAACTGTAGGAGTTATGAACTAATGATGGATAGAACTCTCGCCTATAGGGCTCAGGCTGAAATGCCCCCCCTTGACCAAAGCACAGGGGTGGTGTGGACAGGATTTTATGAGCACAAACAGGGCCAAGGCAGAGGAGGACTTGGCAGAGGTCATCTGTTGGCTTGTTGGGGCCTGATCGAGGTTCATACTTAATTAGCCAAAAAAATATCAGTACTACTGGCCTTTTTAGAAACAACCTGCGGGGCGCAGACTAAGGTCTCACCTAAAGTAGTATGGGAGGGTGCTAGAACCAGGTTTCTGCATCGTGGAGATGTTTGATGAGTTTGACTGGTCCATTGTTTTTCCTTACGCGGATGTGGTTTCACACACCTTCCATTCCTTGTGATCTGATACCCTACCTTCGCGCAACCCTAAACATGGGTTGTGCGCTATTCTCTATGCTATTACCCAAGATCTTGCTTATATTCCAATATTAGTTAATTATCTTTGCCTACTTCAATGTTATAAGTAATAATTAGCTCTACAAAATACTCATAGAGGTTCACACAGTAAATAAATAGTATACTTGTAAATTATATTCAGCCATGCATTAAACGAAAAAAAGACACACGGAATTACAACAAAACTTTTCTTTATTGATTCTTCCAACGGTTATAGACTCGACCGGCCCTGCGCACTTAGCTGTACGGGTTCATGCACTCAACTACAAACTACTAGGCCTCTGCGGACACAGATGCAGAGCCTTCTCCTACTCTATGACCAATAGACTCACTTTACATTTCGACTCAATCACTTAGACTTCTCATCCTTCTATTCTCTATTCGTTATTAGTTCTTTTCTACACTTAGAGCCTTGCTCTATTTATACAATCCCATGGTCCATGAACCATGGGTAGGTCTATCCAATCAACATTACATTACAAAATGAGGGAAAACAACCCTCTGACTCTATCATACTTTCGCGCCCCATGCCCGCAATTCGCAGAGCTTTTACAAAAGACTTGCTCGAAATTTGGGCTTTAAGCCCCAAAACATGCCTTGGGGGGATTCCATGCCCAACATCAAGGACAGTTGATCCGCTACAATTGCAGAGGACCATGACACTATGCCCGCAATTTCACTAACCCAACACATCCATTGTGCAAGTATTGCATTCTGTTTGATCATGAAATGGAAGAATATCCTATGCTAATAGCTAGGATATGTGTCAAAGGGGCACTACCACCTCTAGTAATTCAAAACCTGCAGATGATGAGGTTTGGGCCATGCAAAGAGGATCCAAACGTGAATATAGTGCTCTAGAGTGAAGTCACAACAAGATATGACAAGGGTAAACAACCAGAAGATAATACATGGGTTTGCAAAGCTCCAACAAAGAAACTGAGTTTGATTTGGATCACGCACGTGAAACCTTCATGGAAGCAAAGAAGAGCTTCGTTGAGGCCTCCACCTCAGGAGGCAAGGATAAGCATGATTAGGAGATGTACCCTTCTATGCTTACAACCTTCTTGGAGACCTGCATGAAGCTACTGCACGATAGCAAGGATGTCAAGGGGTTGCAAGAGCTCATAAATAGATGCAGTGGAAACACACTGACTAAGCCATGTGCAGTGCAAAAGATAGGTAAGCATAAAACAAGGAAAAGACAAGAGATGAGACTGATCGCGTAGATAGGAGAGTATGAGATGGATCAGGTTATTTTTTACCTGTGGTTAGATGTGAATGTCATGGGGAGACCCATGCTAAAATGGTCTCCAATTCAGCTAAGGATGGTGAATCAGAAGAAGGTCTTCCCAATGGGGCGGCTCCAGGGGGTGACTATGGATATTGAAGATCCGAGCGCGTTGGATGATTTTGAAGGAATAGAAATTGTGGATGATAGCAACCCCTACCTTGCACTCCTTGCAATTGATTGGGATACTGATATGAACAAGGTAATCAATCTAAAGAAGTGAAAAATGACATTTGAGAAGAAATCTCTACACGTAATAGTACCCCTAGACCCTACTAAGGGATCACGCTATGCTAAACCAGTCCGCGATTATGAGAGCGATGACGATCTAGACTATATATATAAGATAATAGTGCGAGGCCAACATTGGGTGAATCCAATAGAGGATGGACAAATTACATGGGGTCGCGAGAGTTCATGCACCTCAAACTCTGATGAAGAACTACAACAGTGGCAGAATCTTTTACACGAAGTAACTAAACTAAGTTGTAACATGATGAGCTAGTTGTTGTGTTGTGTGTCATCAGACATAATAAATATGCCTACTAATGATGGCCTGAATGATGTAGATATTTTTCTGGATGCATTTGGCAGGGAGTTACCAGAAAAGAAGCGCTTCCAGGCATTGGACTAGGCATTGTGCGCTATGCTCATAAGGTGGTGGGGTACCACAATGGAAGCTTTGATGATTAGTGCAAATGTAGGAGAATGATGATAAATCGCTTTGGGAAGCCAAAGATGTGAATGACAGACAAGTATGATGGGTGGGATGATCCATGTGTGCACTTGGCCATGTGGGCCCAAGCTTATGGAGAGAAG
This sequence comes from Pinus tabuliformis, assembly GCA_031772625.1. Lineage (NCBI taxonomy): Eukaryota > Viridiplantae > Streptophyta > Pinopsida > Pinales > Pinaceae > Pinus > Pinus tabuliformis. The sequence continues at coordinate 2,021,027,515 of CM062817.1, read as the reverse complement.
CCCCAACCTAAATGGGTGCACTTGCTCTGTCACACACTGGATATTGTCCTAATGAGCTAGTATGTAGAAATAGAGCTCTGCCATGGGACAATTTAACGAGATATTTTGTGCAAAGGATTCATGAAGACATTTAGTTTTAAAGATGGGTTTGATTGTATTGATGAAGCACTACAAGAAGTGAAAGCAGTAATCTTTAGGATACTAGAGGATCCTTTAGACCTAATGCAGCCTGAGTGGGCTACTTAGCTAAGCCACATGCTAAAATGCTATAATGTAACCACTAAAGAAGAATATGAGGATCCACGAAGGAGTGACATCCCTAAAACATAAGGTCACCGTGAGGTTGAAGGACCACAAGTTGAGAATCTGGATATAACCACGCTGCTGAAACCGAAACATGTGAACATTGGTATGGAAGCAAAGCCCAAATTCATGAAGATTGGAGATTAATAGGATGACACGATGGTGGATAAGGTCATTGAGTTGCTCCGCGAATACAAGGACTTATTCCCTACCAAGTTTATGGACCTGAAAGGGATAATCAGAGACCTAGGTTTGATGAAAACCACGTTGAAGCCTAACGTGAAGCTAGTAAAGAAAAGGCCTTACTGTCTCAATCCAAAATATAAGGAAAAGGTCCGCTTAGAGCTAGATAAGATACTCGCGGTAGGCATTATTGAGCCTATGGAAGAATCTGACTGGGTAAGCCTAATGGTGGTACAGAATAAGAAGCAAAAAGATGAAATAAGGATATGCATGGATCTCATAAAGTTGAGTGACACGTGCGTACATGATCCCTTCCCAAATTCGGTCACTGATGAAGTGTTGGACAATGTAGGTGGCCAGGAAGCATATTCCTTTACTGACAGGTTCTCGGGGTACCACCATATCAAAATCACACCGGAAGGTAGGAGCAAGACAACCTTCACAATTGAGTGGGGTTGTTTTTAGTACACAATAATAACATTTGGATTGAAGAATGCGCCTGTGATTTTCTCACACGTAGTCATTTCTACATTTAAGGAGTTTATTCACAAGTTCCTAGAGGTATACTTTGATGACTGAACTGTGTTTTGGCTAGAGAACGCACTGACCAAGGTTTGTAATGCTCAACAAAGTGATTGGGACCTATCCATACCTGCAGTACTGTGGTCTTATCAAATGACATGCAAAAAATTGACTGGACAAACCCCCTTTCGGCTTGTTTATGGCATTGAAGCGGTAATGCCTATGGAATATATTGTGCCTAGTCTACACATATCAATGCTCATAGGTATGAAGGATCGTGGAGTTCTGGAGGAAAGGCTTGCACAGATGGATGAACTTGAGGAAGATATATTTCCAGCTGGATTTCACCAACAAGTCCAAAACAAGCGCAAAAGGGCATGGCATGATCGACATATTAAGCTGCACACTTTTAAGGTAAATGACTTGGTTCTGTTATATGATAGTAAGTTTGATAAACTTATAGGAAAGTTTATAATGCACTAGTTAGGGCCTTATGTCATTAAGGAGATTACTAATAGAGAAGCGGTACAACTGGTCAAATTGAATGGAGATCCCTTCCCGGGAAAGGTGAATGGCAGTCGATTGAAGCCATACACTGGCGATCTGAACATGTGACTAGATGAAGGTAGCACAATATTAGTAGTCCAGGTAGCTGAAAGGAGGTGCGGGACTATAAACTACACTACTGAGTTGGGAAGCTGTGCGATTGGAGGATTGTACGAAGCAAGGAAGTTTCACAGGGTCTGCGATAGTCCAGAGGGAGCTACGCTACCGAAGGAGAAATCGTGCAGGTCAGCCGGAAAATGACTGCTTAGGGCACTGTTCATGACTTGATGGTTTAAATGTGCCCAAATGGAGTAGGCGACCGACATTTAAGATGAAATGTATGCTCATATGCTTGAAAATTTAATGCCAATCCGGCATTAATGGACATAATTTGGGGGAAATGGTTGGATTTGAATTCAAAATTCCCTATAAATTACAAGTGGTCATCCAGTAAAAAACACTTGGCATTTTGAGAATTGAGTTGTTGATCTCTCAGGCGCACATGAATCGCAAGCACTATGAACTTTTTATCGCTACTAAAATATTTGAGACTCTACCGATGGAAACACCAGAGTTCTTGAATAAAATCATGTCAGTACCCGCATAATTTAGAGATACTGAAGGAGAGGAGTCAACATTGGAAGTGGATATGGAAGCATAAGTAGCAGCTCTAGAGTTTGTCAAGGTGCTTGCTAAAGTCCCTAAATCATCGATAACAATGAGACCGAAGCCAACCATTTGAGGTAATTTGAGGTCCTGACTAGCTTGCAGGAGGACCTCAATGAACAGAGGCTAGAGACAGAAGCACACAAGCTACAATAGTGCTGCAATGAGGATACGGGCATAACACGCACCATTTTGCTAACACAAACAGTAACCAAGCTGCAGGAGGCAAAGAAGCTAAAGGAATAGGTGGACACAACGTTGCACGAGGAAGCAGTGCTCAAGGCAAGACTAAGGCCTTGGCTCGATGAGGCTGATGCAATAACTGGGAATATCGAAGGCAGCTTGGGACTATGTAGGCAACGCAACAAACGCCTCAAGATGACACCATAGGAGCAGTGACCGAGAACACAATGGAAGACGTGAAGCACGCGACAACTCAGTGCACGGCCGAAGTTACAGTCATACGGGTCGAGCTTGAAGGACTTCACACAAAGATCTCTGCACCTACCGACTGACTCGAGGGTGAGTCACGATGTTTCTGTTGGGGACCTGTTGGGAACAAGATCCCCAAAAGGATATTTTTGGGGCTAAAAGCCCATATTTTGGTCAAATTTTGTAATAAACTTGTAAAGACTCTACATTTTGTGGTCACGGAGTGCATAGGTGTTATAAGTCATAAAGGGTTATCCGCCCTTAGTTTTTTAAACTAAATTTGGTTGTAAGAGATCTACCCATGGTCTATGGACCATGGGATTGTATAAAAAGAGCTAAGCTCTAAGTAGTTATGGAGACACAAAATGTAAGAGAGTCGTAACTCTAAGTTAAGAAGTCTAAGCTTTCGGGTCGTAGCATAGGTAGAGGCTTTGCATTTGAGTGTGCAGGCCTAGGTTGGAAGTCCAAGGTTGAGTGTGCGGACCCTTACAACTGTGTACGCAGGGTGAATAGAGTCTGTAATTACTTGGAAGAGATTAATAAAGAGAAGTATTCTGCAATTTCTATGTCTTTCTTCCGATTAATGCACCTTATCATTTTATGTATGAATTTCCTTTGTAATTCTTATGTGATGAGTGAATGTGTATGATTATATTGGATAACTGAACACATATAAGAATATATATTTACGCGGTGCTAACTGTGAGTAACTATTAAGATAAGAAAGACACTTCGACTAATCTAGGAATATGCATGGTACACTACCTTGGCAGTGTGAAAGGGTATAGATCAAGGGTTAGGGCTGCCTGAAGGATAGCTGAACCTTTTCATGGAGGTATTGAAGGATGGAAGAGAAGACTTCTCTACCAAACCCTAGAGTGAAGCGACCTGCATGAAGCTAGGAATAAAGGGAATGAAACAACATCACGACCATCTCAGGGTGCAGAAACTTGGTTCCAACATCTCACCATACTACTTTGGTCCACATTCCGCGGGCTAATGTCGAGAGGGCTAGTAGTGTAGGGATTTGTTTGGCTAACTAATGCTAAACCTGGGTCAGGCTCCCTTAAGCCAACGTTTTCTAAAATTTCAAAGTCCCTTTGAGGCCCTAAGCGACATTTTTTGGGAAATATACCACCAACAACTTTTGGCAAGTCATTGTTTTTGTCATATTCCTTGGAGCAATATTTCCAACAAGATATCATGTGTGTCAAACAGAGATAATATGACCAAGTCACGACCCTGGGAATTTGGCTACTGAGCTAACCCCAACGGGGCCCATAAACTCTTGGTGTTACATCTCCTCGGATTAGGGTTTTGGTTTTTTAGCGTTTTCTCTTATTGTTTAATAAGAAAAAGGCCCTTGAGCCTCATTGTAATGTAGTTCAGAGGCATGTGGCCACCACATCTCTTCTCAAGGATAAGATATCATCGTTGAGCTAGTCTCATTTCCATACTATTTGTAATCATATTTCATTATTTGATATTAATCAAAGTAAGTGTTATTTCTATTGCATCTATGTATTTATGGTTATATCTGTAATTTTTTGAGTTCTTGTTTAAATTCAGATCACTGCTGGGACTCCTACACCAAACAATCTGATGTCTAATTTAGACTTCTTACTGAGGAGATCCCCTCACATATTGGCAGGTCCAGCACCATCAACATGATTTCATAGTGAACATTAATCATCATCATCGTCATCATTATCATCATCATCAAGTAGTGAAATAATTACATATATCCCTTGTAATAAAAACAAATTATATTTTTTACTTTCAATTACTTTATTTCTGTTATGGATAAAATAATAAATAATTAGTTATGAAGGGTCAAAAGGTAAAATAACATGACCATTCACCTTAGTGGCAAGTCAATGCCTATATAGGCAACATCCACAAATGTGTGTAATCACCATTTTTCATATTATTCAATATATATGCACCTACATTACATACAAATACAAGTTATACAATAGAGCATCAGGTTTTGTTCTAATGGTGGTATTGTAGCAGTTCCTTCCTTGGTTGGTTGTTTCATTGACTCACTGTGTCATCACTCTCCGATGCCCGCTCATTTCTAGTTCGTTTTCCACCATTCTCTCTGTTGTCCAATGTATTTTTGCACATTTGTTCACTAGTCTTTTCCACCATTTTTCTAAGCATCACTTTTTCAGTTTCAACCTCATCCCTCATTATTTTTTCTTACTCATCGAGCATTATCATCCTTCTACCACCATTCTGCACCATTTCCTATTCCCCACACTACCTTCCTCCCCACTTCCACCACCTCATGGTCTAGCTGCAACAACATACTTCAATGATTCATTAGCCACAAAAACATATGTTGATCACTCACCCATCGCCTTATGCTCTCACTGTAGCAACATGTGTTGATCACTCACCTACCACCTTGTGCTCCTACTATAGCAACATATATTGATCACTCACCATATTCTTCATGCTCCCACCGCAATGTAGGTTTTAACCCTATACAGAAATTACCTGCATATGAATTCTAGAATATAGAAAATAAAAAATGCAAGAGCATAACACACAAAACACATATACACAGAGATTTTCCCCTGGATCCTAAAACTGGGACTACCAGCTTCATTGTTCATTATGTTCTGTTCAAATAAATATTTCTACATGCCGAAGAATCCACTACAATGGACCGTAAATCATCGCGTCCAATACCATGGACCGAAAACCATCGCACCCAAAACCATGGACCAAAAACCATTGCATCCAAAACCATGTGCGAAAACCATGCACAAAACCATAGGTAGGTCTGCCCAACCTAATATAGGGTCCAAAATTTTTTTCCTTGGGGTGTTGCCCTAGTCCTTGTAGAGGGGAGCTACCTGGCCCCTTCAAATCCCATGTATAGGGGGGGTTGTCGCCACCACTGCGGAATCGACACAACAAAGGGGGGGCTCCACCCCCCCTCTACCCCCCCCCCCCATAAACTATGTACTCTAGTCGTGAAAAGAATATAACACAACCCAACATTCTCCCACTTGTTGTTTTCTTTCCAAAAGGGGTCAGAAGAGAGCTTAGTCATTTATCCAACCCTGAAACGCTTCATTAATCTCCAATGCTCCTTTCCTGGTTTTGACATAAAGCTGCTCAATACTCTCACTACATGTACAATGTATGGTTGAGTACAAACCATCACATACATCAGGATACCGACTGCACTTGCATATGGAACACGGGACATGTCCTCTTTGTCTTCTTGTGTCTTATGACCTGTTCAGCGGATAACTTTACGCCTACAGGAATAGGGACCTTCACCAGTTTACTATCCTACATATTAAACCTCTACAATATTCTCTTGACACACTTCCTCTTGTTTAACTAGAGCTTCCTCTTTGCCTGATATATTTTAATTTCCATGCCCAAAATATAGTTTGCAGTACCAAGATCTTTCATGTCGAATTTGGAGGACAATTGGGTCTTCAAATCCTGGATAATTTCTTTGTCATTTCCAACCAGCAACATATCATCCACTTATAAGACCAGATAAATAACACGGTCACCAATTATTTTTAAATACACACAGTGATATTCTTTTCTTCTTGTGAAGTAAAGTCCCCATATAAATGTATCAGATTTCTGATAACACATCCTTGGTGACTATTTAATCCATACAAAGACTTCTTTAACTTGCATACCCGTCCTTTCTTACTCTTCACCGCAAAGCCTTTAGGGTGCTTCATGTAGATCTCCTCTTGCAGATCCCCATGAAGAAATGTTTTCTTTACATCCATCTATTCTACCTCAAAATAAAAAGCAGGAGAAACAAAAAGAAGTAATCTAATAGAAGCTACCTTGGCAGCAGGAGAAAAAATATCACCAAAATCAACTCCTGGCACCTGGGAATAACCTTTTTCTAACAACCGAGCTTTATATTTCTCCACCTTCCCTTCTGCATTTGTCTTCTTCTTGAACACCCATTTGCTGGCAACGGGTGTCCTTCCAGCCTAAAACTCCACCAGATCCCATGCCTCATTTTTGTGCAAAGATGACATGTCATCAACCATGCCCTCTTTCTAAAGTTTTCCATCTTCTGAATCTACTGCTTCCTTCATAGTTCTAGGATTATCATCAATAATAAATAAAACAAAAATTGAATAGAAAGAGGATGGACTATGCCTTTCTTGTTGCCTTCTTTCTCGAACTGATCTTCTCAGACCTGGAGTTTTTGGCTCTTCATCCTTTGATTCCTCTTTTCTGGTAGAGTTTGATTCTTCCTCCTTTACCTCAAACTCTATCTTCTCAGCTTCCTTTGGTTGGACTTCATGTTTAATAACATCTTTAACCTCTCTGAACACCACATCTCAACTGTAAAAAACCTTCCTTGTTATAGGGTTCCAAAGCTTATAACCCTTTAAACCATCCTTATAGCCAATAAAGATTCACTTTTCAGATTTACTATCCTATTTTGTTCTTCTCTCTTTTGGAACATGTACATATGCATCACATCCAATAACCCTAAGATGTGAAAGAGTGGGTTTCTTACCAGTCCATACCTCTTGTGGAGTCTTATCCTCCAACTCTAATGAAGGTGACCTGTTGACCAGGTAACATGCAGTCTCCACCACCTCTGCCCATAATTCCTATCCTAGCTTGGCACCACTAACCATGCTTCTTGCCCTTTCCATCAATGTCTTGTTCATTCTTTCTGCAACTCCATTTTTCTCAGGTTTATATGGAGTAGTCTTACGTCATGCTATACCATACTTCTTGCAGAATTCTTCAAATTCCTTACTGCAAAAATCTCCACCGTTATCTGCCCTCAGCACCTTTATCTTCTTCTCTATCTAGATTTGCACCAGAGCATTAAATTATTTAAACCTATCAAAGACTTCAGATTTCTTCTTGAGGAAATGTATCCATGTATTCCTTGAGAAGTCATGTATAAATGATACATAGTACGCAAAATTACTAGAATTACTGAATGATGGAACCTTCACAGGTCCAAACACATCACTGTGCACAAGCTCTAATATCTGTTTCACCCTCTTACCACCAAAGGGGAAGCTCACCCGATTCTACTTCCCATATACACAATTTTCATAGAAATCAAGATCCAGACAGATATTAGTCATGCCTTCTATTGTACCTTTGCCATGAAGTATTCAAAGGCCCTTCTCTCGAATACATCCAAGCCTTTGATTCCATAGCATGGTCTTTTCCCCAGAGACCACTAGATTTTCTGCTCCACTTTCAGGAACCACAAAACTATTTCACCCATCAATAATAGTGCTACCTTGCAGCTTGTATAGAGTTCCAATCCGAACTCCATGCATTAATACCAGTGCTCCCCAAACCATCTTACAGGTAATCTTCTCAAACACTGCTTTTACATCTGCATCATCCAGCTATCTTACGGAAATAAGATTTCTGGCTAATGCAAGAATATGCAAAACACCCAGAAATGTTCTAACCCTTCCACCTTGCAACTTCAACTTTACTTTCTACGAATAATGATTCTAGCCTTCCTGTCATCCCCTAAGAATACGTCACCACCATCGTATTTCTCATACTCACAAAACCACTCTCTACTGGGAGTGAAGTGAAAGAATGCACCTGAGTTAATCAACCATGCCTCATGAAGTACATGTGTACTTGAAGAATCTAGGTACACATCCCCACCTTCATCTCAAGTGGTTTTCACCTCTACAGAAGGAGCATCATTAGATCCCTTTCCTTTGTTAGTAGCTTTAGATTTATAGTCCCTTTTGTAGTTCCCTTCCTTTCCGCATTTCCAGCACACTACCTTTACAGGTTTTCTTGGAGATTTAGATCTCTCTCTAGACTTAGATCTCCCACTCGATGGCTTATTTTTCATTCTGTTCTGGGATTGTCCTCGTACAAACAAGGCATCACCATTCTAGATCTCCATATTTTTCCATCTCATCTCCTCTGTCAGCAAGGATGAGACTATTTCATCAAACTGCAAGGCAATTGCATTGCTACCTATTGCAATAACTAGACTATCCCATGAATCTGGTAGAGAACACAACAAACTAGTGTACCTATCTTCATTTGAAATTTTAATATCAACAAACAATAAATGACTTACCATAGTATTAAATGAACTCAGGTGCTTTGTCACCGAGTGTCCATTTTTCATCCTCAGGTTATGCATCTTTTTGTATAGGAATAATGTTTTCACCAAAGACTTAGATTGGTACAAGGTCCCTAACTTGTCCCACAAAGCCTTCGTTGTAGCTTTCCATGATACATTCAACAATACTGAATCTCAGACACATAATTGTGTTGTGCTCTTTGCCTTCTGATCCAACTTCTTCCATTCTTCATCGAACACTCCCATTGGTTTAATACCCAAATCTATTGTGATCCACTGTATCTTTATCCACCGACAGATCCTCCATCTTGAGTTTCCACAACTCGAAATTCTCACCATTAAATTTCTCGATATCTATCATTCCACTGCTCACCATCTTCTTTCACCACAAGAATCAATCTCGTAGATCTCCCACTGAGCAGGGTCTAACAAAGGCTCGAGCGAAACCCCTCAGCAACAAAAGGCATCCCCTTGAAGCCGAAATAGCTCTGATACCAAATGTAGGTTTTAACCCCATATAGAAATTACCTACATACGATTTCTAAAACATAGAAAATAAACTATGCGACATCATAACACATAAAACACATAAACACAGAGATTTCCCCTAGATCCCAAAACCGGGACTAACAGCTCGATTTTTCATTATGTTTCTTTAAATGTTACAATACATATTTATACATGTCAAAGCATCCAATACCATGGAGTGAAAACCATCGTGTCCAAAACCATGGAACAAAAACCATCGCATCCAAAACCATGCACAAAACCATAGGTAGGTCTACGCAACCTAATATAGGGTCAAAAAAAGATTTCCCCAAGCCGCTATCCCAGACCCCATAGAGAGGGGCTACTCACTCACCTCAAACCCCCTGGATAGGCTGTCGCCCCCACTGCACAATGGGCGCAACAAAGGGGGGCATACCACCCCCACTGTGCAATTGGCACAATGAAGGGGGGGATCTGCCCCCCCTCTAACCCCCCCCCATAAACTACAGAGGCTAGTTGTGTAAATAATATAACAAAACCCAATAGCACCAACATACATCAATCATGCATCTGCCTATCAACCCAACTATTTTCCTACTCCCTGTCGCGTCCAATAATCGACCCCCCTCTACCATACATCTCCCATCGACTGTTGGAAAACGCTGACACCAACTCCCCAATATCTTCGCCTTGAATCATGTCCAAAAGTAACGCTCGATCTATGTATCATTTTGTTTCATGGTTTAGATAGTTAGGTTTAATAAACTATATATATATATATATATATGTATATATATATATATATATATGTATATATATATATATATATATATGTATATATATATATGTATATATATATATATATATATATATATATATATATATATATATGTATATATATATATATATATATATATATGTATATATATATATATATATATATATATATATATATATGTATATATATATATATATATATGTATATATATGTATATATGTATATATATGTATATACATATATATATATATATACATATATGTATATATATGTATATATATATATATATATATATATATATATATATATATATATATATATATATATATATATATATATATATATATATATCGATATAGATATAGATATATATAGAAGAAGAAGAAGAGAGTTCCTCCAAGAAGAACAAGAAAAAAAATGGTGACCAATGATGAGTTACAATTTGATATTAACTTCTACAGAGACGAACTCAATAACATGCAACATCACCTCAGTAAATTTGAGAAAAAGAAAAAAAATAATGGAGGACAAAAGAAGTTGATGTCGATGATGAAGGAAAGATTGTTGAACGACCTCATAATTGACAAGCCTACCAAAAATGTCAATGAAAATGGTGAGAAGATTAATAAAATAATATAGATGGTATACACATTAATGTTACAGTCTTCTCCCTATTAGTAGTGGGTGAATAAACCAAATAGAGCAATTGATTTGATCAACCAAAGCAACAAAAAATACCCTTTTTAGGTAGGCAGTACTAGACCATGATTCTAGAAATAAGTCATCAATGAATTTTAAATCAATTAGCAAAATATGACAGAAACAACCAGAGAGGATCAATTGTTTAGGTCAAAAAAGTAGACAAATTGTTAGGATGAAACCCACCATTAGATGAGAAAGAAAAAATTTTGGCCACCTCCAACATCTATGAGGGTGAAGAATATTATTGTTTCCTCTCGTGGACAAAAATGCATGACATCCATTCTTTTCATTTGCCAGGATTCAAAAACAACAATATTATAGAGATTTCACGACAAAGTCAATGACAACCTATACAACAATTTTTTACATCTCAAATAGAAGGGTTGTATAAGTGATTATGCCCAAAAATGGGACGTATTAGCGATACAACACAACAAATTCACTAAGGATTAACTATTAAGGATGTATATTTATGGACCAAAAGACTACTTTTGATTTGAATTCAAACTATACGAGCCCAGCATTATTGAAGAAGCTAGGCATGAAACCAGGCTTATTGAAAAAAAAACAAGTTTAGCAGTCAGGGTTCATCAAGGAAGTTGAAAACCAACAATAATACTTAGGTAATAAAGAGGAAAAAAATAAAGAGACTGTGGAGACAAATGGTCATCAGGACACATATGCCTGAATAAGACATTATATACTTATGAAGTTGTGGAATCAAACACTTCAAGTCATGAGTTAGAGAAAAGGATGAAGAAGAAAAATAATTATAGCAATTGTTGGCAAGACTAAACATAAGGGACATAAATGTGAAGACATGTCCTTACACTACTATAAAATAGTAGATTGAAGGTAAGTAGAAGTACAAAATCCTAATGAGGACACCACTATAATGTACAATGCAGATTAGATGGTGAGGAAATATGACAAAAATAATCATTCATGCAAAAAGCATGACAAGGAGACTATGACCCAAAACCTTGAAGCGTAAAGGGATCATAAGGGGCAGAGATTGTCGATATATTAGTATATTCTAGAAATACTCATAATTGTATGAACATTGATCTTGTTAAACAACTTAATCTTTGTGTGTGCTTAGAAAAGAACTTGACCATGAATTTCATTATTGGGAATTTTTTTGAGGAAATAGGAGAATGTCATTTCAATGAGGATACAAGAACTAGAACTACAAACATAACTCTATGCCCTACTGCTCAAAGAAATGGATCTAGTGTTAGGTGTAGAATGGTTAACAAAGTTAGGAAGCTATACTACATAACTTGCAGAGAAATTCATGGAGTTTAATTAACCAAGTGAAGACTATAAATCATATGGTATTGACAGCCCCATCCTTAAACAAGATGAAAATACATACAAGAACTTCACCAACACATGAGGCACAAATAAAGTCAAGCTCATAAAATTAAATAGATGTCACTCCATAGTAACACGATCTACTAGAGAAAACCCTACTTATTATGGTTTTAGGAAAAAGCATATGTGAGAGGGTCTCAATGTTATTAATAAAATAATAATAAAATAAATAATGAAATACTAATAATAAAAAATAAATTAATTAATAACAAATAATTATCTATGAAGGGTCAAAAGGTCAAATAACATGACCTTTCACCTTCGTGACGAATGAATGCCTATATAGGAAACCACCACGAAAACATGTAATCACCCTTTTTCATTCTATTCAAAAAATACACTTACATTACATACAAATAAAAGTTATACAAAAAAACATTTATTGTTGTTCTAACAATGTCTTTGTATAAGTCAACACAAAATTAAAATGGAAATTGAAGTATTTATTATTGCCGACATTGATTGCTTTTGTTATTACTATTTTTTCATTTGTTAATGTAATAATTAATTTATCATTTTTAAATATAAATTATGGGACATCTCCCTCATACTAGGTTGCAAATAATGTTATGAGATAACTTCTCCCTCATACTTGCTATAGAGCATATGTTTGTGTAATAATCCAGATTAATATAAGAGGCCTTTGGAAAGAAACATGGGTTTTAGTGATTTGGTTAGCATTTTCAGTAAATCATAGCTTAATAGATTGATATCAACAATGATTATTGATATCTACATTTGTATAAATATTCGAGTATAAAAAGAAAAATAATTTTCATTGAAACTTATTTAAAAGTAAATAATAACAAAATAATTATTCAAATTATTTCTTTATTTTTATTTATAAAATTAAAATTATATTGTATATGGTATGAAAATGTCTTTATACACCATATTCTACTATCTACTTATCTAAAAGACCACTTTTCTTTAATAATACCTAATACAATAAATAACCGTATTCATTTCTTTAGTAATACTTAATACCCTAAAAACAATTCTTGTTTGATGCATAATATATTCTTAACCCATAGTGGGAAATTGTAGCTGCTTCATTGGGATGTTATCCCTTCCATTCAGTTTCAAATATGATAAGGGGAAATTTTTGGCCGATTATGATAATGCTCAAGATGTAGGCTCACCCTTATCTATGGAGAAGTCTTGGCTCCCATTCAAGAAGAGGAGTTGGCTCCCCCCTTATCCATGGAGTCTTGGATATGGCTCCTCACTCAAGGAGTAGGACCCTCCTTCCAAGGAGTCTTGGCTCTCATTCAAGGAGCAAAGTAGGATCCCCCTTATCAGTGGAGTATTGGTTCTAGCTCCTAGCTTGAGCAATAAGCTCGTACTTCTCTGTAAGGACCTGCGGTCCTTGGCACGCCCACCCGATGTGCGACGACTTGATTTGGAGAACAAGCTCAGACTTAACGTGTGAAGTATTCAAGTGATAATGTGCATACGAGGAGGAGAGCGAGTCATTTTTATAGCGTGGGGAATGAGGGCTCAACCCACGCGCTGACTTACAAACTTAACAAGCCGACCTATACTTGTGATCGTTAGAACGAAGGCCGATGGATGTTTGGAGGGAATTTGCGATGGAGTATAGGGCGTGGGCAGGTCAGCTGGGTAGCCAAGACCTCGCCCAATACACGATATAAATAAACAAAGTGTGGAGCTCATTTGGAGCATCACACTTCGACCTTCGAACAAGAAGTAAGGCGTAGTCACATGGTGTTGTTGGGAAAAGTATCTATTCAGAACGCCCCTATCCCACTCTAAGGTGTGACAGTGCCTTAGCAACAAACAAGGAAAACTACTAGTGTATTCTTCTTTATGAAATGTAAACGAAGAGGAAGGATAAACTAACCTATGTCTTGCGCTACTTTGTTGATCCAATCGCTCCTCTCTTCAATAGCTCCCAGCTCCCTGCTCCCTTACCGGCCCAGCTTCACCAAATTCCTGCAAGATCACAGAAGAGAGAAACTACACGAAGATATAGATTTACATTTATAAAAAGCTTAGGATCAGATTAAGCTAAACATGAAAATATAACAAAACATCACTGATATACAAGCATCTAGAAGAAACTCAAATAGTTTTATTAATGCAATGAGAAGATCCAGGAGGAGATACAACCAAGTGAGTTCTAATCCAGCATCTACCTCCCAGCAAAGGAATCCCTTCCTCACCTCCAACAAAGCATAAATCACCCAATGTACTAATCTCAATCTCAAACCAACAAGAATTCCCTGCAAAGTACAAAATTCCAGCCTCTGGATCTCTGGGATGAGGGATCCATATATAGATGTAAGCAGAGAGGATGAGTCAGCTTATGTTTTGACTTGTGGCTTCTCTCTGTCAGTTCTTGCTTCCACTTGGAGACTGAGAGCCTCTTACTCATCACTGGTCAAATTCAGTGAGGCAAGTGTCATTGGAGAAGATTCTGGAAGCTTCCATTGTCTCTCCACCTCGTTGAATGACTCTGCTACTTGTCATTTCCCACTCAACGCACCTGGGTAGTGCATTCAAGTGCGTTGCAACGCACCTAGACAATGTATTTGGGTGCTTTGCAACGCAGGCAACTAGTGGAGCATCTGAATTGATCTTGATTTGACTAGTTCTTAGTAGTTTTTGGTGGAGAACTTCTGGGAGAAGCTTTCATTATTTGACCTTGTTTCTTTAGGAGCCGGAACAACATCTTTAGGGACTTAGGATCCCTTGGTTTATGGAAATTTCATGCTTATAGCTGTAAGGCACAAAAATGTCTATAACAGTTGCCCCCTAAAGTATGAGGCTGTTTATCAGGTGAAATGCTTTATTAGGAGGATCCGAAGTTCTTTCAATGTTGGGAGGAGACCTGTAATAAGATACAATACAATACATTTTTTCATACTGTTTTCATGATCTAGCTGAGGCGGGCATTCCCATGTTCAGCTTTATAAATTCATTTTTATGTACACAGGACAAACAATCGTCTGATGGAAGACTGATGATTTTGATGAAGTCATCATCCTTTTGGTAGGATGATTATCTGTGCTGCAATGTTGTACATGTCAATGTCTTTATTTTTTCCTGAATATATATCACATCTCGGAGTGATGAAACTAGATCCGGGGTCTTCAATCTCGTCCGATCTTCACTCGAAGTACAAGTCGATCAATGTGAGAAATGTTTTGAAGTCGAACATGGAAAGACATCGCTTGATTACCAGTCAATGATGTAAACTGTTAACAAGCGCGAGAGGAATCACCGATAAGGATGATGACCCTCAAGGTACTGCAGTACAATTCACGTGGTGTGAATAAAGGACATGGCGTCGAACACCACGCAAAATATTTCGGTCGAAGGTCATTGATGTATACCTGTTGCTGGAAGTGAGAAACTTGCCATTGAGGCATGCAAGCTTCAAAGTACTGAATGGGGTGTTCCTAGATCAACTTCTTGGATAATGAGTTGATGTCGACAAGAAGCGATCCGTCAAAGGAGGGCCTTGATGAATCCCACATCAATGACACGGAACGGAGCAAATGATTTTGATGGAGGTGAAAACAATCTGATGATATATGGTTCAGGGTGGCGGTCATGAAAGAATGAAGTATAATGTATGGCAGTGGATGGGACACGGTTGACTTCTCTGGATGAATTCTCTTGAACATGTCGGCGACACTTATGTGATGGATCGGTAGCATTTACCCCAAATGTGGATGGTATGGCGAGACCATGGTGATGTGACCGGTGAATGAAACAACCCAACCCGACTCAGGCACGGAGTGGAAGATTCATGTTCAAGAGCGACTTGCTACCAATAAATACTTTTTTGAGTTTCTTCCCAATTTTTCCTCAGTCATTGCTGACCAGTACCTCTTTATTTTTGTCAAGCTTGAGGAGGATAACATATGCTTGTTCTATAATTTTCCCTTCGGGCAAACCCATCGCTATGTTTTAACGAGCCTAGCGATAATGAAACTCGTTCTCGTCTAAAGACAAGTTTGTCGCTATTAATGTTTTTAACGAGTCTAACGACAAATATGGCTCAGTCCTTTTCATTTTTAGAGAGTCTGAAAAGGTACGTAAAGTTAAATCTGGAATTCCTTTTTCGTCATCTAATCCCTTAAGTCCGAAAAAGTATAAAACAATACAGAAGGGATGAATTTTCGATAGTTTTAACGAGCCGAACAAAACAAGTGCTCGATCTTTTTGTGCAATAATCCCTCAGGTCCAAAAAGATTAAAATCTAGAGGATGGATAGCTCTTCCGGTCGCTTTAACGAGCTGGAAGGCCAAAACTCGGCAATCTTTTCATATTTTACAAGTCAGATGAAAAGAGCTTAAAGAAGACTCGTCTTTTGAGGAAAGAGTGATAAAATGGGTAGCAGCTGATTCCAGGTAAGGGTTGGAATTTTCCAAGCACGGCAGTGTCACAAGGATGGCTAGTGAAATGACTCTTCGCAGCTGTTCCTCAAAATGGGTAAACAATCAAATGGAGGTGAATGATCGGCCAATGGAAAAGTGGAGGTGACGGTGCAAACACGACCAAGGCTTTAATGGCTGATAATGTTACATTCACGGTGGTTATTTACCGGAGGATAGTTCATTTTTTAACGAGCTTAAACGCGGATTGAAACACTTGCTCGGTCTTATGTTTATTTTTTAACGAGCATGAACTATGTGCTAAAACTGCTCGATCTTATGTTTATTTTTTAACGAGCATGAACTATGTGCTAAAACTGCTCGATAATCCAGTCATATGATAAGAATGTCTGATATAAGATGCCATTTTTTATGGAGCTTGCGCCTTACAAATCTATGCCCCGCATCCTTTCGTTATGCAAGTTCGGAAACGACTAATCCTACGAGTTTAAAGGGTTAGCCTAGAGGTTTAAAGGGAGGACCTAAAAATTTAAAAAATAAATAGCCGCCCCTTGCTTGCACTCCAAAAGGTTCGCATGCCCGCAAGTATAAAATATGATTTCAAGGTTACCCCTCAATTTGCAGACAAAAAATTTGTTTTATCAGGAAAGGCCTACCTCTTTCAGGTTACCCAAAGATTGTTCTATTCACACAGCAAACAAAACACTTCTTCGGCGATGTCTACCGAGATAAACAAAGGTAAGTGACAACGAGCGCCACACACATAACTTTGACAAAAGAATATTATTCTAGAATAACCCCTATCTCAATCACAGATGGGGTACAGACTAGTCATATTCTCCCGCAGAAACCTGCTCTATACCTGAATTTTTCATGTCGAAGCAGACCAGGACGCATGCCCCCTGGGTTCCAGTCATATCCCTCCGAATTACTCGCGCTCATCGGGAGGACGGACCGTGGGTTGAGGCATTTATTGCATGAAGAGACCATTTAGGGATGGTATATGACTATTTGCGATGCGTGATCCGGGAAATGAAAGCTGGTCCATGAGCTTGACCACTCTTCCTTCTTGCGGAAAACACATTACTCTAAAGAGTGAGGAGATGATGGCTCCCATGCAATAAATATAGTCTCGTCCAAGGAGTAGGTTATAATCCAAGGGTCCTTGAACGACCATCACGTTCATTTGAACGGTCTTCCCTTTCAATGTTATGGACACATTGGGGAGGATCCCTAAAGGTCGACTGGTTCCTTTATCAAAGCCTGTCAGATTTCTCATCTCAGGCAAAAGCGATGGTGAACCAAGCGCTTTCCAAGCAGTAGAGAAAAGGATACTCACAGAAGGCCCCTCATCTATGATGGTACCAGCCATGACCATTCTATATATTTGGACGATAATTCTGAATGGTATGCTTGCTGGTAAACGGGGTCTGCCTAGTTGATTCCAGTCGAAGGAGACAACTAGGTTGCTTGGTGGTGGGATCGAGTAGACGGCCGGGTACGGCTCTGACGAACTTCCTTCCTATGATAAAGGAATGGGTAGGTTGCCCCCGTGTTCGTCGGAGTCTGTGTTGATGAAGAGAATTTGGACGGTGTCATCCTTGTTCTCTTCAGTGACTGTGTCATTCGAAGATAAATCCTCTGAAGGCAAGACCGGGTCAAGTGCCGCCTCGACCTTTTGAATTTCGTCAGGTATGGATTCAGTCGGTTCATCTTCAATGACAGGCGCTTCAGCTGGCCATTTGAGTGGGTCAGCTGGATTCTCAACTAATGAAGGACTCAGCAAGAGTTTTTTATATCCAGGAGGAAGTCGTAACGATGAAACCGGACAATCATCCAAAACTCTTTTAGCTTCGTCTAAGAAGGGACAACGGTGGATGGCGTGATTGCCTTCGCACAATTTACAGGGAGATCTAGCTCTCCCTTTTTGTCCTGGGACTTCACTTTCACTAGTTGACGGTGTGCTTTGAACATGGAAATCAAAGGTTGACGCCACCGGATTGTGCAAACGGGGAGACTAGTCCCTTAGTATCCGTGGGATGCAAGGACAATCTCTGTGAAAGTGGTCTCCCTTGTAAATGACACATGGCGATTTAGGCCTGGTCAGTGCAGTGTGTGGATTTTCGTTAGACGACACTCATTTGCCCCTAGTCGCTTTTGGCTCCTTCTTCTTCTTCTCTTTCTTCTTCTTTTCCTTCTTCTCCTTAGGAACTTGACTTTCGGATTTGCCAGCCCCATCAAGCGAAGAGGAAGGAGGAGAGGAAGAATTAGAGGAAGTAGAAGGTTGGTGGGTAACTCTGGACTGGTCTAACTGCTGATTCGATTGTTCCGGAATAGTGGTGTTCTTAACAACATTGGTTGAGAAGAGCCAGACTGGCAAGCCAATTGTCAGTCATGGAAGCGATAATGTGGCCATATGGGGTGCACCAACATCTCCCCAAGAGGAGAAGGGACTAGGATTTCCACCAAGGGGAATTCCTTGGTTGGTAGACTCCATTTTCTCAACCTAAGATCAACGTAGGAAAAGGGGATGAATATTCTGTTTAAAATAAATTTTACGACGCTTGGACACAACTTGTTTTTTCAATTTTAAAGAGTCGAGAAAAAACAAAAGATGACTCTAGTCTCCTTCGACTTTTAATGAGCCTGAAGTGACAAGTGCTCAGATGGACCTTTTCCATTAAGGATTCAGAAAAGGAACGAAAGGGACTGCTCTGGAGATCTAGGTAGAGGGTGTGCCAAACCAATCGCAAAACCTCAGAATAATTTTTAAGGTACAGGCGGTCAATCTTCCCGAATGCTGTGTTCAGTGCATTGCGATAAGTAGGGAGGCCGACATGGATTCCTATGGATAAAGGTTTTATGCCTATAGGGGTCTCCCAATATATAATCGACGGTATGTGGGATCACAATCCGTACTGGCACTTATCGTCTCACAGTGGAGGAATCACCCAACCAACAGTGAGGACAATAGTTACCAGGCTTTACGACGCTGGAACACGTCTCTAGCCTAGACCACTATGTTGTGCATTAAGTTACAAAGCGTTGTTAAGTTCATTCAATTTATTTTAGGTTGATCTTTCTTAGAAGTTTTCCTTTTTGGATCACCACGAGCTGTAGATGTAATTCCTAAATGCAGTCTAAAGATGATAAGCAAGCTTTTATCTCTTTTCAACAATGAAAATCCTAGCTACAAGGGGAAAAGAAAGACACAATCTTTTCTCAAAGAGCAAAGAGCACACTGTAAATGCACTTTTCCTAAATCAAACCATACAAACTGTCAAAATGCAAATGCACTTGTGCATGTATTTGTTTTCACTTTCTTAATATGGATGCCTAAAAAGAAAGTTGTTGTACAAATTTGAATTCGATTTCAAGTGAAAACACAAACAAGTTTCTTTTTGAAATCAAAAAGATGATTACGACACTTTATGATTTTGAAGTAAACACTTGTTTCGACACTAGAAATTCACAAATTCAAACCAAAAGACAAAAGTAAAAGTGCAATCAACTGTCAACAGCAAACAAATTTACTCCTAAGATCAAAACGAAACTTACGACAGGTCTAGATCTAAGGGCGACAGTATGACTAGTTTACTTTTGTAATAGGAAACTGCAAATGATGTAACAAATACACAAAAACAAATACAGTTTCTTTTATACAACTGAGGTGGAATTAAGGCAAAGAAAAGGGGTTTTTAGATAGGTACACACACTGATAATGTAGGAATTTACAAGGTAGGTTCCTCAGAAAGAATACCAAAAGGACACCGCTCACAACCAGATCTCAAATCAATACACCAGTATTTTTGACGTGGTTAAAACCCTCAAAGTGCAAGGAGGGAAACAGTCCACGGCCTGTCCCAACGTGGGTACTACAGGCAATTTATTAATCAAAGAATGAAAATTTACATAAGCTTCTCTCATGCACAGATTACTCGAACAATGACCCTCCATGCGCTTTAAATAGAACTCATGGACCAATCGGGTGTCAAGCCACGGATCAAGTGTCGGTAATACCGAGGTGAGAGTGAACCGTCGGATCACTACATATCGTGATCGTCGGATTGTAAGTTACAAAATGTACAACGGTAAAGAAACACACTTTACCTAACTCTAACCTAACTCTATACTAGACCAAGTTGAACTTAACTATATCCTATGTGTCGGAATATCCTAACATCCCCCCTTAAGAACAACTTGGGATAGGATTGAAGGATTTACAAATATGACACAATAGGAGAAGGAAGGAGGCACTAGAGCCTATCCCCCCTTAGTGACAACTTCCTGAACTCCAAGCATATATCGAAGTTTAGTGAACTTCGCCTCTGTGAGAACCTTTGTGAAGATGTCTGCAACCTGATCATCTGTTGGACAATATTGCACTTCAAGAACATGGTCATGAATGAGCTTTCTGATGAAGTGCATGTGTAGTTCAATGTGTTTGTTGCGCTGATGCTGGACTGGATCTTTGCATAGCTGAATGGCACTTTGATTATCACACCAAAGTGTGGTGGGATGCTGCTTCTCAAAGCCAAACTCTGATAGGATCTGACGAAGCCACAAGGCTTCCTTACTAGCTTCCACGACACCACGATACTCTGCTTCTGCTGACGAAAGAGAAATGGCAGCCTGTTTCTTACAAGCTCATGTAATAGGTCCTGAACCAAGAGTGAAGACATAACCGGCAGTAGACTTCCGATCATCAGGGTCACCAGCCCAATCAGAATCAGTGAAACCAACTAACAGAGGAGCTGCTTTGGCACTCTAATGAATCCCAAACTGTATTGTACCTCGAACATAACGAAGTATTCTTTTAGCTGCTTTCCAATGACTTTCACGGGGGTTTTTCACAAAACGAGCAACAAGGCCAATAGCAAAGGAAAGATTAGGACGAGTATGGGTTAAATACAAGAGTTTTCCGACAAGTTGACGGTATAAGGTTGCATCAACTTCAGGAGAAGTACAAGAGACTGAAAGTTTGACTCCAGACTGAAAGGGAGAAGGGGTTGGCTTATAGTCTTCCATGTGAAAATGACGAAGAATATCACAAGCATACTTGGACTGGGAAAGGAAAATACTCTCTTGGGATTGCAAGACTTGAAGACCGAGAAAATAGTGTAAGTGTCCTAAGTCTGTCATTTCAAATTTCTTTTTAAGGCTGGACTTCACATGGTTTATAAGGTTGGGATCACTACCAGTAAGAATAAGATCATCAACATAAAGAACAAGGATGATAAGAGAGTTGCCCACTTTCTTGGTGTAGACAGTATTGTCAGAATGACACCTAGAAAAGCCAGATTCTAAAAGAAAGCTATCCATTTTGGCATACCAAGCTCGAGGATCTTGCTTGAGGCCATAAAGGGATTTCTTAAGTCGACAAACAAGGTTGGAGTCTGTTTGTATGAAGCCAATGGGTTGTTCCATATAGATTTCTTCCTGCAAGTCCCCATGCAAGAAGGCAGATTTAACATCCATCTGATGGACTTCCCATTTTAAAGAGGCAGTAAGGGAAAGAACAAGGCGGATAGAGTTCATTTTGGCAATAGGGGAGAAGGTTTCAGTGTAGTCAATGCCTTCAACCTGTGAAAAGCCCTTAGCAACGAGACGAGCTTTATGTTTATCAACTTTCCCATCTGGTCCATACTTGGTTCTGTAAACCCATTTACATCTAACAAGTTTGCATCCCTTTGGTAGAGGAACAAGATCCCATGTATCATTTGTCATCAATGAATGGTATTCTTCATTCATAGCTGCTTCCCAATGTGGATGGCCTGAAGCTTCTGCAAAAGTGTCACGATCATGATTTACTGGAGCTTGAGCCAGTAAAGAAGAGGCTCTTTCAAACTGAGAACGTGTACGTCGCTGATCTGTAGGATCACCGGCAAGATCACCTGCTGCATCCCGAGTAGCACGGACCCATCTTGGAAGTTGAGGATCCTGAGAAGGTGGGGGAGGATTATCATCCTCGGTTTCATCATCTAAAGAAGAAATTTTTTCAAAAGTAGAAGAGATAGGAAGAGGTGGCACATCCGCCGGACTAGGCTCGCAGGCCGATTTATTTTCATCAAATTTTACATCTCTTCTAATGATAACATTTTTGGACTTAAATGGAATAAGTCTATAACCTTTTACATCTTCAGAATATCCAACAAAAGTACATTTCTCACTCTTAGGTTCTAAAGCTTTATGCTTTTCATCTGGAATATGGGCCCATGCTTCACTTCCAAACACACGAAAGTGACTTACATCTGGTTTAATGGAACTCCAAGCTTCTTCTGGAGTGATATTCTCTAGAACCTTAGTAGGAGTGCGATTGATTATATAATTTGCACAATTAATTGCTTCGGCCCAAAAACTAAGACTGAGTCCTTTAGATTGCAGCATACAATTAGCCATTTCCTTTAAGGTGCGATTTTTCCT
The DNA here is from genome assembly GCA_031772625.1 of Pinus tabuliformis. Taxonomy (NCBI): domain Eukaryota; kingdom Viridiplantae; phylum Streptophyta; class Pinopsida; order Pinales; family Pinaceae; genus Pinus; species Pinus tabuliformis. The sequence continues at coordinate 2,021,004,627 of CM062817.1, read as the reverse complement.
TTCAGCTACACCATTTTGTTGTGGAGTGTATGGAACAGTATGTTGCATTTGAATTCCATTTTCGGTGCAAAAGTTGATGAATGTGTTTTTAACATATTCTCCACCATTACCAGTTCTTAGCTTAAGAATTTAATGTCCAGATTGTTTTTCAACAAAGGCTTTGAAGGCCAAAAAAGTGTTAAATACTTCGCTCTTGAGTTTTAAGAAGTATACCCAAGTGCGTCTGGAGAAATCATCAATGAAAGTTAAGAAGTACTTGCAGCTAGAGAATGAAGCAACAGGAAGAGAACCACATAAATCACTGTGCACAAGCTGTAAAGGGGCTGAGGCGTGCCAAGAGGCACGTTTGTCAAAACTGTCCCAATGATGTTTTCCGAGTACACATCCAGAACAAACACCATCTCTGCAAGATACCATAGGAAGACCTGTCACCATATTTTCTTTACATAGATGCTGAAGGGAGCGATAGTTTAAGTGACCAAATCACTCATGCCAAAGTTTGCTCACTTCATCATTATGAGCAACAAATACTGAGGGAAGATTTGATGACCCAAAGTTGTGAAACTTATACAACCTTTTGGAATCATCAGCAAGACCAGTAGCTAGAATCTGTTTAGGATCTTTTAGATCCTTGATTACAACATCATGAGGTGAAAATTCAAAAATTTTACCTTCACCTGAATGAGTTATCTGATAGACAGATAGAAGGTTGCAGGATAAGGTTGGAACACATAATACATCATTAAACTGACCATTGTCTAGATGAACAGTTCCAGTCCTTACAACATTAAGAGATCTATCATCACCAATATATATATTTTTGGTGTTACACTCATTTAAAGAAGAAAACATGGCTTGGTTTTTGGCCATGTGACAAGAGGCTCCAGAATCAATGAGCCACTCATGAGAATAAGAAGAAGAAGAAGAAGATACATTTAATGCATAACCAGACTGAGATGATTGACAATGACATGCAGAAAGTGTCATTCCGGAAGTTGAAGTTGAAGTACGCTCCACATGGATGTTATGTTTCTTCATTGCGGCTTCCAAGGCTTCCATCTTCTTAAAGCATTTAGATTCTAAGTGCCGTCTCGATTACAAAAGTTACAATGTCTATCAGTCTTCTTCCATTTGTTTTTATTGGTCTTATCGTTTTGCTGAAATGATCTTTCATTTTGAGGCTGAGATGGTTTAGGACCATTCTTTTGAGGATATGACTTCTTAGGATTCTTTGAATTTGGTTGCTGCTGGGCGGCTAACGCTTTCGTGGAAGAGTTTCCAAGATTAATAAGACCAAGGTGTAAGAGTTTTTCTTGTTCTCTTATTAAGGAATCACAAAAGGAGTCAAAGGAAGGGGCCTTGTAGTCTTGTCCTTGACAAATGAAAGCTTCCCTTGTAGAATGGAAAGTGGAAACAAATACAGAGTAGGCTGGTCCCAACTTAGTAAGGATGGAATAAATAAGGTTACCATCTTCTTTCTTAACTTTAACACCTTCCAAGAGATATCTAAGGGTCTTGAATTTGGACAAGAAATCTTCAATGCAATAAAAATTATTAGGATCCAAAGTAAGCAGCTCATTTTCAAGTTGATGGGCTCTAATTTCATTTTTAATCCCAAAAACTTTAGCAAGTTTTTCTAATGCTTCATGAGGAGTCTCAAGTTCTGCAATGTGGAATCTAAGATCAGGAGAAATAGACATCCCTATCAAACCACGTGCTTGATCTTGTCTATTTTCCCATTTTTCCACCTTGTCTTCATCTTTTGGTTTCTTCTCTTGGTCTGTGGCTATTCTGAAGAGACCTTTACTTCTAAGTAAATCTTCGATGTAGGCTACCCATTGGAAGTAGTTAGTGCTGTCAAGAATGACTTGGCATGGAATTTCCATTTTTAAAAAAATTGAAGCTAAAGATGCTGAAAGTAAGTGTTCCAATGGATAGATCTCGAAAAAATAGGCGGTTTTAAAAAAAACGGCTCTGAAAAAAGGCTTCCGGATGAAGAAGTTATGGCTTTTTGAAAAACAATTGTTGACGTTGCCGGCAAAGTGCGCGAATGTGCGGGAATGAAAAAAATCCGCCCCCACAAAATGGAGACTTGAACCCAAGACCTCTACTCTCTTAAAATAGCTTTGAACCAATTGATCTATACAAAAAATTTGAGAGAGAGAGAGAGAGAGAGGGGGGGGGGGGGGGCTTGGTTTGCGTGCTTGCCTTGACAAAGCTCTTTTTCCCTACAAAACAAAAAACACAAAACCCAACACGAATATGCAAAGAAAAACGAACCTTGCGGCTCGAAGTTAGCTTTAGCCAAAAAACTAGAAATTAAAAAAAAAAAAAATCTCAAAGTTAGCTTTAGCCGAAATACTAAATATTTTTCTCAATGTTTCTGATTTTCCGAGATCACACTAAGGTGCAGGAAAAAGAGCATACGCATGAGAAACATCCTTCCTTTCTGTTTCTGATTTGCCCAGATCGCATAGAGTCGCAGGGCAAAGAGCATACACAGAAATGAAAGGTATAGATCCGGTTAAAAAAAAAGGCTAAATAAACTGAGACCGAAATAAGCAGAAAGAAAATAATAGTAAACTGCAAAAAACACTGTATAGCTCCCGATCTGAAAAATGACGCAGCTAGGGCTACCGGAAACCTTTTTGCGTGAAACGAAAGGGGTTCCTCACTGGAACAGATGCTCCGAACGCAACAGAGCAGTCCTCTCGGCCCGAAAGCAGTCAGAAATAGTAGATCTAGGAAACGACAGCCGCATGCAGTTCTACCGGCTTCAGATTTGGATCACCAACGGACGCCGCCCTCAAATAGCTCCGATACCATGTAGGAATTTACAGGGTAAGTTCCTCAGAAAGAATACCAAAAGGACACCGCTCACAACCAGATCTCAAATCAATACACCAGTATTTTTGACGTGGTTAAAACCCTCAAAGTGCAAGGAGGGAAACAGTCCACGGCCTGTCCCAACGTGGGTACTACAAGCAATTTATTAATCAAAGAATGAAAATTTACATAAGCTTCTCTCATGCACAGATTACTCGAACAATGACCCTCCATGCGCTTTAAATAGAACTCATGGACCAATCGGGTGTCAAGCCACGAATCAAGTGTCGGTAATACCGAGGTGAGAGTGAACCGTCGGATCACTACATATCGTGACCGTCAGATTGTAAGTTACAAAATGTACAACGGTAAAGAAACACACTTTACCTAACTCTAACCTAACTCTATACTAGACCAAGTTGAACTTAACTATATCCTATGTGTCGGAATATCCTAACAGATAATAGGTTGCAAAAATCAGAGATAAAACTGAACAAAATGAAGCAAAGAACCACAGCTGCACAGGGCAAAGGCTGATCAGTGCACCTGTTGCACAAAGAAACTGAATTGCAGCGCAGGTAGCCCTCTCTGGACCTACGTTGAAATGCATAACCTCTTCACAGAGACTGCGCTGAAGCAGAAACGAGAATTTTCTCTGGGTTCTAGGTCACGGTTTGCAGTTTAATCTATGGTTTTTGGCCGGATAAAAGCTATCAGTAAGGTACAATTAGAGGGATGATTTAAAGGAGGACTAAGAGCTATCACAAAGGGCAATTAGAGCATTTGTGGATCAGTTGTTCAGATCATAAACAGGCCCAGTGAATGGACTAGAGTAGCAGATCTCTACTTTGCATTTGTAAATGGCAAATGCAGTTCGATTCGCCACTCCTAAGTTTATGAGAAGAACAACAATAGAAACACAAATAAACTAACTAGATACGATCCCCAGCGGAGTCGCCATTTTGTTGTTGGGAAAAGTATCTATTCAGAACGCCCCTATCCCACTCTAAGGTGTGACAGTGCCTTAGCAACAAACAAGGAAAACTACTAGTGTATTCTTCTTTATGAAATGTAAATGAAGAGGAAGGATAAACTAACCTGTGTCTTGCACTAGTTTGTTGATCCAATCGCTCCTCTCTTCAATAGCTCCCAGCTCCCTACTCCCTTACCGGCCCAGCTTCACCAAATTCCTGCAAGATCACAGAAGAGGGAAACTACACGAAGATATAGATTTACATTCATAAAAAGCTTAGGATCAGATTAAGCTAAACATGCAAATATAACAAAACATCACTGATATACAAGCATGTAGAAGAAACTCAAATAGTTTTATTAATGCAATAAGAAGATCCAGGAGGTGATACAACCAAGTGAATTCCGATCCAGCATCTACCTCCCAGCAAAGGAATCCCTTCCTCACCTCCAACAAAGCATAAATCACCCAATGTACTAATCTCAATCTCAAACCAACAACAATTCTCTGCAAAGTACAAAATTCCAGCCTCTGGATCTCTGGGATGAGGGATCCATATATAGATGTAAGCAGAGAGGATGAGTCAGCTTATGTTTTGACTTGTGGCTTCTGGTTGTCAGTTCTTACTTCCACTTGGAGACTGAGAGCCTCTTACTCATCACTGGTCGAATTCAGTGAGGCAAGTGTCATTGGAGAAGATTCTGGAAGCTTCCATTGTCTCTCCACCTCGTTGAATGACTCTGAAACTTGTCATTTCCCACTCAACGCACCTGGGTAGTGCATTCAAGTGTGTTGAAATGCACCTAGACAGTGTATTTGGGTGCTTTGCAACGCAGGCAGCTAGTGGAGCATCTGAATTGATCCTGATTTGACTAGTTCTGAGTAGTTTTTGGTGGAGAACTTCTGGGAGAAGCTGTCATTGGTTGACCTTGTTTCTTTAGGAGCCGGAACAACATCTTTAGGGACTTAGGATCCCTTGGTTTATGGACATTTCATGCTTATAGCTGTAAGGCACAAAAATGTCTATAACACATGGAGATACGAAGTGCGAGTTGAGGTGTAGCCAAATGCACCCAAGACTTGGGCGAGACCGCATGAAGATCGCATAGAGGTATCGGGTGGAAGGCGTAGGGTGAGGAGTGCCCGCTGGTCAAAGAAAGGCATGCACGGGTGAAGGCGTGGGCGCCGGTTGAATAATGGTGTGCGGGTGACCGGTGAGGGCATCCGGGTAGACATGCACGACGGGTGGTCGGTGAGGGAATTTGTGTAGGCGTGCACAAGGGGCGGCCCAAGTATGGCATCTGCTGAACGAACGAACCGAGGTGCTAAATAGGTGACCGAGGTAGTGTGTGCCATGCACGAAGGTGAGTTGGTGGACACAGTGAGGTTGTGCGAATGGGTGGTTGGGTGAGGGCGTGCCGTTCATGACGAAATGGTGGAAACGGTGAAGTGTTGAGATTGTGAATGGAGGTGTGACTCATGTGGAGACGCCCGTGTGTGGCAACTTGGTTATGACGAGGCGCGCCCAAGTTGGGAAAACAACACGATCATGCGACTAGGTGAACAAAGGGTTGTTGAGTCATGTGGCAACCATGCAGAGGCACCGACGAGCTAGGCAACCGAGTTTGCCAAAGTTGAAAATTGGCTAAGTGTAAATTTGGGTTTTCCCAAGATTTAACTTGTACTCGTAAAACAAGATTATATATATTGATTCGGAAATACTCATATTACAGGGAGTTGCCCCTCCATTTATACTGTTGTGCAATTCTCTTGTATAATGTTGTTTATGTGAATGTTATGGGCTTTCACTTGTATAAAGGAACATTAATAATACTTGGTAACAAGAAATAAACTAAGTATGGAATGTTAGGTGTAGTCTACAATCGTAAGTATTTGTGAAAAGAAAATCGTTGGTAGTGTTGCACCTCATTATAAGCGGTTGAAAGACCACCGTAGGTGTAGGGGCATGACAGGTGGTATCAAATCTTGGTAAAAGTTTTGCAGGAAACTTGGTGCACTGAATCAAGGAGCTGATTCTACGAAGACTAAAGAATTGAAAGAGAGTTTAAGTTTTGCAAGTGGCAAGTGGGATATCAGGGTGATTCAGGTGAATGGTGAAATAGGTTTAGTAGAGGAGAAGCTTCGTGCTTGGGCCAAACTGAATGACAAGGCATGGCAGGTTTGGAAGAATGCGAAGGGAAGCTCTTGCTTACCTTATACAGGATGAAGCAGATGAAGGAAGAGAACCCCCAGATTTGAAAGGAACTTGAAGTCTTGGAAAAGAATGTTGAAGACGAACTTCTTCAACTTGGTTGGACAATGGAGCAAGATGAAGTTGCAGATTGTGCTGAGAAGGAAGAGGAAGCGGTGATGATTGAGGATGTTGTAGATGTGACAATGATGGAGGATGAATTTAAGGTTGATCAAGTTGGACCAAGATCGTACAGTTTGTAGACATGGATCGATGAGGATACTCACATGGAGGAGCCTCATGATCATGATGATGATGTAAGTACCATTGATACTTGTGTTTCATTTGAGCATTTGGTAGATGGATCGTATGCAGGGAAGGGCAAAGTCAGTTTGCCAATGCAGGGGAGCATCTTACCATGGATGTCTATGATGAGACCTTGTATGGAGAAGCAAGGATTGTTGATTGTAGTAGGACTTGTTGGGGTTGTCTATGACCTTATGATAGAAGGTACAAAGGCCCGTGACAAGGGAGGAACATGATGATCGTTGCAAAGGATTGGGTCATGCTTTAGCCACATGGAGAATTAGCTAAGTGCTCGGCATGACTCATGGACAGATTGAGGAGGGTACACACTTGGGTATGATGATACTAGGGTGGACTTATCATGGCCGAGACCAAGAGCAAGTCTTGGTAGAACATTTAGCAGGGCAGCTATGATGGAAGGAACTCATGATGATGATGATATGGTTCGGTGACCGAGTTCACTAGACTGAAGATTACAGACTTGGATGAGGATGACCGATTGTTGTGATGGGTTTACCTAGTTGGACTACATGGGCAACTTAGTCATGGACATCAAGTTGGAGACATGGAGCATGGCAGTCTTATGTAGGGACATTATATAGGAGCACTTGTAGAGGTGTCACTTATGGGCATCCAACGAGGAGTGCCAAGGCAGGGATGTTGTGCAAGTAGATTTGCTGGTGTGACATGGAGATGTTCTATTTATGAGACGATGGAGAGGTTGTGCACTTATGTACAGTAAGGCCATGGACTTGGATGGATTTGTGAGCAGACTATGGAGCATTCCTACTACATGGAGAGCTGAGGCATCTTCAAGAGACTTTTGGGCTAAGAATTGTATGCTTGCTAGAGTGTTGGTTGGAGATGACTCATGGAGCTCATGATGACATGAAGTTGTGACTTTTTGGGACTTCATATATGGTGGACTTGGAGGATCTGATGCTTTGAGGAGCTGAGGTCAGAGACTTTGATGCAGGATGGGGTGCATACTTTCGAGTACATGTATGGGAAAGGCTTGTGAGAGTGACTTGATGTGGAGGATCGATATGAGAAACTTTGAAGTGATGGAGTTAGAACGATGATGATGCCTTGGTGGTGACACTTGGGCATGGGTTGAGCCGAGACATAACCACTTGACACATGGATCTGACTGATCTATGATCATGGGAAGCACATGGATAGATGAGACAGGTGCATACTTGTTTCTATGGCAGACTTGAGGGATGACACATACATATATGGTGGAGGTTGCTTCATGGACTTAGATGTGGCACATCGAGAGTTAGAGTTTGATGAGATGGTCTCTTCATATTGAGGAGATACACATATGGATGATGATGTTGGGATAGATGTGGTTGATTTCATACAACACATTAGCACCAAACATCATGGACAACATGTTGGAGATGAGATGAGGACTACTTCATGGACCTAAGCATGGCTTATACTTGTATGGAGATGGATTCTTGATCGAGTTGAGGATGTGACAGGATGTTCAGAGAAACAATTAATGGTGGCATGAGGATGTGCATTTTGATGGTTTGAGTGTGATAGTTGGATTAGCTACCCAACTAGTTCAGACATGGGGGACGTCAATGTACAGAGATGTGTTAGCATTATGTTGGAGTATCATGGTAGCAGTTCACATAAGGATGACACATGATGAGCTCAACACGAGAAGTTGCAGGAAGCATGTAGCTTGAATGGAAGGGCCAACCTTCCACGATGAGGAGTAGCATGTGGAGATTGTGACAGGGTGGTTGATGATCATGGATTGAGATGATTTCCGGTGTATGGCATACCGATGGGGTGTATACCTTATTATGGATATCTTGGTGATAGGTGATTGCCGGGATGGGTTATTGTCGAGGACGACAATGATTTCAGGTGGGGGAGGATGTAAGGACCTGCGGTCGTTGGCACGCCCACCGGATGTGCGATGACTTGATTTAGAGAATAAGCTCAGACTTAATGTGTGAAGGCATCAAGTGATAATGCACACACGAGGAGGAGAGCGAGTCATGTTTATAGTGGAGGGTGTTTGCGATGGAGTATAGGGCGTGGGCAGGTCGGCTGGGTAGCTAAGACCTCACCCAACACACAGTGTAAATAAACAAAGCGTGGAGCTCATTTGGAGCATCGCACTTCAACCTTTGAACAAGAAGTAAGGCGTAGTCACACGGAGATACGAAGTGCGAGTTGAGGTGTAGCTACATGCGCCCAAGACTTGGGCGAGGCCGTACGAAGATCACATAGAGGTATCGAGTGGAAGGCGTAGGGCGAGGAGCGCCCGTTGGTCGAAGAAAAATGTGCACGGGTGAAGGCATGGGTGTCGGTTGAACGATGGTGTGCGGGTGACCAATGAGAGCGTTCGGGTAGACGTGCATGACGAGCGACCAGTGAGGGCATCTGTGTAGGTGTGCATGACGGGTAGCCCAAGTAGGGCGTCTGTTGAACGAATGAATCGAGGTGTTGAACGGGTGACCCGGGTAGGGCGCGCCATGCACGAAGGTGAGTTGGTCGAAATTGGCTAAGTGTAACTTTGGGGTTTCCCAATATTTAACTTGTACTCGTAAAATAAGGTTATATATATTGATTCGGACAGACTCATATTGCAGGGAGTTGCCCCTCCCTTTATACTGTTGTGCATTTCTCTTGTATAATGTTGTTTATGTGAATGTTATGGGCTTTCACTTGTATAAAGGAACATTAATAATACTTGGTAACAAGAAATAAACTAAGTATGGAATATAAGGCGTAGTCTACGATCATAAGTATTGGTGAAAAGAAAACAGTTGGTAGTGCCGCACCTCACTATAAGCAGTTGAAAGAACATCGCGAGTGTAGGGGCATGACATTCTCCATGAAGTCTTGGTTTTGGCTCATGGCTCAAGGTGGACCTTTAGGAGGCTCATCCTTCTCTGTGGAGTCTTAGTACTAGCTCATGGCTCAAAGACTAGGAATAGGCTACACCTCCTTCTCCCTGGAGTCTTTGGCTCTTTCTAAGCGATGTATAAAGAACTAGAATGCATTATATTAAGAATATTTAACTTTTTGTATATTTAATTAGCATATTATTTTAGGTAGTTATAGTTTTTTTAATTTTTTAATATTTATATTTTTAATTTTATTAAAATATTAATAAGAATTTGTTAAAATTAAATTTTTTAATTATGTAGTATATATAATTTAAATGTTTTCAGAGTTTTTTAATACTTCTTATATATTTAAAAAGATATTTTAAACAATAAAAAACCTCAATCTTTAAAAAAAAAGATATTGTTAAAATCGATTTCTAAAAACAAAAACATAAAACATTTAAACAAAATCTTTTAACCTATTTTTAAAAACTTTTTATCAATATTTAATTTTAAGTTTTAACTATTTAAATAAAAAATTATAAACAAAATTTTAAAATCATATTTTTTTTAAGAATAAAAATGAGTAAAATTCCTATTTAATTTATAAACAGTTTCTATTTTATCAAATAGATTTCTCAATTTAAAAGCAATTTAGTAGGTATCCCAAAAAAAAAAAAACTTTATATAATTACCTCTTCTCAAAGGAACTTTATCATGATTAGATTTAAGGATACCTCTTCTCCCACGCCATCTTGTCATGTTTAGATATGGATCATTTTACAGTCTATAATTAATATATATATATATATATATATATAATTGTAAAGGCAAACTGGAGGTAGATAAACCAGATGAGACAGATAAACAGGATTAGTCCCGCCCCAACAAAAAGAATCACCCTTTTATTATACAAACGCATCATGAGGTCCCTTCCGGCCGCACACAACCCGAATTCCTTGCGTATTAAACAAATACACACATACTCGATCAAACTGCCAAGTTATCATTAATTCCAAAGGAATATGGGCAAGCCGTACGTCTATTTCTCACCTCCGAATTTAATTTGAAAGACACTTACCTGTCGACCACAAGTTCAGCATTAAAAAAATATTAAAGATGCGAGCAATATGCGATAATTATGATTTCAGTTACATTTCACATCATGCGCGTCAGTATCACTGAAGGCACTGAGGTAGTGTGCGTGGAACGAGGAGAAAAGAAAAAAACCCTAAGTTCTTAGATAAACTGTCTTTTTTTGGATTAGAAGTCCTCGGCGTCCAAACTTCAAATCCAAGAAAATTAAAATTAAATTATACTAGCATTTGCACCTGATGTTGCAAAGGAAACGCCGTAAGGCATAGAGTGTGGAAGAATAGCGACATGCGAATGGGCATTGTTGAAAGTAAGGGTGGATGATAATGAGTTGCAATTGAAATTGTTAGTTATGTGTATGCTGAATATGGATATTTTGTAAATAATAGTGTAGAAGAATAGTGACATGTAATAATTTCCTTCATTTATATAAATATGATGGTTCTCAAATGACTCTTTAGAAAAAAATTGTATATTAGATGAGATTTCTAACTCTAATGCACATCCAGTGAAATGCTTTTACAGCTGATCTGCCATTTGTTGTATTGGTTGTCACTTGCTATTTTCAAAGTTTTGTATGGTGTAAAATGCTAATTAAGTATTTTAATGCTAACAAGTATCTCTGATAATAATGGAGCCAAAGTTCTGGACAAACCCAGAAAGTGCCACTAAGAATGCATACAACCGGACTGATGGGAATTTTTTAGCAAAGGCAGCTGATTTAAGGGCTCCACAGCAGTCGCTGCTATTTTAGTTGATGGGAAAAAACTCTTTGTAGCAAATACAGGGGATTCCAGGGCTGTTATATGTAAAAACAGCATTGCTATTGAGCTGACTGTTGATCATGAGCCAAGTATTGAACACCAAAACATCGAGAAGGGTGGATTTGTGACACTCCTGCCAGGTACCACTACGAATGTTGTGCAGAGATTAATTTTAATGAGAACATACTTAAATAATTTTTTGATTTGTAACTTTCTAATTCTATCTTAATGGTCTAGCTCAAGAGTAACATTTGAATGGTCAGAGGGAGAAACTGTATACTTAATGGCGTTTTTTTTTTATATATTAGGAGATGTACCTCGAGTTCATTTAAGTTCAGAACCAGATGTGAGAGACACGACCATAGATGCAACCACAAAATTTCTCATTTTGGCTAGTGATGGATTGTGGAAGGCAAGGCATTTTTTCCAATCATTTACTTATTTGCATAGTTACTGTTAGATGCATATTTTTTTTTTTTCGCAAACTCATCTCATGGGAGAAAGCATCTAGGAAATTTTTTGATTACTGTATTGTCATTAATTTTACTCGAATAGTTCCTCTGAATATCAGAGAGGTTCTTTTTTGAAGTGCTTAAAGAAAGATGCCCCAAGTAACTGCATTGCAAAGAGAGGATTTCCTGTCCCTAGGTGCCAGATCCGAGGGGCATTTATCTGCCCAGTCCCTGGAATTGCACATAGTGTCACCCCTTAACTTATGCTATAGGAATGCAGAAAACTGTAGCGAGAATGGAGGTAAGGTGGTTGGCTTAACATTCCGTCGACCTCACCAGTTGAATCAATGCCTGTTGGGAAAATAAAATCTTCTATGGAAATGATACGTAATTATTAACATAAATACTTTTAAAACATCAAAGAATATAGATCAAATATTCTGAAGTTTCAATCGAGATCACAATTTCTCCAGAAGGAAAAACACATTGACAACAAGTTTAGTTATGTCAAACTAGATTAAACCTACCGATTGGGAAGAGGTAGAAGAACGATTGAGAATAGCAATAAGGAGGTGCATAGAGCATCTCTGAAAAGCCTAAAATCTGTAATGAGCTCAAATGACCAAAACAGGTCAACAGGACTGGGAAGAACAACGATTGACTGCCTAGAGCATCTCTGAAACAGTCTAAAATCTATGTTAAGGAAAGAAAGGAAAAGTAGAGAATAAGATGGAAAAGGGATCCGGGTGGACTCAAAAAGGGGGGAAAATCCAGAGGCGTTATCCCTAGACAATGAATTAAGTTAGAGGAAAGCATTCCAGTAGTAGTGTTGCACCAGAAAATGTTTCGTGGAAGTAGCTAGGACTTGGGAAGTTTGAGGAAGAGCAATAACGAGGTCAGAGTGAGAGCCAAAAGAGGAGCCATCATCACTGTAAACCGCAACAAACATGCCAATGCTGAGCTGATAATGGGCCAACAAGAGGAAAAAATATTTTCAAGGATTGAGTTCCAAGTCATATTTATTATTATTTGGACATCTAATTTCATTCTGTCATATTTCACTATTCAATATTCAGGATTGTATGGAATCCTATGACAATTGCAAGGCAGATAACCATGAGAAAATAGTTAGCTTCAGGTGAATAGATCTAACCCTCGTAATTTTGTGAGGTATGCACAATATTCACTCGAGGGAAGCAACTAAGAGCCATGGACTATCTTATGATTGAGAATGTTGCTGTAATCAATGCTTGACTGGCTACAATGGCTGCTAAAGTGGCTACAGTACAAATTTCCTAGGACAAAGGATAAAAAGGAGTTACTATTAAAATTTAAAATTCCCTCTTAACAAACTCTACCTAGGATTTCTTGAAAATTTTAATTTACCAGCCTTTGCATTTCATCAAAAGATAAGAGCCTTACTGTAAAAGAAGGATTGAAACTGAAAAGTAATGAGCTGTTATCATTTTTTTCCATTCAGCCAGTCACAAAACATTAAACATGTATGTACCAGTTCACTCTACATGATTCATGATTTATTGCGGAAATGGTAAAAAACTCAATGCTTATTTCTTCTGATCTCAACAGAAATTTGCATTTTGAAATCTTATAAATCTATTAAAATAGTAACAATAGTACAAAATTATATATTATTTTTTAGTGATCAGGAACTTTAAGGCCCTAAAAGCTTTATTATGAGTAAAAGCTTATAATTTCATTGTCTTCTAACAGTTTTGTGTGAACGAACTCTAAATTTCTTGCACCATTCTGACTTGAAGTAAATGCACAAGTGGTATATTGTAGGGAGACAAAGTCAACCTGCAATTGTTTTGGAGAAACCTGTAGAGCTTGTCAATCATTAATCCTTCAAAAGGCCCAGTGCTCTTATTAGTCTTCAATGTGGTTTTTCCTAGAACATACACAAACCTTGTATTCTTTGCCAATTCAATCTACTACAAATCCTCACCCCAATAGATTTCTATAATTCAAAGTAACAAATCAACATCATCTTTATGGCACCTTTAATTCCATTACTCTCATCTTGAATACAACCATTGGAAATTCAATACCAGAAACAGGGACCTTTCATGAGGGAGAAGGTGGTGTTATTCTTTCGGATAGCTAGAAAACTAAACAATCAAGGCTAACTAATCAACACTCACAAAATAAATAAAATGGTGAATATTGTTGTAAATAATTTTCCCCGACTAGCGGGGCCAATCACTTCAAACAATTTATAAATGGATGATGAATATCTTGGGGCAAAAATAAAGGTAATTGACACAAAGGTGTATGAAAGGTTCGTGTAACAGACAAGAGTATATGGCCTTCCCATAGGTTACAAGAAGTTCTACCTTGTTAAAAGCAGTAGCAATTTTAATGTGCGGGTTAAAAGGTAGAGCTTCCCATTCCAAAGAGTTTGGAGATTCAATACAAGGAACGCGACAACTTTCAACGGGTACAAGCCTCGAGGTAGCATTACTCTATGGGCTAGTCAGAAACACTAAAAATTCAGTATTGGCTAATCAATAGCCACAAAATTCATAAAATGACAAAAATTGATGTGAACGAGTCTAGGTCGGGCCGTGAAGAAAATCATTTTAAACAGCGATAAAATAGGATTACAAATCTCCGGGGGCAATAATGGAGGTAATTAACAGCAAATACCACCAAAGGGTCATGCAACAAATAGTACTAAACATACGATGGCCATTAACCCACGTGGCTACAGTTTGGATCTTATGCTCGGAGGGCGACCGTGATTGTCCAGGCTAAGATACAGCTAGATTCTTGTTCCTGCTACTAAAAACTAATGCAATCACACCTACCGGTGCCTAGTGGATCTTGTTATGCTCATACCTACCAGTGCCTAGTGGATCTTGTTATGCTCATACCTCCCAGTGCATATGCAATAAATAAATATAATTTAAACAAACAAACAGAAAAGAACACGGCCGTCATAAAATTAAGTGCGGGAATTCATGTCCAATAACTAAATAACCTCTACTCAATGCAATTGTGCATAGAATATGCAGACAAGGTACTAACAACAAGAATGAATGTACCTGAAATGGAGACTAAAGAAACTGTTATCACCTCCAGGAGCAGTGATTAGACTTGTACCCTACTCTCTTGCAATTTTACATAAACAATAGATCAATTACGGCCAAAATTGAACCATAATTACAACAAAACCCTGAATTTAAATAATAATGAAATTTGCAAAAACCTTGAAAATTCACAGACAATGTGTCGGACGTCGTGAACCACCAGGAAAAAAAAATTATAATTTCTACAAAAATTAGATAGGATTTGCATCACTCAATTAACACAACTAAATAACCTAACACTGAGTAAACCCATTTTCAGCCCAACAACAAAAGAACAGAACCCCAAAACTGGATCTCAAATGAGCTGTAAAAAAGTTGTACCTTTGACAGGGCGCCTGCATGATAATTTGTGCTGAAACCCTCGGAAATTCAGCGGCGGAGGGTTTGTATTTCGTTTGGGAATCGAACCGACGAACAACGGGTAGTTAATATCTCGAGTGCCTCGAGGCTCCTTACACTAAAATAAACCTACTAAAATTGTAAGAACGATGGAGAAATCTAGCTTTTGAGGATATGCGGGGGTTTGGACCTAGCCATATCTTCTTCTACCATATTTCCAATGCTATGCCGCTTGCTTGCTTCCTGTTTATTCTGAGATACCACTTACCCCCTGTGAAAGCTGACTTTATCAAACGAGATCATCCAGACACAACAAGAAGATCATACCCAAAGGTATGGTGATGGGCTGGCTCGATACTTCCGGCCTTGAATTTGACAACAATAAGATCATGCCCAAAGGTATGGTGATGGGCTGGCTCGATACTTCCAGCCTTGAATTTGACAATGGCAGCAGTAGGGCTTTCTCTCACGATGCTCATGGATCCCCCTGGCATGATATCCACATCCTGGAAGTTTCTCGTTTTGCTTAATGAACAGAGAGCGCAAGAGGGTTTTGCTTAATGAATAGAGAGCACATGAGGATTCGGAGTGCAATGCATACTTGCCAGATGATAGATGCGATGCACGGCCAGATGCCAGATGCGATGCGTGGCCAGGGATAATGAATCAAACACTTCGAATCAAACGGTGAATATTAATTCCATCGTCTAACAACGAAATCAATGGCGAAGAAAGTATAGACACTAAGTGCTCACCTAGATGAGGATCTAAATTGGTGAGAGTTAGTCCTGGATATTTAGTATTGTTTTTATATTACAGTACCATTTCTTATTAACAGACGACAGAAGATAAGATAAGACTAGTTTTATTAATGGCAGTGGGTGACCAAAAGAGAGGTCGACGAGGCTCAAAAGTACACTAGTTACAACATACTGTGGAAGTGCCCATTACTTGTCATTAGGTATAGATGTAAAAAGTATAGGAGGGAGAAGAATCATCCACATCTGTATCAATCACTCTGTAGCTACTGATGCGTTGCTTAATAATGTCACCTAGGGAGTGCCTGGGTAGTACCAATCTATAGTCTACATATTTAAATTAGTGCTGGAAAGGGGTTTAGAAAATTTCAGTCCTTTCATTAGTTGAGTAGGGTTTGATTCCCAACTTAAATCGTAATCTAGAATGAGATTCTTGATTTTGCCCACAATGAAACTCTCTAAATTAGCTAATTTGTAAGTCTATTTCAATTGTTACCAACCTATATCCTTTATGAGCTGGATGATAGGTATCACGCCTCATTGCGAAAAGTATATATATTTTTATTATCTTATTTTTGAGCCCTGGGGTTGGCTTGATTGGCCTTGGAGTTAGACATTGAACTTCTCAGAAATGGGATGTCACAAATTCAACTCTTACAATTCCTTTGGGGTTATGCACTGTAATCAATGCTGATGGTCTACCTGGTTTACCATCTATGAATCATGGGGAATACTTGTAATCAATGCTGATGATCTACCTGGTTTACCATCTATGAATCATGGGGAATACTTGTAATCAATGCTAATGGTCTACCTGGTTTAGCATCTATGAATCATAGGGAATACTTGGAAGGTCTCTGTGAATTTAACAACATCTATTTAAATTTTATAGTTGATTGTATTGTGACATGTATTGTTTTGCAATCGCTAGTTAATCAAAAAATAAAATTATACATTAAATTGGAGCAGGTTCAAAGTTTCTTTCCATTTTCCAAATTGCATATGTTTATCTCAATTTCCTAACTTGATTGTAACTTGTGAAACAATTTCGTTTTTTCCTCTATTGGTTCTATTATGGTGTTTCTACTTGCATTGACTTCATGGGTTAATTTCCTGTGTTTTATCTTTGGCATATGATATATATTGTTAATTGTAACAATGATCTGCATCAATGAACAAGATTTTTCTAGTTGTGATATATTGCCATGTCCATTTCTCAAACCTCAAAGGTGAAGATTCTCCAACATTTTACTTCTCACATATAATGAATTTCTTGTTTTTCCCCATCATATTTCTAGTTGAATATGTTTCATGCGTAAATACACTATTTTTCAAATAGCTTAAACTGTTCATATATTTCCTATACTTACATGTTCATTTGTCTCTTGCACCTATCCAAAGAAAAAACGCCCAATAGTAGCATTACGTCATGGCATAAAGCAATAGTGCTTCCTTATTGCAAAAATTGCGTTTGTGACAAATCGTTATCATTTTTGATAATTTCCTTCATTTATATAAATATGATGGTTCTCAAATGACTCTTTAGAAAAAAATTGTATATTAGATGAGATTTCTGACTCTAATGCACATCCAGTAAAATGCTTTTACAACTGATCTGCCATTCGTTGTATTGGTTGTCACTTGCTATTTTCAAAGTTTCGTATGGTGTAAAATGCTAATTAAGTATTTTAATGCTAAAAAGTATCTCTGATAATAATGGAGCCGAAGTTCTGGACAGACCCAGAAAGTGCCATCAAGAATGCATACAACCGGACTGATGGGAAATTTTTAGCAAAGGCAGCTGATTTAGGGCCCGGTGGCTCCACAACAGTCACTGCTATTTTAGTTGATGGGAAAAAACTCTTTGTAGCAAATACAGGGGATTCGAGGGCTGTTATATGTAAAAACGGCATTGCTATTGAGCTGACTGTTGATCATGAGCCAAGTATTGAACGCCAAAACATCGAGAAGGGTGGATTTGTGACACTCCTGCCAGGTACCACTACAAATGTTGTGCAAAGATTAATTTTAATGAGAAATTTTTTGATTTGTAACTTTATAATTCTATCTTAATGGTCTAGCTCAAGAGTAACATTTGAATGGTAACAGGAGAAACTGTATACTTAATGGTGTTTTTTTTTTAATATATTAGGAGATGTACCTCGAGTTCATTTAAGTTCAGAACCAGATGTGAGAGACACGACCATAGATGCAACCACAAAATTTCTCATTTTGGCTAGTGATGGATTGTGGAAGGCAAGGCATTTTTTCCAATCATTTGCTTATTTGCATAGTTACTGTTACATGCATATTTTTTTTTCGCAAACTCATCTCATGGGAGAAAGCATCTAGGAAATTTTTTGATTACTGTATTGTCATTAATTTTACTCGAATAGTTCATCTGAATACCAGAGAGGTTCTTTTTTGAAGTTCTTAAAGAAAGATGCCCCAAGTAACTGCATTGCAAAGAGAGGATTTCCTTTCCCTAGGTGCCAGATCCGAGGGGCATTTATCTGCCCAATCCCTGGAATTGCACGTAGTGTCACCCCTTAACTTATGCTATAGGAATGCAGAAAACTGTAGCGAGAATGGAGGTAAGGTGGTTGGCTTAACATTCCGTCGACCTCACCAGTTGAATCAAAGATGCATTATATTATTACAAATTAGCAATGTATACATGGGCAAGAATTCTCTTCTAATCGAATAGAATGCTAAAACAGACAGTGTGTGGAAGTAGAATGATAGGTCAAGCAAATTGATAAAATGTGTGTATTGAACCTCATAGCTATCCCCTTTCTCCAAGACCTTCACAAAACAAATTTGCAATTTCCGTATTTAAGACATAATCAGCCTTTGAATGCCTAATGATTCCTGCTGTGTTGGCAATGCTTCCAAATCAGAATCAAATACTTGCAGACAGGATTTTTATTTTCAACTTTGCCATACTGCTGCAAATGTTTGGTAATTTTTTGGTAATCCTCCGTATCTCTTCCAACGTTGGTGAATGAATGCCGCTTTTGTGAATAGATTCAAGTACAGTTTTTTGTTCCAGCGTTGGCTTCCATCGATGAGTGGAGCCTCTCGTTGTATTTTTCCGTACAGAGATGGATAGATGAATTAATATAAGAATAAGAGATGGATCAACAAAATTCAAAAACACAGGCAGATCCATAAATCTAGCACTCTAAAAAAACAATAAATACCTGATAGTTTTCTGGTCATTGTTGGGTTATTGTAGCCTTCATATTATTCACTAGTGTAGCAACAACTCCACCCCACCGATGGATTCAATGATGAGAGGAGGAGCTCAATGAAAGTAAGATGAGATATATGAAACCCGCCTATGGAGGAAAGTAAATCGAAAGACTCTTTATATAAAACCCAGAAATGGGCAGAGAAATTAGAGGAATTAATGGAAGCGAAGGCCGTTGAGTGGACCAAGTCTCCCCGTAAAGCATTCCAAGGGAGCCACGTACTTCAGCCAATTACGTGTAAGCGCTCCTTTCTTGCGCCGCGACCAGATGCCAGATGCCATGCGCAGCCAGGGATAATGAATCGAACACTTAGAATCAAACGGTGAATATTAATTCCATCGTCTAACAATGAAATCAATGGCACAGGGCACTGGAAGGGAGTCCTTCCGAGAAGAACGCCGTAAAATAATTACAGTTTTTGCAAAGAAGTGAGTCCCAAGTTTTTTCGATAACCCCCACTCGACGGGCATTCCAATGATCTATCACTTTTTTTTTTAGATATATACTATCGAATTTTCGCCATAAAGTCTTAGAGAATGCTTTAACTATTAAATTTTCGATGCAAATCACATCGAACGATTACAATAAATTATCAGCCAAAGGATTAAAGGATTGGGTACTATGTTTTACCATGTGAAACCGGTGACCATAAGAGTTTTGAAATTTCGAAGTATTATTCATTTAAACTTCAAACCAGCATCCCCAAATAAAAATTGTATAAGCAAATTCTGACATAGCACAAAACCCTAAAACAATTGCACTCCTCCCTCCTAGCTGTCTTATATTATTACAATGAGAAAATTCGATGCCTTTCTCAGGCATTATGGTCACTGGGGACCATCAAAAATTTAAAATGGGTGCATGAACTGTAAAAGCAGATAGTAATCATATAAAACGTTTTAACCAGGCACCCTAAAAATTAAAATGGTTGCATCAATGACCCAAAAAAAAGCAGACAGTACTCATATAAAAGCAGATAGTAATCATATCAAATCATTTAAATGGGCATGCTAAAAATTAAAATGGCTGCATCAACGGCCAAAAAAATATCAACGATATAAAATGTTTTAGATTTTCAGTAAAACGAGGGCGAAGGTGATGTTTAGCTATATGTATCTCACAGAATTCATGTATTTCAGACATTATGGGAACTCATATAGCGTTAACAAAAATAAGTGTTAAAGTCAGACAGGTTGGGTGCAAAACTATAAATGTGATAGCCGGAATTTATGGGAGCCCTGCCCCTTATACATCAATGTGCATGCATTGAATCATATACGTTTGTGTAGATGAATTGTATTATTATCAACGAAGCGCTGAACTACTGAACTAACCATTTAGGAAGTGAAAAGGTTTGGCAACTGTAAGCAGAAATCATAACATTTTTAAAACATTTCAAATTGACGTGATGAAATTAATATAAAAAAAAGAGATGAATCAACAAAATTCAAAACACAGGCAGATCCATAAATCTAGCGCTCTAAAAAACAATAAATACCTGATAGTTTTCTGGTCATTGTTGGGTTATTGTAGCCTTCATATTATTCACTAGTGTAGCAACAACTCCAGGTTCTTTTTTGAAGTTCTTAAAGAAAGATGCCCCAAGTAATTGCATTGCAAAAAGAGGATTTCCTTTCCCTAGGCGCCAGATCCGAGGGGCATTTATCTGCCCAGTCCCTGGAATTGCACGTAGTGTCACCCCTTAACTTATGCTATAAGAATGCGGAAAACTGTAGCGAGAATGGAGGTAAGGTGGTTGGCTTACATTCCGTCGACCTCACCAGTTGAATCAAAGATGCATTATATTATTACAAATTAACAATGTATACATGGGCAAGAATTCTCTTCTAATCGAATAGAATGCTAAAAAAGACCGTATGTGGAAGCAGAATGATAAGTCAAGCAAATTGATGAAATGTGTGTATTGAACCTCATAGCTATCCCCTTTCTCCAAGACCACAAAACAAATTTTCAATTTGCGTATTTCAGACATAATCAGCCTTTGAATGCCTAATGATTCCTGCTGTGTTGGCAATGCTTCCAAATCAGAATCAAATACTTGCAGACAGGACTTTTATTTTCAACTTTGCCATACTGCTGCAAATGTTTGGTAATCCTCCGTATCTCTTCCAACGTTGGTGAATGAATGCCGCTTTTGTGAATAGATTCAAGTACAATTTTTTGTTCCAGCGTTGGCTTCCATGAGCTTCTCGTTGTATTTTTCCGTACAGAGATGGATAGATGAATTAATATAAGAAAAAGAGATGGATCAACAAAATTCAAAAACACAGGCAGATCCATAAATCTAGCACTCTAAAAAAACAAAAACACAGGCAGATCCATAAATCTAGCACTCTAAAAAACAATAAATACCTGATAGTTTTCTGGTCATTGTTGGGTTATTGTAGCCTTCATAATTTTCTGGTGATTGTTGGGTTATTGTAGCCTTCATATTATTCATTAGTGTAGCAACAACTCCACCCCACCGATGGATTCGATGATGAGAGGAGGAGCTCAATGATTCGATGATGAGAGGAGGAGCTCAATGAAAGTAAGATGAGATATATGAAACCCGCAGACGAAAGTAAATCGAAAGACTCTTTATATAAAACCCAGAAATGGGCAGAAAAACTAGAGGAATTAATGGAAATATGGATCGGTTGATTACTCTGAAATGGGATGGGATCAATTGTGATGTGAAGGCCGTTGAGTGGACCAAGTCTCCCCGTAAAGCATTCCAAGGGAGCCACGTACCAGCCAATTACGTGTAAACGCTCTTTTCTTGGGCCGCGACCAGATGCCATGCGCTGCGAGGGATAATGAATGGAGCACTTTGAAATGGACCACTTTGAATCAGACGGTGAATATTAATTCTATCGTCTAACAACGAAATCAATGGCGCAGAAAGGTACAGAGTGGCACTGGAGGGGAGTCCTTCCCAAAGGAAGGCCTTACGGCGTTTCTTGTTTGTATTTACTATTGTGTGAATAACATGGAAAGAATATTGTTATTTTTCTGCATTGTTGAGCATGTAAAAGTGTGATCTTGTTTCCCTGTGAATTTATGACAATGAGATAGTAGAGAGAAGTCCTCGGCGTCCAAACTTCAAATCCAAGAAAATTAAAATTAAATTATATTATATATGTTATATTATGCCTAGTACGCAAATGTCTTTATACCATATTTCACTCACTACATCCTATTTCACTATCTTAAAAAACCACTTTACTATACGATATTCCATTATTTAGTAATAACTAATACCTTGAAATAATTCTTGATTTGAAACACAATATATTTTTAATAATCTATCAATTTAATTAAAACTATTTTAAGATATGGTGTCACCCTTCAAAAGGTTGAACAGATCACGATCATTTTGTTATAAAAGACATTCAAATTATCAATTACGAAGACATTATCGATAAGTTGGAAATTACGAAGGCATTCTAAACCAACACGCTCATAACCAATGTCACTTATATATTAAGTAAGAAAACTATAGAATTGTCAAACGAATATTACATACATATAAAATTAATTAAAGAAAAATTCTTCTAAGGACTTAGAGCGTTGTATAAATGGCATGCAATTTGCCAATGTACGAATGGCAACAACCCTTTACTTGGCATCATCATCAAGTTGTATCTGAAAGTCTTAAGTCTTTGTGGGTTAAGCTTTAGAAGAATTCTTTCAACCTAGTCATGCGACGTGAGCTCCACTATGGATGCACGAGGTGAGTTCCACTATCGATGTACCACAATATTCGTTAAAAAAGGAGTTGTTTTTAGTGTAATTTTTTGGAGTTAATATAGTCAAAAAGATTGTGGTGACATCTTGATTTATGTTATTTAAACTAGTTTTTTCATTATATATATGGATTCAACAACGCGAAAATCTCGTAGGGCACTTCTGTTGTGCAGTTTTACTCATGAAACTTGTGATTTTAATAAATTCCTCCGAGATTTTAGAAAAATTAAACCAGAAAAATCCACTAGAAAAACTTTTAGACAACTCAGTTTAAAAAACATACATCATGTATGAAGAATGAGAAGACAATGTAATATGAATATTTAATTTTTTAATTAAAATATTTTTTTCAATAATTCTTTTTAAATTATATTTAAAATTTAAATTACGTAATATGTATAATTTAAGTGTTTTAAAGTTTTTTTTACAATATTAAATTGATTTATAGTGATATTTTAAGTAGTAAAAAATCACAACCTTATTATAAATTATTACTAAAATACATCTATAAAAATTAAATATATAATCATTAAATTAAATCTTTTATATAAAAAATAATATTTTTTTATTAATATTTATTTTTAAATTTAATAATTTATATAAAAAGTTAAAATCAAAATTTTAAAAGTAATTTTTTTAACAATATATCTCTATATAATCGTTTTAATTAAAAACAATTTATATCTTATCTAGAAATACATATTTATATAATTACTTCTACTCAATTTAAAAGCACTTTCTCCTAATCGAAAAAAAATTACATAATTACCTCTTCTCCAAAGCAACGTTATCAAGCTTAGATTTAAAGGTAAATTTAAAATGTCTAATAAAAACATCTTCTTCTCAATTATATAAGAAAATTTTGAATTATATTTTTTAATTTAAAACACATTTAATATTATAAAAAAATTTAAATATTTTTTTTATTAATTCATGAAAACAAATTTTGAATCTCATAATTTATATAATATCTTATAACCAAGCAATCAGATAAAACTAAACCATCTAAATTTAAAATTATTATAAAATTACAATATTTTAAATTTTTAATAAAATTAATCATAAAACTTATTTGAAAAAGTGCTTGTGTTAGGCGTAGTCAACCTGAGGAGTAAGCCAGCCTGAAGATTCCTGGAGCATTGCTGAATCCGCGTGGTGTGAAGAGGTCTATCTGTTTTTGTGAGTTGGATCCGATTAGAGAGAAATCGACCGCTGTTGGAAGCGGAGGGCTGAGGCCGTGAACATTGGTAAAAACTTGAAGTCAGCCAGTTTGGAAGATTGGTGCGTGAGTCGCGGTTCGACGCTGTATTTATATGCGTAGAGCTCAGAAGTCCATGATGAAACTTGGCGTTACTCAATTCTCAAAACACATTTGATTAAAGAGATAGTTACATGTGTGTCAATAAGAGGGTTGAATATAATAAACACTTTCTCTTAGATTATCTAACTTATATTTAAATTAGGTATGTATTTCAAATATTTGTCATATTACCAAACTTCTTACTTTTCAAGTCACCCAAACTATTGTGATGTCAAATTACTTTTCTTAATGTATTTCAAATATAAAAATAAAATTATAAAAAATTCTAAATATTCATTACTTTCTTAAAGTACAATAATATTAATCAAAATCATCATCTTGGATATATATTTATATTAATGAAAATAATAAATATAATATAATCCAATTAATTTCAATTTTTCCTTTAAAAGTTGGAAATTATTTTAATATTGAAAAATTATTTTATAACATTACTAAAATTTTGGTTAAATATCACTTAAAAAGGATGGGTAATAATATAAGATAATTAAATAATAAAAGAAAAAACTTCCATTAAATATTAATTGAAAATTAATTAATAATATTTATAAAAGAGTTAGAAAGAGAATCAATGGGAAAAGAATAAGAGCTTGATTTTTGTATATCAAGAATATGAATTTGATGTTTATGGTGAATATGGTTCATGGAGTATTTAAAGTGGTTTTTCCAACACGTTTAAGTAAAGGTAAAGACAAAATTAGAACTTAGCGCATGTTTATAAAGTGAATGCATTTAATATGGAGAAGATAGGTTTCCACTAGTTGATTTAAGTGTTTATTGATATATTGAAACCAAATGCAAAAAGGGAAAGAATGAAAGTCGTTGATAACAATAGAACATTATTCAAAAAATGTTTGCTTGTAATAAATGAGAAGAGATGTTCCCTATAGGAGTTGACGTTTTGAAACAACACGAAAGAAGCTCTAACCCACTCCATTGAAATATGTAAATTTCATTCTAAGAATAATAAGATGTTTTGAAACAACAAGAAAGAAGCTCTAACCCACTCCATTGCAATATGTAAATTTCATCTTAAGAGTAATAGGACTTGAGAAAGCAATTTCGATTTAGAAAGAGGATTGCATGAAGATATCTTTGGAGTATAGTTTTGTACACATGTTACCAATAGAGTGTAAGATATCTTTTTGGAAATATCTTAAATCTTCCACCAATTTTCTAATTTTTTTTGTTGGAATCTTCAATGAGAAATTTTGTCAAATAGTTTAATGATATTTGGCTATAGATGCACTGTTACAATTTTAATTTCAAATATAAAATACACAACATTCAAGGACTAATTGAATTTCTCTAAATTACAGAGATCAAATCCATTCCACAACTAGAAATATAATAGATCACGATTTAAAGGTTTATATGAATCATACAATGGAATCCATAGTAATTTCACAATTGCAGAAAATGAGACAATGAGAAATAGTGCAATGGAACCTGGTATATATGCATTTCTGTAAATAAACTTCAGGGTAATATCTCTCTATTTGGCTACGCTCACAAAGTTTCTTTGCTACAACTACATTTATATTATGGGAGTACACTTTTGGGATACATAAAATGTTTTCAGCTCAATTAAATATCATTCAACACACAAATTAAAGGTACAAAGACTATCTATTCTCATAGTTACATGGATATAAAGCATATAATTATTATACAGCTAGCAAAGAATGAGTTTCTAGACCTCTACTGAACACATGCTAACAAAGAGGAAAGTATCCAAGGCTAACAAACTAACAAAGATGAATCATAGAGCTCCTAGATTCTCACAGATAATACACCCAACCATTGATATACAAAATCGGCCCACAATCTTCTATTATATCCATTGTAAATCAATTTCCTTTAAATCCAAACTCTTTTAACACAAGAAACACACCCAGAAGTTAGATATGGAGACCTTGAAATGCAAATCAATGGAACTCAACTCATGTATTCAACATGGAAACATCGTTCATTATGTGCACACAAATTCAGTCAACCACAACAATAATATCAACCACAACCAAGGAAAATTCTCATTGTGTTCCAACAATAAGAGATTTGACCCACAAAGTATACAACTCCACCTCAAATTTTATCTCTTCATTTAGCAGCATGACCCATTACAATAGCTTTGAAGCTTGGTAACTTCATGGGTTCTCCTCAACTTCTAAAAGGGATAGAAAAATATATATATCAAAGATAAAATGAATGGATAACACCTTTTACCTGCATTATCTTCTAAAAGTCTCTTTTATTTAATAGTGCAATGGTGGAATCTAAGTGATTCCATTCCATGAACCAACTAGGGTTTATGGTTTCAACATCAAAGCTAGACATGGTGGCTAGGGTTTCTCAAACCCTAAGCTCTTCTTCAAAAAAATTCCATGAATCTGCTCCCTCAAACAACAAGTGATAGAATGAGGAGATAATCCTCACTTGTCTCTTTTTATGACTTAATCACCACCTTTTTATACCATTTTCCCCTTTTCCTCCGATTAAATATCAGAAACTCCTTTCTTTTGTTATTTAATAAAGTAAGTTTAATTAACGAATTGAATACATTTTAACCCTAGAAATTTCTTAATTCACTTCCATTGTCACACTAGCCACCAAAGCCCCTTGTCACCATCCTTCATTATAGATTTTTATCGCCCTGATTCCAATGAGCTATTACACTTAGGCATTTCTCCAAGTAATCAACCTAAAGCAACACCTGAATCATAATTAATGAAAATATGACCATTGATAACTAAGTTTTGTGGAAATCATCAAAATGTAGCATAACCAAGAGAAAATCATGCAAAAATAGTTTTGATAATGGAAATGGGCAAGCGATCTATGTTAGACCCCCTAAAACGTTCAAAACACTTTGGGCCCACCAATAATGTAATATAGAACCTCTGACCTAGTCAACATAAGCTCTAGAAACTCCTCCTAATATCATCACAATGTAATACAGAAATATGGGACATTACAGTCTCCCCTCCCCAAAATTTCTTGTCCTCAAGAAATGCCATCACCCTCTCAGCCTCCACAAGTTAATCCCAATCAATACTAGGGTACCAAATGTGCCTTGAGGCCACTTTAGTATACTATAATACTCGAACATGAATGGGTCTCATGATGTCAGGATCCCAAGCCACTCTGATCATCGCGAGGCAATCCTCACTCTATTGACTCCCCAATAAGGCATAAAAACGAGCAACCCTCTACATATTTTCAACAAGTAGAGCATTTCAATAGTGAAAATTTCTAACAAATCCTTGAGAAGCTCCTCTACCTGAAAACCAACCCTATGTACTTCAGCATTGAACTCTTGAATGTATGAGCCAACTCATGTTGAAAAGGATCCTCATTCACATGAATTAACCTTTGCCTCCTCTTCTAGTACCATCGACAAATAAATGAGGAGTTAAACACTTTCTTCCAAACTGAAGTCCAATGGAAGATTTGAGTGATCTTCCATTGTAAAGATAAATTCATCCATAATGGAAGTTGAGCTATCAAGACCTGTAATGCAAGGTCCCATGTTAATATCAAGAGAAGACTTCCTGGTTTCAACTACGCCATTTTTAACATAATTGACTCTTGGTGCCTCATCTTTCATCATTGTATGCAACATATATGCAGACATCATGTATCATCAATCAATTGTGTGTATGCTAAAATTCCTTACCCTTTCTAGATAACTGAGAAAATTTTTCTTTTCCTTTTCCTAGTCAAGTAGCCAAGTACTACCTAATGTTTAAACACACTTGTGAAAGAGTGGTTTTCAATTCATTGTGCCTTATGCTTAGATGATGCATGAAAATGTTTTGCAAAAGGTGAGTCATGCAGCTCCCTTATACTTATCTACCAAAGTGCATACTGAGGGGTGGAACATATGATGTCTCTATAGTAGGTCACACCATACCTAAACATCTATTTTTTAACTTGTGCATCGACCATATGCCTAAATTGGGAAACAATACTTTAGAGCACAACATTCCCTCATTCCTTGGCTTACACTGAGTGTTCAATGTGGACCTCCCTCAATCATGCTTCCCACCATTACTAGACACCTCATAGATTGCAGAATAGCTCACCAGTGACCAAGTTCAGCAAAAGTTTCCATTGCTTCCTAAGGGGGGAGGTATGATCCAGGTGGATATTGGCGACCACCAGCCAATTCCACTTGGACCGCCACCATTGTTTCTTTTACTATTTTAGTATTTTGGGAACAGGATCCCCCAAAGGATTGTTTTGGGGCTAAAAGCCGATATTTTGGTCAAATTTTGTAAGAAACTTGTAAAGACTATGCATTTTGTGGTCATGGAGCACATAGGTGTTATAAGTCATAAAGGGTTGTCCGCCCTTAGTTTTGTAAAGTAAAGTCGGCTGTAGGAGATCTACCCATGGTTCGTCGACCATGGGATTGTATAAAAGGAACTGAGCTCTAAGTAGTTTTAGAGACACACAATGTAAGAGAGTCGTAGCTCTAAGGTAATAAGTCTACGTTTTTGGGCCGTAGCATAGGTAGAGGCTCTGCAGCTGAGTGTGTAGAGGCCTAGGGTGGAAGTCCACAGTGTAGTGCGCAGACTCCTGTAGCTATGTGTGTAAGGTGAATAGACTCTGTAATCACTTGCAAGAGATTAATCAAGAGAAGTATTCTGTAATTTCTGTGTCTTTGTTCTAATTAATGCACCTTATCATTTTATGTATGAATTTCCTTTATAATGCTTATGTGATGCGTGAATGAACATGATTATATTGGATAACCAAGCGCATATAAGAATATCTATTTACACCGAGCTGAATGTGAGTAACTATTAAGGTAAGAAAGGCTCTTGGACTAATCTAGGAATCTACAGGGTACGCTGCCTTGGTAGCGCAAAAGGGTATAGATCAAGGTTTAGGGCTACATGAAGGATAGTCGAACCCTTTCGCGAAGGTATTGAAGGACGGAAGAGAAGGCTTGTCTACCAAACACTAGAGCGAAGTGACTTATGCAAAGGCAAAAATAAAGGGAATAAAATGATATCATGACCATCTCAGCGTGAGGAAACTTGGTTCCAACATCCCCCATACTACTCCAAGTGAGACTTTAGTGTAGGGATTTGTTTGGATAACTAATGCTAAAACTAATGCTAATAGTGTAGGGATTTGTTTGGATAACTAATGCTAAAACTAGGCCAAACCCTCTCAAGCGAACATCAGAATATACATAAGAGATGTGTGATGTTACATCATTATAATCTGACTAAGAAATAAATTATAGACTGGTTGGTGTTAGGATATTCCGACACATAGGATATAGTTAAGTTCAACTTGGTCTAGCATAGAGTTAGGTTAGAGTTAGGTAAAGTGTGTTTCTTTACCGTTGTACATTTTGTAACTTACAATCCGACGGTCACGATATGTAGTGATCCGACGGTTCACTCTCACCTCGGTATTACCGACACTTGATCCGTGGCTTGACACCCGATTGGTCCATGAGTTCTATTTAAAGCGCATGGAGGGTCATTGTTCGGGTAATCCGTGCATGAGAGAAGCTTATGTAAATTTTCATTCTTTGATTAATAAATTGCCTGTAGTACCCACGTTGGGACAGGCCGTGGACTGTTTCCCTCCTTGCACTCTGAGGGTTTTAACCACGTCAAAAATACTGGTGTATTGATTTGAGATCTGGTTGTGAGCGGTGTCCTTTTGGTATTCTTTCTGTGGAACTTACCCTGTAAATTCCTACATGGTATCAGAGCTATTTGAGGGCCGCGTCCGTTGGTGATCCAAATCTGAAGCCGGTAGAACTGCATGCGGCTGTCGTTTCCTAGATCTGTTGTTTCTGACTGCTTTCGGGCCGAGAGGACTGCTCTGTTGCGTTCGGAGCATCTGTTCCAGTGAGGAACCCCTTTCGTTTCACGCGAAAAGGTTTCCGGTAGCCCTAGCTGCGTCATTTTTCAGATCGGGAGGTATACAGTGTTTTTTTTTGCAGTTTACTGTTATTTTCTCTCTGCTTATTTCGGTCTCAGTTTATTTAGCCTTTTTTTTAACCGGATCTATACCTTTCATTTCTGCGTATGCTCTTTGCCCTGCGACTCTGTGCGATCTGGGCAAATCAGAAACAGAAAGGAAGGATTTTTCTCATGCGTATGCTCTTTTCCCTGCACCTTAGTGTGATCTCGGAAAATCAGAAACATTGAGAAAAATATTTAGTTTTTCGGCTAAAGCTAACTTTGAGATTTTTTTAAAAAAATTTCTAGTTTTTTGGCTAAAGCTAACTTCGAGCCGCAAGGTTCGTTTTTCTTTGCATATTCGTGTTGGGTTTTGTGTTTTGTGTTTTGTAGGGAAAAAGAGCTTTCTCAAGGCAAGCACGCAAACCGAGGCCCCCCCCCCCCCTCTCTCTCTCTCTCTCTCTCTCTCTCTCTCTCAAATTTTTTGTATAGATCAATTGGTTCAAAGCTATTTTAGAGAGTAGAGGTCTTGGGTTCAAGTCTCCATTTTGTGGGGGCGGATTTTTTCATTCCCGCACATTCGCGCACTTTGCCGGCAACGTCAACAATTTTTTTTCAAAAAGCCATAACTTCTTCATCCGGAAGCCTTTTTCAGAGCCGTTTTTTTTAAAACCGCCTATTTTTTCGAGATCTATCCATTGGAACACTTACTTTCAGCATCTTCAGCTTCAGTTTTTAAAAAAAAATGGAAAGTCCATGCCAAGTCATTCTTGACAGCACTAACTACTTCCAATGGGTAGCCTACATGGAAGATTTACTTAGAAGTAAAGGTCTCTTCAGAATAGCCACAGACCAAGAGAAGAAACCAAAGATGAAGACAAGGCGGCAAAATGGGAAAATAGACAAGATCAAGCACGTGGTTTGATAGGGATGTCTATTTCTCCTGATCTTAGATTCCACATTGCAGAACTTGAGACTCCTCATGAAGCATTAGAAAAACTTGCTAAAGTTTTTGGGATTAAAAATGAAATTAGAGCCCATCAACTTGAAAATGAGCTGCTTACTTTGGATCCTAATAATTTTTCTTGCATTGAAGATTTCTTGTCCAAATTCAAGACCCTTAGATATCTCTTGGAAGGTGTTAAAGTTAAGAAAGAAGATGGTAACCTTATTTATTCCATCCTTACTAAGTTGGGACCAGCCTACTCTGTATTTGTTTCCACTTTCCATTCTACAAGGGAAGCTTTCATTTGTCAAGGACAAGACTACAAGGCCCCTTCCTTTGACTCCTTTTGTGATTCCTTAATAAGAGAACAAGAAAAACTCTTACACCTTGGTCTTCTTAATCTTGGAAACTCTTCCACGAAAGCGTTAGCCGCCCAGCAGCAACCAAATTCAAAGAATCCTAAGAAGTCATATCCTCAAAAGAATGGTCCTAAACCATCTCAGCCTCAAAATGAAAGATCATTTCAGCAAAATGATAAGACCAATAAAAACAAATGGAAGAAGACTGATAGACATTGTAACTTTTGTAATCGAGATGGCCACTTAGAATCTAAATGCTTTAAGAAGATGGAAGCCTTGGAAGCCGCAATGAAGAAACATAACATCCATCTGGAGCCTACTTCAACTTCAACTTCCGGAACGGCACTTTCTGCATGTCATTGTCAATCATCTCAGTCTGGTTATGCATTAAATGTATCTTCTTCTTCTTCTCATTCTCATGAGTGGCTCATTGATTCTGGAGCCTCTTGTCACATGGCCAAAAACCAAGCCATGTTTTCTTCTTTAAATGATTGTAACACAAAAAATATATATGTTGGTGATGATAGATCTCTTAATGTTGTAGGGACTGGAACTGTTCATCTAGACAATGGTCAGTTCAATGATGTATTATGTGTTCCAAACTTATCCTGCAACCTTCTATCTGTCTATCAGATAACTCATTCAGGTGAAGGTAAAATTGTTGAATTTTCACCTCATGATGTTGTAATCAAGGATCTAAAAGATCCTAAACAGATTCTAGCTACTGGTCTTGCTGATGATTCCAAAAGGTTGTATAAGTTTCACAACTTTGGGTCATCCCATCTTCCCTCAGTATTTGTTGCTCATAATGATGAAGTGAGCAAACTTTGGCATGAGCGTTTGGTCACTTAAACTATCGCTCCCTTCAGCATCTATGTAAAGAAAATATGGTGACAGGTCTTCCTATGGTATCTTGCAAAGATGGTGTTTGTTCCGGATGTGTACTCGGAAAACATCATCGGGACAGTTTTGACAAACGTGCCTCTTGGCACGCCTCAGCCCCTTTACAGCTTGTGCACAGTGATTTATGTGGTCCTCTTCCTGTTGCTTCATTCTCTGGCTGCAAGTACTTCTTAACTTTCATTGATGATTTCTCCAGACGCACTTGGGTATACTTCTTAAAACTCAAGAGCGAAGTATTTACCACTTTTTTGGCCTTCAAAGCATTTGTTGAAAAACAATCTGGACATCAAATTCTTAAGCTAAGAACTGATAATGGTGGAGAATATGTTAAAAACACATTCATCAACTTTTGCACCGAAAATGGAATTCAAATGCAACATACTGTTCCATACACTCCACAACAAAATGGTGTAGCTGAAAGGAAAAATCGCACCTTAAAGGAAATGGCTAATTGTATGCTGCAATCTAAAGGACTCAGTCTTAGTTTTTGGGCCGAAGCAATTAATTGTGCAAATTATATAATCAATCGCACTCCTACTAAGGTTCTAGAGAATATCACTCCAGAAGAAGCTTGGAGTTCCATTAAACCAGATGTAAGTCACTTTCGTGTGTTTGGAAGTGAAGCATGGGCCCATATTCCAGATGAAAAGCATAAAGCTTTAGAACCTAAGAGTGAGAAATGTACTTTTGTTGGATATTCTGAAGATGTAAAAGGTTATAGACTTATTCCATTTAAGTCCAAAAATGTTATCATTAGAAGAGATGTAAAATTTGATGAAAATAAATCGGCCTGCGAGCCTAGTCCGGCGGATGTGCCACCTCTTCCTATCTCTTCTATCTTTGAAAACATTTCTTCTTCAGATGATGAAAGCGAGGATGATAATCCTCCCCCACCTTCTCAGGATCCTCAACTTCCAAGATGGGTCCGTGCTACTCGGGATGCAGCAGGTGATCTTGCCGGTGATCCTACAGATCAGCGACGTACACGTTCTCAGTTTGAAAGAGCCTCTTCTTTACTGGCTCAAGCTCCAGTAAATCATGATCCTGACACTTTTGCAGAAGCTTCAGGCCATCCACATTGGGAAGCAGCTATGAATGAAGAATATCATTCATTGATGACAAATGATACATGGGATCTTGTTCCTCTACCAAAGGGACGCAAACTTGTTAGATGCAAATGGGTTTACAGAACCAAGTATGGACCAGATGGGAAAGTTGATAAACATAAAGCTCGTCTAGTTGCTAAGGGCTTTTCACAGGTTGAAGGCATTGACTACACTGAAACCTTCTCTCCTGTTGCCAAAATGAACTCTATCCGCCTTGTTCTTTCCCTTGCTGCCTCTTTAAAATGGGAAGTCCATCAAATGGATGTTAAATCTGCCTTCTTGCATGGGGACTTGCAGGAAGAAATCTATATGGAACAACCCATTGGCTTCATACAAACAGACTCCAGCCTTGTTTGTCGACTTAAGAAATCCCTTTATGGCCTCAAGCAAGCTCCTCGGGCTTGGTATGCCAAAATGGATAGCTTTCTTTTAGAATCTGGCTTTTCTAGGTGTCATTCTGACAATACTGTCTACACCAAGAAAGTGGGCAACTCTCTTATCATCCTTGTTCTTTATGTTGATGATCTTATTCTTACTGGTAGTGATCCCAACCTTATAAACCATGTGAAGTCCAGCCTTAAAAAGAAATTTGAAATGACAGACTTAGGACACTTACACTATTTTCTCGGTCTTCAAGTCTTGCAATCCCAAGAGGGTATTTTCCTTTCCCAGTCCAAGTATGCTTGTGATATTCTTCGTCATTTTCACATGGAAGACTGTAAGCCAGCCCCTTCTCCCTTTCAGTCTGGAGTCAAACTTTCAGTCTCTTGTACTTCTCCTGAAGTTGATGCTACCTTATACCGTCAACTTGTCGGAAAACTCTTGTATTTAACCCATACTCGTCCTGATCTTTCCTTTGCTGTTGGCCTTGTTGCTCGTTTTATGCAAAACCCCCGTGAAAGTCATTGGAAAGCAGCTAAAAGAATACTTCGTTATGTTCGAGGTACAGTACAGTTTGGGATTCATTACAGTGCCAAAGCAGCTCCTCTGTTAGTTGGTTTCACTGATTCTGATTGGGCTGGTGACCTTGATGATCGGAAGTCTACTGCCGGTTATGTCTTCACTCTTGGTTCAGGACCTATTACATGGGCTTGTAAGAAACAGGCTGCCATTTCTCTTTCGTCAGCAGAAGCAGAGTATCGTGGTGCCGTGGAAGCTAGTAAGGAAGCCTTGTGGCTTCGTCAGATCCTATCAGAGTTTGGCTTTGAGCAGCAGCATCCAACCACACTTTGGTGTGATAATCAAAGTGCCATTCAGCTATGCAAAGATCCAGTCCAGCATCAGCGCAGCAAACACATTGAACTACACATGCACTTCATCAGAAAGCTCATTCATGACCATGTTCTTGAAGTGCAATATTGTCCAACAGATGATCAGGTTGCAGACATCTTCACAAAGGCTCTCACAGAGGCGAAGTTCACTAAACTTCGATATATGCTTGGAGTTCAGGAAGTTGTCACTAAGGGGGGATAGGCTCTAGTGCCTCCTTCCTTCTCCTATTGTGTCATATTTGTAAATCCTTCAATCCTATCCCAAGTTGTTCTTAAGGGGGGATGTTAGGATATTCCGACACATAGGATATAGTTAAGTTCAACTTGGTCTAGTATAGAGTTAGGTAAAGTGTGTTTCTTTACCGTTGTACATTTTGTAACTTACAATCCGACGGTCACGATATGTAGTGATCCGACGGTTCACTCTCACCTCGGTATTACCGACACTTGATCCGTGGCTTGACACCCGATTGGTCCATGAGTTCTATTTAAAGCGCATGGAGGGTCATTGTTCGGGTAATCCGTGCATGAGAGAAGCTTATGTAAATTTTCATTCTTTGATTAATAAATTGCCTGTAGTACCCACGTTGGGACAGGCCGTGGACTGTTTCCCTCCTTGCACTCTGAGGGTTTTAACCACGTCAAAAATACTGGTGTATTGATTTGAGATCTGGTTGTGAGCGGTGTCCTTTTGGTATTCTTTCTGTGGAACTTACCCTGTAAATTCCTACAGTTGGATAGGAAGATCCATGAATTCGCAGTGCAATAGAACAAAAACCCATGACTGACAAAGGAACAGTGACTGGACAGGTACCTATATACAGAGATCCATAAGATCTTTTTTTGATCCTTTCCGATTGAGCTATACGAGTGGATCACAAAGCTAACAGATAGCTAAGGAAGGTGGAAACTTCATAGTCCTATTATGTGGACCCTAGAGCTAGTGCGAAGTTTGGAAGTATCGGAGGATAAGATCACCCGTTCTCTCGATCATTGGCTCGATTGCATCATACGAGGACTTGTAACTGAATTTGTAGTTGACACATCAGTTAGCTACAGCGGGTCGAAGTGACGCTTTTTCAAAGGACCGCGAGATTAGTACGTGAAATCTTTGAATACCTGGATTAAAATATTATTGTGCGAAAAACAGGTTATGCAACTACCTTGATGTTTGGGGCTACACAAAGTGAAAAAAATTACAGAACGAAGGAAAAAAAGGGTCTTGAATATAGTCTGTTGATTTCACCTCTGCGAGGTGACAAAAAGGGAATAGTGCAGGTTTCTTCGCGAAGTGCTATTTTGTTAAAAAGGAAAGGATTCTGATGAATACCACCTCCACCCACACCACCTCCAACTTCACCACCATCACCTGTGAATTCATCCATACCACCTCCACCTCCACTACAGTTCAGCACGACAAATTCAGTGAAGCTACCTTTGTTCAAAGGCTTGGGGATGAGGACCCAGACCAATCCTAGTTCATTGTAAAAGCTGTATGGGAACCTCAGGGAATTACAGGTGACAACATGAAGAAGGCAACATTGGTTAGTGCTCTGTAGGATCACGGGCTAACCTAGTATATCAAGTATGCTAATGATAACCCAAATGTTGGAGTGGCAAACATCTAGACAACACGGAATAGAGAATGCAGTAGGCCCAAATCTGAAGCACAGTCTATTATAGGGTTCAAATAAATCACGATGCAACTAGGTGAGGCACCTTGGGAATTCGGTCAAAGGTTGAAGTGTACTATCCACAAAGCTAACATGAGCCCAACAAATGGACAACATCGCAAGTGGTTTGTGGCATCGCTCCTGCCACACTTAAATGTTGCACTATTGCAACAAAAGATAAGAACTTAGGCAGAGGCCTCGGAGATTGCAATGAGGCTGCATGAAACACCAATGCAAGATGCAAATCTGGGGGTTCAGCAGATCCATGCATAGTTGAAATATCTTTACCTTGAGATGCAATGCTTGAAGTAGGATAGAATAGTTCAACCAAAGGCGCGCAAAGAGGTATGGTGTCTAAAATGCAAGAGTTAAGGACATGACAAAGACCATTGTTCGGTATTTGCAAACTACCTTATAGGAGGAGGACCAATGCCTTTGAGGAAATAAGCTTAAGCAGGACCAAGTGCGAGGCCTGCATTGTGGTGCATTATCTATCAGGTAGTAGGAAAACATGCCACAGATAACTGTCATCTATTGCAAAAGTTTGTACAGACACTGCAACAACTATTCTACAAATTTTGTGGGATAGTAGGGTATGATGAGCATAATTGCAGGAGTTATGAACTGATGATGGATATAACTCCTACCTATAGCGTTTAGGCTGAAACATGCCCCCCTGGCTAAAGCACAGGGGTGGTACGGATAGGATTTTAGGGGCATGGACGAGGCCGAGGCGGAGGAGGACCCGACAGAGGTTGAGTGTTGGCTTTTTGGGGCCTAACCAAGGTTCAAAGTTAATTAGCCAAACAAATCCCAGCACTACGAAGCCTTTTGGCAATATCCCACGGAGTATAGACTAAGGTCTCAGCTGAAGTAGTATGGGAGGGTGCTAGAACCAAGTTTCTGCACCATGGAGTTGTCTGATGAGTTTGACTGGTCCATTACTTTTCCTTGCGCAAGGGTGGCTTTCCACACCTTCCGTTCCACGTGGTCTGATACCCTGCCTTCACGTAGCCCTAACTAGGGGCTGTGCGCTGCGCTCTATGCTATTACCCAAGATATTTCTTATATTCCAATATTAGTTAATTATATTTGCCTACTTCAATGCTTTAAGTAATAATTAGCTCTACAAAATACTCATAAAGGTTCGCACAGTAAATAAACAGTATACTTGTAAATTATATTTAACCGTGCATTAAACAAGAAAAAGATACACAGAATTACAACAAAACTTTTTTTTATTGATTCTTCCAACAGTTACAGACTCGACCTACCTTGCGCACTTAGCTGCAGGGGTCCATGCACTCAGCTGTTGACTACTAGGCCCCTGCGCACATAGCTATAGAGCCTTCTCCTACTCTACAACCCATAGACTCACTTTACATTTTGACTCAATCACTTAGACTTCTCAGCCTTCTATTCTCTCTTCTTTATTAGTTCTGTTCTAAACTTAGAGCCTCACTCTATTTATACAATCCCATGGTCCATGAACCATGGGTAGGTCTCTATCATACATTCGCGCCGTGCGCCCACAATTAGTAGAGCTTTTACAAAGGACTTGCTCAAAATTTGGGCTTTAAGCCCATAAACATGCCTTCGGGCGATTCCGTGCCCAACATTAAGGACAGATGATCTACTACAATTGTAGATGACCATGACACTATGTCCATGATTTCACTAACCCAACACATCCATCATGCAAGTATTGCAATATATTTGATCATGAAATGGAAGAATATCCTATGCTGATAGCTAGGATACACGACAAATGGGCACTACCACCTCTGCCAACTTAGAACTTGCAGATGATGAGGTCTGAGTTGTGTGAAGAGGATCCAAATGTGAATATAGTGCTTTGGAGTGGAATCACAATATGATATGACAAGGGGAACAACCAAAAGATAGTACATGGGTTCGCAAAGCTCCTGCAAAAGAAACTGAGTTTGATTTGGAGTGCACACGTGAAACCTTCATGGAAGCAAAGAAGAGGTTCGCTAATGCCTCCACCTCAGGAACCAAGGATAAGCTTGATTAGGATATGGACCCTTCTATTCTTACAACTTTCGTGGAGACCCTCATGAAGCTACTGCACGATAGAAAGGCTATGAATAGGATGCAAGAGCTCATAAATAGATGCGCTGAAAACACTCTGACTGAGCCGTGCGGAGTGCGAAGTATAGGTAAGCATAAAACAAGGATGGGACGAAAGATGAGAATGAGTATGCAGATAGGAGAGTATGAGATGGATCAGGTTATTTTTTACCTGTGGTCAAATGCGAACGTCATGGGGAGACCCGTGCTACAATGGTCCCCAATTCAGCTAAGGATGGTGAATCAATAGAAGATCATCCCAATGGGGCGCCTTCGGTGGGTGACTGTGGATATTGAAGGTGCGAGCACATTGGATGATTTTGAAGTAATAGAAATTGTGGATGACAACAACCTCTACTCCGCGCTCCTTAGAATTGATTGGGATACTAATATGAATGGGGTAATCAATCTAAAGAAGCAAACAATGATATTTGTGAAGAAATCTCTATGTGTAATAGTACCCCTAGACCCTGCTAAGGGATTGCACTATACTAAACTAGCCCGCAATTATGAGGGCGATGATGATCTGGATTGTATCTATAAGATAATAGTGCAAGACCAAGATTGTGTGAATCTAATAGAGGATGGACAAATTACATGGGGTCACTAGAGTTCATGCACCTCAGACTCTGGTGAAGAACTATAGCGCTAGCAAAATAATTTACATGAAGTAAGTACCCTGAGCTGTAACCTGATGAGCTAGTTGTTGCGCTCTGTATTGTCAGAGGTAACAAATCTACCTACTTATGATGGCCTGAATGATGTAGATATTTTTTTGGATGCATTTGACAGGGAGATACTAGAAAAGTATCACTTCCAAGCATCGGATTGGGAACTGCATGCTATGCCCGCAAAGTGGTGGGTTACGCATAAAGGAAGCTTTGATGATTGACATGAATGCAGGAGAATGATGAGAAATCACTTTGGGAAGACAAAGATGCGAATGACAGACAAGTTTGATGGGAAGGATGATCCATAGGCACACTTGGCCATGTGGGCCCAGGCTTATGGAGAGAAGCCCCAACCTGAATGGGTGCACTTGCTATGTCACACACTGGATATTGTCCTGATGAACTAGTATGTAGAAATAGAGCTCCGCCATGGGACAAGTCAATGGGATATCTTGCGCGAAGGATTCATGATGACATTTAGTTTTAATGACGGGTTTGACATTATTGATGAAGCACTACAAGAAGTGAAAGCAACAATCTTTAACTACTAGAGGATCGTTTAGACCTAATGCAGCTTGAATGGGCTACTTACCTAAGCCACATGCTAGAATGCTATAGTGTAACCACTGAAGAAGAAGATGAGGAACCACGAAAGATTATCATCCCTAAAGCGAAAGGTCTCTGCGAGGTTGAAGGACTGCAGGTTGAGAATCTACATATAATCGCATTCCTAAAATTGAAACAAGTGAACATCGGTACGGAGGCACAACCCAAATTCATGAAGACTGGAGATTACTAGGATGACACAATGGTGGATAAGGTCACTGAATTGCTCCATGAATACAAGGACTTATTCCCTACCAAGTTTATTGGCCAATGTAGGTGGCCAAGAAGTATATTCCTTTACTGATAGGTTCTCAGGATACCACCATATAAAAATCGCACCAGAAGATAGGAGCAAGACAACCTTCATGACTGAGTGGGGTTGTTTTCAGTACACTGTAATGCCATTTGGATTGAATAATGCGCCTGCGATTTTCTCACACGTAGTCATTGCTAGGTTTAAGAGGTTTATTCATTGGTTCTTGGAGGTATACTTTGATGACTAGACTGTGTTTTGGCTGGAGGACGCACTGACCAAGGTTTTCAATTCTCAACAAAGTGATCGGGACATATGCATACCTGCAGTACTATGGGCTTATCGAACAACATGAAAAAAGTTGATTGGACAAACCCCCTTTCAGCTTGTTTATGGCATTGAAGTGATAATGCCTATGGATTATACTGTGCCTATTCTATGCATAGTAGTGATCACAGGTTGGACATAGTGACATTGTTCCGATGGAGCGCGTCGGATTAGGGTAGCAGATTAGGGTTTTCTGAAAATTCCGCAGGCCGTCGCTGTTAACAGTGTTCCGTTTCATTGTTGGTTCACCGGGGTCGTTTATATCGCCGTTTACCCCCGTCGCTGTCCGCAACAGACCGCTGGCAGTTATGGAGGGTCATATGGAGACAAACCTCGTGGACTATTCCGCGGATCCTTTTTCGGATCAAATTATATTTGATAACCCTAATTTTTCTGTGTCGGTTTCTGAACCACCGCCGGTTACGGATCTCATCTCGCAGGACATCACGCCCGTGGTCTCTCTGCCCAGTTATAACTCTGCCCCCTCCGTCTCTGAGCCACCTCCTGTGGACACGCCGGGTCTGGAAGCTCCTCCCCTCTCTCCAGGTACACTTCACATCCTATCTACCTATACTCCACACTTGCTATCTTTCGATCCGCACCCGCCCCTCTCCACTGTTCTCCCGACTCCCCCGGTGGACATTCCTGTGGTTGGATCGCAAACCCTCCCTGTATCTGGGCTTCGGCCTTCCGGATGTTTTGAAACCCCGGCGGTAAACGTTAAACCTGCAAAATCCATCTCACCTGAGGGGGTCCAAAACCCTTTTGTTGATCACCCTTCGGCTCCTCGTACCAAAAAGAGAAAATCAAGGTGTATCAAGGCGACGGCAAAGGATATTACCATCAGGTTTGGCGAGACAACGGCTATAGGGGAAGCGGCGGTCATGGCACGAACGGTGTCATTTGGACATGTGCGAGGACGTGCATGCTCTGCAAATAGGCTGACGCAATGGGTAAGGGAAATTTGGGGTGCCCTGCTTAAAGAATTGCCTGATGTTCATGTCCTCCCCCATGGATGGTTCTCCCTCCATTTTGCAAAGGAAGTATACACGGATCTGGTACTGGCAAAGTACTGGCATATTGAGATGGCATCGGTTCTGCTCAAGAGGTGGATTCCCCTCTTTGACCCAGAGCACGAACAGATCGGAGCAGGACCCCTGTGGGTTCGACTGTCGGGGCTACCACTACAATACTGGAGTGAGGATGTTCTCATTAGGATTGGAAACGCTCTGGGCACCTACCTTGACCATGATCGCACTTTTGTAGAGTCAAAGAAGCGAACCCTCGCTCGTGTGCTGGTTCATT
This sequence comes from Pinus tabuliformis, assembly GCA_031772625.1. NCBI lineage: Eukaryota > Viridiplantae > Streptophyta > Pinopsida > Pinales > Pinaceae > Pinus > Pinus tabuliformis. Next base: position 2,020,963,189 of record CM062817.1, on the reverse strand, counting down.
TGGATACCCGAGAAGGACTGGAGGAAAAAATCACCTTATAGTGGGGAAAATATAGTAGGAGTCAGATTCTTGATTATGAAGGTGTCCCGTTTCGTTGCAATCGGTGCCATCAGGTGGGACACTTATTCAAGGAATGCTCGCTCAACAAAAAACCAGAGGACTCTCCCAAGGCCACTCCCATCCCATCTAGAGGAGTTTCCCCTGTCATTCCTCACCCACCTCAGGGGCCCTCATCTGTTGCAGAAGCTACTCCTAAAAAATCTGGGATGAAGGGACTTGGTTCGTCTTCTTCGCTGACGACCAGGGCTCGGGCTGCAGCAGAAGCCGCACAGGCCTCAGGTACCACTCTAAACCCTTCTTCCACATTACTTGGTAACTCCTCTACTATGGTTGTATCAAATGCACATTTCACTATCGCACATTGCACCATGTCGTCCCCCCCCCCCCCCCCCCCCCCGATCGTCACTACTGTTCCACCTTCCATTCCTCTCTCTTCCTCATCCACCTCGCTGTCATCCTCGAGGAAGTCTTCCTCCCACCCTTATTCTCTTCGTCCTCGCTCTCACACCGCAGAATTGTTAGGACGCCAGGTCGGGTTAGTAATTGTTTCCCCGGGCCTGGGACCAATGATCACTAGAGGTAGAAAGACTGATCTTTCTAAAGCTATCAGGCAGGCTGGGGTGGAGGTCGCATCTGGTCATCAATCCACTCTTGATGGGGTCCTTAGAGCAAATTTAACCCCGAGAAGCATTCCCCCGTGAAATGCTTATCTTTTAATTGCAGGGGTATGGCTAGTGCCCCCAAAAAACTAGCCCTCCAGAGACTCTTTGAGGTTGAACACCCTGACATTATATTGCTTCAAGAGACTCTAGGTTCGGCCAAGATTATTACACAATCTTTACAAGATCTTGCCCTGAGATGGAAGTTTTTGGCGATTGATGCTGTCGGGCGATCAGGGGGTTTGGCCATCGAATATAACCCTAGGACTATTAGGGTTGATGCATCTTGGGGAGGATATGGATTCATGGGAATCGACACTTTCTCTGCGGAACTCGGTAAAACACTCCGAATTGTGAATATATATGGCCCCTGCTACCAGAGGGAGACGTTTTGGATGCATCTCTTAAACCTTTCATTATTGGCTCCAGATCACAGCATTCTAGGTGGGGACCTAAATTTTTCTTTGGGCTTCAGGGAATCCTGGGGATCTTCGGCTCAGGTGGATGCCATTACTGAGTTCATGAATAATATCCTGGAGCAGACAAATTTTATAGATCCCTATGCAGAAGCCCCTGTCCACTTGGAGGAACAGGAGGGTGGCCTTAGCTGCATTATCCTGCAGACTCGACAGATTCTTGCTGAAGGGTCCTCTGCTACAGCATCTTCATCATTATAAGCAATGGGTTGGTTCGGGGGGTATATCTGACCACTCCCCTATATACTTGGAAATTCTTGGCCCTCACCAGAAGCCAAAAGCCCCTTTCAAATTGAACCATACATGGTTACAAGACCAGGGCTTCATGAATTTGGTTACTGATATTTGGAAGTCACACCCCATCGATAGAGAGGCATCACTGGCAAAAAGGTTTTTGCAAAAATCTCACCATGCTTAAGCATCTAGCTATTAATTGGGCAAAGGAGAAGAACAGTAAGGAAACCACTCAGCTCACCCACACTGAAGCTGAGTTATGCTCCCTTTTAGATGACCGGAACTTAGGTTTCACCTCAGGTGAAGAAAAGTCGCGTTCGATTGAGTTGGAAAACCAAAAGGCAAATATCCTAAGATTAAGGGAGGAAACTCATAGACTGAGAAGCAGAGCAATCTGGCTGAAAGCTGGTGATGAAAACTCAAAGCTCTTTCAAAGTTATGCAAAGGGAAGGAAAGTCTCAAATACCATTTGGAATCTCCCTCTCCCAGAGGGGGGCCTTGTAGACTCTTTCAACAAGCTCTCCCAGCTCGACACATCTCACTTCAGGAGCATTTACAGAAATCCACCAGGCTCAAACCTGGTTGAGATCATCAATGTGGCAAATCACTTTCCCAGATATGTAAATGAGGAGGATACTGAAGACCTTATGGCTCCTGTCACCATGGGGGAATTGGAGAGCACTTTAAAATGGTTCAAGAAACACAAAAGCCCTGGCCCGGATGGTTGGACAATGGAATTCTATCTAGCTTTTTATGATCTACTGGGTCAGGACTTGCTGAGGGTGGTGGAGGAAAGCAGATCATCTGGTTGTTTATATCATGCTATTAACTCAACTTTCATTGCCCTCATTCCCAAGACTGACTCCCCATCCTCATTCAATGACTTTCGCCCCATTTCATTGTGTAATTGTCTCTACAAGATCATCTCCAAGATTATTGCCAACCGACTCAGACCCATCCTTTCAAAGCACATTGCTCCTCAACAATTTGCGTTTCTTGAAGATAGACAGATCCATGAAGCCATCGGTTCTGCCCAAGAAGCCCTTCATTCCATTTGGTACAAACATCTCAAAAGCATCCTTCTTAAGATTGACCTGTCTAAAGCTTTTGACCGGGTCAGCTGGCTTTACATTAAAATGCTCCTCATCCATCTGGGTTTCCCCCTACCCCTCATCAACTGGATCATAGCTTGTGTCACTACCCCCTCTTTCAGTTTTCTCATTAATGGATCGGCCTCCGATTTCTTCCACTCTGAAAGGGGGCTTCGACAAGGATGCCCCCTATCTCCTCTTTTATTCCTTATTTTTATGGAGGGATTGAGTCATTTAATCATTTCTGCAAAAAGAGATGGATCTCTCAGTGGTCTCAAGATCACTGATGATTGTTATCTCACACATCTATTATTTGTGGATGACGTCCTTATCTTGCTGGATGGTAGCATCAGAGACTCACTGACTTTTTCTCGCATACTTCAGCTTTTCTCGAGGGCCACTGGCATGATTGTAAACCAGCAAAAATCCACTATTACTTTTGCGCGCACCTCTGTCAATGAATCGCAGTACGCTCATCAGGCCTTCCCTTACAATATCCATCCTATGAACAGAGGACTTAAATACCTGGGATTCTGGTTAAAGCCCTCGGGTCAAAGGATAACAGATTGGGTCTAGCTCGTCACCAAATTGGAGAAAAGGCTCACCTGTTGGAGTCACAGATACCTTTCCAGGGCAAGGCGATTAGTGCTTATCAAAACTGTACTGGAAGCAACCCCAGTTTTCTGTATGGCTCTTGCCAGGATACCCAGACATATTCTTGCTCGCCTACAGCAAATATGCAACAGATACCTATGGGCTGGAAGCCAGGACAAATGCATCTTTACCTAGATTGGCTCGCAAAAGATAGCACTCCCAAAGAGGTGGGGGGCTTGGGGCCTAAAAGATCTTCCACTATTTTCACAAGCACTGGCGGTGAAAATGAGCTGGTCTCTGCTAACTAGCTAGAACTTGTGGTCACGTCTATCATATCATAAATATATATGGCCCCTTGATATATTGGAATGGGTAAGGCTCCCTAGCTGGAAAAGAGTAGGTATATCATCTGTATGGAAGGCATTGCTTTACTCATTACCCTTGATCAGGGATAACCTGGTTTGGAGAATCAACGACGGATCCATGGCTCGAATAGGAATGGACCCTTGGATTGGCAGCGGAGGTAGGCATATCCTATCACAAGATCTGGTTAAATATCTACATTCCTGAGAAATAAAAGTTTTTGCACAAATTGCAGACCAGGAAAATATAGGGATTTTTTATCAGGCATGGAGGACGGTGCATCAATTGAACCTCCCACATAGATGGCATCAGGAATGGCAGAACTTCAGAGAGGCTCTAATTGAATCCCACATCAGAATCAAAGAGGGCCCGGATGAACTTATATGGAGCCAAGCTGAGAGTGGTAAATATACTCCCAAGGTCAGTTACATTTTTCTAAACATTCATAAAAAACCTGATACTATCTTGACATGGTGGCACATCATTTGGAAGCTCACAACATCACCAAGATCAAAACTGTTTTTCTGGTGTATACTGAGGAAAAGAGTACCTACAGGGCAGAATCTCATGCATAGAGCTCAATATGGACCAACTTGGTGCGTTCTATGCAAAGGAGCATCAGAATCCACAGAGCACCTTTTCATGCGATGTAGAGCTATACAAGATCTGTGGCGCTCTCTCTCTAATATAATCACGTTCGATGGAAATTGGGATGGAACGGACCTGAAAGATGCATGGGAAGCATGGGTGCAGAGACACAAAGGATCGAAGAGCTTAAACCTCCCAATTCTCGTTAATTGGCATATCTGGAAAGCCCGTAATCGCCTTATATTTGACAACAGGCCTGTTCACTGGCCTATGATTGAGGCCGGGATTATTGCTGCACATAGGGAACTACCAGACCCCCTGCCTCCTAAAGAACGCCATCCTCATCCACCTCCCTACATTGACTCTAATACACCATGGGCTTTCTTCGATGGAGCTGCAAACCAACAGGGTTGTGGGGGTGGTTTCATCATTCACATTAATGAACATCATTACTACAAAGTAAAATTGGGTCTGGGAGCAGGAACAAACAATTATGCTGAGCTCATTACTTTACGACACTTACTACATTTTGCTCTGAGTCACCACTGCACCAGCATCAATATCTTCGGGGATTCAAAAATTATAATCAATTGGTTCAATGGCATATCTGACTGTCACATACACACACTCAGCATCATTTTAAATGAAGTATATGTATTCAAAGCAGCTTTTAACAACATCTCTTGCTCTCATATTTACAGGGAACATAACTGCAACGCTGATAAATTATCCAAGGAGGCCGCGCTGATGAACAGGGGTATATGGGAGATTACAGAGGTGCAAGGACAAAATGAATACAAATACTACCATCGGCCATACATAGATCAGAGCTATCAGCGCCCACCTGGTCACTAAATACTGGGAGTTATTTTTCTTTTTGTAATTACTGCTCTCTTTTTTGACAAACACATATGCATATTTTTTCATAAGACACAGTATAAGCCTAGAAAGGCCAAATGTATATAGTTTTTTGACAGTACATATCAGAGAAATATAACAGATTGCCCTACGAGGTATATCTGAAAGATGGACATATATAGCTCATTATATGTAATTATCCAAGAATGATCACCGTTCACAGTGGTAACAACATATGCGCAAAGCATCTACAATATATAATTTTTCCAATATAATGAAAAATTACGGATTTTCCTAGAGGAAAAAAGTAGTGCTCATAGGTATGAAGGATCAAGAATTTCTAGATGCATGGCTTGCACAGCTGGATGAACTTAAGGAAGAGATATTTCTAGCTAGATTTCACCAATAGGTCCAAAAGCAGCGTGAAAAGGCATGCCATGATAAACATATTAAGTTGCACACCTTTAATGTAAATGACTTGGTTTTGTTATATGATAGTAAGTTTGATCAATTTCTAGGAAAGTTTAGAATGAAGTAGTTAGGGGCTTATGTCATTAAGGAGATTACTGATAGAGGAGTGGTACAGCTGGTCAAATTGAATTGAGATCCCTTGCCAGGAAAGGTGAATGGCAGTCGATTGAAACCATACATTGGCGGTCTGACAATGTGATTAGATGAAGGTAGCATAGTCTTAGCACTCCAGGCAGCTGAAAGGAGGTGTGGGACTATAAACTACACTACCCGAGTTGGGGAGCTATGCGATTGGAAAATTGTACGAAGCAAGGAAGTGTCACAGGGTCTGTGACAGTACAGAATGAGCTGTGCTACACACGGAGAAATCACACAAGTCAGTTGAAAAGTGACCATTGAGGGCACTGTTCATGATTTGATAGTTTAAATGCAGCCAAATGGAGTAGGGGGTCGACATTTAAGATGAAATGTATTGCTCATATGCTTGAAAATCTACCACCAATCCAGAATTAATGGACCTAATTTGGTGGAAATGGTTGGATTTGAATTCAAAATGACCTATAAATTACAAGTTTCTATCCAGCAAAAAACACTTGGCATTTTAAGAATTGAGTTGTTGATCTCTCAAGCGCAAATGAATCGTGAGCACTATGAACTTCTAATCGCTACTAAAATATTTGCAACTTTGCCGATGGAAACACCAGAGTTCTTGAATAAAAACATGTCAGTACCCGCAGAATTTAGAGATATCGAAGAAGACGAGCTAGCACTAGAAGTGGAGATGGAAGAAGAAGTGCCAGCTCCAGAGGTTGTTGAGGGGCTCACTGAAGTCCCTAAATCATCGAGAACACTGAGACCGAAGCCAACCATTTGAGGTCATTCGAGGTCCTGACTAGCTTGCAGGAGGACCCAAATGTACAGAGGCTAGAGACAGAAGCAGGCGAGCTACAACAGTGCTACGATGAGGTTAAGGGCACAAAACAAACCATCGTGCTAACGCAAAGAGTAGCCAAGCTGTAGGAGGCCAAGCAACTAAAGGAACAGGTGGACGCAACACTGCACAAGGAAGCACTACTCAAGGCAAGACTAAAGCCCTGGCTGGATGAGGCTAATGCAATAACAGGGAATATCGAAGGCAAGCTTACAACAATGCAGGAAATGCAACAAACGCTTCAGGCTTACATCGTAGGAGAAGTGATCGAGAACACAGTGTAAGATGCGAAGCACGCAACAACTCAGTGCACGGCCAAAGTTGTGGTCATACGAGTTGAGCTTGAAGGACTTCACGCAAAGATCTCCATGCCTACCGAGTGACTCGAGGGTGAGTCACAATGTTTGTGCTGGGGGCCTATTGGGAACAAGATTCCCAAAAGGATAGTTTTGTGGCTAAAAGCCCATATTTTGGTCAAATTTTGTAATAAACTTATAAAGACTCTGCATTTTGTGGTCACGGAGTGCGTAGGTGTTATAAGTCATAAATGGATGTCCGCCCTTATTTTTGTAAAGTAAAGTCAGTTATAAGAGATCTACGACCATGGTATTGTATAGAAAGAGCTAAGCTCTAAGTAGTTTTGGAGACACACAATGTAAGAGAGTCATAACTTTATGTTAAGAAGTCTAAGCTTTCAGGTCGTAGCATAGGTAGAGGCTCTGCAGCTGAGTGCACAAAGGCCTAGGGTGGAAGTCTGTAGCTGAGTGCACAGACCCCTGCAACTGTGTGTGTAGGGTGAATAGAGTCTGTAATCCCTTGGAAGAGATTAATAAATAGAAGTATTCTGCAATTTTTGTGTCTTTCTTCTGATTAATGCACCTTATCATTTTATGTATGAATTTCCTTTATAATGCTTATGTGATGTGTGAATGTGTATGATTATATTGGATAACTAAACACATATAAGAATATTTTTTTACACGGTGCTAATTGTGAGTAACTATTAAGATATGAAAGACACTTGGACTAATCTAGAAATCTACATGGTACGTTGCCTTGGCAGTGAGAAAGGGTATAGATAAAGGGTAAGGGCTACCTGAAGGATAACTGAACCTTTTCATGGAGGTATTGAAGGACAAAAGAGAAGGCTTGTCTGCCAAGCCCTAGAGAAAAGTGACTTGTGTGAAGGCAAGAATAAAATGAATAAAATGACAACATGATCATCTCATGGTGGCGAAAGTTGGTTCCAGCATCCCCCCATATTACTTCGGGTGAGACTTCGGTCCACGCTCTGCAGGCTAATTCCAAGTGGGACAGTAATGTAGGGATCTGTTTGGCTAACTAACACTGAACCTTGGTTAGGACCCCTCAAGCCAATGGTTCCTAAACTTTTGGAGTCACTTTGAGGCCCTAAATGACGTTTTTTTGGAAATATACCACCAACAACTTTTGGCAAGTCATTTTTTTTCATATTCCTCGGAGAGGTCTTTCTAATGAGATATCATGCATGTCAAACAGAGATAATATGACCAAGTCATGGCCCCAGGAAGTTTCCTATCGAGCTAACCCCAATGGGGCCCGTAAACTCTTGGTGCTACATCTCCTTGGGTTAGGGTTTTGGTTTTGTAGGGTTTTCTCTTATTGTTTAATAATATAAAGGCCCTTGGGCCTCATTGTAATGTAGTTCAGAGGCATGTAGCCACCACATCTCTTCTCTAAGATGAGCTACCATCGTCGAGCTAGTCTCATTTCCATACTGTTTGTAATCATATTTCATTATTTGATATTAATCAAAGTAAGTGCTATTTGTATTGTATCTATGTATTTATGGTTATATCTGTAATTTTTTGTCTTCCTATTTAAATTCAGATCACTGTTGGGACTCCTACACCAAACGGTCTGATGTCTAATTTAGACTTCTTACTTGGGAGATCCCCTCACTTGTTGGTGGGTCCAATACCGTCAACATAATTTCATAGTGGACATTAATTATCATCATCATCATCAAGTAGTGAAAGAATTACATATCTCCCTTGTAATAAAAACAAATTATATTTTTTACATTCAATTAATTTATTTCTGTTATGAATAAAATAATAAATAATTAGTTATGAAGGGTCAAAAGGTCAAATAACATGACCATTCACCTTAGTGACAAGTCAATGCCTATATAGGCAACATCCACAAAGGCATCTAATCACCATTTTTCATATTATTCAATCTATATACGCCTACATTACATACATATACAAGTTATCAAATAATGCATCAGGTTTTGTTCTAATGGTGGTATTATAGTAGTTCTTTCCTTGGTTGGTGGTTTCACTGACTCACTGCGTTATAGCTATTCGATGCTCACTCATTGTTGGTTCATTGTCCACCATTGTCTCTATTGTCCAATGTATTTTTGCACATTCATTCACTAGTCATTTTCACCATTGTTCCAAGCATCACTTTTTCATTGTCAACCTCATCCCTCGTTGTTTTTTCTTACTCATTGAGCATTATCATCCTTCCACCACCATTTCGCATCATTTCATATTCCCCACACTACCTTCCTCCCCACTTCCACCACCTCATGGTCCTGCTACAACAACATATTTCAATCATTCATTAGCCACAACAACATGTGTCGCACTCACCAATTGCCTTATGCTCCTACTATAGCAACATGCATTGATCACTCATTCACTGCCTTGTGCTCCTACTGTAGCAACACATATTGATCACTCACCATCTTCTTCATGCTCCCACCGCAATGTAGGTTTTAACCCTGTACAGAAATTACCTGCATATGAATTTTAAAACATAGAAAATAAGCAATGCAAGAGCATAACACATAAAACACATACACACAGAGATTTTCCCGTGGATCCCAAAATCAGGACTACTAGCTTCATTTTTCGTTATGTTCCTTTCAAATACATATTTATAGATGTTGAAGCATCCACTACCATGGACTAAAAACCATCGCATACAATACCATGGACTGAAAACCATCGCATCCAAAACCATGGACCAAAAACCATTGCGTCCAAAACCATCTAGGAAAACCATAAACAAAACCATAGGTAGGTCAAAGAAACCTAAAATAGTGTCCAAAAAAAGTTTCCTTAGGGTGCTACCATGGACCCCATAGAGTGGGGCTACCTGCCGCCCCCAAACCCCCTGGATGGGGGGGGGGGGGGGTATCTCCACGACTGTAGAATCTAAACAACAAAGGGGGGGCTCCATCCCCCCTCTAATCCCCCTGAAAACTACGTACACTAATCGTGCAAAGAATATAACACAACCCAACATTCTCCCACTTGTTGTTTTCTTTCCACCCGGGGCCACAAGAGAGCTTAGTCATTTAGCCAGCCCTAAAATGCCCATTGTCTCTCTACAAGAAGAGAACTTCTCAGAGCTCACAGATTTTGTCAATGCATCTACAATATTCTTCAAACTTTCCATCTTTACCAGCAACACCTTTTTGTCTAATATCATATCCCTCACAAAGTGATACTAAACATCAATGTCCTCTATCTTTGAATGATAAGTAGGGTTCTTTCCCAAGAAAATTTTACTTTGGTTGTCACAATCTATCCTTTTAGCTCCTTGTACTAACCCCATACTTGAACACAATCTCTACAATCAAACTGCTTCCTTGCTTCCATGAGTGGCTGCCATGTATTCTACCTCTCTAGTTGATAATGCCACTATAGATTGCTTCTTACTCATCCAGCTGACTGCACCTCCAAATAGGTTAAACACATACCCACTTGTAGATCTTCTCTGATCTAGATCTCCAGCCCAGTCTCAATCAACAAAGCCATGGATATCCAAAATTCTATCCAACCCTAGTCTTCCTTGGTAGCACAAACCATAATCACCAGTGCCACGCAAATACCTAAAAAAATGCTTCACTGATGTCCAATGCCCATTTCCTTTTTTTGACATAAACCTGCTCAATACTCTCACTACATGTGCAATGTATGGTTGAGTACAAAACATCGCATACATCAGGCTACTGACTGCACTTGCATATGGAACACAACACATGTCCTCTTCCTCTTCTTGTGTCTTGGGACACTGTGTGTAGGAATTTACAGGGTAAGTTCCTCAGAAAGAACACCAAAAGGACACCGCTCACAACCAGATCACAGATCAATACACCAGTATTTTTGACGTGGTTAAAACCCTCAAAGAGGGAAACAGTCCACGGCCTGCGCCAACGTGGCTACTACAGGCAATTTATTAATCAAAGAATGAAAATTTACATAAGCTTCTCTCATGCACGGATTACCCGAACAATGACCCTCCATGCGCTTTAAATAGAACTCATGGACCAATCGGGTGTCAAGCCACAGATCAAGTGTCGTTAATACCGAGGAGAGAGTGAACCGTCGGATCACTGCACATCGTGACAATCGGATTGTAAGTTACAAAATGTACAACGGTAAAGAAACACACTTTACCTAACTCTATACCTAACTCTATACTAGACCAAGTTGAACTTAACTACTTCCTATGTGTCGGAATATCCTAACATCCCCCCTTAGGAACAACTTGGGATAGGATTGAAGGATTTACAAATATGACACAATAGGAGAAGGAAGGATGCACTAGAGCCTATCCCCCCTTAGTGACAACTTCCTGAACTCCAAGCATATATCGAAGTTTAGTGAACTTCGCCTCTGTGAGAGCCTTTTTGAAGATCTCTGCAACCTGATCATCTTTTGAACAATATTGCACTTCAAGAACATGGTCATGAATGAGATTTCTGATGAAGTGCATGTGTAGTTCAATGTGTTTGCTGCGCTGATGCTGGACTGGATCTTTGCATAGCTGAATGGCACTTTCATTATCACACCAAAGTGTGGTTGGATGCTGCTGCTCAAAGCCAAACTCTGATAGGATCTGACGAATCCACAAGGCTTCCTTACTAGCTTCCACGGCACCACGATACTCTGCTTCTGCTGACGAAAGAGAAATGGAAGCCTATTTCTTACAAGCCCATGTAATAGGTCCTGAACCAAGAGTGAAGACATAACCGACAGTAGACTTCCGATCATCAGGGTCACCAGCCCAATCAGAATCAGTGAAACCAACTAATAGAGGAGCTGCCTTGGCACTGTAATGAATCCCAAACTGTACTGTACCTTGAACATAACAAAGTATTCTTTTAGCTTCTTTCCAATGACTTTCATGGGGGTTTTGCATAAAACGAGCAACAAGGCCAACAACAAAGGAAAGGTCAGGACGAGTATGGGTTAAATACAAGAGTTTTCCTATAAGTTGACGGTATAAGGTAGCATCAACTTGAGTAGAAGTACAAGAGATTGAAAGTTTGACTCCAGACTGAAAGGGAGAAGGGGCCGGCTTACAGTCTTCCATGTGAAAATGACGAAGAATATCACAAGCATACTTGGACTGGGAAAGGGAAATACCCTCCTTGGATTGCAAGACTTGAAGACCGAGAAAATAGTGTAAGTGTCCTAAGTCTGTCATTTCAAATTTCTTTTTAAGGCTGGACTTCACATGGTTTATAAGGTTGGGATCACTACCAGTAAGAATAAGATCATCAACATAAAGAACAAGGATGATAAGAGAGTTGCCCACTTTCTTGATGTAGACAGTATTGTCAGAATAACACCTAGAAAAGCCAGATTCTAAAAGAAAGGTATCCATTTTGGCATACCAAGCCCGAGGAGCTTGCTTGAGACCATAAAGAGATTTCTTAAGTCAACATACAAGGCTGGAGTCTGTTTGGATGAAGCCAATGGGTTGTTCCATATAGATTTCTTCATGCAAGTCCCCATGCAAGAAGGCATATTTAACATCCATCTGATGGACTTCCCATTTTAAAGAGGCAGCAAGGGAAAGAACAAGGCGGATAGAGTTCATTTTGGCAACAGGGTAGAAGGTTTCAGTGTAGTCAATGCCTTCAACCTGTGAAAATCCCTTAGCAACAAGACGAGCTTTATGTTTATCAACTTTCCCATCTGGTCCATACTTGGTTCTGTAAACCCATTTACATCTAACAAGTTTGCGTCCCTTTGGTAGAGGAACAAGATCCCATGTATCATTTGTCAACAATGAATGATATTCTTCATTCATAGCTGCTTCCCAATGTGGATGGCCTGAAGCTTCTGCAAAAGTGTCAGGATCATGATTTACTGGAGCTTGAGCCAGTAAAGAAGAGGCTCTTTCAAACTGAGAACGTGTACGTCGTTGATCTGTAGGATCACCAGCAAGATCACCTGCTGCATCCCGAGTAGCACGAACCCATCTTGGAAGTTGAGGATCCTGAGAAGGTGGGGGAGGATTGTCATCCTCACTTTCATCATCTGAAGAAGAAATGTTTTCAAAATTAGAAGAGATAGGAAGAGGTGGCACATCCGCTGGACTAGGCTCGCAAGCCGATTTATTTTCATCAAATTTTACATCTCTTCTAATGATAACATTTTTGGACTTAAATGGAATAAGTCTATAACCTTTTACATCTTCAGAATATCCAACAAAAATACATTTCTCACTCTTAGGTTCTAAAGCTTTATGCTTTTCATCTAGAATATGGGTCCATGCTTCACTTCCAAAAACACGAAAGTGACTTACATCTGGTTTAATGGAACTCCAAGCTTCTTCTGGAGTGAGATTCTTTAGAACCTTAGTAGGAGTGCGATTTATTATATAATTTGCACAATTAATTGCTTCGGCCCAAAAACTAAGACTGAGTCCTTTAGATTGCAGCATACAATTAGCCATTTCCTTTAAGGTGCGATTTTTCCTTTCAGCTACACCATTTTGTTGTGGAGTGTATGGAACAGTATGTTGCATTTGAATTCCATTTTCCGTGCAAAAGTTGATGAATGTGTTTTTAACATATTCTCCACCATTATCAGTTCTTAGCTTAAGAATTTGATGTCCAGATTGTTTTTCAACAAAGGCTTTGAAGGCCAAAAATGTGTTAAATACTTCGCTCTTGAGTTTTAAGAAGTATACCCAAGTGCGTCTGGAGAAATCATCAATGAAAGTTAAGAAATACTTGCAGCCAGAGAATGAAGCAACAGGAAGTGGACCACATAAATCACTGTGCACAAGCTGTAAAGGGGCTGAGGCGTGCCAAGAGGCACGTTTTTCAAAACTCTCCCGATGATGTTTTTCGAGTACACATCCGGAACAAACACCATCTCTGCAAGATACCATAGGAAGACCTGTCACAATATTTTCTTTACATAGATGCTGAAGGGAGCGATAGTTTAAGTGACCAAATCGCTCATGCCAAAGTTTGCTCACTTCATCATTATGAGCAACAAATACTGAGGGAAGATTTGATGACCCAAAGTTGTGAAACTTATACAACCGTGTGGAATCATCAGCAATACCAGTAGCTAGAATCTGTTTAGGATCTCTTAGATCCTTGATTACAACATCATGAGGTGAAAATTCAACAATTTTACCTTCACCTGAATGAGTTATCTGATATACAAATAGAAGGTTGCAGGATAAGGTTGGAACACATAATACATCATTAAACTGACCATTGTCTAGATGAACAGTTCCAGTCCCTACAACATTAAGAGATCTATCATCACCAACATATATATTTTTGGTGTTACAATCATTTAAAGAAGAAAACATGGCTTTGTTTTTGGCCATGTGATAAGAGGCTGCAGAATCAATGAGCCACTCATGAGAATGAGAAGAAGAAGATACATTTAATGCATAACCAGACTGAGATGATTGACAACGACATGCAGAAAGTGCCATTCCTGAAGATGAAGTTGAAGTTGAAGTTGAAGAATGCTCCACATGTATGTTATGTTTCTTCGTTGCGGCTTCCAAGGCTTCCATCTTCTTAAAGCATTTAGATTGTAAGTGGCCATCTCGATTACAAAAGTTACAATGTCTATCAGTCTTCTTCCATTTGTTTTTATTGGTCCTATCATTTTGCTGAAATGATCTTTCATTTTTAGGCTGAGTTTGCTTAGGACCCTTGTTTGGTTTAGGACCATTCTTTTTAGGATATGACTTCTTAGGATTCTTTGAATTTGGTTTCTGCTGGGCGGCTAATGCTTTCTTGGAAGAGTTTCCAAGATTAAGAAGACCAAGGTGTAAGAGTTTTTCTTGTTCTCTTATTAAAGAATCACAAAAAGAGTCAAAGGAAGGGGCCTTGTAGTCTTTTCCCTGACAAATGAAAGCTTCCCTTGTAGAATGGAAGGTGGAAACAAATACAGAGTAGGCTGGTCCCAACTTAGTAAGGATGGAATAAATAAGGTTACTATCTTCTTTCTTAACCTTAACACCTTCCAAGAGATATCTAAGGGTCTTGAATTTGGAAAAGAAATCTTCAATGCAAGAAAAATTATTAGGATCCAATGTAAGCAACTCATTTTCAAGTTGATGGGCTCTAATTTCATTTTTAATCCCAAAAACTTTAGTGATTTGTTCCAATGCTTCATGAGGAGTCTCAAGTTCTGCAATATGGAATCTAAGATCAGGAGAAATAGACATCCCTATCAAACCACGTGCTTGATCTTGTCTATTTTCCCATTTTGCAGCCTTGTCTTCATCTTTTGGTTTCTTCTCTTGGTCTGTGGCTATTCTGTAGAGACCTTTACTTCTAAGAAAATATTCCATGTAGGATATCCATTGGAAGTAGTTAGTGCTGTCAATAATGACCTGGCATGGACTTTCCATTTTTTTTTTTTTAAAATGAATCTGAAGATGCTGAAAGTAAGTGTTCCAATGGATAGATCTCGAAAAATTAGGCGGTTTTTAAAAAAAATGGCTGTGAAAAAGGCTTCCGGATGAAGAAGTTATGGCTTTTTGAAAAAAAAATTGTTGAAGTTGCCGACAAAGTGCGCGAATGTGCAGAAATGAAAAAATCCGCCCCCACAAAATGGAGACTTGAACCCAAGACCTCTACTCTCTTAAAATAGCTTTGAACCAATTGATCTATACAAAAAATTTGAGAGAGAGAGAGAGAGAGAGAGAGAGAGAGAGAGAGGGCCTTGGTTTGTGTGCTTGCCTTGAGAAAGCTCTTTTTCCCTACAAAACACAAAACACAAAACCCAACACGAACATGCAAAGAAAACGAACCTTATGGCTCGAAGTTAGCTGTAGCCAAAAAACTAGATATTTTAAAAAAGAACCTTGCGGCTCAAAGTTAGCTTTAGCCGAAAAACTAAATATTTTTCTCAATGTTTCTGATTTTCTGAGATCACACTATGGTGCAGGGAAAAGAGCATACGCATGAGAAAAATCCTTCCTTTCTGTTTCTGATTTGCCCAGATCGCACAGAGTCGCAGGGCAAAGAGCATACGCAGAAATGAAAGGTATAGATCTGGTTAAAAAAAAGCTAAATAAACTGAAACCGAAATAAGCAGAGAGAAAATAACAGTAAACTGCAAATAAACACTATATACCTCCATATCTTAAAAAAGATGCAGCTAGAGCTACCGGAAACCTTTTCGCGTGAAACGAAAGGGGTTCCTCACTGGAACAGACGCTCCGAACACAACAGAGCAGTCCTCTCGGCCCGAAAGCAGTCAGAAACAACAGATCTAGGAAACAGAAGTCCGATGCAGTTCTACCGGCTTCAGATTTGGATCACCAACGGACGCGGCCCTCAAATAGCTCTGATACCATGTAGGAATTTACAAGGTAAGTTCCTCAGAAAGAACACCAAAAAGACACCGCTCACAACCAGATCACAGATCAATACACCAGCATTTTTGACGTGGTTAAAACCCTCAAAGAGGGAAACAGTCCACGGCCTGCGCCAACATGGCTACTATAGGAAATTTATTAATCAAAGAATGAAAATTTACATAAGCTTCTCTCATGCACGGATTACCCAAGCAATGACCCTCCATGTGCTTTAAATAGAACTCATGGACCAATCGAGTGTCAAGCCACGGATCAAGTGTCGTTAATACCGAGGAGAGAGTGAACCGTTGGATCACTACATATCGTGACCGTCGGATTGTAAGTTACAAAATGTACAACGGTAAAGAAACACACTTTACCTAACTCTATACCTAACTCTATACTAGACCAAGTTGAACTTAACTACTTCCTATGTGTCGGAATATCCTAACACTGTTCAACAGATAGTTTTACACCTATAGGAATAGGAACCTCCACCGGTTTACTATCCTCCATATTAAACCTCTATAATATTATCTTGACATGCTTCCTTTGGTTTAACCATAGCTTCCTCCTTGCCTGATATATTTTAATTTTCATGCCCAAAATATAGTTTACATCACCAAGATCTTTCATGTCGAATTTGGAGGACAATCGGGTCTTCAAATCTTGGATAATTTCTTTGTCATTTCCAACCAACAACATATCATCCACATACAAGACTAGATAAATAACATGGCCAGCAATTAATTTTAAATACATACAGTGATCTGCTTTGCTTCTTGTGAAGTGAAGTCCCCATATAAATGTATCAAATTTCTTATAGCACATCCTTGGTGACTATTTTAACCCATACAAGACTTCTTTAACTTGCATACCAGTTCTTTCTTACCCTTCACCACAAAGGCTTCAGGTTGCTTCATGTAGATCTCCTCTTCTAGATCCCCATGAATAGATGTTGTCTTCACATCCATCTGTTATACCTCAAAATTAAAAGCAGGAGCAACAGATAAAAGTAATATAATATAAGGCACCTTGGCAACCTTAGAAAAAATATCACCAAAATCAATTCCCAACACCTGGGAGTAACCTTTTTCTACCAACCGAGCTTTATATTTCTCCACATTTCCTTCTGCATTTGTCTTCTTCTTGAACACCCATTTGTTGCCAATGAGTTTCCTTCCAATCGGAAACTCCACCAGATCCCATGCCTCATTTTTGTGCAAAGATGACATTTCATCAACCATGGCCTCCGACTGGAAACTCCACCAAATCCTATGCCTCATTTTTGTGGAAAGATGACATTTCATCAACCTTGGCCTCTTTCCAGAGTTTTCCATTGTCTGAATCTACTACTTCCTTCATAGTTCTAGGATCATCATCATCAATAAATAAAGCAAAATTTGAATAGAAAGAAGACGAACTATACCTTTCTTGCTCCCTTCTTTCTCGAATTGATCTTCTTACACCTGGAGTTTGTGGCTCTTCATCTTATGACTCCTCTTTTGCTATAGAGTTTGATTCTTCCTCCTTTAGCTCGAACTCTATCTCCCCAGTTTCCTTTGGTTGGACTTCATGTTTAATAACATCTTTAACCTCTCTGAACACCACATCTTGGTTGTACACAATCTTCCTTGTTACAGGGTTCCAAAGCTTATAACCCTTTAAACCATCCTTATAGCCAATAAAGATTCACTTTTCAGATTTACTATCCAATTTTGTTCTTTTTTCCTTTGGAACATGTACATATGCATCACATCCAAATACTCTAAGATGTGAAAGAGTGGGTTTCTTACTAGTCCATACCTCTTGTGGAGTCTTAACCTCCAATGCTGATGAAGGTGACCTGTTGACCATGTAACATGCACTCTCCATTATCTCTACCCAGAATTCATGTCATAGTTTGGCACCAGTTAGTATGCTTCTTGCCCTTTCCATCAATGTCTTGTTTATTGTTTCTGCAACTCCATTTTTCTCAAGTGTTTATGCAATTGTCTTCTTTCATGCTATACCATACTTATAGAATTATTTAAATTCCTTACTGCAAAACTCTCCATCGTTATCTGTCCTCAGCAACTTTATCTTCTTCTCTATCTGGTTTTCCACTAGAGCCTTAAATTTCTTAAACCTGTCAAATACTTTAGATTTCTTCTTGAGGAAATATATCCATGTATTCCTTGAGAAGTCATATATAAATGATACATAGTACATAGAATTTCCCAGTGATGAAACCTTCATAGGTCCAAACACATCACTGTGCACAAGCTCTAATATCTGTTTCACTCTCTTACCACCAGAGGGGAAACTTGCCCGATTCTGCTTCCCATATACACAATTTTCACAGAAATCAAAATTCAGAGAGATATTAGTCATACCTTCTACCATTCCCTTACCATGAAGTATTCGAAGGCCCTTCTCTCCAATATGTCCAAGCCTTTGATTCCATAGCATGGTCTTTTCTCCAGAGACCACTAGATTTTCTGCTCCACTTTCAGGAACCACAAAACTATTTCACCCATCATTAACAGTGCTACCTTGCAGCTTGTATAGAGTTGCAATCCGAACTCCACGTGCCAATACCAGTGCTCCCCAAACCATCTTGTAGGTAATCTTCTCGAACACTATTTTTACACCTGCATCATCTAGCTTGCTTACGGAAATAAGATTTCTGACCAATGCAAGAATATGCAGAACACCTAGAAGTTTTCTAACCCTTCCATCTTGCAACTTCAACTTTAATTTTCTACGACCAATGATTCTAGCCTTCTTATCATCCCCTAAGAATACATGACCACCATCGTATTTCTCATACTCACAAAACTGCTCTCTATGGGGAGTGAAGTGAAAGGATGCACCTGAGTTAATCAACCATGCCTCATGATCTACATGTGTACTTGAAGAAGCCAAGTACACATCCCCACCTTTATCTCAGGTGGTTTTCACCTCTGCAGAAGGAGAATCATAAGATCCCTTTCCTTTGTCAAGATCTTTAGATTTAAAGTCCCTTTTGTAGTGCCCTTCCTTTCCACATTTCCAGTGCACCACCATTACAGGTTTTCTTGGAGATTTAGATCTCCCTCTAGATTTAGATTTCCCACTGGATGACTTATTTTTGTTTCTATTTTGGGATCATCCTTGTATGGACAAGGCATCACCATTCTAACTTTCCATATTTTTCCGTCTCATCTCCTCCGTGAACAAGGATGATACTATTTCATCAAACTGCAAGGCAATTGCATTACTACCTATTGCAATAACCAGACTATCCCATGAATCCGGTAGAGAACACAACAAGCTATTGTACTTATCTTCATCTAAAATTTTCATATGAACAGAAAATAACTTACTTACCATAATATGAAATGAATTCAGATTCTTTTTCACCAAGTCTCCATTTCTCATCCTCAGGTTATACACCTTTTTCTGTAGGACTAGTGTTTTCATGAGAGACTTAGATTGGTACAAGGTCCCTAACTCATCCCACAAAGCCTTCACCATATCTTTCGTTGATACGTTTAACAATACTAAATCTGAGACACATAATCGTATTGTGCTCTTTTCCTTCCGATCCAACTTCTTACATTCTTCATCAGATAGTCCCATTGGTTTAGTACCCAGATCTACTATGATCCGCTGATCTTTATCCACCAACAGATCTTCCATCTTGAGTTTCCACAATTCGAAACTCTGACCATTAAATTTCTCGATCTCTATCTTTCCACTGCTCGCCATCTTCTTTCACCACCAGAATCAATCTCGTAGATCTCCCACTAAAGAGGGTCTACCACAGGCCCGAACAAAACCCCTCAACAATAAAAGGCATCACCTTGAAGCCAAAATAGCTTTGATACCAAATGTAGGTTTTAACCTCATATAGAAATTACTCGCATACAAATTCTAAAACATAGAAAATAAACTATGTGACAGCATAACACATAAAACACATACACACAAAGATTTTCCCCTGGATCCCAAAACCAGGACTGCGAGTTTCATTTTTCATTATGTTCCTTTGAATGTTACAATACATATTTATACATTCTGAAGCATCCAATACCATGGAATGAAAACCATTGTGTCCAAAACCATGCACAAAACCATAGGCAGGTCTACCCAACCTAATATAGGGTCCAAAAAAATTTACTCGGGCCGCTACCCCAGACCCCGTAGAGAGGGGCTACCCGCTCCCCTCAAACCCCTAGACAGGGCAGGCTAACGGCCCCACTACGCAATTAGTGCAAGGAAGGGGAGCTGCCGCCTCCGCTACACAATCAACACAATGAGGAGGGGGCTATCACCCCCGCTGCGCAATTGGCGCAACAAAGGGGCGGCTCCCCCCCCGTAAACTACGTAGGCTAGTTGTGGAAAGAATATAACATAGCCCAACAATTTCAACATACCTCAATCATGCATCTTTCTTTCAACCCATCTATTTTCCTACTCACTGTCGCATCCAATAATCAATCACCCTCTACCATACATCTCCCATCGACTGTTGGAAAACTCTGACACCAGCTCCCCAATATCTTCACCTTGAATCATGTCCAAAAGTCACGACTGATCTATGTATCCTTTTGTTTCATGGTTTAAATACCTAGGTTTAATAAACTATATATATATATATATATATATATATATATATATATAAGAAGAGAGTTCCTCCAAGAAGAACAAGAAGAAAATGGTGACCAATGATGAGTTACAAGTTGATATTAACTTCTACAGAGATGAAGTCAATAACATGTGACATCACCTCACTAAATTGGAAAAATAGAAAAAAAAAAAAATGTAGGAAAAAATAAGTTGATGTCGATGATGAAGAAAAGATTGTTGAGCGACCTCATAATTGACAAGCCTACCAAAAAAATCAATGAAAATAGTGAGAAGATTAATAAAATAATATAGATAGTATACACATTGATGTTACAATCTTCTCCCTATTAGTAGCGGGTGAATAGACTAAACAAAGCAAGTGAATTTGATCAACCAAAGCAACCCAAAATACACTTTTTAGGTAGGTAGTACTAGACCATGATTCTAGAAATAAGTCGCCAATGAATTTTAAATCAATTACCAAAATATGACATAAACAACCATAGAGGATCAATTGCTTAGGTCAAAAAAATAAACAAATTGTTTGGATCAAACCCACCATTAGATGAGAAAGAAAATATTTTGACCACCTCCAACATCTATGAGGGTGAAGAATATGATTGTTTCCTCTAGTGGATGAAAAAGTGTGACATCCATTCTTTTCATTTGCCAGGATTCAAAACAACAATATTATTGAAATTTTACGACAAAGGAAATGACAACCTATACAACAAATATTTACATCTCATATAGAAGGGTTTTATAAGTGATTATGCCCATGAATGGGACATACTAGTGATACAACACAACAAATTCACTAAGGATTAGCTATTAAGGATGAATATTTTTTTACTAGAAGACTATTTTTTGTTTTGAATTCAAACTATACGAGCCCAAAATTATTGAATAAGCTAGGTATGAAACTAGGCTTACTAAACAAAAGACAAGTTTAGCAAGTCAGGGTTCATCAGGGAAGTTCAAAACCAACAATAATACTCACGTAATAAAGAGGAAAAAATGAAGACACTATGGAGACAAATGGTCATCAGGACACATATGCCTGAATAAGACATTATATACTTATGAAGTTGTGGTGTCAAACACTTCAAGTCACGAGTTAGAGAAAAGGATGAAGAAGAAAAATAATTATAGCAATTGTTGGGAAGACTAAACATAAAGGATATAATTGTGAAGACATGTCCTTACACTACTATAAAATAGTAGATGGAAGGTAAGTAGAAGTACAAAATCATGATGACGACACCACTATAATGTACAATGCAGATTTAGACCGTGAGGAGACATGACAAAAATAATCATTCACTGCAATATCATGTTTCGAGCAAAATCATGATGAAGAAAGCAATTTTTTAAAAGACTAACAACAACTGACTACAAAGTACATTCCACCCACACCTTCAAAAGTAGAGAACCCAATCTCTAAGAAGAAAGAACACTAAGCTTACAACACCACCAAAAGCATGACAAGGAGATTATGAACCAAACCCTTGAAGCTTAAAGGGATCATAAGAGTCAGAAATTATCGATATACTAGTATATCCTAGCAATACTCGTAATTGTATGAACATTGATCTTCCTAAACAACTTAATCCTTGTGTGTGCCTAGAAAAGAACTTGACCATGATTTTCACTATTGGGAAAAATTTCGAGGAAATAGGAGAATTTCATAAGGTTTCAATGAGGATACAAGAACTAGAACTACAAACATAACTCTATGCCCTACTGCTCAAAGAAATGGATCTAGTGTTAGCTGTAGAATGGTTAACAAGGTTAGGAAGCTATACTACATAACTGGAAGAGCAATTCATGGAGTTTAATTAGCAAAGTGAAGACTATAAATCATATGGTATTGACAGCCCCATCCTTAAACAAGATGCAATAAATACAAGAACTTCACCAACACATGAGGCACAAATAAAGTCAAACTCATAAAATTAAATAGATGTCACTCCATAGTAACATGAACTACTAGAGAAAACCCTACTTATTATGCTTTTAGAACAAAGCATCTCTGAGAGGGTCTCAATGTTATTAAGAAAATAATAATAAAATAAATAATGAAATACTAATAATAAAAATTTAATTAGTTAATAACAAATAATTATCTATGAAGGGTCAAAAGGTAAAATAACCTGACCTTTCACCTTCGTGACGAATGAATGTCTATATAGGAAACCACCACAGAAACATGTAATCACCCCTTTCATTCTATTCAATAGAATACACTTACATTACATACAAATAAAAGTTATACAAAAAAACATTTATTGTTGTTCTAACAATGTCTTTATATAAGTTAACACAAAATTAAAATGTAAATTGAAGTATTTATTTATGGCCGACATTGATTTCTTTTGCTATTACTATTTTTTTATTTGTTAATGTAAGAATTAATTTATTATTTTTAAATATAAATTTATGGGCCACCTCCCTCATACTAGGTTGCAAATAATGTTATGAGATAACTTCTCCCTCATACTTGCTATGGAGCATATGTCTATGTAATAATATTGATTAATATAAAAGGTCTTTGGAAAGAAACATGGGTTTTAGTGATTTGGTTAGCATTTTTAGTAAATCACAGCTTAATAGATTGATATGAACAATGATTATTGATATCTACATTTGTATAAATCTTCTAGTATAAAAATTAAAATAATTCTCATTAAAAGTTCTTTAAAACTAAATAATAACAATATAATTATTTAAATTATATCTTTATTTTTATTTATAAAATTAAAATTATATTATATATGGTATGAAAATGTATTTATACACCATATTCCACTATCTACTTTATCTAAAAGACCACTTTTCTTTAATAATACCTAATACGATAAAATAACCATATTCATTTCTTTAGTAATACTTAATACCCTAAAATAATTTCTTGTTTGATGCATAATATATTCTTAACCCATAGTGGGACATCAAGGCAGCTGCTTCATTGGGATGTTATCCCCTCCGTTCAGTTTCAAATATGAAAAGGGGAATCTTTTGGCTGATTATGATAAGGCTCAAGAAGTAGGTTCACCCTTATCTATAGAGGTCTTGGCTCCAGTTAAAGAAGAGGAGTTGGCTCCCCCCTTATCCATGGAGTCTTGGATATGGTTCCTCGCTCAAGGAGTAGGCCCCTCCTTCCAAGGAGTCTTGGCTCTTGCTCAAGGAGCAGAGTAGGATCCCCCTTATCCGTGGAGTATTGGTTCTGGCTACTGGCTTGCGGAGTAAGATCCTCCTTCTCTATGGTATGTTAGTACTAGCTCATGGCTCAAGGACTAGAAGTAGGCTACAACTTCTCTCTAGAGTGTTTGACTCTTTCTAAGTCATATATAAAGAACTAGAACGCATTGTATTAGGAATATTTAACTTTTCCTATATTTAATTAGCATATTATTTGAAGTAGTTATAATTTTTTTTTAAAGTTTTTTAATAGTTATATTTTTAATTTTATTAAAAAATTAATAAAAATTGGTTGAAATTAAATTTTTTAATTATGTAGTATATATAATTTACATGTTTTCAAAGTTTTTTTAATACCATTTATGAATTCTCATCCTGATGATGAACCACAGAGGCTGGTTCGAAACGTCGATGCACTCAAACAACAGATGCGATGAATCCGGAAGATACAACCACACAGAGTACAAATCGCAGAAGTCTCAAATCCATAACCATTTATATATTTAAAAAAATATTAGAAATAATAAAAAACCGCAATCTTTAAGAAAATATATTTTTAAAATATATTTCTAAAACAAAAACCTAAAACATTTAAACAAAATCTTTTAACCTATTTTTTTTAAGTTTTTATTAATATTTATTTTTAATTTCCTTGCGTATTAAACAAATACACACATAAGTCATCATTAATTCCAAAGACATATGGGCAAGCCGTAGGTCTATTTCTCTCCTTCCATAGAAATTCGGTAACGATTCACGTTTGGAAAATTTGAAAGACACCCACCACAAGTTCAGCATTAGAAAAATAATTAAAACTGCGAGCAATATGCGAAAATTATGACTTCAGTTACATTTCACATCATGCGCCTCAGTATCACTGAAGGCACTGAGGTAGTGTGCGTGGAACGAGGAGAAAAGGAAAAAAAATAAATTCTTAGATAAAGTATGTCCTTTGGTTTATCTTTATACCATATTTCACTTACAACATCATATTTCACTATCTTAAAAAAATACTTTACCATACAATATTCCGTTATTTAGTAATAACTAATACCTTAAAATAATTCTTGATTTGAAACACAATATATTTTTAATAATCTATCCATTTAATTAAAACTATTTTAAGAGATGGAGTCACCCTTCAAAATGTTGAATAGATCACGAGTATTGTATTTAATGATGTAATCTTTCATTGATGAAGTAATAGAGTGTACGAGAGTGATATCTCTGTTTTTGAGTGTAGTTTCCAAGTACAGGCCTCACCTGTGAGCTACATCTCCTTCATTTCAATTCTGTTCACATTTTATCTTGGTATCAGAGCTCAGAGTGGGTGAGCCTAATCTTGTATCACCTTTTGTGACTGAATTGCCTTTGTGGCCAGCTTGCCTTGTGGCAGAATTGCCTATGTGGTTTGAGGTGCCTCTGTGGCTGCGTGTACACAAGGAGATTGAGTAGGTGGACTGCAGAACACCTGGCTCGGATTTGGATGTTTCTTTAGTTTTCTGAATAGAAGGGGATTGGCGCGCTTTTCGCGCTGATAGTAGCGCCAAGAAGGGAAATTGGTGCGACTGTTCGGGGATTAATTGCGCTAGAGCGCCAAAATACCTTATTGGCGCGAAATTTTACGGATTAATTGCGCCAGCAATTTTTCCTCGCACCAATTTTTTCTGGGCACGGATTTTTCGCTCAGATACATGCCAATCTACCTACAAGGAGATTTGCGAGAAGCCTCATCTTCGTTTGGTGGTTTGCGAAGGGAGAAGATCGGAGAAGTTGTAGATCTATCTGGGAGAGGCAGATCGGATCAGTTTTGATCAGATCGATTTTTGGCTGTATTGAAAAATAGCGAATTTGCTCATCGGAGCGCGACTAATTTTGTTGAGTTGTCAGATATTGGCAGATCTGAATCGGTGAGAGATTGATTTGAAAGGTATCGATTTTTTGTTACTGTTGGGTAGATTCATCTTTTAAATATGATCAGAATGAGTAAAATGATGGAATCTTACCTCAACGAGTCTGACAAACTCGATGGATCTAACTTCACGAACTGGAAGTTTAAGATCCAGACCTTGCTTGAGGGAGCGAATGCTTGGTCCATAGTTACAGGTGATGAGCAGAGGGCGAATGCGGGGACGCAGGAGCAAGACTGGGATAAGCGAGAGAACAAGGTGAAAGTTTTGCAGAAGATGTCTGTGAAGGATAACGTTATCCCGCACATCACAGACTGTAAAACGTCCGCCGAGATCTGGACAACCATAAAAAATCTGTATGAGACCCAGAACACAAGTCGAGTTATGGCACTCAAAAGCAAGTTGTTTTCGATGAGGATGAATGAAACTGAGACTGCTGCTGCATTTGTTACGCGAATCAAAGATGTGAAATATGCATTGGGCAACATCGGAGAGAAGGTCTCTAACTCTGATCTTGTCTCAATCACATTGAGCGGGATGCGAGATGAATTTCAGATGTTCATCACTAGTTTGGCGGCAAGGGAGAAAGCACCCACATTTGATGATCTGACAGGGATCTTGCTGCAAGAGGAGGAGCGGCGACAGAACTTGAACCCCGAGGGTGATGATCTTGCGCTGATGGTAAAACAATGATCATTCAAAGGGAAGCAACCACAACAGCAATCACAGCAGAAATGAGGAACATTGCAGAAGCGTCCACATAAAGGTATGATTGCAAATGATTCTGTAAAGAAATGTTATTATTGTGGAAAGAAGGGCCATATACAAAGTGTATGCTTAAAGAAGTAGGCTGATGATGCAAAGAGGAAGCAGGCAAAGCACAGAGGATACTTTGCTGAAGATGATGTTGAAGAAGATAAAGATTTCAGTCATGAATTTTGACTGTTCATAGTCGACCATGCCCTTTTAGCATCTGATGAGGACGATATATGGTATGTTGATTCCGGAGCATCCTCTCACATGACAGGTAAAAAGGAATTTTTTGATAGTCTTGAGGAAAGTACATATGGATCAAAATTTATTTAGGAGATGATAGTGGATACGAGATTAAAGGTTATGGGGTTATTCCAGTCAAGTTGCGAAATGGAAAAATTAGTCATCTTCAAAATGTTTTATATGTACCTGGAATTAAGAAAAATCTGATATCTGTATCCATGATAACTGATCAAGATATGCAAGTCAAATTCTTCAAGACTCATTGTGTGATAAAGGATTGCAGCAAACAAATAGTTGCAACAAGCATGCGTGTTGGAAGCCTATACAAATTAGATGTAAAGAGCATATCAAAGTGAGCCATGGTTGCAAGAGGATCGATAGCCGAACAACTCTGGCATCAGAGATTCGGTCACTTGAATTTGCAGGACCTCATGCTATTGCAGATAAAAGGTATGGTTGAGGGGCTCCCTATCTTTTGTAATATTCAATTAAATTGTGATGGATGTGCATTAGGTAAAATGCATAGAGAATAGTTCCTTGTGCATGATAGGAGGAAGGAAACATATATTCTAGAACTAGTGCATATTGATATATGCAGACCTATGCAGACAAGGTCGCTAGGTGGAGCATATTATTTTTTGCTATTTAGTGATGACTGCACTAGATATTCATGGGTTTATTTTTTTAGTAAGAAAAGTCAGACTTTCCAGTGCTTTAGAGAATTTAAAAACTTGGTGGAAAAACAGTTTGGTAAGAGTATAAATATTCTTCGTTTTGATCAAGGGGGAGAATACAAGCTAGGGGAATTCATGAAATTCTGCAAATCTCACGAGATTGTTCAACAGTTTACAGTGCCACACACACCACACCAGAATGGAGTCGCAAAACTCAAAAATAGAACTTTAGTGGAGTGCACAAGGAGCATGTTACATGGTAAGGTACTAAGGATCTATCTAAAAACTTTTGGGTAGAAGCTATTAATACTGCTGTATATTTGAAGAACAGGAGTCCTACCAGGTATCTTAACTTCAAAACTCCTTTTGAAGCTCTATATGGATTCAAACCAGTAGTAAATCATCTAAGAGTATTTGGGTCAAAAGCATTTGCCCATATACCCAAAGCTGATAGGAAGAAATTAGATCCCAAAGCAGTTAAATGCATCTTTGTTGGTTATGGCATAGAATTTAAAGCATATAAATTGTTCAATCTTGAGACTCATAAGATATTTGCAAGCAGGGATGTAGTGTTTCATGAATAGGTACAGGAAGGGAAAGATGACATTGGTGATGATTGGCACATTCCATTGTTGATTGATGAAAACAACGAGGATGAAAGAGAAGAAGGGCAAAAAGAAGAGCAGAAAGAAGGTGATAAAGCCAGCCCATTTAGAGCTAACAAATTTGAGGTAAGTCCCCTACCAAGGAGATCTGCTAGAAAGACTCAATTGCCATTAAAATTGAGAGACTATGCTTTGATGTCAAAAGTTTTGAACATTGTAGAGCCCACTAATTACAAAGAAGCTAGTCAATTTAAGGAGTGGAGGGTTGCAATGAATGAAGAGATGGAATCAATTCTTGAAAATGACACTTGGGATTTAGTTGAACTGCCTAAGAATAAAACACCCATAGGATGTAAATGGCTGTTTAAACCAAAAATGAATGCAGATGAAATTGTAGAGAAATTAAAAGCTAGGTTGGTTGGAAAAGGAGATTCACAGCATGAAGGTATAGATTTTGATGATACTTTTGCACTTGTAGCAAAGTTAAATACAATCCGAATGATTATTGCTTTAGCTACTAAATTTAATTGGGAGCTAGACCAGCTTGATGTTAAATCTACATTTTTAAATGGTGAATTAAAAGAGGAAATTTACTTAGTACAGCCAGAAGGGTTTGTAAAGCAGGGGCAGGAACATCTTGTTTGTAGATTGAAAAAGGCTTTATATGGTTTAAAACAAGCACCCAGGTCTTGGTATGAAAAGGTTGATTCTTTATTTTTAGAGTATGGCTTTCATAGAAGTTTAAACGACCTAAATTTGTATACCAAGTACAATAAGCAGGGGCAGATTATTTTGATTTCTTTGTATGTAGATGACATGATTATAACATGAGATGCAGATGATCTAATCAAAGGAATCAAAAGGCTTATGGCACAAGTTTTTGAGACGAAAGATCTCGGAAGCCTTCATTACTGTCTAGGATTAGAAGTATGTAGAGATACTGGGCAAAATTTTCTTACCCAAGGGAAGTATGCCAGAAATCTGTTAGAAAAGTTTGGTATGGATTAGTGTAGATCAGCAGTGACACCTTCGCAGCAGAATTTGAAGTTGAGAAGTGACGATGGCACTAAAGAGGTTGATGCTACAATGTATAGACAGTTGGTTGGCAGCTTGATATATCTTACAACAACCAGGCCTAACTTAGCATACTCTGTTAGTGTGTTGAGCCAATTCATGTCAAAACCACTTGAACGTCATTGGGTAGCAGCGAAAACTGTGTTGAGGTATCTTTGTGGTACTGTTAATTATGGCATTTTATACACTGATGCATTTGATGTTATTCTAGCAGGTTTTTCAGATTCAGATTGGGCAGGTAACTTGGATGATCGAAGGTCAATCACAGGTTACATATTCAGCATAGGATCCGGGGTCATAGCATGGAGCAGCAAGAAGCAGAGTACTGTAGCTTTGTCTTCATGTGAAGCTGAGTATCAAGCATTGTGTGCAGCAACTTGTGAAGTGATCTAGTTGAAAAGGCTGCTCAAAGATGCAGGAAAAGAATAGAAGAATTCCACTTCTATCAAAAGCGACAACTAGAGTACCATTAACTTGGCATATAATACAGTGTTTCAAAAAAACACCAAACGTATAGACACTTAGTTCCATTTTGTTAGAGAGAAAATATAGTCAAAAGAAATTGCTGTTGAATATTGTAAAACTTGTGAAAATATGGCTGATATTTTTACAAAGCCACTTGCACGTGTGAAATTTGAATTGTTTAGAAGGATGCTAGGAGTCCAGGAGAACCCTTTCTCCATTAAGGGGGGGAGTTGAAAATAATTAATATTATTTTGTATTAATGGAGAAAATGGTTACATTGTTGTAACGGATCTCCCTAGTTTAGGATTATTTCTTAGAGTTTAGGGGTTTGGTTACAACTTCCTAATTCCTAGTATTGTATTTAATGATGTAATCTTTCATTGATAAAGTAATAGAGTGTACGAGAGTGATCTCTATGTTTTTGAGTGTAGTCTCCAGGTGCAGGCCTCACCTGTGAGCTACATCTCCTTCATTTCAATTCTGTTCACATTTTAAATGGCAACAACCCTTTACTTGGCATCATTACCAAGTTGTATCTCAAGGTCTAAGTCTTTGTGGGTTAAGCCTTTCTGGGTTAAGCTTGAGAAGAATTCTTTCAACCTAGTCATGCGACATGAGCTCCATTATCGATGCACAACGTGAGCTCCACTATCGATGCACCATAATATCCGTCAAAGATGGAGTTGTCTTTAGTGCAACTCTTTGGAGTTAATATGGCCGAAAAAATTATGGTGAAATCTTGATTTGTGTTATTTAAACTAGTTTTTTTTATTGTATATATGGATTCAACACCCTGAAAACCCCATAGGGCACTTCTATTGTGCAGTTTTACCCATCAAACTTGTGATTTAAATCAATACCTCTCAGATTTTAGAGAAATTAGACTAGAAAAATCCACTAGAAAAACTTCTAAAAACTAGCACTAAAGACAACTCGAATAAAAAGACATGCAACATGTATGAAGAATGAGAAAGCAATGTAATAGGAATATTTATTTTTCTAATTAAAATATTGTTTTCAATAAAAAAATTTTAAATTATATTTAAAATTTATTAAAATTTAAAATTTAAATGATGTAGTATGTATATTTTAAGTGTTTTAAAGTGTTTTTTTATAATATTAAATTGATTTATAATGATATTTTATATAGTAAAAAATCAGAATCTTATTATAAATTATTACTAAAATACATCTATAAAAATTAAATATATAACAATTAAATATAATTTTTTGTTAATATTTATTTTTAATTTAAAAATTTAGATAAAAAGTTAAAATAAAAAATTTTGAAGTAATTTTTTTAACCATAAATCTCTATATAATCTTTTTAATTAAAAACTATTTATATCTTATCTAAAAAAATATTTATATAATTATTTCTACTCAATTTAAAAGTAATTTCTCCTAATCCAAAAGAAATTAGATGATTACCTCTTGTCCAAAGCAACCTTATCAAGCTCACATTTAAAGATAAATTTAAAATGTCTAATAAAAAATAGACATTTTCTTTTGCAACTCAATTATATAAGAAAATTTTGAATTATATTTTAATTTAAAATACATTTAATATTATAAAAAATTTAAATATTTTTTTTATTAATTCATGAAAACTTAAATTTTGAGTTTTCAATTTTGAATCTCATAATTTATATAGTATCTTATAACAAAGTAATCCGATAAAATTAAATCATCTAAATTTAAAATTATTATAAAATTACAATATTTTCAAAGTTTAATAAAATTAATCATAAAAACGTGAGGAGTAAGCCAGCCTAAAGATTCCTGGAGCAGCGCTGAATCCACGTGGTGTGAAGTGGTCTATCTGTTTTTGTGAGTTCGATCTGGTTGGAGAGAAATCGATCGCTGTTGGAAGTAGAGGGCTAAGGCCGTGAACATTGGTAAAAACTTGAGGTCAGGCAGTTTGGAAGATTGGTGCGTGAATCGCGGTTGGACGCTGTATTTATATGCAGAAAGCCCAGAAGTTGATTAATTTTTAAATGTGTGGGGGTGTGTGTAGCACATGCATATTAAACATGTGGTGTAAGCAGCAGATCTATCTAGTGTGAAAGGGGCATGTGCGAAAGAAGCGCGGTTCGAGCATTGGTAACAAACTTTCGTGGCCCCTTTTAATCCGGAGATCCCATGCATGTATGTCTTGATTGCTGATTCTCCAAGAAGAGGGACATGGGCACTCATGTTCGTCTGATTACCGATTTTTTCTCAGAGGGAGATCGCAGGTTCAACTCCGTTTTTTTTGGTGTTTCCTGAACATCGAGAGCACTCAGTAAAGGAATTGCTACATAAACGAACGTTCTTCCCTTATAAGTAAAGTGGATAGGAGCTTTTAAAAATAGCGATTAGAAGCTTTTACTGCCGTTGGTTTGTTTGCGGTGCTGCGTGTGGAGGACCATTGGTGTTACAAACAAAGACAACGCAATAAACCACAGTATCGAGTGTGGTATTGACCATAATCAAAACCAAAGCGGTAAACGTTAAACCTGCAAAATCCATCTCACATGAGGGGGTCCAAAACCCTTTTGTTGATCACCCTTCGGCTCCTCGTACCAAAAAGAGAAAATCAAGGTGTATCAAGGCGACCACAAAGGATATTACCATCAAGTTTGGCGAGACAGCGGTTATAGGGGAAGCGGCGGTCATGGCACGAACGGTGTCGGTTGGACATGTGCGAGGACGTGCATGCTCTGCAAATAGGCTGACGCAATGGGTAAGGGAAATTTGGGGTGCCCTGCTTAAATAATTGCCTGATGTTCATGTCCTCCCCCGTGGATGGTTCTCCCTCCATTTTGCAAAGGAAGTATACACGGATCTGGTACTGGAAAAGTACTTGCATATTGAGATGGCACCAGTTCTGCTCAAGAGGTGGAGTCCCCTCTTTGACCCAGAGCACGAACAGATCGGAGCAGGACCCCTGTGGGTTCGACTGTCGGGGCTACCACTACAATACTGGAGTGAGGATGTTCTCATTAGGATTGGAAATGCTCTGGGCACCTACCTTGACCATGATCGCACTTTTGTAGAGTCAAAGAAGCGAACCCTCGCTCGTGTGCTGGTTCATTTGGATACCCGAGAAGGACTGGAGGAAAAAATCACCTTATAGTGGGGAAAATACAGTAGGAGTCAGATTCTTGATTATGAAGGTGTCCCGTTTCGTTGCAATCGATGCCATCAGGTGGGACACTTATTCAAGGAATTCTCGCTCAACAAAAAACAAGAGGACTCCCCCAAGGCCACTCCCATCCCATCTAGAGGAGTTTCCCCTGTCATTCCTCACCCACCTCAGGGGCCCTCATCTGTTGCAAAAGCTACTCCTAAAAAATCTGGGATGAAGGGACTTGGTTCGTCTTCTTCGCTGATGACCAGGGCTCGGGCTGCAGCAGAAGACGCACAGGCCTCGGGTACCACTCTAAACCCTTCTTCCACATTACTTAGTAACTCCTCTACTATGGTTATATCAAATGCACATTTCACTATGGCACATTGCACCATGTCGTCCCCCCTGATCGTCACTACTGTTCCACCTTCCATTCCTCTCTCTTCCTCATCCACCTCGCTGTCATCCTCCAGGAAGTCTTCCTCCCACCCTTATTCTCTTCGTCCTCGCTCTCACACCGTGAAATTGTCAGGACGCCAGGTCGGGTTAGGAATTGTTTCCTCGGGCCTGGGACCAATGATCACCAGAGGTAGAAAGACTGATCTTTCTAAAGCTATCAGGCGGGCTGGGGTGGAGGTCGCATCTGGTCATCAATCCACTCTTGATGGGGTCTGTTAGTGTCAGTCTTCCCAGCCTTCCTACAGTGATCAAATATGCTCTTACAAAGTGGTCTCAGAGTGTCAAGGTCAAATTTTGTCATTTCAGTGAGTCTTCAAGCAAAATTTGGTCACTAGGCATTAGGTCTAGGGTTTGCCCAAATGTCGGTCCATGTCATCATTCGGCTGAGCCTATCATCATTCAGAGGGTTGTCATTATCATCTCAGTGTCTAATGAGTCATTTCACACCTTGTTCATGCTTCAGTTGTGCCTAGGCAAGCTCATTTCCCTCTCCTAGGGTTTTGAAGCCAATTTCTCTTGGATGGTCAAATCACCAGCAAAACTTGTTTCCTGATGTTCATACACCTTCCCCTATCCTTAAAGTACCTTATCAAGCACTTCCCAACACTCAAATCCCCCAAAATCCTCATTTTTGCACAAACCCTAGTTTCTAGCTACAACCTGGCAATTTTCTAGGTTTGGCCTGTGTTTTGTCCTTTTCGACCCCTTCCCCTCACTCAATCTCTGAGATTCCACTTTCCCCTGCTTCCTAACATCCCTCCCCACTGCCAAAAATTTCCCCAAGAATTTAGAAGCCCTCTATCCCCTTCATTTCGCTCCATTTCGACAAAATCCCTTGTTTCACACATCGGGACAAGTTTCACTCAAAAGCTGTTTCTGAGCAATCAAACATGAATTTTTCAAAACTAAGAGAGGTTTTTGTCCACAACATGCCAATGAAGAAAAACCTCTTTCACGTTTTACATAGGTGTCATGGTTTGAGAGAAATGTCAAAAATACCGGCGAGAACGAAGGTGCTCCAAGGACGGTTGGCTAAAGCACAAAAATGAAGGAAAACGACCGATCCACTCCAAACTTTGGCCAAAGCCTCTTTGACTGAGCATGTTACTTGATTGGGGACTCCCAGCCCAAATTTCAAGAAATTTGGAAAAATTTTTGTCATTTGTGAATTTTTTGTGCAATTTACAGGTTTTTCCCTTCAAACTGGTCTCACCCCGGGTGAGACCAGTTTGAAGGGCTGCTCGGAATTTTGAAAACTTGGCATTTTTGGAAAGGGAATTCAAAAAGAAAAATTACCAATACTTGGGAGAAGCCTGATTTCGAGTTTTGAGCCTCCAAAAGCTCAAAATACACCTAAAAAATGACTTTCTGCCCACTTTTTGAGTTGCAGAAAGTGACCTTGGGAGAAATGGTGTTTGAGGGGTCAAATCAACTCCAAATCAAAAAATTCCACTTGGGATGGAAAGTAGACAGGCCAAGCTTTCCAATGAGCCATCTTGCACCTGATTTGAACCAGTGGAACCCACTCAAAAACAGCTGTGAAGGGGCGCGACCAGAACTTCCAGGGGCGCGACCAGAACTTCCAGATTTGCCAGAATTCACATTTTGGGTCAAAAAACACTGTTTTGACTATGGTTGACTATTATTACTTGTAGATGACGGATAAATGTAATATTTTCATGGCACTTTGATAGGTTTTATCTTTCTTTACTCTTCTAGAAGCTTCTTTGATGTAAATAGTGAATATTTAATGCATAGATAAGCTTCCTAAGTTTTAGAGGTAAGTTGTTGAGCTGGCCTATTATCTAGTGACTGATTTAGAATTAGTTGCAACAGCTCCTAGGAAGCTGAGCTCGACCCCTAGAGGTGGGGAAAGAGGTTTGACCTTCTATATTATGCCTTCTCTTTCTCATTTTGATGGTTGGACTCTAGAGGGAGAAGTGCTATTGTATTTTTGACTTGTATTTTCTGCAATTTGAGGAAAAGGAAGGCCAGGGTTTTGCAGACTTCATTGTGGATTCTTGTGGATTATTATGTTGATGGTGTGTCTCCTACTGTTATTGTAAGTGTGTTTATGTGTTCCATTTCTTAATCTCTTGCTGCTATTTAAACAAAAGAAGTGATAAAGTTTGAATTCATGCATGCCATGCTCAGCTTTCAATTTTGTTTAAATTTTATGTTTTCCACTGTCTAGAGAGGATTCAAATTCATTGTTTGCCCTCTTTAGCCTCTCTTCTTTCTTCCCTGATCATCTCTTTCAGTTAAAGGCATCAGCATAGACTCCTACCTTGCCCCAAAGACCCACCTGCAAAAACTGAGCTCAATCCCCGCACCCTAAATTGCACTCCCTCCAATTGCCACCAAAAAACCCAAAAAATCTTTAAATCAACCCCCCTTATCAATTTACTAGCCTAATATCTTTGATCCTAATTGGTCAGCTTATTATATTATAAGATCTATCAAATCTGACCCGAGAGAGCCTTCTCATACCTCGTAGGGCTAGCTACGAGGTGAAATTGTTTGATGTAGCCTTGAGAGTTTGTCTATCTCAGCCTAGGTGAATTCCAAGCGCTAACAGGGTCCTTAGAGAAAATTTAACCCCGAGAAGCATTCCCCCGTGAAATGCTTATCTTTTAATTGCAGGGGTATGGCTAGTGCCCCCAAAAAACTAGCCCTCCAGAGACTCTTTGAGGTTGAACAACCTGACATTATATTGCTTCAAGAGACTCTAGGTTCGGCCGAGATTATTACACAATCTTTACAAGCTCTCGCCCTGAGATGGAAGTTTTTTGCGATTGATTCTGTCAGGCGATCAGGGGGTTTGGCCATCGAATATAACCCTAGGACTATTAGGGTTGATGCATCTTGGGGAGGATATGGATTCATGGGAATCGACACTTTCTCTGCGGAACTCGGTAAAACACTCCGAATTGTGAATATATATGGCCCCTGCTACCAGAGGGAGACGTTTTGGATGCATCTCTTAAACCTTTCATTATTGGCTCCAGATCACAGCATTCTAGGTGGGGACCTAAATTTTTCTTCGGGCTTCAGGGAATCCTGGGGATCTTCGGCTCAGGTGGATGCCATTACTAAGTTCATGAATAATATCTTGGAGCAGACAAATTTTATAGATCCCTATGCAGAAGCCCCTGTCCACTTGGAGGAACAGGAGGGTGGGCTTAGCTGCATTAGCCTGCAGACTCGACAGATTCTTGCTGAAGGGTCCTCTGCTACAGCATCTTCATCATTATAAGCAATGGGTTGGTTCGATGGGTATATCTGACCACTCCCCTATATACTTGGAAATTCTTGGCCCTCACCAGAAGCCAAAAGCCCCTTTCAAATTGAACCATACATGGTTACAAGACTAGGGCTTCATGAATTTGGTTACTGATTTTTGGAAGTCACACCCCATCAATAGAGAGGCATCACTGGAAAAAGGTTTTTGCAAAAATCTCACCATGCTGAAGCATCTAGCTATTAATTGGGCAAAGGAGAAGAACAGTAAGGAAACCGCTCAGCTCACCCACATTGAAGCTGAGTTATGCTCCCTTTTAGATGACCGGAACTTAGGTTTCACCTCAGGTGAAGAAAAGTCGCGTTTGATTGAGTTGGAAAACCAAAAGGCAAATATCCTAAGATTAAGGGAGGAATCTCATAGACTGAGAAGCAGAGCAATCTGGCTGAAAGCTGGTGATGAAAACTCAAAGCTCTTTCAAAGTTATGTAAAGGGAAGGAAAGTCTCAAATACCATTTGGAATCTCCCTCTCCCAGAGGGGGGCCTTGTAGACTCTTTCAACAAGCTCTCCCAACTCGGCACATCTCACTTCAGGAGAATTTACAGAAATCCACCAAGCTCAAACCTGGCTGAGATCATCAATGTGGCAAATCACTTTCCCAGATATGTAAATGAGGAGGATACTGAAGACCTTACGGCTCCTGTCACCATGGGGGAATTGGAGAGCACTTTAAAATGGTTCAAGAAACACAAAAGCCCTGGCCCGGATGGTTGGACAATAGAATTCTATCTAGCCTTTTATGATCTACTGGCTCAGGACTTGCTGAGGGTGGTGGAGGAAAGCAGATCATCTGGTTGTTTATATCATGCTATTAACTCAACTTTCATTTCCCTCATTCCCAAGACTGACTCCCCATCCTCATTCAATGACTTTCGCCCCATTTCATTGTGTAATTGTCTCTACAAGATCATCTCCAAGATTATTGCCAACCGACTCAGACCCATCCTTTCAAAGCACATTGCTCCTCAGCAATTTGCGTTTCTTGAAGATAGACAGATCCATGAAGCCATCGGTTTTGCCCAAGAATCCCTTCATTCCATTTGGTACAAACATCTCAAAATCATCCTTCTTAAGATTGACCTGTCTAAAGCTTTTGACTGGGTCAGCTGGATTTACATTAAAATTCTCCTCATCCATCTGGGTTTCCCCCTACCCCTCATCAACTGGATCATAGCTTGTGTCACTACCCCCTCTTTCAGTGTTCTCATTAATGGATCGGCCTCCCATTTCTTCCACTCTGAAAGGGGGCTTCGACAAGGATGCCCCCTATCTCCTATTTTATTCCTTATTGTTATGGAGGGATTGAGTCATTTAATCATTTCTGCAAAAAGAGATGGATCTCTCAGTGGTCTCAAGATCACTGATGATTGTTATCTCACACATCTATTATTTGTGGATGACCTCCTTATCTTGCTGGATGGTAGCATCAGAGACTCACTGAATTTTTCTCGCATACTTCAGCTTTTCTCGAGGGCCACTGGCATGATTGTAAACCAGCAAAAATCCACTATTACTTTTGCGCGCACCTCTATTAATGAATCGCAGTATGCTCATCAGGCCTTCCCTTAAAATATCCATCCTATGAACAGAGGACTTAAATACCTGGGATTCTGGTTAAAGCCCTCGTGTCAAAGGATAACAGATTGGGTCTGGCTCGTCACCAAATTGGAGAAAAGGCTCACCTGTTGGAGTCACAGATACCTTTCCAGGGCAAGGCGATTAGTGCTTATCAAAACTGTACTGGAAGCAACCCCAATTTTCTGTATGGCTCTTTCCTGGATACCCAGACATATTCTTGCTCGCCTACAGAAAATATGCAACAGATACCTCTGGGCTGGAAGCCAGGACAAACGCATCTTTACCTGGATTGGCTCGCAAAAGATAGCACTCCCAAAGAGGTGGGGGGGTTGGGGCCTAAAAGATCTTCCACTATTTGCACAAGCACTGGCGGTGAAAATGAGCTGGTCTCTGCTAACTAGCCAGAACTTGTGGTCACGTCTATCATATCATAAATATATATGGCCCCTTGATATATTGGAATGGGTAAGGCTCCCTAGCTGGCAAAGAGTAGGTATATCATCCGTATGGAAGGCATTGCTTTACTCATTACCCCTGATCAGGGATAACCTGGTTTGGAGAATCAACGACGGATCCCTGGCTCGAATAGGAATGGACCCTTGGATTGGCAGCAGAGGTAGGCATATCCTATCACAAGATCTGGTTAAATATCTACATTCCCGAGAAATAAAAGTTTTTGCACAAATTGCAGACCAGGAAAATATAGGGATTTTTTATCAGGCATGGAGGACGGTGCATCAATTGAACCTCCCACACAGATGGCATCAGGAATGGCAGAACTTCAGAGAGGCTCTAATTGAATCCCACATCAGAATCAAAGAGGGCCCGGATGAACTTATATGGAGCCAAGCTAAGAGTGGTAAATACACTCCCAAGGTCAGTTACATTTTTCTAAACATTCATAAAAAACCTGATACTATCTTGACATGGTGGCACATCATTTGGAAGCTCACAGCATCGCCAAGATCAAAACTATTTTTCTGGTGTATACTGAGCAAAAGAGTACCTACAAGGGAGCATCTCATGCATAGAGCTCAATATGGACCAACTTGGTGCCTTCTGTGCAAAGGAGCATCAGAATCCATAGAGCACCTTTTCATGCGATGTAGAGCTATACAAGATCTGTGGCGCTCTCTCTCTAATATAATCACGTTCGATGGAAATTGGGATGGAACGGACTTGAAAGATGCATGGCAAGCATGGGTGCAGAGACACAAAGGATCGAAGAGCTTAAACCTCCCAATTCTCGTTAATTGGCATATCTGGAAAGCCCGTAATGGCCTTATATTTGACAACAGGCCTATTCACTAGCCTATGATTAAGGCCGGGATTATTGCTGCACATAGGGAACTACCAGACCCCCCGCCTCCTAAAGAACGCCATCCTCATCCACCTCCCTACATTGACTCTAATACACCATGGGTTTTCTTCGATGGAGCTGCAAACCAACAGGGTTGTGGGGGTGGTTTCATCATTCACATTAATGAACATCATTACTACAAAGTAAAATTGGGTCTGGGAGCAGGAACAAACAATTATGATGAGCTCATTACTTTACGACACTTACTACATTTTTCTCTGAGTCACCACTGCACCAGCATCAATATCTTCAGGGATTCAAAAATTATAACCAATTGGTTCAATGGCATATCTGACTGTCACATACACACACTCAGCATCATTTTAAATGAAGTATATGTATTCAAAGCAGCTTTTAACAACATCTCTTGCTCTCATATTTACAGGGAACATAACTGCAATGCTGATAAATTATCCAAGGAGGCCGCGCTGATGAATAGGGGTATATGGGACATTACAGAGGTGCAAGGACAAAATGAATACAAATACTACCACCGGCCATACATAGATCAGAGCTATCAGCGCGCACCGGGTCACTAAATACTGGGTGTTATTTTTCTTTTTGTAATTACTGCTCTCTTTTTTGACAAACACATATGCATATTTTTTCATAAGACACAGTATAAGCCTAGAAAGGCCAAATGTATATAGTTTTTTGACAGTACATATCAGAGAAATATAACAGATTGCCCCGCGAGGTATATCTGAAAGATGGACATATATAGCTCATTATATGTAATTATCCAAGAATGATCACCGTTCACAGTGGTAACAACATATGCGCAAAGCATCTACAATATGTAATTTTTCCAATATAATGAAAAATTACGGATTTTCCTAGAGGAAAAAAGTAGTGCTCATAGGTATGAAGGATCAAGAATTTCTAGATGCATGGCTTGCACAGCTGGATGAACTTAAGGAAGAGATATTTCTAGCTAGATTTCACCAATAGGTCCAAAAGCAGTGTGACAAGGCATGCCATGATAAACATATTAATTTGCACACCTTTAAGGTAAATGACTTGGTTTTGTTATATGATAGTAAGTTTGATCAATTTCTAGGAAAGTTTAGAATGAAGTAGTTAGGGGCTTATGTCATTAAGGAGATTACTGATAGAGGAGTGGTACAGCTGGTCAAATTGAATTGAGATCCCTTCCCAGGAAAGGTGAATGGCAGTCGATTGAAGCCATACATTGGCGGTCTGACCATGTGATTAGATGAAGGTAGCATAGTCTTAGCACTCCAGGCAGCTGAAAGGAGGTGTGGGACTATAAACTACACTACCCGAGTTGGGGAGCTATGCGATTGGAAAATTGTACGAAGCAAGGAAGTGTCACAGGGTCTGTGACAGTACAGAATGAGCTGTGCTACACAGGGAGAAATCACACAAGTCAGTTGAAAAGTGACCATTGAGGGCACTGTTCATGATTTGATAGTTTAAATGCAGCCAAATGGAGTAGGGGGTCGACATTTAAGATGAAATGTATTGCTCATATGCTTGAAAATCTACCACCAATCCAGAATTAATGGACCTAATTTGGTGGAAATGGTTGGATTTGAATTCAAAATGACCTATAAATTACAAGTTGCTATCCAGCAAAAAACACTTGGCATTTTAAGAATTGAGTTGTTGATCTCTCAGGCGCAAATGAATCATGAGCACTATGAACTTCTAATCGCTACTAAAATATTTGCAACTTTGCCGATGGAAACACCAGAGTTCTTGAATAAAAGCATGTCAGTACCCGCAGAATTTAGAGATATCAAAGAAGATGAGCTAGCACTAGAAGTGGAGATGGAAGAAGAAGTGCTAGCTCCAGAGGTTATTGAGGGGCTCACTAAAGTCCCTAAATCATCGAGAACACTGAGACCGAAGCCAACCATTTGAGGTCATTCGAGGTCCTGACTAGCTTGCAGGAGGACCCCAATGTACAGAGGCTAGAGACAGAAGCAGGTGAGCTACAACAGTGCTATGATGAGGTTAAGGGCACAAAACAAACCATCGTGCTAACGCAAAGAGTAGCCAAGCTGTAGGAGGCCAAGCAGCTAAAGGAACAGGTGGACGCAGCACTGCACAAGGAAGCACTACTCAAGGCAAGACTAAAGCCCTGGCTGGATGAGGCTAATGCAATAACAGGGAATATCAAATGCAAGCTTACAACAATGCAGGAAATGCAACAAACGCTTCAGGCTGACATCGTAGGAGAAGTGATCGAGAACACATTGTAAGATGCGAAGCACGCAACAACACAGTGCATGGCCAAAGTTGTGGTCATACGAGTTGAGCTTGAAGGACTTCACGCAAAGATCTCCATGCCTACCGAGTGACTCGAGGGTGAGTCACAATGTTTGTGCTGGGGGCCTATTGGGAACAAGATCCCCAAAAGGATAGTTTTGTGGATAAAAGCCCATATTTTTGTCAAATTTTGTAATAAACTTATAAAGAATCTGCATTTTATGGTCACAGAGTGCGTAGGTGTTATAAGTCATAAATGGCTGTCCACCCTTATTTTTGTAAAGTAAAGTAAGTTATAAGAGATCTACGACCATGGTATTGTATAGAAAGAGCTAAGCTCTAAGTAGTTTTGGAGACACACAATGTAAGAGAGTCATAACTTTATGTTAAGAAGTCTAAGCTTTCGGGTCGTAGCATAGGTAGAGGCTCTGCAGCTGAGTGCACATAGGCCTAGGGTGGAAGTCCATAGCTGAGTGCACGGACCCCTGCAACTGTGTGTGTAGGGTGAATAGAGTCTGTAATCCCTTGGAAGAGATTAATAAATAGAAGTATTCTGCAATTTTTGTGTCTTTCTTCTGATTAATGCACCTTATCATTTTATGTATGAATTTCCTTTATAATGCTTATGTGATGCGTGAATGTGTATGATTATATTGGATAACTGAACACATATAAGAATATTTGTTTACACGGTGCTAATTGTGAGTAACTATTAAGATATGAAAGACACTTGGACTAATTTAGAAATCTACATGGTACGTTGCCTTGGCAGTGAGAAAGGGTATAGATAAAGGGTAAGGGCTACCTGAAGGATAACTGAACCTTTTCATGGAGGTATTGAAGGACAAAAGAGAAGGCTTGTCTGCCAAGCCCTAGAGAAAGGTGACCTGTGTGAAGGCAAGAATAAAAGGAATAAAATGACAACACGATCATCTGAGGGTGGCGAAAGTTGGTTCCAGCATCCCCCCATATTACTTCGGGGGAGACTTCGGTCCACGCTCTGCAGGCTAATTCCAAGAGGGACAGTAATGTAGGGATATGTTTGGCTAACTAACACTAAACCTTGGTTAGGACCCCTCAAGCCAACGGGTCCTAAACTTTTGGAGTCACTTTGAGGCCCTAAATGACGTTTTTTTGGAAATATACCACCAAAAACTTTTGGCAA
The DNA here is from genome assembly GCA_031772625.1 of Pinus tabuliformis. NCBI lineage: Eukaryota > Viridiplantae > Streptophyta > Pinopsida > Pinales > Pinaceae > Pinus > Pinus tabuliformis. The sequence continues at coordinate 2,020,920,502 of CM062817.1, read as the reverse complement.
GTCATTTTTTTCATATTCCTCGGAGAGATCTTTCTAATGAGATATCATGCATGTCAAACAGAGATAATATGAACAAGTCATGGCCCCAGGAAGTTTCCTATCAAGCTAACCCCAATGGGGCCCGTAAACTCTTGGTGCTACATCTCCTTGGGTTAGGGTTTTGGTTTTGTAGGGTTTTCTCTTATTGTTTAATAATATAAAGGCCCTTGGGCCTCATTGTAATGTAGTTCAGAGGCATGTAGCCACCACATCTCTTCTCTAAGATAAGCTACCATCGTCAAACTAGTCTCATTTCCATACTGTTTGTAATCATATTTCATTATTTGATATTAATCAAAGTAAGTGCTATTTGTATTGTATTTATGTATTTATGGTTATATCTATAATTTTTTGTATTCCTATTTAAATTCAGATCACTGTTGGGACTCCTACACCAAACGGTCTGATGTCTAATTCAGACTTCTTACTTGGGAGATCCCCTCACTTGTTGGTGGGTCCAATACCGTCAACATAATTTCATAGTGGACATTAATTATCATCATCATCATCAAGTAGTGAAAGAATTACATATCTCCCTTGTAATAAAAACAAATTATATTTTTTACATTCAATTAATTTATTTCTGTTATGAATAAAATAATAAATAATTAGTTATGAAGGGTCAAAAGGTCAAATAACATGACCATTCACCTTAGTGACAAGTCAATGCCTATATAGGCAACATCCACAAAGGCATCTAATCACCATTTTTCATATTATTCAATCTATATACGCCTACATTACATACAAATACAAGTTATCAAATAATGCATCAAGTTTTGTTCTAATGGTGGTATTATAGTAGTTCCTTCCTTGGTTGGTGGTTTCACTGACTCACTGCGTTATAGCTATTTGATGCACACTCATTGTTGGTTCATTGTCCACCATTGTCTCTATTGTCCAATGTATTTCTGCACATTCATTCACTAGTCATTTTCACCATTGTTCCAAGCATCACTTTTTCATTGTCAACCTCATCCCTCGTTGTTTTTTCTTACTCATTGAGCATTATCATCCTTCCACCACCATTTCGCATCATTTCATATTCCCCACACTACCTTCCTCCCCACTTCCACCACCTCATGGTCCTGCTACAGCAACATATTTCAATCATTCATTAGCCACAACAACATGTGTCGCACTCACCAATTGCCTTATGCTCCTGCTGTAGCAACATGCATTGATCACTCATTCACTGCCTTGTGCTCCTATTGTAGCAACATATATTGATCACTCACCATCTTCTTCATGCTCCCACCACAATGTAGGTTTTAACCCTGTACAGAAATTACCTGCATATGAATTTTAAAACATAGAAAATAAGCAATGCAAGAGCATAACACATCAAACACATATACACATAGATTTTCCCGTGGATCCCAAAATCAGGACTACTAGCTTCATTTTTCGTTATGTTCCTTTCAAATACATATTTATAGATGTTGAAGCATCCACTACCATGGACTAAAAACCATCGCATCCAATACCATGGACTGAAAACCATCGCATCCAAAACCATGGACCAAAAACCATTGCGTCCAAAACCATCTAGGAAAACCATAAACAAAACCATAGGTAGGTCAAACAAACCTAAAATAGTGTCAAAAAAAAAATTCCCTAGGGTGCTACCATGGACCCCATAGAGTGGGGCTACCTGCCGCCCCCAAACCCCCTGGATGGCGGGGGGTATCTCCACGACTGTAGAATCTAAACAACAAAGGGGGGGCTCCATCCCCCCTCTAATCCCCCCGAAAACTACGTACACTAATCGTGCAAAGAATATAACACAACCCAACATTCTCCCACTTGTTGTTTTCTTTCCACCGGGGGCCACAGGAGAGCTTAGTCATTTAGCCAGCCCTAAAATGCCCATTGTCTCTCTACAAGAAGAGAACTTCTCAAAGCTCACAGATTTTGTCAATGCATCTACAATATTCTTCAAAATTTCCATCTTTACCAGCAACACCTTTTTGTCTAATATCATATCCCTCACAAAGTGATACTAAACATCAATGTCCTCTATCTTTGAATAATAAGGAGGGTTCTTTCCCAAGAAAATTTTACTTTGGTTGTCATAATCTATCCTTTTAGCTCCTTGTACTAACCCCATACTTGAACACAATATCTACAACCAAACTGCTTCCTTGCTTCCATGTATTCTTCCTCTCTAGTTGATAATGCCACTATAGATTGCTTCTTACTCATCCAGCTGACTGCACCTCCAAATAGGTTAAACACATACCCACTTGTAGATCTTCTCTGATCTAGATCTCCAGCCCAGTCTCAATCAACAAAGCCATGGATATCCAAAACTCTATCCAACCCTAGTCTTCCTTGGTAGCACAAACCATAATCACCAGTGCCACGCAAATACCTTAAAAACTGCTTCACTGATGTCCAATGCTCATTTCCTTTTTTTGACATAAACCTGCTCAATACTCTCACTACATGTGCAATGTATGGTTGAGTACAAAACATCGCATACATCAGGCTACTGACTGCACTTGCATATGGAACACAACACATGTCCTCTTCCTCTTCTTGTGTCTTGGGACACTGCTTGTAGGAATTTACAGGGTAAGTTCCTCAGAAAGAACACCAAAAGGACACCACTCACAACTAGATCAGAGATCAATACACCAGTATTTTTGACGTGGTTAAAACCCTCAAAGAGGGAAACAGTCCACGGCCTGCGCCAACGTGGCTACTACAGGCAATTTATTAATCAAAGAATGAAAATTTACATAAGCTTCTCTCATGCACGGATTACTCGAACAATGACCCTCCATGCGCTTTAAATAGAACTCATGGACCAATCGGGTGTCAAGCCACGGATCAAGTGTCGTTAATACCGAGGAGAGAGTGAACCGTCGGATCACTACACATCGTGACCGTCGGATTGTAAGTTACAAAATGTACAATGGTAAAGAAACACACTTTACCTAACTCTATACCTAACTCTATACTAGACCAAGTTGAACTTAACTACTTCCTATGTGTCGGAATATCCTAACATCCCCCCTTAGGAACAACTTGGGATAGGATTGAAGGATTTACAAATATGACACAATAGGAGAAGGAAGGATGCACTAGAGCCTATCCCCCCTTAGTGACAACTTCCTGAACTCCAAGCATATATCGAAGTTTAGTGAACTTCGCCTCTGTGAGAGCCTTTGTGAAGATGTCTACAACCTGATCATCTTTTAAACAATATTGCACTTCAAGAACATGGTCATGAATGAGCTTTCTGATGAAGTGCATGTGTAGTTCAATGTGTTTGCTGCGCTGATGCTGGACTGGATCTTTGCATAGCTGAATGGCACTTTCATTATCACACCAAAGTGTGGTTGGATGCTGCTGCTCAAAGCCAAACTCTGATAGGATCTGACGAAGCCACAAGGCTTCCTTACTAGCTTCCACGGCACCACGATACTCTGCTTCTGCTGACAAAAGAGAAATGGCAGCCTGTTTCTTACAAGCCCATGTAATAGGTCCTGAACCAAGAGTGAAGACATAACCGGCAGTAGACTTCCGATCATCAGGGTCACCAGCCCAATCAGAATCAGTGAAACCAACTAATAGAGGAGCTGCTTTGGCACTGTAATGAATCCCAAACTGTACTGTACCTCGAACATAACAAAGTATTCTTTTAGCTTCTTTCCAATGACTTTCATGGGGGTTTTGCATAAAACGAGCAACAAGGCCAACAACAAAGGAAAGGTCAGGACGAGTATGGGTTAAATACAAGAGTTTTCCTACAAGTTGACGGTATAAGGTAGCATCAACTTCAGGAGAAGTACAAGAGATTGAAAGTTTGACTCCAGACTGAAAGGGAGAAGGGGCTGGCTTACAGTCTTCCATGTGAAAATGACGAAGAATATCACAAGCATACTTGGACTGGGAAAGGGAAATACCCTCCTTGGATTGCAAGACTTGAAGACCGAGAAAATAGTGTAAGTGTCCTAAGTCTGTCATTTCAAATTTCTTTTTAAGGCTGGACTTCACATGGTTTATAAGGTTGGGATCACTACCAGTAAGAATAAGATCATCAACATAAAGAACAAGGATGATAAGAGAGTTGCCCACTTTCTTGATGTAGACAGTATTGTCAGAATAACACCTAGAAAAGCCAGATTCTAAAAGAAAGCTATCCATTTTGGCATACCAAGCCCGAGGAGCTTGCTTGAGACCATAAAGAGATTTCTTAAGTCAATATACAAGGCTGGAGTCTGTTTGGATGAAGCCAATGGGTTGTTCCATATAGATTTCTTCATGCAAGTCCCCATGCAAGAAGGCAGATTTAACATCCATCTGATGGACTTCCCATTTTAAAGAGGCAGCAAGGGAAAGAACAAGGCGGATAGAGTTCATTTTGGCAACAGGGTAGAAGGTTTCAGTGTAGTCAATGCCTTCAACCTGTGAAAAGCCCTTAGCAACAAGACGAGCTTTATGTTTATCAACTTTCCCATCTGGTCCATACTTGGTTCTGTAAACCCATTTACATCTAACAAGTTTGCGTCCCTTTGGTAGAGGAACAAGATCCCATGTATCATTTGTCAACAATGAATGATATTCTTCATTCATAGCTGCTTCCCAATGTGGATGGCCTGAAGCTTCTGCAAAAGTGTCAGGATCATGATTTACTGGAGCTTGAGCCAGTAAAGAAGAGGCTCTTTCAAACTGAGAACGTGTACGTCGTTGATCTGTAGGATCACCGGCAAGATCACCTGCTGCATCCCGAGTAGCACGGACCCATCTTGGAAGTTGAGGATCCTGAGAAGGTGGGGGAGGATTGTCATCCTCACTTTCATCATCTGAAGAAGAAATGTTTTCAAAAGTAGAAGAGATAGGAAGAGGTGGCACATCCGCTGGACTAGGCTCGCAGGCCGATTTATTTTCATCAAATTTTACATCTCTTCTAATGATAACATTTTTGGACTTAAATGGAATAAGTCTATAACCTTTTACATCTTCAGAATATCCAACAAAAATACATTTCTCACTCTTAGGTTCTAAAGCTTTATGCTTTTCATCTAGAATATGGGCCCATGCTTCACTTCCAAAAACACGAAAGTGACTTACATCTGGTTTAATGGAACTCCAAGCTTCTTCTGGAGTGAGATTCTTTAGAACCTTAGTAGGAGTGCGATTTTTCCTTTCAGCTACACCATTTTGTTGTGGAGTGTATGGAACAGTATGTTGCATTTGAATTCCATTTTACGTGCAAAAGTTGATGAATTTGTTTTTAACATATTCTCCACCATTATCAGTTCTTAGCTTAAGAATTTGATGTCCAGATTGTTTTTCAACAAAGGCTTTGAAGGCCAAAAATGTGTTAAATACTTCGCTCTTGAGTTTTAAGAAGTATACCCAAGTGCGTCTGGAGAAATCATCAATGAAAGTTAAGAAATACTTGCAGCCAGAGAATGAAGCAACAGGAAGTGGACCACATAAATCACTGTGCACAAGCTGTAAAGGGGCTGAGGCGTGCCAAGAGGCACGTTTTTCAAAACTGTCCCGATGATGTTTTCCGAGTACACATCCGGAACAAACACCATCTCTGCAAGATACCATAGGAAGACCTGTCACCATATTTTCTTTACATAGATGCTGAAGGGAGCGATAGTTTAAGTGACCAAATCGCTCATGCCAAAGTTTGCTCACTTCATCATTATGAGCAACAAATACTGAGGGAAGATTTGATGACCCAAAGTTGTGAAACTTATACAACCGTGTGGAATCATCAGCAATACCAGTAGCTAGAATCTGTTTAGGATCTATTAGATCCTTGATTACAACATCATGAGGTGAAAATTCAACAATTTTACCTTCACCTGAATGAGTTATCTGATATACAAATAGAAGGTTGCAGGATAAGGTTGGAACACATAATACATCATTAAACTGACCATTGTCTAGATGAACAGTTCCAGTCCCTACAACATTAAGAGATCTATCATCACCAACATATATATTTTTGGTGTTACAATCATTTAAAGAAGAAAACATGGCTTTGTTTTTGGCCATGTGATAAGAGGCTCCAGAATCAATGAGCCACTCATGAGAATGAGAAGAAGAAGATACATTTAATGCATAACCAGACTGAGATGATTGACAACGACATGCAGAAAGTGCCATTCCTGAAGATGAAGTTGAAGTTGAAGTTGAAGAATGCTCCACATGGATGTTATGTTTCTTCATTGCGGCTTCCAAGGCTTCCATCTTCTTAAAGCATTTAGATTCTAAGTGGCCATCTCGATTACAAAAGTTACAATGTCTATCAGTCTTCTTCCATTTGTTTTTATTGGTCCTATCATTTTGTTGAAATGATCTTTCATTTTGAGGCTGAGTTTGCTTAGGACCCTTGTTTGGTTTAGGACCATTCTTTTTAGGATATGACTTCTTAGGATTCTTTGAATTTGGTTGCTGCTGGGCGGCTAACGCTTTCTTGGAAGAGTTTCCAAGATTAAGAAGACCAAGGTGTAAGAGTTTTTCTTGTTCTCTTATTAAAGAATCACAAAAAGAGTCAAAGGAAGGGGTCTTGTAGTCTTTTCCCTGACAAATGAAAGCTTCCCTTGTAGAATGGAAGGTGGAAACAAATACAGAGTAGGCTGGTCCCAACTTAGTAAGGATGGAATAAATAAGGTTACTATCTTCTTTCTTAACCTTAACACCTTCCAAGAGATATCTAAGGGTCTTGAATTTGGACAAGAAATCTTCAATGAAAGAAAAATTATTAGGATCCAATGTAAGCAACTCATTTTCAAGTTGATGGGCTCTAATTTCATTTTTAATCCCAAAAACTTTAGTGATTTGTTCCAATGCTTCATGAGGAGTCTCAAGTTCTCCAATATGGAATCTAAGATCAGGAGAAATAGACATCCCTATCAAACCACGTGCTTGATCTTGTCTATTTTCCCATTTTGCAGCCTTGTCTTCATCTTTTGGTTTCTTCTCTTGGTCTGTGGCTATTCTGTAGAGACCTTTACTTCTAAGTAAATCTTCCATGTAGGATATCCATTGGAAGTAGTTAGTGCTGTCAAGAATGACTTGGCATGGACTTTCCATTTTTTTTTTTAAAACTGAAGCTGAAGATGCTGAAAGTAAGTGTTCCAATGGATAGATCTCGAAAAATTAGGCGGTTTTTAAAAAAAACGGCTCTGAAAAAGGCTTCTGGATGAAGAAGTTATGGCTTTTTGAAAAAAAAGTTGTCAAAGTTGCCGGCAAAGTGCGTGAATGTGCGGAAATGAAAAAATCCGCCCCCACAAAATGGAGACTTAAACCCAAGACCTCTACTCTCTTAAAATAGCTTGGAACCAATTGATCTATACAAAAAATTTGAGAGAGAGAGAGAGAGAGAGAGAGAGGGGGGGGGCCTTGGTTTGCGTGCTTGCCTTGAGAAAGCTCTTTTTCCCTACAAAACACAAAACACAAAACCCAACACGGACATGCAAAGAAAACGAACCTTATGGCTCGAAGTTAGCTTTAGCCAAAAAACTAGATATTTTAAGAAATTACCTTGCGGCTCAAAGTTAGCTTTAGCCGAAAAACTAAATATTTTTCTCAATGTTTCTGATTTTCCGAGATCACACTAAGGTGCAGGGAAAAGAGCATACACATGAGAAAAATCCTTCCTTTCTGTTTCTGATTTTCCCAGATCGCACAGAGTCGCAGGGCAAAGAGAATACGCAGAAATGAAAGGTATAGATCTGGTTAAAAAAAAGCTAAATAAACTGAAACCGAAATAAGCAGAGAGAAAATAATAGTAAACTGCAAATAAACACTGTATACCTCCATATCTTAAAAAAGACGCAGCTAGGGCTACCGGAAACCTTTTCGCGTGAAACGAAAGGGGTTCCTCACTGGAACAGACGCTCCGAACACAACAGAGCAGTCCTCTCGGCCTGAAAGCAGTCAGAAACAACAGATCTAGGAAACAGCAGTCCGATGCAGTTCTACCGGCTTCAGATTTGGATCACCAACGGACGCGGCCCTCAAATAGCTCTGATACCATGTAGGAATTTACAGGGTAAGTTCCTCAGAAAGAACACCAAAAGGACACCGCTCACAACCAGATCACAGATCAATACACCAGTATTTTTGACGTGGTTAAAACCCTCAAAGAGGGAAACAGTCCACGGCCTGCGCCAACGTGGCTACTACAGGCAATTTATTAATCAAAGAATGAAAATTTACATAAGCTTCTCTCATGCACGGATTACCCAAGCAATGACCCTCCATGTGCTTTAAATAGAACTCATGGACCAATCGGGTGTCAAGCCACGGATCAAGTGTCGTTAATACCGAGGAGAGAGTGAACCGTCGGATCACTACATATCGTGACCGTCGGATTGTAAGTTACAAAATGTACAACGGTAAAGAAACACACTTTACCTAACTCTATACCTAACTCTATACTAGACCAAGTTGAACTTAACTACTTCCTATGTGTCGGAATATCCTAACACTGTTCAACATATAGTTTTACACCTATAGGAATAGGAACCTCCACCGGTTTACTATCCTCCATATTAAACCTCTATAATATTATCTTGACATGCTTCCTTTGGTTTAACCAGAGCTTCCTCCTTGCTTGATATATTTTAATTTTCATGCCCAAAATATAGTTTACAGCACCAAGATCTTTCATGTCGAATTTGGAGGACAATCGGGTCTTCAAATCTTGGATAATTTCTTTGTCATTTCCAACCAACAACATATCATCCACATACAAGACTAGATCAATAACATGGTCAGCAATTAATTTTAAATACATACAGTGATCTGCTTTGCTTCTTGTGAAGTGAAGTCCCCATATAAATGTATCAAATTTCTTATAGCACATCCTTGGTGACTATTTTAACCCATACAAGACTTCTTTAACTTGCATACCAGTTCTTTCTTACCCTTCACCACAAAGGCTTCTGGTTGCTTCATGTAGATCTCCTCTTCCAGATCCCCATGAATAAATGTTGTCTTCACATCCATCTGTTATACCTCAAAATTAAAAGCAGGAGCAACAGATACAAGTAATATAATATAAGGTACCATGGCAACCTTAGAAAAAATATCACCAAAATCAATTCCCAACACCTGGGAGTAACCTTTTTCTACCAACCGAGCTTTATATTTCTCGACATTTCCTTCTGCATTTGTCTTCTTCTTGAACACCCATTTGTTGCCAATGAGTTTCCTTCCAATCGGAAACTCCACCAGATCCCATGCCTCATTTTTGTGCAAAGATGACATTTCATCAACCATGGCCTTCGACTGGAAACTCCACCAAATCCTATGCCTCATTTTTGTGGAAAGATGACATTTCATCAACCTTGGCCTCTTTCCAGAGTTTTCCATTGTTTGAGTCTACTACTTCCTTCATAGTTCTAGGATCATCATCATCAATAAATAAAGCAAAATTTGAATAGAAAGAAGACGAACTATACCTTTCTTGCTCCCTTCTTTCTCAAATTGATCTTCTTACACCTGGAGTTTGTGGCTCTTCATCTTATGACTCCTCTTTTGCTAAAGAGTTTGATTCTTCCTCCTTTAGCTCGAACTCTATCTCCCCAGTTTCCTTTGGTTGGACTTCATGTTTAATAACATCTTTAACCTCTCTGAACACCACATCTTTGTTGTACACAATCTTCCTTGTTACAGGGTTCCAAAGCTTATAACCCTTTAAACCATCCTTATAGCCAATAAAGATTCACTTTTCAGATTTACTATCCAATTTTGTTCTTTTTTCCTTTGGAACATGTACATATGCATCACATCCAAATACTCTAAGATGTGAAAGAGTGGGTTTCTTACTAGTCCATACCTCTTGTGGAGTCTTAACCTCCAATGCTGATGAAGGTGACCTGTTGACCATGTAACATGCACTCTCCATTATCTCTGCCCAGAATTCCTGTCATAGTTTGGCACCAGTTAGTATGCTTCTTGCCCTTTCCATCAACGTCTTGTTCATTGTTTCTGCAACTCCATTTTTCTCAAGTGTATATGCAATAGTCTTCTTTCATGCTATACCATACTTATAGAATTATTCAAATTCCTTACTGAAAAACTCTCCATCGTTATCTGTCCTCAGCAGCTTTATCTTCTTCTCTATCTGGTTTTCCACTAGAGCCTTAAATTTCTTAAACCTGTCAAATACTTTAGATTTCTTCTTGAGGAAATATATCCATGTATTCCTTGAGAAGTCATATATAAATGATACATAGTACATAGAATTTCCCAGTTATGAAACCTTCATAGGTCCAAACACATCACTGTGCACAAGCTCTAATATATGTTTCGCTCTCTTACCACCAGAGGGGAAACTTGCCCGATTCTGCTTCCCATATACACAATTTTCACAGAAATCAAAATTGAGAGAGATATTAGTCATACCTTCTACCATACCTTTACCATGAAGTATTCGAAGGCCCTTCTCTCCAATATGTCCAAGCCTTTGATTCCATAGCATGGTCTTTTCTCCAGAGACCACTAGATTTTCTGCTCCACTTTCAGGAACCACAAAACTATTTCACCCATCATTAACAGTGCTACCTTGCAGCTTGTATAGAGTTGCAATCCGAACTCCACGTGCCAATACCAGTGCTCCCCAAACCATCTTGTAGGTAATCTTCTTGAACACTATTTTTACACCTGCATCATCTAGCTTGCTTACGGAAATAAGATTTCTGACCAATGTAAGAATATGCAGAACACCTAGAAGTTTTCTAACCCTTCCATCTTACAACTTCAACTTTAATTTTCTACGACCAATGATTCTAGCCTTCTTATCATCCCCTAAGAATACATGACCACCATCGTATTTCTCATACTCACAAAACTGCTCTCTATGGGGAGTGAAGTGAAAGGATGCACCTGAGTTAATCAACCATGCCTCATGATCTACATGTGTACTTGAAGAAGCCAAGTACACATCCCCACCTTTATCTCAGGTGGTTTTCACCTCTGCAGAAGGAGAATCATCAGATCCCTTTCCTTTGTCAAGATCTTTAGATTTAAAGTCCCTTTTGTAGTGCCCTTCCTTTCCACATTTCCAGCGCACCACCTTTACAGGTTTTCTTGGAGATTTAGATCTCCCTCTAGATTTAGATTTCCCACTGGATGACTTATTTTTGTTTCTATTCTGGGATCATCCTTGTATGGACAAGGCATCACCATTCTAACTTTCCATATTTTTCCATCTCATCTCCTCCGTGAACAAGGATGATACTATTTCATCAAACTGCAAGGCAATTGCATTACTACCTATTGCAATAACCAGACTATCCCATGAATCCGGTAGAGAACACAACAAGCTATTGTACTTATCTTCATCTAAAATTTTCATATCAACAGAAAATAACTGACTTACCATAATATGAAATGAATTCAGATTCTTTTTCACCAAGTCTCCATTTCTCATCCTCGGGTTATACAACGTTTTCTGTAGGACTAGTTTTTTCATGAGAGACTTAGATTGGTACAAGGTCCCTAACTCATCCCACAAAACCTTCACCATATCTTTCCCTGATACGTTTAACAATACTAAATCTGAGACACATAATCGTATTGTGCTCTTTTCCTTCCGATCCAACTTCTTACATTCTTCATCAGATAGTCCCATTGGTTTAGTACCCAGATCTACTATGATCCGCTGATCTTTATCCACCAACAGATCCTCCATCTTGAGTTTCCACAACTCGAAACTCTAACCATTAAATTTCTCGATCTCTATCTTTCCACTGCTCGCCATCTTCTTTCACCACCAGAATCAATCTCGTAGATCTCCCACTAAAGAGGGTCTACCACAGGCCCGAACAAAACCCCTCAACAATAAAAGGCATCACCTTGAAGCAAAAATAGCTTTGATACCAAATGTAGGTTTTAACCTCATATAGAAATTACTCGCATACAAATTATAAAACATAGAAAATAAACTATGTGACAGCATAACACATACACACAAAGATTTTCCCCTGGATCCCAAAACCAGGACTGCGAGATTCATTTTTCATTATGTTCCTTTCAATGTTACAATACATATTTATACATTCTGAAGCATCCAGTACCATGGAATGAAAACCATTGTGTCCAAAACCATGCAAAAAACCATAGGCAGGTCTACCCAACCTAATATAGGGTCCAAAAAAATTTCCTCGGGCCGCTACCCCAGACCCCGTAGAGAGGGGCTACCCGCTCCCCTCAAACCCCCTAGACAGGGCAGGCTAACGGCCCCACTACGCAATTAGTGCAAGGAAGGGGAGCTGCCGCCTCCGCTACACAATCAACACAATGAGGAGGGGGCTATCACCCCCGCTGCGCAATTGGCGCAACAATGGGGCGGCTCCCCCCCCCGTAAACTACGTAGGCTAGTTGTGGAAAGAATATAACATAGCCCAACAATTTCAACATACCTCAATCATGGATCTTTCTTTCAACCCATCTATTTTCCTACTCCCTGTCGCATCCAATAATCAATCACCCTCTACCATACATCTCCCATCGACTGTTGGAAAACTCTGACACCAGCTACCCAATATCTTCACCTTGAATCATGTCCAAAAGTCACGACTGATCTATGTATCCTTTTGTCCAAAAGACACCCACCACAAGTTCAGCATTAGAAAAAGTATTAAAACTATGAGCAATATGCGAAAATTATGACTTCAGTTACATTTCACATCATGCGCCTCAGTATCACTGAAGGCACTTAGGTAGTGTGCGTGGAACGAGGAGAAAAGGAAAAAAAATAAATTCTTAGATAAAGTATGTCCTTTGGTTTATCTTTATACCATATTTCACTTACAACATCATATTTCACTATCTTAAAAAAATACTTTACCATACGATATTTCATTATTTAGTAATAACTAATACCTTAAAATAATTCTTGATTTGAAACACAATATATTTTTAATAATCTATCCATTTAATTAAAACTATTTTAAGAGATAGAGTCACCCTTCAAAATGTTGAATGGATCACGAGTATTGTATTTAATGATGTAATCTTTCATTGATGAAGTAATAGAGTGTACGAGAGTGATATCTCTGTTTTTTAGTGTAGTTTCCAAGTACAGGCCTCACCTGTGAGCTACATCTCCTTCATTTCAATTCTGTTCACATTTTATCTTGGTATCAGAGCTCAGAGTGGGTGAGCCTAATCTTATATCACCTTTTGTGACTGAAGTGCCTTTGTGGCTAGCTTGCCTTGTGGCAGAATTGCCTGTGTGGTTTGAGGTGCCTCTGTGGCCACGTGTACACAAGGAGATTGAGTAGGTGGACTGCAGAACACCTGGCTCGGATTTGGATGTTTCTTTATTTTTCTGAATAGAAGGGGATTGGCGTGCTTTTCGCGCTGACAGTAGCGCCAAGAAGAGAAATTGGTGCGACTGTTCGGGGATTAATTGCGCCAGAGCGCCAAAATACCCTATTGGCGCGGAATTTTACGGATTAATTGCGCCAGCAATTTTTCCTCGCACCAATTTTTTCTGGGCACGGATTTTTCGCTCGGATACATGCCAATCTACCTACAAGGAGATTTGCGAGAAGCCTCATCTTCGTTTGGTGGTTTGCGAAGGGAGCAGATCGGAGAAGTTGCAGATCTATCTGGGAGAGGCAGATCGGATCAGTTTTGATCAGATCGATTTTTGGCTGTATTGAAAAATAGCGAATTTGCTCATCGGAGCGCGACTGATTTTGTTGAGTTGTCAGATATTGGCAGATCTGAATCGGTGACAGATTGATTTGAAAGGTATCGATTTTTTGTTACTGTTGGGTAGATTCATTTTTTAAATCTGATCAGAATGAGTAAAATGATGGAATCTTACCTCAACGAGTCTGACAAACTCGATGGATCTAACTTCACGAACTGGAAGTTTAAGATCCAGACCTTGCTTGAGGGAGCGAATGCTTGGTCCATAGTTACAGGTGATGAGCAGAGGGCGAATGCGGGGACGCAGGAGCAAGACTGGGATAAGCGAGAGAACAAGGTGAAAGTTTTGCTGAAGATGTCTGTGAAGGATAACGTTATGCCGCACATCACAGACTGTAAAATGTCCGCCGAGATCTGGATGACCATTAAAAATCTGTATGAGACCCAGAACACAAGCCAAGTTATGGCACTCAAAAGCAAGTTGTTTTTGATGAGGATGAATGAAAGTGAGACTGCTGCTGCATTTGTTACGCGAATCAAAGATGTGAAATATGCATTGGGGAACATCGGAGAGAAGGTCTTTGACTCTGATCTTGTCTCAATCACATTGAGCGGGATGCGAGATGAATTTCAGATGTTCATCACTAGTTTGGCGGCAAGGGAGAAAGCACCCACATTTGATGATCTGACAGGGATCTTGCTGCAAGAGGAGGAGCGGCGATAGAACTTGAACCCCCAGGGTGATGATCTTGCGCTGATGGTAAAACAATGATCATTCAAAGGGAAGCAGCCACAACAACAATCACAGCAGAAATGAGGAACATTGCAGAAGCGTCCACATAAAGGTATGATTGCAAATGATTCTGTAAAGAAATGTTATTATTGTGGAAAGAAGGGACATATACAAAGTGTATGCTTAAAGAAGTAGGCTGATGACGCAAAGAGGAAGCAGGCAAAGCACAGAGGATAATTTGTTGAAGATGATGTTGAAGAAGATAAAGATTTCAGTCATGAATTTTGACTGTTCATAGTCGACCATGCCCTTTTAGCATCTGATGAGGACGATATATGGTATGTTGATTCCGGAGCATCCTCTCACATGACAGGTAAAAAGGAATTTTTTGATAGTCTTGAGGAAAGTACATATGGATCAAAATTTATTTAGGAGATGATAGTGGATACGAGATTAAAGGTTATGGGGTTATTCTAGTCAAGTTGCGAAATGGAAAAATTAGTCATCTTCAAAATGTTTTATATGTACCTGGAATTAAGAAAAATCTGATATCTGTATCCATGATAACTGATCAAGATATGCAAGTCAAATTCTTCAAGACTCATTGTGTGATAAAGGATTGCAACAAACAAATAGTTGCAACAAGCATGCGTGTTGGAAGCCTATACAAATTAGATGTAAAGAGCATATCAAAGTGAGCCATGGTTGCAAGAGGATCGATAGCCGAACAACTCTGGCATCAGAGATTCGGTCACTTGAATTTGCAGGACCTCATGCTATTGCAGATAAAAGGTATGGTTGAGGGGCTCCCTATCTTTTGTAATATTCAATTAAATTGTGATGGATGTGCATTAGGTAAAATGCATAGAGAATAGTTCCTTGTGCATGATAGGAGGAAGGAAACATATATTCTAGAACTAGTGCATATTGATATATGCAGACCTATGCAGACAAGGTCGCTAGGTGGAGCATATTATTTTTTGCTATTTACTGATGACTGCACTAGATATTCATGGGTTTATTTTTTTAGTAAGAAAAGTCAGAATTTCCAGTGCTTTAGAGAATTTAAAAACTTGGTGGAAAAACAGTTTGGTAAGAGTATAAAAATTCTTCGTTTTGATCAAGGGGGAGAATACAAGCTAGGGGAATTCATGAAATTCTGCAAATCTCACAGGATTGTTCAAAAGTTTACAGTGCCACACACACCACACCAGAATGGAGTCCCATAACTCAAAAATAGAACCTTAGTGGAGTACACAAGGAGCATGTTACATGGTAAGGTACTAAGGATCTATCTAAAAGCTTTTGGGTAGAAGCTATTAATACTGCTGTATATTTGAAGAACAGGAGTCCTACCAGGTATCTTAACTTCAAAACTCCTTTTGAAGCTCTATATGGATTCAAACCAGTAGTAAATCATCTAAGAGTATTTGGGTCAAAAGCATTTTCCCATATACCCAAAGCTGATAGGAAGAAATTAGATCCCAAAGCAGTTAAATGCATCTTTGTTGCTTATGGCATAGAATTTAAAGCATATAAATTGTTCAATCCTGAGACTCATAAGATATTTGCAAGCAGGGATGTAGTGTTTCATGAATAGGTACAGGAAGGGAAAGATGACATTGGTGATGATTGGCACATTCCATTGTTGATTGATGGAAACAGCAAGGATGAAAGAGAAGAAGGGCAAAAAGAAGAGCAGAAAGAAGGTGATAAAGCCAGCCCATTTAGAGCTAACAAATTTGAGGTAAGTCCCCTACCAAGGAGATCTGCTAGAAAGACTCAATTACCATTAAAATTGAGAGACTATGCTTTGATGTCAAAAGTTTTGAACATTGTAGAGCCCACTAATTACAAAGAAGCTAGTCAATTTAAGGAGTGGAGGGCTGCAATGAATGAAGAGATGGAATCAATTCTTAAAAATGACACTTGGGATTTAGTTGAACTGCCTAAGAATAAAACACCCATAGGATGTAAATGGTTGTTTAAACCAAAAATGAATGCAGATGGAATTGTAGAGAAATTAAAAGCTAGGTTGGTTGCAAAAGGATATTCACAGCAGGAAGGTATAGATTTTGATGATACTTTTGCACTTGTAGCAAAGTTAAATACAATCCGAATGATTATTGCTTTGGCTACTAAATTTAATTGGGAGCTACACCAGCTTGATGTTAAATCTACATTTTTAAATGGTGAATTAAAAGAGGAAATTTACTTAGTACAGCCAGAAGGGTTTGTAAAGCAGGGGAAGGAACATCTTGTTTGTAGATTGAAAAAGGCTTTATATGGTTTAAAACAAGCACCCAGGTCTTGGTATGAAAAGGTTGGTTCTTTATTTTTAGAGTATGGTTTTCATAGAAGTTTAAACAACCTAAATTTGTATACCAAGTACAATAAGCAGGGGCAGATTATTTTGATTTCTTTGTATGTAGATGACATGATTATAACATGAGATGCAGATGATCTAATCAAAGGAATCAAAAGGCTTATGGCACAAGTTTTTGAGACGAAAGATCTCGGAAGCCTTCATTACTGTCTAGGATTAGAAGTATGCAGAGATACTGGGCAAACTTTTCTTACCCAAGGGAAGTATGCCAGAAATCTGTTAGAAAAGTTTGGTATGGATTAGTGTAGATCAGCAGCGACAACTTTGCAGCAGAATTTGAAGTTGAGCAGTGACGATGGCACTAAAGAGGTTGATGCTAAAAAGTATAGACAGTTGGTTGGCAGCTTGATATATCTTACAACAACCAGGCCTGACTTGGCATACTCTGTTAGTGTGTTGAGCCAATTCATGTCAAAACCACTTGAACGTCACTGGGTAGCAGCGAAAAGTGTGTTGAGGTATCTTTGTGGTACTGTTAATTATGACATTTTATACACTGACGCATTTGATGTTATTCTAGCAGGTTTTTCAGATTCAGATTGGGCAGGTAACTTGGATGATCGAAGGTCAATCACAGGTTACATATTCAGCATAGGATCCGGGGTCATAGCATGGAGCAGCAAGAAGCAGAGTACTGTAGCTTTGTCTTCATGTGAAGCTGAGTATCAAACATTGTGTGCAGCAACATGTGAAGCGATCTAGTTGAAAAGGCTGCTCAAAGATGCAGAAAAGAATATAAGAATTCCACTTCTATCAAAAGCGACAACTAGAGTACCATTAAATTGGCATACAATCCAGTGTTTCAAAGAAACACCAAACGTATAGACACTTAGCTCCATTTTGTTAGAGAGAAAATATAGTCAAAAGAAATTGCTTTTGAATATTGTAAAACTTGTGAAAATATGGCTGATATTTTTACAAACCACTTGCACGTGTGAAATTTGAATTGTTTAGAAGGATGCTAGGAGTCCAGGAGAACCCTTTCTCCATTAAGGGGGGGAGTTGAAAATAATTAATATTATTTTGTATTAATGGAGAAAATGGTTACATTGTTGTAACATATCTCCCTAGTTTAGGATTATTTCTTAGAGTTTAGGGGTTTGGTTACAACTTCCTAATTCCTAGTATTGTATTTAATGATGTAATGCTTCATTGATAAAGTAATAGAGTGTACGAGAGTGATCTCTATGTTTTTGAGTGTAGTCTCCAGGTGCAGGCCTCACCTGTGAGCTACATCTCCTTCATTTCAATTCTGTTCACATTTTAAATGGCAACAACCCTTTACTTGGCATCATCACCAAGTTGTATCTCAAGGTCTAAGTCTTTGTGGGTTAAGCCTTTCTGGGTTAAGCTTGAGAAGAATTCTTTCAACCTAGTCATGCGATGTGAGCTCCATTATCGATGCACAATGTGAGCTCCACTATCGATGCACCATAATATTCGTCAAAGATGGAGTTGTCTTTAGTGCAACTCTTTGGAGTTAATATGGCCGAAAAAATTATGGTGAAATCTTGATTTGTGTTATTTAAACTAGTTTTTTTATTGTATATATGGATTCAACACCCTGAAAACCCCATAGGGCACTTCTATTGTGCAGTTTTACCCATCAAACTTGTGATTTCAATGAATACCTCTCAGATTTTAGAGAAATTAGACTAGAAAAATCCACTGGAAAAACTTCTAAAAACTAGCACTAAAGACAACTCGAATAAAAAGACATGCAACATGTATGAAGAATGAGAAAGCAATGTAATAGGAATATTTATTTTTCTAATTAAAATATTGTTTTCAATAATTTTTTTTTAAATTATATTTAAAATTTATTAAAATTTAAAATTTAAATGATGTAGTATGTATATTTTAAGTGTTTTAAAGTGTTTTTTTATAATATTAAATTGATTTATAATGATATTTTATATAGTAAAAAATCAGAATCTTATTATAAATTATTACTAAAATACATCTATAAAAATTAAATATATAACCATTAAATATAATTTTTTGTTAATATTTATTTTTAATTTAAAAATTTAGATAAAAAGTTAAAATAAAAAATTTTAAAATAATTTTTTTAACAATAAATCTCTATATAATCTTTTTAATTAAAAACTATTTATATGTTATCTAAAAAAATATTTATATAATTATTTCTACTCAATTTAAAAGTAATTTCTCCTGATCCAAAAGAAATTAGATGATTACCTCTTGTCCAAAGCAACCTTATCAAGCTCACATTTAAAGATAAATTTAAAATGTCTAATAAAAAATAGACATTTTCTTTTGCAACTCAATTATATAAGAAAATTTTGAATTATATTTTAATTTAAAATACATTTAATATTATAAAAAATTTAAATATTTTTTTTATTAATTCATGAAAACTTAAATTTTGAGTTTTCAATTTTGAATCTCATAATTTATATAGTATCTTATAGCAAAGTAATCCGATAAAATTAAATCATCTAAATTTAAAATTATTATAAAATTACAATATTTTCAAATTTTAATAAAATTAATCATAAAAACGTGAGGAGTAAGCCAGCCTGAAGATTCCTGGAGCAGTGCTGAATCCGCGTGGTGTGAAGTGGTCTATCTGTTTTTGTGAGTTCGATCTGGTTGGAGAGAAATCGACCGCTGTTGGAACCAGAGGGTTGAGGCCGTGAACATTGGTAAAAACTTAAGGTCAGGCAGTTTGGAAGATTGGTGCGTGAATCGCGGTTGGACGCTGTATTTATATGCAGAGAGCCCAGAAGTTGATTAATTTTTAAATGTGTGGGGGTGTGTGTAGCACATGCATATTAAACATGTGGTGTAAGCAGCAGATCTGTCTAGTGTGAAAGAGGCATGTGCGAAAGAAGCGCGGTTCGAGCATTGGTAACAAACTTTCGTGGCCCCTTTTAATCCGGAGATCCCAGGCATGTATGTCTTGATTGCTGATTCTCCAAGAAGAGGGACATGGGCACTCATGTTCGTCTGATTACCGATTTTTGCTCAGAGGCAGGTTCAACTCCGTTTTTTTTGGTGTTTCCTGAACATCGAGAGCACTCAGTAAAGGAATTGCTACATAAAGGAACGTTCTTCCCTTATAAGTAAAGTGGATAGGAGCTTTTAAAAATAGCGATTAGAAGCTTTTACTGCCGTTGGTTTGTTTGCGGTGCTGCGTGTGGAGGACCATTGGTGTTACAAACAAAGACAACGCAATAAACCACAGTATCGAGTGTGGTATTGACCACAATCAAAACTGCCACAATGTATCTGTTCATTTGAAGTATTGAACAGAATATAGGTTTGGTTGTGTGCTTAGTACAATCTGTGTAAAGCCGGCAATTTGAGTGTGGAGTCTGGTGAAGGAGTTTTGAAGGTGACTTTGTGTTGAAGCGCTCATCCATGTGGATCAGTGCATTCAAGATTCGATCAGCGTGCCTGGTTCTTAAATGGAGATGTTAAGATATTTAAACACATAGGAGTTAGATAAGTTGAACTAAATCTAATGTGTCTTTGGTAAAAGTGAGTTTATTGGGGTGTTTCTGTAGTGTTCATTAGTTGTGTTTTATACTAAGATGGTAGATATGTTTTATACAAGAGTGATTAGATAGTTCATATTTTTGTCAATATCAATGAGTATTGATTTGTCTTATATAATCTCAATTTAAAGAGCATGAAAGGTCATTATCCACAATCAATTGTCAATTTTTTTGGTATCAACAAAATTTTCTCAAACAATTACATTAGTTTGAACCAAAGAGTGTTTCTCTTATAAATATTTAAACTACAAAAAAAAATAGTTTTATGATCTTAGATCTTGCTATGTGAATAGTTATGTGAGATATTTATGTCTGTACAATACCATTCACCAAAAAAAAATTATAATTAAAAAAAAATAAAAAATATTAAAACCATTTTCAACACTTTTGTGATCTTTCAAAATATTAATTTATAAGGGTATGTATTTTAAATTTATATTTCATTAAAAAAAATTCATTTATAAATAACTAGAACAACGTCATGTGATCTCAGCCTTTATGATTGTGTAAAAAATCATATTGTATAATAACCCATAAAAAAACGATTTTGAATTTTGTAATGCGTAAAAACTCACACTCTCACATTTACACTTTACCATACAATGTTATAATTCTATATTAATATAATCAACTAGTCAGAATAATATATATATTTTTAAATATATTAATTACAATTTATGAAAATTGATTAGTGATTTAATGGTCAAACCAGCTTAAATTTCTTTTTATAAAAAAATAAGTTATATATGAATACTTGTATCTAATTAATTAAAACCATATTTATTTTTTTCAATAGTTTAAAGATTTATTATAATTTAATTGTTAACTACTTATTATTGTTCTAAAATGTGAGTTGACCGATCATTATTATTCGAAGAAAATTATGCATCTTTGAAAAATCACTTGGTTTTAAGTCATACAGTAAGACCAATTAAAATCATTTTTTTTATAAGATTAAACATTACTTTTTTCTAAGATTTATAAAAACTGATTTTGAAATTTATTTATATAAAATTCTCTCTCTCCACATTTAAATAAATAAAAAAATCCTCTTTTAAACTCTTATGGCCCTGTTATTTTATATGGATGTTAGATTTAAAGATGTAGTATCTCCAAAGAATCATGGATGAATATGAAAGAAATCAAAAATAACTTTATAAAGGAAAGACACCCTATCCAATCCTCCTCATTAAATCAAGTGTTTCCCCATTGAAACCATGGTCTTAATTGATTATCTTGTGTAAAAAATAAGGTAAACAATATAGAATAGACTAAACTTTCTTTTAATGCTAACCCAAACAACCTTAGGATCAAGTGGGGATGGTATGAGAATGTTGAACCTTGGTTAGAAAATTTGGAGATAATGCAGGAGATCATTATGTAGAATAAAGATGATATTAAAAATCTTATTTCTGAAAATTTAAGAAGAAAATTTGGAGCGATAAAGAATTAGAGAGAAAATGGAAACTAAGATATTATAAGTAGGTGGTCCCAAATCTTGAAAATCCAAAGTGTCTCCCTCTCTTGACTAATGTAAATAAGAAAATAAGCGTTACTAAAACAATAACGAATTCTCATGAGTTCCATGATGAAACTAGGCGTTCATCAATTGCCAATACACCATGATTAAAGAGATTGTTACATGTGTGTCAATAAGAGGGTTGAATATAATAAAAACTTTCTTTTAGATTATCCAACTTATACTTAAATTAGACATGTATTTCAAATATTTGTCACATTACCAAACTTCTTATCTTTCAACTCACCCAAACTATTGTGATATCAAATTAGTTTTCTTAATATATTGCAAGTATAAAATTAAAATTATAAAAAATTCTAAATATTCATTACTTTCTTTAAGTAGAATAATATTAATCAAAATCATCATGTTGTATATATATTTATATTAATGAAAATAATAAATATAATATAATTCAATTAATTTCATTTTTTCCTTTAAAAGTGAGAAATTATTTTAATATTTGAAAATTTTATTATAACGTTACTAAAATTTTGGTTAAATATTACTTAAAAAGAATGGGTAATAATATAAGATTATTAAATAAAAAAAACTTTCATTAAATATTAGTTGAAAATTAATTAATAATATTTATGAAAGAGTTAGAAAGAGAATCAATGGGAAAAGAATAAGAGCTTGATTTTTGTATATTAAGAATATGAGTTTGATGTTTATGGTGAATATGGTTCATGGAGTATTTAAAGTGGTTTTTGCAAAGTTTAAGTAAAGGTAAGACAAAATTAGAACTTAGGGCATGTTTAGGGCATGTTTATAAAGTGAATACATTTAATATGGAGAAGATAAGTTCTCACTAGTTGATTTTAGTGCTTATTGATATATTGAAACCAAATGCAAAAAGAGAGAGTGAAAGTCGTTGATAACAATAGAACATTATTAAAAAAATGTTTGTAGCAAAGTAGAAGAGATGTTCTCTATAGGAGTTGACGTTTTGAAACAATAGGCAAGAAGCTCTAACCCACTCCATTGCAATATGTAAATGTCTTCCTAAGAATAATAAGACATTTTGAAACAACAAGAAAGAAGCTCTAACCCACTCCATTGCAATATGTAAATTTCATCTTAAGTGTAATAAGACTTGAGAAAGCAATTTCGATTTAGAAAGAGGATTGAGTGAAGATATGTTTGGAGTATAGTTTTGTACACATGTTACCCATAGAGTGTAAGATATCCTCTTGGAAATATCTTAAATCTTCTACTAATTTTCTAATTTTTTGTTGGAATCTTCAATGAGAAATTTTGTCAAATAGTTTAATGATATTTGGCTATAGATGAATTGTTACAATTTAATTTCAAAAATAAAATACACAACATTCAACGAATAACTGAAGTGCCCTAAATTACTGAGATGAAATTCATTCCACACTTAGAAATATAATAGATCATGAATTAAAGGTTTATATGAGTCATACAATGGAATCCATAGTAATTTCACAATTGCAGAAAATGAGACAATGAGAAATAGTGCAATGGAACTTGGTATATATGCATTTCTGCAAATAAACTTCAGGGTAATATTGCTCTATTTGGCTACGCTCACAATGTTTCTTTGCTACAACTACACGTATATTACAGGAGTACACATTTGGGACAGATAAAACGTTGTCAGTTCAATTAAATATCATTCAACACACAAATTAAAGGTACAAAGACGATCTATTCTCATATTTACATGGATATAATGCATACAATTACTATACAACTAGCAAAGGATGTGTTTCTAGACCTCTACTAAACACATGCTAATAAAGAGGAAAGTATCCAAGGCTAACAAACTAAAAAAGATGAATCATAGAGCTCCTAGATTCCCACAGACGATACACCCAACCATTGATATACAAAATCGGTCCACAATCTTCTATTATGTCCACTGTAAATTGGTTTCCTTTAAATCCAAACTCTTTTCACAAAAGAAACACACCTAGAACTTAGATATGGAGCCCTTGGACTGCAAATCAAAGGAACTCAACTCACGTATTCAACAAGGAAACATTGTTCAATATGTGCACACAAACTTAGTCAACCACAACAATAATATCAACCCCAACAAAGGAAAATTCTCATTGTGTTCCAGCAATAAGAGATTTGACCCACAAAGTATACAACTTGACCTCAAATTTTATCTCTTTATATAGTAGCATGACCCATTAGAATGGCTTTGAAGCTTGGTAACTTCATGGGTTATCCTCAACTTCTAAAAGGGATAGAATATATATATACATATCTATATATATATATATATATATATATATATATATATATATATATATATATATATATATATATCAAAAGATAAAATGAATGGATAACACCTTTTACCTTCATTATCTTCTACAAGTCTCTTTCCTATAATAGTGCAATGGTGGAATCTAAGTGATTCCATTCCCTGAACCAACTAGGGTTTATAGTTTCAACATCAAAGCTAGACATGGTGGCTAGGGTTTCTCAAACCCTAAGCTCTTCTTCAAAAAATTTCCATGAATCCCTTCTCTCAAACAACAAGTGATAGAATGAAGAGATAATCCTGACTTGTCTCTTTTTATGACTTAATCGCCACATTTTTCTAACATTTTCTCCTTTTCCTCCAATTAAATAATAGAAACTCCTTCCTTTTCTTATCTAATAAAGTGAATTCAATTAACTAATTAAATACATTTTAACCCTAGAAAATTCTTAATTCACTTCCATTGTCACACTAGCCACCCAAAACCCCTTGTCACCATCCTTCGTCATAGATATTTTTGCTCTAATTCTAATGAGCTATTACACTTAGGCGTTTCTCCAAGTAATCAACCCAAAGAAACACCTTAATCATAATCAATCATAATTAATGAAAATATGACCATTAATAACTACATTTTGTGGAAATCATCAAAATGTAGCATAAGCAAGAGAAAATCATGCAAAAATAGTTTTGATAATGGAAATTGGCAAGTGATCTGTGTTAGACCCCCTAAAACGTTCAAAACACTTTGGACCCACCAATAATGTAATATAGAACCTCTGAACTAGTTGACATAAGCTCTAGAAACTCCTCCTAATATCATCACAATGTAATACAGTAATATGGGACATTACAGTCTCCCCTTCCCAAAATTTCTTGTCCTTAAGAAATTCGATCACCCTCTCAGCCTCCACAAGTTGGTCCCAATTAATACTAGGGTAGCAAATGTGCCTTGAGGCCACTTTAGTACACTGTAATACTCGAACACGAATGGGCCTCATGATGTCAGGATCCCAAGCCACTCTGATCATCGTCAGTCATTCCTCACTCTACTGACTCCCCAACAAGGCATAGACACGAGCGACCCTCTACATATTGTCAACAAGTAAAAAATTTCAATAATGAAAATTTCTACCAAATCCTTGAGAAGGTCCTCTACCAGAAAACCAACCCTATGTACTTCAACATTGAACTCTTGAATGTATGAGCCAACTCCTGTTGAAAAGGATCCTCATTCACATGAATTAACCTTTGCCTCCTCTTCTAGTACCATCGAAAAATAAATGAGGAGTTAAACAGTTTGTTCCAAACTATAGTCGAATGGAAGATTTGAGTGATCTTCCCTTGTAAAGATAAATTCATCCATAATGGAAGTTGAGCTATCAAGACCTATAATGCTAGGTCCCATGTTAACATCAAAAGAAGACTTCCTTGTTTTCACTACGCCATTTTTAACATAATTAACTCTTGATGCCTCATCTTAATTAAAGTATAATTAAAATAAGTATAATTAAAATGGAAAAATGGATGTAAATGTTTTTGAGATAAATCTGAATCTTTAATGTGTGATTATTACTAACAATTATGTAACATTAGGAAAACAAATTTCATAGAAATCACATAAGCAATGGTAGTCTGTCTTTTCTTGACATCCTCCTTTCAAGGAAGGATGATGGCTCTTTTTCTCATAATGTATTTTGGAAGAAAGCTCACATAGAGCAATATCTTCATACTAAATCTCATCATTTCCCAGCTCAAAAGCTTAGTGTTTTCAACACTTTGGTGACTAGAGCTTTAAGCGTTTCTAATGATAATCATCTTAATGATGAGAAATCTAACCTCCTAAATGTTTTCCTTAATAATGGATATCGTAGACACCAATGTACTAAGGTTTTCCTCAATGCCGAAAAAGGTCCCCAGGCTAAGAAAAAACCCAAGGATCGATTTTCAGGGGTGCACATTCTTTTTACCTAAAGGACCAATGAAAAGATTGTGAAGATCTTAATGAAGCATAAGGTTCCTTCAACCTTTAGGCCTCTAAATACCATCCAGAGTTCCCTAAGATCTATAAATGACTTGGTCGGCCCTAAAAATTTGAAGGATGCTTACCTTATCCCTTGCTCTTGTGGGGCTTCCTACATAGGTGATATTGGTCACTCAATTAATCAAAGGATTCATGAGCACACCACTGACATCAAACATGGTAGGACCTGTTCCTCTACTTTGGAAGAACATGCATAAAAAACTAATTATCACAGTTTCATTCAGGAGGCCCAATTCATTTCGAGGATTAGTCATTTCCATCATCGAAAATTTAAGGAGGCTCTAGAAATTGAAAAAAGGCCCAATAATCGGAATAGAGACGATGGTTGGAAAATTAGCAGATGTTAGATCCCTGTCCTGTCTTCCTAATTTTACAAGTTTATTTGATTGAATATTTATGTTCTTGAGATTTTTAGTACAATTCATCCTATTTTATTTATCTGTGTAGGTATTTGTATCTTCCTTATAACTTTTGTTTTTACTTGTTTTCCAAAGGTTTCTGACAATTTTTTGATAGGGTTTTGATCAAATAAGTTTTTTATCATCTTGATTATTCTTGGCTCCTTTAAGTATTTGTAGGGCCTTATTTTATGTTAGGCTTTCATTATTTTTATTTTTCTTGGCTCCTTGAATTATTTGTAGGGCCTTAGCCCATGATTTTATCTCTCACCTTAATTCGTTAGTCTTTCTTATTTTTATTTTGGATTTTATTTATATTATTTTTAGTTTGTTTTTATATAGATTGTGTGAATGTTTATGTGACTATGTCATTCTTTTTCAATAAATTATTATTATTTATTAAGAGGGTCTTAACTCCTTTTATTATTTTTTTGACTTCGCTTGTTTGATGTTTGACTTTGAAATTTTGATTCTTTTTACTCTATTTATTCAACTATATTTTGAACCATAAAGTAATATTAGATTTTATTCAATATAATTTGATCTTAATAATTAATGTTATATTTAAAAATAATAAAAAAAATAGTATTATTCCTATACTTTCTGTTTATTATAGTCGTTAACTTAACCAAGGGTCTCTACATTGCTCTCTATTTAAGTTAGTGTTATGATCTGCCTCTTCATCTTGTCCTGGCAATGAACCACACTCGATCGTTTAAAACGCTTCGGAAAAAATTCTCCTATTTGATTTCTGCTGAAATTTTTTTCTTAATTTATCAATATGGATCAAAGAAACCTGAATTCAAAGACATTTACAGTATTAACATAAAATTTTATCTCAGAGGAGCAAAATTCTGAGCTGGACAAAGAGATCACTATCGAAGAGATAGAGCATACAATACGCAACATGGCCTCAGACAAAGCCCCGGGGCCAGATGGCTTCACTGTGGATTTCTATAAAAATCATTGGGACATCATCAAAAAGGACTACATCAGAACAGTTAGAAACTTCTTCCATAAATGCAAGATGGGAGGCGGAATGAAATCATCCTACCTAGCCCTCATTCCCAAAGAGCTCAACCCTCTCTCTTTCAACCGCTTTCGCCCTATCTCTCTCTGCAATGTCTCCTACAAAATCATAACTAAGATCCTGGCCAACAGACTTAAACCTATTCTACCCTCCCTCATTTCTGAGAACCAAGGTGGTTTTGTTCCTAAGAGGCAAATCGCCGACAATGTAATCCTCATCCAAGAAGCTATCCAAAGCAGTATCTCTAGGAAAGAAAAGGGCATGATACTGAAGTTGGACATGGCCAATGCTTTCGATCGAGTCAATCATTCCTTTCTCCAAGCCGTCCTCAAAAAGCTTGGCATATCTGAGCTGTTCATAAGCAGGGTGAGGGAGTGCATATCAGGCAATTGGACTGCTCCCCTCATAAATGGAAGACCAAGCCCAGCCTTCAAAAGCTCAAGGGGTCTAAGACAAGGGTGCCCGCTCTCTCCCTTCCTTTTTATTCTCATGGCGGAAGCCCTCAGCTCGAAGTTGGAAAACTTGAGGAGGAAAAAAGAAATAACGGGGATTGAAATTGTCAGAGGGCTGAAAGGAATAAATCACTCCCTGTTCGCGGACGACACCCTCCTCATAGGAGGTGCCTCTTGCATTATGGCGAGGAGATTTAAAAAAGTCTTGGATCTTTTCCTTCTTGCCTCGGGAGGCAAGCTAAACAATAATAAATGTATGTTATACGCCTGGAATGTCCCTAACCACATCATCCAACGCATATCTCTTATCTTGGAAATTCCGGCTCAGCTGAATTGGTCCCACTTCATGTATCTGGGGCTTCCTTTGGCCAAAGAGACAATCAAATCAGGGATTTGGGTCAAAATCATTGAAAAGCTCAGAGGCAAATTACAGTTGTGGGGAGTGCACTGGTTAAACTTAGCTGGCAGGTCGACCCTAATCAAGTCCATCCTCACCTCTCTCCCCATCTATCAGTTCGCCATAGCTCTTGCCCCTGCCAGTGTTCACAAACACATGGAACTAATAATCCGCAGCTTCCTGTGGCAAGGAGGCAAGCAGAATACCAAGAAGTTCAGCTTGGTTAAGTGGGACAAAGTTATCCTCCCTGTGGAAAAAGGAGGGTTGGGAATAAGGGTCCCAAGGCTGGCTAACCTAGCATTGGGCTTCAAGCTCATATGGAGGATCCTAAATGAAAAAGGGGCATGGTGGACTACTATAGTAAAGAAGAAATACCTGAATGGCCAAAACAGTAACATCCTCACTGAAAACATTATAGAAAGACATGGTACCCCAACCTGGAATCTGATCAAGAAAACGCTCCCCCTCTTCAAACCTTTCATCTCGTGCGCTCCAGGGAATGGCAGGGAGGTTAATATTTGGAATGACAGAATCATGGGGTCCCAGGCGAGGGGCACAATCCGCCATCTGCATCCTCTCCATCGGTGGATGGATGAAGCGAATTACACTTCTCTCTTTGACATTTCTCTATGGGATCAGGACTGCTGGGCAGGCTGGACCCCCCTCAATCTCCCCATGGACTTAGCAAAGCTTTGGAATGAGCTCAAGAGCTCACTAAGTGGCTCAGCCCCCATCAACAAAAGGAAGGAGGACAAGTTCGTTTGGGATCCTAATGGAGGAAATTATTCAGTTAAAGAAGGTTACAAAGCCCTCCAGGATATCTCAGAAGCTAACAATTGGCCTTTGTTCAAGGCTGTCTGGCGCCCTGAATGCCTTCCCAAGATTAAATTTTTCAATTGGACTCTCCTGCATGGCAAAATTTTAACAGCTGAGAACCTCAGAAAGCGAGGTATACAGGGTCCTTCCATGTGTTGTTTGTGCAGACTAGCTGAAGAAACCATCAACCACCTCTTCCTTGAATGCCCGATTTCTAAATCCTGTTGGCATCTCCTCTCGGGCGCAATCTCCTCCGAAATCCTCCCCACCCAGATCTCGACTCTTCACAAAAACTGGGCTAGAAGAATACATCAACCTAAAAAAGGAAATCTGATAGGGCACAGGATCTGGAACAGCATCCCTGCAAACCTAAGTTGGCAAATTTGGATTGCTCGTAACAAGTGCATCTTCAATAACGAAAAACCATCCATAACAGGTATTGTAGCTAAAACTATAGCCTTCACGGCTGAGTATTTCGAAGCAACAGGGATCAACCAGAAAGACATGGAGGTTGCGGATGATAGGCTTAAGGAATGGCTGAGCAAATTCAACCTCAATTCAAGTCCTTATGTTTATATCCGAAAAAGAAATGATAGCCAGAATTGGAAGCTGCGTGGTACTGAAGAGGAAATCAACAACTGGTTAAAAAGCCAAAGGAGGCCTATCCTGTACTTCGATGGGGCATCAAAAAAGAACCCGGGACAGGCAGGGGCAGGCGGGATCATAAAGGACCAGCAGGGGAATACTATGGTTTCTTTCGAATGGGGTCTAGGCCGTCTGTCTAATAACAAAGCAGAGGCCTATGGCCTTCTTCTGGGCACGTCCATTCTAAAGAACCTCAGCCTCCAAAACCCCCTCATCTTAGGTGACTCAGCCATAACAATCGCAGCAATGTCCACTGGGAGAGATTTCAATCAACTGGCCCTCAACAACATCAAAATCCGAATTTTGGAGAATGTCAAAGATTTAGGTGAGGTGACCTTCAAACATATCCTCAGGAACTACAATAAAGATGCTGACCAGCATGCTAACCAAGCGGTTAGAAGGAAACTGGGTCAAGTCAGAGAGAACAATGCCATCTACGTCAGAGATATTCCGTAGCAACAAGCCTTCCGCCGTCCTCAGTCACTTCAGGAAGCAAGTATATCCGAGCGTATCTCCTCCTAGATCACAAAGCAGCACTATCGGGCACCTAAGCGGATCTCCTCCTCCTCGGGCCTCCAATTCAATCACCTTTCTCAGAAAATGTGTGACTTCTCGTCCTTCCGAGGCAGACACTCTCTGCGTCATCAGTAGAACCCATACCTCCCCCACGAGTTTTGACAGCAGGGTAATCATCGCCCTTGACCGTTTCCTCCTCACCCTTGGGCACATTCAGCTTTCCTCCATCAGCGCCATCGACCTTCTTCCCTCTTTAAATATTGGGCATGCCCTCGACTCCTCGCCAGACTGTGATCAAGTCTTAAGAGCTCTCTTAATCTCTTGGTGCATCGCAGATGATTTTCCTCCGCCAAAGCCTCGGCTCTTTAGAGACCTCAGGGTAAGACTTTCTCATCTGTTTCTGTTGCCTACTAACAGTGGTCCTTGTTTTTTTAGCAGTAACTGGAAGCAGGTAAGGATAGCCCGCTCTCTATTAAAGCTTCAGCTCTTCAGAAGCCTTGTCCCTTCCACCACGTTCCCTGGCCCCCCCATCAACAGCACGACCTCTGGTTTTATCCTGAGAGCACCGCCCCTCTGTCTAAAGCCACAGCACTCCCGCAGTCAAGCTCCTCTCACAGCAGTACCTGTCTCTTTAATCAACAGCGAATCCTCTGACTTCATTCATCAGGCCAAAACGATGGAGGACAAGCAAGGCCAGCCTTCCAAACAGGGCCCAAACAAAGACCCTATGGCGAATCTCTTCAACAGCAAAGAATGCAATATGTGCATTGCACATACTGTTATGATCAACAACATTAAAAAACAGCTAAAAGAATTAACAGAGGACTACCATGCAGATAGAGAATCCAAAAGAAAGAAGCTGGGGAAACGAAAAAAGGAGATTGAAGATCTGAAGGACCGCTGCATTCACATGGAGGCGGTAATTGATCATCTCCGCACTCTCACTGAAAGCAACCAGGCAGAAGCATCGACTAGAGCCAGCGCCCAGAAGGATGATTCGGTCACTCCACACTTTCCGTGATTTATGCATTGCAAATTTGTTTTGTTAGTAGGATCCTATGTAAGGCAGTATAGCCGTTTACTTTCAACTTTGTTTACAATCACGAGAAGCAACGAGGATTGCGGGTCTGTGTACCCGATTTTGTGCCTCTGCTCTCATACTCTTCCTCATTATGTAATAGCACTTCTTTCAGAAAGTTTTTTTAATATATGAGTAGCCGACATTGTAAAAAAAAAACATAAAATTTTATATTTTTTTATAAAACTTTTGGTTCTATATAAGGGAGAAAAATTGTCAAGTAAAGAAAAAATATCCATATATTAAAAACAATAAAAAAATATTATATAAGAAGAGCTAATTCATTTCATTTTAAATTAAAATGATATTTACAAAAAATTATTAATTATTTTTTTTACTTATATTTATTTATTTATATTATTTTGGGTGTCGGGAGATTTATTTGTAAACATTTCTCCTCCCATGTTGCACTCTCCCCGTGAGATCGCTTCCCCTCCTTCATGCTGCACATTTTCCCCATGGTCCTTCGAAAGTTTGATCTGGAAGGGGCTCTCTCTGCTGCCATGGCCCCCTCTGACGTTGTTGTTCTGGCCTTTGCCAACCTCGTTTCTTCCTTCAGGCCCCCTTGATACTGTCATGCTATATCTAAGTTTGTAAAAAAACTCGAGGACATCCAAGAATTAGGTTTACCTCTTGAATTGCCTCGAAGTGTTTCTCTCCCCTTGTTTGAGAAGATTCTGGTTAGGAAATTCACTGGCCTATGGCCCTCACCAAATATTTTGGAAAAATGGGTTGAACGAAACTGGCCTCCTTCAACTCAATGTAAAATATTTATCCTCTTCTATGGAAGATGTTATTTTACCTTCTATTTTGAATTTGTAATATCATTGCCCTATGCTACCCTAAAAAACTCTCGTAAAATGAGGGTCATTGAATAATTAAATATTATTAATTCTTATATTGATATTACGTGAAGAATATTCTTGTAATTCTTAATTATAAAAATATTACAAAAATTAATTCTTAACTCTTTTATCTAGAAGAATTTATATTTTTCTATCTAAATGAGTTATATTTCCAAGTTTGAATATTTTATGAGTTTTAGAAATAATAAGTAATAGTTTTAGAGAAGCTATGTATAAGTGATATTTTGTTCATAAGGGAAAAGAAAATCTAGTTAAAAATAGAAGTATGAGAGATTTATAGATGATTTATTTAGTGATAGTAGAATTTAGAAAAATATGATTTATGGAGTGATTTATGGAGTGATTTTAGGATTTAGGAAAAATCTGATTTATGGAGTGATTTATGGGTGATCTATGGAATGCTTTTAGGATTTAGAAAAGCTATTACATTTTCTCAATTCTACTTATTGTAAGCCTATGGGAAAATATGAGAACTAATGACATAATACATGTAAAATGGAGCAAAGAGATAAGAAGGAGGGATTCCAAGCATGCATTAAAAGATAAGTAACTATATACTTTGAAAATTATTGTGTTTGCACATGGGGCATGAATAAATAATAATTGACATTATTTTTTTGAAAAAAAATTCATATGATAAAGAGTTGAGATTATTTTCTTGGGAAAACTTGTTTGGAATTCCATGCATAGAGGAGTAAGTTTTTTTCTCATTGAATTCTTAAAATATTTCATGTGCATTAAATTTTTAAAATATTTTCATGGCTAAATAATTGTTTGAATCACGTGATTAATTGGAAAATAGGGTCCAAATATGTCTTCGTATATCCCACACTAGGATAGATGTGTACAAATAGAAAGCGTTTTTTTATAAATGATCATGTTCTAGCAAGAAGCCTCTTTCAGATTTGAAAATTTTGTTTCACACTTCTTGAAAACGTGTCCATAGTTGATGGAAAAATAGAAAATTTTGTAATATTCAAATCTAGAAAATTTGGCTACAAAGGTTCATTCGAATGAGAGATTCTTTTTAATGAACCCATTCCCAACAAAAGCCGCTTTTGGTTTTCAAAGATCCATTTCCATATGTTCGGTAACCGCGCCCCAGTTAATGACTAAAACAGGAAAAATAGAGTGTTGTCATATGGTTTGTTGGCACAGTAAGAATAGTTGTTATGTAAATATGGAGATAAATATTGTGTTATTGTTCTTAAAAATAAATAAATTATTCACATGCACAAAAATAGAACAATTATGTTGATATTTCTTGAAAAGAAGTAAGTTATTCACATGCACAAAAATTGATCAATTATGTTAGTAATTCTTGAAAAGGAATTAAGTTATTTCATTTAAAATATTATCAAGGATGTCCTCATGATTCATATGCATTAATTTTTTAAAGAGAAATATTGGACTCTTAAAGAGAATATGTGCTTATGTGCATAGGAACAATATCTAGTGTATTTTATCTACTGGAAATGAATACATTGGTAAATTTTTGAGAAAAAGTTCACACAAAACCTTTTCATAAAATACCATTGGTTGTGTTATTTGAGAATGATTTTTTATTCATGTTATTTCTTGATAAAATATGACAATTTTTTCTGATGTGTGAAATGATAGAAAAATATTTTGTATTGCATACATAATAGCTAGTGAGTTAGCTAAACTCTTGGACAAAGAATAATTAGTGTGTTAAATTCCTTGGAATATATGTGTGTGTGTGAGTGTGCAAGTAATAATTTATTGCGTTAGAACTCTTCAGAAGGAAGAGAAGAGAAAAACATGTCCTTGTATATATTATGGAATTAGATTCTTGGATAGGAAATCGGTAAACATATGCTTTATTGTGTTAAGATTCTTTTGGAAGATTCTTTAGAGAAACACATTCACTTACATTCATGGA
The DNA here is from genome assembly GCA_031772625.1 of Pinus tabuliformis. Lineage (NCBI taxonomy): Eukaryota > Viridiplantae > Streptophyta > Pinopsida > Pinales > Pinaceae > Pinus > Pinus tabuliformis. The sequence goes on along the minus strand of CM062817.1, from coordinate 2,020,886,267 downwards.
AAAGTATAGTTTTTCTCTTATATTTATTGGGAAAAGGAAGGTGCAATCACATAATATTGATTGTATTAGCCTTGTTTTGGGAATAATAATACGTATTTGCACATCTAAAGAGATTATCTATGGTATTAGTTTCCTTTTGGGAATAGATATGTATATTTATTGGGCTAGATGTTTTGGTAAGAAGAAAATGTCTCTTTGCATGCATGAAAGAATATATGTTATGTGTTTCTTCCCATGGAAAATAAATGTAATTTTTTCATGTAAGATTTAGTTAGTTTTGTTTGGAAAGAAATATATGTTTCACATGCAAGAAGAAAAAGTTAGCATGTCATTATATGTTGAAGAGGACAAGTAGTTGTATGCACGAAATTATAACTATTACATTAACTTTGTTTGAAATAGAGATTTCATTTTATACGTAATAGTTATTTTAAATTTCTCACCTGAGGAAAAGATGTTTTTGGAAAATAACATGCATTCGCATGCATAAGTATAGAATCTATTGCGTTAATCCCTTTTAAAAGGAAACATAATAGTATGCACAACAAAATTTTCTTGTTGGGCTGGTTCTCTTGAAATCTTGTTATGCATTTGCATGGAAAAGAACATTATCTAGTATCTTAGCATTCCTTTGGAAAGAATATGAAAGTGTATCCAAGATTATGTTAGCGTTTTGTTGGAAATATGACGTTTGGTGATTTTCTTGTTACCAATGCATGTGAAATGATTTTAAAGAAGATATTAAATAAAATTATATTTATGATTTATATATGCACACTAATAGATGTTGAAGTGTCACTAGTAAATATTGATTATTAGCTAATAAATATTTTATGTATAGATGTTGAAGTGTCACTAATAAATATTGATTATTAGCTAATTAATATTTTATGTCTTGTCTGGTCATGATATCAAGTGTGTTGATGACATCAACGATGAGAAAGGATGGTGATTTGGGTAAAGGATAATTCACATTTAACATTACGGAAGATAAATACTTGTTGGTCCATGCAGATTTAGGAATACCAACTGTCAGATGATCCACTAATGGGAAGAACCAAGTTGTAAAGACTTAATGTTCATGGCTTCATGGGTAAATGATATCATTATGTTTATCATAGATTATAGCTAGTTATGATTCAATTTAGATGATAAATATTTGTACTACTTTAAAAAAATGGTTAATGGATGGAATCCCTTACAAGCCATTAAGTGAGGGGTGAACACCCTCACAAGCGTTTAATGATAAAACTAAACGTTCATTGGTTTTCATTCTACTGTGTTTCGAGGGTATATGAGTGTCTAATTGTGTGATTTCTTGTTGTGTCTTCCTTAGATGACATGATTGTTATATTATTAGAATGTGATTAACTCACTAAGTTAAAATAACCATGGAATTGATGCAATGTTACATTTAGAAGTTTAAGTTAATATGCTACAACAATAGTAGTAAATGGTTGTGTAACCACTATGCTTTTACTAAATATTTTTCTATGTAATGATGATGGCTATTCTAATGCTAGAAGGTAATTTAGAAAGTGACACATTTGTAAATGCTAAAAAAAAAATCATAACTCCATGAAATTTCCTGCGAGGTTACCTAGGGATGTTACAAGTGGTTTCTGAGTAAAAATTTGCAACACTAGCGCCCTTTGGGAATCATTAAGAAAAAAAAGAAGTAGAGGTATGATGCTAGTGGGCCTCATATCATGTATAATTCTAATTGAACTTGCAGTAGACTACAATTAACATGAGATTCATTATGCATGATTAATGACCACTTTAAAGAGAAGAAAGTCATAATTCTTCTTTAAAAGTTGTGCTCATAACACTTGAATATGGATCCCAATAAAAGACAATAAAACCTTTCTTGCACCTATGAACAATCTTGAAAACTAACTAGAGAGGGTTAATTACCAACCTTTGCATGCATACTTTTACAATAATGATTATGGTGCATATAAAAAAAATGATTAAAATTATAATGCACTTCTTATAAAGAATGAATGCATGTATGGTTTGTGTGATAACTAAAGAATGTAGAAGCTAGTGTCAACCCTAAGGAGGGTATTAGAATGTTCTAAAAAACAAATACATTGAAGGAACCTCCTTAGATGCTGGAAATTATGAATGAGTCAAGTGGAATTCATATAGTGAGCTTAAATTCAATGAAAGCTCATAGTAGAATAATCCTGGGTTGGCTTTCTTCATGCATAGCTACAGATGAAGATTTGTATTCCATGTGTTTGTCAAAAGTGGTAAATGAGATCCAAAGTTTTGTTATTTTAAATAATTTTATCCCGAAGATCTTTCGATGTGATTCAACTCAACATAAGGGGGTATTGATACCCAAAGACCATTTAAGCAACAATTTCATTCCAAAAGAAAGTGTTATTTTGACTCAGATACATAATATGTATGATTTTTTTGATTTAACGTTGTTGTATAGGGATTGTTGATTGTGTTGTTTAGTAGAAATTTTATCAATGATGACATTAATATGATTCACGTTATTTTGTAAACTCTAGTTTTACTGTCTCTCTGATAGTTTAAGCATATTTATGGAAATTTATTTGATGTCTGCTAATTATTTGCTAAAATTCCTCAATGGCAGTAGATCGTGTTCTTGCAAACTACTGGTTAAAATGCCTCAATGGCTATATATTTCATGCTTGAAAACTATTTAATAAAATGCCGCAGTGGTTGTAGATTAAATGACTATAAATTTTTTTCCCAAAATTTACTAATGGTTGTCACTTACATGGTTGCAAGCTAATTGAAAAGAAAGAAAGAAAACCACATTTTGCATCCTACTGTTCAATGAGATTGTTATTTCTCTACAATATTGATGGTTGGTAAGATGGGACATTGCAAAAAGTATAATGCTATGGTATGCAAGATATGTTAATTTTTTTTTTCTAAGGTTCATGATTGTTGTTATCTTGAAATTTGGAAGGTATACCACCTATATGACATGTGATGAAATGTCATCAATGTACTTTTACAAACTGTAAGACCTATGTTGAGGGTCAAGTATGGATGCATGATGTACATAAATGTTCCTTTTCTTTGATGATAATATGAAAATAGAAATTTATGTAAATTACAATGGATTTTTAGACATTTTCAGGAACTGAATTATTATTAGATTGAATGGCTATCGAAGCCATGATGGCAGTGATTTAATGACATAATATTTTATTTCATTATTGAATTAATGAATACATTGTTTGGGATATTCAGGAAATAACTCTAGATTTTTAGAAGACTTCTTGTCATCTTATGAAAAAATATAGGTGGTTAAGTCAAAGATCGACCTTCCCTAAAATTATCGTAAAAAATACTTAGGAGAAAATAATAAAGAGGAAAATATTAACATAATGGCAGAGAAAGATTATGTTAATCACTTAGTTGTAGAGAAATACTAAGTAGGGTGAAATAAAGCACAACATGAGAGAAAGGCATGCTTTAAGAAAAAAAAAAAAAACAAAAACAAAAAACCTAAAATAAAAAGGCCTAGGTAAAAGGTTAGGCACCTTAAAGCATGACGGTACTAAAAAAAAGGCTCAGAAGAAACCAACAAGGAATCAATGGGGAACTATTGAAGATAGCTTACGATTGTGTTGAATATGGTTGCTTCCTGAATAATTATGAGGCATTAACTATGGTTAGATGCAACTATGTCTATATTCTCTTATTGATTTCCAAATTGTCTAAAGATGTTGGATGTTAGAATAGACTTTAAGTTGCATGTCTATAATATGTTGTATGTGTTATATAGTTATACATTCATGGTATATTTATTTTTTTAAGAAACATCTTTTATGAAATAGGTTGTGCCTGTAGATCTGTGTAAGGAAATGAACGTGTTAGAAAAGAATTATCTATATTCATGCATAGAGGAAATACATTGAAAAGAATATGTGTCTCAAATTATTCATATTAGATAAAACAATGAGCTATTGAACTTTAAATTCCTCATAGACCAGAGGAAAATGGATGGAGATTAATTTTCATGAGTATGAATTTTATTGAAATTACTTTGGGAGATAAAGATAGTAATTTTCAAACAATGCTAGTGGGAAAGAAACACTCGTGTAACCCCTAAATAAAATACAACATGCACTTCATAGAATTTTTTATCATTTTGATGATTACAAGGCTAGTTCTCTTTGAGTACTTGCGAAAGTATTTTGATTAATGTATCATTTCACCTTGCATAAATAATTGATAATGAAAAGTATTTCATTTGATAAAAATTATTGATTCTACTTACTAAACATAAAAAATTCTTCATTATGAAGGGAAATGATACCATTTTTTGTTATTTAGATTGTTATAGTATGAGTAAAAGTTAATGTTCTATTAGCTACCTATATCAATAGGTTTCATATTTCATGATTGGCAAAGAAAGTTCCAAATATGCTCTGCTTTGGTGATACAAAGATCCCATATTTCCATGAGAAAACAATGTGTGTATATAGCTTTATGTTGACTCAATTTTGATGGATGGTCCAACAGCCTAATCTGGATCATGCCATGTTTCAATTTTTTGTTGTAGAATAGAGAAAGAAGTCTGTCCAAACTGTTTAATCTTGGAAGACCAGTAGCTTAGGTAGAGAATTAAGGTTCCCAACTGCTTAATCTGGGACCTTGGAAGCAATAAGGGTAGTACTAGATAGACAATTAAAAGAAAAAGCCAATGGAAAAGAAAAGGCACATATGGGTCTGCAAGTCTAAGTGCACCCTCCAAGAAGAAACAAAAAATGCTAGGCAAGCAGATGGGTAGGTAGATGGGGTTGCAGAAATGTCATTCCTTCCCAACTGAATCTTGCTGGTCAAAACAAGGAAAGCATCAATGGATAGAAAAGCTCCTCTTCTCTATCACTTTGCTGTAACACAATGGAGCATGTCTAACTTCCTTTTTCCTTTCTCATATTCATTACTAACATCCCTACACCAGTGGTGTTCATGAAAGGATTCAAGGTTTTATGTTGGTTCTGGTTTCCTTTAGAGCCACATTTCTTGTCTAAAAATTCTTTTCATTTTGATCTACTTCCTATACTAATTTGATTTCATACAAAAACTTAGTGTTTCACCCCTTCCCCCACTCTTACTAACCCCTAACTTCTTATTATCTAAATCCCCTATGTTCCCCTTTTCCCTACTATTATAAACACTATGGTGTATAAACCCCAAGCATGCTATAAATACCCCTTCCCCTTGGCACTATAGCCATATGTTCACAGTCAGGGATTAAAGTGACATCCTGTCACTTTAGGAACCCAAACCCTACCCCTTGTCCCCCTTCAGAACTTATCCAAACCATTAACCCTGTCATTCGCTAAAAAGCCTTGTAAAAAACCCCTTTTTACCCATAACTCGCTTTATTTGCAAAAAGCATACAAAAACCCACTTTTTCCCGTTTACCCAAAGTCTTAGCGCTATGCGCATTTTTGTAAAAACATTGAAAAAACCATATGAATCGCCAAATTCCCAAAGGTCCCGCTGGGCGCAAATTTCAAAAGAAATATTATTTTAATCCCGCCCGCATCCGTATCGTCCGGCCAGCTCAATGATCCGTCGACCGTCGGATCAGGCCCTTTTCATCCGACGGCCCTCGTGCATATCGGACCGGCCCCGACGTCTGAAAGATACCTTCCGATATCTGTCAGAGGGTGACGTCAGGCCTCTGCCACGCGTCACCCCCACATCGTATTGGAGGTACCTCTGACAATTCCGCTTCCGTATGGAAGGCGGTGCGATATGAAACCGCTAACCACTTCCGGTTTCGGTTAATCCGTCTTGCCTACGTCACTACCAGCATCACTGCTACGTCAGCGCCGCGTCGGTACGCCCCGCCCGCCATTGCTCCACCTGTCTGCCACCTCAGCATCCCCGTGGACCTCTCTTATGCCGCCACGTCACCTGATGATGTCATGCTGACGTCATCCGACCTTGACAACACCTGATGACGTCATGCTGACGTCATCCAAAAAAGGCGCCAATGTTCCAAAAATCCATATTTTGGCCAAAATGTCACGTTTTTTGCACTTTTTTCCAAAAACGATGTTGTTTTTTCTGCATGGTTTTTACGTCCAACTGTGCACCAACCTGCTGAACTCGACCTGGAGACCGCTGGCACGCCATTTCCACCTGCATTCGTGTCCATTGTTCTCTGTATACCAGGTATTTATCCTTGTGAATCCCTCCTGCACCTGGTTTCATCTGTAAATTGCCAAGAAAGCTTAAAACACTGAGAAACTTATAATTCACCGGAAAATCCCCTGTGCCTAGCCCCCATTTACACTCTAAGGTCGAAATTCACCGGTTGAGCCTTGTTTGCCCGAGTTTTTTACCAATAACTGCATTCTATTCGCGCAATCGCGAAATGGTAACCCAAACTGTACCAATTTGTTGAGAAAAAGAGTTTAAGACCAGACATTTGTCTTATCCATCCTTTAAGCAGTATTTCAATTGCTGCAATTGACCATTTATCCTCTGTCCCTCAGTAATTTACCTTTTTGTTCAAAGAAAACTCTGTGGTGTTGCTCTGCACAGTAACACCAGTTTATAAACGACATAAATCCTAAAAGTAACCATGGATCCACCAATAGCTCCTGTAGCATTGAATATTTCTCCTCTAAATGCCCCTCAGAGAAAATTGGAGTGGCAGCCTCTAGCAGACCTGGATTATCAGATAGCAGAAGAAATTCTAATGCACAACAAGTACCACATTCATTTGCTGAATGAGTTGAGGATTAAACATGAGGCTGGAACATATGTATTGGGCATTTGGGATTCTTTCCTCCCTCTATTCAAACTCCCTCAGGTCAACCAGTTTCCTGACCTGATCCACCTATGTATTGAATCCTACGACGCCACTCAGAGGGTTGTGATTGACCCTTCAGGCTCAGTTTTTTTCTATGTCACCCCTGAAGCCATCAGAGAGATGCTCCATTTCAAAGTTGAGAAGAAATTAGTCCCTTTATCACTGGCTGATCTGATAAAGCAAGGTGCCAAATTGACAGATGCCCAGATCACCGAACTAAATCAATTATATATTGACTCTGACACAGTGAAGTACCCTCCCATTTCTCATGTTTACCTAAACCAATTGGGCAGGGGCATTGTAGACATGATCAGTCCCATTCTGGGCTATAATTCTATTGAGTTTTTTGATGAGACTGTGCTGGTGATGATGCTCATGTTTGCCCCTGGCAAGTCTCCAATCTGCTATGACTATGCCACTTATATATCTGACAAAATACATGAGCAATTGATGAACTTACCAAGAGAAAGGGTGTTCAGATACACCTCCTACATCTACCACTTGATTTTGTATTATCAACATGAGAAGTTCCACTTTGCTATGAAGAGAGTGGATGCACAAGGAAATCCAAGGTCAGTGGTGTATTGGTCCTCTACCTTCCACTACAGATCTGTTTCTCCATACACTTATTGTGAATTTATAGACCTCTTCATCCACCCAGCCATGTCTCTAATGATGAGCTCACCTCCTCCTAGGCTAACTAATGAGATGTAGAGGATTCTTTAGCTGTCCAAGGCATACAACATCGGGGATTGGTATTATTACCAACACCACACAGTCATCAGAATATATGGGTGTGAGCTTCCCCCATACAGATTGCCCAGATATGTGCCCATGAGATTGTTTGCCCTAGAATACTTCAGGCAATTTGGGAATGCTGATGTGCTGCACTTTTCAATCAGAGGAAAGAAAGCACAACTCAAGGTCAGAAATCAATTAGGCCACTTCATCTACAACAAAAGGGAGGAAGGTTGGCAAGAAGCTGACACCATGTTAGGATCCCTTGGCCTACAGACTAGTTTCCTTTGGAAACCTTATGACCCCAATCACTTCATAACTCTAAGAAGGGTCAAGTATAGGCTGTCTGGTTATGACCATGTAAGGTTGCCTCACATAGAAAAATATGAAAATCAAGTAAAATGGAGGAGGGGAACCTTAGAGGAGGCTGCTACACAAGAAGAATTAAATCAAAGAGCAGTTAGAAATATCCAAAAGATGGCTGACTTGGAGCTTTGTGCACAGGTGTTTACTCTTCCAAGCACTCAAGTGGGAGCAGCTGCATCTTCCTCCACAGCAAATCAGCAAGCGATTAAAGCTACTGAGCAAAACTCAAGCAAAGGCAAAGAAAAGGAGATGGAACCAGAACAACCACTTCATGAGGAGGCACAACAGCAACAACAACAGGTACAACAGCAACAAGTGGGGCAGCAAGAGAAAGAGCAGCCATTACAGCAAGAAAAGGCAGCTGAAGCCCCAATTTCCACTAAGCAGTAGGCTCAGGACACGGTGCCTCCTAGGCCAGAAACGATAGTGGAGGCCTCAGTCCTCCAAACCCCACAAAAAGAAGACATAAGAAGAAAGAGGGATAGAGAGACTCCCCTCACAACAACAACGACTCAAGGGGAGAAAAGACACAGAATGAATCCCCTTTCAGAAGAGGAAATGCCTTTGGGGCAATCTTTGGGCATGGGGCCACCAAGTCTGGAGGCCTCAGCAAGTTCCTTCTAGCAGGAACAAGAGAGGATGATGGGAGGAGAAGTCAGCTCCTCAAGCCAGCAGAGAGAAGGTGAACTGAGCATCAAACAGCAGTTCATTGACATAAAGAGGAGGAATGAGCCAATAAAGATACAACTATATAATCATTTGTTGAAAATGGCTCCCACCAACCAGCAAAGGCTCATGTCTGCATATGATGTTAATGAAGGCAAAATGATCATGAGTCACTTCATGCCAACTGCATTGCAGCCACAGTCCCCTTCAAACTACTTGAGGACCAATCTTGAGGTCCTTGCCAAGGACATCCACCCAATGGACAAAATCGAATTGCATAAACAAACGGGTGAGATGGTGTATGCCTCCTTGGCAGACAAGACACTGGATAACTACAGGCTAGAAAATAGCCTAAATAATACAGCTGCCCAACTTGAGTTGGAGAGAGCATCCTCTCAAGCAAAGGATAACAGGATCGGGGCCTTAGAAGATATAATCATAGAGATTGGACATGATCCCAAGGACATCAAGGGCATACAAGAAATATTGAAATTGAGGGATGCAGACATGGCAGCTTTGAGGAGAAAGATCAAAATCCCAGCAACAATTCACCCTCAAACAGATGAAGTTGCCCAGCTGAGACATGATCAAGATGCCACAGCTTTGCTGGTGTCTTTATATAAACAACTAATCTAGACTCAAGAAAAGCTAGGGGAATCAAAGGCTGCACAGGCAGCATTGCAAGCATCATTACAGCAAAAGGAAGGAGGTCAATCATCTCAGCCTCCTATAGAAATAATTAACCTGGAGGAACCTCCTCAGACCACAGCTCCTCCTACTGAAAAGACAGCACCATCTACATCAGCAACTGCACCAACAACAACAGAGCAGGCTCCAAGCCTGGACATGCAGAAGATCAAGAATGAAATACAAGCCCTGGAAGCCCAAATGGCAGAGCTAAATGAGGCCAGGGAGAGTCTATCCAAGTTCAATGAGAGGTATGATAAATCCAAGCAGACTGTGGCAGAAAATGGCAGGGAAATAAAAGCCCTTAAAGACAGGATAAAGGAGTTGGAGAAGGAGCTCACACTGGATAAAGTGACAGTTGAGCTCAAGACAGTCTTATGGGCCAACATTGGCCAATCCATCACTGACCAATGGCAATATATTGAGACAATTCATGAGCAGTTGGAGCTCATTGCAAAAGCACAGAGGGAAATCCAGAGATCAAGGGCATCTCTAGGCAATATGCCCGAGGTTGCCAATAGAATGATCAATGTGCTTAACAACAGAACAAGTGCTCAGTTAGAAACTATGGGAATCTCCAATAGGACTCAGACTATTTTATTAGTAAAGAGGGCCCTAACATTAAGAAACCTGGTGCAGACACTAGAGAGAAGGACCCAGGACATGCAGACAGAGGTCAATAGATTCATGGACAAATATGTGGCATTGCAAAACAAAGGTCTCCCTGGCTTACTGAACAACGCAGGAAGGCTACTTACACATGAGAAGTATGCCAAGAGGGTCAACACATTCGCTACAAATCAGATCACTGAAAGGCCCAGCACCTCAGAGGAAACAGGGACAGCTACAGGACAAATTCTCTACAACAGGGTAGAGAATTTATTCTTTATAATGAATGAAATTAAACACCTGTTTGAAGTGCCTCTGAATTTCTATAAATACACAGAGGCAGATGAGACTTTGGATGCAATTCTTAGACATCAACTGCCCACACAGGAATGGTGGACTAAGGAAATACAAATGATCTTATAGAACAGGAAGCCATTCACTAAGTTTTTTCATCAAAAAATACAAGTTGGCATGCACAGGAAAACTTAGTAAAATCAGCATGCATGAAAAGGGAAGGGCTGAGCCAACTCAGCAGATCATATTCGACTAACAAAAGCAAGATTGACATCTAACAGGTAACAGGGCCGAAAAGCTACAGCACAACAGCCATAAAGGCACATTTCTAGTATTAAAGGAGAACGTTCAGACCGACTAAGTGGCCTCCAAGGGTTAAAGTATCTCCTGACAGATATAAAGGGCATTCATTTTGTATTAATAGCAGCAGTAACTACTTTTCTGATAATTTGTAAAAGTTGGTAACGTATTTAATTATCAGATAACTCAGCGGTTCAGATATTTTGGAACCGATTGTATAAATTCCCCCTCGCATAAGCTTGCAGGGGTTGTTGATTTCCTCTTGAAGAGATCCTATGCTGTAATTTATTCAGAGTTTAATAAAGGAAGTGATGGAATCTCTCAAGTTCTCAGTTGTTTGAATGCGTTCATGGTGTTTGTTAAAAGTTGCAGGATCCATGTGCATCTCACAATACAATAAGTCTTCTGTAACTCTCTTCGTTATGTGTTTCAGTCTTTTACAATCCATACATGTCTCTAAGTTCTAGTATTTAGCAGCAAAGAAAAAGAATAGCTTCAGGATTTATTCATGAAATACCCTGAGCTCAATCTATGTTGTAAATGAATGTTTTCTTCAGTTATAATCTTGATAAGTGTAATTCTTAATTGCTGCACTTTCAGAATATATCTTTCACATTGACCCTTGTTTCAGCAATTCAAGTTTGCTCCTGTGCAATATACTTCACTTTCACACCACTAGCTTAGTGGAAAATTCTTAATTGCTTTCCATTGGCTAATCATACATCATCACCACAGTTTTAAGTTTGTTTGTTGGAATACCCAATAGGCCCTGCAGTCCGAACACTCCCACTTAACCATTTCAAACAATTCACAGCTCTAAACTCCATTGCCCAATGAATTACAATTGTCTGAACACTACATCTTAGGTATTGAAAGATATCATTCAACCAAAATTCAAACCAAACCCTCACTTCATAACTAGCCTAAAATCCTCACAAAACAGAGATAAATCTTAAAGAGAGAGCCCTCTCTGATTACAGTTTGGCTAGAGACTGTAATCCAAAGCTTGGTTAGTGGTTACCCCGGCCGTATTCCCTTGGGAGTCATAGGGAACAACCTGGGTGTTAACATGTTCCAAGAACAAAGGAACACTGACGACATTGTTCTCTTTAAGGGGGGGAATATGTAATATCCCTGGCCTAAGCTACCCTAAAAACCTTTTGTAAAATGAGGGTTGTTGAATAATTAAATATTATTAATTCTTATATTGATATTACATGAAAAATATTCTTGTAATTATTAATTATAAGAATATTACAAAAATTAATTCTTAATCCTTTTATTTAGAAGAATTTATAGTCCTCTATCTAAATGAATTGTATTTTCAAGTTGGTATATTTTATGAGTTTTAGAAATAATATGTAATAGTTTTATAAAATCTATGGATAAGTGATATTTTGTTCATAAGGAAAAAGAAAATCTACCTTGAAAAGAAAAGCATGAGAGATTTATGGATGATTTATTGAGTGATTGTAGAATTTAGAAAAATATGATTTATGGATAATTTATGGAGTGATTTTAGGATTTAGGAAAAATCTTATTTATGGAGTGATTTATGGGTGCTTTATGGGATACATTTAGGATTTACCAAAGCTATTGCATTTTCTCAATTCTACTTATTGTAAGCCTATGGGAAATTACGATAACTAATGACAGAATACATGTATACTTGAGCCAAGAGAGAATAAGGAGGGATTCCAAGCATGCATTAAAAGACAAGTAACTATGTTATTTGAAAATTATTGTGTTTGCATATGGTGCATGAAGAAATAAGAATCAAATTTATTTACTTGAAAAAAATTCATATGATAAAGAGTCGAGATTATTTTCTTGGGAAAACCTCTATGGAATTCCACACATAGAGGAGTAAGTGTTTTTCTCATTGAATTCTTAAAATATTTCACATGCATTGAATTTTTAAAATATTTTTTTGGATAAATAATTGTGTGAATTTCATGATTTATTGGAAGATAGCGTCTAAATATGTCTTCATATATCGTAAACTGTGATAGATGTCTAAAAACTAAAACAAGATTTTGAGAATAATCTTGTTCTCACAATAAGCCTATTTCATATTTTAAAATGTGTTTCGCACATTTCGAAACCCTTGTTGAATGCTGATGGAGAAAACAAGAAATTATGTAATATCTAAATCTAGAAACATTGGTTGCAAAGATTCATTTGAATATTTCTAACCATGAGACCCGTGTTAAAACTGAGAGAGCTTTTTTAATGAACCCATTCCCAACACAAATCACTTTTGGTTTTCAAAAATTTGTTTTCATTAGTTCAGAAACCGCGCCTAATGCTAATGACTTAAACAGGAAAAATGAAGTGTTGCCATTTGATTTGTCATAGTAATAAGAATAGTTGTTATGTACATATAGAGATAAATATTGTGTTAATGTTCTTGAAAATAAATAAATTAATTGCATGCACAAACAAGTAACTATTAAGTTTGATATTTCTTAAAAATAAATAATTTATTTGCATGCACAAAAATAGAACAATTATGTTGATATTTCTTGAAAAAGAAGTGAGTTATTCACATGCACAAAAATAGAACAATTATGTTAGTAATTATTGAAAAGGAATTAATTTATTTCATTTAAAATATTATCAAGGATTACCTCATGATGCATATGCATTAAAGTTTTAAAGAGAGATATTGGATTGTTAAAGAGAATATGTGCTTATGTGCATAGGAATAATATCTAGTGTATTTGATCTACTCGAAATGAATATGCGATTAACACTTTTTAGAACGAGTTCACATAAAAAAAATTGCATAAAATACCATTGGTTGTGTTGTTTGAGAATGATTTGTTATTCATGTTATTTCTTGATGAAATATGTCAAGTTTTTTTGATGTGTGAAGTGATGGGAAAATATTTTGTATTGCATGCATAATAGCTAGTGAGATAGCTAACTTTTGGAAAAATAATAGTTAGTATGTTAAATTCCTTCAAATATGTGTGTGTGTGTGTGCAAGGAAGGATGTATTATGTTATAACTCTTCAAAAAGAAGAGAAGATAAAAACATGTCCTTCTATATAGTATGGAATCAGATTCTTGGAGAGGAAAATGGGTAAACGTATGCTTTATTGTGTTCATATTTTTTTTGGAAGATTCTATAGAGAAACACATACTCTTGCATTCATGGAAAAGTATAGTTTTGCTATTGGATTTCTGGTGAAAAGGAAGGTGAAATGGAAAAATATTGGTTGTATTAGCATTTTTTTTGGGAAGAATAATATGTCTTTTCACATCTAAAGACATTGGATATGGTATTACTTTTCTTTTGGCAGAATATTATGTATAGTTATTGGTCTATATCTTTTTGTAAGAAGAAAATGTCTCTTTTCATGCATGAAAGAATAAATGTTATAGTTTTACCCCTTTGAAAATAAATGTACTTTTTGCATGCAAGATTTAGTTAGTTTCATTTGGAAATAATATATATTTTTCACATGCAAGAAGAAAAACTTATCATGTCATGCTATGTTGGAGAGGACAAGTACTTGTGAGCATGAAATTATAACTATTATATTAAATTTGTTTGAAATAGAGCTTGCATTTTATACATAACAGCCATTGTAAATAACTCTCCTGTGGAAAAGCCAGTTTTGGAAAATAACATTGATTCACATGTATAAGTATAGAATCTATTGCGTTAATCTGTTGGGTCCCTATAATACTAGTGATTACCCCATTACTATTGTAGTTGTATCCCTTATTAATATTTTTATGCCCTTATTGACCCCATATTGTTATTAATGTGCCCCATAGAATCCCTCTATTGTTATTTTTATGGCTTTATATTATTATTGTTAGGTCGGTTGCGTTATATTGTGACTCCTTAGACTCCTATATATAGAAAGGTGGTTTTGTTATTTGAATCATCCAACAATTGTTCATTTATGTAATGTAAATGAGGTTTCCCCCTCAAAGAGGCTGAATTCTAAGGCATGGATCTATCTTTTCTATCTTTTTCTTGAGCTAATTCATAATATTTGGTATCAGAGCTTTGGATTCTAGGGTTTTTCTGCTCCAACCAAGTCATCGTGGCATCTTTGCTATAACCTTTTTTCTGCGATGTTTCAGAAGCTAAAAAAAAACAATTTTAGAAGACATCGCGTTGAATCCCGGATATAAATTGTAGATATTTTCGCACTATATTTGTGGAGATATGATCTGAGGAAGTTGGTCTTTTTGCAGACTCCCGAATTACATTCCAAATAGGTGACCTGGGGGAAATCATCCTAACTTTCTCTCTAAGCATCGGATTGAAATTTTGTAAGAAGGTATAGAAAGAGGACGGATTGTAGTTTCTTGTATACCTTTTCCAAAGCCAAAGGTCGAAACAGGGACGCGTGGCACGTCATACAAGTTTGCTCTACTGAACTAGTCTATAATCAGGTCACTGTGGGAGATTTGACATAACTCTTCCTTGGAGAATCCAATTGGGATCAGACTGGTGGCATTGGAAAGAGGAGACAGGGGGATACTATATGTTGCAATTTTAGAACTGGATGATCCGAAATTACAAAGAGACATCAGAGACAATATCGAGCTCCTACAAAGTGAAAAAAGGTGTGTAGATTTTTTTAAATTTTTGCTTAAGCTTGGTTTGGAAAATTATTTTGAAGGAATTAAAAGGGAATAGTAGAGCATTGCTATCGGTAACTGATGCCCTGAGGAAAGAAAATGAAAACACCTAGTAAGAAACTTGAAAGCCCTAGCATGACTGATGAAGAAGAGGAAGAAATGCTACATGATATATCAAAATTACAAGACCAAGTGCGGCAAATTTCACTCTCACAAAAGCTAACATAAGCTAATATAAATGGCGTGGAATCTAAGATAAAGGGAATGGAAGCTAAGATTGATGATTTGAAGACATATTTGAAGAGAGACATGACAAATTTGAAGACAGATTTGACAAATTTTCTACAAGAAATACTTACTAATGGTGAAAAGGTAGTAAAGGAAACTCATGATGCTAACAAAAGAAATGTTAATCATGATTTCATATACTCTAATGTGGGATCGAAGACCCACCATATTTCGAAAATTGATATGAGGAAGTTTGATGGCAAGGATCCCGCAACATGGATATTACAGATGGAGAAATTTTTCGATCTCAATAATGTGCAAAACACACAAAAGGTACATATTGCAACTTTATCTTTGGAACCAAATCAATTCGTATGGTATCAATGGCTTTGCTCTCGTAAACAAATTGTCACTTGGGCAATTTTTATGGAAGAATTGACAGCACATTATGAGGATACAGAAAGCAACAACTTTTTTAGCCAATTGATAAGTCTCAAACAAAAGGGTTCAATAATGGAGCACATTGAGGAGTTCCAAAAATTGAACATAAGGGTAAAAAATATTCCAGAGGAGCATAGGATTGATGTGTTGATAGGGACTTTAAAGGATAATATCCAACATGATGTTTGCCTTTGGGAACCTGATTCATTAGAGAAGGCATTCAGGTTAGCAAGAAAAATGGAAAGAAAAATTATGGCAACCAGGAAGCATACCACTCACAATTATAAAGATGGAAGTGTTGTTTCCCCTAGTCTTCCACAACCTATAAGGTTGACACCACAACAATTGGAAGAATAAAGAGCAAAAGGGCTTTGTTACAGTTGTGATAGAAAATACACTAAAGGTCATAAGTGTGCCGAGAAGAAATTATTCTACATAGATTGTGAAGAGGAAGAAGAAAAGGAGCAAGAAAGGTCAAAATAAGAGGATATACTCCAGGAACAAAGCTTAGATAAAGAAGAAATGAATCCAACCATATCTTGTAATGTGTTGGTGGGAATTACCACTCCTAAAACCATCAAGATAGAAGTACAAATCAAGAAGAAAAAGGTAACAGTGTTGATTGATTCGGGAAGTACCCACAATTTTATTCATTGTAAGGTAGCAAAAGAATTGAATTACTTCTTATATCCAGCACGAGAGTGTCAAGTGATGGTTGCAAATGGAAGAACAATAAATTGTTCAGGAAAGTGCCATAATATCAAGCTATCGATGGGATAATATATATTGACTAGCCCAATGCTTTCCATTCCAATGGGAGGTGCTAATGTTGTACTAGGAGTCCAATGGCTACAATCCTTGGGTACAATAGCTTTTAATTTTCAAGAACTTTTCATGAAATTTTCTGTGGAAGGAAAGGAAGTTGAATTAAGGGGTATTGCAGGGAAACCGAGAATGATAATTAGCTCTAACGGTATGACAAAGCTTCTAAAAAAGGAACAAAGAGGTGTAATTGCACAATTATGTTCACTAGACGTTTCCACATTGGAATCATCTATTTCTCCAGATCTCCAAAAATTCGTGGACAATCATTCCAAGCTATTTGAGACTCCCAAAGGTCTCCCACCTATTCGTGATGATGATCATGCTATTCATCTGATTCCAGGAAGTGTTCCTCCAAACATCAGGCCGTACAGATATCCCTATCCCCAAAAGAGTGAAATTGAACGTATGGTTGCAGAAATGCTAGAGGCTGGTATAATTCAACCGAGTTAAAGTTCTTTCTCTGCTCCAATAGTATTGGTGCAAAAGAAGGATGGATCATGGCGCATGTGTCCAGATTATAGGGAGCTCAACAAGCTCACTATTAAAGATAAGTTTCCCATTCCTGTTATTGATGAATTACTAGATGAATTGCATGGATTGATTTACTTCACCAAGTTGGATCTTCATTCAGGATATCATCAAATTAGAATGAAGACTGAAGACATTCTGAAAACAAAATTTAGAACTCATGAGGGTCATTATGAATTTTTGGTCATGCCTTTTGGCCTTACCAATGCACCTTCAACATTTCAAGGTTTGATGAATTCCATTTTGAAACCATTCCTTAGAAAATTTGTGATAGTATTTTTTGATGATATACTAATCTACAACAAGTCTTGGAAGGATCATGTTGAACATGCTGACAGGGTGCTACAACTATTGGAAGAGAAACAATTATATGCAAAAAGATCCAAATGTTTCTTTGGAGTACAAGAGGTGGAATATCTGGGTCATATTGTATCTCATGAAGGAGTTAAGGTAGACCCTAGCAAAATTAAAGCCATTAAGGAATGGAAAATCCCACATCCATAAAGCATCTCTAAGGATTTCTCGGGTTGACAGGGTATTATCGAAATTTTGTTAAGGATTATGGGAGAATAGCAGCACCTCTAACAACATTATTGAAGAAATATGCATTTTCATGGACTCCAACAGCAACAAAGGCCTTCGAACATCTTAAAGAGGCAATCTACCAAGCACTGGTCTTAGTACACTGGACTTCACAAAAACCTTTGTTGTGGAATGTGATGCTTCAGGAAATGGAATTGGTGTTGTTTTAATGCAAGATGAAAGACTCGTTGCTTTTGAAAGTCATCGAATCAAGGGAAAGTTTTTACACAAAGCTATTTATGAGAAGGAAATGTTGGCAATACTCCATGCACTTAAGAAATGGCGACCCTACCTAATGGGAAGACACCTCAAGGTAAAAACAGATCATGATAGCCTTAAATACATTTTAGAACAAAAATTATCCTCTGAAGAGCAACAAAAGTGGGTCACAAAGATGTTGGGTTATGAGTTTGAAATCATCTACAAAAAAGGGAAGCAAAATGTAGTGGCAGATTCAGTCTCAAGAAAGGATGAGGATGTGGAAGCATTGTTGTGTGCCATTTCTATTATCCAACCAGAGTGGATAAACAAAGCAAGGGAGGAATGGAAGAATGATCCAGAAGTGTGGGCACTTATTTGAAAGTTACAACAAGATTCTAGTACGTTTAATACATTTAGCTGCAAAAATGATTCATTATGGTACAAAGATCGCTTATACCTCTGTAAGAATTCCCAGCTAAAACAAAATATTCTTATGGAATTGCACACTTTTCCCTTAGGATGGCACTTAGAAGGATAATAAATTATCCCTTTGAGGGCACTCAGAAGGAATTTGTATGTCCCTCAAGCAAGCTAAGAAGGATAATAAATTATCACCAAAGTATCATGGTCCGTACAAGGTGTTGCAAAAGATTGGTACTATGGCATACAAATTGGAGCTTCCTACAGCTTCTCGATTGCACCCAGTTTTCCATGTTTCATGTTTAAAGAAGGTTATAGGCGACAAGCTCCCAATTCAAACAATATTGCCAAAACTTGACGAGGAAGGGAAAATTATATTGGAACCAGAAGCAGTCATAGAAACAAGAACTCGACAGCTACAAAATCGATCAATTTCAGAGTATCTTATCAAGTGGAAGAACTTATCCACTAAAGATTCAACATGCGAGGATGAGAATTTTATACAGAAGCATCCAGAACTACTCAAGCGTTGAGGAAAACACTTTTTTGAAGGAGAGGGGCATGTTGGGTCCCTATAATACTAATGATTACCCCATTACTATTGTAGTTGTATCCCTTATTAATATAGTTGTGCCCCTATTGCCCCCATATTGTTATTAATGTGCCCCATAGAATCCCTCTATTGTTATTTTTGTGGCTTTATATTATTATTGTTAAGTCGGCTGGGTTATATTGTGACAACTTAGACTCCTATATATAGAAGGGAGGTTTTGTCATTTGAATCATCCAAGAATTGTTCATTTATGTAATGTAAAGGAGGTTTCCCCCTCAAAGAGGCTGAATTCTAAGGCGTGGATCTATATTTTCTATCCTTTTATTGAGCTGGTTCATAACATAATCCCTTTGAAAAGGAAAACATAATAGTAGGAACAAAGAAAATGTCTTGTTGGGCTAATACTCCTGAAAGCATGTGATGCATTTGCATGCACAAGAAAATATCTACTATGTTAGCTTTGCTTTATAAATAATATCAAAGTGTATGCAAGATTATGTTAGTGTTTTCTTGGAAATATAACACTTAGTGATTTGCTTGTTACTAATGCATGCAAAATTATGTTAAAGAAGATACACTACAAGAAAAAGGGACATTGGTGAGGGGTGAAAAATGTCACCATAAGCTCATTGATGATGGTCAAGAGAGTATTTGTCACCAAAAACTGAACGTCACCAAAGGTGGCTTCGCCAAAAGTGTTGGTGTTGTAGTGACATACAAAGTCTGTCACCAGTAATGATTTATAATGACGAATAGCGACTGTCACCATTTCATATGAGCAATGGTGACGGAACATAGCCTCCATCACCAAAAACTGAATGTCACCAAAGTTGCCATCACCAAAAGTATAGGTGTTGTAGTGACATTCAAAGTTTGTCACAAATAATTATTTATAATGACGGTAACGACCATCACCATTGCATATGAGCAATGGTGATGGACCGTAGCCTTCGTCACCAAAAACTGAACGTCACCAAGGGTGGCGTTGCCAAAAGTATAGGTGTTATAGTGACATTCAAGGTCTATCTCGAATATTGATTATAATGACAGATAGTGACCGTCACCATTTCATATGAACAACAATGATTTATTGTGATGGATCTTTAATGGTCGTCACTATTGGTGCATATATATGGTGACGTTCGTTGACTGTCACCAAAATCCACATTTTTAGAAGTATAGTTGTTGTGGTGACATTAAAGGTCCATCACGAATAATGACTATAATGATGGACAAAGACCATCACCATTTCATATAAAAAACAATGATTTATGCTTACGGACCTCTGAGGGTCTTCACTATTGATCCATATATATGGTTGTGTTCTTTGACTGTCATCATTTCATATTTTTGGTGAGGGTCGAGAAATGTCACCAATGCTCATTGGTGATGATCAAAAGAGACTCCATCGCCAAAAATTAATCATTTCCATTCCATATGGATATCATGGCATGATTAAATCGAACCACCAACCTCTTGCTTGTAAAGAAGGTGCTCTTCCATTGAGCTAGCACGCTTTAAAGAATTATATTTTTAAGAAATAGACCTTGAAACTTCATAAATTGTAAATTCTACAACTTTCAGTAAATTAAAGTCTCGAGAATATTTTACTAAAAAAACAAAGAAACATCGAAGCTGCAGGTCCCTACCTAATGGTTATTGAAGTTATAAAAATTGGATGGAAGGAAAAATAGTTATGTATAAGAGAATCAATATGTTCAGCTGAATACTCAATTAGAAGTGAAACTTTGAAGACATTTATAACCTATAAATGACATATAACTATCAAATGCACCAAATATTGCAATGTAAATGTCATAAGTAGATAGAATATGGAAGAAGAGGAGGCAGGGACTTGGAACCCTTGTACATCTTGGCATGCCTTAGTACTTGGAACATATTAGATTGTTTGACATGTCTTTGTACTATCTAGCACATGTTAGCATGCCCTAACATTCCCTAACACACATTAGCAGGCATGATCTCACAACTAGCATTATATTTTTCCATGACTTAGGAACCTTACATTCACTAGAACACCTTGGCACTCCCTAGCTATCATGCCCTCTGTTATTCTCCATAATGTCCCAGGCCAATGAGGAGATCAATGAAGGTAACCAAAGACCAAACTTTTAGTTTGGTAGCTAGCCCTACGAAACCAAAGAGGGCTCTGTCTATGAAATCATAGCCAAGAGATGACTGGAATATAAAGGATTTTAGGCTAGATAGGTAGGGTCAACTCGGTTTTTGGAAAATTTAGGAACTTGGAATTCTATCCACCAGTGTTTTGTCTAGGAGGGACTTTGTCAAGGAGGAAAGGACTTGGAACTCTATCTAGGATAAAGAACCTAACTTGCATGACAAGAGCTCCCTAGAATAGAGTACCTCCTACATAGAAGAGTTTCCCCTGCTCAAAATATAGAACCCTTTTCTACTGTGCACTTTTCTTAAAGATAAATCTGTGCATAAAATAGTACTAACAAAAACACCGAAATTAAGAAAAGTGAGCATCTAGTTCAAACTATTAAAGTATACTAAATATGGCTCTATATGAGTTTGGGAAACACTAGACAAGCATGCTTTCATACAGCAACCACATGACGCCTAAAATTGATGTGATTCTTTCATCGTTGCTGTTAACACCAAGGTTGTTCCCTATGACTCCCAAGGGAAGACGGCCGGGGTAACCACTAACCAAGCTTTGGATTACAGTCTCTAGCCAAACTGTAATCAGAGAGGGCTCTCTCTTTAAGATTTATCTCTGTTTTGTGAGGATTTTAGGCTAGTTATGAAGTGAGGGTTTGGTTTGAATTTTGGTTGAATGATATCTTTCAATACCTAAGATGTAGTGTTCAGACAGTTGTAATTCATTGGGCAATGGAGTCTAGAGCTGTGAATTTTTTGAAATTCTTAAGTGGGAGTGTTCAGACTGCAGGGCCTATTGGGTATTCCAACAAACAAACTTAAAACTATGGTGATGATGTATGATTAGCCAATGGAAAGCAATTAAGAATTTTCCACTAAGCTAGTGGTGTGAAAGTGAAGTATATTGCACAGGAGCAGACTTGAATTCCTGAAACAAGGGTCACTGTGAAAGATATATTCTGAAAGTGCAGCAATTAAGAATTACACTTATCAAGATTATAACTGAAGAAAACATTCATTTACAACATAGATTGAGCTCAGGGTATTTCATGAATAAATCCTGAAGCTATTCTTTTTCTTTGCTGCTAAATACTAGAACTTAGAAACATGTATGGATTGTAAAAGACTGAAACACATAACGAAGAGAGTTACAGAAGACTTATTGTATTGTGAGATGCACAGGGATCCTGCAACTTTTAACAAACACCATGAACGCATTCAAACAGCTCAGAACTTGAGAGATTCCATCACTTCTTTTATTAAAATCTGAATAAACTACAGCATAGGATCTCTTCAAGAGGAAATAAACAACCCCTGCAAGCTTATGCGAGGGGGAATTTATACAATCGGTTCCAAAATATCTGAACCGCTGAGTTATCTGATAATTAAATATGTTACACACTTTTACAAAATATCAGAAAATCAGTTACTGTTGCTATTAATACAAAATGAATGCCCTTTATATCTGTCAAGAGATACTTTGACCCTTGGAGGCCACTTAGTCGGTCTGAACGTTCTGCTTTAATGCTGGAAATGTGCCTTTATGGCTGTTCTGCTGTAGCTTTTCGGCCCTGTTAGTTGTCAATCTTGCTTTTGTTGGCCGAATATGATCTGCTGAGTTGGTTCAGCCCTTCCCTTTTCATGCATGCTGATTTTACTAAGTTTTCTTGTGCATGCCAACTTGTATTTTTTGATGAAAAAACTTAGTGAATGGATTTCTGGTCTATAAGATCATCTGTATTGCCTTAGTCCACCATTCCTGTGTGGGCAGTTGATGTCTAAGAATTGCATCCAAAGTCTCATCTGCCTCTGTGTATTTATAGAAATTGGGGGGCACTTCAAACAGGTGTTTAATTTCATTCATTATAAAGAAAAAATTCTCTACCCTGTTGTAGAGAATTTGTCCTCTAGTTGGCCCTGTTTCCTCTGAGGTGCTGGGCCTTTCAGTGATCTGATTTGTAGCGAATGTGTTGACCCTCTTGGCATACTGCTCATGTGTAAGTAGCCTTCCTGTGTTGTTCAGTAAGCCAGGGAGATCTCTGTTTTGCAATGCCACATATTTGTCCATGAACCTATTGACCTCTGTCTGCATGTCCTGGGTCCTTCTCTCTAGTGTCTGCACCAGGTTTCTTTATGTTAGGACCCTATTTACTAATAAAATAGTCTCAGTCCTATTGGAGATTCCCATAGTTGTTAACTGAGCACTTGTTCTGTTGTTAAGCACATTGATCATTCTATTGGAAACCTCAGGCATATTGCCTAGAGATGCCCTTGATCTCTGGATTTCCCTCTGTGCTTTTGCAATGAGCTCCAACTGCTCATGAATTGTCTCAATATATTGCCATTGGTCAGTGATGGATTGGCCAATGTTGGCCCATAAGACTGTCTTGAACTCAGCTGTCACTTTATCCAGTGTGAGCTCCTTCTCCAGCTCCTTTATCCTGTCTTTGAGGGCTTTTATTTCCCTGCCCTTTTCTGCCACAGTCTGCTTGTATTTATCATACCTCTCATTGAGCTTGGCTAGACTCTCCCTGGCCTCATTTAGCTCTGCCATTTGGGCTTCCAGGGCTTTTATTTCATTCTTGAGCTTCTGCATGTCCAGGCTTGGAGCCTGCTCTGTTGTTGTTGGTGCAGTTGCTGATGTAGATGGTGTTGTCTTTTCAGTAGGAGGAGCTGTGGTTTGAGGAGGTTCCTCCAGGTTAATTATTTCTGGAGGAGGCTGAGATGATTGGCCTCCTTCCTTTTGCTGTAATGATGCTTGCAATGCTGCCTGTGCAGCCTCTGATTACCCCAGCTTTTCTCGATTCTGGATTAGCTGTTTATATAAAGACACCAGCAAAGCTGTGGCATCTTGATCATGTCTCAGCTGGGCAACTTCATCTGTTTGAGGGTGAATTGTTGCTGGGATTTTGATCTTTCTCCTCAAAGCTGCCATGTCTGCATCCCTCAATTTCAATATTTCTTGTATGCCCTTGATGTCCTTGGGATCATGTCCAATCTCTATGATTATATCTTCTAAGGCCCTGATCCTGTTATCCTTTGCTTGAGAGGATGCTCTCTCCAACTCAAGTTGGGCAGCTGTATTATTTAGGCTATTTTCTAGCCTGTAGTTATCGAGTGTCCTGTCTGCCAAGGAGGCATACACCATCTCACCCGTTTGTTTATGCAATTCGATTTTGTCCATTGGGTGGATGTCCTTGGAAAGGGCCTCAAGATTGGTCCTCAAGTAGTCTGAAGGGGACTGTGGCTGAAATGCAGTTGGCATGAAGTGACTCATGATCATTTTGCCTTCATTAACATCATATGCAGACATGAGCCTTTGCTGGTTGGTGGGAGCCATTTTCAACAAATGATTATATAGTTGTATCTTTATTGGCTCATTCCTCCTCTTTATGTCAAAGAACTGCTGTTTGATGCTCAGTTCACCTTCTCTCTGCTGGCTTGAGGAGCTGACTTCTCCTCCCATCATCCTCTCTTGTTCCTGCTGGAAGGAACTTCCTGAGGCCTCCAGACTTGGTGGGCCCATGCCCAAAGATTGCCCCAAAGGCATTTCCTCTTCTGAAAGGGGATTCATTCTGTGTCTTTTCTCCCCTTGAGTCGTTGTTGTTGTGAGGGGAGTCTCTCTGTCCCTCTTTCTGCTTATGTCTTCTTTTTGTGGGGTTAGGAGGACTGAGGCCTCCACTGTCATTTCTGGCCTAGGAGATACCGTGTCCTGAGGCTGTTGCTCAGTGGAAATTGGGGCTTCAGCTGCCTTTTCTTGCTGTAATGGTTGCCCTTTCTCTTGCTGCCCCACTTGTTCCTGTTGTACCTGTTGTTGTTGCTGTTGTGCCTCCTCATGAGGTGGATGTTCTGGTTCCATCTCCTTTTCTTTTCCTTTGCTTGAGGTTTGCTCAGTAGCTTTAACAGCTTGCTGATTTGTTGTGGAGGAAGATGCAGCTGCTCCCACTTGAGTGCTTGGAAGAGTAAACACGTGTGCACAAAGCTCCAAGTCAGCCATCTTTTGGATATTTCTAACTGCTCTTTGATTTAATTCTTCTTGTGTAGCAGCCTCCTCTAAGGTTCCCCTCCTCCATTTTACTTGATTTGCATATTTTTCTATGTGAGGCAACCTTACATGGTCATAACCAGACAGCCTATACTTGACCCTTCTTAGAGTTATGAAGTGATTGGGGTCATAAGGTTTCCAAAGGAAACTAGTCTGTAGGCCAAGGGATCCTAACATGCTGTCGGCTTCTTGCCAACCTTCCTCCCTTTTGTTGTAGATGAAGTGGCCTAATTGGTTTCTGACCTTGAGTTGTGCTTTCTTGCCTCTGCTTGAAAAGTGCAGCACATCAACATTCCCAAATTGCCTGAAGTATTCCAGGGCAGACAATCTCATGGGCACATATCTGGCCAATCTGTATGGGGGCAGCTCACACCCATATATTCTGATGACTGTGTGGTGTTGGTAATAATACCAATCCCCGATGTTGTATGCCTTGGACAGCTGAAGAATCCTCTGCATCTCATCAGTTAGCCTAGGAGGAGGCGAGCTCATTATTAGAGACATGGCTGGGTGGATGAAGAGGTCTATAAATTCACAATAAGTGTATGGAGAAATAGATCTGCAGTGGAAGGTAGAGGACCAATACACCACTGACCTTGTATTTCCTTGTGCATCCACTGTCTTCATAGCAAAGTGGAACTTCTCATGTTGATAATACAAAATCAAGTGGTAGATGTAGGAGGTGTATCTGAACACCTTTTCTCTTGGTAAGTTCATCAATTGCTCATGTATTTTGTCAGATATATAAGTGGCATAGTCATAGAAAATTGGAGACTTGCCAGGGGCAAACATGAGCATCATCACCAGCACAGTCTCATCAACAAACTCAATAGAATTATAGCCCAGAATGGGACTGATCATGTCTACAAGGTCCCTGCCCAATTGGTTTAGGTAAACATGAGAAATGGGAGGGTACTTCACTGTGTCTGAGTCGATATATAATTGATTTAGTTTGGTGATCTGGGCATCTGTCAATTTCGCTCCTTTCTTTATCAGATCAGCCAGTGATAAAGGGACTAATTTCTTCTCAGTTTTGAAATGGAGAATCTCTCTGATGGCTTCAGGGGTGACATAGAAAACAACTGAGCCTGAAGGGTCAATCACAGCCCTCTGAGTGGCGTCGTAGGATTTAGCACACAGGTGGATCAGGTCAGGAAACTGGTTGACCTGAGGGAGTTTGAATAGAGGGAGGAAAGAATCCCAAATGCCCAATACATCTGTTCCAGCCTCATGTTTAATCCTCAACTCATTCAGCAAATGAATGTGGTACTTGCTGTGCATTAGCATTTCTTCTGCTATCTGATAATCCAGGTCTGCTAGAGGCTGCCACTCCAATTGTCTCTGAGGGGCATTTAGAGGAGCAATATTCAATGCTACAGGAGCTACTGGTGGATCCATGGTTACTTTTAGGATTTATGTCGTTTATAAACTGGTGTTACTGTGCAGAGCAACACCACAGAGTTTTCTTTGAACAGAAAGGTAAATTACTGAGGGACAGAGGATAAATGGTCAATTGCAGCAATTGAAATACTGCTTAAAGGATGGATAAGACAAATGTCTGGTCTTAAACTCTTTTTCTCAGCAAATTGGTACAGTTTGGGTTACCATTTCGCGATTGCGCGAACAGAATGCATTTATTGGTAAAAAACTCGGGCAAACAAGGCTCAACCAGTGAATTTCGACCTTAGAGTGTAAATGGGGGCTAGGCACAGGGGATTTGCCAGTGAATTATAAGTTTCTCAGTGTTTTAAGCTTTCTTGGCAATTTACAGACGAAACCAGGTGCAGGAGGGATTCACAAGGATAAATACCTGGTATACAAAGAATAATGGACACGAATGCAGGTGGAAATGGCGCACCAGCTGTCTCCAGGTCGAGTTCAGCAGGTTGGTGCGCAGTTGGACGTAAAAACCATGCAGAAAAAACAAAAGTTTTTTTGGCAAAAAGTGAAAAAAACGCGACATTTTGGCCAAAATATGGATTTTTGGAACATTGGCGCCTTTTTTGGATGACGTCAGCATGACGTCATTAGGTGGGGTCAAGGTCGGATGATGTTAGCATGACGTCATCGGGTGATGTGGTGGCATAAGAGAGGTCCACGGGGATGGTGAGGTGGCAGACATGTGGAGCAATGGTGGACGGGGCGTACCGACGCAGCGCTGACGTAGTAGTGATGCTAGCAGTGACGTAGGCAGGACGGATTAACCGAAACTGGAAGTGGTTAGCGGTTTCACATTGCACCACCTTCCATACGGAAGCGGAATTGTCAGAGGTACCTCCGATACGATGTGGGGGTGACGCGTGGCAGAGGCCTGACGTCACCCTCTGACAGATATCGGAAGGTATCTTTCAGACGTCGGGGCCGGTCCGATATGCACGAGCGCCTTTGGATGGAAAGGGCCTGATCCGACGGTCGACGGATCGTTGAGCTGGCCGGACGATACGGATGCGGGCGGGATTAAAATAATATTTCTTTTGAAATTTGCGCCCGGCGGGACCTTTGGGAATTTGGCGATTCATATGGTTTTTTCAATGTTTTTACAAAAATGCGCATAGCGCTAAGACTTTGGGTAAACGGGAAAAAGTGGGTTTTTGTATGCTTTTTGCAAATAAAGCGGGTTATGGGTAAAAAGGGGTTTTTTACAAGGTTTTTTAGCAAATGAAGGGGTTAATGGTTTGGATAACTTCTGAAGGGGGACAAGGGGTAGGGTTTGGGTTCTTAAAGTGACCGGATGTCACTTTAATCCCTGACTGTGAACATATGGCTATAGTGCCAAGGGGAAGGGGTATTTATAGCATGCTTGGGGTTTATACACCATAGTGTTTATAATAGTAGGGAAAAGGGGAACATAGGGGATTTAGATAATAAGAAGTTAGGGGTTAGTAAGAGTGGGGGAAGGGGTGAAACACTAAGTTTTTGTATGAAATCAACTTAGTATAGGAAGTAGATCAAAATGAAAAGAATTTTTAGACAAGAAATGTGGCTCTAAAGGAAACCAGAACCAACATAAAACCTTGAATTCTTTCATGAACACCACTGGTGTAGGGATGTTAGTAATGAATATGAGAAAGGGAAAAAGGAAGTTAGACATGCTCCATTGTGTTACAGCAAAGTGATAGAGAAGAGGAGCTTTTCTATCCATTGATGCTTTCCTTGTTTTGACCAGCAAGATTCAGTTGGAAAGGAATGACATTTCTGCAACCCTATCTACCTACCCATCTGCTTGCCTAGCATTTTTTGTTTCTTCTTGGAGGGTGCACTTGGACTTGCAGACCCATATGTGCCTTTTATTTTCCATTGGCTTTTTCTTTTGATTGTCTATCTAGCACTACCCTTATTGCTTCCAAGGTCCCAGATTAAGCAGTTGGGAACCTTAATTCTCTACCTAAGCTACTGGTCTGCCAAGATTAAACAGTTTGGACAGACTTCTTTCTCTATTCTACAACAGAAAATTGAAACATGGCATGATCCAGATTAGTCTGTTGGACCATCCATCAAAATTGAGTCAACATAAAGCTATATACACACATTGTTTTGTCATGGAAATATGGGATCTTTGTATCACCAAAGCAGAGCATATGTGGAACTTTCTTTGCCAATCATGAAATATGAAACCTATTGATATGGGTATCTAACAGTGGCTCCACATGGGAATGGATTTTCCATTTGAAAGGCCAAGAACAGCAGGTCAGAATGCCTTGGGCCCTTGACTGCTTTTACCAAAGTTTGAAGTATGCTGCTTTGAAATGCCAAACTTGTGCTCTTCCCATCTTGGTAAATCTCTGAACTTATTTGCCTTATGCTGATACCTTATAAACTTGAGAAACTGCATTTTTACATATTTAACAGAAAGTAATATATACACCTGGATATGTACAAGGGAACCTCAGGTTGCACTTATGGATGGTAGTCAAAATAGTGCTTCAACATCCTGCCATTCACAGGACCTTCATCCAAATCAGTTTCATTAAGACTTTTAAGGAAGTAAGTATTATTTCCTTGTACTGCTTGAACAGCAAATGGTCCTCTCCAAAGGGAATCAAATTTTCCATGTTTTCCCTTATCTTCTCTTCTTGAATCCCACTTGAGGACTTTGTCTCCAACATTAAAATCTTCCGCCTTGGTCCTTCTGTCAAAGGCTTTCTTTAACTTTTCTTGCAAAACTTGATCTCTGCTGTAAACTTGGTCTCTAGTTTGTTGTAAACATATAATTTGATTTACCCTCCTTTGCATATCATTGGGCTCAGCTTGGGTCTCTTGAAGTAGTTTCATAACAGGGATCCCTAGTGATGAAGGGAATTTGGCCTCTAATCCATAGACTAGCTCATATGGGCTGACCCCAATTGATCTTTTGGTTGTTAGTCTATCTGCCCATAAGGCATTCACAAGCTTCTTGTGCCAATTCTTTTATTTTCTTCCAATACCTTCTTTATGATGTTTACAAGGCTTTTGTTTGATGATTCAGCAAGGCCATTTCCTTGGGGATAATATGCAGTAGAATGGCCCAAGGTAATGTGAAATTTGTGACAGAAATTCACCATCTTCTTAGATCTGAAGGCAACAACATTGTCTGTTATTATTTTATGAGGACAACCAAATCTAGAAAGAATACTGGTCTCAAGGAACTGAATGATAGTGGAATAATTTTCTTGTCTGCATGGAACAACTTCAATCCATTTAGTAAAGTAGTCTGTAGCTGTTAGAATCCATCTATGTTGGCCTGAAGATGAAGGGTGAATTTCCCCAATGAAATCCAAGCCCCATTGTTGAAAAGGTCTCTCTGTTGCAATAGGCCTCAAAGGAAGTGGTAGTAACTTTCTCTTTCCCTCAAACACTTGACATTTATGACATGAGGTAGTGAATTTCTTGACATCAGAGAAAACAGTGGGCCAATAGTAACCAGCCCTCAGTATTTTATCCATAGTGGACTTCCAATACAAGTGTCCACCACAGTCACCTGCATGAAATTCTTTGGTGACATTGTTAGTTTCATTCTCAATCAAGCAGTTTAAAAGTATACCCTCATGGTTTTTCCAAAGCAAATTGCCATTTATAACGCAAAATTTAGAAGCTTTCATTTTTAGGAACCTACACTTAGTTCTGGACAATCCTGGTGGAGTACACAGGTTTTGTAACACATAACATATATCAGAATACCAAGGGGATTGTTCAAAGGCTACATTGATCTTTGGAGTCGCCAGCTCTGGTTCATTGTCCAGCTGGTTTATGTCTAGGGCTTGGAAGTTTTCTTCTGTCATCAGTTTGGCCAAACCTTGACCTTTTATTAGTTTTGTAGGTTTTATTTCAATGTCAAATTCTAAAATGTTGGCAATCCATTTTCCTCTTCTGCCCTCTAAGTTCTCTTGAGTAAGTATGTCTTTCACAATTGGGCTTGGTACATAGGCTATAACATGGGAGTATAGGATGTAGATCCTAAAGTCTTTAATAGCTTTGACCAAAGAATATGCTTGCTTTTCCATGATCTGGTATTTCAGGGGTGCATCTCTAAGAGCTCTGCTAAAAAAAGCAATAGGTTTTTCATTTCCTTGGTCATCTTTCTGTAATAAGACAACAGCAATTGTGTGTTGGGAAGCAAAGGAAAATATGATAAATTCCCTATCAAATTGAGGGTTGGTTAAGATTGGGGTTTGGGTGAGGGCCAATTTTATGCCTTCAAAGGCTTGATTTGCTTCAACTGTCCATTTCACTTTTGAATCCTTTTTTAGCATGTTGTTTAATAATCTGATTAGTTCTGCTAAGTTTGGGATAAACCTTCTTAAGAAATTAATTTTCCCTAAGAAGGCTTGCAATTCTTTGATATTTCTTGGGTGGGGCATTTGCAAGATAGCTTGTATCCTACCTGGGTGAATTCTGATGCCATCCTTTGAAATGATATGCCCTAAGAGCTTTCCTTCTTCCATACCAAACAGGGACTTCTTTGGATTCAAGGAAATTCCATATTTCCTGCATGTTTGGAAGATCTGCCTCAAGTGTTTCAAATTTTCTTGGTCTAATTTTGAGAAAGGTGTGAGGTCATCCAAATAAATGACAAGGAAGTCATGAATCTCTTTGGCAAAAGCAATGTCCATTGCCCTTTGAAAGGTTGCCCCTACATTTTTCAATCCAAAAGGCATTTTTACATATTTGAAAGTTCCCCGTGGGGTTGTGAATGCAGTTTTGTCTTGATCATCAGGGTGTACTAGGATTTGATTAAAGCCTGAGAATCCATCAAGTAATGAGATCCTTGATGCTCCTACCACTCTTTGGAGAATGTGATCCATCTTAGGTAAGGGATAATTGTCTTTGAGGGACACTTGGTTTAGATTTCTAAGATCAACACAAAGTCTTATTTCACCAGTTTTCTTTCTTGTAGGTACCAAATTTGAGATCCAATCAGAAAAACTGATTGGTGCTATGATACCAGCCTTAAACATTTTTTGTACCTCTTTCTCAATTGCAGGGAGGAGCATAGGGTTTATTCTTCTCAATTTTTGCTTAAATGGATTTTGATTTGGCTTGAGAGGGATTGTGTGTTGGATAACAGAGGTGTCATAGGATTTTAAGTCCTCATAACTCCATGCAAAGACATCCTGGAACTCTTTGAAAAGGTCAATGTATTTGGGCTTCTGATCAGGAGGTAGGGACGCAAACAATTTTATTATCTTGGGCTTTTCCATGGTTCCAATGTTGCATTCCTCGATGGCAGAGTTAAGGGGCTACATTTTTGGTTTTCTAGGGACATCATTTGAATAAAAAATATCCTCTAGTGGAGTTAGGCCTGTTGGAAGAAAATTATCTTTCAATTGTATCACTTCAGCTTCAGCATCAGCCACTTCTTCACAACTGATTTGTTGAATTTCTAGTATGTTGTCTTTGTTGAAAATTGTTGGATGTAGGATTGGTTAGCTGTTTTAGGTTATATTGGCTTATGATTCTATTGATCAGGTATTTGTGATTGACTTGCTCTTTCAAGTATTTGTGATTGACTTGCTCTTTCAGTGTCAATATTTAGTCCTACAAATTCTTGTTGCAAGGTCAAGAAATTATTTATTTGTGCATCATCTTCAAATACTTGCCAGTCCTTGACATTGTTTGGGACAGAAGGTCTGTGTTTTACCTCAACTGTAAAGCAATGGTGGGGCTCAAAAGGTAGCTTGCAGGTACTTGCAAATGTGGCCAAGCTATGGGCATGCAGATTATGGGTTCTAGGAATTTTGGTAATCTGGAATTCAGTGAAGGACTGTAGTAGTTCAGCAGCAGCAGACCTATAAGATCTCAGTCTTTTATCATTAGTAACAAAATTTCCCTTTACTTGTTGGATGATCAAGTCTGAATCTCCCATAATTGAAACCTTTATGGCTTGTAAGGATTTTACTAGCTTAAGCCCTAACAAGAGAGCTTCATATTCTGCCATATTGTTGGTGCATCTGAAGTTTAACCTATAGGCTTGGCCCTCTGTATGACTGTTTTGTTTATTATGTATCCAAACCCCTGCTCCTGCCCCTAACTTGTTGACTGACCCATCAAATTATAGAAACCATAGGTTCTCTTTTTCTAGGGGTAATTTAATAATTTCTCTATGATCTGGGATAGTGAGTTGAAGCTCTGGTTTTTCACCTGGTTTGTCTTCTAGGACAGTCTGATCACTTGATTGAAGTAGCTTGATTTCTTGAGCAGCAGCTTGTTCATTAATATCCTGGTCTTGCTCAAGTGTTTTGGTTTCAACATCATTATTTGTAAGACCTGTATTGTCATTGAAAAGAATATATGAGTCTATGTCAGAATGAACAGCATATATGGGAAAATTTTGAGGTTTTTCTTCACTGCTGACCATGTATTTCATAAGTGTTTCTCTGTATAGTCTATTTGGTTGCCCAAAGACAGAGATGGTTGCATATGACATGTCTAGTTGTAGGGAACCTTGGAGTTTAGCCCCCATGATCTTGATAACAGCATCCCATATTTAGGTGGGATATCAGCAACCACCACATCCATGAGAATTGTTTTATTTGGGTACTGAACAAGGGACACACATAAGCCTAGACACTTGACTTGGCTGGAGTTAAATGAGAATAGGTCCTTATATGGTCTTGTAATGTCTAGATTCAATCTTTCCATGACTGATTTGGGCATCAAATTGTGTGAGGCACCTGAATCAAACATTGCATTGTGTAGTATCTTATCATGAACATGTAAACTGACATAAAAAGGTAAGATACCTGCAACGACTGTTTTTCCATCAACTTCTGGACCGAAAAGAAATTCTGGGGTGTCATCTAACACATTTACATTATCTTTATTACGAGTTAGCTGAAGGGACTTCTTGATTTGTTGTCTATAAATGTCATGCTTGGTTAGTTCTGAAAGAGGGACAACTACCTTCAATTTGCCAATTTCAGCTTCTAAGCCAAAGTGTCTTTCAGATTGGATCTTGGTGTTGTGGGTGGCAGCCTTTTCCTTGTTCACTAGGTTTTCTTCTTGATTCTTATCTTGATCTTGAAGCTTGTCCTTGTTACTGACCTCTTGAGGAATGTTAGTTGGGTTGGGCTGCAAGGGTGATGACTCTACTGGTTGCTGTTTTGAGGGAGAAGTTACAGCTATTTCCTCAACTGTTACCTCATCTGTAATTGGACCAGTTTTTTCACTTGGTTCTGTGATAGTAGCTTTCTTAGGCTGTCTTGTGTCCTTTGTCTTGTCAGGCTGTGTCACATTTATCGTTCTGCTTCTTAGCTTATATTGTTTATGAACTTCATAAACAGCTGTGTCATATCCTTATTTAAAGTCAAATGACTCACCTGACCTGGTTTGGAATTGCTGAATGTCATCATCTTTATGATCCTCTTGACTTAGAAAAACTTGCTGCTCATCATTCAAGCCCATCAGGTTAATGTGGGTGTCATCTGTTTGTTCATCCGAAGTGGATGCCTCAGTATAGTTTTCCTGGAAAGGAGGTCTTATGTCTGGGTCAGAACCGGTCTTGCCAACATTTGGGTTTTGATTTCTCCTAAAGTTTGGATTCCTGTTAGGGTTATTTTGTGGTGCATCCCATGACGACTTTCTCTCAACTGATTCTACTTTGTCCCCCAATCTCTTCATGCCAGTGAGTATTGCATCCAGTTTTTGATCAAAGGCTGAGGGTTCTTGTTTGAAAGTGGTTCTCTTTTCTAATCTTGCCCTGTTTCTTTTGGCAATCAGGTTAGC
Source organism: Pinus tabuliformis (assembly GCA_031772625.1). Taxonomy (NCBI): domain Eukaryota; kingdom Viridiplantae; phylum Streptophyta; class Pinopsida; order Pinales; family Pinaceae; genus Pinus; species Pinus tabuliformis. The sequence goes on along the minus strand of CM062817.1, from coordinate 2,020,851,998 downwards.
CTCTACTGTGACAGCAACCTTTTGGGCTTCTTCAAGGGTTTCAGGTGCCCTTTCTTTCAATTGATATGCCATATCAGGGTCAGAACCATCAGGAAATTTGTACAAGGCTAAATCAGGGGGAGGTCTTAAATTCTGTGGTATTGCGTTATATACATTATTGAATCTTGCACAATACTCCAAGACGGTCTCTTGAGGACCTCGTTTGATTGTGTCATATTCACCAAGTATGTGCAGGGGATCTTTCTTCTTCTCCCACCTATTAGTAAAGGCTTGATAAAGGTCATCAGGAGTTGTGATGGTATTTGTAGCTAGTGATCTAAACCAAGTTCTTACATCCCCTGTGAGGCTCTAAACAAAGATTCTCATTCTCACACTGTCATCATCTATTTCATAGTTTTCAAAGTGGTCTTGCATCCTTCTGGCATGCTGAATTGCCGTGAAAGGGCCAGTGGAGTCAAAATATGAGATCTTGGATTGATAGTCCTGAGGTAGAGTTGGAGCATTGGCAGGTAACTGCAGGGGTGCATATATATTAGCCATATTTGCAGGATTTAGAGGGTTAACAGGGATAGCATGAATGATTGGTATAACAGGGGTAGTGGGAAAGGTGGAAACTAGAGTGTTGGTCAAGGGAATATGTGTAGTGGATGGAGGTGTGAAAGGAGGGCTTTGAGATGTGGATGTTGAATTGGGGGAACCAAGGGTAGACCGAAATAGAACCTTGATTGGAGTTGGAACAGGGTTAGGATGAGCTGTCTCAGGACTTGAGTCAGCAAGGGTCTCCTGTTCCCGCTGCTTCCTAATGATCTTGGGGATGGTATTAGGATTTTCAAAAATAGCTGGTGGATTGGGGTCAGGGTTTGACCTAGTGTGTCTAGGTTCCCTTTTAGGAGCCAGCTTCTGAACTTGTTTTTTGATATTTTAGGATATTTTTAGAACTGTTTCAAGGGACTGCTCAAATTTTTAGAACCACTGTCTATAGACAGACAATAGTTGAAAAATAATTTGGTCCCCAACGGATTCGCCAATTATGTTAACACCCAGGTTGTTCCCTATGACTCCCAAGGGAATACGGCCGGGGTAACCACTAACCAAGCTTTGGATTACAGTCTCTAGCCAAACTATAATCAGAGAGGGCTCTCTCTTTAAGATTTATCTCTGTTTTGTGAGGATTTTAGGCTAGTTATGAAGTGAGGGTTTGGTTTGAATTTTGGTTGAATGATATCTTTCAATAACTAAGATGTAGTGTTCAGACAGTTGTAATTCATTGGGAAATGGAGTCTAGAGCTGTGAATTGTTTGAAATGCTTAAGTGGGAGTGTTCAGACTGCAGGGCCTATTGGGTATTCCAACAAACGAACTTAAAACTGTGGTGATGATGTATGATTAGCCAATGGAAAGCAATTAAGAATTTTCCACTAAGCTAGTGGTGTGAAAGTGAAGTATATTACAGAGGAGCAGACTTGAATTCCTGAAACAAGGGTCACTGTGAAAGATATATTCTGAAAGTGCAGCAATTAAGAATTACACTTATCAAGATTATAACTGAAGAAAACATTCATTTACAACATAGATTGAGCTCAGGGTATTTCATGAATAAATCCTGAAGCTATTCTTTTTCTTTGCTGCTAAATACTAGAACTTAGAAACATGTATGGATTGTAAAAGACTGAAACACATAACGAAGAGAGTTACAGAAGACTTATTGTATTGTGAGATGCACAGGGATCCTGCAACTTTTAACAAACACCATGAACGCATTCAAACAACTCATAACTTGAGAGATTCCATCACTTCTTTTATTAAACAATGAATAAATTACAACATAGGATCTCTTCAAGAGGAAATCAACAACCCCTGCAAGCTTATGCGAGGGGGAATTTATACAATCGGTTCCAAAATATCTGAACCGCTGAGTTATCTGATAATTAAATACGTTACCAACTTTTACAAAATATCAGAAAAGCAGTTACTGCTGCTATTAATACAAAATGAATGCCCTTTATATCTATCAGGAGATACTTTGACCCTTGGAGGCCACTTAGTCGGTTTGAACGTTCTGCTTTAATGCTGGAAATGTGCCTTTATGGCTGTTGTGCTGTAGCTTTTCGGCCCTGTTACCTGTTAGCTGTCAATCTTGTTTTTCTTGGCCGAATATGATCTGCTGAGTTGGCTCAGCCTTTCCCTTTTCATGCATGCTGATTTTACTAAGTTTTCCTGTGCATGCCAACTTGTATTTTTTGATGAAAAAACTTAGTGAATGGCTTCCTGGTCTATAAGATCATCTGTATTGTCTTAGTCCACCATTCCTATGTGGGCAGTTGATCTCTAAGAATTGCATCCAAAGTCTCATCTGCCTCTGTGTATTTATAGAAATTGGGAGGCACTTCAAACAGGTGTTTAATTTCATTCATTATAAAGAATAAATTCTCTACCCTGTTGTAGAGAATTTGTCCTGTAGCTGGCCCTGTTTCCTCTGAGGTGTTGGGCCTTTCAGTGATCTGATTTGTAGTGAATGTGTTCACCCTCTTGGCATACTGCTCATGTGTAAGTAGCCTTCCTGCGTTGTTCAGTAAGCCAGGGAGACCTTTGTTTTGCAATGCCACATATTTGTCCATGAATCCATTGACCTCTGTTTGCATGCCCTGGGTCCTTCTCTCTAGTGTCTGCACCAGGTTTCTTAATGTTAGGACCCTCTTTACTAATAAAATAGTCTCAGTCCTATTGGAGATTCCCATAGTTGCTAACTGAGAACTTGTTCTGTTGTTAAGCACATTGATCATTCTATTGGCAACCTCAGGCATATTGTCTAGAGATGCCCTTGATCTCTGGATTTCCCTCTGTGCTTTTGCAATGAGCTCCAACTGCTCATGAATTGTCTCAATATATTTCCATTGGTCAGTGATGGATTGGCCAATGTTGGCCCATAAGACTGTCTTGAGCTCAACTGTCACTTTATCCAGTGTGAGCTCCTTCTCCAGCTCCTTTATCCTGTCTTTGAGGGCTTTTATTTCCCTGCCCTTTTCTACCACAGTCTGCTTGGATTTATCATACCTCTAATTGAGCTTGGCTAGACTCTCCCTGGCCTCATTTAGCTCTGCCATTTGGGCTTCCAGGGCTTGTATTTCATTCTTGAGCTTCAGCATGTCCAGGCTTGGAGCCTGCTCTCTTGTTGTTGGTGCAGTTGCTGATGTAGATGGTGCTGTCTTTTCAGTAGGAGGAGTTGTGGTCTGAGGAGGTCCCTCCATGTTAATTATTTCTGGAGGAGGCTGAGATGATTGACCTCCTTCCTTTTGTTGTAATGATGCTTGCAATGCTGCCTGTGCAGCCTCTGATTCCCCCAGCTTTTCTTGAGTCTGGGTTAGCTGTTTATATAAAGACACCAGAAAAGCTGTGGCATCTTGATCATGTCTCAGCTGGGCAACTTCATCTGTTTGAGGGTGAATTATTGCTGGGATTTTGATCTTTCTTCTCAAAGATGCCATGTCTGCATCCCTCAATTTCAATATTTCTTGTATGCCCTTGATGTACTTGGGATCATGTCCAATCTCTATGATTATATCTTCTAAGGCCCTGATCCTGTTATCCTTTGCTTGAGAGGATGCTCTCTCCAACTCAAGTTGGGTAGCTGTATTATTTAGGCTATTTTCTAGCCTGTAGTTATCTAGTGTCTTGTCTGCCAAGGAGGCATACACAATCTCACTCGTTTGTTTATGCAATTCGATTTTGTCCATTGGGTGGATGTCCTTGGCAAGGACCTCAAGATTGGTCCTCAAGTAGTCTGAAGGGGACTGTGGCTGCAATGCAGTTGGCATGAAGTGACTCATGATCATTTTGACTTCATTAACATCATATGCAGACATGAGCCTTTGCTGGTTGGTGGGATCCATTTTCAACAAATGATTATATATTTGTATCTTTATTGGCTCATTCCTCCTCTTTATGTCAATGAACTGCTGTTTGATGATCAGTTCACCTTCTCTCTGCTGGCTCTAGGAGCTGACTTCTCCTCCCATCATCCTCTCTTGTTCCTGCTGGAAGGAACTTGCTGAGGCCTCCAGACTTGGTGGGCCCATGCCCAAAGATTGCCCCAAAGGCATTTCCTCTTCTGAAAGGGGATTCATTCTGTGTCTTTCCTCCCCTTGAGTCGTTGTTGTTGTGAGTGGAGTCTCTCTATTCCTCTTTCTGCTTATGTCTTCTTTTTGTGGGGTTTGGAGGACTGAGGCCTCCACTGTCGTTTCTGGCCTAGGAGGCACCGTGTCCTGAGCCTACTGCTCACTGGAAATTGGGGCTTCAGCTGCCTTTTCTTGCTGTAATGGCTGCTCTTTCTCTTGCTGCCCCACTTGTTGCTGTTGTACCTGTTGTTGTTGCTGCTGAGCCTCCTCATGGGGTGGCTGTTCTGGTTCCATCTCCTTTTCTTTGCCTTTGCTTGAGGTTTGCTCAGTAGCTTTAACTGCTTGCTGATTTGCTGTGGAGGAAGATGCAGCTACTCCCACTTGAGTGCTTGGAAGAGTAAACACCTGTGCACAAAGCTCCAAGTCAACCATCTTTTGGATATTTCTAACTGCTCTTTGATTTAATTCTTCTTGTGTAGCAGCCTCCTCTAAGGTTCCCCTCCTCCATTTTACTTGATTTGCATATTTTTCTATGTGAGGCAACCTTACATGGTCATAACCAGACAGCCTATACTTGACCCTTCTTATGAAGTGATTGGGGTCATAAGGTTTCCAAAGGAAACTGGTCTGTAGGCCAAGGGATCCTAACATGCTGTCGGCTTCTTGCCAACCTTCCTCCCTTTTGTTGTAGATGAAGTGGCCTAATTGGTTTCTGACCTTGAGTTGTGCTTTCTTGCCTCTGCTTGAAAAGTGCAGCACATCAGCATTCCCAAATTGCCTGAAGTATTCCAGGGCAATCAATCTCATGGGCACATATCTGGGCAATCTGTATGGGAGCAGCTCACACCCATATATTCTGATGACTGTGTGGTGTTGGTAATAATACCAATCCCCGATGATGTATGCCTTGGACAACTGAAGAATCCTCTGCATCTCATCAGTTAGCCTAGGAGGAGGTGAGCTCATCATTAGAGACATGGCTGGGTGGATGAAGAGGTCTATAAATTCACAATAAGTGTATGGAGAAATAGATCTGCAGTGGAAGGCAAAGGACCAATACACCACTGACCTTGGATTTCCTTGTGCATCCACTCTCTTCATAGCAAAGTGGAACTTCTCATGTTGATAATACAAAATCAAGTGGTAGATGTAGGAGGTGTATCTGAACACCCTTTCTCTTGGTAAGTTCATCAATTGCTCATGTATTTTGTCAGATATATAAGTGGCATATTCATAGCAGATTGGAGACTTGCCAGGGGCAAACATGAGCATCATAACCAGCATAGTCTCATCAACAAACTCCATAGAATTATAGCCCAGAATGGGACTGATCATGTCTACAAGGTCCCTGCCCAATTGGTTTAGGTAAACATGAGAAATGGGAGGGTACTTCACTGTGTCAGAGTCAATATATAATTGATTTAGTTTGGTGATCTGGGCATCTGTCAATTTGGCTCCTTGCTTTATCAGATCAGCCAGTGATAAAGGGACTAATTTCTTCTCAGTTTTGAAATGGAGCATCTCTCTGATGGCTTCAGGGGTGACATAGAAAACAACTGAGCCTGAAGGGTCAATCACAGCCCTCTGAGTGGCGTCGTAGGATTCAGCACACAGGTGGATCAAGTCAGGAAATTGGTTGACCTAAGGGAGTTTGAATAGAGGGAGGAAAGAATCCCAAATGCCCAATACACCTGTTCCAGCCTCAAGTTTAATCCTCAACTCATTCAGCAAATGAATGTGGTACTTGTTGTGCATTAGCATTTCTTCTGCTATCTGATAATCCAGGTCTGCTAGAGGCTGCCACTCCAATTGTCTCTAAGGGGAATTTAGTGGAGCAATATTCAATGCTACAGGAGCTACTGGTGGATCCATGGTTACTTTTAGGATTTATGTCGTTTATAAACTGGTGTTACTGTGCAGAGCAACACCACAGAGTTTTCTTTGAACAGAAAGGTAAATTACTGAGGGACAGAGGATAAATGGTCAATTGCAGTAATTGAAATACTGCTTAAAGGATGGATAAGACAAATGTCTGGTCTTAAACTCTTTTTCTCAGCAAATTGGTACAGTTTGGGTTACCATTTCGCGATTGCACGAACAGAATGCAGTTATTGGTAAAAAACTCGGGCAAACAAGGCTCAACTGGTGAATTTCGACCTTAGAGTGTAAATGGGGGCTAGACACAGGGGATTTGCCGGTGAATTATAAGTTTCTCAGTGTTTTAAGCTTTCTTGGCAATTTACAGACGAAACCAGGTGCAGGAGGGATTCACAAGGATAAATACCTGGTATACAGAGAACAATGGACACGAACGCAGGTGTAAATGGCGCGCCAACGGTCTCCAGGTCGAGTTCAGCAGGTTGGTGCGCAGTTGGACGTAAAAACCATGCAAAAAAAGTGCAAAAAGTGAAAAAAACACGATTTATGTCGCGTTTTTTGGCAAAAAGTGCAAAAAACACGACATTTTGGCCAAAATATGGATTTTTGGAACATTGGCGCCTTTTTTGGATGACGTCAGCATGACGTCATTGGGTGGGGTCAAGGTCGGATGACGTCAGCATGATGTCATGAGGTGGGGTCAAGGTCGGATGACGTCAGCATGACGTCATCGAGTGACGTGGCAGCATAACAGAGGTCCACGGGGATGGTGAGGTGGCAGACAGGTGGAGCAATGGCGGACGGGGCGTACCGACGCGGCGCTGACGTAGTAGTGATGCTGGCAGTGACGTAGGGAGGACGGATTAACCGAAACCGGAAGTGGTTAGTGGTTTCATATCGCACCGCCTTCCATACGGAAGCGGAATTGTCAGAGGTACCTCCGATACGATGTGGGGGGACGCGTGGTAGAGGCCTGACGTCACCCTCTGACATATATCGGAAGGTATCTTTCAAACGTCGGGGCCGGTCCGATATGCACGAGGGTCGTCGGATGAAAAGGGCCTGATCCGACGGTCGACGGATCGTTGAGCTGGCCGGACGATACGGATGCAGACGGGATTAAAATAATATTTCTTTTGAAATTTGCGCCCGGCGGGACCTTTGGGAATTTGGCGATTCATATGGTTTTTTCAATGTTTTTACAAAAATGTGCATAGCGCTAAGACTTTGGGTAAACGGGAAAAAGTGGGTTTTTGTATGCTTTTTGCAAATAAAGCGGGTTATGGGTAAAAAGGGGTTTTTTACAAGGTTTTTTAGCGAATGAAGGGGTTAATGGTTTGGATAACTTCTGAAGGGGGACAAGGGGTAGGGTTTGGGTTTCTAAAGTGACCGGATGTCACTTTAATCCCTGACTATGAACATATGGCTATAGTGCCAAGGGGAAGGGGTATTTATAGCATGCTTGGGGTTTATACACCATAGTGTTTATAATAGTAGGGAAAAGGGGAACATAGTGGATTTAGATAATAAGAAGTTAGGGGTTAGTAAGAGTGGGGGAAGGGGTGAAACACTAAGTTTTTGTATGAAATCAACTTAGTATAGGAAGTAGATCAAAATGAAAAGAATTTTTAGACAAGAAATGTGGCTCTAAAGGAAACCAGAACCAACATAAAACCTTGAATTCTTTCATGAACACCACTGGCGTAGGGATGTTAGTAATGAATATGAGAAAAGGAAAAAGGAAGTTAGACATGCTCCAATGTGTTACAACAAAGTGATAGAGAAGAGGAGCTTTTCTATCCATTGATGCTTTCCTGGTTTTGACCAGCAAGATTTAATTGGAAAGGAATGACATTTCTGCAACCCCATCTACCTACACATCTGCTTGCCTAGCATTTTTTGTTTCTTCTTGGAGGGTGCACTTGGACTTGCAGACCCATATGTGCCTTTTCCTTTCCATTGGCTTTTTCTTTTGATTGTCTATCTAGCACTACCCTTATTGCTTCCAAGGTCCCAGATTAAGCAGTTGGGAACCTTAATTCTCTACCTAAGCTACTGGTCTGCCAAGATTAAACAGTTTGGACAGACTTTTTTCTCTATTCTACAACAGAAAATTGAAATATGGCATGATCCAGATTAGGCTGTTGGACCATCCATCAAAATTGAGTCAACATAAAGCTATATACACACATTGTTTTCGCATGGAAATATGGGATCTTTGTATCACCAAAGCAGAGCATATTTGAAACTTTCTTTGCCAATCATGAAATATGAAACCTATTGTTATAGGTAGCTAACAGTTGCTATATGCTCATAACAAAAATGGAATCTATAGCATGTACCCCAAGGTTGTATGCATCTGCTGAAGGTGTAGATTGAAGGATATGCTGAGATGAAGTACTATTGAGGGAGAAACACCTTCAAAACAAGAAATAAAGTCTACTATGAATTTAGCTCATTTGCACACAGACTAAGGTTGCTACTGGGTACACTTCTCCGTTGAATGGAAATTGCAATGTATTGTAGTGCTACTGAAGGAAAAACACCTTTAGTGCAACACAGATAGAACTCTAACATACATTGTCACTGTGGCCTCAGTTGTCAATGATCTCATCAATATAGGTAAAAACTTCGATAATTGAAAAACCAAAAGGTGAGATGCATAGATGACTTGAAATGATAGATTTTGGCATACATTATTATCGTTTATGAGTGTTAGAATAGAAAATGCAAGGTAGTATGTTGCGTCTTTATGTCATATGCCAAGGATGTGAACAAATACATAAAATATTAAATAGCATGGTGTAAGTGTTACACTAAAGAATGTCACAATGGCTATTTACAGTTAGTATGGCTCTATCAACAGTCATGCTATCCTCTTAGGCAAGTCTTATGCCTCTGCTCTCCATGTCAAACTCCAAAAAGAGAGAAAGTCTTTATAAATGTATTTATCTCTAGGTACGCAGGTTCTCTCAACCTTACCTGTGGGTACGCACCCAATGTTCACAAAAGCTGCGTCCTTGTACGCTCTGTATGTAAAGGGGCAGGTGCGTCCCCCTGTAAAGGTCAAAATGCGCAAGTTTCATCTTTAAAAAGTTACTTGTGGTCATTTCTAGAGCATTCTAGAAGGTTGTTCGACGTGTATTGAGTGCCTCCAGATGGTTCATGTACCCCTATCAAAGAGGAACTTATCCCATCGATAAGGGAGCTATCCCATCCAAAGAGGGGATTATCCCATTGAGGGGATTATCTAGATCACTATAAATACAGGCATTGGGCCAGAAGGAGGGGAGGTTGGAAGCTAAACATTTCTAAGGGTAGATGCTGCAGGAATTAGGACTCCCATTTAGAATCTTGTGAGGAGAGATTGCCATATTTGCTTGTTCTATTCCCCAGCAGAGTCGCCAATTTGTCAGGTGGAAAGAGTCGATTGTGCGGACACAACCAACCTCCCTAGGAGCCTAAGACTCTCTAGTGACAAACAAGACAAACAAGAGCAATCCTTCTCTAAACATTCATTTACTATATAAGAAATCAAGTGTTTAGATCCTACCTGTAATCCAACGCTGTTGTAGCAGTCCAGCTCCGCTGATCCGGATGAGCTCCTCCTTCACTTTGAAACCTGCATCCACTAACAATCAAACGATTAAATAGCACTTGATAATCTCATAGAATAAAACATATTTAACGCATAGACCAAGGAGTACATGAAACAACTCATAAATAACAAGTTATTGAGAAGAATGGACTCATTTTCATTAATAGGAAACAAAAGGAACAATTACAACCTCAGCCTTGGTGTTGTGCAAGTCCCTCCCAGGGTCCATCAAGAGTTCTCCTTTATTTCGTGGTGTGGGCTTGACCCTTTACCTTCTTCGCCTAATTTTTCTTCCTCCATTTCTTCCTCTTCGCCTGGTAAAAGCCTTGATGCTAGTAACCAAGAGGCTAAGAACAAGAAGAAAGGGAAGAAGAAGAAGAAGAAGAAGAAGAAGAAACAAGATAAGAAAGAAGTCAACCAACCAACCATGGCTGTAAATGTTAGTGGTGTTGAGGAAACCTCCAACATGCATCGTAAACCCAAATACCCTTGCAGGCTTTGTAAGGGTGACCACTTCCTTGTCAATTGTTCTGGTATTCCAAAGGTCTTGGAAGTATGGTCAGAAAAATCTTATCAACTTTCCGTTGATCCATCAACCAGTGATAGTCAGGTTCCTGGGAAAAAGGGTAAAGTTAGGTTTCCTTGTAAGTTATGCAAAGGGAGTCATCAAACTCACATTTTCCCTCACATGGATGAAGCCTCAACATTGTTGGAAAAACTTACTGTTCCACAGCAAGAATTTCCAACTGGTTACCGTAAATTTTCTCCCAAACTATCGTCAACTGACGGAGCGGTCGATTCAATTTCACATTCGGTCGATCACACTCTTCCATTGGAGAGCGAAACTCATGTCACTCAGGTTGATGATCAATTAGTTGATCAAGTGGTCGATTCAATTTCACATTCGGTCGATCCCACTTTCCCTTTAGAGAGTGAACTTCATACCGCTCAGGTTCTTCTTGTTACATCAGATTCTTCTATGCCGGGGGGCATTTCACCTGTTTCTACAGAACCCCCTCCAAGCACTGAGGTCTTTTCCTTTGATTGGAATAGACTGACAGAACCTCGTCTTCCTTCCTCCATCCCTTTCCAAATCATTGTCAAGGCTGGTGGTAGGGACATACATCGCACTCAGGTAGATGAAGGTGCTTCTGTTAGTATTTTATCCTCAACTGTTTGGAAAGCTTTTGGTTCCCCTCAGCTTGCGCCTATTACGCAGAATCTGAAAGCTTTTAACCGAACCATTAGTGAACCTTTAGGGATCCTTCCTAATTTTTCTATTACCTTGGAAGGTAAAACTGTCTGTATTAATCTTATGGTAGTTCGAGGTCCCTTGGATTTCAATTTACTCCTTGGCCGAGACTATGTTTATGCAATGAAAGCTGTCGTATCGACACTCTTTCGCGTGATGTCTTTCCCTCACAATGGCAGTATTGTGACTGTAGACCAGCTTTCGTTCCATAGTCTTGTTTCAACTACCAATAATATGATTCTTGATTCTAAAGTGGTATCTGCCCTGCCACGGGTTAATTATGTGGCAACAGGTCCCATGTTTTCAGTTACTGATGTAAGTGAGCCTCTCACTGTTTGCTCATCTTCCTTTGATTTAGATCCGGTAATTGACATGGAAAACTCTATGGGATTACTTGAACATGATGTTCTTATCCCTTTTGAGTCCCTTGACATGTGTTCCTTCCAGAGAACTATTCTTCCTTCTGATGAAGACCTCTTGGAAGCCATGATCAAGGAGTGTCCATTGACATGCCTTTCTTCCAGTTGGAAGCCATTATCAGTGTGTACGAGGATAGTTTTGTTCCTGTGTCAACCTCGTTAAAAAATGAAACAGGGTGCATGAGGATAGTTCTTTTACTGAGTCAACCTCATTAAAAAATGAATCAGATAGATTTTAGGATTAGTAGGTAGATTGTAGAGAGTAGTCATGAGCATAGTTCCTTGTCTTTTGTCAAGCTCGTTAAAAAAATGAATCAAGGATTTTATGAGCATAGTTCCTTGTCTTGTGTCAAGCTCGTTAAAAAATGAATCAAGGTTTTTAGAGTAGAGATTTTGTTAGGTAGATTGTAGAGCAGTTATGAGCATAGTTCCTTATCTTGTGTCAGGCTCGTCTAAAAAATGAAACAACTCCCACAAGTCTTTCCAAGATTTTGAAAGTAAAGCTTCATTCTATCCACCTCATTGAATGCAATGAAGCTTGGGGGGGCATGTAACTCGTTTTGCGTTATTATGCTGGGGGCATGTGAACTTATAACAAGCATAGTTTTTCGTTTCAAGCTTGCGTAAAAGTGAAACCGGGTCCGAGCATAGTTCTTTTCCTGTGTCAAGCTCGTTAAAAAACGAAACAAATCCTCCTCTACTTGAGTCGAGAGTTTGACTACATCTCATGAATGTTAGGTTGTATATTTAGGTTAGTTATTTCGGTGTTTTGCATAATTTTCTTACAGTTTTAGGTCAAGTCTTTCAAATGATCTCGTAACTCAACCTTCATTTCATCCAACTAGTTGAATGAAATGAAGCTGGGGGGCAAGCGCTCTAGCAGTTATACTTAGGGGGCATCAAGCATAGTTTTCTCTCGGTTTCAAGCTTGTGAAAAAATGAAACTACTTTAAAGCATAGTTTTTCTCTGTTTCAAGCTTTTGTCAAAATGAAACCTATCTCGAGTCAATTTCAGTTATTTTCAAGCCTCGTTAAACTCATGAAAATCCCAAGATTTTTTTGCTATCTTTCATTCTCGTAAAACAAATGAAAATGCCGAGTTCTTTCTGTCTTTTCCTACTCGTCAATTAAATTGAAAGTCGGCCATATGAGTACATTTTTATCATTTTTTCGAACTCGTTAAAACTTACGAAAAAGTGAAACCTTAGAGTCATCTTTTAAGCCCTTTTCTGACTCCTAAAATATGAAAAGATTGTCGAGCGTTTCTTTTACACTCGTTAAAACGGAATTAAAAGACGGTCCCCTTATAGCTCTTTTCTGACCGTAAAATCAGGAAAAGATTGCCGGGTTTTTGTCGTTTCAAACTCGATACGGAAATAAAACGACGTGTCCTTGATCGCTTTTTACTTTTCAGGTCAGCGGCACTAATTATGAAAGTACTCCTTGGTCGCAAGATCAAGCGGTTCCCCCAGGTATTATTTTATACTTTTTCGGGCTTGAGGGACACAAATCTACGAATAAGTTCAACTTGGAGTCTTCTTAAGTTTTTCAGACTCTCTAAATTTGAAAAACGCCGAGTTTCTCCTATACTGGACTCGATAAAATTTCACAGTAAAGGACCTGTTCAATTACAAACAGGAACGAACCACTCCTTCCTAGGGTTCGAATCAAAACTAGGTTGGACTCATCCGAAGGATGAGCTTATAATCAAGCATATGTTATCCTCCTCAAGCTTGTTAAAAATAAAGAGGTACTTGCCAGAAATGGTGGGGGAAAAGAGAGAAGAATGAGCCTATTTGTTATCTTTTGTCTCAGAAGAAACTTTATTACCGCTCTTGAACACGACACTTTTCATTCACCTGGGTTGGGAAATCCTTTACCTCACAGTTGATCAAACCACTTTGAAAGTCTTCAGCTGGGTTCCGGGGATTAACTTTGAGTCGTTTATCACCAAACCATCTGTCGTGTCATTATGTGTTCAAGAGGCCTGCAAACAAAACTTTCATCTGCAAAATACTTGTCATCCATTTGACCATCCCTGAGTCAGTCCTTACAGCAACATTTCTTCAACTTGAACAATGATTTCGTGGTGTGGGCTTGCCTGCAACGGGTCGCTTTCTATCGACATCAACACATTATCTAGAGAGATGACTTAGAAATCGTCAGTACCTTGAAGTCTGCATGCATCAATGGCAGGTTTCTCGCCTTTGACGTCAGTTTACGTCATTGACTTTCGATCAAAGGATTCCGTGAAATGTTCGAAATCAAATCATCTATTCACATCTCATGGATTGTACTGGGTACTTTGAGAACCATTGACATTACTGGTGGTCTCTCTCACACTTGTTAACATTTTACATCATCGACTGGTAATCAAGTGGTTTCTACCATGTTCGAAATCAACTCATTTATTCGCATGGCTAGAATCGTACCAATTCGAGAAGCGGAAATGAAGACCCTGGATCTAGTTTCCACCATCCAGGCTGCAAGGAGTTTTGTATTCATTGTCTAACTAGACTAATCATAAACAGATGGCTGCGTCCATACTGTGTCTACAAAAGTCTATGATTATGATGTACTGCAAGATCATTCCTGTATCAGAGTAGTTAGTCTGTTAGTTAAAGTTTTGATCTGAGTATGGGAATGCCTACCTCAGTGATGATATAATCTTATACATGTATTTTGTGTTGAAAATTGCAGGTTCTAACCAGGCTCTCCACGAGATAATCCTTGAAATGATAAAGCACTTCACCCTTCCTAGATAATACAAAACCCTAATCTATTTCAGGCTTCGCACTTTAGGGGGCAATCTGTTACACTAAAAAATGTCACCATGGCTATTTACAGTTAGTATGGCTCTATCAACAGTCATGCTATCCTCTTAGGCAAGTCTTATGCCTCTGCTCTCCATGTCAAACTCCAAAAAGAGAGAAAGTCTTTATAAATGTATTTATCTCTGGGTACGCAGGTTCTCTCAACCTTACCTGCGGGTACGCACTCAATGTTCACAAAAGTTGCGTCCTTGTACGCTATGTATGTAAAGGGGCAGGTGCGTCCCCCTGTAAAGGTCAAAATGCACAAGTTTCATCTTTAAAAAGTTACTTGTGGTCATTTCTAGAGCATTCTAGAAGGTTGTTCGACGTGTATTGAGCGCCTCCAGATGGTTCATGTACCCCTATCAAAGAGGAACTTATCCCATCAATAAGGGAGCTATCCCATCCAAAGAGGGGATTATCCCATTGATGGTGGACCTGATTAACTTCCTCTAGATCACTATAAATATAGGCATTGGGCCAGAAGGAGGGGAGGTTGGAAGCTAAACGTTTCTAAGCGTAGACGCAGCAGGAATTAGGACTCCCATTTAGAAGCTTGTGAGGAGAGATTTCCATCTTTGCTTGTTCTATTTGGAAGTGGGTGAGCTTTGTCAAAGTAAAGGAGAACTCTTGATGGAACCTGGGAGGGACTTGCACAACACCAAGGCTCAGGTTGTAATCGTTCCTTTTGTTTCCTATTAATGCAAATGAGTCCATTCTTCTCAATAACTTGTTATTTATGAGTTGTTTCATGTACTCCTTGGTCTATGTGTTAAATATGTTTTATTCTATGAGATTATCAAGTGCTATTTAATCGTTTGATTGTTAGTGGATGCAGGTTTCAAAGTGAAGGAGGAGCTCATCCGGATCAGCGGAGCTGGACTGCTACAACAGCGTTGGACTACAGGTAGGATCTAAACGCTTGATTTCTTATATAGTAAATGCATGTTTAGAGAAGGATTGCTCTTGTTTGTCTTGTTTGTCACTAGAGAGTCTTAGGCTCCTAGGAAGGTTGGTTGTGTCCGCACAATCGACTCTTTCCGCCTGACAGTAAGTCAATTGCAGGTTCTTTTGAAATGGGAATGGAATTCTCCTTGTGTGGGTTCTAATCTAGTGGGTATAACTTTAAATAAGAAACTAATAGTTATGGGGTTGAAATTGTCTCACAATTCATGAAAATCCCCAATTTTTTTCATTAGATAGAAGGAGAGTGAGTCGTCAAGTTTATGGAAGGGAACACCATATTCACAGGAAGATAAATTGAAATTAGTAGGGCATATTAGTTCTCATCTTCTTGTATGTGTGTGCTTTGAATATAACCACATCCAAAGACTCAATAACAACTCTGGTAAAGTTTATAGATGTGAAGCACTTATGAGAAAACCCATCACGTAATGACAATTGGGTGAGGAATATGTCAAAGGATTCAATATTGCCCTTAGTCATCAAAAGGAATTTGGGGTATCCAACATCTTGCCAACAAACCGACTCCAACCATAATGTGAAAGCTAGGTTAACTGCCAAACCTCTTTCCCACTTTGTAGTATTGTTGCCTCTTAAATTCCAATAGGTATTTGGCTACTTAGATCCATAAAATTTTGTGTGAAAGTTTGACACACACTCTAGTTTCCCTCTAAAAGAGGGTAATTCAAAATATTATGACAATCTTAACTATAATTTGATCATACATTATTGAGGTATTGCATAGAATAAACAATATATTTTCAATGCACTAATGAAGAACACAAAACAAATGAATTTCTTATTGTTACAATAGTGAAAAATCACCTAACTTGCATGGAAAAATCTTCCTAGAATAGAGTACCTCCTACCTAGAAGTGTGTCGACTACTCAAAATATAGAAACCTTCTCTACTATGCACTTTTCTTAAACATAGATCTGTGCGTAAAATAGAACTATGAAAAACACCTTAATTAAGAAAGGTGAGCATCTAAGTCAAACTATAAAAGCATACTAAATATGGCTCTATCTAAGTTTGGGAAACAATAAACAAGCATGCTTGCATACAACAACCACAAGATGCCTAAAATCGATGCAATTCTTTCATCACTACAACACCCTCATAGGAAAACTATAATCTACAACATGTATCCCAATGTTGCATGCATCTACTAATGGTGCAGACTGAAAGGATCTACTGAGATGAAGTATTGTTGAAGGAGAAACACCTTCAAAATAGCAGATAAAGTCTAATGTTCATTCAACCCATCTGCACACAGGCTAAGGTTGCTAATGTGCACACTTCTCCCCTAAATGGAAACTACAATGTATTGCTGCTCTACTGAATGAGAAACACCTTCAAAGCAACACAGATAAAACTATAACATATATTATGACTATGGTATCGGATGTAGAATATATCATTAATATATGTAACAACTTCGATAGTAGAAAAACCAAAAGGTGAGCTACATAGATCATTTGAAATGATAGATTTGGGCATACTTTATTTTTTTAGGAGTGTTAGTATAGAAAATGCAAGGTATCCTCTTGCATCTTTATGTTACAGACCAAGGATGTGACTAAATACAGAAAATATTAAATAGCATGGTACAAGTCGATTGCAGGTTCTTTCGAAACAAGAATGGAGTTCTCCTTGTGCAAATTGTAATCTAGTGGGTATAGATTTAAATAAGAAATTTATAGTTATGGGGTTGGAATTGTCTCATGATTCATGGAAATTCCCAAAGTTGTTCAATAGAAATAAGTAGAGTGGCTCATTAGGTTTATGAATGGGAACACCCTATTTTCACAAAGATAAATTCAATTTGGTCGGGCATATTATTTCTCCTCTTCTTGTATGTGCGTGCTTTGAAAATCTGACCACCTCCAAAGACTCAAGAACGACTCTGGTAATGTTTATAGGTGTGAAGCACTTCTATGAAACCCATCACTTAATGAAAATTGGGTGAGGAATATGTCGAAGGATTCAAACTTGCACTCAATCATAAAAATAAAGTTTGGGTATCCAGCATCTTTCCAAAAAACCGACTCCAACCATAATGTGAAAGCTAGGTTAACTGTGAAACCTCTTTCCCACTTTGTAGTATTGTTTCCTCTTTAATTCCAACAGGTATCTTGCTTCTTAGATCCACAAAACTTGTCCGAAGTAAACTCTGCATGATGCAATTATGATGTGCAAGCTTGACACACACTTTATTTTACCTCTAAACGAGCGTAAGTCAAAATATTATGATAGGCTTAACTGTAATTTGATCATGCACTGTTGAGGTATTGTATGGAATAAACAATATACTATCAATGCACTAATGAAAAGCTCAAAATAAACGAATTTCGTATTGCAACAATAGTGCCACTCTCGGGATTCTCCAAGAAGCCACTAATTTATACACATTTGGAATCTTTACTTGGTCTACAGAAATATTAAGCAATGGTAGTGGTCACTCTTTTCCCTCCCATGGAAGGTTTATACAGAGTCAAAAATAAATTGATTTAAATGTGAGGTATATCCTTGACAAATGGGAGTTCGACTCTTCAACTCTAATTTAGTGGCAAGGAAATATTCAACTATAAATGCCTGATCTTCTATAGTGTAAATTTCTAGATAAATGACTAGCCTAATTTTGTCCATTTTCCACATATCCTAAAAAGCCATGTATGTCTAGACTCTGGTTGTGTGTCAGAGAGGGGAGATCAAATAAATAATCCATTATCAAAAGAAAAAGTTAAAGCAAAATAGTTTATGGAGAATTTTTTTAAAATTTTATTACATACCTTACAAATTTTGAAAGGACATAGATGAAGCTTCCCTCTCCTCCCACACTTCATTAAATATGCCCCTTTTCCAATGCAAATATGGCCTATAGAATCACAATCAGCAAATAGAATATGAAAGGTAATTTTAATGAATTAAAGTAGCTTTGTTATACGTCAAGAAAATGGACTATGAGAAATTGGATTCATTCTCCACAAAAGATGATATAGCAATATTTAATCACATTTTTAACTGAAACAAAGGTAAATTGGATTCATGCTCTGCAATAGACAATATAATGAGATCTAATGACATTTTCAACTTAAAGAAAGCCAATTTGAGTAAGCTCAAGCTCCAAAATGACGGCATCCAACATCTGAGTGGCAATAACTGTATATATCTAGCTAAAGGCTATAACATAAAGCTATTTGTTATATGTGGAGATAAAAAAATGAAAGGAATGTGAAATTTTGACCATCAACTATAAGTTCCTTTCAAGGACTAGATCAAGGCATAACATTGTTATCAAGATAATCCACTCAACCATGCTAGTACGCTTCTACTAGTTTCATGATAAAACTCAAACTCAATAAACTTCAAACAACATAAATTAACCAATGATATGTTTGAGGTTGGTTACCTAAGGATTATATCATACTAAATTACCTTTTTCATCTAACATTGAAAATGATTGTGAAAGAAATGAAGACAAATGAGTGATTTTGATGGGTGTATGTGATGAAATAAAATAAAAAAGGCTTTTCTTCTTGCTATTGATGAGCCTTCTAGGGGATTCATGGATGAAGTTGATCCTGATCTGCTTTTTGAAATCAAAGAGACACTTTCTAGCTACTTTGATTTGACGGAAAACAGCCCTAATGCTTATGAAAATGAATATGGAAAGCAATAAGAATGGATGAACCCGGTCTTGAATAAGGTGTCTCAAAGTCTAATATGGTTATTATTTTATATTTCTTCTACTAGCAGAGACTTTTCCCTGTTGGGTTCCCCAGAAAATTTTGTTTTCTTTGGTATAGTGTGACTATATTTTATTTTTGTTGTATTCCACTGTAAATTGTTAGAGATATTTTTTGTCTTGGTGAAAGAATTAGTTTCAGATTTATTCATTCAAATAGTAGTATAATTTCAAGGAAATTCTACACAAGGGACAATTAATCTATATTTTCACTTATATCTTTTGCAAGTAAAATTCACAAATAAATTTTCATTTAAAGTGTTTAGGTTAGTAGCAAGTGGTATCACAACATATCTCAACATTGCACGGCATAAATCATACTATTCAATAAGGTTGAGACTTGAGATACAAAAATCTTCCCAGGTTATGCAAGAAAGAACACTGTTGATTTTGAGTTCTAAATCTATCCAACCAAAACAAAATTATGTCATTTTCAACACCCTCTAGTCAAAGCTATTCTAGGCATCACTCAACTCAATTAGGAATATATCAATCTTGTTGACATTTCTTCTTCAGTTCATGCTTATAAGTTATATATTGATGCAACCTAATATATCATTTATGTTAAGTGATTATTCATTCAAATTATTTAGTCCGTCCAACACATTTACCTAATTTTCTGATCATTTTTTGGGTAGATTCTATCATACATTTGCAGTAGAAAATAGAAGATTGTTTTAGTACCTAGTGTTATAAAACTCTAATTAGGAAAAAGTATTTTGGGTTGTTTCCCTAAAAATATTTACAAAATTTTCAATCCTGAAGCCATTTCGGGGAGAATTTTAGTTAGGGAGAAATTTAGTCTTATTTTTGGAATATTTGAATGCAACTAAAAGAAATTCTTCATGTTTTCTCAAAGGATTCCAGCACCAAATATGAGTGAATTCACAAAACTTAAAATTTGGAAATAATTAAATTTCACTTCGCTTTTCCAGGACCATATAGGAGTGAATTCACAAAACACGAGATTTGGATTCTGCAAAGACTTAAATTCCGCCTCATTTATTAGGACTGGAAGTTCCCTGAGATGCAAAAATGTAGCATTAAGGATGTAATTTTCTTGTTTAAGGACAATGTTTAGTTTAGAAATAGTGATACAAGAATCCTTGTATACATGCCTGACATAGTTCTTTGGTCACAACTAATGAAACTGAACTCCACCAATACATAACAGACAAGGTAGAATGTAAGAGAGCATCCACTTTTCAAAATATACTCTAGCAAAAATAAACATCTATATAGGCATATAAAGTTGTCATCACACCAAAAAAGGAATTAAAAACCAAAATAAAAGTAGGAACATGCTTGAATTGTTATTCTTACTCTAACAAAATGTTAAACATGATCAATATGTTAATATGGAAAATAGTGTAGTTGATTATGATTTATTGAGCCCAAGGGGTTAGCCCAATCGAATGTCATTAATGTTACTAGGTATTTGGCTAGTTTTGTGCTAGTAGGTGCCCTGTTCAAAATCCGTTGGGTGAGCTGCACTAGTCAATGCCAATGGGTGTACCAGGGATGCCATCCATGAATGTGGGGAAACATTCATTAGGATTCCCCAGTGAGTTTTTCTTGGAAAGAATAAAAATAAGATTTCCTAAAGGGAATTTTTGAGATGCATATAATGTAAACCCAATAAAATCCACTCTATAGAGACAAACCATAAAATAAGGAAAATTACAAATTCTTTTACCTATGTTCCCTTGTAAGTGTGTGCTTCATATGAGATTTTACCATGGAGATAACCTTATCCTTTACACCTTCAACTTTGCATACTCCATTTTCATTAGGTTTACTAAATGAAGTACCATTGTTTAGTTTATGATGTAAATTTTTTCTTCTTTTAGATAATATTATACCCAATATCTCATTAGAAGCATTAGGTGTTGGAATCCAATTATTTCCAACATCCCTACATGAGATCTCCTCTATTATCCTTTCTAGATTTTCCAAATAGTTAGTAGTTGCAGGAATGTGTCTATCTTGACTATAGCTAGTTATTGACCGTACATGAGAGGTTAAGATGCTTCCGCTCATAACACTTGACCTTGAATTGCCCATCAATTCTTATAAATCATTTTTTAAGACCAAAAGGTGTTCCCTGCCAGTTTCTTCCATCTTTATGAGAATTAGTCGAACCTATATCATCTCTCTTCTCTTGATGTTAGAGTATGTTCCATCATTTCCCACGCTTGATCAACATCAAATTTAGCTGTATAATTTTCCATTTCTAAAATAGGGGCTAAATTACTTCTACAAGTTGATTCACGAAAGTGAAGCAACCTGCTATTGGGTGTGTGTTGTACAATTGCATCAGTCCCATCTCTAGCCACAAATCTATCAAAGGAAGAGCTAGGTGAAAACTGTTAAAAGCCTATTCCTGGTACAAACCAATTTTCATGTAAAGCCTCTACACGCTCCTGAAGTATGTACTAACCTAAGATAGTTTTTTTTCGTACAATGGATACTTGGGATGTAGACCCAGATACTTAAGTTTTCCTAAGTGAAGCCCTTGGTGCATCTAGCAATATAGGAGATGGATTTTGAGTGATTCGTTGCAAAATCATTTTGTGAATTGTTCTTACATGAGTTGGTTTTGTCTCTGCGAGAGGAACAGAAGAAGAAGAAGGTGGTGATAAATTGAGCTCTAATTTTATTCTTTCTACAACCATACCAACTAGAGCATCTTCCACAAATCCTTTGATTCCTAAGCTTCATCCCCATTGTCAAAATCAAGAACAAAATCCTCAACATCTTCATCATATGTGTGCTAGACACAATATGTATGATATTTTGAATCATAGCGATCACACAAAAATAAAATATCACCATCACCAACCTCATTACAATCTAAGCAAACTATATCTACATAGGGATTGAGAAATCCCATCAGTTATTCTTCTGAAGGTTGATATACCTGCCAAACAAAAACAAATCATATAAGAAAATCATCCTTAAAATTCGAAACAAACTCTCTAAACTTCAATCCTATGTATGCAAATAAATAATCATGCTTCGGAGGAAAGATAGTAATATAAAATCAAGGAAATATCTTTAAGAAATCCAACACGCTGTTGCAGCTAGAAACTGATATCACCAAATTGTAAATCACCAATGGGCAGAAGGATTGATAGAATAAAAGGATAAAATAAAATGAAATAGACCCAGGGGAACTCAAATGTATTTCTTTACACATGAACCTATAAATCCAAAGAACCTTGATAAATAAAGACTACTGCTACAAATAGAATGTAAATTACTCCAAATAGTTATTGGGAAAATAACTAAATTCTTGCATTCAAACAAGGGCATAAACATGTTGTCAAATGGAAAAGTTGAAAGCAATTAAAAACACCAGGGGCATGTTGCAAATCCAATTCCTATCATTTAAATCAAGAAAACTACCATTGGAATCTCAGGCTTGGATCCACTTCTCTATTGAATCTATTCATATACTTGTCTACTCAATCTGTTATAACTGCACCAAATGGTGCCACATGATAAATGAAATGTAACTTCAACATATATTTTCAAACAAAGGCTATATACTGGACATTGGAATGAGTGATGCAGGAGCATCCCCATCCCATTAGTGTTCTTGCATCACCAAATACATGCTTAAATTCCAGCATCTCGTTCATGTTTAATCATCAATTTTTGCTTGTGAGACTTACATGAGTCCATAGGAGATCACTCTTACCTTCAATTACTCCCACTTTAAACATGACATTTCTAAAAATAGCTAGCAAGAAAGGCAAGATACAATGTACTTAGTTTGTTCACCAACAACATTGAAATCATAATAAAAATTAGAGGAGTTAAGATGATGGATTGCTACTACTAGATAAATAAGACAAAAACAAAGAGATATCAAATTTACAGAAATACAGCAGGGTATGATGGCATGGCATCATGGATCTTCTTGTTTCTAGAAACGTCTTGCTGAATCATGAAATGAAAATCAACTCAATCAATAATTAAGATATTCATTGCAAAGGAGGAGAGCATTGAGAAAGAAATTTTAACATAGGCCAGAAATCACTAGGGTAAAGTGGAAGAATTAGTTGAGGAAAACAAATTAAGAGAAGCAACAAACTCTCCCGAGAAGAAGGCAACGACTTCCATAAATGCAATTGAGCACAATAATTGGGAAAGAAGATCTTTGGAGCAATTTAGGCATATCATTGGGCAATTGAGGAAGATCACTCCACTGAAAATGAAGGAGATTGTGAACGAATAATCACTTAGTAGCAAGAAGGGTAAATTCTTGGAAAGAGAACTAGCATGGAATTTGTGCCTCAACAGGAAATCGTGCAACACATTGTTGTGTGTGAAATAGAGTATATATTTTTATTCATCCTTTCTTAATCTGTGCATGAGGATGAATTTCTGCTGCAGAGTGAATGTAATTGAGTAGCGACATTGTTATTTCACTTATTTACTTGAACATTATAATACAAGTTCAATGATAAAATCCTCATGTGTAATTGTTTGGCTTTTGTTTAGTGATGTACATTGATTGTGATTTACACCATTCATTGAGATGGGTAGTAAAATTTATTTCTTATCTACCTACAACAGATTAGTATGCATTTGTGTAGGTTTTGTGTTTTCCAACACCCATCGATTAGTATTAAAGTAGGAAGAGCTTGCAGTGAGGAAAATCCAACAAAGAAGGGAGAAAAAATTTAGGCATTTCTTGTCTGTGAGGAAAAACCTAGCAACACTAGGGTTTTTAGGGTTTCTTTGATTTTGGGAATGAGAAGGTTTAAGTTTATTGTATGTTTGCTTCTTTTGATTGACCTTTGTTCCTCCGTATTGGTTGAATAGTAGCCCCTTGTTTTAACTTATCAAATTGGTCCCTTGCTCACGAATAGTCCTACTCTAGATGTTCATCTGATTTGGTATGGCAGATTCAACCCTACTTAGCATTCCATTGTGGAATATTTTGTTTAGTCCTTGGAAGATAACAAGACCCTAGAGCCCTCTTTGTATAGCTGGTGGAAAACCACTCAGAGATTTTTTCGTCAATCCAACAAGGCCATTTCCATGGAAAACACAAGGTTAGGAAAGCAGAAGCTGGATGTTGGTTATTCCCTCAACATATCTCTGAAGCTGAGCCAAATTATAGCTTTGGTGGAAGGGGAAATTGCTTCCAAAACTTTGTTGGAAAATGGCAATGCCATGTATTTGGTACTCACATCTGATGATGTTATTATAGAGAGATTTTGTATTCTCCACAACTTCAATTGAGCACAATCATTGGGCAAGAAGATCCTTCGATCAGTTGAGGCATAGCACTGGGCAATTGAGGAAGATCAATCCACTGAAATTGAAGGAGATTTTCAAAGAATAATGATCAAGAAGCAAGAAGGGTAAACTCCTGGAAAGAGAACTAGCATGGAATCTTTTTCTAAACAAGAAACCATGCAACCGATTGCTCTGTGAGAAACATAGTATTTCTTTTTATTCATCCTTTCTCAATCTCGTGCATGAGGATCAATTTCTGCTGCAGAGTGAATGTAATTAAGTAGCATCACTATTATTTCACTAATTTACTTAAATGTTATAATACAAGTTTAAATATAAAATCATCATGTGGAATTGTTTGGCCTTCGTTTAGTGAAGTACATTGATTGTGATTGACACCATCCATTGAGATGGGTCATAAAATTTATTTCTAATCTACCTACAATAGATTTGTGTGCTTTTTTGCAGGTTTTGCTTTTTCTAGCACCCATTAATTGGTATTAAAGGAGGAAAAACCTGCAGTGAGGCAAATCCAACAAAGTAGATTTTTTTCTCCCTCCTTTTTTGCAAATCCAACAAAGGAGATTTAGGGGAGAGAAGCAACTTCAAGATGAGAACTGGTAAGATGATGTCCAGAAGCGAGTTATGAAAAGAGAAAAAGCATGGCATATGGAGGAGTGACATGAATTAGAGAAGCATATATCGAAGAAATGAAAGCATTATGGAGATGTTGAGAACAACTACCACAACACTGAAACCATAGAAGTGAACATGAAGGGAAACAAGGAACCCTAAGACGAACCTTGAGAGAAGAACTAGAGGACTCTTTTTTAAAATAAAAATGTGATAGAAAACTTCAGGCTGCTAACTCCTTTGTCTATCTAGTGAAATCTCAGTTATTTATATAGATAGTTTACAAAGGCCCATATATATATATACCATTGTGAGAGAGCTTAAAGACTATAAATTAGAAGTTGGACATAAGAACTTCAATTGGGGCCTTGTGAAGTTGGTGGTTTAATTTAGCAGCCTTCATTAGAAAATTTCTTCCACATTACAGATCAGCACCATGGAAGGTGGAATAAAAAAAAATAACCTGAGACATATGAGGATTATTATTTGAAGGATTTATTGTCTAATAACAATGTGGGTTCATTAGTTATCGATCTAGTGATCAGTAGAAAATCTATGTTCTAACCAATTTTATTTCTCTCTCTCACTTTCTTGTTCTTGTCCATAAGTTTGTGCACAACAACACCAAGGAACTTCCTCAGATTAGTCACCAAGTACCAAGTATTTTTTTTTGTATCGTCAAAAGATCTATCATATCTTGTTCGAAGCATAGACCTGAAAAACAATAATATTTTTTTTTGTATCGTCAAAAGATCTATCATATCTTGTTCGAAGCATAGACCTGAAAAACAATAACATGAAGACAAGAAGTGCATCATGTTGTTTTTCTGTACCTATCATCCAGGAACAACTAGAGGTCTGAGAGGAAGATTTATAAAAAAAGGGCAGTGAAATTACTCACTATCCTTTGCAAAAATTAATCTTCAATTTAGCAACTGCTTAGCTCCAATATAGTAAAGGCCATCAATTATACTCATGAAGAGATTATATTTTAGGGATTCTTATGGACAGTAAGACAATACACCTACATACCCTTATGTGTGGTCTATTGTCAAACAAAGATCTTACTAACAATGGATCCCATGATCAAGTGAAATAGTGCTAATGTCAATGATGAAGTGAGTAATCGAGTAAAATATGAATGAACTTTGATTTATCTTCGGTTATATGATTGTGATCTTACTTCCCACTTCTGCAACTAATTGTTCAACAATTATAGATAGATAAGTATTCCTAAATGTATATATGAATTGTATTGAATTATTACTATTTTTTTATGGTTTATTTCATGGCTGAATTAATTTTTAGGTTTCCTCTCTAACTCCTTGTGTTAGTCGCATTTGTGATTTATTGATTTGTGAATACTAGAATCATTATGTGCATTTAGGTTTCATAAATTTATAGTTTCATTTCTCCCAATAGTAAATAGTTAATAATAGAAATAATTCAGTTCAGTTACTTCGTAAATTTGCGTGAATTATTCAGTTCAGTTAGTTTGTAAATTTGTGTGAATTTGGGTTCATGTTTTGTGTGAATTTGCTGGGAAACTGAAGTAAAGCATCCTCAAAGTGCATAGAAGTTATTGGGTATATTACATGCATGGGCTAATACCATATAGCTATGTTTGACATGCAGGCCCTGAAAATCTAGCTCCTATAAAATAGGAGAACTACCCACAACGAAAACCAACATACACCTATAAATGAAACCAACATGATGGAATATGGCATATACAAATCTAGGGGCTGAAATTCCCTTAATGCACATTAGATGTCCAATGATCCAAATGACATCTAAACGCATTCACCAATTTTAAGAGGTTTAGTAGGCAAACATTGACATATGTAGAGCATCTAGTTAGAGTTTGTGAGAAAGAGTGAGAAGATCACAGAGTATTGGATTATTTCAGTCTTTACAGAAAATTTAAGTAAATTTTGGTTATGAATCATACAATTGTTGATCACTCGCAGGACACACCATATGCCAGTCCATCATCTGATAATGGGGAGGATAAACTATTCATTGAAAATCCACTTGATCTTTCATTTGGTATTTCAAGAAACACAGAGGATGGATTTATCCATTTCTCATCTATGCCTCTGTTTTATTAATCAAATCATGAGGATGCCGATGAATCATTGATTTTTATGATCATGGCTATCGTGATGCATTTACTCCCATATTCGATCACGATGATGATTCTATTGTGGTTGATTTCTCAAAGCCACATGTTTATGATGATCTATCTATATACGAGGTCGAAACACCGCAGAATGTTGAGGAACTTCATCTTGAGATGATGGTTATGTCAAGACCTCACTGTCCTAAGGTTGGTTTCACTTCCAATCAGGAAATTGTTCAATCACCCAAGATTCCGCATCACTCTTCTGTATGCATTAAAGATCAATCTCCCACATTGATCATACTTCCTCCACTCAAGCTGCATGATCTCATCGCTCATGCATTGGAGGAATATTACATTGCAAGCACACGTGCACAACACAAGTTGTCTTTGTTTCTTTCACTTTCTTGCATGTCACAGTAAAGAGTATACATATGCTTCAAAGTTGCACGCAGTGTTGCACAACACCCTAATAAGTCCACGGGCCACATGTCATGTACTTGCACTCACTTATGTTTGGTGGACACTTTTAAGCATGAAGTGTGTTTGTCTTGATTGTTATATCTTTCTTTCTTACTAGTTTGCACAACTGGGTTGCTCGGGGACCAATCGTTCACCAATATCGATAACCCAATGCACTGGTGGCTGCATTCGAAATATCACTCCACTTGATCAGGCCCATACACAATTAGCTTAGGAGTAGGAGTAGTATTTGCGTTGTGTTTGTATGCTTGCATGCTTGTTTGTTTACTTCCTTTGCTTGTTTGTTTGTCTACTTGCTTGTTCGCTTACTCACTTTGATTTTTCATTTACTTCCACTTCTACTTTGCTTTGTTGTTTGTTTGTTTGTTTTGCTCATAGGTTAGTTTCGTATCAAATTGTATGTGACTCTTGAAACAAGCTAGGTAAAGCACAAGAGGCCTTATGCAGCTATCACCACTTGGTTATCTATCATCCTGACTCTGTGTGAAGGACTTGTTATTTTTTGTCCATGATACATCGATGGAAAATACGTATTGTTCAAAGTGAACATTGGTGAAAACAAAATAGTTAACTAGTGTCACCTACTCTAGTCAGTTGTTTTTGGGCTAACCCTTGTCAGCTCAATCAATTAGAGTAAGGTGATGAGACAAACCTTAACAAGCACATTAGAGGTATATAATAAACTACTTCTCTGAAGCAAAAACCTATTCTGCACTCAATAAGTCTGGATCCCTCATTTGCCTCCAAAATGAATAAGTGTTATGCATAGTTACGAAAAATGAAAAAATTAAAAAGTGGAAAAATTCTGAAAAAAATGAGAAATGAATAAGCCAAAAGAAGAGAAAGGATTCCTATGCAAAGAGGTGATGCAAGTAACTCCGTCGGGGTACTGACTAGGATCACTGGTAGAGGAGCGATGCTTGTGTTCCTACGTCACTATGTCGGGGTACTGTCTAGGCCTACTGGCAGTGGAGCAACATCAGAGATGAAACTAAGACTCTGAGGACTATACTACTTGTGCACCCATATACCCCTTAACCCAAATCAAAACAAATGTGTTGACTTGGCTTGGAATGTGTGTCAATTGACCAAGATCTTGGTAGATGCTACATGTTACAATCAAGCAAGTGTGGAAACCAAGACGAACTGAGAACTGAACAATCCTTCTAGAGGTGTTAGAATTTATTTTCATGAAAAAGGTCCATTTAGAGAGCTGGAGTTCTACTAGTATGTCACCAAGTGTTGTAGCAGCTACAACCACCGTTCATTTCCTTATCTTCATTTTGGAGCCTCCCTACCAATCTCCCTTAGCAGCATGTCTTTCGTTGTCAAGTACACAAGCTTCAATGATTTTCTAGTAGACTGCTTGCCTGTTCATGGTAGCTTGTTGCATCCCCCTCATAAGTTGTTTCTTTGGACTTGATCAAGCTACAAGTTGATCAACTCCCTCCAGAAATTGCACAATCCTTTCTGGCAGCCTTCTGGCCTCTAGAATTGCACAAATCTGCCTATCACTACTCATTAGAAAAATTGAGCAATTCCTCCCACCAGGGATGCTCAACCTAGAAATTGCACAATTATGGGTAGTAGTCAGCTTCTCAGCCCCGAAATTGCGCAATCATTTTGCGCAGCTAGCCCAGCTCCCTCCCATAAATGTGAAAATTTCCCCCTCAGCTGAGCATGCAACTTCATGTGCCATTGAGTTGATTGGTTCCACCTAGGACTAGGAAAACCTCACTTCCATGCATGGGCTACTTTCTCCCAGAATATAAGAAATGAACATGCAAAATGCATCCCTAGATTTTAGGGAGCTATTTTTAGCAGCTAGAGGTTACATGCAAAGATCATTTTAGAATCTTTCCTCCAAGTGTCAGTTTTTCCTAGTTTTGTGGAATGCCCATCATGAGCCTCAAACCTATTTCTTTGATGCTTCGGAGCTCACTTATTGACATTGATTTTACAGCTTTGACATCTCACAACAAATCTAGGAGTCATCGACACATCAAGCTCAGCTATTAACGGGTAAGTCCTCTTAACTTGTATTTTGCAACATTTCTATGATTTTTTGTGTTTTCTCTTGTGTGAGTGTTGTTTTCTTGATTTCTATGAATTCTTGTTGTCGTTTAGATGCATACTAGCTTATACTAGCATCGTTTCAATTTTCATTAGCATATCACTGCTATCACATGCATGAAACTATTTTTCACGAACAGTCGTCGATTTGGCGACTTGCTTCACCGACATGCATGTTGTTCCATTTTTTGAATCATTCATTCATTGTTTGCATGCACGATCATTCACTTCTGCTTACACTCAGTATCGCCATGAATTCACATTCACATTTCCATTCAGTTGGTCGTCGGCAGGTATGGGCAGCCATGGCTTGAATTCTGCCTCACCAAGACAACATTGTGCAATCCTGAGAGGGAAGGCTCTATATTCTTCTTAGAAAGTGTGAATTTCTACCTAGTGACTATCATATAGTCTTGCATTGCGCAATTCTAAGGGACAGTGGTTGTTGGCCCAAAAAATTGTGCAATGCAATCACTAGGCCTGAAATTATTTCCCACTGAAATTGCACATTATGGAGTTCCAGAACTTAGTAGGCCAACCTGGATTGCACACTGCACAATTCTAGTATGCAACCAACCTCTGAGACAACCCAGAGTGCCTTTTGTGCACCTTTGGCAGCCAATCTCCCATCCTCCTAGGAAAAATTACGCAATCCTTGCAAGTTAATCCCCATGTATATTGCATGTTGTTCCTCAAGTTTACTTTAGTTTTAGATGGGAGATTTCATGCCATGCATGTCGCTTTGTCTCTACCTCTGGCAGGTTCTTTTCCACCTCTTATTAGTTCAATATCAATGGCCTTTGATAGAGTAGGATCAAGGAACACTGACGGAACTGCAACTAGAGCAGCATTTGAGCGACTGTCTACAACTCTGCCAATCTATGAAGACACCAAGCGGATTGTAGACAAGGACATCAAGCTGAAATGGCAAGAGGTAAATGAGGCATTTGTAGGCACATTTGTGGAAGACTTCGAAGATTTCCAAGTCTATGTGAACATTGACAAGTTCGGCTTGTACCGGATTGCATGCAGCTATCCCTTGCTCCCATGTGTAGAGATGATGCATTGGATCATCTCGCACACTGATCCTGAGATGATGGCATTTTCAGTGGGACATGGATTGCTACCTTCAGGGCATAGGATTATGATGAGATATATGAGATGTCGAATCCCATGATCATTATGGAGACTACCTTCAACATACCCACCAACAATGCCAACTCCAGAGATATCTTGAAGAACTGGGTGAAGGAGCTAGCTAAATTCAGGATGACACCCAACTAGGTTTTCAAAATGAAGATGTTGCGGAAGGCATATCAATACTTGGTGTTCTTTGTATGTCGTTTGTATGGTTAAGAAAGCTCAGAAACCTTCCCACAGTGTTGGGTGATTGTGTTGGACCGACTGGCCAGAGAAGGAAAATCATGCAACTAGTTTGACATGTTGGTTCATCAGTTGAAGGAATAGGTAACAAGGGTTGGATAGCCACCCAAATGTATGCAAGTAGGAATATACATGTTCGACTACATCTTAGATGTGATCTGTACTCAACAAGAGTTCCTGGGCTTGAAGTGGGCATGGGCACCAACAAAGACCTATGTGAACAGTTATTGTAAGGTGTTGTCTCAATGCAGCTTCAAAGGAGTTATCACATAGCTATCTGATCATTTTTTCACCTTGGTTTACAAGATGATATTCAAACAGGATCCATCCTAAATGATGAAGGAACCAATGGAGGCACCGATTGACATAGCTGATTGGTATACATCACCGCTTGGTACATTCATATGGATGTACATTGCGTAAAGTCCTCTACATGTTCTACAAAAGTTTTCCTTCGACAAACTCTTCATGCAAGAAGTATGATATCACATCTTGGCAAGATTATTAGCTAGGTTGCACCAGAAAAAGAAGACACCTTGGCCCACTCTTCCATTGTACATCGGGTTTTACAAGATATGGACTTTCAAGCAAGAGGATTTCAAAGAAAAACATATGAAGAAATATTCATTCGACGCCTGAAGTTACAATCCATATGAGTCACATTGTCTTCTGAAAAACCACTACACGAGAGTACAGTTTAACTGGATCCATAGGGCATGTCATTGGGCGGAGGAAGACCCATGGAGCTATTGTTACAACTCCTCTAGACTCAAAGAACTAGTCAGTCTTGTTGTGGAATGGGTAGCGAAGAAACGTGAACTAGCATCTCAGAGAGCACCAGAAGAAATAGCAACAGAGGTAAACATACCAATGTGTAAGAAGGGAAAGAGGAAAATTGTCGACAACATGGAGGAAGAGAAAAGCTGCAAGTTCCGAGTAGACCCATATGTGTAGAAAGTAGCTTTGTTAATAGAGGCAAAGAGTAAATAACACAACAAGGGAAACGTGCAAAGGTAGAGAGAGAAATGAAGAATGGAGGAAACAGAGAAGGAGTTGCATGAGTTGAAGTAGAAACTCCCAAAAGTACAGGAGTTGCACATAGAGGAGAAGGAAGCAAAATACAAACAAGTATAGCAAGGGGTGAAGCTCGTACATACATATGAAACTGTGTCTGTACAGGTAGTATACTCATTAGAACAGTTGAAATCAAGTAGACAAGGTGAACCATCGCAGGAGTAGGACTTCGCTCAGGAAATAGAGCAAGCACTTAAACAGATGGATATAGATATGGAGCAACGGGAGTTAGAGAAAGATATGTTCCTCATGCTTGGCCGCCAAGAGGTCAACCCATCAGTTTCATAATGTCCAGAAGAAGAGAAAGTTCAAAGTGACCAAGGAGACACTGAAATCATTGGAGACAACCCAGAGGAGGAGATGCACAACATCTCATTCAACGAGTCTGAACATACAGTTGTGCAATCTCACTGAGTGTCAACTCTGGATGATCATACATCTCCTGCACATTTTGAGGAACGATTGATCATGTCTGATGTGCACAAACATCCAGTACTATTGGCCGATGCTACCAGAGCATATGCCGAAGCCACTAGCTCGAGTGTTCGCTTCCTAATCACTCAGAATGAGTGAATGGATAAGGAGCCACAGATGGCCAAACATGGAGGAGAATTGGTTACAACATCCACTCAAGAAGAATTGAAGAAGGAAATACTAGATGAAGTATTGTCCCTTGACACAGTCACATGAGCGTTTTATTCCAAGTTTGGTACCGTGCATAAGGTGGTCATCCATCTCAACGGTTGGTAGCAGCAATGTGCTAGAAGAGCACGTATCCTGTCAAACGCGCATACTATTATTGATTACATGCAAACATGGACAATGAGATACAAGGGAGACCCACTTCACTTGCCTAAGATGATGGAGCCTAGAGTGGTCGAGCTGGAGGCACGCATCTCGAATCAGATCCTGAACTATGAATATCTTCCGCAAGTCATTACTAGTCTATAGGATTCCCATGCATGTGTATTCAAGAGTATGCATGTTGTTATGCATGCACATTCGATACCATCTATTGGGACAATCACCCAGGTGAAGAAAAAGGAAAAGGCCCGACTAGAGCTTGACTTTCACTTTGACGAGCTGATGTGCATAACCACCAACCCAGACTTGTCAATCAGTGCAGACACCATGCACAATTATGTTTCTAGTCCAGCCACACTTAATACAATGATGTGCGTGCTATCAGACGCATTGGACAGAGGTTCCTGAGCAGTGTACTTGGATGCTATGGAGGCAAGAGTACATTTCCAAAAGGATGTAAACTTAGAGTACACATACATCATCACGGAATACCAAGCTTGGGATCAGTTCACTACTGTCGACCACCGTGAGAATGTTGAAGAGCTGATCTTCCAATAGTTATCCAAGTCATAGTGATGTCTTACATGGCTTGCTCAAGCCATTTTGTCTCACATGGGTACATGTGCATTGTAATGTAACATCTTGTCAAGTGTAAGTTCAAGTGTCGATAGTTGGATGTAACAGTCATAGAGTAGAGGAAGAGTCATAAGGGTAGATGAACTGTCACAAAGGGGAATGTCAAGGGCCACCCCACCCTTTGCTATAAATAGTCCCTCATAACTCATTGTTTAGGCTTTTGGTCATCTAAGCTTCTGATAGGACTATCTTAGAGAGAGCTTGGACAATATTGCAATGAGCCTTGGCTTCTCTACTTTGTAGAGCTAGTATATATCTTTGGAGGAGCAGGCAGTTGTGGTTGTAAAATTCCCCTATCAGAAGTAGTGGTTTGATATGGATGTATTGTATGACTAGAAATTACACTTATTAATATTGCAGAGCTGACACATTTCATGCATATTTCATATTTTATTTCAGCGATCTTGTTTACTTTGAATCATATATGTATTATTTTTTATATGTATGTATGGATCTTTCTAAAATATGTTGTTGGTTTATCCATCACTTTGGATTGCTAGCTTACTTACCTTCCATGTTGTGATGCATCTTTTCTCATGTGTTATGGTTTTGGTTATTTAGGGTTTTCTCTTACTGTTCAATAATAAAAAGGCCCTTGAGCCTCATTGTAACACAGTTCAGAGGCATGTAGCCACCACATCTCTTCTCAGAGATAAGCTACTATCATCAAGATAGTCTCATTTCCATACTGTTTGCAAGCATATTTCATTATTTGATATTAATCCAAGGAAGTTTTATTTCTGTTTCATCTTTGTATTTATGGTTATATATGTAGTTTGTTGTGTTCTTGTTTAAATTCAGATCAGTGGTATCAAATCGGTTTATCCTTTCTCTGTTTTTCTTTGCATGTCCCCAATGAGGTAAGGATACAAGGACTTAGGGCTTGAACTGGTCGAAGCTTTGCAATACCAGCCTTACAAAACCTCACGGCCTCCCATGGCGGATGAAAATAAAGCTGAGGGGGCAAGAGATCCTCTCAAAATCTTCCTTGAAGAATCCCTCAAGGGACAAAGGAATGCGATGATGGATAAATTTTCCTAGATCTTTCAGCGGCTACCCAGGGGCGACACGTCTTCTTCCAACAACTACTCTGGAAATGCCACACCCTTTAAGGTACAAGTTAACTTTGAAATCCCCATATTCGAGGGTCAAATAGATGTAGACGCCATAGATACATGGTTGAATCTACTAGAATGATATTCTTCTGTTCATGATTTTTCTAGCCCAGAAAATATTACTTTTTCTCTTCTCAAAGTCGCCCGCCACATCAAGGACTAGTGGGAAGCCTATTGTGAACGGAAGGATGAAAGTACGAACTCATTGTTTTCATCCGCTCCCACTTGGAATTCTTTCCAGGACACCATCAAGGAGTATTACTACCCTGTCAGGAGCTACAAGGGAAAATACATAGGGGACCACGCTATGACTGTGAAGGGACCAAGATCTGTTAGTGTTTACCAATGTTTTTCATACCCTTCATATGAAGTTGGGTATTAAGGATTATGAGAAACATTTGGTACTAAAGTACCATGATTGCATACATAAATACATCAAGGAGTAGATGCATTTAATGTAAATCTCCTCGCTTGACATGGCATACCACTATGCTATCAAGATCGAGTAGAAGTTTAGACAGAAGAAGGGAGACTTTGGATCCGCGAATTGGAATCAAGAGAAAGGCTTCCCCAAACAACAGAACCAAGGATAGAGCTAAGATGGTTGACCCAAGACAACCCCTTGAAGCTGCAAGAAAAGAACACCACTACAAAGTCAAAGAAGGACAACTGAAAGTGGTGTGAGTTCGACAAGAGCCCCACTCACAACACAAGTGAGTGTCGGGCCAAGCAATTGCTAGTGGTAGAGGTGAAGGCTTCAGAAGCAGATGCATGTTCCGACCCTAAGTTAGAACCCGACAAGAGGAATGGAAAAGGGAAGCAAATCACTGATGTGGAGCCCAGCGCCACTGTTGCCACCACCAATATCCAGAAGAATGAGCCTGAAGATCCAGAGGAGGGGGAGCATATTTTCCACTCAGAAATGTGGGTGAAGGGTTCACCGCTGTAATTTATTATTAACAGTGGGAGACAAAAGAACCTAATTTTAGCAGAAGTCATGAAGCAACTGGAACTATCAACCTTACCACACCTGCAACCGTAGAGCATCAGGTTTCTTCACCAAGGATGAGATCTCTGAATCTGCGAGCAGTGTTGCCTTCCCTACAGCATCAAGCCCTTCCCATATGAGTTATTGTGTGATGTTGCACCTCTTGATGTTTGTGATGTATTATTAGACAACCATACTTTTGGAAGTGACGTGTTCTGTATGATTCAAGGCCTCACGTTTTTATTATTTCTTTGGGTAATTCATTATACAGGGTACCAAAGGTAGCCCCACCTACCACCACCTCTTTGATCTCTCCTAAGAAATGGAGTAAGATCATCTCCCAGACTATCAAATTCATTTTCTTTCTAGTTCATTCTCAAAGTAAGGGGAAGATCATAGCCACATCCATGGCAGTTGGGAAGGGTTTCTCCAAGTAGCAGAAGTAGGTGGATATGGTCATGAAAGAATACAAGAATATCTTCTCCTCACCCACAGGGGTATCGTTGCACTCTCATGTCAAGCATTCATTCGATGTGACTCCCATAGAACCTCTATCCAATGGGATGATATATTGTCTCTCCATTATGGAAAATTCCAAGTACAATCAATGACATGTTCAACATTGGCTGCCACACAAGTTTCAATTGGACGACAAAGTCTAGTTGCATCTGCAAAAATAATGCCTTACAAAATCCCATCGGATGTTCATACCACTCTGATATGCTAGTTACACCATTACCAAGGCTCTGCGAAAAAATTATTTGGAGCACAACATTCCCCAATTCCTTGGCTTGCACTGAGTGTTCAATGTGGACCGCCCTTGACCATGCTTCCCACCATTACTGGACACATCAGAGATTGTAGAACAACACACTAGGGACCAAGTTCAGCAAAAGTTTCCCCATCTAATGGAGGCACTTAACACAATGGGGACCATTTCTTCATAAGGGAAAAGGAATGATCCAGTTGGATATTGGTGGCCACACGCCAATTCAACTTGGACCCCTACCATTGTTTCTTTTAGTTTTTGAGTTTCCTTAATTGCAACATAGTTTACTATTTTTAGTAGTTTTTTGGGTCCTAAACTTTCGAAGACGTTTTGAGGCCCCATGCGACATTTCTTTGGCAATCTATCACCAAAGTCTTCTGGGAAGTCATTATTTTCATTGTAGCCATTGGAGTGATCTTTCCAATAGGATATCATGCATGTCAAATGGAGATGATATGAACATGTCATGACCTGGGAAGTTAGTTGTCCAACTAACCCTAACGGGGCCCATAAACTCTTGGTGTTACATCTCCTCAGGTTAGGGTTTTATTTGTTTATTGTTTTCTCTTATTGTTCAATAATAAAAAGGTGCTTGAGCATCATTTTAATGCATTTTAGAGGCATGTAGCCATCAGATACCGTCTCAGAGATAAGCTACCATCATCGAGCTAGTCTCATTTACATGTTGTTTGTAATGATATTTCATTATTTGATATTAATCAAAGGAACTATTATTTCTATTGCATCTCTATATTTATGGTTATATTTATGATTTGTTGCATTCTAGTTTAAATAGATCATTGGTATCAGAGCAGTCTTCTCTTTCTCTATTTTTATTTGCATGTCCCCAACGAGGTGAGCATACAAGGAGTTAGGGCTTGAACTGGTCGAACCTTTGGAAGACCAGCCTTGCAAAAACTAATGACCTCCCATGGCAGATGAAAAGAAAGAGGAGGGGGCATGATATTCTATGAAATCTTGCTCGAAGAAGCCCTTGAGTGACAAAGGAATGCAATGACGGACAACTTTGCCAAGATCCTTCAGCGGCAACCTAGGGGCGACGCATATGCTTCCAACAGCTACTCCGAAAATGCCACATCCTTTAAGGTACAAGTTAACTTTGAAATCCCCATATTCAAGGGTCAAATAGATGCATACACCATAGATAAATGGATGAATATACTAGAAGGATATTTTTCTGTTCATGATTTTTCTAGCCAAGAAAAGATTACCTTTTCTCTTCTCAAAGTTTGCCCCCCAACATCAAGGACTGGTGGGAAACATATTTTCAACAGAGGGATGAAAGTATGAATTCACTATTTTCAGTCGATCCCACACAAAACTCATTCTATGATGCCATCAGGGGGTAGTACTACCCTATCATAAGCTACGAGGACAAATACATAAAGTGGACCACGCTGCGACAGGGAAGGGACCAAGATGTGTCAGAACTTACCAATGTTTTTCATACCCTTCACACCAAGTTGGGTATCAAGGATTCTGAGAAACATTTGGTATTCAATTACTGTGGCTGCCTACATAGATACATCCAGGATGCGATGGATTTCTTGGACATCTCCTTTCTCGGCACGACATACTGATATGATGTCAAGATCGAGCTTAAATTTAAACAGAAAAAGTGAGACTTTTAATCTGCGAATCTGAAGCAAGGGAAAGGCTTCCCCAAGCCATAGAACCAAGGATAGAACCAAGACGATATGACTG
Organism: Pinus tabuliformis; assembly: GCA_031772625.1. Lineage (NCBI taxonomy): Eukaryota > Viridiplantae > Streptophyta > Pinopsida > Pinales > Pinaceae > Pinus > Pinus tabuliformis. The sequence goes on along the minus strand of CM062817.1, from coordinate 2,020,814,154 downwards.
AAGACAACCCATTAAAGCTATAAGAAAATAACACAACCACGAAGTCAAAGAAGGACACATGAAAGTGGTGTGAGTTCCATAAGAGCCCCACTCACAGCAGAAGTGAGTGTCAAGCCAAGCAGTCGCCAGTGGCCAAGTTGAAGGCTTCAGAATCAGATGCATTTTCTAACCCTGAGTCAGAACCTGACAAGAGGAATGGAAAAGGGAAGAAGACCATTGATGCAAAGCCCAAAATCATTGTTTCCACCTCCAAGATCCAGAAGAATGAGCCCAAAGATACAGAGGAGGGGGAGTGTACTTTCCACTGATAAATGTTGGTGAAGGGTTCACATCTACAATTCATTGTTGATAGTGGGAGCCAAAATAATGTTATTTTAGCAGAGGTCGTGAAGCGGCCGTGACTACCAACCATATCATGCCTGCAACCGTACAACATCAGGTGGCTTCACCAAGGCCGAGATCTCTGAGTCCGCCAGCAGTGTCGCCCTCTCTACAACATCAAACCCTTCACAGATGAGGTATTGTGTGATGTTGCACCTCTTGACATTTGTGATGTATTATTAGGCAAAAAATACTTGTGGAACTGACATTCTCTGTATTAGTCAAGGCCTCATGCTGTTATTATTTCTTTGGGTAATCCATTATACAGGATATCGGAGGTAGCCCCACCTATTTCCACCTCTTTGATCTCTGCTAAGAAATGCAGTAAGATCATCTCCCAAGCTAGAAAATTCATTTTATTTTTGGTTTTCTCTCAAATTAAGGGGAAGATCATAGCCACATCCATGGTCCCAGGGAAGGGTTCCTCCAAGCAGCATAAGTAAGTGGATATGGTCATGAAAGAATATAGGAACGTCTTCTCCTCACCTACAGGGGTACTGTTGCGTTGTCAGGTCAAGCATTCATTTGATCTAACTCCCAGAGCACCTCTACCCAATGGTCCAATATATCACCTCTCCATTCTGCAAAATTCCAAGTAAGAGTAGTGACATTATCAACATCGGGTGCCACACAAGTTTCAAGTGGACAACAATGTTTGGTTTCATCTGTAGAAAGAGTGCCTTACAAAAGCTGTTGGAAGCTCATACCACTTTGATATGGTCCTTACACCATAACCAAGGCTATGGGAAACAATGCTTTAGAGCACAACATTCCCTCATTCCTTAGCTTACACTGAGTGTTCAATGTGGACTGCCCTCAACCATGCTTCCCACCATTACTAGACACATCATAGATTGCAGAATAGCTCACCAGTGACCAAGTTCAGCAAAAGTTTCCATTGCTTCATAAGGGAGGAGGTATGATCCAGGTGGATATTGGCGGCCACCAGCCAATTCCACTTGGACCGCCACCATTGTTTCTTTTACTATTTTGGGAACAGGATCCCCCAAAGGACAGTTTTGGGGTTAAAAGCCCATACTTTGGTCAAAATTTGTAAGAAACTTGTAAATACTCCACATTTTGTGTTTGCGGAGTGCGCAGGTATTATAAGTCATAAAGGGTTGTCCACCCTTAGTTTTGTAAAGTAAAGTCAGCTATAAGAGATCTACCCATGGTCTGTGGACCATGGGATTGTATAAAAAGAGCTAAGCTCTAAGTAGTTTTGGAGACACACAATGTAAGAGAGTCATAGCTCTAAGGTAATAAATCTACATTTTCGAGTCGTAGCATAGGTAGAGGATCTGCAGCTGAGTGTGTAGAGGCCTAGGGTGGAAGTCCATAGTTGAGTTCGCAGACTCCTGTAGCGGTGTGTGTAGGGTGAATAGAGTTTGTAATCACTTGGAAGAGACGAATCAAGAGAAGTATTTTACAATTTCTATGTCTTTGTTCTAATTAATGCACCTTATCATTTTATATATGAATTTCCTTTATAATACTTCTGTGATGCATGAATGAACATGATTATATTGGATAACCGAACAACTATAAGAATATCTATTTGTGCAGAGCTAATTGTGAGTAACTATTAAGGTAAGAAAGACACTTGGACTAATCTAGGAATCTACACAGTACGTTGCCTTGGTAGTGCAACAGGGTATAGATCAAGGTTTAGGGCTACGTGAAGGATAGCTGAACCCTTTCGCAAAGGTATTGAAGGATGGAAGAGAAGGCTTGTATACCAAACACTAGAGTGAAGTGACTTGTGCAAAGGCAGAAATAAAGGGAATAAAATGATATCATGACCATCTCAGGGTGTAGAAACATGGTTCCAACATCCCCCATACTGCTCCAGGTGAGGCTTTAGTCCACGCTCCGCGGTTTGATGCCAAAAGGGTCAGTAGTGTAGGGATTTGTTTGTATAACTAATGCTAAACTTAGGTCAAGCCCCCTTAAGTGAACATCAGAATTTGCATAAGAGATGTGTGATGTCGCATCACTAGAATCTGACTAAGAAGGAGATTGGAGACTTGTTGGATAGGAATATCCATGAATTCACGGTGCAAGAGAACAAAAACCCATGACTAACAAGGTAACAGTGGCTGGACAGGTACTTGTATATAGATATCCACAAGATATTTTTTTGATCCTTTCCGATTGAGCTATATGAGTGGATTGCAAAGCTAGCAGATAGCCAAGGAAGGTGGAAACTTCACAGTCCTATTGTGTGGACCCTAGAGCTAGTGCTAAGTTTGGAAGTATCGGAGGTTAAGATCACCCATCCTCTTAATCATTGGCTCGATTACATCATAGGAGGACTTGTAACTGAATTTCCAGTTGACACATCAGTCAACTATAGTGAGTCGAAGTGATGCTTTTTCAAAGACCGCAAGGTTAGTACGTGAAATATTTGAATACCTGGATTAAAATGTTATTTTGTGAAAAATGGGTTATGCAGCTACCTTGAAGTTTGGGGCTATGTGAAGTGAAAAATATTATAGAAACAAAGGAAAAAAGGGTCCTGAATATAGTCTATTGATTTCACCTCTGCGAGGTGACAAAGAGGGAATAGTGTAGGTTTCTCCGCGAAGTGCTATTATGTTAGAAAGGAAAGGATTCCAGTGAATACCAACTCCACCCACACCACCTCCAAATTCACCACCATCACCTATGAATTCACCCATACCACCTCCACCTCCACTACAGTTCAGTATGGCAAATTCAATGAAGCTGCCTTTGTTCAAAGGCTTGGGGAATGAGGACCCAAACCAATTCTAGTTCATTGTAAAAGTTGTATGGGCAGCTCAGGGCATTACAGATGACAACATGAAGAAGGCAACATTGGTTAGTGCTCTGTAGGATCACGGGTTAACCTGGTATATCAAGTATGCTAATGATAACACAAATGCTGGAGTGGCAGACATCCAGACAACACTAAATAGAGAATGTAGTAGGCCTAAATCTGAAGCACAGATTATTATAGGGTTCAAATAAGTCATGATGAAACTAGGTGAGACACCTTGGGAATTCGGTCAAAGGTTGAAGTGTACTATCCGCAAAGCTAACATGAACCTAACAAATAGACAACATCGTGAGTGGTTTGTGGCTTCGTGCCTGCCACACTTAAAGGTTGTGTTGTCGCAGCAAAAGATAAGAACTCAAGCAGAGGCCTTGGAGATTGCAATGAGGCTGCATGAAACACCAATGGAAGATCCAAATCTGGGGGTTCAGCAGATCCATGCACAATTGAAAAATCTTTGCCTTAAGATGCAAGCCTTGAAGTAGGACAGAATAGTTTGACCAGAGGTGCACGAAAAGGTATGGTGTCTAAAATACAAGAGTTAAGGACATGACAAAGACCATTGTTCAGTATTTGCGAACTACCTTACAGGAGGAGGACCAATGTGTTTCAGGCAAGAAGCTTAAGCAAGACCAAGTGTGGGGCCTTCATTGTGGTGTATTATCTATCAAGTAGCAAGAAAACATGCCACAAATAACTGTCATCTATTGCAAAAGTTTGTATAGACACCACAACAACTAGTCTACAACTTTTGTAGGTTAGTATGACATGATGAGCATAATTGTAGGAGTTATGAACTAATGATGGATAGAACTCCCGCCTATAGGGTTCAGGCTGAAACGTGCCCCCTGGCTAGAGTAGAGGGGTGGTGCAGATAGAAATTTAGGGGCATGGACGAGGCCGAAGCAGAGGAGGACCTTGCAAAGGTCGAGTGTTGGCTTGTTGGGGCCTGACCAAGGTTCAGAGTTAATTAGCCAAACAAATCCCGATACTACTGGCCCTTTTGGCAATAGCCCGTGGAGCACAGACTAAGGTCTCAGCCGAAGTAGTATGGGAGGGTGCTAGAACCAGGTTTCCGCACCATGGATATGTCTAATGAGTTTGACTGGTCCATTGCTTGTCGTTGCGCACAGGTGGCTTTCCGCACCATCTGTTCCACATGGTCTGATACCTTGCCTTGACACAACCCTAACCAGGGGTTGTGTGCTATTCTCTGTGCTATTACCCAAGATCTTTTTTATATTCCAATATTAGTTAATTATCTTTTCCTACTTGAATGCTTTAAGTAATAATTATCTCTACAAAATACTCATAGAGGTTCACATAGTAAATAAACAGTATACTTGTAAATTATATTCAACCATGCATTAAACTAGAAAAAGATACACAAACTTACAAAAAAACTTTTTCTTATTGATTCTTCCAACAGTTACAGACTTGAACTACCTTGTGCACTCAACTGCAGGGATCCATGCACTCAGCTGTGGACTACTAGGCCCGTCTGCACATAGTTATAGAGCCTTCTCCTACTCTATGACCCATAGACTCACTTTACATTTCGACTCAATCACTTAGACTTCTCAACCTTCTATTCTCTCTTCTTTATTAGTTCTCTTCTACACTTAAAGCCTCGCTCTATTTATACAATCCCATGGTCCACGAACCATGGGTAGGTCTATCTAGCCAACATTACATTACAAAACTAGGGCAGGAAACCCTGTGACTCTATCATACTTTCGCACCCCGCACCCGCAATTCACGGAGTTTTTACAAAAGACTTACTCAAAATTTGGGCTTTAAGCCCCAAAACATGCCTTGGGGGGATTCCATGCCCAACATTAAGGAAAGTTCATCTGCTACAATTGTAGATGACCATGACACTATGCCCGTGATTTCACTAACCCAACACATCCATCGTGCAAGTATTGCACTATGTTTGATCATGAAATGGAAGAATATCCTACGCTGATAGCTAGGATACATGACAAATGGGCACTACCACCTCCGCCAACTTAGAACTTGCAGATGATGAGGTCTGAGCCATGCGAAGAGGATCCAAATGTGAATATAGTGCTCTGGAGTGGAATCACAATAGGATATGACAAGGGGAAACAACCAAAAGACAGTACATGGGTTCGCAAAGCTACAACAAAAGAAATTTCGTTTGATTTGGAGCGTGCACATGAAACCTTCATGGAAGCAAAGAAGAGCTTCATTGAGGCCTTCACCTCAGGAACCAAGGATAAGCCTGATTAGGAGATGGACCCTTCTATTCTTACAGCTTTCTTGGAGACTTGCATGAAGCTACTTCGCAATAGAAAGGCTATCAATGGGATGCAAGAGCTCATAAATAGATGCACCGAAAACACTTTGATAGACTCGTGTGGAGTGCAAAATATAGGTAAGAGTAAAACAAGGATGGTATAAGAGATGAGAATGACTGCGCAGATAGGAGAGTATGAGATGGATCAAGTTATTTTTTACCTATGGTTAGATGCGAACATCATGGGGAGGCCCATGCTGCAATGGTCCCCAATTAAACTAAGGATGGTGAATCAACAAAAGATCATCCCAATGGGGTGGCTCTAGGGGGTGACTGTGGATATTGAAGGTGCGAGCACATTGGATGATTTTGAAGTAATAGAAATTGTGGATGACAATAACCCCTACCCCGCGCTCCATGGAATTCAATGGGATACTGATATGAACGGGGTAATTAATCTAAAGAAGGAAACAATGATATTTGTGAAGAAATCTCTATGTGCAATAGTACCCCTAGACCCTGCTAAGGGATTACACTATACGAACCAATCCGCGATTATGAGGGCGGTGATGATCTAGATTGTATCTATAAGATAATAGTGCGAGACAAGGATTGGGTGAATCTAGTAGAGGATGGAAAAATTACATGGGGTCGCAAGAATTCATGCACCCCAGACTCTGATGACGAACTATAGCACTAGAAAAATCACTTACACAAAGTAAGTACACTGACCTGTAGCCTGATGAGCTAGTTGGTGCGCTCTATGTCGTGAGAGGTAACAAATCTGCCTACTTATGATGGCCTGAATGATGTAGATATTTTTTTGGATGCATTTGATAGGGAGGTACCAGAAATGAATCGCTTCCAAGCATCGGATTGGGAACTGCACACTACGCCTGCAAGGTGGTGGGTTACACACAAAGGAAGCTTTGATGATTGATAAGAATGCATGAGAATGATGAGAAATCACTTTGGGAAGACAAATATGTGAATGAAGGACAAGTACGATGTGTAGGATGATCCGCGCATGCACTTGGCCATATGGGCCCAGGCTTATGGAGAGAAGCCCCAACCTGAATGGATGCACTTGTTCTGTCACACATTAGATATTGTCCTAATGAACTAGTATGTAGAAATAGAGCTTTGCCATGGGACATGTCAATGGGATATCCTGTGGGAAGGATTCATGATGACATTTAGTTTTAAAGACAGGTTTGACATTATTGACGAAGTGCTACAAGAAGTGAAAGCAGTAATATTTAGTATACCAGAGGATCCTTTAGACCTAATGCAGCTTGAATGGGCTACTTAGCTAAGCCACACGCTAGAATGCTATAATGTAACCATTGAAGAAGAAGATGAGGATCCACAAAAGATTAACATCCCTAAAGCAAAAGGTCTCCGCGAGGTTGAAGGACTGCAGGTTGAGAATCTGCATATAACCACGTCGTTGAAACCAAAACAAGTGAACATCGGTATGGAGGCAGAGCCCAAATTCATGAAGATTGGAGATTACTAGGATGACGCGATGGTGGATAAGGTCGTTGAGTTGCTCCACGAATACAAGGACTTATTCCCTACAATGTTTATGGACCTGAGAGGGATAATCAGAGACCTAGGTATGATGAAAATCATGTTGAAGCCTGACACGAAGCTTGTAAAGCAAAGGCCTTATTTTCTCAATCCAAAATATAAGGAAAAGGTTCGCTTAGTGCTAGACAAGATACTTGCGGTAGGCATTATTGAGCCTTTGGAAGACTCTGACTGGGTAAGCCCAATTGTGGTACAGAAGAAGAAGACGAAGAAGGATGAAATAAGGATATGCATGGATCTTAGAAAGTTTAATGACGCGTGTGTACATGATCCCTTCCCAAATTCATTCAGTGATGAAGTATTAGCCAATGTAGGTGGCCAAGAAGCATATTCCTTTACTAACAGGTTCTCAGGGTACCACCATATGAAAATCACACTAGAAGATAGGAGCAAGACAACCTTCATGACTAAGTGGGGTTGTTTTTAGTACACTGTAATGCCATTTGGATTGAAGAATGTGCCTGCGATTTTCTCGCACATAGTCATTGCTACATTTAAGGAGTTTATTCATTAGTTCATAGAGGTATACGTTGATGACTGGACTGTGCTTTGGCTGGATAACACACTGACCAAGGTTTTTAATGCTCAATGAAGTGATCAATATGTATGCATACCTGCAGTACTGTGGGCTTATCAAACGACATGAAAAAAGGTTGATTGGACAAACCTCCTTTCAACTTGTTTATGGCATTGAAATGGTAATGCCTATGGATTATATTGTGCCTAGTCTATGCATAATAGTGCTCACAAGTATGAAGGATCACAAATTCCTAGAGGAAAGGCTCGCACATCTAGATGAACTTAAGGAAGAGAGATTTCTAGCTGGATTTCACCAACAGGTCCAAAAGCAATGCGAAAATGCATGCCATGATTGACATATTAAGTTGCACACCTTTAAGGTAAATGACTTGGTTTTGTTATATGATAGTAAGTTTGATAAATTTCTAGGAAAGTTTAGAATGAACTAGTTAGGGCCTTATGTAATTGAGGAGATTACCGATACAAGAGCAGTACAGCTGGTCAAATTGAGTGGACATCCCTTCCCAGGAAAGGTGAATGGCAGTCGATTGAAGCCATACACTGGAAGTCTGACCATGTGATTAGATGAAGGTAGCATAGTCTTAGCGCTCCAGGTAGCTGAAAGGATGTGTGGGACTATAAACTACACTATCCAGGTTGGGGAGCTATGCGATTAGAGAATTGTACGAAGCAAGGAAGTGTCACAGGGTCTGCAACAGTATGGAGGGAGATCTGCTACCTAGGGAGAAATCGAACAAGTCAACCGGAAAGTGACCATTGAGGGCATTGTTCATGATTTGATGGTTTAAATGTGGCCAAATGGAGCAGGGGGCCAACATTTAAGACGAAATGTATTTCTCATATGCTTGAAAACCTACCACTGATCTAGAATTAATGGACCTAATTTGGGGGAAATGGTTGGATTTGAATACAAAATGACCTATAAATTAGAAGCGGCTATCCAGCTAAAAACACATGGCATTTTAAGAATTGAGTTGTTGATCTCTCAGGAACACATGAATTGCGAGCACTACGAACTTCTGATCGCTACTAAAATATTTGAGACTTTGCCGATGGAAACACCAGAGTTCTTGAATAAAATCATGTTGGTACCCACAGAATTTAGAGATACCGAAGGAGACGAGTTAGTACTAGAAGTAGAGATGGAAGAAGAAGTGGAAGCTCTAGAGGTTATCGAGGTGCTCATTGAAGTCCCTAAATCACCGAGAAGATTGAGACTGAAGTCGACCATTTGAGGTCATTTGAGGTCCTCACTAGCTTGCAGGGGGACCCCAATGTATAAAGGCTAGAGACAAAAGCACGTGAGCTACAACAGTGCTACGATGAGGTTAAGGGCGCAAAATGAACCGTCGCGCTAACACAAAGAGTAGCCAAGCTATAGGAGACTGAGCAGCTAAAGGAACAGGTGGATGTAGCACTGCACAAGGAAGCACTGCTCAAGGCAAGACTAAAGCCCTAGCTGGATGAGGCTAATCCAATAACACGGAATATCGAAGGCAATATTACGACTATGCAGGAAATGCATCAAACACTTCAGGATGACACCGCAGGAGCAGTGATCGATAACACAGTGTAAGACACGAAGCACACTACAACTTAGTGCATGACTGAAGTTGCGGTCATACGGGTCAAGCTTGAAGGAATTCGCGCAAAGATATTCACACCTAACGAGTGACTTGAGGGTGAGTCACGATGTTTGTGTTGGGGGCCTGTTGGGAACAGGATCCCCAAAAGGACAGTTTTGTGGCTAAAAGCCCATATTTTGGTCAAATTTTGTAATAAACTTGTAAAAACTCTGCATTTTGTGGTTGTGAAGTGTGTAGGTGTTATATATGAAGTTTTCTCCTTTTTCTGTCCTGCCCTGCGCTCGCTGCGCTGCCCTAGCCGCGCCTGCGCCTGCGCCCTCCCGTCTGCTCCTCATGGCGTCTGGAGGTGGCCCTGAGGCCCCTCCCCCCCTTCCCCCTGAAGTCGCGGCCTTCAAGGCCCTGGTCTCTGCCTCTGGTAAACGCTCGGTCTCTGGCCCGCAGCAGAAATTTGTAAAGAAACTGGACAGTATTCCCAAGGTTGCTCTGCCTGAGGAAGAAATATGCAGATCAGCTCTGAATCTTGCAGAGAACGGCCTGATCGGTCAGTTCACCGGTTTATGGCCATCCCTGAGAGCAGTTGAAGAATGGGTTAAAAGAAACTGGCTTCCGTTGGTCAACGAAGGAATCAAGATTTATTTTGTGGGCAAAGGGTTTTTTGTTTTTTTGTTTGACAGTCCAGAAGATAGAGGCCTGATCTTCAGAAATGGGCCTTACTTCATGGGGCCCCAAGGACTTTACTTGAACAAATGGTCAACTGATTTCGACCCAGCGCAAGACGTGCCTAAGGCGGTTCCGGTCTGGGTGCGCCTCCCGCATCTTCCCCTGCATTGCTGGAATCAAGGCTCTTTACAATCCATTGGAAATGCTCTCGGAAAGTTCATCGACCAAGCCCCAAGGAAGGATCAGTATTCCTGTGCCCGGATCTGTGTGGAGGTCGATTTGGAAATAGGACTACCCGAAGCGATTCAGCTCTCGGTGGCAAACTGGACTCACATCCAAGAGCTTGATTATGAACAGTTGCCCTTTAAGTGCCGTTTCTGCCATGAGTACGGGCATTTTGCTAGATATTGCAAAAAAAGAAGTGGGGAGACAACAGAGAAGGAAAAAGAAGATCAATGGAAACAGGCAAAGAAGACATCAGCAAACAGGCAAAGCAACAAAAGCAAGGCGAAAGGGCCTGAGAGCAAAGTAGATAACGGAAGCACAAGTAATCAAAACGCCGGAAGTAGTGAACCAAAGGACAATGAGGGAGATAAAAATCCTTTTGAAGCCCTCGCGCCTCCTCCAGATCCACCGGAAGTAGGGGAAGAAAAATCATTACAGCTTGTGAACATGGAAACCCTAGACCCAGGCAACACTCAAAGCATCGCTCCAGGCAAAATATCTTCTCCATCATACGCGGAGATAATAAAAAAAAAGAAAAAATCAATAGAGAATACTGGGTCATCAGACGATGAAACTCTAGAAAAGTCAACAAAAAGGGTCGGACGAAGAACAAATAAGGAAACCAGAGAAGAGGAGTCAGAAAAACAAAAATCTCTTGGCAGTCAAGCAACGATTGAAATGACCCTAGGGAGAATAGTCAGGCCAAGGACCTCCAAAGGAGGAGGGCCTACCCCTTCAAGCGGTAAATGATGCAGATGATCTCTTGGAACTGTAGGGGTCTGGGTAATCCCAACAAGGCAGAGGCTATCAAAGATCTTCTGAAGATAGAGACCGCAGACATCCTTATGCTCCAAGAGACCAAAGTAGAAGGGGAAGCCCTTCTAAACACCAGCGTCACTAAATGGAAATTTGACTCAGGAAAGGCTGTTAGTGCAAGGGGAACAGCTGGAGGTTTAGGTACTTTATGGACTAAAAGCTTCTCCCTAGAACGATTTTCAGCGACACAACATTGGATTTTCACAGAGTTGCGCCACACTGTAAGTAATCTCACCCTCGCCCTGTTTAATTTATATGTCCCAGTTCATTATGAAGAGAAGAAAGAATGCTGGAGGTCACTCACAGATTTTTTAGAGCAAATCAGTCCTACCAATTTGGTTATAGGAGGGGACCTGAACATAATTTTAGATCCCAAAGAAAAGAAAGGAGGGATCCAGTCCAGAGATCCTTTCAGCAGAACAGTGGGCAATTTGATCCAGCGCTGGGACTTGGTAGACTTTAAACCAGTGAAGGGTAAATTCACCTGGACAAATAATAGAACCGGAGAAAATCATATCTCAGCCAGATTAGACAGGTTCCTTATCAACAGTTCTTTAATGATGGACGGTAGAATTATTTTCACTAAAATTCTTCCAAAACTTACATCGGATCATAAGCCAATCCTTATATGTCTAAAAAAAGAAGAGGATTTAGGCCCCCTTCCATTCTGCTTCAGCCCTCTCTGGGTAGGCAAGGACGGGTTTTTAGAAACAGTCCAAGCGGCATGGAGAATGGAAGTTTACGGTTCCCCAAGCTTCGTGTGGGAACAAAAATTGAAAAACGTAAAAACTGCTCTCAAAGCATGGATAAAGAAATCCGAGCAATCCCCTAACAGGCAGAGGAAGGAGGCCGTAACTCAACTGGAAGGAATACAATTCGATATGGAGGATTCTGTTCCCTCGGTCACGGAGTTTGCCAAAGAAAAATCGGCTCAAAAGAATGTGTATTGCTCTTTCAGGAAGGAAGAAGAGTATTGGCGTCTAAAGTCTCGAAGCCTGTGGCTCAAATCAGGGGACAGAAATACCTCTTATTTTCATAGACAGTTCAGGGCCCGTCTCTCGCACAATCATATTGCAGAAATAATCAGCTCCAGCGGTCAGGTATACAAAGGTTTCGCCCAAATTCAAGAGGCAGCGGTCAATCATTTTCGCAACCTTCTTAGTGCAGAAAGAAATGGCGAGGAGGAGGACGAAACAGAGTTTCTCTCAGCTATCCCCAATCTAGTCAGCGTGGAAGATAATGTCTCTTTGATGAGCCCAGCAACGGAAGAAGAGATAACCAATATAGTTTGGTCCATGGACCCTGATAAAGCCCCAGGCCCCGACGGGTTTTCAATTCATTTTTATAGGATTTGTTGGGAGATCATCAAATTCGACCTCTTCAGAATGATAAGAGGAGTCTTGAGGAAAGCAAAAATGGGAGGGGGTACAAAATCAACATTCCTTGCTTTAATCCCCAAGGAAACTAACCCAAGATCGTTTGACAGATACAGGCCGATCTCCCTGTGTAATTCATCATATAAGATTGTGGCCAAGCTGCTGGCTAACAGGATCAAGCCTCTCCTACAAAAACTTATCTCTCCAGCTCAAGGTGGATTTGTGAAAGGTAGACAAATTCTCGATAATGTTATCCAAATTCAAGAGGCCCTCCACTCCAGCCATGCTCGGAAAGAACAAGGTATGATTATCAAATTAGATATGAGTAATGCTTTTGACCGTGTTAATCGATCTTTCTTGCTCAGGGTTCTTGAAGCCTTCGGGTTCAGTCATGAATTTATAAATATCATCAAAGCCTGCATAGAAAATGTCTGGATCGCACCAATGGTGAACGGGAGACCTACAGATTTCTTCTCCGCTACTAGGGGACTGAGGCAAGGTTGCCCTCTGTCTCCCTTTCTATATATTCTGATGGCGGATTCATTAAGCAGGAAATTAACTCAGGAGCAGCATCGTGGTACCATTCCTGGGATAAGAATCGTGCAAGGAGCACCTCCAGTGAATCATGCCCTTTTTGCTGATGATTCACTCCTGCTGGGCGGCGCCTCCTTGAGAATGGCTAAAGCATTCAAGTCTATCCTCCAAAAATATTGCAGCGTCACTGGAGCCCTCATCAGTGGAAGGAAGAGCGCAGTATATGGTTGGAACTCTGATCAACAAACCATTGATAGGATAGCTAGTGAGCTGGGCTTCAAAGGTTTCGCTGAATGGGACAAAATAAAATATCTGGGTCTTCCGTTGACGATGGGATCCAACCGGAACAACTTGTGGGAGGAGGTAATTTCCAAGTTTAATAAGAAGATAGCTGCATGGGGCGGAGTCTGGCTCTCCTCTGGAGGAAAGCTCACTCTCATCCGGTCGGTTCTTTCCGCGCTGCCTACCTTTCAAGCTTCTCTGCTGTTGGCTCCAAGGCAAATAGCAGATCAAATTTCCTGCCTAATTCGGAACTTTCTGTGGAGCGGTGGTAAGGGGAACAGTAATCGCTTCCACCTTGTTAATTGGGAATTGGTGAAGCGTCCAATCAATGAGGGCGGCCTGCAAATTAGAGACCCTCTTCAAGCTAACCTAGCGCTGGGCTGTAAGATTCTGTGGCAGCTAACCTCTGAGCCCACGCACCCAATCAGCCAGATTTTAATCCTCAAATATCTCAGAAACAAATCGATCATTACCTTCAATCCCGCTTCTTCTCCAAAAGGAACTCTGGCATGGAGACTCTGTTGTAGAGGGATCGATTTTTTCCGAAGGCATCTGTATAAAATTCCTGGTAATGGCAAAAAGACATGGTTGTGGAGGGACCGAATCATGGGCCACCCCCCTCTCTCAGAGATAAATGAAATAGCAGATTTAAGAGTTTGGCTAAGGGCAAGAGGAATCAGGAAAATCGAGGATATCGTGGAGTGGGAAGAAGACGGCAATTGGAAGAGCTGGATTCTGCCCAACATTCCTGAGCATTTAAACGATCAGTTAAACCTTTTTACAGCTGAAATAGCAGATTTTGCACCTGTGCATAAGAATGAGGAAGACACTTGGGGTTGGGGACAAACAGGGGTCTACTCTGCCAAACAAGGGTATTTACAAATGCAAAGTAAAAAAGACTCAGTGCACCCGGAAGGAGTGTGGAAGCAGATCTGGGAGTGCTTCAGTATCCCGAAGATCAATTTCTTCTTCTGGACCTTGTTTCAAAACAAAATTCTTACTGGCGAGAACCTTTGTAAAAGGAACATCGCCGGTCCACACCGATGTGTGTTTTGTAAAAAAGCCCTGGAAACTACAGTGCACATTTTTCTTGAATGTGAATATGATCAGAAGACTTGGACAAGCTTCTTGGCCGGTTTGAATGTTAGACCTCTAGTGAACAGCTCAATATCAGAAATGTTCTTGTCCTGGAAATCTAGATATCCCCATAGCATCGTTGCCAAGTCCCTCTGGTCCAAGGTGTGGACAGCAGTTCCGAAATATGTGTGCTGGAAACTGTGGCTCTCCCGGAATGATATAATCTTCAACCAAACAGAAATATCAGCTGAAAAGGTTGCAGAAAAAGCCAAGAATCTGCTATTAGAGACTTTGAGACAGTTCAGCGTTAAAGATAACTCCCTAAGAGACGAAGAATGTATCTGGTTGGGTGGCTTCATTCCCACATCGAGCCCTTCTTCATTCTCTCGTCCTCTCCTCAAGGAAAATTGGCAGATTCGAGACAACTTAGAAGGCTTCCAGAAGTGGTGGAAATCTCAAGGAAAATGCACTATCTTTTTTGACGGAGCCTCGAAAGGTAATCCAGGCAGGTCAGGGGCGGGGGGGATCATTTATCTCCCGAACGGAAGCAAAGAGAGTTTCAGCTGGGGTCTCGGAATAAAAACCAACAACCAGGCAGAAGTCCTTAGCCTCTTAAAGGCCTGCCAACTCGCCAGAAAGAGTAATCCAAAGGAAATCGCAGTGTTCGGAGACTCAGAATTGCTGATCAAAGCCTTAAGGAAAAACAAAAGGTTTAATGATCCAGTTCTGAACAAACAGATGTCAAGAGTGATCAGACTCTTGAGGGAAATCCCTTTAGTCCAAATTTACCATATTCTCAGAGAATTGAATTCAGAAGCCGACTCTCTGGCTAATATTGGATGCAATCTAGAAAAGAGCATGATAAGCATAAACTCAGGCGAACCGATTATGGTAGCCATCCCTTAATCTGGGCAAAGAGCAGTGAGAGCATCTTCTTCAGACTTAAAGGAGTGAGCAAGGTTTGATTGATCATTTAAAGATCGGGAGGTTCAATTTTAAACCAATTCTTCGAATTTACTTCGTCCAAGTAAAGAAACAGGGGAGGTGACGTCAATTTTCCAGGTTCTGGAAGCAGTGGGAAGGCAAGTAGTTTGTTCTGAATTTAGGGGCTCTCAGTTCGAAGCAGATCCTGTTCGCGGTCTCGGCCAAGTCGCCCTTCGGCTCCATCCTCCCTGGCTTTACTCCGTAAAGCAATTCTTCCTTTTTTGTTTAAGAATTAGATCTTAGCCAGTTTAAATTCAATGGGAAGGCAGTCGCAATCCATACCGCTCATTGAATTTTCTCAATAGCAGAATTTGCTGTATAATGATCAGAAATGTAACACTAAATTTGGTCTCGGTCATCCGTTAATAAAATACTCGTTTTGGTTAAAAAAAAAAAAAGTGTGTAGGTGTTATGAGTCATAAATGGTTGTCTGCCCTTAGTTTTGTAAGGTAAAATTAGTTGTAAGATATCTACGACCATGGGATTTTATAAAAAGGGCTAAGCTCTAAGTAGTTTTGGAGACGCACAATGTAAGAGAGTCGTAACTATATGTTAAGAAGTCTAAGTTTTTGGGTTGTAGCATAGGTAAAGGCTCTGTAGCTAAGTGCATAAAGGCCTAGGGTGGAAGTCCGTAGCTGAGTGCACAGACCCCTACAACTCTGTGCACAGGGTGAATAGAGTCGGTAATCCCTTGGAGGAGATTAATAAATAGAAGTATTCTGTAATTTTTGTGTCTTTCTTCTGATTAACGGACCTTATCATTTTATGTATGAATTTCCTTTATAATGGTTATGTGATGCATGAATGTGTATGATTATATTGGATAACCAAACACATATAAGAATATTTGTTTACGCGGTGCTAAATGTGAGTAACTATTAAGATAATGAAGACACCTGGACTAATCTAGAAATCTACATGGTATGTTTCCTTGACAGCAAGAAAGGGTATAGATCAAGGGTTAGGGCTACCCGAAGGATAGCCGAACCCTTTTGTGGAGGTATTGAAGGATGGAAGAGAAGGATTCTCTGCCAAAACCTAGAGAAAAGTGACCTGAGCAGAGGGAGGAACAAAGGGAATAAAACAACAACACGATCATCTCAAGGTGGCAAAACTTGGTTCCAGCATCCCCCCATATTGCTTCGGGTGAGACTTTGGTCCACGCTCTGCAGGTTAATGCTAAGAGGGACAGTAGTGTAGGGATTTTTTTGGCTAACTAACACTAAACCTAGGTTAGGACCCCTCAAGCCAATGGGTCCTAAACTTTCGGAGTCACTTTGAGGCCCTAAATGATGTGTTTTTGGAAATATACCACCAAAAACTTTTGGAAAGTCATTGTTTTTTCCATATTCCTTGGAGAAATCTTTCTAATGAGATATCATGCATGTCAAACAGAGATAATATGACCAAGTCACAACCCCGGGAAGTTGGCTATTGAGATAACACCAACGGGGCCCATAAACTCTTGGTGTTACATCTCCTTGGGTTAGGGTTTTGGTTTTGTAGGGTTTTCTCTTATTGTTTAATAATAAAAAGGCCCTTGAGCCTCATTGTAATGTAGTTCAGAGGCATGTAGCCGCCACATCTCTTCTCAAAGATAAGCTACCATCGTCGAGCTAGTCTCATTTCCATACTGTTTGTAATCATATTTCATTATTTGATATTAATCAAAGTAAGTGCTATTTCTATTGCACCTCTGTATTTATGGTTATATCTATAATTTTTTGTGTTCCTGTTTAAATTCGGATCACTGTTGGGATTCCTACACCAAACAATCTGATGTCTAATTCAGACTTCTTACTGGGGAGATACCCTCACATGTTGGTGGGTCCAATACAATCAACATAATTTCATAGTGGACATTAATCATCATCATCATCATCATCAAGTAGTAAAAGAATTACATATCTCCCTTGTAATAAAAACAAATTATATTTTTTACCTTCAATTAATTTATTTCTATTATGAATAAAATAATAAATAATTAGTTATGAAGAGTCAAAAGGTCAAATAACATGACCATTCACCTTAGTGGCAAGTCAATACCTATATAGCCAACATCCTCAAAGGCGTCTAATCACCATTTTTCATATTATTCAATATATACACACCTACATTACATACAAATGCAAGTTATCAAATAGAGCATTAGGTTTTGTTCTAAAGGTGGTATTATAGTAGTTCCTTCCTTGGTTGGTGGTTTCACTGACTCACTACATCATCGCTCTTTGATGCTCACTCATTGCTAGTTCATTGTCCACCATTCTCTCTATTGTCCAATGTATTTCTGCACATTCGTTCACTAGTCATTTCCACCATTGTTCCAAGCATTACTTTTTCATTTTCAACCTCATCCCTCATTTTTTTTCTTACTCATCAAGAATTATCATCCTTCCGCCACCACTCCGCACCATTTCCTATTCCCCACACTACCCTCCTCCCTCTTCCACCACCTTATGGTCTCGCTATAGCAACATACTTCAATCATTCATCAGCCACAACAACATGTGTCGCACTCACCGATCGCCTTATGCTCCTACTGTAGCAACATGCGTTGATCACTCACCCACTGCCTTGTGATTCTACCATAGCAACATATATTGATCACTCACCATCTTATTCATGCTCCCACTGCAATGTAGGTTTTAACCCTGTACAGAAATTACCTACATATGAATTCTAAAACATAGAAAATAAGCAATGAAAGAGCATAACACATAAAACACATATGCACAGAGATTTTCCCATGGATCCCAATATTGGGACTACTGGCTTCATTTTAATTATGTTTCCTTCAAATACATATTTATACATGTTGAAGCATCCACTACCATGGACCGAAACCATTGTGTCCAATACCATGGACTAAAAACCATCGCATCCAAAACCATGGACCAAAAACCATTGTGTCCAAAACCATGTGGGAAAACCATGCACAAAACCATAGGTAAGTCCTACAAACCTAATATAGTGCCCAAAAAAATTTCCCTGGGGTTCTGCCTTGGACCCCGTAGAGTGGGGCTACCTACCACCCTCAAACCCCTTCGATAGGGAGGGTTGTCGCCACAACTGCGGAATTGACACAAAGAAGGGGGGGCTCCACCCCCCCTCCAACCCCCTCGTCAACTACGTATACTAGTCATGCAAAGAATATAAAACAACCCAACATTCTCCCACTTGTTGTTTTCTTTCCATCGGGGGCAATAGGAGAGCTTAGTCATTTAGCCAGCCCTGAAATGCCCATTGTTTCTCTACAAGAAGAGAACTTCTCAGAGCTCACAGATTTTGTCAATGCATCTACAATATTCTTCAAAGTTTCCACCTTTACCAGCAACACCTTTTTGTCTAATATCATATCCCTCACAAATTGATATTGAACATCAATTTCCTTTGTCTTTGAATGATAAGTAGGGTTCTTTTCCAAGAAAATTTCACTTTGGCTATCACAATCTATCCTTATAGCTCCTTGTACTAACCCCATACTTGAACACAATCTCTGCAACCAAACTGCTTCCTTGCTTGCATGAGTGGCTGCCATGTATTCTGCCTCTATAGTTGATAATGCCACTATAGATTACTTCTTAATCATCCAGCTGACTGCACCTCCAAATAGGTTAAACACATACCCACTTGTAGATCTTCTTTGATCTAAATCTCCAGCCTAGTCTCAATCAACAAATCCACGGATATCAAAAACTGTATCCAACCCTGGTCTTCCTTGGTAGCACAAACCATAATCACCAATGCCATGCAAATACCTGAAAAACTACTTCACTGATGTCCAATTCTCGTTTCCTAGTTTTGACATAAACCTGCTCAATACTCTCACTACAAGTGCAATGTATGGTTGAGTACAAAACATCGCATACATCAGGCTACCGACTGCACTTGCATATGGAACATAGGACATGTCCTCTTCCTCTTCTTGTGTCTTGGGACACTGTTCAACAGATAACTTTACACCTACAGTAATAGGAACCTCCACCGGTTTAGTATCCTGCATATTAAACCTCTGTAATATTCTCACGACATACTTCCTGTAGTTTAACCAGAGCTGCCTCGTTGCCTGATATATTTTAATTTTCATGCCCAAAATATAGTTTGCAGCACCAAGATCTTTCATGTCGAATTTGGAGGACAATTGGGTCTTGAAATCTTGGATAATTTCTCTGGCATTTCCAACCAATAACATATCATCCACATACAAGACTAGATAAATAACATGGTCACCAATTAATTTTAAATACACACAGTGATCTACTTTGCTTCTTGTGAAGCGAAGTCCCCATACAAATGTATCAAATTTCTGATAGCACATCCTTGGTGACTATTTTAACCTATACAAAGACTTCTTTAACTTGCATACCAGTTCTTTCTTACCCTTCACCACAAAGCCTTCAGGTTTCTTCATGTAGATCTCCTCTTCCAGATCCCCATGAATAAATGTTGTCTTCACATCCATCTTTTGTACCTAAAAATTAAAAGCAGGAGCAACATATAAAAGTAATATAATAGAAGGTACCTTGGCAACATGATAAAAAATATCACCAAAATCAATTCCCAACACCTGGGAACTTATCCTTTTTGTACCAACTGAGCTTTATATTTCTCCACCTTTCCTTCTACATTTGTCTTCTTCTTGAACACCCATTTGCTGCCAATGGGTTTCCTTCTAGCTAGAAACTCCACTAGATCCCATGTATCAATTTTGTGCAAAGATGACATTTCATCAACCATGGCCTCTGATTGGAAACTCCACCAGATCCCATGCCTCATTTTTGTGCAAAGATGACATTTCAACAACCATGGCCTCTTTCCAGAGTTTCCGTCCTCTGAATCTGCTGCTTCCTTCACATTTCTAGGATCATCATCATCAATAAGTAAAGAAAAAATTGAATAGAAATAATATGGACTATACCTTTCTTGCTCCCTTATTTCTCAAATTGATTTTCTCACACCTGGAGTTTGTGGCTTTTCATCTTATGACTCCCCTTTTGCTATAGAGTTTGATTCTTCCTCCTTTAGCTCCAACTCTATCTCCTTAGATTCCTTTGGTTGGACTTCATGTTTAATAACATTTTTAACCTCTCTAAACACCACATCTTGGTTGTACACAACCTTCCTTGTTACAGGGTTCCAAAGCTTATAACCCTTTAAACCATCCTTATAGCCAATGAAGATTCACTTTTCAGATTTACTATCCAATTTTGTTGTTTTTTCCTTTGGAACATGTACATATGCATCACATCCAAATACCCTAAGATGTGAAAGAGTGGGTTTCTTACTAATCAATACCTCTTGTGGAGTCTTAACCTCCAACGCTGATGAAGGTGACCTGTTGACAATGTAACATGCACTCTACGTTGTCTCTACCCTGAATTCCTGTCATAGCCTGGCACCACTTAGCATGCTTCTTTCCCCTTCCATCAACGTCTTGTTCATTCTTTCTACAGCTCCATTTTTCTCACGTGTATATGAATTAGTCTTCTGTCATGCTATACCATACTTCTTACAGAATTATTCAAATTCCTTACTACAAAAATCTCCACCGTTATCTATCCTCAGCAGCTTTATCTTCTTCTCTACCAGAGCCTTAAATTTTTTAAACCTGTCAAAGACTTCAGATTTCTTCTTGAGGAAATATATCCATGTATTCCTTGAGAAGTCATATATAAATGATACATAGTACATAGAATTACCTAGTGATGGAACCTTCACAGGTCCAAACACATCACTGACCACCAGAGGGGAAACTCACCCGATTCTGCTTCCCATATAAACAATTTTCACAGAAATCAAAATTAAAAGAGATATTAGTCATATCTTCTACCATACCTTTACCATGAAGTATTCGAAGACCCTTCTCTCCAATATATCCAAGCCTTTTGTTCCATAGCATGGTCTTCTCTCCAGAGACCACTAGATTTTCTGCTCCACTTTCAGGAACCACAAAACTATTTCACCCATCATTAAGAGTGCTACCTTGTATCTTGTATAGAGTTCCAATCCAAAGTCCACGTGCCAATACCAGTGCTCCCTAAACCATCTTGCAGTTAATCTTCTTGAACAATGTTTTTACACCTGCAACATCTAGCTTGCTTATGGAAATAAGATTTCTGTCCAATGCAAGAATATGCAGAACAACCAGAAGTTTTCTAACCCTTCCACCTTGCAACTTCACCTTTACTTTTCTATGACCAACGATTCTAGCCTTCTTATCATCCCCTAACAATACATCACCACCATCGTATTTCTCATACTTGCAGAACCACTCTCTATGGGGAGTGAAGTGAAAGGATGCACTTGAGTTAATCAGCCATGCCTCATGATCTACATGTGTACTTGAAGAAGCCAAGTACACATCCCCACCTTCATCTCAGGTGGTTTTCACCTTTGCAGAAGGAGAATCATCAGATCCCTTTCCTTTGTCAGGAGCTTTGGATTTACAGTCCCTTTTGTAGTGCCCTTCCTTTCTGCATTTCCAGCACACCACCCTTACAGGTTTTCTTGGAGATTTAGATCTCCCTCTAGATTTAGATCTCCCACTCGATGACTTATTTTTGTTTCTATTCTGGGATCATACTTGTATGGAAAAGGCATCACCATTCTCGCTTTCCATATTTTTTCATCTCATCTCCTCCGTCAATAAGGATGAGACTATTTCATCAAACTGCAAGGCAGTTGCATTGCCACATATTGCAATAACCAGACTGTCCCATGAATCTGACAGAGAACACAACAAACTAATGTACTTATTTTCATCTAAAATTTAAATATCAACAGAAGATAACTGACTTACCATAGTATTAAATGAATTTAGATGCTTTGTCACCAAGTATCCATTTTTCATCCTCAGGTTATACAACTTTTTCTGTAGGAACAATGTTTTCACTAGAGACTTAGATCGGTACAAGATCCCTAACTCGTCCCACAAAGCCTTCACCGTATCTTTTCCTAATACATTCAACAATACTAATTATAAGACACATAATCGCATTGTGCTCTTTGCCTTCTGATCCAACTTCTTCCATTCTTCATCGGACACTCCCGTTGGTTTAGTACCCAGATCTACTACGATCCACTGATCTTTATCCACCAATAGATCCTCCATCTTGAGATTCAAAAACTCGAAACTTTGACCATTAAATTTCTTGATCTCTATCTTTCCACTGCTCGCCATCTTCTTTCACCACCAGAATCAATCTTGTAGATCTCCCACTAAACAGGGTCTACCACAGGCCCGAGCGAAAACCCTCAACAATAAAAGGCATCCCCTTGAAGCCAAAATGGCTCTAATACCAAATGTAGGTTTTAACCTCATATAGAAATGACCCACATAAAAATTCTAAAACAGATAAAATAAACTATGTGCTCGTATAGAAATGACCCACATACAAATTCTAAAATAGAGAAAATAAACTATGTGATAGCATAACACATAAAACACATACACAGAGAGATTTTCCCCTGGATCCCAAAACCAGGACTGCGAGCTTCATTTTTCATTATGTTCCTTTCAATGTTACAATACATATTTATACATTCTGAAGCATCCAATACCATGGAACGAAAACCATTGTGTCCAAAACCATGCACAAAAGCATAGGTAGGTCTGTCCAACCTAATATAGGGTCCAAAAAAAATTTCCTCGAGTCGCTGCCCCAGACCCTGTAGAGAGGGGCTACCCACTCCCCTCAAACCCCCTGGATAGGGGGGGTTACCGGCCCCACTGCGCAATCAGTGCAAGGAAAGGGGGGCTGCCACCTCCGCTGCACAATCGGCACAACGAAGGGGGGCTATCACCCCTGTTATGCAATTGGTGCAACAAAGAGGGGGCTCCCCACCCCCGGTAAACTACGTAGGCTAGTTGTGGAAAGAATATAAGATAGCCCAACAACATCAACATACATCAATCATGCATCTGCCTTTCAACCCATCTATTTTCCTACTCCTTGTCGCATCCAATAATCGATCCCCCTCTACCATACATCTCCCATCAATTGTTGGAAAACTCTGACACCAGCTCCCCAATATCTTCACGTTGAATCATGTACAAAATTCATGGCCAATCTATGTATCATTTTGTTTCATGGTTTAGATACTTAGGTTTAATAAACTAGATATATATATATATATATATATATATATATATATATATATATATATATATATATATATATATATATATATATATATATATATATCTATATCTATAGAAGAAGAAGAGAGTTCCTCCAAGAAGAACAAGAAAAAAATGGTGACCAATGATGAGTTACAAGTTGATATTAACTTCTACAGAGATGAAGTCAATAACATGCAACATCACCTCACTAAATTGGAAAAATAGAAAGAACAAAAAATGTAGGACAAAATACGTTGATTTCGATGATGAAGAAAAGATTGTTGAGCGACCTCATAATTGACAAGCCTACCAAAAAACTCAATGAAAATAGTGAGAAGATTAATAAAATAATATAGATAATATACACATTGATGTTACAGTCTTCTCCCTATTAGTAGCGGGTGAGTAGACTAAACAAAGCAAGTGAATTTGATCAACTAAAGCAACCCAAAATACACTTTTTAGCTAGGTAGTACTAGACCATGATTCTAGAAATAAGTCACCAATGAATTTTAAATCAATTACCAAAATATGATAGAAACAACCATAGAGGATCAATTGTTTAGGTCAAAAAAATAAACAAATTGTTTGGATCAAACCCACCATTAGATGAGAAAGAAAATATTTTGACCACCTCCAACATCTATGAGGGTGAAGAATATGATTGTTTCCTCCCATGGACAAAAAAGTGTGACATCCATTCTTTTCATTCGCAAGGATTCAAAACAACACTATTATAGAGATTTCACGACAAAGGCAATAACAACATATACAACAAATTTTTACATCTCATATAGAAGGGTTTTATAAGTGATTATGCCCATGAATGGGATGTACTAGCGATACAACACAACAAATTCACTAAGGATTAGCTATTGAGGATGTATATTTTTTGACTAAAAGACTATTTTTTGTTTTGAATTCAAACTATACAAGCCCAACATTATTGAACAAGCTAGGCATGAAACCAGGCTTACTGAACAAAAAACAAGTTTAGTGGGTCAAGGTTCATCAAGGAAGTTGAAAACCAACAATAATACTCACGTAATAAAGAGGAAAAAATGAAGACACTGTAGAGACAAATGGTCATTAGGGCACATATGCTTGAATAAGACGTTATATACTTATGAAGTTGTGGTGTCAAACACTTCAAGTCATGAGTTACAGAAAAGGATGAAGAAGAAAAATAATTATAGAAATTTTTGGGAAGACTGAACATAAGGGACATAAATGTGAAGACATGTCCTTACACTACTATAAAATAGTATATGGAAGGTAAGTAGAAGTACAAAATCCTAATGACGACACCATTATAATGTACAATGCAGATTTAGACTGTGAGGAGACATCACAAAAAGAATCATTCACTGCAATATCATGTTTCGAGCAAAATCGTGATGAAGAAAGCAATTTTTTAAAAGACTAACAACAACTGATTGCAAAGTACATTCCACCCACACCTTCAAAAGTAGAGAACCCAATCACTAAGAAGAAAGAACACTAAGCTTACAACACCACCAAAAAGCATGACACAGAGATTATGACCCAAATCCTTGAAGCTTAAAGAGATCATAAGAGGCAGAAATTGTCGATATACTAGTATATCCTAGCAATACCCATAATTGTATGAACATTGATCTTGCTAAACAACTTAATCTTTGTGTGTGCCTAGAAAAGAACTTGACCATGATTTTCACTATTGGGAAAAAATTCGAGGAAATAGGAGAATGTCATAAGGTTTCAATGAGGATACAAGAACTAGAACTACAAACATAACTCTATGCCCTACCACTCAAAGAAATGGATCTAGTGTTAGCTGTGGAATGGTTAAAAAAGTTAGGAAGCTATACTACTTAACTTGAAGAGAAATTCATGGAGTTTAATTAGCAAAGTGAAGACTATAAATCATATGATATTGACAGCCCCATCCTTAAACAAGATGCAATACATACAAGAACTTCACCAACACATGAGGCACAAATAAAGTCAAACTCATAAAATTAAACAAATGTCACTCC
The DNA here is from genome assembly GCA_031772625.1 of Pinus tabuliformis. NCBI lineage: Eukaryota > Viridiplantae > Streptophyta > Pinopsida > Pinales > Pinaceae > Pinus > Pinus tabuliformis. Next base: position 2,020,788,900 of record CM062817.1, on the reverse strand, counting down.
ATAGTAACATGAACTACTAGAGAAAACCCTACTTATTATGCTTTTAGAACAAAGCATCTCTGAGAGGGTCTCAATGTTATTAATAAAATAATAATAAAATAAATAATGAAATACTAATAATAAAAATTTAATTAATTAATAACAAATAACTATCTATGAAGGGTCAAAAGGTAAAATAACATGACCTTTCACCTTCGTGACGAATGAATGTCTATATAGGAAATTGCCACGGAAACATGTAATCACCCTTTTCATTCTATTCAATAGAATACACTTACATTACATACAAATAAAAGTTATACAAAAAAACATTTATTGTTGTTCTAACAATGTCTTTATATAAGTTAATGGAAATTGAAGTATTTATTTATGTCCGACATTGATTGCTTTTGTTATTAATATTTTTTCATTTGTTAATGTAAGAATTAATTTATTATTTTTAAATATAAATTTATGGGACATCTCCCTCATACTAGGTTGCAAATAATGTTATGAGATAACTTCTTCCTCATACTTGCTATAGAGCATATGTGTGTGTAATAATCTTGATTAATATAAAAGATCTTTGGAAAGAAACATGGGTTTTAGTGATTTGGTTAGCATTTTCAGTAAATCACAGCTTAATAGATTGATATCAACAATGATTATTAATATCTACATTTGTATAAATATTCCAGTATAAAAATTAAAATAATTCTCATTAAACCTTCTCTAAAACTAAATAATAACAATATAATTATTTAAATTATATCTTTATTTTTATTTATACAATAAAAATTATATTATATATGGTATGAAAAGACCACTATCTACTTTATCTAAAAGACCACTTTTCTTTAATAATACTTAATACGATAAAATAACCATATTCATTTCTTTAGTAATAGTCAATACCCTAAAATAATTTCTTGTTTGATGCATAATATATTCTTAACCCATAGTGGGACATCAAGGTAGCTGCTTCATTGGGATGTTATCCCCTCCATTTAGTTTCAAATATGATAAGGGGAAACCTTTGGCCGATTATGATAAGGCTCAAGAAGTAGGCTCACCCTTATCTACGGAGAAGTCTTGGCTCTGGTTCAAGAAGAGGGGTTGGATCCCCCCTTATCCATGGAGTCTTAGATATGGCTCCTCACTCAAGGAGTAGGCCCCTCCTTCCAAGGAGTCTTGGCTCTCATTCAAGGAGCAGAGTATGATCCCCCTTATTCATGGAGTATTGGTTGTGGCTCCTGGCTTGAGGAGTAAGCTCCTCCTTCTCCATGGAGTATTGGTTTTCGCTCATGGCTCAAAGTGGACCTTTAGCAGGATCCTCCTTCTTTGTGGTGTCTTAGTACTGGCTCATGGCTCAAGGACTAGGAGTAGGCTACACCTTCTCCCTGGAATCTTTGGCTCTTTCTAAGCCATATATAAAGAACTAGAACTCATTGTATTAGGGATATTTAACTTTTCATATATTTAATTAGCATATTATTTTAGGTAGTTACAGTTTTTTTTCTAAAGTTTTTTAATATTTATATTTTTAATTTTATTAAAAAAATAATAAAAATGTGTTGAAATTAAATTTTTTAATTATGTAGTATATATAATTTAAATGTTTTCGGAGTTTTTTTAATACCTTTTATATATTTAGAAAAAATATTTTAAGTAACAAAAAACCTCAATCTTTAAAAAAAGATATTGTTAAAATATATTTCTAAAAGAAAAACCTAAAACATTTAAACAAAATCTTTTAACCTATTTTTTTTTTTTAAGTTTTTATTAATATTTATTTTTAAATTTTAACTATTTAAATAAAAAATTATAAAGAAAATTCTAAAATCATATTTTTTTAAGAATAAAAATGAGTAAAATTCCTATTTAATTTATAAACCATTTCTATTATATCAAGTATATTTCTCAATTTAAAAGCAATTTAGTAGGTATCCCAAAAAAACCTACATAATTACCTCTTCTCCAAGGAACCTTATCATGATTAGATTTAAGGATACCTCCTCTCCCACGCCATCTTATCATGCTTAGATTTATGGATCATTTAAAAATAAAAAATAAAAAAATCTTCTATGGTAAAGGCATACTGGAGGTAGATAAACCAGACAGATAAACAAGATTAGTCCCACGCCACAAAAAACAAATGCTATTTTTAAATTTTATTATACAAACGCATCATGAGGTCCCTTCCTTTAAGGGCCTCCGATTGTGGTTGCGACGGGCGTCGGGCGGGTGATCGTGCACGGCGCGCGGGCGGGCACACGAGCGCGTGACAAACGAGCTTTGCGACGAACTGCGGTCATATTGCGACAAAACATGCGACGAAAAGGCTGCACGAAAAAATGGCTAAGTGTCATATGTGAACGCATGAAGGTTTATACGCGTTGGACGTGGGCATAGAAATTATAACCAAGCCGACACCATAAAACTTAACGTGGAGACATTCATGATATAATTTAAGAGGTCGGCCAAGGGACTACGCATAAGGTAATATGCGTATAAATAAGGAGTGGTTGCTCCTCATTTGAAACACACAACTTCGCACTTGAAATCTACGCAGGGGTAAAACACAATCTGCGGGGGGGTAAATTGGAGCATGCATGGGATATGCGTAGCTCTCCCTTTGTGCAGATATGCAGTTTTGATCCAGGTTGAATGGTGAAGGTTCGATAACGTGTGCAGGGCTTGGCAAAGTAAGATAGGTGGCTCAAGTGAGCGTTCTTCTTTGTGCAAGAGTGCACATGAATTATAAAAGGTTGTTCTATGCCTTGTTGTAAAGTATTGGCTTGAAAACTGTCAAGCATTACTTGTATTGTAATATTGAAGAAGCTGTTATAATATATTGTTGGGCAGACTTTCTGGGAGTTGCCCTTCCCTTTGTACTTGCTTATTGTTGATGTCTCGGTTTATTGTACATGGTTAATGATTGAGAATGGGCTTCACTAAAATATAAAGGATAATGTCATTACTCGGTCGCAAAAACATAAACTAAGTATGTTCATGTTAGAATAGGCGTAGTCCATAAACGTTAGTATTGTTAAAAAGAAAGCGTTCGATGGTGCCGCACCTCGCTACAAGCGGTTGGAAGATCACCGCAGGTGTAGGGGCGTCACAGTTGGTATCAAAGCCAGGTTGGAGCTGGTGAGCAAAGGTTGCTCGTGACAGTGACAAGGGTACTTGCAGGTGAAGGAAGTCGTTTCACACGAAGTGAAACAAGGGTTGGTTCAGGTTGTAGGATACTCAAATGGTCAAGACTAGATCACAAAGGAAGGAGAAGCTGGTCGAGATGGCAGCCGGGTCTCAAGCCGGGTCTAGTCATGATGGCAAGGAAACTACTATGGAGTTCATTGAAAGGGTGTTGGTAAAGGTAGAAGATATGGAGATTTCTTTTGAAGAGAAACTCGATGAACTTCGAACACAAAATGATGAGCTCAAGGCACAAAATGAGTACACTGATCTTATGTGTACACAACTTGCGGTGAAGGTCAAAGAGGTTGAGGAATCAAGGGATCAAAGTCTTGCAGAAATTGAGAACTTGAAGAAGACTCTTGAAGATACAAAGAATGAGCTTGCGGTTGTGAAGAAGGTCGTGGGGCATAACTCAGGTGGAGGAGTGCCTCATGTGAAGGTCAAGGAACCAGAGTCTTATGATGGAACAAGGAAGGCAGCAAGTCTTGGCAACTTCTTGTGGGACATTGAGCAGTACTTGGAGCGGTTGAACCTAGTTGATGGTGAGACACAAGTCAAGGTAGCTACTCAGTTCTTGACAAAGGATGCTAAGATGTGGTGGCGAACGAGGGTGGATCAGATTGCCAATGGCAATGCTAATGACATCACTTCGTGGAAGGACTTGAAGAAGGCTTTGCAGACCCACGTCAGTCCTCAGGATGACACATGGGAAGCAAGGACCAAACTCAAGTACATAAAGCAAACAGGAAGCCTACAAGCATACCAGCAAGAGTACTCAAGTGCAACTCTGGAACTTCATGACATGGCTGAAAAGGACAAGGTGTTCAACTTCGTTATGGGATTGAAGCCTTGGGCACGCAATGAGGTAAGGAGGCAGAAGATTAACACACTTGAAGAAGCTTTTGCTGCAGTTGATAGGATGGTGGATCACTTTGAGGAGACTTCTGATGACAAGAAGAAGAAGTCCGAGAAGCCAAAAGAGAAGAAGAATGATGATACTCCAAAACCAGATGATGGTTCAAAGATGAAGAAACCTTTGAAGTGTTGGTTATGTGAAGGACCACACATGGTGAAGAGTTGTCCCTCTAAACTAAAGGTGGCTACGGTTGCACAATCTGATGATGAGAGTAATGATGCTTCTGTGGGGATGATGCAGATACTTGGTGCTTCTGCTACAAAAGAAGTAGTCTCTAAGAGAGACCCGGAAAGAAACAAGCTAGAGTATGTTCGAATGAAGGTTGGGGGTACTAATGTGCTCACTATGGTGGATAGTGGAGCCTCTCACAACTTCATGAGTGGGGATATTGCAAGGAGAATTGGGCTAAAGTTTGTACCAGCAAGGGCACAAATGAATACAGTGAATTCTCCTCCGATGGACATTCTTGGTATAGCTGAGAAGGTGGATACTACACTTGGTGAATGGACTGGGAAAGTGGACTTCACTATAGTGCGGATTGATGACTATGAGGTTGTATTGGGGATGGAGTTTATGAAGCAATTCGATGCTTTGATTGTGCCACATTTGAAGAAGCTTTACATTTATGACGGAAGGGAAGATGTGCCCATCGGTGTGCCTACCATCGGTGCAACAAGACCTGATTGTAAAGTAGGAGCAATGCAAATGGAGGATAAGGAGAAGGTGAACAAGCGGTTGTCCACTGTTGAGGCAAAGCTTGTGGAGCAGTCATTGGTCATTAAGTCACTTTCAGATAGCATCTTGGACTTGAAAAGGAGACTAGAGATAGTGGAAGATGATGATGATGATGAGGTATATGTAAGGCCAGATGTCCAGAAGGAAGACCGGGTTGCTTATCTACAAAGGATGGAGATTGAGAATCCTGATAGATGGATTGAGTTGATTAGTGAGGGAGAGCCTTCAGGCTCTGCTCCCTCTACATCTTCTTAGATGAATAAGAAGATGGGCTCACTGTTAGCTGCTCATGGCAGTGAGTCCTCAAGCACACGGAGCAGGTATGATTAATGATGGCACATTGCAGATGATGAAGAGGACTTCATGGACCTGAATGGGGCACATCTAGAGTTTGTTGATGAGATGATCTCTTCACTTTGGAGGAGACACACACATGGACAACATATCGCAGATGACAGTGGCTCTACATATGTTGCGGTGATGTTTGCCTTATGTGGAGAAGTCAACGTCATGGATGATGGTATGTTGACGAGGATGACAACGATTTCAGGTGGAGGAGAATGTAAGGGCCTCCAATTGTGGTTGCGACGGGTGCCGGGCGGGCGATCATGCAAGGCGCGCGGGAGGGCACATGGGTGCGTGACAAACGAGCTTTGCGACAGACTGTGGTCATATTGCGACAAAACATGCGATGAAAAGACTGCACGAAAAAATGGCTAAGTGTCATATGTGAACGCATGAAGGTTTATATGCGTTGGACGTGGGCATAGAAATTATAACCAAGCCGACACCATAAAACTTAACGTGGAGACATTCATGATATAATTTAAGAGGTCGGCCAAGGGACTACGCATAAGGTAATATGCGTATAAATAAGGAGTGGCTGCTCCTCATTTGAAACACACAACTTCACACTTGAAATCTGCGCAGGGGTAAAACACAATCTGCGCGGGGGTAAATTGGAGCACGCATGGGATATGCGTAGCTCTCCCTTTGTGCAGATATGCAGTTTTGATCCAGGTTGAAAGGTGAAGGTTCGATAACGTGTGCAGGGCTTGGCAAAGTAAGATAGGTGGCTCGGGTGAGCGTTCTACTTTGTGCAAGAGTGCACATGAGTTATAAAAGGCTGTTCTATGCCTTGTTGTAAATTATTCTAAGTATTGGCTTGAAAACTGTCAAGCATTACTTGTATTGTAATATTGAAGAAGTTGTTATAATATATTGTTGGGCAGACTTTTTGGGAGTTGCCCTTCCCTTTGTACTTGCTTATTGTTGATGTTCTCGGTTTATTGTACATGGTTAATGATTGAGAATGGTCTTCACTAAAGTATAAAGGATAATGTCGTTACTCGGTCGCAAAAACATAAACTAAGTATGTTCATGTTAGAATAGTCGTAGTCCATAAACGTTAGTATTGTTAAAAAGAAAGCATTCGGTGGTGCTGCACCTCGCTACAAGCGGTTGGAAGATCACTGCAGGTGTAGGGGCGTGACACTTCCGGCTGCACACAACCCGAATTCCTTGCGTATTAAACAAATACACACATACTCGATCAAACTGCCAAGTCATCGTTAATTCCAAAGACATATGGGCAAGCCGTAGGTCTATTTCTCTCCTTCCGTAGAAATTCAGTAACGATTCACGTTTGGAAAATTTGAAAGACACTCAGCACAAGTTCAGCATTAGAAAAAGTATTAAAACTGTGAGCAATATGCGAAAATTATGACTTCAGTTACATTTCACATCATGCCCCTCAGTATCACTGAAGGCACTGAGATAGTGTGCGTGGAACGAGGAGAAAAGGAAAAGGAAAAAAAATTCTTAAATAAAGGATGTCCTTTTTTTTGGATTGGAAGTCCTTGGCGTTCAAACTTCAAATCCAAGAAAATTAAAATTAACTTACCTAGTACGAAAATGTCTTTATACCATATTTCACTCACTACATCATATTTCACTATCTTAAAAAAATACTTTAACATACGATATTCCATTATTTAGTAATAACTGATACCTTAAAATAATTCTTGAGTTGAAATACAATATATTTTTAATAATCTATCCATTTAATTAAAACTATTTTAAGAGATGGAGTCACCCTCCAAAATATTGAACAGATCACGATCATTTTCTTATAAAAGACATCCAAATTATCAATTACGAAGACATTATCGATAATTGGAAATTACGAAGGCATTCTAAACCAACACGCTCATAACCAATGCCACTTATATATTAAGTGAAATAACTATAGAATTGTCAAACCAATATTACTCAGATATAAAATTAATTAAAGAGAATTCCTCTAAGGACATGAAGTTGTATCTCAAGGTCTAAGTCTTTGTGGGTTAAGCCTGTGTGGGTTAAGCTTGAGAAGAATTCTTTCAACCTAGTCATCCGACGTGAGCTCCACTGTGGATGCACGAGGTGAGTTTTATTATTGATGCACCATAATATCGGTTAAAAAAGGAGCCCCGTCTTCGGACCAGAACCGGCCGCCTCTTTGGCCTACTAGCTCGATCTATTCCTGCTTCTGTGAAGGAGGGCAAGACGCGGCATGACCAACCGTTCCCTATTTCCCATCCTTGGCATGGAACATCAACAGTAGCATCTTTTTCTTATGGCGCTTGCTTCTTGGCCCGTTGCCCGCTTGTCACGCGTAGGGCATTTCCGGATGAGTTTTCAGCTTATGGTGATTTTGAGTCAATTCCTTGTCCCTCATTACCCTGCGTAGACTGAGTATAACCCTAAGAATTTGGCCATTTGGGGATGCGCAAAATGACATATCTCGAATGACGTAATTACGTATATAATGAATGAATGCATCGATATGTGTTATTACCTACAAGCCCTCTCACCTGCCAGTTGTTTTTACTGAAATTTTTTGTAGTTGATACAACCGAAAAGATTGTGGTGAAATCTTGATTTGTGTTATTTAAACTAGTTTTTTCACTGTACATATGGATTCAACACCTTGAAAACCCCTGTAGGGCACTTCTATTGTGCACTTTTACCCATCAAAGTTGTGATTTCAATGAATTCTTCCTAGATTTTAGAGAAATTAGATCGGAAAAATCCACTAGAAAAACCTCCAAAAAATCACACTAAAGACAACTCGGTTTAAAAGATATGCGTCATATATGAAGGATGGGAAGGCAATGTAAAAGGAATATTTAATTTTTTTAATTAAAATATTGTTTTCAATCATTTTTTTAAATTATATTTAAAATTTTTTAAAATTTAAAATTTAAATTATGTAGTAGGTATAATTTAAGTGTTTTAGAGTTTTTTTATAATATTAAGTTGATTTATAATGATATTTTAAATAGTAAAAAATCACAATCTTATCATAAATTATTACTAAAATATATCTATAACAATTAAATTAAATCTTTTAAATAAAAAGATTTTAATTTTTTATTAATATTTATTTTTAATTTTAATAATTTAGATAAAAGGTTAAAAGATTTTAATTTTTTATTAATATTTATTTTTAATTTTAATAATTTAGATAAAAGGTTAAAATCAAAATTTTAAAAGTAATTTTTTTAACAATAAATTTCTATATAATCTTTTTAATTAAAAACAATTTATATCTTATCTAGAAAAATATTTATATAATTACTTCCACTCAATTTAAAAGCACTTTCTCCTAATCCATGAAAAATTACATAATTACGTCTTGTCCAAAGCAACCTTATCAAGCTTAGATTTAAAGATAAATTTAAAATGTCTAATAAAAAATAGACATTTTCTTTTGCAAGTCAATTATATAAGAAAATTTTGAGGTATGTTTTTTAATTTAAAATACATTTAATATTATAAAAAAAATTTAAATATTTTTTTATTAATTCATGAAAACAAATTTTGAATCTCATAAAACTAAACCATCTAAATTTAAAGTTATTTTAAAATTACAATATTTTCAATTTTTAATAAAATTAATCATAAAACTTATTTGAAAAAGTGCTTGTGTTAAGGCGTAGTCGACCTGAGGAGTAAGCCAGCCTGAAGATTTCTGGAGCAGCGCCGAATCCGCGTGGTGGGAAGTGGTCTATCTGTTTTTGTGAGTTCGATCTGGTTGGAGAGAAATCGACGGCTGTTGGAAGCAGAGGCCTGAGGCCGTGAACATTGGTAAAAACTTGAGGTCAGGCAGTTTGGAAGATTGGTGCGTGAATCGCGGTTTGACGCTGTATTTATATGCAGAGAGCCCAGAAGTTGATTAATTTTTAAATGTGTGGGGGTGTGTGTAGCACATGCATATAAACATGTGGTGTAAGTAGCAGATCTGTCTAGTGTGAAAGAAGCATGTGCGAAACGAGCGCGGTTCGAGCATTGGTAACAAACATTTGCGGCCCCTTTTAATCCGGAGATCCCAGGCATGTATATCTTGATTGCTGATTCTCCAAGAAGAGGGACATGGGCACTTATGTTCGTCTGGTTACCGATTTTTGCTCAGAGGGAGATCGCAGGTTCAACTCCGTTTTTTTTGGTGTTTCCTAAGCATCGAGAGCATTCAGTAAAGGAATTGCTATATAAAGGAACGTTCTTCCCTTATAAGTAAAGTGGATGGGAGTTTTTAAAAATAGCGATTAGAAGCTTTTAGTGCCGTTGGTTTGTTTGTGGTGCTGCGTGTGGAGGACCATTGGTGTTACAAGCAAAGACAGCGCAGTAAACCACAGTATCTAGTGTGGTATTGACCACAATCAAAACTACAACAATGTATCTGTTCATTTGGAGTATTGAACAGAATAAAGGTTTGGTTGTGTGCGTAGTAAAATCTGTGTAAAGCCGGCAATTTGTGTGTGGAGTCTGGTAAAGGAGTTTTGAAGGTGACTTTGTGTTGGATCAGTGCATTCAAGATTCGATCAGCGTGCATGGTTCTTAAAGGGAGATGTTAACATATTTAAACACATAGGAGTTAGATAAGTTGAACTGAGTCTAATGTGTCTTTGGTAAAAGAGATTATTAGGTGTTTCTGGAGTGTTCATTAGATGTGTTGTAATTAGATGGTCGATATGTTTTATACAAAGAGTGATTAGATAGCTAATATTATTGATTGATTTGTCTTATATGATCTCAATTTAAAGAGCATGAAAGGTCATTGTTCACAATCAATTGTCAAATTTTCTTTGGTATTAACAAAATTTTCTCAAATAATCATATTAGTTCGGATTGAAAAGTCTTTCTCTTATACGTATTTAAACCACAAAAAATACTAGTTTTATGATCTTGGATCTTGTTAGGTAAGATATTTATGTCGTGTACAATACTATTCACCAAACAAAAACAATGATAACACGAAAAACTTAAAACCATTTTCAACACTGTTGTGACCTTTCAAAATATCAATTTATAAAAGAATATGTATTTTAAATTTATATTTCATTTAAAAAAAACTCATTTATAAATAACTAGAAAAACATTATGTGATGTTAGACTTTATGATTGAAGATAGGAAAAAGTTTGGGCGGATGAGGAGCGGCGATTTCTGAGCTAGGGTTATAGGCTTGGAGAGTTAGTTCTCCATGGAAGGATGTAAAAGAGGGAGCTCCACTCCCTCCTACAAGCAGGCAGTGGCCATCAGAGGTAAAAAACCAATAGAAGATGATAGAGGTCCTTCAGATGGAAGGCAAAGAAATAGGGAAGAGGAGCAGGAGGGCTCTAAATCTAGGGAGAATAACAACACTAAAGAAAGCAAGGAAGCAGACAAGAAACAGGGAACAAAAGACAAAGCACAAAAGGGACCATGCAAGCCCAAAACTACAATCATGCCCAGAGTAGTTTTGAATGATCCTACTCTACAGGCGCATAGGGACCACATGCAGACATATGCAATCATTTGTAAATTCATGGGCTTATGGCCCACTGAAAAAGCTTTACAAACATGGATTAAATACCACTGGCAAAAAAAAGGAAGCATAGAACTACATCTTGGGTCAAAGGGATTCTTTATTGTAGTCTTTGCAAATATTGAAGATAAAGACAGAGTGTTTGAAGGAGGACCCTACTTTTATGCAGCTGCAAGCCTGCATATGCGACCTTGGGTTATGAATTTTGTCCCAAAACGAGAAACTTTTACCTCGGTCCTGGTTTGGGTTAGACTCTACTCTCTACCTTTGGATTGTTGCCAGCTAGAATCCTTATCTACCATAGGAAATAAGTTAGGGCATTTTTTCAAAGCTTCTAAGGTCACCAAAAGGGGAAAATACATATCCTTTGCAAGAATATGTGTGGAGATGGATCTGGAGCTCTACCAGATGAGGTAATCTTGGAAGTGTTTGATGAAGAATAGGTGCAAACAATGGATTATGAACACATTCCATTCAGATGTCGCAAATGCCATGAGCATGGGAACCTATTCAGAGATTGCCCTCTCAGTAAAACAGAAAACAAGAGTAAAACTAACACAATGAAAGATACTAAAAGCTTTCATAAAGTGTTCCAAAAAGGAAAAGGGAGCAAAAGGGGATTGAAGACACCTCAAAAAGAAAAGCAACTGGCTAGTCAAAATAGGTTTCAAGAACTAGAAGTGGAAGAGGTGATAACGAAAGAAGATCAGGCCAAGGGAGGCAGTCTAGTGGAGGAGGAGAACAGAGACAATGATGAGCAAACACAAAACATCAATGAGTAGAAAGAAGAAATGGCGAGTGACACAGAACTGGAGATGGACCAAGAAATGACCCAGAGTGAGATGGAAATGGAAGAGCACGAACTTCAGGAGATTCTGGAGAATGATAATCTAGATCTAGAAGGATTCTTGAAACAAGGAACCAGGGAGGGAGTGGATTCGTTACCTGTAGAGGAGTTCAACAGAGTCCAACAACTGTTCATATGGAAAACTTAGACGTTAGGGCTGGAAAAGCAAGGGAAAAATGAAAGACAGGGCAACGAAGGTGTGAAAGCTATGAAAACCACACCAGGATTAGCACTTAGAAACCCAGGAAAGAAGAGAGGCAGGGAAAAGCAGAATGATCTTTTGATGGAATCTGGAAAGCTAATGATAGAATCGGGTAAGATTGAAGACCTATCCAATTACTCCTTTACAAATCTTTAATAATGAAGTTCACTTCTTGGAATCTTAGGGGTCTAGGCAAGAAAAGAAAACAAAGATTACTTAGTAATAGGATGAAACAAGCAGCACCAGATGTGATCTTCATCTAGGAAACTAAGTGTTCCATTCAGAAAATAAAAGAGATTCATAGCAAATGGCTCAATAGATTTGAGTTTCTGGAATTCAAAGCAGAGAATACTGCAGGAGGCATTGTCACGCTTTGGAACCCCTAGAAAAATGACATTGTAGATGCAGAGGCATCTAGGGATTATATTTCAGTGATCATTCAACTAGTGGGAGATAAGGAAATTTACTTGGTCACGAATGTGTATCGCTCCCAAAGAATGGATGGAAAACTCAAGCATCTAGATTCCTTGCAGGATCTCAAGGAAAGACATGCAAGAATCCCTTGGATCTTGGGGGTTTATTTCAATATGATCAAGTCGTTGTCGAAGAAAAAAGGGGGTACCATAATTCTAAATAAAGACTCTTATGCATTTCAAACCTTCATAGGCAATATGAAGCTAGTGGATATTGTAATGAATAATGGGATCTTCACTTGGAACAATAAAAGAGGGGGAGAATCTCAGGTGGCCTCCAAATTAGATAGATTCATAATCTTAGAGGATCTTATGCTCAAGGACAAGGACATAGTTGCAAGAGTTCTCCTCTTTGGAGGATTTGATCATTGGCCAGTACAACTGGAAATTCAAGGCATTGGTACCCCCAGGAACAGACCTTTCAGATTTGAAAACATCTAGCTCTCCCACCTAGATTTAAGCAACAACATAGCCATCTGGTGGGAAGAAGATTGGAATATTTAGGGCACAAGAATTTTCCTTCTTCAAAAAAAACTCAGACATATCAAACTCAGGCTCAAGGAATGGAACAGGAAGGAATATGGAAATATTTTTGAAGCAAAAAAACTTGTTGAGGGAAAAATGCAGGAACTCAACCAAACCCTTATCATGGAGGGTTTTGATAAAGATAAAAGTGATCAGGCAACCAAATATCATCAAGAATGGGAGAACTTTTGTAAACAAGAGGAGATTTTTTGGAGGAAAAAATCCAGAGTCAATGGCTAAAAGAAGGAGAACGTAACACTAGACTTTTCCACAGATCCACTATGGAAAATAGCGCTGACAATAGGATTTCTTTGATCAAGCATGAGGGAGGTAACCTTCTCCATTCTCACGAAGAAATAGAAGCAGTGATGGTTCAGCACTTTCACGGTATTGCATAGGAAACTTATTTAGATAGAGAACAATCCATCAGGGGTATATCAAAAAATATACCTAAGCTGGTTTCCATAGAGGACAATTTCAACCTTAACAGACCAGTGTCAGAAGAGGAGGTTAGTGAGGTCCGAAAAGAAATGTAAAATGGAAAGGCACCAGGCCCGGATGGTTTCAATGTAGATTTCTTTAAATCTTGCTGGAATATAGTAAAACAGGATTCTGAATGTTGTGGAAGACTCCCGGAGGGACAAGACCATTTTGAAGGTGCTTAATGCAACCTTTATCTTCCTGATCCCTAGATAGGAATTGGCTCAAACTCCTGATAGGTTTAGACCCATTGGCTTGTGCAATGTTATCTACAAGATAATATCCAAAGTTGTGGCCAATAGACTCAAACCTCTTCTTCATACCCTGGTGTCGGTTGAACAGTCTGGTTATGTGGAAGGTAGGCAAAACCTCGACAACATCATTCGAGCTCATGAGGTGGTGCACTCACTAAAAATCAATAGGAAAGCTGGAATGATCATGCAATTGGATATAGCCAAAGCTTACGATAAGATGAACTAGACCTATATTAGAAAAGTTCTCATTGCTTTTGGGTTTGATCATAACTATATCAGATCGGTAATGGCCCTAGTAACTTCTCCCAGATTTCCAATTCTTGTTAATAGATCTCCCTCAAAGACTTTTATTCCTTCAAGAGGCCTCAGGTAGGGAGATCCACTCTCTCCCTTTCTCTTCATACTCATGATGGAAGGGTTGGGTCGATCTATCAAGCATGCTAAAGTAGTTGGGAAAGTCAAAGGTATCCAACTTTCGGAAGATGGTCAGGCCTTAACAAATCAACAATTTGTTGATGATACCATGCTACAGGGTATCCCCACTATCAAAGAAGCTCTAGCTCATAAGCAAATCTTGAGAGACTTTGCCATGGCTTCAGGTATGGAAGTTAATCTCTCCAAATCTAAGATTTTTTTCTTTAACACTCACATTGCTATTCAGAGAAATATTTCGAGAATCTTGGGCTTTCAAAGGGAGATCCTTCCTTCAAAATATTTGGGAGTTCCTCTAATGGCCAAACCTTTACACAAGAGCATCTGGGAACCAGTGATTAACAAATTGCAAGATAAAATTAGGAAATGGAATATTAGATCATTAAATTTGATTGGTAGGTTGGTGCTAACCAAAGCTATCTTACAATCAATCCTAGTCTTCATGCTATTAACTCTCCCACCACCAAAAGGAGTCTTTCTTCAATTCAGAACCATACAAAGAGACTTTCTTTGGGTCAAGGGGGAAGAAAAAAAGAAATGGGCCTTGGTAGCATGGGAAAAAATCTGCAAACCTAAAAAATATGGAGGGCTTGGATTGGATGACCCTGAGATTCTAAGCAAGATTTTAGGAGCTAAATTATGGTGGAGATGGGTAGAAGACCCAGAGGCTCAGTGGGCAATGATTTGGAAAGAAAAATATGCTAGCACTTGGCAAAACAATTATCTAATAAGAATGTCAGGATATAGAAAGTGATCACACATTTGGAATAAGGCATGGGATAACTAGGGCTTAGTCCAAGGAAACAGCTTCTGGGAAATCAGAGAAGGAAACCTAGCCCTATTCTGGGAGGATAGATGGAAACAAGAACCTATCTTGTTAAAAGAAGATTTTAGGGATCTCAAGGAAGAGACAACTACCAAAGGGTTATCTAAAGTAAAAGACTTTTGGGATCAAACCAACCGTATTGGAAAATGGAGAACCCGGAGGAACTTTAATTTTAGGGATGACAGCCCCCTGAAGGCTAAAGCAGAGACTCTAAAAAAAATTGTAGAACAAAGGAATATTTTGAAGTCAGAGGGGCGAGAGCAGCTAAGATGGGTCAACAATAATGAGGGTGCCTTTAATCTCAAGGAAGCAAAACTCATTCTTCTTGACCTTAACTCACAAGCTCCGGATAAGATTTGGCAAGACCTATGGAGACATCAAGGTTGGATGAAAATTAAACTCTTCATGTGGCTGTTTCAACATAGGAAAATTCTAACATGGGATGATATTAGGAAGAGGGGTATCGTGCGGCCTTCCAAATTTTAGCTCTGTGAAGCCCAAGAGGAAACTATGGAGCACCTTCTCGACAATTGCATTTTCACCTCTAGTTTGTGGGATTCTTTTGCCACCATTTTCCAATAGACTGATAGGGACAAAGGGAGTATCATCAATACCCTAAACAAATGGAGAAGAAACTTTTCAAATAATGAAATTCTTGGCTCAACATGGGCCATCATTCCCAGCTTCATTATTTGGAATGTCTGGAAAGAAAGGAAAAATAGAATCTTCAAGAATGAAAAGAAGCCATCCCAATGCCTTTTTGAGCAGATCTTAAAACAACTCAAGGAAACGGTCGGCACTATTGTGCGAAATCTCCCTAAGAACCCACCTTTAGTTGCTAATTTGAGAATTCTCAGTAAGTTGGGTTTGCAGGGACTTATCCCTCAGGGACTAGATAGGATAGTATTCTCCTTGGTTTTTGAGCAATATTTCTGGCATCCTCCCCCTAAGGGATTTTTGAAATTCAACATTGATGGGGCTTCTAAAGGCAACCCGGGCACCGCTGGCTATGGGGGAGTGTTAAGGGATGAGAATGGAAGTGTCCTTTTCATATTCTACTGTCATTTATGGAAAGCCATGAATAACATGGAGGAATTGATGGATATGGAGAAATGTTTAGATTTCTTGTAACATGATAACTAACAGAATGTGATAGTTGAAGCCGACTTTGAGTTAATCATCAAATCGGTTAAGAGGATCAGCTGGGGAACAAAGCCAGAAAAAGTCTCAAGGAAATAGAGGCTGATCCAGGGCTTTCAATGGATT
The DNA here is from genome assembly GCA_031772625.1 of Pinus tabuliformis. Lineage (NCBI taxonomy): Eukaryota > Viridiplantae > Streptophyta > Pinopsida > Pinales > Pinaceae > Pinus > Pinus tabuliformis. The sequence goes on along the minus strand of CM062817.1, from coordinate 2,020,772,915 downwards.
CAACATCACCTCCAAAGCCTTTGTACAGTTAGCTTTAAACATGTTCGAAGATTGGCCAATAAATTGGCGGATCTTCTGGCCAATCAAGGTGTGATTAGCACAGAGAAGAGGATTGCGATGAGCTGGCAAGAGTTGCTTCAGGGTAGGTTAAAATGGATTTGTCATGACCAAGTAGATGAAGACATGTTCGTGTTTCAGAGTAGAGCCATGGAGATGGAGTCCAGTTAATTCTGCGATTCCAGGTGGTAGCCAGTTGGGGAGCTCTGGTTCTTCTAAGATAGGCAGGTTAACAGGATTTTCTTCATTCCTCAATTCTAGAGGAGAAGACGTAATGGAAGGTCAGATCTCGGGCACTCTCGGAAGCCTCATTTCCATGGGTTTCCCGCCCGTGAATGATATACCAAGATGTGGACGGTTTTCTGGCAATTGCGGGCCTCACAAGTGGGAAATGGTATTTCCAATTTTGAAGCAACTCCATACAGAAGGCTACACGTGGTGGTGGGGTCAGCTAGAATACCACCCTCATTGCACGCTAAAGTTCAGTGATATTAGCCGGTGCGATATGATCCTATACCGTCTGATCAAGCGAGGCAGATTGATAACTAGGATTGGTCAAGCAGGTTGGTTGTCTAGGCGGGTAAGTATCGTGCTTCTTAACATGGCGAATTAGTCCTCTGCTGTTGGATTAGGTCACCTGGCTCAACGACGATGATTAAAGCGGCATGTCTGGAAGTTGGCGGGAAGCGTTAATGCTCCTTTCCTTTGTGGGAGGAAAATTGTTATAGGCAGGATGCTTATTGTTTTGGTTCGCTCTACAAATTTGCAGGTTGGTGGGCCTCTCGATTATGATATATGTTTAAACCGCTGCTTTGGTTCTGATGCAGGCTTCAACTCTATTTTGATTTTAAGAGTTTAGAGGTTGGGTTTTTAGGGGCAGGGACTTTTGCCTCAAGACTGTTCTCTATTTGGTTTGTGGGTCTCTTCCTTGGTCCGCAACTCCTCACAGTTCGATGTAAATTATGAAATTTATTGATGGCATAGAAGGTCTGACTCTTGCTTTAGCAAAAAAGATGTTACACTTTATGATTGTGTAAAAAATAATATTGTATAATTATGATAACCCATAAAAATGCGATTTTGAATTTTGTAATGCCTAAAAACTCACACTCTCACACTTACACTTTACAACACAATGTTATAATTCCATATTAATATTATCAATTAATCAGAATAATATTTTTTTTTTATAAATATATTAATTACAATTTATGAAAATTGATTAGTGATTTAATGGTCAAACAATCTTAAAAAAAATTCGTATAAAAAAATAAGTTATATATAAATACTTGTATCTAAATATTTAAAACCATATTTATTCTTTTCAATAGTTTAAATATTTATTATAATTTAATTGTTAACTATCCATTATTGTTCTAAAATGTGAGTTGAATAATCATTATTATTCAAAGAAAATTATGCATCCTTGAATACTCACCTGGTTTTAAGTCATACGGTAAGACCAACTAAAATCATTTTTTTATAATATTAAACATTATCTTTTTCTAAGATTTATAAAAATTGATTTTGAAATTGATTTATATAAAATTCTCTCTCTCCACATTTAAATAAATAAAAATAATCCTCTTTTAAACTCTTATCACCCCTGTTATTTTATATGGATGTGAGATTTAAGGATGTATCTCCAAAAAGTCATGGAGGAATATGAAAGAAATCAAAAATAAATTTATAAAGGAAAGGCACCCTATCCAATCCTCCTCATCAAATTAAGTGTTTCCCCCATTAAAACCATGGTCATAATTGAGTATCTTATGTATAAAGAGAAGTTAACCAACATAAAATAGACTAAACTTTATTTCAATGCTAACCCAAACAACCTTAGGATCAAGTGGGGATGGTATGAGAATGTCAAATCTTGGTTAGACAATTTGGAGATAATGGAGGAGATCATTATGTAGAATAAAGATGATATTAAAAATATTATTACAGAAATTTAAGAAGAAAAATTGGAGAGATAAAGAGTTAGAGAAAAAACGAAAACTAAGATATTATAAGTAGGTGGTCCCAAAATTTGAAAATCCAAAGCGTCTCCCTCTCTTGACTAATGTAAATAAGAAAATAAGCATTACTAAAACAATAACAAATTCACATGAGCTCCATGATGAAACTAAGTGTTAGTCAATTCCCAAAACACCATGTGATTAAAGAGATTGTTACATGTGTGCCAACAAGAGGGTTGAATATATTAAACACTCTCTTAGATTATCCAACTTATACTTAGATTATGCATGTATTTAAATTATTTGTCCCATTACAAATTTTCTTATCTTTCAACTCACCCAAACTATTGTGAACTTAGGTTACTTTTCTAAATGTATTTCAAGTATAAAAATAAAATTATAAAAAAAATATAAATATCCATTACTTTCTTAATGTACAATAATATTAATCAAAGTCATCATCTTGCATATATATTTATATTAATGAAAATAATAAATATGATATAGTCAGATTAATTTCAAATTTTCCTTTAAAAGTTGGAAATTATTTTAGTATTTGAAAATTATATTATAACATTACTAAAATTTTGGTTAAATATTACTTAAAAAGAATGGGTAATAATATAAGATTATTGAAGAAAAAAATACTTCCTTAAATATTAATTGAAAATTAATTAATAATATTTATAAAAGAGTTAGAAAGAGAACCAATGGGAAAAGAGTAAGAGCTTGATTTTTGTATATCAAGAATATGAATTTGATGTTTATGATGAATATGGTTCATGGAGTATTTAAAGTGGTTTTTCCAACAAGTTTATTTTAAGGTAAAGACAAAATTAGAACTTAGGGCATGTTTATAAAGTGAATGCATTTAATAAGGAGAAGATAGGTTCTCACTAGTTTATTTAAGTTCTTATTGATGTATTGAAACCAAATGCAAAAAGGGAGAGAATGAAAGTCGTTGATAACAATAGAACATTATTGAAAAAATGTTTGTTTGTAGCAAATTAGAAGAGATGTTCTCTATCGGAGTTGATGTTTTGAAACAATAGGAAAGAAGCTCTAACCCACTCCATTGCAATATGTAAATTTCATCCTCAGAATAATAAGAGGTTTTGAAACAACAAGAAAGAGGCTCTAATCCACTCCATTGCAATATGTAAATTTCATCTTAAGAGTAATAAGTCTTGAGAAAGAAATTTTGATTTGGAAAGAGGATTGTGTGAAGATATGGTTGGAGTATATTTTTGTACACATGTTACCCATAGAGGGTCAGGTATCCTATTGGAAATATCTTAAATCTTCCATCAATCATCTAACTTTTTGGTTGGAATCTTCAATGAGAAATTTTGTCAAATAGTTTAATCATATTTTGTTGTAGATGCACTGTTACAATTTTAATTCCAAAAATAAAATAGACAACATTCAAGGAATAATTGAAGTGCTCTAAATTAGTCAGATGAAATTAATTCAACACCTAGAAATACAATAGATCATGAATTAAAGGTTTATATGAGTCATACAATGGAATCCATAGTAATTTCACAATTGTAGAAAATGAGACAATGGGAAATAGTGCAATAGAACTTCGTATATATGCATTTCTGCAAATAAACTTCAAGCCGAGATTGCTCTATTTGGCTATGCTCACAAGGTTTCCTTGCCACAACTACATGTATATTACAGGAGTACATTTTTGGGATAGATAAGCATTGTCAGCTCAATTAAATATCATTCAATGCACAAATTAAAAGTACAAAGACTATCTATTCTCATATTTACATGGATATAATGCATATAATTATTATACAGCTAGAAAAGAATGAGTTTCTAGACCTCTACTGAACACATGCTAATAAATAGGAAAGTATCCAAGGCTAACAAACTAACAAGGATGAATCATAGAGCTCCTGGATTCCCACAGACAATACACCCAACTATTGCTATAGAAAATCATCCCACAATCTTCCGTTATATCGACTATTAATCAGTTTCCTTTAAATCCAAACTCTTTTCACACAAGAAACACACCCAGAACTTAGATATGGAGCCCTTGGAATGAAAATCAAAGGAACTCAACTCATGTATTCAACAACGAAACATTGTTCATTATGTGCACACAAACTCAATCAACCACAACAATAATATCAACCCCAACCAAGGAAAATTCTCATCGTGTTCCAACAATAAGAGATTTGACCCACAAAGTATACAACTCGACCTCAAATGTTGTCTCTTCATTTAGTAGCATGACCCATTAGAATGGCTTCGAAGCTTGGTAACTTCATGGGTTCTCCTCAACTTCTAAAAGGGATAGAAAAATATATATATGAGAAGATAAAATGAATGGATAACACCTTTTACCTGCATTATCTTCTACAAGTCTCTTTTCTGTAATAGTGCAATGGTGGAATCTAAGTGATTTCATTCCTTGAACCAACTAGGGTTTGTAGTTTCAACATCAAAGCTAGACATGGCGGCTAGGGTTTCTTAAACCCTAGGATCTTGTTCAAAAACTTTCCATGAATCCCTCCTCTCAAACAACAAGTGATAAAATGAGGAGATAATCCTCACTTTTCTCTTTTTATGGCTTAATTGCCACCTTTTTCTACCATTCTCTCTTTTTCCTCCATTTAAATATAATAAACTCCTTTCTTTTCTTATTTAGTAAAGTGAATTTAATAAACTAATTAAATACATTTTAACCGTAGAAAATGCTTAATTGACTTCCATGGTCACACTAGCCACCCAAATCCCCTTGTCACCATCCTTCGTCATAGATATTTTCACCTTGATTCCAATGAGCTATTACAATTAGGCATTTCTCCAAGTAATAAACCCAAAGCAACACCTTAATACTGAATTGGCCGGAATTACAACTCCTCAAACTCTCAATATAGAAGGATATATCAAGAAATAAAGGTAATAATGTTGATCGATTCTGGTAGTACCCATAATTTTATTCATTGTAACATAGCCAAGGAATTGGATTGTTTTCTATATCCAACAGCAGAGTGTCAAGTGATGGTTGCAAATGGAGGAACTATAAATTGATCAAGGAGGTGTCATAATATGAATCTAACCATGGTGGAATGTGTATTGAATATTCCAATGATTTGCATTCCAATGGGTGGTTCTGATGTTGTATTAGGGGTCTAATGATTATAATCTTTTGGGACAATAACTTTTAATTTTTAAGAACATTTCTTGAAATTTTCTTTGGAAGGAAATGAAATTGAATTAAGGGGTATCGCAGAGAAGCCATGGAAGATAATAATCTATAATGACATGACACAACTTTTGAATAAAGAACAACGAGGCATAATTGCACAATTATGCTCAGTAGACATTCAAACATTGAAATCATCCATTTATCCAAAGAATATTGGACAATCATTGAAAGGTATTTGAGAATCCCAAAGGCTTCACACCTATTCATGACCATTATCTTGTTATTCACTTGATTCTAGGATGTTTTCCTCCAATCATCAGGCCTTATAGATATCTGTATGCCCAAAAGAGTGAAATCGAACGTATGGTTGCAGAAATGCTAGAGGATGGTATAATTCAACCTAGCCAAAGTTATTTCTCTACTCCTTTACTATTGGTGTGTAAGAAGGATGTATAATGGAATATGTGTGGATTATAGGGTCAACAATATGAAAATTAAAGATAAAGTTTCCATTCTTATCATTGACGAATTGTTAGATGAATTACATGGAGAAATTTACTTCACCAAGCTAGATCTTCATTCAGGATATCATCAAATTAGATTGATGTTTGAAGAGCTTCCGAAAATAACATTCCTAACTCATGAAGGTCATTATGAATTTTTGGTCATGCGTTTTGGCCTTACTAATGCACCTTCCACATTTCAAGGTTTGATGAATTCCATTTTCAAACCCTTCCTTAGAAAATTTATGTTAGTACTTTTTGATGATACACTAATCTACAAAAAGTCTTGGAAGGATCATGTTCAACATGTTCATAGGGTGCTCAAACTATTGGAGGAGAAACAACTATATCCAAAATCATCCAAATGTTTCTTTGGAGGACAGGAGATCGAATATTTGGGTCATATTGTATCTCATGAGGGTGCTAAGGTGGACCCTAACAAAATTAAAGCCATTAAGGAATGGCACATAACCACAACCGTAAAGCACATTTGAGGATTTCTTGTTAGGAATTGTGGGAGAATAAAAAAATCTCTAACAACAGTACCGAAGAAAGATGCAATTTCTTGGATTCCACAAGAAACTAAGTGATTTGAACATCTTGAAAAGGAAATGTTCCAAGCACCAATCTTAACAACCCCATATTGCGCAAAAACCTTTATTGTTGAATGTGATGCCTCGGGAAATGGAATTGGAGTTGTTTAAATGCAAGAAGGCAAACCCATTACTTCTGAAATTTCTCCAATCAATGGAAATTATTTACAAAAACCTATTTATGAGAAGGAAATGTTGGAAATACTACATTCACTAAAGAAATGGCAACCTTACATAATGGGAAGATAATTTGAGTTAAAAACAAATCATGATAGTATTAAATGATTATTGGAACAAAGATTATCTTCAGAAGAGAAATAAAAATGGGTCACAAAGATATTGGTTTATGTCTTTGAAATCATCTACAAAAAAGGGACAAAAAATGTTGTTGTAGATGCACTGTCAAGAAAGGATGAGGACGTGGAAGCATTTATATTATCCATCGTGATTGTATAGCTGAATCAAGGAATGATTGGAAGAATGATGAAGAGGTGTGGACACTAGTTCAAAAGTTGCAGTAAGATCCAGGTACAATTGATGCATTTATCTAGAAAAATGATTCATTATGGTACAAAGATCACTTATATATATGTAAGAATTCTCAACTCAAGCAAACGATTATTTTGGAATTTCACCCCTCCCATTTAGGAGGGCACTTTGGATTTCTAAGACCTTACCACAAGGTCAAGAAGGGTTTTTTTGGGATTTCTCTAAATATGATATTCAGAAGTTTGTGGAAATTTGTTTGGTTTTCCAACAAAATAAAGTTGAGACAATTAAGACCCCAGGTTTGTTACAACCTTTAGACATTCCAAGTTAGTCTTGGGAGGAGGTCTCAATGAGTTTTATCACAGGTTTACCCAAGTCTGAAGGAAAGAGTGTCATCGTGGCGATAGTTAATAGAGTTAGTAGGTATGCACACTTTTGTACATTATATCATCCTTTTAAAGTCCATACAGTTGCTATTGCATTTATGGAAACAGTTAAAAATCTACATGGAAATCCAATGATTATTGTAAGTGACAATGATCCCATTTTAATCGGAAATTTTTAGACAAAAGTGTTTCCTTGTCTTGGTACTCAATTCTCATCCTATATCTCACAGACAAAATTGGATAGTGAACAAATGTTTGGAAGGAATATACAATGTTTTGTATCAACTAAACAAACACAATGGGTCAAGTGGTTACCTTTGGCTAAATGGTGGTATAAAACTTCCTTTCATACTATAGAAGAAATGGCCCAATTTATGGCACTTTATGGATATCATCCATTGTCCATCACATCATCTTTAAGAGAAAATTCTAAGGTTCAATAAGTGGAAGATCACATCGAGAATCAACAACATGTTCTCCAACTCTTAAAGGACAATCTCATTCTGGCACATAATGGAACGAAACAAAAAGAAAATAATCATTGCAATCAAATAATTTTTTCCATAGGTGACTATGTATTTATACGGCTAGAACCATATAAACAAATGTACCTGAAGAAATCTAGGAAAGTTAATAAATTATCACCCAACTACTATGGTCCTTATAAGGTGTCGCAAATGAAAGATATTGTGGCATACAAACTGGACTTGCTTTCATCTTCTCGAGTACACCTAGTTTTCCATGTTTCATGGTTAAAGAAGGTTATGAGTGACAAGGTCCTAGTTGTTATAGACATTTTTGTGCCTTATAGAATTGAGCATGAAATGTCCATAATCTAAGGGATCCAAAGTCCCTAAACATGTTGTTCCTACCCCTAGAGGAACAAGGCTAACAAACCACAGCAATTCACAGAAGTTCTCCACCAGAAACGGCTCAAAAACAAGTCAATTAAGGATCAATTCAGTGGCTCCACTAGCTATCTGCGTTGAATGTCAAAGCCAACACTGGCTACCTGCGCTGAATGTCAAAGGCAACACTGGATACCTACGCTGAGCGAGAGTTGACATGTGGCAAGTTCATTCCACAAGGTGTCAAAGCCCAGGAAGCTTCCAAAATCTTCCTCAATGACACTTGCCTCAGGGAATTCGACTGGTGATGAGTAAGAGGTTCCAAATCTCCAAGTGGAAGCAAGAACCTCCAAGTGGAATCAAGAATTGACAGAGGGAGAGGACACTAGTAAGATCTCAAGCTGACTCATCCTCTCTCCAAACATCTATATATGGATCTCTCCTCCATGAGATCTAAAGGCTGGAATTTTGTTATTGCAAAGAGTTGTTGTTCGTTTGATATTGGAATCATTGGGTGCTTAATGCTTTGAAAGGGGGTGAAGATAGGAATTCCATTTGCTGGGAAGGAGATGCTGGATTGGAGCCCTCTGGGTTGTATCTCTTCCTGAACCTTGTTATTCATCAATAAAGCTATCTTGGTTTCTCCTATATACTGGTGTATCTTTGATGTATGATTGCATTAGTATGTTTAGTTTATTTCTAATCCTGAACTAGTTATGAATATGAATCCATGTCTTGTGTAGTGTTCTCTTCTTGTGATCTTGCAAAAACCTCTTGAAGCTGGGCGAGCGAGAAGGCAAGTAGCTGGGAACTCTCCAAGAGAAGAGAAACCGGATCGAGGGACAAACGGAAGACACCAGTTAGTCCATCCATCTCTCTTCATTCTTAATTCATAAAGGAAGAATACTAGAATAGTTATCTCTGTTTGTTGCTAAGGCACTGTCACACCTTAGGTGGATAGGATCGTCCTGCATAGGCATTTTTCCCCACAACAAATTGGCGACTCCGTTGGGGACATCTGTTTAGTCATTTTATTTGTGTCTCTATCATTGTTTGTTTCATAGACTCGACAACAACAGTCGAACTGCATCTGCTATTCCCAGATGCAAAGTAGACAGTTGCTGCCTTGATCCAATCACTGGACTTGTCTATGATCTGAACAATGGACTCAAAAATGATTTGATGATCCTTTGTGATAGATATTATCACTCCCTCAAAGAATCCCTTTGATTGCACCTTGCTTGTTGCTTTTATTTGGCCCGAAACAGTGGATTAAATAGCAATCTGTGACCCAGAACCCAGTGAGAAACGAGAGTTTCTCCTTCAGCGCAGACCCTGTGAAGGGATTCTGTATTTCAACGCAGGTCCCGTGAAGGCTACCTGCGCTGAATTTCAAAACCCCTGTGTTGAGGTTGCGCTGAACTAGCTAGCCCTTGTGCAGCTGGGGTTCTCTGCTCTGTTTTTCCTTGTTTTGATCTCTGATTTTTGCAGCCTGTAACCAGCATAGGTACCAGTCTGATAACTCCTTTTCTCTGCTTAGATTCCGCCTCCTTTTGTACAAAAATACTGTGAGTGTTTTTATGTGTTTGTGGCATCATTTACAGTTTTCCTTTGCATGAGTGAAATAATCATCCTGTAGCCCTTGATTCAGATCTGTTGATTGTGATCTTAGGAGAGAGTTCATTGGCTGTTTGCAGTTGATTATACATTTACTTTTGCATTTGGTTTGAGTTTGTCTCTTTTAAGTGTCGAAACAAGTATTCATTTCGAAAATCGTTAAGTGTTGTAATCTCTTCTACCCTCTTTGATTTCGAAAAAGTAAACTTGTTTGTATTTGTCATTTAAAAGCAAATTCAAAGTTGTACAAAAAGCTTTCTGTGTAGGCATCAATACTAAGAAAGTGGAAAACAAACACCTGCATTGTGCATTTGCATCTTGATAGTTTGCATGTCTGATTTAGGAAAAGTGCATTAGAGTGTGCTGATTGCTCTTTGAGAAAAGATGGTGTCTTTCTTTTCCCTTAGTAGCTAGGATTTTCAAAGTTGAAAAGATATAAAGCTTGCTTATCATCTTTAGACTGCATTTAGGAATTGTATCATACATCTCGTGGTGAACCTCAAAAGGAAAACTTCTAAAAAGATCAACCTAAAATAAATTGAATGAACTTAACAAAGCTTTGCAACATAACGCACAACATAGAGGTCTAGGCTAGAGACGTGTTCCGGCGTCGTAAAGCCTGGTGACTGTTGATCTCGTTGATGGTGGGTGATTCCTCCTGAGGGACGATAGCGCCATTACGGATTGTGCTCCCACGTACTGTCATGTATATATTGGGAGACCCCTATAGGCATAATACCTTTATCCTTAGGAAGCTGTGTCGGCCGCCCTACTGATCGCAATGCACTGAACACAACATTCAGGAAGATCGACCGCCCGTACCTGTTATAGACATTTTTGTTCCTCACAGCATGGAGCATGAAATGTCAATAATTACAGGGATCCTCAGTCCCTAAACATGTTGTTCTTACCCCTAGAAGAACAAGGTCAGCAAACCACAGCACTTCCCATCAGTTCTCCACCTGAAAACACTCAAAAACAGGCTATTTTTGGATCATGTCAGCTGCTCCACTGAGCATCTGCGCTGGAATGCAACTGCTCCTCCTTGTACCTGCGCTGAAAGTCAAATCTAATGAAGGCTACCTGCGCTGGGCGAGATTGGCCAAGTGGCATAGTCATTCTGCAAGGTGTCAACTGCCCAGGAAGCTTCCAAACTAACACTTGGTTCAAGAGATTCGTCCTGTGATGAGTAAGAGGTACTTGATCTCCATGTGGAAGCAAGGATCTCCAAGTGGACTCAAGAACTGAAGATTAACTAAAGTGGGAGAGGACACTAGTCAGCTTTATGCCAGCCTCAAGCTGACTCATCCTTTCTCCAAATCTCCTATATATAGAGCTCTTCTATGAGGTCTAAGGAGGCTGGAATTTTGTGCAAAGCAAGGAAGTGCTGTTGGTTTACAGTTAGAGCTATTGGGTGATTGCGTTTATAGAGGTGAAGAGGAGATTTCTTGCTGCTGGGGAGGTGCTGCTGGATTGGAGCCATTGATGGTTGTAACCTTCTCAGAACCCTTTTACTTCTATCAATAAAGCTTTGAATGTTCTCCTATATACTTGTATTGCATTGATGTATTGTATTTACTTGTATATCTGATTCAGTCTAATCCATGCATCAGTTATGAGTACATGTTTCTTGTAGTTTTCCTTCTCTTGTTTGTGCAGGATCTTTGTGTGGCTGGACCGGCAAAGGGAGCAAGGAGCTGGGAACAAGAGACAAAGAGAGAGGATAGGATCGACAAAAGCGAAAGACTCCGGTTGGTCAATCTTTTCTTCCTTCTCTGTACTTTCATAAAGGAAAACATCAAAGCTTTACTTTCAGTTGTTGCTAAGGACTGTCACCCTTAGAGTAGGGATAGGGTCATCCGAGTCGGATACTTTTACCCACAACAAACTGGCGACTCCGCTGGGGAGCTTAGTATCTTGTTGGTTTATTGTGTTTCTTGCTATTCATCTCATAAACAAGGAGAGCACCAAATCGAACTGCAATTGAGTCCTTCAATTGCAAAGTAGAGGGCAGCTGCTCTGGCTCAGTTTCTGAGCAAGTTTATGATTTGAAGAGCTGATCCACAAGGACTCTTGTGCTCTTTGTGATAGCTTTTCATCCTCTTGATCATCCCTTAGCTTGTACTTGACCTATAGCTTTTTATTTCAGCAAAAACAGTGAATTTTTGAGCTTTTTATGACCCGGAAACCCTTGTAAACGCAACTCTCGTGTCTCAGTGCAGGCTGCCCAAAGGCAGTCTGCATTTCAGCGCAGGTACTCCCTTCGGGAACTGCGCTGAAAGTCAGTTTGACAGACCAGAGCCTGCGCTGGACCAGTTAGCCAGTGTCTTGCTGAGGTTTCCCACTGAGTCTTGGCCCTGTTTTCACTGTTATTTTGCTGCTGATTGCTTGTCATTTGTACTTGCTGTAAACCAACTTTCCTTGACATCATTCCGCCTCTGTTATATAACGAAATTGTACTTGTTCTTTGTATTTCTTACTCATTTACAATTTCCCATAACGAAAAGTAAACTAGTCATGCTTTTGACCTCTTAGATCTGAACCTGTGTCAGGCATTTTTGCTGGTCTAAAGAGTTAGCTTGCTTGCTGTCCATAGCTGATTAGTCATTTTACTTTCGTTAGTATGGTTTGATTTCATGTATTTCCAGTGATTAAGCAAGTGAATCTTAAGGTGTCTTTTGATTTTGGACAAACTTGTTTACTTTCACTTTAAATCGAAATCAAAGTTATATAACCACTTTCTTTTTGTATCCATCCACATTAAGAAAGGGAAAAGAAAATACATGCATTGTGCATTTTGCATTTGACTGTGTGCTTGACGATTTAGGAAAAAGTGCATTAGTTTGTGTTGTATGAACTGTGTGAAAAGATATGCCTTTCTTCTCCCTCAGTAGTTAAGATTTTCATCAGTCAAAAAGATTTGAAAAAGTTTGCTTCTCATCTTAGACTGCAATTAGGAATTTGTTGCATACATCTCGTGGTGATCCTTAAAGGCAAACTGATAAGCAAGATCAACATTAAAATAAATCCAATTTACATAACAACGCTTTGTAACATAACACAAACATCTAGAGGTCTAGGTAGAGACGTGTTCCGGCGTCGTTAAACATAGTGACTGTCGATCTCTACGAAGGTGGGTGATTCCTCCTGAGAGTCGGTGGCGCTAATACGGACTTGTGCTCCCACGTACCGTCGCGTATATATTGGGAGACCCCTATAGGAACAAAGCCTTTATCCTTAGGAAGCCGTGTCGGCCGCCCTACTGATCGCAATGCAGTGAACACAGCATTCACGAAGATTGACCACACGTACCGTAAAACGTATTCCGTGGTTTTGCGAAAGGTTTGGCACACCCTCTGCCTAGATCTCCAGAGCAGTTTCTTTTGGCCTTTTTCAAACTCTATAACTGAAAAAGTCCATCCGAGCATTTGTCACTTCGGGCTCGTTAAAACATCGAAGGAGACTAGAGTCATCTTTAGCTTTTTCTCGACTCTTTAAAACTGAAAAAGCAAGTTGTGTCTAAAGCGTCGTTATAAAATTTATTTTAAGCGGAATAATCATCACCTTTCCCTCGCTGATCTTCGAAGTTAGTCCACCACAAGTGGAAGTTCCTGTAGAATCGCTAAGAAATCTTTTGGATAGACTAGATATGTCTGAACAACCGTCGACATCTAGGACTGTGTCGTCCGACACAGCTGCAGCAGAGCCTCCTGCTGCTACTCCAACGATGTTCGCTGGTATACCATCTGTCCCGGCGAATTGTCAACAACAAGCCGGAGTCCAATCAGGGACAACGACATGGTTAGTTCCTATTTCTTCATCCGGATTATCATCTGGTATTTCTTATGTTGAAACTCGCCAAATTGATCCATTTGGAGGTCAATCTGGGAAATCGATCCCCTTGAGTTCCGGATTGATACCATATGGGGGGCAGTATGCCCTTTCATTACCTCCTCCAGGAGGATGCCCATCCGTGAGTTCACAACAAAGTTCAGGTCAAACTGGAATTACATCCAGCGGTTGGGTACCAATACTGCCTCAACAACCAGGAGTTGTATATTCTATGCAACCAGTCCGCCCTGTGTCGAATGTTGCCACTATACCTGGTATGGTGATTGCGTCGCAAGTACAAGCGCTGCCTACTGTATGTCAACCCCAAGTTTCTCAGGTTGCCATACAACAGCCTCTTGTCTCGACATCTCAATCACAACCTCAGGTCAGTGCCTCCTTATCTGGAGCGACTCAGGATCAAACAAGTACTGTGACTCCTCATCTTGGTCAATCATCTAGTATTGGGCATCAGCAAATGATCCAACAACCAGAGTTGGTTAGAACTCAACAACTGCAATCCCAGCAATCATATCAAGGACCTGAGCAACAAGTCTTTGTAAGTAATGGACAACCATACTATAATGGTTATACCCATCAACCTTGTCAAAGTTGCCAACATTATGCTGGTATGCAAAGACCCACTGCTCAGGCGATTCCGTCTTATCCTGGATATGCTTCGCCTAACCTGAATCAACAGTTGCCCTTTGTAGCAACTCTAGAATTACCAGATCTAAACCGGCTGACGAATGATCCAATTGCTTATGCCCCTTGGTGGCCAGCGATTCCACACAAACTTCCATCAGACATTCCTAAATTTAATGGAAATCCAGGTGAAGACCCATCGAATCACGTGATGACATTCCATCTATGGTGTTCATCAAACACCCTGAATGATGATTCGATAAGACTTCGCCTTTTTCAGAGGACGTTAACGGGTCCAGCGGAAAAATGGTATATTGAATTGCCTAGAGCTTCGTTCGACAACTTCAGTGCCTTAGCTACAACCTTTTTAACCCATTTTCAATTACCGATAAGGTATGAAACGGGAACAGAACTCCTTACCAACTTCAAACAGACAACGGCCACTCATATATCTGATCATATACACGAATGGCGACGTCGTCGTAGGATGGTAAAAACATATGTTCCCGATCAGCTATTAGCTGAATGGTTTATAAAGTCATTACTTCCGGCCATAACGGAAGATGTGGCCAAGGGGGGAGTCGTAACAGAAGAGCAAGTTATAGCTCGTGCGCAATATCTAGACTTGGTTTATACTCAGTCTGGCACGCTCTACGACAAAATACCTGACGCCCCTAGACCGGAATTCTCAATTCCTCCTCCTCCTAAATCAAACAATGACTCTCACGCCGGCGATGACGTGATTGGCAAGCACAAAATTTACAGTCAAAATGCAAATGAAAAACTTCTTGCCTCAGAAGTAAATGCCATGTCGACCGACAATGGAAAACAGCTGAAGCAACCAGGGGGCAAGAAGAAAAAGACAGGAAGAAAAAGGAAACCCCCGGCAGGGTGTCATATATGCGATGAGGATCATTGGATGAAATATTGTCCACATATAGCTGAAGTTAAGCAACTCTTCAAGAGTTCAAAAACCCCAGCAATATTAACTGATCCGTTTCCTAATCCAAGTCAAAATCTGGTTGCTAATCAAAATGCTTCCGGATCCCAAGTGCTTATGTTGTCTACCTCGAAGCAACAGAATAATGCTTTGACAAGGAGTAAAGATTACGGGAATCCAAAGCTGTCGAACAACAAGGTTAATGAACGACCTAGTAGTTCGACGACAGCTTTGACCAAAGTTGTGCCACCCATCATTCCTGAACCAATGGTAAAGTTGCCAAAGGGAGTAGTACACAAATCGACATTTAATCCTCGTGCCAAAATAGCACAGAATTATAATATAATAGAGGACCTGGCCCAATCGCCGTCCGCTATGTCGACACTTGAGGTACCGAAAAATTGCCCCTCCCAAGAGCAAAATTTATTATCAGCAATAGGTGGGATTGGCCCAATGGATTCCAATCTTGTGGCCTTTGATCATAAAGGATATGACCCTAAGTTACCAGCTCAACTAGCTTTCCTTATTCAAGTGAAAGCCCTCAACAAAACTGTTCATCGAACAATTATTGATGAGGGGGCATCTACATGTCTTATGTCGATGAGTTGCTGGAAAAATTTAGGCTCACCACCCTTGTCGAAATCGTCAACGACGTTAAAAGCATTTGATGGACGATCATACACTCCATACGGGATTTTAAGTAACTTGCAAGTTGAACTGGGGGGAAAAACAGTAGGAATTGATGTTGAAGTAATTGATGGAAACCTTGATTACAACATCGTACTTGGAAGACCATGGATCTATGCCATGGCCGCAGTTGTGTCGACCTACTTCAGGAAGATTGCATTCCCCTTCCAAGGGGGAATTACAATCGTTGACCAACAAACTTTTCTCCACGACAGTTCACAAGTTACAGGAAGCATTCCAATGATCCATGGAAGGAATCATTTGCTCCAAAATATCGGAGTAGGTCTCCTAAAAGACCCTGCCTTAATGGGTACTTTCGCCCTACCGCCTCCAAGTAATCTGGCGGGAGTGGCCACGGTGGAAACCTACAAAATGAAATCTAATCCAATCTTCTGGTTGGATTCGGAAGACTCCTAGATATTTTGTTGGCTCCGAGGACGGTTCTTATCTCGTGTCAACCTCGTTAAAAAATGAAACAAGGAGTTATGAGGATAGTTCTTTTACTATGTCAACCTCATTAAAAAATGAAACAAATCCCCTTTTCAAAATTCAAAGGTAAACCTTCATTCCAATCACCAAGTTGAATGCAATGAAGCTTGGGGGGCACCCTCCTTTGACATGCGTTATTATGATGCTGGGGGCATGCAAGATTCGAGCAGTTTTAGCACATAGTTCATGCTTGTTAAAAAATAAATGCAAGATCCGAGCAGTTTTAGCGCATAGTTCATGCTCGTTAAAAAATAAACATAAGTTTATGAGCAGGCTTCCCTTCAGAGTTCAAGCTCATTCAGAAAAAATGAACCGGTAAATAACCTTTTGAGATCGTAAATTCATCAGCCATAAAAGCCTTGGTCGTGTTTGTGCACTGTCACCTCCACTGTTCATTTGGCCGATCATTCACCTCCATTTGTGTGTTTACCTCTTTTGAGAAACAGCTGCGAAGAGTGATTTCACCTAGCCATCCTTGTGACACTGCCATGATTGGAAAATTCCAACCTGTACCTGGAATCAGTTGCTATCCTTGTTTATCACTCGTTCCTCAAAAGACGAGTCTTCTTTGAGCTCTTTTCACTGACTCGTAAAATATGAAAAGTTTGTCGAGTTTTGGCCTTCCAGCTCGTTAAAAGGACCGGAAGAGCTATCCCTCATTTAGACTTTAATGTTTTTGGACCTGAGGGATTATTACACAAAAAGATCGAGCGCTTGTCTTGTTCGGCTCGTTAAAAGTACCGAACACCCATCCCTTCTGTATTGTTTTATACTTTTTCGGACTTAAGGGATTAGATGACGAAAAAGGAATTCTGGAGTTGACTTTATGTACCTTTTCAGACTCTCTAAAAATGAAAAGGACTGAGTTTTCCTTGTCGTTAGACTCGTTAAAATGATTAAATAGCGACAAACTTGTCTTTAGACGAGAACGAGTTTCCCTATCGCTAAGCTCGTTAAATCATAGCGATGGGCTTGCCCGAAGGGCAGGTTATAGAACAAGCATATGTTATCCTCCTCAAGCTTGACAAAAATAAAGAGGTACTGGTCAGAAATGACTGGGGAAAAATTGGGAGAACATCAAAGCTTAATGGTAGCAAGTCGCTCTTGAACATGACACTTTTCTTCCGTACCACATCGGGTTGGGTTGTTTCATTCACCGGTCTCATCACCATGGTCCTCGCCAAACCATCCACATTTGGGGTAATGCTACCGATCCATCGCATCAGTGTCGTTATATGTTCAAGAGAGGTCATTCTGAAAGTGTCAACCGTGTCCCATCCACTGCCATACATTATCCTTCATCCATTCATGATCGCCACCCTGAATCATATGTCACAGTTTGTTTTCACCTCCACTAAAATCATTAGCTCCGTTCCGTGTCATTGATGTGGGATTCATTAAGGCCCTCCTTTGACGGATTGCTTCTTGTCGACTTCAGCTCATTATCCAAGAAGTTGATCTAGGAACAACCCCATCAGTACTTTGAAGCTTGCATGCCTCAATGGCAAGTTTCTCACTTCCGGCGACAGGTATACATCAATGACCTTCGACCAGAAGATTTTGCGTGGCGTTCAACGCCAAGTCCTTTATTCACGCCACGTGAATTGTACTGCAGTACCTTGAGGGTCATTATCATTATCGGTGATTCCTCTCGCGCTTGTTAACGGTTTTCATCATTGACCGGTAATCAAGCGATGTCTTTCCATGTTCGACTTCAGCGAAATTCTCACATGGATCGACTTGTACTTAGAGTGAAGATCGAACGAGTTTGAAGACCCCGGATCTAGTTTCATCCATCCGGGCTGCGATACATATTCAGGAAATATAAAAGCATTTGCCATGTACATCATTGCAGCAGATGATCATCCTACTCAAAGGATGATAATTTCAGCAGAAAATTATCAGTCTACCATCAGACGATCGTCTGTTATATGTACCAAAATGTATTTATAAAGCTGAGCATGGGAATGCCCGCCTCAGCTAGATCATGAAAACAGAATGAAAAATAATGTATTGTATTGTATTGTATTACAGGGTGCCTCCTCAGCACTGGAATGAACTTCGGACCCTCTAGATAAAGCATTTCACCCGATAAACGGCCTCATACTTTAGGGGGCAACTGTTATAGACATTTTTGTGCCTCGCAGCATGGAGCATGAAATGTCAATAATTACAGGGATCCTCAGTCCCTAAACATGTTGTTCTTACCCCTAGAAGAACAAGGTCAGCAAACCACAACATTTCCCATCAGTTCTCCACCTGAAAACACTCAAAAACAGGCTATTTTTGGATCATGTCAGCTGCTCCACTGAGCATCTGCGCTGGAATGCAACTGCTCCTCCTTGTACCTGCGCTGAAAGTCAAATCTAATGAAGGTTACCTGCGCTGGGCGAGATTGGCCAAGTGGCACAGTCATTCTGCAAGGTGTCAACTGCCCAGGAAGCTTCCAAACTAACACTTGGTTCAAGAGATTCGCCCTGTGATGAGTAAGAGGTACTTGATCTCCATGTGGAAGCAAGGATCTCCAAGTGGACTCAAGAACTGAAGATTAACTAAAGTGGGAGAGGACACTAGTCAGCTTTATGCCAGCCTCAAGCTGACTCATCCTTTCTCCAAATCTCCTATATATAGAGCTCTTCTATGAGGTCTAAGGAGGCTGGAATTTTGTGCAAAGCAAGGAAGTGTTGTTGGTTTACAGTTAGAGCTATTGGGTGATTGCTTTTATAGAGGTGAAGAGGAGATTTCTTGCTGCTGGGGAGGTGCTGCTGGATTGGAGCCATTGATGGTTGTAACCTTCTCAGAACCCTTTTACTTCTATCAATAAAGCTTTGAATGTTCTCCTATATACTTGTATTGCATTGATGTATTGTATTTACTTGTATATCTGATTCAGTCTAATCCATGCATCAGTTATGAGTACATGTTTCTTGTAGTTTTCCTTCTCTTGTTTGTGCAGGATCTTTGTGTGGCTGGACCGGCAAAGGGAGCAAGGAGCTGGGAACAAGAGACAAAGAGAGAGGATAGGATCGACAAAAGCGAAAGACTCCGGTTGGTCAATCTTTTCTTCCTTCTCTGTACTTTCATAAAGGAAAACATCAAAGCTTTACTTTCAGTTGTTGCTAAGGACTGTCACCCTTAGAGTAGGGATAGGGTCATCCGAGTCGGATACTTTTCCCCACAACAGTACCCTAAAAAGTATTCTGCGGTTTTGCGAAAAGTTTGGCACACCCTCTGCCTAGAACTCCAGAGCAGTTCCTTTTGGCCTTTTTCAAACTCTATAACAGAAAAAGTCCATCCGAGCATTTGTCACTTCGGGCTCGTTAAAACATCGAAGGAGACTAGAGTCATCTTTAGCTTTTTCTCGACTCTTTAAAATTGAAAAAGCAAGTTGTGTCTAAAGCGTCATTAAAAATAATTTTAAACGGAACAATCACCCCTATTCCCGCGTTGATCTTTAGGTTGAAAAAATGGAGCACACCAACCAAAGAATTCCCCTTGGTGGAAATCCTAGTCCCTTCTCCTCTTGGGGAGATGTTGGTGCACCCCATATGGCCACATTGTCGCTTCTAGGACTGGAAATTGGCCTGCCGGTCTGGCTCTTTTCAACCAATGTCGTTCAGAACACCACTATTCCTGAATAGTCGAGTCAACAGTTAGACCATACCAGAGTTGCACACCAGCCTTCTACTTCATCTAATTCTTCCTCTCCTCCTTCCTCTTCGCTTGACGGAACTGGTAAAATAAAAAACCAGGTTCCTAAGGAGAAGAAGGAAAAGAAGAAGAAAGAGAAGAAGAAGAAGGAGCCAAAAGCGACTGGGGGCAAACAAGTGTCGTCTGACAAAAATCCACACACAGCACTGACTAGGCCTAAATCACCATGTGTCATATGCAAGGGAGATCACTTCCACAGAGATTGTCCCTGCATCCCTCGGATACTAAGGGACTGGTCTCCCCGTCTACACAATTCGGTGGCGTCAACCTCTGATAGCCATGTTGATAGCTCACCGTCAACTAGTGAAAGTGAAGTCCCAGGACAGAGAGGGAAAGCTAGATTTCCCTGCAAACTGTGTGAAGGCGACCATGCCATCCACCGTTGTCCCTTTTTAGACAAGGCTAAAAGAGTTTTGGAAGATCGCCCGGTTTTACCAGTGCAACTTCCTCCTGGATATCAAAAACTCCTGCCAAGTCCTTCACTAGTTGAGAACCCGGCTTGGCCCACCCAGGTGATCAGCCGAAGCACCTATCATTGAAGATGAACCTTCTGAATCCATACCTGACGAAAGTCAAAAGGTTGAGATAGCAGTTGACCCGGTTTTGCCTTGAGAGGCTCTATCTTCGAATGATACCATCACAGAGGAGAATAAAGACGACACTGTCCAAATTCTCTTCATCAACACAGACTCCGACGAACAAGGGGGCAATTTTCCCATTCCTTTATCGCAGGAAGGAACTTCGTCAGAGTCATACCCGGCCGTCTATTCAGTCCCACCACCAAGCAACCTAGTTGTCTCTTTCGACTGGAACCAACTAGACAAACCCCGGTTGCCAACAAGCATACCATTCAGAATTATCGTTCAAATATACAGAATGGTAATGGCTGGCACTATCATTGATGAGGGGGCATATGTGAGTATCCTTTCCTCTATTGCTTGGAAAGCGCTTGGTTTGCCAGCGCTTTTGCCTGAAATGAGAAATCTAACAGGCTTTGATAAAGGAACCAATCGACCTTTAGGGATCCTCCCCAATGTGCCCATAACATTGAAAGGGAAGACCGTTCAAATGAACGTGATGGTCATTCAAGGACCCTTGGATTATAACCTACTCCTTGGACGAGACTATATATATTGCATGGGAGCCATCATCTCCTCACTCTTTAGAGTAATGTTTTTTCCGCATGAAGGAAGAGTGGTCAAGCTCGTGCACCAACTTTCATTTCCCGGATCACGCATCACAAATAGTCATATACCATCCCTAAATGGTCTCTTCACGCAAGAAGTGTATCAACCCACAGTCCGTCCTCCTGATGAGCACGAGTAATCCGGGAAGATATGACTGGAACCCAGGGGGCATGCGTCCTGGTCTGCTTCGGCAGGAAAACTTTGGGTATAGAGTAGGTTTCCATGGGAGAATATGACTAGTCTGTACCCCGTCCGTCTAGGAAGAGGGTTATTCTAGAATAAGATTCTTTTGTCAAAGTTATGTGAGTTGGCGAGCTACGTCGCTCACCTTTGTCTACTTCGGTAGACATTACCGAGGAAGTGTTTCGTTTGAAAGATTAACGAGACAATCTTTGGGTAACCTGAAAGAGGTAGGCCTCTCTCGGTGAAACGAATGTTTTGACGGAAATGAAGTAGAGGTAACCTTGAAACTCTGTTTTATGCCTGGGGGCATGCAAACCTTTTGGAATGCAAGCAAAGAGCGGTTATTTATCTGTTTTTTGGGTTAGCCGTTTCGTAACTTGCATAAAGAAAGGATCCGGGGCAAAGCTTTTTGAGGTGAAGCTGCATAAAAAATAGAATCTCAATGAGACACTCTTATTATATGACTGGGTTAATCGAGTAGTTTTAGCACACAGTTCATGCTTGTTAAAAAATAAACGCAAGATCCGAGCAGTTTTAACGCGGACTTCATGCTCGTTAAAAGATAAACATAAGCAATGAGCAAGTGTTTCCACCAGCGTTTAAGCTCATTTTAAAATAAAAAATGAACCAAATTCCCGATAAATAACCACTATGAATGTAACATCATTAGCCATTAAAGCCTTGATCGTGTTTGCACCGTCGCCTCCACTTTTCCATTGGCCGATCGTTCACCTCCATATGTTTGTTTACCCATTTTGAGGAACAGCTATGAAGAGTGATTTCACTAGCCATCCTTGTGACACTGCCGTGATTGGAGAATTCCAACCTGTACCTGGAATCAGCTGCTAACCCGTTTTATCACTCGTTCCTCAAAAGACGAGTCTTCTTTAAGTTCTTTTCATCTGACTCGTAAAATATGAAAAAATTGCCGAGTTTTGGCCTTCCAGCTCGTTAAAGCGACCGGAAGAGCTATCCCTCCTCTAGATTTTAATCTTTTTGGACCTCAGGGATTATTGCACAAAAAGATCGAGCGCTTGTTTTATTCGGCTCGTTAAAACTATCGAAAACTCATCCCTTATGTATTGTTTTATACTTTTTCGGACCTAAGGGGTTAAATGACGAAAAAGGACTTTTGGAGTTAACTTTATGTACCTTTTCAGACTCTCTAAAAATGAAAAGGACCGAGTTATCCTTGTCGTTAGACTCGTTAAAATCATTAAATAGCGACAAACTTGTCTTTAGACGAGAACGAGTTTCACTATCGCTAGGCTCGTTAAAACATAGCGATGGTCTTGCCCGAAGGGCAGGTTATAGAACAAGCATATGCTATCCTCCTCAAGCTTGACAAAAATAAAGAGGTACTGGTCAGCAATGACTGGGGAAAAATTGGGAGAAACTCAAGAAAACTTTGATGGTAGCAAGTCGCTCTTGAACATGACACTTTTACTCCGTACCACAATCGGGTTGGGTTGTTTCATTCACCGGTCACATCACCATGGTCTCGCCACACCATCCATATTTGGGGTAATGCTACCAATCCATCGCATGAGTGTCACCATATGTTCAAGAGAAGTCGTTCAGAAAAGTCAACTGTGTCCCATCCATTGCCGTACATTATCGTTCATCCTTTCATGACCACCACCCTGAATCATATGTCACAGATCGTTTTCACCTCCATCAAAATCATTAGATCTGTTCCGTGTCATTGATGTGGGATTCATTAAGGCCCTCCTTTGATGGATCGCTTCTTGTCGACATCAGCTCGTTATCCAAGAAGTTGATCTAGGAACAACCCCTTCAGTACTTTGAAGCTTGCATGCCTCAATGGCAAGTTTCTCACTTCCGGCGACAGGTATACATCAATGGCCTTCGACCGAAAGATTTTGCGTGGTGTTCGATGCCAAGTCCTTTATTCACACCACGTAAATTGTACTGCAGAACCTTGAGGGTCATTATCATTATCGGTGATTCCTATCGCGCTTGTTAACGGTTTACCTCATTGACCGGTAATCAAGCAATGTCTTTCCATGTTCGACTTCAGAACATTTCTCACATGGATCGACTTGTACTTAGAGTGAAGATCGAACGAGTTTGAAGACCCCGGATCTAGTTTCATCCATCCGGGCTGCGATATATATTCAGGAAAGATAAAGACATTGACATGTACATCATTGCAGCAAATAATCATCCTACTCAAAGGATGATAATTTCATCAAAATTATCAGTCTACCATCAGACGTTTGTCTGTTCTATGTATAGAAAAATGAATTTATAAAGCTGAGCATGGGAATGCCCGCCTCAGCTAGATCATGAAAGCAGTATGAAAAATAATGTATTTTATTGTATCTTATTACAGGTCTCCTCCCAGCATTGGATGAACTTCGGATCCCCCTGATAAAGCATTTCACCCGATAAACGGCCTCATACTTTAGGGGGCAGCTGTTATAGACATTTTTGTGCCTTACAGCATTGAGCTTGAAATGTCCATAATCTAAGGGATCCAAAACTGTCCCTAAACATGTTGTTCCTACCCCTAGAGGAACAAGGCTAACAAACCACAGCAATTCACAGAAGTTCTCCACCAGAAACTGCTCAAAAACAAGTCAATTCAGGATCAATTCAGTGGCTCCACTAGCTGTCTGCGCTGAATTTCAAAGCCAACACTAGCTACCTGCGCTGAATGTCAAAGGCAACACTGGCTACCTGCGCTGAGCGAGAGTTGAAATGTGGCAAGTTCATTCCACGAGGTGTCAAAGCCCAGGAAGCTTCCAAAATCTTCCTCAATGACACTTGCCTCAGGGAATTCGACTGGTGATGAGTAAGAGGTTCCAAATCTCCAAGTGGAAGCAAGAACCTCCAAGTGGAATCAAGAACTGACAGAGGGAGAGGACACTAGTCATATCTCAAGCTGACTCATCCTCTCTCCAAACATCTATATATGGATCTCTCCTCCATGAGATCTAAAGGCTGGAATTTTGTTATTGCAAAGAATTGCTGTTGGTTTGAGATTGGAATCATTGGGTGCTTAATGCTTTGAAAGGGGGTGAAGATAGGAATTCCATTTGCTAGGAAGGAGATGCTGGATTGGAGCCCTCTGGGTTGTATCTCTTCCTGAACCTTGTTATTCATCAATAAAGCTATCTTGGTTTCTCCTATATACTGGTGTATCTTTGATGTATGATTGCATTAGTATGTTTAGTTTATTTCTAATCCTGAACTAGTTATGAATATGAATCCATGTCTTGTGTAGTGTTCTCTTCTTGTGATCTTGCAGAAACCACTTGAAGCTGGGCGAGCGAGAAGGCAAGTAGCTGGGAACTCTCCAAGAGAAGAGAAACCGGATCGAGGGACAAACGGAAGACACCGGTTAGTCCATCCATATCTCTTCATTCTTAATTCATAAAGGAAGAATACTAGAATAGCTGTCTCTATTTGTTGCTAAGGCACTGTCACACCTTAGGTGGATAGGATCGTCCTGCATAGGCATTTTTCCCCACAACACTAGTTCAAACAATACTTCCAGAACTTGATGAAAAAGGAAAAAATCATATTGAATCCTAAGGCAGTCATGGAAACAAGAACCTAACAACTAAGGAATTGATCAATTTCAAAGTATCTCATTAAGTGGAAGAACTTATCTGTTGGAGATTGCACATGGGAGGAAGAGAATTTTATACAAAGGAATCTAAAACTACTCAAGTGTTGAGGACAACACTTTTTTAAAGGAGAGGGGCATGTTAGGTCCCTATAATATTAGTGTCACATCTTTATTTTAATCGTTAGTGTAGCTCCCTTATGCTTATTGTTAATTTAGCTCCCATATTATTATTGTTGTGCCCCATAAAATTCTAATATTTTTATTGTTGTAATCTTAAATTATTATTTTTATGTAGGAACTGATTATATTCTGACACCTTAGACTCCTATATATAGAAAGGAGGTCTTGTCATTTGTATCAACCAATAATTTTTCATTTATGTAATGTAAAGGAGGTTTCTCCCTCGAAGAGGCTAATTTTTAAGTCGTTAATATAACTTCTCTTCTATTTGTGAGTTGGTTGCATAACAACCTATGTGCCAATTAACAACTAGAATCTAACAAAATAACTGTTAGTGTTAAACATAAGTAAGAAGAATAAAAATACGGTTATGGAAAAATAATCTACAAGACCTCTTGATCAAGGAGAGCATATCTAGGTGCAATTAGGAGATGAAGTATCACCCCTACAACATAACTATTGGAAATATTAAAAGACCTGAAAACTAGAATTAGCCAATATAAAAGTAGAATACGATAAGTTGTTGAAATCAAGTGTTAAGCAAGGAAGGCTCCTAGAAAAACTTAACTGATAAGCTTGATCACAACGAAACATGAACATAGATAGGACAAATACTAAGGCTTATGTGTAATTCATAGCTAGAATTGAACATAGTAAATGTATGTTTTCTTATACCATAAGGAATAAAGTAAATTTGTGGTGTGGACAAGGGAAAATATAAGTAAATGCATATTGTAATGTGCATAACTAATACATTTCATTTAGTAAAAGGGTACTTTCTTGTCTGAAATTTATATGTTTTATTAAGTGGCCATAATACCCCTACCTATCGAAATAGGTAGGATGGGGAGATAGGAGTACACGAATTTTTCAATAAATCAATAGAGTAGTAACACATGCTACAACTAGTGAACTCTACTTCATGAGTGTTTTATGTTGAATAGACAAAGAAGCTAATAATTTGCTGGCTTGAAAAAAGCATTGTCATAGCCCAACCAAGAAATACATATGTGTGTATATATGTAAGGTGAAAATTGTAGGGTTATCTATCTTACTATATTAAAGAGGAAATAATAGTAGGTGTATATGTTCAGGACATAAGTTTAGATGTTTACAAATGAAAATTTCCTAAAAATCCTAAAATTCCTTATGTGCTAGTTATCTTTAGTGTTGTAGGATGTTGTATATGTTGATGGAATTATGGATGTTGTGTATTACATGAAGTTTAATATACAAGTATAACCATTTCATATATTGTAATTCTTGTAATGTCTGTGTATAACTTGCGCACAACTACCTTTGAGACATAACTTATAGGACCGATAAGCATAGATGTCCTATATTAGAAATCTACTATAGTTTATTTAGAAGGGAGGAAGGGAAAAATGTAATTTGGTAATGTTGGTATCAAAATGTGAAATATACAATTGTTACACCAAGTACTATTGCAAATTATTTATATAAATTTATAGGTGTACATAATCTATCACTACCTCTTCATGCAAATCCTTTTTAAAAACGAATTCCAAGCGCTGGCTTTTAACCAAATTGTTTAGTTAGAAAAAAGAAGTAAGGAAATAAAAAAGGTGATGGAAATGTTTACCATCAAAATAAAAGTTACTAATTTTTAATAGAAGAGTAGATTTGTTTTCTAATGACTAAAGAGCAATAGGAAGCGAGCCACAAAAGCGTAAAGCTTACAACCAGTTTATGTAAGACATGAAGTCTCTAAAATGAAAAATAGATAACATAACAATTAGTAGAATTAAGTGGAAGATGTTTGAGAACAACTACGGAACCAATGCGGTTACAACATTTCCTAATTATATGCTCAGGAGTTGAGTTAAAAAGCACAATCACACCATCTATACTAACAAAGTTTTGTAACCTTTGTTATTAATACTCTCATCTGAGATTTATGATTGAATTGAAGGAAAAGCATAGTATGTACCCAGAATAAAGTGTATACAAGAAACTATTAAGATATGTAAATACCGATAGAAAAGGTTCTTAGATGTGGGGTTAAGAACCCTATATTATACATAAAAAAATATAGCACAAATTACATGATGTACTCAATATCAACATTTGTTATAACATGATCATATATACATAACACTGATATGAAGGAAAAATATATAATAGCCACATAAATCATGTATGTGTATGCTAAATATTGTAATGTATGGCTGTAAATAAAACCACCATAACAGTCATGATAAAATATCACTCGATTGTTTTAATGTGGTCTCTTTGTCCAGAATGAATGATGTTACTACGGATGATGGTAAAGCCATGAATCACATTGAAAGGTTTGTATAAATAAATAAATAATTAATTAATAAATAAAGGGAATTGAAGCACTTGGGAATGAAACACTTGAACATGATATTCTTGTTAAAGAAAAAAAAAAAATCTCATTGGTAAATGAGATTAGGATAATTCTTTCATGATAAGGATTCTAGATAATTTTTAATGGATAAGAGAAAAAAACCATTAAATCTCTTATCTTGAGAAATATGCTAAGTTTGGATAAGCATAAAGCATTGCAGGAGAGAAAGGAGAGATTTTATGGAAAAGCCTAGGAAAGTGGACAAAAAGGTCCACAAAAGCGAGACACCACTAAAACAAAATTTATCATGAAAGAAAGTTATAAAATACCTATTGAAGGTATCAATAAAGGTTGTTGATACCATGGTAGGAACTTCTTAGCTCGGGGATGAACTAGAGGAATATCATTCTAGGTTGGGTGGAAAAAGGTGTGAAATTTCCAAGTACCCCAATTGGTGAATCTATTGGAATTAGTTATTATTTTATTCTCTTATGAGTAGTCTTGTGTAGATACAGTGTTCCAAAATTATTAGTAGCATAAACTTAGTTCTACGAAATTTCAATTATCCTAGAGATGTAGGTATTTGGTAATGTGAAATGTGATTTTGTGTATCGAAATGTGAATAAACTTAGAGACTCACTTTATTGTCGTTCTGAAAAGAATGTATCTTACTATATTAAAATTTAGTTATGTGAATTAGAACCCTGCTACTATAATGCACATAGCTATAATCAGTGGGTTCAATTGTACTTCACTGGAAAAAGGTTGGTATTAGAATTGTTTTGATTATGTATACTAATGCAGAAAAAGGGAGGAACTAAGGACATATCTAGCATGTTAAGCATAGTATTTTACATTTATATAATTTAAATTATGTTACTTACAAATTATATACTTAAGTGATTATTATTATACGTTTGAAAGGTATCTATTTGATAGTTGTTTAGGAATAAAGCAAACACGATTGGGGATAGCTAAGGAACTAAAAAGAATTAACCATAAAATAATTAGTGGAATTATGTAATATAAAGTTCGGAGTCATGTTGCTAATAGAGGGTCGAAAATTAAGATGTCATCAACATTTATTTTTCTATAGTGTTAAGCTCTAGTAACCAATTTTTAGGTTAGAAATGAAACACAATGAACCTTGTAGATTAATAGTTAGGTTTGTTTTTAATTACTAACTAATTAGTTCTTAGATTAAGATGTTGGTCGTGTTTCAATATGACTCCCAACAACTTGTTTAAAGGAAAAGAATAATACAGAAAAATATTTCCAATAATAGGTGAATCAACGGATAGTATCTAAAAACACCAATAGGAAAAAATAATTCATTCATTGTTATAGACACAAAACTATCATTTCATTTACCTTTACATAAATGGAATGACAAGCGATATTGAAAAATTGAGAAAATTTAGGAAGGAAATAAATAAGACATAAGAGAATTGCATTGATATGAATAAGAAATTGAAAATATAAATATATTAATACAGATACTAAAGTAACAACTCAATAAAGAAAACAAATTAACTATGAAACATAAATTAGAGTGGTAATTCTACCAATATAGCTGATAGTGCTATAAATATAGATATGGTAGTGTAATTTATCAGACACAGGAAAATTTATTTAAACTACTTAA
This sequence comes from Pinus tabuliformis, assembly GCA_031772625.1. Lineage (NCBI taxonomy): Eukaryota > Viridiplantae > Streptophyta > Pinopsida > Pinales > Pinaceae > Pinus > Pinus tabuliformis. The sequence goes on along the minus strand of CM062817.1, from coordinate 2,020,743,864 downwards.
ATACACAAATATGCATGTAAATATTTAGAGGATAGAATTACATTTCAAAATTGCCTTGGGAAGGCTATAAACAAAACATAGTTCATTAATACAATTCACATTTAATAACAAATACTAAGGTAACGAACTATTCCTATTCACAACTACATAAGAGTCATTTCATGAGAACCATGATGGATAATACAACAAACAAGGTTATGCCTAGGGTCATGAGGAATGCATTCGATTGAGCCTGGAAAAAATATAAGAAACCAACATAAATATGATGGACTAGTAAACATTAGCTAAAGAGAAACAAAATACTAGCACTTTGATAACCCAGTAGGTTGTTATATGTATATTGGGAATGCACCGGAGGGATGTGTACTCTAACATCACCGCTCAAAAAGGTTAAGGAGAGCTGTAGCATTTTGAGCCTTAGAGAATATATGAGTACCAACATGGAAGCCATAGAGACTATTTGGAGTGGTGTTGGTAATCATGATTGCCATTAGACCCAAACCCGCAGGTGCTAGTCAAAGATCGAATCGCCAGAGATAAGGATCCACAAGAGGTAGTTAGTCCATGTCGTGAAACACACGGGGAGAATTAACTTATCAAATGTCCAACAATCTCCCCCCTAATGCGAGCCGGGTGTGTATCAAACTAGTGGCCTATGCCATGATACCACCTGTTGGTAATCACGATTTTCATTAGAATAAAACCTGCAGGTGTTAGTCAAAGATCACCTCACCAGAGAAAAGGATCCAAGAGAGATGGTTAGTCCATGTCACAAAACAAATGATGATGATGTCCTCTTAGCTGAACACAAAGGTGACTATCATAAAGGGGTGTACGCACCTGAGAAAAAGTTTTGACATTACATTTCATAATTAAATCTCTAATTCTATAGAACACGTTTAGGATAGAAATAAGAACAAAATAAAACAAGGGCGTACAATAAAAAATTACGTGTTTATGATTGATAGACCGTAGAAGAAGGTGCACACTTTTGGGCACACCGATCATAGTCGCAACCTTGCAAAGAAACAGACACAGAGGGTAGTGTTAGGGTCAATCCAAGTTATTCAAACAATGGGTAATAAAAGAAAATATTTAATCAAAGAAATAATAGTATAGAAACTCATGAAATGTGTGGAAACTCCCCAACCACTGATAGAAAATAATTCAAACAATAATCTCGAGTAGTCGCGGTTAACGGAAAAGGGGAGAAACAATATAAATTTGACCCTAGTAATTATGAAGAAAATTATGTAATGAAACCAAAAAATAAAATTTATATTACATGTGTAAGTGACATAGTGAAAGAAAAAGACCCTCAAATCCTTACCTAGTCATGATCGTCAACTGGGTCACTGGGTGGGTTTTTTGTTCTTCATATAAAACACAAAAACCTTCAATGGTATCACAATGTCATAGAATATCCGCACTTTCTACAATTTGCATGATGTAAGCAGCAAGAATCGAGACCAAAAATAATAATAGGAGGGTTATCAATATGTTAAGAATTTGCCAACGTAGCCAGATGTAACACAACAAAACAATAAGCTACGCTAGTAAACAGGAACATAGGTTTAAATAGTTGTGAAAATAGAAGTTAGCTCAAGAGAATGGGTCAAATGACACATTGATAATGAATACGTTATAGTAGGTAGCCACATGGTCGCACTTAACACCAACCTACATACCCAACGAGTCTATGGTAAAACCAGGAAAATAAATGGGAAACTTACCAAGGGAAAATGAGATTATAGGGCTTGATGAACCTCTAGGGGCCGTCAGATCTAGAAGATAGATCCATGTAATTCATGTGAGTGGGGATGACAAATCCATGGGAATGTCACATGGCATAGTTAATGTGGTGAAAAATCAATGGTTTATGTACCTCAAAAGAATTCAATCTGCCTCGAAATTGCAAAAGCTTAGATAGGTGTGCTAATGAAACAATTTGTGTTGCGATAATATTAATATGCCATGGTTGACACACATGCAACACCAAATATCTTAGGCTGGAGAAAAGTGGTACGTTGATCATGTATCCATGTTAAGAGCCATATGATAAATTTACAATAGGGTTGTTAGTGGTAATGGAAATTGAAACATCTAAATAGTAAACATAGGGTAACATGGATAATTATTTAGAGAATAAAATTAATGGAGATGCAATTATAAATTTATGATTTCTATGTCTACAATGAAGGCATGAAAATGAAGTACCTTCTTCACTACATTCATTTAGAGTAGTTCTCTGAAGCAGAAGGTAATACCACCTTTTCTAAAAAGTTTGATAATGAGATATTACTCACAAGTAACCGATATAGTTCTAAGTATATTGAACGAAATAAATGATGCCATTTCAACCCTATAGCATATAGTTTTGATGTGGAAAATAGGGTATGGCCCTCATATATATGCGTTATTTATGATAAATCTAAAATTAAGACCCATTTCATAAGTGCAAAATGAGAATGAGAAGTTTCTCAAGGGATATATATATATATATATATATATATATATATATATATATATATATATATATATATATATATATATATAATTTTGTTCCATGAGCATAATACAAGATATACATGGTTTCATGTGTCCCTTGTGAAACTTCTCATATATATATATATATATATATATATATATATATTCTTGAACTAGTTTGAGAAGTTCATGATCATAGTACAGTTCATAATAGGAATACTAGAAAGTATAAGAAGAAAATAGTATTGATGCTATAGATAATGAATAAAAAGAAAAAAAAAATGACTATAAACAAGAGTTTTGATAGATGGTATCAAAGCTCTAGGTTCAATCCTTGGACCCTATGGGCTCTGCGTAGGATTTTATATCATTGATTTTATGCTATAGTAGCCGCATGTATAGGATTTTATATGAGAACATCATATTGCATAGAAGGTGATTTTTTTTTCTAGATCTGTATATATTCATATCAACAACCAGAGATATATAGTTGTTGCTAAAAGTTGTTGGGCTCTGAAGTTCTATTAATTGTCGAAGAATAAGTTTTTCAATCACTTTATGTATGATGTCATTCTTCGAAAGCTAGGCAAGTATTTATAGACCAATAGGTAGATATCAAGGAAAATATCTTCTTGGCTAGAAAAGCTACAACAAACACTAGAGGAATGAACCATATTTCCTATTCAACAGTCCACTATTTTACGAGTTTACGAAAGACCCTGAAAAAACAAAGTTGAAGGAGTGTAGGTCCTATAGTTGTTCTGTATCCAATTTGGATATGTATGACCAAGTTAATCTAGGTGATCTGATTTTTTTTTTGACTCGTTATTAGTCCATTCGGTAGAATGTGGTGTGGGAGGATATGCACAAAGCAGTAAAGATCATGTTCCTCTGTAGTGCAATGCCCATGAAAGGTTCTGCTCCACTTTTCTTTTAGTTATCATTCAAATCGGTAGAAAAGTCTCGATTTTCACTACCATTTTCATAGACCATAATGTGGGTGTGCTTGAGTGAATATTCAAACTATTTGTCCACTATAGCATCATGTTAGTTACAATCTTCTACTGTGTCAATAGAGCTTTAGAATTTAAGAGTTCATATGAAAGCGGTGTATTTGGGAAAACATCAAAGTTATATTTAGCTAAGATCTTAGAATTCCATAGGAAAAAAATAAATTCGTACTAATTATCAAGCTAGTCACCCTTATGCACCAGCTAGACTGTTCACAAAGTGATCCTAGCTTCCTTAGGGATGGGACAATTAGTACCCTATAAGTATAACAGAAAGAATGACTTGCACTATTGCCTATACAAAAACCTAAGGTTTGACTGTGAATTATTATAAAGCCTAGTAATCTAAGTTAATGGAATGTCTCTAATAATTGCCCCTTATTTCCACTGTGAAACAAATGGCAAGAGTAAGTTATATCACAAGAGCTTTACTAAACATAGCTAGTCGGTATCAGTGGAATGTGAGAATTGTGGAATGGTTGGTTACAAAAATAGACTACTTGATTGTGTGTGAATGGGAGATGAAAAAATAATATTGGAAATTAACAAAATTTCCCATCATTGATGCTACTTAAATGATATTCCCTACCTATGTGATAAAATACTCTAGTCTTATGATTTAGGAAAATAAATGAAGATGGATTTATCATAGTAGTATGATGCTCTAAGTAAAACATTGAGTTGTAACTCAAATATGATATTATAGGATACACACACATATGTTTCTCCTCTACTTAAAAATATTTAGTCAAGGTTTGAATTTATTTTACACCAATGTTTCTTATAATATAGTTGAATTACAAAGCTTAGAGAATTTAATATGAAGGAGATTGTTTTATTAAGTTAAAGATTGTCTACAATTTTTTTCATTGGTGATTGTTGAAAGTAGTAATCAACTCAGTTCCTTTAATTAATGCAGACATACACACATGGGGAAGTGCATGTAGTGTATAAGCAATTTTATCTCTTCTTAATAACCTTTGAAACAATGTTTTGAAAATCAAATATACTCGCTTTCACTTGGGAAACCAAAATAAGTTGGTTATGAGTGAAATTTATGCACTTAGCACACTCTCCATGATAGAGTAGTTATAATGATATTAATGACACCATAGATTGTAATACTGTAAAAGTAAGTAAAAAAAAAATCCATATGAGGAAAATTGTAAATTATATATCGATGAGCATACCCCAAAATACATTTAAGAGAACAAGAATTAAATAGAGAATGAAAAACAACATATGTATGGATTTCCTTCAACCTGAGTGCGCCAATGTATTTGGAAGATTTATTGGCCAATATTTAAGCTCATGCAACTAGTAACCCAAAAAAACAAACATGAATAGTTGAATATGGAAATCCTAGTTGTCTTATTCTTGCTAGTAAAGATAAAATCACTATCTAACAGAATAAGTCTGTGATGTTATAATGGAAAAACATAAATAGAAATTTGAGATTCAATCCTACCTAATAAAGAAATATTGTAAGTTTATTCAAAAAATTATACATGGAATATAATACCAATAATTTATTACCATTTAAATTGGTTGACAACGAGAGACCTTGGGAGCATGGGTTAGTTGATCCTAAGAAATGGAGAGGTCTTGTATTAAAGGTACACTCTACACAAGGTGTGGAAAGCATCAATATGAACAAACACATACGAGAAGGATCTAATAAATAAGTGGTATATATGCAGGAAGAGATAGAATATCACCAAAAATTGTGGTTAATGGATAAAATAATCACAAAAATAAGAAAGTATATAGACCAATTATAGACTGTCAAGTTGAGAATAGTTGTAATATTGATATTTTAAAAGCCCAAGAAGTTAGAAAATAAGATGGCACTAGAAGAGAGTGTCAAAATGATGAATAAACCATCAAACTTACATTGAAACGAATAATGTGAAAGGGACAAAAAGCTAAAAATCAAGACTGAAAGAATCATGTTTCTCAGTCAAAATGGAATAAACTATAAAAAGGGTGAAGAGATCTTTCATTGGGCATCAATATTAACTATAAAAAATTTATGGAATTAGAGATCAATATTTTGGTTCATCATAAACTTCATAAATTAGATGTATATTGAATTAAAAATGAAAATTTCTAAATGGTGCACGATAAATTATACAACTCAAGGGAGTGAGGTAAACAAAAAGGAGTGTTATAGGTTGAGAAAAAACACTTTTATCACTTAAACCATCAAATTTGTGTGTATTAAAATACTTTTTAATTATCTATGTTGATGTTGTCAATTCCTCATTTACACCCTCCTACTTTTATCAGTTACAGAAGGATATGGAAATAACTGGCAGAACCACAAGATTGGACTTGACTAGGTCCACCTTAAAACGAAACTGAAAAAAAATATAATCATGCCAAGTGGCTGAGATAGTAGGCTGGTTTACACTCAAATATGCATGATAGAGGTATACTTTATGCAGTAGTACCAAACTAGCCAAATAAGAAAAAATGATGGAATTCGTTCAATAATTATTATTTCTTCTTTTAAAGTAATTGGAAAGGAAAAAGGAACTTCCATATTTTGAATTTTGTACTCAATAACAACCATGTCACTTGGTATAACTACAAATAAAAGTATGAAAATTATCTATGGTTCCTGACCTTGGTTGGATGCATGTGGATACTTTTTTAGTGCAAGTGAAATACGTGAAGAAACATGTCTAACAAGTATGAAAACATGTTAGAAAAGGAACATGAAATAAAGTGAAGGGATACCAATTGGTAAGGAAGTGATGGTTATAGGAATGACAAACAAGAGGCACATCCTTTCTGTCCTTAAAGAAAAAAAAGGAATTTCTGTGATAGTACGAAGGATTTAGTAGAATATTAAAACCACACAAGACCAATACAAAATCTATGCAGATAAAAGGAGAACACACAGGGAATTGAAAATTTGAGGATCAAGATTGGTTGACGGTAAAACCAAGGAAAATACCTTAAGGGCAGGAACCTGTCCAAAGTTAGCACCATGATTTTGTGGGCCATTCAAAATTCTAGAAAAAATTGGACCCGTAGTTTATTAATTAGTGTTACTTAATCATATTAAATTTCATAATGTTTATCATGTATCGTTACACAAGAAATATTTGCTAGATAAATTTCACACAATTGATTGGAAAATGCTGTAGGTGGAAACTAAAGGAGACTTTTGGCATAACCTCTCTGTATCCTAGGCCGGAAAGAGAGTTGGCTTCAGAGTCAAGCCATCGTCCGGGTTGAAGCGTAATGGAAGCATTTTACTCCCTGAAAGGCTACATGGGAGCTGGAAGTTGGGATGCAGAAGAATTAATCAGCATTGTTCCCAAGGGAAGTAACTATGAAATAAACATCGGGGACAATGTGAATTAAAAAGGGGGGGGGGAGAATGTAATATCTGTATGTTGCTGTAATGTGGCCTCTTTGTCAAGAATGAATGATGTTAGTAGGGATGGCGGTCAAGCCATGAACCAAATTGAAAGGCTTATGTAAATAAATAAATAAATAAAGGGAGTTGAAGCACTTGGGAATGAAACACTTGAATATGAGATTCTTGCCAAAGAAGGAAAAACAAAAATGTCATTGGTAAATGAGATTAGGATAATTGTTTCATGATAAATATTATAGATAAGTTTTAATGGATAGGAGAGAATCAATTAAATCACTTAGCTAGGGAAAGATTCTAAGTTTGGATAAGCATAAAGTGTTGTGGGAGAGAGAGGCGTGATTTTCTGGAAAAGTCTAGGCAAGTGGATAAAAATGTCCACAAAAAAAGGACACCACTAAAGGAAAATTTGTCATTAAAGAAAGTTATAAAATACCTATTGAAGGAATCAATAGAGGTTGTTGATACATTGGCAGGAAATTCTCAACTCAGGGATGAACTGGAGGAATAGCGTTCTAGGTTGGGTGGAAAAAGGTCTGAAATTACCAAGTAACCCAATTGGTGAATCTATTTGCATTAGTTATTATTTTATTCTCTTATGAGAAGTAGCCTTGTGTAGATACTCTGTTCCAGAATTATTAGTAGCATAAAATTACTTCTATGAAATTTGAATTATCCTATAAATGCTTGTATTTGGTAATCTGAAATGTGATTTTGTGTATCGAAATGTGAATCAACTTAGAGACTGACTTTATTGCTATTATGAAAAGCATGTCCCTTACTATATAATATTTAGTTATATGAATTAGAACCCTCCTACTGTAATGCACATAGCTATAATCATTTGGTTCAATTGTACTTCACTTGAAAAAGGTTGATATTAGAATTTTTTGATTATGTATGCTAATGTAGAAAATGAGAGGAAATAAGGACATATCTAGTGCATTAAGCCTAGTATTTTACATCTATAGAATTTAAATTATGTTACTTACAAATTATATGCTTAAGCGATTATTATTATAAGTTTGAAAGGTAGTTATTTGATATTTTTTCATGAAGAAAGTGAATACAATTGAGGATAACTAAGGAACTAAAAAGAATTAACCATAAACTAATTAGTGGAATTATGTAGTATAAAGTCTGGAGTCATGTTGCTAATAGAGTGCCAGAAATTAAAATATCATTGACACTTATTTTCTATAGTGTTAAGATCTAGTAACCAAGTTTCAGGCTAGAAATGAAACATAGTGAACCTCATATGTTAATAGTTAGGTTTGTTTTTAATTACTCAGTAATGAATTCTCAAATGAAGATGTTGGTCATATTTCAATATGAATCCCAACAACTTGTTTAAAGGAAAAAGAATAATACAAACAGAGATTTCCAATAGGAAATGACTCAACAAATAGTATCTAAGAACACCAACAAGAATAAATAATTCATTCACCGTTATAGACATCGAATGAGCATTTCATTCGCCTTTACATAAATGGAATGACAAGCGGTATGGAAACATTGAGAAACTTTATGATGGAAATGAATAAGACATAAGATATTTGCATTGATATGAACATCCAAGTGAAAATATAAAATATCAATAAAGGTATTAAATTACCAACCTAATAAAGAAAATAAATTCACTATGAAAAATAAATTGGAGTGGCAATTCTACGAATATAGTTGCCAGTGCTATAAATACATATGTAATCTAATTTACCTGACACTGGAAAATAGAAATAAACTACTTAAATACACAAATATGCCAGTAAATCTTCAGAGGATAAAATTTCATTCCAAAACTGCCTAAAGCAAGCTATAAAAAAAACATAGTTCATTAATACAAGTCACATTTACTAACAAATACTAAAGGAGTGAATTGTTCCTATTCTCGATTACATAAGACTAATTTCATGAAAACCATGTTGGATAATACAACAAATAAGGTTACACCCAGGGTGATGAGGAATGCTCTCGATTACACCTAGAAACAATATAAGAAGTCATGATAAATATGATGGACTAGTAAACATTAGCTAAAGAGTGGCATAATACCAGCACTTTGATACTCAATAAGTTCTTATATGTATACTCATTAAGAAAGGAATGTAGCAGAAGGATGCGTAGTCTAACATCACTGCTCAGAAAGGTAAAGGTGGAGTATAGAAGTTTCAACCTCAGAGAAGATAGGAGTACCAACCTGGAAGCCATAGAGATTGGATGCAATAGTGACAATGTCCTCTTAGCAAAACATGAAGAAGACTATCATAAAGGGTTGTATGCAACTGAAAAAAAGTTTGGACATTACATTTCATAATTAAATATCTAGTTCTATAGAACGAGCTTAAGATATAAAATAAGAAAAAAATAAAACAAGGGCGTATACTAAACCCTTACTTGTTTATGATTGACATGCCATATAATGAGGTGCACATTTTTGGGTATGCCTCTCATAGTCACACCCTTGCAAAGAAACAGGCGCAGAGGTGAGCGCCATGGTCAATCCATGTTATTTAAATGATGGGTAATCAAATAAAATATTTAATCACATAAATAAAATTCTAGAGACCCATGAACTATGTGAACAATCCCCAACCACTGATAGAAAACAACTGAAGCAATAATCTCAAGTAGTCCCAATTAACAGAAAAGGGGAGAAACAATACAAATTTGGCCTTATAAATTATGAATAAAATTATGTAATGAAACCAAGAAATAATTTTTTTATTACATGTGTAGGTGACACAGTAAATGGCAAAAAAAAAAAAAACCCTAAAATCCTTGCCTGGTCACAGTCACGGACTCCAGACATTGTGGGTCATTAGGGGATTTTGTTGTTCTTCACCCAAAACGCAAAAACCTTTAATGGTATCAGAATGTCGTAGAATCTCCATGCTCAGTAGAATTTGCATGATGTAAGAAGGAAGAAGAAAGACCGAAGATAATAACAGGAGGGTTATCAATATGTTAAGAGTTTACCGGCATAGCCAAAAACAACACAAGAAAACAATTAAGCTAGGTTGATAAACTCAAACAAAGGTGTAGATAATTGTGCCAATATGAGTTACCTAAACAAAATGGTGTCTTACAGTAGGTATCCACCTAGTCATGCTCAACATCAGCTGGCATGCCCAACGCATATGTGGCAAAACCAAGAAAAAAACAAAGGGGAAACTTGGCAAGAAAAAATGAGATGATAGGGTTTGATGCACATCTAGGGGCCACCAAATATAGAAGATAGATCCATGTCGTTCATGTGATTGGGGCTAAAACCCCATGGGAATTTCACATGGCCTAGTTAATGTGGCAAAAAACCAATGGTTCATTTACCTCAAAAGATTTAAATATTCCTCGAGATTGTAAAATCTTAGACAGTTGTGCCAACGAAACAATTTCTGTTGCGATAATATTAATATGCCATGGTTGACAAATATACACCTCTAAATACCTTGGACTATAAAAAAGTGGCCACATTGATCATGTCTCCATGTTAAGAGCAATATGATAAATTGAGAATAGGGCTATTAGTTCTACATGTATTCTTCTTCCGTCTCTCAGAGGGATCTCTATTCTGCACGTATTCTTCTGCCATCTCTCCTGGGGATCTCTATTATGTGCGTAGTTTCTATGCATATGTTTTCTAGACAAAATAGGGCATCTCTATATATGTGTCATTTGGGCTTCTGCTTTATGTCAGGCCTATCCGGATTGGCTCTTCCTTTTTGGGTGGGAACCTTCACATGTTCAAAAATTTTGTTGTCATTGCTGTTGTATTTGTCGACAGACTCAATTTCTAACCAAAACAATAAGTTCTTGATTCACTGATGTCTTATGACTGAATTATGCGAAATCAATTCAATGTCTAGCAAAAATAATAAATGGTTTCTTGCAGATTAAAAGGCTTACTGACACTCTGCGGCTAGGCTCTAGATCTAATCTTTTGCAGTTAGATATAGATCTAGATCTAACCTTTTGTGGATGTGTTCTAGATCTAATTTTCTGCGGCTAGATCTAGATCTAATATTCTTCCCTACTCTGAGGCTAGGTTCTACATGAAAATATGGCTCCCACCTTTGCGAAAATAGCTACTAGCTCAGTTCCGTCTAGGCCTCACTCAATGAGGCTTTGAACTTTTCCAAAAGTGCCCTAATCTACCGGTTCAAGGGATTTTGGCCACAACTAACAACTCTCCACAATTGGATCTTAGAGGTATGGAAGCCTGTCATTTCTGATGAAATTAATATCCACCCCTGTGCTAGGGGTTTCTTTATAGTAGATTTTGTAAATCCTGAAAGCAGACAATGCATTCTAGATTCCAACCCTTGGTTTTGCGAAAACTGAGGCCTATTCATGAAGCCATGGAACCCATCATTCAATCCCTCAATAGTAGTCATAACCTCAACAACAGTTTGGGTGAGATTGCCAAGCCTACCCTTGCATCTCTGGAATCTCTCCTCACTAGAAGCCATTGGAAATGCAATTGGAAAATTTTACTATAGGTGCCCATAAAAAGAGGAATATGCGAGAACCACCTATGCACGCATCTGTGTGGAAATGGACTTCAGCACCAGATTCCCAGCTGAAATAAACCTAACAAGTAAAGACTATGTGTGGAACTAGAAACTCAATTATGAAAGTGTCCTCTTCAAATGTTGATCCTGCTTTGAGACAGGCCATCTAGCCAAAAATTTCTCAAAATCCTCCCAGAAAAATGTTGCTAGAAAAAACCACCACAGATCTACATCGTGGGAAGGAGCACAGAAAGAATACTACACTATCATCAGAGACAAATACTCTAGAGAAAAATCTGAATCACAAGAAATCGGGCAAGAAAGAAACAACTCTCAAGACAAGCATGGAGAAAGCCCCGCCCAACAACAAAAAAATGAACTCGACAACCCCTCAAGGATCAACAATTATGAGGATTCAAATATCGCACAAAATAAAGCTTCATTTAATAGCGAAGCAGATCTCCTAGACCAAACTTCTTCTCCGTCTATCATCAAAAGGATGAACACAATAGATCACAAAGCTAAGACACCAATGTCCCAAGAACCAGCAGAGATCAAGGAGATGCAAGATAAAGGAAGTTGGAAGACCACAGAGAGAAAAAAAAGAAAGATACAACATTAATCTCACCAAGAAAGACGAAGATCCAGACAATTAAAAACTAAGAAAATTATAGGTCCGATAGACCAATTTGGTCTTAATGGACGTTAACCACTATTATCATTATCAAAAATAAGGTAACATGGATGATTATTTAGAGAATAAAATTAATGGAGGTGTAATTATAAAGTTATGATGTATGTTTTTATAATGAAGGAAAGAAATTGAAGGACCTTCTTCACTAGATTCATTTATAGTAGTGCTCTCAAACACAAGTTAAGACCCCCTTTTCTAAACAAGTTGATAATGACATATTACTCAACAAGTAACTCATATAGTTCCAATTATATCAAATGAAATAAATGATATCATTGTGACCATATAGAATGTATATTTGATGTGGAAAATAAGGTATAGCCCTCATATATATGCGTTACTTATGATAAATCTAAAATTAAGACCCATTTCATAAGTGCACAGTGAGAATAAGGAGTTTCTCAAGGGACATATGAAACCATACATACCTTGTATTATGCTCATGGAACTATATATATATATATATATATTCTCTTGAACTAGTCCAAGAAGTTCATGATCATAGTAAAGTTCATTGTAGGATTTGTTAGAGTCGGTCTGGTCAGCCCTCCATCAGAGATCAAAGCTCTTTGTGCATTTCAATTTTAGGTGTCCTGCTCCATCCACTTAGCTGCATCTCGCTAGGGACATGCCATGGTCTAACGAAGAAAGTCATGCTACTCATTTCCCCTCATGTCTGGCCTCTGCTGGTTCAGGCCTTGGTCTATAAATCACTGAAGTCCATGACCGTCAAGGTCTGGTCATATTACAGGGTAGAATCATCTTTATTTCTGGGTCTAGAAAATCATCAATGTGGTCTTTAGAAGAACATGTCCAGAACAAGCCACATAGGCTAGAGGGAGACCTTATACAGTAACAGTTCAGAAAGCTTCATCATCACCTAAAGAGACATTGAATCTTCTTCAAAAATCTGTTTTGAAGAAAAGTGAAACAAGGTCAACTATGACAAAATTTTCCAAAAAATCGACAGTCGACATTTTCAGATGCAGTCATGGATTTCAAAGCCAAATGCCCCAGTCACACAGTCACCGCAAAGAAATGCCAAAAATTGTATCATGAGAGCCAAAATTTCAAAGAAAAAGGGAAAATGCAGAGTGTTTTAAAGTCAATAAAAAGTGCAAAACATAAACATTGTAAAGTGGGTTTTCAAAGAGGAAAAAATTAAACCCAACTCTCTCAAAGCCTATATAAATTTGTTTTAACCCAAGAATAAGTCATTGTGTTATGCAAAATCTTGAGAGAAGCATTGTTGAAGAAAAGAAGGTTAAGGAGGAGGAATTCAAGAAAGGAGGGCAGCTTCCCAGGTGGCGCGACGCATACACCAGGGCGCGCGATGCACACGCTAGGCGCGATGCATCGGCAACCATCCCACAGTGCAAAATCCACAAGGGCGCGACGCACTCAGAGTGTGCAGTGCACTAGGCTTGGCACGCTACACACAGGGCCAGGGAGCTCAAAAACACTAGCAAACTCGTTCTACATCCCGGTTGAAGGCCAGCAAGCAAGAGATTTTCAGAGCATTCATCAGTGTCGTTGGATTCAAAGGGCAGCGTTAAACTAAGGATATAAGCAGCAGTGATGGCATCAGAAACTTCGTCAGATTATGAGGGGGATACCCACAGTGATACAGCTTCAGGAGAACAAGCTCACCAAAGACCTAGGAGTGGCAGACATCTTAGAGATGAGCCGAACACCCTCACTAAACTACAGGCATGCCCTCTTGCCATGTCTTGTTTCTAGCACTTGGCATGCTATGAATTTTGTCAAAGGGTGGAAAATTTTAGATTCCATCATGAGTTGGCCCGCCTTTTTGCACTTCATCTATAGGGAGGCCAATCTGTCCTAGCTGGGGTCACTTTCACCTTGACACCGGAGGCTATATCAGTGGCAACAGGGATACCAAACATTGGGGAGCAGTGGCATAAGAAGAAGAAGGTGGAGAGGCATCACTATGAGCCTTACATCAAGGATAGCTATTTGAGCCAGCTCACCAGATTTTTTTCATTCAGATTTTTGAGAGATGAGTATGCTCCACTCATGAGATTAATCATGAAGTATTTCAGTTGTGAGGGAAGGTTTTCATGCCTTTATGCCTATCACATTAGGTTACTCATGAATTTCACAAGGGTGTGGATGATGAACCTTCCATTCTTCATTTGTGGGAACATAGAGAGGATGAAAAACTTCATGCAGCACAAGACCCCTTGACAATAGCTTACCAGTGTTTATCACTTTGCTCTTATCCGGATTTTGGTGGACCATCAGTTGGGTTTGCAGGGCATTGCTTGGGAGGATTTCATCTCCCGTGACTTCTTCAGCAATCCACAGATAGCAGCAGAGCTAGAGCAAGAGGTAGGTGGTCCTTCACATCAGCATGAGTGCCATGAGACCACTGTGGTGCCATTTTCCATCACATATCAGAGAGGCTATCTGAAAGGCACCAGGCCTTTGTTTGTAGTAGCAAAGCGAGTGTTATCTCCATCCAAGGTGGAAGGAGCTTCGCTTCCTACATCGACGACACAGGTATAGGACAAGGGAAAGAATCCTAAGCATGAGGAGAGGCCCTCAGGAGAGCCATCAGGTGAAAAGGAGACTGAATTCATTCTCCTCTAGGATGAAGAGACAGATGCAGAACCAACCAATGAGGAGCTCACAAAGATCATCCAGGAGCAGCAATGAGTGATTGATTCTTTTTCCTTTCACTTGGAAAGGGCCAAATGGAACATGAACTACCTGGAGCAGAGAAACAAATAGCTTGAGGACCAATGGACGATCATGGAGCTACAAAACATCCGTGAGGGTCGCCAAACTACCTAGCAGAGGAGGATTGAATTCACTTCCTTGGAACAACAGGTTAATGATGATCGTGAGTCTATTCTCGAGACAGTTAACATGCACCTGAGAAACATGCTGAACAAGGCCAACGAAGACAACACATTACTGAGACACATGAATACTCACTACAGGACACGGAACATGAGTTTGAGAGCCCGAATAAGGAGTTTGAAAGCTAAATTGAAGAAAGCAACAAGAAGGGCAAAACGGGCAAAAGAGAAAGATAGGCTTAGAATCTTGGCTGAGGCCTCCTTGGCTCAGCATGGCACCCCATAGAGAACTTCTAGCCCAAATTTCAAAAAAATTTGGCCAAATGGTCACAAGGAAATTTTTTGGGCGAAAGACAAGGATTTTCTCCCTGTGAGTAGCGCACCCTGCGCGACCCTAAAATTCTAGAGATCCAATGAAGAAACGGCTTGCACATTTAGATCCAGCATAAAAAATTACAACTACTAGTGTCCGAGCAAGAAATTTTGATAAATTTTGGGTCTCCTAAAGGTCAAAAAACACCCAAAAATGGCCTCTCTGCCACTTTTTGGGCACATAGAAAGAATCTTGGGAGAATGAATATTTGAAGGGGAAAATGAGCACCAAATTTAGAAATTTCAGTGGGGTTAGAAAGTAGACAGGCCAAGCTTTCCAACAAGCCCACTTGGTCACATTTTGGACACGTGAAAGTGCCCAAAAATAGGCCCCGAAGTAGCACGATGCACAGAGAAAAGCGCACGATGCACAGAGGAAATTTTGCCCAGTTTGCTCCCGTTTCGTGAAATTTCGGGTCACGATTTCTCCAAGTGTGCCCGGTCATCCACTCTTCGGTTTTTTGGCACCAAAGGTAGCTTATAAAGAGTTTTCTCTCCAGGTGGGCATCTATCCAAGTGGCAAAGAATGCAAAGGGTCATCACAGCCAAATATCATGCTTGAGTGCACTACACCTGTAGCTGATGGTTGGCTCTCCATCTCCATTTCGAAATGATTTGAGTAACTTCCCAACCCCTGGGCATTCCATCTCTTCTCGACACTTTCTATATATTGTATACACTTTATTTGCAATTGGTTGGTTAGCTGATAACTTCTGGGAGACTGTGGGAGAGAAACTTTGTTTCTCCACTGTGTAAATTTGACAGAGAATTAATGAAAGGCAATGGCTCTGTTTCATGAGATTCTTGTGGTTGTGAGTGTAGCAAGTGTGTCTCTTATGTTTCATATGTATCTTGTTATGTTTCATAGTTCATTTCATATTCATTTCTAGTGATGTTTTTCGAGTGAAATTAGGTAGAATTCAATTTTATTGCTCTACCTGTGGGAAAATTTAATGTACAGTGTTCATTCTTATGTTGAAAAGGGTTCATCTCCTATGCCCTTTTCACTTTCTTCAACTACCTTTTCATGCCGCGGTGACTTTTAATTAAATTGCTACATTCCCCTCCTACCTCGCCTCACGGAATAATCTGTGCCTTTATATTAAGTTCTCTGTTCATTATTTGAAATGCCAGTCCCATACGTCCTAGAAGCTCGGACATTCAGTAAATTTTTTTCACAAATCGCTTCTCCCTTACTAGCCTAAGATAAACACTGCATTTCAAGTCACCTCAAATTATTCCCAAGCATTTATTCAGAGAGTGTGACCCAAGGAGGGCCCTCTCCTGTTCTAGTAGGGCTAGCTACCAGACTGAGCTTGGTTTGATGTTTCCTTGAACCTCGACTTCATTCAGCCTGAGGCAGATTCAAGTGCTAACAGGATTACTAGAAAATATAAGAGGAAAATTATACTTATGCTATAGAGAATCAATATAAAAAAAAAAATGACTATAAACAGGAGTTGTGACACATGTGTAGGACTAGTCTTCACGAATGATAATAGCTATGGAAATTTAAAATAATAATAGAAATATTCTTGCTTAGAAAATTGGTATATGTTTCTAAAATTCCGAAGTGGAGTATTTTTTCCCTCCTTGATTAAGTAATCTCGAAGACTGATTTTCCTTGTAGTTAAATTTGTTTTAGTTTAGGTACCTAAATAAGTTAATAATTATGTCAGAAAGCACTGTCAATGAGATTTTCAAGAAAACAAACATAAGAAAATAGGTAATTGAGTGATCTAGATGAATTTCCAGATTAATATTCTTGTTTAAGATAATGAGAGTGTAGGTAAGCTAGCATAGAATATCATAAAATTTCATGATTGAGAGAATATCAGTCTCAAAAATAACAAATAAAGTGAAGCCTTTTGGAGATTTCAAACTAAAAATGACAGTAATAATGGAATCTTGGTTACTCCAAGACACTAGAAAATTAAGAGACAACTCATGAATAGTGCTGCAAATACTCAAAGAACGTTGGTTTTATGCTAAATTTGCTAAATATAAATTTAATCAATGACAAAATCGATATTGAAAACATGTAATTCTGAAAGAAGGAATTGCAATGGACCCTGAAAAGGTTAAAAAAAATCATTTGATTGACATATGCTTTAAAGAGGTAATGGACATATGATCGTTATGGGAGTACAAACTAGTATTGCATATTTGTTGAAATTTTTTCTAGTTGGTCTGTTTAATCACATCTTCGTAAAAGAAATGAGTTAGTTTACCTGGAGCCAAAAATGGCCAAAAATTTTGGTTGACTGAAATGGTTTTTAATTGTAATATCTATACATAAAGATTCAATTGAGTTGTCATGTAGGATCATCACTCTACTTTTTATTTTTTAGGAAAAAAATTCCCATGTAAATATCTCATTCCATTACTATTTGCATGTTTATGTGTCCCTTTAGGGACAATTATATCTATATGTTATTTTTTATGTTTTTTGATGTCTTCCTTTATTTGGATAGTTGTTTTGGTTATTAACACAGGGATTCTATAAATAGATTAGATGTCATCTTGGGGAATTTTGTTGTTAGCTAGTGCATCGATATTCTGTTATGGAAAAAATTCCATGTATTATGTATATAAAGGTGGGTTTGAAGTCTCCATGTGAATGAAATCGTGAGGAAGAAGAAGTAAATGTTTTTCTTATGCCCTAAAAGGTTTTATCACATGATATATTGTTATTCTAATTCTTGTTTTAGACTAGTGCATTTGTTTTATTTCCCTGAATTATGAATCTATGCACCCAACATAGATACTGGTTGCGGCGAAGTGAGTCCAGGGAAGAAGCCTAATTCTTAACCACTCACCAAATTGTGGCAAGCCTTCACATATGAACATGTTTTGTTTGTGTTAGAAAGGTTAAGAAATTATCTATATGTTGTAATCCCTCAACAATGATTTTCTAAAAAAAATTGAAACCTCTTGTTGAATATAAAAAATACCCTGTCGTGGAAATTAATATAATCAAAGAACATTTCCCAAGTAGTAGGTTGAATTATAAAGTACTCAGACTATAGTTGGAGTTAGGAAGTTCATATCTCCATGCCCTTTCATTCAAAGAAATTCTCACGAGTAACCTGAGTTTTGACCTTGCGTGGGTGA